>CM064334.1:50108791-54908791 GCA_032595735.1 Pelochelys cantorii
ACAGAGTTTTGTATTCAGACTTATACTGGCTGTAGTTAAATGAAATCATTTTTACACGCAAAGATATACAGAAAAAAATTATTTCAGTGTTTACTTAGCTGTTCCTTATTATTTTAAAAGCAGTGCCAAATCCTGCTCTCCTTATTAATTAAACAATCCCATTAATTTTGATAGTGTTATGTGCACAGATAAGGCAACCAGGAATTGGCCCCGGATAGTATTATAACACTCATAATTTTCAAGTTGTTCTGAATTTCACGTGTATGTTTACAATCATGATACAAATGTTATAGCTTTGAGAATGGCCCGAATGGACAAGGATGTGCTTTGTGAAAGTGCATAGCAGGGAGCAAAAGGGATAAAATTCAGACTTGGTCATTCAAGTAGGTAAAAAACATTTTATTGCCAAGCTCTGGTAGGTTACCATCAAGGTGTGCCTGGTCACATGGGTAAACAGTTAAAGGATAGTTATATATATTGGGGTAAAATTTCCTGGCCTCGCAACTAGATTTTTATTTCACAAGCAGATTTTTTTTAAAAATACACTTCCTGTGTTTTCAGGTGTTCATTGTTAACCGTTTGCTTTAAAGAACTGAGGAAGGCAAATCATTCCAGCAAGTACACACTGACATCTTCCAATAATTAAAAAAAAAGTAGCAATTGTGCAATATGTCCAGGCCGCTGCTAAATTAGTCCTTTCTCGCCTTTGGTCATCTTATTTTTAATAGATTAGATTTGGATTATTGGGGTGCTAAAGTAGTCTGGAGTTTTAATTAGTAAAGTATCACAAAACCAGTTTAAAACTCCAAATCTTCCGTCAGTGCACAGTTAAATATGCAGTATTTGTTTGAATGAATCTTACTGCACATTTTGGACAGCAGGGGGTGCACTTTTCTATACCACATTTCTCCTGGCTTCTCACTGCATTACTAAAAAATTCTGCAGTGCTTCTGCACTCCTCTTAAAAAGCAAAAAGTTTCTTCACACATCTTACTATTCAGTGTGTGCTTTGCAGACAAGGTTACCCCAGAGCAGCTCTGTAATCCTTCACTGAAATAGGCTTTATTGATTGCTCTGGTCTATTGTTCCCTTTTCAAGTCCCCCAAGTTCAAGTTCATCCTGGTGTTACATCATGTCTGGTTGCTAGGAGCAACCAGACAGACCCAGACGTGACTATCATTAGCAAGAAACACTCTGCTCTCCTCCCACCAACCTTCCAGTGGCTCTGACGTAGCAGGCCCACTGCAAACACATTGAAGTATTTATTCTGCCTAATTTATGACCTACACAGCAAGAGAGACCCCCACTCCAAAAACTAACACTGTTGTATATTTAATTAATCTGTCTTTCTCTGGCACTTGGGAAAGGTAGACAAAGGTCTAATTATTGTGTTTCTCTCCCTACACTTTTCTTTTGGGGCTGAATATTTGCATGGGAAAAGGAACTACAAGACTCAGTTTGGCTTCCCCCCCCCCGCTTCCCCCAAAACACCTTTTTCCCCCCTCTCTACTGCCCTATTGACATTTCATGAAATACTTTAGCTGCTTAAGGGAATTAGAAAAAAATCTGATGTGAATGTAACTCCTTCTGAGTTGGTATTCAGTAACACAAATCAACTCATGACATGTTTAAATTTAAATGCTAACCACACACTCTGAGAGTTACTTTAAAGGTTAGTTTTTAATCAATAGAAGTTGCTGACTCTGGAGTTTTTAGCTGCGCAGTGCAGCTCTTGTGCCTTTGTCTAGCGTTAGGCTTTCAAACTTTTTTTTTCTTAAGATGATTTTACCAATGATTTGCAGACACAAAGTGCTATTGTGCTCTTGACTAGCAACATGTCAATAAAGGAGTAGAGTTACCATGCACTGGGGTGTCAATATGACTCCAGCAGACACAGTTCAATCTTAATACCAATGAAAAACTTAATTAACCCTTTCAGTCTTAAATTGAAACATTTTTTTTTTAACTTGCGTCCAGGGATCTGGTTATCCAAATTGCCTTTGGATAAAAGCTGATTTTAAGAATAAGAAATTCAAATGACAAAGACATCTGCACAGCACTGGCTATTTTTGCAACTATTCTTTGATGAAATATTTTATATGCTGAGACAGCGGAACAGCAACACCATAACATTTTCTCAGCCTGCTCTCAAAATACCATTTTAATTCATGTTTTACAGCAGAAATACACATGGATAATTATCCTATTTTCCTAGACAATCATTTTAATATTCAGAACCCATGTCCCCCAAACTGTCCACATTTGTTTAAATGTTGTTGGATTATGTGTGAAAAGTTCAATTATTCTTTTGACTCATCCAGGAAACTCCCTCTGTAACAGTATATGCAGCTCTGACATCTAAGATTTGCAGAATTCTTTGCATAATGGATTAGTGAAACAAGCAAACCCAAATCTATGGATTTTTTGCTAATGCTCCCCAACATAATTTAACTTGACTATGCTTTCAGGCTACAGCCTACGTTTTGTCCTTCTTCCATGTCCTGCAATCTAACGTACTGTATCCAGCTAGGGAACAAAATTATTTCTTTTTCTTAATTTTCCATCTTTATTTAAACTGCATGCAATATCACAACACAATGCAGGGTGAAGTTCTCCTTATGCATTTTACCAGAAAAAGCAAACGTTTAGCTTTGACCTATATTTATTGAAAAAAAATTTTTTTTGCAGTAATGAGGTTAGAGTTAAATGAATCCACTGAACCAAAAAGGCCCTAGCTAAGTAAAATTACTGCTATATAGTCATCAGTATTACTACAGTTCTGTATTGACCTACAGAGTATCTCACTGTCCTTTTCTAGTCTTCAAGGTGAAACATCAAAAAGAATTCTGCAGTCCGGTACAAGATCTTAGCTTTCCTTTCTCCAGTCAAATGAAGAAGTAATCTCATCAGGTTGAAAAGTGCTGACTAAGGATTTAATAAAGTGCCTGCAGATGTGTGTCATCTCTAAGGTATTCAACTCATGTAATGCAAAACAGTTCCACACTGAATGTGCTTATAAAATTCCATTTAACCATTGCAGAGCTCTATTTTACTGTTCTCCGAGGAGTATTATCATACTCCCCCCCCCCCCTAATTTACAGCACCATGAAAGTTGAAGCTTTACACTGCCAGGATCCTAGAACCTTCACATTAGTAAGTTTTTACGAACCATAAACAATATCTGCTTGACTCAATCCTAAACAGGAAGACTGAAATGGCAATTATATTTCTTTGATAATACCAGTGTATTCGTTTTTTATGCTCTTCTCCAGATAGTACAGATACAAAACCGTAAGCAACTTTTGGCACTTGTGGCCTTTGTACTGAAAAGAACAACTGGGAAACACACACTGAAAACTCGCCAATTTACAAGAGAAAAGCAGAAAGCACTTCACTGACTTTATTAACAGTTTTGCCTGGGCCAGAAATTCAGAATCAGGCCTATGGTTTAATACAATCTTCTCAAAACAGCCTTCCTGAGTGATTTATTATATCTTGGCTCTGAAACATAATCATAAGCATCTTCTGTGTGTTTTAAAACAAAACAAACAAAAACTTTTCAGAAGTACTTCTACCTGTACATTTCCTGAAATAACAATGAGGCCTTTCGCTTAAAGAAAAAAGTGGAGGCTGTAAAGCAGCAGTATCTGTTTTTCAAATTAAAAAGTTAAACAAAAGTCCTTAAGGGCAAAGTTTAACGCTGCGGAAGGAGGTGGTTAATGTGGAATCCAGAACTGGGTGTGACAGTTGGCTGAAACTTCTCTAGGCTATGTAGGTTATTTGAGGACATTCACACATTTAAATCTCTGGCATGCTCCCCACACAGATTTTTCTTAGCATAATTCGTTTATATCTAAGGCCTTGTCCACAGCAGACCAATTTTTAAAAATTTCCACAGTACTGCTCCACTAGTGGCAGTTTAGTGGTGGGGAAAGCGAGCATGAATATTTTAACCACCGTGATTGCTGCTGTTGCTTCCACTGAGAGCTGTGCTAGTGGGAATATGTGGGTCAGGGGGCAGAAGTCTAGCTGGCACTGAAATAGCATAAATGAAAACTATAACCATATAACTTGTCCACCAATGGGGAGGCTCTTTGGGTAGCCGTACTGAATCTTAGCCACAAATGTCAAACAGTTGTGAAAATTCACCATAGGGCACTAGTTCTAGTGATTATCTAGCATTGATTTAAAATTCCCAGTAACACCCTCATTTATGGTAGGGCATTTCAAATTAACAGGACCAAAATCAGACAGTCAATTAAACTTCAAAGGGCCCATTTGAGTGACTAAGGTGAGCAGCATTCCATGTAAATAGCTATTCAATGTAAATTCCATGTAAATTCTCTATAAAAGAGTTTAATGGCGAAGTACTTGCTTTGTACCAGGCCTGGATTTGGCCCACTGGTTTCAACAGGGTTTCCTCCAGCATTAGGAGACCCACTATGTCTAAACTGACGGTCAATATTAAAGACATTTTTGAGGTCATTTTACGTGTCCGTGGCAGTTATTTTTTTTAGTGCTCGGATTAATTATTTAGTGATTACCTTTTCCAAAACTAAATACCAGAAGGGTCAGAAGACTTCCCCAAAGAGAAATAAAACAGAGTGAATCTTCTAGTTGTCCAAAGTCTAAGTACAGTATAGGCCACCCGCCAGTACGAGCATGTTTGCACAGCCTCAAAAAGATAAAATTCCTCCCTGGAGGGGTATAACTCTCTAGGCGAGGTGTACAGTAGCTCTGTGTCCAATAACTTTTGTGAGAATGCCAATTGTGGCAAACTGGATTGAATTATGTGCAATGATTTTGTAATGTGGGCTTCTGGTTGCTGACTACTAAAAATATATAGGAGTCCAAACCACTAGTACCTGGGGACTAACAAACTTACTTCAGTTAAAAGTTCTGCTTGGGTTGAAACCTCAAGCTGGGAATAACTAGTGTTTTTACCCCTCTAAAGTCATCCTAGCCCCTCCAAAAACTTTTTACAAACACACTAATGCAGTAACTGTTGCTGCTGTTCCAGACATCTGACCATTTCCGTGAGTATCCCAGCTGGCCCCAGATGTTTCTTAAGCATAAAACAATGTTCTGAGCTATAGACCCCCTGCTTTCCAAACCTGAAGAAGAGTGGATTAAAGGTTGACTGAACTGTGACATTCACATTTAGTCTGAATATAATACAGTAAAGACTTATCAATGGCAAACGTTTGAAATGCAATCCAGCAAGCAGACCAGGCACTTTGAATATGATGTATAAATTATGTATGGTAACTTAAGATCTAAATGAGATCTACGAGAAGAAAACTTTCCCTTTTTCTTGACTCTAACTAAAACAAAGTGACTACACCATACATTTTATGATAGTTTTAGTTTTGCTTTTCAAGGCAAGGGGTTTGTTTTATTTTATGTTGGTAACATTTTGAGAAACAGAGAAGTTTGAATTTTGCCTCATTTCTAAAAAGTTAAGAAATGAGCCCTTTTATTTATTACCAAGTTGACTCTGAAATAGGCAAAGTAGATCTTCTACATTTCATATCAAACAGTGAAAGCCAGCCACGACAATGCTAAATCATAATCTAGTTTATAGTGGGGAAAACAAGGAAAAGGAAGAAGAAAAAAAAGTAGTCAAGCAAATAAGACAAGAGTGAGAAAGTGAGAGAGGACAGAGAGAGAGAGAGAGAGAGAGAGAAACAATCCTATTTTGGTTTTTGTTAGCGGGCGGCTAACTACATAGATCAGAGACTTTAAAAAAAATAAAAACCCCCACTGTACACAAAGCACAGGAAAATGTAAGGGAAAAAAGGAGAAAACTAAAAGCAGCTTAGAATGTGTTAACTCTGCCATTCTGTCAGCTTAAAGAGTATTTTATGCTTGATCAACAGCTCTCTTTTATTATGCTTTTCTTTCATTCATTCAAGACATCAAAGAACTCAACCACCAGTGTACCTGATCTACTAGAAGAACTTGTAAGGGTGTTCTAAAGAAATGGGGGTAGTGGGAGCCAGACACCCCTGCGGACAAGGCAGTTCAAAGAGAATATTTCAACAATGATTACATTTTGTAAATCTTTTTACGAAAGACAGCTTACTTCCTGCTTTTTCATGAAAAATAGATTCTATCCATTAAAGTGAGCCCACAGTATGAAAGTTACTTGAGATCTGAGGTACAGGAAGGGGATTAAGGCGAGCTGAGATCTTTCAGAGACTTCCAGTGGGTTCTCTGATATTTGTTGCTACCATAAACTTTTCTGACTGGAATACAAACAGACTTGCTAATGGCAGTGGCACAGCTAAGACATTTGAGCAAACTTTAAACACATTTTAAAAAATTATTTTGTAATATTCCAAACAGTCCAGGCTAAAGTCAGCTGGAATCTGCCAGACATCCCTAATCTAAAATACAACACATAAAGCCAAGCCAGCTGTTGACTGTGGCTTCTGCAATGATAAATCAGGCACACGGAAAGGGATTCTAACCATGCCACACTGCACTGCTCTGTCATCTTTATATACAGTCACATAAAAATGATACTAAAGCAAATCATGGAATTACTTACACCAAAAGACCCTCTTTGTGGATATATACTGCATTATTGTCAAAAATAAGCTGTTTTTCATCCGTCCATCCAATTCAAACTTTCATTGAAAACACTGATTTGACAGCTAAAAATGGTTCAGTTGTATTCAGAAATGGGCCAGAATTGCAAATGGCCCAGGATGACTCACCAGACAAATATAGCCTGCAAGGTTCTATAAAGTGGCCTGCAGCTGCCCTCATCTTTAACATAATTTGCTCATAGAGAGTAATAGTTCAAGGAAGCAACATTCCCTCTGAACTGAACAGAAACAGTGCATGCTGGGACCTGTAGATGGTGTCAACTGTACCTTGTGTTGAAGATGCCAACAACTCTATACTCCATGAGTTACACTATTATTTTACAAATATCATCTGTTGCAAGGGAAACCAAGAATCCACAACACAGATTGTAGCAAATAAGTGAGCATAATTAAAAATATTGGATTAAAATTTTAATCCAATACACACACACACACACACACACACACACACACACTTTTGGGCCTCTGGGACTCTTGCCACCTGGGAGCAATGATGGAGAATGAGATTATTTTACTGGGCCCAGGAGAGTGTACAGGGAGATGTTGAGGAGACTGTCAACTCTCTGCCTGCCTGCAAGTTGCTACAAAGACTCAACCTGTTGGCTTTGACAATACTGGAAACATCTTTTTAAATGCTTTCAGCCTTTCACCCAAGTCCTCTCCTACCAGAGTACAGTGGCCATTTACCAAAGGAGAACAGTACACATTGAACCTCTCTAGTCTGGCACCCTCCGGACCTCAGTGGTGCCCAATCAGAGAATTTGCTGATCCACAGGAGGTCAATACTGTCTAGCAGCATTATCAGCACTTTCACTGCTTATTGGGCTCCTAGAAGACGTTTAGGGCTAAACTGGAGCTAAATAACCACAGAGAACACTGAGAGATAGGACTTGTGTCTGTAAACGACTTGTGTCCGTAAACAATCTTTATGGACTGTGGGAAACTTGGCCACACTCATAATAAGTGTACATCAGGCTAACAAAATCATGCTGGACCACAAATGTTGCCATACCAGAGTGTGCTGGACTAGAAAGGTTCAACCTGTAGTTTAACATTTTTGCTATGAAATAGATTTAGATCTACCCATATCAATATAGAACAATTCACAAAGGAGTGCTATATGTATATAGCCATTAGGAAACAAAATATATGATTTTATAATATTTCAACAGGAAAAATTCCTGGTTCTAAGAGTATTATGAGTTTATCAACTTCTTAGTAAAATATATTTGTTTTCCCCCTTAAAATTACTAAACAGTCTCTTATATATTATAGTAGAGAAGTCCTGTAATCTTCTTCCAATTTGATGTAGCAGGAGTATCTTTCCAAGTCACTTTGCACTCTACACAAAATTAAATATGCAGGAAAGTTTAGGATGGACAGCTATTTCTCCCCTCTCCTCCCATCTGTTAGTGCTGGTACTGTGCTATCAGTAAGATGTTTTCCCGTTATACAGAGCAATGCTTTCTGTCCACTTCTACAGGAACACATTCACAAGTTCAAGTTCAGGTTTAAACTAAATAACACACTTTTCGGGAGTCTATAGCCAGCCCTCATTTACATGTGATCTCTCTGAACCTCTCCTGCCTTAGCTCGCTCTGTTTCCAGGGCCCACCAAAGGAATGTTTTACAGTTAGAGCCTGCAGTGCTTTCTCAGGCATTTCAGACCCAGAGGCCCAAGTTTCAAGCTGCAGTATTAAAAGTTTCCACAGAACTGCTGCAGAGAGAGGGAAGGAGGGAGGGAAAGAAGAACAATATCTTCTTAATTATCACTGTATAGATCTACAGTTAAAGTATTACTTTTTAAAGGGACATAATTTATTTGAGAAGTTCAGTGTTCTAACAGCCAGAATGGACTTTCAACCACACTGTAACCCTCGCTGCTCTTCATTGTGCTCCCTGCTCTTGTTGTTTTTGCAAAATTCTTTGTTACCAAGCCCCCTATACTGTATTCACAGTTTTATTCAATTTAAGCCAGCCCCTGCAGTTCTGAGACATGCAAAGATCCCATTGCAGTATGAGGAATTTTGCTTGTATTGGGACTATAGGAACAAAATCGTTAAAATCCGTAATTTACCTAAACTTTTATTGCTTTAGACTATTAGAGGAAAACACACACACAAAACAACCACAACACAAACAACAATGAAAAACCAAACTCCAGTCAGGGCCGCCTAAAGTTACATTTGTGGCCTGGCTGGAAACACACACACTCTTTCTGGGACACACACACACACATCCCCCTCTCTGGGACTCTTGCTCCTCAGTTCAGTGCCAACAAGGAGTAATGATGGAGAATGAGATTATATTACTGGTCCAGAGGTGTCTGAGGGAGCTGGCTACTCTCTGCCTGCCTGCAAATTGCTACAAAGACTCATCAGCCTTTTGGCTTTGACAGTACTGAAGAGAAAGACTAGTTAATGCCAACCTTCTGGAGAACAGGGAACATGTCATATGAGACAGTTTATAGGAACCCAACTGCAGTACCTGGAAAACCGCCCCACAAACCTTGTCGTTTAACCTGGAAGGAAGGGCAACCCCCCAAATGCCTATTAAAATCAGTACATGACTCAAATTCCTCTAAAAAACCTATAGTGTTTACTCTCTAAACGAATGGTGTATGTGTGTTTAGTGTGTGTGATTGAGAGAGAGAGAGAGAGCACGGTGGGGAGGGAGACGACATTTATGTCTGATGATTGAACTCCACAACTTTAAAATAAAATTATACTGCAGTAATATCCTCAAACCCTCATAAAGATCAGGGCCTCACTCTACAAGGTGCTGTACAAACACATAGAAAGACATGGCATATGCCCTGAGGAGATTACAATCTCATAGTTACATCACCTACTTGTGTGCACAACCAAATTGTTAAAAAAGTATTAGGATTTTTTTCTGCCCTGGATCTAGGAATTACTTGATTTCTTGCAGGCATCAGAGCAGATATGGGTCCTGAAGGAGGATATGAAGGAGCGGGCTTGCAGACTACTTTAAAAAATGAGCTATGTGTGTAAGGGTAACATGGCTGAGAGCATAAAGATGGCTGTTGGAAAAGCAGACAAATAAGCAGTCCTGGTTGGCATGGCTGAGAGCAAAAGAGGCATGGACATCACAATAAGAGGCAGAGCAGATAAACAAGGAGGAACAGAGTCATGAATGGTTTTGAAAGTAAGGACACCAACTTTGAACTTGATGCAGTAGGAAAAGGGAAGCCAGTGGACAGACTCAAAAAGGAGTGGCTGTGACAGGCAGGTGAGATGATCTTAGCTGTATTGTTTTATAAGGACTGGCAGATGGAGAATATTGGTGTCAGGGAGTCCGGGGCAGGGAGGTTAAAGCAATCAAGCGATGGGATAACTATTTTTGAAGTGTGGACAGAAAAAAAAAGTTGGATGTTAAGAAATGTTAAGGAGCAAAAAGTTCCTGCATTTTGACATGGCGTGGGTGTGCTGGACAAGGGAGAAACAGGAGACGAAAATGACCATAAAGTAATTGGCCTGAGCAACAGGAGCATGGTGAAGTTGCCAATAGCGATAAAGAATGATGGGAACATGGGACTGAGAGAAAATATGGAGTTTGGTTTTGGCCAAGGTACCCTAAATATGAAGTTTTATTTACAAATGAAACTACTTGTGAATCAGGGAGATTGTGAATCGGTTCATCAACAGTTATGGCAGAATAAGGGAAAGACACAAGAAGGCCATTGATTGAACAAAAGCCCTCTTCGCTGCAAGATCTTTTCATGTCTGCATTTTTCATGATGCACTTTTCTGATCCTAAGTGCATCCCCATGCCAGAGGGCCAGGATCTTATTAGTGTCAATTTTTGCAGGTCTAACCAGTTCTGTCTACATTTATGTCATAACCTGTATCTAATAGGCAATGTGTTAATAGATCATTGGAAAACTAGTATCTCCCTGATCATTAATATACTTGTGTGATGTATGTATGGGGTGTCCAGTCAGAGTTATGGAAATAAGATGGAATTATAACCAAAAATGTTTTTAAGCCACGCTTGGCAAGAGGAGTTAATAAACAGGTCTGCCCTATTCAAAGGAATGTGTTTGCTTCTCTGATTAGCATGGTTGTTAGGCAGAGACAAACAAAGCCATAAAGCTAATAAGTGGGGAAGAGATACCATGGCATCTTCATCCCAGCAGGAGAGAAAAGATAGGTCTGGATTTTACTTTTCAAATAATACCTTGCAAAAGTTTATTGAGTCTATAAAGACAGGTGTGGGGAAAGAGCAGCCGAACCTCAAATGATAAACAATTGAATCAATTGATTGTATATAGAATCACAGAAGTGCAGGACTGGAAGGGAGCTTAATAGGTCATGTAGTCTAAACCCCTACACTCAAGCAGGACTACACAACAACAAGACTATTCCTTTTTATGTACATGTCCCCCCTCAGTCTTCTCTTCTCTAGATTAAACAAACCCAATTCTTTCAGTCTTTCCTCATAGGCTATGTTTTTTAGGCCTTTAATCATTTTTGTTGCTCTTTTCTGGACTTTCTCCAATTTGTCCACATCAATTCCTGAAATGTGGTGCCCAAAACTGGACACAGTACTTCATCTTAAGCCTTATCAATGCAAAGTAGCATGGAAGATTTACTTCTTGTGTCTTGTTTACAACTTTCCTGCTAATACATCCTAGAATTATGTTTGCTTCTTTTTTTTTTTTTTGGCAACGTTACACTGTTGACTCATTGTTAGCTTGTGTGCTACTATAACCCCCAGATCCCTTTCTAGACCACTCCTTCCTAGACAGTCATTTCCATTTTGTATGTGTGCAATTGATTGTTCGTTCCATAATGGAATATTTTGCATTTGTCCTTACTGAATTTCATCCTGTATACTTCAGAACATTTCTCCAGATCATTTTGAATTTTAATCCTATATTCAAAAGCACTTGAAAACCTTCCCAGCTTGGTAGTGTCCACAAACTTTATAATGTACTTTCTATGCCATTATCTAAATCATTGATGAAGATATTGAACAGAACCGGATCCAAGACTGATCCCTGCAGGACCCCATTTGATATGTCCTTCCAGCATGACTGTGAATCACTAACAACTATTCTCAGGGGAAGTTTTCTAACCAGTTATGCACCCCCACCTTATCGTAGCTCCATCAGAGCTATAATTTCCTACTTTTTTCATGAAGTCATTCAAAATAGTATCAAAAGTCTTACTAAAGTCAAGATATACCATGTCTACTGCTTCACCTCATCCACAAGGATTATTACCATGTCAAAGAAAACTATTCGGTTGTTTTGACATGACTTGTTCTTGACAAATTCATGTTGACTATTATTTATCACTTTATCTTCTAGTTGTTTGCAAATTACTTGATTATTTGCTCCATTATCTTTCTGGATATTCAAGTTAAGGAGACTGGTCTGTAATTACTCAAGTTGTCCTTATATCCTTTTTTTATAGATGGGCAATATATTTACCCTCTTTTAGTCCTCTGGGATTTCTCCAGCCTTCCTCGAGTTTTCAAAGATAATTGATAATGGCTGAGGTATCTTTCCAGTAACTGATGTTAGTATTATAGGATGAATTTCATTACGCTGTGCCAACTTAAAGACATCTGACTTGTTTTAAGTAATTTTAAACTCATTCTTTTCGTCAGATCCTAACTCATTTTCACATGTGTTCACTAAGTTAGATGTCTGATTGCCGTTTACCTTTTTGGTGAAAACTGTAACTAAAAAAGTCATTTAAGGCTTCTGTCATGTTCTCATTTTCTTTTATTGTCTTTGCCCCTCATTGACTGGTAGACCTACTCTATCCTTGGTCTTCCTTTTGTTTCTAATGCATTTGTAGGATGTTTTCTTAATACGCATTATGTCTCAAGTTAGCTTCATCTCATTTTGTGCCTTGGCCTTTCTAATTTTGTTTGTACATGTCTGCAGTATTTGTTTATATTTATCCTTCATAATTTGACCTTGTTTCCACTTTTTGTAGGACTCTTTTTTGGGTTTCAAATGTATAATGTTACTGCATTATAAAAGTGCATCAAATGAGGTTTTAAGAAAACCTAAGACACACCAGTGATTAATATCATTGTGAAATATATGCACTGACACTATATAAGGAATTATGGATACTATGTTTTAATGACTAAACAAAAAGAGAATTAGATTTTCCTGAGGCAAGAGGGATTTTCATACCTCCAATGAAATTTCACAAGATATGACCCTACTAGAGGCCCCATTTACATAGAAATAAGGTGGGGAATGAGCAGATCATAGGAAGAGAAGAACAGCATAATGTCATCCTGCCCTTTGAAGTAAGGCCATATTTGGTGTCCATCATTAAACAGACAAAAGGCAAAAGAGCTCTTGCAAGCTTAAAAAGAGATAGGCCTTTCAAACAAAGGACTTAAGTCTCTGGAAACTGAATACAGGTGAGAAATCTGCTTAGGCAAAGATCTTTCACCTTAGGAAGATAAGGAAGCCAGCACGTTGTACTTCTGTGGAAGGTCCCAATAGAGAGAAAGTCAGCCATGGAAGTAAGAAGTAAGATTGGTAAAAACCATCTTGAACAAAGCCTGTACCTTACTAGATTAAGTTTTAGACTTTAAAGTTCATATTTTACTTTTATTTGCTAGTAACCATCTTGATTTTTAATTTCTTTTACTTGGCATCACATAGTCTATTTCTTACTGTTAATAACTTTGTTTTATTTTACTATAAACCAACTCATTACTATTCTTGAAGGATGTATTTATCCCAATTAAGATAATAAGCTGTAATGTGAGGTGTCTCTTTAATAGCACAAACAAATTTATTATTTCTCTGAGGCGATGTCTACACAGCAGCGTTATTTCAGAATAACTAACATTATTTCAAAATAACATAGTCTGTGTCTACCCAGCAAGCAGCTATTTCGACATAATGTCAAAATAATGTCAAGCTGGTGGACTTCTTACTCGGACTCTTGTAACCCTCATTTTACCAGGAATAAGGGAAGTCGGAGGGAGAGTGCTCTAACTTGGACTTCCTGCTGTGTAGACAGTGCCAAAAATCAAAATAAGCTATTTTGACTTCAACTACAAGATTGACATAGCTCAAGTTGCTTAGCTTATTTTGGCTTTAGTCCTGCTGTGTAGACATGCCCTGAGTGATCCAGGAGAGGGAGGGATACTGCCAGACAGACTTTTTGAGGAATTTCATGGCAGGGGTTATTGGGGTGACCGTGCAAGTAGTAGCCAAGGCTGGTGGAAGCCAGAAAACTGCCATTGTGCTCTAGGAAATTTGCTGGAGTCAGAGCTGCTGATTCAGGAATGCAGACTCCCAGGCACTCACAATGTGACATGCATGCTTATCTGCTGGCTGTCGGTGTCCAGGCTGTGAACCACAGCAGCAGAGCATTTAAGGCACTCAGAGTTTCAAGACAGATGGTGACACAAACACTTATTAGTCTAGATGCCGTCCCAGAATGCAATGCCAAACTGAAGAAACTATTCTGAGGAAAGTTCAAGGTCAAGCAAAATAACCAGGTTTAATTCCTGTGATCAGTGTTTTGCTCCCTGGGTCTCCTGAAAAGCAGTGGCAACCTGCTCAGGAGGTCTGAAGGAAGGAATATCTCATATTACACTGCAGCAACCATCTGACCCAGCTTGACATGGCCAAATAAAGTCCAATGCAGCTCTCACTGGCCAACAAAGGTCACAATGATACAGGAACTTGGTGACTAAAATGAAGAAAAAAACTACACTAAAGATGAAGAGGTAGGGACTTTTCTATGAGGGTACACTAGCACCCTAGTTCGAACTAGGGAGGCTAATGAGGGCGACCAAAATTGCTAATGAAGCGCAGGATTTAAATATCTCGCGCTTGATTAGTATATTCCCGGCCGGTTGCCATTTTGGAAACTGACTAGCCCTAAGTAACTGCCCGCGTCTACACGTGGCAGACAAGCGGGATTCCGAGATAAACCCCTTAGTTCGAATTAACTGTTAAATCTCATTCCACAAGGTTACAAAGAAATACTGTATTGGGTATGGCTGACTAAAGGCGCTAGAGTTCTGGCTCACGATAAGTGATTTTCAAACATATTATGACGTGTCAATAAAACTAGTGGTCGATTTCAAGTCATTAAGGGTGCGTCTATACAGTGATTCTGTTATTTCAAGATAGCACATCCACATTAGAGAAGCCTGTCTTGGACAAATTTTGAGGCTTCCCTGTAGTGTAGACGTGCTATTTTGAAATATATCTGGGGGAAAAAAATCCGAAATAGATTATTTTGAAATAAGTGTCCTGTGTAGACGTACCCTGAGGGATAAAATATGACAGTTTCCAGATTCATTATCACAATTTCATACTATTTGTGTAATAAAGCAGGGAAAATGAATTAATATTAATTATGAAGTTTAGTAATAACCAATTAAACCATCTCAAATTATTTAATAATGGCAGAGAAAATTGACAAAATTACCACTGTAAATGCTGAACTTTAAATCAGAGATACCTCTTTGCTGTTTTATGAATCACAGCATGCGCTGCTCTACAGTGAAAAGCCTCACTGGGATAATAGCACTTTGTTCTCAATAAGCAAGCTCCTCAGTTATATTTGGAATCATAGCGCCTTATTTTAAATGTTTACTGCTGTAACCCTTATAGTCCTGCAAAAGCTAACAGGACTGGATGCTATTCGGGCTCTTGCAACATCAACACAATAGCATATACAGTAAAACTCCAATAGTCTGACAGCCAATTGTACGGCACTCCTGATAATCCGGCATCAAAATGGCAAGAGCCTAGTGAATGTTTAAGTGAATAATTTACAGACTGTACTAGTGTTGAAGTATATAATTTTTGTGTTTAAGTGAATAAAGTGCTATATTAAGTGTTTTAAGTTACTGAATTAATAGTTTAAGTGATTAATAGTTTAAGTGATTAGCCAGTGCTGCACACTACTGTACATAGTATCCCCATCTTATAGTACCTCCTGATAGTCTGGCATATTTGATAATCCGGCACCACCTAAATCCCAAAGGTTCTGGATTATCGAAAGTCTACTGTAGTTCCAACTGGAGACAATGGCATTACATAGATGACACAAAATGCAGAACTGTAAGACAATGGAACTGCAGAGGTATTAGTGAGGGAAGAATGTTGCCTGCAGAATCTTTATTTTTTTGGTGAACCAGAAAGAACACAGCTTGATTTACAGACATCAGCTTGAGTTTACAAGTCCGGTAAGTTAGAATAAAACATCTCTGTACTTATAAGGTGGATAAATTTTCTTTCGGATCACTAAGAGATAATAAATGTGGACAGCCCCATGATGCAATTTTCACAGAGACACTTTTCACAGTAGAGCTACACTCTCAGTCTTTGCCTGCAAAGAAAATGGGAATTTTAACCTTTTTCTTAACTTCACTGTGAAAGAAGAAAGTTATCCAGTCTGCTTCACACAACTGTTCATAAACAGAATATAATCACAGATTTTTTTTTTAAAAAATCAAGGAATATTGTATAGCTGTTACCTAAACTAACACCTGCAGATGCATCTATTCCAAGTTCTACTCCCATTGTTTTCAATGAAGGAAAGCTTAATTTATATATCGACCTTTAACCCGAAAGATCACAAAGGGCTTTATATAAATTTTACAAACCATAGGCCAAATTAGCATGCAAATAAGACAGAAAAAATACTGTGCATGCAAATTGGGGACATAAATACCTAACTTTATGCACTGCCTCTTACGTATGACATTTTGCTCTTCTGTCTTATTTACAGTGTTGCAGCTAACTCAAAGTACAGAATAATACATGAAACTTTGTGTACAGGGGCTGCATTTCGCTGATGGATGAAGTGATTTCCATTTATTGTATGTAACAAACAAAACAACATTCTAGAGCATTGGCATTCAATGAACAGAGTCACAGCTTGTTCATGAAAAATAATATCTGAAGATTTTACACTTCTAGTTTTACATGGATCTTGGAATTTTGGATATTAATAATATATTCATATTATATATTAAAAATTTAAGGTTACAAAATGTTTTCAGTTATAGTCCTTTTTGTTCTCATGATCAGAGTTTTCCTTCAAATTCACATTTTTTGGTAATTTTTTAACCTGTCCAAGAGTTGTCTCTGTACAATAGGGAATTTTTCAGTTTGAGGAAAATTCCTTCAGCTGATTTTGAGTTAGGTGATAATGAAATAAAGATATTTTTGTTTTTAAAAAAATTAACTATACTTTTTTGATCTGACTACATCAAAAACAGCTATAGATTGAAAGCTGAAACATGGCAAGGTTTGAGAAGTTCACCCTGAGTAGAATCTAGTTATGACTTAACTAGTTGATTTGACCTAGTTAGGACCATTTAAAATGCATGCTGAATATGTGCATTACAAAATGTTTTTAAGTTTGCAGGCATCACTATCAGACACAGACATGGAACATGCATAAAACTTGTTTAGTGCTCCCAGCTACTGCCTCCTCCTCCTTTCTGTACCCTCTTTACATTAACCTGGAATAATCTGGTACTCTTGTCAGTGAAGAAGAAGGGTTTGGGAGATGAAAAATGTACTGCCTCACCATGGTGCCTGACTTATGTTTATAGAATACACATTAAAGTATTGTTTGGTCCATTCCTATAGAATACTTTCTTGATTGTAAAGGGCAGAGAATCTACCTGTAGACGTATCTACCTCAGCACTTGCCTTCTTTGTTGAGACTACTAACAAAAGATGACAGTTGCATTAATAATGTTTTTTGTGAAGTTTACGTGTTAATTGAGAATGTGGTAGGGATCATGGCCTTTATGTTTTGAACTTTACTGTATATGTGGTCCTAATTCTTGACTGTAGAATCTTTAGTGGGGAGAAACTAAAATATATATACAGCAGATGGCAAAATTGTTAACATGCCAACAAAAGGATAAGTCATGTATTTAAGTATTGACCTTTTCCATCCAGGTCATAAGTGACACCTATTTGGTTTTGTCAGACTAAGGAATTTATAGAGCACATATAGGTATCAACTGTGAAAGCTGAACCACCATGAAATGTCTTTCAAAGGCAGTCATTTCCAAAACCCCTTGTAAAAAATCAGTAGGTGTCTTTTTAATGACGTGGTATGCACACATTCTGTGGATACATTTTAAAGGCCTCCATTAGCCCTCTTTGTAAATCCCAATCACTTACTAAACAGCAGATCTTAAACCACTACTAACAAAATGTATTTTACAGAAATCAGGTTAGGCATATCATTGCTCCTATTACACAGTCACAGTGAATTCTGGCCAAGGCTTTAGAATATTCTGAAGACCTCTCATCTTTCTTGTCTAGGGTGTTCCTCTCTGTTTCATTCCCAAATCAACTGTACTATAGCATATTTTCAATCAAGCAACTAAGGGTGCATCAAGACCTCAGGGTTTTTTCGGAAAAATGGCCGTTTTTCCGAAAAAAACTTCACTTACGTCCACACTGCAATTGCGTTCTTTCGAAAAAAAATTGAAAGAACAGAGGGGCTTTTCCGACATTGGTAAACCTCATTCTACGAGGAAGAATGCCTTTTCTGAAAGAGCTCTTTCGGAAAAAAGGCGTGTGTGGATGGGGAAGAGGGAGTTCTTTCAAAAGAAGAGGAAAGAGGAAAAAGCACAGGTGCCCTGGTGGCCACTCCGTCCATAGTAATCACAGCTTAAATGCGAGATAGCGTCCATTCAGTGTAGACACTATCTTTCAAAAAAGCAGATCGCTTTTTCAATGCGCTTTGGCAGTGTGGACGCTCTCTTTCAGAAGAAGTTTTTTCAGAAATTCTCTTCCAGAAAAGCTTCTTTCGAAAGAAGCCTGAAGTCTAGACGTACCCTATGATTTAGTTGTACCCTAAAGCAGTCATGAAATAAAGGAAGGAATAGAAACTTGCTCAAGTCGACACCACTGGAATGAGATCAGTGTTTTCCATAATATGCTTGCTGTCATGTAGCACCCTAATTGTCACAATTAATAATGTAGAATGAACTGATTAGCTTAAGTAAAGTGCTCTCTGCTGTGTAAACACATAAAGATCTATACGGCAAAAAAAGGGGGAAAAACAACAAAACATCATTTTTATTTTTTATGTGGATATGTTCTTGCTTTCTATTCTGCTCTTGTAACAATTACTGTAGTAGCCACTCTGACAGAGTCAATAAATCGATGTGGGACCTGATGCAGCAGTCAGGCAGACTAATCCAATGCACCATTATCTGCTGTGGGGGCTGGAGGTGGGCAGGAAATCAGCTAAGACAAATGAAAGCTATAAAAGGGATATAACAGGAGTCTCACCTTACGACTGTATGTTTGATGTGTGTGTGTGTGCGTGTGTGTCTAATAAAATTGGCAACTTTGGAACTGGAAAGAGTTTGAGCAGCACACATGGTATTACCAAAGTCCCTGTCGTATTTCAGTCAATCCCAGGAATCTGCAATTCAATGAGGATCATCACCCCATTAAAGTTAACCACGTCAGCTGTGTGTCTGATGAAACAAATGTTCACAAAGTGTGTTCTGAAGCATGGAACTTCTTTTGCACCGATTACTTTAAATGCTTTTGGATCATCTAACTGCTTTGATGGCAATCCTTCCCACCCATCCTCCTCCCCCCAAAAATAAACAAACAACCCCCCCCCCGCAAAAAAAACCCCTTTATTAGTTTTAAAAGTTGTTCTAGAAACCTTGGGGGCCTTTTCTGTGCATTCTATGCCTAGTTCATAGCATGCAACTATGAACACAAGAATTGTCATGCTCCATCAGACTAATGCTGTCTGATCCAGTATTAATGTCTCTGACATTGGCTGGTATCCTTCTGCTTGTTCAGAGGCAGATGCAAGAATTCCCATAAAAGAGAATCATGTAATGATCCCTCCAAAGTGCAAGTTTTTTTCCCAATTTCAGGCAATTTAAATCCATTTTATATGGCTGGCTATTAAATACATTTTACAGGGATAAATATGAGATTTTTTTAAAGGACGTTTCCTGCCGAACAGAAGACAGAAAGTGGTACTGGCTGTTTGCAGAGGTTCTTGGAGAAGGAGAATGCAGGCCACTATTACTTTGAAGGCTCTTCAGTAAAAATGCATAAAGCTATTGCCTTTTAAAGAACTGGTTTAACTAAAGAAAGTTTGCACAGCTTGTAGAGAATTATTCGGTAAGAAATTACATCTCCCCATCCCATTCATCATAAGTCCACACTTCTCAGCTCTCCCCATATCATACACTTACTTCTCTTCCTTCTCTCTTTCTGTGGAGTATAAGTCATACCCATAAAAGCCCCCCCCCCAAAAGGCGGGGGGTGTTTTCCCAACAAGTATCTTGTTTGTTATACATGGAGGGAAGAGGCAAGAGGGGAGAAGCATCAAGTTGAATGGCTTCGTTTGGGAAATCTGTTTATGTCTGTCATAAATAATTATCCATAAGGTTCATGGGCATTGGAAGTGGAGTGTGCAGTAGTAGATACCCAAAGGGGTGTGTACTGTCCAGCCTGGCATTCAAGGAGGCAGAGGAAAGGAAGAAAGGTACAGTAAAATATCTCCCCACCCCCGGCTTGGAAGTTACCGAAGCATTTCTGGACTGGTCTGGCTCATGCCTCCTTTGAAGATAGGGCCACATCATGGGACTGACCTGTCTTTCATAAATCTCTATCCTTTTGGTGTAACAAGTGCTTCCCTCTGGAGGCATCCTGTTCGGACCCTGAAAAGTGAAATGCCAGTCTGTGCCTCTACGCATTACATGGGTTTTGAGTGATGAACTGACCAGGGAGAGTGCTGAGAGTGATGAAATTCATGCTCTATTTATGTGCCAGCAATGCCCCTCTGCCATGTACGTTGGCCAAATCGCACTGTCTCTACGCAAAAGACCTAGTTAAGACCTGCTAAATCAAATGCGGAGAGCGGCTCTGGTCAGTGCCAGTACTCTTCAGAGTTGTGTACCTTAACTCGACCTCCCAGGTCTACTGTAGACCTGGCCTCAGTAACAGAGTTGAAAGTTGCCATACTTGAGGAAAAAAACTTCAAATCCAGACTGCTGCATGAAACTGCAGAGCTGCAATTCATATGCAAACTTGACACTATCACACTGGGTCCACACTAGCTCACTACAAAAAGCAATTTCCCCTCTTTTGGTATTCTCACCTTCTCATCAACTGTTGTGAGTGGGCCACATCCACCCTGACTGAATTGGCCTCATCAGCACTCGCCCCTGGCATAGTAATGTAATACCCCATCTTTGCATCTGTCTATATATCCCTGCCAAACTGTAGTTTCCACTTCATGCATCTGACAAAGTGGGCCCCAGCCCACAAAAGCTTATGTCCAAATAGATTTGTTAATCTTTAAGGTGGCATGGGACTTCTTGTTGTTTTTGCTGAAGGAGACTACCCCTCTGAAACTTACCCCGTATTCTGAGGTCGCTTTTGTATCACCGTTGTATAAAGTATTCTGTGAAGGCCTGCACACACATTACACTGGGGGCTTGTTGGCCACACAGCATTTGTGTAATCACAAACAGCAGCCACACTGAGCCTTACATGGACAACATCCTTCCTGCCTTGGCCGAAGGAAGATGAGTTTCCCTCCCTCCGTGGAATCAGAAAGCAGCCTCTATAAGCAAGGTTGCACTTTGTAGTCAATACCCGTGTGGACCAGCAGCTACAGAAGTTGCTTTGTGGCAAACACAGCTCTCATTGGGCCAGAGGTGCTGACAGCCTTGCTGGGCCCCTGGCCAAGGTGTGGGGGGGGTCGGGTCTGACTTCACACTCCCTGAAGGGGTGGAGCCTCAAGCAAAAAGGGAGGGGAGGGGGAACCAGCTCTCAGCGCCTCCCGAAGCACGCTGACTGGTGCTCTGGCAGTGATTTCAAGAGCCTGGGCTCTGGGTACTGCTGCTCCTGCAATAGCAGTGGCTGAGAGCCCCGGGCCCTTTTGAATCGCTGGGCCCTGAGGCAACTGCCTCCTCTGTCCCTCCCCGCCATTGATGAGCCTGCAGTGGGCTGACTGGTGTAAAAACAGTTTTGTAAATTAGGCTTCTCTCATCTCCCTTTGTGCGCCAACACAAGACCTACTTTCAGGCTTCAGGACAAGACTAACTTGGATATGAGTAGAGTCACCCAATATATATATGAACAACAGGCAAAGAAGTCTATGAATGCTACAGTGCTGTCCAACCAGGGCAGTCTTGAATTACTGATGGCTCCTCTTAGGACCTAGGGAACAAAAAGAACTGACATTTTTTCCTAGTGCCTTTCGTATCCTCAGAGTGCCTCTTGTAATGTAAAATTCACAAGCTGCTGCTACACTTTTTATGAACACAAACTGCTCTGTTAAGCAAAGCCATGGCGCAGCTGGTAGCACTTTGCAGTAATACGATGGAATCCCGAGCCGGGTAGGGACCTGAGGCTCCCTGCTAGGAGGGCCAGCAGAAGCTATGCACATTACTGAGGTAATGCACAGCCCCAGGGAATAGGGGAAAGAAGAAGAAAAGGGGTGATGGGGAAAGCTTGTATCTCTTATTAGAGCCCAAGAGGGTTGCTAATAAGCTTTATCAACATCAGCCATACATAAAGACTAGTAGTTCCAGTCTCCCTTTCTGTAGCGGCACAAGTGTGAAGCTCTCCACAACATAAGTTACATGTTTTACTTATTAAGAGAAGCATTTTTGCAATGATTTCTTTTTTCAGACCCTGCCAATGGAAACTGGAAACAAAAGAGCCAGGTGACATTTACTGCAGGAATAACAGCTCTGCAGGAACTGGACAAGTTTTCTATGCCTCTGGGTCCATTTCAAGGTGTAGACTTTGTTCTATCAAGTTCCATATGGTTGAGGTCCTACCTACCAACCTGACAGGCTGCCTTACTGCTCCCAATGAGCTGCCATGCAGCTGAAGTCACTAGGGTCACCTGTGCGACATTCCCTAGCATTCGATGACTGAATGCTATCACCTGAGAGCCATCTACTCTGGAATTTGCTGCACTGGCTTGTCTAACAGAACCCACCCTACAGGATACAGTGAAATGTAAATTTCTTTTCCAAGGCCTTTGCTTGAAGATGCTGACAGTGAGGGTTTTTTAAGGGGGTGGCAAATATTCTTTCCTTTGTCTCTTAACAAGAAGAAAGCTATCATACACTAATGGTGTTAGAGCTGCATACGCACTTGAGTCAGAAGATACACAGTTTTTATAATGATAAAATAAAGTTTTGTTAATGCAAAGTTACTTCCAGCTAACACAGAAGACACTGAAGATAACAGAAGACATAAAGAAGGTATATGTCTTATTACTATAGTACAGTATATACAACCCCTTTTCTGCAAAACCTCACGTTTAATTATCTTTAGAGAATGGTTGCCCTCGCATGCATTTCTAGCCCTTTACATCTGGCCACACCAAACATGGTGGATAAAAATGTGTGTTTTCTGCTACTATGACTATTATGTATATTCAACAGGATAGATTTTGCTCTCAGTTACAGCAGTTCAAGTCCAAAGCAACTTCACTGAAGCTAATGAGGCTACTCTAGATTCATATCAGCAGAAGTGAGAGCAGAAACATATCTAGCAGAAACTTGGTTAATGTTTGTAGTCTGATTCTACTTTGGGAATTAGATGGTGCAGTGCAGGAAACAGGGACAATGTATCCTTCTGCTCTAGATATGGTTTCCTCTTGAGTCAGTATCTGCTCCTAGGTTAACAAAGATTAGGAAGCTAACTAAGGTGAATCAAATGCAAAATGGAGCATGGAGATATCAGGCAGCAATTTTAAATGTAACTGGTATCTTTCTTGAAAGAGTTTTCTTAAGAGGAAATATGGTGCTATTCTCTTTCCTTTAAACCAGCAAAGAAGCAGTGCATTTGACCTTCTGTCTTCTCAAAAACTATAGCTGACCCTCCTTGACCAACTCTGGCAAGTTGCCAGGAGTGTGGGGCACACTACTGTGTTTGATGTATCAGGGCTCTTTACTAGTGTTCTACCTGCAGGGCATATGGCCTGCTGCACTCAGCCAGGGGAGGTCAGATGGACTAGAGGTGATATGGTTCAGGAACGGAAATGCATCTTTATTGAGCTGTGGTGTGTGTTTAGGTGGCTGAAAAAACTTAGCAAGGCAAGCAAAGTTTTGGGGACAAGGAGCTGTAGGAAACTTAAATTTATATGGCTCCTAAACAAATAGAATGGAAAATAACTTATATTTTTTTCAGCCAGCCTTATAGTTTGACACTCGTTAAAAAATAATTTGCCCAAGTTTATATACTGGTCTCAATAAACAAGCTGCTAGTTTGGTTTTGGTGTGACTAGATAGTCTGGTTATGCTGACCTCATGCATTTACTTTAATTATTTTCTGCAGCAAAAGAGAGAGACATTATTTGTTTTATACACATGTAGTAGCTTCCAGAAGGTTAGCCCCTGATTAATGTGATGGTACTTTCCATTTCCTCTATCACTTTTCTTTTTGCAAGACTATGCCAGCAAAAGAAATGTATCTGATACTTAATCATGTGGTATCCAGACCAGCTTGCTTTTGAAACTGTAGACTATGTATCCCAGGCATACTGCATTTCTGATTTGCATATGGCAAAGGCAGCTAAGCTGAAGACCTTGTATTGCTTACAAGTCAGGCAGCTGAAGTAAATGATTTATCAAGTGAAGGTTACAACACCTGTGCCTTTTTGTCATCAAATAAGGCCCAGGCCAACTCAAGTGATTCCTCTAATAGCCCAATTGGTAATTTAGTTTTAAATAATCCTAAAAATGGGACCATTCTGTGGTGAGCTGCTGGTGTAGAACAGTGACAAATGGGGAAGTGGAGGGAGTGTATCTAGAGTAGCAAAACTGTTTGAATTGCTATAAAAAACCTTTCATTTTGAAACTTGAGTCCTCTCTGGGCTTCTACAAGAACACTTAGGCTATGTCTACACTGCACTCTAAACACGAAATAAGATATGCAATTTGCACTATTCAAATTGCGTAGCTTATTTCGAGTTTATTTCAAAATAGGCTATTTCAAAATAGCACCAAATTTCAAAATAAAGTGCTATTTTGAGACAGCCCTTAACCCTCATGAAATGAGGGTTACCAGGATGCTGAAATAGTGCACCTGTTATTTCAAAAAATATTTTGAAATAACGGGTGGCTTGTGAAAATAGGGGGTAGTTATTTCGGGATACGACTTGTATCCCAAAATAACTTTGATGTGTAGACATACCCTTACTGAATTCTTGCTAACCCAGTTATTTGTCTGGTTCTTCTGCCTCAAATCTGTGGTGCAGTAGATATTTCCATAACAACCTATGATGAGCTACGTCTATAGTGCAGAGTTTTATCGGCAAAAGATACGCAAATTGTGAATTGCAATTTGTGTATCTTTTTCCGTTTATTTTTTTGGAAGAGGCTTTTCCGAAATTTGGCCCATCTACACGGGGCTTAATTTCAGAAAAACCTCCTCTTTCGAAATATCCCTTATTCCTCTCACTGAGAGGAATACAGGGATGCCAAAAGAATGTGTCCGCTTTTTCAGAAACTGTTCCGAAAAAGCAGACACGTTCCCTGGATGTGGCAGAGTTTTTCCGGGATACCTCCAGTATCCTGGAAAAACTCTGCAGTCTAGAAATAGCCATGGTGAAATATTCACTTTTATATACCTGGATCTCCAAGGGGCTCATATAACAGTGAAATTGAAATAGTGGACAAACTAACAAAAATAACCACAACATTGTTGGTCTGGTGTAGGAACATGCCTTTTTAGTGGCCAATACAAAAATCAGCAGTGGTCATTTCTGTTAACGGTCTGGTCTAATTAATTCCAAATGTCCTTAAATTTAAGTAATTACAAAAGATATTTTAAAGAAAAAAATATATGCTCTAAGTAGCACTTGCACATCACTGTGAACGTGCTCAATTCTGTAGCAACTCTGAGATTGATGACTTTGGGGATACAGTTAAACTGGAAAATGGGGAGAAAACATGGTGCTTTTGGAAAGTTGGCTGTAAAGTTTTGTCTTTTCTCAAAGTTTCTATCCAGATTGAAACTTTCATGAAGTTTATACTGAACCAAAAGGAACATTAAGTTCCTAGCTTGTCATTCAGAAGTACTGAGTGTTCACCTCTTCCACAGAACTCTTGGCATTGTGGGTGGTGAACACCTCTAAACATCAGGCCATACAATCCTTATCCTGATACAGGATGCACTGTAAAATTCCCGACGGGAAATAGCAACACCGACTGTGTTCAATACATTAGAGTTTCATTAGTTTTTATTTTTGCATTTTGAAATATCCCAAGTGACGGCTCTAATGTCCTGCAAAAATTTCATTGTAACATGTGGATTTGTTTGGACAAGAAGCGTGTTAACTAAATCCCTAACCACTAACTTCTCAGTATTTTCATCCCACTTCTCTGATTTAAAATATGGTTTATTTCAGAGCTGCTATATGAATCATTTCAAGTCAAAGCTGTTGTTTATGGCAAACTATAAATCTAGTACCATAGTGGGTCATAATGGTTATGCTGCTGTACCCTGAAGTACAGTGGCACAAAAGATGCAGCTGTAGCTAGTGACTGGCAGTCTCTGTAACTACGGCGATATGTTTTACTTTAATTTGGAGTTATGCTGGGGTATTGCCATCCAGCGTTACATAGACACACATACAATAGGGCCACAGCACTTTCCAGTGGCTTAAATCACAACTTACAGTGTTCAAAATTCACAGCCGACAAATGCAAAATGCCTAGTTTAAAAATGCAGACAAGTTTGACATCTTAAAGATTCAGATAGGTTCCATAGAGGAATATAACAAAATCTGCCAATCAGTATGGTCAGGCTCTTAGAAAAGCGATCGCAGTGTTCTCTAAAGAGTTTCAAGTTTCTTGGGCTCTGAAGAAAAAAGGGCAAATGCTTAAAGACTTTAACAGTTCACCTTAAAAATTTTTCTATTTCCTTACTTCAATGTATTTCTGTGTATTATGATCCTTTCCAAAACCACAGGAGAAATGCTATGATTTAAATGTTAAGGCACATGAAAACTTGCCTTCTATATCGATTAAACAGGAGGCCCAAAAAAGGGAGACCCAAACATTGAAAACTGGGACATAGCCTTCTCTTTACTAATGAACTAAGGAAATCAGAACTTGAAGAGTTAACCCCCTTTCAGCTGCTAGTGTACTTTCTGTGACCCTGTTTAATGCAGGAAGGGTTTGAGATTCAATGTAGTTTAACCTGTGCTGTCGACACAGCTATAAACTAGAGCGCCTAACAAATGGTACGAAAGGAACAGCAAGAAAACATATTGTGCTCGCAGGCATCTGGTCACAGGCTTATAAATGGACAATTTTCAGTAATAAGTTACACAGTCACATTACAATGATAGGGTAGGTGCTGATCACATCACAACGTGGATTCTGTCTTCATGCATGTTCTGAAAATGTAAAATCTATGCATCTATATCCTAATTATTCACATCTAAGATCTGTTTCATATTGTATGGAAGGGGATTAAAAAGTAAAACTTCACCCCTGGCTAAATTATTACTTTTTAAATCATCACGGCCAGTTCAAAACATAAAAGCATGGTAATATAATCATGCAATCATTTTCAACTACAAGCTGTGGTCCCAGAACTCTAGTTCCTCTCATTTTTATACTGTGCCCTGACAATGTGATATTAAGCATAGCCTTAATTTTTTTCAACATCTGGCTAAAATTAACCACGAAGAAACTGCCAGCATCTATTTTCTTAATCAATACTAAGACTTTGATACAGCTTGGAAAAAGCACATTTAAACCCTGCCCTTCTCTTGGAAAAACAAAAATATTTGCTTGAGCTTCTGACCCAACTATAGAGCAAATATATATTCCAATATCACTGGAGTGAAATATAGTGCTGGCTGCAAACAAGATGCTGGAGCTTTAAATTGTTGTTGATTCTTTGGTTTGCATTTTGACACTGAAAGCCAAATTCTCAATCACCCTCTGTTAACATGGCCTTTATAGTAGTTGTGAGCACATCTGTTTCCATATCTCTCAGCCTCCCCTCCCCCCAAAAAATCACCCGCAAGCTCAAAAATCCCACAAGCAAATGGAAACTTAGGAATTGGATCCCGTTCCCATTGAAATGACCTCAGTGGTCCAGGACTGGGCTGATTACACGATTGGCACATCTGGGCTTTTGCATATGCAAACAGATGCACTTGCAAATACACTGGATTAAAGAAAAGAATTTGACAATTTGGCCCTAGAGGAAAAATTGCACACTGGAAGCAAATTCTTGGAAAGCAACAGTTTGGAAGAATTATGGAATGATGGAAGAATTATTATTACCATAGAAGCCAATAAAACGCAACAGACAAACACAAACTGTGAGTGACATTTCACTGTTACAGAGACCATGTGGGTGAAGTGACAGTGGCGAGGAAATGCGGCTCACTTTGTAGGGAGACATTAAAATACACAGAAGAATAACAAGCTGCACTGCATACAGAGAAGTTGAAAGCTGCCCACCTGTGTCTGTTGAGGGATATTTACAAAGCTTGGATCCCGAGGTCCAACACTGACGAATCGGTTTGCGGGGGAGGTGCTGGGTGTCGAGTAGGCTGTGAAGGGAAGGGACATGTGCATTGAGGAAG
Source organism: Pelochelys cantorii (assembly GCA_032595735.1). Classification (NCBI taxonomy): domain Eukaryota; kingdom Metazoa; phylum Chordata; order Testudines; family Trionychidae; genus Pelochelys; species Pelochelys cantorii. Next base: position 50,137,020 of record CM064334.1, read on the forward strand.
CAGCACTAGATCACACACAAACAACACCAAAACACACTGTCTCAAAGCCACCTAAGCAGATGTTTAACACAGAAATGTGCAAACGTTTTAGAGAGCAAGAGTTTGATTTTAGACACTGGAAAGCTTTGCTTTAATGATGAATATATAGGCATGTAGATAACTGGACTCAATGAAAATAATTCCTTTCAACATATTCAAATAAGATGATGTAATGCATCTAGAAGAAGAGGTGCTCAGTTCATCTGAACCGTTTTTGTCTTGAAGAGGGGCAGATCTCTCGGCACAAGGTTTTTATACCATATACCATAGGTCCTGATCCTGCAAACATGTTCCAAGCATCATCATTCACATGAGTAATTGCATTGACCTCAATAGAGCCACGGGTTTGAGTGAAGTTACTCGTGTGCATGTTACCAGGATTGAGCCCCTATTTCAGAACAGTATAGCATAGTATATACAGTTAAAGCCCCGATTTTCACATTGCTGGAGTCTACATTATCTAAAGTATTTATGTGATCTGTTTGACAAACTAAGATTCCCCTGGTAAAAGAAATAATGGGTGCAGTTTGGTCGGGGTAGTAAGTGCAATCAGTCTCAAGAAGGAAACTCTCTGTAAAAATTGGAATGGCTCCCATAAAATGTAAAGCTATTAAGAGCAATACAAGCAAAGAACCCAGATAAACTTCCAAACTTGAAGTACTTCAACGATTTTATTTTTGCTCTACATCGCATCTGTACAGAACTCAAGGCAATTGAAATTCAGAAACTTTCAATATGCTAAGTGTTTTGCTGGTTTGATAACTGCACACATGACTTCTTTTCTCAGTTTTCTTTGTAGGTCAATCTACTTATGTGTCTTAATATTTATACATGTTTAAGGACCAAAGAATGCACTATACTGAATAAAATGTGTAACGTATGAAACAATCTAACTGGCAACGTAAGTCCCTGATGAAGTGGTAAAAATGGCTGTAAAAAGAAAAAAAAAAAGGAACTCTCTTGCCAAATTCCAGTGAAGCTAAGTATTAAGGTTACACCTTAAATTGAGCAAAAATAAGGATAAATAAATATAAAGATGTTAGTAAATGCAAAATACTACTGCCTTTTTTTGAAAAGCACAATATTTGATGAAAAACAGACCTTTGCTTTGGAGACTATGGTATACAACATCCTAATTGTAAAGTCATGTCTACATGGCTACAAGAATCAGATGTCAATAGGATGATCTTTGAGGATATGTTATAAACGTGATGCTATTACTAAGACATTCTTGCGGATGTCTTCAATAAGGATTAGGTCCCCATCCTAGGAGAAACTGAAGACTTTCAGTTCCCACTCCAATGGGAGGTTAGGTTCTCAACCCAGTTGCTATGTTGAGTTTTTCCTCATCTACATATTTCTATAAAAGCTTTGCTAACATTCACACAAAACATGTCTGCCTTTCCATAATTTGCAGCAAAGATTATATAGGAACTTAGTGCACTGTAGTGATTTTCTATATTTTTAATATTATTTTTACAAGGTACTCACTCCTGGCATGTTACCAAGTATTTCTGAGTAATTACAACTAACCTAGAAATGCAGGAATAAATTAATAAAATACAATTTGTGATGCATACTCATTTTTCCATGTGTGATCACTTGGTAATTCAAAAAAGCCAGTAATTCACAACACGTGCCTGTCAATGTCATCTATTAAGGTTTTACTGTACTATCTTCTGAATGAGGCAATCTTTAGTGTTTATAAATTAACTTGAATTGCCTCTCTGTGATTAACTGCAACGGGCATCTAAACGAATAGCTCACAACGAGGGGTATGCATACCCCTGGGGTTATGCAGAGATCTTGAAGGGGTTACATCAATTCATCTAGATGTCTGCCCAGTTTTACAACAGGCACATACATAAAAGGCACTAGCAAAGTCAGTACAATCTAAAATTTCAGAGAATGACTTATTCACACTACTCTATATAGTACACATTAATGTAAGTGCAATATTTTATATTGATTGATAATTATATGGTAAAAATGGGAAAGTAAGCATTGTTCAGTAATAGTGTGCTGTGACACTTTTGTTGTATTTTTATGTTTGATTTTGTAAGCAAGTAGTTCTTTCTGCAGCATCAAGAGTTGGCTTAGTGGTCAAAACTGCTATCTGGTTCTTCAGTTCTTCTGCATGAGGCAAAACGTACTCACAGCAACCTTTATGTGGGCTTTTGTCAGCTAGCTGGAAGAAAAGGGGCATTGTCTCTTTAAAGGCTATCTTACAGCCAGTGGGAGGAAGGCCAGAACTTAACCAGGATGCATAGGAAGGATGGACATTATGTTAGTTGCCCTTTTTCTGGGGGGGAAACAGTGGGCTGAGAAGAAATTTTCCCCACCACTGAGCTGGGGTAGGTTTTTTGCCTTCCCCGCTGCTGGTCTGGGATCTGGTCGTACGGCATGTGAGAAGGGTTAGGTTATAATGCTGCAGTTCAAGTAACATTCCTGGCACAAGTCCAGTGTAGGTACTTGGTATGATGCAAGGGATATGGTTTTTGGGGAAAATGGTCTGGAAAAGGATTCGAAGGAAAACGACCCTTAAGGGAGCAAAGTAAGCAGGCTCTGAGATTTTCGTAATCCCCTTTAAGGGAGCTGAGGAAGCAGGGTTTGGGGCTCCTACATCTGGAACAGTGGAGAACTGCCCCCTTCCAGCACTATACAATTTGTTGCAAGGTGCTCCAAGACAAGTTAAGTGAATAACATTGCAGCCTAATTAAAGCACATCTATAGTCTCCTGTCTCTCTACCAGCATGGATGGACAATAAGCGAATGGACCAATTAATTCTTTGGAACTGGTGACTCTCTAGGGAAACAGTTAATGGGTGAAGGGAAGAAACTCAGACTGACCTTCCATTTTTCAGCTAACTCATATTATTATATTGTTTTACACTACAGAAAGCCTTGTCTACATTGTAATTCTCATGGTTTCAGGCACTGATGAACACAGAGTGAAGATTTAAGAGTGAGATGGGCATAGAGCACAAGAAAAAAATTTCTTCTGCATGTAAGAAAACTACAGTGATGACTAAGGTGAATTCTGGCTTTGGGATTCCATGACAGTCCCATATTAGTGTAGTATTATTTCCATTTCAAATAATGACTTTAGGCTAAGTGATGTAATGGCCATCACAAAAGTTTGTGGTGGCTATAAAGTTATGTTCTGTTACGTTACAAATGCATTTGCTACAACTTTAGACCAATGGGCAACTATAAAGCATTTGTAACTATTGTGCACTTTATATAATGGCCAAAAAAGTTCCAAATTCTCACATTACTTGATTTACAAGAGCATTCTAAAAGTTATAACATTGTTTAGGCACTTACAACCTCATATATGTTACTAAATTTCATGTATAGTGCATACACTAGCAGAGTTAGCCTTATCAGGCTTTCTGCATAATTCCCTATCTTCATTATTTTTTGTCAGTTCAAACAGCTTTCATGCCAGGGGATTTGAAGGCACTTCATAAACTGTGTGCTGTATACAAGCATCACTTCAACCAGCCACCTCTGGGGTGGAATGTATCTGCGTTTGTTATAGCACACGAAACTACTTTTACCTGAAAATGCTTAGATTTGAAATTGGTGTTCCCTTAAAAGCAAACAGCAACAGCACAAAAGTTTACAGGTGAAGGAAACTGAAACTACAGGGAGCATTGATTCTACGTGGTGAGAATGTAATTCCTTAAGATGGAATTTTACCAGGGCCCTGGAGCTAACATCCATAGTCCAGTGCAAAGTGCCACAGGATTTTTGAGGAGCACAAATGATCACTCTGGATTTTGTGTCTCATTCAAATTAAGAGGAGCAATCCCTATTCCATGCTGGAGCACTTGTATGGTAAAGGGAGGGATATTGGATACAAAAGTGCAGGCTAATGAACTCCTAAACTTCTGGCAATATTTTGGCCTTTCCATAGAAATTTCCCATCAAAGTATAGTGTAGAATTCTTCCTGCTTGATGCAAGAAGTTGGGCAGAGATATTCCATTTGGCACTTTTACATTCCTCTTTCTAGGACAGATTCTAGCAAATCCCACTGGTTAGTTAAAGCTGTATCAAATTATGTTTTAAATGGCTTCCTTTAAAATGGGATTTTCATACTTCATTTTACAGAGGGGTTAACCTCAGGCAAAGAAAGGAAACAAGAATAAAACCGCAGTCTTCTGACAGGCAGCCCCTGTGCTTTAATCATAGGATCATCCTTTCCTCCCTTCTAGGCTCTTTGTGCCACATCCTGAGCTAATGTATATCTGCAAACTTCCTCTGGAAGTGAATGGCTCCATGCCAGTTTACACCAGCTAAAACTCTGGCCCTTTGTGTCTGAACAGGAACATTTTCCTGCCTTGCCCAGACTTCCTTCATCTGGAATCTGCTGTGGGCCATGGAAATCAGCATGATGCCACAAATTTGCCATGATGGTTCACTTTAGGAACAAGCGAGAGCGAAAGTGCTGGCAGGGGAAGAACATTTTGCTCACACAAATCTCTTTGATATTTAGCCAAAATGGCAAGAAAGAGCATGAAACACAAGAGAAAACAACAAACAATGTTATGAGTGTGATGTACTTTAATGCAGCACTTTCCTACTGCAGAAAACTTTTACCTGTACTTTACTGGGGGGGAAAAAAAGTGTTGTTACTTGCAAGAAAGTGCAATCTACCTTTGTCTGCTGGCAAAATAGAATCCCAGTCAATGCTAGTCAAATATACTGTGAAATTTCAACTCTGCAGACCAGGAAGAAAAATGGGCACATGTGTGTGATATGAATAGTTGCACCATCTTGTAACATGTCTAGTGCTAAAGTCTAGGGAGACAGACACAACATGTATAGGAATATGCACAAATACAATACTTTGCACTACAGTAACGCTCTTTGGGCATGTTTGCACAAGGAAATTATTTCAAAATAACTAAATTTGAAAAAATAACGCCCAAAATAACAAAATTGAAATAGCATTATTCCCCAAGGAAAGTAGGAGTACAGATTTTGAAATAACTAGCCCATTATTTCAAAATAACGGACTTGGTAGTGTGGACACTTCTCTTATTATTTCGAAATAAGGAGGGTGGGGGAGATTATTTCAAAATAACTCCCTAGTGTAGACCAGGGCTTTATCAGGGGATCTTAAAGCATACTGCAACACTAACACATTAAGCAATGTTGGTAAGTAATTATCACTGGCATCCTCATTTTGGGGGAAAGTACAGCATAGACAGCTGAATGAACTTGCTCAAATGTCACACAACACATGTGTGGCAGAGTAAGAACTAGAATGCAAACCTCTTGATTGTCAGTCATGTGCTTTAGCCACAAGATTACTCTTCTTCTTCTGCTACAATTACTATTTCACATGAAAGCTTCTTTGTACCCAGGCACATAAGCAATAATTTGTTTTCCTTACAAGTGGAACAGAAAAGTTTCTTATTCCTGTGCATGGTTATGGAGCGTTAGGAAATAACGTTCACTAAGGCAGTTGTGGGTTTTTTTTTAAATAATGGGGTAACAAGATGGAAAAAAATCTTAGAGCTTGTATGTGAATGAAGCTTTTTGCAGTATCATACTAGGCTCAGATGCTAGTACAGTGGAGAATTATCATTCAGGCATTAGGGCAATCAAGTCTACTAAGCTCCAATCAGTCCATAATGGTGGTGGTGTTTCTTTGGACCACATCCGGTCAACTCCAGGAACAGTCAGGCTTTGGGAAGCAGCTTTAGGTAATATTTATGTTGTGTGGGTTTTGAATTAGCAAATCCCTGAAGGGGGAGATTGGATGCTAACTCAGGGTCCATGGGTTATGTTAAGGATATGTTATTCTGCAGCAAAATCTGTGCCTGGAGGAAAAACTTACCTCCGGAAATCCTGAAAGTTCCCATCTGCACTGCATCTCTTCACTGATGGAGATAATACTTTTGCAAATGTGGTAAGACCTACGGCTAGAAATTCTGAGCATCCCTAACCAGAAGACAAAGGTAAATACCTCTGTATACCTCTACTGGGTTTTCCTTTCTTAAGCAGTGTGATATGGCCATGCTTTCCACAGAATGTTAATGCCACTGTTGGAGAGTTTTACTGCTGCTCTGAGAATTGTTAACCATCATGACATTGTGTTGTGGTCTTAAGTTCTACTTTTCAGGAGACCATGATATATTGAACAGCTGTTCCTGGCCTCTGCACCCCCTGGAGGGCCATATTCTGATGTCTAGAAGAGCCTCAAAATGCATGCTTCTGCAGAGGGCTTTCTACCAGATCAAAGTAGGGAAACAGCAAGAAATAAATTCCAGCCCCCTTCACCTATTTCCTTGGGGCTTTTATTTCTCTCCACACAGCAAAGTAGAGTCTAGCCAAATGCTAATATCAGTCCTATATAAGCACTGCCTCTTCTGTTCAGTAAAATGACTTCCCTCATTATAATGCCATGGAGGGCGGACAGCCATAAAAAAGGGATGCTTCCAGCTAGGGATGTAAGCAACTAGTCGACTATCCGATAAGCAAAAGCTTACTGGATAGTCGACTAGTCCCTCGACTAGCGGCCTCCCCCCCTCCCTTGCTGCCTTTATCAGAAGCAGGGGAGGCAGTGGGGTAGCAGGGACCGGATGCAAGCTGGGGGGAGGGGTAGTGGGGACCAGCTGCAAGCCTTTAAAGCCAGCTGCCCCCAGCACCGGCTCCTGCTCTTAGATAGAGGCAGCAAGGGGCGGGGGGTAGTGACTAGTCGCATCACTAGTTGACCAATCTCTTACATCCCTAGCCTTGGAACTCTGTACCCATGGAAAACATATTTACAGGTAATTTTGGTGACTCTCTACTATTTGTACTCTAATATGTAATAAAACAAACCAACCCTCATCCAGTAGCAAAACACTCTTCAGCAAGGACTTCTTTTTATGGTATATTACTTATTCTGAGCTCAAGGTACTGCCTAAGGAAACAGATACCAATATACTTTGATGGTTTTTACACTTAGTTAAGGGCCACAATAAGCAACAAAGTCCACAGTATACTGAGAGGAAGGAGTAGATTGGAATCCAGGAAATTACTGACTCTTAACAGACATTTTCTGAAGTATGCCAGCAGAATTCCCTAGCTATCGTCTCGAGAGATGTGTTACCTGTCCCCCATTTTGCAGGACATTTCTAAATTTGTAGAATGTTATATGACAGGATTGTCTCGCAAGACAAACGTGTGTGTGTGTGTGTGTGTGTGTGTGTGTGGTACACACTGTCTTCTGTGCTACTATTCTACTGGAAGAAATGACAATGGGAGTAGATTAGATTAGATCCATGCCATTTGACCCCTTTTGAAACTGTTAAAAGTGGATGCCCCCTCATGGAAAAGTCCTGGCACTTACTCTTGCTGTACATGTTTCAACAGGCTTAGGTATGTATGTGATATATTTTATTTCTCTTGAGAGTTTACTATATCATTCATATAGTCCACATTTCCATAAAACGTGGACTTAAATTGTATTACACATATTTTTAAAACTCATTTCACACTTCCGTTCAACTGTCATGACTTATCAAACAGAAGGTGCAAGCCTGAAAATGTACAGAATGACTAATTACCAACAGTAATTATTTTTCTCTAATCTCTTGTTTAAATACCATTAACTAGATGCTTTTGAGAAAACCTGGATTACAGCCGGTCCCTGAGTTGCGAACGGTCGACTTATGACCGTTCGCAGTTACGACCGAAACTGTCGTAAATGGCAGACCCCGAGTTACGAACGTGATCCGCGCTTAAGAACAGCGTGGTCACGTGTAACTCAATGAGGTCCGACTTACGAACAAACCGAGTTACGACCAATTGCTTGGTCCGTAACTGGTTCGTAAGTCGGAGAGAGGCTGTATCTTGACAGCTCTTGGTTGAAGATTCCTTGCCACAATGGGCCAGATTATCTGGTAGTGTAAATCAGTGTAGCTCCACTGATAAGTTTAAGTCAAGTCAATTTACATCACTTGAGCACTGGGCCAAATACACATTTATTGTTCATAAATCCAAAGATCACATAAAATAAACCTTATAGTAAAACTGTTAAAATGGTTTTCTTTTAAATGCCACAAACTTCCACTAAATTAGGAACTATATTTACAAATGATGGCATGTACAGTATACTGACTTCATATTTTCCAACTCTAAAGACAAGGAAATACTGAGTTACTCAAATACCACTCACCAGTGAGTAAATGTTAATTCTTTTAGGGCATGTCTACACTAGGAAATTATTTCAAAACAACTAAATTTGGAACAATAGCTCCCAAAATAACAAAATTGAAACTGTGTGTTCTCCCTACGGGAAGCCTCAAAATTAGACTGAGGCAGGCTCTGTTATTGTGGACCCGCTACCTCGACTTAGAGCCCCAGGAAGCACTGGGAAGTAATTACTTCAAATTACTCTGGTGAGTAGTTATTTTGAAATAGCAGCAGTGGAGTGTCCACACTAATGCTATTTCGAAATAACTATTTCAAAATAAGCATTATTACCCTAGGAAAGCAGGAGTACAGATTTTGAAATAACCAGCCCGTTATTTTGAAATAACGGGGTTGGTAGTCTGGATGCTCCGCTTATTATTTCAAAATAAGGGGCATTATTTTGAAATAACTCCCTAGTGCAGACCAGGGTTTAGTGACCTACTCCTGAATCTTATTACAGAGCTAGAAAGCATTAACTGATAGATGACCTCAACAGTGCTATGACAAACAGATTCATGATATAAAAAAGTGTTGGTCAGATATGGTTAGAAAATGGGGGGAGGGAATTAATAAAAATTTCATTGACAGAAATTTTCTCACCAGTAGTAGCAGCCATGACGTCTCAACACTTCTAAGTTAAGGGCCTGTCTTAGCTTAAGTCCCATAGTCTTAAATTCCACCTTCTCAACCTTTCTGTCAGTTACAATTCCCAAGCAAGCCAAAATATTCTCAGCCTGAAACGCAAACAGTCCTGTCCAGTGAAAGAATGCCATGAAAAAAACCACAACAAACTGCAGGCCTTTGCAATGTCCCATGGAACCCACCATGTCACAGCTGATGTGCTGGCTTCTGAGGTGTGAATAGCCTGAGTTGTGCCTAAAGCTTTAAGAACTTGGGCTTTATATTTGTTGAATAATACATACCTCCTTGGACATCAAGTAGTGATCACATGCAGCATTTAAATACTATGGATTTGAAAGAATACACAGGGGTTTGCTCTTTGGAGTACATTGATTTTTAGGCACCCTCCATCTAATCTATCTAATGTGCTTCCTCACAGGCCATCTCTGAAATCGTAAACTCTCAAGGAGGCATTTGAAATAAAAACGTTTATCATTCCGATAAAGACTGCTTTATCTTGGACTCATTTCATTGGGGAACAAGCCCCCCCGCCTTTAAAGTACCGAAAACTTTGTTTTTAAATGACAATTTGAGCATAGTTTCATCAAATCAGTCACGATGAACTCCTTGCATGCCCAAAGCTTTTAAAACTTCTAAGCCAGCTACACAGATTTGCTTCCTAGTAATCCAAAATGGTGGCTCCAATGTGCATTGCAGGAATTTGTATATTGGTCTTGTGGCCACACAAAATACAGGAGGACCATATGGATAGTAAAGAGAGTGTTAATTCTCTCCCCGCTCCGGAGAAGAAATACCACAATCTACCTGCCCCAAAAGCAAGACCAGGCAGGGAGCTGGTCATAATGATACAGAGTATGGGTTCATCTAGAACAGGACTGGGGGAACCTTTTTTGAGTCGGGGCCGATAACCCACAGAAAAATCAGTCAGGGGCCCACACACAAGTGAAAAGCAAAGTGAGAAGCCCCTGACTGAGAAAGAGAAAGACACTCCCCAAATTCCCCTCACACACCAGAGCCAAGGAGAGCCCAGGCTAGTAGATTTTGTGTGCTCCAACCCTGCGGGTGGGTGGTTGGGTGGCTGGAGCACTAACATAGGATCCCCAATGCTGAGCCTTGGGGGCCAGATCCAGGTAAGCCATGGGCTGTGTCCAGCTCCTGGGCCTGATGTTCCCCATCCCTGATTTAGAAAGACTTATTCCCCAAGAAACTATAAAAGGGTGAGGTCCAGGGGTGGCCTGCTCTGTACAAGAAGTGAGACCCTAAGGCCTGGTCTACACTGGAGCGGAAGGTCGACCCAAGATATGCAACTCCAGCTACGTTAATTGTGTAGTTGGAGTCAACATTTCTTAAATCACCATCCACTCAATGGAAGGTCAATGGGAGCAAAAGCGCATCAGTTTCCCTTATTCCTTATGAGGAGCAAGAGTACCGGTGCTGATGATGGTGCCCTCTGAGTTCAATTTAGTGTGTTTTCACTAAATGGAACCCTGGAAGATTGACCGTAGCAGCGTCAATCTTCCCCATACTGTAGACGTGCCCTTGGTGTGGGTTTGACTTCTATGTAGTTCCCTAGAGCACTGATTGTGGAAGACCAGTAGCATAGCTACTTCAATAAACTACTAAGCATCTTGAATATCCCAGCTCCATCCCATATGTTAGCTTTTGGCCATGAGTTTTCTGATGTGTAACTATGTGCAATGCCAGCAGTGTTATGTTAAATTATGATTTTTGTCAAACTTATGCAATTAACAACTGTGAAATTAACTTGGAGCACAGTCTCCGCCTCCTCATTAGTGAACAGAAGATACATGATAGCTGCAACAGTGTGAACATTATTAAACTCTCTCTCCCTTGTTGCATCCCTACTTACTTGGTGAAGTAGGAGAGGCGGCACCTCCTTCTGTTGATGTAGTTGGAGGTTTTGTGTCTGGCACGGGCAGAGGCACAGGCCTAGCCATTGGTGGCGGCGGCGGCGGTGGCAACATTGGAGTAGGAAGGAATGGATTGTGCACCTTGCCTTGGCTGCTGCCATTGGGCTGCCAAAAACAAAAGAAAAAAATAGCTAGAGAGGCCAGTTTAAAATTCTGTATAATAAACGCTTAATTTCTCAATGCAAAATAAGTAAAGTGGTTTGGATGAAAAATTGCCATTTTCTGTTCTTCACTTACTTTAACGAGCATTGTATCGGAACCTATCTCAAAATCTTGAAATAACTGTATAAGTCTCTTTTCCGCCCAATTTTTTGCAGGCAAGAAATTCACCCAATTAAGTGTGTGTTTCTCCAAAGCTTACAACTGATCAGAATCCACCTGGACCAAATTATACTCTTGCACTGTGTAACAACTAAATTACCTACAGTACAAATTTAGGCAGAATTTTGTCTCCTGTTACACTTTCTGCACTCATACTTATGCCTGTGACATAAGTTTAAATTTTTTTTAAAAACTGTTCAGTAGTAATAAAAGAGGGAATTTTGAGGTGGTTTAAATGTCAAGCAGGTATTTTATTTCATGAAAAAAAATAAGTGAATATATTTTAAGCAACCTGCACTCCCACATTCCCATAAAATTACCAATAGCACAGCTCCCGGTTCAGCTGCCATTAGGAAGCTTCTTAGAAACTACTGAGCTTACTTATGCTTAATTTTATATATTAAAAAAGTACAAATATTTTGTTTGGGATGTACATAATCAGAGGCAGGATGAGTCTGCATACTCAGCTACACTATTTCAAGTGATTGCTAGGAAAACTCTGCCCATTAATAAATAAGCTTTCAGCATCACAAAAACAAGGACTGAGCATGGAAAATTTCAATCTTAATGTGAAACTAGACTATTGAGAACCATGCCTATTGATGGCAAGACCATTAGAAGGAAAAAAGTAGGACAGTTTGTGAATCAAGGATTCTGTTTTAGAGACAGAAATGATAAGATCCGTTTTGACAGCACTCTACAAATTGATCCTAACTGCAGTTCTTCTGGCACTGACTGTCCAATTTTCCATTGATAAAAGCTTAGTTCAGATACATATTCTGAACACTGCTGAAGAAAAACTGTACTTAAATCTTGGCTTAGGTCTTCACTAATAAGAATTATTTAGGACTAGGGCCGAATCCTATAACCATTTAGAGTCCTGATTCTCATGTACGCTAATGCTACTTTACCTACCATAGCAGTGTAAAGGGGCCTGAACATGGGTATAACTAACTTCCACTGCCAGTGATGTAAAAGGGCCATATTGTAAATAAGAATTTGTATATGTATGTAACTTCACATGCGGAAGTAGTACTATTGCCTTCAAGGAATGTTTGTGGGGTCAAGGCCTTAGTCAAAAGAGATATTCAGAGAGAGTTTTATTATTGAACTTTATTATTAATAAACTGCTATATTTAATAACAATTCTGAAACACTTTCTTGTCTTACAATTAGCCCACTTTGCTACCAAGTAGAACTTTGCAGTATGTTCCTTGGGAGTATGCTAATAGTTCATAATGCAGAATGGTTTGGGCTAAACTAAGCAATGAATACTCAAGGAAAAAGAAATGCACTGTATTGATTTGTTGTCTAGACATTAATGTATCTGCTAACATATTGCAGACATTATTCAAAACCTGTACTGGCTGGATTGTGCAGAATCAGATATTTTGGTAGGAAAAAGGTATATGAAGACAATGTAGCTTGTTAAATAAAATTAATGCTACATTAGTTCTGCAGGTTCCTTAACATTTTCAGTGGTATGAATGTAAAAACACAGTAATTTTGCCAATCGTTATTTTGCTGGAGGGACATAATTACATGGATTATATTTCATGAAACACTCACAGCAGTATTGTAGACACAATGTAAATAAAATTTCATTTCTGTATTTGACTGGTATGTTGTTTCAATAAAGTGAAGAGGATGATTCACTTTAGTTGATTAAAAAATATTTGAAGCATTGGAATACTGCTTACTTCTTCATAGAGATAAGGGGGGGAAGATAACTGCACACAGAAATAACAAACTGTACTTTTAACATCTTGGGTTCAAGTACTGGTCAACTTGATCTAAAGTGCTGTATGACAGTAGGTTTTTTTTAAAATGAACTTAGCTGATCTGAAACATCTGTTTCTCACCCTCCCTTTTCTTGCTCTTCTCCCCAACGCCAAAGGAATAATTAATAAAAATTATTTGGCCTTTCTATTTTGCTAAACCCAATGGAACTAGGGTTCAAATGTCTAAAGCTGAATCATCTATATTAAGGATCCCAGAAGATGATTGAACCACCCTCCTTTTCTGATTGTCAAAGTACATTAATTACACCATAGTGTAAGTTTATTTTACTGTAGTTAGTATCTTTTTTCTTTGTAGCAACTATTTAAGTTGCTATGTTCACATATGTAACATGCTGTTGAGATAATTCCATGGTTATGTGACATAGGACAAACACTTCTGAAGAAATAAAAATAGCTTCCTTACATTTAGGAACCCCACCTGTCCAGCCTGCTGACCAGCATCCGGGCAGACAAGTTGGACAAACTCTTTCAGAGTCTCCTGAGGATGATAGCGGATTGCTGGGTGTGAGAAGTATGGCCCAGGCTGCTGAATAATGGGTGATGTTGGAAAATGAAGAGTCGATGGTGTTGCATGTGGACTTGCTATAAGAAAGAAAACATAGAAGTTACATGGAGCAGATTTTTTGCATTAGTTCAATCTATGCAGATGAATTACACTGTAGCTCTATTTTGTCTCTTTTTAAAATGTACACTATTATTGATATAGTTGATGTTCATAATTTTTGTATCATAGCACTTTGTGTCCTGCAGTCACTTCAGATACACTGCTGAGGGTAAATGGAGCCAAATATTTTAAAACAACTTTTGGTGGATATAGTGCACATATATAAAAGAACCAACAGTCCTTGATAAAAGTGACAACTATTCATTACCTTAAGAGCCCTACTAATGAATTGAGCAATAAAAACTGTATTTGGGAGATTAGAGTTGATTTAATTGACATTTCATTTAACTGGTTTGCACACATGGGTCTATTTTTATTTTGTACTATAAATGGACAACGTTTTAATGATGCTCTTGTACCTCGTACGGTCATTTTTTTACACCACTTTGGAAACATTTTTAAGTAGCCAGTTTTCATGCAATGCTCACTTACAAAGTAGCAAGCACATTTTGCCAATGATGTGCACAGCTCCCTGATACAACTCTGATATCAAATCTCAAACCAGCCTCTACACCACATTCATGAATGATAGTTAAGGGAATCTAAATTGGTGAATGTACACAGGAAACCACACAGGAGAAGGGTAGCAAGAAAAGCTACTAACAGTACAGTCAAGGTGTACATTAAAGGAGCCCCTTTTGAAAACTTTGCTTTCAGTTTAATCCATGCATCACTACTGATCTCAGCAGAATTGTAGAGATGTAAATGAGAACAGAAATATCCCTCCTCTCCCCCACACTGAAGAGGATACCTTTATCCAGCCCCTTGCCATGCAAGTTAGAATATCCTATGCTCATATCCACTTCCACCAATACGTTATTGTGTAACTAAAGCTGCCATGTTACATCAGCAGAATTTTGCACCTTTTCTCTAGAATGAGTTTATTGTCTCTGCACAGAAACCCATTGACTTTATTGGGTATAAGCTTTTCTCTCATACTCAGGTTATTTCTCATTAAAAACTAATCACTTTGTATTGCATGTAGCTCCCTTACACACACCAGTTCTATTGGACTTCTATTGCCTTCTTTGATCATGTACCTCATTTGTAAACCATGAAGAACTGTTTCGAGAAAAGCCTTGGAAAGCATTCAGTCTCTATCTGAAATGCTTGCACTGGACTTGGAGTATGTTTAAAATGTGGCAAAAAACAAAGCACAGGCTCACTTAACAGTATATGGGAAAGGTTGAAGGGATGTAGAAGAATAAGCCAAAATCACTTATGGCAGAAATAAGCACTCATTTATCAACGATTGTTATAAAAGGACCTTAACTAAACAAAAGCTAATTTTTCTAACTTGATACATTGGCAATTTGATTGCATGTTACTTTTCTTTATTACACCATAAAAGCTTGTACAGTCTTGGAGGTTGAAGCCATTATCACATACTGCTTGGGGTTAAGAATAAAAGATCCACAGCAGGTTTGTTTTTGCAGCATCCTATTGGATTCATATTAGTTTTTTTCATAAGGGTGGGATGTGGGCCTCAAAGTATTAGAAAGGGTTAGTTTATCAGTTGTAATGTGCCAAGTTACTCCTACAGAGTAACATCATAGTTTGAGATCTCCTGGCTCAGAATGCACCCAAGAATTAGAACCCAAATCTGCAAAGACTGAAGCAGCTGACAGTCTCATAGTGCTACTAGGAGGTTGCATGGCCAAAGAGCATTGTGGAGAGTAGGTGTCACAGGAAGTAACACTCACAAGACCCAGAATGACAGTATCTTGCGACCCTATAATTGGCCAAGTGCTCCTACTTAACCCCAGGAAGTTGTCTGGGCCATCACAGAGATCTTGGCTTGCTGCAACGCCAGACTTTACCTTGTCTCCAAATATTTGGTTTCGGACTCCAGACTGATTTTGACCCTGTCTCCTGATTCTAACATAGTAGTATCTCTAATCTGTGACCCCAGCCTGACTCTGACCTAACTCTTGCTTGTAGGACTTAGCCTTGAGATTCCTCAAACTCCAGTCTGGAAATTCCATTCGCTGGGGACCAGACCTCAGCCCAGCTGTGACCTCTAGGCAAGACTGGCTAGGCCCTGATCTCTTACAGTACCACTGCTCTGATCCTCTATGATTGCTCCTATACGCTGATTAATTCCGGGGTGGGGAGGCAAAACCCAGGTCTATGATGGATATGCCAAGAGACCCACCTCAGTGAAGGAAGCCATTACTATGGAATTGGTGTATGTATAAATCCAAATGCATATTTTAATCAGAGGACATGAAGTAAAACAGACATGAACTGTTCAAATTCCAGCTGATTTTTCTTCTCCTTTGCTCTTAAGACATTTCATAAGAATTCATACTGCTCTCTTGTTTCCTGTTATCTTCACTATTCCAGCTGACTCTTCATAAGTTCATTTAACACCAACTTCCTCCCCACTCCTGCATTTTTCATTTAAATTTTTTTTAGAGAAGCGATTTGTATTCAGCCCTGCAACATTGATTTAGTTGCCTCTTCCCTATTCATTGGACCATTGCTGATTTACATAGGTTGGATAGAGACTTAAATTCTTTTCATTTTAGTTGTTACTTTTGGCATCGACTCTTTAGACCAATTCCCAATTCTGTGGGAGGGTCCCAAGAAAAGCTGTTAGTAGAGCTGTGCAAATAGTAAAAACGAATCTGCTTTCAGGTGTAGCATGCTCAGAGCCAGTGTTATATATACACTCCTTCTCCCAGATGCTTGAAATAGCACAGCTTAGTTTAGATTTTGCAAAAATTTACCATCTCAGCTATTAAACTGTAATAACCCAATCGCAAAAACTGGACTTAACTAGTATCTCTGCACTATTAAAAGAACATGACACCCATTTGTCCACTCAACAAGAAACCAATAAACTGCATGAGTCTGCTTCGAAGTCTCAAGAATTTGTATTCCCAAGTAAGACTTTTAACAAAGGTCAAAGATATATGAAAACTCTCCACCAAACAGTGCACTGTATCAGTTGGTAGATCCTACTAGATTCATCCAGCATTATCTAAGGGCTAGAATACAGGACTAGGAATCCGGAGACCAGATTTTCAGTCCTGCCTCTGAAAAACACTCACTGGGACCTTTGGGGAAGCTGATTCAGCCAACTTTTTCAAAAGTATCCATGAAGGTGGCAAAGACAAGGCTTGAATTGTCTGAAGTTAGTCACTCATAATTCATGGAAACATCTGAAAATTTTGGCCTTAAATTCTCTATGCCTCAGTTTCCCAATTGTTACTTCATAGCGGGTACAGTGAACCTAAATCAGTGGTTGTGATCTGAAATCCTTACACGGAAGACAACAAAAAAGTTATTTTAATTTATATTATTTATTATGTAAAAGCCCTAAGCAGCCTAATTATGCCTTTCTTTTATATTATAATATGGGTTTTACCCACTGAATATAACAAAAAATAAAAAGAATGCAGGTTTGAAAGTCAGTCATTTCTACCTGCAGTAAGAATGCAGAGGTAGAGATCTCCAATGTTAATAAATCTTTTGTCTGTCTGTGGGGGGATAATCAAGGCAAGCGTAAATATTTCAAAGCACACATGATTCTAATTCCATTGAAGCTCAACTGAATCATCCCGGTCTTTTTTATTGAAGAAAATGATATGATAATGTATGGTGGCCTGCAACAGATATACCAGTATTTTAAAACTACTATGGCTGGGCCAAGTAGTCATGTGCTACAGCTGTTGCATGCTATGCTAGCTTTTTCAGAGTTTTATGGTTTCTTAGTGCTATGCAGCATAAAAGCTAGAGGATGTTACTCAGAACACTGAGTTCAAATGTCTGATTATGAAGGCCAGTCTTGTCTGACTTTCTCCCTCCTTGATTTGTAGCAGCCAATAACAAATTAAATTAAGAATAAAACAAGTCAGACTCATTGATTAGATTAGCATTTCGCATGTGCCGGGCAAATGAATAAAAGATTAAGTTGTAAATTGTATTCACAGGTAGGATCAGATAATAAAGAATCAGTTAATTTGAAGGGGGGATATAGTTTTATGTAGATACACAGGGCCAGAGTGGGGGCTTTTTCTCTCACTGGGGAGCACTCACTGCAATAGCCCTAATGCTGTCGATGGCACTCCTCTGGTAAGTGCTTGCCACAGTGCAAAAGGACTTCATAATCTGGCCACTAGCGATTACATCAGTTCCTCCCACCTCTCCCCTCAAGGAATAAGTGGATCCCAACATATGTGACACAGACATACTGATACTCTTATATTTCCCCCTCCCATATACCCTGACTTCTCACCAATCATCCTTCCAGCCAAGATGAATAGATGAATTTTCCTTCTTCATAATGCTGCTTCTTAAGTCTCCAACAGGGTCACTGTTTGACATGCAACATTCCTCATCTCCTACCCAGCAAATTATTCCCCCCCCCCCGGCTCCAGGTCCAAGGGAGCAACATACTAGGTACTCAAGCCCAGTGCAAAGCACACAGCCCAAGACTATCAGACTAGACAGACAGAGTATTAGTTTCACTGGGGCACAATGCTAAGATAGCTATTGTGTAAAGTGATAATTAAATTTACTACTAGCTCATTAAGCATTGATTATTCTTCCTAGAAATAGTAACCATATAATCATAATGAAACCAGATGTATTTTGTATCAGCTTGTTTTTTACTTTGTTAAAATTAAGAAAGCCTTTTCTAAAAGTCATTTATTGAGAAATATTCTCTTGCGGTTTGTTCTCTCAGACATTTCCATGCAGGCTTTTAAGATGCCTTAACTCCCTGCATGCTGTGAGCCTTCTCACAGCATTAAAATGGTGCAAGTGCCAGTTCAAATTATACAAGATGCTTCCCACCCTTTGTACCCCGAAGGTACTTATTCTCAAAATTGACCATATTAGAGCACTAATTGGCTAAGCCACCATGCTGGCTGATGTGAAATGCTTTCAAACATCATGAAACAGCTGTGTTTATCGGAAATATGAAGAGTGACTTTTTAATAAGGAAAACTGGCAATAATCCAGATTTGTTGAAAAGAACTTGCACTTCTGTGGATAATACCATACAAGAGGTAAAGAAGAGAAGATTAAAACAATAGCTTTAGAAAGCACCAATTTTTGTGATGAAGGCACTTACCCAAAACAAGAAAATAAACTGAAAAACTTGGGCTGGGATTTCAACAAGGAATTCATCAAGTCCTGTTGAATTTAAATGGGAATTGTGTCCCTAATGTCGTTTGAAGATCTCAACTTTTCTTACTGCCTGTTGGAAATGGTTTTGCATGGCTAAACATGGATTGCTGACTGTCTGAGTGTGGCATGGGTTTTTTTCAACTTTACTATAGAGATACTGACGACAGAAACTACAGGTCTGAGCATACAGGCTACTCACTGAACTTGCTGGAAAGCCACTTGAATCATCATGGAACATAGTACATTACTGGGATTTGTCCTCCCCAGATGGAATTCATCCCTATGCAGACCAGTAAAAGCCCTGAGCTCTGCTGAAGTCCTACATCATTCTGCAAAACAACGCTTAAGTCAGGGAGTCCAATGGGCTCTTGGTGAGCTGTTGATCTGGCCTGAGCATGAGTAAAATTGAGTAGTCCTTACAACAGATAGACACTGCAAGACCAGTCTTGTTCTTAATAAAACCATTGGGAGTTTTGCCCTCAGTGAGGACAGGAACAGATCCTCAACTGATACTCATAAGAATGGCTGGAACTTGTGTGTCACTGATACTTATTCTCACTTTTTAGGTAACTTTTTAATTGTATGTTCAATTAAAGCAGGCAACTTTTTAATTGTATCTTCAAAATACAAGAAAAACAGAGTTCACCCAACATACTTAGGCTGCAAGATCTTTGGGGCACGGACTAATGACAATACAAACAATGATGCAAATGATATTTAAAAACCCAAGTATGATAAATGGAGGGGCTCATCCTGCTTCCATGGAAATAAAAAAGAACAAGACTGGTCACATAGGGGCTTATTTTCAGAGATATTGAGTGTTTACATTTCTATTACTGAATTTACACAATACTCTGGATATTCTAGACTTCTGAAAACCAGACCCATAATGTCCTCAACTCTGGGTCCTTTGCTGGTCCTGCATAATAAAGTGTTGGAAACCATCTGGAACTTCCACTGGGAAATATTAACGATGTAAGATAGACTTCCCAATGGCATAGTACAGGCAGAAGGGACTTGTGTTAATGCCCCCCGATGTCCACCGCACAGGTGTATGTGTGGCGCAGAAATATCCTGAGCTCTTGCTATTCTGAACTGCTGTACTTTAAAGTGTTTGCGGATCAACTGGCCACTAGAAAAGTCAAAATTTAGGGCTAGACTGAAGCCCTGAATTGGGACCAAGAATTAATCTCTTGAAAACATAGTGACATACTTCTACATGTGCTAGATAAGAAATACTGTAGGAATTGTTAAAAAAAAAAAATATATATATATATATATATATATAACCTCTACCTCCTGAGCAATACAAGCGGTATTTCTTAGCCAAAGGTCTTCCCAGTGGCCAAAAATGATCATGTAGTCTACTTGTGGAGTTCCTAATTCAAATCAGGTCCCAGAAACTTTGGCATGTTTTTTATAATCACAATGTGTTCTCAGATACAAAATGAAAAATTACCACGGGGGAAAGGTGTAGTGGTTATTTCATAATGAAATGCAGTTGATCGTATTACAAGAGAAATGTAAATTCTTTTTTTTAAAAAAACCCCACAACCTTCATGTGTGTGATGATATAATTCTGCTTTGATACTAAAAAGGGCATGGTAATGGAATCTGTGACTTCGGAGTGATATATTGCTGTTAAGTTAATAGGGCTCCATGTTCCCATTTCTGATATCAGTGTTTTTCTTCCTCTTTCATTCTGTAGATGGTAAGCTGATACTACATAAACATTGTTAAAGCTATAGTTCCACGCTACAGTAATTCACTTAACTTTAACATGATTTATGGTTCTGTCAATAGGGGAGGTTGAAAAACCTAAGCTCTGATGCTTAAACATGGGTTCCATATTTAACGTAATAATGTGCTTTTTGTGTGTGTCTGAGGTTACAGAATTTAGCATAAAGCAGAGATAAAAAAAATTACAGTTCAATGCAGTGTTAAAAACACAGTGTGTGACTTCATGGGTTCATCAAAGAAAGCAACGAAAAAGAACACAATCAGTGAAAGAGCAGGTAAAATACTTTGGTCTTTCTGCACTATATTTTTATATTATTTTTTTATATTTGCATGACATCTTATAAGTATTTTACACCCGCTCCCCTTTTTAAAATTCTTTTGCTCAGTTAGATCTGCTCTCTTTGTCAGGATGAGTTCAAACCTAGGTCCGTTTTGTTAATCACCCCCCATTATTCTCTCTGGCACTTCCCCTAAGGCATTTTGCCTCTTTTAAGAGATTAAGCGACCAAGTCATCTTGTTGCTCTAAACATGTCCTCACTGGAACAATGTATTAACACAATTCCTCTGCAAAAGAGCCCTCTTTAGAAGTTTGCTGCAGGGATGACAAATTAACCCAGCATGGTGTCCCACACATCTATCTCAGTACAAATTATTAGTGTAATAGAGCTTTTAGTTATGCATTTATCTGGTAATTATTGAACGGTTACACAAAACGAAGCTGAGCAATCATGGCCCTTTATGAGGCAATCTCAGTGGGTGGCCTTATAGTTAATTTAGGATAGTAGTCCTCTAAGCAGGTCACTCACACACAAATTAGCTAAACAGCCTGTTCCTTTAAATATTTCCTATGTCACAGGGTAAAGCTCTACCATACAATAAAGGTAAAGTTTTAATTACACGATTCCTGACTTTTGTTTAGTTGGCATTTTAACCATTAGCAAGCCTCTCCTGTTTCTGCTGGGATGTCAGAAAAAGCAGTATTTGGGTGGTGAATGTAATTATTACTAAACACTGCCTTCACAGCGCTCTGTTAGGAAGCTGCTTTTCTTCTGCCTTCCATATTATCTGAAGTTGGGCCAAACTCAAACACTTGGCACATATGGTTGGCTACACACAGATATAACACCATTTTTATTTTTAAAGTGCCTTGGCAAGTTGGTATGTTGGTTAAGTGTCACTGTGTTAGGTCATCTGTTCTGGTCATTCAGACTGCAAAATGTGTATGATTTTTTCACACGATGGTACAGCTGTTTGCAAGGTGGATAAAAATCAGTAAATTGGATTTTTAATTTTTTTTTTAAATAATCAACAACATACTAAATTTCTCATTTAAAAATAAGAGTTACAATTAAATCTCATCACCAATATGCTACACCTACACTTACAGTCTCATAAAGATGAATTAATGGCTGAAGCCTAACTTTTAGCTCTTGTTTCTTGAAAGTTCTGGGCTTTCAATTTCTGTTTCTCAGCAGACTAAAAAGTAAGGCCTGGTCTACTCTACAGCGGAAGGTCGAGTTAAGATACGCAACTCCAGCTACGTTAATTATGTAACTGGAGTCGACATATCTTAAATTGAGTTTCTGTGCCATCCACACAGCAAGAAGCTGATAGGAGTTACTCCTCATGAGGAGCAGGAGTACCAACGCTGATGTGGGAGCCCTTTAGTTCCATTTAACGGGTCTTCACTAGACCCGCTAAATCAAACCCTGGAAGATCAACCGTGGCAATGTCCATCTTCTGCCTAGTGTAGACATGGCCTAACATGGGCAAAGAAAGACACATGCTGGATAGGACTGTTTTTGTTCTCTGCTTATGTGGTGGTGGACCTTGGGCAAGCATGGGAGAGGAGCTAGTTAAGACATTGTTTTAAAGACAGAGACACAATATATCAGAAAGAACAGAGGCCATATAGAAAGAAACAGTGGAACAGACTGGAAAGAAAAAGGGAAGACATTATTCAGCACACATACATCTTCCTGTATTCCTGCTTTTGCCACAGAAAAACTGTCATGGCTTCTAGGCATAAGAGTCATGGCTATCTGGGAATATTTTGAAGAAATTCGTTCCCCGAGTAAAAGAGGAAAATGTGGCAAGAGAAAGCAGTGCAAGAAGATGCAGGGCATAGCTGCAAGAATGAAACGTCTTAAGAAAAACTGCTCATTGGGAGAAAATGATGTAAAAGAAGATGTGGATATGGCTGAGTGGATCAACTGGTTAGAAACTTAAATAATTCACTTTGCAATGCATCATTTTTCAAAACTCTCTCTATGCCTTTTAGTATAAGTATGATTTGACAAGCACATTTGCAAGCTGTTTGCTGTGTTGGATGTTGCTAGAAATAAAAGTTTAGCTTAGCTAATCCTTATGGCTTGTTTAATTATTAAACTAGGTTTAGAATCTATCACTCATGTATACAGTACACAAAGCTGCAATAAGAGAAATCTAGAGTTGCCAATTGCCACTGAGTGTCATTTTCTTATTTTATAATGGATAATAGAAGCCCCTTGGAACATCATGGCAACAGACCATAATGGTGATGCCATAAGTTTATTCCCTATTTTACTTTAACATAACTCAGCTTTTCCAAGGGAACCCCAATTTTTACTTGTTTTTGCAAAAAAACAGACTTGCCAGTGAGTTCAATGGAGCTTACTCCAAACTTAAGTGTACTCTAAGCACAGTCTGTCTTGGCTTTTCTGGTAACTTGATTTAAATCAATTTTTTTGTGAGATTTAATTCACCTTGATTTAAATCAATCCATCCTGGTTGTTTGGCTTGTCTTTAATGTCTTACACATCAATTATTAAAGTTTCTAGCTTTGGGTATATTTGTAGTTTCACTACAACCAGCAATCTGAAGGAATATCTAGGGGCAGCTGGAGATATGCCTTTCTGGAATAAATTATTTCACAATGGTATACATCACTCAGGATACGTCTAGACAACAGTGTTATTTCAGAATAACTGATGTTATTCCAAAACAACAAAGAGTGTGTCTACACTGCAAGCCATTATTTTGAAATAATGGTGAGCTGGAGGACTTCTTACTCCTACTCCTGTAACCCTCATTTTTCGAGGAATAAAGGAAGTCGAAGGAAGAGTGTTCTTCCTTCGACTTCCTGCTGTGTAGACAGCACCAAACACTGAAATAAGCTATTTCAACTTAGTGAAATAAGCTATTTCAACACAATTGATGTAGCTTAATTTGACTTTTGCCCTGCTGTGTAGACGTGCCCTCACTGTACATAGCCCACTCCATTAAAGTCGGTTAATACAAATTCACTAAATTAATCGCTGCATGTTAGTTTTACAGGCAACCAACAGCATAGCTCTGAAGCATAATGCCACAGTTTGGTGGGGAAAAAATTAAGATATGAGGCACTCCCCTAGTGTTTTTCCCTGCAATTCTCTCTTCTGTCCATACGCCCATTGCTTTGTGTTCTTTCTGCCACATCCTCTATTCTAGGCATTTGTGTCACTCCATATTTCTCCCTAAAGTATTCCTTCCTTTCTTCCTTCTTCCCTCCCTCAGCCTGAAGGACTACAGGTCATGGTAAAGATTACAAGCAGCCTAGTGGCTGGGAATCAGCTTGGCTTTGCAATGCATAACCACTTTTTTTGTTGGAACACATTGAATACCACCACCACCACTCTTGTGTAATGACAGAATATTACTTAAGAAATAAAAATCTAGGTGCCTGAATTTTCAAGACTTTGTGATTTATTCTAAAGCTGAGAGTCATTTCATATCTTAAAAGTAAGGCTATAGGTAATGCTGCCTGCTGCCAGATATAATTCCTTAGTTTGAGTCCTGTGTTTCCTACTCCAGAGAAGCTTAAGTGACTCACACCCAGAAAAAGTGACTTTAAGTGAGGGTTGCATGAATTACTTTGGTAGCTTAGAATCTACCACCATATGTTGGCAGTAGGAAACAGAATGGACAGTCATTAAAGAACAAGGATCCTTGCGCCAGGACTCACTGCACATCTGATCCCCCATCCAACCCCAGATTTTGTCAGCTGGCCACTGCATAGCTTAGTTAACCAATGGCAGCAGCAGCAGCACAAAGGAGAAGCTGCCACACAAAGCCCTCAATAGTACAGCACAGCACTGAATGAACCTTTCTCGTCCAGGACACTCTGGTCTGGCAACATCTGTGGTGCTGCAGGACCACATATGTTGCTAGACCAGAGCGCCCCAGCCACAGAGATTGAGTATGACTGGGAGAGAAGCTGGTCTGTTCGATGACAGCCTGCAGTGACTGGGTGGCAGGGAGACCGAGGAGCAGCTGCTGCTCCATGCACAGGACCATGGAACCCTGGGAGCAGCTGCTGCCCCGCGCAGGGTTGGGGGCAGGGAGCAAAGCCCCAGGAACCGGCTGGGGGTGCAGAGACAAGCAGGCGGACTGGAGGAGGTCAGGCCTCCGGGTTCTCTTAGGGCAGCAGACAGGAGGGGAGACCCAGGAGAGCCCGGACGCCTGAACTCCCCGATCTGGCAAATTCCCTTGTTTGGGAACCAAGGGTGCCAGACCAGGCAGGTTCAACCTGTAGCTTACTTCAGACCACTCCATGGGGTTTTCTAACTGTTTCTTTCAGTGCAACATTTCACAACACAGACACATCCACTTTCGTATTGGCTTCCTTACCCTCACCCCCACAACGCTTTGTCCTCACAATGTTTCTTTCTGCAGACTGCCAGGAAAGGCTATGTGAAACCTTAGTCATTTGCAGACTAAGTGCACTAGAATAGGGTTCCAAGGAATATTTGGAAGGTTATGAAAGCTGCAAGTGTGTGATGAAGAACTTAAAAATAGTGGACTGCCAATAACATATCCCTTAAATATTCTAAACATATTTCTTTGCTCTTTATTTTGGACATTGTGGGCAAATAATCTATATTAGTATTAATGTGAAATGTTTGTATGTGCATACCCCTCCCCCAAAGGAAGATAAAATCCTAAATGTTTGGTTAACTTGGGGGTTTATTTTGACTGTGACCTAGCTATATACAACTTCTTTCTCACTGATTTTTCTCAGCAGCATGTTTACTGAACCGTATTTACTCCAAAAGAAGACCCAAAATATTCATGACTATCTGCTGGCCAGAAATACATTATATAAGTGAATTCATGGAGATTTCTCACCATACAAGGTGAAGAGACAGTGTACACTACATTTTTACTTGGGATTTTGCCACTATGTTGTGAAACTGCCAATAATTAGTAATATATAATAATTGTTTGGAAAATATAATGAGGTTATTGTTCCTTAAGTGTCATCTTCTTATGCTTGAAAAGCTTCTCTCCTTCCTCCTCTGCTGCTGATTCTAATGTACACATTGGGGGATTAAACAAAGGTCACAGTCTGGATTTGCAGATGGTAATACAGAAATCCACCTTGGAACAGAACAACGGTTGGAGAAGAGGAATAAAGACAGCCAGTGATCAGTGGAAAGAGAGTCCTGGAGAGGAGCCATCTACCCAATAAAGATTCCAGTTTGGAACAAGCTCCTTCTGGGTGATACTCTTAAAAGGACTAGAAAGGAACTCAGATAGTAAGAGAGAGTAGTATTTTCTTGACAATCCATAAAAATGTTAAGAGAGTGATCCTCAAGTGCAACAAGATCTCACTGGCTGATGCTGAAAAAAGCAGAGTTTTGTTTAATACACTAGGAACTGTGATACTCTTCTGTAGAGGTAGTTCACACATTTTCTTCCAGCATTTAAAAATAAAATTGCAAAAGAGAATTATTATAATTTGATCTTCGAAATTCCATGTACCCTTATAGATAGTCTCCTCATACATATGGCAGATTTCCCTGACTGCACATTAAATGTCATAAAAGATACTGTAGATAAATTTGAACAAAGCTTGTTTAGTGACACGTTTTTGCATTAACCACATAATTCAAAATACACTAAGGTTTAAGTAAAAGCACAAATGGGTGCATATTGATCTGGTATATCTCATGTGAAATAGGTGTAAGGTAAAATCTAACTAAATTCTGAATAGGATTTGTTAACCAACTAGTCAACAGTACAGAGCCAAAGGGCAGAAAGTCTAAGAGTATTACAAGGCAGGAATTTAGTGTCAGTTGGTGTGCAGCAAACTATGTTGTTAATGTAACTTTCATTTCATTCATGCCTTCTTATTATCACCAATTATCAAGGATTTTTATAATATATTACATGTCTGCCTGGTAGCTTAGTCCCCACAGGAAAAAATAATTCTTGTATGATTAACAGCCAACAGGTAGACTTCACTGATTAATCCAGTATGTTGTAAATTTCTAAAACTGCATTGAATCATTTAGCCTGATTCTAAACTCATATGAATTTTACACTGATGAAATGCCACAGACTTATGCACAATCCCCGAACAGTATATAGTAGAATAGACAATAAAATATAATTATTCCTGGTTACCCTGATGTAATGATGACATCTTGGAAAATGGAAAATACCAAGTGTGGGCTTTATTTTATCAACGTATGATTTGCTAGTATTACTTCCACATCTGACCTAGGAACAATAATTATTCTGAATAAAGCAAAACCCCATGGCAAAAAGAACGGTTAGAATTATTTCATTTACACATGTATATTTTCACACAGAAGATTTGCTAAATGATTCACTCATTTGTGGACAGCACTGTGCGGAAGTGTGCTCCCTTTCTAATGTGAATTGTGTATCATATTTATTGTTTCTAGGTTAATGTGGATATATCTCTCTGACAAATGTATACGTAGATGGAGACCCAGAGGACATCTGTTTTATTTGAAAAGCCAGTCAGAAAATATTGTGAAGAAAACCAGCCAAAGCATTGTAGGAACCAATCTACAACTTCAAAGGAGTACACTAATGAGGGCAGTTCTCCAGCACACTGATGCCAACAGCTTGAATACAAAATGACATGCAATGAAAACCCAGGATGTGGAAAGATTAGCACAGTTAGATGTTGAATGAGGAGTCTCCTTATTAAGCAGGTAAATTGAACCTCTACTGATATGGACAATAAAAACACAGAGCATGTAACACGTTCTCTAATTTTTCTGATTGGAAAATTGTTGAATTGTCAGAAATATTAACAAACTGAACACAGTAACCAAACTCATTTCTCGATCACTGAAACCTTCAGGCTACCACTTTGAAATAGCAAAATCTCTTATCATGTGTGTCACAGGCTGATGATGACTTTCTGTAGAAAACAATGATGATTCAGGATATGGAGGCTAAAGTTTAAGCTGATTCTGGGCTCTTGGGTAAGGCCTCACCTCTGGGTCCTGTAATGACAGGTCGATGATGCTGGGTGAATGCCGTTCCAAGGGAGGAGGTCTGCGAAGGCGAGGGACTGCTGAAACCAGACTTCTCTGACTTCTTTAATGTGGTTGGCGATGGCATTCCTGGCAAGAATGATTGATAAGTGCAATTTAATAATGCTAGGTCATGGAATGACAGCCTATGCATTGTGAAAGTGGGTGCAGAAGCAGCTAAATAAGCTTAAAGGACAAATACAACTGAATACAACAAGCTGAAAGCTCAGTTTTCTTTATGATCTTTTTGGGGCAAAAGCAGCGCTGGTTTGCTCTGAGCAATAAGTACTAAAATGCAGCCATACTTTTTTTTTAAATCTGAAGTACAGATAAGATGCAGCTTATTTGTTGTTACTATTAAATCCTAACAATGCTTTATTTTATAGAAACTTGTAATAGTTATAGCACTTGGATTTTACATGGTTTTAAGAGTTAACTCTGCTAATTTGCCCTTAACTCATACTATTTTATTAAACTATTGCACATGGGTATTTTAAGTGTGCTGCAAGAGCAATACACAAGGAGAGAAAGGAGTCTCACTTCAGACTGAATTCTCTTATCCTTCCACAGCTTAGTTCAAACTCAGTTATTTTAAAAGCAATTATTTGTGTGGTTATCTTTGCTTTCTTTCTTTTTTATATTAAAGTCACAGTTATTTTGTTTCATAGCAGTTCAATACCTATGAATACATAGCAGAGGCTTCCCGTGGAAAACAGAACCATCACTGGGGTGAAAACATTTCTATTGACATTATACTGACCTTCAGCCCTGGTGCAATGTTAGTATGACCCTTTGGATTTATTCTTCCATGTGACCCATTTTTGTTATATCATATCAACTCTGTGGGTCATTCAGCTCTGAGGTAATATTAAAAATATTAGTAGAATGGATGTTTTGCAATGGATGTACTAAAATCTGCTATGTTTAATACACTGCCTTAATGTGTGTATGTGAATTTCTATATTACTACAAACACACATACACACACGTTCAGATTGTCCACACTGCATTTATAGTTCATTTTCAGTATATCTATCTATTGATAGATATGCAGAAAAAATAAGGTCAATTTCTTTGGGCTACAGTTGAAATAGCACAAAAGAAAAATGATTATTCTTAATAATGGTAGCTTTATAATCCCCAAACACATAACTTACAACACAAGGCAGTGTGCTTGTGCATTGCAGGAGTGGAATCTTAATGGGCCCAATTAAGTTTTGTTGCTTACATATCAGAAAGCTAAGTAAAGAGGGGGAGCAGGTGAAGTCCCATTTTGTAGCAACTTGCATTTGTCTAGAGACTGTTTTCTATCACCTGGTGCTGGCTGTTTTTTCACAACAGGAAAAAGTTAACAACTTGATTTTATTTTAAAACAAAAGTTTAGAGTAGATGGACTATGGCACAATACAACAAAAAGGGGATAAATTCTTTTCTCATGATTTTCTATAGTCATGATACATCCTTTTGATGGGAGGCGGGGATGTGAAGGTGGGTTTAATTATGATATATGTGAATGAAATATTAACAATCTTTAGGATGCAATCTGTCCCAAAGTTGCCTTCTAATCTACTGGCCAAATGGATATTGTAATGTCACAAAAAGAATGGAGTTTAACAGGCCCACTTACGGGGGAAAGTGGGGGAGAGGGCAAAGGATGCAGTTGCTCTAGCGCCTGGTGATTCAAAAGGTCTGGGGCACCCACTGCCACTACTACAGAAGCCCGAGGCCCTTTACATAGCTGCCAGATCACCAGGAAGTGCTAAGGGGTGGGTCTGGCTGCCCTCAGCCCTGCCCCTTCCAGAAGCATGGAGACAACCTCCTCCCCCCCTCGCCAACCTTGCCAGGGCGGGGACCCGCAGAGACTGTTGGCTTTGCTGGAGCTTAATGAGTACATACTATGCTAGCAGGTGCTACTTGGGCATGTATGGAACTCATGTTTCAGTTACTTATAACTTTATGTTTAAATGTGTCCCTCCACAGCATGCAAAGATATTATTCCTCAATAAAACCAATAGCCGTGTCATAGTCCAAGTGGCAATTTCAAATATTTATATATTGTGTCTCTGTGTGTGGCCATTCATGTACACCAGTATAAACATGTGTGCATACTCAGTATGCCAGACTGTCCATGGGCTTGCACGCATGTGCAAGAGAGGAGACGACCATGTAATGAGCCATCCTTTCCCCAGTGGCTAGAAGGGCTATCCTTAGGATTAATGGGGCTGTACACAGTACTATTAAACTGGTGCTCCTATGCCTGATGGCAGCCTGTGGTGCGGCTGATTTTTTAGAAATGTGATTTTATAATCTTCAGCAAGACACTAATGAAATACTTTTAAAGCAAATTTTCAAGTAAGGTCCTCTAGACTAACACAGTAAATTCAGAAACTGACAGTATATATCTGAGGTTGTCAAATGGCTTCATTATCACTAGAATGGCTCTTTCATAGGTTCAATGTTCCGCTAATAGGTCTGGAGACTTTTTTACTTCTAAGTTAACTAGATCCTCTCTGGAGGAAGTGAAATCACAGACCAGGGATAAGAAAAGCGGGTGGGTGGATGTTAAGACCCAGTGGTGACCCAAATTTTCAGGTGCCCTACACAACTGCATATTCTGTATATGCATAAGTAGAACCTTGGTTGCTACAGGTAATCATAGTATTATGCTAAACGGAGAACAGGAAGTGCTCCTTTGGGGTAGCTATGAAATTTAAACTGGGATTCTCTAAAGGGGAAAGGACTATGCCATCCCCTGTGCACCTGGCCACAGAGCTTGCTGGGTGCACCAGGGGAAAGGCTGGGAGGATGCAGCTCATATACTTGCTTCTGTGCTGGGGAGCTGAAGACAGGCACTGAATACAGAGAAAGGACTGAATTTTAATCCTCAATCCCTAGCACAGTTATACTGTGGTGTAATTAATAAACAGGAGTAACAAGCTCTATTCATGCTTAGAAATTTTCCAAATAAGGTACAGGTTGAACCTTTCTAATTCAGCACTCACTGGTTCAGCAACATCCTTGGTCCAGCATGATTTTAGTTAGCTGGATGTCCACTTATCATGGATGTGGCCACATTTCCCATTATCTCATAAAGCTTGTTTACAGCCACCTACCCTGGCTCTCCATGTTCTGTGCTGTTATTTGGCTCTAATTTATCCATAAATGTCTTATAAGAGCCCAGTAAGCAGCGGTAGTGTTGGTAAAGCTGCTAGACAATACTGACCTCCTGAGGTTCAGCAAATTCTCTGGTTCGGCACCAGTCAGGTCCTGAGAGTGCTGGGCTAGAAAGTTTCAACTTGTAAATTTAATTAAATGTTTATCTCCACCTTAAGAGCACATCCCGTGTTCACATGGCTGGGCACACAAGGTCCCAGATGCAGTGGCAATATTGAGATTCCCCCTTTCTAGTGAGGGCCAGGAAATGCAGAGTCTCTCAGTGGCAGATCTCTGCACTGAAATTCAGAGGAGGGAATGAGTGTGTTAGGGTTGTAAAAGAGCACAGTCAGTGGTACTGCACACAGAGCCATTCTAACGGACCATAAACCCATGTGCAGGTAAGAGCAGTGTTCCTGTACCTGCCCCTTTTCACTACAGCCTCTAGTGCGACTATTTGAGGGCTATAAAACATTCTAGACAGCCCATAAACTTTCTTCTGCTCTAGTGCTATAAAACTGCTTAATTGATTTAAGCCAACTTTTGTTTAGAATAAAACTCTCTTCTGAGGTTAGAACATATATATACTGACCCCAGGCAAATTCACATGTCTGAGTTATAAACACCTAAAGATGAGGATTTATAATGAAAAGGCCAAATGATCTTGAACTATGGCAATGCTGAGTGGTGTCATTATCTAATGGGAAAGGTTTTTATAAGGTCAAGACAGCTGTACAAAGAGAGCTTTCTACTATAAACTTAGTTGTGAAATAACCAATGGGTAGAAAAACAAATGCGATGCCAGAATTATAATTAACTGTTTCCCATTACCATCATTTTAACCTATTGCTAAATGGTTTGGTTTTGAAACAATAGACACGATTGGATTTTTTATCTTGTCTTACTTTTCATGCTAAATTATTACTTTATTATAAGGGATTGTATAAACCAGATCTCAAGGGAAAAACAGCTGCTTCACAGTTCATCATAAAATACAAACAAGATTTTAATTATTTAATTTAAACTTGACTAAGAACAGAGCAGAAGGATGAGTATATTTTGTCCTTTAAGATGGAAGGGGTATAGCAGTAAGTTATGCAATGCAAAGCAGTTAATATCATTCACATTTTACGATGCACTAGCATGGTGCCTTTGAAGCAAAATTCAAACATTCTATGAATGGGTTAAGAAAAGAAGAAATACAGTCTACATGAAAGAAAAAGGTTTCCAAGAACAAGCCAAAATATGTCCCATTCTTCTAAATTTATCACAGCCATGTGACATCATCCCTGAGACTGCCAGAAATGACTTTTTTTTTCAATTAAAAAAACCCCCTCTCACTTAGCACCATATGTTTGGTTGATATGCCTGATATATCCTGCATATTCTTTAGTCCATCCATTTCATATATTCATATTTTATTCTCTGCGGGTGCATATACACAGCACAGTTACTTTGAAATAATGACTTATTTCGAAATAACAGCGTGAGCATCTATACAATAATTCCGTTATTTCTAAATAATTTAAAAATAATGGACAGCTTATTTTGAAATCTGTAAACCTCATTCCACAAGGAATAATGCTTATTCCGAAATGGCTATTTTGGAATATCAGTAGTGTGGATGCTCCACTGCTGCTATTTTGAAATAGCTCCTTCCCAGGGTCATTCAAAGTAATTGAAGTAAGTGTTTCCTGGGGCCCTAAATCCAGGTAGCACATCCACATTAGGGAAGCCTGCCTCAGACTAATTGTGAGGCTTCTCTGTGGTGTAGAAGTGCTATTTCAAAATAAGCTATTTCAGAAAAAAAATCCAAAATAGCTTATTTCGAAATAAGCGTGCTGTGTAATGTACAATATAAATGTACAAAAATAGTTAATATTTTTCAGGGCTGGTCAATTCTACTATAGCTTCTTTCAGGAAAGCAAAATCACATGGGACTGAAGTTTAATCATCCAGAAAAAAATGACCCAGGTACTGCAATTCTTATTCAGTCCCACTGACTTCAACTAGTGATATGGGGTCTCTACGCCTCTAAAAACAGGCCGCTTATTTAACTGTGCTTCCTTACCTCACAGGGATGTTGTGAAGATAAACAGATAAAAGACTGAGGTATTCAATCTCAGAGAGATGACTAAATTTTAGCACCCATGTCTGAGAACCAGGGCTCGTTTTAAAATTCTTTCACTCTATTCCTGATAGCATAGTGATTTCAGCATGCTAAGTCATAGACTTCAACATCAGGCACAGCCCTGAATAAGGATAGCTGGTGGATAATTCGTACCATGTTAGGTGGTACTGTGATGTGGAGTGACAATTCGTTCCTCTTTCCTGTATGCTGCAGGGCAGCAGCAAATTATAATGTCTCCCAAACCAACTGTCTGACCAGTGAACATGCAGGGAAGCCAAACCTTCACCCATTCCCTGTCCCTTCCTAGTCACATGCAATGAGGAAGAAGTTAACACTGCCTGAGTTCAGTTCTGGGTAGCCCACATAGGTTTTCAGGGTAGTTCTTACTATTCCCATGGAGCCATGAAGCCCAAATCACTGATGAGCACTACATTTCTTGTTAGGAGACACATATTTCATACAGAGTCAGATTCTCCCTGACTGTAACTAAGAAGAGAAACAGGCCTTTGGCATTTTCATCTTGTTTGACAGTTTTAACTGCAAGATAAATAGGGAATCTAACTGCAAAATAAAAAAGGAAAATCAAGGGATTTTATAGTATAAAATGCAGGTGGAAATTGACGTGGGTACCTTAACTCAGTGGTGGGGAAGCCTGCAGCCCACACGCAATTTGACAAGGTTAGCCTATGGAGAGCCATCAGACATTTTGTTTACCTGACCATTCGCAGGCACGGAGCTCTGCAGCTCCCAGTGGCCATGGTTTGCGGTTCCTGGCCAGCGGGAGTTGTGGGAAGCAGTACAATACAGGCCACCGCTTCACACAGATCCCATTGTCCCGGAACGGTGAACCGTGGCCACTAGGAGCTGTGGGCCTCTGTGTTCTTAACCGCTGGTCTGAGACTATGGCTGCCAGGCCGTGGTGTCTATGGGGGCCAGGACTGGGATACACTGCCCAACGCTTATCCTTGCTGTGGGAGAGGCATGTCCTGCTCTGCCTCACAGCCAACCAGCACCGGGCAGGGACAGGATCTCTTCCCGTATGCAGAAGAGCACTTTGCTGTACAGAGGGAGGACCAAGCAGAGCCCAGCACAGAAGTCTTAGAGTAGCTGCGACCTGGGTAGCAGCGCTTGGCTGGTAGCTGGGAGGCAGCGCAGGGCTAGGTGAGGGAGGCAGAGTAGGCACTGGGGGCTCCGAGGGCAGAGCTAGTGCTGGGGGGCTCTAAGAGGCAGGAGGTTGACACTGGGGGACACTGGGGCATCCAGAGTGGAGAGCTGGCACTGGGGGACTCTGGGGGGTGGGGCTAGCAGTGGGGGAGTGGCTATGGGGCAGGGCTGGCACTGGGATGCTATGGGGATGGGGCTAATATTGGGGACCGGGGATTGCACTGGGGGAAATCTGGAGGGGTTGAGTGCAGTGGGGCTCTGAAAACAGGAGGCTGGCACTGGGGGGGGGTGTCTGGTGTTGGGGGGGCTTTAAGGGGTAGTGGGGTGACACTGAGGCGTTTGGGATGGGGGGCTGGCACTGGGAGGCTCTGAGGACAGGAGGCTGGCATTGGGGGGGTTGGGTGCAGGGGACTCTGGGGTCAGTGGTTGAGCTGGGCAGTAGTGGAGGGCTGTTGGGGGGAGTTCTAGGGGTTAGAGCTGGCACTAGGGGCCGGGGCTTTTGGCGGAACGGTAACATTTTATTTGCATATTTTGTATTCATTATTTGCCTAATGAATATGCAAATAAAATATTGCCAGTACGCATGCCATTCCCTGATATAAAAAAGGTTGGGAACTACTAGTCTAACCCATCTAAGGTATGTGTGGCTAGTGTGCCAGAGGTTCACCACCTCTGCCTTAACTTATTGTACTTTTATTCTTGTGATTATGTATAAAAAAGCTGAACATATGGGGGCTCAGCCTGCTCCCATTTGTGAAAAGTTTTGCCACTGTCTTCAATGGGAGCTACAGCAGGCCCATAATGGTGCTAAATGGAACAAGATGTGGTTTTTTTGAAAGTGAGTATTAATTTTTCATTGGTTTTTCAGTTAAAAGGAAATTTAAGAACAGTGCGCAATGAACAGAAAATTCAGACAACAGAAATCTGTTGAAACTGTGTGCAACAATATTTTCTCCAAAGAATTTGGTCATATTTTCAAAATTAAAGCGTTCTGAATTTTCATTAATTTGGCAATTCCTAAACACAAAGCTCTAGTTTGTTCATTCCAGATCATGCATCACACCCTTCTGCTCAATGCGCAAATGCAAGCATAAATGGAATCCTCGTCCTTCAGTGCTTCTGGTTACTGGAGCCATTGAATTGATGATGAAGTCCTGCAGTAAGACCTTCCAAACTCTGCACTTCGCAAACCTCCAACCCAAATTCAATCAGTGAATGCACAGGAATAGTTCATGTTCACCATCTTCTAAGGATCACTGGAACACTGATATTTTTAATCCCTGAACCTCCTGATACTTGCCAGTACAAGAAGTGCAAAAAAAGGCTTTGTAAAGTATGCCCAGAGAGTCTTAAAATTTCTATGTAAGAGACTGATGTTTATTAAATAAAATAGAGAATGGTGCGTAAGAATTCAGTCAACAAAACCATTCCCAGAGAAAACAGATACTCAGTAGCCTACTTTCACACACTAAATTCTCCTCTCACTTAGATTGGTATAAATCAGAAGTAACTGCAGTAAAGTAATGGAGTTACATTAGAGACTGATGCCCTCTCTCTGTCTAGATAGTCAGATATATATAGTGTGACATCCATCTAATTTGACTTCAGTGTTTTCCTTAGTTCACCTTTCTGATAAAACACCATCATAGCATATACTTTACACCATAACACACAACTCAATATCAAGTTAGTTATATTTGTGTTAACTAATTTCAACCTGAAAATAAGATATTAAGTATGTAGATCACTACCAAAATGCTCCCAGGAGCTATCTGACGTGGAATCTTGAAGAAAATTTCATACTAAAAGGTAACTGTGCAATAGAGCCTTGAGCTTTAATGACACCCTCAGATACTATGAAGAGGAATCTGGGAGGCTTAAATATTAATGGGGAGTGGACAAAACAAAACATTTGTTTCAGAAAAAAAAAAGGTGATGCACGAAGGCAAGCTGGCTGTTGAATGAAAGTCTGCTATTATCTGATATGTTGGGGGAATCACTCAAGGACTGTTCATTCAACTGTGAAAATTACCCAAACAATGCCAATGAGGTCAGTCAGAATTCTACAGAAGCGTTGGTCCATATAAAGTTGGTATGAGGAAGTTTCAACTTATCCTCCTGAGTTTCCTGTCGTTTTGATGATCATGGTAATGTCAGTCATAATATATTTGTTATACCTACTGCTGAACAAATTTTATCAGTCATCAGCTGGCCCTTGATCACAGTAAGCGTTGTATGTCAGTTTACTGTAGTTGTAACTCCAGTATGCACACAGCACAAGGGTTTGCTCTTTTTCTAACAAGCGCACTTTATTGTTTATTGAATTTCTTCTACTTGTGTGTTTGGGATGCATTTTCTCCTGTACTCTCACAATCACTGCTCAGTTTGTATCAATGAGTGTCTCATTTCATAAAACAAAATTCAGCTTAATGAACAATGATAAATGAAACAAATAAAATTAAAGGTCCCCATTCTTCCATTTATCAATTTAGACTACTCTATATAAATATCGGTTAATAAACAATATCAATTTCTTCAGGAGATTATCTATCTATCCATCCATCCACTATCTATTCATCCATCCATCTACCTACCCATCTGCAAGGTACCCAAGTGGCTCTGAAATATTTAAGATAACAAAACAACAGAGACATACTAACGGTTCAAAAACATAACAACTTAAATGTTCAAAAAAAGTCAGTAAAACATATGTACCAGTAATTGTTCCAAAGAAATGCTAAAAAGAGACTGATGAAAAATAAGGAGTAGGGTTTTCAAAAGTGCCTAAGGAAATTAGATACAGGTGACCCCCGACTTGCGAAGCAATTGGTTCCTGGCATCGTAACTCAAACCTTCATTGATGATAGGTGCCGTGCGCCGTCATAAATGTGAGCCGAGGACATAAGTTGGGGGGTTTTTGGCCCCTTCTGCACTTTAAAAAATAGTTGGAAGTGCGGGGGGGGGGGGAGGTCACAACTCGGGCAATCGTAATTCGGGGGTTTCTTGTACCCAACTCACACTGAAATTTAATGGGATTCAGACACCAAAGTCCATTAGGTCCCTTTGTAATTGTAATGCAAATCAGGATCATATTCTTGTCCCACTAAAGATAATAAGGGTAAAAATTTCTACTAGTGTGAAATGATGCCATTCCATTTACAACAGAGAGGTTATCAGGTCATTCTGGCAGAAAAGTTGGCCCAAAAAGTTATGTAATTTGCAGTAGGAGTCTTACCATCAGTTTCTAAGCAGACATGTACCCACTGAAACCATGTTGCTGAAAAAAAAATCTGTGGTACAACATGGCTTACAGAAAGGAGAACAGGAACCTATTTGTGTGGATATGTGCAACATCATCTGAACTGATTAATGTCTGATATGCAAAGCTAAATCGAAGAAATCAGTGAAGTCACTAATATGACATACTTCACATACTATCAATGACTTTATGATAGAATTTCATGAGAATTTTGTATTTGAAAATTATGAGTTTAATGTATAGCACGACATTTAAAATTTCAACTAAATATTAGACTGAACCATATCCTTTCCTATTGTACAGAAAAAAATATGAAAAAAAATGTCCTTTTAAAGTGTCTTTAGATGGCCGCCCGTTGAAATTGTAAAATTAAGATTGTTCTGCAGCAATGTTTTATTAGAGTTCTTCAGTATATTTGGTAGATTACATATGGAAGTAGGCACAAACTGCAGCCATCCATAAGAGACTATACCTTTATTTGGGTGCTTTGGAGATGGAATATCAATGGCTGTAGGCAAAATATGCCATTGTAAATTCAAATGACATTTATAAAGCCCTCTAAAAATCTTTGCATATGATTATAGCTGAGGTATGATATTTTTACAAGTAAAACACCAAGAATAAATTTATGTTTCCGCTGTATCTTTCCAAGATGCATATGGATGCAAATTTCAAAGGGATTTTTAATAACCAAAGACAATGTGGAACAGAAAATCTGAATCTATTTTTTCAAACACCGTTTGCTCCACATTCGTTGACCCTAATAGATCAAAACCATACATGGTCTTATTATCACAAACTATGAGATGGATAAAGATAAAAATGCAGATTATTTAGACCTGTGACTTTAGCTATTGCATCTTAATAATTTAAATTGACTTTTATGATGACACGAATAAGTTCAAAGTTAACATTGCTTCTGAAGACTCCATTTCTATATATAACCATTGAACATACTATTTAATTAATAAAAGGCTGTACTTACATGGGATTAAAGGTAAATCATAGCTATTTAAAAGTCTTATTTACACAGAGATATCCTGGCAAGTCATATGATTTCTTCACCATTTAGGGGTGAAGAGTTTATTCACTATTTCAAAGACAGAAGTTACAGCAATTTGAACATGTGTAGTATATCAAATTGTGAACATGGATTTATTGTCATACAGGTCAAGAGTGCTCACAGGAAACTGTAATGGATTGGTATTCAGTAGTACTTGCAAAGTTTGAACCAGCTCACACCTTAATGGTTTATCTTTTAAAAAAATCAAAGGATGGCAATAGCCATCTTCAACTACATAATAAAGAAAGAATTTATTCCTGACTGACAGCTGGTATCTTCTTTTTTTGACAAACTAAGTTCCAAACTATGCCCTATACAATAACTATACTATAGATAGAGTAACAGGAGATTTAGCAGTTTATAATGGCAAAAAACGGGAAAAAACAAGCAAACTTTTTTTAAAAGTCCACTTCTCTGATGCAAAAGAGCCTGCTAGGTGAAATCCAATACATTTTTCTGGGTCGCCAGACCTCCAAAACTGTGGAGCGGGAGAGAGGAGCTCCCCGGAAGGATATGAAAGTTTGCAGAGGAGATAAGAGCATAGCAGGTGTAATAAAAAATGAGCCGCACACTAAACGGACAAGGGAATGCCAGGGAATCCAAGGTTTATGGCAGTGGAATGGATCCTGAGAGAAAAGGATTTTTGATAGTGAATGCTGCTGATTATCTCTGAAGAGAACAATTTATGTGAAAAAATTTTTTCCCACGATAGTATCATACACAGATCATAGTAAAGAGAACGCAGAACATTTCTGAATAAATATTCTGAACTTAGTAGAGGACAGCAGCATACCCTGGGCATGATAGGAAGTCTTCTCTTTCATCCTATGATGAAGCTTGCTGGAGCCGGACTGTAAGAATAAAATTGTATACAATTCTGTGTAAGCACGCCTACTGCATTTTTCTCTGAACCCCCTGTGATTCCTGAGAATTCAGTTTCATAAAGGAAATTAAAAAGAGATGGGGTGGGGGAAAAATAGTTTTACAATTTGTTGCCACCTTAAAAACATTAGGTGAAGTCCTGGCCCTGTCGAAGACCGTCAGAGTTTTGTCACTGATGACTTGATAAGCGTTTCTTATATTGTCTCACTATATAGACCAGAGCTTATTACACTATATCAGCCTGGTCTCAGACATTAAATGACAGTGGCAACAGCAGTTTCTCCAGAAAGTGCTATAAGGGACTCATGAAGGTTGAATGCATCCATGTGAGCAAGGTAACACCTAAAATTTAAAGCAAACTGTCCGGGAGCTGTGTGTTGGGGAGTGATCCCAATAGTCAAGGTAAGATCAGCAAAAGTCACTGGAATTTTGCTCTACTCTGCTCCACTGCATTTTGCTCTGCAGATATTACATATTTTATTGGAGAATCTGTTTAAACTTCACATGTAACAGGACATCACCCTTCCCCCTCCCCCCAATCCAGGTATTGCCAACAACTTCCTTTTTTCTATTCTTCTAATGTGAATAAAAGCCACTGGCATGGTCAGGGCCTGAATGAACAAAGCTGAAGTGAAGGAAAGTTTCTGGGTTCCTTAAGGGAAAACTTGTGTAAATATTGGCTGCTGGTCAGGCTTCCACATCACAGAAGATGGATGCATTTAGGCTTCATCAAGTTGTAGCACAGAAGGCTGCAAAACTGCCCATACAGACACATGGGAAAGAAAGAACTGTTTACAGTAATTTTTCAAAGTAGTTTATATAGGACCATTAAAAGGAAACACTTTGCCTTTTGACCAAGGGATCGCTAGGGTTTGGAATGGGACAGATTAATTTTTATCATTAGACACTATGGTAGATAGGAATATGAAGCCCCAGAGGAGTGTTGCAAAATATGGAGCTACAAGATATGCATACACTATTTTGGATTTTTTTTTTATTTGAATAT
This sequence comes from Pelochelys cantorii, assembly GCA_032595735.1. NCBI lineage: Eukaryota > Metazoa > Chordata > Testudines > Trionychidae > Pelochelys > Pelochelys cantorii. The sequence continues at coordinate 50,177,464 of CM064334.1, forward strand.
GCAGACCTGGGAGCAACTTTAGTCTAGTTGACTTTGCCACTTTTCAGATTTATTTCCTAAAATGTTTCCATTAACCACATCAGAAGGAAGGTTTGACACCTTTTGCTGGCAGGTCTGATGTCTCTGCCACTAAATGCAAATATATTTTGCATTAGTGCTCAACACTGAAATATCCTGAGTCTTGATGCTCAGGGGTTAATAGCTTTCAAACACAATGACTTCATGTGGAAAAGATCATTCCACATTTTTCCTGCATAAAAGTGGTGTCATCTGCGCTGAAGTGATCTAAATTTATATCCAGCTTGGGGTGGTTTTTTTGTTTTTAACAGGAACCTGGCTTCAGATTTTGTAAAATAGTACAAGACAGACAACACTAAGGGTACGTCTACATTGCGCGGCTATTCGGGATACCAGAGGCATCCTGAAATAGCTACCCCATGTCTTAACAAGCTGCTCGTTATTTTGAAATATTTCCACATCCCTGTAACCTTCGTTCCAAGAGGGCTAAGGGATGTCTCAAAATAGTGTGTTATTTCACAATTTGGCACTGAGTGGATGTGCCAAATTGCAGAATAAGCTATTCTGAAATAGAACCGAAATAAGTTTTGCAATTTGGATAGCGCAAACTGCGTATCTTATTTCGAGTTTTGAGTGCTGTGTAGATGCACCCTATGAGAATAAAAAGAGATAAACACAACTGATAAGAATAAAAGAGAAAAAATGACTCCTTAGGCCAGTGATATCCAATAGGAAGTTTTGGAGCACCAGAGTGCTCTTTGGGAATATGCATGCAACTATTATGGTACCCAAGGGTTTGACAAGTGATTCGATTTTTTCTGCCTAGAGTAAGTAGAGTTCAAACACAGAGACGTTCCCTGGGCTATGAAAGTAGGAGCAGGGGAGTGCTGAGCAAACAGATAAGTGATACTCCCTTTTGGGTATCCCAAAATAACCATGCAGTGTAGACGTAACCTTCCTGTCCATCCAAGTAGCTAGGAAGGAATTGGGGATAGAGGTCAGAGAGAAGGAAAGGAGAAACACCTACTTCCTCCTCTCAGCAGTCAAGATAGGAAAAGGAGGAAAACTAGACTAGCAGACATGCTCAAAAGCACTGCAGTTAGGCTTCTTGAAATTCTTTTGTGATGTTGCATCAAAAAGCCATGACAGCAATAAGTCATGTCACAACATAAACATGGTGATCGCAACATCACATTCTGATTATTTTGGGCCTTGCTGTGATTCCCCTTCATGATTTAGCTCTTCAGATCTTTGTGATTCAGTGCAAACATACAGAATGTTTCTTCACTGATGTTAGTGGAAGCTATACACACAAATGCCATGCATCTCGATGACAGAAGATTCCTTAAATTTCATGCTTACATATTTTAATGTTCTTTTTAAGTTGGAATTTCCTGATGTTTTAAAATTTGTAATCGTGTTTGTGCCTAAATGGTAAATTTTACTTCATGTAAAATATAATAAAAAATATGTTCCTGTATCATTATGTAACTTATTGATGGCATACTGTCTTTACAGTTGTCAAAATGTACAATTGACATAATAAGAAACCCCTGTAACTTTATTTAAAGCAAAAATGTTAAAAGCGATTGAAGAATTTTATATAGGAGCACAGAAAGACAATTTTAAGCCTCTTAAAATGGTCTCAACTGTGAAATCAAGTAATGCACACTAGAAAAGGTTCTGTCAGCTGGAATCAAAGCTTAGACCAGTCAGCATTTTTTCTAAACCTTATTATGGCAAAGTATTTGATTTTTCATCTCTGTCCTCCGTTCATCCCAACAAATAAACCGGCTTGACTTCCACCTGTTACTTAGCAAAGTCTTGCTGTCATCTTTGACTAAACCCTATTCTTTCCCTTCAAAGCCTTCTGAGGCGCTGAGAAGGTGGGAAGATACAGCTGTGCACTGATCCAAGTTGATACCAGTTCATAACCACATGGCATTTTACAGCAGAAATTACAAGCAATGAGAGGCGGAGGTAGTGCCGATGAATTCAGGAAGGGGGCAACCTTTTTCATCATTTTAACTTTGAGATTTTTCATCGAAAGAGGCTCTCTTTTGTGTTATGTTGCGAGCTATAATTCAAGTCAAGAAACTTTTCGTTTATTCAGCAACAATGAAACTATTGTAGTGCCATTTATGAAGAGTCAAAGATACATGAACCTGTCAGACAGAGCAAAAGTGAAGGCTATTTATGCTTCTTTGATATTCCTTAAGATGAACATATTAAATATTTCAATAGCTCAAAACATATGTAGCCTTGTAGACTAAAAACAACTCATAGTTATGTAATGTAACATTTGTTAGTAAGAATATGCATTTAGGCATATCTAATAGCATGAGACCTAATCAAGGAAAACTAAGCAACTGTAGTGCTATTATATCTGAATAATATCTTCACAAAATAGCATAAGAAGATAAATTGGACTTTTCTTAATGATTAATGCTATATTCAACAAAGGAGACAGTGTCTGTCTAATTACTTCAAATACTTATCTTCTAGGGATTAGCAGGGTGTTTCTCCTCAGTGTCACTCTTCATGACAATGTAATGATAGATCCGTTTACTTACAAGTATAATTAGTAAAAAAGATACTGTTTTCTTAACTGCCCTCATATCATGAAAATATTTTATTAACACACTGTAGCTTATCTAATACTCTAAGCAACATATTCTGCATAGTATTCTATCTCCCTGTTAAAAGAGAGTACAGCTTTTAAAATTTTCATTCTACTCACCCATTCTAATTTGGCAAAAAGAAATAAATATAACCTCATCCTCTTTCCTTTTCATTTCAACACAGGTTTTGAACTTTTCATATCTAGCAGAAGCGTTCAAATTTTGTTTTGTTTTTACTGAAAACTATATACAGCCATCTCCCAAATCTTTCAAATACAGAGAGCCATGTAGTTGACTCTTGATATTCATACTACTAAGCCAACATGCAAGAAAACACAATTTCTAGAAGAACGTAAATAGCGAGAAAGGCTTATATAATAGACAATATAATCTTACAAACAAGAAAGAACCATGATGCAAAATTCTACTAATACATAATAACTAACTGGTATTCACTAAAATAGGGTCTCAGCATTCTTGGGAACACAGGGGATTGAAATGAATGGACAAGAAAATAAAGTCAGTAACATATGGTACTGATCATTCTAAAAACAGGACAAGCTAGCCTATAACTGTATATCTGTCAAAGCACCTCAAATCTTTAAATATGATGACATCAAAAGAATGGACTTAAAGCCTACAGTGCTTCTAATCTACTCACGTCTTTTGAGTAGATTTCACTTTCTAAGCAAAATCACAAAGTTGAAAACCACATAATCATGAAGAGTTGTCAATACTATTAAAAAGACTGACATCAAACTGCAACATGACCAGTTCCTGAGTTTAGTGTCCCCTGAAATTCTTATTCCTATTTATAAAAGTGAACAATGAGACACTAAGTTTATTTAGAAATAAGAAGATAAATGTAGACACCATTTTGTTACAGCCCCTTCCACACAAAATGGCAGCAAGCATGTACCAAATACTGCCTTGCACCAGACAGCTCAACATAGCATACAGTAGGAGTAAACAATACTTTTTTCTAATCAGTTATAAGTGATTGTTGCTTGCTCTAGTGAGTGAACAACAGTGCAGCACACTGCCATATTTGGCACTCCAGATTAGTAATAGATTTAGGATTCCTAGAGCTATGAGAGCATGTGATATGCCTGCAATTGTCTAGATACAAATTTGACACACAATATCTTTCTATCAATGTCATTTTCCACAGTAGCTAGCAGATTATCAACAGCTTTGTGATATTCCAGGTGTCAAAGAAGAATTAAAACTGGAACAATTATACAAACAAAGGGACAAAAGATGGGATACATGTTTGTGAGCTCTGCATATCAATTTAATATGTGCAGTTTGACAATGCAAATGTCCTCAAAGGAGGCAGCGAGACCTATGCCCAAACATATATACACCATAGTAAAAAAGATGGCAGAAAACAGAAGCAGTAGGAGTCCCAGCCTAGGATACATGTAGTAGACACAGCAGCCCAGTGAAATGATCCGCTAGTTGGGGAGAATTTTGGAAGCACCTGAGACAGGGTAGGGCCCTAAACAAGCCAGATGGTACTTTCAGCTGGCAGCAGAAAGTAGGATACAGCCAAAAACATTACAGCATTTCCCCAAGAGTCTGGCAAATCAATTCTTAACCATATTTAAAGTGATGCAGTCAACCTAAAAAATCACATCACATTTTTTTAACCTACTAGTTTTTACAAGTAATCCACCTAAGATTACAGCAGCCGAAAGAGACAAGAGAAAAATATTTTCTCAATCTTTTCAGTGTATTTACTTTGTGTATTAAAACACTTTGTATACAGTCAATATCATTGTTGGCAGGGAGAATCGCTGGCATGTGTATTACTAAAGACTACTTTAAATTCCTAGCCCCCTGTAACCTCTCCCCCCAGTAATTAGATTCAAGATGATGGGTTTCTTTTGACAGGCCAACCAACTTACTTAAAACTTTGCATGAAGTTCAGCGCTTGGTCTAGAACTTGCACAAGAAGTATCAGCTGGAATTTTTGAAAAATAGTTTTTTAAAAAATTCTCAAAATACCATACACGCAGGATGGCAGAACCCATGACTCTGCACAAAAAATGCAGAATGCTTCTAATGAGTCACCTTGATGTCTAATATCTGAACTTTGTATTGAGGTTCAGAAGTACTTTCACTGAGTCATAGGAAGTTTAGGTCAAGTGTGTCCAATTAGTTCTCAATCTAAAAGTCTGTGGTGTGTCTCTGAACGGAAAACTAAGGACAGAGAAGGCATGGGGTGACCAATCACTACCACAAACCTACCACATGCACATCTAACAAATGAAACAGCCATTTTCAGGTTAAGGTTTAAGATTATGTTTGTAGTTTGTCTGTTGTTCTTTAACAACATGGTTAAATTTGGACAATACCTAAAATACCTCTCTTCTGTTCAGAGCCGAGTAATGCATTAATGATACGGTTGCAATCTGCTATAGACAAATGTGCACCTAAAACAGAACAGGATGTTTTATATGGCCTATAAATAAAAGGTAATGTATACATATATAGTTTCTTTAAAAAATTCATTGGCTGCAAGAATGCCTTACTTTTAAAATAAAATGTTATACCTCCCCAGACTGCTCTCCGTTAGTCAAATATAAAGCCTCACCTGAACCCCTCACTCACACAAATAGTCCCACTGATTTCAGTGGTGCTATTCTTGTCAGTAAGGTTGCAGGTTGAGTCTGATCTGGGTGGATTTCCAGTGTTCTGGTATGTGTGTACGGGAACTGAAGGTGGTGTGCATGTATCTGAGGGAAGAAAATGGCTTTTAATTTGTTAAATAATTACAGTTTTTGAACCACAAGGGCCCCCTATGCATAGGTGGCAAGTTATATGGGGCCATGGTGCCCAGGCACCAGGAATATTCCTGGTCTGGGGTCCTGCTCCACCAAAGTTTGGGCCTACTGTCCCCACGTGTTTCCCTCCTCCCTGATGGAAATACAGGAGAATGGCTGAAGAGGAGACTGGGCATTTTGGGGCTTATACAAATGCACGAGCTTAATCCCTCTGGTAGGGGTGCAATGGTGTCTAGCTGCTACTACAGCCAGTATAGGATTGCAAAGCAGCTGTGCAGCTACTCCACACCAAGCTGCCGGGTTGATAGGGAGGATTCATTCCTTTCCTATTACTCTTAAATCATCATGGGTAAAGCCCTTCAACCAGGTGCACTGGGCAACATTTAGGGCTATAGGTAAATATGTATGTCATGATTTGAGCATATATCTGAATGAGCATATGTGCAGTGACAGCTAAGGAAAAGAAAAAGAGCAGCAGTTACCTGGACTGATTAAATAAAACAGGGTTCATTTCATATGTAAACAGCAGTTCAGGAACCAACAGAGCTCAGAAAAGAAAAAAAAAAGGAAGATGCTTCTTCTTCCCATTCTGGTATCATTCTCTCTGTTTCCTTTCCCCCACCTCCTTGCCCATTTTTATTTTGAAAACATGTTTGCTTAAAAAATAAGGCTTGTTTTTCCCCTTCAGAAAAAGATGACAGTGTGTATATGGCATATAGTAGTTGCACTGTGAGCCATGCAATACAGTGATAGCTGTACTGGTAATGGTAATAAACAGTGCACAGAGCAGAACTTCTACAAAAAAAGAAAGGGCATGTGTTACACCTCTCCAACTCTTCCTTGCCTCACACAATATTTACACAGCTGCATTTTGTAAAACGTGTTGTTTCTTTCTCTTTCTTTGGTAATCTATTTACCTAAGATAGCTCCGTGTCTGCTTTGTGGTGAGCTTCTTTCACAAACTTTCACAGATGCCTTCACTGATGCAAAGGAAGGTCAAGAAACCTACCGAAGGATCCCACAGTAATTTGTTCTAACCACTAGACCACCTTGTGTTTCTTTCTCCCACATCTGGAAATAAGAATATTCAGTTCATTTGAGCTCTGCTCTGTGCTTTTAGTAGCTTCTCTGTCTGAACATGGGTATCCCCAGGTAACAAACTGTGAATATTTTAGTTATCTTTTTTATAAAATGCAGCAGGGTACAAAAAATAGAAACTGCATGCACTGTGTTGGCAACTAAGCTAAAATTTGCCACCTGCCCAAAAATATACCCAAAGTCAGTCCTCACAATCCTTCTATCCCTGAAAAGCCTGAGCAATTAAGTAACAGTACCTCAGGCCCTGATGGGTGTGTATTCCTGAACTCTTTTGGACCAGCATTCCATTGTAGAATGCCCTCCACCAAAAAATCCCTGCCCCCATCTCTTACCGATTCACAACCCACCTATCAAAGCAAACCACACTATGAAATCCATCACATTCTGCTCAAGCTGTAGTTTTCAAACATTCTTCAAGTGCAGATACATTGCAGCAGTCTAATTTCGAGTTCACAAAGCAGCAACATCAGTGACAAGTTCTGAATCTGCAAGAAATGACTACTAACGTTTAGCTAAATTCAGAGGGAAGAAGGTAGTTTTGCCTAGTGGTGATGCCTTTCAGTGCCTCTTCTCAACAGCTTCCTGTTCTGATAATAAGGAGTCGGAGGGCTGTAAACCACCACACAGTAATGGAATTGCCATCTTGCTGTTGCTCCAATATGCACATCTGTTAAACAGGAGGGGGTGGCAGAATAAAACTTGTCCTTTAAATCTAAATTCTAACTGGGTTCACAGATTGCTGAGGATGGATGGATGACAAAAGTGCTATACCAAAATGGGAGCAAAGGTGAGTCTTGTTTTTATACTGGAAGAGGTAATGATTTAACACTCCTCTGAAAGCAACACTCTAAACATGCCACTTGCCTGTAGAGCCAGAAGACATCTCAAAAGGTCCTATGGCTGTCATGGTGCCAATGAGATCTATTGTCCACATGGATGTTGAAATCATCCAGAAAATGTATGAATGACCCATGTATCAGGCCGGTCAAGAACTCAGTTTACACTGGGTTCTAAATCTAATCAGAATCATTGCTGCTGTAATTAAATCCCGGGATTTGTACACAGGCTGGCCACTCTCAAATGAATCCATGTTTGAAATGAAGTACCCTATCCTTGGAGTCAGATGTAGAAAGCAGAACTACAACACTGCACTGACTGACCCTTCTTGGCTCATGCTGAACTGAGTACCTCTCTCTGAAGTGAATTAACAAAGGGCAGGTAAGTGTTATGAGATGTACAAGATGGACATTTCCATATAAGAGTATTATCATTAAAACTGGCCAGGGCATATTTAGACTGAATCACAGCAAGGACTTCCTCACAAAGGCTGATGATACTCCTTGGAGGCCTATGAAAACCCAGTAATTTAGGACTCTTAAATATGAACACAGGAATACATTAAAAAAAATTACTGCACTGCAAAGGGATGGACTGGATGACCCAACAGCCACAGGGTTTTCCATCTCTAATGGCTATGACTCTGGAGAGGGAATTCCAATTGGATGGAATGCAGTCATAGGATAATGATGGTCTCTTGCTACATACATAGCAAAAGAAAAGCTGAGATGATGATCCAGTGATAATTCACTATCACAACTACTGTTTATAATAGCAAACAAATTAAACATTTTACCTGATATATGTTATTAAAAATATATAGCTGCCCAAAGTTTCAATATTGCCCGGCTTCTTTTTTACTGACTTACTGAGTTCTGGATCTTTTGTTGGCCTCAGCCAGTCCCAAACTCTAATTTACCCATTTATCCACAAGTGCAGATGTGGAAAGGTTTTTTTTTTTTAAACTTGTGTTGTCATATAGTAACTTGCACATCATGCAGAAGTCCTACTCTGATTGCCTGGCATAGAAACACATACATTTATCTGATGAAGCATCTATAAAGTGCTAACATAATCCTGTATCATGTAGTACCTGTGAGTAATAGATTGTGATATCAAAGACTTGGTGCTAAGTATTCCTACAAACACATTAAATTTATGGCAGCAGAAACTGTAGACGGCTGATATGATATTAAAAAAAAAACTGATAAGTAGTATTGCTCTTAGAAGTAAAGAAAAATCTTACATTACTGAAAGTCATTGGGTATCTTGCATTTTGCTGGGACACTGCTATGCAAACAGCAAGGATAAGGAGGCATTTGGATCCAAACTATATGAAAGCCAAAACCATTTAGGAAAGAAAAAACTATTTACCTTATGGAAACTGGAGTTCAAGATGTTCCTATGTATTCCACCCTTGGTATGCATGTGCCCCATGCATTCAATATTGGGATCTTTTGGTCAGTGGTGTGTGTTGGGGCCAGGCATGCACCCTGAATGTTGTCATATTTTGTAACATGGGCATAAAAGGTGGCGTAGGTCCAACAGCTATTCAGAATTCCCTTCTGCAGAATCCCCTCTCCAGGATTCCTTTGTAGTGGGGAAGGAGGGCAGGTCATGAAATATAGATGGACAACACAACTAGAAGAATTCCAGTTAAAGAAAAGTAAGTAACTTTTCTTTCATCTTTAACTACTTATTCATATATATTCTACTCTTAGGTATTACAAGCAATACCTGGTGTGAAGGTATCTACTTAAATACAGCTTGCAGCATAGATCTGAAAAAATAAAAGGCTTCATACCTCGATACATCCATGAGGGAATAATGTTTATGTTAAAAAAAGTATGTCTGCGATGGAATCTGCAGAAGCTGCCTGAGCCCTAGGGGAATAAGCCCTAAACTGAGCTGGGCGATCTAAACTAGCTACAGCTCCCTGATACTCACTTGGATAGACTCTGTGATATCGCTTGACCTTTTGGTCTGTCAGCAAATGCTACAAATAGCATTGAGAAAACTATGAAGAGTTTGGTTCTTATTTAAAAGGACCAGTTCTGGGAATATTTAAAGAGTGCTTAACTCTTTTAAGGAAAAATACTGGTGAATGAAATATTTGATTGAAATGGAAATTCACAAGTGCCTTAGGCAAAATGTGGGATGGGTATGAGTAATACCTATTCCTTATGAATTATAATACAGTGTGTCTATCATGAGATCTTGCATTTCCCCAATTTTCATAGATAGGTGCAACAAGGCACAGACTGATAGGAGATCCAATGGGAGGCCAATTAAACTTTCCAAGAGTGCTTTAAGAAGGAGGAGTTTCCTAAGGCCCTTAAGAAATGTAACTACAGTCAGGTGGGGGGAAAATGTGTAGCTTGAATGGGGGTGGAGCAGGAAGCATAATATGCAGATATGTCTGCCAGCTGTACTTTCCTAGGCTTAATTAGAAGTCTTAAGAGAGTGCAAATAATCCAAATTATCAAGAACCTGGGAGTCACTAAATGGTAATTGTTGTTCACACCAAATTCCAAATGTCTTTCATTTAGCAGCCCAATTTTAGCCTGGTGGAATTCTTCAACTTTGAAAATGATTTGGATGGCTGGGGAATGTGATCTTTCTGAGTATAATATGCAACTAATGGGTCAAGCTGCCAAGTAAAAGGAGTCAGAATTTGGATGTAAAATATTCCTAATGCCCTGAGATATTAGGTCCAGCAGAATAAGGGTTTTGGTGGATAAACTGATGGCATCAGATTAGGGTACCAAAATGATCTTAGACAACTGCTATCATGACAATGGTGGCAGTATCCTGTCTAAACTTTCTGAGCACACTGGAAGTCAGAGGAATTGTTAGATAAGCTCATTTAATCCCCAAGGAATGTATCCAGCAATGATCCTGGTCTTACACCTCCTTTAAAGCAGAATTTGAGAAATTTCTTGACTTTGCCAACATTGATGGATGATCCTACTTGAGGAAGACACATCTGACAACACAATTCTTGATCATCTACTCATGGTGTAACAAAAATTGTCTGGTCAGAGGGTCCACTGGGAATGTAGGTCTATGGGAAACACATGGTGCCGAATGAATCGGTTCCATCCCTGAACTGCTTCCCAACATAAAGGAGAAAATGGCTCCTCCCTGCTGCTGACTTATAAAAAATGTGGTGGACATTGTTCGTCATAATTTGAATGGTCAGTCCTTGGATCATTGGTAGGAATGCAGCACAGGGTAGGGAACTGATTTGAGCTCTAATCTAGTGTAGTTGAATCTCCTCCTGTTCCCATAGACTTTGTGTCTGATGATGGTCCAGATGCCTTCTCCATTCCAGAAGCATCCATCCATAACTAAGAGCTTGGTTGGGAAGAATGGAAAGATGCACCCTGCACACTTGACTGATGCCTTGCCACCCATTCAGTGATGTGAGAAGGACTAGTAGAGGCAAGTCCATGAGGTGTCTGTTCAGCACATACACCAATTTTAACTAACTCTTCGTTCAACTACAAGGAACACGGAAATACCGTTGGTTTTTGCTTTGGCCATCATGTCTGAAGTATAAATAAAGCACCACATGCCTGTTTGTGAAAAGTATTCCAGATGCAACACACTTAGAGTATGCTGTGCTCTGGCCCTTTGCTTGGGCACCTGAAGCCCAGAATGCAGTGCAAATGCCATGCTGACAACGGGCGTGGGGCAGGAGTCCCATGCCCAGGGTGCTGCATACAACTTACTTGTCAAGGAGCTGAGAGCCAGTGCCGCTCTTTAAAGCAGGAGGGCTAAGGGAGGTATTGTGGATGGGCAATATATGTGGTTGGTGGGCTGCATATGGCATAGATCCAATCCTCTAAAGCCATTAGGATACAGGGGCTACATCCACTATCCCTCCCCACAGTCTGGAGTAGCAGTCTCAGTTTCGTGCTGCTTTCTGCAAAGTGGGAGCCAGGCTCTTCTGATCTCCAGCCATTGTCTGAGTCCACAGCCCACCCTCAAAGGACCCACTCAGAGATCCAACCATAGAAAAAGAAGTCAGGACTAGGAACCACAGATAGCACCAACATATAAAGAGTAAATGGAGAGAGGGAGTTTAGCCAGCCATGGCTCGCCGTAGGCAAACTCTATCTCTAGCACAAACCTCTTTCAGAGAAGTTAGTTATTTATTGCATCCTTTGAATCTCCACTTTCTATATAAAAACATTTAACCATTTACTTTCTCACCCTTGCGTCTGTTCTTTTCTTTCTCTGATCCGTACTCTATATTTCTTTCCCTCTCATACATATTTCATTATCTTTGCCTCCGTCTTTTTTCACTATCATGTTGCCTATGTAATATAATAATTCTCTCCTTCTGCCTTTCATCTTTCTTTTTGTGCAGTGTTCTCTTTCCGCCTTCAAATTTCAATCCTCTTACTATCATTCCTTCCAGTTCCCTTGCTTGTGAGCCCCATTCCAAACCTCTGTGAAATTTCCTATTCTTCTTCCCCACACACTCTGCTCCCTCCCCCACCAAAAACTCTCTCCACACACAAGATCTCTCACACATGCTCTCCCTCTCTCTCTGGCTCTGTCTAGACTGCAGGCTTCTTTCAGAAGAACCTTTTTTCAGAAGCGATCTTCCGAAAAAACTTCTTCCGAAAGAGAGCATCCACACACAAAAACGCATCGAAAAAGTGATCTGCTTTTTTGAAAGATAGCGTCCACACTGAATGGACGCTATCTCGCACGTAAGCTGTGATGATTATGGATGGAGTGGCCACCAGGGCACCTGTGCTTTTTCTTCTTTCCTCTTCTTTCGAAAGAACTCCCTCTTCCCTATCCACGCATGCCTTTTTCCGAAAGAGCTTTTTCGGAAAAAGGCTTCTTCCTCGTAGAAAGAGGATTACCAATGCCAGAAAAAACCCTCTGTTCTTTTGATTTACTTTTGGAAGAACACGATTGCAGTGTAGACGTAACGCAGGTTTTGTTGGAAAAATGGCCATTTTTCCAACAAAACTCTGTAGTGTAGACGTACTCTCTCTCTCTCATGCTTTGCATCCCCCCAATTTCTCTCATGCTACTCCCCTTTACTACTTTCTCAAAACAAAGCAAATGCCCAAACACATACAGATTCCCCCAGAATCTGCACACATGTGCAGGCTCCTTCCACTGCAGGGGTGGGGAACGTTTTTTTGGGTCGGGGGCCTATAACCCCTGGAAAAATCAGTAAAGGGCTACAGAAGTGAGAAGCAAAAACAAACAAACACTCTCATTGATGTGGCCCAACTCAGAAGCAGAAAGACACTCCCCACATTATCTGTCACACATCAGAGCCTAGTAGGACCTGGGCTAGTAGATTTTGTGTGCTTCAGCCCTATGATTGGGTGGTGGGGAGGCTGAAGCGTCAGTGTGGGCTCCCCAAAGCTGGTGGGGTGCCCTGAGCCTCGGGGGCTGGACCAGGCAAGCCAGCGGCTGCAACTGGCCCCTGGGCCTGTAGTTTCCCACCCATGTTCTACTCCCAGAACCTTTACAGGGAATAGGATAAGAAGCTGCCTCTAGGCAGGACTCCTTGTTTAGTCTGGGGCTGTATTATCTTTTATGTGGGATCTCTGGGGAATTGGGCGTGACTGCCGGTGCCTGCTGTCTTTAATATGTTTTTCCCTAAGGGCACATGCAGGGCTACCCAACCTTCCCCTTTCCTCTAGGGCAGGGGTGGGGAACTTGCCTGGAATCAGCCCCCAGGCCTTAGGACTAACCCCCCCAGCACTGGGGAATCCGCGCTGGAACTCCAGTCCCCCCACTCCATCTGCCGTCTCCCTGTGGAGCTGGCGCACACAAAATCTTCTGACCTGGGCCCCCCAAGGCTTTGGTGTGCAAGGAGAATATGGGGAGTGTCTTTTTCCTTCTCAGTTGGGGGCCACGTCAGTGAGGGTTTATTTTTTGTTTCTCACTTGTGTGTGGCCCCCCCGACTGATTTTTTTGTGGGTCAGTGGCCCTCAACCCTATAAAGATTCCACACCCCTGCTCTAGGGAAATAATCAGCATGTGCAGAGGTTCTTCCACATATTGATCTTGGACAGATCATCCAATGGGGCAGATTTTGATGGGATGTAATGTAATAAAATCTTGCTGAATAAATCACTCCTATGCTATTGTCTGGCAACACAGGCTTAACCCTCCACAATGATGAGTCTCAGTTAATAGTATAAGAAATATTTGTTTTTCACAATAGCAATGAGCTGTACTGTAAACATATTTTACCACTTTATACAGTTTAAGTGCTCTGGGCTTTGATGGGCTACATGGAAAAATTGTACAACAATTATTTAGATGGTTTCATTATTTAAGTTCCTCTTGCATAAGTCAATGAGACAAATTAAACTTTAAAATTGTAAATTTTTTCACATGTAATAATCACTTTTGGTTTTAATGTCATTTGCAGGATTAAATAAACAGCAAGGACAATATAGAGAGCAGAAAAGATGTAAACAAAACAGGTCGAGGCTACAGTGCATTCCCCTTACTATTCTTTCAGGAGGAAAACTCTGGTGATAAACAAAGTAATAAGGGATGTTAATACCATTCCTATATTTCTCTGTAGGCCATTACTTTTTCTAGGCAGTTGCCCTATTGGAGACTCATAAAATATTCTTTAGCGTTTGAGACGAAAACATCCACGTCAAACACCCAGGACCAAATGTTGATTTCAGAGCCACGTGTGACTTACTACATATTATATATTAAAACCAAAATTATGATATAAGCTGTTGCTTTATGTTATACAGAGCACTGATGGTGAGTCTTGTTCTGTTGACTGACCGTCATATGATGGATTTGTAGGACATGATTATAGGGGTTTTTTTGTCCTTTGCTATTTAAAAATGGCCCCTAAGTACTCTCTTTGTTGGCTTCGTTCTCAGAGGTCAGCCTGGTTTATGGATGGTCTGAAACAAATGAAGTGAGAGGGAGATGGCTAGAAAACCAGGGGTGGGAATCTCATGCTAAGACTGACCAGCTGTACTGTAAAGAACTTTTTTTTTTTTAATTTCCTAAACTATGGCTGCGCAGGAGGCAAAGAGAAAATTATTTTTCTCTACAACAGTATCCTCAACATCTGACGGCAGATTTGTTCTGGGTGACAAAGAGTATGGTACATCTGGATGGTTTCAATCAGCTCAATAGCTGGTCTGATTCCCTCCCGTTGTGAGGAAATTGTTTACTCTTCTGCAGACAAGGCTGATCAAATTAGGGATGGGCTGTTTGCTTCTATGGTGATTGAGCCACGTCTTGAGGGAACAAAAGCTTTGTCTTCTCTTCTGGAGTTTCAGCCAGTGATACTCCCTGAGGCACTGGAAGTGGCGGGGAGAACTTTATCCTGAAATCTGCCCCTTGTCCTTCCTTGCTGGGGAAGACCAGCGGGGAAGTGCTGGTCTCCTTACTTGTGGATATTGCCAGCACCTCTTTTAGAGGGGATGAGCTGTCTGTTGTTTTGGAGGAAACAGGACTGCAGCCTTTGCTCAAGAAGTCAACATGGGGAGCTGGCAATCTTGCTAATGATCAACAATATCACATCTTCCCTTTCTGGGTAGGATTGTGGGAAGGTTGGGGCAAGACAATTCTCAGAGTGTCTAGATGCCTGTGATCTCCGTGACCCTTGCCAATCTGGCTATAGACCTGGCTATGACACAAAAACTGCCCTGGTGCATTGGTCAGTGATCGCCTCCTGGTGATGGATGTAAACCAGGATTCCATGCCAGAATTATTAGTTGTGTCAGCTGCCTTTAATATGGTTGATTTCACAAAGTGCTGCTGACTTGTCTGACCAGGTCAGGTAGGAACAGACCAGGCCACTTTTCAGTGGTTTTGTTCCCTTCCCTCAGCAGGCAGTTGTGGACAATTGCTCCTCTTCCTGAAGACTCCTCTGTGAGATGCTGTAGGGTGGCACTCTGTCACCTCTCTTGTTCAACATGCACAAAAGCCCACTAGGAACATATATAAAGAGCCATGAGGCTGAGTGTGTCAGCATTCCTGTGGCTCCCAAAAATATGTCTCTATCTTATCCCATTCTGCACTTCAACCTCAATTATCTAGGTGAGCCTGGGACACGAATGGCTGGAGCTCACCACAGATTGTACTGAGGTGATGAAGATGGGTTGGGAGATGTTGCTGGAGAACAGGGAGGAGGTAATATCAAACACTCCCACTGAAGGAATGTATGTCTGCCCACAGTTGATATTATTCACAACCCAGGGGTGACTCTACAGCACATGCTGCTGTGTGGTGCTCATGTTACAGCAGTGACCCCAGCTTGCATCAAGCTAGGAGGTTGCAGCCTTTCCTGTCAGACACAGGCCTTGCCACTATTATCTGTGGTTTTTGTCACCTCAAGATCAGAGTACAGCAATGGACTCTACGTGCAGCTGCACCCTAAAGCTATTTGGAGACTGAAGCGGGTGCAGAATGGAGTGGCTTGCTTATTGAATGGGACATTTCACCGGGGACACACGACCAGAGAGATCCAGGATCTGTGCTGGCTGGCCACGTGTCTCCACATTGGTTCTGACCTACAAATCCATACATGTCTTGGAGCTGGCCTACCTGAGCTATTGCTTTTCACTCCATGCTACATTGCCACAGCTGTGGTCAGCAGGAGCACTCAGACTGGGCCCAGCTCATTATAAAAGAGAGAGGGGGGCTGTTGGCAGGATGTTCTGTCAGCTCTGAGGCTCTGAAACTTGCTCCCTCCCCTCTGGTCTGAAATAGCTAAATTTGGTGGCTTTCCAGGCATGCTGCGAAAGACATCTGTTTGATGTGCTTCTGGAGAAGGCTGTGGATATGCTTCCGAGATGATGAAGATTCCAGCCAAGTTCCTGTAGAACTGATTTTAATGGTGCTGAGGTATAATATAATTGTATGTACCATATCATTAATTATGTTAGGGTGCCTATGCCCTTGGTTAGACATCTTTATTATTTTAAATCTAAATAAATCTGTCTATAAAACATATAAAACACAAAGGACTAACTCATTAGGACCATATTACTGTACTCATGATCTGGTAAAATGTTGGGAAGTGGACAACAAAAGCACTTTATTGGTATTCAATACGTAAATATCAGTAATGAGCAATAAAATCCCCATCCGGAACAGAGATCTGTGATCTTATTTTGCCTACTAAGTGCCATCATTATGGGAAAATATTTTCATTACTCTTAAGAACCCATTAAGTAAACAACACAACCCAAGGAAAGTTCATCAGGAAAAGTCTCAACTTCCCCCTTAAAGTTCCTCACTCCAACATCCAATGATACATATTTCAGCATAGAGTCTCCAATCAGACTTCATTATGTATGAATACAACAGCAGTTCTTACCAAGTCTTATTCCTGGGGGAATTCTGCACCACTGCACAACGCAAAATTTTGCAGAAATTAATATTGTGCATGCACAATTTCCTGTCCCGCACAGAAAAAGGCTGACATGCTGCTAGCCATCATTAGGGGTTTTATAGTTCATAACCAGTCTCTGGATCCAGCAGAGCCCAGCTTGCACATGTTGGAAGGCACTGCTGGGGTAGGGGGAGCAAGCTAGAGAATTCCTGCAGCTACAGTACCCTACATGCCCGGAGGAGAGGGTGGCATGCAGGAAACTGCAAAACTGGGGCCAAGTATTAGGCTGTTTCTTTCTCTGGATCCCTGGGCTGGGGGGTGGGGATGGGCATCTGGGTCAGGGGGCTCCTGGGGCTGGGTTCTGGGGGAGAAGGGATGTAGGTATTTGGGCTGGGGAGACCCTGAGACTGGACGTGGAGGGAGGGTTGTGTGTGTTTCGCCCTCTGACTGGGCTGGAAAACAGGAACTGGGTTATCACAGGGGTTTCTTTTAACACTTTACTCTTGGGGAACATTCTGTCAATCTGCATTGCTACAGATATACTTGCTGACAGGTATTTTGAAATAAATTTCCAAAATAACTGAAACTAACTCAGTTATGTAGTTGGTATCATGAGCTTTCATGGGCACAACTCACTTGCTGTGTCTACGAAAGCTCATGATACCATCTACATATTTTGTTACTCTCTAAGGTGCTCTCAGACTATTCGTAGTTTTTTAAGGTTTTCCAGTTACAGACTAACTTGGCTACCCCTCTCAATCAATTGTGTAGTGTTATTTTGACAAATAAAATTTGCAGATATTTGCAAAATTTTAAAATATTGTGCACAGAATTTTTTTTTTTTGGGTGCAGAATACTCCCAGGAGTAAAGACCCTTCAATCCCACTGTAGAGTAGGGATGTTAGCGACAAGTCACTCCCCACCCCTTGCTGCCTCTATCAGAGGCAGTGTGGGGTGGATAGTGGATGCTGCTGGGAAGCAGCCCCTGTCCGCAGAGATCCCAGCGGCTGGTGCAGGAGCAGTCTTTGTTTGCCGCAGCCATAGTGTCTGCCACGAACAGGAGCTGCTGGACTCAGTGTGATCACTGGATCTCTGATTGCTGAGCCTAGTGGCTCTTACTGCTTTTAAAATACAGAGCAGCAGCACGGGAGGCTCTGGAGCCGGCTCCTGGAACTACCTCCAGTGTGGCGTTTATATCAACTAATCGTATAATCGATACAAATTACATCGACTATACGATTAGCCAGATAATCGCATTTTAACATCCTTACTGAGTAAACAAATGTATAGCTTTTCAAAGGTCTTTCCATCTTACAGAGGTATGTTTAAAATAATACACATTATGGCATTTTGCAACTGAATGAAATGTGGTTCACAGCTGTATTTTGCCTAGCTGTTATCAATGATATTCCATGATTGGATATGAACAATTTGTCAGAGAAGGAGAGCATATCTTTTGCTGCATTATTTAAATACTTCAGATGCTTGGCCCGAATACAAAAGTGACACACTACGAAAATATTTGCAGCTGCAGGAGCAACCAAACTATTGCAATATTTTCATTAGACTGACCACTTCAGCACAAATCAGAGGGGATTTATTTATAGCTTTTCTATATAGTATTCTCTTATAATAGTGAAACTGAAAAACTGGAGAGAATTTCCTAAGACTCCTGAAAGCCCTGGCTTACCTGGCTCCACTTCATGCCATCCACTTGACTGACTGCCACTTCCTGGAGAGCGCCCTTGGCTTGTATAAAATGGCTCTTCACCAGGACTGTCCATTTCATCCTCCACAGATTTGAGGCGTTTTGTAGAGCTGAAACAGTAAAACATACAATACAGTATATGCTGAAAGGAAACAAAGGTATTTCTCTATTGGTATATTTCTTAGTAGCATGGGAAGAGACCAACTGGGTTAAGTTTAGTGACACTGAAACTGACAGAGTTACGGCATTGATTCAGGAGCAATTTCCATTCTTTTCACTCCTCCCCACAAAACTGAAACCATGTTCCTCAGTCCTGATCTACTTTTTTTAGACTCGAGTCTGCTACATGCCAAAATTGTCACCCTTTCTGAACTGTGCCAAGTTTGAAGTTGATTTTGTGACACAGAACAATCTCCAATACAGACTCAGCTGAGGTCACCAAACTCATTCCAAACTGGAACCAAAGCTATTTTAAAACTTGGATTTTCACAGATGACAGGCTAGGACCTTATCCAAAGCATGCTGAAGTCAAAAGAAAGACTCCCATTGACCTCAGTGGTTTTTGTTTCATTAACTCACTATGTCGTCAGCTATCAAATAATTTATATTAAACAGATTATATTACTGACAGGTAGACCTACATTTTAACTATCTAGTTTTCACCCTGTCTTATTGTGAAGTCCATATTCTCCCTTTGTACGCATTTTTATATTGTCAAGGCTTTCTTTTCCCTAAAGAAAAAATCATTTTGGCAGTAAACCCAGCTTCATGGAAACTCCACAATAATAACCCAATGCACGTCGGTGATGGAAAAAAATGGAAAAGATATTTCAGTTTTACATTGTCACCAGTTGTTTTAAGCTAGTATAAAATTTTACTCTGTACCTAATTTTTTCAGTGACTGATGTTTGACATAGTTTCTGGATGCTGCCTCACATTTAAGAAAAAACAGGACAAAAAACTTGCTGACTAATGTCAATATTGAAAGATTCCCACACGGCACTCACCCTATACAATATCTCCCCCACACTCAAAGCCAGGCAAAAAGTTGAGAGAAGGGAGGATCTTTGCACTGTGCTCTGAAGGTCAACTGACTCAGAGTGTGGCAAATTCTAGTGCCAAGGGCCCACAATCTTGGCTATGTTTGGAATAATGCTATGTACAGAATGCTCTGGGATATCTGTGAATTTGTCCTAACAAATTTTTCTGGCTCTTATGTCTCTTGCCAGCTCTTTATTCTGCGAGGTCCATTCCACCAGCACTGTGTAAGGGCCCTACCTGCCTAAATGTCCCACAGAGTAGAATAGACTCTTTTGTGTATCAGGGTTGTGGATGGATAAAAAACATTACATTGGCATAATTCCCATTGAGCTAAATCTTCCAGCCTTTACTGAGGCAAGACTCACTTTAATGTCACCCTTAGTTCTGCCTGAGTAAGAGCTGCAGGATTTGAGAGTTCTAAATGCAAAGCTGAGGGATGAATGTTTTATGATATGTGTGGAATGCAGGTTTTGCTATAACTTATTTTAAAGTATCGTTACATGATGGTAGGGGAAATTTTGTGTGTGCAATTACTGCCTGATACTGCCACTGAGTCTGTGTATTTAACCAATATTTTATTTCTAACTGGGAACACTCTAATGAGAAAAAACAAACATACTACCAAGTTATTAACTACTGGTGATGTTTATAATTAGCTTCTTATCAGTGCTAGCTATTCGCAGAAGAATAGAAGAGTGACAACTGAGCTTTTAAGTAACACTAATCACCTGCCTTTTTCACTCCTGGAGTCACAAGAAAACTCTTGCTGGGAGTGACTCTAATGATGAGCCCTACACATACAGAATGCTGAACACATGTGAAAAAACGAACAGCACAAACTTTTAAATTGATTACTGCCACATGTAATGAGAACCGCATTTGCTAAGCTTCAGAATGCTGACTGAGCTCATGTGTACAGAATGTTCCTTCAATCACTGCAAACTATAAGCTAAAAAGTTATTGCTAGGAGACTAACTACTTGCGTAGAAAATAAAAACAGATACACTCAAAAGATATATATTTTTTATGGTGTGCTTGCTTTTTGCTAAGCTGGTGGCACTGAAGACAGAGACCAGAATCCAGAAGAACCTCAGGATGAAGTGAGAATTTCTTGTTATGTCTTTGCTAGAACTGATCATTTTGTCTGGCGGACAAACAAAAATCAATCTGGTTCCTTAATAGCGTTCAAGATGTCAGTGGTGACTAGGCTTATTTATAAGTTCAATCTCATGGATGGTTAAAGTAAAAAAGACAGAGTAAAAATACCCTTGTCTGCTAGTTTGCATCTAAGATATAGATTCAGACTTGATAGTAGCCTGCATCAAAAATTCAGTTCCTTCATTACATCAGAAAATTCATAAAGTCACATAAAAAGTGAATGGATTAAAGGCCAAGTCTTTAACACTGTTAGTTTTGAAGCTAACACTTATATTAAACAAAATACATATAAGTTACTTTGGTCTGATGTCCAGTCTCTTTTCCTTCACAGTGCAAGCTACGTTCCCTACAAGAAAAATACTCAGTGACATTGTTTTATTATGATCCTGATTCTCCTCTCACTCATACTGCTGAAACTCACTGATTTTAGTGGAATTACTCATGATTCTAAACAATGTCAGTGACAAAAGAACAGGAACCTGTGTGTGTCTGCAGTTTTTTTCCCCCAAAATTGGATTATAAGTAGAGAGCTTAATACAGACTGAGACAGACACTCAAATTTGTGTTTCTGAAAAGACTCCCCATTCCCTGTCCCCACTAGAACACATCAAACAATGTAAATACTAAACAATAACTTCCACATGAGCATTAATTGTAATCCGGGTTTCACAAGTAACCCAATAACATATACATATCAAATTACCTGGTAGAGGATGTGCTAGGTAAAGACCTCCTCATTGCTCCTGGGCTCATGCTGTAGTATGAAGAACTTTCCAAATCTGAGAGGGAGAAATTTGGGCCTGTTCCTGCAGCTATTGGTGCTAGGGAAACAAAAGAAAGTGAAGTCAGTAAGTCACGTGAATAAGGACTCAATTATGCATCAGTACCCACAGTGAACTGGCACTCTAATCAGGAGCATATTACAATTATATGATGCTGCTTGGAGCAGGGAATGTTTGTTTTTTTGGTCTTTTGTATAATGCCTAGCACAATGAGGTCCTGGTCCCTGCCTAGGCTTCCTACGTACTACAATAATACAAATAAATAATAATAATAATGATATAATAATGTGAAGACATTCTTACTTTCTTTTCACGTCAGTCTTTTCGGTACCATCAATTCTAATTATATGAAGCAAAAATCTTGGATTTCTTTAAGAAACTGCTGCCATATTGTAATGTTCTTAATAACAGCTCTTGAAACATCCTTATTAGGCATAACTCTGAGTAGTGGACATGTTGCACCATCCCTACTGTGTGCCTGGCCCAGTCCGTGAGCTACTGTAGATGGGAAAGGGGCACAGGTGCCACCCCTTCCCAGGACATTTGGGAATGCTATGTACACCCAGATGTGCATAGAGGCTACAGTTTCTATAGCCTTAGAGGCTGAGCTGAGGCGCTATGACTGTCCAAAGCCCCTGTGAGAAGTATGCCACAGAGACTCCTTGTATTCCTCTCTGCCTCCTTGAACCTGTGTGGCGGCCAGAGGCAATTTGCTTCATTATATTATTATCCTAATAACAATGTTCTATTGTTCTTTATTCACACCAGCATTCATGGTGTTCTGTAAGGACCACCACTATTATGACTCACCTGATTCTAATACACTTGCCTAGAACACTGGTTTTAGACTACGGTATTAGAAGAGTTCCCTTCCCAAAGTTCACGGGAATAGGGTTGTGAACTCCCATGTGTTGGGCAATATGGAACAAATGAGAATATTTTACTGAATATAAAACTGAGCCGGTAAGATCTTAACAAGATCTTAACTACACAAGATCTTGAAATCAACTAAATAAACTGCATGTGCTACGATACCATGCCCACTGTCACTATTCCAATGTCCTGACCTTTATAGGACATACTGCTTTATGGACCATGACTGATTGTCTCCCATTTCACAAACTGATGAAAATCACCCCGTTGCCCCAGATATATCTATTTGGCACAAGATAGAGTATCTGAGAACTCTGATGCCACACAAGGATACTGAGCCAAATTTACTCTCATGTCAGTTGAAACAACTGTCCTAAAATCAACAGACCTGTGCCTGCTCCTACTGGAGAGGAACTGAGCCCATTTTCAAGACTGGATGGTTCAGATGTCTTGCCCCATTAACCTAGCATGCCAAGCATGAAATATCAGCCTGAATGAAGTCACTGAGGCTACGTCTACACTGCAACGCTATTTCAGGATACCGGAGTATCTTGAAATAGCTCTCTCGCGTCTTCACAGCAAGCCCGTTATTTCAGGCTTGCTATTCCAACATCCCTGAAAACCTCATTGCACAAGGAGTAAGGGACATTTTGGAATACACACTGTCCCTGTGTAGACAGTGCCAAATGACAAAATAAGCTATTTTGAAATAAGATTGAAAAAAGATACTTAATTTGCGTAGCTCAAATTGTGTATCTTATTTTGAGCTACAGTGCAGCGTAGACACATTCTGAGAGTTCTACCTTTGACTTCAGTAGAGTCAGGATTTCACTCTATAGTAGTGCGGTAGCTCACCCCAGCAGGGAGAGGGTTACAAGCAAGCCAGAGCAGCCTTGCGCAATGCTGGCCAATTAGGGCACAGAAGAGTCAACCAATCAGGGTCAAATTGGGCCCTATAAAAGCTTGCAAGAGATAGCTGAGGGCCGCTCACACTCTTGTTTCAGCTGTGGAGCAGGAGGGACCCGGCTGCTTGGGAAGCTACTATGGATACCTGAGACAGAGCAGTGCTGGGGAAAGGCAGACACAGCTGGGGAACTCTGGCCTGACCCAACTCCCAGGGCCTGAGGGGTACTGCAGGTAGGCAGCCAGTGCAGTACCAGGCCATTTCAGACTGCAGTTTGCCCCGATGCAAGGCTTAGATGATGTCTGGCTGAGGGTCATTAAGGCAATGTGGGTATAGGGGATTGGTGTTGCCTGGGAGAGGAGGACCCCAAAGTGCAGGGGCATTGCTGTAGGGCAGTACCCTGAGGAAAAGGCACTGTGGGTCTGAAGGGACACGGTGCCTGAAGTAGAGCAGAAGATAGGTAACTGAGGCAAGACATTGATCAACAGAGGGTGCTCCAGGGCTGGAAGAGCTAATTTCCAACAAGTCCAGCAGGAGGCGCCACAACAGTGAGCCAAGACCTATTACACTCCTCAAGTCTTAGCGAACAAGCACTGTTGGATTTGACAGGTGACTAATATAGCTTTGCAATTAAATAGGCAATCTAGGGCAAAGGTTTTTTACCAAAGTGTATCATCGAGACAGACTGGGACTGGGATGCACAACAACATATTTTGAAAAGCATGTGGTGAAAAGTACACAAAGCTATTAAAATTTAAGAAATCCGGAATGATCATTTAGAGGAATTAACTTGGGAAGTAATTTATGGCAAGAACACCAAACTCTTTTGTTGTATTCCTTTAACTAAAATATGGTTCTGTGCACTGGGTGTATTAGCGGGTGAGGTTTTTTTAAAAAGAAAAATTAAATATAGTGAAACTAACTCATTTTTATTAATTTGTGTTTTCCGTTAGTGTTTCCTGACTGCACCTACAAGAGGCTGTAAAACTGACAAATTTGCATAGAAAAAGAAACCAGTGTAAGTAATTTGTGTAAGAGGTAACATGGGCATGGATTGCTATAATTCAGACACCCTGCAGATATCAGACTGCTGCAGTGTGAGCAGTTATGGGTTAGAAAAATGACCACACTGCAGTCAGTCTGACGTGAATGGAAATCAATCATAAAGGTATTCTCTGCAGTATCTACTCCATGGTTTTCAGCAACTCCTTTGCCAAACAGATCTGTGCTCTGTAAACCCTTTTGCTGATCAATTTCCCTGCACCCCAGACCTAACAAGGCCTAACTTAGAGGTTAATAGTAATATTTTCCAAAGAGGCACATAAAAAGTCAGGCACTAAATTAAAGCACCATTTCCTTCCAAGGGGCAATGAATTTCCTAGCTATTGTAAGTTTTATTAAGCAATTTTACTTCAGATAGAGATGGAAGAAAAATGTGTGTTCAGAAACTGACTCCACTCATGTTCATCACAGCCCCCACCTCCCACAAACTCTAGGGCATTACTGGCCAAATTCTTATGAGAAGCTAAGATATACTTCCACTTTTTAGCACAGTGCACTCAGCCTGAAGAGGTGTGGAGTGGAATGTGATAAAGTTAATAATGTAAAAACTACCCACAAGATCGAAAGGGTTAAATAACCTCTAACTTAGAGGTAACTTATGGTAACCTCTAACTTCCTCCATATTTAACAATAACACTGTAAGAGGGATTTCCTTCTATATCCTCGGATATTCTGCAGTACTCAAGGAGCTGAGCTGAGAGCATGCAAAGTGAAGGGTAAAAGACAAAATCCATCCCTCATACACAATAAAATTGTGAAAGGATAGAACATTTAAAGGGTTCATAGCAGGTGCTTATTTGAAAGGCCTACATTTTTTAAGTGGCCCAGGGTCACCCTGGAAGGGGGGGGGGCTCCCTCCCTACCCCAAGAGACTCGCCAGCTATTTTAAAACAGCTGGCGATTCCCTGTAGGCACCGCAGCGGGAGGAGACCTCACACGCTCCCCTGTCCCCAGGCCAACCAGGACATGGGGGTGAGGGGAGCATTTGAAGTCTCTCGCCCTCTGCCCCCGCCTTGCCAGGGGCACATGGTGGCTACAGAGAAACGCTGGCTGTTTTAAAACAGTTGGCATTTCTCTCTAGCTGCCACTTTATTTTGGCGTGGGGGAGGAGACTTCGCATGTTCTCCCGTTCGCAGGTCTTGATTGGCCGGGGGGGTGGGGGGTGGCCAAAGGCCAGATCTAGCGCCTTGGTGGATCAAATCCAGCCCACAGAGGCTCCTTTGCCCACCCCTGTACTAGAGACAACCCAAGGTCACTAAACTTAGTAGTGCTATAAGGATAAACTTTTCATAAAGGAGCCAGCTAATTTGGTCTTCAAAGAACATTTTACAGTAGACAATGTGAGGAAAATATCAGTGTATAGAACCCATGAAGAGGCAGGCAGCGAAAGGGTTAATTTTCTTTGCCTAGCTATGTGTGGGGGTGGGGGGAAGGGAAGGATATGTTTCTTCCTCTCTGGAATTTGGTGGAAGTGATTCATGCTTTATATCACTGCTATAGACTTGGCTATATCAAGTCACACTTCATAACTCTTTACATTGGACTTTGGCTAAGAGAACCCGGTTGTGTTCTATTTGGCCCATCTATTTACTCTTCTGTTTTGCAATACAACATGCTGAAAAGGTGCATAAACTTCATCTAGCCAAGCCATGCAAAACCTTTCCCGCTCCAGATGGCCCCTTATACTGCCTAATAGACTATCCCTCTTCTATTAGCCCTATACACTCATGGAAAAACAGAAAATCTCAGAGGGGTAGCCATGTTAGTCTGTAACTTTAAAAACAACGAGTGATCCTGTGGCACCTTAGAAACTAATTTTATATATATATATATATATATATATATAAAGGGCTGTCAAGCAACTAAAAAATTTAATCGTGATTCATCATGTGCGCCTCCCCACTGAAACACTGCTGCGGCGTTTCAACGGGGCAGCGCTGCATGGAGTCTGGGATCAGCTGGAGTCCCCAGTTGACCCTGGGCTCCATGCAGTGCTGCCCCTTGAAAGTGCCCCGGCGGTGTCTGAAGTGCCATTCTGGCGCTTCAAAGGGGCTTTGCAACAGTGGGCTTTGCAACAGCTTCTAATGCGCTGCCCCTTTAAAGCACCAAAACAGCACTTCAAACGCCGCTGCTGCGCTTCCAAGGGGCCCAGCTGATCCCTGGTTCTGTGTTGCAAAGCCCCTTTGAAGCGCCAGAGCAGCACTTCAAAGGGACAGCACAGCATTAACGCCTGCGATTAACGCGTTAAAAAAATTAACACGTTAATCCTGTCCTGCATTAATCACAGGCATTAACGCAGGTCAATTGACAGCACATGTGTGTGTGTATATATATATATATGTATATACACACACACACACACACACACACACACACACACACACACACACACACACACGGCTTGACAAAGTGCAGCGAGATCTACTCGCCAGCCCTGCACTGCACATGCGCCAGACCGGCACTGTGCATGCGCTCAGCGCCAGTGAACAGGGTGAACGGCTGAAATCTAGTCGCCACGGGTGAGTAGATACAGCGATTTGTCGAGCCCTCTACTCGCCACGGGTGAGTAGATACAGCGATTTGTTGAGCCCTATATATATATATATATATATATATATATATATATATAAAAATCATGAGTTTTTGTGGGCAAAACCCACTTTCTCAGATGAATTAGAGACAAGTGGGTTTTGCCCATGAAAGCTCATTATTCTATATATTTTTTATTAGTCTCCAAGGTGCCACAGGACCACTTGTTGTTTTCACAGAAAGACTGTCACACTTCTGTCTGTATGATTCCCCATCAACACTCCAGCACCTGAGTAAACAGAAAGATTAAAATAATCTAAACTGTAGCAAAACTCTGCATTCAAGCTCATCTAAAAAGTGGGTTTTGCCCACCATCTCTGTCTCTCTCTCTCTCTGTCTCTCTCTCTCTGTCTCTCTCTCTATACACACATATATAGAGACAGAGTTATTCTCTAAGGTGCCATTTTAGTATATGATCCACCGACATATGACCACCCTCCCCATCCGTACCTCAGCCCAATGTCCCCACAACATGCTTTTGCTCTGTCCAGAATATTGTAGGTTGCGATTATACCAGCCACACTGAAAATATGTTGCTTTTCCCTCCCAAGTGATGCTCCTCTGAAAAATGTCACCAAAATAGCTCAGGAACACATCCCAAGCAGGAAATACAGGTTGAAAATTTCAACCGAGCTTGCATGCAATACACCACCCCACCCACACGCCATTTGATGTCATTTGACACACAGCTCCGACCCTGGTGAGGGAGGAGTAAAATGGTTTATTGGATAAAAATCTGGCCTTTCATTTAAAAGTCAGTTTGACTGATGTGTGCAGAGCTTGTAAGGGAACTAACTGATGCAACCTCAGCTCTGATTTCAGCCAACAAGGTGGTCTCCATCACAAAACTCCTACGCACACTGGATACATTTCAATCACTCTGAAGGGGCAGAATGAGACAGTTTGCCTGAAAGACTGGGACAGCTCTCACCCCAGGCCGATCATTCCATGTTAAACTGGGGAGGCGAGCAGGGAGCTGCTTCTCTTTGACCACCTGCATGGTAGCTCTGTTCTGGATAAAAAGGCAGCTCTAAGGAAACCCCTCACACTGTGCCAGTCTGTTCCTTTGCTTCCAGTTTATTAGTCAACCAAAATGTCAAGAAAAATCAGAGAAAAATTAGCAAAATAACTTCTCTGACTTCATTCCATGTAAGTATTTATTTTGGAAATTTACTGAATTAGAATACAGGAATCCCGCTAAAGGAAAACAGGCAATCCTGGCATTTGTCTTCTTTAAAAATGGCATTGTCTTTTAGTTTTTAGGATATATTTAACTTCTCTTTTTTCATTTTTTATTTGGGTAAAACAAGGACTATGACATATCTAACACTGCAGCGAAGTGACAATGTGCATAAAACTGAACATATTATGCCTCAGGAAGAAACGTGATGTTGGACTAATGCACTTTTTCAAATACTGTGACTTAATAACCAGAGGAAAACATACTATCTTTCTGACTCAGAGAGAAAAAGGTAGCTTAAATTGGTTGCATGGCCTTTGACTCCTATGTAGTGTATTGTTAGGTTCAAAGAGGTTTTGCCAAATACAACAGATATGAAATGTGTGATGTTCATTTTAAAATTACTAGTACAGCCTGCTATTGACCATCTAATTATGCTGAGTTCCATTTATAAACATAGCTAACCACTAAGTTTATGGAGACTTTTTGTGCTGCTTTAATAGGATATTGATCGAGAACAAGGTTTGAGAGGACTGCCACTGAATTGTGTAATGGCATACAAAAAGCAAGGTCACGGCAACTGTTCATTCCATGCCTGCAGTCTATTCTTTATTATAATCTTTTTTTCTCTCTCCCTCTTACACCCAGACCCAAATGGTATGTTTGGGATTGAAGTGCTTCGCGAAGGAATACAGAGCATCTTTTCAATGTGATTTTTCATGCTGCTGACTTCTAACTCTCTCAGCTACAGTATTGCTTAGTACAGCAGAAAACATCCTGGCGATATAAAAGCCTGAGTAAGTGTGCTCTGCACTTGGGAGTTCTATGGATCCTTCCTTCCCACTCTCCTCCAGACTGCAGAAAAGCAGTGGAGTCACTCTGCAGTTTCAGAGTTGCAGAAGCACAAACATTTTGTGTCAGAATGAAAGAGGCTCTGTGTCATATAAAGAAAGCAGACCCCTCTGGTGGGCTCTGGACTATAGTTACTGATACCCATTCTGTCTTCATGGGAATTAAATTGAGGACTGGCTCTCCAGAGGAACTGGTGGGGTCAAGAGGACTTTCCCTATAATTTGTTTACATTAATACCTTTTATTTTGAGTGGATAAAGACTGCTTGATCAAAATATACTGGAAATCTATATTCTTTTGGTCATTACTATCTCTCTTCTGCCCACCCCCTGCCTACTCAGAGGAGTGGCAAAGAATTTAATTTCTCCTTCACATTCCCCCATAGTAACTACAGTGTCAGTTCTGTATCTTTCAGCAGAGATGATTCTGCTTCAGTACTTCTAATCATCTGAGTTGGAATGTTACAAATGGCTTTATTTAGCCTCTTGGGTGAGTGTGAGGAGTCACACACACAAACACTACACACAAGAGATTATTTTCCTTTTATTGCCTTAAACAGCAATGAGTATTTCACACAGTAACAGAATTATTGCACATTTCAAACACTAGGGTGCCACCTCATGCCAGTCTGAGACCTCTTACATTCTGTTCCCGTTTGCTATTGGTAGCACCCCCGAAATTCTATGCCACAGCAGTACCCATCTATGCAGCAAGAGTAAGAGAATTCTGCAGCTGGTTTCCAGCTACAGCAGCCCCCCTAATCACAGAGAATGATTGCTTGAAACTCTGACACCTTAAATATCCACTCTTCAACTGCGTTATTCGTGCCTTTTCAAAATTCCATAACCATAAAATCATTCACTACCTGTGGAATTTACTTAATCCTTTCACAGGACCTATGTGTATAACACAGAAATGTACGTGATTCTGTGAGTGTGTAGGGGTCGGGGGGGTTAACTGCATATTAAAAGGGTTAAAATCATTCCACTAACTCTCTGAAAAACTGAACTAGCATTTTACAACTGTAAGTCTGGCATTCTCAATCCAGGGAATACGCAGAGTGTGCTGTACAGCAGCACTAGGAATTATATCATTTCAATCAACAATGCACTGCAAAACATGCATAAACTTGATCTGCTTTTAGGGGACTACTCAGTAAGCCCCAAATCCTTCCTTCATAGCCTACCCTGTATATTTCACCTGTCTGCTAGGGAGATCCATACAGAAGGATCCAGATCAGGAGTACATGCAGGTTATTCAAATTAATGGCTGCATTAGCCTCCTCTCAATGCCCCTTCCCTGGCCCCATGCTCCCAGCCTATCAATGTCTCCCATTTGCACTTCCAGGGTCCTGCTGAGCAGGGAAAAGGCATGGAGCAGGATTCTGTGCCAAATGGAGTGGACAAGTCCTGCACGGCCTCCCACATCATGTCACCCTTTCACAGCAGGCATATTCTACTGCCCTGAGGACCTCTACACACATGAACTAGCGACAGAATTTAGGTCCAAATCCTCCAAGGTATTTAGGAGCCTAACTCCTATAGTGCCTATTGATTTCAATGGAAGTTAGACACCTACACACCTCTCAGGGAGGTGAGGGATTTGTTTCACTTGTGCAATAGCTGGATGATCAATGAACAAATCCTGCACATTGCCTGGGATCTACAGGAGCTCAGGGCCCCCTTTGGCTCTCAGCAGCAACACGGGAGTCAACAGGGGTGCATTGGTACCACACTTGTATGATTTTCCCACACCATTGTGTCTAGGACATTCTTTAAGGGGACTCTCCCTAATGCTGAATGGGCCAAGGGATGGTCAAAATGTAGCCTCAGGCTTGAGGAACAATAATGTGTATCTCCTCTGACACTCTTGCCTTCCGCCCTCAGCCCACCCCTTCCCAATCATGGATGAACTTCTTCCCTCTGGAAGCGTCCCAGAAGAGGTCAATGGAATGCTGATGTAGGAACGTTGGCAATCTGATCTGGCCTATTCAGGACTGTGCGTGGAGAATGACTTCAAACCTAATTTTAGCGCACAGAAACTCATGGAAATGTAGGGTTGGAAGGGACCTCGAGAAGTCATAGAATCATAAAACTGCAAGGGACCTCAAGAGGTCATCGAGTCCAGTCCCCTGCCCCCACGGCAGGACCAAGCATCGTCTAGATCATTTAGTCCAACCCACTGTGCCCAGGCAGGACCAAATATAACTAGATCATCCCTGACCTGGGTGGGTTTAATTCTGGAAAAACCTCCCATGATAGGGGATTCAATGTTCAGTTTCTTAAAATTGGACACATATTTGTAGTCGCTTTTTTCATGCCCCCAAGCTCCAAGCCTACCAATATTTCCCAACCTCACCTCAGATGCCCCAGAATCCCTGCGTTCTCTCTCATAGTTTTTTTTAAACCTATTTTCCCAGTATCTGGAAGTTTGAGAAGCAGGCTAGAGAAAATGGGTAAAGCCCATTGCTGTGGGACTAAAGAAAGCTGCAGGTGTGTGTCTGCCACTAAGAGGATCAGCCTATCATTCTTGTTCAGTGGCTCTGGCAAACTTAAACATTATGATGACTAGTATCTATGCGAATGATGGCCAGATTAAAGTATATTCTTAAAACCAAGTATTTGTCCCCAGAAAGCTGACTTTTTGCTTAAACTTTTTCACTTCCGCCCAGACATGTCTGGCTGTTTTAATAGCATTTTATTTCAGTCTCTCTGTCACTCTGATCTCTGGCAACCTTAATAAATAAATATGGCACATTATTATTACCCATATTAATACCTAATGAGGAAACACTGGAAAAACTATGCGTTTCATGTTAATTTTAGATGACAGATGCTAACAACAGACAATTGCTTAAAACTCAGGGAAAGCATGTGTATCTATTATCAAATTTAAAAAAAAAATAATGAAAGCAATAATGCCAAACGCTATAAAAGAATCAAGGAAATTTAGAGCTACAGTTGACACAGAAGCCAAAATCTGTTCCCTTTGATGTAGGTGTAAAACTAGAATAACCCCACTGACTTCATATGTAACAAAAAGGAAAATTTGGTCATTCTGTATCAGCATGAGAATTCCTGTAGCATGCTCACTGCAATGGCAAGGCGATCAATGAGAGAGTCCTTGAAAATTCACACACAGTTTCACAATGAATGGTATTGAAATGGGGTTGTTTTTTTTTTTAAACACACACAGTTTTGATTTAGAGCCATACACAAAATGTGAACAGTGCTGCTGCTCTGCATCCTTCATCCCCCAAACAGCATTTGCCATAACAGGGATTCCAAAAAAACCCAAATGGTCTCGTAGCACTTCATAGACTAACGAAACATGTAGATGCTCCTAGATCTCTCGGCAGACTCATGAGTATCTGTGGAATAGGACCTTTTGTGGTGCTGTCATAGAGCATGCTCAGGAAATCGAAGAAGAGCCTCGCCACAGAAGAAGAGCAAGTGAGCTGCTCCCTTAAGCAGGGTGGCTTTTAAAGTTGCAGTGGCTTTTTAGAGAAAGAAATATATAGACTGGATCGAGTGTATTTTGGTAATTCAAGCTGCCAAGTACTAATAAAAAAATCCTGGGGAATCTGGATTAGTGCTCTGCAGGGGTTGAGCTCTTCAGTGCCAAAGCAATCTGTGGACTAGTCTGGAGTAAAGCCACAAGTATATTTAAAAAAGCCCAGCAAGGTTTATTCTGAATAGCTCAATCTATCAGGCAACCTTACATGTCAGTTTAGGCACAACTCATAGCAGTTAATCATGGATCCTTTATGCTAAATCATTCCCTGAATGTTGGCATGCAAATTCCCACTGACATCAATGGGATTTCGTTGCTAGAATCCACACTAGACATATCCTACTGTAGGCTTGTCCAATCTCATAAATGAAACAGGGTCAGGCCTAGTCAGTGTGTGTATGGGACACCTCCAAAGAAAATCCAAGATGCAACCAGTAGTGTTTCTAATCCAGATGTTGGTATCCTTCCTTCTCAGTCAGTACTGAAGGGATATCCCAGTAAGTGTTGGGCTTCTTTTTTCATGCAAGTGTTATTTTTGGACGTGATATAAAACTAATGCCCTGATTACACAGGGTCCAAGAGGCCATAGCATTTTTTGCATGTGCAAAGAGTGCAATTTCTCATGGCCGGGATAAATAACAGTTGAATAATTGTATTTTCCCTCCCCAAATGTCCTCTGTTAACACCAGTGGATGCTAGCTGCTATTTTCTATCCTAATCTTTGTATGATTCCAATAAATTTTTAAAGGCTGCTGGGTATATTCCAGCAACAGGAAGTGTGAGCCTCATAAATACAATTCATAATATGTTTGTAAAATTTGTTGGACACTGGGATTCTTGGTAAAAGATTTGTTGTTATTGTGATAAAACGTAATGGAAGATAAATAAGCATGAAATACGCTGGCTCTTGAACTCAGTCGTGAACTCTCTGCTATGGAGATTGGAAGTTGGGAGTGCTGAACATAGTTATTTTCTAGAGCTCTATCTTGCAAACTCCCGAATTAGGGTTGACAGAAACCAGAGACAGCTATGATTACTAGTGCTCCTCCAGTGAGGATAAGATTATCTTAATGTGGGATGTCTTAGACGGGAAGGGTGGATTCCCTCAGGACTTTAAGAGCCCTGCCCTTTTACACCAAATTAAGACATCATAAAGTGGAGCTATTCACATGCAGGAGATAAACTATGTTGGGAATAGCTAAATTATGTTAAACATCAATTTAGTGCACTAGCATAAAATAATGAAGCCAGGATCTTCAAAAATCGGTGCCATTACGCTCCCAAGGCCATATTTGGGCACCTAAATAAAGTGACCTGGTTTTCAAACATAAGTGTGCACCCAGAATTCCCACTGACTTCACATGTCCTTGAAACAGCCTTTCTCCAGGTTATCTGGGAAGAAGGGCATTGAGAAATTCTTGGCTCCAGTCAGGTACCCTTTTCTCTCTCATTCTCCCAGGCATACTTCTCTGATGCTGACACATCTCCTCCCCAATCTCAACTTCTATGGCGATCCTAGTTTTTCAATAGGAAGCCAATTTAGTGCTCTCACTAGAGCTCTTGTGTGTGGCTGTGTGTCAGGGAAAGGAACTGGCGGGCGGGGGGGGAGGGAAGAAACAAAGTAGAAAAACAGGGTGACCTTTCCTACAGAAATCCCATTGGCTATGATTCAAAAACATGAATTCTCTCCTGCCAGGCAGGGCCCCAGGAAGGCCAAAAGTTGGACTTGCAGGGCAGATAAACATGTATTTAAATTTCCAGGCTGAGAACCTGCATGCCCTGTTTTATCTGAGCATATTAAAGCAGATGAGCTGCAAGGTTTATACTGTAAACACAGTCCAATTGTTAACAACTGCAAGGCTAATTGGTGCTGCTGTAATGTTGCAACATAGTTCTTCACTAGCTACAAAAATCCACAGCATCCTCACTGAGGTGCTGGTTTAGCTGTAATTGAAACAGTGGTTTTGAGTGAGGCTGTCCATGGTCTCTCCTTGGACTGTCTGTGTTATATCATAACACAATACAATCAATGCATCTTTGATCAATGGAACAGGGTGGTGACAGGTACTCTTAATTCACTGTTGTTAGTGAGTATTGACAAGCTGGTAATGATCATGCTGCTGTGTGTCACTCATGCTGTGGGCATTAGCATTCTTTAAAGGTCAAAAAACAAATCCTTTTAAAAGGCAGAAGTCCATACAACCATGGGAGAATGCCACCCTGACAAAGTTAAAGCTGTATGCCTTTGAGTAGGTAAGCCACCTAGGGCTAACTAACACTGGTATAACTCTACCTATTATCTGCAAGTTCACCAGTCCAGGAGTGTTAAAACAGCAGACACTTCTGTTTATATATACAGAACAGGTGTATACATAATTCTTGATTCATGGGCACAGAGGAAGTCATTTTAAAAGGTCTGGTTAAAATTAGGAATGGTAAAAAGTGTGGGTTTTTTTCAAAACGTGTAACAGCTGAAATATTCAGCGGTTACACAGGCCCATACGCAGGTGGGGTGTGAAAGGTATGAGTGCACATCCTCTCCCCCCCCGCCCAGTCCTTCATGGTCTGCCATGGGGCTGATTCCGGCTGGTCTGGGAAAGGCAGAGGCAGTGTGTTGCTGGCCTCCCTCTCCTGTGCTTTGGCCGGCTGGGAAGCTGATTCCTCTCTTCCTTCCCCAGTAGAGAGGCTGGGGGCGGGGCCGGGCTGTGGGGACAGGGCTGGGGCAGGGGGAAGCAGCCACCAGCCCCTCCCACAGCTCACACCCTCCCACACAGAAATTCCAGCACACGTGCCTGTTACACGTTTACACACGGGGAAAGGTGGCTCTGTGGGAGTTGGTACATATGGGGAGCCGGCTTTTAAGATGACTCCCCACAAGCACTAGCTCCCTTAGAGCCGTCTGCTGCCCCCCCACATTGCTGCCTCTGTATCAGGTGAGAACCAGTGCTCATGGGGAGCTGGTGCTTGCAGGGTTGGGAAGGGGGGTAAAGGCAGCTCCACAGGAGCCAATATGTGTGGGATAAGCAGGCTACCCACAAGCACTGACTCCCATCTGCAGCAGCCCCAGGGGTGGGGGGCTGTCTTGCATGTAACCGTGAAGGTTAACCAATGAACTGTTTAACTGTTTAACACTAACACATCCCTAGAAAACATCCCTCAGGCTTTGAACCTGCAAACTGATCCACATGGGCAGACCCCTGCACCTATAGAGAATCTTAATGTTGTCAGCAGGGTGCCACATTGGTGTAAATATCCACCACTTTGCAGAATCAGGATCTAATTTGTTTTTTAAATATTCTAATATTTGAACTTTCCCACTTCATTCAAAATGTGGAACACAAGTCCTTTGTGGAGTAGAGGTAAAAGAGGGCATAATTAGTGAGTATTTGGTTTAGGATGGGAGGAATAAGACAAAATGAGAGTTACAAAGAACACAGGAAACAACAACAAAAGGGTACTTACTCTGTGAGACTCTGACAAGCTCAGTCACACTGAAAACACCTGATGTGACAAAACTGTCCTGGAAGCCCAAATGTCCTATGAAACAAATTCAATGAAAGAATGTTGATCAGTGTTAAGCATTTCATGACAGTATTCTCAAATACTTTCGCTTCATTTAGATTTAAAATGTGACACCTAATTTCCCACTTAGCGCTAATTACTGTTTATAAAGGTGGTAACCAGTCATACAGCTATGTAGACTATTTTGTGGTTTGAATCTGCAGGTTAAGAAAGCTAACATGACACATCAGCAGGGAATTATCTAGATGTTAAAGCATCTCAACAGGAAATCTGAAACAAAAGAGGACTATTTTAATAAACGGTTACCTTGGATGACCCCTAACGACTTAACAACTGAAATTAAAATACTGTACCCAGGAATAAGACAGGACAGCTAAATTCTATAATCGTTTTAAACATTATTCTCTAAAGAAACATCTGATCAGGATTATCTACCCATTCATTCAAACAAAACAAGATTTAAAGATGTACTCTTCATTTTCTGAGGTTACACTAGGGAAATCTTAAAATAGCAGCTGTGAAAAAAACCCACATCAAACCTTTAAAATGAATGCCTTTCCCATGCTAAGGAAAAATTCTAGCATTTAAAACAAGCTTTGCAAAAGACAAAATAAATCTCTGCATAAGAAAAGCCTTAACTTTAAGCCTCAGAATTTCTTTAAGAGATAAGGCACGTTTCCCTGCCTGTTTCATTTGTGCAAGGGATGACGCTACATTTTGTACCAAAATGTTGTTACACTTCACATAATGGCATTTTCCTATTTCTCTGAAAACATGTCTATCACCAAATGTTAATTCAATTTCATGGGCATAATCAATTACAAAGCAAGCAGCTTGCAAACTCAACACCAAGTGCAACTAAGTGTACATAGCTGGATTTACAGTTCATACAGTACATATCAGGGCTTCAATTAGAGGTCTGGAGCTAGTAGGCCAGTCTGACCTCTTGCTTTTGAAATCAGGGTCAAAGGAGAAATCTCAGGATAAAGGGATTATTAAAAGAAATGTAAAGTCGTACTTGTCCACAGGATAAGTGGCATACCTTTTAAGGTCGTCCTACTTAAAGTCACTGATTCCAATGCACGCACACACATATTATTGAATGTTTTGTAGGGGCAACATCTACCCTTCATAGCTAACTGTCTCTCAGATGCAGTGTTATATTATATGCTATTGAAATTGTAATTTTTGCTTATGTGTCCCTCTATGGGTGTGCTTGTATTACAGATATAAACAAATATATTCACAAATCTATCACGATCCAATAGCTAAATTATTCAAATGCATTTGTTGCTAAAATTTAACCCAGTTAATCTCTCAATCTACAAGCATGAATTTTTACTATGTTTTTGAGGAAAAAATACTTTGAATATTTTAAGTGCATAAAATGCCAAAGTAGAAACTGATGCTTTTTGCATTTTTTCAACTCAAAAGAAGACTTCAGAAAATTCAGGTGATTGTATTTGGCCTAGTTTTCATTTTTCAGTAATGAAGTTAATGATTGCAATATTATTCTTTTCCATAAATCATATGGAACAAGCATGTTTATTGACAATTTCCTTAGTATTTTAATGAGGGTCTACTTTTCATATGTTGCAGTGGATTAAAAGATTCCTCAGATACTGACTTCAGTGGGACCACTAATATGCCTAAAGTTAAGTACATGCTTAAGTGCTTTGTTGAATAAGGGCCAGAATGCTCAATACATGGTACCATACCATCAAGTCTTTGGTAGGTCTGATAATAATGGATTATACTGATTTTCTCTATTGGGGCCAATGGCACCCTTGTTTGTCTGACAGACTGTAACCAAAGACATCCTGTTGCAATAATGTTGAGGGTGTCACTTTAAATACACTAAAGCAAGAACTTCCACAGTTAAGGTAATACATTGGGCTCATTCTCAAAGTGTTAGTTGTGTGTGTGTGTGTGTGTGTGTGTGTGTGTGTGTGTTGTGGAAGATTGTAGTTGTGATTGAACAATTGTGCAAAGCATGACAAGATTTTTAGTTTTAATGTAATTTAAATAAATTTAATGGCTTAGATTTTTACATTCGTAAATGAGTAGGAAATCAGGGCCCTTACTCACACCATTCTCATCCAGGTGACCTGTCCTCTTGAACAGGCCATAGTCCTGCAATCTGATCCACGTGTGCATAGATATGTAATGCCCCATTGAATTCAATGCTGGACTACCATTCTGCCTACATGATTCAGACCACAGAACTTTCTAAACTGTGATAAGTACAACAGAAAGTGGCAAATATGAATGGAGCCCACCAAACAAATGACAAAGGAATGGCTAAGGCACAGCATAATTAATAAGAGAAGCTGTAAAAATGTAATTTTTGTGCCTGCTAACAAAAGCCAAAATGGAAAAATGGCTTTCAGAGAAACTATATCAATTTGGCTGTTCCACTTAATTATGAATGAGAAAAAAAAATTAGGTAAAGTTGTTAAGTAATTCCAAAAGCAGATGTTAGCATTAAATGACCCTTAATTGAAAAGAGGATTAAGCATCCTGAAGTCTGAAAGATTTACTTCTAATACAGCACTTTCATGAAATATATGCAATATTATACCTTTGTTAAATGTCCCTAAGATAGGAAGCTGAAATTGCTATACATGAATTGGTTATCTTTCCAGTTTTGTGTGTCAGTCACATTTGGTTAGGTGTTTAAAATGAGGATTAGATTGCCTTTATTGAATTTATGGAAAAACTATTCATTCACTGAAGTTCTATGTATAAACTAGGGCACTTGGACACCTGAGGTAGGCCCTGATTCAGCAAAGAACTAGAGAACATGCTTATCATTAAGCATGTGCTTAAGTAAAGCCCATGAGATGATTTGCCAAACAGAGATCGGTATACTCACATGTTTAAAGTTAAAGAGGTGCTTAGCCTGAATCAAGGCTTTATGTCCAAACCTATTCCCACTTATAGGGGAGCATGTGGGGCCCAGGGTAACCCCCACAGTGCTCCAGTCACAAGGCTGAGGAAACCCCCACCACAGGCCCTGCCCCTTCTCTGCCCATGGCCGACTCCCAATAACACCCATTCCCCAAGCCTCAGCCCTGCTCCGACCCCTCCTGCCCCTATTGCACCCCTTCCCTGCAGCAGTGCGAGCAGAGTGGGGGAGATTACCACAGGGGCCTGACATGGGGCTGCAACAGGGGGTGGCCCCCCTACACACACCATAATGGTGGAAAACGCACCCAAGCAGGCTGCCAGGTCGGTCCAGCCCCAGCTGCCCCAGTAAGTGAAGTGGGCGAACCCCTGCTGCCGCCCCATGCCAGGCCCAGGTAATCCCCTGGGCCACTCTGGGCCCCACAAGACCTGCCATAGGACGGTTGAGGCTAGGCTTCAGTTCCTTGCTATACATCATGTTTATGGGGGTGCTAATCTTTTTCTGGAGGAAAATAATAAAGTTAGCTGAAAATGGCATAAAATAATACAAATAGTTAAATAGTATCTTAGTAGCTAATACACTCTTGATATTACAAAATAATATGCATGAAATAACACTCCAACACCACTGCAGTCAAAGGAAATCACTTTGACACTGATGGTGACAGTGTAATTATATAAAATGTTATCCTATAAATGATACTTCCCTCATTTTGGGATCAAATATTACCTCAACGATGAAGGAATGAAAACACATCTAAACTTATGGAATGCGATTTTGATCTTGCACCACGTGATGGAGCTTTCCCCCTCACCCTCACGAAGACTGAAAGG
Organism: Pelochelys cantorii; assembly: GCA_032595735.1. Taxonomy (NCBI): domain Eukaryota; kingdom Metazoa; phylum Chordata; order Testudines; family Trionychidae; genus Pelochelys; species Pelochelys cantorii. Next base: position 50,217,115 of record CM064334.1, read on the forward strand.
GATTCAACACCACCAGGTGCCCTGAAAGAAGAGCCAGGGAGTGCACCACTGATAAGAAGCAGGCTCAGCTGGGCAGGGCCAGTCTAAAGCCCAGACACTCTGAGCCCAGCAGGCCGCATGAAGGCAGGGAAGCAGACTGTAGTTATTCTCTGAGTGGAAGGAGTTGGGAACCTGGCCAGCCCCAAAAAGGGTGAAGTCAGTGGAGTAGGAAGAAGCCCATGAAATCAACAACAAGAAGTCAGACCATGTAGAGACCTGAACTGCTTGTTACAGGGTTCCTGGGCTGGAACCTGGTGTAGAGAGCGGGCCTGGGTAGTGGCAAGGGCAGTGGAGATACCAGCCAGCCAGTCATCTGGAAGGACTTTGAATCCCACAGAAGGGGAGGACTTTAATGACCTGGCTGGAGGGCCAAACCATGAAGAGAGGATGGCAGATGTGAGAGTGAAGGGGGCCACAATGTCAGTCAGGATAGGGCAAGACACCCCTGCAGGGACAGCCCAAGCCTGGAGTTGCTAACTCCCAGGCTGGCCAGCAGGTGATGCTAGTATGAGTGAACCCTGTGACATACCAGTTATGTTTAAGTCAATTTTCGCGGACCTTAATAGAACAGAGTTTCTTGTGTTTTACACTAGTGAATGTGATATCAGAATTAATCCTCAAGATCTCATTCCATTTGCTCTGTATTATCAAGTGAATTCATATAAAGACTGAATCAATGGAGGCCTCCTGTGTCCAAAAGCCAACTAAATTGCCTACAACATTTAGTGTACATGGAGAGTCATCCTGTATTGTTAATTAATGCCCAGGAAGGGAGTCTCAGATGTGGAAAGATTACAAATCAAGCATTTGCATTGCAGTGTGAGATAATCACAATAGAACCATTTACTTTTACCTGGAAAGCCTATATACATATATGGTTTAAGCTCACTGGGTCACTCACTGTTCCTTAAATACATACCAAAAATGTTTTCATTGTATTAATGTTCAAAGTATTCTGTTGTTTTAAAAGTTTTCCATTATTATTATTACAAATGAAAAAATTTTATTACTATCATCATTATTATTATATAGGGTCATAAGTGTATGTGGTACTTTGCAAACAAAGCATGCTCTCTGTAATTTAAACAATAATATTCTGTGAGTTAATCCTCTGAAGATGAAGAAGTCCAAATTCAGGTATGTCATTTGCTTTGGACAACTGTCTGATGATGTATAATAACATTAAGCTTGGAGAAACAGCTTTCAGGGAAACTTTGATTTTCTTTTGGCATTTTAAAATTAAGAGAAGTTCCTATACTAGGTCTGAAACCATTTATAAACCCCCTATTCATGTCAAGCATCTTACTGTACATAACCATCTTAAAACCTTAAAATAGTAATCAATTAGGACTTCAAGCCCATTATCTCAAACAAATGCCTGATTAAAAAGAAAAGCCCTCTCCACTCAAAGAGCAATTTGATTCCTCTTGGTTCTATCCTCCACCTAGATAATCCTCGGTTTCACAAAGTATTGAGTAACTAATTAATATTGCCTAGAATATACATGTTCATACACCAATGCAAACAGCCTTGGCAACAAAATAGAGGAACTGAAACTACTAGTACAGGAAGTGAAACCAAATATCAAAGGGATAATGGAAACATGGTGGAATGGTAGTCATGATTTCAGTACAGGCACTGAAGGGTATGTGCTGAGCAGAAAAGACAGAAAGATGATGGTGGTAGAGTAGCATTATATAATAATGATGAAGTTGAATGTAAAGAAATGAGAAGTAATGGATCCGTACGGGTCAAAATCACTTTCGGGAAGAAAGCTAGCACTAATTCTGATGGAATTGTCCCTGGGTTATGCTACAGACACCCAGGATCTGATGTGGATAGAATATGGATAAGCATCTCTTTAATATTTCAATGAATTGACTACTCTTGGCAACTGTGATTATGAGAGACTTTAATTCCCCATATATAGCTTGAAGGACAAATACTACCAAGAAGGGCTGGACCCCACATATTCTTGGATATGATAGTTGACAGATTCTTTCACCAACTAGTCACCGAACCAACAAGAGGTCATACTATTTTAGATTTACTATTGGGGAGTAACGAGGACCTCACAGAAGAACTAGTTGTAGAGGGCAACCTTGATTCACGTGATCATTAGCAAATTCATATAAACTAAATGGAAGAATAAACAAAACCAGATTTGCAATTAGGGCCTTAATTTCAAAAGGGCAAACTTTAAAAATTCATGGAATAAGTTAGGGTAGTGCACTGGACTGGAGAACTCAGGATCTGAATGTGGAGAAAGCTTGGAATCACTGTCAGTCAAAGTTGCAGAAAGCACCTGAAGCCTGCCTCCCAAAGGGAAACAATTCACAGGGAAAGATAGGATGGACCGGCTATATTTTAAAGTTCAGGAGGATAGAGAAAAAATGAGAACTGCCAAAAGCCAAACAGAATTAGGCCTTTCAAAGGAAATTAAAGCCACTAAAAAAATTATTTTATAGCCATATAACCTAAAAAAAATAAAAAAAGGAAAGGAAAGAAAAAGGGGGCCCACTCTGGGGTAGAGATTAAAAGTAAAATCAGCAGAGCCCAACACCTAAATGAATGCTTTCCTTAGATTTTAAAAGGGTAATAAAGGACTCTGGACTAGCAGTAGGGTGGCTAATGGAAATGAGGATATGGAAGTAAAAATTACCATATCTGTCGTGAAAGTCAAACTTAAACAACTTAATGGGACCAAATTGGAGGGAATGAATAGTCTCCATCCAGGAATATTAAAAGAGCTGGCTCATGAAATTGCAAGCCCAGTAACAAGGGCTTTTAATGCATCCATAAACTTGAGGGTCATACCCTAAGACTAAAGAATTGCTGATATAGTTCTTATTTTTTAAGAAAAGGAAAATAAGTGATACAGGAAATTACAGGCCTATTAGTTTGACCCCAATTGTATGCAAGGCCTTAGAATAAATTTTGAAAGAGAAAGTAGTTAAGGACATAGAACAGGAGTGGCTAAGATGCAGCTTATGAGCCACATGCAGCTCTTTTACAGTTAAAGTGCGGCTCGCGGCGAACTGTCAAAATCCCCAGCTACCAAACTGAGGTGGGGGGTATTCAGGGATTCTGCCCTATAGCAAGGTGGTGGGGCTAGGGGATACAGCAGGAGTGGGGCTAAAGCCATGAGTAGGGATAATGCTACAAGCCCCAGCAAGCATCCCCGGGTCCCAAAAGTCTGAGGATTATTGTGTGCGCGTGTGGTTCAAAGGGTCAGTAAGTTTGGGCACCACTGACAGAAAGGTAAACAGTAACTAGAACAGGGTGGGCAAATTATAGACTGCGGGCTGGAATCAGTCCACAGGGTTAGTTCCTGGTGGGCCGCCACCTCCATGTATACCTGTGCCTCCGCAGGTATCGGAGGACTGCAGCTCTGGTTGGCCCTGAATTGCCATTCGCAGCCAATGCAAGCGGTGGGAAGCGGCGTCCCGGTCTGTGATGCTTCCCGCCACTCGCATTGGCTGCGAATGGCAATTTGCGGTCAAACAGAGCTGTGATCCTCTGATACCTGCGGAGGTGCAGGTAAATATAGCGGCGGCCCGCCAGGGACTAACCCTGCAGGCTGCCATTTTTTTATTGCCCACCTCTGAACTAGATAAAATACAACGTGGTTTTACAAAAGGTAGACTGTGCCAAACTAACCTGATCTCTTTCTTTGATCAGATTACATCTTTTACATAAAAACCAGTTATCTACCTGGATATAAATAAGGCATTTAATACAGTTCCATGGGGGGACATTATTAGTTAAACTGGAATCAATATGAGAACTGAAAGGTGGATAAGGAACTGACTAAAAGGGAGACAACAAGAGATCATGCTGGAAGGTGAATGGTCAGGCTGAAGAAGGTTACTAGTGGAGTTCCTCAGGGAACGGTCTTAGGACCAGCCTTATTTATCATTTTCTTTAATGATCTTAGCACAAAAGGTGGAAGTGTACTAATAGAATTTGTGAGTGAGACAAAGTTCAGAGACATTGCCAACACTGAGGAGGATCAGAAGAAATCTCAGCAATTTGAAAACTGGAATAATAGAAATGGGATGAAATTTAAACAGTGCCATGTGAAAGGTCACGCACATAGGGACTAACAACAAATACATCTGTTATATGCTGAGACTATATCAGATGGAAGTGACAGAGGAGGGGAAAGACATGGGTGTATTGGTAGATACCAGGCTGTTTATGAGCTGCTAATGTGACGTGTCCGTGAAAAAGGCTAATACAATCCTGAGATTTATCAGGTGAGGTATTTCCAGTAAAGATAAGGAAGTTTTATTATCATTATGCAAAGCACTGGTGAGCCTTCCTCTGAAATTGTGTGTATAATTCTGGTCTCTTGTGTTTAAGAAAGATGACGTCAAACTGGAATAGGTGCAGAGAAGGGCTACAAGGATGAGCCAAGGGCACTCAAGTCTTTGGTTAGGCTAAACAAGCTGAGGGGAGATAAGATTGCTCTCTACAAATGCAGTAATGACTAGGGAGGGAGAGCAATTATTTAAGCTACACAAGAACAAACAGACACAAACTAGCAATCAACAAGTTTAGGTTCAAATTCAGATGAGGGTTTCTCACTAACAGAGGAATGAAATTCTGGAACAGTCAGGTTAAAAAAAAAACCACACCTAACTGGGTTCAAGAGTGCACCTGATCATTTTCTGGAGGGGATGATATAATTAGATTGTCGGCAATGGCACTTGGCTCTTCTGGGATTACTAGTTAATAAATATCCCCCATTTGAAGCCAGAGGTGGGACTATAGATGGAAGGGCTCTGAGTTACTAGAGAGAGTTCTTTCCTACACGTCTGGCTGGTGAGTCTTCCTGAGATGTTCAGGGTCCAACTGATCACCATACTTGAGGTCGGGAAGGAATTTTGTCCAGGTCAGCTTGGCAGACACTGGAGTTCTTTCACCTTCTTCTGCAATGTGGGGCAACATAAGAACATAAGAATGGCCGTACTGGGTCAGACCAAAGGTCCATCTAGCCCAGTAGCCTGTCTGCCGACAGTGGCCAGCATCAGGTGCCCCAGAGAGGGTGGACCGAAGACAATAATCAAGCGATTTGTCTCCTGCCATCCTTCTCCAGCCTCTGACAAACAGAGGCTAGGGACACCATTTCTATCCCCTGGCTAATAGCCTTTTATGGACCTAACCTCCATGAAATTATCTAGCTTCTCTTTAAACTCTGTTATAGTCCTAGCCTTCACAGCCTCCTCTGGCAAGGAGTTCCACAGGTTGACTACACGCTGTGTGAAGAAGAACTTTCGCTTATTAGTTTTAAACCTGCTACCCATTAACTTCATTTGGTGTCCTCTAGTTCTTCTATTATGGGAACGAATAAATAACTTTTCTTTATTCGCCTTCTCCACACCACTCATGATTTTATATACCTCTATCATATCCCCCCTCAGTCTCCTCTTTTCTAAACTGAAAAGTCCTAGTCGCTTTAACCTCTCTTCATATGGGACCCATTCCAACCCCCTAATCATTTTAGTTGCCCTTTTCTGAACCCTTTCCAAGGCCAAAATATTTTTGAGGTGAGGAGACCACATCTGTACACAGTATTCAAGATGTGGGCGTACCATAGTTTTATACAGGGGCAGTAAGATATTCTGGGTCTTATTTTCTATCCCTTTCTTAATAATTCGTAGCATCCTATTTGCCTTTTTGACTGCCGCTGCACACTGTGTGGAAGTTTTCAGAGAACTGTCCACGATAACTCCAAGATCTCTTTCCTGATTTGTCATAGCCAAATTAGCCCCCATCATAATGTACGTATAGTTGGGGTTATTTTTCCCAGTGTGCATTACTTTACACTTATCCACATTAAATTTCATTTGCCATTTTGTTGCCCGATCACTCAGTTTGGCGAGATCTTTTTGGAGTCCCTCACAGTCTGCTTCTGTCTTGACTATCCTAAACAGTTTGGTATCATCTGCAAACTTTACCACCTCACTGCTTACCCCTTTCTCCAGATCATTTATGAATAAGTTGAACAGGATTGGTCCCAGGACTGACCCTTGGGGGACACCACTAGTTACCCCTTTCCATTCTGAAAATTTACCATTTATTCCTACCCTTTGTTTCCTGTCTTTCAACCAGTTCTCAATCCATGAAAGGACCTTCCCTCTTATCCCATGACAATGTAATTTACACAAGAGCCTTTGGTGAGGGACCTTGTCAAAGGCTTTCTGAAAATCTAAGAATACCATATCTACTGGATCCCCCTTGTCTGCATGTTTGTTAACCCCTTCAAAGAACTCTAATAGATTAGCAAGACATGATTTCCCTTTACAGAAACCATGTTGACTTTTGTCCAACAAATTATGTTCTTCTACGTGCCTCACAATTTAATTTTTTACTATTGTTTCGACTAATTTGCCCGGTACTGAAGTTAGACTTACCGGTCTGTAATTGCCAGGATCGCCTCTAGAGCCCTTTTTAAATACTGGTGTCACATTAGCTACATTCCAGTCATTAGGTATGGAAGCCGATTTAAAGGATAGGTTACAAACCACAGATAATCAGCAATTTCCCATTTGAGTTCTTTTAGAACCCTTGGATGAATGCCATCCGGTCCCAGAGATTTGTTAACATTAAGTTTTTCTATTTGTTCCAAAACCTCCTCTAATGACACTTCAATCCGGGACAGTTCCTCAGATTTGGGAATCTCCCTAACGTCCTCAGCCGTGAAGACTGAAGCAAAGAAATCATTTAGTTTCTCCACAATGGCTTTATCGTCCTTGATTGCTCCTTTTATATCTCACTCATCTAGGGGACCCACAGGTTTTTTAGCAGGCTTCCTGCTTCTAATGTACTTAAAAAACATTTTGTTATTTCTTTTTGAGTTTTTGGCTAGCTGTTCCTCAAAATCTTTTTTTGCTTTTCTTATTACATTTTTACACTTGATTTGACAGTGTTTATGTTCCTTTCTATTTATCTCACTAGGATTGGACTTCCACTTCTTAAAAGATGCCTTTTTGTCCCTCACTGCTTCTTTTACACGGTGGTTAAGCCACGGTGACTCTTTTTTAGGTCTCTTGCTATGTTTTTTAATTTGGGGTATACATTTAAGTTGGGCCTCTATTATGGTGTCTTTAAAAAGTTTCCATGCAGCTTGCAGGGATTTAGCTCTAGTCACTGTGCCTTTTAATTTCTGTTTAACCAGCCTCCTCATTTTTGTGTAATTCCCCTTTTTGAAATTAAATGTCAGAGTGCTGGACTGCTGAGGTGTTCTTCCCACCATAGGAATGTTAAATGTTATTATATTATGGTCACTATTCCCAAGCGGTCCTGTAATGGTTATCTCCTGGACCTGATCCTGCGCTCCACTCAGGACTAAATTGAGAATTGCCTCTCCCCTTGTGGGTTCCTGTACCAGCTGCTCCAAGAAGCAGTCATTTAAGCCATTGAGAAATTTTATCTCTGCTCCTCTTCCTGAGGTGACATGTATCCAGTCAATATGGGGATAATTAAAATCCCTCATTATTATAGAGTTCTTTATTTTGGTAGCCTCTCTAATCTCCCTCAGCATTTCAATGTCAATATCGCTGTCCAGATCAGGTGGTCAATAATATATCCCTACTGCTAATTTCTTATTATTGGAGCATGGAATTACTATCCATAGCGATTCTATTGAACATGTTGATTCATTTAATATTTTTATTTCATTTGATTCTACATTATCTTTCACATACAGTTCCACTCCCCCACCCACACGGCCTGCTCTATCCTTCCGATATATTTTATATCCCAGTATGATTGTGTCCCACAGATTTTCCTCATTCCACCAGGTTTCAGTGATGCCTATTATGTCAATCTTCTCCTTTAATACGAGTTACTCTAGTTCACCCATCTTATTAGTCAGACTCCTAGCATTTGTGTAGAAGCACTTCAAAAATTTGCCACTGCTTATTTGTCTGCCCTTCCCTGATGCATTGGATTCTTTTATATGAGGTTGTTTGTCTGCTCTGGCCCATGGGTTGTCCTCTCCCCTCCTCTCTTTCTGACTACAGCTTAGAGAATCTCTATCAATGGATTCTCCTCTTAGAGAAGTCTCCATCCGATTTACATGCATCTCCGCACCAATTGGCTTTCCCCCATCTCTTAGTTTAAAAACTGCTCTACGGCCTTTTTAATGTTTAGTGCCAACAGTCTGGTTCCACCCTGGTTTAGGTGGAGCCCATCCTTCCTGTATAGGCTCCCCCTCTCCCAACAGTGTCCCCAGTTCCTAATAAATCTAAACCCCTCTTCCCTACACCATTGTCTCATCCACGCATTGAGACTCTGAAGCTCTGCCTGCCTACCTGGCCCTACACGTGGAACTGGAAGCATTTCCGAGAATGCCACCATAAAGGTCCTGGATTTCAGTATCTTTCCTAGCAACCTAAATTTGGCCTCCAGGACATCTCTCCTACCCTTCCCTATGTCATTGGTACCTACATGTACCACGACCACCGGCTCCTCCCCAGCACTACACATAAGTCTATCTAGATGCCTCGAGAGATCCGCAACCTTCGCACCAGGCAGGCAAGTGCAGGTTTAAAACAGAATAAATGGCAGATTTACTGCAACTTCAAAGTCTTTAAATCATGATCTTTCAGTAACTCATCCAGAGGTTAGGGGTCTATTACAGGAGAGGCTGGGTGAGGTTCTGTAGCGTACTAGGTACAAGAGGTCATTCTAGATGATCACAATGGCATTAAAGTCTATGAGTTTATGAGTCTTCTTTTACCAACCACAGATAAATCTTGAGACACAAAATTGAGAACTTTTCTCACCGTATTGCTCAGTGGATATAATTTTATCTAACTTTATTATGGTGTCAGGCTAGGTGTGGTAGAACTTAGGCTTGATCCCCAGTCTTGTTCTTTCCTCCAGCAAAAGGAAACCAATAAAAAAAAGGAAGAATAGGACATATATGCACCATGGTATCTTCCTGTAAGGTGTTTCTCCTCTGCAAGTTTTAGGGAGACAATACATGCTAGCATTCAATTCTCTATCTTCATCTAAATACTCTCTACGATCAAGATGAATCAATGCATTCTGGGACCTGCAGTCTACGTAGACCACAGTACTGTATTAAAAACAAAGGTGACTGTGATCCATTTTTTAAAACTGTGTTGTCAGCACTGGACCACTTCATGGAACTCTAGTTAATACTAACTCAAGGGATCCATTTTATTTTTCTTCATATATATTCTGTAAATCCATAAATTATATGCTTTAAAAGTTGGTCTCAAATTCTTAAAATAAGTGATTTTTTTAAAAAAAGAGTTCAAACTAGAAATTAGCCATGACTTTAATTCTGATACAGCAATCTCATTTTTCCCCTTTTCCTACTTTTACCCTTCCTGCCCCAGCCTTGTTTTGGCTCCTGTTACTTCTAGTTTAATTTTATTGTCATAGCAATAATTAACCATGGTTATTTTATTACAGTCAAATGACTATTTCCTTACAAAATAAATGCTAGGCCACAAGTCCCATATGTCATTATTCTTTGAAGCTTGCTTGCTCTGCTTTAGCATAAAGTTTTTAAGAAGCACCAGAAAATTCTTTGTGGAATGTAGCAGAATGAATTAGACCGTCCAGGGCATGTCGTGTCAGTACAATAGAGGAACACTTTTAAGACTTTAAAGTCATGTAATACAATTCTAGGCTGGATCTTTCTTGTTGAAAAAAGCAGAATAGGAGTGATTGAAAGAGAAAAGGGCCAATATTTGACAACAGAAATCAGCATAACCTTTTAACAGCAGCAGTCATGGATGACTGCCCTTTGACCCTGAGAGATTATGTGGGATTTCAATGACAACAGCTGGAAGTGAGCATGTGTGAATAGAGAACACAGATCTGAGGCCTAATACAAAAGGCTGTACAATCCCTGCCCAGATCAGAGTGTTGATTAGAAATTGTTTCCTGGTCCTGGCTTAATAGAGTGTGATAATGAAAGTTTTGTTAACCCTTCACACCATGAAAAATCATTGATGAATTGGGGGGTGGGGGGAGGAGAGAGAGGAGAGGGAAGGGGTTGAGCTCCAAAATTCCTGAACTGAACAGAGGAGAACAGTATGGTTCCATAGAACTTCTTGATATTGTGGGCCCAAGCTGCAACACCCAGACTCATACTAAATTCTATCTTAGTCTGTGCACAGCCTCACTGGTTTAATGGGATTGAGGGGTTGATCCAAATCCACTGATGTCAATGGAAAGATTCTCATGATGTTAATGGCCAATGTATCCAGGCCCTACATATAACATGAGGTTCTATACAACATAAAGGTAAAAGAACTAAGTAATATTGGGGGTTCCTCACTGAGGGCCAATGAATTCAGCATTTCTAGTTGCAGCCAATTTCTTATTCCATGAGAGGTGCAGGGAGTTTTTGGTGCTTGTTGTATCGAGAAACACTAATAACAGATCGAGACTTCACAGTACTAAGCATTGTACAAACACAGAACAAAAAGGGCGGTCCTTGCCCCCAAAGAGCTTCCAGTCTCCTTGCAGAAGATGCCCAGTATTTCACAGGATCCAGCCAGATGAAAGACCCAAAAATTCATGTCTAAGAACTGTGAAGCCTTGCACTATGGAAATCAAGTAATTTGGCCTGGTGTTTTGTTGTCTAAAATTACTACTGAGGTCGTAGGCATTTTTCCTCTACCTACTGAATATAAACACTTTTTAAAAATACATACAATTTTTGAAATAATGAAAACTATTAAGAAAAACCACAATTTCAGAAAACAAATTCTCAGCAGTAAGTATTGTCTAGGCCCTTACACCTCGGAAAACAACAGATGTCTGAAATTAGCATAGTTATTTGTTTTAGGTCTTCAATCTGAAAAGGAAATGTTAAAAAAAAGGAAATATAAATGATCATATGCCTTTGGCATCTTATGAAATAACATGGTCCTCAAACCCTTTCAAAATAAATGAGAGGAAATCTACATAAGGATAAATCATTTTGGAATATTTATGGCATCTGACAATAAAGAGGGCAATAAAAAGGAAAGCCACCCCCATCAAAATAATATTAAGGAGTTATTTATCTTCATTTCTTACTTAAGTTGGTTATAAAATAATTGTGATCACTTAGGTATCTGCATTGATATTACATATTCAGCTGTACTCTCCTGAGGCTGACTCAGTGACTAAATGAACACACAGTTCTGCAGCACCTTAGAGACTAGCAAAAATGTAGATGGTGGTATGCGTTTTTGTGGGCAAAACCCACTTCTTCACAAAAAGTTCATGATGCCATCTACATTTTTTGTTAGTCTCTAAGGTGCTGCAGAACTATTTGTTGTTTTTTAGTATTTTCAGTTACAGACTAACATGGCTACCCTCTGAGACTTTTAAATGAACACAGAAAGGAACTACAAGGAAACCCTGGGCAGACTGATGGATATTGCTCTCCTAATGCAGTTGGTGATGGCATGTGATTCTACTAACTACACTGTGGGCTTGGCACAGATAAAATTGTACCTGTGTGTGCTAGTGGGGGAAATGGAAGAGGAGGGGAATTATGACAATCAGGCTACTTTCCCTGGCATGAAAAAAAATATGGTAAAGGAACTTTTACCCCATAGTCTCAAAAGAAGTGTCCATTCCTTTCAAGACAGGAAATGTCATTAGTCTAACTCATGATATCATGTTTCACGTCAATTGATGGCATTTTGGTTTTATGTTTATATTGCAGACACGGTTTGAAAACACTGGTTTCCACAAGAAACACCAGGTCCTGCAAATTATTACTCATGCAAGCATTCCTTACTCACCATGTGCCCCATCTTGTTCTTAGTGAAGACAATGAGAATTTTGTCATTAACATCCAGAGATGCAGGGTCTGGCCCTCACAGCATCTTACTGATGTCAGTTTAACGACTCACTCCCATGACTAAGAGTTTACAGGATAAGGATCTGGGTATGTCAGCCGCAAGGATAATATAAAGCCAAATTCTGGTTTTATTTAAACTGAGGTTAATTCAGAGTGAATCCATTTATTTCATTATACCAATGTAACTGAAATCAGAATTGGACCGATATTATTGTTTGCATCAGTATTACTGTGGGATATGCTGTAGGCATTGGGTGTACAAGACCAACATGCAAATAAACTGAAAGTTATTTAAAAATGGTTTGGAATATTTACATATTCAAACTAATTGAGAAGTGAAATAGGCACATTTGTTTCAACTCCTTGTTTATAGCACTGCAGGCCTCCCCCCTTTAAATCTTTCTCTAACCATGGTGATGTTTATTGAATACCTGTCATTTCTCCAGCAGCATGTGCCAACAGCAGCTCACCAGTGCCAGGCTGCACGAAAACCCTTCTGTTTCCTATTCTCCAAGGAGCTCCCTTAGAGCAACTACTCACCATACCCAATACACTGAAACCCATAAATTTGCAAATACTGCAGTCAAAATTCTCAACAGAAAACTACACCCATTTTGCCCAGCATCGCATACTAAAAAAATCACATGGTGAGAAGCACTTCTCACCATGTGTAAACCGTCAATTTGATTTGAAATTAAAATTTTTGATTTACATGAGCATTTCTGAGCCTCCTGCTGGCAACAGCCCTATTGCTGAAAAATGACATGATTTGTGACACACATGCTGTACAGAAGCCCCATGCCAGAGATTGTTAAACCCATTTTCATTCTGCTTTAATACTGGTATGGCACTCAGGAAAAGAATATAAATATTCAGGAGACTATGGACGGGTTGTTAAATGATAACATTCTTTTTCTGGGTGGCAAAGCAGCATGGAAAATGGCATGGGGCTCCTAGAAGCCACACATCATGTCTCTTTTCAGCAATAGGGCCCAGCAGCAGGAAGCTAAGAAAAGTCCATAGTAAGTACAAAACCTTACTTGAAAACTCCTTGACATGTTATTTTAGTGGGAGCTGCTTTTTGCTAATAAATGCTGATACAGAAAGAAATGGGCACAGCTTCACCCTAATCCTATTGACAACTCCAACATCAAACCATGGATCTTTCATGTGCCCTATATATGTTTTTGTAGCTTCCACAGTGGCCTATGCTATTTTCTCCTGTTTAGCTTGTTCCCCAATGACACTAATGTTCGGTATATGCATACTTAACTGTGAAGGATGGAAGTGGAAGAAAATGATTATTAACATTTTTAAACCCTGGATTCTGTTTCTCGTCATCACTGCAAATTGATGAGGAAGATTTTCGTGATTCTAACAATCTGTAAAGTCAACAAGGAGTCTGGTGGCACCTTAAAGACTAACAATTTTATTATGGTATAAGCTTTCATGCTGCAATTCACTTCATCAGATGCATGAAGTGAAAGACAAAGGAAACAGCAGGGATACAGAGATGGGAGTTTCAGAGAGGCAGCCGTTTTAGTCTGTTTAGCAAAAGCAACAAGGAGCTGGATGGCACTTTAAAGTCTAACAAAGGGTGTTATAAGGAGGAGGGAGAAAACTTGTTCATTTTGGCCTCTGAGGATAGAACAAGAAACAATGGGCTTAATCTGCAGCAAGGGAGGTTTAGATTGGACATTAGGAAAAAGTTCCTAACTGCAGGGTAGTCAAACACTGGAATAAATTGCCCAGGAAGGTTGCGGAATCTCCATCTCTGGAGATATTTAAGAGTAGGTTAGATAAATGTCTATCAGGGATGGTCTACACAGTATTTGGTCCTGCCATTAGGGCAGGGGACTGGACTCGATGACCTCTCGAGGTCCCTTCCAGTCCTAGTATTCTATGATTCTATGAAATATATTAGGGCATCACAGCTAATTCAATCGGGTAGATGTGGTAATAAGGTGAGAAAAATTAGTGAGCCATTCCCAACCCCTGTTCAGCTTCATTCTGATGGTGTCATATTTGCATATGAATTCCAACTCAACAGTTTCACCTTGTAGCCTGTTTTTGAAGATTTTTCCTTGAGGATGGCAACTTTCAAGTCTGTAACTGTGTGTCCAGGTTAAAATGTTCTCCCCCTGTTTTTTGTATGTTACCATTCTTGATGTCTGATTTGTATCCATTTATTCTGTTGTGTAGAACCAGTCCGGTTTATCCAATGTACATTGAGAAGAGGCACTGCCTGCACATAATGGTATATAGCAAATTAGTACATGTGCAGGTGAACGAGCCTTTGATGCGATGGCTGATGAAATTAGGTACTATGATGGTGGCACTAGGCTAGATGTTCGGACAGAGTTGGCAGTGAGGTTTATTGCAGGGATTGGTTCCTGGGTTAATGTTTCTCTTGTGGGGTGTATCTTTAAGGTGCCACCAGACTAGAGATGTGAAGGACTAGTCAACTATCCCATAAGCAAATGCTTATGGGATAGTTGACAGGCTAGTTGACAGGCTAGTTGACTAAACACTTTCCCCCCCACCTTGCTGCCTCTGTCAGAAAGAGCCAGCAAGGGGGGGGGAAGCAGAGGGGGTACTTCAAAGCGGCAGCACTGCTTGAAGCCTGGGGCCAGACCCTGGGGTCAAAGCAGTGTTGATGCTTTGAAATGCCATGTGCAGCCCGGGACCAGCCAAGGTGTCCCCAGGCTGCATGTGGCGTTTCAAACCAGCAGTGACGCACGGAGCCCGGGATCAGCTGGGGACTCCCCCACTGACCCCGGGCTCCATGTGGTGCTGCCGCTTTGACTCGCCACAGGAAGCCCAGCGTCAGGCTGATGCTGGGTTCCCTGTGGTGTTTAAAAAGTAGCAGCACCGCACAGAGCCTGGGGTCAGTGGGGGAGTCCCCAGCTGATCCTGGGTTCTACACAGTGCTTTCACCTTTGAAGTGTAGCAACTAGCCCTCCACTTCAAAGGCAGAGGCGCCCTATCAACTAATTGAATAGTTGATGCAAAATGCATCGACTATTCGATTAGTCCTTTAGTCGATATTTAACATCCCTACACCGGACTCCTTGTTGTTTTTGCTGAAACAGACTAAAATGGTTACCTCTGAAACCAAACTGCAATGTGAGAACAAAAAAATTAGGACACTTTTGCATTGACCTTTTTTTCAGGTCTGTGAAATTCTAAGTTAAAAGTACCTTGGGGATTTTTGCAAACGTATGTTAGTGTTGCTATTGCTAGCGTTTGACTCATCTATGACACCTGCATATTTCTCATGGTCGAGGATTTTTTTCCAGTAATGTAGCATCCTGAAGTATTTTATCACTAAACAACTTTCAATAAGATTCATTTTGCTAACCTCCCCCCTACCTTTGGTAATATCTACACTCATTTCACTTTTTTCCAGTCCAAACAGTGTCTTGCATCATACACTCAACTTTGCTAGCCTGTTTATTCCCTGTAAACACAGAACTATTTCTACTTGGTAAAATCATGCCAACTATTAGAAACACCTTATGCTTATTAAAAATAACAAATATTTGATGAATGAAATACGGGGCTATTTCAGGAGTCTTCGGAAAAGTTCCTGGGGCACTAGGAAACCACAGAAGGCACCATTTAAGACAATGGCAAAACTCAGGATTTCACCCCATATGAAAACTCAGCACAATAAAGTCTTTATGAAACCATCATGTGTGGTCACTATAGATATCTAGGGTCTTTCAAATAAATCGTAAGTCTAAATAAATCCTGTTTCTAAATATCTAGTTTACTATAGTGTCAAAATATACAAAAAAATCTAGGAATTCTATAATTATTTTAGGACCTATACAAACACCACGTTTCATGCTTCCTCTGCTGCTGGTAGTTAACTATAATCCCATAGTTATAGCCTCATAAACAGCATGCTGCAGAGCTATACTGACACAATTGATAAGACTTCGAGTTGGGTTAGGGGAGTTTGGGACACTGGGATCAGAAGAAATTAAGAGAAAGTGAGAAAATAAAAGCAGTCCCAAGGTTTTTTAAAAATAACCACGATGGAAACATGAGTTTAAGTGACACGAATAACCCATACATTTACAATAGTTGGCAGAATTTTATTATTAACACAATGCAAGTGAGCAATCACTTCAGGTGAAGCCTGGCCAGGAAACTGCGCCTGCTCCCAGTTAGTTTTGTACTGTTGGTACATATCCTTGGTCTCCCTTCTCTGCCTTAAACCTGTCTCCCTCAACACCAGTACTACCGTGAAATAAATGCTACTGTTATACCACAACGATAGAGGCTTTAGAAATATCTGAAGTAGGTTTGATAAAATTAGAAAGCACCTCTGGAAGATGGGCATTTGAAATGGAAATTAGGTCACATGATCAGCTAGCATCTCCCATGGGCTTTTCCACATCATTCAATGTGATTATTTATGTGTTATGTGCTGATACTTTGCTCCACACTGTAAAAAAGTGTCAAAACATTCACTGATAATGAAATACAGCACTGGATTTACCTTTAGTCAGCACTAGTCCAGTCTTCAGAGTTGACTTTCCAAAAAGCTAAACATTACTGCCACACACTTTCCACTAAGGACAACTCTTCTCTACACTCTGAGAAGGGTGTCCTAAACAATAATAGATTGCCTTCAGCAAACTACTTCCACCCAGCTTATATGTCCACATTCACTGGAATAGAACAAAACCTTTCCAGTACAAGAATGGCACCCTCAACACTAAGACTTAGTTCCACCCCTAAATCCTTACCAATTACCCCGAAATACAGGAACTTAATAAAAAACAAAACTGCTACTCCAGCTGAAGTTCTGACCCTGAAAAGGAGATGTGTCAAAGATTCCATGAATTCCACTATGGCCTTTTATTGATTTTATATGGAGAGCTGGTATTATGGTGCTGGGTGGCAGTATAAAAATGCCAGACCTTGATAAACAAACCAAAGGGACTTCATTCACAGGGCTCATACATTAAACTAAACTCATTAGGGTAAAAACAGAATCTTTCCATTAAACTTATAACTCAAAAATATCAGAATATTTTCTGGTCTTTCCTTGCCTGCATTACTAGAACTCAGAAATGTGAGGGGAAAATAATGACTAGTGAATTTTGGAAGATTTGTAGTTCAATTCTGAATGGACTAGATCCCAGCATTGCAGATTCTTATCTCAACTGTAACTGGAATAGTGGAACTTCTTAGATCTGCAACATCATACAAGATATGTCCCCAGACACAAAAAACAATAAACAAAACCTGACTTTTTGTTAAATTTTCAATAATGGATTGGTTTGGGCAACGTATGAATTTTTGGCAGTCATTTGAGGGAAACTTTTCTTACTATATCCAAGCCAGCTTGCCTATCCCTAAAAAAACACTCTAGGAACCTAAATTATCGAAGGGTACGTCTACACTGCAAGCTTCTTTCAAAATAAGCTTTTCTGGAAGACAACTTCCGGAAAAGCTTATTTCGAAATAGAGCATCCACACTACAAGGAAGCCTTCAAATTAGTCCGAGGCAGGCTCCCCTAATGTGGAAGAGCTACCTCGATTTACAGCCCCAGGAGGCACTGGGGAGGAATAATGTAGAATGGCCCTGGTGAGGAGCAATTTCGACATAGCAGCAGTGGAGCGTCCACACACACCCTCTTCCAAAAGAGCTTTTTCGGAAGAGGCATTATTCCTCATGGAATGAGGTTTATTAACATCGGAAAAAGCCCTCCGTTATTTCAATTTTCTTTCAAAATAACACAATTGCTGTGTGGACACTAGCATTGTTTTCCAGAATAACAGCTGTTATTCTGGAATAATGGTGCAGCGTAGACACGCCCTCAGATGAAGAGTCTTCCTATATGAGAAAAGAGGAAAAATGGAACAGGAGGAAGAAAAAGGCAGATTTGCTGCCCTCTTTCCCATCCCAAAATAATTCATCCATCCAAGTCACATCTCTCCAAGCAAGCAAGTGTATAGCTTTTTCCTTTCAGGATAGGTCACTTATCTTTAAAGCCTATTTTAAGAACAAGATAGTGGATATGAGAGAGCTTGCCCTGGCAATAGGGACTTAGAAGCCAATGTTCGGGGCTATCATTTAACACATACCTCTTTGGGAGGGAATTTGTCTAACACCAAGGTAAAATCATTACCCAGAAGATAATGCCACGGTGTTTCTGCTGTCCATTTCACAAGAGTATATTCTTTCTCAATGATGTTGTGTCTCCGTTCTCGTAGGAACATTTAGGGATGACATCATAATGCTAATGACAACAACTTACATGCATATAATGTACAGGATGATCTATATTTCTGCCTCATGTCACAGGACTGGTCACAGTCACACTTCAAATGCATCAGTCAGCACCATGACAAGCGAAGAGAATTGTGGACTCTAATACAGAGTATGCTATACATTCTGGACAGAGGTATGCTATACATGCTTCATGACTTGGTCAGAAGCAGGTGACCAACAGACCTTTTCATGAGTCTTTTCATGAGATCTGTTAAGAGGAGCTGCAATCTCAGAGAAATGGGGAATGAATCTGTGATGATAATCTGCCAGAAATAAGGAGCACATCTCCATCTTAGTTCAAAGGATAGCAGCTGCCTGACTTCTTTTGCCTTGTTGGCTTCCGGATGGATTAATCAATTCCCCAAGTTTAATTATTACCTAGTACATAGTCACTACGGTTAACTCTGCCTTGGTAATCTCAGAAGCATTTTCGTGCAGATGTTCCCCCAACTGGCATGGGTCATGCCATCCTGTTGTCTGAATGAACAGCACACTAGGCTGTATATTTCTGGAGCTTGTGATCTTCCCCTATATCCTGAGATCCTTGCTACCTCATTCCCTTTCTATGCATCCAAACTGACACTGCAAAACTATATTCTCCTGCAGTTCAGACTGTATCACTCCCCAGCTCAAATCCTTTCACTGGCTCATTTCCACATTTTTTTACACCAGGGAAGAGTTTAGCCCCTTTTATGTTCTCTCCTCTCTTTATAGGCATGGGAGTCATCACGAAAGCAAGTTCCTTGGATTTCAAGGAGTTCAGGATCAATTTACTACAAGATTTCACCAGCGGTAGCTTGGAGTACCAGGCACTCAGCTATACAAAGTTAGCTTGCTTGGGGTCACCCTCCTGCTAACACGGTGAACATTCAGAATTTTAATTAAAAAAAATTGAGATACAGCCATCAATTTCTTACGAAACAAGGATCCTTCTTTCATGCAAATATTTTTTAAGAGTAAGGAATAAAAAAAGGGAATATCTAAGAACCTGTGATTTTACGCTAAATTTGCTATGAGTGTAACTTACAAATTATTCACAATAAAATGTCCCTCTCTCCTTGGCTCCAGTGGAGTAACAGAAGGAAAGAATATGGCCCATTGTTTCCAAATGGATGGTGTTGACACTCACCCAGAAGCCCTTCTTTGCAGAAACAGGAAGCCCCTAGGCAAGGAAAGCTATGCCTGGGGACTGGCCGTAATTCTGAATGGCCACAATAAATTTTTAAAGTAGTGTTGTTTTCCCAGCCCCATGCATCTCTTTTGCCTGGCTGAAGGCTGGCTCTACAAGCACCTTGCTGACTATGCAGGGACAGAGAGCTGACAGGCAGAGTCTCAGGTGATCTAATGAGACACTGCACCATGAAAGTGTAATTTCTCACTCTGCTGCCTCCTCCCACAGAGCGGTAGTGGGGGAGGCGTGGGGCACGGAATGACGGGGGGTTAGGTGGGCAACATGACTGTTCGGGTGTTTCAAGGTCAGATTGCCAGTGGGAGAGAATGGAGCAGCTGAAATATTGGGCTGCTGACCATGTGTTTGTAAATAAGTGGAGAGGCAGAGGAAAAACTTTTGATTCTAGGCAGCAGTCCTCTTTCCTATGTCTCTTTTCAGTGAGGAAAGCTGCATGGGCAGAATCCCCACACCACAGCATGTCTTTAGCAGAACAGCATCCTGCTTCTAAGAGATGTGTCTGTGGGTATGAGGAAAACACAATGACTGGAGAAAGAGACTCACATTTGAAAATTAAAATATTAATTGGATCATATGAAAATGGAATACAGAGCTGCTGTATATGAAAAATTGTAATCACATACATTATCTATTTACTAACAGGTGCATCAGCAAGTAAAGATTTACCCTAACAACTCATAGTGGGAAACTTTTCTCCTTGTAAATCGAATCTCTCCTGTTTTTATTCTTTCAGAGAAATATACCAGTTATCAGATCTGTGTTTCTCATCCAATTCTGTGATTCCTTACTGCAGTGCCCAGAGGTGACAGTGTGAACTCGCTCAAGAATGCTCAGGCGTTTTATGAAACATTTGGCATCAGCAGGATGGGAAGGAGGAAGGGGAATGGGGCAGCACTGTTTATAGCACACACTCAGCAGTAACTCTCAACTGTCAAACTTCAGCATTTTCTTCAGGTGCTACAGTGGTTTGAAAAATTGAAGACACAAGAAGTGAAATATACACAGTAAGCAGCACATTTAATCAACCTGCACCTTTTGACCACCACAGAGCAAAAATCTATCAGGAGGCTATCACAACTCACAAGACATTATATGACCGAAGACACTGCACTGAAAAAAAGAGAGCAAGTGAATATCCTGTAAACAACTTGTTTACTAATTTTCAAGTTAGGTAACAATGACCTAATAAAGAACTTTTGTTTACAAACATGGCTTGATCTCCTTAACCTAACCCTCCCATTGGCTGTTGCCTTGTTCCTGAGAAAATATTTGTGAACCATTGCAAATAAAAGTCTGCCTCTTTTTTTCTAAGCAATGAATCTGGTACTTTTCCATTTCAATTAGGCTTCAGAGAGGACTTTGTCTCCTGCAAATCTGGGATTATTCACCCTAAACTTTCTCCACGTTACTTGTCTAGCATCTTCCATGTTAAGGTTTCATTTCCAATTGGCTGGACTGGGACTTATGTTGTCTTCTCTGGAAAATATCCCAAAGTAATCATCTGTCTTCAGTAATAAGGAATAAGGTTTATGGCCCCATTTTTCAAAAACATCCTCTGAAATTGCATTTAAGTAGTTGCATTCATAGTTTTTCACACTCAAGCTTGTGCAAAAACTCAGACTTGCTTGCTCAGAATCAGTTTGTATCCCACCTGAGTAATCCATGCAAGTGCAGTTGAGAAATCATATCCAATATTTTGAATGTGTAAAAATTTAGGCCCAACATTTGGGCACAGATTTGCAACATTTGGGTATTTTTTTAAAAATTCATCTTTTCTTTCCTACTGGGCAATAGAATAACTCACATAGTCATAGTAGTTGACGCAATCTTTACAATATTTTATCAAAACAATTGAATAAAAGCAGATTTCACTTATAAAAGCAGGTTTAATTCAGTCTCTTACTTCACCACATACCCAAACCATCTGGATATGTGAGATAATGTCTTACATTTATACAGTGAACACATTGATTTTGGGTACAATAGAATAATTCCCGTTTACATTACTGGAGTTGGATCAGACCCTTAGCATGTGTGTGTGATCATGGCTCCTTTCAGTGGCTGGCCCAGCAACCATAACAGCTTGCTATTTATAGCCAATCAATTATTCTTTAGTTCCAGGGGTAGACGTCTGCATCTCTGATGTTGAAGATCCCAGGTTTGATTCCCCAGTAAGGATCATGGAGTATGTAGGGAAAAAGGGACTACTGCACTGGAGGACAGTTCATTACAAGGTATCATCAGCCCTATCCTGAGGACATTAGATGCCAAGGATAAGCTTGTTTTAACAGAGGGGAGATGCATTCCCAAAGACTGCCTGAGTGACTGACAGCCTGCTACTCACAACTAAATGAATGTTCCTCTAGCGTGAGTATTATGGGTCTCTGATTCTCAAACTAAAGGCCCCATGTTCAATCTCCCCACAATCCAACCCGCATCTGTACGTTTGAGACTTGGGTCTGTTATAAACAGCTCCTCTCACCCAGAAGGATTCAGCACTTTTACATTATTTACAAACGGAGCCTTAGATTCACACTTTCTGCATGCCCTGATATCAGTGCATATATGAGGGCATCATCTGTCCCATAACATGTTTTGTACATGTAAATCAGAGGCACAGGGAGTTACATGTGCAAAACTGGGAGCAGAATTCTGTCTGATATCCATTGGGTGGCTCTTGCTTCTGGTGTTCTGACCTTTGAGTATAAAACTTCCATTGACCTCCGTAAGAGAGTTGCATTGCTTTAAGGAGGGAACAGCATCAGTCAAGTTTTGCTGTGTGTGTCTAAAAGCAGGGTATAGCCAATCATTCAATAGTATATGATAACATTTGGTGAAAGCTAAGACAGAAGACTGGAAGGGAGAACAAAAGGCAGAAAGGAGGACAGTCGGAAAACACGGGCGGTGCTACTATAGCCCAGAGAGGCTATGCCTCCCCAAAGAGCCAGGTGTGGCTCTGCCCACGTTCCACCCTAGGCTCCCCACTTCCCGCCTGTGTGGTACACGGCACTGCACAGCTTCAGTCCTGCAGTGCAATGGCCCCAGCTGAGACTGGGGCCGCGCTGCCTGCCCTCTTGGTGCTCTGGGCTTGGGTAGGTTGCGGTCACAAGCCACCTGCCCTCCCGACACTCTGGGGCTATCGCTGTGCTGCCCTCCCTGCCAACACACTGAAGCAGGGGAGGTCTAGCCGGGGGACAGGGCCAGCTGCTGCATTGGGGAAGGGGAAGCTCTAGGCTCTGACAGGTGTGTGTGCGTGCATGTGCATATGGGGCAGGGGCTTGCGTGAAAGGCGTGGGGCTCTAGGCTAGACTCCTCCAGCTTGTGGGCCACGTGCTGACCATGCCAGAAAATCATACAAAGATCAGAAAGAAGCCGGTTTGTGTGTTAGGTGACTCCCTACTAAGAAAAACAAACAGGCCAGTCACCAGAGAACTGATTTGGAGAACAGAAGTGTGTGCTGTGTGCTAGGAGCTAAGACATGGGATGTGGAGGCTGAAGAGTATCCTAATGGAAACACGAAAGAATCCACTGATTGTCCTACATGTGGCAACAAATGATATTGCTAGATGGTCTTTGGAACACATCAAGGGAGACTATGCCATGCTGGGGGAGACACTCAAAGAAATGGAGGCTCAAGTGGTCTTCGGTGGGACTCTACCTGTCCCTAGAGAGAATGACGATGACACACGATTATGATGATGAACAGATAATTCAGGCAGTCATGCTATAAGGGAGGATTTGGGACGTTCAACCACTGGAAGGCATTCTTGGACAAATGACAGTTCTCATGGGATGAACTCCACCTGAGTACAGAGGAAAACAAATTTCTGGGATGTAGATTGGAACAACTGATTAAAAGAGCTTTAAACTAGGCATCTTGGTGAAATGGTTAGGAAGTGCTCATGTAATCTCCGTACCTAATTCTGATATTAACCAGGAAGAAAATGAGGAAAGAGAGAATTTAATACTGGAGAATGGCACTGTCTTTCCCTCTTATTCTGCTCTCCACTGCTATGCCTATCTCAAAGAAGCTAACCATCAAGGAGGCAACACTGGAAGTAGAATGACCAAGCAGAAACAACTAACCTGTTAGTACACCAATGCAAGGAGTCTGGTTAACAATATGGAGGAACTAGAACTACTGGTGCAGGACGTGAAACCAGATATTTCATGGATTACAGAAACCTGGTGGAATAGTAGTCATGACTGGTGTACGGGTATTGAAGGGTGTGTCTTAGACACGAAAAAAGAAACAAAGGTAAAGATGGTGAAATAGCACTGTATACTAAGGTAGACTTTTAAGAAATTAGAAGTGTTAGGATGGATAAAACAGAGTCTATTTGGGCCAAACTCACTTTGGGAAAGAAAGTAATCAGAGGCTTCATGAAGATAGTCCTTGGGTTATGCTACGGACCCCAGGATCCCATTTGGATATGGGAAAACACCCCTTTAATGTTCTGAATGAAATAAATACTTCCAGGAATTGTGTGACTATGGGAAACTTTAATTTCCCAAATACAGATTGGAAGACAAATGCTACTAATAATGGTAGGGCCCAGATTTTCCTGGACAGAAGACTGCTGGACTTCTTCACCAAACAGTTGCCAAATCAACATGAGGTGATGCCATTTTAGATTTGGTACTGCAGAGTAGTGATGACCTCAGTAAAGAACTGGATGTAGGCAACAACTTAGATTTGAGCGATCATGAGCTAATTCAGAATAAACTAACCAGAAGGATAAAACAAAAATAGATCTGCAACTAGGGTGCCTGATGTGAAAACAGCAAACTTTAAAAATTTAAGGGAATTAGTTACGGAAGTGGACTGGCCTGAAGAACTCAAGGATCTGAATGTGGAGGAGGCTTGGAATTACTTTAAGTCAAAGTTGTAGAAAACATTTGACACCTGCATCCCCAAAAAAGGAGAAAAATTTGTAAGGGAGGGTTGCAAACCAAACTGGAAGAGCAATCAACTAGAACAGGTAATTAAGAGAAAGCAAAAAGCCTACAGGAGATGGAAGAATCAGCAAGGAGAGATATCTCTTGGAGGTGAGAAAATGTTGGGGAAACGTGAGAACTGTCAAAAGCCAAGCAAAGTAGGAAAGGGGAAATAAAACCAATTATATGGTGCTATACCATATAAATGATAATAAGGGAAGAAGAAGTGGGACTGTTAAACAATGAAGATAGGGAAGAAATTAAAGATAATCTGGGCATGGCCCAACATCTAAACAAGCATTTTGCATCAATTTATGTTAAGGGCAAAATGGAGTTTAGGGGTCGTGGTTGGATGACTAATGGAAATGAAGATATGGAAGTAGAAATTACCTAGTCTGAGATGGAAGTCAGACTCAAACAGTTTAATGGGGCAATTTGGGGGTGAAGAGGATAATCTCAACCCAAGAATATTAAAAGAACTAGCACATGATATTGCAAACCCAATAGCAAGCATTTTTAATCAATCCATAAACTTAGGGGTTATACCCTATGACTGGAAAATTGTGACTGTAGTATGTATTTTTAAGAAAGGAAAAATAAATGGTCCCGGAAACTACAGGCCCATTATTTTGACCTCAATTGTATGCATAGCCTTGGAACAAATTTTGAAAGAAAAAGTCGTTCAGCACAGAGAAGTAAACAGTAATTGGGATTACAAAAAACCAACACTGTATTTACAAAAGATAGCTCATGGCAGTCCAACCTGATATCTTTCACTGTGAAGGTAACTGAATTTTTAAACAGAAATGCAACAGTTTTAATATATCTGGATATAAGTAAGGCAATTGGTAAAGTTCAACTTGAGCAATTATTGATTACATTGTAGAAGATGGGGATTAATATGAGAATTGAAAGGTGGATAAGGTCAAATCGAAAGTTCAACTATCAGGCTGAGGGAAGGGTACTACAGTGGAGTTTCTCAGGGATTGGTCTTTGAACCAGTCCTATTTATCATGTTCATTAATGACCTGGACACAAATAGTGGGAGTGTGCTAATAACATTTGTAGGTGACACAAAACTGGGAGGCATTGCCGACGAGGATGAGGGCCATAATATCATACACGGAGATCTAATATCATACACGGATGACATTGAAAACTAGAGTAATAGAAATGGGATGACATTTAATTGTGCAAAGTGCAATGTCATGTACTGAGAGACTAACAGAATTTTTGGTATAAACTGGGGATGTATTATTGGGGGAAGATGTTGTATTGTGACACAGCCATGAAAAAGGCTAATGCAACCCTAGGATGCATCAGGCAAGATATTTCCAGTAGAGACAGAGAAGTATTAGCACTAGTAAGACCTCATCTGGAACACTATGTGCAATTCTGGTCTCCCATGATTATGAAAGATGATTTCAAACTGGAACAGGTACAGAAAAGGACTATTAGAGGAATGGAAAACCTACCTTATGAAAGGAGACTCAAACAGCTTGGCTTGTTCCACCTAACCAAATGAAAGGTATTGGTAGATAAGACTTCCCCCTCTAAATATATCCAAGAGACAAATACAAGGGAGAAAGAGGAGTTATTTAAAGTAAGTGCTGATGATGACACAAAAACAAAGCAGATACAGACTAGCCATCAACCACTTTAGGCTTGAAATTAGATGGTTTCTAATCATCAGAGGAGTGAAGTTCTGGAACAGTCTTTCAAGGGGAGCAGAGGGGACAAATAAAGCTAATTAGCTTCAAGACTGAGCTTGATAAATTTATGGAGGGGATGGTAGGATGAGGCTTCTGACAATGACATGTAACCAATCTGCAACTGCTAGTACCAAATCTCTCTAATGACTGGTGATGAGATTAAAGATAGGGTGAGCTCTGAGTTACTGCAAAAAAAATTCTTTCCCGTGTGTGTGGCTGTTTGGTCTTGCCCAAATGCTCAGGGTCCAACTCACTGCAATAGTTGGAGTTGGGAAGAAATTTTCCTACGGGGCATATTGGCAGAGATCCTGGATTTTTGTTTACCTTCCTCTAAACTTCCTTTGTCACTCGCAGGCTTAAATCAGTACATATAACCTGAAGCCTTTAAATCATGAATTGATGAATTCAGTAATCAGCTAGAGGTTATGAGTCCTATATAGGAGTCCATGAGTCCATTACAGGAGTGAGTGGATGAAGTTCTGTGGCCTGCAATTTTCAGGATGTCAGACTAGATGATCTTGATGTTCCCTTCTGGCCTTAAAGTCTATGAGGTTGAGAGGAACACATTATTCTATTTAAATAGTAATTAGCAAAACATCATTATATTTTTATTTACATAAGAATTAGAGTCTACAAAAAAAAACCAACCCCGAAGGTGAGTGGGATGAGAATCTAAAATAAGAGATAATTTCCAAATCTCTTCAGCTATAAGTGGATAAACTATTCATTTTTTAAGATGGTTATAGCCCACCAAGGAGTTCCAGTAGAATACCAGAAGCGTAAGCATTAACAGGAATATAGCTTCTTAAACATAGGGGGTATGTCTAGACTGCAGAGTTTTTCTGGGATACCTCTGGTATCCCAGAAAAATCTCTGCTGTGTCCAAGGAATGCGTCTGCTTTTCCAAAAAAAAAATTTGGAAAAGGAGACACGTTTCTTCAGCATCCCTGTAAATCTCGTTCTACGAGGAAGAAGGGATGTTCCAAAAGAGGCTTTTTTCCCCAACATTTGGCCCAGTGTAGACTGGCCAATTGTCGGAAAAGCCTGTTTCGGAAGAAAAGTGGGAAAAGATACGCAAATTGCAGCTTGCAATTTGCGTATCTTTTTCTGATAGAATTTTGCAGTCTAGACACAGACAGGGTGTACTGCAAAGGACAAGTCAGATAATAGCACAATGTAGAAGCTCTGATTTTTCATGGCAACCCATCCTGCACTCTTCCTACTACCTCAGGCACAGATTAAAGATTGTCCATATGCCTACCTTAGAAAAAAGCAGGTCATTTTCTTAAGCACAATAATGTAAGCCTTGGATCGGTGGCTTGCTTTTTGACAAGTTTGCTCACATGACAATCACCCTTATAGCACGTCAGAAGTCAATCACAAGGCTTTTTGTAAGAGGAAGTGTAAAAAAGGATGATAGGAAAGAAAGCAGTATAAACATTTACACACACCTCTGTTCGCGGAATCCAGCTAAATGAATGTCAAGTAATGAATACTTCTGATAAATGACTGATTTCAGAGTCTGCTTTTATCTACCGATCCTGTATTTATAGTTCAAGCCTTTTAAATTAATACATGAAAAAGGAATTAAACGGCTAATTATCATATTTCATTGCAGTTCATAACACTTTCATCAGACCTGCTAAATGAAGGAGTCAGTTCAATGGAGGAAGCTAAACTATACAAATTTATGTCAAGGGCATAGAAGGCTGACAGGCTGGTAGTATAATCCAGAAGATTTGTGAGGAGTAAAAAGTCCACATTTTGGACCAAACCATTCTGGCCTATGGGAGATTATTTATTTATTTTTGTTATTGTGGAAAGCAATTTTCCAGAGAGCAAAACTTGCTCTCTGTCTTAAGTTACAGGCATATGGAAATTTTCAAACCCAAAAGACAAGCTGGAGGGATTTTTCTTTTTGTGGGTTCCTCCAACTTTGTTTTTAAACATTATGTTTTTAAGCCCTCCTTTCCGTCTGGCAAAAAAAAAAAAAAATTATATGAAAGCCAGAACTACAAATAAACCCTCTCCCTAGTTGCCCTGCTTCTTGGTGGTCTAGCCTGGTATCCTAGAGCATCATTCAGCCTGTGGTCTGCCTGGTGTAGTCATTAAACTGATTAAATAAAATTCTCCGCTGTGAACTGAATAACAAGCATTTCATAAAAAATTGTGAGATCAGCATTTTTTGTGTGTGTGAAAACAGTAATTTTCACAGCTCCAGCTCAGTTCTGAGGCCACTGAGTACTGGGACCCTTACGGGGTGAGAACTGGCTGGAGGTGGAGTGGAAACCCCTCTGATAAGTGAGTTACAACGAAGTGGAAGAACTGATGAGCCTGGTACTTCCCTCTACATGCAAGTGTCTGGGGAGGAAGCAGAGAATGAGTGGAGTCTTGGCTTTGCTCTGACTTTCTGGTCCATAGAGCTGAGCTAGAGATGGAGACAGAGAGAGAGAGAGAGAGAGAGAGAGGTGATGGGGGGGGTTGTAACAATCTGCTAGTGCTATGGTCCAGTAGCACATCTCACACCCTCTAGGATCAAGGAAGGGGGCAAGGAAAGAATCCTCACTCTGAGGTAGAAATCCTTCTCAGGAGGTCCTACTGAGGCAGCACATCTACAAGCTGCCCCCTACACAGAGCAAGTGGTATCTAGCCTTTAATGCTCTCTGGGGCTGTATAGATACATGCAGAAAGGGATAGAAAATGGCAACTGAATATAAATAGGTTTTGAAATGAGGTAGATTGAATGCAACTTTATTTAGACACCTTACACACTGGAAGAGCTCACCATGTTTTTGCTGTGCACACACATGGTGAAATAGAAACATGCAGTACAGCCACATTTTCATTTCTCCTTTTCTTTGCAGCATTCAGACCACGTGTAATGAATGTTTCATGTCTTTCAAGCACTGCTTTGTTATGCTATAAACATTCGTTTCATGCTTTGAATAGTTCCCATCAGACTTTCCTCTGATGATTTTTGGGGGCTAGGGTATCAGAATGCTTTGCTTGTGAAGGAAGGTTAATGGGTTGAAGCAGTGGAAACTGAAGTCCTCTGTCAATCTTCAAGTCTTCAATACTGCAGGCCAGTGATGAGGCAAGATTCCCTACTTGGCCCCTATAATGGCTTCAGAACTGACCCAAACCGACTACTCCATAACATGTTGGTTGACTGTCAACATTTTTCAAAGCTGCTAAAACAGAGTGTCTTTGACAGAGTGCCAGCTAATGATAAGTAGGCTAAATTGTGAGCAGAGAGTATAACCATTAACACTAAACTTAAACAAAATGCGCATGAATACCTGGACCACAAACTCATATGACTTTGGCCATGAATCTCACTGTAAGTATGGCAATAGAGGAGAAAAACAAGTGTTTTCTTTACTAGCCTGTTTAGATCATTTTTTGCATAAGGCCCATGAAACTGGGAGTTAAATGTAGCAAAATTTTTGTTCTAGAGTGTTATGATTAAAATTCCGTACATTCTGTTTTATGTTAGAAATGAGGAACTGGGCTGCAATGCATCTGAAATAAAACAGGATGAATATATGCAGGACTTACAGTACAATTTTATAAATTTTGTGGCCAGGTATGCCCATGTTTCTTTGGAACCATATGGCTTACTGCAGACAACTGACTGCATCTTCTTCATAAATAAATATGATAATGTTAAACTGTAATGGAGATAAAATAGAGTTTGCCCCCAAATCAAACCTTGATTAGCTAATGTCTACTTTTAGACTGAAATGTCCTACTATAGTCGTTCTGTAGAAAGCATCCTGAACAACTACACCAAATCTCCACTTTATTGGAGAACAAATTCTGGCATAACTTTACTACCTGGCATCTTAAATTCACCTGTGTATTCAATGAAGCCAGTGGGATTTTAAAAAGTGTAAGTCTGTGGACAATTTGGCCCGGACTCCATACATGGGTGTGATTCAAGAAAGGTGAAATGATCTATTTAACACCCAGCTAGCAGAATCATTGGTGCAAGTGCTAAGCTTCTTTTGAACTACTTACGAAAAGTTAATTTTAGTCTGATCTCTGATCTTGTGATGATTTCTCAAATGCTACTTTATAACAAAAGCATCTTTCCATATTCATAAAAATCTAACCCAAATGAGTCTATGAACAAAAACAACAGAAACCTGCTTCTACTATACTATGTCAAATGCAATGATCATTGAAAGAAACACTTTCTCTGCAGTATCCATGTATATGTAGGAAATGAGGTGTTTTAAGAATGTTAGTAGGCTGACATGAAGCACTTTTTAACTGTATTAGTTTTTATTTCAACATGGGTTCAACTGAATTAAAGTGGCATGAGACTGGCATGTAAATGCTATGAGAATGGCTTTATTATTTCACCAGCATCTCTTTGGGATATTGATCTATGTTCTACGACACAAAAGGTGTAAAAATGATAATCAAGGACATCAATGAAATTACTGCAGGTTTCATCTGAGAAGGAAAGAGACCAACTATTGTATCAAATATAAAAAGAGGCAGAGAACACCTTTACCTTACCCAGTTAAAACAACAAAAAACTTTTCTTACATGTACTATACTGTAGCTAGAGTAAAGTCCTTCTAGCAACATAACCAGTGAAAATTCAAGTTGTTAGGTAACATTTTCAAGAATGCCTAATAGGAACCTATCTCACTGAATGTCAATGATACTTATGCTTCGAAGTGCTCAGTCACTTTTAGCAACGGGATTTAGGCCAGGGCTACACTACAGACCTATATCAGTATAGCTACATTGCTCAGGGGTGTGAAAAATCAACACCCCACAGGGCTATGGCTATACCGACCTAACTCTCTCTGCTGTGTAGGCAGTGCTATATTGTTGGGAGAATGTCTCCCGCCAACACTGCTACTGCCTTTCCAAGAGGTGAATTAATTACACTGATGGGAGAAGCTCTCCCACTGGCACAGGAGTGGCTTCACTAATGCACTACAGCAGCTGTAGCACTGTACATGAAGACAAGCCCTTTGGTTCCTAACACACTTTTGAAAATCTTACCCATTCAGATAAACTAGGGAGAAACAAACTCCTAATTTTCTTGTGCTCCCTGAATTCACTGTGTGCTTGCTGAGGCAACCTGCTCACGAAGACACTTTGAAAGATGTAATGCCTCCAGGGCCGTGCAGGAAGCAGTGGAAGGTGTTCCTCGCTAAACATGTTCTAAGGATACAAGCACCTCCTGCCAGTGAACCCTTGCTGCACGTACAGATCCTTCCCTCATCCAGTCATGGCCCTTCTGGGACCACACAGTTCTGCATTCCCTTGCACCTAGAGCCATATTATATCTGCTCAGGGAAGAGGGTAGGGAGTAAAGACAGTTCCCTACATCCATCCCCATGCCCAACTCAACCACACACATAATGAGAGGCAACAATTTCTTCCTTTGTGATTTTTAGCACTGACCAGTCAGTACATGGTATTTTTTTTAAAAAAGTGTTTCTTTCATGTTTAATATCCACGATCAGTCCTGCTTCAACGGCGATGTTTACGAGTTCAGTCTCATTACTGCAGTGTTGAAAAACATGTTCGGTGAGTTGCTTCACATCATTATTTGGTCTTTTTTAATGCTGTGAAGAACAAGGTGCCTTTCATTACATGCAGTGGTATGAAGATACTCTTCGCTTAGAACAGGAAGAATGCATTAGAGTGGAAAAAAAACATTTGATTTGGGCATTACATATTTTGTTTGCTAAAAATCTCTCCTTCTAGGGATTATGTATGAGCAGTGTATTTGGTACATGTTGGTAATCAGATGTGAGATTTTTCTTTTCTTTTTTCTCTTTGTTTTTATTTTTTTACAGGCACAGCTAAATAAAAGTAAAAAGAAAGCTAAAAATAGCAAATGAAAGGAGAAGTAATGATTCACTAATGGACAGTTAAAGCTCAGTCTCTACCCAGGAGCAGCTGAGAAGGAAGAGTATACTTAGCCCACACTTGTGGCAGAGCACAAGGAGAGTGACAGTGCATGTGTACAACCAACAGTCCTACCGAAGTCCTCCAATCACCAATGCAGGGACACACCTAACAGTGGAGAACTCACAGGGACACTACTCAAAGAAGAAACTGCTTTCTTCTTTAACAAGTCTGGTCTCTTCATGAGTTTGATCTCTTGCATTGCAATATCTTGCTGCTGAGAGCGATTCCAACCTCCTTTTCCAAAGCGAGTTGAAGGACATGATTAGAAGAAATCAATCCACTGTTTGAATTTCTTACTGGACAGACTCTATACCCCTCATTTTTTCTTACTGATGTGTGCAGAATCTGTTTATCATTGCAGAGACTTCTTTCTGCTTTAACCAGTCAGGCTTCAATATATGCCTGGATGAAGAGATTAACCAAATCTGGATACAAACAAGAGTGAGCCAAGAACTAAATTTTGTGTTGGGAGACTCCCGATGGTTTGTTCTGCTTTCCTTTGTATACTTTGCCTTTTACCCATCTGAAGATGAGACACAAATTTTCTCTCTCTCCAATTTAAGCCCTTACTTTCCTCCTTTATCTGGTTAGGATTTAATATGGAGATTTCCAGTTAAGACCAAGACCTGTGATGGCTACAATACACCTTTTTACCTCTTTTCTGGATCTCTTGAAAAAAAATTCTTTGTGATTCTGTTAGTTGTAGCAGGGCTAATAGAGTAAGCAGCTGGCACCATTTTTTTTTCTATCCAGTGGCTCTGTTTCACTGACAACAAGCTGGAAACCCTCTGGCGGAGAGGGATGGCTCCAAATACAACAGTAATTATTTGTGTTAGCTTTATCTTAGTGAAGCTTCAATGGATGATTTTTCCTAAAACAACTTACAGAATTTTAAAAAATGAATTAAAATTTACTATAGAAGACCTTATTTTTCAGGACTATACAACCGACCCTTTTGAACCTACATTACTCAAGCTATCCAAAACATAGATGTATAATAAATGACTGTAGCATTTATGGAGTGGAACAAAAAGGATATTAACAGGCAAGCAAGGGGGCTGTGCAACCCTCACTAGGATTTAAAAGATTTATTTTTTTTAAATGAAGAATGTGTCCATGTGAAGGGTAGTATTCTTAATTGATACGCTTCAAGATTCCTTACAGAAATTCATGCAATATGATCCAAAATCTGTCCTCAATCTGGTTGCTCTGTTGTTGACTTCAGGGGGAGCAGAATTATCCCGCTGTTATTTTCTTGGATTTTTAACAAATTTTCCTTTCTGTGGGCACAATCCAACTTCAACTAAAATCAGTGGTGAGACTCCCCTTGACTCCAGAGGTGTTTGAGTCAAGGCCTACGGGAGTGATCTATGGGAAGAGTGGAATAATACAGTGAATGATTTCCACCCGCACTTTTGTGTGTGCAGATTTTCATTTTCTAAAGCCTGTTGTTTTGCTTTCATCCTTGCCTTCAGCAGACAAGAACTACAGGGCTAGCTTGAGCTCCATGCTCCATGCTGAGACACTTGAAGCTGTGGACTTTGTGTGCTTTGAGAATGAGCTCAACATCAACCTGGAGGGATCAGGCCTTTTAGACCCAACAGTACATATTAGTCTAGGGCAGCAGTGGGAATCAGCTGGCCCAAGGGCCAGATTTGGTCCCCAGCTTGCCTGGCTAAGGGTCCCTCCCCACTAAGCACTCTAGCCCCTGCTGCCCCCCCCCCCCCGACTAATTTTTCTGTGGGTCAGTAGCCCCTGACCCCAAAAAAGGCTCCCCACCCCTGGTCTAGGGGAAAAAATACCCATTACTGAAACAGAGTAAGAATAATTTTCTTGTTTATTTTTAAAGGAAAAAAGTACCATTAACAGGTCACCAGTGACATTCCAATAATTCATTATAGTTTAGTTTACAAGAAGCAATAAGGCTCCAAAACTGACATATTTAGTTTTACTAGGTTTTTACATTTTTTACATTATTCACTGTCATTGCTGCTTTTTGGGGTGGCTGTTGTGAAATGTGCTTCTTTAAGACTGAGCACTGCACACAGTAAGGAGAAAAGTTGTTGAGTAGCTGCAAACAAGTATCAACCAGACACAGAATCAGAAGGATTCAGGGTGCCTCACAAAGTCTAAATTAAAATGTGACCTAATAAATAGAGGCAACATATTTTAAAAATTCAGAACTGGCAGAACGGATTTCACAGTTTAGCCAATTCATCTCCAAACCTGGCAATCCTTTTGCAATAAATTATAATTGTTGTAAAACACCACTGATAATAGAAGCTAGACACTGTCATTCAGTAGTCAGAAAAATGTTTTCAGATGTTGTGGCTAGAGATGAGCAGAATAAAAGCCCTCAAATCTGAAATCTTTCAAATTTCAGAGGGAGAAAAATAGTGACCCAAAATGTCAGACACCTCAGCAAATCACCTGACACCACTCAGATTTCTAGAATATGAAGCTGAAATGTCCTTAGAAAACCTCTTAAGATTTTGATATTATTGAATTTAAACATTAGCCCTAATTCTGCCTTGAACTTGAACCCTAAACTTTAATCAAAATGGAATCCAGATCTGAGCATCAGCATTTCTGACATCCCTATTTGCAGTTTGTTTATTAACTAGTCAAGTATTCAATACATACGTTCACAACATGAAAGGAAACAGTAATATACCATAAAGAAGAGAGGCAGCAATAAAAGCAAACCAAATAAAAAAATCAATCCAATGGATTTGTTGAAGGAATATGAGAATTTTATCCTGTCAGTATAGAAATGCTCCTCAAAGAGTGAAAAGGGCTTTAGATTGTAAGCCCTTTATGGCAGACACCAAAATCCTCTTTTCTGTGTTTAAACAGCATCCAGCACAATAGGGACCTATTCTCAACTGGGGCTTCTGGGTGTCACTACAGTAGTAAACATTTACTACTAATAATTATATGGTCAATTTTTAAAAAACATCAGAAAAAATTCAGAATAACTAGGGATTGTCTCAATTTCAACTCCCTCAATGTTGGATGTCATCATTTCTTGATTCCAAGCACTAATGAAAATAATTATCTGTAGTAACAGAAGGAACCGAATTTCAGTTGCCAATGGTGCCAAAAAGACATGCTGTTTTTTTGTTGTTTGGTTGTGTGGGGGTTTTTTGAGGGGTGGGGGGTAGGGAAGAGAAGGGCACTGTTTTTACCTCAAGCTCTTCCTGTTATGTTTTCTGATATACAATCCCCTGCCTAGCACAATTACTGATCGCAAATGGGCCCTTTTACCATGGAAGCCAGCAGCAATGGCTACTCCATGGGCTCAATTCCACACAGCCATTATTTTTACTTTGAAAATGTCCTACTCAGAGAATACTAGTACCTGCTCACAGAACTGATCTTTTGGCTTAGCCTCTCTCAGTGGGTCTTCTGTGCTTACAATTCCCTATTAAAACAATGCCACAGTCCCACCGCAGTATTCTTAAAATTCACAAACATGTGGCTGCTTTCTATTAAGGTCAAATGGCTGTCTCCAGAAACAATGGTTTTAGGGGGGAAAAAGGTAAGAAAAGCAGCCACAAATGAAAATTTGAGTCCTACTGCATCTTTTCTCTCCACAGAATACTACTGCCTTCTCAGAAGCATGCCAATGAAAACATAGACAGGTCTGATACATTTTATCACTCAAGAAGTGGTTAATAGTTTTGAGTAGCTGCTGTGTTCATAGATTTCCAGTCCTGCCTCAAGAGTGTCAGTACTTCATCAGAGCTGCCTGTCAGCTTTATTGTGTGCACTTTTCTGGTGCGGAGAGAAGTGGTTGCACAAAAAAAAAAAAAAAAAAAAAAGAGGGGCGGGGGGGGGAGGGGAGTATTTCCAAGCCACTGATTTATTTTGCGGGAGGATTTGAAATCCTACAATCTAAGATGATGAGCTGAACAGACACTGTGAGTCAGGTACTTTAGAGCGTTCCATTATCATGAAAACATCAATAAACAAATGACATTAAGAACACACCAATAAAAATTAAAGTAATGCTGTACACAACCCCTAGGGGGTCATGACTCGTGACCCATGGATTGACAGCCTCTGCTAGACTGAAATAAGCCCCACTCTTGCATGCAGCGGGCTCTATTACAGCATCCCCCTAATTAAAACAATTTTTAATGGAATAAAGATCTCCCACCAGGATTGTGGAGACAAATGCTACTCAAGTTGTGTGAAACCATGGCATGCAACTATGAAGATGGCACACCATTCATTTTCAGAAATGTCAAGTCAATTGTTCAAAAAGACTGGGTGTTTTTAGACTAGACATACGTACTTATTACTTGAAAATGAAAATGCTTGTAGCTGTAAACATGGACTACTGTAATATTCCAAAGTAGCAGCAGGTAAGAACTTACCATTTTCTGGCTGGTCCTTAATATCAGCTTCACTTGGCTGGCTGGGACTTTCAGATTGACTTGAATCTGAAAAACATAAAAATACAGCCAAAAATTACAGGGTCTGCTGTGGAAAGTAGATCATAGGCGCCAGACTTCCTCAAAAGGTTGAAAGTACAAACTAAGGACAGGAATGTTGCACTAAGACACGACAATGCCAGGAGCTCAAAGCCCTGGTCATATTTATGCTAGAGAGAAAGTGTACTTTGTTTACAGCATTGCATAAGGTATACAGTCTGTACATTAGCATAAATTAGGCTTAGAAAAAAATCTACCCTATAGAGAAGCCCTGATTTAAACTACTTTTCTACATTTTTATAATGCAGTTAGTATGTTGCATCCAAACCTGAGACTTAACCCAGTACAAAACTGAGAGCCAAAAGCATATTTTTTAAATTGGCATATAAAAGTAACTAAGCAATGCTAACATGTTCTGATTATTGTCTCTATGTTACAGCAAAATATATCCACAATGCAGACAGAAGGCCTGATACTCATCATGCTTGTACTGCGGGTACAGTGATGTAGCACTCATTTATCACAGTGTATAGCGAGATCAGATGCCAAACCACCAGCTTCAGAACATGCACCAATAATGTGTTCTATAGGTTCCTACTTAAAAATCTCCAGCTAACATACTACTACATTTGCCTGAAACAATGAAACAACCCATAAGATCATTTCTGTCGATGTAGGGTTGTTCACCAACATTCACTTTTTTGTACTAAAAAGATGCTTGATTTTTAGCAGAAACTTTGGATAAACAAGATTTTTTTCAAATTCATTTTTAACTGTTTGCTCTTTGACTTGGAAAAATGGAATACTATGTGTAAATAAATATTTTCTAAAGAGAAAGTCCACCTCTTAAATGGGTTTTCTTAACACAAAAAGAAACATTATAGAATTAAAAGAAATCACACAATTAGTTTTGGGTAAAAGAACAATTTGGGAAAATTGAAACTTTAAAAAAAAGTTTTAATTCAAAACACATTTAAGGAATAGTACCATTGGTTACTGTATCAAAAGAATCTACAATTGTGGCAAACCTATTTCCTCACTTCATCTTGACAGTGCAAGGTTTAGAATTAGCTGTCTGAAATTGGACTACATTTCAGTGAGAAGTCAATGCAAGATCAAAAGGTCATGACACTTTACTGTGATTAAATTGAAAATCTTACTTCTATTGCAATAGAACGATAACAGCACCCCTTCTTTTTCTTTGAGGTATTAATAGCACTGAAAGAAGCAGTACTACCAGAGACTTTGGGTCAAGCAATGCTAATTTATTGCTTTAAAAAGGGCCCTTGCTTTTAAGCAAATGAAGATTTTAATTACCAAGTACTATAAAGAAAGTGCCTATTTTAAATATTTTAATTTTTTTTTACCTGCTGATGGTATCCATTATCTATCCTGCAAAAGCTAAAGGACAATTGCATAAAAATTAAATACTACATCTTATAAAAGGTGTGCGCAACATAATTTCAATGAAATTTGTAACATAAACATTAAAAATGTTTAGCAAAGAAAACTCCAGGGTAGAGATGTGTATTTAAAATCAATATGTATGAAGTTCAGCAAAAAAAAATATATATTGAAAAATGTGATATCCCACAACATTACTATCCACCTCTAAAAACTAGCTTGTCCGCCATCTTCTAAATGTATTATTTTAATAATTTCCTAAAGAAAGCTTGCAAATATTTTAAACTTTGTCATGACCATTTATTTTAAATGTCAACTTTGTGGGTTAGCACTATCTTATTCACTCAAAACTCAGAAGCTGGATAGCAGGAAATTCATATAAGCCTGTCCTCAGAGTTGTCACTTTCTGGACACCATCTTTTGACAGAAGCTTAACGCTTCTTGTGCCACAAAGGTTAAAAAAATCAGTTAATATTCAAGGAGTAATTCAACGTATTTCATTGAACAGGACACACATTATGTGTTTTTTTCCTCTAGCAAGGCATTGTTCAAACACTGTTTGACCTTTCAAACTAAAATAATATTAACAGCTGGTAAAAATATTTTTAAAAAATTGGCAAAATATGAAAATAAGATGAATAACTAAAAAAAATATTTTAAAAGTCATTTAGTCAGCAGCGGCAATGGCTGATCATTGGTACATGCAAGAATGCCAAGCTACGAGCTGGCACTGTTCTGACATCCAGTGCGGCACCTTCTCTCTTCATCAGTGCTCCATCTCCTGTAGTCAGCACAGAAACACAGACTTTCTCTGGATTCTGAGATACAAAGAACCCATTTTTGTGTATATTTAGTGCTGCTCTTCAGACATCAGAATTAGTAGCACGCTAGCCTTAGTGAGCCCGAAATGTTTGTTAGCATATTGTCTTGACTCCCTCCCCCCCCATCTCACTATTAATCCTGTTTTTCTGCAAACCCTCCATCCCGTAAAAATATCCCCACAAAACTATACCCTTTGCAAATGGGTGAAAGACAATAAAATGCAGCAAAATGTGTTTTTAAAAATATGGTGCTACAGATCATCGAAGGCTCCCAAACATACTAACTGGGCAAATGTCTGTTCAGAATTGTCGTGCAAGGTATCGTCTCATGGAAACCCCAGATAAGAACACTGAAGAAGGCACTTAGCCAAAATGTTGCTATGCAGAATTTTGTTTCCTTGGTTTTATTCAGATGCTGCAGATGATCTGGCACACATAAATGTGCCCCACACAATTAAAGGATTGGCAAAATTCAGTGCCATTGTTTTTTATAACCTTGTTGAGCGAGGATTACATATTTTGTTCATAGCCCAACTCCCTTTTTCCTGAGTTGGCAATAGCTTGCACGATTTTTCATGTTGACGAAGGAAACTTTAAAACCCCAGTTTTCTGAATGTTTCATGTATTGCAGGTTCTGATATTGTGGGTGGGGTGTCAGTTCTGCTGAGTCAGTCAGACAAACAGGTGAGCAGAGAAATAAATTAATTTAGCTTATACATAATTTATATAAATGAAAGATTGCTTTACAGTATTTTCATGAAATCAATAAATCACTTATTATAAAGCAATTTAATGGATTTGATATTCTCCTATGTATTTGATAGCTGCTTCATACAACACACTAAACACTTCATGCCTATTTTCTTTAGCAATGACATTTCCAGTTAAATTGTACCACCTGCAATAATTAGAGCCATTGAAAAACATACAAAACAAAATATACAGTAGATGGGAGCCCTTCTTGAATCCAGGGCCCCCTGCGGCAATGTGTTTCATTGGTGCCTGAAGCTAAGGCTGGTAGGAAGCCAAAGAATCTGTATATTACAATAAAGTACATGTTATTAAGGGGTGTATTTAAATGATTTCAGATGGAGTGGGAAACATTATAGTGCATTTGATATTCATGATAGTGCATTTGATATGAGGAAGCACTATTAGGGGTGCTGAAATTTTTTAAAATCCTGGACTTTGGTTTATGTTTAAGGAAGCTTAACCTTGAATTGCAGTTGTTTTTTAGTTTAAAAAAAGCCTATGGGTAGAATTTTAATCCTAAAGTAGCTAGAGTTAGCATGCATGAGTACACTCAGGTTACTGGACTATGCTGGCTCAAATGGGGCTGATCTCAATAATCATCACAGGGAAACAGAATAAAGGGAATTTTGAATCTATATTATTCTGTATCTCTAGGAGCCAATTACTACAGAAGATGAAAAAAAACCCAAAACCAAAATGGACCAGATTTTCTGAAGCAGCCTCTGATACTGTGCTTGTATTCTCTGCGCCTCTTAGGATCAAGACCTTAAAAACATGCTTTCCAAAAGCAACAGTGGGTGCTATATGGAAAACCTGAGTCTGATTTTGACCTCAAACTGTGGACAGACATGGTCCTTTAGCTCAAGCAAGAGAGATTTGTGCTTTCTGACAATGATGGTCCTGGGTTTCATTCCCACTGCCACCTGTGGTGCCTTGTATGTGTGTGACCACAAATTCACTACCGTGTAGAAAAAGAGCTCGTGGTGATATGTACCACTGTGTAAAAGTGATCCATTGTTCAACAACAATTCAATGGCAATATGAAAGGTTCACTGAAAACTCCGGGTGTTAGCAACATCAACAGACTAAGAAATATAGTCTTTACTTATAGACAAGGAAGAAACAGGCCTGAAACAGAGGCAGAGAGGTATTCTGCTTCCCCACTGAAAAATTACTCTATCTTTATCAACAGCGTATACAGGTTGATAATCAAAATACACTTATCCACTTACCACTGCTACACTACTTTATAATGATGTACCTTGGAGAAGCAAGGAGTGGTACTGTGTGGTAACAGAAAATCTCCTCTAACATTTTCATTCAGGACATGTGATGTTCTTCATCCCTAGGTTTCCTGTTTGTATCTCTCCGAGAGTGGTAGTGACCGTAAGGAACCTGTCGTGGCTATCTGGTGTTCAATGTTAAGTGAATTAGTCGGTGTCAGATTAATTCCTACCACACCAGTGTCCCCAGCACAACTGAATCCTTGTTAGCAGTTTCATCAGAGAAGCCAGCATGTGAATGAGCATGGAACTGTATCTACCCTGTAACTGGGAGAGGTAGTCCCTTCAGGACAGAGGAAAAGCATGTCGGTGGGAATCAATGAGTAAGACTATTAACACTGCTCATGATGACCCTGTTCTGCTGATAGATAAATACAGAGTTGCTTTCTTCACTACTGCCCATACAAGCCTTTCACAAGAGCTAGTAAGTGCACAAGTTAAATTTTCCATGTTTTTATGTTCTATAGGGAAAATATTTTATAATAAACTGACATTTTATTCAAGTTGCATACTCCTATTTGCAATAAAATATTTATACAGTTGAGTTCTGTTCATGTAATACAGTTTTCATCTCTAATTTTGGGTGCAGATTCTACCAATGATTTACTTAGGTAAAAAAAAAATCTAAATCATATCTCTTTATACACAAACCTGCATGGTTAGCTTAACGGACAAGTTATTTACAAGCAGAAATCAGCATAGTTATTGAAACATTTTATACTTACTTTTATTACATTTCAATATTTGTTTATATGACAATTTACACCTATATATGTATTACACTATATATACTACAATTGTTATCTAATAGATAGACTTGGAAGAATTAGATTTTTCAGCAAGTGTCAGTAAAAGTCAATTTCACTCATCACACACAAATATGAAAAAATATTTTCACCAATAATAATCAAAAGAATCAGATAGACAAAGTAAGAAAAATGCTGCTTGAGAATTCATTAGAGTTTTGTTTCAGAATAATTATTTTGTATATTTTGACATGTGGTGTTGACAATTTGTGTTTTAACAGTTTATAAGGCTTTAGCTTTTTTAATTTAAATGTCTACTGTCATCCAATAATTATTTTCTGACCCATCAATTATTTGGCACTCCCCCAAACTCCTACCGCAGTGAAAATTTGGATAAATAAAAATTGAGGAAAAACAACATTCTGCAACTGTGAAAATTTAAATTTATAAAATTTTTAAAATGCTTAAAACTAAACACTGAAACACTGCAATTATAAAAAATAAAAATGAAATTTTAAAGCCTATTTATAGATATAGGGGTGAATAAGGAATCGATTTACATTTAAACTCTATCCACCACCTTCAAGTCAACTACTTTATAAGGTGTTCCAAGTGCCCATGTGTCATTAACATACATGTCTGCCTCACACATGGATCCACACCAGCCTTGTAGTTCTTATTTTATGCATCCAATTACAGTATGTTATATCCTTTCAATTAATGAATAAGGGTTCTGCAGTAGTAAAATCACAGTAATGACAGTCTGGTTTTCATAAGGAGAAGATTCTTAATTCCTGTACACTGGGAAAGAGATTATCTTTGATAATGGAAATGTAAATCAAAGCTTGCTGTTGTTTATTCCAGACAGACATTTGTGTGTTAAGTCTGTTTATCAGGCAACACTTTGTCTAAGCCAGGAAGTAGTCAGCCTTTGTAACAAGATGTATGCAAATGATTTTCCCATGAGCCCTTGCCATAAAACTTTTGTGGCAAAAAACCTCCTTATTACTTCACCAGTAAGACGTTACTAAGCTACCCTGTAAGTAGACTAGCGACAAAACAGCTAGCTAGACTATGCTGATGAGTTTGAATGAGACCAAAACATGTGCCCACAGTCTGTTGCTCTTTATTCTAAGCAGACTTTGTGTATTACATCTGTTTATCAAGCAACACTTTGTCTGAATAGTAAGGCTTTGTAACAAGGTAGATGGAAGCAGAGATCTCAGAAACTCCAGAAATAACTTGTCTGAGGCAAAAACTCATTACTTCCTTAGACATAGGAAATGGGAGCAACATGTAAAACTTGACAATAATGATAATAATACTCCAAAAGCTGTATCAAAATGGTTTTCATTTTAAATCAACTTTATTTTCATGAGTCCATCCATGAATGATTTACTGGTATCGTGCGATAGCCCAAGAATGTGGGATATCTGTGTATTCCCGTATTTGCTGCTTGATATTACAAACAAACATTTGATTCACGTCTAAATGTTTGTTTTTAAAACAGTTTACAGCCTTTGATTCCTGCTTATTGATTTATTGCTGGAACATTTTCTATGTATTTCTTTGCAGCAGCAAACATTAATTTTGACTTAATTCAAATTATCATCAAAGGGTTCCTTAAGGAATCCCATCACACACATCTTATTTGTTATAATAAAATATTCTTAAAGTAAACATCACGCAACTGTTTTTTTTTATTTAAAAAAGACACAAAAATCCGTTACCCTAACCCAAAGGATTCAAATTTGTTCAGCCCTTTTTCCTAGACAAAATAAACACTTTAAGACTTTACTTGTTTGTATTCTCCTCAGTGGTGCTGTATGCATCAGCAGCTAAAAACAAAGAAACTTTTAGCTGCTCAGACAAAATGCAGAAGCTCCCCAAACAACGAAGCGGGGGTGGGGGTGGGGAAGCATTCAGAAAGTCTGACAGTCCATTCAATATAGGGATGATGGCCATAATGCACCCAGGGTCCCCTTGCTAATTAAATATGCATTGGCACAGTTTTGATCGATGCAAGCCATGGATCAGATGACACACCTGCAAAATCTTGAGCCCAGTGCTCCCAGGAAAGGGAAAATACAGCCTGTCTCCTTATCTTTGTTTTCAAAGGCTCTCAATTTCTGTGCTTAGATATCTAA
Source organism: Pelochelys cantorii (assembly GCA_032595735.1). Classification (NCBI taxonomy): domain Eukaryota; kingdom Metazoa; phylum Chordata; order Testudines; family Trionychidae; genus Pelochelys; species Pelochelys cantorii. The sequence continues at coordinate 50,260,669 of CM064334.1, forward strand.
TTTAATTCTCTCACCCCTCAGCAAACTGGATTAGGAAAGTCAATACTGCCTTTGTGCATCGACAGGAACACACAGCTTTCCTTTTATTCAATTTAGCCATGACCTTTAGACAAAGATAATGACAACTGTCTAAAAGTAAGGTAAGGCCTTAAGAAGGCCCTACAGATGGGGCCCCTTTGCTTTTGGTCATTCCAAAGCTCTGGAACTCCCCAATAGTTATGGGGCAACCTGGAAAACTTTTTTTTTGCAAATGTCAGCTACTAACTAATCCTCAAAAAACCAAGTGGGGCTTGAACTCTATCCCCTTGGTTCATATCCCACATCTTCGCTGAGACTATAGTTAGAAACACACCAGTTATTTGCCAAGAGGCAAAAATGATCCTGAAGTAAACTACCACCCCAATTATACATTGAGCTGCTCTATGCAGAAGGAAGTGATTATACTGTTTATTTAACAGACTTCAGAAAAAACGTGAAATGGAATAGTCAAGTAAATCCCCTGGGTGATAAATAAGTTTCTGGACATGATATTTGTGAGATAATTTGGAATTTTACACCTAACAGTATATTGTGGTGAGACTTCTACATATCTACCAAAATATACCCTGAAGTGCAAGAGACCCTGAGAAGAATCTGTCCATGTATCTTCATAGCCTGATGACAAAGTCAGTAGATTCGCATTGATTTTCACTGAGGTTTGGATCAGGCCCTCTATTGCTTGTGTCTTTTTAATGTGGACTCCTGTCTACAAGAATTGGACTGAGACCATAAACTCATTTCGCATAGGCCTCCAAAATGCCATCAGTTTGTAATTAATTTTGGTATGTATTGACATGGGTCATATTTGAATTGATGACTTAGAGATGAAAAAATCCATATTCTCTAAGTAATCTAGCTCAACAAGAAAAGTGAGCTTTTATGATGTAAAATATTTAATGTTGCAGTATTTTTCAGTTGTACTTAAAAATATACTTGGCATTTTCTAGCTATGGACCATTATTTGCCTTCTATATCTTTTTGACATAGGTTTGGAGAGAAAGGTATTTGTAATGGAAAAAAATCTGGGTAAAAGTAGGTAGCTTCTAAAATCTTGGGAAATAAAAAAAGTAGAGTAAGTAAGAGCCAGGAGAGACCATATGGATCAGCAAGAGCTGCACTCATAAATTATAATATAAATATATAATAAATATGAATATAAACATAAATATAATGTGAAATATCAATTACCCTATTTTTCATCATAAATCCCAAAATCAGAAATCTAATTTGAGCTTCAAATCTCAGATTCCTTTCTACAAAATTTGCCTGCATCCCTCAAAACTGATTTACACTATTCGCTTCTCTGACTTCTAAGTGATTTAAATTCATTGGATCATTTCAGTTTTTTTAGAGCGCTTCCATTTGAATCTATACGGGTTTCTAGACAGATGCAGTGCTCACTTATTTAAAATTAATTGCAGTACAATAATCTTAAATTGCTTCACACTGTACTAATCTCAAGAGCTTTGAAATATTTGACCCACTCTATTTAGAAGCTATCATAATTCTGAATATGTGCACCAATGAAGAGTTTAAAATGTGAAAGGGCTTCATTCATGATCCTAAAGGGTCACTGAGCAGGGTTCTAGGCATGCTCCGTATACAGGTATTCACAACTATGGAGTAATTCTCTAGTGTTTGTCTGAACTTCAATCTATAATTAATTCAAGCTGATTAGAGCTGTAACATTTCAAAAATGCATGAACTGATAAAAAAATTATAAAATTAGAAATACACCATTACAAATAACAGCAAATTATATCTACTACTATTAATAATAAAATAATGTGCATTTATTATATAACATATTTCAACTGAGGTGATCAAAGCATCTTATTAGCATTTTGTTAAACCTCACACTACCTCTGTGAGAAAAGTGATTCTACCTACTTTATAGATGCACAGAGAGGTAAAGTGATTTATCTCCAGAGCTATAACATAAAAGATGGGGATAGAAGGCAAGAGGCCCGGCCCATAATCTCTCACTTTCAACACTGGACATTGTTCCATCCTATACGTAGGCACCATCACTACGGCGTTGCCATGGTTAACCTAGAAAACTTCTAACTGTACTGCCTGCAAAAAGTGTGGTTTAAAAGCCTGGTACTAATGTCCCTCAGACTGAATTCTTTTAGTCTCGCACAGAGCATGGCTACACTGGAATAAAACACCCAGAAATGGTACGTCAGCTGACTCTGGTTCATGGAACTTGTACTGCTGGGCTATAAAAATACAATGTAGATATTCAGGTATGGGCTGGAGCCCAGGTTCTGGGACACTACCCTCACATGGGTCCCAGAATCTGGGCTCCAGTGAAAGCCTGAACATCTACAAAGCACTTTTATAGCCCTGTAGTCTGAACCTGGTGACGTGGGCCAGCCCTGAGAGTTTTATTGCAATGCAAACACATCCCTAGGATTCGTTTCCTCTGCCATCTTTTCCTTCATTTTCGGGGTGAGAGGCAACTTCAAATCACAGCATATGCCATAGAAATACCTAATTAAATTATTATAGTTGTAATATCTAGCCACAATGACTGCATACATTTCTTTGTACTCTATAAAGCAAGTGAAGATGATGTTTTCCCATAATGGCTTGTAGCAGATCTTGTAGGTTTGGTAGAACTCTCTGGGCCTGACTCTAAACTCACAGGTTTTATACTGGTGTAAAGTGCACTGACTTCAATGACATCTATGCCAGCGTATTTAAAAGGTGAATTGTGTCCACCATTTTCAGCATATGCTGAGACTCCACTGGGCAGCAGCACATTCTGACACATCAATCTCTCCCTTTCCCTGTATATTTATTGTGACCTCTCTAAGGGATCCAGGCATGTGGTGCATTGCTAGGCTAGTCACATTCTGGTGCCTTTTATCATCCTTTATTCTCCCCACCACGTAAAAGCCTGCAACGAAGCACATTTCCTCTGGCCAAGAGTCACAGCATCACAAGGTCACTTCAAGGTGGCTCTCCAGATTGCCCTAAAGGGGTGACATTAACAACCATGAAGTTCTGCCCTCTATCTATAACACATACAAAAAAGCAAGTACTGACCCCCAAGTTAGTATCATTAGGGCCTCTTCCAAAAGTTGGTCTTTTTCTACTCACAGCTACTGTGGTACCCATATCAGTCCAGCTGTTCCTAGGCACAACCAACATCATGCATTTTTCAATCTGTGCATTTTGCTACACTCATTCTTTTCTAGACTCTGCCCAGTGCTTGAGTGCTTTACACAAAAGCAAGCAAACGACGGAAAAAAACAAAAATCAAAAGGAGAAACGTTTTCAAGGAATATTCAGGTGAGAACTGATGCACCAAAGGGAATGAAAACACTTACAAAAGGAGGAATCTTTGGACAAATGGGCCCATCTGGGCCCATACTAAGGATCACTGTATTTCAGACAAGGAAGAATAATGTCACAAATAAAAATAGGCAAGGTTAGTTAAGACTAAAAAGAAAGGTGAAGATATTTTCAGTCGTTCTTGTCAATATCAGCTCAATACTCACCACAGGCAGCACCAGTGTGAGCAAAGTTTAAGCCCAATTTTTTAGTATAGATTCACAGTGGCAACTTAGTTTTCACTGCTCTATTTCAATGGGGTGTAGCTGACACCTAGGCTCTTGGCTCTCATCTCAACTCCTTTTAAGTACATAGTTGGCTGTGGTGCCAATTTTTTCCCCTTAGTGGATGCTTTTTCCTTGTTCTTAGCACTTGAGCTCAACATGGCATCCAAAAATTTTCCATTTCAGATTTTCGTTCGCCTCAAGTGAACTACGCCTCAAGAAAATATGGAAATATATGTAACTGCAGAACCTGCTTGCCACTTCTAAGCTCTCCTTCTTACCAGACACCAGCTCTGCACCGCAAAGCCTGTCTTTCTCTCTTCCTACCAGCCTGCCTTCTTCAAATAATTTTAGAAATACTGCAGTCCGTCTGAAGCAATCTCCCAAAGTTAGGAGATTCTGTTTACATAGAATACCCACCCATCACTGCTTTGACACACATATTCCTGCTCCCACAATATTGCAGACTGAAGCTTAAAAGAAAACTAAATTACCATAAAAATCAGGATGTGTTTTGCTGCATCAGTATTGGCATTGTCAAGACAGGTTCAGTCAGAAGAGAAAGAGGCTTTTTGTTAGGCAGTCTAGCCGTACTGCGCTTTTGCAGTGTGTATAAGCCACACAGGCAGAAGACAAAGTTAAAACTAATAGAGAAGTAACATCTTGAAGAGTCTATATGGAATTGTTGTGCCAATTTACAGCAAAATCCAAACAGGGAAAGAATGGAGCGATATTTCAAATGAACGCCTCATGGAACAACAGATCCTTCTACAACAGCAGAATACTAGGCTGCGCTATGAAAAAAATAAAGACGGAGATCCAAAAATACACAGCACGAAGATAGTCATCTTAAACTGTACGCTCTCAAAATATTAATTACAATTCATTTTAACTTTCTCCCACCACTTGCAAATTAAAATTTGAGGAGGGAAATTAGGAGCAGAAAAGCCTGGAACTACTAAAATAGAGCACTGAATGGTGCAGTCAAAATTTCAATCAAACTTTTAAAGATGCGGGCATGAGTTATAGAGCAGACAACTTAACTGGATTACAATTTTTAAGTTTCAGTTTATATTTCTGTTTTTCAGATTAAAAGGATCACAGTGTCAGAAATTGAAATATCAAATAGCAAAATAGCTTGTAAGTTTAGAAAGCATATAGAAAAAGCTGGCAAAAGAAAATGTTATTCAGTTGCCACCATCTGCTTTCTGGCACACAGAACAAACTTTATTAACAGCAAAATTTTCTTGCATTAGACTATTCACTAATCAGTTCTGTTGTAAAATACAAAAAATAAAAAAAAATTACCCTTTGCTTAGAAGGCAAATACCCACTTTTTTGGGCTGGCTATACCTTATGCTGTGTCTAATAACATTTTCACATTAAGTTAAGGTTACCTTAGGTTTTTTCTCCCAAACCCATATCTTTAGTGGATTCAAAGCTGGCAACAAACTTTGCCTTGCTGAGACGAAAGAAAAAAAATCAAACATACGAAGTGTTAAAAATCGCTGAATAACTCAAAGGGAAAAAGATAATTTTGAAGGCGTTTTGGCTGAAATCTATTTGCCTTTGAATTGCATGAGTGTTTTAAAATGTTAAAAACGCTACAGAGTGACTAATGAATGTAAAAGAATGATAAAGAGTATGGCTCCAGTTATCAGTGGTATGCCTAAAAAAAATAATTTTGACCATTCTGTCATGCAAATATTGACTAAAATGTCATAAATAAGGTCTGCGACAAAGACGATGGGAATCCTACAAGGGAGTATTTCATGCAGCAGTACTTAATGTGCTACAGCATGTGCCTCTTAGCATACATTACAGAGGTTGGGAACCTTCAGTTCGGGCAGTCAATATATTAGCTAAGAGCAGCTAAAATTTCCCAGAACAAATATCGTACAAATGCTTTTGGAAAATTAAATACCTGCCAAATTTGAAACATCTTTAAAGTCATATTTGTAGGTTGGCTAGTCATGAAAAATCCAAAATCCTTCTTCAAAGAAACCTCAAAGAAAGACAAACCATATTAAAGTGTAATTGACCCATTGGTCTATGATAAATAACTTCCTGGGCTACTGGGAACAACATTTTCATATAAATTCACTTATTGCCAGGGCAAATGCCATTTGCCATTCTTCACCACAGTGAAGCTAAAATGCACTAATCACAAACAGAACACTTCCCTCATTGCTCTTCGTAACAACTATAATGTTAAAAGGATTTGGGCAAATATTTCTTAGGACCCAATTTGGTCTAAACTCCGCATGTGTAAAAGCCCAGTAACTTCTGAAGGTAGAATGATAATTGAAGGCAGAATCATGTCAGAATGATCGTAAGTATATAATACACATCTTTATGGAAAGCAGTGCATGACTGAGCTCCTTTCAAAATCTTAACATTTTCCCCATTTTAATATTGTTCTTTTCAAGAGCATAAAAATATCTGGTCCCTGTCATGGACTCAATGCTTGCAAAATGTTTCAACTTTTAAAAAACTTAAAAAACAACAAATGATCCTGCAACACCTTAGAGACTAACAAAAATTTAGATGGTATCATCTGACGAAGAAGCGTGTTGTGCCTAGGAAAGCTCATGATACCATCTACATTTTTTGTTAGTCTCTAAAGTGATGCAGGACCTTTCATTGTTTTTTCAGTTACAGACTAACACGGCTACCCTTCTGAAACTTTTTAAAAGTTACATGCACACACAAAAGGTCTGAAACTTATATTAGATGCAGTCCTGCTTACACAGCACTAAATCGTTTTTTGGAAAATCTCTTTGAAATATCAAACAACTAAGGGATGAGGTTCAGGTTACATAGATGTGAATTATATTGTGCACCAAAGTGCTGCACTGTAATTTCCTCATGTGAATAACATGAGAGAAACTAAAAAAATTCCTTGTTCTCACTGCAGTCTATTTGGAAATAACCCTGTTAACATAAACCACACAGGGGAGTTACAAAGCAGCATTTTGGTGCACACTCTCTTGTAAGTCCCAATTGCAGGGCAGTGTAGAAAGCCCTAAAGCCCAGATGAAACCTTGTGCATGAGGTTTCTAAAATTTAATTTCTGAGCAAATTCACTGAGAAATGACATATAATGATATTTGACACTTCTAATATTCCTTTCATGCAACATGAATGCTCAAAATACTCCAGTGAAGTAGAAATACTATTAAATATATTTCATCTTTCTCTAGTCTGATCTATCACATCTGTAAAATATCTGTCATTATGGAATCTAATTATAGTGAAACTTGGTAGGTTATGTGACTTGACTAAGGCCACTCACTAGATTAGTGTCAGAACTGACAGTCTTCCTTGGGAGTCAAACAACCCCATCTCCTCTTCTCACCACTAGGCAACTTCCTCCCTAATCATAAACTTATAACTATAAGTTTATACTAAAAAGCAAAACCTTTACCACTGTAAAATCTGTACAGTAAGCTGGGGCTAACATTTGATATTTACAGAAGTTTCTGGAGACATAAATCAGGTGCAATAACTGATCATTATGATGGAAATTGCTCAGACACTGCAGTTATAGGACAGAAAGATACATAGAGTTACCTCTGTGTGTGAAATTAAACACAAGTAACTAGTTTATATGAGCTGAATACTCTTCATCTTTAAAATTTCTTGACAAGTTTTTAATAAAATTTCATTAACAAAGACTAAACTTGACACAGATAAACAGACAAAAGTTAAAGAGGAAAGAGTGTCAACAGAGCTCCTGTATCAACTTCTTTTCCAGTAGAGGCAGAAATAATGTGGAGGAGTGTCTTGCAGAAACCCAGAAAGTTCAAATTTCTACTGGCTATAGCTGTGGTCATCACAGGAGGATTGGAAGGACTAAGGTGAAGAATCTACTGATTTTCATCATGTTCTGAAAGCATGTTACTACATTATAGACTAGTATGTACCACAATTCACTCTTTGGACCAAATCTGGACTGATTTCAATGCAATAATACTAGCGATGAATTTAGGCCAGTATTGAGTAAAATTCTTTGTCATTCTGGCAATCGACTCCTACATATATATTTTGGTGCTATTCTGCGTTATCTACTGAAAGAAATGCCATCTTTATTTCTATATTCTGCTTCCTTTTTCATTCTAAAAGGATGTATGCTGTAGGAGTGTGTACAGTACATACTTTTGATCAAGCTAAATACTGTTTTGAGATGTGTACTTTACAATCCTTTGTGGTTTTGCACCAGACATACTATTGGACAGTGAAGAAAAACATTTTAGTTCCCCTGAAAGTTTCACTGTTCCTTTTCAAACAATACAAAACACAAGATTTGGGACATATTGCTGACACAGCAGCATCACTGTCTCAAAGAAACTGTGGGAAATGTCAAATTTATGGTCCTATGGGTAACTGGTGGTGGAAGGTCCCCCTCCCACCTTCAGCAAGCCTCTGTCAAAAACAGAGCCTCTAGAAACTTTTTGGCTACATCCCAGGGAAGCAGAAGGAAGCTGTATCCCACACGTCCCCAGGGACCTAATGAAATATACAGCCTCTGGGCTTCTTTCAATTTGGTCTTTCAGATTGCTAAACCAGTGAAAGAAGGATCCTAGCTGTCACAAACCTCACATGTTTGGGGTCACCTGCTGCTCAGGGGTTCTCATGCCAGTTGTTGACATAATAAGAACCCCTTATACTTTAATTACAATTCACAGTGTGCAAACTCTGCAATCTGCTTTAAGGCAGACTGTCTTTTAAATCAACACTAAATTTATACTACTGTTCGAGCAGAAATGGGATGGAAAATGTGTCCAGCTGACTGAATAATTGTATTCAAATATTTGTAATCCTGGGGAAAAGTAAGCAATATCTACTGAAAAGTGCCATTGCACTGTCTATAACACTTCAGAAACTGAAGCTAAATGAGATCCACTTATCCAATATTCATACATTCATATATACAATGCAAGCTAGACATTTTCATTTGATGGGAATCCTACAATCAGTAATGCTCAAAATTAACAACTTCAAGATTAGCTGGAGATTCCCCCCCTCCACCGGAGACTTAGCAATGAGGGATCTTCAAAGGAGCCTATTGGAAATTGGTGCCCAAGTCCAACTGAATTTTAATTTTAATGAGACTTGGGTATCTGATTCCCTTGGGCACTCGGAAAATACTAACCAAAATAAACAACAGGAACACAGGTTTTATTTAATGTAGAACTTATTCCAGTATAAGAATACACAGAATCTATTTTAAAATATCATTTTATTAGCGTAAGAAAGAGACCAGGACCCTTCAGTTTCCCTGGCAGCTATCTCTAGCCTAACAGTTATTCTTAATAAAGAGAGAAGGAGGGTGAGGTAATATATTTTATTGGACTGACTTCAGCTAGTGAGAGAGACATGCTTTCAAGCCATGCAGAGACAACCTTTTGAGTTTGTGTCTCTGACCAACAGAAGTTGGTCCAATAGAAGATATTATTTCCCCCACCTTCTCTCTCTAATATCCTGGGACCAACAAGGCTACAACTACACTACATTCTTAATAAATACATGGTTAAACAACTCAACCTAAGCAAACTATGTTATCTAGGAGACCATCAAAGCAGTCTTCTCCTTACATATGAGAAATGAGGATTAGGGATGTCATCGTGTAGACGACTACATGATTAACCAATAAGCCCATGCTTATTGGTTAATCTTGTTGACTACATGCTTCCCCCCCCCTTACTGCCTCTGTATCAGAAGCAGCAGGGTGGGGAGCAGAAGCCGGTGCCCGGGAGGAGCTAGCTTAAAAAGCCAGTTCCCTATGAGCACCGGATCCACCACCCCACCACCCACGCACTGCTGCTTTTAAGCTGGCTCCTTGCATGTGCTGGCTCTGCGGACCTGCCTGCCCCCCCTTGCTGCCTCCTACAGAGGCGGCGGTGGGGGGAGGCAGAAGCCAGTGCTGGGGAGGAGCCATCTTAAAAGCTCTGACCCCCCGCAGCCAGGGGATGCTGCCACGGAAAAGCCTCTGTCTGCAGCGGGCCCCGGCTCACCGTGGACAGAGATTGTTTCGCAGCAGCCTCCCCGACCCCCCGTGCTGCTGCCTCTGTCTGTGGGGTGCTTGGACCTCCCATGGACAGGGCTGATGGGAGGAGTGGCAGGCAGCCGGTCTGCATGGGAAGCTGGTTTTTAAACTGGCTCCCCTCACAGACCAGCTCCCGCCTGGCACCCCACACTGCTGCCTCTGATAGAGAGGCAGCAGCACGGGGGAAGCAGGGGGCTCCCCAGGAGAGAGGCCGGGAGCACACTAGCTGCCAGCCCTACCCCCAGGGACTATCGAATAGTTATGTAACTACCAAGATTTCATGCAGTTACATGACTATTCAGTAACACAATATCTAACACTCCTAACGAGGATAATCCATTTTTTAATTAACCCATCTAAAAAGGGCTCCCCCCAGCTCATTGCATTATTTAATCTTAACTGTCTTAGTCCATGAAAAATCCCATGGGAGACAATAAAACCTGCTAGTAACTCAGCAAACAAAATTTCCACACTCTGCACAAGGTGTCTCATCTCAAACATGGGGCAGCAGGTGTGGGTTAGAAACATCATCAACTTCAGGTCCATGTCTGAGGATCCAAAAACAGACATGCCAGGAGTTAGACTCTCTATGGTGCCTGTCCCTGTTTGACACCATAGCTGCAAATGGCCAATTCTCCTACTCCTATCTCAAAAGACACAAGAGGACCTTAATACGGTAGCATTAAGAGCCTGAACCAATACCCACTAAAGTCAATGAGGGCTCATCAACGTGGTAAGTACTAGTTACTCTGCACTAACTCCTCAGGTGGACACTCTTATTGTGCACTATTTTAATGCACTTTGGAAGTATACAAAGCTAAATTTGCTGACGACCCTCTTAGTGTGCAGCAAGGGACTTAGTGCAGAGTAACTAGTGTACTTTAGATTCACATCCTAATCTACTTACAACTTTCATCTGTAGACAAGTCCAAAACGTCTTTCCATTGACTGAAGTGGATCAAGCTCCAAATGCTGAACTAGCTCCCAACCTGAAAATCTGCTGGGTCTCCAGTATGCTCCACAGGCTCCACCTTGGCATTCTCCCTCCCAAGCAACACAGCCATGACCCTCTCTCCCCCAGTATAATTACTGCTCCCTCCTTCATGTCTCCTGGTACCTGCTAGGTTTAACTCTCCATCAGCCCAACTGTTGTGCCTGAATTATTCAATGGCCTCAGATAAACTTTACAATTATCATCTGACTGTGCAGCAATTCAATGCAATCTATAAAACATCTACAGTGTGTAATCCTATGTATTATATATACACACACACAGAACTGGATTTACAATTTAACTGACCTCTGTTGCACTGATATTTTTAGAACAAAAGTAAAAAATGTGTATTGACTTAATTTGACCTAGTACTCCTACAATGCATTGTATTCTGGCTATCATACTATAGGAAAGATACTTGCAATTCATTTTTATATTCCAGTGCATGGAAAGATAGTATTAGACAATATAAGCAAAAGAAAACTGTGCTGCATAAAACATAAGAATCTGAAAGTTATTAACAGTAACAAATGTTACAGAACCAACTATTTTAAGCCATTTATGGCCAAAATCTGGTCCCGCTGAAGATGAGGGCAAGATTCCCATCAAATTCAGAACCAGGACAGGCCTTTGCTTAATGAATTTTAGTCATAGATTGTGAAGTCCTTGGAGCAGCGTCATTATATTGTTTTATTATTATTTCCAGTAGTGTCTCTAGGCCCCAGTCATTATCAGGACTCCATTGTGCTACCTGCCGTATAGATTCACAACAAAACACCAGTCGCTGCACCAATGAGTTTATTAAAATTTGAGGCTCTTGTCCTGCAAAGACTTACAAATGTTCCTAACTTTTCACACTGTGAGCAGAACTACTGTCTGTAAACGGTCTTACTCACAGAATGGAAAATTCGTTACATGTTCATCTTTAATGATGCTTCTCAAATTTAGTTCATGTGATGCTCTCAGACAACCACAGAGCTCCGGTAGCCATACTGGCTTCAATCTCAGACAAATGCATGTGAAACTGGGGGGACAGGAGATTGTTTTATTTTATGTTGTAATTTTTTTTTTCCCCTTCAGAATGCTGTTGCATAGCTTGCCCGGTGACTCAGTGAGTGTCTGATCATATTTGTATTTACATGTTATTTTTCCTTCTTCCCCCTCCAACTAGGCTGGCACAAAGGAGAGCTTTTCCAATGGGAGAAATTAATCTGTTGTGATACTGGAGGACAGTGTGATTACATTTTATGGGACGCAAGAGTTGTTTATTTTGCTGCAAATTAATAAAATCCCCATAAAGACACCACAGATTTATAGGACACAGGACCTACCCCTTCAAATAGGGGGGAAACAGAACAGGTGACAACATACACAGGCACAACGTATGGAAGCACAAACCTAAAAAAGCAGCTGAAGAGCACGGAAATACATAAAAAAAAGTTACAAAGCGTGGCGTGATTAATCTATGCACTACAGACAACAGACACAACCACTACCAGCTAAACGGCACAGGTGCAACCTTTGGAATAGAACCTGCTGCCTCTGATTCGAAACACTACCAGGCTAGACCACAGGCGTTAATAAAGAACGTCCTCATTAAAGTTGTCCCAGCAGCAGCCTAACAGCAGCAGTCCCCTGGTCTAGATAGGGATTGAGAATGTCAGTGGTACAAACACAAAGAATTTGGCTAATATTAGCATATATGCCCCCTGAGCATATTCAGAAAGGATTCTTCAATCATGGTGTAATCTTATTTTCTATTCTTCTTCCCAAACTTATAAAGACACTGTTTCGTTAAGGACTTTCAATATAACAAGTTTTGATTGTCAACTTCTTTTGCTGTAGTCCCTTACAAAAGTGTGGTTAGATTATTTGGACAAGAGAAAAATGTATTTTTCTGCTGTAAAATTACTAAAAACATACTGTTAAAGGACTTTTACTCAAATTTTTCGCAATGGTGTACTTTCCAGAAAAGACCAGGCAGCAAAAATTGCCTATTCAAAATATGATGATGGTAAAAGAAGGGGTTATAATAGAAACTATGTTGCAAACGTAACTATATTTGTCACTATAGTAAACAAAGAAACATACACGATTACATGTATACTAAAATCAAACTCTCAGTGTGTGGGTGAGTGTAGCACACACAATGTTTGATTAAACCCATTTCATGTTCAAAAGAAAATTAAACCAAAAGAATAAGTTATTAAAGGAGCTTTGAAGCAAAAAGCAATGATGTGTGAAAGACTAACCAGAAGAGCTTATTTAAACACAGAGCAGGGAAAACAGAAACTAGGAAATCAGAAGAACAGTCATGAAGGCACCCAGCAGCCTTTTTATGGTATGAAGAATTTTATATCTATGAATACTTTATCCAGATTCAACTACCTTTTTAAAGTTCTCCCCATCAAAATCCTACAGTCCTTCTTCAATAAATTCAGAAAAGTCATTACAAAATTAAACAGCGCTGGTAGAAGATATAAAATTAGTTGCATGTGGCTATAACAAACAAAAGAATCAGAAAACCTCGTACCCTTCCATTTATTTATTTGTATCTGTTGAGCAGCACAATTTCAGTCTGCACATGATCGATTTCATGCTGACCCACAGCAATATTGGAGGGAAATGGAACAATCAGATCTCTCTGATAAATCACAATTTTTTTTATTTAACACTCAAAAATGTACACCACACTCTGCTCTTAAAGTTCATGCATTTCCCTTAATGTACCAACCTAGAAAAATCAGCCTAAGTTTTAAACTATTTTGTATTTCTTTATTCTGAGATGCCTAGCCATAGTACCTCATTTTTTTGTACTTGCTAAGAAAGCAAAGGTTTTTCAAACTGTTTCCTATGAGGAATTTCTCCATGTAACCAGTATCTACGAAGTCAATCCTAAAATGGAAAAAATATTGTTTAAAAATATAAAACCAGATTCACTGTTTATGTGCCAGCAAAGCAGCTGTGAACCTCGCTTAATCCAGCAAAGCAGCAGTGTGCACCAGTGACTCTGGCCCATCATTTTAAACAATTTTCTCTGTTCCAACACATTCAGATAATGAGAATTCTCCCCATGATTAAATCTATTAATCAGTCCCCCATACAGACTTAGACTCTAATTCTAAAAATTTCAAGTCACAAAGAACATCTACAGGTTGAATCTCTCTAGTCCAGCACTTTGGTCTGGCAACATCCGTGGTCCAGCATGATTTTAGTTAGCCAGATGTCCACTTATTACGGATGTGCCAAGTTTCCAATAAAGTTTGTTTAAAGTCACCAGTCCTGGCTCTGAGTGTTCTCTGCGTTACTTAGCTCTAATCTACCCCTTAACATCTTCTAAGAGCCCAGTAAGCAGTGGAAGTGTTGGTAATACTCCTAGACAATACTGACCCTCCCCTCCCCCCCCCCCCAGTTTGACAAATTCTCTGGTTCTGCACCAGTCAAGTCCTGAGGGTGCTGGACTAGAGACATTCAATTTGTACTAAACTTTATAAATAACTCATATCTATTACATCATATAAGTGCCTATCCATTACATCATATAAATGCCTACCCAAAGAATCTTGGTAGAGTGCTATTCCCATTCATAAACTAGGTACCTTCTGGCCAAAATTTCACAAACTCATTTGAGATCTCTGTTTCACCACCCATCCCAGAAATAAAATGGGGAGATTCATTAGTGCTAGACATTATAATTTTATAGGTTTACTTGATCATTTTTGGTGCATCTGTCCCAAAATTGAAATCTCATGGTGGGGTATAATCTAATCCTGCAGAAATGTCTGAATCAACTGTATTTACCTCCAGTCCATGGGTATAGTCTCCAAGTCTAAGGGTAAAGTTTAAACTGGTGTGCCTGGCTCACAAAAACCCTCTGGACAACTTATTGATTAGAGGGAAACACTGATGACAGACCAGGGAAAGGACAATGAGTCCCTCCATTACACAGATCCAGTGGTCCTCCCTGCTCATATAAGTGGCTTGGAAAGCCATTGTGATAAAGACTGAGGTGAATGAAAATTATGTCTGGGCCTGGGTAGCATGTGATGAATTTTGTCTCCATGACTCTCATTCATTTTACTCACAAAAACCTAAGAAGAATGTCTGTTTATCTATATACGTAACTGTATGTTGTCCCAGATACGAGACTGAGTTAGTAAGGGTTAAACTGAGAACACACAATTAGCAAATCCACAATAAATTATGAGAGTGTTACTTCCTTCCAGTGGGACAAACTCTGAATTTCTCACTTGGTTTTTCCTCAATCCTTACTCAGGCAAGACATCCATTTTATTTTACTATTTTAATGAAAGCATGGTGGATATATGATGATGTAGGTGATTAGTCACATGCCCCAACATAAGGTGGCATAATCCAAGCAGAAGATATGCACAAACACAAGGCTGCAGAATTCCTAGCCAATGATTCCTTCTCCACCAAGGAGTCCTTGTCCTGGGCAGGGGACCAACTGTACTGTATAAACATAGGACAAAAGACAATCCCTGCTCCCAAGCTATTACAGTTTAGTAGTCATGCTTGAACAAGAGCAGTGTCTTATTCCCTGCCCACATATAAATTTCCACTGCACTCCTAAATGAAAATGGAAAAAATATAAAAATGCTTCAATTTATTTCCATTCAATGGCATGAAGAAAAAATAATATATATATGAGATTTAGAATGGAAACACCAACTCACCTTTAACTACAATGTCAATCCTGCAAGACTTTGATAAGGCATGTAATTTATTAACCCCCTTTTAGACACGGACAAAGCAGGAGGCTTCAGTGAAGTTTCTGAAGAGCGTGCAGCACTAAAGCTGAAAAATAAAGAGCTATAAGGCGATAAGTGTATATGTACTCGATACAGACGGCAGTAAAATCTCTCAGTGAATTCAAAAGCAGCAGGATTTTAAGCCTTACTACTTTTTACAGCCAGACTCCAACTGATTACTGTGCAGTTTGGATCAAGCTTGCAGTACCTGTAGCATTCACTAAAAAAAACGCAGAAGCAGAAAAATCTAACCATGACATTTCAAACCATAATTCTATTTTTTATGCTTCTGGGACAAATTTCTCCTCTCACACCTGAAGGACAGATTGTGACTCAGCTATCCACTATATACATGGGACTCCCATGCATGGTAAAAAAGTTCCAGACATGTGGAGAGAATGGAACAGTTGAGTTGAGATCTGCTCTGAAGACTAGAGAGTATAAATCTGCTTGGAGAGATTGACTTCTTTAAAGAGAACAGAAAACAATATATCCTGTGGGCACTGGCATGCTTTAGCACACACACACAGACTGGCAGACAAAGGATCAGCTTTAACAAATATTTTCTAATTAATCAGACCCGTGATCTTGAAGATGGAATTTTCTTTCCCTTCTTTTTACAGTTAATTTCTTTATCTATTATGCACTTGAGGAGACTCCATTGTACAATTATTTTATTATTTGTTATACAGAAAAATATATTTGTGAATAGCTCTATTATTTGGGTACTCAGCCTTCTTGTGCACAGAAAGTTTCCTTTCTGAACAGGCATTCATTCATTCCGCTGTACCATTGTACATTTTATGGCTTGGCATACAGAAAAAAATTCTTTTCTTTTTATTTCCTTCAGTGGTTCTATTATTGTAATACTTTTTAAAGTAGCTTCCATTTTATTTATACTACATCAATTATGATGTAGCTACAATAAATCTCAACATATTCCAAAATAGACCTCATTAAAAATTTTATATAAAAATCTTTTTTAAGACTTGGAACAATCCCCCAAAATATCTTTACATCACTTTCTACTTGATTGAAATCATAAACATGAACTGCATACTGTGCTTATAAGATTGAATTAATAAAGAACTGAACTTTATATAAGTCTCTCCTACAGTCCCTGACTTCGGTGAAGAGTTTCAAGTGCAGCTAATCAGAGGTTACTGCCTATTAGGGAATTCACCCTTAGTCATTAATACCTTTACTTTATTTCTATGAGGTAAGCAATATATTGTAGATGATGATTTTCAGTATTCAATATTGTAATCTTGCTTTAAAAGTTTTTATTCATCTGAAAGTTCTTCTCCTGTTCTTTTAGTACTGTTGGTTATAAATACAGACATTCTCTAGTACAAATTTTAAGACCACAAGAAATATTTTCAGTGTCACCACTGTGCATAAAAGAGGAAATCATGTTGTGTTAAAATTCTCTGTCTCAAAGGCTACGTCTAGACTACAAAGGTAAGTTGGAAAAAGATATGCAAATTGCGATTCACAATTTGCATACATTTTCCTGCTTTTCTGTTTAAAGAGGCTTTCCCAAAATTTGGCGTGTTTACACACTCTTTCAACCCATCCCTTCTTCCTCATAGAATGAGGTTTACAGGGCTGGCAAAAGAGTGTTTCCGCTTTTCTGAAATTTTTTTCAGAAAAAACACATTCCTTGGACGCAGCATTGCTTTTCCGGGATACCTCTGGTATCCCGGAAAAGCACTGAAGTTTAGATGTAGCCTAACTTGAGTTTTTAGTACCATACCTAGTAGGAAGTAAAAAACAACAACATAAATATATAAATATATAGGACATTTTTAAGTCTTCCATAGCTGAAATCCTATCTAGACATTGCTAAAAAATCCAAATAAAAAAGCCATAAAAGAAAGAGCCTTAGTTTATCATTTACCTACACTGGCTTCTTTGCATGATACCTTTGAACTACCTCCCAAGAGTTCTGATTTTAGGCTCCAGAGTCGGTGGGAACTTTTGTATAATATAACTTAAATTCAAGGTGCAAGAGTCCATACTATAGCCCAGATCTTCTGCTCGTGTAAACTGGTGTAACTCTATCAAAAGTCAATGAAGCTATGGTGATTTACACCAGCTAAGAATGGATTCTATTTTGGTACAGGTGTCTTTTGAGTACAGCAAGAGCTGTTGATTCTACCAATAGTGATACAAGTACTATAATCAATGGCACATAAATATTCTAGGTACATTTATGGGTGAACCAATCCACACTTGAAAAAATAATTCATTTGTAAAATGATACTGAAATGGCTCAGATTCTGAGTAAAGCTTAGCTTGTGCCTCAATGGAGAACTTTATTTCTTTTCTGAAGAAAACTGCATGGAACTCAACAAAAAGAAAAGTGTAGCTGCTGGAAATTCTCACAATAATTATTTTAAAAGCAAGAATTTACTTCAATGTACAGAAAGATAGCAAATGTCTCTCAGATATGAAATAAAGAACCACACTGATAAGAGCTCTTCACATTCAAACTCTGAGGGTATGTCTACACAGCACCCTTAGCTCAAAGTAAGCTACGCAATTTATGTAACACAAAATTGGGCAGCTTATTTCTAGTGTATTTTGAAATAGCTTATTTCATAATTAGGTGCTGTGTACACAGCATCAAATTTTGAAATAACTCACTATTCCGAAATTTCCCTTAACCCTCATTCCATGAGGGTTACCGGGGCGTCGGAATAAGCTGCCAGTAATTTCAAAATCTACTTCACAATAACGGGCTGCTTTAATAGACACGGAATAGCTATTTTGGGATACTTCTGGAATCCTGAAATAGCTCCGCAGCATAGATGTACCCTAACATAGAAATGTCAGAGATTTTAGAACAGTGTAACTACAGAGACTTTAGAACAGCATAACTACATTTAAATAATATGAAAGGAATAATACTGAGGTTCTCAAACTTTTCACGGTGAAAAGCATATTTCAATACAGAGATTGGATGGTAGACTGATCTGCCTGTATTCTAATTTTCATAGGCCCCTACTTTTTCCTTTTGCAATCCTCCAACATCTCTGTGGAAACTGGAAATTAACATGGGAAATCAATGTTTACAGTGTTATGCTACTGTTGTGTTGGCCCCAGGATATTAAAGACACAAGGTGGATGAGGTAATATCTTTTATTGGACCAACTTCTGTTGACGAAAGAGAAACACTTCTGAGCTTACATTGAGTTCTTTTTCAGGTCTGGGAAAGGTATTCAAATAAGCACAAGATGGAACAGATTTTTAACATAAGCCATTAATGAATATTTTAAGACACCATTCAAGGTTGAAGAGGGCAAGGGGCAGATTTAATATCTTTAAGGCCACTACCACATGAGTAATCTCTCAACTGCTAGTCTAATTTGAATTTATAAACCCAAGATAATTCCCTTTTTAAACGTTAAAATTTCATTTTGAAACTTACAAAGCCAAATTAGTACCTCAGGAAACTCCAATAAAGTCACTGAAGTTACATCAGGGAGCAATTTAGCCCCCTAGAGTCCAAAAATTATGGATGATTTTACCGACTGTTCTCAGACTGTGGGCCATGAGTTGCCCACCTTGAATGTCCACCAGTAGCTGACAATGACAAAATGGTAGAAGGAAGAATGTGCTCTTGAGCAGAAACACTTTACCTGCCTAGGCTGCTGCAATGTGAAACTGACTAGCCTACATGATCTTTATCAGCTATATTCCTATAAGACGCTTCAGATAAAGTGCTTCATTACGGGAGTGACTCTGTCCCTTTTGCAGGGACACTAAACAGTCAGAAAGATGATAAGCAGGAAAACTCAGAAAGAGAGAACAAAAATTATGGACAAACACAGAAAAGAGCAATGAAGAAGGGCAAATGGACACACAAAGAAGAAATAAAATGGTGCACACTGACAGAGAAATGGGAGGGAGGAGACAAGACTCTGGGAAAAAAAGACAAGGGGGGGGAACAGGTAAGCATGAAGGGTTAAATTCACCCCTGTGCATAGTTAACACAAGGCTTATGCACTACTTAATTTCCACTGAATCCCATGGGTGCGTCTACACAGCACCCTAAACTCGAAATAAGTTACGCAATTTGCGTAGCACAAATTGCGATTCTTATTTAGATTCTATATCAAAATAGCTTATTTTAAAATTTGGCATGTCCACACAGTGCCAAATTTTGAAAAAAAAAACCCCACATTATTTCAAGACATCCCTTAACCCTTAAGGAACAAGGGTTACAAGATGCCGAAACAACGCGCCTATTATTTCGAAAAATATTTTGAAATAACGGGCGGCTTGTTAAGACACGAGGTAGCGATTTTGGGATATTTCCAGTATCCCAAAATAGCCGCACAGTGTAGACATACCCTATGAGTCTATGCTATTTTACTTTTTCTGTGTGAAACACTCCTGTGCAGAATACTAGCACAAGACTTAAGTGATACTTACGTCTCCAGGCTTCAGTGAAACGTCATTGATGCACAGGCCTTGTGCTGATCATCTGCCCAGGAAAAAATTTCATCCCAAAAGAGTAAAAGAGCATAGCAAATAGAGGCCGATACCAAAGGAAGATATGAGGAAAGACCACTGATCTCCCAAAGTATTTCCTCTAATTCTAGCATCCCTCATAATTATTCCAAAATTTGTTATTGTCTAACACAATGCATGTATATTTTAAAATTTTTTTTTTTAAATGTGTATTCAATTACACATTTGGGGTAATTTTGTTTGATGGTGAGCCCTGAGAACTGATCCTGGTTCTCGGGTGAGTCCTAACCAGAAATGTCTTGAGAGTCACAGAGCAATAATGAGGGATATTAAGAGGCAATATATTACATTGCAATATGTAGTATAATTTTAGGTTGTGCTTTTGGGGAATTTGGTGCTAACTCCCTTAAATTATTTAAAAATTACCAATATTAGTAAGTCAACACTCATCTGACTGCTTAGATCACAAAGCACAAGTGTTTTTGCTGATGTGGAAGGGAGACTCCATTTGAATAGCCAATGCTAGTGTTATTCTTTTAGGGTACCAGATACTTGTTTCCACTCTAATTTGTCTTAACTGCTTACATAAATTGCCTCATTGCTTTCCTTATTGATACCAAAATACTGCAGTTAATAAGAAAACCACAGACACCATAATAAGTCATCTACACACATCTCATCTCATCTCACATCACGGGTTACAAGTTACACACTTTGCCTCCAAGGTATCTGGGCCATCTCTATTTCTTGTATTTTATCTAGAACAAGGCAGAAACATCCCTCCTTCTATAGTAAGGAGGAGGAAGTTCTTGTGGTTAAAGCAAAGGCTAGTGAGTCAGATGAGCATGTTCAATTCCCAGACCTGACACAGACTACTTACGTGAATCTGGCCAAAATACTTCACCTCTCAGTGTCTCAGTTTCACATCTGAAGGGTGTCAGGAGGTTTAACTAAACTCTTGCTTGCAGAGTGTGGTGAGGTATTTGGGTGGGAGGTACAAAGTGTTGATATAACTCCTGTGCAGTTGGTAACACAGAAGTTTTGTGTCTCTGCTGCTGAGAGAATGATTCCTTACTTCTGGAGGCAGGAGAAAGTCATAAATAAGCTGAGCAACAGGCTAAAAAAAGAGGGTACACTCAACGAGAGCAACCTATCCTTAATGCAACTAGTACACTGATTAAAGAATGCACTATTGCAGTGCATCGGGGAGTGAACACCGGGAAATTTCTCAATTCCCTTGACCTTACTCCAACTTACTGGGTTGTACTATATTAGCTAAAGCCATCCTTTTATTTATAATTCAGAGATGTATAATTCATTCTTGTACGCTCATTTAAGAAAGCACGGTAGCTAAACCACTAACCCTTAAGCATGGTCTAGCAGTGGCATTGGGGGAGTTAGCCACACTCTCTCACCTATGCTGGCAAAGTCACTACTCTGGCTGTGAAGAAAACCACAATGTGGGAAGGAAAGCCTACAAAAGAATGAAAACAGAAAGTGTCTAAAGCCTTGGCAGAAGGACATTAAATAAAATAGAGAGTGGTGACTCATTTTGGCAGTGAATCTACCTCAACCCCTTCAAAGGCTTTGGCAAGAGTCCTCGGAGGAGACCCCAGGCTTTTGCCAAGCCACAAAACACCACAATTATTATCGCAGCAGTCATCAACAAAACAGATTTTGTAAACTGACTTGTTGGCACATAGATTAAAGAAGCTATAAAAAGGAAGAACAGCTGTTTGGGTTGCCCTATGCAGAAAGTTACTATATAAAAAGTAATTTTATACATATCATATAGACATACATGTGCATGTACACCCCCGAGTAGAGACATGAAGAATATACAAAGTATCATAAATTCAAACTGCAAAAAAAAAAAAAAAAAAAAAAAGGCAAAACAGACCCACTTTACAAGCAGAATATTAATTAGTGCCAAAAGTTTCTGAAGGATTTCATTCCATGAAAGATACATTGACAGGTTTGTAAAATAAAGGGCCTGATTCTCCTTCTCATTACCACACTGTAATGCTGTTGGCTGCAAGTAAGTTATTCCCCACATACAACATGGTGAGATGAGAATCTAGAACTACTAAGAATGGCTCTTTTTAAGCCATGCACAATGGACCAAATTCTTCACTCGTTTACATTTGTGTAAATCACTGGTGAAGAAATGATATTAAGTGAGAAGAGAATCAGGCCCAATGATCATTTACCATAAATAATGACACACAGGAAGAAGTACGTGGAAATCCTCCCATGGCCTATACATTCATAATATTGAAATGCAATTATTAACTTTATTAGGTGTTTCCATGATATAGGTTGATTTGAAAATCTGGTGTAAAACAAAAAAGCAGCAACAGGAATTTAAAATCAAGCTCATAGCCAATTATGTTTATCTAAAATGCAAAAACAAATTCAACAGCAGAATTAAATCCCAAAGTTGGTCAACAAAAAGATGACTCACAATTTTTATACTAGTGTGTATGTAGCTTTTAAATGTCTCATTGTCTTCTAATTTAAAGCAGCTGCTCTTTAAATTTATATGTTTCTATTACATTTCAGGGGGATTGGAAAGAGGGACAAGGGTGTTTTAATCTTGCTTTATTTAACAAACATTTCACTAAGTACTATTGTATTCACTTCTAAGTTCCACAGTGATTTGTTTTTTAAGTTAGCAAGGAAAATACATAATGTTGTTTCCTGAATTTCTATCACTCCATATTTTTGACAGTGTATAACATTAGAACAGATTGAAAACACCTATTAAAGAATGTGTTTAAACTCATAACATTCACCTCCACAACTAACTTTTATATGCTCTTTCTATCTATTCATCTTTTAGAGGCATTGATCTTTTGCACTGAAGGATTCAGAGTCCAAATTACATCATCAATAACATTTGGTTTGCTAGATGTACCATTTGGACTACAGGTAGTGATAGCTTTCAGAAAGAGAGCATGGAATTTGTAAACAACCTTCAGTTCAAATTCAGGGGAAGGTAAAAGTACAAGGCTTTGGAAAATATCTTGAGTTTAAAAACCTCAATACAAGCAGTTATAGCTGAAGGAACATATGCAGTTTTGTCAGTTCCCTCCTCCAACAGGATCAGTCATAGAGCAAAATGCATTTCAGGTGCTTTAGTTTCTGTAGGAGAAATGACATGGCCTGTTGACCCACCCGTCAGTGTTGGCAGAGAATAGATCCTTGCAATGCTGAAATACTTGAGCTTATCAGAAAGTGCTAATTAGTTTACTAGTTTAATACCTTCTAGCTAGCTGATCCAAGGACCTGTTGCATCAGCAATGGAGAATGATACTTGCCTCTTAGGGTTTGGTGTTTTAATTTTGTTCTTATAGATGAATGTGTACTGAGTTAACCATAGTTGCTAAGAAGGGGGAAACTATTTAGGAGGGCAGCGTAACTAAGTGATATGGGCTCAATCAGAATCAGTAAACACAGCGCTTAAATATACAGACCTTCTGAATACAAGTATTTTGTAAGAAAACACTGCACCTGCATGCCATGAGTCTAACTTAACATCATTTTGGCTATGTAAATAAATATATACAACTTCAAAATGACACATTCTTCAGGGTTTTTTTTCGTATATATGTACAATGCAAACATTCCAAATTAATGCTGTATTTACAACTAGTATGTGCAGGCAGGCCTTTAGCTCAGAATACCCAGGATTTAAATAAAATCCAGATTTTCAAGTTTTTTTAGATCATAATATTTTGTCTTATCTTTATTCGATGCTTTTATCTTTTTTTTTTTAACCAGCTACTTCAGGACCATATAATGCATAACACAGCCTTAAAATTAACTAACATGCCAGCAGAAGTAGTAAGTTTCACCTATCCAAGTATTCAAAAAGCATCCGAGCATACACTGTCTCCTGTGTAGCCTGGAGATCCCTGTTGAGTTGATGCCAAGTCCCTGAAAAGTTGGACACTATATCCGGTATTTACACTAAGCTAAAATTCTAATCAGCACTAACAGCAGTGTGTTTTAATTCACCCTCATGATTTTATTTCAATCTGTTAAGAAGCAAAACTGCCAGAAAGCAACTGCTATAAACTTAAGTAAACAAATGCAAAAATGAAATAAATTTTAAACCTGTTGTATAAAGTTTGCACCACTTCAGAAACACAGTACAAAAGAACGTAGTCAGAAGTGTCAGTTAAACCTGTTCTCTTCAGAGTTCTTTTAAAGTACTGCACCTTCTATTTCATTTTTGCAACATGTTTGGTGCATTTTAGCCAAGGAAGGAAAATGCTTATGTTATTTCACACTGGCTATTTCACCTCACGTCTTCCCTTAAATAGCTTTCTGCCAAGCACTGTGAAAAAAGAACACAGTGACTACTTAAATCTTTGGATGACACTATAAATCATAGTGCCAAAGGGGCTGGAGCCAAATCCTGCATCTTCCTTATTTTGGGGGGAAAGAAATCAACAGGAAAATTCTCAGAAGTTGGTCACCATTTTGGACCTGTTCTATGTGTTCAGACCTTGGCAGCCATCTTACAGCTTGGCAACCATTTTGAGAATTTGTCTGGCAAATTCTCAGAACTCGCTGACACTGTTTAAGCAGAATGTTGGTTAAATATAGTCCAAATTAAACAATACAATATGATACCAGGTAAAATCACCCTTAATAAATCCATCTGACAAAACAGTTTACAAGTAGATCTTTAAATAGTGAGTGACATTCTGATTTCCTTAGCAGAGAACACATTCCACTAAGGAAGTTCAGACTGCATGCTCCTTAACCCTTTAACAGGCTTTTCACTCAAAAACAAAGCCTCCGAAAATAATTAGGAAATAAAACTTCCAGGACACAAGACACAGAACTAAACTAAACTATCCAAGAATTAATATATAGTACAGTAGGCAATGCTGTTACTGTGGCTGTACAGTAAAATGGGATAGATCAAAAACTTAACAAAATACAGAATACATTCTCTCTTTTGTTAATGTTTAATGAGGCCATGGAAACTAACTGGAATCAAAGTACAGGATCCTCTTTCTTTGGATTACAAAAACATAGGCAGCAAAATAGAGATTTGCAACAAAACTCTATAAAATATCTACAAGTTAACCAACAGCTTTATACAAAACTTCTTTCAAGGAGCAACAGTTTCTGTTTTATTGTGAACTTTCCCCATGTGCTTCTCTTCAAGAACAAAAAATGTTTGAAGTGGAAATTTATATTCAAGCAGCTGGCTATTTTAAAATAGGCATACTTTATTAA
Source organism: Pelochelys cantorii (assembly GCA_032595735.1). Lineage (NCBI taxonomy): Eukaryota > Metazoa > Chordata > Testudines > Trionychidae > Pelochelys > Pelochelys cantorii. The sequence goes on from CM064334.1 coordinate 50,285,824, forward strand.
CAGATTCTAATTTCGGTGAGTCAAGGTGGGTGAGGTAATATCTTTCATTTTGGTGTCTAATTTTGGTGTCATGTGCAAACAAATACTTTTATTTTTCTCACATCCCACAAAATCAGTGTGTTTTCAGACCAACTGCCTCTCTCTTTTTGGCAGTACCAAAATCTGAACTCCTGCTCTGGGCCCATGCAAAGAAAGGCATGGTTGTTACAACATAATTTAGCCCAAAATTAGGAAAATAATTTAATAGATAGACACTTCAGTCAAGAGCAGGATAGATAACCTGCAGAAAACCATGTTGGTATTGCTAGTGGGAAGAATGGGGATAGAAGAAGGAAATTTCACTGCAAATTCTCCCAAATGTTTTAAACAATCCTCTTATTGAACAAGTTCATTTTTCATATTTAATGTACTGTAAATATATTTAATCATTTCCCGAGGAATTTGCAATGAGTGTTTTTACAGAACAAACAATATGATCTCCAGGACTGATTTACAAAAGTATCGTCTACATGAGCTCTAATTCTGTAAGTCTATTTGAATAAAACTTAAAAGATAAGACACAAGTAAAATCAAACACTTGGAAAACTGAGTGTGTGAAAAGGCAAATATTTGAAGATAATAAACAGTATCCATGTATTAAAATGACACCTTGGGAAAATATTCAATGCCCATTGGAAATGCTTGTGACACACATTATAGTCTGCTTCTTATCTTGAAATAATTTACAATGGCACAGAAAAGATCAAGGTCTATAAACAAACTTTTTTTCTTGAATTCTGAATTACATAATAACTGGAATTTTTATCCTCACACTTTTTCTTGCCCCTTTGACATTTTAAGGGAGAAAAGTTTTAGAAGCCAATTAATTAATTAGTTAATTAAGACAATTGAAATGACAACATTAAGTACAAAAAATATATGCTGAAATGGATCAAAATAAAGTCTTGATGCTGCTGGATATTTTTATATTGAAGGACAGTATCTGCAGTTGCATGACGTCAGCTGTGCTAGAATAGTTCGGAATGCATTGATAAATTGCTCCATCGATTTTGTTCTGCTTCACTTACCATAATTATAGCACAGTAATGGATGACATGAGTGATATATTTTTTCTTTAAAGCAAAGCCAAGAGTTTGCCTGTTTCTTTATGAGATTAGACCAAATCTTTTCAATTATTATAACAAGATTGATATCTAAAAGTGTACTGGGGTAAGATACTTGCTTCAAATGTCCATATTTAAAGATTATTGGTTAAATATTGAAATACAATTCAAACAGAATTTTCAAATGTTTTAAACAACAGTGTCATTTTGGTAATATGAAAGATGTTGTATTATCACAATTTCCATTCTAAATCTTCCATTCTCTCTTCCATCGAAGACCTACTTCTGCAATTATTATTCAAGCAAGAAAGGATTAGTTGTGTAGTCCTACCATGACTCCTCCCATGGAAATCACTGGCAAAATTATTACTGACTTCAGTAGGAGAAGGACTGGGAGGCCTAAATTACACTTTTCGAATATTTAAAGGCCATGTTATGCCCTTAGCTATTCAGGTGCAACTCCCACTGAAATCAATTCATGAGCTGTATGCATGGATCTGAGGAAAGAATTTGCTTCTGACAATTACTTTCGAGTCCAATCCTGCAAGCCATTATTCACTGGATTACAGCTGTAAGTAAATGAGCAAAGGTGTGGCAGGAATGGGTCCTTCATTTTAAACAGCGTAAGAACTACAGATGTAAAATCCTGGTAAATCAGTTAACCAGTTAAATGTTATGTTTAACCAGTTAACCAATCAAATGGAAGCGGGAGGGCCATTGGTGGGGGCTGCTCCGGCTAGGCAAGGCCTGGTGCAGATGCGGGCAGTGGCTCCTGTGGACAGTGGCTGCTCTGCCTGGGCTAGAGTGCCTCCCACCCACACAGCAAGCCCTGCAGGGCTGGAGCAGCCCCCTGCACACACAGCAGGAAGGGGGCTGGAACAGCCCACCAGTTAACTATAACTTGTAAGCATCACCCTCACCGGTTAACCAGTTAACCCGGTTAACCATTCGCATCCCTCATAAGAAAATATGCTGGAACAGACTAGTGGTATATCTAGAACAGTGTCCTGTCTCCAAAACTAGCCAGTATCAAAGGAAGCCCCAGAAGAAACTTCAAGAACTGAAAAGTGGCCAGATTAGGGATTATTTACCTTTCTATTTCCCCTGAAGGTTTCATGCTAGTCAGTTCAAAATTGGCTTAGCCCTGAAATATGAGGTTCTCTCTCCCTCCCAATACTCTCTTATATGCATTAACAACTAAAACTCTCAATATTTTTGTTATCCATAGAGACAGCCAACCTTTTTGAATCTTATGGATTCTTTCATACAAACTGTATTTTAACGTGTTTTATGGAAATAATAAATGTGGTCACTTAGTTATGTTTTTAAAATGTCAGCAGGAGAGAGAAATGAATAAGCAAGAGAGAAAATGCATGTTTGCAAATGAAATGAGAATAGATGAGGCAGAAATTTAAAGGAATACTATTTCAGAAGGCAAAGTCATTTTAAAACTATAAAGGAGAAGGCTCTTGCACCAATAACAGATTGTATGAATGAACACAGAAAAGGTTTGCATACCGTAGTAACTCTGCCAACCCAAACTGTCCTTTAGCTTATTAGGGTACGTCTAAACTGCAACATTTTAAAAAAATAACTAGCGCTATTCCGAAATAACTTAGTCCGTGTCTGCACAGCAGGCAGTTATTTCGAAAGAGTGTCAAAATACTGTCAAGCAGGAGAACTTCTTACTCTGTCTCCTGTAACCCTCATTGTACGAGGAGTAAAGGAAGTCGGAGGAAGAGTGCTATATTTCAAAATAAACTATTTTGAAATAAGATACGCAATTGATGTAGCTCAATTTGCGTAGCTTATTTCGAGTTAAGCCATGCAGCGTAGACGCACCCTTAAAGAGACAATGTGGGTGACGTAATATCTTTGACTAGACCAACTTCTCTCCAGAGCTCTTCTTCTGGTCAGCCCAGACCTGAAAAAGAGCTCTGTCTAAATACAAAATACTATCTCTCTCACCAACAGAAGTTGGTCCAATAAAAAATATTATCTCACCTATCTTGTCTCTCTAATAACCTGGGACCAGCACAGCTGCAGCAACTTTAGCTTCTTAGATATATACTTCTTAATGAAAAAAATAAATATATATTGTACATATACTCACAAGCAACAAAAAAAAAATCTATCACATACTTATTAATTTGGCTACTCCTGCCACACCTCTAGTGATGGAAAAAATAATAATTTTTTTGAATGGATGATTTTAATTAATAAGACTATTCTACTACATAAACAACCATACACCCAGTACCTTTTTACAAGGAATTTTTTTTCATGAAATCTCACATTGGCTAGTTCGCACATACTTTAGAATGTTTATTGAAAACCGATTCTAGTGGATTTAATACTGTCCCAAGCGATTTTTTTCAGTGTCGGGTTTAAAAAGGAACATCATCCATGTCTGAAAAAATTTTCACCCACAAAAATCCCCCCTGTAAATGGCATAAAAATGATCTATACTTATAACTGCTGAATTCCTTTTCTTCTCATATTACAAAGTCTGTCACTGGAAATAAAATGTAACTTGGGACGATTGTGGCAGCTATCAAACTCCCTTTGACACCTTATAATGTCTGAAACCCAGACACCCAAGGTTTGCATCAGTAAAAAACTCCATTATGTAGTGAACAACTCAAAACCTACTATCGACCACATTATTGATTTTTAGTGGAGAAACTAAGAAGGGAAAAGCACCAGAGAAGATAGGGTTTCTTTTTCCCCCCTCATCTTTAACTTAGAGGCTGCCAAACTCAGGTCTTCTCAGGCATAAGCCATCAGACGTTTGTGTTGCAGCTAGCCAGGATGTCTGCCTAAGATAATTCAAGCTGAAGGCAGACAATCTGCAGTGGGAGCTGATTAGCCACTGACTTCCAACGTGACCTGTCTCAGTCCCAAAAGAAGCTTCTTGACAGTAAGATATGGAGGCTACACAACAGCTGAAAAAAATATGGTTATCTTTTCAGATGGTATTTGAGGCCATCTGACTTTCATACTTCAGTAATTAAGACGGCCTTTTTCCAATTGGCAAGTTCTTACCCTGGCCTTCAGAAATATTTCAGCATGTATTGCAAGAACATGTCTAAAAGAGATTAATTTTTTTTAATTAATATAGCTAATAGGAAACAGTTGAGAATTTAAACATGCCCTAATAACACAAAGTGTTCAAATAGCATGTTAAAGGCCAAACTTTTTATAGCCCCATTTCTTCATCAACAAAGTAAATTTACACCATTGTTAACCCAAGCTGCCACTCTGAATTTACTCCTAATTTACACCAATATAAGCAATGGAAACTTTGGCCAAATATATTAAGTGAAAACTGGAAAAATAAAAACTATAAGCTTGATTTTGTTCCTTCACAATTTCAGAAAAACTATCTTAAAGTGTGCTGAGGCTTATTTTACTCAAATCACATGTAGCACATTGGATTTTTAATATGGAAATTGTATGGCTACAGTTCAAAATCCAGGAGGGCTTCTGAACCCTATGCATTTCACTGCTGAATTTCAGCCACAGGGAAACACTTATTTTTCCATTTATAAAGCGTATGGTAAAGGTGTAAATCCTAATGTATATTTTACACCGGAAGTGACAATATTAGAAAATCACTTTAATAAACCTCAAAAAGTTGCACACACTTGGTTGGAATGGGCATGAACAACACATCTCAAAGAATAACTATTACGAGAAGGTAAGTGGTTTTCCCCTCTGTTTGCTTTCTGCCTTTTGAACCTTTCCAGATTTTCCAGATCTGCAACCATGAGAACAATGAACTGTTTAACATGAAAGCTGAGCTTCTGGAATGCTCATGGCTTTGTCTAGGGCCTTAAGAAAAAAGCGTGTGGCAAGATTTGCAATAGCATTGCAAAAGATAGCAAAATTGGTGTAGAGAAAAAAATGATTGAATTATGGGATATAAATGTAGAATGGCTTCCTGGATCGTAAGAGGGTTGTAATATGAGAGGAGATTAATAAGACTGGGACTTTTCAGCTTGAAAAAGAGATGACTAAGTGAGGATATGATAGAGGTCTATAAAATCATGACTGGTATGGAAATAACCTAGGGTGGTCACCAAATGATATTAACAGGTAGGTTTAAAATAAATAAAAGGAAGTATTTCTTCACACAATGCAGTTAACCTATGAAACTCCTTGCCAGAGTTGTGAAAGCCAGGACTTTAAGGACAGGTCTACACAGCAGGGCTAAACTCAAAATAAGCTACGCAACTTGAGCTACATCAATTGTGTAGCTTAAGTCGAAATAGCTTATTTCACCTTTTGGTGCTGTCCACTGTAGTGGATCGAAGTGGCCGCTCACTGACCCTGAAGGGGAAGAGCCCCTCCCTGAGCCTTGGTGAGCAGCACCTGGCCCTAGCAACCCACCTAACAGGAAGCCAAGGAGGCAGGGCCAACCAGAGAGCCCAGTCAGGCCCCAGTGGCCAAGGAAACCAGAAGCTTCCCCTGCACTCCCAAGTTAGGAACTGGACCCTGGGAAAGCCGAGAACCAGCCGGGGCCACCAGGCCCACTACTGGAAGACTGCCCCGAGGGTTTGTTTACTTGGCCGGAGGACTCCGAACCACAGTGCCCAGATGACTTGCTCTGGACCCAGGTACAACCCAAGGGGGGGAATGGAAACAGCCCAGGGATAGCTGACCCAGCAACAGAAGGTGTTGTGGTATGGACCCCCGCTGACCCAGCAGCCAACTACTCTACTGCTGCTAGGGCCCTGGGCTGGGGGACAGTGTAGTGGGCGGGCCTGCGTCCCCCCTCGGCTGTTCCCCTCCAGTGTCCTGCATCTGCCAGACCTCCACCTGAGCAAGGGGACCTGGCTGCGGTTGTTGCAAATGGGCCTTGAACTATTTATTTGTTTATTTGCTTGCTGCCCCACCCTGAACCAGGGCTTGGGCCTACAAACTGTTTCCCTGCAGCCCCGCCCTGAACCAGGGCCCCGGCTTATAAACTGCTTTCCTGCTGCCCGCTCTGATCCAGGGTCTGGGCGTTGAACTAACTGGGTAGTTGTCTGTTACCCATCCCTGAATTAGGGTTGGGCCTCAAAACAGTCTTTGGGGTACACTGTCGTCCTGCCCGGAACAAGGGCTGGCTTGTAGATTTTTTTAAATTATAGACTGTGTGTTGGTGTAGTGGGGCCAAGTGGCCGCTCACTGACCCCGAAGGGGAGGAGTCGCTCCCTAAGCCCCACCAGGCTATATCACACAGCACTTATTTCAAAATAGAGCACTCTTCCCCCAACTTCCCTTACTCCTCATACAATGAGGTTTACAGAAGTTGGAGTAAGAAGCCCGTTATTTTGAATTTATTTCAAAAAAGCGGGCTTGATGTGTAGACATGCATTATGTTATTTCAGAATAATTGATGTTATCCGAAATAACACTGCTGTGTAGACATGCCTGACAGGGTTCAAAAAATAAGTAGATAAATTCATGGAGGATAGGTCCATCCATGGCAATTAGCCAGGATGGAGAGGAATGGTAATCCTAACCTGTGTTTGTCAGAAGCTGGGAATGGGCAACAGGGAGTGGATCACTTAATGATTATCTGTTCTGTTCATTCCCTCAGAGGCACTTGGCATTGGCCACTGTTGGAAGACAGGATACTGCGCTAGATGGACCTTTGATCTGATGCAGTATGATCGTTCTTATGTAAGCGTTGTGTTAAAATGTGAGGAGTTTGTTATAAAAAATTAGAAGTACACTCTGCCTGATAAAAATGTGAATATACTGAATTACCAGTGCAGTGACCAGAATTTGCCATATTTAATCAACAATGTTAATGAATTGTGAGGTCAAATTGATTTTATGTATTTCATGCATGTATTCCAGTGTTCAGCTCTGTGAATTTTTACTTTTTTACAGAGCCGTATAAGAGCAGATAGGGAAGGAGTCCTTTGTGTCTGGAATGGTTGTATCCAATCTTATGGGTGTTTTAACTTTCTTTTGCATATATTTCCTTGTTAAAAACTTTTCATATTACACTCACTCACAGATGAATTTTCTTGTTATCATAAAGCCCTATTCTCTCCTGGAGTTCTGGGTTCCTGAATACAGCAAATGAGTTGCTAATCTCCAGCAAATGAAGTTCTGTCCCAACACACAGCTGCCACACTGCAAACACCCACAATTCTCACTCTACTAGAGGGTATTAGAGCTGATGAGTACCTCTCAGAAAGTGGATGGCAGGGAGAGCATCCATGAGGTGAGCATCTTCCACTGGAGTACTGGATATTCTTTCCAGCTGTCTTCCTGGTGGAATTCCCAAGGAGTGCAATAGTGAATGCTTGTTCTCCTCGAGGAATGAATTAACTCTGGGGATCAGCTGCCTCTGGGGATCCCAGAGACTCAGACTGCACTCGACTTCGTCAGTGAATCAAGTCCTAAGTCTTTACTCAGATTTTTAGCAACAACTACAAAACACAACCATATATATTTTAAACGGATGATATCATTACATGAACACTGCACGCTGGAGTGGGTATTAGTCTAGGGTGGGACAAGAGGAAAAGCACATAAATCTGAGGGCCTTGATCAATGCTTAAGCAGAGATTACCTCAAAGCTTCACCTAATGTTTTCTATTTTGACCCAACAATTTACAGTGTACCTTTGGAAACAGAATGGAATCCATTCACTCTCGCTGGCACAGAACTGGAGCAAGATGTGACTTCCTGAGCCAGGAAGGCCACTGCACAAGTCAGTCCGTCCCAAGGGCAGACAGGAACTCCACCCTCTCCTTAGGGGTTCCTCCGAGGAGGGCAATTAAGTTGTAGCTGAAGCTCCACAGAAGTACCATTGATCAAGGCTGCTGTGGGGTTACCTGGCCATGCACCCTACTTCCCAATGCCATACTATTTTGTGGACATCCAGAGAAAGAGGAAGTCCACCCACCTTGTACCACACAATACTTTTGTCCCAAACCAGGATCTCTGTGGGTTTCTGGTGGAATCACACAGATCCAAGTATCCTTTTAGTCCAGTAGACTGATCTAACAAGAGCCAACTTCTCTTCACATTCTCTCTCCTCCCCCAGCGTGACAGTTTATTTACTGAAGAATACTAACGGTGTGGGGTAACTGAAATAACCAAATTACTTGAAAGTCAACCCTTATGGTCAAAAATATCCCAGTGCCAAACAGTAGTCTCAAGAGATGAAATATGTAAGGCAAAATTTTCAGAAGGGTGTCAACCTAGCCAGCCATTAATTAGAACTGCACCTGTAAGTCTTATCTTACTGTAAAAAAGTGATTATCATTAGGAGCATGAAAACACTGTGATATGGGCTTAAGTATATTCCTATTAAGATAGTAATAACTTGCAATTATTATATAGGCAACGTACACTGTTAAAATTTTTTCTGGTAAAGATCACATGACGTTTTACTGACGGACAGCCCCATTCAGTGAAATTAGGAAGTCATATCTATACTCAGACACTGAAAATTTTATTAAATCTATCATCTAAGAAAACATTATTGTGTTAATACCAATGTATGTGTGTATTGTTATCTTTCTTTGCCATTGGCAAAAGATAAAATAACTTGTTTATGTAGTGGAATCTTATTGTTCATAATTCATAAAAACAATGTGACTATTCTAGTCAGCCTCACAGTTGACTATAGATCAGAGATAACAACAACCAGGTGAACTGAAAATATCTGAAAAGAACATATTTAGGGCCTGGTGCAAAGCCCAATGAAGTCAGTGGAAAGATTCTCAAGTTCCTACTGAACAGAAAATTACTTATATGGTCAAAATATAACATTAACAGGTCTTGTGTTAACAGGAGTGTTGTGAGCAAGACATGATAAATCATTCTTTCATTCTACTTTGTACTGATTAGGCCTCAGCTGGAGTACTGTGTCCATTTCTGGGTACCACATTTCAAGAAATATTTGGAAAAATTGAAGAAGGTCCAGAGAAGAACAACAAAACGGATTAAAGGTCTAGAAAACATGAGCTTGAGAGAAGACTAAAAGAACTGGGCTTGTTTAGTTTAGAAAATAAAAGAGAAGGGACATGATAGCAGTTTTCAAGTATCTAAAAGGGTGTGTTATAAGGAGGAGGGAGAAAAGAAGCAATGGGCTTAAATTGCATCAAGCGACGTTTAGGCTGGACATTAGGAAAAAACTTCCGAACTGTCAAGGTGGTTAAACACTGGAATAAATTGCATTGAGAGGTTGTGGAATCTCCATCACTGGAGATATTTCAGAGCAGGTTAGATAGACATCTATCAGGGATGATCTAGACCGTGCTTGGTCCTGCCATGAGGGCAGGGGACTGGACTTCATGATCTCTCAAGGTCCCTTCCAGTTCTAGTATTCTATGATTCTATGAAAATCACAAGCATAAGTTAATATTTTCCTTTTGGGCAATAGACATGTAACACAAGCAGAATTCTTTCCATACCAGCAGATTCCAGATTATTTTCCTTAAAGGGCAGAAGATAAAGTTTGCATGATACCGCCTGTCAGAATATTCATCAAAGAAGGAGCATGAACATATTTATTTCCTTCTCTTCATCTTAGGCTGTTGGACACTTGGATGGAGAACTGAAGAGAACCAAGTCTAAAGAAGGAAGGGTCCCCATTAGGACTATGCCATGTGGCAACACTAGTGAGACTTTCCTACATAAGACCCATTAATGATCTTTTTGTCATGTAAAAGTCTGTGGTGAAGTATCAGTATAATACCACTTAAATTGAGGGTTCTTATTTCTTGAAACGCTATACTCCAACCATGAACCATAACCAAAGCTGAGGCTTGTATGTTTGAACAACATACTGGTGCCACTGATAACTAATCCAACGGACAGCTGTATGCTCTTATCTCAAAGACTATCCTGTATTCTTCTGAAATAACTAAACACTGCTTAGAAAGGGTGTCTCTTACTATAAAAAATTACTCTACATTAGCACTTCCAGTATGTCAGTTAAGACTACTGAGAACTTGAAAACTCAGTGTAGTATCAAGGCTAGTGATGTTAAAATGCATGTAATTAAGTAATCATGTAACTGTTGAAAATGTCAGTGGTTACACGCAGGGTGGCAGTCAGCACCCCAGGAGCTGGTGCATGCCAGGAGATGGCTTTTAAACTGGCTCCCCAGACATACTGAGAGTCTGCGTGTAAACATGAACGTTAAACAGTGATCCCAGGCTCATCAGTTAACTGTGTACATGGTTACACTTTCCTATCTCTAACCAAGACATTAATTGTTTCACATCCCTAATCAAGACATTGTTTTCCTGGGTAACTTCACTAATCATTATACAAAGACTAAAAGCAGCCATGTGTATAAACATGACTTGAAGATAGAAATTACCTAAATATCACATGAGATTGATAGTGCCCTTCAACACTGTGGGCATAATTTATCTATGGTTCATGAAGGCAAAAGCAAAGTGCTCCACACAAAGTGCTTAAAGCCTGCACAGGAAAAGTGTTGAAGGGTGACAGTCACCTAATGGCCATAGAGTGGAAGGGTTGGATTTCTCCATCTTCTTGACTTCTATAGACTTTAGGTTCACAAAGAGTCTTGAAGTCAGAGTATATTTTACCCAGAAAACAGACATTACTGAAGATAGGTTGAAAAGTATTTTACATAATACATCTTTAGGTATTATGGCTTGTGAGCTAAGGCTACTAAACAAATATGTAATATGGAAAGACTGGAACAGTGTAAATGGTTTAAATCTTGACTACACTGAATGTGGGGGCTGGTGTTTGGATATATATTAAGAAATCTTTTGATTGTCTAAGTTAGTAATAACAGTTTGGAAAGATTAATTTCATACAAACAGGGCCTTGATCCTGCAAACACAGATGGTGTTTACACGCGCAATAGTGGTCCCAGCTATCCATGTGTAAGTGTTTGTATGATTGGGGGCAAGCCCTGATTCAGCAAAGCATTTTAGCTCCAGCTTAAGTGCTTTATAGAAACAAGGTTCTAACTAACATTTAAAAGCCTGCAAGTACCTTCTGCTTAACACCCTATATTCCCATCGTCACCAGGAGGCACTTGACACTTGATAGTACTGGAGCCTCTTTAGTAGAAGAAGTGCAATAATATTGACTTAATGTTTCAATAATGTAGTCGATATATTTTCCCATCAATTAATTAAACAAATCATTCACAAATACATTTTTAGTTATTCCACCAACTCTCTGGAGTTCTTCAAATAATGTCTTCATATTTTTCAATCAAAAATCAATTATTTTAAAATATTTTTAATTATTTGGGCAGCTCTAGAAATAATATAGGTTGTTAATTATATTTAGGTTATATAGAAATGACCAGCTCATCAGACTGACAGAATTTTATTTGGCATTGATATAGTCCTATGTGTAAATGACAGAACCAATACAGAAAATAGTGCCCTCCCAGAATTTTTTTTTTAGTTTTTCTATGACTTTAAACTATTTGATTAGCTGTTTTGCTATGTTTTTACTTTCTGTATTAAAGTAGTATTCACTTCTGTTTACACTGGCTATCTTGCTTTTTCTTTTCTATAATTTTCATTTTTAATTCCTTCATTTATATTGGGATATTATTTCAATTATAACATTTATAAACGTGAGAAAGAACCACATGGAAGATCAGGTCTCAAGGCAACACATTCAAAGTTCTAAAGAAGCTGTAATTAAATAATAATTGTATGGACTAATCTTATATTACCGTACAGACTAAATATTTTTAATAACATCCCTGCTCTTACCTTACGTAGGTTTGTAACAATGACAATTATAAGACTGACTCCTGTTTTGAACAAAACACCACACAACCTCTTTCAGAGGCAGATCCCCAGCTAACATCAACCAGCCTAGCTCTACTCAGTGGAGCCAAGCCAATTTACCCCAGCCAAAGAGCTGACGAAGGCCTTAATCCTGGACTGACTGAGCTCAACATGGGCATATACCTAAGCTGCTACAGAGATCAGTTCTGGAACAGAGCACAAGTCATGCATAAGGCAAGAGATGTGGGGTGTCATCATTTCTAAACTCTCCGTGCTCCATATATTCATAACCATGGCAAAGGTGCTGAAGTAATGTTCACTACATCAAGCAAAGATGGTAATTTGTATAACTGTAAATACAATATTAAAACACAAAACCCCTTAATAATGTCACAGTCTACATTCAGTGACATTGGTGTCACAGCAGCCAGTGGATCTACTCCAGAATTACTCCAGCATAAACAAAGTCAGAATCAGATCCATTGTCTGCTGTATGCAAAGACAGATTGTACCATGTTTGGCGTTCAGCTAACCAGCCTCCTGCAAGAGATTCCCTGAAGTAACAATCTGAATTTCACACCTGTTTATCAAGACTACTCCCCTTAATCGACACTGCTGGTTATCTGTCCTGACTAGAATATATGTTAGCATTTGGGAGCAGGAAAGGGAAAAATAACCTCTTCCCACAAACAAAGGAAAAGCGGAAGTTTTGAACCATTGTGATGTACTGCATCAACCAGATATGATTAACTGTCAATTCATGTCATGAGGCTCCGAGGATGTGATGTGGTGAAATTCAACACAACAGCATACAACCTCAGTGCACGGTTGCCTACACTGAAACAGTCATGTCTGAATGCAGATCACTTCCCACTGATCTACCATCGTATGCTGTAAAATACTGGGAAAATAACTGAAGGAAAGCATTTCCCAATTTGGCAAGAGAAGAATTACTAGATTTAGGAATATTTAAAAAAAAAAAAGGAAAAGAAAAGGGTAATACAATTAATGAGGGGAATCCCTGTTGTGTTCATTTGAAGTGAGTCCATTATTAAATGGGATGTCTCAGCTCTAGTGTCAAAACTACTGGATTAAAATCCTGGCCCCCTTGAGTTCAACACTGTGCATGCATCCCCCTCTATATTAGGTGATTTCTTTTACCCAGAATCAGAAATGTTTTCTGAGAGAGCCCATAACCTGAGGTCTTTCCCTCTTTACAGTTGTGGCAGGGTAACCCCACTCCTGGGTCCCAGTATCTTGCTCAGTCCTTTATCAGGTAGTCTCTGTACTGCATTACTAGCCCTTAGATGGGTTTAGGTTCTGGTCCCTCAGCCAGAGAGGGCATCGGGGCCAGCCTAGGCTGCCGAAACAGTCCTTTCCAGATCTCAGCTAGGCTCTCAGGCTGCCTGGAAAAGGTGGGCCTAAAGCCCCTCTTTGCAGCACCTCAACTCCCTTTGTGCACGCACACACACACTCTCTCTCTCTCTCTCTCTCTCTCTCTCTAACACTGTTCCTGTTCCCTTTCTTTCTTTTTTGCTTTGCTTTGCTCCCTCCCTGCAAGGAAGGCTTCCTTTTAAAAGGCTCATGTGCAGCCACAGGTGCGATCAGCTGGCCCTGATTAATTAACAGCAACCCTATCTCCTTTGTTCCTGATTGACCAGGGCTCTTGCTGCCTTAGAGCTGCCTTTCTCTCTCAGTTGTAGTACTCCAGCCTGACCCTGTCACAGAGTATACAAGTGTGTTCTTCACATGCGAGCACATGCAGGGTCTGAGCACATCTGTGTCTGCTTTGCCTTTCACTGGCAACTTTTGCTTTCTTCCCCTTATTGGCTAAATTTTAAGAGACTCAATTTGGCCTCTTAAAGTGGCAATGTCAACTTGAGTTTTTTAATTTTTAAAAATAACTGCACTGTGAAACAAATCAGTTTTCTAATTAACAGTATGGGCTCAGAAGGTCATCAAGTCCAGCCCCCTGCTCTAGGCAGGACCAATCCCAACTAAATCAACCCAGCCAGGGCTTGGTTAAGCCGAGACTTAAACACCTCTAGGGATGGAGATCCCACTATTCCCCTAGGTAACCCATTCCAATGCTTCACCACCCTCCTAGTGAAATAGTTTTTCCTAATATCCAACCTGGACCTCTCCCACCACAACTTGAGACCACTGCTCCTTGTTCTGCCATCTGTCACTACTGAGAACAGCCTCTCTCCATCCTCTTTGGAACCTCCCTTCAGGAAGCTGAAGGCTGCTATCAAATCCCCCCTCACTTTTTGCTTCTGCAGACTAAACAGACCCAAGTCCCGCAGCCTCTCCTCATAAGTCATATGCTCCAGTCCCCTAATCATTTTGGTTGCCCTCCGCTGGACCCTCTCCAATGCGTCCACATCCTTTTTGTAGTGGGGGGCCCAGAACTGGACACAATACTCCAGATGTGGCCTCACCAGAGCCGAATAAAGGGGAATAATGACATCTCTGGATCTACTGGCAATGCTCCTCTTAATGCAACCTAATATGCCATTAGCCTTCTTGGCTACAAGGGCACTCTGTTGACTCATATCCAGCTTCTCATCCACTGTAACCCCCAGGTCCTTTTCTGCAGAACTACTACTTAACTGGTTGGTCCCCAGCTTGTAACTATGCTTGGGATTCTTCCGTCCCAAGTGCAGGACTCTGCACTTGTCCTTGTTGAACTTCATCAGATTTCTTGTGGCCCAATCCTCCAATTTGTCTAAGTCACTCTGGACCCTATCTCTGCCCTCAAGCGTATCTACCTCTCCCCCTAGCTTAGTGTCATCCGCAAACTTGCTGAGGGTGCAATCCATCCCCTCATCCAGGTCATTAATAAAGATATTGAACAAAACCAGTCCTAGAACCGAAACTTGGGGCACTCCGCTAGAAACCAACCGCCATCCTGACATCGAGCCGTTGATCACTACCTGCTGGGCCCGGCCTTCTAGCCATCTTTCTATCCATCTTACTGTCCATTTATCCAGTCCACATTCCCTTAACTTGCTGGCAAGAATATTGTGGGAGACCGTATCAAAAGCCTTGTGAAAGTCAAGGTAGATCACATCCACTGACTTTCCCACGTCCACAGAGCCAGTTACCTCATCATAGAAGCTAATCAAATTGGTCAGGCACGACTTGCCCTTTGTGAATCCATGCTGACTATTCCTAATCACTTTCCTCTCTTCCAAGTGCCTCAAAATGGATTCCTTAAGGATCCCTTCCATGATTTTTCCAGGAACCGAGGTAAGACTGACCGGCCTATAGTTCCCTGGATCATCCTTCTTCCCTTTTCTGAAGATGGGCACTACATTTGCCTTTTTTCCAATCATCCGGGATTGCTCCCGATCTCCACGACTTTTCAAAGATAATGGCCAAAGGCTCCTCAATGACATTTGCCAACTCCCTCAGTACCCTCGGATGCATTAAGTCCAGACCCATGGATTTGTGTATGTTTAGCTTTTCTAAATAGTTCCTAACCTGTTCTTTACCCACCACAGGCTGTCCCTCTTCATCCCATCTTGCGTCACTTGGCTCCTGGACTTCTGCGCTGACCTTGTCCATGAATACAGAGGCAAAGAAAGCATTGAGTACTTCAGCTTTCCCCACATCATCTGTCACTAGGTTACCTCCTTCATTCAGTAGGGGCCGCACACCCTCTCTGATCACCTTCTTCTTGTTAACATGCCTGTAGAAACCTTTCTTGTTATCCTTCACATCCTTAGCCAGTCGCAATTCCATTTGCGCTTTTGCCTTCCTGATAACCCCCCGGCATTCTCGAGCTATACATTTAAACCCCTCCCTGGTCATTTGTCCAAGTTTCCACTTTTTGTAAGCTTCCTTTTTGTGCTTAAGTTCACCAAGGATTTCCCCTGTAAGCCAATCCGGTCTCCTACCATTTTTGCCTCTCTTGCTACGCGTCGGGATGGTTTCTTTCTGTGCCTTCAGTAAGGCTTCTTTAAAATATTGCCAGCTGTCCTGGACTCCTTTCCCCTTCATGTTAGCATCCCAGGGGATTCTGCCCATCAGATCTCTGCGGGAGTCAAAATCTGCTTTTTTGAAGTCCAAGGTGTGTATTTTACTACTCTCTTTTCTTCCTTTGGTCAGGATCCTGAAATCTACCATCTCATGATCACTGCTTCCCAGGTTGTCACCCACCTCTACTTCCCCTATTAGTTCCTCCCTGTTTGTGAGCAGAAGGTCAAGCTGCACACGGCCCCTGGTCAGAACCTTCAGCACTTGTACCAAGAAGTTATCCTCAACATTCTCCAAAAACTTCCTGGATTGCCTGTGTACTGCCATATTGGTTTCCCAACAGATGTCAGGGTGATGAAAGTCCCCCACGAGAACCAGGGCCTGCGATCTGGAAGCTTCTCTCAGTTGTCTGAAGAAAGCCTCATCTACATCATCCACCTGATTCGGTGGCCTGTAGCAGACAACAACCACAACATCACTGCTGTTGTTTGCTCCTTTAAACTTAACCCATAGACTCTCAACAGGTTTTTCTCCCTCTTTATACTGGAGTTCAGAGCAATCATAGTGCTCTCTTACATACAGTGCAACTCCTCCTCCTTTTCTCCCCTGCCTGTTTTTCCTGAACAGTCTATACCCTTCCATGACAGCGCTCCAGTCATGCGAGTCATCCCACCAAGTCTCTATTATCCCAGTTAAATCATATTTCTTGGACTGGGCCAGGGCCTCCAGTTCTTCCTGTTTGTTGCCCAGGCTTCTCGCATTATTGTACAAACACCTCAGGTAACCAGTTGATTGCCCTATCTTCTCCATTCGAAACAGGGGTCCTCCTTTCTTGCTTGTTCCTCTCTGCATTTCTTCCCGGTATCCGACTTTCCCACTCCCTTCAGGGTTTTGGTCACCGTCCCCCGACGAACCTAGTTTAAAGCCCTCCTCACTAGGTTTGCAAGCCTGCCCGCGAAGATGCTCCTTCCTCTCTTCGTTAGGTAGATCCCATCTCTTCCTAACAATCCTCGTGCCCGGAACAGAGTCCCATGGTCGAAGAAACCAAAGCCTTTCCCTTCAACAGGGAGGATGGACGAGAACACCACTTGTGCTCCGAATTCTTGGATCCTTCTTCCCAGCGCTACATAATCCGCAGTAACCCGCTCAAGGTCATTCTTGGCCGTATCGTTAGTTCCCACGTGGAGAAGCAGGAAGGGGTAGCAATCCAAAGGTTTGCCCCAGTGAAAGTGACAGATGCACAAGCACACAAAATAAACAACCTGCAAACGCAAGGAAAATGTTCTTCAGTCTCTTATTTGTAACAGTACATACAGAACTGTCAGGGGTGTAATTTTCAAGCTACCATTGTTTCTTTAAAGTCTTTATGAAGTGGAGAGAAGGGGGCACTGGATCCAGATTTACATCAGTGCTCTCACCAGGAGACCTCATATGGGGAAGGCAGAGGAGCAAGAGCTACTTAGACTGGAACAGAAATTGCTTTGGAGCTACACTGCACCTGCTGGATATTGAGAGGTAAGTGGACTCGATTCTACCTGAAAAGTGGGATGGCCCCAGACCTCAGGCTTCTCTGTGAGGCAAGAAGTCTAGCAGCAATGGAACAGCCCTACAGCCTGATCCCTGAAAACCCCAGTCAGCTGGCACAGGCCCGCCTCAGGTGTTTCTTTGCTTGGTATTCATGCCCATAGTCCCCTGACAAAGACTGGAAACAGAAATGCATATCATCCTTAGAGAGGGGAGTCTGAGGTCACTTTGTGACAGTTTGTCATTAAACGAAGGAAATCTGTGTAAGTTCCCTTTGTCTGTACTCATGACCAGAATACTAGAACTTTTTGGGGGGGAGAGAAAGGGGAGAAGAGAAGCAGGGCAAGGAGTAAATAACTCAATTTTTCAACCAAAGCTATGTGAAAGAGAACTTTTGCTTTTAATGTTTGCTTGAGACATGTGTGAAACATTCATACGCGGGAGTCCATGTGAGCATGAAATTGAGCTTATGTTCATCTTAATATACGGACTGGAGCAAAGTTGACATATAATAAACCCTTCCATTTTGTAAACATGGATGGATGAGGAGGGGGTGTTTGGTCACAAGAAGATGAAGCAGAATGAAGAATCTGTTCCATTCAGGATAGTATTTTATATTGCAACCACTTCAGCATGGCCATGTTCTTCTCAGTCCTTTTTAATAGAAAATCTTCTGTGTGGGCTAGTCAAACTAATGTTCAGATATTAACATCTTAAAAATTATTCAAAGGGTATCATGACTCCTGTTTAAACAACTTCATCACAGCCAATCTTTGAAATTTCACTGCTTTGAGATCCGTGGATGAAAGAACAGTTATTTATCAATAAACTTTTATCTGAAAAGAAAATAAAGTCCAAATAAATAAAATGGAGAAATAACATGATATCAACACAGAAGACAGATAAATAGACTCTCTCTCTCTCCTTTCTCTCATAGTCATATACCACAGAAAAGAATTACACAATAAACATTGATTGATAGAGGAATCATATGATCCAGGCAAGGTAATAGAGTGGTGCCTTAAACCTATTATTAAGATTAAATGTCACAGGAAGATCACTGGAGACCAATACAACATGGCTTACGGACTAAACAAATACTTTTGTAAAAAATGTGGTTTATATATTTATCTGGGCACAGATGTAAGCAAGTACATATTAGCACACCAGACACAAAAGAGATCAATGAACATTTAAAGGCAAAACTTGTGAGTTGTAAGTACTGATATTATATAACCCCTTATTGATCGTTAGTGGCATTGTTTGCCTCCATTTCCACTCTTGCTTTCTCCATCCTAGCCATAGTTGCCTGGGCTGACAGCCACACCAGCCCCAGAGTAGCACAGTGCGACATTTTCCCTATCACTGCATGTCTCTTTGTGTGCACTTGCAACAGTGTCTTTCTCTACTAATAAACCACAAATCTGCAAAACGTGTGTTGCAAGGAGAAAACAAACCAGAGTTCCAAAAATCTGCGGCAGACTCCACGGTTTTAATATGAATTTTCACCAAAAATTACAGTGCCACTCCTAACAAAAGCAGAGTTGGCTCAACTCCTTTCAGGAGGAAGAGCGGGCCACTCAGCTCAACAGCAAACCTTGGTAGAATGTACAAACAGATTGGAAGGGCTCCACAAGTGATCTCAGCCAGTCTACATCCACTGGACATTGGGAACAAAGCAAGAATGCAAATGTTAGAGGGGACTAGAATGGCTTTTTGCAGCAATGACAACAATGTGCAGTAGAACAGCGAAAACCTTTCATCCTGGAACCCTGATACACGTACAGTTGCTTGGTTTTAGTTTAGTTACAGGCTTGGTCCAGCTTCATTAAAGGCCTGATTTTCAAAGGTCAGTTCTTTTTTGAACCTACAATTTTATGCCTACAAATCAGCGTCAGTTCAGTTTTTCCACTGACAGATGGTCCAATCAGGTAGCTAGATATCCACCCTGCTCTCATTTACTTCCATCAACAATCCCACCTGCAAACAGAGAAGCCGCAGTTCAAAGATCGTACCCTGAGCTTTGTGAATCTCTTAAGTGAAGTTGTGTCAGATTTCTGGTTTCAATAGACCAGATGAAACTATGGTTCTTTCAAGTGAATTTTACATTGAGCTTTTAAGTGCATGTAACCACAGAGGCTGAACACAAAGTCTAGAGAGTGTGAATCCTTGGAAAGAATAAGCAAAGAAAATACCTGCATGTCTCTCTCTAAACTGAAACAGATATGTAACACATAGGTTTCATCACACACCCCAACCCTCAAAATATAATGACAATTTATAAATGCATTAATTGTAAGCAATACAGATAAGGAAGGGCTCCCTGCTAAACTCTCAGAGCTGCTTTTTGTTCGAGTAAAGGACAATTAATCTCTGATGTATGCCTATCACCTCAGATAGGACATATTTATAATGTCACTGTCCCTTACTCAGTCTCCCCATACTGCATTTACCAAGTTGAGCATAATCTTTTTTCTACCTTAGTTTTAATATTTAAATAGGTTCAGTATAAATATCTACTAGGTGTTGTAATACTGCCACAGATACTGTACTAGTTTCAGGGTTGTCCATGGCACAGAATGTAGCTAGCACCTCACAGAATATTGAGGTACTTATGGATGCAACTGAAATGTAATGAATACATATTTAAATAAATTACCTCATACAATGCAACCATGTGCTGTTAATACTGAGTTACACTAAAAGCTTCAGTTCTTTCAAAATTCATGAAAATATTCAGTAAGGAAAGTTACAGAGGCAAACTATGTTAAACAAAATCTTGGTAAACCATACTTATAAAGTAATGTTTTTACAGACTTGAGACTAAAACTATGTCTTGTCACTCAAAGTGTCTAACTATAGCATATGGGTAAAGGTTTCAGTCTGCTATCTCCAGACTCATCTTATGGCCCTGGTTCAACACTATTAAACTGCTCTCTAGAGAAAAGAAGAACTTATTGAAAATGGGTGCTGGGAGTTGTCTGGTCAGGGTACCTGTACAGCCTGTCTGGATGCACATAAACCCCTGGCATGGAAGAAAAGGAATGCACTTTGGTGATCTATAGAGATTCACAAGAGCTGAAAAAGCAGCAGTCTGAAGGTTAAAGCTGGCTAGTCAGAATGGCATACTTGGCTGCATATATAGCCAGGTGGTCTGGGCATATTGGCAAACAACTGGCAATCTGCCCAATACATATGGCTTAGATTGCTTTGCTCTTCCCATGAAGCCTTCCTAGAAACTTGAGCAAGCATTCATTTTAGAGCAAAGTGCATCCAAGTATTAAACGCACGCTTTCCCCCAATTCAACCAACTTTACCTTCTTTTATTTTCAAGAAAGACATATTAAACTAAACTATTTCACTTTTTAAAAATTTATTTTTAAATATAGTTTTCCTCCCCAAGCTTTTTTCCTTCTTGAGTTGGTCTGTCCTTTCTTTTTAAACTCCTGAAGTACCAAACATGCTACCTTTTATTCACAAAACTAAAATCGCTTCCAGGAATAAACCCCTGGCATGGAAGAAATGGAATGCACTTTGGTGATCTTTAGAGATTCACAAGAGCTGACAAAGCAGCAGAGTCTGAAGGTTAAAGCTGGCTAGTCAGAATGGCATAGTTGGCTCTATTGAAAATGAGATTTCAGAAATTTCACTTGAGTGATCCATTCACACCAATGCATCCAGTCTGCACTACCATGCAAATTAGGGATGTAATAGTGCAGTCGATTAACCAATACGCAAAAGCTTATAGGTTAATGCTATAGACTACACACATTTCCCCCCACCCCCACCAGTAAATGTTTTAGCAGACTGGCCAGCAGCCCGGCTCAATTCTGGTTTGCGACGGGTCCGGGACCTACAACTGCTGCAGCTCTGCATTTAAAGCGTATTAGGAGCCATGCAAGCAGGCAGCCCAGCTCAGTTCTGGCTTGAACTGGGTCCAGGAGCTCAGACCTCCCCTGGACAGGGGCTACTGCCACCCCACTCTGCTGCTCTGTATCAGAGGCAGCAGCACTGTGCGACAGGCAGCCAGTCCGCGAGGGCAGCTGGTTTTTAAACTGGCTTCCTTCGCAGACCAGCTCCTGACTAGCAACCCATGCTATCGAGGCAGCAGCACAGAGTGGCAGGTCACTCGTCGTAAGTGGGGCCGAAGCACGCTGGCTGCCAACCCCCCCTCCACTCCCAGGGACTATAGAATAGTTGAGTAACCGATAAGAATTCATGAGGTTACTCGACTATTCAATTAACCGATATTTAACATCCCTAATGCACATATCTGTTTACTCACTGGTGTTCCAGCACAGATGCCTATACTATTCGTGGTGTAAATGCTTCATTAAACATTCACAACAGTTTTGGGAGAAGCACTAAAGTACATATTTATTTTTAAGTATGTGCTTACGTCTCATTGGTCTATGAGCAAAAGTCCACCTCAAAGGTAACTTGCAGTCAAATTGAAGTCAACAGGCCTAAAACATGTATTTAAAGTTAGGCATATGATCAAGGGCTGTGTTGAACTTGGGTCTCAAATAGTAAAAGCCACTTTGGACATAAAGAAACATCATCCTCAATTATAAAAACAGCATGAATTCTGACTATAGCTTGTTTGTCCGTTTTCCAATAAAAATGCTTTTTGTGTCAAAAACAGGACACTGAAATACGTAAACAGTGATCTAATCTAAATCACAAAATTAATTTTACTTAGATGGATTTTAACCATGGTTTCTCAGAATTAAAATACTGTTCTAAAAAGGGAGCAAGCTTTACGCAGTTGCATCCGGTTGATTGTGTTGCTGTTTTGTTTTTTGTTTTTTAAGAGGTCCATGCAATCTTGGAAAATCTTACCCTAATTTAATCTTTGTGTGGTACATTTTTCTATAGCATCCATCAGTGTAGTATCTAAAATGATATTTTAATGTTTTCATTCAACAGGATGTCTTATTAAGAAACGTTTGACAGGCAAATGTGTGGTCTAATAGTGTTACCATGGTCTAGTGATCTGAGCCTTATGCTATTAATCTGTAAGAGAATGAATGATTTTATAGCTAAAGCATTGGAATAGGACTCTGGAGATTTGGGTTTAAATTGACAATTTGACACAGACTTTATGTGTGACCTTGGGTAAATCACTTAATATCTCTGTGTCTTTGTTCTGTAAAATGGGCTAATAATACTTTGTGTTTCCTGTTCTTTGACCAGCTTGTCTGTTGATATTATAATATTTTCAAGGCAGGAAATATCTCTATCTGTGTATTTTTCCAGCACCAACTCACAATGCATCTCTGATCTCAGGGCCCCGCCCCCAGGGGCTATTTTAACAGCAATAATGTATAGTACTATTAACCTCCCTGCCTCAGTTTCTCTAACTGCAGTGTGGCAATGCTTGCCTGTCAGACATGGATTTTGTGAGGATTAATTCATTAGTTAGTATTTGTAAAAGAACCTTGAAAATGAAAAGTGCTATATAAATGCCAGTTATTTATTATTAATTATTATTATTATTATTATCAGCATTCAAGAGTAAGCATTCGGGGGAGAAAAGTGACTTTCCAAAAAACCTGAATGCTGGGGGACAGCATGAGATGACCTTTGTGACCTCCTTTCCTTCATCTCCCTCATCCCCTTCCTCACTGGCAGGAGAATCACTTAGAGTTTTATTAGAACATCCTCACGCCAAGTTGGATAACCTCCAGATAACTCTGTCCTCTTCCAAGGGCAACATCTGAAGTACTCTCAGCAAACTAGGATGGCTTATGGATGAAAGGAAGGAGGTGGAATAAACAGATCAGGGATTGTGGTTTGTAAGATACACTATTAGCCAAGTCCTTTGATAGATGGAGAATTAAGAACTTTACCTTGGTAGAGTGGATTGCAGACTATGAAGAATCAAGTGAAGTACAAACTTTTGAATATTGCGTTTTGCTGCTGAGAAACACGGTGCCTATACCACGGTATTCTGAAATAAAATCTTAGTATGACTCCTCAATGTTAACATGGAGGACAAATCTCTTTATGCATCTTTATCATACAGGCAAAAAGGATCAATGGAATGGATGAACCTGGAGATACTCCGATGTGCTTTCAGTTAATACAAAATAGATGTTAAATAGTGATTAATAAGCTAATTGAGTAGTCGATGGAATTTTCATCGACTATTCGATTAGTCAATAAGCAGGTTCGCTGCAGCTCTGCTTTTTAAATGTAGTAAGAACCTAGTGGCTAGTCGCTTACGTCCCTAGTCCAAATCAAACCCTAAATTTGATCACACCCAAACTTTGAGAATTTTAAAAATCTGAATTCAGGTCTGTTTGGAATTTGCAAACAATCCCTGGAGCAGAACCTCACTGAAGTCAATGGGATATACTAATTCACATCAGCAAAGGATACAGTTGTCTATCTTCAGAGTGGGCCAAATCAAATGCCTCAGTCCTAACACTGCTGAGTACTGGGTTTTTTGAAATCTGGAACGCTTTTGAATTTTGCGTCTTGAACCCACAGGAGAGCAAGAGTGAGACTGCTGAGCTTTGCAAGGGAAAAATCAAGCAGCTGTTTTTTGATTCTCTAAGAAGTGAAAAGAGTTACCTGCTTCTAGATGTCAACACAAGTGATGTGGTGAAACTCAGCGATTTGACTTGATTTTGTTTGTTTGTTTGTTTTTGGTTTTTTTTGGTGGGGGGTTGTTTTAAATGAAAACTCAATGTGACATTCTAGGTGCAAATGCCACAAAAGTGAATGCGGAGGAAAAGATTTGCATGAGATAGTACAAACCAAAACCATAGAGCTACAAAGAATTTAGGGTTTTTGCTAAAGAAAATTGATATAGCCTGTCATATCCTACCCAACCAAGGGTCGGTAACTGACACACAATATTTTCCGAGACATTATAAGGAAAATTCTAAGACTAGAAGTCACTAAGAGGATCTAGGCAGTGAAGATTCACATGAGCCATTCTTGCTAGTAACTGTGGAAATGTCTTGCAAACAGTCTCTCCCATTAATGTATCCCTTTGTGCCTAAGAATATGGAGCCTGATCACCCCGAACTCCCAGTGAACGCAAAGGAAACTGACAGAGCCCAACCCCTGGAAGGAGCTACTCCCTTTCTAACAGCAGCTCAATCTGTGTACATTTAATGTTGTTGGCAGTTCAGTCATATAGTTGTATCAATGTTCACTTCTGACTTGTGGTAGAGCAGCTGTTTCCATTAGAATGTAATGTGGATAACAAATTTCACCTTCTCTAGAGTTGCAAGTGTATGCCTTGGACTGTGAAACATTTTTGCTGTTAACCATTGAGCTTTGTCTTCGTTTCCCTTTGGGCTCTATAAGCTCCCTACTTATGCCACAATGCAGCAACACTAAACTTACACTCAGTTTTACTACCATCATCAGGGCGACTCAAGGAAGGTAGTAAAGTTAAGCATGTCCATGTTTGCAGAATTGGGGCTTTGAAGACTATGGTGAATTGCACACTTCATCCTTTCTCACAACACTCATGGTGTTCAATTTCTCCATGTACTGTGAGCCAGAAGAGTTACACCAATTAATACCAACTGAGTACCTAGCCCTGTGTTTTCAAAAGGTTTACTATATAGAGAACTTTGTAAAAAAAAATAAAAAAGATATTTTTAAAATGTTCTAAAATAAACAAAATCTAGTTCAGTAAACACAGAGATTTAAAACATATGGATCCAATGATTGTTACTGTAAACACACAACACAATTTTAATGGAATGTTTAGAACAAAAACTTTTTAAAGATATATTTTGTTTTAAATTTTGAAGTTATTTATTATAAGTATTTTTCTCAAGGAAAAAAGTCACACATTTGTATAGCCATTGGCAGTATGTTTCATTTTATCCTTTGTGTAAAAGTGCACTTGAAAAAGTATATTTACAAAGGAAATACCAAGCCTGGAATTATTTACACGTCATCACAGAGATGACAATAAATTAATGCACAGTTGTGTGTGTATATATTTCATATGCACAAAATAAAGGCCCAGTTCCTCCAGCTCTTACTCACACAAGCTGTCACATTGGATTCACTAACATTTCTCATGGGAGTAATTAAGGAGAGCAGGATTTGGCCAAATGTTCTCATATCACAGCACTGTTTGCTAAAATTGGGCTTTTTCCTAAAAAGTAAATTTTAAAAGCCTTTAAATACACTTATTTAAAGCCATTACCTTCAGGCAGTGGAAGCTGCAAGTTTTCATTTCCTATCAAGGTTGAGCTTTAAATGTTTTAGGGGCTGATCCAACACCTACTGAAATCAATGGAGGTTTGACCATTGACTGTTAAAAGCAGGGTCTGGCCTGCGGAGCTCATCTACCTTTTCCTTTGAAATGGAACAGTGTTCAGGAGGCCAAGGTTTGAGGCTTTTGGTAACATTCCCAAACATATGGGAAATCATGGCTTTATAAAGCTGCATTTAACAGATGTTTAAAGAAAGACAACTAACAGATCCAAAATGCACTAATGAGGAAAAAAGACAATGTACATAAATTCAACTGCATGACTCTTTATAGCACTATCGATGCCCGGGGAGACAAAATGCAAATCAGTCCACTTATTTGCTATATGACACTCTCAATTTTACATATAATATTTTAGGTCATTACTAAACCTGATTTTCTTTTGAGATGATTTCTTCTGGCAGCTAAATGGAAGATTTACGCGGTATGAAGCGCATTATACTTTGTGAATTCACAGAGTAACAAAAAAAAACCATGATTATCAATTGCAGCTAAAAAAAGTAACTGGAACAAACAACACAGAACTGATTTTTGATACAACCATTCCAGAAATATCTTTTGTGTGTGTGTGTGTGTGTGTGTGTGTGTGTGTGTGTGTGTGTGTGTGTGTGTGTGTGTGTGTGTGTGTGTGTGTGTGTGTGTGTGTGTGTGTGTGTGTGTGTGTGTGTGTGTGTGTGTGTGTGTGTGTGTGAATTTTAAAACTTTTTAGTATTAAATGTTCAGTTTAGATGGTTCTTGGAGCCCAAAAACAAACTGTTCAGGTTAGCAAATCAACAATGTCTGCTCATTTTGTCCCAATCTTTTCAGCTTAAATATCCACAATGTGCCATTATTACTGAATCATTATCTGCCTTTAGCTCTGACAACAGCATCATACGGGCTATGAAAGGCTCCTTTCTTCTCATGATTAGTCTCTAAAACATTTCCTCATCTTACAGTGCTTTTCAGCTTCCCAGAATGCATTGCTCAATTACAGTGCTGAAATTAACTGTATGCCACTCTTATTTATTGATAAAAGAATAATCAAGTGCTCCAGAACATTGCTTACTTTGGCCACAATTTTTATATCAAGTTTCCAGTAATGCATTTTTTAACTCTTTCAAGTCTTTATAAACTGGTAACATTTACTGGGGCCCAATGTCAATATTTTGTTGCTGACTGCCTCGATTTATCACCAAATATCATGACTTTGTTCCATATAACCTTGTTGAAAATCAGTTCTGTGATGTTTGAAGTTTTTAAATAAGTCTCAGAAAGGAAAGATTCCATTTGCTTTATATATAATCTGGGTCAACAGGGGTCTACAGATATCAAGTGCTGGTCATTGTTATTCACTGGAAAAAAATATACTTAACTTTTTTTTCCCACTTGTCTTTTGAAAGCATATAAATCCCATACATACTTTGGGAAATGGTTATATTAAATAAAGTCATCTAAAAATATTTAGCTTTATAAGTACATTTATAATGTTCTTTTTACATTTATAAATGAAACATGTACCTAGTGCCTCAGCATTCAGTGCAAAACACACAATATCTTTAAAATGTTCTAAAATAAACAAATTAAAAGCCCAATTTTATTTTGAAAGGAGGATATGAAATCATGTTTTAATAGGTGTAACATACACAGAAAATAAAGTTTGAAAAGCAAAGGGGCTGCTTCCATGAAAGTTGATGGTAAAATTCCTGTGCACATCAGTGAAAACAGAATCAGACACTGAGCTTATTTCTCAGTTTTACTGGAAGAAAAAATAAATTTCTACCCGATACCAAGTGATAAAATTTAATTGTTCCATATGCTTAGTTAAATGGAAGAATGAAAGTAAAAACACTTTTTTAAACCTCAAAGATACTTGCTAATCCATGCATACATTAATCATTTATACCACATGATTATTGTTCAGTATTTGCGCAATAACAAATGGAAGGGTGTGGGGGTTATTGTGGGTTTCAGCAAACCACATTCTATTCAGTCAAAGCCAACTATTAAAGAAGGCCTAACTTGCCAAACCAAGATAAATACATGCCATTATTATGATTACATAAAAGCCACTGCTCTCAGCATTACAATTTCTCTTATAATTGGCACTATTATAATTAAATGAATGCATATGTTTACAGTTCTTCTTTGAATGGTAAAGTGATTTAGCAATGATGGTGTCTCTAATTTCTTTTAACTGTACTGGCAGACAATCAGTGGTCTAAATACCACATTGCCATAATAAATTAGTTAAGCATCTAGTAAAGTCTCCATTGCTATTGAGTGTAAATGTATTGCAAAATAGCTAGTAACCACTTAATATGTACAGGTAGAAAAATAAACAGTTATTCTTATTATATAAGCAAATCAACTGCAAAAGGCTTTGCTATAAAATACAAATATTTAAAAACATTAAAATGTGAGTAGTCAAAGGTACATAAATCCTTATTAATATGGCAACTTCGGTAAAATGTATAAAAGCATTGTTCCCCAGGAGGACTGCAAAATTTTGTATATAGTCTAATTCAATGAAATATTTGTAAAATGTCAGTTAGTGTACACAAAAAGGCATAACACAGGATATGTATGTGTCCTAAGTATTCCACACATTCACCTGTACTAACAGCTTACACATTATAATAAACTTGGGCTAGAAATGTTCACAATAAGCTTTCTGGAATAATGAATTTTTATTTCTATCTACTGTGGCTTTTGTATTCACTAGAATATCCAAGAACCAAGTTGTAAAAGTGAGAGTGAACCAGGGGTCAAATTAATTGTAAAACTGTTTTAAAACATCTTGGGCTAGAACATGGATCATTCTTGGCAAATGAGAGGACAACTGCTTTTGAATCTCTATTATTATGATTAGACTCCTACAGTTGGAAACTTGAAACAGTTATGTCATTTTCTAACTCCTACAAAGTATTGTTAGGATTTCCTACCTTTGTTAAGTAGCTTACCTGGAATCATGTAAAGAAGCTCTTTTAATTAAATGTGCCTCAGTAGGCTGACCAAATAGACCATAAATATCCTGGAAAATTTGAATTCAATCATGACTGTTTCCTGTTAGTTCTTTCGTTCTTGACACTCAAGCTGGTATAAGAACAACACATTTAAGAATCCATAGATGTGCTGGTTTTGGTTCAAGATTTTGATTTTGACACAAAAATTCTGCAAAAACTCTGAATCTGCTGAACCAGGACATTAGATGATTGAAGGAAAAGAGGAATGTAATTAAAGACTGGTTGAGATGTGTGTTGCAAGCAAGATGGAGGATTTTTCATGGTTGCATACGGACAAATAGATCAGGGGACCAAAAAAAAAAATCTAGTTTTCCTACAATATCAGTGGCCTTTATAAAATGTAGCCTTTATAAAATGTACTAAGATTTCTGACCATGAAGCGTAGACCACTTCTCAGGAGTTCTTCGTGGAAGGTTAATTTTTTAATTCTCTCTGTCAAGTTTGATCAGTAATTCTATTAAGGAAAACAAGAGAATCAACTTATTAGGTTTGGGTTCAAACATTGAAAATATTTGGGTAGACCTCGAATAAGATTATTTTAAGTGATGTTTTATAAGATATATATTGTCCATATTGTTATTCTGGCAGTTGCCATGTCATGTGGCAACATTTTCAGGTCCAGATTTTTCCATCTGTAATAGTGATACAGTGAAGGATACAAGTCTGGACCTTGTCAGCACTGTGCCCAAATTATGCTCTCCCATGGAAAAATATCCTACCATAAAGCCATGAGTAAAAAATGAAGCTAATCCTTCTGGAAAAGGAAGAATCTATAGGCTTTTAAAAATGGATATGATCATTTCGCTACACTGAATTTTATGAACAACATTTTAATCTCACTACCAATTAGTTTGTCCTTAGAAACATCTTATTTGTATGTATATCCTGTGTCTCCTACCTTTGAACTGATCTTTTCAAAAATTTTTTTTGGCATGATGATAAACCACATCTATGAGCAATGAAAGAGGGTAGTATTGAACATTTATTCAAGTGTTGTAAATCTAAAAAAAAAGACAAAAATCAAAACCACGTGCACAATCACATTTAAAAAAATGTGGACAATAAGCACATCCAACTGATTGGATACAGGGGACCAGAGTCCCAGGAGATGTAACCCTCGGCTTAGCTTCACTGACCTGAGTGGACTACATCATTTTACCATGGATCTGGGTCAGACTATGTAGAGAGTAATAGCCCACTAGAGGTCAACACTCCAGTTTGTAGCTTGATCCTGTAATGTGCTGAGTGACTTCAGGTCCTATGGACTTCAGCAATTGGCAGGAGGCACTCAGCACCATGCAGGGTCAGGCTCTTTCTGAATAAGAGAAGAGGAAGCATTTTGCTCAATAAGGCATATATTTTTACCTAATTCCTAAAAAATCTGAGTTATATGTCCGGTACCAGAATGGAAAAGTTAGTTCTAAGGAAAATAATAACCTATTTGGCTATAAGGCCCCATGACTATAGTTCACAGGAATTCAAGATATAAGACATCTATAACAGAAGACTGGGCAGGCACAGAAGTAGAGCTCTTAAAAAAGCACGTGGAGGTGGAATTACAAGGGTCAGATTTTCAAATGCCCTGTCCAAAACAGATTCTAAAATATCTTGCATTTAGAATTTGGTGTACAGTATGTAAAAATTTGGCTAAAGATAAATATAAATGCAAAAGCGTAGATGTATGCACAGTTATAGAGGCTGGGTGGAGTTTACTTTGAAAATGTATCCAGCTACAGTTTAAGGTGTTTGCTTGATTATTAACATCCTCTCTTCTTATTCTAGTCAGTTACAAGGTATGAAATCACCAGGTATATTTGGTGACCTCTCAATCATGTCAAAGATCATGAGACAAACAGATGGTGTACATCTAGGCTTACCCAGCAGCAAGGAGAATATTCACTGGAAAAAGATTGAATTAAAGATACATCATTCATTTAGAACCTGTGGAACTGGATTATTCTTATTGTTCTATTTACATTCTCCGAACCAGAATGATCTAGCCAGGAAAAGAAAAGGAGATATGTGTCATCACAGGAAATTGGGCTGACACACCTTGCATCAGATCAAGCCCAAAGTTAATCTACTGCAATCCATTTTACTGCCTAGATTTATTCAGTGAGTTGAGAACTAAGTGGTTAATGAACCTGTTTTGCAGGAAGGCAGTTCTGAAGAACTTCTCTGGGATTTGAGTGGAAAACATGACAAGAGACCAAGTTCTCAGCTGGTGTAAATCAGTATAACTCCATTTGCTTTTATAGAGCTGAATCAATTTACACCAGCTAAGTACTTCCCACAACCTTTTTAACAATATTGAGTTCTGTCTTGACCACAAATGTATATAAACAACAACTTCTGAGCCACATTCAGCCTTCAAATACAGGCACTGGCTTCAAGTGCTTTTCTGTACACTTACGTAGGAGCCAAAGCTATCACTTATTTTGGACTTTCATAAAACCATTGAAGCATTTACTGCTGTTGGTTTGGGTTTTGCTTGCTTGTTTTTTGTAATAGTGTCACAAACTGGTAGGAGATTAGAAGTATCAACAGCAAGTACCTTCTGCTAGCTTGCTATGAAGATGGCTTGACTATACTGGATGAAATTCTTTTGATTTCTTATTAATGTATATATTTGATTGTGTTAGATAATAAGCTGGTCTAACTTTAACCTTTCTTTTAGTAGATGGAGATCATCCTGGGACAACACAAGGATCAGTTCCTGCTCCCACTACAGTCTACAGGAATCATGACATTGACTTCAATAGCAGAACTGACCTCTGAGCTAACATCAATAATATTGCACAAGCAGTGATTCCATGGAAACTTTCTTGATTTAAATTGTCCATGTATGGTAGGTTAAAAAGATAGCCACTATAAGTGCTATGAACATTTCTACATCTCCTTCTAACATATGTAGGATGATAGCTGTCATAAAA
Organism: Pelochelys cantorii; assembly: GCA_032595735.1. Lineage (NCBI taxonomy): Eukaryota > Metazoa > Chordata > Testudines > Trionychidae > Pelochelys > Pelochelys cantorii. The sequence continues at coordinate 50,317,372 of CM064334.1, forward strand.
AATTGGAAAAGATACAAATATTCTCACTTCTTTCATCAATACATACTTAACACTTTTAAAATACTGTTTGAAAAGGGCTTTCACAGAGTTAAGATATTGAAAAAGTCATGCATTCACAAATACAGGTTCATTACCAAAACGGACATTGGTGCTAGTTCCTGTGATCATATAATGACGGACATGTCATCACAGTATTGCCTACAATTGTAGTATTGCCTAGTATTAAACAAAATATTTGCTAGATCTTTTACAGGTGTTGGGAAGTAATATAATAAAATAAATAATGATGTCATTGTAAGCTCTAAGATGAAGCCAGTTTTGCAGGTAGTAATAGCTCTAGGTAGTAAATAAAAGTGTGCACACCACATTTACTATGCCATACTAAATATTTAGATACCACATAGTGTAATCTTTCTTTCTTTCTTTCTTTCTGAAATGCCAAAATATCAGAGAGTTGATGGTAGACATGGTAGTACCATAATCAGAAAGATTTTAACCCTACCCTTCATCATTTAACACTCATTTAATCTCAGGTCCCCCATTTTCCTTCTATAAAAAGCTCCTGTACATACCAAAGTGATGAACACAGCATAAATTCCTGAACAGACTGATAAAATTTAATTAGATAAATACTTTTGTTCTACTATATTTCCAATGATAGATAATTTAAGCAGGGCAGGTGTACTATTCAAATGCATGACAGGATTTTTACAGCTGTACTTGCAAATCCTCTTTGCATAGATGAAGCTTGTACCAGAAAACAAATTCTTAGACCAGTTCCCAGAGCCCTGGACTACACTAGAAACTTAGTCTGAAATAACCCCCCACCCCAAGTTCAAATGTATAAGCAGTGCGTCCACACTATCAAACCTGTAATTTTGCAATAACCGGCCGCAAAATTCTAGTTCTGTACTCCTGCTTTTCACAAGGAGTAATACTAATTCTGAAATAGTAATTTCAAAATAACGTTAGCGTGGATGCCCCGGTGTTGCTACTTGAAACTTACTGTCCTCCAGGATGCCTCCTGCAGTTCCCCAGTGTGCTTCTGGGGGCTCTAAGTCCGAGATAGCGCATACACATTAACGGAACCTGCCTCAGACTAATTTTGATGCTTCCCCATAGTGAGGACACACTAGTTCGAATTTGTTAAATGGGAGTTCTTACGCTGAATTTAGTAATTTTGAAATAGTTTCCTAGTGTAGATATGGCCTGAGTGAAATAATACTAGCAAATATTCTTTCAAGTTAGTATAATGGAGTCTGCAGTAGGACTTTTAACAGTACAAAAATGTTGCCAAAAATCACACTCATAACCAAAATTGCTCTTCCTGCAGAGGTTTCTTGTGTAGACATTGCCTTACCTGAAATGCTAATCAATAAGAAGCTGCTTATTTTACTTTTTCTGTGGATTTATATTATTTTTTCTCTACTTGTTAATTATTTGTTCTCCTTCAAAATGTAGCACCTTCATAACTTCAGTAAATTGAAGTCAATTGGAAAACCTTAGTTTTAATCTGATCTTTAAAGTCCTGTGTGGTGTCACTTTTTACAAGATAATTCCACATAATAATTATTATAATCTCAGTGAAATCTAGAGCTCAGCTCCCCATAGTCAATAATTAGTGAAACTGTAGCTTAATACAATTTTCAATTTTCCCTGAAGCATATGCAATCTTTTCAGATCAATTTGTACATTACTACCCTAGAGCAAGATAACAATGTAAACAAACGTTTTTTCATATCACATTAACTCACTTAATTTGAACACTGATAAAAGGACTGATGTTTTTATTTAATTTTACCAATGTCGGGCTAGATCCTCAGCAGTTATTAATTTACTCCAACTGAGGATTAAGCCTGAAATTGTTAGACTTCTCATAAGAAAAAAAATCATACCACAAAATATCACTACATCATCTATTGAAAGTCCCACTGTAGGTATGGTAGTAGCAGTTATTTATCCATCTAAGGCCCCAATTCTTAGCTGCATGGCAGCTGCTTTATGCCTCGTCAGAGCGAAGCAATCTTAAGTTGGCAGATCCCAGAAAAGAGGAATCCCCACATGGCACGGAGCCATTGCCTCTCCTCCTGGCTGACAGATAATGGGCATGGCCAAGAGAAAGGTCTCAATGTCCTGACAAATCTAGGCTGCCAGAACAGCCCTCTGGAAACATTGGCAGCCAAAGGAGATTAGAACAGTCTCTTACAAGCTCATCCCTATTTTTGAGAAACCTCTTTAAGGTCTGGCCAATCCAGCGGGAACTCTTCTGGGCCTTGATCCATTTATATTCCCACACTCTGGTATTTCACTGGTCAGAGATTCCCCAGAATGGCAGCGCTTGCCAGACCACATGAGATTTGAAAGAATCATCAGAGGGGGCCCAGCACAGTGGCTGGCCCAATTGCTAGACCTTAAAATAGGATCTTCAACATGAAATGAGGCTTGCAGAAGATGGGAGGCAGGAAAGAGCAGGGTGAACAGGAATCTGGATGAGAAGAAAGATACTGAAGACCCCTTATCCAAGCCTTTAAAAAAGCTGGGCTTTGATTCACAGAAGGGCAGTTTTATTTTGAGTGAGAATGTGGCTAGCAACTACAGCCAAACTTTGCTTGCCTTACTCATGAGTGCGGTCCTATTAATGTCTTTGGGCAACCTTTAGACCAACATCCCTTTTAACGCATTTAACAGTATAAAGGGTCCTAAAAGAAGGCATGTATTACAGATGCACCTATTGTAAGGCCTCCTCACACAGCAAGAGCTGTATAAAAGAGCCATAAAGGCTTGTCTCCATTATGCGGTGGATCGACACTGCAGTAATCGATCCACCAGTCATTGATTTATCACATCTGCTATAGGCGCGATAAATCAATCCCCTAGAGCGCTGCCATTGACACTAGTACTCCAACAATACAAGAGTAGCTGGCGTTGACGGGAGAGCAGCCCCCACTGACTTTACCACATGCAAGATGACACAATGTGTCGACTTCAGTTATACTATTTGCATAGCTGAAGTAGACTGATGGTGCAAGTAAGTGTAGACGAGGCCTTACTGTCAATGAGAATCCAGGACACTGAATCTCTATTTGCCATTAGGAGTATAAATGAAGTGAGCTAATTTAATAATGCTCCTATGATAGAAAAAAATACTGTAATAAAAATAGTGTGAAATAAAAAGATTCCCCAACTTCACTCCCTCCACACTATTAAATATATAACTCTTAGCAGATTGCTAATTTTTCTGTGGAAAATACCCTTTTTATATTTCAGTACTTATAATCACACATTTTTGTGACAGAGGAGGGAGAAAGAATGGACTCTCTGAAAATCCATGGGAACCATGCATACAAAGCACGGCAAGTCAGTGCCACAAAAATTTCATTTAATGGAAGAAGTATTCATATGAGTACCATCTGGGAGCACCTAAAGAGCCCTTTCGAGGACTGAAATGAGAGTTCATAAACATATATTTCCTTAGACTCCTTCCTTATGACAATACTTTGAATTATGCTGTACGTGTGAAACAGAAACATAAATTTGTTTATAAAAAATTATGGGACGGCCTGCACTGTATCCTGTTTTAAAAGTACATTTGGTATTTAAGGACCTTTCAGGAAGAAAATACTCATCAGTCATCTGAAGCACATCATTTAAAAAAAAGAATATCCTAATAAACAGTGAATAGTCCTCCAAATACTACATGGCTACAAATCTCTGCCCAGTAGATCAACAGTTTGATATAGTCAAGTAAGTAATAACCATCTGATGGCCAATGTTCCCTCTAATCTTTTCCATCCACGTGCAGATTTTTTCCATCCATGAGCGGAATAAATTTTTATGCACACCAAGGTATGTGTGAATGTGCCCCACCAGTAAACACAAAAAACCTAGCTGTGAGCACTCTGCAATCAGCTGGGCAGCATTTGGAATCTCTCCTGAGTGGCTGCATAAGCTCCCAACTTACAGAGAACACTGCTGATTGGTGGTCAAAGGTCAAACTGAAATGTATTTGGTGTTTGCAGTCTAATGCCTAGTGGAAATGTTCCACAACAACAAAACCCCTATCTCCCAGCACCGTCTCACAACCTTGGTGGCAATTTCACTAAAGGCCAAGTAATGAAGTAGCATGAAGACTCTCAATGGGCAAGACATGAGGTCTGTATATAGGTATGTTTAGGATACTTCCATTTTTTATCTTAATAATCCTGTTGGTGTCCCTTCAGTACATATTAATATGCTACCATTTGTTATGAGAGTCTCTTTCATTGTTTGATAAAAGGGAGTGGACACCTGATTACAGGAGGAGACAAAGCTCGCATCAGCAACAGAATGAGATGAACTGATGCTTGGAAGTAAAAAGAAAATTGGTCTCTGATGTGACTGGTAGATTGTTTCATTAGCATAATTTTAGGTGCTCCAAGGAAATCTTTATGTTGTTTCATCTCCAGTTCACCCTTCAAAACTTGTTAAAATTCAGATTAAGTGACCAACCAGAACTGCATGAAAGATCAATTTTTGCTGTTTACACAGTTTATACACAAATATGTACTGTTTATGACTTGCAGATCAATTTTTATAAATGTCTTGATAGTAAACTGAACTTTATTGTTACGTAACCAAAAATTAAATTATTTTTCTTACTTCTTTCACCCCAAATTTTAGTATGTTCGTGAATGGTGCAAGTTGATTTGCCTTCTTAATTTTACGCCTAGGCAAACACTGGATTTCCAGTTTTTGAATATTTATCTGATAACGTTTTTCTTAAATGTTAACATTACTCATCATTATAGCTAATTAATGAATTACATGCGGATCATTTATTGGATTTTTTTTATCTTAACCATTTGTAAAACCTAGGCATGCTGCAGACACGAAGAGCCTAATTCACTACTGAATTACTCCAGTGGCACATCATTTTAACTCCAGAGTTACACTGGCGTAAAACTGGAGTAGCACAAGTGGTGAATCAGGCCCTAACACAAAAAATACAGTGCACACATTTTATTATATAATTTATTGTTTTTTCCACTGAGCTAGCTATATTGTTTTATCCACTTGCGTGACAGGATATCTAGGAAACAGCTGAAAGAATTATTTGCAGTGAATCTAAAACACACTGGATTAGAAATATGCAGACACAAAAAAATTTGTTAAGCAAATAACAGAGTAGCTATCCCCTAGTCAGTGTTCAGAAATTTAACCCCTTCATGTTAATCTACTATACATCTAATAATTCTTTACTGAATTTTTATGCATTTGTCATGTATTCTGACCAATCTTGGATGACTTTATGTTCACTTTGTCAGTATGCTACCCAACTCCATCGTTCTGTCTCCATTTAATTGCTTTTGTTATTACTACAAATGTATAAAAAAACAGAACAAAATCACAAGTGTGTGCTTAAACCCACAAAAACAAGAACATTCAAAGTTAAGGCAGAAGCTCAATACAAAATGAAATGCTTGTGCTGATGCACACACACACAGGGTATCAAAATAGCATGATCTCACTGTATATGCTGCTAATAGGAATTGCAGAATGAGCTACAGGCTGAGTCTTAACCTTTACTTTGAATTTCTAAGAAGTCTTAGAGGAGTAGCCACATTAATCTATAACTTTTTAAAAGTTGTATTCTATGTATTTTTGTTAGTCTCTAAGGGTATGTCTAGACAGCAGCATTATTTCGAAATAATGTGGAGATGGAGAACTTCTTACTCCAACTCCTGTAACCCTCATTTCATGAAGAATAAAGGAAGTCGAAGGAAGAGTGTTCTTCCTTCGACTTCCTGCTGTGTAGACAGCGCCAAAAGCCGAATTAAGCTATTTCAACTTCAGCTATGCAATTGATGTAGCTGAAGTTACGTATCTTAATTCGACTTTTGCTCTGAAGTGAAGATTTGCTCAAAGGTGCCAGAGGACACTTGTTGTTTTTGAATTTCTAAGTATTCATGAGTTCAAATGAGACAATGGCCATTATTTATACATGTTTTAGTGGCTTATTATTAACAAGTGAGATACAAAACTGATATCTGGGCTATATTATTAGTTATTCCTTTTCAGATGAAATTGCCATTTATAGCCACTCAACTTTTAGTTTCTGAGATGCCTTTTGGTCCAACCAGCTACAACCTGCAACATGTGAGACACAGCCAATAAAAAGTTCAATGTGCAAACAGAAAGGGCCCAATACAATAAAGTGGGAATTTCAAAATCATCTAAGGTAGTTTGGTGCCTCGCACAAAATGAAAATCAATGGGACCAGTTCCCCTAAGTCTCTTGGGGTGATTTTTTTTTAAATCCTGCCCTAAATGCTATTAGGAAAGGAATACACAACATCCATTCTCTTCCTCCTTGTCTGCCATGCCAAATGACCTCTCATAAATCCTTGCTGGCTGTTTCTAATCATATTGTGCTTCTCTAGGTGCAATCCTGCATTATCTTATTAACTATCATTATGGAATGGAGGTTTAACTGTTAATTCGAACTAAGGGGTTTATCTCAGAATCTCGCTTCTCTGCCACGTGTAGACGCGGGCAGTTATTCCGGGCTAGTCAGTTTTCAAAATGGCGACCGCCCAGGAACATGCTAATGAAGCGCGAGATATTTAAATCCCGTGCTTCATTTGCAATTTCGGTCACCCTCATTAGCCTCCCTAGTTCGAACTAGGGGGCTAGTGTAGACGTACCCTGACTTCATCCATGCAATAATGGCAGGTGAGTGAAAGAGTGGGTGAATGAATACATAGATAGTAAGATAGATGGATAATCCCAAATTCCCCAGCATCCATGCTGCTTACTTCTAGGCATCCAGTAGAAGTTAGCCACTATGAGGAATGTGAATAAGCAGAATGTAGGGGTCTTCCATACCAGCTCAAAAAGAATGATCGATGCATGGAGTGGAGGGAGAAATGGCACATTTCTTGGAGGTGCAGACATACTGGTTCCTATTAAAAAGACCACCACGACTGATGTTTAGTCAAGTCCATGTTAGCCTTTGCCATTTTCCTAATGACTCCCATTTCTCTTCTTGTCAATAATGACCCTTAAATTCCAGTACAGATTGTGACCTGTCATCACAAGACCTTTAAGATATCTCTTAATTAATTTCTCCATGACAGGAAACAAAATGAAATTGTGAGGGGCTTAATTCGGGTTGCCCCAGTTGAAGGAGGTTAGGCTTTGTTGGTATGGATATGTCCAGCAGAGACCTGAGAGTTACAATGTTAGGCTGCCCTTGCAATAGCAGTGAATGGAAAACAACCAAAGGTATGAGCAGCAGGTTTGATCATTTTTGGTGGTGCCCGTAATGGGTGCAAGCAACCGCCCCAGGCCATGTGTTTCACAGCACACAGGATCCACAGTGGCCTGAGAGGTTAGCAGGGGGCCTAATGCCAGCAGCAGCAAGTGACCTAGGCCTGGCCTACCATGCTCTGTCCTGCCCTGCTGGCTCCCAGTGTTGCTTGGTAGAGGGGGCAGCAGCTGGAAAGAACCAGGGTGGGAGCTTGAGGGAAGGGGTGGAATGAGGTTGTGAAGGGGGCAGGAAAAGGCAGGGTGGGGACTTGGAAGAAGGGGTGGAGTGGGGCTGGGGCACAACAGAGAGGGTAGAGCTGGGGCTGGGTCACTCACTGCTGCTGGTGCCAGCCCCTCCCCGCTAGCCTCCCCAGCCACCCTGGACCCCTCTGAAAATATAAGACCAAACACTGGTGGAGCTGAGCCCATGTTCCAGAATACTGGTGGAATATGGGCACTACAGATCCTTATCGCTCATTGCCTATGACCAAGGGGTAGAAGATAAACTCAGTGTATGGAGCAGATATCAGAGGACCTTAGAGAGATGAACTTACATGACAGCCAATCATGAGTTTTGGAAAAAAGAAACTGTTGACCCCAAAGAGAGAAGTGTTGAAGTAAGAGGAGGAGGAGTTTACTAATTTCTATGTTAAGTACTATCTCCATTTTACAGATAAGGAAACTGAGGCATTGGTAGGTTTCCCCCAACCACACAGTAAGACACAGGTAGAACTGGGAGGAGACCTCATTAAAGCTTATTCCTCCAATAGATAATGCTTTTACATCAGACATTGCAAAAGGCATTTAAAAGTTATGTTTAACATATGCGTAATATCAGAATAGACTTTATCAGCATAAGAAATGTCATATTAGTACTCTTAATTTTCCCTCATTGTTATTAATAACTATACTACAGGAAAGACAGCATTGCATTAGATGACATCATTGGTCATCAATGACAAGTTTTGTTTAATACTGCATGACAGTCAATACACATTAAAAATAAAACAATGGGACAGACTGTCAAATGGTGTATATTACTTAAGTCAGCAGAGCCATACCTATCTGTACATGTTGAGGATCTGACCCCAATACTATAATACATATATATGTGAAAGAAAGAATGGTTATTATCACCGCCAAATAAATAGCATCTCTCTACTGTATGTTGGCACCGTTTCCACAAGAAGTCAGTTACTGAATCAGAATTAAGAGCACATCTTTTAGTACTGCCTCCAAAAACTGACTATCCATGAAAATTGATCCAAATTATTTCCTTCCCTGTGCAGACACTTGAGTACAGTATAGCAGAGAGACTGTGATGGTTTCTTATTAAAAAAAGCAAAGTTCAGATGGTGTTTTTCCTTTCACATTTCAAGGAACCTGATCAGCTCTACAGATCAACTGGAGCAGTGTGAAAGCAGAGGGTAAAAACAGAAGTTTTGTGTGCTGATTGCTCTACAAATAAGAAGAAGAAATAGTTTTTGCATAATCTGCCTAGCTATATAAAGAAATTAGCTATTGCAACTAAAAGGCAAACTTACTTAGCTTTCTTACTGATGCTAGTCTGATGTCCCGCTTCCACTAGAAGTATTACCCTGCAGGTTTGCTGCAGTGCCCATACACCAGTCTCTTCTACTTGCCTGTGTACCACAAGCTTGGAGGCCAGTGCTGATGGATCTCCAAGCACTAGAAATGATAGGTTCAATACCTGCTGGGTGCCAGCAAGCACCCCACCGACTCTCTCAACAGCCACACTCCTCCACAGGCAGCCAGACACTCTGCTGTGTCCCATCCTCACCCACTGCCCTCCCAATGACACAGGTCTCTTCCCTTCCTCTGACCTCTCTCTCCAAAGCAAGTTCACACCAAGCAGATTCATTGCACAGTCCTGCTGGGCTCGAGCAGCCTCCTCACCCACGACAGCTGGGCTGGACTGACTGTTGCGCCGCAGGCAGGGTCTCTTCCAGCCCAGCTTTTTCCGGCCCCGCACTGGGCTAATGGTTCCCAGCCCACTTGGGCTGGGAACCGGCAGCCCCATGGGGGCCTGTCATGGGAGGAGGGGCTGCTCTCAAGTAAAGGTTAACGGCTAGCCAGTAAGCATCATCCTTTAATGGTGATGCTTAGTGGTTAACCCCGGGGTGTCCAACACGCTAGCCACTAACCACATGTGGCTATTTGGCCGGTTGTGTGGGGCTATTTTGCTATAGTGGCTACTGCTTCAGAACTGGTTGGACACCACAGGGTTAGCCAGTTACCTCTTCGCATCTCTAGTATCTGGAGGCTCATATAGGCTCATATCAGCTTAAAAGATTAGGTCTAATTAACAAACTAATCTTTCACTTCTATCATATTTATTTACAACTTGCCTTGCTTTGATCAGACAGGCAGGAGTTTAGATGATTATGTAGGACCACACAGGTACTTCCTCAGGGGAAGATGTTAGCATCAGCACACCTTCCTCCTAAGGACCTTTCCTCCCACCTAAGAAAGAAAAATTAAAGGGGATAGGGAGAATAAGTTGGAAAAAAATGCTGTCCCCTATCATTTCAGTCTCTACATCAGGGGTGGGGAACCTAAGGCCCAGGGCCCCCAGACTCAGGGCTACCCCCCAGCATTGGGAAGCCCAACCCTTACTGTCCCACCAGAGAGCTGAAGCACACAAAATCTACTAGCTTATCCCCCCCCACCAAAAAAAGCTCTGGTGTGTGCCTTTCTCATTCCCAGTCAGGGGCTTTTTTTTTTTTTTTTTTTTTGGCTTTTCTTTTGTGTGAGGCCCCTGAGTGATTTTTCTGTGGGTCACTGGCCCAAACACAAAAAATGTTCCCTACCCCTGCTCTAAATGATTATTTGCTGTCTCTAATAGCATGTGATCTTAACAGCTTACTTGAAAGCTTGAGTGTGACACATTATTGTCCTGAAGGAGTTACACATCCTCCCTTGAGTGAAAACTTGCAGAAAACCTTCTCAATACGAAACCTCCAACCGATACTCACTCCCTGCGTCAGATACCCAATGAAGTCCAGCTGTTCAGGTGAAGAACCTAACATGGTAAGTTTGCTTTGTTTGGGGGGGAAGTGCACCATAACAACTGTTGAAAACATTGTAAACTGCTGCATCAGCTTATGTATGGAGAACAATGACAGGTCTTCTGCAATGGATGTGGAACATTGAGAAAAAACAAAAAACAGCAGTCCCTGAGTGAGAGGCTGTCTCGGTTGTGTCCCATTAGAAGAGCGCTGTATTGAGCTATCAGTCACATGTTTCTACAGTGGCATCAGCCCTGAAGAGGCCTCTGCCATGCAGCGGTCTGAGAATGGTCTATTTTGCGGACAGCAGAATAGACAGGGTTAAAAATTTAAATCAGGATGGCATGTGTTGTTGACATATGGCAACGCATTGCCATCTGGATTCAGAAACAGACCTGGGTTCTCAAGCTGTTGCTGGACATGGCCAAGAACGTTGCTGAGGTGCTAGCTCAGGCTGTCTGGGAAGAATTCTGCCAAAAATCCCCCTTGACATAGCATTGCCTTCATTACAGCAGCCTGCCCTTTCAAGTGAAGGAGTTATAAAATGTATAAGGAAAAGTGATAGGAAAGGTGAAAAGGGGAGTAAGCAAAAAGCAACAACTAAATTCCAACTTCAGTCCTTACAATAATGCACAATTACTCCCATTGTAACCATTCATTTTGTGGTCTTGTAATGACTTTGGCTTTTGGCGTGAGTGCTGCCGTTTAGCGAGCATACTTTCGCCTGCTACATAATCATCAGGCAAACAGAACACCTTCCCCCTAAAAAAATTTAAACTAACTTAATAAATCACACTCCCACGAACCACCTGAGGCTCATCAGTGTTAACCATTTCACTGCCACTGCAAGTTAAATATGTGTTTTACTACACTTCTAGCCAAAATAAAAGAAAGAAAAAGGAACTGTAAACTACACTTCTGTAGTTCGGATTAACAGATCTAGTTACCAATACACCAAAAAATAAAATTCCAAGACAATTTTGTAAGGCTTAAAAAATCAACACAGGTAACATTTTATCCTACTAGAATTATTCAAGGATTAAATGTTAGCTAGACTGGCCCTTTAGGCATAATAAAGTGTTTTATGGTTTCTTTATTCATTTTACCCATCCTTAATCTATCCATTTATCCCATCTATTTGCATTATGCTTGTATCAATTGGTAAGTCTCTGTTTGCTTTCAAACAAATCCACTGCCTGTGGGTAATGCTACAGCACAAGAGAGACACGCAACAAACAACCGAACTATCAATTATTCCCTGGAATCTTGTTTGATATAGGACTCAACCTTGAAAGATTGGCGTCCCTACAACTCCCACTGATCTGAATGCATGTTGTAGGGTCTCAGTAACGTACGACATTTGATTTCAAATCACTGTGTTGAAATGGAGTTTCTTTACCCTACTCTTACTCACGCAAAGTACTATCTTATTCCATAACCATTTGCAGAGAGTGAAATGCTGACTTGAATTGGCCAGGATTTCACACTGTGACTTCAATGCAATTACTCATATAAGCCCTCAATTACATGAATAAATCCTGCATAACCTAGCCCTAGATAAAGAAATATAAGGGTTCAAATTCTGTGTTGCTTACTTATCTTAGCCCTGGTCTACACTAGGGTGTTGTTTCAAAATAACTCCCCTTATTTCAAAATAACAAGTGGAACGTCCATACTACTAAGTCTGTTATCTCAAAGTAACGGGTTGGTTATTTAAAAATCATAACTCCTGCTTTCCACAAGGAATGATGCTTATTTCAAAATAGTTATTTTGAATTAGCGCTAGTGTGGATGCTCTGTTGCTGCTACTTCAAAATAACTACTCCCCAGAGTCGTTCAAAGTAATTACTCCCCAGGGCTTCCTGGGGCTCTAAGTCGAGATAGCGCATCCACATTAATGGAGCCTGCCTCTGACTAATTTTGAGGCTTCCCTGTAGTATGGACATGCTATTTCAATTTTGTTATTTTGGGAGTTCTTCTTTCAAATTTAGCTATTTTGAAATAATTTCCTAGTGTACACATGCCCTTACTGAGTACCCAAATGAGGATTTTGTCTGTGTAAAGTGTAAGTAAGGACTGAAAGATTTGAAGCACGACAAATAAAAATTATTGTGAACCATTGTAAACCCCCCAAAAGGAAGATGAATGGTCCCATTATTTCAATCTAATTTTTTTAATGTTTTAAAACTCTACATTCAGTTCAAGATTAATTTAAGATCAGCCATCACCACGGTGAAAACTCAAAAACCAGCAACACAATTAACAGCTGATATACTTGAATGTTCCTTCTCTTTCATAACAGGGATGTCTCTACTTTTAAGTTGTTACATAATATTTAATATAAGATACACTTTTTGTATTACTTTCTATTATTAATATAAATATCAATGGATTTACATCACATTTTATTCTACTTCAAGTGCATTTCTGGAAAGCCATGAAACAAGTTGGAGATAACATCAGTCATCCCAGACTTCAGACAACACTACTGCAAGCTGGGAAGTACAGATATTACAATTTATGTTTACCACTTGCAAAACTATTAGCTAGTCTGAACTGCAAATACGTATTTTGTGTATAACCACCCTAAAACCCCGTGTATTGTGTGTTAATATTAAATTTGCAATGTCTCTCTTATAGATATTAATTTAAATGAAATAGCCCAATGCCTGGAGAACTGGATATTAAAATAAGAATTTTATTCTTCATTCCACATAAAGAAGATAATTATTTCCTTGAAAAATGTCACCCTGATATGTTTAGTAAATAGATTAATACAATTTGAAATTAAACTCGATTCTTTGGCATGATATTATAATTCCTGCTGGGGGAATTCTGCACTAGTATGCGGTGCAAATTTCATGCTGTCCGTAGATTTCTTTGCTTCCCTGCAGAAGGGTATCATGTAGCCCATAAATATCACTTACCAAGACACAGCTACACCACCTTTCTCCACAAATGTCCCTATCACTACTTATCCACTCTCCTCTCTCTTAACCTTCTATACACCTTTCTATCGCCACCTCTACTTTTTCTCATCTCTCACTGTTTCCCTTACTGTACTACTACAGCTATTACTTAACCTTCAGGTACCCACTTAAGTAACCCTCCAAATAGCAATAATGATCACATAGAGTCAATATCGTAGTATGTAATCACATTGCCTACTGTGTTAATGTCAGTTATCTTTTGCTTATATACATGACATTCTTTATCCAGACACTATTTTAAGAGCGAATTACTGTTTGTTTGTCATCGTCTATTGTTACTGCACCTGGGCTTATTTTCAATTCTTAAAATAAAGTAAAAATAAAAAGTGCCAGAACACAGAACACATAAAAAACATATAAATAACACAGCAACTCTCCTCTCACACCTGTGTGAACCGGATGTAGTGAAACTGAAGTCAGTGGTGTTACGCTGGTGTAAAATTTACGTAAATCAGGCTCTATGACACATACAGTACAGTAGGATGGCTTCAGTCCACACTTTCTTATTGGTTTTATCCAGTTCATAGACCCCTATTGGAACGGTCTATGGCAGGCTCCTATCTATCAGTTATTGATTTTTCCTCATAGCTTAATTTTCTTTTGAATTATAATTTTGAATTGGTTACATATTCAATTATTTAAATGTTAAAATTAGTTCCCCCTCACATAACATTTTAATTGTTTCTTTAATGAGTGCAGAACAGCTCGCTGCAACTGTAAATATTGTAACAGTGAGCTTAATACTAACAGCACAGTGAACTTAAATACTAAGAGAACAACTTATTCTGAAACTCCCCTTACTCTTTCTAGCACTCAAACACACACATACACACATGCCCACACATTTTGTGTCAAACCATTGTCTGGTCTTGAAAACTGGCAGAAGCCTTAACTTTTTTTTTATGTAGTTTTAGACCATTAAAACCACAAAACCTCAATTAAAAAAACTGCCAGAAGATTTTTGTTGTTGGCCCCAGAAAGATATAAAACTTGTACTGGGGAAAAAATCTGGTTTTTGCATGGAAAGCCCAGGCTCTAATTTCTACCGTGTTTAAAGTTACTACACACCAGGATGGCTGTAAACCTGATATCATTTTTATTTACTATTTATTTTGCAATAGTCTAGTCTGTACTTGATAAGGCACAAAAATTTAAATTAAATACTGTAACATTTCCAAATAAGGTTTATTCCCCCCAGGCAATGGACACGTTGACCAACTTGTTTGTTCTTGATTTATTTTAGTCTGTAAGCTCTTTGGAGTAAGGACACTAGAAAGACATAGTAAGTAATATAACCACACTTTAACCCTAATTGCAGCCTGTGGGAGCTAAATGGATTGCTAATGTAAACAAACAAGCAGAAAAATTTCTTACCAAATAATAATAAAAATAATGTGTTTTTATAAGGCAAAAAAGAACACAAATGCATTTGTTTTCCTTGCAGGCCACCACTGAGATATAACCAGTGTATGAACTTATACTATTTCTCATCTTTAGAGAGATTACCCGATGCTGCTCCAAAAAGGTCTCTCTTTTAGACCTTGATGCTTTGATATCTCAGCAATAACTGCCTTAGAAATGCATGGAATCTATGAGAAAGAGATGCATCTAGAGAGAGCAATTAGAAGATAAGAATCAGCCCTCCCTACGGATGACCCTGACCAGTTTGGAAATTGTGGTGGAAATCAGATTGCCTTCATCCTTGTATGAGTGAGTAGCGGAAACAGGACAGAAAAGGTTACAGTTCACAGATCTGTGGAGAAATGGGGAGGGAGGAAGGGCAATGTTCCCTCTATTTTTTTTCATCCATGTGTGGAATAAATTTTATTATGTGCACCATGGAATGTGCTGATGTGCATCACCAATAGAAACACATGCTGCTGGCTGTGGGAATCTCCCTTGGGTGGTAGCCCAAGCGCAAGCACACAGGGAAAACAGTGGGTTTGGGGATGAGGGGAATAAAGTTTCCTCCATCTAATATTCTCCACTGCATCAGAGTTAGCTAGTAAGCATTGCTTGTTGTACAGCCCATTTTAATTTGTGGTTATGGTCACAATTTACTGTCCTTTCTGAGTGAGCACTTGAACAAAGACCCAGTGGGATAGCAGGTGTTGTGCTGCTGGAATGCAGGCCAAATTCCGATTCATGCAATTACAATCTGCAGACCTACAGTACCCTTGAAGTTTTCATTGGATGTGTTAGTTTTCACTTCCTATTGTGTTGTTACGTGCTGTTAAAGGGCTGCCAGGTCAACCCCTGAGACATCTGCATTTTTCTGATGAACGAAATGATTCCTTAAACACCACGTATAGCCTCACAGGAGTATTTTGAAGTTTGATTTTATTTTTTTATTTGTTTGTTTATTTATTGTAAAGTACTTTGAGATTTGATGACAAAAGTTGTTATTGAAGTGCAAAATTAACAACATCGTTAACACTACTTATTTTAAGAGGAAAACCAGATTATTGGTGCATATTAAAGTATAATACTTCTAAACATATGCACACTTTACTTACCATCAATGCTCAAATTAAGCGACATGACATGAAAAAAAGTGTTCTCCAAAAACACTTTCTATGCTAAACGTATTTACTCCAAATACCCTTATTTAACAGAATACAAATCTGGACATTACACTTGTTCTGTTTTTGGGGGAGGAGGGATTTTAAGTATTCAAAGGTAAATGAAAAAACAGGTGAGCTACTTAATACTTCAATATAGGCCAGGTTAGACCTCTGGAACAGAGTACGGGGTTTAAAACAAAACTGAGCAGCACAGAACATGTTTCAGAGAAATCTCACAAAAGTAATTTTAACTCTTTCTCTCTCCCCACCTCTTCTTTTCCCCTTTATATTCTTAATTGTACAGTATCTTCTGTTTTTTACATCACATTTATATTTAATTCCTTGTTCCACTGAAGTAGTATTTTAAATGTGCCAGCTTCTGGTGTAGAAAAAAATAAAAAGTGTTGGTGTTCAGCTCTGGTGAGCTCTTGCTTACTTTGAGCACTGTTCCTATTACACAATAATGTGTTATTTTGTTGAATTTTGGCATCTATCTAGCTTGTCTGGTGGGGAGCCAAAAAATTAGAGTGTGTCAGTCCACCAGTTCATCCGCAGAGAAGCTCTCTTCTCGCCCAGCGAGTGTTCTGTACTCTTGGATTGAGGCCAAGAAGGGAAATCCATTTTACATAAAGAATGCACACAGCTCAAGTGCTCAGAGACTTTTTACCTACTAAAATAACTTTATGGACAGATGCCAGTCTGTTACACACATTCGGCAAAGAACATTTGGCATCAAAAACAAGGTAAAGTAATCTGCAGAGGTAACAAAGTTTTTAGAAACAAGGAAATGGCTGTAAGTGCATTCGTGGCATATCACGTGATTTGGCACAGCCTGTATGATTGGCCAGAATTGCAGTAAATACAGCCGCCATGTAAGGAGCTGAAAGCTTCGCCCTTTGCTGAATTCTTAAAATGGCGGACTTGCAGCGCACCAAGAGAAGCAAGCTGAGAGTCGAGACCCAGTCTCAGTTCTCCCCCCCCTGCTGAAGTTTTTATAAACCTTACAGATTTGAGTAGAAACAGATTTCTCACAACTTGCTCTGCGTCTCAATTTCACAGTTCAGCATACACTCAGGCACTGTCAAAAGCTTGACAACGTTCCAGGGAAAATATTAACTGTAAACTTTCCAACAGGAATTAAAGGAACAGAACTAACATCAGGCTGTCCCTTTTTAAAAATACATTTAAACCAATGTTTTTAAAGATTTTAAAAGTTTATGCCACAGCATATACAGTTAAAGCTTAAAGGACCCAAAACGTGGTCCCACATCACCATGTCACAAATGTAATTTAAAAAGGATACACATCCTCTTTGGCTAAAAAGCACACAGATCCGTCTATCGTTCTCCCAGGCCTGACCAGTTGAACACTGCATGCTCTGATGTATAAATATTTGCCTCTGGCTAAAGTTCAAGAAGCCCTGTGTGGCTGCCAGACACAACAGAAAACCAACATCCAAGTGAAAGTGTTTACTGCAGCGTTGGCCAAAGAAGCAACTGCCAGCAAACAATCAAGTCTGATTGGCCCAGTCCTGCAAGCGCTTATCATAAAGTACCTGGCCAGCTGCCACTGTGGTGCTCCCACCCTTTTATTAATGGTTAATGTATTTAACACTCAGTTTTGCCATAGTTAATACTTTTATAACCAATTCTGACCCATTTATCCTGTCAGTCCGGGACAGCTGAATGAGTCAAACAGAACAGCCACGTGACCTTCCAAACATCTTTGGAAATTAATTCTTTGTTAAATCAATAATGCCTCCACCACTGGCAGTTCAACTATGAGGAAGTTAGTATTCTTTCTGCCCAACTTTGTTTCTGCAATGAAACTGTTAACTTGGGTTTTAGAAGAAAGAACCCTGAAGCAGCTACTTACTGAGAGAGCCAGTTGCCTCTAAGCACTGGTAAGGCATAATAGAAAAGCAGGCATACATAGGTCTCTCTCTCAGAAGCAAAATTTAATCATTTGAAAATATTCTCCAATTACTGATGATGTAATACTGTAATAAACAATACAAAATTCAACATTTCTCCCCTCCCCCCCAAAAATAAATACAACGTAATGGAAGTTTGTATCTCTCTAGGCAATTAGAAGTGGAAATAGTGCAATCCAAGAATCAGCAGGTTGATATAGTCATACAACAATCAAGAAAAGGCAAGAAAAGAATGAAATAGAAAACAAATCTTGTAGAAAGGCTGTATTGCTAAGCTGCTGGAGTCATGCTGTGGAACACGTTAACACTGAACACCACTATAGATAGGGTGAACACAATCTACAGGAGCTTTCCAGTGAAAATCAGTGGAACCTTACAGGATGCCTAGCTGCAGCTGATACTGTTATCATAGCTGTCATCTTGAAAACAGCTTCCCCAAACACAATAATCATAGTGTTAAAATATACTAAATGAATATGTGAGGACCATGAACATCTGACTTTTAATTCACTTAGAATATGAACAAAGTTCTACTGTAACAATAAAAAAACTATACTGTGGAAAAATATGTCACATTTAAGAAAGAAAGAAAGAAAGAAAGAAAGAAAGAAAGAAAAAAGAAAGAGAAAAAAGGCTTTCATTATTACGATACAATAATTTAACTGAAGTATAAAGATAGTGTTCTACAGATAGTTACTTCCAATGTTCTTAGTATAATCCATATTTAAGTACCTGAATTGTTTTACACCATAAACATTAAAGTAGATTTTATGCAGCAAGTTATATAACTTGTTATAGCTCTAACCTTGAAAAATCTTTAATCTTCTATTCCTTTCTTAGTCTAGGTTTAAATAGTTGCAAATTCAAATTCACTGTGAAACCACACAAATAATCTATCATCTAATCCCATTTTCTACTCTGTCTTAATATGAGACTTAACAACTCAGCTTGCCCTGTCCAATCTCACTCTAAACCATAAATGGTCTGTGATGTCACTAGTGTCTATCTACTTTAGCCCTAAGAAGCCGGGCACTAATAGTATCAAGATTGGCTTCCAGGAGGCCCAAGTGAATCATGTGAAAGAGGATCACAGAGGAATGTTCTGTTCCCATTGCCAACAAGACAGAATTAACTCTGAGATGCTTCCTTCTGTTGCCCTGCTAGTCAGAAAGGTCAAGATGATTAGCTCTTGTATACTCAGTACCAACCATCAAAACAAAATATAAGATAAACCCTGATCTATTTTAAACTGACCAGAATATATACAGGAAGGATAATTTCAGGTGAAATAATAAATTAAATTAAAGGTGACAATTTAAGTCCACTGCACAAGAGCACTTTTTTATTTTTTCAAGAAATAACATTACAAAAATATTTTTCAGCAAAATTATCTTCTACTAATTATCAGCAAAAACAAAAGTGTACATACAAAGGATTTTAAGTAACTGTGTGTTACACTGGCCAGCTTTATTCACTGTTTCTGACAATTGTATTTTTTATCTAGCAGAGCTATGTGGAAATAAAAACATTGTTTATCAGATTGAAAAAAATGTGATCGGTCAGTCTGAAGTCCTAAGATCAGAAACTAGATACACTGACCTAATAAATCTGTCAAGATGGTTTGATATGGTAGTTGTCTGTATTATGCAAAAGAAAGGATACTTCCCACTTCTTAATTGACTATACATTTAAGAATGATCATAACATATTCAGTATGTTATCAAAAGTTACAAAAATTATGCCCAGTTATATGTACCTAAAAGGCACTTTAAGATGTTAAACAACAATAAAACAAAAGTAACAGCATAAACATTCCATCCAATTTGTATGTTTTTGATTGTGCCTCAATGCAAATAAAGACTGAAGTAATCAAAATGCTAGAAATATAAATATTCCATTTAAAGCCACTGAATCCACCACTTTACTAGGAAAGGCTTAGCTATGTTATTTGCAATTCCCTCATTGCACAACAATGTACATTACTGTCTGTAAGCTCTAATTTGGCATGGCGCATCATTAATGACCTGAATGGTGGCTGTTTCACACATACATATTTAATTACAACAGCTGAACAAATTACATATTTATGCTTTATAAAGGGGATTGCCAGTCTAATTCATTTGCTATGCATGCAGGTACAGGGCTCCATCTGCAACAGCATCTGCACAACAAGAGCTAACAATTATCCATTGTACAGTGAGTGAGTGTATCTGGTGAAACCTGTAAAAGATGCAATCATATTAACCACTTCACTGCCTACAAACCATTATTTTCTCAGTGGACCATTATATTTTAAATAATTTACTATTAACAATAGTATTTTGAATTTCAACCATATCCCTCTTCCAAAGACTTTTAAGTGCTTCATATACAGTTATGAATTAAGCCCTATACATCCCTGTGAAATATATAGTTTTTAGCCCAACTTCATAGGTGGGTAAACCGAGGCACACAGAAGTAAAGGGCCAGATTGTCAGATAGTGCAAATAACTGTTCCACCACAGACTTCCATGGCGCTATACTGATTTACACTAGTTTATTTTCTGTCTCTAAGGGTGCATCTACACTGCACCATTATTTCAAGATAACTAGCGTTATTTTGAAATAATGCAAGCGTCTACACAACCATTCTGTTATTTCAAAATAACAGATGGTTTATTCCGAATTCTGTAAACCTCATTCTAAGAGGAATAACATCTATTCCAAAATAGCTATTTCGAAATAAGGCATATGTAGATGCTCTACTCCTGCTCACCAG
The DNA here is from genome assembly GCA_032595735.1 of Pelochelys cantorii. Lineage (NCBI taxonomy): Eukaryota > Metazoa > Chordata > Testudines > Trionychidae > Pelochelys > Pelochelys cantorii. Next base: position 50,337,932 of record CM064334.1, read on the forward strand.
GACCATTCTAAGTTATTCCTCCCCAGTGCCTCCTGGGGCTCTAAATCAAGACAGCATGTCTACATTAGGGAAGCCTGCCTTGGACTAATTTTGAGGCTTTCCTGCAGCGTAGACATGCTATTTCAAAATAAGCTACTTTGGAATAACTATTCCAGAATAGCTTATTCTAAATAAGCGTGCAGTGTAGACATACCTAAGTGACTTGCCAAAGATGAGACAAGTCACTGTAAAAAGAAAATACAGCCAGATCTCCATAATCCCGATCTTGTGAGTTAAACTAAAATAAAGTCCTCTGAATATAAAGGAAAGACTCCCAATCATTTCACTGGACCTAAAGTTAGGTGTCACAACCTGACGTCCTTACTCAGGCAAAATTCTAATTTAATTATTTAACAACCTTTCCAAAATACTAACAATTAGTTCAAAAAACTCAAGGAGAATTGGAGAGATATCAGAATTATGAAGATAAGTAAATATGGTATCAATATTCCAAAAAGGAAAGAAGAATGATCCCACCACTTACAGTCCAATCCAGGGGTGGGCAATAAGACAGCTACAGTACACTAGGGTTAGTCCCAGAAAGGCCGCCACCAATATATTCACATGCACCTCCACAGGTAAGGGTGCTTGCTGCTTCCATTGACTGCGAATCGCCGTTCTTGGCCAATGGGAGTGGCAGGAAGCAGTATGGGACTGGGATACCGCTTTCCTTAGTTCCCATTGGCTGGAAATGGCGATCCACGGCCAACGGAGCTGCAAGTGCCCATACCTGCAGAGGTACAGGTAAATATAGGGGCAGCAGCCCATCAGGGGCTAACACTGGTGAACCAGATCTGGACCATGGGCTAGTATTTGCCCACCACTGATCCAAACAAATATTCATGGGTTAAAAATATTAACAGAGCAAAATCACAGAACATCTGTAAGATAACTGAACTACCTGGATGATCAATAAATAGCATGGAATAATTTTAAGGAACAATTTTTGACACAGTAGATAGCTTTGGGTTTTGGTAAAGTTGCAAAATTAATAGAATGACAAAGTGCAGATGAGGTTTGGATTTTGATAAAACACTCAGTACAGGGTCTCTTAAAATCTTACGCATATAATTTTTTTTCATATTGGTGTGCTGTGAACAGTGTGATAAGAAATGAAACGTGAAAATGATACATAGCAATATGCTGAGTTGGGTGGAGATGTGGAGAACCTCAGGGTGAAGAGTGAAAATGTGGTTAGTCCCCTCTTATTTAACATATGCATTAATGATATATAGAAGAATAAACAGTACATGAATGAAATTCACATATGAGCTAAAAGAGAAATCTTGGATGGACTCCCAGGACACCAAGGAAACAAGGGCACATCTACACGGCAGGGCTAAACTCGAAATAAGCTACACAACTTGAGCTATGCTAACTGCGTAGCTCAAGTCTTAATACCTTATTTTGACTTTTGCCACTCTACACAGCAGATATTTCGAGACAGAGCACTCTTCTCCCGACTTCTCTTCATACAATGAGGGTTACAGGAGTTGGAGTAAGCAGTCCTCCAGCTCAACATTATTTCAATATTATGTCGAAATAACTGCTTGTATGTAGACGCTATGTTATTTTGAAATAACGCTGCTGTGTAGACACAGACAAAGAGAAAAGAGCTTGAAGGGTTAGAAAAAATGGGTGGAAAGGAACATGGGCAGAAAATGATATCCAGAAAAATGCAAGTTAATATTTATGGAGGAAAACAATGAGAAATATAGACATTCCATGGGATGGAGAAGCTAGAAAGCAATAATCTCAAAAGAGGCCTAGGGATGATTAAAGAAATAATGTTATTCATGACTTTGTAACACAGTATGGCAGCACCAGGAAAGGCCAATGCAATTTTAGGCTACATATGCAAAGCCATCACAACACGGAACACAGAGGTAACCATCCTATGATTCTAGTCCATCTAGCAGAGGTTCTAGAAAGAGCAAAAAAAACCATTAGTGGACTGGAAGGATTGATTACATTATGAAAAATGCAAAGTACTGGAATGCATAACTTCATTTTATGATAGATGAGAGAGGACAGCAAAACACAGTAAAATAATTGAGGGTGTAAATGTCAGGGAAGACAGGAGCATATAACTAGGGAATAAAGGGATAACATTAAGAATGGGAAAAATATGCTGGAAATTGGGAAAAACTTCCTGGCAGTGAGCTCCATTAGGCTATGTAACAGTCTCCCAACAGAAGTGGTAGAAGTCTCATTAGTTGGGACATTTAAAATCAGACTGGATAATCAACATACTGTGGAGAACAACTGCCCACTAGCAGGACAACATGACCTAACAGGACTTTTCCGTCTCTAAGTTCTATAGCTTTGTGGGAATATTTAACAGCTCCAGAACTTTCATAGAGCCAATTTAATGAATCTAATGAGCAGCCTAAGAATAATATCATGGAACTTTAGTACCTGAAAAAGGAAGCAGTTGGGAGTAAACTAATCAATTAGGAAGTTTCCCATTATTATTCAAAGTCTTTATTTAGAAATAAATAGGTTTAAATAGACTAGGGGCAGCTATAGGTCAACATTCTGCATCAGGCACTGTAATTTGCCTTATGTGTATGCATACTCATTAATTAAAAGGAAGTATGAAAGTAGCCCTCAGGCCTCTGCTGTAGCTGCCAGTCTGTTCAGTGAAGTGCAGGTACCCTCCTTGAGTGCTGGTGCTATTGCAGCTTTGAAACCCTCACTAAGATGTACATTGTACACTGTTGGATCACTATGGAAGTTTGAGTTTGAAGAGCTATCAAATTAACAGCTATAGAATTTCTTGAATAGGGCAAGTGTCTCAAGGTGCCTTCACATTAGATACACCATCATCTGTCCCCAGATTTCCATGACGCAGTCCTCCTTAGCTGTTCTCAGGCAACAAAGCAAAAATATGCAGCAGAAGCACAATATAAAAATCCATTTCCTTCTCTAGTGTAATGAAATGTTGGGTTAGCCAGTCCATACCACTATTTCCTACACAGAGAGAAATGGTGCCTCCCCAGCCCATAGGATGGCCAGGTATACCTGGAAACTGATGTTAAATGACAATGGGGAACTCCACAGATATGTAGTCCCCAGTCTCATACAGGGAAAGACTCTCCATATATTTTGCAGGCAGCAAAATCTCTCCCAGCAGAATTAGATTCCATGAAGTGTGAGGTTAGCCACAAAGATGTTCAAAGATTTAAAGTGCTCAATAAGCATTTTAAAAAGAAAACCTACTTTATGGAGAGAGGCTTGGCAATAATTCTTTACATTAATTATATTTTCTTATGCTCAGGCTGCTATCCACCCCTAATTAAAGAAGAAAAATTAGGAGAGTGATCAAATCAATTTCTTCAAAATTATCCAGGTTAACATTACATAAGATCAACTATTGAACCTACAAGTCCTGTCACAGTACCTCAAGTGACCTTGTCAACCTTGAAAGCTGGTCAACAATCCTCTTACTGTTTGGAAATGCTGGCCATAGTTTTAGAGCTGTGCTATCAAAAGATACTAGCAAGTAACTGCCTATACTCCCCTTTCACACTACCTGATAGAAGTCTTGAAAAACACCAAAACAACTGACAGCTGAACCCATGTAAAAGAAAACTATATGTTTCACAAAAAGATTGCCTGCTACCTGGATTAGGAAGGAAACCTTACAAAACTGTCAAAGCTGTTTTTGTACCAAGATAACGCTACTTCACTTCAAAAATCTGGTATTGCAGCAATCTTCAGTCCAGAAAGATAGCAGTTCTTCAAGTTGGCCTTTAATACTGCAGGTAAAAAAGAGTCCAGAATTAAGGGGCACCTAGATTTTTGTTCCCACAATTAACTGTGGGCACAAAAATTAGGATGTCACTACTTAACTGACTGCTTCTAAAAGCAGAGGTGCAATAAAACTGCAGGTTCCCTCAGAGTTATGCTTGACCGGAAGCCAGGTCAAGGAGGCTGTTTTTAAAAAGTAGACCTTTATGTATATACACAATATGTGGTGGAAGTGTTTAGGATTCTGTATCTAGTTTCTGAAAGGCCCATTTGTTTGTCCTGGGGTCCTTTCACAAAGCATTCAATTCATAAACAGAATTCTGTATTTTCTGTTTTTCACTTCTTCCCAGTGGTTTTTTGTTTTGCTTTAATTTATAGAAATATCTGCATAAAAACAAGACACCAGATTCTGAGCTGGTGTAACTCAGAACAATTCATCAAAATCAGCAGAGCTATGAAGATTTTCACCAACTCAGTGGCTGGTCCACAGGGGTTTAACTTTAAGAGCCCGTTTGTTCAGCCAGTTGGGGTTTGTTTTTTTTTTTTTTAAACCAACTTGAAACCATAATCCCCTATATGCAACATCACAATTAGTTACTGCAGAGATAATTGGGATGTCAGAAAAAGGATTATAACTTCAAGTGATTAAAAAAGCAGCAGGAGTAGATGGGCTCGTGGGGATCAAATATTTAAAGTTCCGGGCTATTGTCCCTCGTGGTAAAAAAAAAAGAGGGAAAAGGAAAAAATATAAAATATTAAAGAAGAATATTTCCCAAATACATTGTTTTTCAACAGTCTCATTGAAACATTCGTAGTTCTTTAAATAGTTATTTTCTAAGTCTACTCTTTGACACCTTTTGCAATGGGAGAGTGTACCACTATAGTCACACTCCAGAATTGTGTTTTTTACATCACCTCTGACTGTTATGGTTTACATTGCTATTGCAATGGCAATACATTTCCCTCATACAAAGGCTTGATTTAAACGTCAACAGTGAATAAAGTTTTTGATGAATCATCTCAACAAGGTCACCGGCAATTTGGGGGAGGGGGCGAGAAGGAGGGAAGAAAGAAAGGAAGTCAGGAGGATTAAATCCCCTTCCAATCTCCCACCATATAACAGGTCTACATTAATCAATGGTCTATGATGATGGTGAAAAAGTCTCAGAGAGGTAGCCACGCTAGTCTTGAAAAACAACAAAGAGATGATGGTAATTTGAGTTTCCAACATTTGCCAAGCAAAATGAGTTGACAAATGTACCAGTTCTCTAAGATTTTGGGTTTCCTTTGCATTTTGAAAAATGGTGTACATCAGTGGTCTCCAACTTTTTTAGGCACAAGATCACTATTTGAATTTAAGTCAATCCAGGATCTACCTCACCCCAAATACCCTTGCCCCGCCTTCTCCCTGCCCCTTCTCTGAGGCTCCGCCCTTGCTCACTCTGTAGAGATGGGGTACAGGAGAAGAGGGAATTGACACCCTGACATCAGCACCTCCCTCCTCTAAATTCCTGAGTGGAACACAAATGAATCAGATAAAGCCAGTTGCAGTGTACTGCACAAAATCACATCATATGAACAAACACTGCTCCAAAAAAGCTCACCAGCCATTCCAGGGGTCAAGCCTGAGAAAGAAAGGAAATCAAGAGGATTAAATCCCCTTCTCCTCTCCATCCTATAAACGTAACTCACATATATGATGCAGAAAGCAAAAAATGTAAGGAATACAAACACAGAGCTATAAGGTTATACACGTTATGATTAGCAGCACTATTTTACCAATATAATGGGAAATCTTTGATTGATGTAGAGAGGCACCATACACAACATGCAGCTCCTTGCTAAACATTTCAGGGAAGCTATCAGCAGCAAGAAAGTGTTTTAGCAACAATCTTGCTTTGTTTTGAAACCAGTACGGCTGGTGTTCTAAATATTGCATACTTAAATAACGGATTTAAAAAATATATTAGCCTTAAAATAATTCACCAGCAACATGTTTCTGACCCATGTAAAACACACTTCTTTGTAGCAAGGATATATATGGGGCTTGGTTGCTTTTTCAACTTGAGACACAAGTTGATGGCACAGCATAAGGAGTTCTAAAGGCTCCTTCCTTTTTAGAAAGCAGAAATTCATTGCCAACACATGGCTTCCATTCACAAGAATATTTATGGTGCTGATAATTGAATTCCAGTCACGTGATGCGACAAGGCCAACTTTTTTTTTTTTTAAAGATCAACTATAATTTCTAGACATCTATAAATTTCTTCACTCTCTCCTTAGAGAGGAAGCTCCCTGGAGCTCTGCGGATCCCCCTCACTTTTATTTATCACTCCACTCTCCCAAGCTATGAATGTCATAATTCTTCCTCTAGTAAAGAGCTGGACACAGTTTCAATCAAAAACACTCCAAAGTCACTAAAGAGCGGCTAGAGTAACACAAGACATCCCACCACGGCCACCAGGGAGTGAGCACACTTTCTCCAGAGCACTTACAACCTCTACTGACTGCTTGAGACCGAAGTCAGGACTTTTTAACTTTTACCCTTCATCCTGACTATGTTACAATCTGTCTGCTCTAGCTGACTTTTGACCACTGCTGCCCCTCCAGCTCCCTGATTTGGTAGGGAAGGTTCTTTAGCCTTCTGAAGCATGCAAAGAAACACTTTCCTGATAATATTCCTTCTAACAATCTGCATTCAATGAAGGAACAAAGATCAAGGGGCTTGAAAACAGAGCACAGACTAGTGTATAATCTGTGGCAGCACCACAGCAGTTACTCCAGGGTAAAATCAGTGAATGCGATCAGAATCAGGCTCTCAGTATGTAAGACAATGATGTTAGCACTAGCAATGCCATTTATTACTTACTCCCATTCACAAATAATATATAACAGCAATATAACTGATTCTACCTACTATTCAAAGTTTCCTTATGTTTCTGATTCAACAGGTAAACAAAGCTACCACTAGCCCAAGGCCAGTATAGTAGTAGATCAATGTCTCTTAACAAGCACAAAAATGCCTATTTTCCTAGTTCTTTAATGGCTTTTTCAAATAAATGGGTTTCCACTGTAAAGAAGCCATAACCTTTTAAAAGGGCTGTCAAATAATTGTTAAGTATACTTTATTGTTTTTGCTCTGCTTTAATGATAATATATTAGAAACTTAAAATATTTTTTCAGAACATTTTAGTGCTTAACAATTTGGCAAATGAAGACTATTTTTCTGTGCTTTGAACAGGCCTTGAGTTAATATGACTATTTTAGGTTCAACCAAATCAACTTTTATAGAACTTTATTGCCGCCAAATATCTTTTTGTACTCCAGTGCAGATTGCTGCTCATTAATGTTTTTTCATTAAAAGAAACTCTGCCATTTTACTCAGCCTGACTCCCAAAGCCAAAATATATTTATCAGCACAGATAAACTGTGAAATATATATTCAGACATTATTATTCAGATATATATTCAGATATAATACTATATTCAGATATTATTAATCAGTGGTAAGTCATCTTATTAAAAAGCCATAGCAAAACTTAAAATACAATGAATGGTCCTGCAGCACCTTAGAGACTAGGGCAGTGTGAGAACCTCAGATTAAATACCTGGGATGAAATCCTGGTCCTACTGTATGGGAATATTTTAAAACTGAATTGACTAGGATTGTGGGGATTTGGGTTCTATTCTCATCTATGACACTGTTTGGCTGTGAGACCCTCAGCAAATCAGATTCAGTAATCTGTACCCTATTTTTTCCATCTACAAAATAGGAATAATGCTATTTACCCACTTTTGGAAACCTTTCTGGCATCTCCAGACAGAAAGTGTTAAATATTGAGCAGCAATTTAAAAGTATAAAGTGTAATAATATAAGTGATAAGTCTCAATTGTGAAAAATAACTTTAATATTTATATATTTTATATTTGCATAAATAGCATAAAACAGTTTCTTATTTAGGAGCTTTTAGATTGCTGCTCAGAGCAAAATGCTCTGGTGTGTTAATTAGTTCTTCAGACCCAGGCAAGGAGCACGAAACCACTTGATTTTTACAGGCCCTACAAAAATAGTTATTTTTAAAAATCATTATTGAGAACAAAGTAATAGATGGCTGGGCGCTTTCTTTCATCATTACTGGCAGATGGAATGGAACCTTCTCTACCCCCCTCCAGGAAAACTAGGTCTCCCCAATTCATACTATCTGGGGAGCTGTCCCAGAAGTTTGTTTTTACTACTTCTTCTTGGGTTCTTTCTTTTCTGACTCAACTTTTCTTTCTCCCACCAAACAATGTGATAAGTAAAGCCTTGTTTTCAAAATAGCTAAGAGATCTCTTCAAGCACATTAGCCAAGTCCTGCTGCAAAAGGAAAACATTGATAAGTGGGTATAAAGAAAGATGCTCAACTACTGGCCACAATTAAACTTCTTTTTAGATGAATCTTTACAGCCGAGTGCACACACAATGAAATATTGTCATGGCAGACACCGCCATGCCTTCAATTTTTAGCAGCCTGAGATAAGCCTGATTATTCCAGACCCTTCAAATTTTCCTAAGAAATGTCTGCAGTGCCGAGGCTCCAGGTTCTATTTAAATGGCAGCCTCGCAGAGACATAGTGAGAATTTTTCAAAAGATCGTGAGTGCCTTTCTAAGACCAGCCTGCAGGTTTTGCAGTTGCCTAAGTCCAGTTCTGCCTGTATCTTTGATGAAGCTTAGCTCCTACTGCCCAACAAAGAAGCTGGGCACATTTTGCATTTGATTCTATTAGCTGCTGCAACACAGTTGGAGTAGTGTGTGTGTGTGTGTGTGTGTGTGTGTGTGTGTGTGTGAGAGAGAGAGAATCTAGTGGTAGCAAGAGATGCCAGATTTATCCACAAAACAAATAAAGCATGAGACAGATATGCAGTACAAGTTTCCCCACACTGCACCATCAATTAGGGTGAGCAGACAGCAAGCGTGAAAAACCGGGACTAGGATAGGGGGTAAGAGGCACGTATATAAGACAAAGTCACAAATATCAGCATTGTCTCTACAAAATCGGAACATCTGGTCACCCTACCATCAATGTGTCTTAATCCTGACCTGGAAGAGCAATATGTAGGGGCAAGGAAGGAGTTCAGAGGCCATGCTCATTTAGGGCATGTCTACATTAGGAAATTATTCCAAAATAACTTATTTTGAAATAACTCCCAAAATAATAATTTTGAAATTGCGTGTCCACACTACGGAGAAGCCTCAAAATTAGTCCAAGGCAAGTTCTGTTAATGTAGATGTGCTACCTTGACTTACAGCCCCAGGAAGCACTGGAGAGTAATTACTTTGAATTACTTTGGGGAGTAGTTATTTCAAAATAGGTGCACTAGAGCGTTCACACTATCGCTATTTCAAAAAAACTATTTCGAAATAAGGGGTATTCGTCATGGAAAGCAGGAGTTATTATTTCAAAATAACCAGCCTGTTATTTCAAAATAATGGGCTTAGTAGTGAGGTCGCTCCACTTGTAGACCAGGGCTTAGGGTGCAATTCACCCATGTCAGAACAAGGCCTGTGCACCATTTGAATCCCACTTAGACCCAGTTTCCTTCCTTTCTTTATCTCTCTGCTGACACAGCGGGCTGCCAATTAGTGCCAATTTTGGTAGTCATTTTTGTGACGTGTCCTTTACATCAGCATCATTTCACATCATTACAAGGCCAGGTTCTTAGCTGGTGTAAATCATCAGCTTAACTCCATTGAACCTGACATTAGAAAGTGTGTGCTTTGTTCCAGAACTGGAACTTTGTATAAAGAACAGTTTTAGGCTCAGCCAAAAGAACTCCTAGAACACATTAAGAACATGGTCTAGATCTGAATCAGAGGTCTAGACGTGAAGAGAATCTAGAGTTTATTACCAATCACAAGACTCAGTTCCTTAAATCATCCCTTTCTTTACATTTCTTTTTATAAAAATGGCCTTGTACCAAGTTATGTTTCATAATAAAAATTAAACTTCACCATTAAAAATACAAACCACCCAAGAAGCCTAAAATTAAAATATATTTCCTTACAAAGTTAATTTCTTAGAGATGTGGAAAGTGATTTATTGTTGTGGATTTAGTCCAAGATTTAATCCAAAGATGTACTTTTTATTTTTGTGCTCTTTTCTTATGGCGCATCATTCTATAGTACTACAGAGATATTCACTCTCAATCCACTGATATACTATATTGAGTCAATGACTAGTAACAGTCCATAATAATATGTAATAATGCACAATATAGATCCATTAAAAGGAAGCAATTTGCATAATAAATGGTACATTACAGATCAATTATTGTACAGATCAGTGAATCTAAGTATTATACAAAACCTAGAGCTAGAAAAGAATGTATGTGATCATCTAGTCTAGCTAATGCAGGATGATCCCTACAGAATATTTTCTAGGGCTTTCTCCATTTTCTTTTTAAATATCTAGAGATAAGGGGCTTACAACATTTCTCTTGGGAGACTGTTCCACTAATACATCTCACTGGTAGTACATTTTTTTGTCATCCCTTCTCTCCATATACCATCCTACATAAATCTCTGCCCTTTTCTTCATTTTCACAGGCTTCACATATCCGTAAGACTATTGTCAGATCTCCTTTGGTCTTTGTTAGCTCACTTAAAGATATTTCCAATTTTTAGTGTCAGACTGTGATATCCCTAAAATAAATAACACATTACTTCACAGCCCCACTGACTTCAAGGGGAGTACCTGTGGAACAAGGAAATACTCAGTGTGAGCAAGGGGATCACAGTCTGGCTCTTCCTCTTTTCATAACCCTTCCTACCCCAATTTCTGAAATTTTGTGACTTTCCCACAAGATGTCAACAGTTTTCTGAAGTGCCCAGAACTGAAGTTCTCAGTCAGTTTCAACCAAGCCAAACAGGGAAATGAAGTGGTGATGTCTCTGATTAAATGAAGAGACTAAAATGAGTTCATTACAATTTTAGCAACATGGCTCCTTTAAGATTCTGCTCTTCCCAAGGGAGCTCTCCCCTCACTAGAACCCTGAGAGAGAAGTGTGACAAGGGATTTTAAGGAAGGGTAATGATCAGGGAGGCTAACTATGGAGAAGGGATTTCCATAATTTAACAAAAGCCAATCTTTGAGGAGATGAAAAACTGAGAGAGAAAAAAATCCGACCATTAAATATGGAGCAGCAGAACAGAACAGTGTTTAATGGTTTGTAAACACAAACATAGCGCTATGGATCTGCTGCTTCTTTGTACCATAATCCCCCTTCAGACTAGTTCTCCTAAAGTATATGAGAAGTATTAATTTTTAAACCTATGTACGTTCTTGGAGACAATGCGGACTGACTTAATTATAATCAATAAAATTTACAGACAGTGATGCAACCCAGCAGAAATGCTCCTACCAAAAAGTACAGCACAAGATTACTCTAGTTTCTCTGCTGCACTACAACAATATGACCTTAATAAATATTTTATGATATACAGTGAATAACCAGCAATCAAAATAGCAAATTTCAATAGCTAGGAAATAACAGAGAGTTTACTGAAGAAAGCAGAGGTATTCATAATAAGTAACTTTAAAACTACTGTTTTGGGTGCAGTCTAATCATCTACTAAGACTGTGTTGCGAGAAAGACAAGGATTGTTCTAGCATGTCCAACTTCAAGCATGTCCAACCTATCATGTTGCAGTTTGCACTCTGTGACATAATGGTTTTACAGGTGTACTACAAAAGACAAATAACTGTTTGGCTTTGGAAGCAAGCTTCCTAAAGTCACCATCATTTTTACATCTCACAAAAATATGCATAAAATGAAGAAGGCTATATTTCCATACTACCTTCACCTAAAAGGCAGTAGCACTCCTGTGGCTATGCAAATCCTCTGCAAATGTAAATCCATACATGGACTCTTTAGGTGACCAATGGTTGTGGGTTTGGGGAGGGGGAGGTTATCATTACAACTGTAAGCTCGTAGAGATCTAACAGAGATTGAAACTCTCAGTCACCAGGTTCCAGAAGGTTCTCAGCATTTACCAGAATTATAGAACCAAATTCTCCTCTCACGTACACTGGTGAAGCCCCATTGATTTTGATGCAGTCACATGGTATAACAGAGAGCACAGTTTGGTCCAATTTATCAGATGATCATTAGCATTTCTACGGTTCATTCCAGCTTGGTGGCACAATATAGTTAATTTTACTATTTCCATTCAGAAAAGCTCCCCTTTTGTCACTGGTCGATACAAAAACCAAAGGGATATGAATGGATCAACCTACTCTGTTTACCTTAGATATTTCTATTGCCATATGAAGATAGGAATACCCAACAATCTTTTTAAGTATTTATCCTGGTAGGCAGGATAAATTATTTTTATTACACAGATAGAGAACTGAAGCACAGAGACACTAAATGACTTTCCAATGGTTACATAGGATATATGTGGCAGAGGAATAATTGAATATGGGTCTTCTACAGCTTACTGTAGAGTTCTAAACACCAAACCATCTTTCCCCTCCCTGAAGTCACATAGGAAAGTCCAGGTCTCAGGAATTCCATACCAGCACCCTAACCATCTTTCCTCTCCTCCTGAGTCTTGCTCCTTCATGCTTGCCCCATTCTTCCCTTTTAGGGCAGCCCTACACTGCTGCTTAAGTCAATCTAAATGTGAAAAAGACATTGTCCTGCCAACACAGCTTCCACCTCTCATGGAGGTGGAATAATTCTGTCAATGGGAGAACATCATAGAGAACATCTTCCCCAGATGCACTACAGTAGAACAACTTCATTGGTGCAGGTATGTGGATGTACCACTTCTAGTGCAGACTTGCCCTTAGAGATTTGCTTAGGAAACACTCTTATCTGCAACTGATATTAATAACCTGAGATGAGATGCAAAAAGGCTGAATTATTTTTGTGTGATAATATTTAGCACTCAGAGAGTCAATATCTTCAGAGCCCTATATAAAGATTCCCTAATTAATCCTCACAACACCTCTGTATGATTATTATTATAGGGGGGAGACAGAGAGATAGCTGTCATGCCCATTTTTGTGGCCCAAAGCCCAGGCTCCTTTTTTTTATAACTGTGTTTTAAACTCTTCTGTATGAATGGATATTACTTTCTGCCTGTGATTGATGGTTTGCTGTTGACAGCATGAGTTTGAAATCCATAAATATAAATGCTGAATGAAAATTAAGGAAAGAAAAGATACCTTCTTTTGTAAATATTTTTCAGCTGGCACAGTAAATTACACTGATGCAGAAGTCACTCATTTCAAAAACTCCACATATTAGCAGCCTATATTATCCAATCTGAGGTTTTAATTTATAACATACTCCTGGTAATGTACTTCCAATACATTCCTCACTTCCTTTCCCTGTGCAAGACAGAGAATGAAAGATCTTTAGGTATAAATATTTCATATTAAACCCTGGACTCTTTTATTTCTTCTATTGCCATTTTCCATATCTAAGCACTAGACAATGCCCCCACCCCCAAAAAATTGCTGAGAGAGCGCGCGCGCGCGCGCGCGCGTGCGTGTGTGTGTGTGTGTGTGTGTGTGTGTGTGCATGCAACTGAGGTGCCACAGACAAGAGCAGCAGGGACCATAATGGGGTCTCTAGTTTTAAAAATAAATTCAAGTCTTGCTAACAGAGACAAGCGTATTGTGGGATTTCAGGCCAGGGACTTGTCATCCTGCTCCTGCCTCACACACCCAGACCACTATGCTGGGATTTCTTGTCCCAGTAGATCCCAAGTCCTCTTCCTGGTCATCTGGAAGAGCTAGATAACTAGCAGATTGTACCCACCTGCCAGTCAGCCTGTGAGACCTCACCCGTGCCCCATGTCTGGCAAGGACATTAGGAATGTTAATGTTTAACTGGTTAACTGATTAACCGATAAGCACCAGTCTTATCGGTTTTGATTAACAGTTAACTATTAAATTCTGCTGTCGGACATAGCCCCGGATTCTGCTGCTGCCATAGGCAGCCAGGAGAGATCCTGGGTGCAGTGGCTGGCCGTGGAGGTACCCAGACACAAGGGCTGTCAGCGGGGCCCCACATAAAATGCAGCATCCCCTGTGCCATTAGTTCCCCGGTTACATTTTAACTGCTATTTACATCCCTAAATGAAATGTGCATGATTAGTGCCCAGGAACAACAATCTGCAGCCAATGGGAGCTGCTGGAAGCAGCGCAGACTGGGACACCACTTCCTGTAGCTCCCATTGGCCTGGAACAGTGATCCGTGACCAATAGAAGCTGTGGAGCACCTGTTCCTGCAGACACACTGATAAATCAGCCCATCAGGGCTAACCTTAGTGAACTATGTCCAGCCCACCATCTGCTTCTTGCCCAGGCCTGGCTTAGAGACACAACTGAGGATTCCCCTCAAACACAAGACAGATGTTAGAGTGGCTACATGGCTGTTCCTCACACCTGTTTAGGCTGATGAGCTTGCTGGGTTGGGTGGGGGTTTGCATCTCCAGCCAGCCTCATGTGTCATATGCACAAGGACCTAGAGTTTAGCCCTCAGTCTGAACTAGATAAAGTGTATTATGTGTGATTGTGTGGGGGAGAGGGCAGAAGAGATTTAAAATATTCCTTTGCATTTATTCCTCTATCCAATGATCTTGAAGGACTTTACTGATACTAAGGTAAGCCTCATAACAACCCTGTGAGGTTAGGAAGTTCCTTTCCACAGACAGGAAACCTAATACAGAAGGAGTGTTATTGCATGACTTGCCCTAGGTCCCACAGAAAGGCTCTGTGGCAAAGTTGCATTAACCACAGAATTATCCTCCCTCCTAATCCAGAAAGAGAATCATTTTCCAAATGGTTAACTAGTGAGGCTCAAACTCCACCACCAGAAACTAACACTGAAGTCATCTAGCCTAAGCATCTGCGACAGGATTTATCTACTATTTTTATATTAAAAGACAAAGATCTAACCAAGAGATACAGTGTATCTTCCACTGTTTATCAAAAGTCTCCCTCAGTGCTAGTTGCCAGCCATTTACCTTTCTATGGCCTAGGAACATAGTTACTTCATTACTGGATTTTAAACAGTTATATGTTACCCAATACACATAAAGAGGAAATAATCTGGACTGGGTAAATTACCTTTATTATCAGTAATTCTACTGCAGCCATTTTCTTGACTGATGTATAGAACCCTATAAAATGAACCTGCTGAGAAAAAGATGGAAAAAAAACCCAAGACAGTGATCAATGGATTCAATTAGTTACAGTATAATTCTACCAAGACGAAAAAGATCAAGTTGCAATGCAACTTCTCTAGTGCAGCTAAAAAAAGTTAATTGAAAGTCTACCAATAGTTTTGCACATTCTGCAACTACTAAGTGCCACCCAGAAGGAATGTGAATTAAAGGTACCCAGGAAAATATCAACAGGAAGAGGAGGCTGCTCTGCAGGTAGAGGTATTTAAATACTATTTCAATAAACTAAAAATGCATCATGGCTGTATTTCTTCACATGCAGGAAACACTATAACAAGATAGCCATTTCTCTGATGACAACAAAAGAAAACCTTACTCCTGAGATTATATCCAAGCAAGAATTAACAATGTTGCCACTGCTGTCTGGAGCTACAGTTTTATTTCTAGTAAGTTGTTAAACATTTTTTTCCTCCACTCAAACTCATCTGAAGAAGTGGATTTTGCCCAGGAAAGCTCATGATACTATAGATATATTTGCTAGTCTCTAAAGTGCCACAGGACTACTCGTTGTTCTTAAACATTGTAAACTTTGCTCTGTTTTTTCCGCCTTTGACGCACAGCACCAAGAAAGCACAATGCAGATACACTTAATGAGTAGGTCAGCTGAATTATGCTTGGACTCAGAGGAGCTCTAACGTCCCTTCCTCTGTGCAAGGTGACATCCTCCGGTCAGAGAGGGTCACAGAATGCAGACATGGCATGGCAGCTGATGGCATTTGTGGCAATCAAACTGGCCAGGAGGCCACCCCGGGGGGGGGGGGGGGGGGGGGGGAGGGCAGTGTCTCAGAGGAGCATGGACACAGCGCTTACTTAATCACATTGTTAAGATACTAATCAACAATAGCACTTAGCACATGGAAATAGCCAGTTTACAATATCTGAAGAGAGCAATCCATATATTAAGCCCAGGGCATTACACTACAAGGAAATATGTAAATGTCATCATCTTAAAAGATAAAGGCATTTAGAGTGGGGTGGAGGGTTTTTTTTTAAGTTAAAGGTAATTAGATGAATGAATAAAGCTGATCAAATGATTAATAGAATCCATGATCTTAATCAAATTATTTCTAAAGAAGAAAAGGCTGTTCTGTTAAGAACTAGTTGTCTCCATTTCATTAAGAACAATGATATTCTAACAGACCAAGATTTACCCAGTACAGTATTCAGCGCAGACGTATTTTTATGTTTCCTGTCCCTGCAGCAAGACTCACAAAGCTGTTGACGATCTGTAGTACTAAAACCTTAGAAGTGGATGAAAACAACTTACAAGCCACAGATTCTATTGTGACAATTGAGAGAAACCCCGAAACACAATGAAATGCAAATGTATGCTTGTTTCAAGATGTCTTAAACTTCAACCACACTGTCATTCCATAAGAGGAAAAATAATCTTTAAAAAGTTTTCACACCCTCTTGGGTTAAGAGACAGTGGGTATTAATCCTTTGGCTGCCATGCCAAGCTTCCTTTTTGTGGTCAGTGGAGAAGCTGTGTGGTTGGTCTCAAGCAATCCAAAGTCTCTTTTTTTTTTCCCCTGTGTTAAAACAAGAGAAAGTGGGTCGGTAACACAGTTAAGGAGAAACCACAGCCAGCCCTCTCTGCTGTTGCTTTTCCCCTAAATGTGGCCTACAGCTATTCTGCTTTCCAAAAAAAAAGGTTTAATTTAAACCATACACAGTGCTGCAAGCTGCCACGTTTCCAAACTTCACATTCCTTTCTAATCTGTGCACTTCAGAACTGACACTCTGTTTGCCATGGTACCCAGACTAAATGCAATGAATAAATTATTGCTAACCAACTATTACTTGATTTGATAACAACAGATCCACCTCCCCCCCCCACACACACACCTCATCCTGGGGCTAATGTACTTTGCTGAAATCTTATATCGCTTTTAAGGGACTAAATTCATTTTTTTTAATATCACAATCTGTTTTGAGAGATTTTTCACCCAGCAAGCAATGTTTTGACAGAACTTCAGCGGGTGTAAATTGACAAAGCTCCATTGACTGCAACAGTATGATGCTGATTTACACCAGCTGAGAATCTGGCTCAGGAGTTCCATTTCCAAAGCCCACATGCACAGCATTCATTATGCATCCATAAAATGTGCAGCGCAGAAGAGCACTTATGTATCTGAAGGTAAAGCAAGATCCTTGGGGGAAAATCCTGCTCCCTTCTCCATGAGTGTGGAGAGTCCCACAGCATGGCAGCAGGACCCACAGCATGGCAGCAGTGAGGTTATATACTATGCAAGAGATGGAGGGAGTAGGAGATTCTGGATACCTCTGGAAGAGGTATGCTCCCCCTCACAGTGTGGAGTTGAGTTACACAGGAGCAGGTTGTGCGCCAGAGCCAAAGGCTCCACATCTATGCAGGTTTTCAGGTCTGCCCACAAAAAGAGGATGAATACTAAGGAGTATCAGGCTGCAGTAGCCCTTGAACAGTAACATCCAGACCTCTCATTCATGTGCATGGTGCCAGTCTCAGAGACATGGGATAAGCACATGGAGCAAATGTGGCCCAAAGTGCTTAAAATCCACTGGCATGTGTGTCCCTGGGGGATGTGTTAATTTCAGCACCAACAATTTATTTGAATTTTATGCCGCTAGAATATATATCAATTAAGATCATCCAGGACCACCCCAGCCCAGAGCCTCCCACCCCCTATATGCCCCTCAGGGAGACCTGTGGGAAGGTGAAGCTTCCCCACACGCAATTTATACAGGAACATTGCTGGCTGTCCCCCTTCATCAGGGAGTGAGGGGAAAATGCAGTTTGCTGCATTCCTCACTCTCACTGGGGAGTGCAGGGAACAGACATGCACCCCTCCCCCGGCTGGAGCTCCCGCTGCCAGGGAGAGGCATTTCTCACCTAGCCCCAAGCTGCTGTAGTAAGAGAGAGCTGGGGTAGTCCTCTCTCCCTGGGGGGCGGCCCGCATACTAGGAGTGGGTGATACTTATTAGTTATTGTTAACTGGAGGGGGCTGAGCAGTCCCCTGGCTCACCGTGGGCAGGGGGCAGCCCCTGTCTGCAGTGGTCCCAGTCTGGGCTCACTGTGGGTAGGGGCACTGAAGCCTGGTCAGAGCAGCCCCCCGCCACAGCGGGCAGAGAGGCCATGCCATCCAAGCCCGGCTGGAGCAGCTCCCACATTTAATTGGTTAACCAGTTAAACATTAATGTTTAACTGGTTAACTAATTAAAGGGGATTTTACATCCCCACTGCATACCGAACTCCTCATCCCTAGTCTTACCCCACAGCAATGATTCAAATCATGCATGTACATTTCCATTTAATTTTCCAAACAACAAAAATTAATTGAGTTAAGGACCCGAGCAATGACAGGTAAATCTTCTAGTAATACATAATAATTATTATTATGACATAGCTAATTGCTTACACTTGGAGAACCCAATCTTTCTAGGTGCTGCACTTCATCATCTCTCACTGATGTCAAAGTACTCTTATATTACTACAACATATATATTACTATTTACAATACTCTCTAAAATCAAACTGGAAAAACTTAAAAATCATCGAATAGTCTAACACATGCCAAGGGCCGCAACTTAAGTGTGGTTGTATATACATGCAAATATATATGCAAATAGCTTCTTTCACACTGTCGTGCCCCATTTAAGTCAGTTCTGCTGATATTAATAAAATGCAATATTTACCCGATTTCCTCCCATATGACAGCACTTTTAATGAGCAATGACAGTCCAGGAATTTATCTATTAAAACACGTCAGCAGAAGATCATTATATTGAAGACTTTTTTGTTTTCGCTCCCACCCGGGGGGCAAGTGTTGAGCCCCTCATAAACCCAAATCGCATTGCGGGCTGCAAACAAATAAGCCACAGGCCACGTGTTGAGTAGCCCCAGACTAGCAGCACCTTAAAGGCTAACAAAACATGTAGATGGTATCATGAGCTTTCGGGGGTACAACCCACTTCTTCAGATGACTGGAATATTAAAAGTCCAGATCCAAAAATAAATAAGGGAAGGTGGGGGGGGGTCGGGGAAAGGAAGGGGAAAAAGAGAGAAAAAAGTAGTGAATTAGATTGTTCAAGTTACAAGAGGCTGATAAGAACAAAATCAAACTGTCACCCTACTATCTGCTTCATGACTAAGTAACAATGGATCCTTTCTGTGCCACTGAAAAATTCCAGATTGATACATTAAATTATATTTTTGGTCTAACCTATAACCGACATACAACTACTATTGTTACCTCACAAACATTACAAAATCATGAGTCAGGCCTCCAAAATCACAGGCTTTTTTCTTCCAAATCATGAGAGCTAGAACCTTATCATTAAGAAAAAAGGAAGAGTTGAGATTCCCACATAATCACTCACTTCCTGGAGCTGGGACTTTGGGTACATCTAGACTGCTGAGTTTTTCCGGGATACCCGGGATATCCCGGAAAAACTCTGCCGCATCTAAGGAACATGTCTGCTCTTCTGAATTTTTTTTCAGAAGAGCAGACACATTTTTTCGGCATCCCTGTAAACCTCGTTTTATGAGAAAGAAGGGATGTTCCGAAAAAGGGTTTTTTCCCAACATTTGGCCCAGTGTAGACAGGCCAAATGTCAGACAAGCCGCTTCCAAAAAAAGAAGCAGAAAAAAGGATACGCAAATTGCATCTTTTTCTGGAAGAACTGTGTAGTTTAGACACAACCTTTAAGAGAAACATCAAATGCTGTGAGATGCACAATAAAATGGCAAGATTTTGCAGTGACGTATATCTTAACCACCATTTAAATCAATGTAATATTAGAAGTAAGTAGTGCTGTATTTAAACAGAGAGGGCCAGATCAATGCAAACAGGGTGCCTGATATTCTTATACTCCTTTGAAAATCCCAGCCTACTTTAACAACCTTGATAGAGGCCTTTTAAAAAACTGCTTTAGTATAAAAATTGGTACTGAATAAAAAAAAAAATATGGATGTAACATGTGCCTTAGTAAGTTAGTGAACTACTCATATTGAATGATTATTATTTATCATTATTATTTCTGTTGCTGCCGGGGCATCCAATAAAGCCTGAATGATGAGCAAATGTTCATCATCGTTAGTTATCCAACTACTAACCCCCTATGGTAGATAAACCATGCCCTCTGAGGCTCCCCCACACCCTGGTCCAGAAAAGTGCAATAGAGATGAAACCTCCAACCTGCTTAGCATAGCTATGGGGAAGCAATGAATCATGGAGGCTGCAGGAAGCAACTAGAGTTTTTCAGGGCAATATGAAAGGAGTCGCAGTACAAGAGCAGAGTTAGTTGCTTCCTGGAGCTAGCGATGTAGGAATGGTGCTCCTGACTGGCTGCAGAAGCTGCAAGTTGCTGGCAGGGACCAGGGGAGCAAGGAAGGTGCTCCTGTCTGGCTACTGGGATTCAGACAGAACAGTTGCTGACATGGGCTATGGGGAAGTGGAAAAATTAGCAATTAGTTAGAGGGATGCAGAATACCTGCAGAATACCCCCAAGAGGATGCACTGTGTATAACTCAACTCAAGAGCTGAAATGCAAGTAGACCTACTGCAGTCAGAGAAAGTGAGAGAGCGTACAGGCACATGCACTTGGCCATCTGGAGATACTCATGAAAGGCAAGTGAGCCCCACCATGTTACACCCCCTTTCTAGGATATGCTCTCTAAAAATGCAAAAGGTAACACAGCTTCTAGCCACGTTTCAATTATTTTTGCATTGTGGTGAGTTCTCCCAGGCGCACTGATGATTTTAAATGATTGCATCTTTATAAGGCAACTAGCTGCCCTTTACCACAATATCAAGGATGTGTGTGAGTGTGTGCATTTCTGGAGATGGACCCAGTTGCATTAGTGATCTGAGAGGTGCAGGTATAGAAACTTTATATGTTTAGGACTTAAAACACATTTTTAGAGTGAAATTCCCTTTGTTTCGCTCAAATGAAACTCTGCACTGTACAAGAATGATGAGAAGGGTTTCTCTCTTCAATGAAGCTGTAGTTGTCATTAACATGAATGGGAATTAATGCATATGGATCACTGAGAGAAGAATAAACCCCTAAGTGTGTAACTTAACCCTATAAAAAAACAAGGTAATTCAGAGCAAAGGCTTAAACTAATCATATGGAGTAACTCTGGATTTAGACAAGAGTAAAAGGGTTGAATCAGCCTATTGTGTATAACTCCTCCTGCATAGAAGAGGTAAAATTCTGATGTCTGAACAAATGCCTTTTCTCTGCTTCTCAGAAGAGGGGCAGGGCAGGCCAGAGGCCAGGTGCTCCCTGCAGCATTAAGCAGAGGGATCCAGCTATTCTGCACTCAGTGAACCCTGTAGGAACCCATACTGCTCCTTTGTGTGCAACAGGAAAATATTTTACTCTGCTATGGGTGCAAGCAGGAAGGCCCAGGGACACCGCACTGGACTGTATGGAAGATCATCAACTGCACTGTATGAAGACCCTTGTAATACATAGCCCATAGTATGCAGTCTTTGCAGCAATGATCTGGAATTTTGTAGTGGAAATGTTTATGAAAAATAAATACTGTACAATGTGCACAAATACAATAATTCACAATTTTAACACTGCATGAAATAAGCAGCAGAACAGCTTAGTTTATACTGGTGAATTTAAAATGTTAATTTCACTGTGTTAATAAGTTGCTTGTTTAAGAAGTAAAAAAGCTTCAGGAACACAAATGAGCATGTGTGTGGATCTAACTAAAATGTGGCCAATCAATACTTTTTAAATACAATTTGGTAGCAGGGAAAAAATGGTCTCATACTGGGACTCTTTATGCCAAGTCTTAGGCAGAGCAAAATTTTATTGACGAGTTATAAACTCCTGAAAATAAGGGTTTATAATAGAAATGCTGACAGACCCTTAATGATAGCAGCACTAGTGGGTCCTGCTGTAATAAAGTGCACATTTTCCCCTTTAATCAGTATTTATAGGATGCATTGGAAATCATCTTATTTACAAGTGCAGGCACACTCAAATAGGTGGAGTTTTATACATAAAAAACCCCAACAACTTCAAAAAGGGAGTAGACTGCTGAAAAACCAGGGGATTTACCTCCTGGTGTTCAAGCAGCATACCAACCAGAAGCTTCAGGCATTGACTAATGTTTTTACTCTTCCAGTTTGTATAAAAGGTTGAAGTTCAGTCTGGTGCAGTGCAGCATTCCACAAGACCTGCTGCCTCTTTAGGCAGGCGATTAATCACATGATCGATAGACCATATGATTAGGCACTAATAGCTGATAGGAGGAGAGAATAAACAACCATAAATTCGCTTTGTACTGAGTAATCCAAGTGTAAGAGAGGTCAGATAATGGCCACATAAGGTCATGTTGCCTAAGGAGCCCATATGGGAAAGATGGAAGATACATACATTTTTAAATATGTTCAATTATTATTTTATTGCTGAGCAGAGCTTAGTCTGGCCACAATGCATCTCTTTTATTTTGGCATTATTAGGGCATATGGGCATCTTCTGTGCTTCAAATTAGTCTCACATTAAAAAAATTAGAGCCCCTCCCCACCCCAAAACTATATTATTGTATTATTGCAATAATTTTGTACGAAACTGTACCTTCACAGTTGTAACATTCACAGAAATGTAACTTCACAGTTCACAACGTGATTCAATTCATCAGCTGTAAAAAGGCTGGAAATTGAGTGTTTAACCAAAATTAAATGAACGTGGAAGCCTCCAGAATTTGGTTTGCTGTTGTTATTGTTCTGTTTTTTCTCTGTAGTCAAAGCACTGGGCAAAATGTTCAAATTTCTCCTTTGCACATTACAGCTGGGAGTTCTGCTGCTCTTATGAACTCACCCTATCAAGACTGGATGCTCAGCATAAAAGCTTGGCTTCAAAGGGTCATAAATCTCTGCCTCCTCCCCACTCCCACCTTCATTCCCTTTCTTCTTCCTTTTCTAAGGTTCGTCCCTTCCCCTCACACATCCTTCTCTGTCATAAAAAATGGTCTCTTCAGGATTCAGATTCAAGCTAGGCTTATGGCCTTTATTTTACAGTAAACATATCCTTTGTCTCTGTCAACAAACTCCAGGAGAAACAAGAGCTGCTAGTTAAACTGGAGGGGGAGCTTCATCCACCCCACACAAAAGCCAGGAGTTTTACAAACTCTCTCTTGTCAACAATTGGAACAAAATATTACGAACGAGTTATAAACTCCTGAAAATAAGGGTTTATAGTAGAAATGCTGACAGACCCTTAATTATAGCAGCACTGGTGGGCACTGCAATAAAACGCACATTTTTCCCTTTGATCAATATTTATAGGGTGCATTGGAAATCATCTTATTTACAAGTGCATACACACTCAAACAGGTTACTTATTTAAATAAAAACTGTAATGATAAAAACAGCCACTGAAGGCTAACTTTTGCAAGATTTGGCCCATAGTTGGGCATCATTGGTTGCCCACTGGCAGACTTTGTAAATCACTTTTATGTGCCAAATTATAATTGGAAAACCATCATCCTTAATCTCTTTTACTACTTCTGAAAAGCATACTGCCCCTCCCCCCACAATGGCATGACATTCTTGGGATGTAATCTTATTTTGTTATTTCCCAGCATTAATGCTGGTACGGAGCAATCCCGCTTAGACAAGCTCTTCAGTCTGGTCTCATTTATCTGTATTTTTCATATATGCAATGCTTAAATAAGATCAGTGTGTCTTAAACTACTATATGAAGATGTCGTTCAACTCACTCTGAAAATAAAACTCTGCTTCAGCTAGAGTGTATGCTACAGACTTCTAAAGAGGCAGTGTAGAGCAATTTAAAATTACTGGATTGCTGAAAGAACTGTACAAGCACTTGAGTTTGTGAGTGACCAAGAGTCAGAGAATGTGTGGGGCAGTCCTATGTAAAATTACTGGTCATTTTCCTAATTTATTTTTATTTTAAAGAGACGTTACAAGCACCTTATTGGGCCTCTCACCAATCTTCTGCTGGAACCCACCTGATAATGGAGTTCTGACCAAGTAATCTTGAATTTAGTGAGGAAATAATTCCTCCAGTTTTACTATATACCATAGTTTAGTGTCCTTTGACTCCTTTTCTTTCAGAGGAATCAATTATACTTTTCCAAATAGGAATGCTAGTTTGTGATCTAGAAAGCACCCCCCATGTGTAGTAAATACAAAAAGAAAGGGCCCATCAATAATCTGGAGCCATCCAATTTTTGAATGGCTTAATACCACGCACAGATGCAACCTAAGTGATTAGATCTTAAACTTTTTGGCACACAGATGATACTTTTTATTTATTTTGTAGAGCACCAAACATACTTTTGGGAGTATTCATTATTAAGATGATGATGATGATCTTATTTATAATGATTATAATAATTTGCTTTGAGCTAACAAGATTTTCTTTATTTAAATATTTTCATTATAAAATATTCTCTTTGTAAAACAATAACGTCTCTTCCTCCAGCCATGGGATGCCATCATGTAAGCGCCCTGTGCGGAGTACTCTCACTGACCAAGCACTATCTTGTTCCATATGTGAGAGGACAGGCTCAGGTGCTATGACTGAACAGCAGATGTCCTTCCATGAAATAACTAACGGTTGAAAAAAGCAATTCATTTCCCTCGTATACTTGTACATCTCCACATTATTTGTACAATCATCTGCTATTTTTCCTATAAAGTCTGTCACATGAAACTTACATAGCCATTTAAAAAAAAATTGTACAAGGCGTCCCCAGTATACCTCCAAGATACGTTTAAAAAAAAAAAAGATGTACAGCGAAATGATATAAAGTGGGGAATTTTTTTCCCACAGCTGACTTCTGTTTGCACAAATTGGTCTTTTTTTTTTTTTTTAGCGCGCCATAAGAGCGGGGAATGGGAGGACTTATGATGCAACAGTTCCTACAAGTGTCAACAACGTTACTGCAGAACTGATGTATACCGGATCGACATATAGTGGAGATGCCCTGAATAGCCATCACTTTTTCTTACAAAATAGTATTATCAGATCTCAGTTCAGTTCAGCCGACTATTGCAATATCTAGCTTATCCAGCACAGCGTCTCTTGCCATTTTCTTGAAAATAATTTAAGCATTTAAAAGTTGCTACCTATGCTGAATTGATTCTGAACCATTCTGAGCAATTTCATTTTCATCATAAACAAGAGCAAAGAATTAACTGTGGTAATTAACAAAGGATATGTTAAAAAAAAAAGAATCTATATGACTGGAATTAATTCTACCTCTCTACAACTAATTTATCTATTCAGTTGTTGTTACAAACTCATTTTGAAGTAAGTGATGGAATTTACATGTGTGTATATGGCCCCCCAGTGTTTACAAGTGAAGGGAGTAGTTATTCTGCCATGGAGAATCTCAGACGTTCTTCAAGGATGCTGATATTTATTTAAATAATTTCCCTCCCCAACTTACACATGGGTCTGTATTCAAAACCATGCATGAATAATTCAGATTTGAAAAATGCATTATTACAAAAGATGTTGAATGTCACACACTGTCAGCACTAAACTCCACATCCTTTGAAACCTGAGACACTGTCCCCTTTCACATCCCCCAGTTCACCCCAAAAGAAAGCCTCAGGTAAAACCAGCTAGACTTGCTATGTGCTCTGAGCGCCAGCAAACTCAGCCCCTAAGGGGGCTAGTGATATGTATGGGTAACTGGTTACCCAGTAAGCATCGCCCTTAATGGGTGATGCTTACTTGGTAACAGTTAACTGTTACCTGGGAGCAGCCCCCCCATGGCTCGCAATAGGCAGAGTGCTGCTCCAGTTGGGAGCTGGCAGCCTCACATGGGTCCAGAGGCTGCAGCTGGGCTGGGAACTTGTAGCCCAGCACAGGACCCGAAGCAAGTGGGCTGAAGCAGCCCCATCCACGGTGTTAGGGCTGCTCCAGCCCACCCCTATTTAATCAGTTAACCAATTAAACTTATTAAACGGGATATGATATCCCTACAGGGGACCAATGAAGGAGTAAGGTCGAGAGTCAATGACCATCTTCTGAGAATGCCGGTTTCTACTGCAAAGGAGATACAAATGTCCCCAGTTTTGCTGGGCTTTATAGACCAAAACTGGCATAGTGGAAGCCTGCACATGTTGTGGCACACAGATGGAATGTGCGCCATATAAGAAGTAAGTGGGCAGCCACATCTCTCACAAGCTGAAGTTTCCAAGTGGTCTTTAGGTACATACCCCAAACAGGGGTTTCACTGATGTGCCAGAGCAGCCTTATGAGCAAGATTTCAAGAGGAATTTAACAAGCTCAGTGATACTTAGTATGCTGTCTTTTCACCTGATGATGATCACATCTGATCAATGTTTCCTGCTGTGGAGGTGGAATTAATCAAAATAATCACATAGAAAACATTAAAGAACAAAACCTGGCCTTGCAAGGTGCTAAATGCTCCCTGCAAAGCTCTTCACAGTTTTAGCTCATGCTGCAGCTAATGAGTAAACTGTGCCGAGTATCAGTTCCCTCTAATCTTTTCCTTCCTTGTGTGTATATTTTCCATCCATGAGCAGAATGAATTTTTATGTGCGCCGAGCCATGTGCAAATGTGCACCACCAGTAAAAACAAAAAAACTAGCTGGGGGGGGTGCTCTGATAATCAGCTGGGCTTCATTTGAATCTCTCTTGAAGCAGCTGCACAAGCGCACAGCTTACAGGGAACAATGAAGTCAGCACCTTGCAGGATCAAGCCCTTTACATATTGGAGACAGTGATTTTCCCCAACTGTGGTCTGATGTCCAATTTAGGACTGTGCAAAAGATCATCCACTCTAGGTATCACTGTGAATGAAAGCAAAGAGCAGAGGGAAATCATAACATATGGTACAACTATTGATAGGGGTGTGTGAAAAGCACCACTAATACTCAGTATCTTGTAATTCATTAGCATACTTAACACTTGGATTAATGGCCCAAAGCAGACTCTTCATACTAAAGAATGACAACACCTGAAAATATTTGCTTTGCTCACATTTAATGCAAATGAAACTATTAGTTCAAGCAGACAGTAACACAAAGCAGAATCCGTGGGCAAAATACTCCCCAGGGATACTCATATGCAACTTCCATTGACATCAAGGGGAGTCACACACACCTGTCTTGAGACAGAACCTTGCTTTAAACAAGATATTTAAGGCCTAGTGAAATAGGGGTGAGTCAAAATCACATTTCTAGAGAGGAAAAGAGGGAGGAATGAGGCAAGGAAATACTGAAGCAGCTACAGGGGATTTTGGGAGGCTTCATTACGGTTTTTCAAACACATTGAGATCTTCAGACTTGTAACAAGGAGAACACCTGTAGAGTATTTATTGCTATTGCTATGTTTAAATGAGAAGTTGTGCAGACAATCTACACACTGTTAAACAGGCATTTCCATCCACAGGACCATGGATGTACAGTTTAACACAATAATGCACACCCTTCAAAAGGTTTTCCTTCCTTGGGCATTGAAACATGCCTCGACTGACACCAAAAGCCTCCTATGGTAGAATGAATTGCTTTGTCTGTATCATCTTCTACATTTGTTGCTCTGCTAAGACTACAGGGTAGAGCAGTAATAGAAGGTTTGCTGATCTCACATGTAGCATGAACAGGATGTAGTAGCCTGGCATTCAGCATTTATGTCTGGGTAGGAGATGAACAAATCAGGATGGCAAGAATCCATCTTTTTATACTTCTATGATTTACTTGCTTGTCATAAAGTCATCTGCTTCCTGTCTTTTTTCTTATGCCATGACCTGTCCTTTCCAAACAGATACATAAACCACAGGTGTCAAACTCATATGTTCATTGCAACTGAGTCAGGAGGCAATACTCCCTGGCTGCTTACAAGGCCCTACTCAACATGGATGACAGTTGCTCTGGCACCAAGACCCACTCAAAACAAGGCTTCGGTGGGACTGACATTCTGCACCAGCCAAAGAGAGATGAAGTATTAGGAGAAAGTTTTGGAAACTGAGCTATCCGACAGAGGACAGGGCTTTTGCACTGGCCTAATGTCGGATATAATCAACAGAGTTATTAGACATAGTCGATCCTCTCACCATATTTAAGAACATCGTGTAATCAAGAATGCTGGGTTATACTAGCTGGGCCTTTAAGTCTTGGGAATGAGTGCAAGATCTTGTGTTTTCAGTGTGATGGTGGCATACAAAGTAGCATGTAGTGGGCGGCGCCACTCTGGCCAAAAGGGGTTAAAGACTAGAGGGAGCCTGAGCAGAGCCTTGGCCAATCAGAGAGGGGTTTAGAAGGAACCAATCAAAAGGCAGCTTGCTGGGACAGCTCTGATTATAAGGAGCTGCTCAGCAGAGTAGAGGACAGTTGGGGCTTGACCAGGAGGGTGCAAGACTGGTTCCCAAGAGCAAGCACCTTAGAGAGGATCCCATGTGCATCATCAATACCCAGATACGTGTTTAAGTTTTTACTGTCCAACGCTCTCATTCTCCTCTACGCATAAATGATTCTGGAGGCAAACTGCCAAAGGAAATGGGAGGGGGAAGGATAAAAGCAGACAGGCTGTTGTCACGGATGAACCCTGGAGTTGGCATATGAGATCAGAGGCAGCTGCTCTCATGGATGCATATGGTTAAATCACTTGTGCCTAAGGGAAGACTGGATGGTAGGCAGCCAATCAACTTAGAATGGACAAAGATAATTAAATCATCTTATTGCTGGGCAGGCTACATTTAGAAGTAACTTGGGCTGCCTGTGACCCCTTGCTGTGGCCACCCATGAGTTAAGTCTTGCCTAGATGCTTGTGCACAATTAAGAAGAAAACTGTATGGCTGAAGTTCAGACGAGAGCATTGCCAGTTCCCATGTCTGGAAGCTCTAGTGAAGAATGAAGAGCACCTGTGGGAACCGAAGTGCAAAACAGAGCATTTCATGTGCCTTGTGCCAATGTTTCCAATGTCTGTCGCCAGACCATGCTCTTCATTCCATCTCATGAAGAAAACAGACCCCAAAAAGCTATCGTTTACTACACTGCACCGACCTCCAATATGGCTAGAACTTCAGAACACTCCTCCTTAGGCTAAGTTTGTCTCACTGAAAATATGCTTCTTGTTAAAGAAACTACTTAAAATGTAGAATCTAAAATTAAGCAAAAATAGCAGACAGTATGTTCAACTTTGAAATTTGCCTGTACTCAGCCAAGTATACCATAAACAGAAGGCAGAACTGAATATTTTTAACTTAACAGCCCTTGGGTGATTAAAATTTGGGGCCAAAATAAACAATCTCTCTCTTCTCCTTGCAACAAAATATCTGACAAGGTTTTGGAGTCCCTTTTCATTTTTAAACTCTCATTTTATTTATTACTTGTTGGTTTTAGAATAGCACCCAGAGGTCCCAACCAGATTGGGACTCCATTGTGCTGAACATTGTCTAAACATGAAGGAAGACACAGCCACCCGGCCCTGAGTGAGTGGAAGTAACAAAGGGAGGGAGATGAAGCACAAGCGTAATAGTGAAAGGAGCATATGGTTTATATCTATGTGAATAATTTGCAGGTTTAAAATCTTACCTTTTAAATATAAGTGTACAGTAGATATTAGTGAGGTCAGTAAGTCCTGCTGGCCACCTGCCTAGCCATTTATAAAGACAATTAACCATAGGCACTGCTGTAGAAATGGGTATTAGATAGCATAAAGTAGTTGAAAGCAGGCAAGGCAGTGGCTTTTTGGATTAGCTCAGGGAAGATGGTCCATGGAAGAAGACAGTGAGATACTTGTAGGGGGACAAAGAGACAATAAAGGTTGAGGGTAGAATAGTGGGAGAGAGGAAAAGAGACACAACAGAATACAAACACACAGAAATAGAGAAGGGCAAGGTTGTGAATGGTCTTAAAAGCAAAGACTAGAAGCCTCTATATCTGATGCTGAGGAGAATGGAGCAGTGATACCGTAGTCAGAGCATAGGCCAGGAAGATGATCTTAGTAGCAGCATTTTGAGTCAGCCCGAAAGGAAGGAGAGAGTCATGGAGCAGATCAGAGGGGAGGGTCTTGCAGACCAGAGAGTTCCCAGCCTTTTAGCAGTGGTGACTACAGAAAAAAATGTAGAATCCCAGAGAAGAGGGGAAAGAGACAGCATTAAGGAATAGTTTGGATATGTGGGGCTAGCGAGAGGAAAGAGTTAAAAATAATATTTGGTTACAGACATGTGCAACTGAAAGACAGTGGTGCTACCAATGGCGACAGAGAAGAAAGGGCAGAGGAGGCAACATTAGTTTAGACCATTTTCAATCTACACTGATGGCATGACACCTAGGAGGACATGTAACAGAGAGAGAGGCTGAGATGCAGGACTGTATAGTGGAAGACAGGTCAGGAGTGGAGAGGTAGATTTGTAAGTTAATGCAGCTGAAGCCAAATGACAACATATGATCCTCTAGGGAGAGCGTACAGAGGAAAAGGAGGAGGGTGCCTAATACAGAGTTAATTAAAATGTGTTGCAAAAGGCAAATATACCTGATCCTCAGCAGCAAAACCCATAGCAAAGGTCACCTGCAACAGTGAGTGACTTCTTAGTTAATTATATAGGACCTGATCCAACTTCCAATGAAGGGACTTTAGCACAAGCTGGGTCAGTAGCTGAAGTGTACTTTACAGCCACAGAATAGGTCAGTTCCCTGCCCCACTGAACTTTCAGTGAAGGCAGTCAATCCTGCAAGCATTTGCATATGTGAATAACTTTATTCCTGGGAGTTCAATGGACAACATAAAGACAAAGGAAATAGGAAAGGGAACAATAGGTAAGCAAACACTTTAAAGTACCTCCTATAAGATTTCTAGTTTCTTTGATCTTTTGTTAAAGTCCTCTTATATTAGTAAACTGAGTTTGTGGGTCACTAAGACCAATTTTGTATCAAGAATAACCAATGTTGCTGGCTTGAGGTAGAACATTGCCCATGCAAGACTATCTCTTTTTCCTACCGTCCCTCCCTCATTTCTCCATACTGTTCAACACTGGTCACTTTAGGCAACTATGTTGAAGAAGATGCAAGGCTATTTTCATTATTTCTGTTCATAATTTGCAGGCACTGATCCTGATTATCAGGGTTATTACTTTAGTTTAGCGTGTTTCCATACACAGTGTGTCAGCAGAAAGCATTTCTCACTGTGGAAAGACAGTTGTAGGTACAATAAACAAATAGCCTCTGACATGCCGTTTAATTACATCAGTTAGCTACTATCGCATGAGCATAAATGCTGTGCTAATGAAAACACTTGGGCATGAAAAATGAGGTAGATCAAGAAGTCGGGATGCCCAATGCTGAAAACTGTTCCACTTGTGTAGTCTCCATTAAATGCAGTGGCAGTCTATAGCGATTCATACATGGAGTCCAACTGAATTAAATGGGATACTGTGCAGTAGGAAATGCACTTTCCAGCATCATCATTTTTAGGATCAAGCCCTACTTAATGTAAATTATTACGTTTGGGTCTCAGGGTAGTCTTATCTCAATGTAAAGGGGGGGGAGGGTAAACATTTGGAGCCTAATCCTGCACCTTGAAGTCAATGGGAGCTTTACTGTTAATTACAGTGGGTAAAGAATCAATTCCTAGTTGCCCTTATTCAGCAAAGCATTTAAACACATGCTTAACTTTAATCACTTGCTTAAATCATGTGATTGAAGGTAAGTGTGTGCTTAGTATTTTGCTGAATCACTGCTTATCTCTTTGTCCACACTACAAAGTTACTTACCCAGTTTTCAGAACTCTACCCAAATACATGCAAGGGAGGCTATGCGTCATGGAAGCTACTACTTAGACCTCTGCCCCTGTTTCAACTGCTTCTTCTGCCAACCCTACTAATTCCCCATGCGCTGCCTCTCAGGAGTTCCATCCCACAATTCTGCTACTAGGAATCCCACTTGGGCAGCCACAGATGTGGGAGCTCAACCTGCTCCACAATTAATACATGAAGCCCCTCATATATGTGATCACCCCACACCTCAACCCCATGGCTCATACTCTAGGCAAGTCACTAAGGACACAGCATCATGCACAGGATGCCCTGATAGATTTTTTTTCCAACTCTAAATTACATGATTATATACATCTTTAAAAATGTTGATTCTCCAATGCCCTATTATTGCCACTTGCACTGCCCAAAGTGCATGCAAAATGCCACCATTCTGATTTGGTAGTGTTTGAGCCCACTTTCCACATGTTTTGCACTGTAAATGGCTTCACGCAATGTGCAAGAAACAGAGAACGGTACCCTTTATTTTTCTCTCATAAACTTAAATTCTCTTTCATCTACCTGTGCTCATTATTCTCTCTTACCTCTTAAAACACACCATGACTATCTACAAAGAAAGAGAAAAAAAATTACCTCCAAAAACCATTTTCATTGCCAGTCAACAGCAGTACACAATGCTAACCACAGCCTTACTGCACTGACAGTTAAACTGCTTTTACACTTCTATTTTCCACAAAGCTCTCACACAGTAATCCACTTAGTCATATTTTGACCAATAAAATGTATGAATAGCTAATCTAGTGGCTAACTTTACAATGATATGAGATCTTGCCTTGTAATTACTTCCTCAGCTAAATAGCAAATTCCTATCAAATTCTAATCTTTCTATGGCTGCTGGAAAAAATTGTCTCCAACCATATAATTACCACCAACTCGCTTGTTCCTCTGCATAACTGAGAAGGTGCCTTAACCCTAGTTTAGCATAAAGACTAAAACAATGCCAGACATTTGCTTAAAGAAAAGCTCCACCTATTTTGTTCAGCCCAGAAATCTTGAAGTTCAAAAAATAAGGAGCACTTTTTTTAAACATGAATAAAATCTGTGCTGTAAAATAAAAGGTTTTAATTAAAATGGGCCTCTCTCAGCTTGCACTGGGTAGAAAGTCTCTTGTTAAATCAATTACATCATCTTTTACCCTGGCAGCATGGGATCGTCATGAAAGACTGTGAGTAAGTGTGTGTTTGTCTTTGTCACCGGTTTAGTTAGCAATCATAAAAAAGAACTGCAATGTTTACAAATTAGGAGCACAATTGTGTTTGGAGGCTCAGTTCTGATTGGGGTGGGAAAGCAGAAACACCAAGATGTATTCTCTCCATGACAGCACCATGCCAGGCCTCCTACAAGGAGAAGCTCCTATCTTTAACTAAATTCCTGCAGAAGAGGCAGCATCCAGCAGATGGCACGAACTCCACTTCTCCCCCTCCCTCTCAGTACTGTTACCCACCCACATCATTCCACAGGTGAAGCATTAACCATTTGCTCTTACAGAGACTTCCTTCTGCCTAAGGTCTGAGTAATATTACATGACTTTGGAATGCATCTATGGACCTTTCCCATACCTTGCTACATGGCAATGTAATGAAGGCATTCTGTGGTAAAACCAGCTTCATCAGAGTCTTATGGGATGCTGATTGATCTCATCAGACTACTTTCTGCTGTTTTCACACTGGATATTCTCTCCCTTGTGCTGACTGGTTGTTTGCGCCAAATCCCTCCCTTCTTTCATCATTCCAAATAGCTAATCTCCTAACAAATTCTCAACCATAGGATTTAAATACTCCATTAACCACCACCACCTTTCAAGAGTCATGGTACTCATGTTACTGTCTGCTCATTCTATATGTGTGTTACACACTTTTCCCTTATCCTTTCTTGACTATTTATATTGTAAGATGTTTGGGGCAGGGACTGCCTATGTTTGCACAGCAACTACCACAATGGGGCCCCATTCTCACTTGTTCCTTAGGTACTACATAAATAATCATGATAAATGATCATTATAATAATAATGATGATAATGAATTACACATAGGGCAGTGAGGACTTCAATTGTAAGCTTGTTGAGGCAGGGACAGTCTTCAGTTCTATGTTCCTACACTGCCCTGATTGAATCCAGAAGTCTACCTACCCACCAAAATCTTGACAATGCTCCCTGCCCATCCTGCAGCATTTGTAAATCCCACAAGCCTTTCTGGAAACATTCATTTAACCTCATGTAATCAGGCTATGATCAGAAGGAGGTTTTGAAAGCAGACTGGGTTAAACAAGACTTTAAAAATAAGCATATTGTGCTGGATCCCACACAGCAGGTTCCTGGGTTTGACCTTCCATGGTTATACTGGTCAACTCTGAACCAAATTTGAACCAACCAAGGTAGATGAGGACACCTAATACACAAAAGGAAAATCAAGGACTCCCTGATGTGAAATGTGATTCCCTGCAACTGGCCATCAAATATATCACTACCTATTGCCCAATTTATAAGTATTAAAGTGGCATAACTGTAATAAATTCTGCTACTCTATTTGGCTTATTCAACATCAAGTGAGATTACTGTTGCTGCTCTACACCAGCCATAAAGAAGAAGAAGAAGAAGGGGACTCTAGGTACTACCGAAATAAATACATAATCATAATAATAAATTAATCTCAGAGACAACTTTTAAGGACCCTTTCTTAGCAGAACGACAAAGTGGTAGCTGCCTCCATTTAGGGATATGAGAGAGAGAACAGTATGGAAAAGAGCAAAGACAAATGTCAACAATCAATAAAAAAAATGTAAAAATTTGCTTGTTCCTCTAAAAGGAAAATGGCAAGTGATTTTTCCCTTAGTTCTACATAAAATCCTCTTCACAGAATGAGACCATAGAACCAAATGTTACTCTGCAATGTCCTATATTTAATTATAATTTACTGATAGATGCCAGCAGCATCTATCACAACTGGGATCAAATGTCACTGTTTCCATTGTTTCTATCTCTGAATAAGGTATAAGACACTCCTAACACTAACAAATCACTTATTTAGGTTAAACAGCCTTGGAGTTTACAATTAAGAGTCAGCCAAGACTCCACCACATACACCTACAGAGGGAAGCTGGAGTCCCTGAAAAATCTGTCCTGTTGAGCCAGTACACAGCCAGAGGCAAAGCCATTAAAAATAGCATAAAAAACGGTGGATTGTATCCCTTTAGCAGACCTAACAAAAATAGAGAGAGAATGAAAGCATAAACCACAGATTATGTCTGTTAGCTGTTTTGTTGATAAACTCTGTTACAAACACAATGCTGATTAATATAGGGACATTCTCTGGATTGGGTGGCTTCTTGACCAGATTTTATCAGCATGTGGCTGATTTCCTAATACTTTGCCAAACCAGTGACATCAGTCACTATTAGGGCTTTTTCCTTCAGCTCTTCTCCTATCCACTTGGCTGTCCAAGGCAGTCAATATTTCACTGAACCTGCATGAGTCAGCATTAACTGAAGGAAAGTACTGAAGAGAGAATAAAAATGCCATCACTCTTAAACTTTCCCTTACAAGTATTTCAGGGTCATTTTATAATCTGTCTGTGTACAATTCTAAGAGTGGGGGTGGGTTCCACAGAAATGCTTTTCTTTTCTGGATTAACATCATAGGATTATTTTTTCAATCACTCCTGAAATCCATCTAGCTTCTGTGTTTAGCTCCTGGTGTTAATTTACTTCTAACTAACGTCCTTCTTCACCCCTTTATGCGCTCCAGACGCTTTATTAACCCTACTGTTGATTGCATTCCCAGGGCATCTATTGGGTTGCATATAATTTGTCTAATTAAATGTAAAGAAGAGAGGTTTGGTGGAGCACCATTTCATCATTTCCTCTCTACTTCATGCTGTGGACTTTAATGAGGACCTAAAACACCATCTTAATGTGGCTTTAGTTTCAGCCCAGATAAGCTTTGCTTGTTAAGACAGTCTTCACTTGTCAGGAAAAATAGCTTTATTAAGGTCATGGAATGCAGAAGGTTTGATTAAAGCTAATCAAGAAAGAAAGCCAGATTGGAGCACTGTGAATCAAGCTTTAGTACAACATGTTTAACATAACTTAACTTAGCCTATCTGTTAAACGCAGATATAAATAAGATCAAGTTACCATAAAGAATGCATGGACAACACAGGCATATACAGTAATTTGTACACTTGTATCCCTTTACTTCAATTCAAGCCACACTTTATATTAGCCAGCAAACCTTTCAGTCTTTGTATGATTGTTTCTTGTAGCTAGCATTTTAAATGTTATCAAATAAGATGTGCCTTGAGTTTGTTCAGACCAGCCTGTCTGTATGTCTGGAGTCTGGAAATATGTTAGCAGTAATCATTGTTACAAAATGCACATATTCTTGATTTGTTAATATGAAGAGTTTTTTTACAGCTAAATAAAAATGGATTATTGTGTATTTCATGTTTCTGACTGATCAAGCCAGTGGTGTTCACACCACTTTATAGTGCCCTTCTGACTTTTTAAATACCATTTTGGAAAGGTGAGGGGGTATTTACAAAAACTGCAGCAACATTTTTAATCTGAGGACCTTTTTCAAACAACAGGACATAATCACTCTGCTCCTTATCATTTTTATCTGTTGCATTTACTTTGACTACAAGCAACACTGTGACTGAGGTAACTTTCAGAGCCAATTTTTCTCTCAGACGTCTCATATAAAGTAACATAGTGTCCCTTCTTTCAGTTGCTATATTTTCTATTTACTTCCTGCTCTGCCCAAACAAAAATATGGATTTCAGTGTATGCCACTACTAGAAAAGAAGAGCTGATATCATAACCATAGAGTTATATCTGAGTAGCACATGTAGTTTTATCATTTTATGATGTAGTGTTATTGGATTGGCTTATTTGGAAAAGCGGGGAGGGGGGGGAGTGAGGGAACAGCTTCATGTCTAGAAGACTTCTCTGTAGTGTCCCAATTCAGCAGTCTACCTCTAGCTAGCAATGCACTTCCACCTGCACTTAAATCCCAATGACTTCAAAGTGTGTATGTGATTAAGTGCTTTGCACAACAGATGTATTAAGCGCATGATTCACTGAACTGCGGCCGAAAGGCCCGAGCCTGTGGGAGTGGAGAGCACTCAGCAATTTGCAGGATTGAAGCCTAAAGCAGGGATGGAGAAATGCACGAAGTCTGCACTGCTGTGCCAGTGCAATCCTCTGGATGAATGAAAGTTAGCAGTGGCTGACTCAGCTAGGAGTGTGCCTTCTGCGGCCTAAAGATGGCTTGCTTCTTTTTACTCATTCTACTGGAGATCATGGAACACAGAAGCTACGGGGAAATAAGAGAGTTATACACACTGAGATTTAAACAATCTGGTTTCAACTTTGAAAGCATACTAGCTCTAGCATAAAAAGCCAGGAGTCTTTTCTTCACTATGGTTTCCTGTGTTAATTGTTTAACATAAAATTGTACATGTGAATTCTCTTAACTTTTTAATTACTACTTTTAAGTGACGGGGTCACTCTAAACAAAATGTCGGCAGCCTTTTTAAGTACACATGCAATAAACACCAGGGTAACCTGTTTCAAAAGCCTATGAGAATATAAAAGGCTTTTTAAGAGAGAGAGAAAAAGCAAAGAAACCCAGTATTATGAAGAGAAGGCTTTTTAAGGATAATTTTCTCCAAAGACGTTCAGGAACTCCAAACATATACAGGGATATCCTGCTCAGGACAAGGCTTAAAAAAAAAAAAAAAAAAATCAAACACAGCCTTTAAAAAAAAAAAAAAAAAAAAAAAAAAAGCAACTGCTTCCCAGCTCCAACTCTGCTGCTCAATGAAAGATAGACAGGAAATTAACAGCAGTGGCAAAGAAGTTCCTGCCAAGAGTGAATACTGAAACAAAAGACCCTCTATTGTGTAAAAGAATCTGACATCTATACCCTGAACTATATTCTAAACTTCTGGAGCTCTTTTATATGATCTATGAATTGTTAGATCTTTCCACATTTCAAATGCCTTATTCCCCCACCCCTTGCAAAAAAGAAACTGATCTGCAATTAGATCAGTTTTAACAATATCAATATTATATTTTAAAATCTTATACTGCTCCCATTTTACCAGTCTAATCGTGTGTCTACACAGTGGGGTAATATACTGTACAAGAATGTGATTTCTAAATTACACTAATGTGTTGCACATTAACTGGCCCATGTAGACCCTGCTGATGTGCTTGAACCTCGTGCTGTTTGAAACACTACTATGTTAAAGTGTACTAGGGAGCATTTAGTGCACAACAGCAGGGTCTCCCACGAACCAATTAATGCACAACAGGCTAGTGTGCTTTAGAAAACAGACATCCCTGAAGAGAGCATTACCCTGCTGTGTAGACAAGTCCTAAGTTACTAGCTCTGCCTTTAGTGAAGTAAGTGGAGTTTTGTCTTTGCTTCAATGGATACAGGAACAAGACCAGAACAAACAAATGGTTTAGGGTACCCAGTCTTATTTATTACCAGCTTAGTTTTACCAAGAAACTATCCATTAGAAAATAGATATTTGTGTGTTTTACATAATTCACTGTAATTATCATGGTACTAAGACTACCCATCAGTGTCAATTAATTATATTTAACAAGGAAGGAATATAGAGTTACAGTCCCACACAAAATTATGTTCTTCAGCTATTTAAATAAGTGCAAGTAAAGAGAGGAAAAAGAACCAGTCACTAAAGTATCAGCTGTGGAAGTTTGTTGGTAACATTCCAAAACCCTACATCTGCTTGGCAACCGCTCAGAAAGAGATATGGTTACTCTTTTAACAGTAACTGAGCTTTCCCAGGGTACAATATATGAAAAACAGCTTACTCTATAGCAGAGAAGGGCCAAGCAGCTTTGCACAAAAACATACTATTCCCTCACTCTGCAATAAAAATCACTGTCACGTCACCGGACTCAGTTCAACAGCCATGCCGCAGCATCACACTATGCACTTAAACACACACACAAGCGTGACCCACCTAAGGTTTTTTGCAACATAAACAAGTTGAGGATTTGGAAATAAAATATTTAAGTTTGTGGTCCCAGAGTGCAGGGGAATATGAGGCTGATGCAACACTGTGTACCAAAGAAAGGTGTCAGCTATGTTTAAAGTGGAGTGCTGGTATAAACATTAGGAGGCCTCTTCTCCCTTCTGCGCACATGCGTGATTCCTATGTGGTGTTGGCAGGAGATAAACGTAAATATCACCTGCAGAAGAGAACCCCTGGGCCTGATGCTAATCTACAGTAAGGCCTCTCTACATTATTCTGTCAGTCTGAAAGTGACTTAAAGTGGGTATAATTATTTCAGGCACCTTTACACTTCCAAAAAGACATAAAGGGTCATCATAGTATAACTGAGAACTAGGTCCTCTAAATTGCGTTGGGGGAAATACAACACCTCTCCATCAGTGAACAAAGTAATTACCACATTTGTTCACCACAAACAACAGATCTAAAGACACTGTTTTTAATTATAACATTAATTGATCTTTTTTTTATTCTGGCTCCTAATTAGAGAGAGAACATCAGGGTTACTTTACAAGCATTAGAAGACTTTTGCTTGTGTGGAGATACTTCGGCTATGGAAAACAGAGAGGGATTTAGCAGGCAGAGCAATCACTTTATGAAAAGAAGAAATGGATTTACCACAGTTGGGTGCATTTTTATATTTTAATTAATCTTGTTTTATTTTTAAAAAAACCTTAAACCTTTATTTTAAAAAGAACCTTCATGTGGTCTATTTTGTTATCTGACTTTAGAGTTGGAGTTAGAACAATTCAGTGGCACAGTCAGAGGTAAAAGAGCAAGTGAAAAAGAAATAAAAACAACAACATGAAGTTTAGGGGACTTTAAGAGAGATTTAATGCATGCTTGGTGCTCTACTTAAAGTGTATGATAAAGGGATCTGCAAGATGTCTTTCCATCACAGGTAGGCCTGTGAACCTAGTCCACATAAAAGGATTTTGCATTTTCTTAGCACAGTGGTTTTTAACCTTTTCGTATTTGCAGACACTTTAAAATTTTCAAATGGAGGTGCAGAACCCTTTGGAAATCTTACAGTCCAAAGACTACAGGTTGAAATCCATTGTTTTAGGAGAAACAAACCCTTTCAAAGGTCAATCATACTGTCTTAACACAAACAAAACTCCTGTTGGCTTCAACTGGAGCTTTGCAACTCAGGGACTGTATGATTGGGCACTTAACTAATACATAAATAACTAGGGGGCCAGGCCTCCAACTGATATAAATCAGCACAGCTTCACTGAAGTCAAGGATCTTTACAATAAGATCAGATGAACACAAGCCTAGATGCCATTTTACAACTAGGTAAAAGTTCTTGTAGCTGCAGGATACTCTGCTGGCATTGCCTAGTGTGACCCATTTCTGAAATGATTACAGCTTGAGTCAGAAACCTGTTAAGACCCAATTAACAAAAGGGTATGCATCAGTGATGCATGTTTTGTCCGGAACTTTAATTCCGTGGTTTCTCCAAGTAAATTCTCTCTCTTTATTTTCTAGTCATTAAGTCTCCTCCTTTGGGTGCCAGTGGTTTCCTATTGTGTTCTGAGAAAGTTTGCAGTCCAAAAAGTCAAAAATAAAAGGGTGATGTTACTTGTTGCTACTTGATGATGGGGAGAAGAAGAAAAACTAAAAGAAAAGAAAACAAAAGATACAACCCTGCTCCTCCTGAAATTCAAAACAAGTATCAGCAAGGGAAGCATTTGGGAACCCTGACATAGAGCGTGAGCTGGTTGGTT
Source organism: Pelochelys cantorii (assembly GCA_032595735.1). Lineage (NCBI taxonomy): Eukaryota > Metazoa > Chordata > Testudines > Trionychidae > Pelochelys > Pelochelys cantorii. Next base: position 50,378,520 of record CM064334.1, read on the forward strand.
TATGCCTGTAACAGTAATGTTCTCAGCAGTGTAAGGCATTCTTATTCAGTCAGGCCTCTGCTGACAATAGGAGGCAGTGAGGGAGATTTTATTTGACAGATGGGTGCAGCCATTGGAGCTTATGCAGCGGTGGGTTTTTGGCTGCCCAAGTGGGTAGCCTGTTGTTTATTGTTTATGGATTCCTCAGTTTTAATTCTTGTGAAGTGCCCAGATGCTCTAGTGTCCAGCACCGTTAAGTGTTTAGGAGATAAATAAATAATGGAATACCTCTTTTTAAAAAATTCAAATATTTGTCAGTAAATCTGTACAATAGCAATACACCTTACCATCACAATGAGGGGGGGAGGGATAGCTCAGTGGTTTGAGCATTGGCCTGCTAAACACAGAGTTGTGAGTTCAATCCTTCAGGGGGCCATTTTGCAATCTGGGGCAAATCTATCAGGGATGGTACTTGGTCCTGCTTTGAGGGCAGGGGACTGGATTAGATGACCTCACAAGGTCCCTTCTAGCTCTATGAGATTGTATATACAAAGAGAGCCCTCACTGGCTATGTCTACACTCACAGCTTCTTGTGCCAGTAATATGCAAATGAGGCTAAGCATGGAATAACACTGAGCCTCATTTGCATACCTAATAGGTCACCATTTTTGCAGAAGAGGCTTTTGCACCAGAAGGAGCTGTCTACATTGCCCCTTCTTGCACAAGAAAACCCCTCTTGCGCAATGCCATTATTCCTGAAAATAACTGGCATAATGGCATTGCGCAAGAGGGGTTTTCTTGTGCAAGAAGGGGCAGTGTAGACAGCTCCTTCTGGCACGAGACTCTTCTGAAAAAATGGTGGCTCATTGGGTACGCAAATAAGGGTACGCTCGGCAATATTCCACACTTAGCCTCATTTGCATATTTCTGGCACAAGAAGCTGCGAGTGTAGACATAGCCACTACGTCCTTCAGGTATGGTACCTACTTCACAGAGGTACTTAAGACTGTTGCTGTGTCCTATGCTATATCAGAATACTGCAGTATTCTCCCCTTCTCTAAAGATAAGCTCAGCAACATCCTTTGTGAACTGTGAAGATGTGAGCTCCTGCACTGCATCCAAGTACACAGGCCTTTCACTGGGGAGCCTCTGGGGTCAGGGGAATGAACAGAACTGTGGGATGTAGGACATCTGTCTATCCAGACTTATAGCACCCCCTGGATGGGGGTCCAGTGGAACTAATCCATCCACACTGTAGCCATTCTCCCATATACCATTTGCATGCATGGTCCTGCAAAGCAGACCATCTTTTTCTCATTCAGTTCTCCATAGACTGCCTCATGTCCCAGAGCTCTAGAGCTCAGCCAGTTTCACATCTATAAAGGATTGAGAAGGCTTTCCCCCAATAGGCATTAATTTATGATGTGGACAGTTAGGGCCTCATTATGCCCCAGTGACACATTTCACAGTTCCTTCCTGGTTAAGTCCATAGGACTTAGGCATGCCTATTTGGTGGCAGATTTTGGTTCCTTTCCTTTCTCTTTTTACTCTGAGTCTTTTAAGGTTACTGAATTTTTGTCTTTAACAAGGTTACTAACTATGTGCATGTCAAACACTGAATGTACACCAGGCATAGACAGTTAGCAATTCTTTTCATTTGGTTATGTACTTTTCATTTTCATTTGTACAGTTGCAGCTGTATTATTCTTTTCCTTTCCACTCCATAGTCTACTTCTTACAGAATCCATTCCTTCTTATTATGTGTAATGCTTCCCTAGGTCTCTCCACTGTATTTCAGAAAGTTTTCCACAGCCCCCTAAGTGTTTCCAGATGACACTATATTCTACAGGTAACTTGAGTTAATGCCATTCCTTAAGCAAAACTCCCTGTAAAATTTTCCACTATCTCAGCAGTACTGTATGTACTGTCATTAAAGCGAATCCATATATATATGAGCAGGATTCATGAGAATGTTGGATTGTTTGGCAACTCCCAGTTATGTTTTATATTTTGTTAAACTTCTTCACGTAGGTCTTTTGCCTGCCCATCTACCATAGTGTTTTTACAAGCAGAAATATACTTTTATGAAAAATAAACAATGACAGCGTACAGTATACCACAGGACAGGAGCAGCATTTAAACACCGTTCTTGTTCATGCTGTCTTTTTACTTTGTTTTGGAATGGTAGCTGCTGAGTTTTGTCATTAAGTTCAATGAGAGCAGGCGTGAACCCTAAATTGCAAACATCTGCTCAGTGTATCAGCTATGAAAAAAAATTCTGCTCCACTATTAGTAAAATGGTGGTGACGCTTCATGCTCGTATCCAAAATTGTTTGAGTACCTCAGCCCTGCATATGTACTACTGCACAATTACACAGTGGGTCTTTCCTTATCAACTGAATATTCAATCTATACCCCAAATTTCAGCAAATTTTGCAGACTACACATGGAAGAATTTCTTTTAATCTCTAATTATGACTGTCTCATTAAAAGCTACATGAATGTCACACAAATTTGTGCTCCAATAATTGTGTAGTGATGATGAAGAATATTTCAGGCAGACCTAGGATGTGTATTTTTGATGTGACAGAACATTATTAGGAGGGGGGAAAACTTGCATTTTGTAGAGTACCATTACACTTAATATAAAGCATCTAACTGGATTCTCTTCCCTCAGAGAAAGCATCTAAGATGGCACTACAGACAAATTATGTTACAACTATTTGGGTTTCAAAAAAATTCCTTTAAAAAGACTATTTAGATTCAAATATGGCAACTATATGTTGATTGTTCCTCCCAGCTTTGGAACATTACAAGTAATCAGACAAAAGCCAAATGCTTAACTGTAATATTTTGTGTGGCTCATCCAATTGAGAGGGCTATTTTGCCAGTGGTTTAATTAATATGCTATTTTATGATTGGTTAATTTTTTATCTTTTGCACTTTTATATAGGAATAATGGTCAACTTTATACTAAATTGACTTTGTCAGCCATTCCATTACCTAGAATAAACAGCAAACTTCTAAAATAAAGGAGCTCACCCGCATATTTTTGTTTCAAAATTCATATATATTTTAGAACTAATAAATTTTTAAAGTATCTATTACTACCATACTTACTTTTAGGATTTCCCCTCTTTCATAAAAAAGCAAAATAGATTCCCCTGCCCATTATCAAATTGCTTTTTAAAAAACTCTAAAATGCTCTGCTCTGATTTGAAGGTTTTACATATCCAAATGCACCCCTAAACAGTTTTAATTCTCTTATTTCCCTGATCTATATTTCTGCTTTCCAGATGGACCATCAGCTTTACACCAATGCCAGCAACAGCTTGTGTATTGTTTGTTTAAAACAAAGATGATGGATTAAATATCATATGCAAAGAGGTTAAGGATAATACTCTTGAACTGAAATGTATTGCTAAGCAAGTTTGAGATGTGTCTGTAGTTTAAAAAGTTGAATACAAATAAAGATGGAATTCCTGAATTCACAACCATCAAGGAAAGCACTTATTTATCTGCCATTAGAACCCTGTCCCTCTAGAAAGAGTTAAAATTCTGCAAAGATATGATCATTCTCCAAATTATACAGACTAACTAACAATTATGTCATTTCACTCAAACATTCATTCACCCATCATGTGCCCAGATTAAACAGTAACACTTTGTTTTAAACATTCTGCTGAAATGAGCAAACCAGTATTTCCTTCACCTATATTTAAGCATTAGGCACTGCAATAAATGTAGCCTCATTTGAACTCAAATGAGTTCAAGGTTTTTATATATATCAAAATCAAATGAACAGATATCAGATATTTCTTTTTTTTTGCACAGTGCTTATTTTTGTATAGTGATTAGCCTTAGGCTGGCAGCATTGTCTATCTATAAAGATATTTACAGAGGTATTTAGATTCTGGGATTTAAAAAGCAACAAATTATGAATTAGAAAGGGGGCCACAGAGAGATGGAATTTCTCTTATATGCTTGCTTACTCATATGAAGAAAAACTGATAAAAAGTATATTCTGAAGACAACACATTTAAAGAATCATGTATAAAATTAAATTGTAATGTGGTCACAATAATTTGGACATATAATATCATTTAATCAGATCATCATCATGAATAGCAGAATACAAATCTCAGGCTAGTAACCAGTTGATTAAAGTCTGTCTTCTTTAAAAACAGCCTTCTTTCTTTTTTAAATATTACATGACCTTGGGAGCAGAATATAAACCTATCAAAGAGACAAAACTGAAACAAAAATATAAGCTCCGACATGCAGCGTGCATTGACATAAACAAATTCTGCTGTTACTGTGCAGACTTTCCAGCACACACAGCAACGGGCACAGAATATCCAAGATTAGAATTTGGGCCACTGAGATGCATCACAACCAGATACAGTGGAGAAATTTCATGATGCCCATGTCTGGCATCAATGTTAAAATCTGTAGTGCTACCAACACCTCCAAGATGCCAGTTTGCTGCCATCCATTTCATATGACAGGATAGAATATAAGGCAGATTGTGTATCTAATGAGCTACACATACTGTAGATCCAAGGCAAACTCTGGAATACATGTGGAGTTGTCTAAAACTCTAAAATATGGCCCTTATGGTGTCTTGACTGCCAAAACCACAATTAATTCAGTCTTACTGCCACTAATCTCCTTGTATAATACATATGGTTGACATTCTTCTTTAACGCTAGTATTTTTTGCATATGTGTGTATAAAAGTGGAATGAGAGAGTACATGAACAGGCAGACAAACAAATAATAAGCTATAATACAAAATGTTCCCATTAGTCCCTAGAAAACCCACAACATTTAATAGAAGCAAGAATAGTGTAGATAAACATTAGGACCCAAGAACAGACAATAGCAGAACCTGGGTCTGTTCTACATGCAGCATATTACATGCACTGTTATGTATGAATGAACCAGATGGGCTTTCCTAATACTATTTTCATACATTAAACTTAAAATTTAAAAAGCAAGACTTAATTTTAATTGATTCCTTTGTTCATTTGGCAAAGAGCTTTCTTTGTCATACTTGAAACATTCATTCTAGATACTTTAACTTTAATCTCCACTGTTTTTAATAATTTTCCATTCATATAAAGACATAGGAACCAAAGAGCAGCCATACTGGGCCTGGCCAATGGTCCAGTTCGCCCAGTATCCTGCCTTACGATAGTGCCAGATGAACTGCATCTAGCAGTCAGATAGTTTGGTACATTCAGAGCAGGGTGTTGCATCCCAGGCCATCTTGGCTAATAGACTTTGATGGACCTATCCTCCATGAACTTATCTATTTCTTTTTGAACCTATACTTTTGGCCTTCCCAGCATCCTCTGGCAACTAGTTCCATAGGTTGACTGTGCATTGTGTGAAGAAATACTTCCTTTTGCTTGTTTCAAACCTGCTATTAATTTCATGGGTGACTCATGATTATTGTGTCAGGCAAAAGGGTGGATAATTCTTCCTTATTCAGTGTTTCCACACCATTCAAGATTTTACAGACATCTATCATATCCTGCATTGGTTATCTTTTCTAAACTAAACAATCCCAATCTTTTTAATCTCTCCACCTATGAAAGCTGTACCATACTTCAAGCCATTTTTGTTGCACTCCTCTGTATGTTTTCCAATACTAATATATCTTTTTTGAGACAGAGTGACCAGAATTGCATGCAGTATTTAACGCATAGTCATACTGTATATGTGTATAAAGGGATTGTGATATTCTCTGTTTGTTATCTATGCATTTCCCTAATGATTCCTCACATTCTTTGTTGACGGCCACTGCACACTGAAGGTGTGTCTAGACTACATCCCTCTTTTGACAGAGGGATGTAAATTAGGCACTTCGAAATTGCAAATGAAGCTGGGATTTGAATTTCCTGTGATTCATTTGCATAACCGCGTCATGGTGCTCTTTCGAAAAAGTGCTATTTCAAAATTGAAACCGCAGTCTAGCCACGGTTCTTTCAAAAACGGGGCACTTTTTCGAAAGATCCTGTTAACCTCATTGAAACGCGTCTAGACTGCGGTTTCAATTTCGAAATAGCACTTTTTCGAAAGAGTGCCATTACGTGATTATGCAAATGAAGTGCGAGATACTTAAATCCCCACTTCATTTGCACTTTCAAAGTGCTTCATTTACATCCCTCTGCTGACAGAGGGATGTAGTCTAGACGTAGCCTGAGTGGAAGTTTTCAGGGAACAATCCACAATGACTCCAAGATCTCTTTTTTTGAGTGGTAACAGCTACTTTAGACCCTCTCATTTTGTACCTATATTTGGGATTATATTTTCCATTGTACACTACTTTGGGTTTATCAACACTGAAGTTCATCTGCCATTTTGTTATATTCAGTCACCCCATTTTGTGAAATCCTGTGCAGGCTTCCCTCTAACTCCAAAGCATGTGCTGCCATGACCAGTCTTCTGCAAGGAGGTTTATTTCCTTAACAAAAGTTAGCCAATAAATGGAAGAACAGTTTTAACTCCTTTCTTGGGCTCAGGCTTCAGAGCCATCCCACCCACAGATCTCTGGCACTGCAGTTCCTGGCAGTTTCCCAACATGAGTCAGTTCTACTCCTTCCTGGAAGCAACAGCCCCAGGGTTCCTTCCTAGAACCCATGATCCTTTACTCCACAGGCACTAGCTCCATTCCAGTGTGGCTTTCCCTCCACAGGGCATGGCCTGACTTAATCCATTCCCCACCTGCCCGTTAGCAATCCATAATAGGCCCAGGTGCAGCCCAACCGTCTTTAATTGGGTGGACAGACTGGGCTCATCTGTTCTCATCCAGGGGAGCTGAGCTTAGGCCAGGTCTACACTAATGGGGAAGGTCGAATTAAGATGCAACTCCAGCTATGTTAATTATGTAGCTGGAGTCAACGTCCTTTGATTCAAGTTTCCCCGCCGCCCCCACAGCGGGTGGCCAACGGAAGCAAACACTCCTGTCAGCGTCCCTTACTCTTCGCAGAAGCAGGAGTACTGGTCGCCGACGGGGGCACCCTCTGAGTTCAATTTAGCAGGTCTTCACAGATCTGTTAAATCAACTTCTGGAAGATCAACTTCTGTGCTTTTTTTGTAAATGTGGACCGCAATTTTTTTAAATATAAAGGAGTTCAAAACAGTCATGCAACGAGTGTGCATAAGAGAGGTTAATGAAAAATTTGAGTAGAAACAGTGATTGGTACAATGATTTTGTCATACTAATAAAGGTTTTATAGAAATTACCTTCTGGGATCATGGCGGGCAGCGTTACCGCCATGGCCCCCCGCTCTCTTAGCTGTCTCTGCCTGCTGCTGCTCTACCTGCTCAGCAAGGCCAGTGCCGGGTGAATTTGGGCAGGGCTTCTGGCCAGTAGGGCAGGGCCTGGCCCCGGGCTGCTTCTCGCAGATGGGGAGGCGCTGTTCCCCTGGCTCTGCCGCGCTTCCACCTGCCCTGCCTGCCCATCCCCCCACAACACAGAGCTCTCCCATCCCCCTAACACAGTGGTTCTCAAACTTTTTGGCCTATGGCTCACCTGTCTCAATGCAAACCTTTCTGTGGACCACCAGTTGCTAATGGAAACTCGCCGTTAATTACATTATTACACCCGAGCCATTTTGCCAGTGCTGCAGCTAGGGAGAACGGTTTAATTTAACCAGTAAGAAAGGAAATATTAATTTAAATTACTAAACAGACCAAGCCAGCAGTGGGGAACCTTTTTTTTGGGTCGGGGGCCATTGACCCACAGGAAAATCAATGGGGGGCTGCACACAAGAAGTGAAAAAAAACCCCAACTCCTAAACCCTCATTGACATAGTCCCCAACTGAGAAGAAAGACACTCCCCACGTTCCCCTTGCACACCAGAGCCTAGCGGGGCCCAGCCTAGTAGATTTTATGTACTCCATCCCCTATGGTGGGGCAGTGGGAGGAGCTGGAGCAACAGCACAGGCTCCTCAGTGCTGGGGGAGGGGGCCTGAATCTTGGGGACCAGATCCAAGCAAGCCGGGGGGGGGGCGGGGGGGGGGAAGGGGAGGACGCATCCGGCCCCGAGACCTGAGGTTCCCCACCCCTGGACTAAGTGCTTTATCTTTATCATGTTAGTTTATCAAACTTCATTTTTAAAAAGGCAAAATATTAATTTATGTCCAACACAAAAGGTTCCCATTTTTTAAAATTTATGGCGGGGGTGGGGAACCTTTTTTAGGTGGGGTGCACTGACCAACAGAAAAATCAGTTGGGAACCACACAAGTGAGAAGCAAAAAAAACCCTCCAAAAATCCCAACCCTCATTGAAGTGCTCCCCAACTGAGATACTTCACTCCTCTGGCGCTCCAGCCCCCCTTGAGAGGGGGAGGGACCAGGAGGACTGAGGTTCAGGACTTCCCATAGGCCAGATTTACTCCTCTGGGGTTCCACAGTTACTGGATTTTGTGGACCCTCCCCCAGGCTCTGGGGTTGAGACAAAAATGGGGGGGTTCAGTGTGTGGAACAGGACTGCCCGTGAGAGGAATGGGGGGTGCAGGATCTGGACAGGAGGTGAGGTGCAGAAGCAGGTGAGGGTGCAAGGTCTGGATGGGAGGTAGGGTTCAGAAGCGGCTGGGGGTGCAGAGTCTTGGTGGAGAGGGTGCATAAGGGGGCTAGAATTAGGGTTTCTGGCCAGGAGGGAGGAGGCAGGAGCAGGCTGGGGGTGCAGGATCTAGATGGAGGGGGAGACTGAGGGGACTGGAGGTGTGGGGGTCTGGGCATGAGGGGCACTTATTTGCCTTCACGCCCCACGTCAATCCCAGGCACTATCTTCTGCTGCTCCCATTGGCCGGATTCCCCACAAGCCAGATCACGCAGTGAGACTTGGGGCTTTCTCTCCCCCCTCCTCAAGCGGGAAGCAGGTGCTGATGCTTCAACCTCGCAGAGGAGGAAGGGCAAGGCTGAAGCACCAGCTCTCAGTGCTTATACTGCAGAGCCACAGCAAGGGTTGATGCCATGTCCTGTTACGAGCCAGGACTGAGCCAACTTGCCCACACACTGGGTCTTAGTGACAGGACCAGCATCAACCCCTGCTACAGCTCTGCAGTATAAGTGCTAAGAGCCAGCACGCGGGCAGGCTGGTTCACTCCCTGCTCACGCTGGAACCTGGCATCAACCCCTGCACCAGCTTTTAGTACTTGTACTGCAGAGCCGCAGCACAGGTTGATGCTGGGTCACGACACTAAGAGCCGGTGTGCAGGCAGGCTGGTTCAGTTCCAGCTCATGCTGGGACCCAGCATCAATCTCTGCTGTGGCTCTGCACTGCAAGCACTAAGAGCCAGCCCGGGGGTTGATGCCGGGTCCCAGTGTGAACCAGGACAAAGCCAGCCTACCCACATGCCAGATCAAAAATTTACTTGCGGGATGACAGGGGGAGTGATGCGTGTAGTCAATAACATTAACCGATAAGCACCCGTTTATCAGTCAATCTTTTAGTCAACTACATTATTACATCCCTATTACATACTACAGTTAGCAGTTCTGCAATTTTATATCTGAGCTTCTTCAGAACTTTTGGGTGAATGCCATCTGGTCCAGGTGACTTATTACTATTTAATTTCTCAATTTATTCCAAATTTGTTTCTACTAACATCTCAATCTGGGACAATTCCTCAGATATGTCACCTAAAAAGAATGGTTCAGGTTTTCAACTCTCCCTCATGGCCTCTTCAGTGAAGACTAATGCAAAAAATATCATTTAGCTTCTCTTCAATGGCCTTGTCTTCCTTGAGTGTCCCTTCAGCCCCTTGATCATTCAATGTCTCTAATGATAATTTTGCAGGTTTCCTGAATCTGATGTACTTTTAAAATATGCTGTTAGTTTTTGTGTCTTCTGCTCTTCAAATTCTTTTTTGGCTTGCCTAATTATACTTTTAAACTTAACTTGCCAGATTTTATGTTCCTTTCAATTTTCCTCAGTAGGAAATGGTAACATGGAGGAACACTACGTTTGCTTCAGTAAATAAGAAACAGACCTTCTTCCGAGGTCCATCATCCATGTTATTCTATGCAATGGGTGCCATCTTGCAGAAGCAGGTATAAATCACATCTTATTAATTATTCATTCCTTATTCAAGTAAATATTTATTAAACCTCATCTACTTACTAGGAAAACTGTGTGCAAATTTCGCTACAACTTTATAAGCCGCACTGTTTATTTCTTTTTCAGTACACTTCTACTGAACAATAGGTTAGTTGAAAACTTTTTTATTGGTTAGGGAGAATCAAAAGCATGCATAGTTGACAGGACTTTATGTTTATTTCAGTTGAAATTTGGCTCATCATATTATTTAAATCTACTATAAACATTTTATTTATTATAGTGGTTCTCAACCAGGGAGGGGTACATGTATTCCTGGGGGTATGCAGTAGTGTTCCTGGGACATCAAGTCATCTAAATATCTGCCTAGTTTTACAACAGGATACATAAAAAGCACTAGTGAAGTCAGTACAAACTAAAATTTCATACAGGCAATGACTTGTTTATACTGCTCTATATATTATACACTGAAATGTAAGTACAATATTTATATTCCAATTGATTTATTTTATAATTACATGATAAAATAAGAAAGTCAGCAATTTTTAGTAGCAAGGTGCCATGACATTTTTGTATTTTTATGTTTGATTTTGTAAGCAAGTAGTTTTTAGTGAGGTGAAATTTAGGGATATGCAAGACAAATAGAACTCCTAAAAGGGGTACAGTCTGGAAAGGTTGAGAGCCAATGATTTATGATACATCTCACTTTATGATACACAAATTCTTTGTAAATGTAAATTCAGCCATACTTATTTGATATACTGTTTGTGAATTCACCATTTCCTATTAATAACAGTTAATAATTAAAACTGGCTCCAGATTTGAAGGCCTATTTTAATTTTTTTTTAAACTTTTCAGCAAATCAAAGGGGGGAAAGTCTTCAAAGAATATCTTAACATTTGTAACTGGATAGTTCTTTGATGGTATTTTACTGGTAGTTTCATTTTTTCCCTTAAACTTTTTCATTGTTCAGTCCCAGCTATTCTTATTATAGTATTTGTGTTGCGTAAGGACCTACATTAGCTCAAACATTATCTATACCAAATTCACTCTACTTCTTTCTTACTGCCATGTCATCACTACCAAAGGTGTGGAACTGTACAAGTGACACAAGATAGCTGTTAAGAGCCATAAAGAAATCCAGAAAATGTCATGCGTTACAGAGCTAGATATATAACAAGAAGCATAAAATCAAAGATTAATTGCCCAATCCAGCTCCACTTGAAATCTTCGGGATCGTTTCCCTACCTACATTTTTTCCCGTTGCTATGATTAGCTATTACATCACTTCTGGGAACTGTCAAATCCTGTTCTCATTTCCTTTCAATGCCTAAGTTTTAAGCAAGAAAAATAAAAATCTCATGAGGACTCCAAAAGGTTAAAAATCATATTTTTAAAAGGCACTATTCCCTAATCTGTGTTGTTCTTAATACTACCTGGGGAGATTATACTTGCCCCCCAAAATTAATGCTGCCCCCAAAGTAGGTCACTGCCTAGCAGATAGGATAGAGTCCTTGGTTATTTTTACAGACTTCTTTTACTGACTTTCAATCTGACATTGAGATTCTCTATTAGTGGTTATCTGCTACACACTGAGGTAGGGATGTAAGCGACTAATTGTCTAGTTGACTATCTGATAAACAAAAGCTTATCAGATAGTCAATACACTAGTCAACTAGTCGCTTCCCCCCCTCCCCTACTTTCTGTCTCTATCAGAAAGAGGCAGCAAGGGGGGGAAGATGCAGGGGTGCTAGAGGGAGCTGGCTTAAAAGCTGGTTCTCCCCCAGCTCCACCTCAATGGGAGAGGGGAGGAGCACAGCGGCAATGTTCCAACTTTGAAAAGTACAAGAGTCCCTGCTGGGGCTCTTGTACATTTCAAAGTAGAAGCAGGGCATGGAACCTGGGGCCAGGGAGGACCACTTTGAAATGTACAAGAGCCCCAGCAGGGACTCTTGTACTTTTCTAAGTTGAAACATCAAAAGTAACCCGGGGCCAGCAGGAAGTCCGCTGGCCCCGGACTCCACGCAGCATTTCAATTTTTGAAATGCACAAGAGCCCCTGCTGGGCTAGTCCTTATCCACTAATCGAATAGTCAATGGAAATCCTATTGACCATTCGATTAGTTAATTAATCAAAATTTAACATCTCTACACCGAGGGTAGGATTTCCAAAATAACAACCAGTAATGGCACAACTCTTCCCCACTGACGTTAATGGGAGCTTAACATTTACTTCCATGAGATCAGAGTTAGGCTAATATTGAGTACTTCGGAAAACCTGACCCAAAAAAGCTAAAGTTTTAAAATTTTATGTTAGGTTTGGTTTGAAATTAGGAGATTGCAAACAGAAGTAGCCAAATCAAAGAACTTTGTCTTTATGACTGCATCTACATTGCACCCGTAGTTCGAAACAAGCTATGCAATTTGAGCTATGCAAATTGCGTAGCTTATTTTGAGTCAATTTCGAAATAGCTTATTTCAAAATTTGGTGCTGTCTACACAGCACTTATTTCTAAATAAATCACTATTCCAAAATCTCCCTGGAATGAAGTTTACAGGGACGTTGGAATAGCGAGCCCATTACATTTCAAAATCATGGGCTCACTTAAAAGATGCGGAATAGCTATTTCGGGATATATCGCTGCGGTGTTGACATAGCCTATTACTACTTTTGAAACCTCTTAGAGCTCCCAAATAGCCAGAGTTATTGAAAACTAAAGTTGCTAATAATAAGTTGTCCTGTGAGGTGACTTTCTATGTATGTATCAGTGTAAAGTAAAATTTTACAGACTCCATAAAACCCTATAATGGGGAGCTAATAACAATGGTGCAAGACCCTCTCCTCTAAAACAACAGCACCACTATAAATTGTAAAAGGGCTTCCTGGTCGGAGCAGTCCTGCCTGCAGTGCACCTTAGCAGGCCGGGGACAGAGGCTGCTCCCGCTGGGACACCGGAGCAGCCCCTGTCTGCAGGACGCCTGGGCTCATCACAGGCAGGAGCCGCTCCAGCCCAGCTGAAGCAGTTCTTGTCTGCAGCCAACCCCCCTTCCTGCCACAGGCAGGGAGCTGCTCCAGTCCTCACCAGTTAAGCTTAATCATTCGGGTTAACCGGTTAAACATTCACATCCCTACTTCCTTCCTAAACGATGTGTCATTAGGAAATGTCACAAGCAATCTCTTATTTACTTGCAACTCCATTCAGAAGGCTGTTGGTGCTAATAAGTACAGTTCTGTTTATCGCTGAAAACTGCCACCTTAATGGGAAAGCTTAATGAGAACAAGGTTAGTGTTAATTCAAATGTGAAGAGCACTTTCTGAACAGCTGGACTGCTGAGGAGCGAATGTCAGATTATTTTCTTTCCGTTTTGAACATGCTGTATTGTTTTAGAGTTTCTTAAACGTGAGAAATCATAGAATCGTAGAGCTGGAAGAGACCTCAGGAGGTCATCAAGTCCAGCCCCCTGCCCAAGGCAGGACCAATCCCAACTAAATCAACCCAGCCAGGGCTTTGTCAAGCCGAGACTTAAAAACCTCTAAGGATGGAGATTCCCCCACCTCCCTAGGTAACCCATTCCAGTGCTTCACCACCCTTCTAGTGAAACAGTTTTTCCTAATATCCAACCTAGACCTCTCCCACTGAAACTTGAGACCATTGCTCCTTGTTCTGCCATCCGTCACTATTGTGAACAGCCTTTCTCCATCCTCTTTGGAACCTCCCTTCAGGAAGTTGAAGGCTGCTATCAAATCCCCCCTCACTCTTCTCTTCTGCAGACTAAACAAACCCAAATCCCTCAGCCTCTCCTCATAGGTCATGCACTCCAGCCCCCTTAACATTTTGGTCACCCTCCGCTGGACCCACTCCAATGCATCCACATGCTTTCTATAGTGGGGGGCCCAGACCTGGACACAATACTCCAGATGTGGCCTCACCAGAGCCAAATAAAGGGGAATAATCACTTCTCTGGATCTGCTGGCAATGCTCCTCCTAATGCACCCTAATATGCCATTAGCCCTCTTGGCTACAAGGGCACACTGTTGACTCAGATCCAGATTCTCATCCACTGTAATCCCCAGGTCCTTTTCTGCAGAACTGCTACTCAACCAGTCGGTCCCCAGCCTGTAACAATGCTTGGGATTCTTCCGTCCCAAGTGCAGGACTCTACACTTGTCCTTGTTGAACCTCATCATATTTCTTTTGGCCCAATCCTCTCATCTGTCCAGGTCACTCTGGACCCTAGCCCTGCCCTCCAGTGTATCTACCTCTCCCCCTAGGTTAGTGTAATCTGCGAACTTGCTGAGGGTGCAATCCATCCCCTCGTCCAGGTCATTAAAAAAGATGTTGAACAAAATTGGTCCTAGAATAGATCCTTGGGGCACTCCACTAGAAACTGACCGCCAACCTGACATCGAGCCATTGATCACTACCCGTTGGGTCCGACAGTCTAGCCAGCTTTCTATCCATCTTACAGTCCATTTATCCAATCCATATTCCCTTAACTTACTGGCAAGAACATTGTGGGAGACCGTATCAAAAGCTTTGCTAAAGTCAAAGTATATCACATCTACTGACTTTCCCATATCCACAGAGCCAGTTATCTCATAAATGCCTCGTGTCTCAGATGAGGAAGTTAACAGCATTCACACTGGTAAGTATGTTCTTCCAGCTAGGCTTACAAGGGCTCCATTCCTTCATTTACTATTAATATAATAATAATAATAATAATAATTTATATTACAGCAGTACTCAGAAGCCCTGTTGCACTAGGTTCTATACAACTGTGTCCCAAAATACTTGCAATCTAAGTAGACAAGACAAAGGGAGGGAGAAACAAAATAACATTATCCCCATTTTACAGGAGGAGAACTAGAGCAACAAGTTAGTTATGTGATTTGCCTAAGGTCTGTTGAAGGAAACTGGAACTGACTGCAAACCTTTTGAGTCCCAGTTCAGTGTTTTAATCACTAGGCCATCCTCTCCATAAGATACATCTTTCGATATTCTTTTTAAGTTTTCCAGATAGTCATATCCATCCATTTATTTTCAACCAGACTGGTTGCAGAAAGCTGCAGGATCTGTTTGGTTGGGTTTTGGTTTGTTTTGTTTCTCCCCAGAAATAACTGTATTTGCAAAGAGAAGGAACAAAATGTGAACTTCCTAAAAACACTGTTTTACAAAGGTAGTCATTAAGTTATATGTGGCAAAAGCCGTCTTGATCTGCTAAAAGGTAGAGCGGAAGAAAAATAGCCACAGTTTTAAGTATCAAACCCTATCTGACAGAACTACAGTATGTCTACTATGGTTTCCTAGCCATGACAAATTCACTACTTTATAACAGAGGGTCAGAACCAAAGCTTCTGTGGTTGCAATGAGAGCTGAGGGAGCACAGCACTTCGCAGGATGGGACCCATCTACAAGCTTGTTAATTAAAGAGAAAATGCATTAAAAAAATATGAAAGATTCAACTTCTTGGTGATCTCATCTAACTAACCAATACACCCAATGGATAAAAGAAACAGACAAACCATTAAAGGCAAAGGCAAAAAACAAGAAATATCCCATGGTTTATTTTTACTCTTAAAGACCACACTGTAATGACTTTTCTCATATTGGTTCCACCTTACTCTGCAGACAGTCCCATAGGTTCCAATGCAACTTCACATGTGGAAGGGAAAAACAATCTGTCCCTTCACTTTAATAAACTTAAACCATTGTTTAAAAAACGAACTCAACCTTTAGAACTAATTAAATATCAGCAAGAGTTATTTCAGGTATACTAATTATTTAAATTAACAAATGCCATTCAATCTACGCCAAATAAAAATGAGGAACATAGTGTAATGCCAATTCTTCTGATTAATGAGATCATAGCTTACATTTCTTTACAGTTTCCCTTAATGAAGGACGAACTGAAGTTTCTCCCCGCTAGACACTTTCCAGCGTCACTGTACTTTCTACTGCTTTCCCTTGCAATCTACATCATTCATTCTGCTGAGCAACTATATTCACTTCTATTACACAATTAATTATCTAGCCTACTGGCAAGGTGACTGTGCTTTGCCCTACCAACCAGCGGAACAAATCCGAAAGTTTAGGAGTGTTAAAAGATTTAGGACCCAGAGAAGAGCTAGGTTTACATATGCAACGTCCACTAGCTTCAGCAGGAATGAATGTGAAATAAAGCGAAAGGAACACAATATAAAACACTCCTGTTTCAGATTACTGAATCCATTTAGCCAAGGAGTCAGCTACCAAATTCTATTTCCCCAGTTTTATCCACTGTCTAGATGTAGAAGTTACTTATGGAGTCGCACTTGTATCAATGGAGGAATATATATGTCTTCACTCGTTTCTGAATGAGAAGGGCAGGGATAATGTAGCATATCTTATACTTAGGACCCTAGCAAATTCACTGCCATGAAAATGCATTATGGACCATGGAATCTGGTTTCTCCCCACACCCGTGAAATCTGGCACTTTGTGTGCTTTTACCCCCTATTATACAGATTTCATGCGGGAGAACAACATTTCTCAAGTTGGGGGGTCCTGAACCACAAGGGAATTGCAGGGGTCACCAACTCATTTTGAGGGGAATCATGATATTCCTACCCTTACTTCTGAGCTGACTTTAGAGCTGGGCAGTCTGAGAGTGGCAGTGGTTGGATGGGCACCCAGCACTGAAGGCACTTCGCCACCAGCAGCAGCTCAGAAGTAAGGGTGGCTATGTCATACCATGTCATCCTCACTTCTGCGCTGTTGCCTTCAGAAATTGGCAGCTGGAGGGCCCCGTTCTGCAAGCAACAGCACAGAAATAATGGTGGTAATACCACCCCATGCCATCCTTACTTCTGTGCTGCTGCTGGTGGCGGCTCTGCCTTCAGAGCTGGGCTCTCATTCTGCAGTTGCTGCTGTTCTTCAGCTGCCCAGCTTTGAAAGCAGCTCCACCACTAGCAGCAGCATAGAAGTAAGAGTAGTAGTACTGTGACCCTCAACCCCCACAATAACCCTGCAACTCCCTCAAAACTCATTTTTAGGTCAGGACCCTTACAATTACAACACCATGAAATTTCAGATTAAAACAGCAGAAATCATTACATTTATTATTTATAAACCACATAACCATAAAATTGATCCAAATGAACTGTGAATTTGGTAGAACCCTATTGATATCCCGAGCATGACTCAGATATAGCAGTGAAAAAGTGGGCAACAGAGTGGAATAAAAACGTAAACATTTCACTTAGTCTGACAGCAGCGATGCCTGTATCAATACATCTTCTTGGGATGGCCCAGGAGTACAGTCCTCGCATATGAGGATCAGAACTCAAGGCTCAAGACAAAAGACTCTTCTTCACTCAGGGGCTATGAACACGGTAAAGGCAGAGTGGGGAGAGCAGAGGAATCCCTTTGCTTTCTAACCCATACAGCTGCATCAGAAGTAGTGTTGACAGTCTCTTGTCAAGACAGGGGAGCACAAACAAAAGAGGGCAAATCCACTGGGTCCAATGGTCCTCTGGGAACGAAAAAAAGGAAATATCCTCTCCTTGTCACATTAAGAGACAGTTAATCTTAATGTCATTGACCTGCAAGCTAGGAAGTGATAGTCAAAAATTTAGGAACTTTCATTCTTGCCAGCAAGCAGCATTGAAATGTAAAGGGTCAGAAGTGAACAGTGACTTTTGTGGGAGATAAATCAGCCCACAGCATCCACCTGCAAATGCCCTTTCTATCTTGATGCTTAATAGAGCTTCTTCCTTCACGTGCCTCTGATGAAGGCTCTAGATCAGCGTTTCCCAAAGTGTGGTCTGCAGCCCAGTACCGGTCCTCAGAAAAAAAATACCGGTCCTCAGAAAAATTTGCATGCACGATTCTTGGGAGAGAGCCCACCACCTGCGGGGTCTCTGCCAGGCATGCTTCCAGGCAGCGAGGCTAGATCCAGCAGGCACTAGGATCCAGGGAGAAGGCCGTGCACACTGACGCAGAACGGGAGCCGGAGCCGGACGATAAAGCAGCCGGGATTGGGGCCGGGGGGGGAAGGGAAGGGGGGGCTGCACTGATGCTACGTCCACGGACCCTGCAGGAAGCGCGGGCTTCCTGCAGGGTCAGGGGACAGTTCTGCAGCTGCGTGCCAGGTCCCAGAAGTGCACAGGCTGCTCTCCCCCCTGCCACAACAGCCAGCGCGGTACCTAAAACACCGGTCCATCACGCGCTGGGAAGGGGGTGGGGAATCCAGGACTGTGCCGGCTCCGGCTGCTTGGGCAGCGTGCGCTGCCGTGGGGAGCAGAGGAGCAAGATACGCACTGCCCCAGCGTTTGGGGCTGGCGCGATCCGGGACTCCCCCTCCCCCCGTGCAGGAAGGCATCAGGCATGCAATGGACCAGCATTTCAGGTGCCATGCCGCTGTTTGGGGGACGGGGGAGCAGCCTGCACACTTCCTGGGCCTTGGCGTGCAGCTGCAGGATTCCCAGGTATCGGTCCCTGTCCCCTCCCCACCACCCAGACCCCCACAAGTACTCTGCCCCAGCACCCACAAGTACCCTATCCCCTGCCCCAGCACCCATTGGCACCCTGCCCCAGAACCCTGTCCCAGCACCTACAAGAACAGTTGGGGCCACATTAGTGAGGTTTGAGGAGTTTGGAGGGGTTGTGTTTTTGTATCTCACTTGTGTGGCCCTGACTGACTTTTCTGCGGGCCAGCGACCCCTGACTCAAAACAGGTTCCCCGCCCCTCTCATAAATAAAGACGATGCTGAAACCTTTTGTGTTTGACAATATTTTATTTAAAAATGAAGCCTGGCCAACAAGCCCCCAATTGGGGCCAAGTCGTCATCTGGCCACAGCGTCATAACACTCCTGTACCCCCCACCCCGACTCCAAATCTGAGCCTATCAGACACTGGAACCCCCTGTCCTGAGCCTCTCACATCCCCAAACTCCTGCACCCTCACATCCACAAGCCTGTGGCTTGCTCAGCACCCCAACCCTCCACCTGAGCCCAACACTCCCCAGCCTGGAGCCCCCTCCCCGAGCCAGCATCTCCTTCTCCACATCTCCTGCATCCAAATTCCCTCCCAGAGCCCGCACCTCCTGTCTCAACCCAGTTTATATGTGTTTATATTTTTGGGCCGCAAAAAAAATGTAATGAAAAAAACCGTGTTCCAACTATATAAAGTTTGGGAAACCCTGGGCCCAACAGTCTAGCCAGCTTTCTATCCATCTTAGAGTCCATCTATCCAATCCATACTTCCTTAACTTGCTGGCAAGGATACTGTGGGAGACCGTATCAAAAGCTTTGCTAAAGTTGGCACTGGGGTACCAGAAACAGTTTATTTGCACATTCATCATTTGCTTAATTAATATGCAAATATGCAAATAAATTTTACTGGTCCTCCAAAAGCTTGTGAATGGGTTTACTGGTCCCCAGTATCAAAAATATTGGGAACCACTGCTATAGATAAAGAAATATAATATTCTGTCCTTAGAATGCTATTCCACATTGAACTATAGAGGACTGGTTGAAAGTCCAATACCTAAAGTTAAATCTGCACATTTGTGGAACAGATGACACAAGTGAAACTAGCTTGCACACTTCTATTGATTCCCTAGAAGCATTTTTCTCTTAAAGGCATGAAGGCATTTGGAGTCTATTCAGCCATCAACGTGAAGGGATTTAGGTACATTATTCCCATTAGCTTGAATGGACGTTAGGCACATACAGTAATTTCCCCTGTGCTTCAAGATGAGAACAGACTCTTATGGATGAAAAGTTTGCTGGTAAGAATTCCTAATACAATAGAAACATTCTGTCTGTTTTAATTGCAATTTACTTCTAAGTGAAACTGCTCTGGGTGTGGGAAACCAGGAGGCAGTCCAATTCAATTATGCAATCCTTGCCACCTGGTATGCCTTATTTTGTAAAGAGTACCATACTAGCACTGGTGGACTCATTCATGTTCAGAATGTAGGCTTTGTCTGTTGTATACTTATTGTTTAATGAAAAAGAAGGAAGGGTATAAGACGGCTACTCAATTATAATGCAATCTATGGAAAAGAATATGAAAATATAGATATATAAAGAGAAAATATATAAAATACAAGACCCATATTTAGTACAACTAATTATGGTTATTAATTCACTATGATCTCTAACTTACAAAGCTTTCCAACATAAAATTAGACTTTAAAACTAGTACAATATGTGATTTTATTCTGTCCTCCAAGCTGATGCAACTGAGAGCATCCTTGCTCTCTTACAAACACAAGCAATAATTTACCTCTGAGGTCAGTCCACTGATTAGATGGGATGTTAAATCACTTTGATACATAAAGATTTTTATTGGGAGAAATGCACATTCACTTTGACTTAACTAATGAAGCTCTAACAACATAATAGAGCATATGACAATTTGTAGGTAGTATTGTTGATTGGTACCACTTTCATCAGTGAGTAGAAACACCTACAGCTGACAGTTTATCAAAACTGCATACCATCAGTAGTAAATAACAATCCAGAATAAGTTATTGGCTACTGGAGGCTAATGAACTTTTTCTGAGTCCAAAGACACCCAGACTTCACTTCTCTGTGTTTCAATTTAAAAACAAACCGCTTGAGTCTTTACTCTAAATCTCAAGTACTCGGTGTTATTGAAACCAGTCTTCACGTGTATGTAGATATTAATGAAAGGTATAATATCCATGTTAACAATCGCATAGGTCACACAAATGCTATTTTCTGATGCAGAATAAACCATCAACATTTTAGTGTCATAATATTCTAAAACTCTAACACCACCCTGGTCTTTGTTTTGGAGAGTAAAATAGCAATAATCCCAATCACATTAATGCTGACATTTAACCAGTCTTTCCACAGTTACTCTACCTAGGCACACACCCAGGGTCTAACAACAAATAAAACCACCACAATGTTTATACACATGGCAACAATTATTTTTCATATTTTACATTTATAATAGATCTTATAACTTGCCAGAGAACTTGCCTTAATGTAACCAAGGAAACAAGTACCTGAGGGAAAGACTTGCACTTACTCAGTCACTTTGGTTCAAGCCCTAACAATTCCCCTGAACTATGCCAGGCAATAAACAAAAGTCATAGGTACAGCTGCAGCGGTGTTAGTCAACTCCTTCCTGATCAGGTCATTGGACAAGGTCTTTTTAACAGGCACCATCAAGACTTAGTTATAAATCTAAAAGACCTTGAAGCCAGCATCCTGAAATAGGGAGGGTCAATTGTATTTCCACTGAATATAGAGTTAAAACTTAATTTGCAGCAATTTTTCTCTGTATTTTTTACAGGTAACGTTTTTGGCACTATTATAGAACAGCTAAATACACTGACATGTTATTCCAAACTGGCACATGATAAAGAACTATTTAACTTCTGGAAGCCAGATGAGTTCCTTAGTTTTTCCTGAGTTTTCCTTGTATTAGGCTACAGCATCAGACCAAATGTTTACTGTGACCTTGAAAAGTCTGTGAACACTTGAAGAATCAAAAGAGGACCAGTCACTGTGTTGTATGTGTACTACGTAAAATGAATGTTGAGAAAGGATATGTCCTTCTTCTATGTGCAATTTTCAATGCTTTTTTACATTACTTTGCAAGCCTTTTTGAGATAACAGAGATTTCAAACATATTAGATGTGAGCCTTCATTTCCAACAATGCTATTCCAGTAGAGTAACCCTATATGTTAAGTAAGGTGTGAGTAAGAGAAGAATCAGCCCCACCAATGCAAAAAGTTTTACTAACTGTGGGAAATGATGCTGAATCACTCTTTGACAGTTTTATGTATCTTTGATTACAAGAACAGGATGTTTTGAAAAGTTATATCCCATAAATAAAAAGGGCACATCCTACTATAAAAATATGAAGTACTAATTGTCAGTATAATTTCAGTTTCTACACTCACACACATAATGAACCCGCCAATTTTTACTGCAAAGTGAAAATACATTTCTCTATTTTGGACAAATAAGGTTAAGCTTCTTAAGTAATGCTTTGTTGTTTTGACTTCAACAATTTATGCAAATGAGATGTTAATTAGGGTAATTGTAACTTAAATTATGCTTGTGTAAACCTCGCCATTGGTAGGAAAGTGTGGGAATCCAGACAACTGGTATTTAAAGCAGCTGTACTAACTCACTTCTGAAAGCAAAGCATACCAAGATCACTTTCATGTCTTTACAATTTGTTTTTATGAGGTGATAACATTTTTACAAATACCATCATTTTTGCTTTTTTATATTGTAAGTGACAGTCTGACATTTTACAACTGGCTTATTGAAAACAAGAATTGAGCACTCTAGCTGTAACGGACATTAGCTGCTGAATAGAGATTCAGATGCTAATGAGGTGAGAGGGGCTCCAGAAAGTTTTGATAAATGCTACACACACTCTAACTAGCAGTGAATGTGGGTTGACAAAGAACATCTACACCAGGGTTCAATAAAATGTAACCCTTTAAATTAATCATACTGGCAGTATTTAATAGAATGCACAACAATCTCCTTTCTGATGGCTATAAAGCTGAAGAAATGCAAAGTTTCAACAAATGAATGTTCCCACATTTCCCTCTTCACACTGCTACCTTAATTTGAACTTGCACAACTGATAAAAAGGGGTAGTTACTGTAAATAACAAAATAGGAGGCTTAATTGTTTGGATCTCTTACAGCACTTTATTCACATTTATTTGTCTAGATTCTACTGACCAAACACTCATGAGCCCAAAAATATATCATCAAAAAGCATAACCAACCATACCAAAAGGAAAGTCTAAGAATACAAGTATACAGCAAGAAGACCTTCAATTTTTCTTCTAGGCCTTTTTTCAACTGTACTTGGTTATTTTTCACCCCATAGGCTTCACTGAATTTTACAAATAGATGGAAGGAAAATACAGCATGATACTAAATCAAACTTAGGACTAAATCCTGTTCTCCTTAGTCAGGCAAAAGGCTCACCAACTATACTGAAATGTTGTCAAGGTAAAGACGGCAAGTCTGGGCTTTATGTTCTCAGACTTCAGAGAATAGTGTTGTAAAAAGTTCCAGGCAGATTACTGTGTTGATTTATTTTTACTCTCCCTGGTTGCAAGTAGCTAACATTCACAACTCAATCAGATTAATTACTACTTATTAGCTTGTAGGATTCCAGGAGGTAAGATGGTTCAAAGGATCATCACATTTCTTAAACCGGTGCAATGCACTAGCATGTTATTTTTTCTTAAAGTGACAATCCCTAATATCCTTTTTGGTTTTAGCCAATTTTAATCTTGGCAGGAAGTGTAAATTTGTGCACTCAGCAGCATTATAGCCTTGCTGGCTGTCAAAATTTTGTCTCAGCCAATGCTTTCAGTGGTATTCTTGTCATTTGACTGAGGTAAGGAACTTCTCAGGCTGACATAAAAAGTCTCCTAAAATAGTGAGTTATGCTGAAATATAGACAAACTTACCCTACTAAGTGAATATCAAATAATTTTTAAAACACATAGAATAATACAGTCTTATTCTATAATAATGAGTGGGTTGTTAAATAAAGAACTAACTCAGCTCAAGCTTTATAGATCAATTTTGATATCTGAATTAAACATATCTATGAATGAACATGGAAAAAATTCAATGCATCTCTCTTACTGTTTCTACACCATGTAAGCTTACTACAGTAAGCACTTTCAAATGGAGTTACTGCTACAGTTCACTCCTTTGAGACTGATTAAACTGGTATCTTTACCCTCTCTAGGCATCAGGTATTATTCAACTTTTTGTGTGTGTTGAGAAATTCTAACTCTCAAAAATGAACAAGTCGAGAAATGTAGGCTGAGGTTTAAAAGTGGCCATTTAGCCAAATTGCATACCTGTGCTGTGTCAGCTATATAGTAGATTCATCTCATTCCATTGGTCTAATGGATGGCAATTGAATTTAATTAGCAAAACTACTCTGACTTAGTCTCATACTGTGCTGAATGTAATGAAATCTTTCTCCTTTCTTTCCCCCCTCAAATAAAGAATGTCCTTAACTCCACCGTTAGAATATTAAAAGCCATATATGTTACACTTAAGGACACAGTTCTACGATTCCCTTTCACAAGACTTAGGTTTAGTTATTGTATTGCACAACATAAAATAATATAAAAGATACTTTGATAGTTACACACAGTATAGATTCAATTACCACGATGTCACCATTAAAAGCACTTTTATAGTATGAATAAAATGCAAATCCTCTTTATGGATCAATACCAGAACCATAATTCTAGACTTCATCCTGAGTAGGAAGTTAGCCTTAATAAATCATCTCCATATATTAAAAAGGTACAAACGATATTTCTTTGGAAGTATTTTTTTTAAACAGACATTACTCTCCAGGTGCCAAATTTCTCCTATGCTCATTCTTTTTAGTTATACAGGCCCAGCCCTTCCAATGTTGCTTGGGCCTGGCTCCCTCTGAAGTTGGTAAGTTTCAGAGGGGTAGCCAAGTTAGTCTGTAACAGGAAAAACTTAAAAAAAGGACAAATAGTCTGGTAGCAATTTAAAGACTAACAAAACATGTAGATGGTATCTTGAGCTTAGTGGCCACAGCCCACTTCTTCAGATGACCCCAACTTCAGATGAAGTTGATGGGAGCCTTGCAAATGAAAAGACCCCAAGCCTGGGACCTGCATATATTTAAATATACCTTTAAGATGGAACTAAGGACAAGGAAATGAGTCAAGGCAATATTAAGCAGCACAATTCTGTGCATCCAACTCTGCCTTTGTTTATCTAAATGTTCTGAATCTGACAAAAAGGAATTTTAAGTAACTAAATAATCTCACCTAAACAAACTGTAAAGAAAAAAATTCTTCCTAATAGATTTTGAGAGAATATTACCACTAGGTCTAACTTTTGCCTGGCCGGGCACAGAGCGACAAGTTCCTATGATTGATTATTGTGGTATCTCTGTATCTTTGACTTTGAACCATAACCTTTTTTTTTTTTTTTACGCACAATGACAGTTGGGACCTACCATTTGCCATCTGTAGAGATAGAGGGGGAGAAAAGGACTTAGCTTACATTAATCAACCAATTAAGAACAGACTTAAACAAAACACTAAAGCATAATAAAAACCTGACTGCTTAATAGCCTTCTACTTTTAATAGTTGCCTTCCTGCCGTCTGCTTCACAAGAGTAGTACTGTTCTATTTTTGCCTTAAAATAATGGGTGGGGGGCAACTTGCGCACTTTAAGGGCCTGATTCTGTACATCATGTAGCAATCTGAAGTGAAGATAATGGACCTCAGTCATTGCAGGACCAGGTTCTCTGTGGAAAACAAATGCTTAGGGTACAACAGCTGAAAATCACACTGATATAAGAGGGGACCTGCCTCTTGCCTCAATTACAACCATTACAGAATTTTGCTTTTGAGTAAAATTAATATCTAATCAAAAGACACAAATCATTGCTTCCGTAAGAATTAACCTTTTCTTTCAAAGCTCTCAGCACTACCTAGGCATGTAATATATTTTGTTTCCACACTCTTCATCACACACAGTAGCACAACAGTAAATACCAAACGTAAGACTGGTCGTTGGGGGGCTAAATCTGCTCTCAGCTACATGGACATTGAATAAATCAGTCAAGCCCAAGGTATTTGGAGCCAAAGTCACAATGACTGACATCGGGGGGGGGGGGGGGTGAATCCAGACCTCCAGAATTTGCATCAACATTACAGAGCACAGAATTAGATCTCAAATGCTTAAACTTGGGTAAGTGGAGACTTGAGTGATTCTGAGATAGTAAGCTCTGTGTTACAGGTGGAGGATGACTCAACCTTCTCAATAGGGCCTACACCAGTGGTCACCAACCAGTAGATCTGGATCCTGACTGGTTTGTCTGGGAGGCTCTGACAGGTGATGCTGACTGGTTTGTCTGGGAGGTTATCAAGTGCCAGCACTTCAGCTGCCCTCCCCACACTGCCCTGCTCCTCCTGCCCAGAGCCTCAGAGATGCCCCCAGGAGCCTCCTGCTTGTTGTGCAGGGTGGGGAGACAGAGGCAGAGGGGTGCTGATATCTCTCTGTCCCCTTCTCCTGTATCCCATCTTCATAGAGTGAGGCGGGCACGGGGCCTCAGAGAAGGGGCAGGGCAGGGGTATTTCGGTTTGAGGTAAATCCTGGACTGACTTAAATTGTGTGATCTTGTGCTTAAAAAGTGATCTTGTGCTTAAAAAGATTGGAGACCACTGGTCTACACTGAAAGCCCTGCAGCAGCATAGCTGCACTGTTGCAGCTGCACCACTGTAGCACTTGAGTAAAGACACTACTGATGCTGACAGGGAGAGCTTTTCCCATCAGTGTAATTAATCCACCTCCACAAGAGGCAGTTGCTATGTTGATGGAAGGCACCCTCCTGTCAACATAGCGCTGTTTACACTAGGGGTTAGGTCAGTAAAACTATGTCACTCAGGGATGTGGATTTTTCACACCACTGAATGACGTAATTCTACCAGCCTAACTTTATAGTGTAGACCTGGTGTTAAACCAATGGTAGAGGAGAGAGAGGAAATATCAGAGACAAAAATAATGCAGTGTAATCTTATCCAGACTTGCAAGGTGTTTACCTTTGATTTATATTTGGAAATAAGGATCAGATAACATGTGGAACTCTTCATATTGACAGGGAAACATTTGGTGATGGAAAGAATAGAGATTAGTAGAGAGTCCTTATCCAGATATAATACTAATTAAAGAGAGAGAGAGAGAGAGAGAGAGAGAGAGACCCCCATGTTCCAGACATTTTCAAGGCCAGACATAAAGCTGACGGCTACAACAAAAATATCTAGAATCCATTAAAACCTAGTATTCTCCACTGTTTTTCTAGTACCATGAAAGTAACTTTTAGTCACTGGAGCTTTAGGACTTCTGTACTCAGTAGAATGATACTACAAGGAAATTGATTAATAACAAATGTTGATAAAACATTTATAAAGAATGAATCATCTATGAACCAACCATTTTCTATGTTCCTAAATAATCCCCTTTAGCACATAATAAATTGCAAATTACATCGGCTGTTTTTTTTGTTGGAGGTAAAATAATTTTGTTGGCTGTTTTAAAAAATGACTCAGGTTCTTCTCATGAAAAATATATACCATGCTCCTAAAATAAAGACTTTTTTTGTAACTTTAAGAATCAAAATTTCAAACAAATTTGCACAACTTGGCAAATCTCTCTGTCTCATACACACACAGGCTGCGTCTAGACTGGAATGATTTTGCGCAAATACTTTTAACGGAAAAGTTTTTCCGTTAAAAGTATGTGCGCAAGAGAGCGTCTACAGTGGCATGTGCCTTTGCGCAAAAGATTTGCTTTTGCGCAAAAGCATCCGTGCCAATGTAGACGCTCTCTTGTGCAAGAAAGCTCCGATGACCATTTTAGCCATCGGGCTTTCTTGCGCAAAAAATTAATGTTGCTGTCTACACTGGCCTCTTCCGCAAGAATACTTGCGCAAGAGGGCTTATTCCTGAGCGGGAGCTTCAGAGTATTTGCGCAAGAAGCACTGATGTTGTACATTACAACGTCAGTGTTCTTGCGCAAACACTCGCGGCCAGTGTAGACAGGCGGCAAGATTTTGCGCAAAAGCAGTTGCTTTTGCGCAAAATCTTGCCAATGTAGACACAGCCACACTGTCTGCACTGTGTTTTTATTATGTTGTATCTTTAAAAAAATATATATATATATATATATATATATATATATATATCTTGCTTTTGGAAAATTATCCTAGATTTCAATGCCATAATTTATCAAACTGTCACACATTTGCCTCTTATCAAACCTTTCCTCCCTTTTAACATTCCAAGAAAACGCAGAGGGAAATGTGTTTGGTGACAAGAAGAATCTCATTGAACCTGACGTAAATTTCCAAGTCTGATTTCACAGTTTCTTAACTGATGCCATGGTGACCCCATATCAGGATAGTTAAGAATTACAAAAATAACAATAATAACAAAGACTGTTGAAAGGTTTATAAATCTTCATGGTTCAGGGCATGAGGCAACCTCTCACTAATGGATTGGCGAAATAGTTTCAATTTATATTCCTCTGAATGAAAAATGTAAATTAATAAAATCAAAATTAGAGCGCATTTTGCCATTGACTTCAATAAAGTCAGGATTTCACCCAAAGAGACTGAAATATGTTGTCTACAGGGAAGCAAGCCTGGAGTTCAGATAGTTTCTAGGTCTCCTTTGAAAGGCTCAGCTTCCCTGCAATCAGAGGGATATGACTGAAACAAAGTATTTACATGTCTGAAATGTAGTGTTCATGAAAGCATGGGCCTAATAGAATTATCAGAACCAAAAGGGCACAGGCAGGAACTGAGCTAAGTTCAACATCCAATTCTATAAACACCCCCCTATTTTTATGTCTTTTGCCCCTCTTAGAAGAGGCTGAATCAATCATGCCAAATTACACCACTCTGCCAGTGCATGTGACAGTTTTGTGCTGTAGACCCTGCTAGGGACTAAAAGGTAGATTTACAAACCAGGTCCTCAGAGTGGAAAGCCTAGATTTTTTAAGATACACTTTTTTCAGTAAGCTGGGCTAGGGCTTTTTTCGAGAAGTAACATCCTTATGAAAAAAACAGTCCTTCTCCCACTGAAGTTCTGCCGTTTATTTCTGTGGGAGCAGGTTGGGCACCAAAACACTAGACATAGCAAGTTAACAACTGGTAAAACATGAAATAAATGAAAAATTCTTCACATAGTAAAATGCTGGCTTATACAAGGGCTACATACCTTTTTTTATTATCTTGTAAATATTTAGGGCCCAATCTTGCATTCTTTCCACATGGAAAACTCCCATGAGCTGCATGGGCCCCTCCTAAATTCTTTCTCAGGATACAGGAATTGCCAGATTGGATCAGACAAATGGTTCCAGCATGGCATCCATCTGACTGTGGCCAGAATCTGATGCCTCAGAGGAAGCAGACAAAGAAGGGTGATCCAGCAGGTAAGGTACTAGCCAAGGTCCACAGAACGTTAGATCTACAAGCTGTCCTAGTTTTGTGTGTAAGAACATAAGAATGGCCATATTGGGTCTGACCAATGGTCCTTTCAACTAGTAGCCTGTCTTCCAATTATGGCCAGTGCCAGCTACTTCAGAGGGAGTGAAATGGAACTGGACAATTTACTGAGCAATCCACTCCCAGTTTCTAGCACTATTTTGCATTTTTCCCTGTTCCCTATCCCATTGTCATGTGCAATCTAAAAAGTAACTCTAAACAATGACTTGGTCAATTCCTCTTTATCCCACCTGTCAAGTCCACATTTTGAACATGTCTGTAAGTGCCGCAGGACCATTTATACTTCATTTGTCCTACCTGTGAAGGTTCTGTTAGGATCTATATCAATAATGACTCGGACACACAAGCCAGCATAACTGAAAATCAGCATCTCGCTCCAAACTCACATTTTTAATCCCTATCTATGACTTGAACTCATAGTACCAGAGATCAGGAAGTCAAAGCACTAAAGCTGATGCATTAGGATATTGAACTGGCTTGCTGGCAAGCAGCGCAATTTAGGATGGATTCCAATTTAAAACACAAGCAATCAATTCCCAGGTGCTAGGCTGGGGGTATTCTAAAGCAACTCACTCCCAAGCAAAGAGAGAGGAAACAGAAGAGGAATAAAATGACATCATTGTGGCCCATGGGGTAGCTGGACAGTAAGTTGGTTTGTGGAAAAGCACAGCATTACTGAAACCTATTTATTATTAAGGCTTGTGCTTTCATCTATTGATGGTACCTAGAAACAATGAGCAGACACACCAAGTAATGGATGACCAAGGGGAACTGAATAAGGACAAAAGCTCTAATGATGTCAGTTGGGAACTAGTTGAGATGCTCAAGAAAACATCATGCTGCCTAAGGTTAAAAATGTTAAGGGTCATTCTCAGCATCTACTCTTGAATTGAGGCTTTCAGAACCCAGGTGGCTTTCTCTTCTTTATTATATTGTGGTATATTCTGCCCTAAGTTCTGCTGCCCATTTGTTAGGAAATACCCTGATAGTACCCCTTGTGATGTTCTGCTGATCAAGAAAGGGCAGGATTTGGGGAGAGCTGCGCTTCCTGTGTGGCAGAGCCCAGACCCACTCTGCTCCCTGCAGAGCTGCATAGATGCATGTTTGCAGATGAGATTAGAAGGTCTGCCTCTGTGTGGCTTTTCCAGTCCTTCCATCCCCACATTTGGAGGAGGCATGTTAGGACTTCATGGAGCACCTCCGTAGGATGCCTGCCCTGTGCATCTCCCTTCATACTCAGGCTGGGTGCCAGGGACTAGATTGAGCATAAAGTACAGAGTCATTAGGTGTTTTTAAATTAAGCTGAAATGCAAAATTTAAAATGTTTTGCCCATCTCAGTAGAGCTTTTGAAATGATGACACTCCATAACTGAATCCAGTTTACTCCATAATTCCCACTTTTCACAAAACAAAGAAATCTGGTTTTGATTTCATGAAATTCTATGTATTACTGTGACTAATTCGGATCCAATTTCATTTGGAGGATTGCAAAGTCTTTAGGACAATCTTCTGCCAGTGGAAATATAGCAAAAACATGTGCTTAATTATCTTAATTCCAAGACATATAATTTATTAAGCCGTTTCTTTAATTGTAATCAAAATCAGAGCTACAAGTATGAAAAGACAGTTGCACTTTCTGGTAAACAGGAATCAGAGAGAAAGCCCTAATGATGCATCAATCACCTCTATCCAAAAATATACTACTTAGTAAGATCACCAATTTAATGATTTTTGTATTTCATTTATCAGCCATGCAGTCGTCATTCTCCTCCCTATCTCCATCTGTACACACTTTCCCAATAGACCATCACAGCTGTCCTGTTTCTCACACACACAGTATCTTTCATATTCTTCCCAACTGTTTTTAATAATTGTTCTGTGCATAGGCACTGTACTTCTTTTGTTTTCTTTTTTTTAATTCAAAAAAGAGATATAATCCAAACAAACAGGTCATCACAGCAAAGAGCATTCAGTAAAGGAAGACAATTAAAATGTTAAATGACTCAGTATTCATTGATCTCTTTTAAAGTTGGACTGGCCCTAGAGCATACTCTAATGTAGGGCTAGTATAAAGAAAACAGTTTCTTAAAAAGTTGAAAAGTTAAAAGGTGGGTCACTAAAATATACATACTAAAGTATGAAATAATGATGGATTTGTGAGAGAAGTTTCCTTTAGGAAATTATTGTGAGTAATAATTATTGCTATACACTTCTATAGTGCCATCTCATAACACAATTACTGTGCCAGAAGGTATTACTGAATGCATTTCACAGAGGTGCAAACAGAGGCACAGAAAGATCTGGTGATCAATCACACAGTGCACACTGATGTCCATTCCCTTGCTTTGAAAGCTAAACTATCTTGACTGCTAAGACTAGCTACATCGAACGGCTACATGGCCTTTCATCCCAAAGGATCCAAGAGTATGTCAGAGACTAGATACATAAGACACATAGTAAGAAGCACCTGGCTGATGAATGCTTCCAGAATGTTGGTAAGGGGATGTGCATGTATCATCCTTGCACATACTTGCAAGGCAACAGCAGTGAAGAGTCCTTATTCAGAACCCAATCCTGCAATGGTCTTCACACAGAGGGATCCCTGTGCCCGGGTGGAACCTCAATGACTGCAATGGGACAGCAAGGACACTAATGTCAGCCTATACATTCTGGTTTGAATGGGTTATGGAGAGCAACACTTGGGGAATGTCAAGATTTAGTCATAATGGTGGGGCAATGCAGGGGAGCTTTTACTGTTATTGCCCTTGCCGTTCCTCTTCTACAGAAAAACTTTCAATCTTCAGGGCTGTCCATTTCACAGCACAAGCATTCACTTTTTAACTAACAGAATAAAATAAAAAGAATGTATAATATTTAAAATAATTATCCCTACTCTGTTAATAAATATTGAGATTGTGATCTGTGACATTTGAGCAGAATAGCTTTAGAGCACAACATTGGATCTAGGCATATTGTTATGACCAGGTATCAGACTTACATAGCCTTTGCCATGCGACAGGGAACATACATCCTGAGGGCATACTTCTGAGATTGGGGTGGAAATCTCTAGAGCAGCGTCTGTCTGTATATCATGCTTATTAACAAATGAGCCAATCACCATAAAGTCTAGGCACCATTAAGCGCTTGAGTTCGGTAAAGTGTCAGTTGATATCAGCGATCCATCTACAATGAATAGTGATATCTTGACCATGAAAATACTGCCTCCTGCCTCGCCTGCCCTATGGTCTTTTCAACTTATCTTACTTTTCAAAAGACAGTTTTATCTGTAAGTATAAATTACCACCAGCTGAAAAAAACTTTAAAAGTGCTTTACATACACACTATGGAGCAGATCCTGGTATAAATTAGCACAACTTCAATAAAGTCAAGTATCAGAGGGGTAGCCATGTTAGTCTAGATCTGCAAAAGCGATAGAGGCCTCTGGAAATTTCCACTACATGCATCTGACGAAGTGGGTCTTTGCCCACGAAAGCTTATGCTCCAACACATCAGTTAGTCTAAAAGGTGCCACAGGACTCCTTGTCGCTTTTTCAATAAAGTCAGTAGATCAACCCTTAAGTACAATAGTTGAGGAGCTAACCTTACAAATGGTCAGCAGATATTACAACTAACCCATCTATAGTTGTATCAGCCACTCACAAAGCCTTAAAAGAATGTAGGAACTGATTTTCCAGCAAAGCAATCAATGAAAGTAGGTTTGCCAGATATTTTTAATGAAGTCATTGTAACATCAAGAAAAGTCCTCACCACTGCACAATCAAAGCACTGCAGTGACTATCTTTCCCCAACAGGGATTACAACAATAGCAATACTTTTGAACAGCATCCAGCTACGAAGAATTCATTCTTATAAGTTACTTGAAACTACTTTGCTTAAATAGAAAAATCCACCACTTAACAACAACAAACATCCAACTGAATTAAATGTAAATTTCATTCTGTGTTGTACCAGACAGAGATTTTGTTATAGCTTTTCAATTTCAAACTAAAAATTCTCTTGCCTGCTACTTTAGGCAATAAAAGAACACCAAAATCCAGCAATCCTCTTGGGGATGAAATGTGACAGACATCATATTTCTATCCTAAAACTTCTCTTCGGTTTTTGCCTTGACAATAACCTATCTAGATCAGATCTTCCTTTTGATGCCTCTGCTGAGGTTCATCAGTTTTCCTGAAATGTTATAGCATATATTTTCTAATCTGTGTATTGGCCTTCAGCAGTAATACCCAAGTAGTAGTTTCACTAGTTGTAATTTCAGATTCAAAGCTTAGATCTGTAGTTAATAGAAACTGTATTACACGGGAAAAAAATAAGCAAGCTACATGCATAAAGCTGTCTCAACACTTCACACTGCATTTAGTTCCTCCTCAGGATCATCCTTCATTTTCTCCTTGCAGGCCCATAACACTGTTTGCAGTGCCTGCACTCCACAAATCTGGACATGTCAGCCCTTCCATTCATGAAACTCCGCAGTATTGTGATTATCTTTATTGACTTCACTGTCCTTTGGATCAGGCCCTAAGAGTTCTCTTTGGGAGTTCCATGCTCAGAGGGCTTGCAGAAGGAGGCCCCATATGAGATGGCACATTCCCAAATTCGAAAGTGTGCTCTGCACCAGGGAGTAATCTGGGTCAGGGGGCACCTTTCCCAATGTGATTATTCAGTTAAGGGTTACAATAAGGGGGGTCAGTGGCTATGACTAGAGAAAACATACAGGTCACAAAACTGGGTGCACAGCAGGTATGTTATCAAATGCTTAGATACTAATGTGACAGGCACATTATAGATATGATTGATGGATAGATGGACCTAATGAAGAAGAGTAAGAGTAGCTACATCTCTACAGCTGTGGCAGAGTCAAGGGATCTTGCTAATATTACACATGATTACAAGGCACACAGTATCAGTTTTATAGGTCATAGAATGGTGTCCATATTCATCCCTTTGCCCGCCCTAAGTCTCAACATGCCCAACTAAAAGAACCATGGAGTAATAAAACAATAATACCTAGCTCTTATATAGCACTTCCACAAACAGAGCTCAGGCAGGTCCAATATATGCTTTCCACATTTACCTCTCAGGTTCTGATCTCTTCATGGAACACTGCACACCTCCACAACTATTTTAATGTTTTGGGAATAACTAAACAGTATGGAGCTAGTGCTAATATGTATGCATGTAGCTCCCAATAGTTTCAGGGGAAATTTTGAGAAGGAGAGAACTAAAGGACTGGGTCCAACGTGTGTATTCATGTAATAGACATCGTAACAGGCACAGCATAAAACAACTAATTAACTTTTGTTACATTATACCGGTGTGTCTACTCCATTTTATTTTGCCTCTTTAGAGTTCAACTGGGCTCTGTTTTCCTATATGTAAAAACATGCCTCTGTGGTATTTTTAAGCAGCCTCATCAAAGTTATGATGTCATCAGCCACCAAATAACCCTTCATCATATTCGACTCACCTGTCTGAATAATCCTACTTTTTAAACTCACCAATCAAATGATAACGTAACTGTGCTGAACCATCCAATAATGTTCTGGCACACATGCAAATAAAACCATAGCAACAAAAACAAGAGCTTGCCAATGGCAGCTGCTGCATGCACACACAAAATTTAACTATTTTCTTCTGAAAAGGGATATTATTATCGCATTTGTTTCCCTCTGCCCACCACCCCCAGATCACAAAATGAAGGAGAAAATATCCAATATACACTAAACAGGGAGAGGGTTTTAGTGGAATTGTGATGGGTTTCAAGGATTCATGATAGCAAATCCAACTGGAGCGTGGGGTTGGCTATACATGTCAGCCTTTAGCTTTATGTTTGCCTTAAGGGAGTAATATTTAATGTGTGAGTAAAATGGGGGGGAGGAGAGAGTTATCACACTGATCAATTTCACACCCATTTTGGCAGACTGATTTTCAATCTAAAGTACAAATGCACATACATGTCTATTATCTTGTATATTATTGGATGACAATTATCTTCACTTTTCTTCTCTTGTAAGGCACCATCTGATCCTTTGCACGTAGTTATGTAACTCACAAGTTATCAGTCTCCACACTTATAAAAAGATAAATGTTGTATTAGACCTCTGACATCATGTGTTCACCAAGTAATTATTTCTGATATCGTAAGAGTTATACAGAGTGCACAATAAAATTAAAAAGTAGAAAGCAAGGTTAATAAGATTATCATGTTGGTATAATAGGTAATGAGTTTTGCAGCATATCCTCATATCTGCCCTCTCAAAACATAATTAAATGACTGAGATTTATATTTTAAAGGAATGCAGACATACTGTCTATATCATCCTTACCAAATATGCTAATTGTTTTACATTCCAAAATCACACAGTTGTATGGCATTTTTCAGTCCCAGAGTGTGAAGAACTAAATTCAAATCTAGGTTTTGAGTGACAGACATTTTTCACTAAAGCCATGAAAATTTCAGAATAGCTCAGAATTAAATCTAGCCTGATTTTACTCATCTTGTATCACTGTCATAAAGGCTTTATGAAGAAAGAGCACTCTCCCTGAGTCTAAGGCCAGGTCTACATGGGGGGAGAAATTTGATTTAAGATACACAATTCTAGCCACGAGAATAGCGTAGCTGGAGTGGATGTACCTTAAATCAAATTTCTCTGGCGGCCCCACCAGAGAAATTTGGTGGGAGATCAACCAGAGAAACTTTCCTGTTGACTTCTCTTACTCTTCGTGACCCCATGGAGCACTGGGGTTGACAGGGGTGCCCTGAGCATTCAATTAAGCAGGTCCTTACTAAGGATGTGAAGGACTAGTCAAATATCCGATAAGCAAATGTTTATCGGATAGTCAACAGGATAGTCAACTAGTTGCTTCTCCTCCCCCCTTGCTGCCTCTCAGAAAGAGGCAACAAGGGGGGGAAAGATGCTTGAAAGCGGCAGCACGGCTTGAAGCCTGGGGCTAAACCCTGGGCTCCACGCAGTGCTGCCACTTTAAAGCACTGAATGCAGCCCAGAGCCAGCTGCCCCCAGGCTGCACGCGGTGTTTCAAAGTGGCAGCGCCGCATGGAGCCTACTCCCACACTCAACCCGGGCTCCATGTGGTATTGCCGCTTTGAATTGCTGCATCAGGCTCCTCACAGCATTTCAAAGAGTCACACAGAGCCCGGGCAGAGTCACACAGAGCCCGGGGTCAGCTGGAGAGTCCCCAGCTAACCCCAGGCTCCACACGGCGCTTTCACCTTTGAAATGGAGCAACAGTCCTAGGGATGTTGCTCCACTTCAAAGGTGGAGGCACCCTATCGAATAGTTGATGCAAAATGCATCGACTATTTGATTAGTCATCTAGTCAATATTTAACATCCTTAGTCCTTACTAGACCCCCTAAGTCGAACCCTGGAAGATAGATATCTGGAGCATCAATCTCCGGGTAAATATAGACAAAGTCTAAGGCAGTATCCAACTAGCCATTTTAAAACATGCCATGGCACCTAATTATTCCCCTTTATTCGGCACTGGTGAAGCCACATCTGGAGTACTGAATCCAGTTCTGGGCCCCCCACTATAGAAAGGATGTGGATGCACTGGAGAGGGTACAGCGGAGGACAACCAAAATGATTATGGGGCTGGAGCACATGACCTATGAGGAGAGGCTAAGGGATTTGGGCTTATTTAGTCTGCAGAAGAGAAAAGTGAGGGAGGATTTGATAGCAGCCTTCAACCTCCTGATGGGTAGGTTCCAGAGAAGATGGAGCAAGGCTGTTCTCAATAGTGACAGATGGCAGAGCAAGGAGCAATGGTCTTAAGTTACAGTGGGGGAGGTCTAGGCTGGATATTGGGTAAAACTATTTCACTAGGAGGGTGGTAAAGTACTGGAATGGATTACCTCGGGAGTAGTGGAATCTCCATCCCTAGAAGTTTTTAAGTCCTGGCTTGACAAAGCCCTGGCTGGGATGATTTAGCATTTTGCTAAAGTTGCAGCCACAGGCCCTTACAATGTAATACCTTTGTTCATCTTTATTTAGGGCTTCAAAAGCAGGTATATGATAGCACTTGCCAGAATCCAAGGATCACAAGAATCAGGTTTTTTTCTTAAATTTCAAGGATTCCAAGATGTTTCTAAATATAGGACTCAAAGGGCTGCATTTTTTACTACCCTTCACCAATGCATAGATAGAATATGAAGGGGCAGACCATTTTCACAGGCAAATCTCAACCTTATACACACAAAACACATTCAAAGCAGTCGATACTGCGCCATTCTCCATTTTGCACATGCCCTTTTGGATTCAGCAGACACAAAATGGATGCATGTACATATTTTATAGAGGACAGCTATAAATCTGACCCAAAGAAATGCTATTTGCTTTAAAATAGTTCAATCCTGCCATTAGAGATACATGCACTACTCTCAATGAAAGCATCTACAGACAAAATTGAGCTCAAATAGCCAAATTCAATGACATACATTAATGGAGTTACACAGTTATTAAATATTGCTCAAACCATGTAAATATATTATTTTTATTTACACCAGTGCAGACTCCATTGTGCTGTAGCTAGTAATAGAAGAATACAATCCACTGAATTTAATAAACTCTACAGCTGGTCAGAAAACTCACCAGTCAGAATTAACTTACTCGGGCAAACCCCCCATTGAAATCAATAGTAGCTGGAGGCATTCAGCACTTTTGAAAATCAAGTCATTTATTTAGGTGCCCTCCATTGCATTTATGTGCTTAATCTTCAGGCACTGAGGTTTGAACATTTGGAAAACCTGCTTGGAGAACTTGGATCAAGCCAGACAAAGCCTCAGATTGTAAACTCCTGGAGGTCAGAACCTCATCTAACCCTTTATTTGCTCAGTGCCTAATACAACAGTGCTCTAAAACTGGGCTTGGGCTGCTTCCACAATACAAATAATTTAGTAATCAAACATATTAAATGAATCAAAGGGTATTTTTGTACCAACCTGGAATTAAAACGATCCCATCTATTTCACAAAAAACTCCATCTGCTTCAAGCTCTCTCTGTGGTAAGACACAGAGTTAACCATAGTAGCTACTATGGCAATGCTAAAAACAAGTGGTTCTGAATCTGCAATTTGCGTATCTAATGAGTAATTGCAGTCCACCAATGCATTTTAAATAATCCAGATTGGATGATATAGCCAGTAGAGCTACTGGAGCTAGAACACCCCCTTCCCATTGACACAGAACTTGACAGCAGGGAGTTCTCCAGAGAGGTTACATTGGTCTGGAATTTATTCTCACCTACCTAACTCCAAACAGTCCCCAACTGTTGATGTTTAGGCTATGCTGCAAAGAACATCTCTTTGCTGGAGCTCAGGGGAGGGTTGAGGGTGAGGGAGTTGATGGAGTTGGGTTTATTTTGCTGCTTTGAATTACTAGCTGGTTATGTTAATTTAATTTGGTTGCGTGTGTGGTTTTAGTATAATGCTGGGTGGTTATTCTTGTAAGGAATATTCTTTCCAACAATTGTTTGGACTCACAGAGCCATGGATGAATGTCC
Source organism: Pelochelys cantorii (assembly GCA_032595735.1). Lineage (NCBI taxonomy): Eukaryota > Metazoa > Chordata > Testudines > Trionychidae > Pelochelys > Pelochelys cantorii. The sequence goes on from CM064334.1 coordinate 50,417,193, forward strand.
TCTCCTTTATATTTTATATTTAAACAAAAAAACAAACAGGCATAATAATAAATATTGGCATTTATGAAGAATCAGAATTTCCATTAATTCTCTACAGGGCTTGACAGGGTGACATGGTGTTTTGGGTCTTCTAGAATTTGCTTTGAGGCCTCAACCAAATGAAACATTCAGCCTTGCTGTGTACAGCAGTGACCACAACAAAGACTGTGGTTTCTCCCACACTCGCCTTAAATAGATTTAAATTAATGCTATTCATCATTGGGTGGAAAAGAAGGGAAATATAAAAATGCAGTAACTGCAGACAAGTCAAAACCCAGCCAGGAGCATTGGGTAACTTTCTTACCAACAAGCAAACCTCACAGCTATAAATGCACTGACCTCCATTCAAAGACTTCTCCTAATTTTCCATCCACACTATCTACTGTCCCACTCCAGATTGCTTGTGGAATAAGACACATACATAATATTATTGTGTTACTAACTTCAAAGATCACCTGGACAACATTCTAGCCACATTAAAAGCATATTTAACAGTGTTTGGTTGGTTGGTTGTTGTTGGCAAAAGGAGGAAGAAGCTAAGTCACATGAGTGAACTTCTGCCAATGGTTCATGATATAGCAAAGAGTCACAAGTTTCATTATAGCTAGGGTTAGAATTAACACAGGCACTTACCATCAGTTACAACAGCAGGGTGAGAGCAGTTGTCCCAACCTAAATCCTACTTCTGTCAACTACTATTTGCTCCTGCAAGGAGCAGACTGACTAGTCTACATTCCAAAAGAGAATTTTTTGATGGACAAAGATATTTTCTACACCACAGACTCTGTGTGTGTGTGTGTGTGCGCGCGCGCGCGCGCGTGCATGTGTGTGTTTGTGATCTAAAACTACGGCTGCTCAAAGATTTTAGTCTTTGCATTTTAAAACCAGTTGTAAGTACTTATGTTTTCTGCAGGCTTTTTAATGGGAACCTTTCATGGACTTGAAATAATACAAGATCTGATTTTCTTTGATGGTGGAAATACCAACAGCTCTACATCTCATATTATTTTAACCCATAAATGCTTCTCTATGTCAAGAAGGCCCATGAAAAACAAACATATAAATATTGAGACATTAAGAGATGTTATGAACACTGACATAGCCAGGTTCCTTTGGATCTTCTTATACAGCCCAATATATGTACATACATGTATTCATACACACACACACACACAGTTCTGTAAATCTGTTTTAAGAGTCAATGTAACTACATGTTCTGGAGTAATGTATGTCACATCCAGCTTCATGTGTAGATTTCAACAGTCATGTATTAGAAGTCAATTTTCAATAATCTTATAGTGAGGATAAGCCATATACGCTTAAAATATTTCCAGATACACATATAAATTGCATAGAACATTACATGTTGACTTCATGACAGATATGATATTCTGAAATGTGGCCTTTTTTTAATCATTAAACACTATTCTAATGAGCAGTTGGAATTAATCTTGGGAGGAAAAAAAACCCTACTGATCTTACACCTGCTCTTTAGCAGTGGGAAGTGGGTTCTCAATCTGTTAACACGACCATCTGGCCAATCTGCATATCGTGGCTATCTGTACGATGGAATGGCAATAATGTAGCCAAAATAAAACCAAAATGCATCATATAACTAACAGTGGAATATTTCTTTTGATTTAAATTAAATAATAAATGGTACCTCAGAGAAACCCAAGAAAGTAACCTAAATAATTAAAAATGAGCTGTCACTACAACATTAAGTAAACAATATGGTGTAATACTGTGGACATTGGTAGCACTTTACACTGTAAAACACTGTACTTTTGCAGAGCAGGGGTTTAGGATGCTGTGACAGCTCTTTTCATGATGTACAGTACTGTTAGAACACCTTCCACATTACAGATACATACTGAACAACTGAAGCTATTAACAGAATTAATGCAGTAACAATCAATAACAACTGCACTAAAAGATGGTGACACAAAGTGTTACGTACCTTTCTAACTTGGAACGAAAAGATACTTACACTGATAATCTGAGTACATGCAAGTATATTTCTTGCATGTCCATTATTTCAATTGATACTCCTTTATTACAGCCTAAGTATAAATATTAAAGCACCACCAATTACAGCATAAAATATGTCTATTTTAAATTTAAAGTCCTGTATGTATATATATATATATATATATATATATATATATATATATTATTACAGAATAAATTATCCACAAAAGGTATTTCAGTGCTAAGTGAACTTTCACAGTTATACAAATACATTAGACTTCTTATTTCCAGCTCGGGTTCATTTTTTTATTCCATTTTAAAATCAGCAAAATGATTTAAATAAAAAAAATCTCAGATTTATTAAAAATTACCATATTGAAATGTTCTTCTTAAAGATTAAAGATTGTGAGTGGCAAATGTCTAGCTAGCTTTAATTCTTAGCTAGAATGGATAACATCTGTTAAAAATAATCAAACATTGCATTGTTATCATTTTGTGGCCTATAGATTACAACCTAGCTTTGTCCACTAAAGTCTGAAAACTCTGACCTCTCAGAAAATTTAACTACTTCAGCTGTGAATCTTTTCTACAATCTGATCACATTAGCAGAAGTAACTCTGAAGCAGTAAAAGACTCAAGAAAGTTCTTGGTTGAGTGCTTACTAATGAACAAAGGTTAACTTTATCTAAAAGGTCAAATGCCTGGTGGCTAAGGTTATGACCTTAACAACTTAAATTGTGACCTTGGCACGTGCCTGGTTTATTGTAGACTCTGATACAGATCATCTGGTAAAGTACTAGTCATAAATTAGCTTTACTGTTACACTCCCACAAAGAAAACGGTTTGCCACAGTGGTTTCCAAGTTGTCATTTGATACATGCGCAGAATAAATGAAAATTTAAAAGCAAACACAAGTTAAGAATATGAAAGTGCTTTTCTTAAACAGGTTACAAGCTGCAAATTGAAGCTGATGCTCTATATTCCAATACATTTTTGGTCATCTTGTAATTCAGAAAACACCGATATTCCCTGTTTTCTTACAAAGATGGCATGCAGCTTACGTAGTCACATACTTGAGTTTTCTTGTTGTCTATACGGTATTTCTTAAAAGAGAATAATTCATTTCTGTAGCTGAATGTGCTTTGTCAGAAGCATTATTTAAAACCGGCATATGTATTCTCTTAATGGATGAGAGTGCCTAACAAAAGAGGAAGCCTGGACTCAAAGCAATAATTATTGTATATGTTTAGATGGAAAGGAACATCTCACTGTTGAAATTTTCTAGAATAAGGCGTTGTGAAACAAAATCAAATCACTCAAATAAATAAATAAATAAATAAATAAATAAATAGAAGCGAGCACTATAGGTGAAAAGGCCACAATGGTTTTGGCACATATCTTAAAGCACGTTTCAAAGTCTCTGCCTCCTGCCAACACTGGCAACTTCTCAAAACTTTTAAGGAGGTAAAAACATTGTTTAGTGTTTACAAATCTTCTGCACGATAGCAGATGCCTGTCAAATCAGCTATATGTAAGTTGACCAACCTACCTAATATTTGTGTTGGCAACTTCCACGGCATAAATAACAGGTCTGTAAATCTCTGAAATCAAGTCTGAAATATTCTGAGACAAAGGACACTCACTATTTTCTTTTGTCATTTTCCTGTTGCGCACACAGCATTAGCTGCCATTACTGCGGTTCTCTGAGAACCAATCACTGTTGAGTTGGCCAGTATTCAGGCGTACGGAAGAATCATGGGATATATCAGAGGAAAACAAAAAACCAAAAAGGTAGCCTGATCCATAATGCTTTCATTTCGTCTTTTTAAGACAAATACTACACTGCAGAGTTCCTAAATATCATTTTACCTCGCCTTATGATTATATTTACTAACATCCTAGCACAGATGACAGCAATATCAGTGTAATGCAATATATACAATCATTAAACAGCAGAGTGAGAGATTTGCAGTTTAAAAGGGGCTATATATAAATAAAGAAAGATTAAGTCTAATGTTTAAGTTCCTGTGGCAAAAGTTTAGTCCAAAGAACAGTAAGTGCCACTGCAGTCAGTTTTTGATGAACACAGAAATTAACAAGGGTTCACTAATCACTGCCACTGGTTACCACTGTCATATTGATAAGATGGAATGCTGCTAATCAAAATATTATTAGTGTCTTCAAACAGCTAATGTGTGATTTCCTCAACAAAAAACCTGTCACTTCAGGCCTCCTTATATTACATATGCACTTAGTTTAGCTGCTAATCTGTCTCTGTCTCACAACCATGTTCTATCTAGACACATACAGAATGACAGACAAAAAGAATAAAGTGCATTCAGATTTTTAAGGTAGGAGGTCACTGGTTTCTTCTGATAATTTACAGTGCTTTTCAGACACCTGCATTTAATTCATGAAACATGACACTAACTAAACAATATTACTGCTAAATGTAAATCTACATGAATTGGTCATTCCCACCATACCATGTAGAAAATAAATCAATCTGCCTATAATATTTGCCTACATTTTCTTCTCCAGAAATGTGATGTGTGATTATCAAATCACATCTAATTACGAAAGTTTCATAGCTTAACTATGTAAAATACCACAATAATATCCAAATGAATATCTAACTATAGCATATATCAATAAAGTTACTGAAGTGATACGATGTATTGCAACAAATACTGATTTACTGCAGACAACTTTCAGATAGTCAGCACTCTATGTATCACCTCCAAAAGAATACTGGATAGATGCAAGATTTCTTTCTTACTTACTTACTTACTTACTTATTTATTTAAGTTTCTACTGCTAAAAGTCCACTGACTTTTCTTTGTTCACTTCCCCCACACCCTGCGCCTTCAACTCCCTCCAGCCCTCAGGTTTTAATTACTACTGTGAATGAAATCTAACGATACTAGTACATTATATGAAATGTCAACAAGCTCCAAAAACTTGGGCCTAACATTTCATACAAAGCAATTCTGTCTCAAATAAAATGAAAAGAAATGCTACAGTATGTTATTTGATCCACTTTACCAACTAAGTAACCTCTCAATATATTAATATTCACAGGCAGGGTGTGGTTTGCATTGGAGTCACAGACAAGAAAGCGAATTTCATGACATGTGAAGGCATTTCTGCTCTCCTGAACGCAATATTGTCCAACAAGCCGTCAGTTCTTAGTATCAGTCAGATTCTAAATGTATTCATTTATTGTATGTTAGTTACATTTTTACTGATGACTTTACTTTTCCCATTTGATAACACATGCATTTATTTTAGCCGTAATCCACACTGGCGCTGTTTCATTTACATATTTATGTGATTTCTTATTTTTTCTCTTGGGACTAATCTTGCAAGGCGCTGAGCACCTACACTTATCACACATGTAAATATGAGCTGAAAACACTCATTGGGTCTTACCACCACTGGGCTTTTGACACTTTTATTTCCCTGAATTTATTCTTTATACGTCACAACACACATACAAAGTTTTAAAAAATGTTCAGCCACCTTCTTCCTCCATAAGGTCCATTTTAAACATGCCTCTAGACAGTTCTAAAGAACAGCCTTTAAACATTTCCTGTGCTAATATTCATGTCAGCCACTTCTTAAAGCAGTTTAGATGTGCCAAACATTTGATTGCTGTTAGGTATTAGAAAACTAACATATCTTGACACTACTACTTCTTAAAGGCAACAGAAAGTGGGAGAACTCTTGTCCATTCACAAGAGTACAGTGGTATAGACTCTCCGACTGGTTAGGCCTAGAACTGGAGTAAAAACCATGCTGCCAACCACATTTACATGGCACGTATTCTCCCAAGTTCAAATACTGACTCATACAGTCTCTGACTGGTCATGACAGTCAACTCAGATGGTACAGCAGTGGATTGTAAATACACAGAAAGTTGGACAACTTTGCATAAATGCACTTACCTGCTGCGTGCACAAAGTATGCCAAATATAAATCGAGTTCCTTAACAGAAACTCCTATATGATGTGGCTGTACGCACAGCCCTGGATTAGAGCACTGTGGGGACTTTACAAGGCGTTCGCCATCAGTACTTTCGAGCGGAATACCTTTAAATAAAATCACCATAACAAGGTCCAACCTCCAGACCTTATCTGCCTGGCGTAGGCAGTCAATTCTTCTCATCTTGCCCTTCTGGTCAGGATTGGAAAGAACACAACATGGAGGCTTTTTTCCTGTGACTGTGAGAACAAAATCCTCTCGGTACTCAGGCCTGATATCTTTCCGAAGCTTTGCCAAAAGTCTGGATGCCCACTTTTGTTTGACCTCAGGTTTTTCGCTAAGCAGTTCATCCTTCACTGCTCTCTCTTCCTCTTTTGACATGCGTTTTTCATGTTTTTTGAAGTATTTTCGTTTTCGGGCTTGCAGGTTGAACCACGTGTATGCAAATGCTCGGACATGAGGCAGAAGTGCTTCAATGAAGGGATGAAATTCATCCTGGAAAAAATGATAAAAGAATTATATGGATGTCATGAAAACACAAATCAGACACAAAGTTCAAAACATTTCCTTAAAATACTACTTTAACACACAAGAAGTGAACATTCATTAGAAGTGTAAATTAAGTAATGACAATGTGTACATACTACACAGTGCAGAAAATACAATTACTTATGTAATCCCACACATATATAAACATATATACAGAGTTACACATATACCATACAGAGAGATATACCTATCAGTAGATAAACTCTTTCCCAATATTATATCAGCCAACAGATTATAACACCACTATCACAGAGGATAGAAAACAACTAAAATATATGTAAGTGAGGAAGATTCTGTAGCTAGCAGACTCAGTCCCAAAACTTAAAATTACTAAAAACTGAAATAAGAGTTTACAAATATGTAAGTGTAGTGACCTCAATCCATTTTCAAGGAATGCATATCTTACATTGCTCTCTCCCTGACCCCGCTGCTTGTGGTGTAGCCAGCATATGCCCGCCAAATTGGCAATTTCTAAACATTTGGATGCCAATCAATGTTTGTATGGGGAAGTCTGAAATACAGCAAAACTTTCCCAAAGACATATTTGGAAATGGTAATCTGCAGGGTCATTAAATTTCAACATAAACTGTTTTATACTACAATACAGGGTGCGTCTAATCTCTATGTTTACTGGACCACTAGAAATGGAAAATAATGTAACTAATTTGCAAATTTCTCCAGAATGCCTAACAGTAAACAGAATTAAAACTTAGAAAACTCTATCCTTATAATTCAAAAAATTGTTTGGTGTATATGTATCTTACCAAAAATAATAAATCTGATATTGTGCCCTGGGTACAAGACAAGTTCTGCTTGCCTTCTATTAAAAAGAGAGAGGGGGAAACCCACTATATAAATATGAAGGCACTAAATCTCAGCATTGCCAGAGAGATCCAAACTCAGAAAACGATTTATTTTTGTTAATACATTTTGGTTTATTTTTCTTAATATATTTTAAAGGGATTTACCACATTTATAATACTTTTTTCCACCTAAGAACATTGCTTGCCTTTAGTAACAATGTTTTAAGTTTATTCTTCTTAATTCAGACAGAAATAATCACTGTTAAAAAGTTTCTTGAACTTGACTAAATATGTTAAAAAAAAGTTCCATATATTTAACTTTTTAAATAAATAAACATAAATCAGACAGGGATATCAAAATACGTTCTAATTCACTATATTCTGCTTGTTATGTTTCTCTATGTAATACTGTTACAATATGTCACACTACCTATAGAAAAGCATGTACATTTTGAGGACCCAATTCTTATGCAAGGGACTAAATTCACTCATGAGGTCGAAGGAACTGTTCCCATGAACGAAGTTACTACCATTTGCAGGATTGGGTCCCACGGGGCAAAAAACATGAAATCGCACAAAGCTTCCCATATTAAATTCTAGTTTATGTCCATTCTTGAAAAGTGATAGAGGATTGGGGGGGGCAGTTTAACTGAATTTCTTCTTTTACATTCACTCAGTAGACTATGTCATGTACCAAAATAATTTTATATCATCAAAAATAACATTGTTAAAATGTACTTCTTCTACAGCTCCAATGGCTTATGTTTTTAAATTGGCTTTGCTGCTCAAACAAATACAAGCAAAAACGATAAATCAGTGATAGGAACATTATTGTAGCAAATTCCTGACAGAATTCAAGACCGTATATTAGATTTCTAAATAGCATAATTGCATGTATTCTATGCGCATCCTAAAATGTAACTATTAAAATAGGTAAACACCTTTCGATGTTTTAGAAAAACTGAGATTATTAGAAAAAAACAGAAAATGAAAGGTAGTTCAACACAGCACACACAGCATAGTAACCACTATGAATGGTTACTAAAATATAATAAGTAAAATGCAATAAATTACTTTGGCGTATGACACTTTCCCCCTTCTATTAGAGAAGATCCTGGTTTCAAATTTCAGTAAAGTAAAAAAAAATTGCCACTAGCTTTTAGGCAGTAGCTTCAAGAAGTAAGAGAAAGGCAGCAAACATAACACATGTAAGCTGCACTTTCACAAATGAAAAATAGCTTTCGAAGAAACAAGGTAAAAAACCTGCAGGTCACCATAAGCTGTTAAAAAGAATACACTTCTGATCCTTAACGTTCTTCACTCCCCTCCCCATTAAGAAGAGCCGAGAGTGTGAAAAGGCCTTCCGCTAAGTCAAAGTTTATCTGCTAAGGTATATACACAAGTACTGAAAAGAACGACGTTGAAATGGAGGATAGTTTTAAGCATTAATAAATTCTAAATACATCTTGGTTTATGCAGAAATATTTAATATTCTGCTTTCAACAGTACTTTTTATTGACTGATCTCATATAATCATGACTTTTCTGGACACAGGCTAGATACTATCCAAAATACTATTCCTTTAGTCTTAAAGATAACAGAAAATCTTAAAGAGGGAGAAAAGGAAAGAAACAGGATGGGAATGACTTTAAAAGAACTCAGAACCATTAGATGGCCTAAAGAATAGGCTGTCATTTTAAGCAGTTCTTAGTCTATATTAAACAGCTATATATACACTATATATATAAACACATAACATAATCACGTAAATAGTCTAATGTGATTTTTCAAAATAAGATACACTAAGCAAAAAGGTTAACTCAAGAACAGAAAACTGATACACTAACTCGACCAGTATTTCAAACTATCTTCATAAACATATTCGTCTTTAAAATCAACCTACCTAAATCTTAGTGACAAGGTATTAGCAAAAAATGAACAGGGATAAAGGAATCCACTACCAATCCAGCCAAATTTGATGTTTTATTCTACATGATAAAGTTATTTGTTTCAATATTATAATACCAAAAATTTTGAAAATGTAGCAATGCAAGAGCGACTGTTCATAAATGTGCAGGTCTGATCACATGATCACAGCAATATTTAAAGATTTAAAGGAAATAAGATTATTTTTGCTGTTTCTCAGGTGAAGTAAAAAAATATTTCAATAGTTTAGTTTAAAGACATCATTATCTCTTTTAATAATTAAATGTTACTCTAAAAAATAAAAGGCATCATAAATGTATTTCATACTATTTTTAAAAGAGGGTGATAAAAAGTAGTTTTTATCTTAAAACTTTCTCACAATTTGTCAATATTGTGCTTCAAAGCGCATTCTGCATCTAAAAGCTGGGCCTCACAACTATATGTTTATAAAAATAATCACATACTCTTAAAAACTATAAAATCTACTGACAAAAAAGTGTGAAAATCCAGATCAGAATTAAAAGAAATAAAGTGATGCTTTAGAGTAATTGTTGTACATAAGATTTTTATGTGAATGTGTTTGAAAATGTCAGATATAGCGAGGGCAACATTTCTACAAGCCATGTTCCTAGAAATGTATGTTCATAAATCTATAGAGCTACATGAGTACCCAAAATATTTTCTGGATATCAGTAAGGGAGGGAAACAAATGATGTGTCTATTTTACTTATAGATGATACAAAACTCTATATCAGGTACATAGTTATGTCATTTCAATTACATTTAACTAATGTGCTTTATGACCATTTTTTAATCCACTTTCTAAGGTTTTGCCTCTAAAACTGAGCCAAAACTTTAAAAAGCACTTATTTCAAAACGTCCGTATCTCTCTCTCTATATAAAGCTTATGTTAATTCTGGCAAGAAAAAAAACCTAAGCCCTTATTAATGATTTCGTATATACTTTGTATGTATAATGATAGAACCACATAATTGTTCCATTCTCAATGTGGAGTTTTTAAAGAGGGCATCTCAATTCCTAAACTACTTTTCCAAATGTGCAATGAGAAGGCAAGAATTTTGGAACAGAATGACACGATGGTCAATACTGTAAAATATCCCAATTTATCATAAGTCTTCTTTTTAATGTCCCAGTGGGCCTACTAAAATAGGATTACTTGTGTGCAGTTTAAAAACAGAATAGTATATGGCTGTTTCTATGAAAGTTATGTTATTATCAATTGTCCAGTACCTGAAACAGCAGTAGATATTTACAAGTTGCATTAATAAACTTTGACCAGAAAGGTACATGGTTTGAACTCCCCCCTCCTCCATTTCACTGCAGCTCACAAGCCTATTTTAGTTTATCTACCTTCTGCCTACAATCAACAGTAAGATTACTACCATGGTAAATTTCCAACCTACAGTCACTTTGGATACTATCACAAATGCATCAATATATGGAGGGAAAACTTTTAAAGGTATTCAGGCTACTTCTAAGAGCAATCCATTCCTTTGGTAGGAATCAGCCATTCTAGAGAAAAAATAATTTGAGGGGAGATATATATATGTATATCTAAAATAATAGGAATAATGTTCTCAGAATCCCATATAGCAGGAAATAGACTTGGGTCTGAGTCCACCACAAAGTATTTCCTCATTCAAACTGTTCTGCTAATTGAAGGTGTACAATTTAATGCTTGCAATAACCTGGATTAAAAGGGACGGAAGAAGGTACTTAATTGGAACTAAATAGAAATTATCCTCCTTATGAAGAAGAGTCAGACTAGAAGGCATCTAAATCCCAGACAGGATTACAGAGTTATATACAGGGGAGAGAAAGCTTTGGAGAGAACAAAAATCACATCTCACTTCAGCTTCATGCCTTTTAATAGTGAAATTAAATATGAAAAATGTCACCACCGGATCTGGAGCTGCAAAAGCGCAATCCCTTGCCTGAGGAGGTATAGAGGGAGGGAGGGAGAGGAGGTTGGGAAGAAAAGTTGCCCGAAGTCCTGAGCAGTTTAGCGGAGCTGGAGCAGCAGCAGCTGTGAAAGGAAGAGACCGTCCGGAATGGAGGGCAAGTCGAGGGCTGAGCGTCAGCACACGAGCTTCAACTGCAGAGTTCCAGGGCAATACAAGGGGGAGTATGCAGAGGGGAAAGGCATTTGGAATAATCATGTTAAAAATAACACACAGAGGCAACTTTGCCGCCCTCAGGGTACGAGCAACTTTGTGGGAAGCACGGACTGAACTTGCAATGCAAACTTCCCCCGCGCCCGCTAACATCCAGGCAACTGTGACACCCGGGAAAGTGACAAGGCAGGACATTTACAGGGAGCAGGACGAGCTCGACCAACGGAGGCTGCAACTACAGATTGTGCCTGGGGTGCAACGTCTGGAGCTGTAGATCTATGCACGGCTGCAGCCTACTTAGAGCTATAGAGCTGTGCACGAGAGTACAGTGTATGTCCAGCTGTAGACCTATGCAGGAGTGCAGTGCGTGCAACCATACGTCTATGCATGGGTGCAATGTGTATTTTTTATATACATGGCTATAGATCAGGGCAATGTATATAGTTGCAGATCTATGCGTAGGCGCTATGTATATAGCTATAGGTCTAGGCATGGACAACGTAACAAATACTCATAGGCAAACCTTAACCGTATCTACCAACCATACCCTTAAAAACAGAAGTGTGGACTTTAGGGAGGGAAATCAATATAGACTATGCAAACCTTACGTCTTAAAATAGAAAATGCAGCAGCTTTTTAATGCAACATTAAAAAAACAAGCCTGAGCACAGCTTATGTTTTCATGCATTACTCTCATCGGAAGCACAAACAGTGAATATTGACTGCAGATGACCAAGCATGTCCTGGGCTGCAACCCTACTAAGCACGTGCAGGTCTTCCCCCCCCCTCCCCCGCCCCGCCAAAAAAATTGTCTCGAAGCAGAAAAACCCCACTACCAATATTAATTAAACCATTAATAAGTAGGCGCCATTAGCCATGTGCCTACACAAATGGCCGTGCAAGAAGAGGAATGCAACCCAATGTGGAAACAAAGTTACTTTTCTTTAAGCTGTATCCCCCCCTCGCGCGCCACCCCACCCCACCCCCAGCGCAGACACACACACACGCACCACCCAGCCAAACCAGCCCCAAATGCATCCGAAGAGCTGCTTACCTGGGTGAGACAGAGAGGAGAATACATGACTGCGGTGGGGGTTTTTGTGGTTTGGAGGTGTGTGTGTGTGTGTGTGTGTGTGTGTGTGTGTAAGAGAGAGAGAGAGAGAGAGAGTGAGAGAGAGAGAGAGAGAGAAAGAAAGGGAGAGAGAGAGAAAGAGAGAGAGGGAGAGAGAAAGAGGGGGGGAGAACCTAGCCTGCTTCTTGCTTTCACATTTCCAACTCTGCTAAACTGCAGCGAGCGCTGAGCAGCTCCATGAGCTGAACTTTAACCCCGCCTAGACTTTCCCCTACACTACACACTATACATGTCTACTGTACACAGGCGTTAAAGGCATAGCACACGCTTCCCACCCACCCCCAGCTTCCAGCAGCGAGGCCAGGCTCCCCGGGAACCTGCCAGCGCGCGCCTCCTGCTCCTGCTCCGCTCTGCACCGCACCAAGAGCAGCAGCAGCTCGCTGGCTGCCTTGCCCGGGGGAGGGAGGGGAGGGGAGAGGGGCTGCAGTGCTCTGCTCGGCCAGCCCTCCCCTATCCCCGATCCCCGCTCTCAGTGCATTACTGGGTAACGCAGGCAGAAGCAGTTACAGGCAGGACTCACGGGCAGCTATAGGCTACGCACTGTACAGGATGTGCCTGAGCAAACAAAACTACTTTTCCACATTGCTAGCCCCCCACCCCCACCCGCCGGCCTCGCTCCTTTCAAAGGCTATCAAGGAGAGGGCCTAAAAGGACAGGAGGAACTTCCCCGAGCTCGCCAAGAAAGAGCTTTTACAGGGCTACCGCTTGTGCAGCCTCTGTACTGCGTCTGTAGCGCCGCAGATGCAAAAGTCTGGGAACATTTTGGGGGCAGCTGTTGGCCTTGCAGACGCTCCTCGGAAGAGAGGGATATATTTAATTACGCATCGTAAACTCAAAACTTTTTTGCAGGCATCGTGTTCATTAGCGGAGGTCTTGAAGTTGGTTGTTTTTTTTACACGTGGAAGCTTCACAGATTTTTTTTTCCTGAACTGTTGAAGCGAATAAGTTATAAGCCCTGCAGTGGGTGCAGTCCGCTAGGTTTTTTTTTTTTTTTTTTTTTAATTAAGAAAAGATCTGCACACCTTAATACGGTTCAGGATCATAAATAGTTTAGCAACTGGAACGTCTTTTAAAGTAAAGTCCCTTGCAGGACAGAGTAGGGGTGGGGGTGGTAAAATGTGTTCAAAACTTTTAAAATGTCTCTAATACTTGGCATGTGATTGTTATTTTATATAAAAACACTTTATGGTAAGGGATGCTTAGTTTAAAAATGCACAACCTCATGTGTGTGCTCTGCATTTATCCTCCTCCCCCCCCCCCAAGTAAGAGTAAAGCACTTAAAATAGAAACGAGCCTCCTACCACTTATTTAGGCTATAACGTTCTGTTTTGGCACAAGGAACGGTTTGGTTTTTTGGGTTTGGAAAGTTTCCAGGCAGCTAGCCTTTCTCGTGTATTGAGTCTTATATTTTCTCTCCGCTCTAACATCAATATATCTCCTGCATGGAAGATTCTTTCTCCTCTTCCTCTTCCCAATGAGCAGCAGCCTGCAGACACTTACAGCGCCACATCCATTCATAACACACCCACCCAAAGGAAAAGAGACGCCACAAAAAACACCGCAAAAATCTCGCGTGGATGGGAAATGCAGGTGCTGCATTTCAAAATGTAACCCCTTGTAAAATCAAGTTCAGGAGTTTTAGTTCCTTTTGCCCTTGCAGTTAAAAGAAAAGGCTCTGTCAGGAAACCAGGTGTAAGAAAAAGTAATACAAATTCTCTCCTTAAAACTGAATAACTTTTTCCTAATTTCTGTTCCCTCACTAGCACGTCACTAAATTTGCTGACTGAAAATAGATGTTTGGTGTTTAACACGGGCAGTGTTTGATGGAAGCTCTCTACAAGCCTTTATTTAACTGGAGATGCCCTGAACTAACCGAACAATGAGCTGTTTTCACTCAGTGCTTTCTTTTGATAAAAAGGGGGTTGTAACTGTTAGTCAAATAATGACAAGAAACACTTTCAGCTAAATATTTGCTACTATATATCACTTCATTGCTCTCCAAGTTTCCTCAATTGAAGTTTCTGGCTGACAGCAAGATCAGTACCTGAGACACAGAGAGCATACCTTAAAAAAAGAAATTAAAACTCTTCTATAACTTATTACAACTTTCTTGTGCCACTATGAAGTTTACATTTGCCCCTATTTAGAGCCCTGCAGCAGAATCTTGTGATACACACAGTAAGATCTCTTTTATTTAAAAAAAAAGTAATTTTAAGAATCAAGTGAGTCAGTGGGGGTACTTTCTAGGCGTACGATCCTGCGTTCCAGTTCAATTCAACTACAAGCCACCATGGAGTTTCAGGAGTCACTCCAGGATAATGAACTCCACAGGCATGTGAAGTTCAAGAGGGATGTGGGATCGGGCCCCTAAAGTCAGGCAGGCAGCCTAGTTCCAAGGTTTCCAACTTTTTGTGGTTAGCAATATTATCTTAAGTAACTTTTGGCGCCCTTCGTAAGACTTTTGGACGTGGGACGCTTGTTTGCGCCCTCTAGGCAGAGGCTGCTGCATCCAAGTTCAGCACCAAACCCCTTCACATCCGCTTTCCCGAATCCAGCACACATTGTGCACGCTTAGGCTCCACGCTGAGAAACTCTAGGATCATGAGCATACAGAAAAGGTAGGAGAGAAGGAGGCTTTGCACACAACTTCTGGCCCCAACAGGCTCCGAACCTCCTTTCGCCCAGTGAAAGTTCCAACAGGAATATTCAAACAAAGCGTGGCGGGGTCTGGAGGGGGAGTCCAAGAGAAATCACTGTCTGGGAGTATAAAAGCTATTAAAAGTCACGCAGGAATGGGGGCGGGGAAACAGTTTAAAGCAAATTCCTTAATAACAACAAAATAAGCGAGGCACTAAAGCAAACCTGGAAATCAGGTGTTAGAAAGGAGACTTTGGAAATGGGGGGGACTTCGGTCATGTATTTTTTAAAGTTCTATAATCTACATTGAAACGGGTTGTCTGATTAAAAAAAAGAAGACCGAAAGAGACTTCTGCCATGATCCTGCTATCCACATTCTTGCTGGCACTTTGCCCAGCATTGCATTTGCAATGTTTTATTTGCAGAAACTTTACCTTGCCAGCGTTAGTGAAATCCTCTTAGATATATAAATTACGTCAATAAGAGTTCACTTATACGTACATCTGAACTCTCATTTCGGAGGTACTTAATGGTGAGGCCGTATGAGTATGATTTAGACTTTAGCGTGCAAAACGTACTGAAGTCAGAACTGGGATAATACTCAGCATTCACACTCTGCACAATTTCTTTGCCAGGTACTTACTTTGTGGAGGAAGTTCCCCCCCCCCCAGCTTTGTTGCACTTTGGTTACTATGAGCATAAAACACTAGCTATTAATAAAACAAATGGTTCAGGTCACGGTCACTGACGCTTTGAAGGCAATTTGTACACAACTAAGTGCCATGTATTAATTTGGAGACACCAAAATCTGCCTTAAGTAGCAAACGGGGAGACTTAGAGGTCAACTCTTGGGGAGTTATTTCCAAAGAGTTAAAAGAACCCAGTTCTAGTTCTAGTGAACTTTCAAACAGGACTAAGTACCTGCATCGCTCAAGGGAAAGAGGAGACGGATATCTTAAGTCAGTGCCTGCCAGCTACTATCTCCAAGACAAGCTGTTGGAGTAGGTTTCCACTGGACTTGTGTCAGGGACTCACGTCCAGGGCCCCACTCCAAGTTAGTGCGTTACTGATTACACTTTCACCTTCCGCACAGGGAAGACAAGTAACAGGACGAAACGTACAGATTCATCAGTCCCGAGTTACTTATATTCCTGATGGTAGTTTTACCTCTGTCTCTTCCCCCCCCCCATTCCACACTCACCCCGCCGCACCCCCCACTAACTTTCTAAAAACATCTGCCAGTCGCCTGCGAACAAATCCAAAACAGACCTCCTGCACCTCAACACACACAGTTCACCATTCAGTAACTAATGGGTTAAGAAAACCATAAACAACCAGACAAAGGATTAACATGGGCTATTCTTTCAAAGCACTTTCTAAATCTTCCTAAATTTTGGCCCCGGTTAACAGTCAATGTGCCTTGTGCAAAGACATCTACGGCCAGCTAAACATTCTACTCTAATAATCTAATAGCCATTCTACACAGAGGGAGAGTGACAAAATAACATCAACAAAAAAAAAACAACTGAAGGGGGGCCTTCTCGACTCCCCATAAGAAACGCTGTCAGATTTTTCTTTCACAAGCATGTCAACGGGAAGGGGGAGGGGTGGTCTAATCACCTTGGCATTCCTTCATTCTAGTGTAACGTGCAAAAACAAAGCCAACGAGCATACAAGTGTGTTTTCAAGTCACCCTAACTCAGCATTTTGCTAAACTAGCAGAAACACTTTTGTGCATGTGCGCGCTCTGCTAAATCCGGAAGTTTGAAGCAGGTTTGACAGCTTGAAACTACACTGGCCCCTGCTGAGCTCAGAGAACTTTGGGGGAAGGAGGCCAACCCACCCTCCTCTTCCCTCCCATTTGGGATATTTCGAACGCTGCAACTTTTCAGGCCGCTCTCTCATTGGACAGCGCTCTGGTCCATCAGAATGCTTTGGCCGCATGGATTAGAGAATGCGTGTGTCAATTACACGCGAAGTCTAGACACTTCCTTTTGTGCTAGGTTGGCTGCCGATGCCAGACGTCTTTTTACAGACCCGAGCACGTACACTTTTTTTTCTTTTTGGAACCGAGCAAGCGCTAGGGGGGGGAGGGAGGAAATCTGCCAAGCTCAGCGGTTTTCTCAAATCCCTGGAAAAAAAAGGAAACTCCAGTGCATAGATATATACACACAAACCCAACCACACAGCTGCTATCTCCTGCATACATTACACAGAAATACATTCAGCTACACGTTATTTTTTTGCAGCAAATAACTTACAATGAATGTATCGGCAATATATTAGCTATTAAAGTATCACGTTACATACACCCTCTTTGTTTATAAAAACATGGAAATAGAAAGTTTAAGATGCACCACGTACCATTGCAAGGTATAAAGAGTACGTGAGAAACTTTACAAGGCTGAGACGATTGGCTTCATTTGTTGACACTTTTTTCAAAAATTTTAATAGCTTTAAAATATACTTGGAACCGTTGAGAACCCGGAAGATAATAAAAGCCGTAGCCAATTGCAGGCTGCTGGTTAGGTTTCTTTCTTTTTTTGAGAAAAAAAAAAAAAAGCAAAAAAAAAAAAAAAAGCTTTACTCCCAATTCAGAAGGATTTGCAATGCAATCTCTCTCTCTCACTGTGCTCTTTTTTGAAAGCCATCCAAGCCGGGCTGGCTGGGTTCTCAGATTCTCTCTCTCCCTGGCTTTGCCTTGTGTGCTTTGGATTGTGTTAGACTTTGCAGAAGT
The DNA here is from genome assembly GCA_032595735.1 of Pelochelys cantorii. Taxonomy (NCBI): domain Eukaryota; kingdom Metazoa; phylum Chordata; order Testudines; family Trionychidae; genus Pelochelys; species Pelochelys cantorii. The sequence continues at coordinate 50,435,106 of CM064334.1, forward strand.
TGCGATCGATTCGGCAGCTCCCCCCCCCCCCCCGCACCCCCCCACCTTTTGTTTATTTCCGCATTCGCTGCAATTTGCATAGGAACCGGGGACGCACGAGGAGGAGGCTGATGCACGCACGGGGCCCCGGGTTGGCCAATGGCAGCTCCTGGATCTCCCAACAACGCGAGCTCCAGGATTCAGCTTGAGCTGCGGCCGGGACAGAGGTGCTCGTACTGTAGGCCCCACAGCCCAGCCCCCCACCTCGCACCCAGCAGCAGCAGGAGGAAGAGGAGCAGGGTACATTGCTACGCAACGCAGGCGGACGTTAGAGTGGGGTGGGGGGGTCTAAAGAGATGAGTTCGTGCATGCTGGGGGGGTGCGCCTGAGCCGTCCGCTTTGCAACTAACGGCCCCTCTCCTTTTAAAAACAAACCAACCCTACCGCTATTTGCAAGTTACTGAATTCCTTGAAGGAGACTGGCCAGGAGATCATTTGGACTGGGTAGGGAGAAAGTTCCTCTTAAATTCTGTATTAAATATGCTGTGTTTCGAAATCAATTTGCAACTAAACAGTTCCTGCTTGATTCTAATTGGAACTGTGCCTCTGGTCCAAACTGCTGGAAAATCTGAAGCTGGGAGCGTGTGGGGTGGGTGGGATTGTCAGTCTAGTCATGGATAATGGTAATAGGAACCATCCAATTCCTGGCTGCTAGGTATTCAACTTTTGCAGCTCCCCAAAAATAGTGCCCTACTGTCATCCTTGCACCACTTTGTGTCTGTTAATTAGTTTTGGACATTCTTGCAGGATAACCCTGATATCTACAGCTCCGAAAATATAAGCTGCTAAATTGAATTTTTTAAAAAACTCCAAAGAGGGTGTGAGAAATAGAAAGCAACCAGTCAATTGTGTGTAGGTCTGAATCATAGAACTCAGGATTAGCAGGGATGACAAAGGTCATATTGTTTAACCCCCAGCTATCCTTACTTATGGAGGCTTACAGCAGACAGCAAAAGCATTGCGTTATGTATTGCAGTGGTCACCAACCAGTAGATCAGGATCTACTGATAGATCTTGGAGCCTTTGACAGGTAATCCTGACCAGTTTGGCGAGGAGGCTGTCAAGTACTGGCACTTCATCTGCCCCTCTAAGCACTGTCTTGCTGCTCCTGCCCTCTGCCTTGGACCTGTCCCCCAGCCCTGGGAGCCTCTTGCTTGCTGTGCAGGGCACAAGAAGAAGAAGGGGTGCTAATGTCAGGGTACCCCCTCCTTCCACCCCATCTCCACAGAGCAGAGGGAGGCAGGGATGTAAAGATTTTGCTGGCTGCAGGGCCAGAGTAGGGGTAAACCTGCCTTAGTCCACCACCCAGAAGCCACCTGTGGTAAGTAGTGCCCAGCTGGAGCCTGCATTCCAAACCCTGGCCCCAGTCCTGAACCCTTCCTGCACCCCAAACCATTGCCCTAGCCCTGAGTTCCACTGCACCCAAACTCCTTCCCAGAGCCAGTACCCCGCACCTCAACTTCCTGCTCCAGGCTCAGCTCAGAACCCCTCCCACACTCCAAATACTTTAGCCCAAGACCAGAGTCCACATCCCCCCCTCCTCCACACCCTAGCCCTCTGCCCCCAGCCTGATAAAAGTGAGTGAGGAGGAGGGAGGGAGTGAGCAGGGGCAGGGCCTTGGAGAAAGGACGGGAAGGAGGTGGGGCAAGGGTATTTGGGTTTGAGGTGTATCTTGGATTGCATTAAAAAGGTTGGAGACCACTGATGTATTAGAAGCAGAGGTGAAAGTAAGTGACTGTGCCCTGGTGCACAGCTCTTGCAAGAGCTGGCTGAGCTGTGGCAAAAGCTAGCAGGGAGCTATTTAAAGAGCTGGCAGGAACCTGGGTTGCAATATGAAATTTTAAGTTACTTCCACCACTGATTGGAAATTTGAGATTCCTTGATATTGCAACATCAAAAAACCCCAGTTGATAGTTTCAGGAACTTTATAATTAGTGTGGCCCTTCAGCTGAGTTAAGGACTGCTTGGGTATCATGGTTACCCCCCAAATATTTAATACTATTAAGTGGACTCATTAGAGCTTTAAAGATCTACCAGTCAATCCTGTTAACTAAAACTGGTGAATAAAGATGGTAGCTACTGCTTAGCATAAACTTCTGTTATTTAGCAAGGATTTTTTTTCAGATGGTTCCTATTATCAAATCATCAAATGATGAAATATTGTCTGCAGATCAAATTATACCATCTGTTTTACCCTGAGGTGCTTGAGAGTGTTGTTAAAAGAAAGATGGCGCAGGGTTGTTGGTGAAGAATACTCTCAATACATATCTCTCCCATTTCAAGTTGTTAAAGGATGCAGTGCTAATATGGTTTGGCCTGACTGCCCTGAAGGAGAGAAGAGGAGCATGGGCCAAATCCTTGCTGTGACTCCATGCACCAAGTTACAATTTGCTTCGTGGCCCTTTAAAATCCAGAAGGGGAGGCAAAGAGCTCCCTCCATGCTGGCCCCGAATGTTAGAAATGTTCTGCTTCTCCTAGGATGGGGGCTTAGGGCAAAGCGAGACTATTCCTCTGAAACCGGGATTGTTGGGATGGATGTGCAATTAGGACACTGGAAGCAGAACATGTTGGGGGTTTTGGAAAGAAGGTGGATCAGTTCAGGGGGAATTTAGAGGGAAAACAATAATATTACCATGCTGCGTAACAATCTAAACAGAAACTATGATCATTAAAGGCCTGATCCTCCAAAGTGCTGACCACCTCCTGCAAGGTTCTGAGTATGCTCCGTAGGGATGTTACATTTTGATTAATCAGCTAATCAAGTAGTTGATGGAATTTCATTGATTGTTCGATAAGGGGGACGCTTGCTATCCTGCTGTGTCCGCTGAGCTTGTGCCTCTTGCACATTTCAAAGGAAGAGGCACAGCAGGGAACCTGAGCGAGCAGGGACAGAAGCAGTCCCTGCTCACCTGGGGTCCCAACAGCTACTCCTTTCCCTTTGAAATGTACAAGAGCCGCCCATGGGTCCTGTACATTTCAAAGGAAGAGGCACAGTGGGAACCCGTGTGAGTGGGGACTGCTTCAGTCCCTGCTTGCGAGGGTCAGGGGAGGCAGAGGCACAGCGGGGGAAACGGCGCGGAGACAGTGCTGGGGGGAAACGGCTTTTAAACCACTCCTGCTTCCCCCCCTTAGTACCCCTCATACAGAGGCAGCAATGGGAGGGGGGGGAGAGTGACTAGTTGAGTAGTGACTCGATTACCCGATAAGCCTACGCCAATTGGGTAGTCGACTAGTCACTTACATCCCTAATCCTCTGCGGCCATGGACCCCAACCTTTCAAGATGCTGCCTGCTGCCTGAGAAGTCGTCAATGCTATTGATTCCAACTCACATTGAAGTCAGTGGGAACTGAGGCACTCAGCTCCTCTCAGAATCAGGACTTCAGGGTCTGTTTGCAAACCTACTGAAGTGAATGGAATGCCTCCAGTTGGCTCCAGATCAGTCTATTAGTCTTATATGCACTATATAGGGCTATTTCCTCAGGCCTTAGTCTGCAGCCCGTAATTTGATGTCTACCATAAGGCATTTCTTATTACAATAAAAATAGTGTGTGAGGGGAGGTTTTTAGATATATTGGGCTGGTATTATCCCTTCTCTCAGTTCTATCATTTATTCTGCAAAGGATACTTCAAAAATGCCGACCCATCTACTATGATACTTTCTTGATGTGTTCATTTTTATTCTTTTAGAAGAAGCTGAAAATAAAATTACACCCTGTGAAGTCACTGGGGCCCATTAAGCCTTGAGCCCCAATCTTGGGATCTAGACACTGCAGTAATATAAATAATAATATTCTTATGAAAGTGATATGTAACCATTAAAAGGTAGGATAAGCCTGCAGAGACTAAACTAACAGGCTCAACTGTTTTAGATTTAATGAACACATACACACAGGTTTGATGAAAATTTGATGCCAAAATACTAATTTATAATTAATTAAATCCTGTGAATGACAACTTTTCATGAATGCAGCTTTCGATCTGTCTTGGATACTTACATTAGTGGCATCCTACCACTGCATAATCTTTAATATATTCATCCTCACCTCTGGAAGATGGGGAAATGCTATTACTACCATTTTATTGATGGGGAACTAAAACAAAGATCCTCAAAGGTATTTTAGACTCCTGTATCCTTCTGAAGTCAAATGACTTGTCCAGTGTCACACAGGCCTGGTCTACACTACATGAGAAGGTCAAAGTGCGATATGCAACTCCAGCTACAATAATTATGTAGCTGGAGTCAACATATCTTAAATCCCTGTCCAAAACAGCGGGAAGTCGATGGGAGCAAATGGTCCCATCAGCTTCTCTGACTCCTCACAAGGAGTAGGAGTACCGGTGCCAAAAAGGACACCCTTTAGTTTGATCTAGCAGGTCTATACTACACACGCTAAATCAAACCCTGGAAGAACGCCCACAGCCACGTCGATCTCCATGTAGTGTAGATGTGCCCATAAAAAATTGAAGTGAGGTCTCCAGAGTTCTAGGCTACTGTCCTAACCATTGGTTCCTCCTGTCATGATAAGGCTTTCCATTTTAAATTTTCACTAATTCAATCTTTGTTCTCTAACATATTGGGAGGGGAAGTTTGCTCATGTTTTGAGCTGATCACTGAAAAATTCTGCAGATTGATGTAATATTTTCTATGTATTTATATTTGTATGTATTGCTAGTTATACAGAAATAGCATCTTACAATCAAGGGGTTCAAATTAATGAAAGGAAGAAAACAAGAATGAGACAAACAGAATAATCATTCTTTTCTTTCCTTGTTTTATTGTACATTTGTACAATTTAATAAATAGTGTTTCAGTTTAAATAATACTTTGAAAATGTGATTCATTTTGAAAAATATAATCTACAAAGTTAATAGTGAAAATAGTTTTGATTTAATATGTTAAAGATGCGTTGACAGAAAATTATTATTATTTTATTCATATAGCAGTAGCACCTCATCAGAGATCAGAACTACATGTTAGGCAAGGTACAAAACCCCTACTAAAAAGATCGTTCCTGCCCCAATACAGTGCAAACCATCATCATGCTCATTAAACTACTAGACAGCAAACAAGGAAGAACATGAGTGTAAAGTAATATACAGAAACTTTTTTTTATTTAGTCACATTGTGTTATTCAACTCTCCCCATTTATCTAAAACTGACAGACGCCTTTCTGAAAAGCAATAAATGACTCTGCAGTTGTACTAAGCGACTTTCTTTCCAAATCACAATTCAGCATAAATATTACGTCAAATAACTTTGGATCTAATCCTGCATTCTTTAGTAGTCATTTTACTTGAATAAGAAATGTGGGATCAGTCAAATTATTAAAATGCTATTATAATATGGGATTCCTACTATATATTTTATACACTCACATTGTTGCGTTTGCTATCACCATATACTTCCCAAAACTTAGCTTGTTTACTTTTATTACTATTTTGCTACTATGTAAAAACACAGCCCACTGAATACAGTGATTTATCTTGTGTTCACTTACTGTATGCTGAATGTGTTATTCAGTACTTGAGATGAAAACATGGCTTAGAAGACATAAATTGAATTTAATAGAATAAGGTTAATACTCAGCAACTGCAGTATACTTTATAGAAAAGTTACGACAAAGAAAAGGGGGTAGTATAATGAAAGGTTCTTCACAATTTTTATTATTTATACACCAGATACAATGCTTTCCTCTATTGTTCTATATTAAACTTTTTTTCTTTGTGAGCAATAAAGTTTAAAATTGAGACATATAATATTTCTCAACTGCAATAATTAGTGATCTATTTAAGTACTATGTTTGTTCCTTGTATATTTCATTATTAGAAATAAGTCTGTAAATTACAAGCACCCTATTTTTTCAGACAAAATCTCTTGTAACTTTGTGCATAGGGGTGAAGCTTGGACATGAAGAATTTCACCATGCTAACATCTGACCTTTTAGTCTTATTGTTTCTGGTACTGTATATATTGAGTGATGTCTGTCTGCAAATCAGTCCAAGGGACCGAGAGAATGTATGAGGCCTTTATTTATCATAATAGTATAATCCATCATATGAAGTGAGTGTCCAAATAAGGGGTAAGAATGTGTTCCAGTAAAAAGCTGATCACTTTCCTAAGACATAAAGGGAAATTAAAAATATAAGAGCACAAAAGTTTTGTCAATATTTGTCTGTTTTTCTGTGTTATAAAAATACTCCTTCAAGCCCAAATTAAATCTCCCCTAAACGTGAAAATATTATTTGCAAGTTGTAGAGTTCATTCTAGGGAAGACGGAAACTTTTCTAAGTATTGAGTTTTACAATATCCACTTTTAATGTTTACACATTTTAACACTAGGAAACACTAATGATTAAAATATGTATACTAATCCTCAGTTTTGATAATTACATTGGAATGTTTACTTGTTGCTTTTTCTGTGCAGGAACTAGTGCTTTTGTCAGCATGTGCCTCACTTGTAACTAATTTGTTTTTTGCCCCGGCCCCACCATTGAGAAAGTCTAAAGGTTTTGTATAGCATCTAATAAATGCATTAGTTTCAGCATCAGAACATTTTTCAAGTCTTCAGTATTATAATTCTGAGACCTGTTGCATTATAAGTATTGGCAATCTGGATCCCTGGTTATGGGCAACATGGATATCTTTCTACACATATTGCTTTGTTTTGCAAAATATAAGATTTCTTCAAAAAAACATTTGTGGTTGTAGAACTGTTGTAATCAGGGACATACTTGTCTTCTAGAGAAGACTGAAATAGCACTAGAAAAAGAGAGAAAATCCTCTATTCATCTTAAAGGGGTGTTAACTTCCATATTAAGTTGGGACAATTGCAGTACTAACACTATTAACAATTAGACACAATACAGACACACTGAAATGAGATTATAAAGGGACAAATGAATCCTGGTTTTGTTCATTTGTTCTGTTTTTACTCCTGTAAACACACACAAATCAGCACAGGACATTTAGTTATTCTGTGTAAATGCAGTGAACTCATATTTTCAAAATGTAGCTTTTTTTAAAGTGCTGTTCTCATGAAACAGGTGTATTGTTACAATTACAGTTTACCCAGCTTACATACAAATAAAGTACAATTTTCCATTTAGAACATGGAAAAGCTGTGCCTTCAGATTTTCTCTCCTTGACAGGAAATAAGCATTTGCCTGCAGACATTGTATTTTTTAATCCTCTTCAGAATTGTCTCTAATTGTAGAAACTCTAGTAGCCAAGCACAGTGTGTATAGAATCATAGCTATTCATTTGCAATTTGTTCTGCACTTAAAATCTCTTACTGCCACAAATAAACTTTGGGAAAGTTATATCACAGTAAATAGTGAGGTGTGGTTTAAAATTATATGTGCTACTGTATTATTAGGTCTCTACCCACATTGCAATTATCTTATGAAGCTGGCAATACCATATTAGCAATTTAGTCAGATATGGAAGCAGAGGCATATATAAACACTCTGACAATTTTATGAATGGGAAATATTGTTTTTCAATATTTTGTCCACTATCTTGTTGGTCCTATGTACACCAGGAGCTATAGCTTCCAGAACCCTTGTATATGTCACTTTACTATTTAGACACAATACATTACAAAACATGATTCTTTGTTATCCCGTTCCAACGCCCCACATCATATACTTCTTTCATTAACTAGTCAATCCTCAATCTTAAGAGACATAAGTATCCATAACCATTTGCTTTTATTTGCACATACAGGAGGTAAACCTTAGGACTGCAGTATCCGTTCTAACATCTGTATCGCTGGAAGTAACATCAATACAAAACTGACATTGACCAGGGTGCTAGACACTAGACAGATCACACTTTTTATTCGACAGTTGATTTCGCAGCAGGGATACTGTTAACCAGTTACCAGCCCCTCCGAGTAAAGGCACAAAGAGACAGCATCAAAATGATCACTACGAACACAAATTACAAGCCGTTGTATATTTCCCTCCCTGTGTCCCTCCACCACGCTTCCCCCTTTCTTCTGCAGTCTCAATGAACTGGATCGGTGGAGAAGGAGGAAGGAGAGATGGGGGAAAAAAAGAAATGGCATTAGAACAAAATAATTATAGTCTCATAACCTGCCAAGTCTGCCTTTCCAATTATTCATGAAGTCAATGGTAGCCATGTTCAGTAAGGTACAGAAAAAGGAAGGGAGGGGGGAGAAGGTCACAAGAAACCCCCCAAAACACAAAACAAGCCGCAAGTACAGAACCGAATCCACATGCATCCAAGGGTTGTTCTACAGACAATTCATTTCAAATCGCTGCGCTGCGCCATGAGCTTGCAGGGGAGGGGAAAAAAATAATCAATCCGTGCTGTACTCGGTCCTCCGGCAGCCGCTGCCGCGGTTGATGCAGAGTTTAGCAGCTTGGTGGTGGTGGGTTGTATTTTTTTTTTTTTTTTGCCGCAGTCTAGTACGTCCATCGTGTAACCGACACGCATTCAGATGAATAATGGAAGTACAGTATTGAAGACAGCCCCGCTGATTTATCACAGCGAATCATTCACTGCTCCAGCCCCAGCTCTCTATTATGCCCCTTTAAATCACACACACACGGAGATAAGATGTTTGTGGCCACTTAGTTCTGAGCCAAAAAATAGTGAAAGACGGGGGGGGGGGGGGAGACACAGATTGTTGAATACGGGGAAGTAGGAAAGAAAAGACCAAAAAAGGGAGGGGATTCCCCCTCCCTCTCCCAGCGTGGCCGAGGGCTCTGTAATGCAGCTTGGAAAAAATAAAGTCTGAACAAAACTAGACGCTGAGACAAGCACGTAGGAGAGGGTAAAACTGACGTGAACGCAGCCTCTGTGGGAATCTGGGCACGGCTCTCGCCCCATTTGAAAAAGAAATGCGGGGCACCCGAGTCCCGGGGAAACGTGGCTTTAAAAAACCAGGCACACGCTGGAAACGCTGCAGTGGAGGGGTCTTTGGAGAACCGAGTCCAGGGAGGCGAAAGGCAGCTCGCTTTATACTCTCGCATGCCAGGAACGAATCGCTAAACTTTCTTTAACGGGGCTCGTGTTCCTGGGCTGCGATCAAAATGCACCAGAGGGCCCCCGAAAGACATCGCCTGTATGCCTCTCGCGCGCGTCTCTTTCGTGGACCCGGCCCACACACTCTCTATACGTATTATGACGCCCAGCCAAAACTACAATGGAGACGGCTACTTGTCAAACTTATATTTTTTTAATATAAGTTTGCATGAATAGAGGCATTAATGGGGGGGGGGGGAGGGAGGAACAGCGCGAGGTGCCTCTATTAAGAGCCGCTGAGTCTTTCTGCAAATCCTGCCACAGTTGCTTGGCGCAGTGTTGTATTATTGATGTGACTTATTCTTGTTTTATTGCCTGGCTGTAAATCACTACAATTAACACAAAGCCCTTCAGGTAACAACGTCCAGGCGGTGAGTTAAAATCGATAAAAGCCCGGACACGTGTAATCAGCGCTTCCCTCTTGTAACCTGCCCTCTGGTGACCACAGTGAGCTGAGGTCGGTGTGAAACAGAACACGGCCCAGATGCGACACTAAGACCAAGGTATGTCTGGGTGGAAGCCTGAACACAGAATGTTTGCACAGGTTCAAGTCAGGCACTTAACACAACTAGGGCAGTTTTGCATGTTAATTCAAGATGCATTTTTAATGGTAGGGAAAGACTATCTGAAAAGTGTAGCATTCCTATAATCCGAACAGACACACTGAATCATACTATTTCCTCACAAGGTCTACCATAGCCAGTCTTACTAGTTGTGACCCATATCAGTGATTTATTGTTGTGTGATCAAAGTTAGAATTTTGTTCTCGGATGGCGACTGAAGTTAGAAATTTATACAGAGTGCAAGTTTCAAAAGTAGCTTTAGAGTCAAAGGTTTCATTGAAAGTCAATGATACTTTTGAAACTCCCACCCTGTCATAATTATACACACGTTATCCTTTATAATGTCCACACACAACTGATATGTATACTGAATACCCATGTTAAAATAGGGATTTCTATATAAACACCCAAGTAGACTAGAACACTATGTGGCCTAGTGGGATGCAAATATTTTCTCCCACTCAAAGCTTGTTACTTCTCAGACACTTCGCCAAAGAATCAATGCACATAAAACAGACATCAGGCTCTCTCACAGAGAGAAAGCTGTTGCTTGCCATTTCAACCAGACTGACCATTCTCTCAATGACCTTAAAACATGCATATTGCTTCAGAGAGATTTTAACTCCAGACTTCAAAGAGAAGCTTCAGAATTGTCATTCATGCTTAAATTTGACACTTTATGTATGGGTCTCAATAAAGATGCTAATTATCTCACCCATTACAAAGATAGCTTCCCCAGTTATCACCCCTAATGTCATTACCTCACAGACACTAACCTTCCCCCCTTACCACCACTCTGTTCTAAAATTTGATTTGTCAATTTTATGTGTTCACTTTTTTTGATTGTATCACTTTGGTATATATGGTCATGCCAATTTTCTTCCACAAATTGATCTGAGGAAGTGGGTCTGGCCCACGAAAGCTCATCACCTAATAAACCATCTTGTTAGTCTTTAAAGTGCTGCATAGTCCTGTCTTTTGTTTTAAAAAGGAACAAAGTGCACCATCACAAAGCAAACCTTCAGATTTATTTTCATTCCTTAAAAAAAAGTTAACATAGACATAAACCTAATTTGGTATTAAAAGAAAACCTGTTAGGACACACCAAACTTTGAACACTAAGCGAATGTTGGCCTGTGTTTTAACACACCATGACTGGAAAGACTACAGACATCATCTCTGTAATATTAAACTTTTATGCAAATGGTTACCTCTCGGCTTCAGTTGGGAAAATAGTACAATTTCATAAAGAACACAGAGTTCAAAAAAGTAAGTAGGAAGGTACAAGAAAACTGCCTTACTAGTCCAGTATATAGAACAGTGTATATAATAAAGCTATTTGTTTTCTTTGTAGAAATACCTCTCTCTCTCTCTCTCCAAGATTTAGGTATTTCCCACTACAGCTGCAAAGACTGGCGCTGAAAAGTCCCGCTGGTTCTCATGAGCCTTCCTCCACTAGACCCTTTAGAAATATAAACCGAGGTGAAGATCAAGTTAACGGCCATTTAAAAAAAAAAGTCCTGCTAAGTCTGTAGGAAAGTTCAACTCCTGAAAGTAAATTAACCCACATCACAGTATCAATGTAATTAGCACAAATCAGAGTTGGGGCTGTTTTGTAAAGGGGAATAGGGTGTGAGACTGCAAGTAATGTAAATTAGGAAAGAGATGAGAAAATATGTCAGTACTACTGAGAAAAATAATTTGTGTTCTTTCCCCTTAAGTGAGAGGGTGAGACAGATTAAAGGGTCACTGGGGTTGAGTCCAAATCAGCACAAGACTCAGAGTCGGGGGGGCATCCATTTGACCAGTCAGGTCATAAAAGAAACCTCTGCCCCCAGCCCAACTCACCAAGAAGAGACAGTTTCACGAGTTAGTTTGTTTGAAGGCTGTTATGAGGCCTAGAGCTAGAACTTCTGTACTCTCCACTTAGACTGACCGGGCTCAAGACACAAGGCAATTGGGAGAAATTAAAATAATACCAGCAACACAATAAGGCGACGTTGCCAGGAGGCTGGCAGTGTGCTGGCTGAGAAAGCTGGGCGAGACCATACTACAAAACGCTGCCTATGGCAGGGTTAGTGCCAGAGTGGTTTTGCTCTCCTCCAGCAGGGCAGACAAGCAGGAGCCTTGGGGAGTGGAGAACATGGAGGAAGGCTGCACATTGCCTGGCGTGGGGTCTCCTGCTCTTGGCGAGCTTTCTGGGAGGCAAAACTGACCCTTTCCCGAAGCAGAATCTCTCCTGGGAGGTCCTAGATACAGACCAGCCTCCCATGAGAACCAAGGCCCGCTTCCTGTTCACACCGGAAACAGTGCTCAGCTCCAGCTGCCCAGCTCCCCCTGACTAGCTAACCAAGCCCTTTGCCGGACACTCCTCATCAGGAGTGTGGAATCTTTTCTGGGTCGTGGGCCAGTGACCCACAGAAAAATCAGCAGGGGGCCACACACAAGTGAAAAACAAAAAAAACCAAAAACCACCCTCACAGTTGTGGTCCCCAGCTGAGAAGGAGAAAGACACTCCCCACGTTCCCCTTGCACACCAGAGCCTCGGAGGGCCCAGGCTAGTAGATTTTGTGTGCTCCAGCCATGCAGTGGGGTGGGGACAGCCTGGAGTGCCAGCACAGGCTCCCCAATGCTGGAGGTGAGCCCTGAGCCTCAAGGGCCGCATCGGGCTCTTGGACCTGAGGTTTCCCACCCCTGCTATAAACCCTTCCAGAGTCAGCCCCCCTGGCTGCACTGGTATTTCTGCCTGAGCAAGGACCTCAGGGACTTTCAAACAGCACCCTTTAGCCCAAAGCGCTTCTCCCCAGCTGGGACGTTGCACCACAGTACCACTCCAACAGGCGTCTGTAGCCCTGCCAGGGCCCGATCCCACTGCATGCAAAGGGCAGCTCCCATGGCCGTTGGGGAGAGCAGGATGGGGCCCATGGGGAGCACTACCTGAAATAGGGAAGGGGGCACGGTGAGGGTAGGACTGAAAATTTTGATCCCGAATCAGGTGGAGCAAGACACTGGCCTGCTGCAAGGAGCCAGCCGGCCAAGCACCAAGGGAAGAATCAGGTGTCGTTTCCAGCCATGGAAGGGAGAGAGCAGCTGATAATAATGGCCCGGGAGTGGGAAGCTGGGGGGGGGACGACTTGAAGTGGTTTCCATCATATACTGGGTTTATAGTTTGGTTTGATGGCTCTCAGCACCCCTGCTATGCAAATGGTCCCATCATGCAGGAAGGGGTTCACCCAGGTGCAGAATGAAAGTCACGTGTGGAACTTGGGTGTTGCAAAGCAGAAAAGTCCGGACAGAGGGTCCTGCCTCTGTCCGCTAACCCTGGGTGTGCACCAGTATGTGTGTGGGGGGGGGGGGGGGGGGAACACCACTATGTCAATGCTGAACCAAGAGACTCTGGTTCACCCTGGCTTTGACTAAGGCTGGACAGATCTGAATGGCTCTTGCCTTCCCACCCACATCTGTTTCCTGTCAATAAGATCAGCCTAAAAAATTAAAACATCTATTTGGAGCAGCATCAAAGTTACTTGTACCCCTGGGCCACAGGCACAACCTAGAATTTCAGTGAAATTAGAATTTCACTGCTTGGGGCTGTGCTTAGTAACTTCATGGCGGGGTTGGAACCTCACCGTAAACAGAACAGGGGCAAACACCACTACGCTGATTATTTTCAGGAATAACGGCAGTGCGCAAGAGGGTTTTTGTTGCACAAGAAGGGGCAGTGTAGACAGCTCCTTCTGATGCAAGAGCCTCTTCTGCAAAAATGGTGGCTCATTAGGTATGCAAATGAGGCCCCACAATAGTCCACGCTTAGCCTCATTTGCATATTTCTAACACAAGAAGCTGCAAGTGTAGACATAGTCCCAGTGTATTTACCCCCTTCAGCACAGCCTCCTCTGAGGGAGAGAAAAGCCCTCTGCAAGCCTCCCATGTATCAGACACACCCCTGGGGCTCCCAGGGCCGACTGCACCCTCTGGCCATTGCCTTGCCTTCAGTCAGGGTCATTACTCAAAAGTCAAGCAGGTTTAATCATAAAAAGTTATGCAGATTGGGAGGTGTCCCTAAAACATCCCTGGACTTCAGTCAGGACAGGTCATATCCCTATGCATTTGCAGAAATTAGAAACCTTCTCCGCAAACTTCCTTTGGCTGGCATCAGTGCAGGCTTGGGCCTAACTGCATGTATCCCTGGTGCTGCTTGCAACTTTTGACGAACTGCTCTGAAAAGCCGTGACCAATAACTTCCTTTTAGATGGTTTTATTTAACCATCCTTTCTTTTTACAGTGGCCTGTTAGTTCTTGGTCACTAATCTTTTCTAGGAAATATTGATACACACTCTAATTTCACTGCTAGGTCATAGAGTTGCTGGATAGTTTTACTTTCCCCTATTATCATGAAATGCCTGTGTTAATGGACCATTAGTTCAATGCTACTTTCTGCAAGAGTGATTTGCAACTATACATGGTTTGGGAATGTTGGAAGTTCACCTATATTTTGGCACAAAATACTCAAAATATCCGACAAGAGGACTATTATGAGACTCACTCCCTGTTTTTTGGCTGATGCAATTGATGTAACCTAGATATTATTATTATTTTTTTTAACAGTGCAAATGACTACTCCGCTTCACTCCCGAGGCACTGGGAAAGTGCTGCAGTCTAGACTGACTCCTTATCATAATGCATAGGGCCTGATCCTGAGGTTAACCTTCAGAGAAATCAAAAAGTAGTCTTGCTGGAATCCACAGTAAGATGAATTCTGTAATTTCATTCGCGACTTAAATGATATAGGAGACTTACTTCAAAAAGACATACATTTTCTAAATTGCTGGATAATTCAATTTAAAAAGTGAGAACATAGGAAATAATGACGGTGGAGCCCTTTATGCCTCCAAACTTCCATTAGGCCACAAAACAAAACAAAGCTGGACAGGCTCTCTTTTAAAAGTTAATAGTGAACTACAAGACAGCTGGTGTTCACTGTTCCCATATTTTTAACATGCTCTTATAAAGTTTGGCATAGTTTAATACATCACTTTTAATAATGTTGCCTTTAATTGTTTAAACAACACAAAATATTTTCAGCCCACATTCTGCAATTAAAAACATAAAGTAGTAATACCTATGGCTAGCTGTACTCCCTTGAGGAGATTGACAGATAAACAGCTTTTGATGAGAAGGCTATTTTGTTAATATAATGTAACAATGTTATGTGATTATTTTTAAAAGTGTTACTAAACTTTTTTTTCCATTTGTTGGTCTTCACACCTACTAAATTATCTACTACTTCACATCCCTACTCAAATTATTTATTGCCATTTCACTTTCTCTCTTAGCAAAACAAGCCTAGTAACAACCCCTATTTTTAAATCAAGGAACATTTAACACAGTGCCTAATACCACGTACTCAGAATTAATATGTCTGACAATTTCGGCAACCGATTAGAGAAGACACACAAACTAGTAATATATAATCTATATAGACTAGAAAAATGCTACGCCTGAGCGTGTAAAACTTGGTGCGATCACCTTTAGATCCAATTGAATACAGATTTTTCCATGGCTTTCGTTTTACATATTCCTGCAGCCTACCCGCTGCCTACTTTCACAGGCCATTTGTCTTGATGCAAACTACCACCTGAACTTTCACTGACTTCATTAGAAGCAGCCTCTCTTACATTGGTTGAGCAAAGAACAAAGCAAAAGGCCGAATCGAGCTCCCATTTAAGCTAATGGCCACGTTCCCGTTGCTTTCAAGAGACGGATATTCCGCAGGCAAGCCCCCTGCGAAGCGCGGGGGTAACTTTGCGAGGCTCTTTCCCTGGCGCGTTTCAGCGGGATACCCACACAAAGTGGGGGAGAGGGGGGCGGGGCAGAGACTCCAGCAGTCGCTCTGTGCGGAATAAATAAAGGAGAAATCAAAGTAAAAGTCCGCAGGAAAACCACGGCTGCAGCCAGCGCCCGGGGCGAAAGCGGGCCCCGTGTCCACCGGCTAGTTCCCACAGCGGATCTGCACCAGCTGGTCTCAGCAAGGGCCCCGCCGCTACCCAACTGCCCTATGGGACGCGCCGGATTTCTCGGGGGAGTGGCACGGGGCCGGGACTGACTCGCCCTGCCCCAGGTGCCGGGAGGGAGGCAGATATCACGCGCCTTCCGTTCACTGCCTCCTTCCCCTGCCCCTGGCAAGCGGAGCTGATTCCCTCCCGCCCGTGTAGGGGCCCTAATTCTTAAAACACCAGGCAGTGTAACCTTCCTTCCATACCCCCCGTTTGCGTCCTCTGCGCAGTCCCGCGTGCCCCTCTCCCCCAGCTCCCAGCAGGAAAGCTGGCTGGGGGGAGCCCCTGGGAACTAGTTCGCTTGCGGGCTACTTGTGTCTTTAGCAAGGAAGGTGTCACGTCAGTCAATGTGGCTTGACATTGGAACTTTCTTCCTTGGTAAATAGCCCCCCGGCTTGAAGCTTCTCAAAGGGCGGGATGTTGTTTATCTATTTCAAAACATCAAGCGTGGTAACGCAGGGGGAAATCCAAGAATTTCTGCGTTATGCTGAAAAGTTGGCTTGTGGGCAGGGCGTTTGCCTGTGCACCCCTGCCCTGAGTCAGCCCTTGACAGGGAGGGAGACGGTCAGCTCGCCACCTAGAGGCAATCCCAGGGTATCACCCCGGGAAACTCTGCCAAGCTGCTTTCATAAAGGCCTGTGCCTCCGCACATGGGACCTGCTGGCAGCTGTGTCTCTTCCTCTCAAGGAACCTCCCCTCTCCACTCCAGCATAATCATAATGATCTTCACCTGCATATGCGAACACCAAGTGGAAAATATGTTTGATCCCAAGGAGTGGAGCCTATCACCAGGCTTCTGTTTTATTCAAATAAACCTTGCCCTGGGGAAAGGTCAAGACAGGCAAAATGGCCTGTAACTCTTACTGGTACTTAGCAGAATGAGTGTGTATTTTGGCTCCAGTATGTGTGTAGGCAAGTCCCTCTTTGCATAGTCACAAGGTAAGGGCACAACAGAATACAATGTCCCAAAGAGAGGATCCAGAAAAAAAAAACCATGACAAACTTGCAGCTGAAACCAGTCTACATCCCTGTCCCCCAAGTTACTGACCGTTACAGGTACTGGAGGTTGCATGGGCCAGTCAGGAGGTTGTTTAATCACCCTAGCAGTGAATCTAGGGACAGCAGTCTCACAGCCTCAAGGGAGCTTGCAGTCTGACTGTTGTGATTGCAGTTGCTAGGCTCAACAAGGAAGTGCTTCTGATTGAATTATAACCAAAGCACTGATTCTAGGTCAGACATCTTTATGATCTGATTCTTTATGATCTTCACACCCAGGTAGCAATACAGCACACCTATCACATCTCCTCTGCTTTGGAGACACCACACAAAACTTAACTTTTGTGTATGGAATGACTTCAATTCTCTATTCCTTCAGTATTACCATTTCTTTTTTCAGCCTAGGGACAGCCATACTGATATGCATTATTGTTATGTGTTTGCATCTGTATACATTCCCTTTGTATTGTTGCAGTCTCACAGAAGTGCAACTTAAAAGAGAACTGCTTGAGATCGTCTAAACAAGACCTTTTATTCTATACATTTCTGATCTTAATATATGTTGCCAGATATGTGTGGACTATCAGTGACCTACACAAATGAGAAATACACATGCAACTAGGCATACAGGTAACAATGCCTATTTATCAATTCATAAAATTATTTGTATTGCTGTAGCTGTACCTAGGCACCTTAATCATGGGACCAAGACCCCATTGTGCTAACTAGACACTTTATGTTCCAAAGAGTTTACAACCTAAGTATGCACCCAGAGGGACTTCCAGTCAAAATTAAAGACTGACTTGAAACACAACTGAAAATGTAGCCTTTATATTGGTGCAGATCTGAATAATTGGTACAATAGAGGGCTGCAGGTGATGTTCAAAACACTCCTTGGTGATGCCTAATTTTTTTAGTCACCTCTACCACTTTAATAGATGAAGATTGTTGGCTGTTGCAGCACTTTTCTTGCCCTCCCTTTTGTTGGAGCAGGATATCTCTTCCTATTGCCACTTCTGTAACCCACCAATGGCCCAGTCCTGAAAACTTTACTCATAGGAATCCACCATCAGATAAGTAATCTCACTGCCTTCAATGCAGTCTCAGGCCCTTCAGTGGAATAATATAACCCACCATGGAGCTTGGTGTGCTCCAAAAAGTATTCTGCTACCAGGGCTGGCTCTAAACCAAATGGTGCCCCGATAAGGAGCATCTTTGGTGCCCCCTCCATTTGTTAAACTTTGGAATACCCTGCAGCACCATGAGCCTGCCACCCCCCAAACCCAGAACCCCAGGTGATCACCTGCCCCTATATCTGGCCCTGGTCCAAATCCTTGAGTGCACCAGATCACGAGAGGCTGGGATTTAGTGTGGCCTATGCTCTGCTGTAGGTTAGAGGATTAGCCCGAAGTCTGAACCCAGAATTCATCATTAAAGCAGGGAGGAGAGTGTGGTGGGGAATGCTTAATCAGAATCAGTGGCAAAAACCTGAGGTGACATGCACCAGCTCTTGAGAATAATTGTTCTAAGACAGAAGGGGCAAACTATGCCCTGTGGGCCATATCCAGCCTGTTGGACCCTTCAGTCGGGCCTCTGAGCTTATGCCAGGGAGCAGGGTCAGGATTGCCTTGCTGGGAGGAACGAGCTCAACTTCTGGGTAGGGCAGTGAGCGCAAGTGGCATGGGCTGCCCCTCCCCTGCAGTCTCAGCTCCCATGCCACCAACTCTGGTTCTTCAGGCAGCACAGTCTGGGGGTGGGGAGTGGTGTGTGTGTGTGCTGGATAGGAGGCAAGGTGTTCTGAAGGGGGGGAAGACAGGTGGTGGGAGGCAGGGAGGTTGGATAGGGGGCAAGAGTCTGAGGGAGTCAGGGGTTGTGGAGCCAGGGTGTGTGTGTATGGGCCAGAGACTGGGCCATGCCTAGATGTTCGAGGAGGCAAAGACTATCCCAGCCTTCCCTACCTGGCCCTCCATTCAATTTCTGTACTCAATGGTCTCAAGACAAAAAGATTGCCCACCCCTGTTCTCAGGTGTCTGGCAGAACACAAGAATTTTGTCCTGTTTTAGACAGCTCCTCTGAAAATATAAGCATGAGAACACTACAGTATTCTACCATTACTGGCTTTAAACATTACATGTCTTCAGGTCACTAGGAGCTGATGCAATGCACCCTAGAATACTCCAGGAGCTAACTGAGGAGGTATCTAAGCCATTATCTATCATCTTTGAAAAGTCATGGAAGATGGGAGAGACTCCAGAAGACTGGAAAAGGGCAAATATGGTGCCCATCTATAAAAAGGGAAACAAGAAGAGTCAGGAGTATTACAGACCACTTAGCTTAACTTCTCTACCAGGAAAGCTAATGGAGCAAATAATTCAGCAATTAATTTGCAAACATCTGGAAAATAATAAATGTTGTGCGCAATCTTCATGCACCTCACTTCATGTGCCATTGCTTTACACGTGTGTCACTTTAATGTTACCTGTTGGAAAAAACTACATAGACGGAACCAATGGTATCTGGCAACACTGTGTATAAGAAATGGCAAGCAAAATGTCTAACAGACCACACATAGAACCCCAATGAGCTGTATGTGGCCCAGGCTGCAGGTTGCCCACCACTGGTCGAGATAATATTTAGTCCTGCCATGAGTGCAGGGCCCTGGACTAGATGACCTCTCGAGGTCCCTGCCACTCCTATGATTCTATGATTCTATGTTTATAGCTTACAATAGTCCTAAGGCAACGTTTTGGACTATTGCCTTACAATCTTAGACTACTGGGGTATGTGAGTATGGATTTATATAAAACAGGGGTGGGCAAGAAGCCACCAGCAGGCCGGATCCAGCCCACCAAGCCACCAGATCTGGCCCTGGGCTGCCTCACCAAAACCCTTAAGCAGGGAGCAGACTTAAACAGCCAGCTGCTCTCTACCCTGGATGGCTGGGGGGAGGGGGCAGAGGGAGACTTCACATGCTGCCCTCCACCCTAGCAAAATCTTTCAGCTCCCATTGGCCGGTTTCTGACCAATAGGAGCTGAGAAATTTTTCTGTGGGTCAGGAGTAGTGAATAAAACCCCTCCCCCTCCAGTACCGGGAGCGGAGCCACGTGGAACAGCCAGCAGCTTCGGACTGCAGCAGACAGTCTGTCTCAGGTTTCTGCAGGGCTGCTGGCTGGGAACTGCCTAGGTAAGCGCCCCCCCCCCCCCAGTCAGATCCTGCACTCCCTTCTACAGCCCTTCCCCAGGCCAGAATCCTCTCCTGCACCCTTACTTCCTGTCCCTGCACCCCATTCCCCTGTCCCAGGTCACAATTCCCTCCCAGACCTTGCAACCCCTCCTAGAGCCCCTTCTCCAGTCCAGAATCCTCTCTTGCACCCTTACCCCCTCCCTGACCCTGCACCCCAAGCTCCTGCCCCAGATTATAACCCCCTCCTTCACTCATACTCCCTCTCAGAATCCACGCCCCCTCCTGCGCCCCAGTCCCCTACCCCAAGCTCCTTTTTGCACCCAACCTCTGCCCATACCCCACTTCCCCTGCATAGAAGTGCAGCCCTTGACCACTTGCCAAAATCTTGGAGTGGCTCCCCATTAAAAATTATTGCCCATCCCTGATATAAAATCAGGGCAGAGTGTATGTAATGCATGTAAGAAAAGGAGACAGCTCTCCACTCTCAGAAATAAAAGGACAACTATTAACCAAAAGAATACAACCAAGATGAAGTTCATTATGTAGAATCAGCATGTTTTCCACATACTTACTATTGTTTCCTTGAGCTATGGTGTGTTGATAAACTGTAACTAGAGCCCAATTTCAATTATCTTAATTACTTGCCTGTTGGAAAGGGGAATGATCCCGTTGGAAAGGGGAATGATCCCTTTGGAATAACATTCTGTTCTGTCTTCCTCTTAACTTTTGCAAACATGGATATTTACATGATTCAAAAGTATTTGGAGATGGGGGAAGGAGGGGGGAAAAACATTCTCCTGGGAAAATAAATGACACATTTCTCACTACTAGCAACCTAACTTTTCCAAGGAAACCAACAGCCCTCCTCATTCATCAGTGTCACTTTTCAATGGCTGCTCTGTTCGCAATGGATTTGTAATGATCAGAAAAATTCCAGTGCCCTTCCATTAAGACTTCAATCTTTTCCAAGACTAGTTTATGTTTATTTAAAGGAAGAGATGTTTTTTCTTGCTTGCAGAAAACAAGAACATTCTAAAGAAGAAATAAAAGATTAATTTTATTTGGTGCAGTGCCACTGACTTCACACATCAATTTACACCAAGTGAGGATTTGGCCCAGCAAATATTAACATTTGAGTCCTATCCTGCTACAGTTGCTCACCTGAGCAGTCCCTGCTTACTTAAGTAGTTCCACTGAAGTCAGTGATGCTGCATGTGTGAGAAAAAAGGTCTCAGGACCAAGCTCCCTGTCTGTATTTTCATTGTTAATCTGTTTTGCTTTAGGTAGCAAACATATTGCACATTTCTAAATATTAATTTTCCCTTACTTTAGATTTATCACCTGTTTATTTCCATCAATGTGCACTGTGGTTGAGTGAGTGTTTGGCTCCACTTTGAAAAACATTTCCAGTTATTTTCCAGATGGACATCACTGCACATGCATGGATGTGGGAAATACTCTTACATTTCTATAAACATTTTTATATTTCTCATATAACAATATATAAATAGTTATATGAGAAAAGTGTTTATATATTATATAATAATCTCTAAGTAATGGTAAAATGAACCACAGACCCATCAACACTGATTTTCTAGAAGAGGCGAGTTTTGTACTCTAGCGTGTGTGCACAGATTTGTGTAATATTTTTGTTAGGCCTTGTGGGATTATTTCCCTCAGCCCCATAGAAAAAAATCTTTTCATGCAGAATCTCAGACATTCTGATTTGCCAGAACATGTTCAATCTAGTAATAAAAATATTTATTTTTTATTTCATGTCAGCTTCACTGAGTGACTTATCCCTTAGAAGAAAAAAATTTCCCACCCCAAACTAATATAATAATAAATAAAATAATAATAATATTAATTAGTCACCATATGGACTCTGCCATCCACTTTTCTTTTACCCATGTAATAAAATGTGACACTAGAGGGCGTCCTTTTAATGTATTACATTATAATTCAATAATGAAGTTCCAACTTGTGCAAAACAGACACACCACACAGAGAGCACAATTCTCATGCTGGGAATTTCAGGGACTGTAATTGGAAGCAAATCTTACCGAGGTGCTTTTTTTCCATCCCTTGGATCTAAATTATTATTCATTGCTCCAAGCAATTTAGAGTATCCAGAACATAAGATGAAAAGCAAAATTAAAAAAAAATGCATGTGAGATTTGATTTGCTAGATTGACCACATTTCACAGCATGTCTGTGTACTATACACTTGTGTGATACTAAATCCCTTTCATAAAAGGAGGACTTTCTGGAACTGGGGTGGCAGGAGCTAAGCAATGAGACCATTTGAAGTATACTTTAGAATATAAGATCTTCAAAGTATAGGGGAGATCTGGCAGTGATTTATTTGTAGTGCGAGAAACCAAGGTAATTCCCTTCTCTGAAAATCCATTCCCTGCCTTGGAACACTTCAGAGAATGTAACTTCCCTTTCCACATTTATATACATCTTGGCTATGTCTACACTGCAGGCTTCTTGCGCAAGAACAGAGCCTCATTAATTATGCAAATGAGGCACGGTGATATTCCACGCTTCACCTCATTTGCATATTTTTTTGCGCAAGAGGGGGCAATGTAGACATAGCCCTTTTGTGTCTGGAATTTACAGATGAACTGTAATAATATCAGCACAGTGCCCTGACTCAGAAAAGTACTACTCTATATGAAGAGCCCCTTGTGCCTGGGGTTCCAAGGGTTCTACTTTGGTCTTTGCTATAGACTTCTACTGAGACCAAGAAAATCACTTAACTTTTCAGTGCCTCGGTGTACCTCACAGGAGTGATGGACAGGGTTAATTGGTTAATGATTATGAAATACTCCATGCCTGCATAAGTTGAAATAACATGTGTTATCATAGCTCAATATGATTGTCCATTATTGATATTTATGGTTTGTACTGTGATGGTGCCGGAGGCCATGCACCATTGAAGCGGAGACTGTACAAACATACACAAAGAGTTGATTTCTTTCCCACAGAACTTGCAATCTACATTTAAGATGATAGCCAACCGGTAAATATGACAAAGGCAGATAAACATGAGTGTGGGGGGAAACACATAGTAACAATGAGGCAGTTACGTACAAAGCAATAGGGAGCAGTCACTGCACACCAGCTGGCTAACCACCGTCAGGCATCACACCGTAGCTGGGTTTCACAGGCATCACACCATAGCTGGGTTTCAAGGTATCCCATCAGTCTACTCTCAAGTTAAAACTGCTCTGTTATTTCCCTTGATCCACAGCTTTGAGAGATTTGCCATTCTGTTAGGAGTTTCACAAATAAATCACAGAGGGATAAATTCTGTTCACTAGGGTGCGAGCAGATATTCCCCACTGATTTCAATGAGGTACTTGTGTTGGTACCTGCAAGCAGAGTTTGACCCTACACTGTGAAGAAAAGAACGTACATTTAGTGGCTCCCTTTCTGAAAACTGATGTTCTCTTGCATTTTGCAATAACACGTCTTTGGTCTTTGCTAAATTGCAAATGTGTAATTAATTTCCCAGCACTTGTGCAGAATACTTTAAAATGGAAAAATGAAAGTCTTTTATTAAAATGAAGCTTGATAGTATGCACCTGCCACTAATGTACTGTACACTGTGTCTTCCACTCATTATAGTGATGATTTGGGTTGAGATCAAGAGTCATATAGTGAAAATCACTTCAATACATGCCTGCTCATATGCATAAACTCCTGTGTACCAGATGGCAAAATATAATGACATCTTAAACAGCTAATTGCATAAACCTTGTAATGCAGATAATTGCTGAACCAAAGTATGAGTTAATAATTTCCCACTGTATTGCCTGGTTTGAGATTAATCCTCAAGGAAAGTTGTGACAATTCTAACACACTAAAGTTCACCAAGCAGTAATTAAAACTAGCACTTAAATAATTTGACTTTCAAACCCTTAATTATGATGCAGTAGAATCAATTTGTAGAAATCCAACATTTATGGATAGTTACATGATAGACGGTATTTCATGTTCCCTCTCATGATGCACCTTATGTGGCTAGATATGTTAGTCTCCAGAAGAATATTGTATTAATAATTTGAGCACGAATGGTCACTTAGAAACTTTGGTTAAACCAATGGCCAATAACAGAGGACATCATACCTAATAATGTAATTGCTTTTTTTTTTGCAGGGTACATATGGTCAGTCTGGCAAGTGGTCAATTAATCACTTGATGATATCTAATTGTTATGGCTGCCATTGTTGCTGACCCCGGGAATTGAATTTAAAGCATGACTTTCCAAAGCATGAGCATATTAAAACAAAACAAACAAACAAACAAAAAAAGCTACAGCTCCCAAGCTAAGGATATTCATGGACTTACAGGTATTGGATTCAATTGATAAAGAATTAAAATATAAACATATAATTAATATCAATCAACATGATTTTAGGGAAAAATAGGTCTTGTCAAATAAACCTGATTCCACTCTGATGCCATTACAATGTTGGTTGGTAAAGGTAGCTGAGTAGATGTAATATCCATAGACTCTTGTATGTCATTTCGCTTAATATCACATGACATTCTGATTTTAAAAAATGAGCACTATACAATACCCATAAAGCACATATTAAATGGATTCATAACTGGCAAACTGACAGCTCTCGAGCATAGTTGCCAATGGGAGATTTTTTTCTCTGAAAAGGGGATATTTCCATTGATCCTCCACATGGATTGGTGTTAGGATCAATGCAATTCAACATTTTTAGCAATGATTTGGAAATACAAATAAATCAATAAATGAAATGTAATCAGTGCTGACAAAATTTGCAAATAACACATTCACGGGCTGGTAAAGTACATGACTGCCCTGGCATCATGGTTAAAGGATTCGAATCCCTTGGTAAGCTGGGTCCATTCAAACAAAATGGATCTTGATACTGCCAAAGGTAAAGGTGAGAAGGAATGCAGGCCAGCCTCTAGAACAGAGGCCTGTATTCTGGAAAGCAGTGACTCTGACAAATCTTTAGGGGCCACAGTGAACAAGCATTGGAACATGTGCTCCTAGCATGACGCTGTGGCAAAAAGAATGACTGTGATTTTAGATGTACAAAGAGGGGAGTAGTGAACAAGAGTACGGAGGCAAGTTTACCCAGGTAAGACCAAGGTCAGCCAACTGGGGGGCAGAAGGGTGCAACTGTCCTGGGGCCTCATGATTCAAAAGGGCCTGGGTCCTGTGGCAGTGCTAGTGGCTGGAGACCCAGGCCCTTTAAATCACTAACCGAACTCCGTGCGGCATGCTCTGTGCAGCACTGAGCGCTGCCGGGGTAGGCACAGCACATTGCTGGTGAGGTTGAGGACTGTCTGGAGGAGGTTAGTCCAAGGCCTTGCCCCTTCCGGGACTGCAGAGCTGGCCTTCCCTTCCCCTGCCCCCTGGCCTTGCCCAAGGGCCCGGCAAGTCTGTCAGCCCTACTGGTAAGACCGATACTGGAATATTGTGTAACATTCCAGTGTCTACACTTTATACCAAGGGGATTTGAGGGCTGGAGAAACTGCCTTACAGTGAGAGGCTTAAAGAGTTCAATTTGGTTAGCTTATCAAAACAAAATTTTTGAGAGGTGATTTGATTTCTATGTATAAGTACCTAACAGGGGAGAAAATAGCAGGTACAGAAGAGCTCTTTAATCTAGCCAAGAAACAAAACTTAAGAACCCAAGGCTGGAAGCTGTATCTGGACAAATTAAAGTAGAAATTAGGCACCATTTTTTAAAACCGTGACAGTGATTAACCACTGGAATGAACTACACAATGGAAGTGGTGGATTCGCCATCTCTTGTGTCTTCAGATCAAGCCTGGATATCTTTCTGGAAGATACGTTTTAGCCAAATGTAAATTATACTGGTGAAATGTGATCTGCAGAAGGGCCAGCCTAGAAAAAGGTGCCTTCTGGAACAAAACACTTCATCAGTGAATCATAGAAACATTTGGGACTAAACTATGATTATGAATCTACATCCATGCAGAGGACTAAGAGGGACTTAGCACCACACTGGCAGCCTAACATGACTACCTGCACAGTAGGTCCAGGGATGCAGGAGTAAGCAGATGTTGTTAGAAATGTATTTGAAAAAAGTGAAACCTGTCATTTCACTGAGAAACTTGCTGTGAAGGCCACATAAAGCCATGCAATAGTCCAGACCCATCTAGAGTATCTGCCATCTCTGCCCTAAGTCCACATAAGACATTAGTGTTATTTTTCTGGCTGGTGGCAGTGGATGTCCTCAGCTTTGCATACCTGCTTCCCAGTGGAGGAGAAATCAGTGTCACGCAATCTGGGTACATTTTCCATGTTTCTTGCTTTATTTACACAGGTTCATGAGGCCTACAACAGGGTGGGTTACAAACAGCACAGAAGGCAACCCCAGGCTTTGGGAATCTCAGCCCACCATCAATGCTCATTTCCCACAGAGCATCTCTGCCTTCAGAATGAACTTTATTCAGAGATCAAGGTAGAGACCAAATTTTCCTGCTGTTCACATAATTCCTTCTAACCAAAACTTTGCATAAACACAGCAATACATGGATTGTCTTCCCAACTTGCTCATGTGCACAGAAAAAGAACTTGGCATGCATAACACTAACACCTGATGATGTCTGCCACAATAGTTCAATGTAATCCCAGATGAAGAACATCATCTACTATATATCTAGCACCACTTCTTTAGGGACCCCAGTGTTCTTTGTAGATAGTTCTGACCAAGCACAACATTAAATCTGATGAACTCACCGCTGGGCTAAACTCAAAATATCTGACAACAAGCATAAAAGTTACTTTCAAGATTTATTATTTTATGGCATGTACTATGCAGGAAGATAGATTAGTGGCTCTGCATGGTCCCTTCTTGCCTTAATATCTGTAAATGTATTAGCTCATGAAATTTATCTCACAGGTATGTGGTTGTGTTGTTTTTAAGGTTTTCAAATACATACAACACTAACAGAGTTCTGTCTTTATTAAACAAGTGTTTGAAGTTCTCAGGTCAGAGAATTTAATCAAACTGTACAAATAACAGAAACATCTAGCATTATACCAGAGCTAATCAATATCAACAGCTGTGCATAGGTGAAATCTTGACATTTCCTTGTAAATCAGACTTTTGATTATTTTCCAAGACAGTCTCTTATCCAGCTGCACCTGGAGTTTATACTGAGATTCTGGCCTTCATCTGCACTGGTTTCAACACAGTCTAGGAGGGGGCAAAGGTGGATTAGCCCCACTCCTCAGATTGTGAAGCTAATAAGCCTCCAGGCTGGTCCTTGGTGACCATGTGAGAGGACTGTTTTCTTAGGTACATTATATACTATGTAAAGTATTTTGCAGTTGTCATGCAAGAAAATGGAGAGTTCTTGTAAGTTCTTGTAGAAGAAATTAGTGAGGGAAAGCAGCAAATGAAAAGCTTCTTTCCATAGTAATAAACATTTAATTTAGATTTGTAATATAGAGGCAAACACATATGAGATGCAGGCATTTTGTTGATCTGGTAGAAGTAAGCACAGAGGATCTCTGGCAATATTATTCCGTGCAGTTGCATTACACTAAATATGAGTTATAAATACTGGGCATTTATATTACATAAAGATGGGCCAATCCAACAAAGACCTCCATGCAGGAAAGCAACTAACTTCCTGCTTAATATTAAGCAGGTGAGTAGCCAGTCCCATTAAAG
This sequence comes from Pelochelys cantorii, assembly GCA_032595735.1. Lineage (NCBI taxonomy): Eukaryota > Metazoa > Chordata > Testudines > Trionychidae > Pelochelys > Pelochelys cantorii. Next base: position 50,462,700 of record CM064334.1, read on the forward strand.
TCACTGGGATGACTCATCTGCTTAAATTAAGCCTATGCTAGAGTGATTTGTTGGATTGCAGCCTAATTTGGGAAAGTTCTTTTTGCATTTTTAATAAATGATAACAGCCCTAAGGTGAAGCGAGATGACGTGTTGTCTCCCTTTCTTTTAAAAGAAAAGGATTGATGTAGGCAGGTGACCTTCCAGAGACAGAAATCTAGAAGAGAAACAAGAATATATTATAAGAGCTACCCGCTTCTATTTGCAATATTCTCTTTTGCTTTAGAATTCTGGCTACTTATCATAATACTTAGGCCTGCGAATAGTGGGGAGGAAGGGGCAATTGCCCTGGGGCCCAGCAATTCAACAGCCAGAGCCCTGGGCCTTTAAAATAGCCACTGGAGCAGCTCTGAGGGATGCTGGGAAGAGGGGAGGCAGAGTGGTATGCTCTGGACAGCTTTGAGGGGTGGCTGCCCCAGCCTTCCCCTACCTCCCAAGGCCCAGCCCTTTCCAGGATCATGGAGCCTGCCCCCCTGCCTTGCCCAGAGACATGGCAAGTCTTTCCATCCACCTGATAATATCACTGACACTCTAAGGCCTGGTCTACACTACAGTGGAAGGTCGAATTAAGCTATGCAAGTCCAGCTACGTTAATTACATAGGTGGAGTGGACATATCTTAAATTGAGTTTCCATGCCATCTATGCAGCAGGTGGCTGATGGGAGCAAATGCTCCTGTTGGCTTCCCTTACTTCTTGTGAGGAGCAGGACTACTGGCACCAACGGGATGCCCTCTGAGTTTGATTTAGCGGGTTTTCACTTGACACACTAAATCAAACCTGGAAGACTGACCCTGGCAGCATCGATCTTCCATGTAGTGTAGACATGGCCTGAAGGTTTAGGATATCACCTTTTTCACTGTTAGGTTTAACAAATTAGAATTAGGAAACGTTACCCGCAGATCTACACATTTTGTACTTTTAAATCAGAAGACTGTATCAAGATATGGTCAGTAATCCTTTATAAATACCCACTAAATGAGAACGTAGGTCTAAATTCTCCTACCTGGCTTGGGCTGTATGGACTTGCTCAGTGGAGGAATCAAAGTTTTGTCTTCTTCTCCTCTTTTCTCCCTGGAAAGGTTTTTGGGTTGAAGAGTCAGCCACAAGATTTTAGAAATATAGAAATTGTCTCCTCAAAGGTGTAGTGTTCTGAAGTGTCTTTGCACCAGAGAACATCAGAAATAAATAGAACAATTGATAGACAGATTCTCGGAAGAGATTTATCCTCCAAATTTTGCTATGTTGGGGGTGGGGCATTGTCCTGTAGTACTGCATAACTCGGGCAATAAAAATGACACCAAAGGCCAGATCCTCAGCAGGTGTAAATTAGTGTAGCTCCACTGATTTACACCAGCTGAAGACCTGGCTTTTGGTATCTCTTTCCTTGCCCAAGTTACTCTTGTTCTCTGGGATTCCAAGACACACATCTAAACAGCAGCTCTCAAACTGCTCTTCTCACTTAATTAGTTATAGTCCCAGGCTAGAATATTAGTTGCAACAATATATAATTAATTTATTCACAGACACTTCTAGCTAAAAGGAACACAGCAGATCCTAAAGACTTTGGTTTAGCCTATATGCCTATGCTACGAAATAAACCCTTGGTAACATGTCTAACGTACCATAGTATGCAAAGCACAACTCACAAAATGAGAATTCTCATCATTATTCACATGAATGCTTTTGCATTGGGTTCCAGAAGAAATTAGTGCTAAATGTCCAGAGAGGAACAAGTGAGCTAGAAGCCAATGTTGAGGCATAGGATATACATAAAACTCCAAGTTCTGTTGATTCAAGTGACTGAATTCCTTGATGGGTTGGTAGAACAAGGAATAGAAATCAGACGTTCTTGATTCCAAATAGGCTGGCTGATCTAACCACTAGTTACATGTAACAGATATGACTCCACTATCCATTCATCTAACCACCCACATTTTTAATATTCACACTCATCACCATACTAAACAATTTCCAACAGCAAAGAGAGCTCTCTCTTCCTTCTCTGCCACTAGAAAGCTGGCTTAGGAGTTGAGGTCTTTTTAACATAAATGACGACTAAAATCTGAGAGGGAAGGGATTTCTCTCAGAAAGCATGAGCAAGAGGGTAGGTTTAGCAGTTAGCTTTCAGTGCAGTGAGGCTGGTGGTTATTCTTATTCCATCCAGCAATGAGTTCCACAGTGCTGGTGTGCCTCTTTCATGGTCATGAGCCTAGTCCACTAGTTAACTGTTTTGCTGCTGTGGAATGTAACTGGTGGGAGATTCCGGATCACAGAGATAGAGTGTTTCACCCAGCTCATCTGGAGAAGTGGGTTATGCCCACGAAAGCTCATGATACTGTCTATATTTTTGTTAGTCTCTAAGTGCTATAGGACTACTCATTGTTCTCTCAGGTAGCTAAGTCTAATTATTGCTTTGATAACCAGAGACCTTGAATAGGACTCTGTTCACTGGGGACCAGCATAAGGAGCAGCCTATCAGGATAATATGTTCCTAGAGATTGTTGCTGCCAAGCTGTTGTTGCTAAGCAGTTGAGCTAAGCTGTGTTCTCAAGAAGCCAGAAGTTCCTCATGTCATGGGAAAGTTTCCTGGTCTTTAGCAGGTTTGTGGAGATTATACTGCTGCTGCTGACAACTGAATAACTTCAACTGGATAACTTCAAGAGCATCACCACCATCTGACAGGCAGATGCACTATTTCATGGATAATAAAGCATCCCTTCACTCATAGAGAAATATCTATCAAACCCATCTTCAGTCTTGTCTGTGTCTGGATCTGTCACATCACGTCATGTCTGGGAGTACCACCAGTCTCTTTTTGCCGAGTCCGCTATATAGGTTTAGAATACAGAATAATTCTTCTCACCAACAAGACAAAACCAAACACTTAGAAGTCACCATGATTATCTTGGACCCTTCCTGATCCCATAATTTTTCCTCTCCCATCCCAAGCAGGCTCCTAGAACATGGCTTCTGTTTAGGTATTGACACCAGCCAAGATCTTCAGGAGTGACTAGAGATTTGGGAGGACTCAGGTTTGGGGTTCTTCGTATGAGAAGGGAACTTGAGTATGGAGGGTGGATACTAGTGTGCTCCCTTTTAATTGCTTCACTTTGGGCACCTAAAATCACTAGCCACTTCTCAAAACCTGAGTCACTATTAATATTTTAACGAATGTCATTTCCCTTATTTGCTTATGGAAAGGGTAGAATTTCATCTGGGAGTGAGGAACCGATTCTGACGTGTCATTTTCCCTTCACATTTGATTTTACCTGGTGTTCAAAGGCCAAGGTTCATTCACAACACCCTTTAAGATTCCTTTCCCCACTGGATTATTTTATCTTAACAACTGAAGCTGCTTTTGTATAGTCACATTCTGTAATGCCATTCCCATAGAGACTGTTCATGAGTGCAAGTATCCCCCATTAATGTCAATGGAAGATAACACATGAGCATGGACATGAGAATAGATCCCTTCCTGTGCACTTGAGTAGATGCTTTTGAAGTGGATCTGGATCATAGTTCCCCCTTCCTTTTTATTCCTTCATATTTAGGTTGCAGAGGTTTTGAATAGTAAGGTAAATGCAGCATAAACACAAGCAGATACAGGAATAGTTTCTCAGTCAGGGGTGTCTTAATTATGTGTAGTCTTCTCTCTCTGCCATGCAACACTGTGCACTCCAGCCTCTTCACTGAAGGAAGGACAACCAAAATTACTACATGACCCCAGGAGGAAGTCTGAGTCAGCCCAAGCCCTGCCATTTCAGGTGGGAGGGCCAAAGCCTAAGCCCCATTGCCCTAGGTAGGGAGGCCAAAACCAAAGCCAAAGGCTGCAGCCCAGGCAGGGGGCCTGTAACCTGAGCCTGCAGAACAGGCTCAGAGGGCAAAGCCTGAGGACATCAACTTTGGCCCTGGGTGGAGGGCTTCAGGCTTCAGCTTTTGCCCTGGACTTCACATGTCTAAGTCAGCTCTGGTAACCCCATTAAAACGAAGTTGCGACCCACTTTGGGGTCCCAACCCACTGTTAAAGAACCTTGGAACTACTTAATGTACCACCAGGGAGAAATTTATTGATTGGTAGTATTGATTGACAGTTGATTGCAACCATATGCAACAGAGAGATCAGGAGATAACACTCTGTTTTGCAGAACCCTTCCTTCCAAACTGCACTCCAGTAAATTTATATCTTCACTTTCCACCTAACTCCAAGATTCCATCCCTGATGTTGATTACATCTGTAGGGGGAATATGTTGGTTTGCTCATGAAATTTCAAGATAAAAGACCATATCTATTAATTCTTCTGTCACTGACTCCCTGATCCTGTCAGCTGTCTGCTTTGTGTGGACAGAACCTCATACCCAGGCAGAACCCTGATGAAATGAAGGGGGCTTTTGAAGGGAACAGTGGTCCACATACCTGGAGTAGCTGATGGGCTCAGACTGCCTTACAAAAGCATATATATATATGAATAGCATCATATGACACTGCTAGCATTATTTAACCATAAAAAGCACTGTTAAAACAATTTCATTAATTAAAACATCAGAGCCCTTGATGCTTTGTATTCACTGTTGTTTTGATTTTAATTCATGGACCCTAACAATTAGTTACACTGATGGCAAATAAAAATGCTTCAGTGGAACTTTCCACAGGTTAAGGTGCATTCATACATAGTTTTATACCGACATGACAACACATTTGATTAAAATCCAGAGCAATTTCAGGTTGGATGTCATGTGGCTGTATGCAAGCAGAAATGTAGCTGAGACTGCAGATGCAACCATGCAGGTGTTTCTGTAATTTTGATTCAGTTGGGAAAATTGTCAATGTTCAGTAGCCCTCAAAATCACACATCCATCTGTGGTTCAGTTTGGTGAAATAAGAGTTTAAAAAGTACATCACTAATGGTGGGTATTGAATTCTCAAGCAAAACATTTGTGAATCAGGTGAATTCTGGAGGCAATGCAAGCATTAAGTATTTCAACTCAAGTCTAGATTTACTAACTCAGATCTAAAGCTAGAGATATGATAAAAGAAGAATAATTTCTCTGAACAACCCTTCTCTCAACAAATGTAAACACTGAGATTTCTGATAAAAAGTACTGTCTACACCGTCCTGATATGGAATTTCCAAATACTAACCTAATCTGATTTTGCTCATCTCTCTCCGAAACTGAGATAAGCCCCAGCACAACCCTCCATCAGAACACTTTCAAATTCAGAACCAAATGTTGGAGCTTGAGCCCATTATGAATTAAGAAAACATAACTATTGTTATTTTTGTTTATTTATTTTTACAGCCACCAAAATATGCTAGGTAGTTTATTGGCCAAGTGGAAAGACAAGATATCTGCCCCCAAGAAGCTTACATGCTTCAATGGAAGTCCGTAGGACTGCTCATATAAAGTCATGCTTTAGTGCTTTGCTAGGCTGAAATATATTTTAAGGCAGGACACTCCAAATGGGAGTAACAATCTGTAAACAGACAAGCGGGGGAGGGGCACAAGGAAGTGGTTACAGTGATTCAGCAATGGTTATCGTGGTTTCACCTTCTAAAATTATATGATCAGTGCTCAGCTGCTTCAAAGAGATATAACTATGGATGCAAATAGATTGGAAAGTTCCACAGACATCTCTCAATGTTAGGGATGTGTATATTCAGGGACTGCTCTGGTACTCTAGTGCTAACATTTTGAATATTGCCTCATTGCACTGTTCTTTCCAGTTCATAGATCATTCTAATCTGAGAACATCTCGATCTTACCTACGATGTGAAGCCGGATGACACAACTTTTGGAAGAGCACAGACTTTACGTCACTGGAACCCAAATGAAGTAATCTAGCTAATGTTCAAGTGTTGTCTACATGGTTTGGGAGGGGGAAAAAAGGAAACAAAATCACAATTTATTTCCTTGGTTACCTTGAGGATCATCATGTCCATACATTTTGAAAGAAGTAACAAAGTAATTCATGGAACATTTCTATGTTATGTTATTTTAGAAAATAAATGACCTAACTGGAATTATATCCCTTAAAACATCATGTGGAAACAAGCAAAATCTGTCCTTGGTTGATGAAATAGTATCATTAAACTAACAGACATTTACATCTAATGTAAATGCAAGACAAATCCTATGTATAATTTCCCAGTGAATTCACTTAAAGGAGTTTTGGATACCTGTAAGTAATTACACTATCACATTCTCCAACTGATTTAATTCAGGCTAAGTAGCAACTACTGTATGTCCAAAAGATAATGAATTAAAGCAATGCTTTGGCATATCCCCTTTCTGAAATGTTAGCAGCCTCTCAAGTGGCTTGAAAAATAGGCTTCAGTAAAAGGACAGGAAAATATATGCAATTAAATTCAATCAATAAAATTGTCCTTGACCAACATCCAAATTTTAAAAACAACTCCAACTGAATTATGGGAAGCCTTTTTCTGATTTTAACTGGATGAGTTTCATTATGCATGAACCAAAATTGCATCTCATTTTTTAAATAAGTGTGGAAAACAAAAAGGAACTAACTTCTCCTTCTCCCTCACTGAAACCCTCCCCTAAACCTTGGTTTTTTCCACTTGCAAAAACCGTAGTGAGTTCTAGGGAACCCAAAAGAAGAATGTTGCACCAGTGTGATATATGTACACATACACACTAAAGGAAGGTAATTTATTGTCTGAAAGGTGTCATATAGCGGACAGGAAGATGATCTAGTGGTTTCAGCATTACCTTAGAATTTGGGAGATATGGGTTTGAATTCCTGCTCCTCTACTATCTTCTTAGGCAACCTTGGTAAAGTCATTTAGCCTCTCTGTGGATCAGTTCCATTCTGTAAAATGGGAACAACAGTACTTTTCTATCTCACGAGAATACATACATTATAAAGGCTTTCAGGTCACATGGTGACGGTACATAGAAATACTTTGGTAGGCAGAAGTTCTCCAGAGAAAATATGCAACATTGCAGATTTTTCAAGCTGTGAGGGACTAGCACTAAAAAATAATAGGGTATGCAGAGAGGGAGCTATGATTCTAGCTGCATCTACACAGCGTCTGTGTGCATCTACCCAGCAACCTAAACTTGAAATAAGAAACACAATTTGTGCTATACAAATTGAATATCTTATCTCGAATCTATTTCAAAATAGCTGATTTTGAAATTTGGCCTGTCTACACAGTGCCAAATTTCAAAATAACATGCTATTTTGAGCCATCCCTTATCCCCTGTGCAACGAGTTTTACCGGGATGGAGAAATAGTGTGCCCGTAACGGGTGGCTTGTGTAGACGCAGGGTAGCTATTTCGGGATCCCGAAATAGCTGTGCAGTCTAGATGTACCCTTTCAGTCACAGTTGTTCCTTGCTATACTTCAAGGGCCAGTGTACCAGTAGAAGAATATGTTTCTCTCTGTGCTGGCTCACCAAGTCTGGCTGGTGTGTTAGGGGTGGACCAGAATTGCTCATTCCCTACTTGTCCATGGAAGTGACTTTCCTCCACCTCCATGTTATGACCTGCAGTCCATATGGGGGAATTCAGGGAGCACCGTATGCCCTCTACACAGCATCAGAAGCCAAGTGACAATCTTATCCTTGGTCCTTATCCAAAATTATTCAACAAATAATTTCTGTGATCAGAGATTGGTCTGTTTTGACTAAACATACAAGTCACAGGTGGGACCATGGGTTCCCCTGACCATGTGCCTTAAGTCAGGGTGTTGGTGATGCAGAAGTTAATTCTGTGGGTCTATACCACCAGAGGATTCCACTACCCAGAAAGATCTCTCTCATGGCCAGATAAGCTGATTTTAAAAACAATTTTACTGCCAGAGTGGCACAAGGAAGCCTCAGTGAACTGGAGAATTGGAGAATCTGGACTCAACTCTGTGTGCAGCCCTGATTCATGTTATTAATTGGTTGTCTTGCTGTAGCACCAAGTATCAGCAGGTACGTGTTGTCTCTGGTGTGGGAGACTGCACATTGCAGGATGGGGGACATAGATCATTTATATTTTGTAAAGTGCTCAGATCTGGCAATAGATTTTGCTGAAAGACTGGCTTGAAACCAGCAAGTTTGTTCCTAGTGCTTTTTGTTACAAAAATGATTACACATTTTAATCTTACTGTAGAACATCAAAACTCACAGGTTTCATAACAGAACTCTGAGTTTCATCTGAAGTTTGACTAGACACACAAGTCACAGGTGGGACAATGGGTTCCCAGGCCATGCGCCCTAAGTCGGGGTGTTGGTGATGCAGAAACTGCTATAGCAATTTCATTGAATTAGGCAAAGGCATTAAATTTGTTGTTTGCCATGTTTTGCATAACAGTTCTGGCAACTACCAGGTACATCGTTAGCACAGCACTGGGAGTCCTGGGCACAGATCTGGGGAAGTAAATGGAGCCCAAGCATGATGTTACGAAATTTGAAACACAGAGTAAGGTCACATCTCCACTTGTGGGAAGATTGATGGGGCGGCGGTCCATCTTCCGGCATTCGATTTAGCAGGTCTAGTAGAGACCCGCTAAATTGAATACTGAGGGTGCCTCCATTGGTGCCGATACTCCTACTCCTCCCGAAGAGTAAGGGAAGTTGACGGGAGTGTTTCTCCCATTGACCTCCTGCTGTGAGGATGGTGCTGAAGCTTGGCTTAAGGTACGTGGACTCCAGCTGCGTTTTTTACGTAGCTGGAATTGCATACCTTAAGCCAACCTTCCCCCATAGAGTGCAATTGGCCTAAGACAAATGCAAAAAAGAATTTGATGCAGCACTTATTGAAGTTGCTGGGAAAACTTGCATTGACTTTGATGGGAATAGGACTGAGTCCAAAATGTGAAGTCTGAGCGACAGTAGCTAAATCAGACTAGATGAAATTTCCTGTAGGTAGGTAGGCTGACCTCACTATCAGGATTAATTCTTTTCCTGCCCATTCCTGAAAACCTAAGTAACTGCTTAGTGACAACAACAGAACTACCAGCATGTACAACCCCTAGCTCCGTACATATATAACACGAAGCCCAATCTTCTTTTATCCCCTTAGCAACAAAAGTTGGCACCTGTGATATTTGTTTTCAACGACTGACACCATGAATTTGAACTTACATCTGTTTTGCTGAGTTATGGTAAAACAATCTTAGTAACTGCAAAAAGCAACTCTAATTTGGACAATACTGGCCCGATCATTTCCAGTTTGCTGTGCCTCTTCTTTCATTTCACATTCCACCCTGAGAACGGTGCACTAGAAGCACATGACAAGTCTCTTATATGCTTGGGCTTGACAGCTTGACCTATTCCCCGCTATAAAACTTGCTTATATTAAAGTTTTCCTAATGTCTTTTATAGTTCATCTGTGAAGGATTGTCCACCTGGTGCCTTATCACAGCCTCTGGAATGAGGCCAGGAGATGGCAACAACATGCACTGCTACAGGGGATAACAAGGATTCTGTTATGACTGGGAACGTTTACAGTACTATAAATAACTCTATCAATATTGTGATAATGGCACTTTAAAGAGGTCTATTTTACAAGTGTTGAGTGTAAGAGAGACGGCAGCTGTGCTCATTAATTCTGAAGTATGTTCCTCTCTATGTACAATTTGCAGGTGTAACAATAGGAGTGTTGACTCAATGGAGGTCTAGATAATGTTTAGATTAAAAAAAAAAAAAAAAAAGGTCACAGTAGCATGATTACTTCCTAACAAGTCTTTATTATGTTTGGCAGAAGGAAAGCAAATGATAGTTTAATTGAAAACAATATAAAGTCAAATGGAACTTTGTTACAGACTTTAGCTCTTTGTAAATAGCTTCCCCTCCCCCAAAGGGCAAGTACCATAATTGACAGCAGTAGATCTTTGATAATTAATTGCAGTAAATTATCACTTGGCACAAAAAAGCATAATTCTAATTAATTTGCAACCTTTCCAGCATAACACTGAATTGAAAATGGCACTGCTGTAATTTTTTTAAGCTACTGTGAACTGAGGTTCGAACTACAATGTGCTGCTTTTATATATTTTCTGTGTTCATTGTTAGACTTAGATTATGGCACTATTTCCATGGGATCCTTGGGTCACACAGATGTCCCATTTGGGCAAAATATTCCTATTTAGCCTGAATTAATCTTCTGGAGAATGTGAGAGTATAAATAATGACAGATCCATGCAAAACAGCTTTGGCCAGAGTTGCTCTAATTAGTAATGCCATGATTCAGAGATATTGTTAGGACAAGAGAGTGGAATCTGGACTCACGGATTCTAATTTCTGACTTTCCCATTGACTAACATTGAAGTGTAATCCATAGTCCCTTTTTATTCACTGTTTAATCCAGACCAGCATTTAGAGAGAACCTGTGGTGATACTAGACAGACCAGTCTGTGCTTAGTTAGTACTACGGGTGAGAAAGGTTAACCAGTTAACTGCTAAGCCTCAGCCACCAATTCCGGTTAGCCATTGGGGGCTGGAACAGCCTGGCCACAGTCCCCCTCTACATCGGTTAACCTGTTGAACACTACTTTTAACCGGTTAACCAATCAAACAGGATTTTACATCACTAGTTAGAACCAGGGAGATTTAGGTCCTTCAAGGTATGTCTACACTGCAATGTGAATCCAGGGCCTGAACTCAAGTTTTAAACCCCCTTCCACCCACATACAAATTGTGTTAGCTTGGTGAGGGGGGTCTGAGCCTGAATCTAGCCAGGACTAGGGATGTAAAATCCTGATTAATCAGTTAACTGGTTAAATGTTGGGTTGAGATCCTTGAATATGAGTTACTAACTAAGTGTTATTATACATTACACCAGACCAGCTTTCAAAGATGAAAGAAGTACATACTGAAATTGAACTGAACAATTCTTTGGGTCTGTGACCCCAGCTATATTCATTTTTCCTCCTTTGCCGATTACTGTTAGCCTTGATAATAATGATCTCAAAGACGATATTAGCAGCCCAGCCCACACTACAATTTAATCTTGATTGCAACAGATCAAGGTTAGATTTAATTGCTCCATGATTAATTAGAAATAGAAACGAGGCATAAACCCCCTTTATTTCCATTCTAAATCAAGAAACTGTTTGCATTCTATTGGTGCTCCTGTTAGAACAAATCATTAAGCTATAAAAGATTACATCTGGGCTAGAATTAAAGTCAAGCCGATTCATTAACCCAAATGGTGGCCTAGAGATTACTGACACAGTATTGCTGCTCTGGTGATCAAAGGATCAAGGGATACATGACCAGATGACCCTAATTGAAACAATCTCCACTGAATTTTATAAATGGATGAACTTGAAAGGACTAAGAAGATATTCACTAACTTCTGTCAACATGGAAAATAAATTGGTTCTAGTAGCTTTGCTGAATAAATATCATAATGCAAAGGAATGGTGGTGGTGGGGCGGGGGAAGGATAATGGCTTTAAGCAGAACATAGGACAAGAATTTTTTTTTTATTAAATCATGTTAGATCCTTATCCAAGTGTTTCAGGGCTGCCTGTTATAGCTGTTGAAATGTGGAATTTACAGCTGAAAACTTCATCATTCCTGCCCCGCCAATGACTCATCAGACCTGACCTATCGGGAATATCTTCTCTTGGGGTTATCCAATAAATCTGTCCGCATGCAAGGCCTATCCCTAGAAAAATCTTGCCAGTTGGGTTGAATTAGGTATGATAGTTTTATTATGTGAGCTACTGTTCACCAGGGATTGAGTAGAAATCACCAAACATATTTCACTCAAGATTTCAAGATGAACTTGAATGTTGTTCCCAGTGGTGAAAAGGCCAGATTTTTAACTCACTACACCTTCCAGGTTATAGGCTTTAAAAAAGCATTAAAGATAGCTGTGGATGCTTCGTTCAGATACCACTGAGCTCCATGAGTTCGGTTTGTGTTTCAAATTTTAAAGACAAGCAATAGGCTTAAGAATTAGGAGAGAATTGAGGAATGGCTTCTTCTGAAAGCCTGGTATAGACATTAGTATAACTCTGAATATCCCTTTGTGGAAAATTAGGAGTAGCTGAACATAAGAACTTCTTGAAGACAGGGACTATAATTCTTGTTATGAAAAGGGAAGAATTGGATACAGATAACTAGTGATGGACAAATTTCAAAAGGATCCAGGCTTGTGCTTAGTTCGGATAAGCACACACAAGCTTTGATGTATATCCAAAGCTTATCTGGACCTCCCGGGTCTGTAAATATTGGGATGGAAATCTTGCAAGAACAGGCTGTCTCAAGAGATTTTTCCTTTTGTATTTTGAGCAAGTGTTTCCCAGTCGTGATGTAAATACAAGAAGAAATAATAATGACGATAAATAATACTTAACACTTAAATAGTGCTTCACATCTACAAACAATAACCAAGAAATGAAGAATTACCCTTCTTGGAATGTTTTGTGTTTGCAGCCCCAGGTCTAGCCAGAACCAAAAGGGCAAATGAAAATAACTGGGGAGAAAAAGTGACCCAAACTTTTTTGAACCTCTAACGATGGTATGGTCAATTAGATTTGGGGCAGCTTGAATTTTATCAGAACTGGTGCAATCATTTCTAAAGGTAAAATACTGTAAAATACTGTACAGGCTGAAAATAAACAGGAACCAAATCCATATAAGAATTCTGTTTTCTTAACAGAATGTGTGTGTGTGTGTTTCACCTTGGCTGCATCTAGACAGGCAAGATTTTGCGCAAATACTTTTAATGGAAAAGTTTTTCCGTTAAAAGTATTTGCACAAGAGAGCATCTATACTGGCATGTGCCTTTGCACAAAAGATTTGCTTTTGCGCAAAAGCATCCGTGCCCAGTATAGACGCTCTCTTGCGCAAGGAAGCACCGATGGCCATTTTAGCCATCGGGCTTTCTTGCACAAGAAATTAACGTTCCTGTCTACACTGGCCCTCTTGCGCAAGTATTCTTCCGCAAGAGGGCTTATGCCTGAGCAGGAGCATCAAAGTATTTGCGCAAGAAGCACTGATTTTGTACATTACAAAGTCAGTGTTCTTGCGCAAATTCTCGCGGCCAGTGTAGACAGGCGGCAAGTTTTTGCGCAAAAGCAGCTGCTTTTTGATGGGGCATAGGAGGGGGCTCCGGCTTTGGGGGGTGTCAGGGCTGGGATGGAGGGACTTACCTTCAGCAGCTCCTGGTCAACAGTGCAGCGGGGGTGCTAAGGCAGCTTCCTGCCTCTCCTGGCACTGCAGACCATGCTGCACCCTGGAAGCAGCCAGCAGCAGGTTCCTGACCAATGGGAGTGTGGACCTAGTGCGGGGGCAGGAGCAATACTTGGAGTTCAGTGCACCCTCTCCCTCACCCTCCTAGAAGCCAGGTCCACTGCTGGCCACTTCTGGGGTGCAGCATGGTCTGCGGTGCCAGGAGAAGCAGGAAGCTGCCTTAGCACCCCCACGGGTCACCTGATCCCACTGCAGCAATGAGACCCAGTGCCTGACATTCCATGACCAGTTTGAAAACCACTGCCACAGTGCACACTGTTCAAAGGCTTATGCAAGATAAGCTAGTGGGCTCAGTTCAGTTTCCATTTGGAAGTGTGACCCAGCCACAAAACTGAGATTCAAGTCCAGATCTGATCTTTCTTAAAGTTCAGTGTCATCTCTATTTATCATGAATACCCGCCCCCAAACACCCCACATCATATCATTTGGCCTCCTCAAATAGCAGAAAAGCCAAGGATTGAATAGAGATGCAATCTACCTGAACCTCTTGTCTCTCCGTCCACATCAATACTGGGGCACATTGCCAAGTCAGCGTTGGGCAACTTGCATTGCTATCATTGTGCATAAGGTGAAGGCGCACAAGGATCCTTCACCAACCTTTGCTTTTCTGAGGTAAGGGTAAGAGCAAGCACTGTGTGTGCATTCAGGGCAACTAAATGACTGTATATGCAGAAGGAGGTGGGAGAGGGGGCAGTGGAGGAAACAGGGCAGTGACCCAGCTCTCTTCTTAGAGTTGCTGATGACCTCGTCCAGCTCTCAATGATGTCAGTGGGAATGGACTTCAAATGGCTTGGACTCATTTGGAGCTGGCGAGGCACAGAGAGGGGAACAATGTTCCCTCTAATTTTTTCCATCCATGTGTGCATTTTTCCATCCACATGCAGAATAATATTTTATGTGCAGCAAGCATGTGCAAATGTGCACCAGTAGGAGCAAAAAAGCCTATCTGTAGGCGCTCTGCATATCAGCTGGGTGGAATTTGAATCTCTCCCAAGTGGCCACAAAAGTGCACAGCTTATAGGGAACACTGGAGGGGAGCAGGCGGTGCTATTCTCAGGAATGTTGCATCTGGCTTGCTATCCCTGCATCCCAGAAGCTGAGGAGAGGGCTCTGCCCCCAACACGCACAATCTTGACCCTCCAGAGTAAGACAACCTAGACGGACATATTAAAAGATAAAATCAACAAGCTTGCTATGATAGCATGGAATGTCAAGAATAGGAAAACATACAAACGTAGCCAACATAGGAAACAAAAATCCCTATTCATATTCAGGAAGCAACAAATCAGGTCTCACTCCATTGTCAGAACCATTTAAATCATCTTTGGTCATGTCCTCCTTTCTCTTTTTAGCTGCTCAGTAAGACATATTTTGGCATATTCGTATTCAGAAAGGATATATATATATATATATATATATATATATTCGATAGTGTACGTGAAAAAGAGCTGACACATTAATATCCAGGGAAGTAAAGCAGGATACAAAAAATCAGTATTTCCCCCCATCTTGCTTGTTCCTCCTTAGACAGGTCACAAAAAGAATGAATTTTCATTTCAAGAGATCCCAGAGCACTGTTTTGTTTCCAACCTGTGTATTTCTTTCGTTATCAAGAACAGCTGTAAAGATTGTGATTAAAATTCTATATATAGCAGCAGAATTAAATAAACACATTAATAACACTGTAAATACTTAGCATGTTATACTTATATACTCTATTTATATGAACTTTGCAGTTCTCTTTGCACTTGGCAAAGGACAGTATTTTACAGACTGAAAAGCTGAGACACAGACACCTTCAAGCCAACACTTTCAATAAACATAGACAGGAACAAACAGGCATTGAGCATCCAGTCAGGGGCTCAGGTAAAGCAGGGTGTTCAGGGATTTTTCAGAGCTTGCATTTGGCTGAACCCAAATTGTCAGAATTGCCATTGGCTTTTGTATTTCATTGCATGTCAAGAGAACATGTTGGGGGTTAATAGATAGCAGGTTTAAAACAAACACAAGGAAGTATTTCTTCATGCAGCGCACAGTCAACCTGTGAAACTCCTTGCCAGAGGATATTGTGAAGACCAGGACTTTAACATAGTTGAAAAAAAGAACTAGATAAATTCATGGAGGATAGCTCCATCAATACTTATTAGCCAGGATGGGCAGGAATGGTTTTCCTAGCCTCTGTTTGTCAGAGGCTGGAAATGGGTGACAGGAGAGGAATCACTTGATGATTTCCTGTTCTGTTCACTCCCTCTGGGGCATCTGGCATTGGCCATTGTAGAAGACAGGATACTGGGCTAGCTGGACCTTTGGTTTGACTCAGTATGGCTGTTCTTATGGGGGTGAGCTTAGGGGATCAAAACTGAAACAGAAATTTTAGAAGTGCCTAAGGGCACCACAGTGCTGGTCCAGGTGCTCAAAAGTTAGCTGTATTAGAGGCACTGCCAGGCCACGTGGCATGAATTAAGGTGCTCAGAGCAGAAAGCACTTGATGGGTACTCTTCAGTCATTGCACCATTAAAGTAGCCAGCACAAGGAGAAAAGCCAATCCCAATTCCCCTGCACACAAGCACACAAGAGTCTGAGTCAGGGGAAAAGATATAAGACAGATGCATACACAAACCTTGTGAGGGTTTATGGAATGTATAATGGGGGAAATGAGTCAGAAATAGGGAAAGGCTAGGAAAGGTGGTGAGGAGGGAGTAAAAAGGGTTGTGGGGAGGCTGTTGGGAAGGACAGCAATGGGGAAAGGTTGTAATGTAACTCCTGGCCATATTAGGTCTGTAATAATGAGGCTGATGAAGACAAGGAGGTGCCAGCTAAGGGAGGCAGAGTCTTGGAAGAAGAGTAACCTCTGTTGAGTGGAGGTGATGAGGCAGTTCCCAGCTGTGATGTGTACTGAGAGTCATGTGTAAAATCTTCTCAGAGAGAGTAGTTGTAAAAGTAGCATGAAACTCGGTTTTCAGTCAATCAGTCACTGATAACCATTTATCTAACCTAACCAATGGAATCCATTTGTTATCTCAGGGTTAAACTACTGCAAAATGCTATACCTCAAACTAGCTTTGAAAGCCAACCAGCAATGTCAGCCAGCATGCACTGCATCCAACCCACCTACTATGTAGGGCACACACCTATAATACATTACACCTTTGCTCCTTCCTCTATTTCAGTTTTGTGAGTGTGAAGGCTTCATAGCTGCCCATATGCTGTACCACATTATCACTGAAAACCTCATGTTTGCAACAGGAGAAAACCTCTGATCCTCTGCACCAAAAGCAATGGTCTTTGTCAGCTGAGATAAAAGAGGATATCCTTTACCTTTTAGCAATGTAGGGCCTATGACACCATTGAGAATGTTCAAATGCAGGCAGAAGAGAACAGCTGCATGCATATGAACTTGCCAACTCATTGAAAAGGTTTTCTAGCAAAATGTGGTTCATCTCAGGAACATTGAGAATCATTCCAAAAGAAAATGTTTGTTTTCATGCAAACTGTCATATGAGTCAGTCGGTCACTAAATGACTTTTAGAATGATATGTAGTATAGTACACATTTCATGGAGTTGGGTGCATCTGAGAAATTAGATGTTAGCTAAAAATGTTATTACTTTATGACCTTTAATTAGATTTAGATGAAAGGCAGGTGCATGTTCTTGTGGGTAAAGAAGAAAAATGAGAGTCACAATATCTGTACTCTGTTCCTGCCTCCATCACAGATTCATTATGTATCCTTGACCAAATTACTTGATCTCTCTGTGTCTGCTTCCCTAAGGGTACATCCACTCAGCTAAAGTTGAAATAAACTACGCAACTTCAGCTGAGTCAATTGTGTAGCTTAAGTCAAAATAGCCTAACTCAGCTTTTGGTGCTGTCTACACAGCAGGAAGTTGAAGGAAGAACATTCTTCCTCTGACTTCCCTTACTCCTCATGAAATGAGGGTTACAGGACTCACAGCAAGAAGTCCTTCATCTGGACATTTTTTTGAAATAATGGCTTGCTGCGTAGATGTCCATTTTGTCATTTCGAAATAACGGTGGTTAATCCAAAATAACGCTGCTGTGTAGACGTACCCTAAGGGCATGTCTACACTGGGGAGTTATTTCAAAATAACAAGGCAGACGTCCACACTATCAAGCCTGTTATTTCAAAATAATGGGCTTGTTAATTTAAAATAATAACTCCTGCTTGTGAAGAGGAATAAACTTATTTGAAATAGTTATTTTGTGAGTTATTACTTTGAAATAACTTATTTCAAAATAACCTGGTAGTGTAGACATAGCCTAATTGTAAAATAAGGATGATAATATTCACATTGAAGATTAACTGTTGTCTGTGAAGCCCTTTGAGATCCTGGGATGGAAGACTTTATGTCAATGGAACATGAAATCTTTCACAGTTACATACACTGTATAGCAGACAGAGGAGTGCTTATTGCACACTTTACAATGTTGAACAGAAATAGGCAACTTTAAAGTTATTTGCAAACATTAACAGCATAATGTTTGTCTGTGGGGTCAGCTGTTCCTGTATTCCTGTCCCTGTATCTTTTAGCACAGCTCTGAGGCAAAGACCCTAGTAAGTAAGCAATCCTACTGAAGTCTAAACTGAGCTTCCAGTATTTATGCCTCTTCTACCAGGAACGTTCTCTTTATTCCTGATGTTGCAGCTATCCCAGCAGAGGAGAAAAATGGAGCCTGTTTCGCCTGCACTGCTGCTGCAGGAATGGGCATTCAACTCAGAAAGAGAGTGGGTTTTTTACACTAGCTATGTTCAAGTACTCCAGTCAATTGCCTGTCTCTTCCAGTAGATGATGCTAAAGTGTGATTGTTTTGAGCAGCCTTACGGAAAGAATGGGATATACAGGGAAATCTAATTAAATAACTCTCTAGTTTTCCTCCCTGTGTAGTCAGAGAAAGATGTAACAAATACACTGAAAAAATGGGGCCCAATCCTGCTCCTATTGAAGTCAACAGAAGTTTTGTCATTGACTTTAAAAGTAGCAGGGTTAGTTCTTTTGCCTATATTTAATAACTGGTAGGTTACTAAGCACACTGTTGGTATGACTAGATCTCAGAGCACAAATCACTTAGAATGATATATTTCACACCAATCACATCTACTTGCTAGATACTTTTTAAATGTACATGGCACCTAATAGTAGCAACAAAAGATAGCGTTTTGTTGAGAGATGTTCCCCGCATTTGGGTAAATATTCACATTTAGCCAAAGATATGGGTCAGTGGTTGAAATGTGTAGTGAGCTGTAAAGTTTGGGCCCAGAACGGAACTTCTTCAGAGTTTGGGAGAGTGGGAAAGAGTTTGTCTAATTGTGTCAGTGTTTTTTTGTAAGCTTGTAACATACCATTAAAAGGTTCCCTCTGAAATGTAGTTTTCAGCTCAAGGTCTTAGGCTGGGAGCACATTTTTATTGTAAATACTGAACAATTTCAGTATATTTTTACTGAGAAAAATACACTAGTGTCCTTCAAGTTTTGATTGAAAAAAATTCTCTAGCTAAAATGGGTTTGGGATTTGTTTAAAACAAATTAGTAGACTGTTTATCCACAACATTTACAAGGCTTTGGGGGGGGGGGTAGAATATAAACAAACACACACATACTTTTTGATTGAAAACATCTAAATTCTTAGTAGTTGAAAAATAAGGCATATATGGGAACATATGCATCCTAGTGCTGCTGCTGTGTTTCTGTAGTGCCATAGTTTGACATTTATTACACGGATGGAAAGGGTTTTTCCATCATGGTAGTGAATCAACTCCTCCTCGAGATGTAGCTAGGTTGACAGAAGACTTTTTCTACACCAGGGCTCAGGTTGGCTTACTTCAGAGGGTATGAATCATACCCCGGAGTAATATAGCTAGGTCAGCCTAAGTTTTAGGTGTTGACCAGGCCTAACACAGGCTATGTCTAGACTGTAGAGTTTTTCCAGGATCCTGGAGGTATCCTGGAAAAACTCTGCCGCATCCAGGGAACATGTCCGCTTTTTCGGAACAGTTATGAAAAAGCGGGCGTGTTCTTTCGGCATCCCTGTACTTCTCTCAGTGAAAGGAATAAGGGATATTCCGAAAGAGTTTTTTCTAAAATTTGGCCCCGTGTAGATGGGCCAAATTTCGGAAAAACCTCTTCTGGAAAAAACGCGGAAAAAGATACTTGTGTATCTTTTTCTGATAAAACTCTGCAGTCTAGATGTAGCCACATACTAAGAAAGGTCCCTGCCCCAAAGAGCAAAGCAAGAAAAAAGGTGGAATGGGAAAGGAATCACAGTGAAGTTAAGCAAGTTGCCCAGGATCACACAGCAGATCTGTGACAGAGTCAGAACTAGAAGCCAGCTCTCCTAATTCCCAGTCCTGTGCCATGTCCACTGGCCTACACTGCCTCGATGCCTTGGTCTATACTAGGGAGTTATTTTGGAAAAACTCCTCTTATTCTGAAATAAGAAGCCGAACGTCCACACTACCAAGCCTGTTGTCTCGAAATAATTGGCTGGTTATTTTGAAATATTAAGTCCTGCTTTCCATGAGGAATAATGCTTATTTTGAAACAGTTATTTCGAAATAGTGGTAGTATGGATGCTCTACTGCTGCTATTTTGAAATAACTACTCCCCAGAGTGCTTCCTGGGCCTCTAAGGAAGCCTGCCTCAGACTAATTTTGAGACTCCCTTGTAGTGTGGACACTCTATTTCAAAACAGTTATTTCAGGAGTTAATATTTCAAAATAAGTTATTTTGAAATAATTTCCTAGGGTAGACATGCCCTATGTGAATACACAGGTCTGTTTTACCGATTTTGGGCTGTGTGATATAGAGGCCTCATGTATAAGTGTCTCTACAGAGACATTACACACCATGTCATCAGTCCAACAATGAGGTTTCCGGCTGACACGTTTCAGTGTGTCAGAGATATGTGCTGGCTGGGATACTTGGAGGATACACTGAGGAGCACTACATGTCTGGGCTTTTCTAAGCACTTCAGTAATGCTCTCAGGGCACGTCTACACAGGAGGGCTAAAGCCAAAATAAGCTACACAACTTGAGCTATGTCATTGCACGGTTTAAGTCGAAATAGCTTATTTTGGCTTTTGGCACTGTCTATACATCAGGAAGTCCGAGAAAGAGCACTCTTCCTCTGACTTCCCTTACTCCTCGTACAATGAGGGTTACAGGAGTCGGAGTAAGAAGTCCTCCAGCTCAACATTATTTTGACATTATGTCGAAATAACTGCTTGCAGTGTAGACGCGGACTATGTTATTTCGGAATAATATCAGTTGTTCCGAAATAACACTGCGATGTAGATGTACCCTCAGTGCATCATGAGGTGCATTAAAACCAAACTGCCTGGAAGCAACTTTTGGAAGCCCTTTTCACCCTATAAAGTTTTTTTTAAAAAGAGATACTGCAAGTGCTCTATTAAACCAACACTGAATTTCTGCAGCTTTGTTTGATGCTAAAAGAACAACAGAGTCAAGACAACCACTTTGTTCTCTCTGCCTAAGCACTGCAAAGTTGTCAAGTAAGTAGGCAATGTTTAGCACCCCATGCTCTATAAAGGCACTGACATAGATGTGTCTACATGTGTCTGTTATTAAATCAGAATAACCTATGCAAATTGAGCTGCGTATCTTATTTTGAAATAGCTTATTTCGAAATAGGGAGCGTCTACACAGCACTTATTTCAAAATAGAGCTCTCTTCCTCCGACTTCCCTTATTCCTCATACAATGAGGGTTACAGGAGTCGGAGGAAGAAGTCCTCCAGCTTGTAAGTATTTTAACACTATTTTGAAATAACTGCCTGCTGTGTAGATGCAGACTAAGTTATTTTGGAATAGCGCTAGTTATTTCGAAATAGCGTTGCAGTGTAGACGTACCCATATGGAATTAAGGGCGGAGTAACATACCGTACTCTGAACTTCACTCAGTTTACATCAGAAACAGAACTTCATTTGAATGTTGTTTTTAGGAACTGATGTTCCTTTCAGTCCAAATTCCCTTCTGATTTGCACCATATGCAGCTCCACTGAAGTCAAGGGATATACCCAGCCAGTAATTCAGGACAGAATTTGGTTCTTCAAATACCATCCCCACAGGCAGGGCTCTTAACTATTTTTTGAAAGTCTCAGAGGGGTAGCCATGTTAGTCTGTAACTTTAAAAACAATTAGACTGCTCTTTATTTTTTTAAAGGTATTCAAGCAAGGTGGGTCTCACTACACAACTTCTAAGGGCATTCATTTCAAACCTTGTCCATTTCTCTTTCACCCCTCCATAATAAGGCCCAGTAGAAGAGGAAGCCAAAAAATAACATACAGAATACATTTATTCAAATAAGTAAGTCCACTCATCTCTTTAGATCAATCCTCTTCCTTCCTCTTCTTTTCCCCAGATCCATCCATGAGTAACACAATCTTCAAAACTCACTGGATACATTTCGCTTAAATAGTACTGAAAGGAACTCAAACAAAAACAAATATAGCAACCACCTCAGACCAAGCAAACTGGGGAAGCCAAAGACAGAGGATAAAAGCTGGAACAAATGCTGCATTAACTGGGCACTGGGAGGAAAAAGAAAGAAGGAGCCAGTATGAAGCTAAGGGACATTTGCTTGTGTAGGTCAGCTGCAGAAAACAGAGTTACATGAAAATTGGAAATTATCTGGTGAAAATTTGTTTTTAGGAAGTTTTGATTTGGTTGAAAAAAAATAAAAATTGTTTGTTTAGTTGTAATTGAAATACATTGAAGCAGCAGTTTCATAAAACCCAAGACTTCATGAAGTGGAATCTAAAACAGTGTGTAATCAGAAAGCATATTGATTTTGCATATATGGACCTTCTCAGCTATCATTACATCCCAGATGTTTCTGACCATTAATATGGGAAGGATTCGTTTTGTTTCCACTTAGGAAGATGGGAGGTAGTATTAAGTGTGGGTTTGTTTCATTCTTAATATAACGACTTCATGCACATCATGTCAGTGTCATTTTAATATTAAATTAGTGTTCTTTTTCATATTTGTACAGTGCCTATCCCAATGGAACCCTGATCTCAGATTAAGTCCCTAGGTTCTACATCAATAATAAAAAAGTAAAATAACTTCTGGATGGCAGAGTCTTAAACTAGATAAAATAATAAAATAAATTTAAAAATACATACTTAACCTTTTTCACCCATAAATCTCCAAGTGCATTTTAAAGGAGAATTTTACCATCAATCTCTGTGAATTAAATCTCTTTAAATTAACTCAGACTATTTGTGGTTTGAAAGAGCATGTTTACAGTTGAAACAAGAGCACCATTTAACTTCTTCTCATTTCTCATTGTGCTGATTTACAGCTGAGTATTTCTGCAGCTAACTCTTATTTGTAAAGTTGGCATTTGTTGTGTTTTGCAATCCAAAAATTCTTTTAATTCCCTAACACTAGAACAATATTCCATAGAATTGCTCTGATTTACAGGACTAGTTGCACAGATGTCCTCTTTTCCCAAACCAGATGTACAGAAGGCTGCTTCCAGCTTAGCCCAAACTGGAACATGTTGACAGAATAACATAACTGAGACCAGACATATTGCATTTTACACTAGAGGTCACACAAAAAGCACAGCCTGCATATAGCATGAACTGCTTTACATAAACATACATTTGGTTCAGCTTTGGTGCATGGATTACCAAAAGAATGTTGGGGAGAACTCCAGTTAAAAAGATATAACAGCCATTCAACAAACTATTGCAGAGCTTGTATGCTCTCAACAGAATGAGTGTGGCAAAAAGAAAAGTCACAGAGAAACATATTTGTGCACAATATTTCATAAAGGTGAGAATAATTTTGTAGGTGTAACTAAAAAGATTTTTTGATACCTTTCTTTCACAGTTCAATTATTTTAATTCAGCAATATTCTTACTGAACCAACACCTTTCACCAGCAAGAAGCTGAAAGTAATAAGAAGATAAATAAGAAAGCAGATAAATAATTGGGACAACTTAGGGTATGTCTACACTGCATGCTTATTTTGAAATAAGCTATTCCAGAATAGTTATTCTGAAATACCTTATTTCGAAATAGCACGTCTATACTTTAGGGAAGCCTCTAAATTAGTCCGAGGCAGGCTTCCCTAATGTAGACATTCTATCTTGATTTAGAGCCCCAGGAGGCACTGGGGAGAAATAACTTAGAATGATCCTGGTGAGGGGCTATTTCGAAATAGCAGCAGTGGAGCATCTACACATGCCTTATTTTGAAATAGCTATTTTGGAATAGGCATTATTCCTCATAGAATGAGGTTTACAGATTTTGGACTAAGCCATCTGTTATTTCGAAATTATTTCAAAACAACGGAATGGCTTTGTAGACACTCTCATTGTTATTTCAAAATAACACTAGTTATCTTGAAATAATGGTGTGGTGTAGATGCACCCTTAGTCTGTAGGAACAAAACAGACTAAGTTGTCACAAGGATTCAATTCTGCTGTCAGTTACCTCTACACAATCCCATGACCTCTCTCAGCAGATATAACTCATGGCAGAGTTTGCCTCTAGTGCTTAGCTGAGGAAGAACATGACAGAAGCTCTTCAGAATTCAGAAGTTAAAAATTTAGAAGAGATTATTCAAGAAAACTAAATACCACTTCTATAACGAACTGAAGATGGACCATGAAAGTGGTGCTGGCATCTTGAACCAGATTAGGTTTAGAATAGAGAAAAGGGTCAGATGTTAAGGTCAAATCAAGGAAAGGGTTCATGTTCAATGAAGCCAAAATTTCATGAGCTTCTCTTTGTGAGACAGATTCTCCTAAAGAAACAGGAATCTCACATGGTATCTATCACGTTGAGATCAACTTTTCTTGTGAGATTTCACCTGGAATAGGAGTGGAAAATAAGGTCTTTCAAATTCTGGATCAGACCTACTGGCTTACAGCAGGCTCGCCACACAAGTCATTTAACCTCTTTGTGTCTCTGTTTCCTGACCTATGGTACTTCTATGGCCCTTATCTGAGGACCTCACAATCTAATGCCTCTATGAGGTAAGGAAGTACAGATTCTGATTTTACAGATGGGAAACCGAGGCAAAGATGGGCTCAGTGCCTTGCCGAAGGTCATACAGGAAGTCTGAGATGTAGTAGGGAACTGAACCCAGGTCTCTGAAATCCTTGGTTAATTCCCCAACCTAATATCCTCCCTAAAAAGTCAGCATTAACACTAACATCTCAGGGGTGTTTTGAGGCTTACTTAATCAATGCTCTGACTGAAAGATAAATGTAAACTATTACTATGAACAATTATATAATAGCAAACTTAATATATACACACTGGAGAGGAAGAATGTAATTAAGGAAATAGATCCCATTTCAAACTATTGAATACCCAAGAGTGAGTCATTTATTTTCCGAACAAAAGTGTCTTTATGGTATCCTTTAAATGATTCAGCATATGACCATAACTGCCTCACTATGTGCTACATATATTTCAAAATGGCCACGCTCTTTTCTATTCATACATAAAAATGCAGTAAGTTAAGAGACTGGAAAAAGAAAAATGCTTTCCAAAAAGCTGTTTTGCCTTGCACTAAATACAATCTTCTTTGGCTTTTGCATAACTTTGAAATGATTTTTTTCCATAGACACAATCAGTCTGTGTAGAATTCTCTTATCTCTTACACTCTAATTACAGTATGACCAAGATTTATGAGTTGATAACTGTATGAATGTTAGACCACAAAGTATCATTTTTATTCTCTCCTGACCTTAACAGTGACCTTTGGGATTACAGGCGCAGAGAAATGTGTGAGTTTTGTGTAGTCAAACAGAGTAATGCAATCCTCCAGCACTGATAATGCAAAGTCTCAGATTTCTGTGACAGAGAATACATTACAGCGGCAAACAAAAGAGCTGTAAAAGAGAGTGGGTGCAGTAGTCTGGGCTCTTTTTGCAAACTTTTGAAAATATACTCCAGTTTCCGTTAGACAACTTCAATCTATCCAAAGTCAAATGTTGAGTCCAAAGCAATGACAAATGAGCCTACTTTTGAGTTTATCAGATTAGTCTGACAGGCCATTTTCTCAATACTTTTTTTGAGAAGTCATAATTCAAAACAGAACCGCAGAACTTTGCATTTTGAGTATTTTGAAACAAAATGTGTATCGAGATATTTGCATTGGTGCATATATTATTGTCTACCATGACTACAATATTATATAGAACAGACACAGGTAGCATGGTCATCTCTGCATAGAGTGCTGGATGGATTTTTTTCCTCGCCCTGCTGCTGACCCACTCTGACACAATGGGCAAGTCACTTCATCTCACAGTGCCTCAGCTTCCCTTCCCCACACTTTCTATTTAGATTGTAAATTCTTTGCAACATGAAGTGTCTCTTAATACATATTCCTACAGTGTTTGCCTCCAATGGGACCTTGATTTCAGATAGGGCTTTTAGGTGCTATTATAATATGCATAAGACAAATAACGAATAATAATAATAATAATAGGAATAGAGTTAGGACCACACTGAGAACTTCTGAATATCCCTCCCATAATTCACATTATATAGTTACGTGGATGGGTGGATGACGTATGTTACAGTTCAGATTTTCAAAAGTACTTAAAACTTTTAAATGCAGGTTCCTTTGCTGAGAATTGTGCCAGCTCACAGCCAAGGCAGCCCTGCATGATATCCTGGGCACATTTTGAAATAAAAGTAACAGCTCCCATTCACCACTGTGTGACTCCAGTGCAACCATATTGACTTAAGATGGTCTCTCCTGGAAGGCGATTCCAATCAGTGGAAGTATAGCAGTGGCAATTTAGGCTCAAAACTCCTAAAGCAGCTGCCTGGATTTCCTCCTCTCTTGCTGGCAATAAGATGTCAGCCAAATCCTCTATCCTGTGCTATTTTATGAAGTGGCTAAAACAACTTCCTTGTGGACCCCGGATCTTCCACACTTTTAACATGACAGCATGGTCTAACACATTTTGCACATTCACACCAAGAGGATCATATTGCTGAAAGGGACAAAAATCTTTTCTGCTCCAGATAGATAGCAACTCTGATTCCACTTTTGGAAAGGAGGGAGCGTTGCCTTCAAAAAGCACATAGTAGGCAAGTGGAGGTTCACAGAAGCAATCCAGGGCAGCAAAAGACCGAACAATCAGAACTCTTGAGTTTTTTTCAGATTCAGACATTGACTGAGATTGGGAAGTCAATTAACTTTTCTGTGCCCAAGCTTATCCATCACTAAAAGTGTTATATACTTCTTTAGTATATGTCCTGAGAAAGTCAGGAGGCTGATGAAGAATATCGAGGTGAAAGGTACTGTACATAAATTACATGATAAGATCAGAGGTTTAATTCAGGCCTATTTCTAATACTATATTAGTATTTACCTATGTATAGTTACTATATATCCAAACTATTCTTGTGAAGGGCTCAATAGCCTAGAAGACTAGTAATGGAATACAGGGTCTTTCACTACCAGATGGAATACAGATCTCTTCTGGAAAAATTTCTTCTGAAAGAGAGTGTCCACACTGCACAAGCGCATCAAAAAAGCCATCTGCTTTTTTGAAAGATAGCATCCAAACTGAATGGATGCTATCTTGCATTTCAGCTGTGATTACTATGGACGGAGTGGCCACCAGGCACCTCTGCTTTTTCCTCTTTCCTCTTCTTGCGAAGGAACTCTCTCTTCCCTGTCCACACATGCCTTTTTTTCCGAAAGAGCTCTTTCAGAAAAAGGCTTCTTTCTTGTAGAATGAGGATTACCAATGTCAGAAAAATCCCTCTGTTCTTTCGATTTTTTTTGGAAGAACGTGATTGCAGTGTGGATGTAATTGACGTTTTTTTGAAAAAAAAGCCTTTTTTCAAAAAAAACTCTGTAGTGTAGGTGTACCCTCAGTGTCTTATGTGGAATGTGTTTGGTGACCTCAGTCATAGGTGCTGGAACTGGAGATGCTGCCACATCCCCTGTCTTGAAGTGGTTTCCATTATAGACAGAGTTTACAGTTCAATGGGTCTCAGCACTCCCACTATGAAAATTGTTACAGCATTCCTGGCCTAGGTGCAGTTCTTACTATCCACATCCCACAAAACACAACAATGGGTATATAAGTCACTCATGTGGCCAGGATGACCTGCAGTTGTAATGGTTTTACAAGCAAGGCTCACTTCCAGGGAAGACCCCAGTTCCTAATCTACTGAACTAACCTCCCTGCACGCACAATAATTCCTTTAAAAGAAATTCTTCTTTAGAATTAACTTGGGTATGGTTTTGTTAGAGAGAGCAGCTGTTTTAAAAGTTACTCCTCAAAGCTTTCTTAAGGTGTCCAGCCAGTTATTAAAATGTGCTTTTAAAAATGAGTTGGACCAAATTCTCCCCAAAACAACATATGAGTAATTACCATTGAAATCAATCCTGCAGGGGGCAGAAGAGAGCTCCCAATATATAATAGTCGGCTCCTGACAAAATCCAGATCCTAACGAGGACCTTCAGATGCTACTTTGATATAAAGGACCATCACCAATATCTTTATCAATAAGGGAGGGAATTAGCAAGTAGGAGGGAGAAGAAACAAATGAAAAGCTAGTTTTACTATTAGAGAATACTTGCTTATTAGAATTATTATTGAAATTGCTTTAAGGGAATCAATGCATGAAGTAAACTTATAATAACACGAGGCAGAAATAGCCATTGTTATGTGAATGCATACCACTCCCAGAATAATGGTTTAGGTTGCAGCGTGTTGAGCTAATTAGAGTTTAGGAAGCTATTGAGAAGGAAAATTATCTTGACATTTCCAATTTATCTGTGAAGCAGAGCCAGAAACTGAAGTTTCTAAAAATGAGGTTTCTTTGTCCACATGATGGTGTAAAATGCAATAAAATGCTAAACAGGAAATTAGAACACACATGGAAAATATGTAAATTAAAAAATACCACATTTAAAAATTAATTTGTAAAACATTTTTCAAAAGCAAGAGCATGATTGTACAACACACATCTGCATGTGTTTCGAACCATAGTTATAAAAGTCAAATATGTCTGTTTAGTTCATTATTGCAGAACCCAACAGAAGACTAAGCAATACAATATGTAATTTTCATTGAACAACTTCAAACTGGGTACACTAAAGACCCTGCTCAATAAACCATGCTGATTGTGTGGGTGCATAGGTAAGTTCTGACCTAGGTTACACTACATCGGTTCAGTGGCAGTAGGTTTCCCTGTAACATACCAATTTATTTTCCCACAAAGTCCTCAAGCTCAAGTCTCTGTACTGAAACAAAAGACAGGACTATGCAGCACTTTAAAGACTAACAAGATGGTTTATTAGGTGATGAGCTTTCGTGGGCCAGCACCAAATTGATCTGAGGAAGTGGGTCTGGCCCACAAAAGCTCATCACCTAATAAACAATCTTGTTAGTCTTTAAAGTGCTGCATAGTCCTGTCTTTTGTTTCAGCTAGACCAGACTAACACGGCTGCATCTCTATCACAAGTCTCTGTACTGTTACAGATATTTCAGGGAGTAGCCGAGTTAGTCTGTACAGGATAAACTTAAAAAATAACAAACGGTCTGGTAGCACTTTATAGACTAACAAAACATGTTGATGGTATCATGAGCTTTCGCAGGCACAGCCCACTTCTTCAGATGACCTTTGAGTTTAAGGATGTGCAGACCCAAAATAAACAGGGGCTAAGGGAAAGGGGGGAAGGAAAAAAAAGAAAGGGGCGGGAAACAAGGAGCAGAGGGTATGAAAATATCAAAGGGAAAAACAAGTAGGCGAAGCTGGTAATCTATACGCACCTAAAGATTGGATAGTTAAAAGAAGCAGATAAGGATCATAGGATAGCAATTAGAGAGGAAAGGTACTAATGCAAGAATCTACACAGACAAAGAGCTGTTGGCACCTTCACTGAATGTTAGGTTGATAATGTCCCAGCCATCCATTATCTCGATTGAGGCCATCAGTGTGAGAACTGAATCTGTGGATGAATTGTAATTCTAATGCCTCTCTGTGTATTTGACTTGTAGAATTGGTTTGTGACAAGACAGCCACCTGGAGATCTTTTAAAGAGTGATTAGGTAGATTGAAGTGTTCTCCAACAGGTTTCTGTATGTTCCCTTTACGTATATCTGATTTGTGCCCATATATGGTCAATATAGGATTGACTGAAATCCTTTCAAGATGTTCTAAGGTCACCTATGTCTGATTACCTCTTCACTAATTTATTTTTCCCATGTCTGAGCCTTGGATGCTATGATGTCCTTGCCTTGAGTCCTGGCTTGTTCCTCTGTTGTCAATAACCCTGTTTCCACAGCCTTAATTCTTTCCCATTTAAGGATATTATCTCATTTTCAAAGGCAGCCTGCACACCTTGCACTCCATCTGTACTTCTGATGAATTTTTCCAAGGGCACCTGGAGGTTATCATGATCAATTATTTGCACCGTGGAAGTATTTAGGAGCCCTAACCACAGATCAGAGCCCACTATGCTTGGTGCTGTACAGAAGATCTTTCCATGCAAATCAGGATTGTATGAAGGTAAAAATGAAATAATTGTGTGTGGCTTCCATGTCTAGGCTTGCGAGGCTGTTTTTGCTTATGATTTCAGTGCTGGATTGACAACCCTGGATAATGGAGACCTAACTTTGTGCACTCTGGGCCAGATTCTGATAGCTTTACTCACCCCCAGGAGAGCCAACAGACTAGCCGAGCTGCTGGGCAAGGTGGAAAGGGGCGGGGCCTTATGTAGAAGGGTGGGGCTGGGCATGGCCCCCTCCAATCTTTAGCGCCATCTGGAGCATGCCGCCCAGGGCTCTGGAACGCACCACATAGGTCTCTGGCAATGATTTAAAGGGTCTGGGGATGTGGTTGGTGGCTGGCAGCCCGAGACCCTTTTGAATTGCCAGGCCTCAGAGAAGTTGCCTGCTTTTGCCCCCCATGGCTTGCTCACACTGTGTAATAATCATTCCTAAATACAAGTAGTATTTCCAATACAACTAATGGGACTACTCAAAGAATAAGGTATGTTTAAGCATGCTTAAAGGTAGCACAATCTGGCCCATAAGCAGTATAGCATAGGTAGTTACAAAGCCAGATTCCCTTTCAATGTGCCTCTGAACAAAGTACTGGTAGAGGGAAGAGGATAATTCAAAGCTTTGGCTCTCTGCTGAGATGACCAAGAACAGTGAAAATTACTGCTAACTTGTACAAGGTTTTGAGATGTGGACACCTGTGTAGTGGGAATTGGACACCCCTTTTCACAGGCCGCTGAACAGCCATGAGATTGCTACTCTCAGCTAGTACTGGCTATGTCCTGGTAGCACAAAGATGAAAGGCTCTTTATATTCCATTATCAAGCCCCTGAGACATTCAGTTCCCCCTGGAGATAAATCTGACTTTAAAAAAAAGAAAAGTATCAAGTTTTTCTACTTCGTTAGGCATTTTGAAAATGAACATTAGTTTCAGGAAATATCTATAGAGAATCTGTTCTAGCAGGATATGTTTTGCCCTGAGAAAGTTTAGAAAAAAAAAGATTTTTAAAAAACAGTTAGGGGGCATCCTGAATCTACTGTGTGGCTGCACAGATGGGGGGGAAAACCACATGTAGCTTTTCATCTCAATGATAAATGATAATATCTAGAGGATTCCAGTGGTTTATTCAGTTTTATTTTTGGCAGAGGCAGAAAGCTATGGAAAGAGTAAAGCAGTGTCTTATACAGAACCATTCCTCCTGAAGAACCTTAAAATGCTTCACAAAATTATATGCACTGAGAGCCACTGAAATGCAGCCATCACTGGAATGGAAGTGGCAACTGATCAACACACTGCATGCTATTCAACAGTGAAGGGATGGGAAAATATGGACAAGAATCAGCGTAAACTTATACCATGGGTTAGCACTAGAATCATAGAAATGCAGGGCTGGAAGGGGCCTTCTGAGATCAGGTCCAGTGTTGAGGCAGGATGAAGAAAATACATATGATCCCCAGCAGGTATTTGTCCAGCTTATTCTTAAAAACCTCCAGTGATGCGGATCCCATGCCCTCCGCTGGAAGCCTACTCCAGAGCTAAACCATGCATATAGTTGGAAGAATTTTTCCAATGCCAAATCTAAATCTCCTTTGCTGCCAATTAAGTCCATTACATTTTGTCCTCCTTCAATGGTTATGGAAAACAATGTATCACCATCCTTATTAACAACCCTTAATGTATCTGAAGACTATTCCCAGGTCTCCTTTCAGTCCTCCTTTTCCTCAATACTAAACATGCCCACCCAGATTTTTAAACTTTTGACACAGATCTAAACCTTTTACTATTTTTATGGCTCTTCAGCATGCCCTCCATTTTGTCCACATCTTTCCTCGCATGTGGCACTCAGAACTGGACACCGTACTCCAGGGGTATGTCTAGACTGCATCCCTCTGTCATCAGAGGGATGCAGATTAGGCAGGTCGACATTGCAAATGAGACAGGGATTTAAATATCCTGTGCCTAATTTGCAAAAAAATGTTTGCTGCGTTTTGCCGACTCAGCACTTTGTCGGCAAAAAGCAGCAGTCTAGAGGGGATCTGTCGAGAAAGAAAGCCTTTTTCGACAGATCACTTATGCTTCCTGCAAGGAGGTTTACAGGATCCATCGAAAAAGGCTTTCTTTCTTGACCGATCCCCTCTAGACTGCTGCTTTTTGCCAACAAAGTGCTGAATCGGCAAAACGTGGCGGCCATTTTTATACAAATTAGGCATGGGATATTTAAATCCCTGCCTCATTTGCAATGTCGACCTGCCTAATCTGCATCCCTCTGCTGACAGAGGGATGCAGTCTAGACATACCCCAGCTGAGGCCTCACCAACGGCGAGGAGAGCAGGACAATTACCTCCCATGTCTTACACATGGCATCCCGGAATATTAGCCTTTTTTGCAACTGTATCACATTGCTGATTCTGATTCAGTTAATGATCCACTCCCTTCTTCGTGGGTATGGCTTCCGCACAACAACATTCTATAGACTGAGATGTAGGTCCATAAACCCCTTCAAGGCCTCCTCTGTGATGCTGTGGATATCATCCTGATTCACTATATCCTTCTTCTGACAGTTTTGAAGTCCTGCAGTCTTACACCTAGGCAGGTATTCCATATTTTGTAATGGTGTATTTGATTTTTCCTTCCTTTCACTTTATTGAATTTCACCTTGTTGATTTCAGACCAGTTCTCCAATTTGTCAAGGTAATTTTGAATTCTAATCCTGTCCTCCAAAGTGCTTGCAACCTTTCAGCTTGGTATCATCTGTAAGTTTTATAAGCATACTCTCCGCTCCATTATCCAAATTATTCATGAAAATATTGACTAGTATTATACCTGGGGCTGACCCATGCACATCGGGCAAGAATTTTGTGGAAAACCAAATCTATATTATTAAAACAGAAAAAAATCAACCACTTTTGAGGGGGATTTTTAAAAAAATTAACTAAATTTAATGATAGAGGAATGGATGGCATTGGGCATACAATGGCTGCTGAAACCTTTCAAAATTCTGGGATACTGGTTTGAAAGTTTTGCCCAGGGTCCTGATTTAATGCCCAAATATGTCAATAGGAGTCTATTGATTTCAGTGACCATCGGATCAGGCACCAACTCTGTAGTGACTGAAAGTTGTCACCATAAGACAGATTACTCATTAGCTATGCAAAATGAGTTAGTGGACTCAACTAAATTGGATAGAGACTGGGGTATCTTTGCACCCCTCCCCCAAAGTTGTTTCAATACACAGAGGCTACATCTAGACTGCAGGCTTCTTGCGCAAGAAGCTTTTTCAGAAGAGATCTTCCACAAAAACTTCTTGCGCAAGAGCGCGTCCACACTACAAAAACGCATCGGAAAAGAAATGCGCTTTTGCGCAAGAGAGCGTCCACATTGCATGGATGCTCTCTCACGAGAAAGCTCTGATTTCCATTCACAGAATGGCCACCAGGGCACCTGTGCTTCTTTCGATAGGCTTTTTTTGCACAAAAACCCCGTTTCCCGTCCACACACACCTTTTTCTATTCATAGAAAGAAACTATTGTGCAAAAACCCCTCTCTTCTTCTGATTGACTGTAAATTTACTTGCGCAAAAATGCACTTGCAGTGTGGACGCGCTGCGAGTTTTAGCTCAAAAACAGTTGTTTTTGCGTAAAAACTCTGCAGTCTAGACATAGCCTAAGAAGGCAGCGTTGAAGGAAGATTAATGCTGGTTTCTGTGTCATACCTATCCACACCACAGCAAATGTTATGACTGGTTGAACATCACTGATCTGAGTGGTGCAGTACAAAATAGAAAAAAGACCAAGAGACCCTGCACAAAAGATCCATTAATTTAAAAGAATGCCTTTCATCACTTAAGGCTTTAACCAGTGCTTAATTCTCTTGAAATCCATACAGATAGAAAATGTGAGCATAGGATTCCTGAGATGTAAGAGGATAAGACTGAAACAGCGTAATTATATAGCACTGTAAGATCTAATTAAGGGAAAACATGGAAAGTGCTGTACAGGAAAGAACAAAAATACAGTATTTTGTTCTCTCACATTTACAAGGAAAATGAGAACTAGCTAAATAAGATTTGTGTATTTGTTTGAAATCTGAATGCCAGTAGAAAAATGGATAACATGGCTGAACTGAACAGTATTTTTGCACTGTCACTTCAGCCTTCAGTTTAATGTTATGCCCACATGGCCATTACTGTCTATTAGCATACTAATAAATGTTTATGAGAGTATACTCTAAACTATAAACTTTTACATCTTATTAATTAACCTCATGTGCTGGAAAAGGAATCGCTTAAAACGTACTGCTTTTATAACAGGGGAGACTAGTATATAGGGAATTATCCCATTGAAAATGGGTCTATTTAATCCATTGAAACAGATACATTTCCTGTTATATTTCTCTGTGTGGAGGATATTTCAGATGCTTTTTTCTTGAAACTGCAAAGCGCAGGTGGCAGTCACTTTTACTCTAGAGTATTTCAATTATAGCCTGCTTGTATTGAGAACTTGTAATTCAGATTTTTGTGCCATCTGTTGAACTTTCCTGTTCAAGTTACACCAGCTATAAAGATTTACATTTGCATAGTGTCTTACATCCAGCAGAATCATGAAACACTTTTACACATACTACATAAAGAGAACACTTCACCCACCAATGAGAAGCATTTCTCTCTAAGATGAACAAGACACCTACTTAACAGCACACAGCAAGGGGAAGGATAAAGCACTGGAATGCAACTTAGGATATTTGATCTCTATTCCTGACTGTTCTTTGCTAGGTCACTTAACTGATCTGTGCCTCACTTAAGCAATCTGTAAAGTAAGGCTAAATGTAATAGTGTTTGTGATGTTTTTTTTGTTCAGACCTCATAGATGGCAATAATGAGCATCATAGAAATGCAATAAATACTACTGAAGAGTATGGGACAGGCAGGGAAGAATACATTTGGGAACTGCAATGGGAATGCAATTGCAAGCGAGAGTGGAATTTTGGTTTGCATAACACAAGTATTTACTTGAGATGAAACAACAGTGGTTAACACATCTACATATCAATCCTCTTTAAAATAAATAACACAGATGAGTCTAAACCTAAACTTCTGAGCCAGCCACCTCTAGACTTTAGGAATGTTTTAAATCTAATCTAGATCCAAGTTTTAAAAATAACATTATAATGAGGTTCAACTAAAATGATGGATCTAAATAACTTGAGCTTTATATATTCAGTGTCTGAGTGTAATGGCTTGGCCTTATGGTATTTTTTAAAGAGGCTACTCTTGAATAATGTTCATATGTATCAAAAATAATTTGATCCCAAAATCACAGGGACACAAACCCAACACCCTCCCTATTAATATTTCAGTTTCTTTTCACCCTCTTAGATAAAGGGTGAAAAAGAGACTGTTGTTTCAGGTTTGCTCCTGAAAGTGACATTTGCCCCTTCTCACGTCTCTATTTTTTCTATAACAGAGTGTCTGCAACTCCAAGTAGCATTCTGCATTCATTCTGAGCTGTGCCTTGTCTGTGTCTTATTTACCAGATGTCGTTTTGTAGACGATCTGATGTCTATGTTGTTTCTTATATGTCTTTGTCAGATCGTGTCTACTTTCAGATATGGCGGTTTCAATCACTGATGTAGCAGACAGATGTTGTATGGGGAAATAACTTTCAAATACCCCAAGAGAAGTGTTAGGATTGTACACACAGCTGACATACCAACTGCAATGAAAGATGAACACCTCCCAGTCTCAGAGTCTACCTGAGTCCTTTCTTCAATGCTGAGCTCTGCGCTCTGACCTGAGAGTCTTCTGTAATATTTAAAATAAATATTTTAAACATTATTTTTATTTACTTTTATATCTAGTTGGGGAAAATGAATGTGACTATATCACATGACTCCCTCCTCTTAAATCAACTAATAATGGAGCTTTTGGCTTGAGGAATATGGAAATTCGGCATGCAAAGAATATGTGTGTGTCTTTTGTCCTCTCTCTGACTATCTTATGGGGCAGAAGCAGCAGAGGAAGTGCAGCCAGTAACTTTTTGGACATATTCAATTGCAGGATCATCAGTCTGGCAGTTTTACCTCTGGTGTTTCCTGGATCCAACAGGTTATGTACTCTATATCCACGGGTGGAAGTTTCTCTTTTTGAAGGTAGCCTGTATGTTTTTCAAATGCAGGGCCAAAACCCAGGCCATTTCTATGTCTGTATCCATATCTAGATCTGAATGCAAAGTATGCCCTTTGCAAGGAATGAGATGGGGCTAGCTTAGCTGTCCTTTGGGCAGAAATCTGTGCTACGATTATTAGTGATATAAAAGTATACCCCTTTAAATGGTTAACTGATAAGACTGGACTTATTGATCACCCTGAATGGTTATACATAGGCTCCTGCCCCACTCCTGATGAGCTGGCTGTCACTCCCATGCTGCCGGCTCTGTAGCAGAGCCAGCATTGTGGGCGCAGCAGCCAACTCCCTGGGAGCGGGGCTGCAGGTGGGAGATGGTACACTCCAGTAGCTGCCTTAAAAACTAACCCCAGGAAGGCATCAGCTTCCAGGGAGCCAGCTGCCACATCACGCTGCTGCCTCTGATACAGAGTCAGCTGTGTGGGGCAGCAGCTGGTGTGCACTGCAGGTGAGTGTAACTGTGTAACCACAGAGATTTTCAGCAATTACACAGTTATACAATTTACCCACTTTCTAACATTCCTATTATATTCCTTATGCCACAAAGATGATCCCACACTGGTAGACAGAAATAATACTTGTGTATATGTCAGAAAAGCCCTTTCTTGCTCTGTTGTTTTAACTTGAGATACTTTGACTCAGTAGTGACAGATGACAGAAAGAGGAGCAATGGTCTCAAGTTGCAGTGGGGGAGGTCTCGGTTGGATATTAGGAACAACTATTTCAGTAGGAGGGTGGTGAAGCACTGGAATGGGTGGTGAAATTTCTATCCCTAGAGGTTTTTAAATGCAGGCTTGACAAAATCCTGGCTGGGATGATTTAGTTGGGATTGGTCCTGCTTTTAGCGGAGGGTTGGACTCCATGATCTCCTGAGGTCTCTTCCAACACTATGATTCTATGATTTTGTGACTAGAGGGGAAATGATGAACCTTTATGCATTTATTCTTCAGAAAGTACTCTCAGGGAATATCTGCAATATACCTTCAGAAAACAAAGCCCAAGGTATTAAAATGATTTCAAAATAAATCATAGTCCTGTTTTTTGTTTTAAAATAAATCAATGAGACATTATTAAATGGATTCCACGTTGGTGGGAAACAAACTATGCAAAACAACAAAATGAAATATACCTTGAAGGATAGTCAGATGCAGGGGATAACTTTAGCAAATAGTACGGGATAAAATAGGGAAAAAAACTTTTGAAGTCTTCAGGTGAACTTTTAGAGAGCCATGCACAAGTAGAGTCAATTCTCTAGATAATAGCTGGCTCCATTTAGAAGTTCTCTTAGAAGATTTTTGTTCACATAGCTTGTCTAGACTGCAGATTCTATTTTTTCTCACTTCCATTTCACTTGCATCTACAGTAAAATATGAAATCTACTCTAAATGTCACCCTACAAGAGCTGATGATTAGGATAGTGTTTAAAACACGATTGAATTGCTGGGGTACATTAAGCATTGCAATGTTTTAAGCAGGGGAAATAACTTAATGATGTGGTCTTTAAGACAGTTAATTAGCCTGGCATGTATGAAAGTGTAACACCACCACCTACTGTAAAAGCGAATGTTCTACACTTCAGACCACTAATCTCAGTATGGCTTCATACTGACTGGAAACTGTTAACTCTTTTTATGACAAATGTTTCTGGATATTTGTTTTAGACACAGCCTGCCAACACTATCCAGAGGGTAAGTCCCTACACGCTGAAAATAATCACAATCTGGTTTAACATCCATAATAGAAACAACACATCCAAGGGTTGTTTCTGGGCATAGTACAAGTTATTTTTATAATTACTATGGGTTTTAATTGCTGGTAATCACTGAAATGAAATTTGTGCTGATATAAACTTAGTTTTTAGGAATCCGATTATGATAACACAGTAATACACAGTAATTACATTACCAGCCTGATTTATCCATAGTAAGGCAGAAAGTAAATGATAACAGTCAGTGAATTACTGAATCACCTCAGCAGAGGGTGGTTTCTCCAGGTCAAGGCCCAGGAATGAATTGTATCATTTTTTCCTAACTCCATTCTTCTGATAATGGATAATGAGAGCCTGAATCTGAAATGCTTGGTGCCCTCAACTCCCTTGGGATCTGATGGCATTCAGAGCCTCCCAGGGAATGCTCAGCATCTGAAGGAATGGCCCTTTTAGCCAAGATTTTTAAAAGTGACTAATGAACAGGTGTGCTTTTATTTTTGGGTGCTTATATTCCTGAGTCACCTTAAAGGGGCCTGGTTTTCAGTAAGCAATAAGCACCCACCTTCTGATGCTTAAACTTCTCTAAAGGATTCTGAGGCTGGGCACACAAAATAACTTGGTCATTTCTGAAAATCTTACTCTTTATCTGAAAGCTTTGAGGGCCATCTCTCGCATTCCCCTTCAAGTAGGGTCTATATTTCTTTAAGCAAGGAGGTAATGTTTAACTCCCAAGTTGAAACCAGTACCATTCAGAAATTTCAGTCCTTTTGCCTGCTTGTTTAACCCTTTGGGAGCTTCCTTCCCCCTATAACCTTTCTGAGAAAAGGGAACCAGTTTTGCACATTGCTATTGCAGTTACAAGGTGTTTCGACATGGTTACGGTCCCCAATAAAATGAAATATGCCAGGAGAGAGAAAGAGTGAAGAACAAGGGATAACTGTCAAATTTTCAGGGAGCTAAGGGTGAAATCCTGGACCTAGTGAAGTCATTGGGAGTTTTGCCATCAACTTCAATGAAGGCCAGTATTTCACCCAGAGTGTCTTTTTTCCTACTTCAGTTGTGAAAGGTGATTAGTGCAACAGAATTTTTCCTTCCAGTCAAAGAACAGCTTTCTTGTTTTGCAAATGATGTGCAATGCTGACAGGGATAGTTACACTCCTGATTAAACAAATCCCCTAACAGACCAAGTCTTGTGCTGTTAAACTTGCATGCATTAGTGCACAGGAGACCCACCGTATTTCAGCCACGATGATAGAGTGGGCAGCACTCTGTCAGATCAATTATGTACAAGGCCCATCTTCTCTATGATTCCCTCGATTTTTCCTCCTGACAGTTCACCTTGTGCCCAACCTTCTGTTCTCACTGAGAAAAACTTGCAGACAATAGCAAACTGAGGGCTGTTTTACCTCACCAGAATGTGGCATAAAGTAACTCTTCCTGTCAGATTCCTCACTGCTTTTCAGACAAATTTATCTCCTTCCATTCAGGAAATTTACTTACGTGCACTACAGGCTTGGTTGGTTGGTTTTTTTCTATTACGTACTGTCATGAAAACACTGAACCTTCTCCAGTCCATTGGCTCACAGCCACAGAACCTGTACCAGTAAACTGTACTTTAGTTTGAGACAGATGCTCCCAATTTCTCCATATCCTCTTAATGCAGATCCTCTGTGCTGCATTCCGGCGTTCTGCCACTGCTCACCTCCAGCTTAGCTGTATGCCTTCTAAATTGCAGCAGACACTGGCTTGCATGAAACCTCAAGTCCTGCAAACAATCCTGAGACTGGGATTTAGCACAAGTTCTCCTGCGAGATATAGCAGATATTTGCCTGGGCGGAAGCAGATGTTAGTTAGGACTAGTCTATGAAACTGGCACAACTGGTCTGGAAGATTTAGGGTCCAATTCATAATCAATTCTGTTCCAATGTAGTTTTGAGAAAAAACCC
This sequence comes from Pelochelys cantorii, assembly GCA_032595735.1. Lineage (NCBI taxonomy): Eukaryota > Metazoa > Chordata > Testudines > Trionychidae > Pelochelys > Pelochelys cantorii. The sequence goes on from CM064334.1 coordinate 50,502,331, forward strand.
TGGGGAATTTAGCAAGCTAGGGTCAGCATGGGCCTGAGCTGTCTGTGCCGTTGTTTCCTGGAATTATTCAGAAAAGATTCCAGATGAGTGAAATTCTAAGTACAATGTTAAGCAGGGGTGGCGGGTATAAGAAGCAGGGGAAGGCGGCAGGTATAAGAAACAGGGGATTCCTTTCGAAACTGCCAAGCGTGGCCCTGCCCACACTGCACCTCCTGCTTCAGTGTAGCTCACTGGCTACCACCAGGCTTCAGCCATGCTGAGGCTGGGGCCACGCGCCATGCTCCAGGGCCGGGGAGTCAGGGGCCACATACCGCCTGTACTCTGGGGCTGAGGAGGGTGGGGTGGGGTGGGGGGGGTGGCGGCTGGAGACCTTCTCTGGTGTGGTGAGGGCTTGACTCCTGAAGGGCGTGGCACTTCAGATGGAAGAGTTGGGGCTAGGTGTTTGCCTCCCACCACCCTAGGTTCACCCACGGCTCATGATGTTAAGTGAGCAATGTGGATGAGAGAGACTTCAGGGAAAGAGTGAGGTAGAATCCTTTGATTCAGGATGCTTCATCCTGTGGGTCAAAGCCTTGACAGGGTCACCAGCCCAGAAACTGGGGATAATGCGGAAAACTAGACAACAGTTTATTTTAACTACTAATCTCTGGGGGTGAGATGGCTCAGGGCAAGGACTTTAGGTGAACTGATATCTCAGGCAGTCTTCCATTCATAGAATTCCCATGTGCTGAGGCAGGAGCTATGAGAGTGTAAGTTTAATTCCTATGAGCTCAACTATGTGCTGGAAAAATAACACCTAGAGTCCAGCACATTCTTATTAGCAGAGAGAGTCAGGGCCCGATGGCATAGTAACAAAGTGAAACAAAGCTGAGGCCCACATACAAAAATAGCAGTGATGCACTAGAGGACTTGCGGGAGTCGCTTATTAAAGTTCCTCCACAGAAGTGAAGGGAAGGTTAAGGATGCTTTCTCTATCCTTGATAGACTCCTCCTCTTCAGGATACTGATAAATCATCCATGTCAGAAATGATTTCTGCTGATGTCTCATTAAAATACTTTGAAGAGAAAATGTTTTGCCTTTGTAGTAGATAAGATTGCCCAATACAGGTAATATCCTCCAAACAAACAAACAAACAAACAAACCATAAGGCAAGAAGGTCTATACACCCTGATCCTCACCTATTTCAGGTTAGATTATGCTATACTATCAGTGTACGCTGCACATACTAAGGAACAAAGTAAAACCCTTTCCAGCTAAGGGCATTTGAAATGTTTTACAACTGCTGTTGCTGTCTCCTCCCTTAGCATTTTTCATGATTGGGAAGACAAATGAAAAGCCATCCTGCAGGTCCTCACCTTTCCCTCGTTGTGAACATAAACTCTGAAAGTAAGTTATGCCGGTGTACTCTGCTCTCAATTTTCAGTAATTCTTTGAAAATAGTCTCCATCTTACCCTAACGATGTTCACAAATATAGAGGCACAGTTTCAAAGTATTGGATGATTAACAAAACAAGGCTGCTTGTGCACCACAGGAAATATCTGAAACAGGTATCAGAGAGTCTGCTGTGGTTGAAATTCACACGCCTGGACTTTTGTTGGCCCTGAAATGGATGCAATGTGCATAATAGTCAGAACAATTTAAGACTATTGACTCATCTACTGAACCAATAAGAATTAGTTGGACATTCCCTAGGAGCTCATGACAATCAAGGACAGAAATAACAGATCACTTTTTTTGGTTCAAGTTGAACTTCTGTTTAAACACCTTGTTTGCCAACAAGCTAACAGTTTCCCTCCTTTCTATTGACATAAGGAATCTAAACGGTGGGTGAGGTAATATATTTTACTGGATCAGCCTCCATTGGTGAAAGACAGACCCTTTCAAAAAAGAAAGCTTGTCTCCCTCAGCAGCAGAAACTGGTCCAATAAAAGATATTACCTTATCCACCTCATCTCTTTCTAATATCCTGGGACCGACATGGTTACAAGAAGGCTGCATACAACAAAGGAACCTTGTCAGAAATGGGGAAGAAATTAAAACATTTTTTGGCTATTGAGAAGTGAGGATCCTGATAATACGGATTTTCCACATTATTTTTCCTCACTTCTCTCTGTTTTCCCATTTTCTTCTTTTTCCGTTACTTTAATCTCTCCAATTCGCCCCATCACTTTTTAAAATGAGAACAATGATAGCAAATATTTTATGTGAACATTAGGATTGGCAAAGATACAGAGATGGGCAACAAAATGATTAAAGGTATGGAACATCTTCCATATGAGGAGAGATTAAAAAGACTGGGACTTTTCGGAAAAGTGATGGATAAGAGGGAATGTGGTAAAATCATGAATTGTATGCAGAAAGTGAATTGAGAAGTGTTATTTACTGCTTCTTATAACACACGAACCAAGGCTCACCAAATGAAATTAATAGGCAGCAGGTTTAAAACAAACAAAAGGAAGTACTTCACTTAATGCACAGTCAACCTGTGGAACTCTTTGCCATGGGATGTTGTGAAGGCCAAAACTATAATGGGGTTAAAAAAAGAATGAGGTAAGTTCATGGACTATAGGCACATCAATAGGCTATTAATGAAGAGGGTCAGGAATGTACCTGCATCCTCTGGGGTGTTACAGGTCTCTGATTGTCAGAAGCTGGGAGGGGACAACAGGGGATGGATCACTCTATGATTGTCCATTCTATTAATTTCCCTCAGAAGCATCTGGCATTGGCCATGTCAGAAGATAAAATACTGGGCTGGATGGCCGGTATAGTGGTCTGACCCAGCATAGTGATTCTTATGTTCTTCTGATATAACACACACACACTATCTCAACATTTTAGGATTCACTGCATTTGATGCTGTGATATACAAAGATTATGTGGGAAAGTGAGAGGCTTCCTCTGTGAAAATTAATTTTACAGACTAATTACAGAAAATTATCCTTTAAGAAAATGCTAGCATTTTCTGTTCGTTGGTACACAAATTGATTCAACAGAAAGTTTGACCAATACAGAAAGCTACAGCTTCAGCAGTAAAGAATCCATTGTAAAATGATTTTGCACAAGTACAAATATACAGTTTATAATGCCTTTCACAACCAAATGTTTCTTCCATCAATGAATCTAGAGCAGAACCTTTTTAAAAAATGCCCTGGAATGGGCAAGATTCCATTTTTAAAGACACACAAAGTATCTAACAACAAAGAATAATCAAAAAAGGTCAACATTTTATCTGGTCCCTGATATTTAGGATTTTAATTAGAGATCAACTGCATAATGAGGTCACCTGATGGAATTGTGCTCTAAGTGTTGCCAGAAATGACCACAGACAACCTCAGGTCCTTCTTCGTTCTTCATCCTAACATATATTGGTGTCTCACATATTCCTGCGTCTCTCTCATTGTAGCAGGTATGCTTTCAATAACAAGGGTCTAGGAACCTAGATAACTGGCTAATGTTCAAATCTGACAGCCACCATCATGAAAAGCTGTGGGACAGATTAAGTGCTATTATGTAACCCACCAACAAAAACTTTGACTACATAAAGACTGTGTAAATGCAAAACCCACCCATGCAATACCTAAAAGACATGGAACTATTCAATTCAGAGTAGCTTCTATGACCTCCACCACCCACATTATGGTTAGCAATCACACATCTACACACAAAACTCCTTTGCACTTCAAACATATAAGGCAACACAACACACCCACTGAATTCTGCTGACTCACACTAGTGGAAAACCTTCATTCTGACCTCAGCCAGATGGCAGCAGCAGCAGCTGCCGTACAGGGAGCTTCAGAGTTTGCCCATTAGTGGAGTCAGGAAGAGGAGCTGCCACACTGAAAGCAGCTCACCCAAGCACAACTGTGGTTCTCAGGGCATAGTTGGTGGCTGCCAGCAGAATGAAATGAGGTGGCTTCCACCTCTTAAGTCACCAGTTTGCATTTAGGTCAGGGAACTAATTTAAGCTTGCCTGAAATAAGCCACTCAACCTAAAATAAGGGAGACTGTCCAGGCAAGTGTTTGCACTGGTTCAGCTGTTCAGATCCATACCCTAGGTGATACTGGTGCAGTTCCTAATATACACAGCCTGAGAGTTGTTATTTTCTGATGGCTAGTTAGAGATGATGTGAAAAGAGTCAGTGGCCACAGTTCAGGTCTCAGTGCTCATAACAAATGTTCCCTCTCATCCCTTCCATCCATGTACAGACTTTTTCCATCCATGTGTGGAATAATTTTATGTGCACCTAGGCATGTGCAAAATGTGTATCAGCAGAACAAACAAAAACCTAACTCTGCTAATCAGATGGATGGCATATTAATCTCTCTTGAGAGGCTGCACAAGTGTCCGGCATACAAGGAACACTGCTCATAACCCAAAGCCACCCCTATACTTGGCTCGGATACCCTTGTGGGCTATCTCTGCATGCTGAATAGACACAGAAATGAAATACCCTAGAGAGATGATCTTTTTAATTGGATTGAGGTACATTGAGAAAGACTGTGAAGGATATTTGCTCAGTTATATTCACAAGTTATATTTTTAAAATAAATATATTTTAGGCTGCAAATCAATTAGCAATCACATTAATCCTGCACTGCCTTCCCAGGGACCCACTTACTCAAAACAACCTCACAAAACAACTGTGCAGTGCAGCTTGGACGTCAGAACAACTTCAGTACCTGCAGATGTTTGCTGTATCAATAACTGCAGGTTACAAACTGCACTGCCCAGCAGCATTTTTGGACTCTCATTTCACGCCATGAATGTTTACTAAAGTGGAGTTCAGAATGGTCCAAATTCACCCATTGGTTGAGGACCCAAACAAGGTCCTATGAGCTGCAGAAGCACCATGATGCCACCCTGCTGGGGATGAAGGGAGGATAGGAGGCAAGAAGCTCTGTGCTGGAGAAACAACCTTGATGACAGCTGACAATATACTGCCACAGAGGGGAGTACAGAGTCAGGGCTGAGGCAAGAATGACTGGATTCACGCTCTATCGCAGTAACCAAGAGCCCTATTCACAGGACATAAGCAGGATGAGTAAGTAGGTCTGAACCTCCTTCCCACAACATGAGGAAGTGCTGAAACCAAAAGCTTTATTTCTTAGTAGATGGCAGGATGAATTCTGCTCTCAATGACATGCTGAAAGACTTAACTCCACCAAAGTCAGTGGCGGTCAGGGCCATCCTTAGGATTTATGGGGCCCTCTGCAGTACGGTTAAACTGGTGTGCCTATGCCCGACGGATTACAATATTTTAGAGATGTGATTTTATAATCTTCAGCAGCACACTAATGAAATATTTTCAAAGCAAATTTTAAACTAAGGTCTTTAGAGCAACACAGTATGTTCAGGAACAGCAAGGTAGCCGTGTGAGTCTGATCTTGGTAAAACAAAAAAGCAGTCATGTAGCACTTTAAAGACTAACAAGATAGTTTATTAGGTGATGAGCTTTCGTGGTGCAGACCCACTTCTTCAGGTCATATTCTGAACGTGAATTGGCATGACCATTATATAACAGAGAGATACAATGAAAAAAGTAAACAAATTACAAAGTAATGAATCAGCTACATAGAACAGAAGGTGGGGCCGAGGGGACAAGGAAGAGACAAGGAAGGAGGAAATTACTTATTGTAAGAGTCAATTAAGTGGCTTATCTGGAGTTATTATGAATACCAAAAAGTGGGGAGGCTGTCTTTGTAACATGTAAGGTAATTATCATTTATATTAAGGCCCATTCCTGGGCTTGGCAAAGACCTGTTAAATACATTCATTACACTTGCATGGCTCTTTCACATATGCAGTGTTCTGCTAACAGGCCTGGCCCATTTTTTCACTGTTAAGTTAACTAGATCCTCTCTGGAGGAAGCAGAACCATAGAACATGGAATGCAAGAGGCAAGCGGATGGACATTAAGACCTAATGGTGCCCCAAATTTTCAGGTGCTCTACACAGCTGCATATTCTTCATATGGGTAAGGATAGCACTAGTGGAGGTAAGCTCTGCTTGAATTAGTTAACTGGTGGGCTGACGCAGCCCTCCCCCACCTGCTGCAGCCATACTGGAGTGCCCCCCCATGGACAGTGGCCTTTGTGGCTGGGCTGGAGCGCCCCAGCTTGTGGTGCATCAGGCTGGGCCTGCTGTGGGTGGGGGCTGCTCTGGCTGGACTGGAGTGTCCTGCACACGGTGCACTGGGGCCACACCTGCTGCGGGCAGGGGTTGCTTTGGCCGGTCTGGGTCACACCCTGCCTGTGGCAGGCCCCCCAGGGCTGGAGCAGCCTCCTACCCATGGTGGGTGGGGACTGCTCCAGCCCCCACTGGTTAACTGTAACTGGTAAGTATCACCGGGTAAGGGTGATGCTTACCGGTTAACCAGTTAACCATTCATATCCCTAGTGGAGGAAGCCTGAATTTACAAAATACAGTTGAAAGCAGAATTGGGTCCCTTTAATAAGCTACATCAAATCTATGGCCCTCACAAGAAGAGGGAGCATCAGTGATACCAGATTCCATAATTTCAGGCAGGGCTTCCTCATTCATTGTGGAAACAGACATAATGCTGATTTTGGAAGGAACAATCCCTCTAAAGGGTAATATGCGAGAACAGTTTGTATATTTGCTCAGTCAGCTGCTACAGCTGGTAGCTATATAAACCCAACAGCCTCCTGGAAGGGGCAGGACCTCGGGCGGAAGGGACAGACCTTGGGCAGCCATCCCTCAGCACCACCCAGACTGCATGGTGCCCCCCGTGCCAGCCCTCAGAGCTAGCTGGAGTGTGTGGCACTCCGGCAGCAATTAGAAAGGGCCCAAGGCTCCAGATGATGCCACCGCTGCAGCAGCAGCAGCAAATCCTTTAGAATCACCAGGCTCCGGGGCCCTCTTTGCTTCTTCCTCTTTCCCCCATTGGTGGGCCTGACCTGAGATTCCCTACCAAGACCATGAGAGGACAGAGAGTCTTTACTTTCATTCACAAATATTTGAGCACCTCTCTTTCTCCTGGCTGTCCACACTTTGAAATCAAAGTGAGGAAAAAGGAAAAAGACAAAAGGGAAAATTTTGGAGAAAAAAAAAATTTGTTTCTGATTCTTTGGTTTCAATCATTTGAACATGTCATACTATTTTCTATTACTCATTTTCCTGTGCTAGCTGCACTCAGAGGAAGAGAGGTCCATGACTTGATAGGTCAGCATTTTTTATTTCTCTTCAGTTCTCTCTAATAAAAAGTACATATGTCCAGTAAATCTGGCTTTTTCCTTTATTAAACCAGTTGATTTCATTGCTGAGGTCTGTGCTAGCTGTGTGGGAATCAATAAGATGATCCTTAAATGCTTTAATAGTTAACAAGCTATTTCTTGTTTCAATCTCACACCAATACTACTGAAATCAATTAATCTATTTGGAATCACACACACACTTTTCTAAGTAGGTGTGTATGTTGGCATGTGTAATACTTAATTAGCTAAAATTCTATAATCTATAAAATTCTATGAACTTTGAGATCCTCAGACTAATATGCCATAGAGGCATCAGAGTTTATTATTTAGTGATTAGTAGCCAATACACACATGTACCTGATTGGGAATTAGAAGATAGATCAGGGTCTGAAATGCAAAGGATGGAACTCCAGAACATTAAATATTTTATGTTCAGGAAAAGGCTATGAGGCCCAGTATGTATGCTCTTAATCTCCCTCATACCTCTCTCACCCATTCCCATCTCTGCCCTCTTCAGAGATAAATCTTGGTATTTCCTGACTGTTATAGCGATTATATTTTCTAAGCTACAATTGCAAAATGTGCATACTAGTAACTGCATATGCAAAACAGGTGCTGGCAGGCACAGAGAGCATCTTAAACAGTTATTCATTAGTGACTCAATCTGGCATTCCATACAGAAGCAAAAACTTTAACCAAAAGCAAAATGATGTTTTGGATTCCCTCAGACTGCGATCTTTGTATGTGGCAAATGCATATGCAAGGTATGCAATTGTTAGTGCGTGCATATTTTTGAGGCACAGAGTAAGTCTAAATATTAAAATAGAATTATTTTAATCTTTTAATTTCTTTTTCTCTTTTCTTACTTGTGATGGTGAAATCAGGGGGTTAGGGGAAAAGATTAGAGGAAGCAGTTATAAGAACTACTTTTCATAAACTGTCACAAATGAACTCTTCCAATCTTTAATCCAGTGACATTCTAGTGACTTCAGTGGGACTACTAATATGAGTAAGGTTGCATGAGTAAGAGCTGAAGGATGAGGTCCAGGAATTACACTAATGCTTTACGTTTCTGTATACATTACATTTATTCTATCACTGATTCAGAGTAGCAAGTTTGTACTGATGAAATTCTAACCTTAGTGAAGTAAATGGTAAAATTCTCATGGACTTTAATGAGGCCAGAATTTCGCCCTAAACATCCATCTTGTTAGATTATCATAGTATGATTGTGGAATGAATTCAGTATGTTTCATTAGAATAGAATAATTAGACATTTAGAACTTTTTTTGTTAAAATGGTCAAACTTGGTGTTCTGGGGGAAGGGAGAATGAAAAAAAAATCAAACACCAACAGCATCACAGTGCAACTGTTTGAACATCTTTCAGCTGCACCTCCTGTTACGTAACACTGAGCTGTGATTGGGCTGCAACTTGACACTACCCTGTTCCCCCCCCAAACAGAGCTTTTTCTCATAAAATTCACTCAGGCACTTCTTCTCAAGTTCTTCATACACATTTCACAAGAAAAAAGAAATCATTCATATCTAACAAAGAGAGTCTCGGATTCTTTAGATATTTTCCATTATAAGCTTTTGGCACCATTATTACCCACAGCTCAAGTTACTTTTCTGATCCCTCTTCTTTCATCTGGTAAAAATGGATTATTTCATTATTAGCCTGGAACCATTTCTGTTCACAGAGATCAGGTCTGTATATGAACAATGCCTTCTGTGGTACAGTCCTGAAAATCCTGGGATTGTTATAAAATTTGTGGCGGACACTTGAACTCATGTAGGGTCATCAGCAGAGTAGCATACGTTCTGAAATGGCATCTTGCTTTTAAAAGATGTCCTGCTCTGAATTATACTGCAGTTAGTATTTTGTATACTGTTTGTGGAAAGTCTAAACAGGCTTTACTCCTCTATATAAATATATATGAAGGAAAAGTTACTAAAATAAGATTTAAGTTGTCAACTTCTTGTAACTACCAACTCTTCTGATGCATTTGATGGTATTGTGTAGTACTCTCAGAAATGACTTTCACTGTAAAATGACTGGATAATTCCTTGCTCTCAAATATATATAAATATATATTAGCACAATTTGGTGCCTTTCTTATAAGAAATCTTCTAGTACATCAAACAAAGTACAGTGAAATAGGCTAAAATTTTATCAAACCAATATCCCATATTCAAACAAACTCAAACTATGAATGAAAATGAAAATTTTGCTACTTGTCTGCACCTCTAGCACAAGTTCAGCCAAATTCTCAGATCCAAACGGCTCCCAATATCAGAGACTTTGGGGAGATTTGAATCCAGATATGCATCTAGATTTTGAAGCTCAATGCAATCACTATAGTGATGATAAGAGACGAAAAGTAGGAGTTGAAAGGTCAGTGCTTTTGAAGCAAATGTGCACACATAAAAAATCTCATTATTTTAAATTCTTTTGTTTTTCTATTGATGTATTGCTGGTGAGAGAGATAGGATGTATCTGTCTAGATTTCTAGATTGTAGTATCCAAGTATTTCACAATCACTAATGAATTCAATCTCAAAATACCATATCAAGTAGTGAAGCATTATTCCTCATTTTACAAATGAAGATTTGAAGCGCAGAGAGATTAAGTGACTTGACCAAGGACACTCAGAAATCTGTGGCTGAGCCATGAATCCAGCTCTCTCAAGTTCCAGCACAGCACCTTAACCACAAGACCATTCCTTTGCCTTCCCATGAGTGTTAACAATGGAGACAGAAATCCCATTTCTACAGAATAGTCAGGACCAGTTCTAGACTTCCATCCAACCACCCAGCAAATGTGCCAACACCTTTGACTTATCTGTTCAAAATGAACTAACTTTTCATGCCTTAAAATGTCCTGTTTTGTTTTATTTTTTGAGGAGAAGCACACCTGTCCTCTGCGTAAACCAGGGGGGGAGGTCAAAGGGGCTTTCACAGCTGGATCTAGACTGCCAAGCTGGTGGATCTGGCCCACGGCCACCCTGCCACTGCCAGGCCAATTGAGACCTGGGGACAGGGAGCATGTGAAGTCTCCCTGCCCCTCCAGGGGTGCACAGCATCAGACGGAACCATTGGCTGTTTTAAAACAGCCAGTGGTTCTCTCTAGCTGCTGCATGCCCCTGGCTGGTGGGCAGGGGGTGAGAGACTTCATGTGCTCCCCCTGCTCCCAGGGCCTGATTGGCCTGGGGGCAGGGGAGCATTCAAGGTCTCCTCCTGCTGTGGTGCCTAGAGGGAACCACCAGTTGTTTTAAAACAGCTGGCGATTCTCCTTAGGTGCTGGGAGGGCGGGGGGAAGACTTTATGCACTCCCCCACCCCCAGGCTCCTTCTACCTCTGCCCGAGGCCCTGCCACTCCAGGGCAGCCCGGGGCCACTTCAGAAATTTGGGAAGTGGCCCCCTTTTAAAAATTATTGCCCACCCCTGGACTAAGCCCTACAATTCATTTTGCAAAGGCCACCAAATAATCTTTAGCTGGTAACAATTCCCAGTAACTAGCAACATGGGCGGAAATAGAACAGATGATTTATGGAAATGACAGCTCCCTTTCCCCTTCCCAAAACCCTGAAACAAAACCTTAAATTCTGTATGTCCTTCATACAGGTTACTTGAAGTGTCCTTTCTAGTTAGAATACATCAGCATATTCTTTAAAATTAAGCCAAAAATAGTCTAAATACAGATTAGGGGTGTAATAGGATAAACATTTACATGGTTAACCAATAAGTCTGGGCTTATTGGTTACTGTGAACTGTTCCACGGAGGCTCCTCCCGCACTCCTGGGGAGCTGGCTGCCACCCATGCTGCTAGCTGTTTCAGAGCCTGCAGAGCAGGGTAGCGGTAGGGAGCCGGTAAGTGCTGGGAGACAGCTTAAAAGCAGAAGTGATACAGAGGCAGCAGTGAGGGACAGCAGCTGGTGCGCGCTGGGAGCTGGCTGCCACCCTGCGGTGTAGGTGTGTGTATCCATGTAACCGCTGAAACTTTCAGTGGTTACACGGTTACAGAATTACCCGCTTTTTAACATCCCTAACAGAGATGGGACCATGAGTTAATTGCTTTTCATACAGGAGCTAGTGGAATGTCACAGTTTTCTTTTTCTTTTTAAAAATGTATTGTATAATGACCCATTTGCCACTGTGATCAATTTAATTAATTTCATCCCATTATTTGTCACTACATCGTCTTCTTAGTAAGCACGCATATGCACAAAACAGAGCTTATAATTGTAAGGGACTTGGTTCTGATTCTAATCAATATAGAATTTAGCAGGGATCTTCCATTACTCTGAATTACGGTGAAGAGAGAAGAGCATTTTTCTGGGATGTAGGCTCTCCCGGACTCTTTGTCCTCCATGGTAATGTCCCAATCATTGTGAAGTGCTCCCAAATGTGCAAGGACCATTTAAGCTTTGTAAATGCCATCCTCCAAAAATCACTTCACATAAATGTTTCATATCTTTCCTCTGTGATGCACAGGCCCCAAACATTCATCTATGAGGGTGTTTATATTTGTGGAACTCTCTTGAACATTTGCTGTGGATTTCAAACAGCTGCTACACTGAAGCCTTGGGAATAGTAAGATCATGAATATTCAGGTGAAGCCACTGGAATGAACAGCCGTTAATAGAATAAATGCCTAAACAGTTGTGTAAGGCTTATTAAGACCTATTGGGGCTGAGATAATAAATTCCCACTTTGACATGTTGCAACTACTGTAGTTTAAACATTTTGGACCACCTCTTCAGAACTGAAGGAAAAAATGATGTTAGTTCTATGTGATAACACAATGAAACACCTGGTAGGCTTGGCACTTGTATTAGATTTTGGCAGAGATGTTTTAACGTGCTAGTTCATTCTCACTTAAAATTATGGCACTGTTTACTGTGTGACTTGTCAAGGTTATCCAAATTACATACAAAGAAGTCTCAGAATGTCCCGAATGAGAACAGATATTTCACTAGAGAACATTTTTCTTTCCTAGTTCTCCTTCAAGTTTACATATGGTCAATCTATTTTGCATCAGCACGGGAACATGGATGAAACTCTACACACAGAAAGAAAAACTAAATTTGAACCAGTTTAAAAAGTGACTCATGCAAAATTGTCTTATCCTAGTCTGCAAACCTAACCAAGACGTGGAAATCTATATCTAATAGTCTAATTCATATGCAAAGTGCTAGCAGATCAAAAACTGACCTGATGAAAAAAATATCCATAAAATACTGCATTTGCAAAGCCACTCAATATGAAGAGTAGTTTGTCATCTCGGAAGAATTCTTTAACTTTTGAATTATAGCTGTCATGTTACATTATGGTGTGCCATACTGCTTAGTTCTAGTATACAATGTCACACAACATAAAAACAGGGCACAATGGAACTCTTAGGATATGTCTACACTACAGAGGTCTTTTTTGGAAAAACGGCCATTTTTCCAAAAAAAATTCACTTATGTCCACACTGCAATTGCGTTCTTCCAAAAGAAAATCGAAAGAACAGAGTGTTTTTTCCGACTTTGGTAATCCTCATTCTATGAGGCAAAAGCCTTTTTCCAAAAGAGCTCTTTCAGAAAAAAGTGAGTGTGGACAGGGAAGAGGGAGTTCTTTCGAAAGAAGAGGGAAAAGCACAGGTGCCCTAGTGGCCACTCTGTCCATAGTAATCACAGCTGAAATGCGAGATAGCATCCATTCAGTGTAGACGCTATCTTTCAAAAAAGCAGACCGCTTTTTCAATGTGCTTTTGCTGTGTGGATGCTCTCTTTTGGAAAACATTTTTCTGGAAGATCTCTTCCAGAAAAGCTTCTTCTGAAAGAAGCCTGCAGTCTGGACCAGTGGTCACCAACCAGTAGATTGGGATCTACTGGTAGATCTTGGAGCCTCTGACTGGTGATTCTGACTGGTTTGGCCAAGAGGCTATTTTCAAGTCCCATCACTTTAGCTGCTCCTTCCCCCACTTCTGTTCATCTCCTGCCCTTTGCCTTGGAGCTGTCCCTTCAGGAGCCTCCTGTTTGTTGTGCAGGGCAGGGGAGAGAGAGGAGGGGCTGATGTCAAGGTGCCTCCTCTTCCACTTTGTATCCTATCTCCACAGAGCAGAGAGGGGACACAACAGGACTTAGGAGGGAGTTTGTTGTCTGCTTTTGGGAGTGGTGCAGGGCCAGGCCAGGGCAGGGCTGAGCCTGCCTTAGCCCCATTGCACCACACCCAGGAGCCATGTGAGATAAACAGTGCCCAGCCGGAGCCCACATCCTGAAACCCCACCCCAATCATAACCCCCCCCGCACCTCTAGCACCCCTGCATCCAAATGCCCTCCCAGAACCTGCACCTAGAACCCCCTCTGATACCCCAATTGCCTGCAGCTCAGAGCACCTCTCTCACTCCAAATCCCTTAATCCAAGGCAGAGCCTGCACCCCAACCTTCTGTCCCAGCCTAGTGACGGGGAGGGAGGGAGGATGGATTGAGCAGGGGCAGGGCCTCGGAGAAGGGGCACAAAGGAGGCAGGGCAAGGGCATTTGAGTTTCAGGTAGATCTTGGATTGCACTTAAATTCAAAAAGTGATCTCAAGCATAAAAAGGTTGGAGACCACTGGTCTAGACATAGCTTCACAGGTTAAAAGGCAAACTCAGTAATATTTGATCAGTTACCTGCTGTCAGTTCAGGTAAAGGGCACCTTGTCTAAAATAAATGTGGCCAACTTTTCAGAAGCTAACTTGCTTATGGAAGTACAGTGCAGTATCTTGTTCTGCAGTGCTTGTTAAAGGACAAGTGCTGGCAATGAAATTCAGGAGTGCTTTTAATTAAAAAAAAAAAGATCTCTAGTGCCTTCTGAATGCTCCTAAGAAAATTATCAAATTGGGTCCATATTTGCTGATAATTTTTGGTTCCATGGGGATTCTAGCCAGTCACTTCCAGAGCAAACCACAGACTAGATGGCATATGTGAAAGAAATATTCCATTCCACTGAATCGGAATAAAAGCGATTTTAAGGACATTGTACTTGTTATGGCCTTTCCTTAGGCAGAGATCAGCTTTTCCAATCTAGTTGCATGAATGATCTCAGATGTGTCAACTGCCCTAATGTATTCAGCATACAGTATAAATCAGCAATCTGCTTCAGAGCCAGAGAGGATGAATTAAAAAAAAAAATGGAAAATCTCAGTATTTCCCTCCAACTCCCTTCCATTTTTCTGTGACTGGTTATCAGTGCAAGAACCAAATCTCTTTCAGAAACTTGTGTTTCATGGTTGCATTTCGGAAGGAAAGGACAGATGGAATAAATGAATTAGTCAACGACCACTTCAGTGGAAAGGCATTGCTTTGTGTGAGTTGTGTGAGTGGCCAAAGGGAAGAAAAAATATAAAAGGGACAAGGTAACAGAACTGTAGCAGGAGCTTGTGCTTACTAGAATTGCACCCCATTTAAGGTTTTAATCAGTATAAAGTAGGGGTGGGGAACCTCATCTGGCCCCCAGCTTGCCTGGATCTGGCCCCCAAAGTTTGGGGCTCCCCCTACCCAACAGGAAGCCCTGAGCCTTGCGGGCTGGAGTCAGGCAAGCCAGGGGCTGGATCTGACCCATGGGCTCTGCCTGGAGGGGGAGGAGGGAGAAGAAGCGGCTCTGCACACTACCCACACTCTCTCTCCTCACTGAGGAAATGGCAGCACAGCAAAGCACTGCCTGGAGGCTTTTCCCCCGCCGCTTGGATTGGCTGTAGTCAGGTCAAATATGAGCAGTAGGGGACAGTGCCTGGAAGCAGCGGGGGATGTGGAACCATATGTATCCCCAGGGAGCTGTGCCAGGTAAACGCCCCCCCATCACCCAGATTCCCCCATCCCCAACCCGTTCCTGCATCCTACTTCCTGCTCAGCCCCTTGCCAGCCTGCTCCTGCACCCTACCACTCTCTCAGACCTACCAACCCCCAACCTGCCCCTACACCCTTTCCCACCCAGACCCCAAGCCGTCTTCCCGGCAGCCCCCTCCCACTCCAGAGCCTGGGGGGGCGGACAAAATCCACTAGCCTGGAGTCCCCTCGCGCTGGTGTGCAAGGGGAATGTGGGAAGTGTCTTTCTGTTTCTCAGTTGGGGGGCCACATCAGTGAAGTAGGGTTTTTTTGCTTCTCATTTTTGAATGATTTTGCTGGGGGTCAATTGCCTCTGACCCCAAAAAAAGTTCCTCAACTTGGCATAAAGGATTTCTGATTTCTGTCCTATTAAAAAGTAGGTCAGAAAGTGTTTGATTTGCAAACAATTTGCTTCCTAATGACCGATTAGCAACTGTTCTTTTCAACGTGTTAGAAGCGTAAACCCAATTTAAAAAACCATTTTTTGGTTGAATCTCACTTGAATCTCTCATTCAAATTTTATGAACTGCATTGGAACTTCAGGATGGAAAGCTAACTGCTGAGACACTGGGTACCAACAGTGGTTTACTCTCGTTAAACCATCCTCTATGTCATGACAAAACCCACAGCTGGAAATTGATGCTTTACACAGCCTCGTGCACAGGTTACAGTAAGCATGGCTTGGCTACTCTGATTTCAAGCATAACTCCTTGCATGGTGTATAGTCCATTGGAGGGAACGTTTGCTCTCTCTACAGTGTGACTTAGATTGTTCCTCAGTAGAATTAAATTCTAGATTTTCTTTATTTTTAATTGCACAGCAGGCAACTTTTAGAGAATGCCAGCTTTGCTGATGCATCCCTTTTGGATTTTCTAGCTGTGGAGATTCAAATCTATCTCAGGGGTGTCTCATTGGTGTCTAGAACCAGGCCTAACAACCCGGGGGCGGGGGTGGGGGGAAGGGGAGCTGGAGGGAGACAGTTGCCCCAGAGCCAGGCAATACAAGAGCCCAGAGCTCTCAGTGCTGGACCCGGGCCCTTCAAATCACTGCTGAAGCCCCGTGTGGTGTGCTCTGGGAAACACTGAGGGTTGTGTGGGGGAGGCGTGGTGCTGTCCTAGCAGTGCTAAGGGCTGCCTAGTTGCAACTCCACCCCTTCTGCTTAAGGCCCCACTCCTTGCCCAGGCCTTGCTGTCTGGAACAAGGGGGATTGTCCCATCCATGTACTGGCACACAAGGAAGCACAAGGATGTTTGCATAGGAGGAAACTTCTTGATTAGCCTTCAGGTCAAAGGAAATTTGCTGGAACTGAAACTGGTCAGAGTGGGGTAAGGGAACAAAATGGGGCTTAATAAAGGCAATTCCCGTAGGTTTTCTCTATTGCTGATAGAGAAGCAAGACTGCAACAAATAATCATAAAAGCCTAGATAGTTACTTGGACTACGCGGAGTCAGCCATTCCAAGGCCAGAACAGTTCAGTGTGATGGTCTAGTCTGACCTCCTAAATATCATAGAATCTCCCCAAAATAATTTCTAGTGCCCCTCTTCTTGAAAAATATTTATTTTAAAATGGTCAGTGATGGTGACTCCACTCTGACCATTGGTAAATTGTTCCAATTGTGAATAATTCTCACTGTCCAAAATTTACATTTTACTTCACATTGAATTTATCTAGCTTCAACTTCCAGCCATTGGCTCATGATATACCTTTCTCTGGGAGATGGAAGAACCCTTTCTTAAATATTTTTTTGCCAGTGTAGATACTTATAGACTGGAATCAAGTCACCCCTTAACCTCCTCTTTGTTAAGCTAAACAGATGGAGCTCTTTGAGTCTATCACTAAGAGCAGGCTTTCTAATCCTTTACTCATTCTCCTGGCTTTTCTCTGAACCCTCACCAATTTATCAACATCCTTTTTGAACCACTGGTACCAGAACTGGGCACCGTATTGCAGCAGAAGTCATCCCGCTGCCAAATACAGAGGTAAAAACCCCCTCTTTATTCTTGTGGGACTGTGCTACATCCATACCCACGCATATACCAGGGAGTGAGCACCCTCGACACACAATTGCATGGGACACCTGAATCTTGCACCTGTGCATCCAGGAATAAGCAGGCCCTACCACTTATGCTTACTTTGTACCTAGAGCAAATGGGTGCCCGTGCACCTCATCTCTTCAGAGCCCTTGTTCTATGGCTAGCATATGAGGTAATGGCGGGGGGGGGGCAAGGGGAAGAGAGAGGGGGAAGGGAGCAGAGGTGGCTTGTGAATTGCTGCTGGTATAAGCCAGGTGGAAGTTAATACAGGTTGAACCTCTCTGGTCTGGCAACATCCATAATCTGGCAGGATGCTGCTGAACCAGAGAGGCCCTGGACCAGAGAGCCCTGGGAGACCAATGGCATGGAGCTGGCCAAGGAGCCGGGAGCTCGGTAGCCTCAGGGCAGCAGAGCTCAGTGGCAGTGGCCCTGATACTGGCCACGGAGCCTGGTGGTGGCGGCGAGATAGCTGAATGTAGCAGAGCTTGCAGCAGCCCCGAGAACAGGCGGGCTGGTGACCCAGGGGCAGGGGACCTGGTGACTGGGCTGGGGAACCAGGCGGGAAGCCCAGATGGGTCTGCTGACTGACCCTGATAGAACCCAGAGTCTGTCAGCAGAAGAGCCAGAACTGACCTTCCCTGGTCCAGCAAACTCCTTCCTTTGGTCACGTCCTGAGGGTGGCAGACCAGGAAGGTCCAACCTGTACTAAGAAGGAGGGAACTGTGTTTCAGAGATATACTGTGGAGTCCATTAGGCTAATCCTGGAGTAGTAAGTACAGCTTCCACAACACTGCTGACTTAGGGCTGTGCTCAACAGCCCGACCTAGCCTTAAATAAAGCCAGAAAGATACAATTCTGAATGTGCCACTGACAGAGTAATTGGCAAACAGCAGAGCAAACTAGTAGCTGAGAGAAAACAGGAGAGATTTTAGGTAACAATTTCAGCAGCATTGCTTTATGTTCAAATAGCTCAATATGGTTAGGTTGAGACTGGATAAGAAAAAAATCTGCCTTTAAACCCAATGTTATAGTTCAGAATGAAAGGAAAAGGAAAAAAAAAGTAAAAGAAAAAATGGCTTTCCTGGTTATCCCGCAGCAATTGTGGGCACTAAGATCTGGAACAAATCTAACAATGCAGAAAGCAGTGGGCTTACAGGAAGGAAGTACAGTTTGTGGGCTATATTCTCAGCAAGACAGATGGGGAAAAATGAAAGAATAAATCATCAGGGTTCTGTTTAGAAATGCAGTATTCAAGCAATCACAGAAACAGCACTCAGCTAGTAGTGATCATTAATAGATAATAAACTCTTAATTTTTTTGGATGTGTGTGTGTGTGTGTAAATAGAATACAAACAAACCAAGCAAAGCTCTCAGCTACATTAAACCCCATTCTAGCCATCTTCTTTAAACACTCCCGCCTTTTTTTAATAACACTCAAAGCACTTGCACCAGTAACAGGGGGCCCAATAGCCTCTGTTAGCCCCTTGACAATGTGTGTGTGGGGGGGTCTGACTCCATGCTCCAAGAAGAGGTGGGGACAGGGCAGCCAGCCCTCTGTGCCACCCAGAGCATGGTGCTCCCCCGCAGCCCTCAGAGCCACATGGAGTGCATTGCATGGTGTAATGCTCCAACAGAGATTTAAAGGGCCCGGGGTTCCAGCCACCACTGCTGCAGTAGCAGGGGTAGCAGCCAGGAGCTCTGGGTCTCTTTGAATTGCTAGGGCAACTGCTTCCTTTGCCTCCCCGCCCCCAGCTGTCAGCGGGTCTGACCAGTAAAGGATGTATGACTGAGTATGATCAGTTATATAATTGGTACACTGTTATACAATTGCAATACATCTTGTGCAAACAACGAGCAGCCCTGTGGCACCTTAGAGATTAACACATTTATGAGGTCTTGAGCTTTCGTGGGTAAAACCCACTTCTTCAGACGAGTGATTCATCTGATGAAGTGGGTTTTACCCACAAAAGCTCAAGACCTCGTAAATGTGTTAGTCTCTAATGTGCCACGGGACTGCTCATTGTTTTTAAAGTTACAGACTAACATGGCTACCCCTCTGAGATCTTGTACAAAGTGTATCATGTAAGGCATTGATGGGAAAGTTATAATCCATTCAAGTATGATCATCCTGGTTAAATCTACGTATCATCTTTCTATTTAAAATTAATAATACTTGAACGGTCACTGGGCCAGAGAGAGAGAGAGAGGGACTGTATAGCCTGCTGATTAGGGCATTCAGTTAGGACAGGGATGATCCAGGTTGCAATCTCTTTTCCAATGATTATTTAATTATGTAACCAAAATGGAAAAGCTTCACCAGGAGAGATTCAGAGAGAGCCACCACATAATACTCAACAGCCTGGCAGTCAGGGCACTCAGCTGGGTGAAAGGAGACCTGGTTTATGCCTGCTTCAGAGCAGGGGCTGGAACCCACATCTCTCACATCCCAGATGAGTGCCCTACCCATGCAATGCTCAGAATAATGGTAACGGCCTCATCACCTATGTTATGAATGGCGCCTAAGTTCCTTTGTGACTTTAACCTGATTTTTAATTTCACTCTCACTCTTTTTGGATCCTAAAACTATTTGGTAAATTTGCGTGAATAGTTTTTTAACTGACTCAAAACTGCATTTTTTCAGCAGATGAACTATTCCTCTGAAAATCTGCCCATATCTAGTCAGGAGTGGGAAAGAAAGTGAGAGCTGTATGGGCTGGAGTAGCAACCATGGGCATGGGATGAGGGGTAGTCAGCTGCTCTATGTGTAGAATGATGCTTGTTGAGGCTGGCCAGCATGATGGTGGAACTGCAAGACAGTGCTAGACAGCTCCAGGCCTAAGGGCTTCTTTTTGATACCACTGAGCATCAGTAATAAAGCCATCTCAGCACATCATGCAAGGCTACTGGAGATGTCTTCTTTGAGAAGCACCCACCGGTGAAGAGAGGGCCGTCATACCCTGTTGCACTCTGACTCTGTCACTGCTCACAGACTAAGTGGGGCTGGGCCCATACTTGAATGAGCACTCTCTCTGGGTCCATCAGATGTTGGAAATAATAATGGTGATTCAACAGTCCTCTTGCTTCAGGGTATAATGTATAGAACACAGCTACTGATGGAGGTGTCATCTTCTGAGAGATAAAACTCGACAACTTGTGGTCATTAAAGTTCCTCTTGCACTTGTTGCAAATATAAGTAGCGCACTGATAAAAGGCTACAAATTTCATTTTGCCAGCATCATCTATCAGCATCTGTGCAAGTGCACTGATGCACATGTTTGTATCTCTGTATTTTGCCAGTGGTCCTGGCATGGAATTGTATTTGAAGCCCATTCATAAGAGCATCCAGAAACAGCTGATTTTTGGACTAATACTGCCTTTTTGGGTCAACATCCCATAAAAACAATTTGAAAGATTCTGATGGCGCAACTGAACCTTGCCCCTGATTTGGCCTCACATGAAACTTACTCTAAATATGATTTAGGGGATTTCAAAAATGTATGGATTGCACATTCATGCTTACGTTAAAATGAATGGAATTACGTGATGTTGCAAACTGCAATTTACATGGGCCGCAAAACCAAACTGTACCGAGCATGCACCAAACCTAGTCTTGTAATTGAGTAAAGAAGACGCAGTCACGTGGGTGCTGTGCTGTGGTCTCACAGAGTTCTGCAGTGCCTTGGGCTGATAAGAGAATGAATGGGGGGAGGGACAAAGGCATTACATTAATTGGAAATGGGAAAAAAGTTTCTGGGAAACTGCTTCTGGCAAAGAAAAAAAGCCACTGGGCCCCAGAGAGGAAGACATGTTGTTTAAAGGTAGCTTTGGAAGGTAAAAACACCAGCATCTAGCACTCTTTCTTGGAGATAATAGGCCAGTGCTCTGCGAATGGCCAAACTATGTTCACTGCAGAACCTAAGATACACCAGGGGGAGGGCGGTGTCCCTGCTTCTGCTATTCAGAATCTGGAGTAGTGAGGGTCCATTTAATCACTTATCAAAACTGAGAGAAGGCCAACCAAGGGCTGCTCTATGTTACGCTGGCCATAATGGTCCTCTAGAAATAGGGCTCCAGAATTCAAGTTGCTCTAGCCAAACATTCTTTTGTCCCTGATATGCCAGCAAACCCCCACAGTATCATTAAGGTAAGGCTAGGCAAATTTTGTGTGATTAATGATGGTTTATTTCAGCCTTTGATTTCTAGTGTAGGATGTGGTAGGGTGGTAGTGCTACTTGTTTGATGTATTTATATTAGGCAGCGGGTAGGGTTCATATATCCATGGTCACGCTCATAGTCTCTGAGCTGCTTTGGTAAAAAGCACATGCTTAATTTGCATTCAAACTGCATCTCTGCTTCCTATCTCTCAGTAATGCTTGAATAGATTGTAGTGTATACAAACCTGGCAATAACTCCAGACTAGACTGACAATAGTGGGGAAAACACTGTTCAAGTCTTCTATTCTATTTTTTTTTGTCTTGGAAATAATAAAATTATTTCTTGCCATTCGCATTCTTTCAGGAAATTACAATTGACAAAAGTAAAGTAATTTGGTTGTTATTTATTGATTCCTAGTAAATTCACAGAGTCCTGCTTAAGAATCAATGCCCTCCATACTTCATTTGTTTTAAGCTTCCAGCCTCCTCTAGACCAGAGTGGGTTTTTTTTCAGACACAAAAGCACTTTAGTCAGCACAAATTTGAAGGTAGAACAAAACCCAGTAACAGCATATCTCAAGCTGCTATCAATTTTCTTTGAGTAGAACATTTCAGGACACGAAGTCCTTTGTCTATTTTCAGAAGCCAGCTTCAGTGACATTATATGAACAATTACAACATTATAGTATGTTCCACACTGTTTCAAACTATAACCCTAAAAAAATAAAATAAGAAAAGGATGGCTTGGAATATTGCCAGAGCATAATGATTTCAATTCTGAAGAAATCCAGCAACCAATTACCCTAAATTCAACATTTTCGTGTACAATAAGTTTTAAATCTCTTCTAATCAAATAGGAAAACCCATTCTCCCCATTTTGCTATGGTTTTTGTTACTCATAAGCCTCCACGAGTCTGTTTCTGTTTTTTAAAAAGTGAAAGGTTACATTTGTTGTATATATGAAAAATGGCTGCATCATATATTTCAGAAAACTGTAACAATGTAAAAAAGGCTAATCGTGATTCCAAATTCCATGTTCAAACCTTTAATTGCTCCCTTTTCAAAGGTAACATTCTGTCTGAATTGCCATAGTGAGATGGTTGTAATTATGTAAAATGAAACTGGGCTTGTTCGAAAGTGGAAAAGTCATCTTGTTAAACAGATGCTGGCCAGCCTTTATAACAGATGATTGCAAAAGGATGCAACCACTTTGCTTATATTTCCTATTTAATTAGTCCCCTCTGCCTGTATACACACACACACACACACACACACACACACGTTAGTTGATGCCAGTCTGAATTCCCTTTTGGGGCAAAACTGAAAGGCTGACCTTAGCCATATCCATATGAAGAATAGGCGGCTGAGTAGGGCACCCGGAAATTTACTGTCCACCCACCCGCCTCTTCCTATCCTTGTTCTGTGGCTCTTCTTCCTTTGGAGAGGATCTAGTTAACTTAAAAGTGAAAAAAAGCCTGCCAGACCTATTAGCAGAACATTGAACCTGTGAAAGAGTCATTCAAGTAGTATTGAAGCCAATTAACAGGGTTAGTCTACAGGACCTTAGTTTAAAATTGTCTTT
Source organism: Pelochelys cantorii (assembly GCA_032595735.1). NCBI lineage: Eukaryota > Metazoa > Chordata > Testudines > Trionychidae > Pelochelys > Pelochelys cantorii. The sequence continues at coordinate 50,525,178 of CM064334.1, forward strand.
AAAAATATTAGTGTTGTTGAAGATGATAAAATCATATCTTTAAAAATTGTCCCTCCCTCTCTGTGTTTCCATTGGGCATAGGGGCACCCACTTAATAGAACTGTATAGAGCCCCATAAATCCTAAGCACAAGCCTGCAGGAATGTGCTAAAGACACATTCTATCCTATGAGAGGCATGATAGAAAAGGAGGGATAGCTTTGAAATGTGATGCTGGCCAAAGGTAAGGAGCTGCTAGGATGGCAAGATATGTGCATATCCCTTGCAAATCTGAGAGTTGGGGGAGGCATTGTGCTCCTAATGCATAACCCCCACAGTGCTCCTCAAGGTAAGGTGTGGTTTTACAGGGCCTTGAACAAGGGCTAGAATCCAGCCTCTAACACTAATCCTGTGAGCAAGTTAAAAATACCTACATCCCCCTCCCCTGAAAGGATGAAATAACTTTCCATATTCTTTTGGCAACACAACATTTAACACAGAACTGTTACTCCTCGTGGAATGAGGAGTAACAGTTAATACAAACTAAGGACTTAGTTTGGATTAACTTTAAACTGCCGCGTGTAGCCACGGGCAGTTCATTAGGACTAAGGGGGATTTAAAAATGGCGGCCGGACGGGAACATGCAAATAAAGCCCGGGATATTTAAATCCCGGGCTTCATTTGCAACTCTGGTTGCCTGATTTGCCTACCTAGCTCGAATTAAAGAGCTAGTGTAGACATACCCTATATTCCATTACCAGGACTAGTTCAAAATGTATATTGGGCAACACAAAAATGGTTGCCTCTAAAATCTGCCAAGTTTCCAGTACCAATTTTTCCATAAACATTATTATTTATTAATTGTATTAAGGAGCAAGGCCCCTTTATATTAGGCACTGTATAAAGCCAGTGAATAGACAGTGCCTAGCCCAAAGAGCACTGGGTGACTTGTAGCAGCACTTGGGAGGTGCCTCCCTGCCTTATTGCCTCTGCCAAGTGTAAGATGAAATACAGGACAATGGTGAAACAATCAGGATGAGTTTAATAGGCAATATACACAACATACCAGCTGAATTCTTCTTGCCTGTGCCTGTTGGTTTAGTGAGTGCACCAATCCAGAGATCTGATAATGGACACCTAACTTATAGACTCATACATGTTAAGGCCCGAAAGGACCATCAGGATCATCTAGTCTGACCTCCTAAACATAGCAGGCCACAGAACCCCACCCACCCATTTCTGTAAAAGATCCCTGAGTCTACTGAGTCCATCAACTCAAGTTTAAAGACTTCAAGTTACAGAGAATTCACCATTTATACTAATTTAAATCTGCAAGTTACTTTTACTGCATACTGCAGAGGAAAGCAAAAACCCACCAGGGTCGCTGCCAATCTGACATGAGGAAAAATTGCTTCCCTGCCCTAAATTGGACAATCAATTAAACCCTGAGCATGTGGGAAAGATCCCCCAAGCAAATACCTGGGAAATAATTCTCCACAGTAACTCAGAGCCCTCCTCATCTACTGTCTTGCCTCCTGCAGCTAGGGATTTTTGCTCCTGAAAATCGCCAATGGGCTATATGCCATTGTAGGCAGTCCCATCATACCATCTCCTCCATGAATTTATCAAGCTCAGTCTTGAAGCTCGTTAAGTGTTTTGCCCCCACTGCTCCCAATGGAAGGCTGTTCTAAAATGTCACTCATCTCATGGGCTCTGTTCCCTCTAAGCTGTGCTGTAGCACAGATTCACAAGGTGATTAATTAGCCCTGCCCAGTCAGTCAGCTCCATGCACAGAGTCCCGAGCCTCTGACTGGGCGGAGCTGATTAATCACCTGTGAAGCTGTGCTGCCGAGCAGCTTAAAGGGAACGCTGTGCCCATGAAAGCTCATGATACCATTTACATGTTTTGTTAGTCTATAAAGTGCTACCCAGGGGCGGCCCGTGAGCATAGGCAGACTCGGCGGTTGCCTAGGGTGTTGCCGGCCCGGGGCCCCCGATGATGATGTCATGGGGTGCCCAGGCGCCCCATGATTACGTCACAGCCATTGATGGCTGTGCAGGCGGGGGTGCCGATCACGCCTTCCGCCTGGGGCGCCAGCTGCCGCAGCCGATCTCAGGCCACTCCTGGTGCTACCAGACCATTTGTTGTTTTTTTCTGTACAAACTAACTCAGCTACCCCCTGAAGCCTAAATTTGTTGATGGCAACTGCACAGGCATATACCACAAGTAGTCCTGTAGCACTGTGGAGACTAACATATATATATATATATATATATATAGTATCATGAGCTTATGTGGGCTATATAAAAATATATTCTATATATATTTTTAAATTGTCTCAGAGTGGTAGCCGTGTTAGTCTGTAACTTTCAAAAAACGAGTAGTCCTGTAGCACCTTAGAGACTAACAAATATATATATATATTTGTTAATCTCTAAAGTGCCACAGGACTACTCATTGTTTTTGAAGTTACAGATTAACACAGCTATCCCTCTGACACTTTTTATACTTATACCAGTTTGTACAATTAACATGTGTACATACAGTTATCCATGGTATATAAGATTGATGTGGGCACACAAAATGGATGACCTCAGAAATTTGGAGGCCTGCTAAAAGATCATGATATTCTGTGAGATCTGTGAAATCTATATACTATACACATATGCCTTTAGTGGTATTTATCAAGAAGAATGAATCAGTTTGGGGGAAAATAGAGCTCAGAATGGAAGGGTTCATAAACCCAGCAGGAACCTTTTACACAGTTAATATTTTCAACACAATGAAATGAGTATGAACCCAGTTGTTTGCTAATATGTATAGCTTCATCACTTGTGCAATCTGCAGGTCTTATCCAAAGCCTACTCATATCAATGGAAAAACTCCCTGGCCCAGATTTTTAAAGGGTTTTGAATGTCAGTGGAACTTAGGCTCATACATGCTAAATCACTTTTGAAAGTGAGACTTAGGCATTACTAAATGGAGCAATGCCTAAATGCCTTTAAAAATCTGGGCCCATGTGACTATGGATTGGTATTTCAATACTATGAAGTGACAGCTCAGTGCTGGTTTTGGATTAGAATGGAAAGCTTTTGACTAGCTGAATGTGCAGCAATCAGAACTGTACAAAACATGTCGGTTTAACCTTCACAAATATTACACTGCATAAATGGATGGTCACTAATTTGATCAACAGAGTAATTTTACTATTTCTCCCCATGAACAATATTGCAGAGAAAGAACAGTTTTCCATATAAGAAAAGAGATTAGCTATTTGTCAAATATTCAACACAAACACAGTAAAATTTAACTTTGCCACAAACTTGTGAAAAAAGGATCAATGGTTGGTTTTGCTGATATATCAGTGAGGAATTCTAGCAATGATTCATATTGTTCATAGAAATCCCCAGAAACATTCTGGATCTGTTCTCTATGAAGTATGTATACTAACTAGGGCTGTCAATTAATCATAGTTAATGTGTGCAATTAATGTTAAAACAATAATAGAATACCAATTTAAATGTATTATAAATAGTTTTGGATTTTATTCTGCATTTTTAAATATACCCATTTCAAGTACAACACAGAATATAACAGAAGTTGTCAGCCGTGGGCACACAGACCATCAGAGCAATCCACTGGTGGGCCATGAGGCATTTTATTTACATTGACCATCTGCAGGGATGGCCCCACACAACTTCCTGTGACTGCAGTTCATGGTTCTTGGCCAATGGGAGATGCAGGAAGTGGTGCAGGCCACAGGGACATGCTGGCTGCCACTCCGTGTGCCCATTGGCCGGGAATGGCAAACTGTGGCCACTGGGAGCTGCAGGGGCTGTGCCTGTGGACAGTCAATATAAACAAAATGTCTCATGGCTCACCAGTGGATTACCTGATGGACCATGTGGCGAAGGTTGCCGACCCCTGGAATACAAACTGTACAGTGCTCATTATATATAATTTTTATAAAAAATATTTGCACTGTAAACAAATAAAAGAAATCATATTTTTCAATGCATCTCATACAACTTCACTCAGTTCTACCTCTTCTTGAGCCAGTCACTAAGGCTACGTCGATTCCGGTATTCCAGAAAAGCGCTGCCGTCTAGACGTAATCTTAGACAAGCAAGTTTGTTTTCATTTACAGAAGATAAAGCTGCCTGCTGCTTCTTACAAAGTCACCTGAAAGTGAGCAGAGGTGTTTGCAGGCCCTCTTATAGCTGGCATTGCAATGTATTTACATCCCAGATGTGCTAAACATTCATATTGGCAGAAGGGGCTCTGTATTGTTCTGTTTCTGAGTACAGTGATGTAAAAAAGAAAGTTCTACATTTGTAAGTTGCAGTTTCATGTTAGAGATTGCACTACCGTACTTGTGTGATGCGAATTAATTGTGATTTTTAATGATGTGGCAGCCTACCAAAATATGTATAATACATTTAAATTGGTATTCTATTATCTTTAACAGTGTGATTAAAATGTGATTAATCACAACTATTTTTTAATCTAAGGAATCATTTGACATTGTCCCTTGAAGTCAGTTATATTACTGCATCGAAGCCTGGGCATGGTTCTGGAGAACTGGTGTGAACCTGTATCAATCCAACCTTACTTCTAGATTTACAGAGATTAAACCATGGAAAATCTATGTTTATTTGAAGTCAAACTTTGTAATAAATTCACAATCTGGAGTCTTATGTGAAATTGTTCTCTCTGCAAAATTCATGCACCTCTTTATAAATCAGTCTTGGAATTGCTGCCAACTCTTAGGGGGGAAGTATTCACCATAAATGAAAACACATTGTGGAACCAATATTCATATAGGACTCTGTCCCAAACTTCTCTGAAATATAAATTCCAGGCTGGGTTCTCAACTTGAGTACTGTAAATGGGTGCCTCTCAGCCCTCTATGACAAATTTCATCTCCAGCAGCCAGCGGGTTTGTGGTCATGTCACTGGCTGATGCACCTTGTTTATTGATCTCTCTGTAGCTAAGATTATGATGATGCTCTTTATCTCGTGTAAAAAGAAAATAAGCCAAACTTTAGCCTCTTTAATGAACACACAGAGCATTATTCAATTTATTTTCAAAGCACAGCTAAGAAATCTCTGGAGTGTAAAAGGCATGGGATTTGAATAACATTTTCTCTCTGCTCTTCTGCGATAGCAAAGTTTCTGATAGTGCTGGGGAGCCCTTTCTATTCTTAGTGCTTTTGGCCTGATGTCACTTAAAGATGAGACAGCTGAGTCCATGCCAAGGCAGGACTGATTTTAGATGCATCCTTGTAAATGGACTGGGATTGCCTACACTACATGTGCTCATGTCTGATTCAGATTATTCAGTCTCTTGCTTTGCCCAGTCTTACTCAGGTTCAGAAAGGGTCAAGTTTTCTTGACCGCATGTAAGTTTGCTGTCGTGTTGCTCATTTTCTTAAGGGCCAGACTGTGAGTTTGTCACCTAATATAAATTGTAACTAAAATATACAAAGCTTATCCAGTGGCATGTTTTGTGAGATACATTATTGTACTTGTACACTATGCACAATTGTCATCAGCTAACCATTACTGTGCAAACTACAGCTCTGTATACAGTATCCAAATAAAGATGCACGAGAGTGTGACTGGAGCTAGCTTGAGTCATACTGGGTGAAGGTGTGGCCCCCAATTTAAAAACATTAGTGAAAGTAACTAAAGCAGGGTCAGCACTAGCCTTTGAATTTTTCCACAAGTACGAATTTTCAGGAAGTTCATTAACTTTATCCACACTGTATTGTGTTTCGCTAATTTGATCCATTAGCAATTTCACCCACCTGTCCCCTATCAAAAGGGAAAGGTAAAGAAAAGATAAAGAAAGATAAAAACATAAAAGGAAAATGAAAGGGATGGGCTTCTACCAAAGATAAGATGAAACAATCTTAGACATTAACATTTTCATGTGATCAGTACTGAGAAGAGTAAACAACATGAAGTGAAGATTCCACTGTCATAAAAATTGCAACAAGAATGAAAAATAATATATTGCAGTTACACAGTCTGAGGCCCTCAAGACATTTTCAAATAGATGTTATTATCTCATTTTATAGAAGGGGAAATGGCACAGATGGGATAAGCGACTTGCCCAAGATAACACAGCACATTGGTATCTGAGTTGGGAGCTGTACTTGGCATTAAATAACTTACCAAAAGACACTTATGAAGTCAGTAGCAGAGCTGAGGCTAGAAATCAACTGTCCTCACCATCACAGTCGCCTGCTCTAACTGCTGTACAACATTCTGGGTCATAATCCTAACATCTACGGCAAGGTCTTGAAACTATACTGAAGAATCATTGGCACAATGCCTGTTAATGATCATGTATTGTGTTGTCACTGCATAAAATCCACAGCAATGAGGAAGTTGTTTCCTTTGAGGACAAAAAGAGTTGAAAAATCACCGTTATAAACATAATGAAGGTATATGAAACAGATATTTCTACATGCAAAATAAATTGCATCATGGCTATAAGAGGAAAATGTTGCATTAATTTAATGGATTTTTGTATTTCACACACACACACACACACACACTTTGTCTGAAATCTTGCCCTTGACAATTCTGCCATGGGTGACCCTAAGGGAGTACATGACTCTGGGCAGCATTGCTCTCGGGGTCGATGGGACACACAAGCCTCTCCATCACTACAAAGCGGTGATTCATGTATTGCTTTGTTAACTTTAGGAGAAATCTGCGGTACAACAGTTCTCAGCAACTTGAAACAAAAGTAGCCTTAAAAAAAATCACATGATCACATCCTTCATGCCTGGCCCTGTTGTGATTTTACACTGAGGGTGCATTTTAATTGATGAAATGTGCTACGCCACACAACCTGAAAAAGTAACAACCTTTAGTTGCCATTTGGAGATGTGATGGAAGTGCCAGAAGTTAAATTCTTAGGACTAAATGAAATAACAGAAGTTCCCTATCCTTTCTTGAAGACGCTCATTAGTTTTAACTTTCTCACATTCTGTTTGCCATGGATTCCATCCAAGAATGACGGATGTAACTTATTAAGCAAGTGACAATTTCAAAACTCCAAGTGTCACTACTCTGTGTGGAAGCAGTTACCTTGGGCAGGCTGAAAGGTTTCACTATTAATGCTTTGAAGCTAGCATTATCACTGAGGGAATGATCACAGGGGAAAGAATGCTCCAAACAGTGTGAAAGATGCAAGTCAAGCATCTGAATGGACACATAAATAAGTCATGAATGTTTGAGAAATAGTCTGATAACTGGATGCTTCAGCACACACAGGAAACCAAGTAAAAAAGACAGGGCATTGGCATCTGGGAAGCAATGGAACAAGAGGCTTATCTTAAATTCCATGCAAAACAATGACCTCTCAGAAACCACAAAACTTGCTCTGCCAATCATTAACTTTTCTGATCAGGTACCCCAAACTGCAATATTTACTGACTGCACTGGGACTACTCACATGAGTAAGGATTGCAGGAACAAAGCCTTCATGCCTCAATATATAAAAGTACATAATGGCAAGGTGGGAATTACATAGTCCAACACGGTCAAGAAACAAGCATGCAAATTAGTCTCTCAGCACTATACCTCTGAGGCTACACCTGGACTGCAGGCTTCTTTCGGAAGAAGTTTTTTCAGAAGAGATCTTCTGAAAAAACTTCTTTTGAAAGAAAGCGTCCACACTGTGAAAGCGCATCAAAAAAGCAATCTGCTTTTTCGAAAGATAGTGTCCAGACTGAATGGACACTCTCTCGCATTTAAGCTGTGATTACTATGGACAGAGTGGCCACCAGAGCACCTGTGCTTTTTCCTTTTTCCTCTTCTTTCAAAAGAACTCCCTCTTCCCCGTCCACACATGCCTTTTTCCGAAAGAGGTTTACCAATATTGGAAAACCCCCTCTGTTCTTTTGATTTTTTTCTGAAAGAACACGATTGTAATGTGGACGTTAAGTGAAGTTTTTTCAGAAAAATGGCTGTTTTTCAAAAAAAACCTGTAATGTAGATATAGCCTGAAACGCCCTTAGGACTTTACTGCTATACTCCCTACTTTTCCAAGGAGTTATCCACTGCCAGGAGACATGTCATCTAATACTGTTCCTGCCAGCTTTTGACATTGTGAATGGGATTGTATAAAATAAGACCCAAGCCATATTTCAAACTGAACCTATCTCCTTCCTGCTCCCCTTTTTGTGTGTGTGCAGGTGTGTGCACAATTACTTTCACTCACATCTCAGCTTTGCTGGCTTTGTCCAGAAGCACAAATGCAATTAGAAAAAGCTACCTTTTATGGTGTGTCAGGCTTAGATGAACCCAGGAAATAGTGGGAATCTCATTTAAAAAAAAAGTTGCATAATTTCCAACCTGTTTTCCAGACCAGAGAGATTTGAAAAGTTCACATACCTAGATTACTAGTCACTTAGGGCATGTCTACACAGCAGGGCAAAAGTCGAATTTAAGCTACGTAACTTGAGCTACGTCAATTGCGCAGCTTAAGTCAAAATAGCTAAATTTGGTTTTTGGTGTTTTGTACGCATCTCGAAGTTGAAGGAAGAACACCCTTCCTTTGACTTCCCTTGCGCCTCGTGAAATGAGGGTCACAGGAGTCAGAGTAAGAAGCAATGGCTTGCAGTGTAGACATGCTCTTTGATATTTCAGAATAATGTCAGTTATTCCAAAATAATGCTGCTGTGTAGACATAGCAAAGACTTGAACAGAACTGCAGTATCTTTTGAGATTCCCTCACCACTAGTCGTGAACTTATTTCCTATTCCAGTTAAAAAAAGGAGGTAGAGGGGGACTCCAATCTAAAATACCAGTGTAAAACCTCACTATTTTGTGGAGAGGGTTTTTGGATTCAAATCCCAGTATCTAAATATCACCTAAAGGTTTGGATCTGGTTTTGAATCCAAATGAAAGGGGGCCCCATTTTTAAAATCTAAGTTTTGGCTACAGTTCAAACCAGTGCAAACATTTCAGTGGGGTTCATAAGACTTTTGTGATTTTCTGCTGAAATATCAAGTTTGGAAGCACCAAATGTAAGCAAGGGCTTGTTTGATTCACACAGGAAACTGAACTCTAGACTACACCACATTCAAATATCACCTCCTTTAATTCCATTTTGTGCACAGAAATTCTGGCTGGATTTTTTATATGCAAGTCCATTTCAATTTCAATCCATGACCTCTTCTCTCTCCAATTTAGTTACTTTTATAACTCTAACATGCAAATATTAATTTTTGCAGGATCTCCTTATGAGTAGTTCCTTCCATAGTCCACTATGTTTAAAGGTCAGTCCATGTTTCCACTGTCACTACAGTTGCACTTAGGTGGCTGTCACAGATTTGGAGGCCTTTATAGATTCATTTAAAATAATAATAAAACAGAGGCCCAGACTGAAGAAAGAAAACAATGTTTTCCAGGGGTCAGATGTTCTGTACTTACATAGCTGAGCTAGGGAGCTCTCTCAGGAATAACTTAATAGCATTTCTTTGAAGCTGACAAAAACTTATTTTAGTTTATACATTGAACAGTATCCACTACACTGGTTAATAATCAGCCTCTTTTCCCACTGGTGTGCCATAAAGGTGTTTAAAATTCCTACCATTCACTAGAACAGTATATACAATCTTCAGCCAATTCTCAGCCTTTACTTTTGTTAGCATTTTCACACTTACTTCCCCCCCATAAGCTGTCCATTCCCTGCATGATCCAACCTCTTAGACACCCACCTTGAAGCCTTTTCCGTATCCTTGATTCACGTTGCATCACCTCATTTATCATTCTTCTCTGTGTTTTTATTGCGAGACCAGGGGGGCATGCCTGTGATGGGGGTGGATGCAGTCATTCTTCATTGAGCTCTGTCTGCTGTCTCTATTTCTCCTGTGTTCCATCTCACAACCCTGGCTGACTGGGGGTGTGTCTACTCTGCACTGTTATTTCGAGATAACTAGCATTATTCTGAAATAACAATGCGAGAGTCTACACAGCCATCCCGTTATTTCTAAATAATGTCAAAATAACAGATGGTTTATTCCAAAATCTGTAAACCTTATTCTACGAGGAATAACGCATATTCCAAAATAGGTATTTTGAAATAAGGCGTGTGTAAACACTTCATTGCTGCTATTTCCAAGTAACCCCTCACCAGGGCCATTCTAAGTTATTCTTCCTCAGTGCCCCCTTGGGCTCTAAATCGAGATAGCGCGTCTACATTAGGGAAGGCTGCCTCGGACTAATTTTGAGGCTTCCCTGAAGTGTAGATGTGCTATTTCAAAAGAAGCTATTATTTCAGAATAAGTATTCTGGAATAGCTTTTTTTAGAAATAAGCTTGCAGTGTAGCGGTACCCTGGGTGTCTTAAGCTTCTGATTGCCCAAAGCTGGGAGTGGATAACGGGGGCTGGATCACCCTGTTCTGGTCATTCCCTCTGAAGCACCTGGCGCTGGCCACTGTCAGAGGACAGGATACTGGGTTAGACGGACCATTGGTCTGACCCAGCACCACCATTTTTATGTTCTTAAGCAGCCAGCAATGGCAGCAGTGGTGAGCAGCAGCAGAGTACAAGGGCAGCAGCAACAAGCCATTTGCTGAGGTGGCAGCAGCAGCAGAGGCCTTGCACAATACTCTAGTCTCTTTCAAGGAGCTGGTGAACCCATGTGAACTCCCCTTTGAACTCGGGGTCCTTGCTGACCCAGGAAAATTAAATGAGAGTGGAGAGGAGTGGAAGGAAAGAGATGTGTTAAAGTGACAGTCGTTTACTGGACTTTTACGCCACAAGGTGGGAAACTGAGGCCAAGGACACTGCCCAGCACAATGTGAGGTGAGCATTTGCTTTTGGTGATATGGTTTCAAATCATGGCTCTGGATTTTCCCAAATTAATGCTGAGAGCCCTTTCCCTTTTAATAAAAAAATGTTCTTTTGCTCAGGCCCACCAATGGGGGTGGTGCAAACGGGGCGAACAACTGCCACAGAGTCCAGCGATACAAAAGGGCCTGGGATTCCTGGCTGCCGCTACCCCAGGACCTTTAAATCTCTACTGCAGCCACAGGCAGCACAAAGGGCTGGCATGGGGTGGGCCACACTACAGTCCAGGCAGCAATGAGCACTGCCCCTTCTGCCTAAGACCCCGTCCCTTGGAGCTGCCCCCAGCCTGTCTATGGGCCCAGCATTTCTGTCAGCCCCCTGCTTTTCCTAGACACAGACTCAGTGCGTGGGAGTGAGGAAGTATTGTGTCTTAGGACTGGTCTACACTACTGCAGCAAGTTGACTTAGGACTGGTCTACACTACTGCAGCAAGTTGACTTATGCTACTTCAATTACATGAATAACTTAACTGGAATTGATGTAGCTTAGGTTGATTTATCGCAATGTCTACACTGTGCTGTGTCAACAGGGGATGCACTCTTGCTGACTTACCTTACACTTCTCAGGGAGCTGGAGTACTGGTGTCAATGGGAGAGCACTCTGCAATCAGTTAAGCATGTCTTCACTAGACCCACTAAATTGACATCGCTGCATCAATCACGGAAGTGCTACCAGTCAGTATAGACATGGCCTTAGAGGAACCCAGGGTAGTGTTTGGTTTTCCCAAATTACATGGTGGGGTCTCAAGCTGATTGTGTTTTGGATCATTAAGATAATCCCCGAGGTATTGAACCCTGGATCGTGTTGCTGCTGCAATGAACTGGTAGAAGGGTTACAAAGTCAACAGAAAAACTCATGTTGACTTCCATAGGAGTTGGGGCAGAGTCTACGTGATATGCCCATGGTTGCACAGCAAGTCTTTTTCTGAGTTGGGTTTCCATTTTAAGAGTTTCCGGCTCTCTGCCCATTAGAGCATTCTGCATTCCTTCTTGAGAAGATGGTTGGAGGGATTCTTTACTTTGCCAGAGATCCTGTTCCCTTTGGAAATCACATTTGTTCTGGGTCTGCAACTGGCTGAAAAAATGGATGGCAAAGACTTGGCAGAAGAGGACTATGAATTGGACTCTAAGGCTGTGTCTACATTGGCACGATCTTGCGCAAAAGCAACCGCTTTTGCGAAAAAACTTGCTGCCTATCTACACTGGCCGCGAGATCTTGCGCAAGAACATTGACGTTCTCATGTATGAAATCAGTGCTTCTTGAGCAAGAACTATGATGCTCCCGCTCAGGAATAAGCCCTCTTGCGCAACTGTTCTTGTGCAAGAGGCCAGTGTAGACAGGCAACATGAATTTCTTGCGCAAGAAAGCCCTATGGTTAAAATGGCCATCAGAGCTTTCTTGCACAAGAGAGTGTCTACACTGGCATGGATGCTCTTGTGCAAAAGCACATCTCTTGCGCAAAGGCACATGCCAGTGTAGACACTCTCTTCTGGAAGAGTTTTTGCACAAGAACTCTTCAGCAAAAGAGTTCTTGCGGAAAATCATGCCAGTGTAGACGTAGCCTAAGAGTGACATGTGTGCATATACACCCTTAAGCTTTTAATACATCTTCAGATAATTTAGAGCAGGATTTCTTAAACTTCATTGCACCAGGACCCCCTTCTGCCAATAAATATTACTACATAAACCAGGAGAGAAGACCAAAGTCCCAAACTCCCTGAGCCTCATCACCTCAGGTGGGGACTACCTCTGGATTAATTACTTTTTAGTTTTATTTACTCAGTAATGGTGAATTTTTGTTTATGTTCTTATTTTGTAATTAGGTGCTTGAGCTCAAAAGGGCTATTCTAGTTGGGCCCTTCTCTGGGAAACCAGATTCAATTCTCTTCTGTCAATCATGACTGCCTTCTCCACCTACTGGAAGGCAAACTGATAAGAATTGGAAAGAGGTAATGATGCATATTATGACATAACCCAAACTAGGAGATTGTGGATATTTGTCTCCCTCTAGTGGCTGGTGTTCAGAAGTTGTTTATGATTATACTACTCTTGTGAGCTGTGGAAATTAGTTCTTAAAAACAAGCAGTAAGTCATGCTTTTAGTGTGAGAGCTGCTGCATTCAATTCCACTCTTCCTAAGTACCATCACTTACATGAGGAAAAAAGTGTATTTCCTAGCAGATATATATCTGATGACAAAATATTTATTTACTGGCAGACAAAAATGTTTGGCATTAAGACTTTTCCAGCCAAAACTTTCACTTTGTACAAAGAGCGTATAGATTTACACAATACATCTTATATATGCAATGACGCCTGTCAGGTCAAGACTCATCCACTTACATTGAAAGTTTATTTCCACTTTAATTTAATAAAGTTTATTTTTACTTTAACAGAAATAGATTTTGGAAAGTCTGGACCAGGAACCAACAAAAAAGAAAATTCAGTGTTAACACTAATACTGTCTCTAAGGGCAGGCACTCTTCAGAAACCAGGGCATTAAAACTGAGCTTCCCGATTTCTGTTTTAAATCAGACCTACAGTGTTTTTTTTTAATGCTCCAAGGGTGTGAATTTAAAATGGTCCCTAAGTGTGGAAAGAGGTTAAAAAAAGAGCTCAAACAACATTTTAACATTTTAAAGCATGAAAAATAAGGAATATGAGCAAATATTTGTGAACATCTTTTGAGGGCTGCAGGCAGAACAAATCCTGAGGTATTTTAGAATTGTCACAGGGCCAAATCCTATTTCTTTTACTCATATGATGAAGACTTATTCAAGTCAATGGCTTAATGCTGCTTCTGTAAATAAAGGAGAGCAAGGTTTAGGTCCTGGTTTATAGAAAATAACATGGATTTTTTTCCAGTAGGAGAAGCCAAAAATGTACTGATTTGACCTATATATGAGACACCTTTAGAGCCAGGATTGAGACGGAGCGTAATGCCTGGATGATGGGGCTGCATGTAGCAATACTGTCCCAGGAGGAGTCCGCACAGGGAATTGAACTGTAAGCATGTCTAACACTTGCTGCTAGGACCCTCCCTTCCAGTTTAGGTAGCAACACACATGCTAACTCTGCTGAAGCTAGTGCACCTAAATAGCAATGGAGCTGGGAGTGGCATGGGTGGCATTTTTGGATGAGCTGCTCGAGGATGTACCCAGGGATTCCAGCGTTTTTGTACTCAGGTGGCTATCCTGAACGGCTGCCCATGCTACCCAAAGCGACATGCCTGTTTTTGTGCACTAGCTTGAGTGGAGCCAGCACATCTCGGAGCAGCAAAGCTTGCTCCCAGCTGCAGCAAAGATACGCCCTTCGAGTTACAGTTGCTCCAGTTCTGTCTCGCTTCTGGACTGGAGCAGTTTGTTACAGCCCTTCACTAGTTACAGCACACTTCTCTTACAGCGGCTCAGCTCCTCTGGCTGCACATGAGAGGTTCGATCCAAGGCTCCATCCAGCCTCTTTCTACTCATCTGCTTGGTAGGGGAGCAGTGAGTCCTTCTCAGTTTGTTCTTGTTCCCCAGCCTGAGCCAAGATGCATGGAAGCTGCTTAGAGGGATGGATGAGGCAGGAAGAGAAGGGAGTGTGGTTACTACTTCCTCTGAACAGCCACGTAATGGCTAGGGACAATCTAGCCCTCATAGCATTTTCACAGATTTTCGGCCAGAAAGGACCATCATAATCATCTAGTTGACCTCACTGATCATAAAGGAGGGATTTGATAGTGCTAAGACCATGCAATGAGATTCTATAGATTGGCCAGGGTCCTACCCCTTCTACAGAATTGAAAAGCAATCCTAGAGACTTTAACAAATAATTATGTCCAGGGAAGAATTCTCTCTCCTGTCGAATTCTGAATTAAAGTCCATAGGCCTTTTGATCCAGGGCTGGACACTAAATCAACACTTACTGTTTCACTGTGGCAGGTCATTTTCCAACCCACTATACTGTGTTAACCAGACATAATAAATTCAGCAACATCAAGGAAAATTAAAAATCTTGGCGATCTTTATTACTGAATTTGTATGTGCAGCTATAAGCAAATTGTGTGCAGCATTTATTGATCACAGAAGGCTGAGTAAGCATTATTGTAGCACACAGGAGGAGGAAATAAACAAAGAATAAAATTAATAAAATGAATACACCAGTCTCAGTGTCTGAAAGCTAAGTTCAAAGAAAGGCGCAGAATAAAGTACTCCAGAGGAATCTCCACAGTGGTGAATATCAAGTTATTTACAGCATAGCACAAACATCAATGAAAGCATTTTTACCCATTCAGACATTTAATAAATCCAGTCTATAAGCACTTTTCAGTGGCTGACTCTGAAATGACTCAAGGGGGAGTGTTGCTTTTTGAAATTTTACACTGGTACACCGAGTAAGGAATTTGCAAGACATTTGCGCAGAAGGAAAGGACAGGAGGCATCAGTCTGTGCACAGAATGGCTAACAATTGGAGTGTTTAACTCAGAGCTGGGATCCAGTTATAGACTGATGGAGATGTCTTATAATAAATTCTCCCACAATTCTGGTCTCCCTAATCCCTCCGTTTTTTCATTCCCCACTCCACTTCACTTCTACTCCTCCTATGCATCCAAGGGGTCCGTCTCTCCCTTGCTGTGGGAATGGCAGAGAGAAAGGCCATCCTTGGGGGCGCAAGACCTGGGGCAAAACCCCCTTCACCTGCCTTTGCTTCACCCTGCCTCCACTCTACTCCTTCCTCCAAACACCTTCCCTGCTTCACCCCCACCCTGCTGCTTCCTGCCCCTGCTCTACTCCCTCCTGCCCCATTGCACCCCTTCCCAAAGAACTCTCCCCTGAAAGATGTGACCTGGGGAATTTCTGGAGGGCCTGGTGCGGGATGGCAGCAGGGGTCCCCCTCCCCCGCACTCTCTGCAGCAATGGGAGCCATGCGAAGCGGAGTGACCCAGTAGCCTATTATGCTCCACTGCCCATCTCCCAGCCAGCCTGCTCCACTTCATTGTCCAGCCTCTGTCCCTGGCCTCTGCCCCAGCCTGCTTCACTCTGCTCCGATGGCTCAGTGTGCTGGAGCACTCTGCTTCCTGCCGCCAGAGTGAGGTGGAGTGACCCGCCTGGCAGAGGGGTGGTGTAGCATAGCAGGCTGCTGGGTCGCTCTACTTCCCACTGCTGTGGTGAGTGCGGGGGGAGGAGGAGGAGAGGCCCAACCCCTGCTGCCACCCCACGCCAGTCCCCTCAGGTGATTCGTCACGTTGCCCTGAGCCATGCGGGCCAACATTCATATAGGGGACTGTCCCATCCATAGAATGGTTGGGGATGCCACTGCAGGGCCCCCCAAGGTGTGGTGCAGATGGCAACTGCTCCAAACCATCCTATGGATGGGATGGGATGGCTCCCTTCTTGCAAGGGGGAGGTGAAAGAAGCAGAGGTGCCATCTGATTGCTCACAGGAAGGGTGAAGGCGGAGGGAATGGAGTAGTCCGGCGCTGTTCGTCTCTTTCTACTTCCTCCTTTTCTCCTCACAGACTTTAAGGCCAGCAGGGACCATCATGATTAAGGTTAAGAGTTCGTTGCCGGTATTTTTAGTAAGAGTCATGGACAGGCCGTGGGCCAGAAACAAAAATTCCCAGAGAAGCACATGACCTGTCCCTGACTTGTAGTAAGCCCCTCCTCTCTCCCCCAGAGGTGAGGAACTAATAGTCCAAGCCGCATTGCCGAGGGCTGGCCAGCCCTCCAGTCCTGCTGCTGCAGTGGGGGTGAAATCACAGAGGCCAGAATCTGTGACCTCTCTGACAAGGCTGTAACCTTAATCATGAACCTCTAATCTGACCTCCTGCACGTTGCCAAGTATAGAACCTCACCCACCCACTCCTGTAATAAGACTACAACCTCTGGCCAAGTCACTCAAGTCCTCAAATCTTAATGTACTGACTTTAAGTTACAGAGAATCCACATTTACTCTAGTTCAAGACAGCAATTGACCCAGACCGCACATTACAGAGGAAGGCACTCACCCCAAACAACCAAACAAAAAATCCCAGGACCCGCTCATTTGATCTGGGGAAAATGCCTCTTCACCCACCTTCAGTTAGCTCCTTAGCATGTGGGTGAGACCTGCCAGCCAGACAACAGGGGAATGAATTCTCTGTGGTAACTCAGTCTTCCCCATCTAGCATCACTGGGCATTGGAGTGATTTGCTAATAGCAGTCACAGTTGGGCCATACTGCATTGTAGGCAACCTCATCACAGCATCCCCACCATAAACTTAGCAAGCTCAGTCTTAAAACAAATTAGAGTTTTTTCCCCCTCCACCGCTTCCCTTGGAAGGCTGCTCCAGAACTTTGCTCCTCTGATGGTTACAACCCTTCATCTAATTTCAAGCCTAAGCTTGTTGATGGCTAGTTTATATCTGTTTGTTCTTGTGCTACCATTGGCACTTAACTCTCCTCTCTCCCTCGCTAGAGATTATCCCCCTGATGTATTTATAGAGAGAAGTCATACCTCCCCTTAGTTTTTGTTTTGTTAGGCTAAACAAGCCAAGCACCTTAAGTCTCCTCTTCTAAGGTAGGTTTTTCTCTGATCATCCGAGTAGTGCTTCTGTGCACCTGTTCTAGTTTGAACTCACCACTCCTAAACATGGGAGACCAGAACTGCACACACTGTTCCAGAGGAGGTCTCACCAGTGCTTTTCCAAGGCTATGTCTACACTGCAGGATTCTTGCGCAAGAACAACTGTTCTTGCGCAAAAACTTGCAGAGCATCTACACTGCATGCCTGTTCTTGAGCAAGTAAATTTACAGTAAAGCGTCGGAACAGAAGGCTTCTTGCTCAAGCATTATTCCTCTCCTCACAAGGAATAAACCCTCTTGTACAAGAGCTCTTGTGCAAGAAGGCAGTGTGGACGGGCAACAGGCGTTTCTTGAGCAAGAAACCCCTATGGCTAAAATGGCCATCAGAGCTTTCTTGCACAAGAGAGTGTCCACACTGCCATGGATGCTCTTGCGCAAAAGCACATCTCTTGCACGAAAGCACATGGCAGTGTGGACGCGCTGTTGTGCAAGACCTTTTGTGCAAGACCTTTTGCACAAGAAGCCTGCAGTGTAGATGTAGCCCAAGTGTGTAATGGGGTATTCACCCCACACAAGGCTGAAAGGGTAAATTAGGCCAAAAAACTTATAGGCTGCACCTGAAGGAAATCCAGGGCGTGCTAAGGGCCAATGAAGTGGCCGATGAAGCTCAGCTGGGGGAGAAGATGAGCTGGGATCATAAAGCCAGGAACCCGGCAGCAGAAGGATGGCTGCAGAGAAGTAGTTTGCAGTCAGCCCTTGGGGAAGGTAGGTAGGCTATGTTTGCTTCCTAGGAGGGAGTTTGAGCTGGCATTGCCAGAGGAATAGGAGCCAGAGAGTATGGAAGAGACTCAGGGAAAAGCAGCAAGGTCCAGAAAAGAACAAACATTAGCTGCTGATTAAAAGGTCCTTTAGCTGGAACCCAGAGTAGAGAGTGGGTCTGGGTTTCCCTGCCACTGAGGGAATGGCCCCTGAGGCAGTGAATGGGAAGATGATCTGAGACTGCTGGTGAGGGGAATCTTTGACTCACCCCTGGAAAGGGAAACCACGGCGTGACCTGGCCAGAAGCTCAAATTGCAAAGAAGAGGTTGCAGTTCCTGAAATGAGAGAGGGGCCATAAAATGGGGAAGAGACAGAATATGAGCACTGGACGGGGCATTGGCTGGTAGAGTTAATCCCCAGAACTGCCTAGAGGTGGCACCTTCCAGCCCTGAGTAGAGTGCCCCCATCACAAATAGTAACAGCATTTTCCTGTCTCTCCTGGAAATACCTCACCTCCTGCCATAAAGGTGTCAACTCCTGTGGAGAACAGGGAGAGCTTTATCCTGCAGCAGCCTTGCTTAGCTGCTCTTACCCAGGAGGTGGGTGAGTACCCAGAGAGAACTTCAGGAGAGAGAGTGCTCCCCTGCTGCCAGCAAGTGAACAGTCGGGTTCTGTCCCCAAATTACAAGCAGGCTAAAGCACCTGTTGCAGGGGATCTGGGCACAGGACTTTAGGATCTGGAGCTTTAAGAGAAACACCAAATACTGGGAGAGTAGATGATGCTGGACTCTGACAAAAATAGATTACCTATAAGAAGAGAACAGAGAGTATGGAAAGACAGAGGGATTAAGAAGTGGACCAGATGAAGAACAGAGCTATGTGCTGAACCTGGTATTCTAAACAGGTCAGTCTATGTTTATTTACAGAAGCTAAGAAAGGAAAGGGCTGATGTTTTCTATTATTTATATCGCTGTAACACCCACAGAGATAAGGTAGGTGCTGTACAGCTACATATAAAGACACAGCCCCTGTAGCAAAGAGCAGTGTGCTCTGTGTTGTGTAATCTTACACTCTGATATAATATCAGATTGCCAAGCAGGCTGGAAGATAGATGAAATCCCATTACTTGAAAAAGTCTGAATATACAAGAAACACAGCTTCAAAGGGGAAAATAAAAAGTATTTACAAGGTTAAACTTGGGATGGGTTTGTTATGTCCCACCTCAGTGTCAGAATCTTTTGGGGTTTTCTACTAGGATGTCCACTGCTACAAAACAGTATGGCCACAACCAATCTCAGTGAAACATCAAGCACTGCAGCATTGACTGCAAGCCCTGTGTAGCTGAAACTATATCACACAATCCCATAGTGCACTTCATGCTGGACGGAAGGTGATTTCATCTCTCATACCATATCAGATATAAGCAAGTGGTTAAAAGAAGCTCTGAAATGATCTATCGATACACAGGTATTTTGAAAATTGATCATGTCAGATGTGGTGAACACTAGCCACACAAACTCACACTTTCTCAAATTTGAAAAGTGGATCTGCTAACTAGCTTGCTCTTCACTTTTCTGCTGAAAAAAAAAAATCTGCAGGGATTTCATGCACAAAGTTGTTTTAAGACCATCATAACATACCACGAAGTCATCAGTTCTATATCTTCTTATGGGGGTAATCCTGTTATTCAATAATCTGATTTTAGAATTGTGCATATCAGAGAACAATCTTTTTAGCCTCTTTCTTCCTGAAACCACAAGGCTACAAAGTGCTTCAAGCTAAGCATCAGACAATCTTAGAAGATGTTGAGATCTGTACCCACAAGATTCATTTGATATATAAATACCTATATAATGAATTATATAAATGTACAGAGAGATATAGTCCCCACCTCAAGACGCTTCCAGTTTAATGCTCAATACAAATAAAATATCAAATTCACAGGCTGAAGGGCCTACCAATGCAGATTTGTGTAATTATTTATAAGGCAGATCTCTCAGTCTGCTGTGCATTCATGACTTTACTTTGACAACATCCCATGCAGTGTTATAAAGGGACTTTCTCAAGGTCACACAAGAAGTCTCAATAAAGCCAGGAACTGAACCCAGATTAACTGAGTCCCAAAGTATTTTGTTAGCCTAGAGACTGTCCTCCCCACCCCCAGTTTTCCCATCTTTGATTGTTGTTGAAGGAAGAAGGGCTTTAAGGAGGGATTTGACTATACCATTCTTTTTCATTTAGGCTAGGTCTACACTATAGCTTTTTTTTTTTTTTTTTTTGGAAAAAGCAACGCAAATTGCACTCCGCAATTTGTGTTGCTTTTTTCTGATTGCTTTTCTGGAAGAGGCTTTTCCGCCATTTGGCCCCATCTAGATGGCGGAAAAGCCTCCTCTTTCAGAGGAGCCCTTATTCCTCATAGAATGAGGTATATAGGGCTCCCTGAAAGAAAAAAAAAAGCGGAAGAGTTAACGTATTCCCTGGATACGGCGGAGGTATCCCGGAAAACCCCTGCAGTCTAGACGTATCCCCAAATAGTACTGGTAAAATTTTTTCAAAAATAATTCTCAGATTAGACAGGTATTCCAGAAGGTCTAAAGATACCTTCACAGATTTTTCTTTGGAAAGGCAATTAGCTTGAGTTCATGTCAGAGACCTTATTATAAATTTTCAAAATTTGGCTCTGAATTTCCCACCGTGCACTTCTCTACTGCTTTTGGCCCTAGCAGGGCATGCAGGATAGGCCAGCCTATTTTTACCACCTAACTAAAATCTAACTTGATCACTTCAAATTCATCTTGTAATTACAACCCTGACACACAAATTATTCAAACAGGCTGCAATAGGAGCAGGCACAGATGGGAGACCTTTCATGTAGAGTATATATGCATTTCCTCCAAAGTTCTCATTCTAGCTGGTGGCATGCAAAATATCAGCATTTGAAGGGTTAATAATAGCTACTCATGTTTCCAAGTCAAAATACACCCACCACAAGATCTCTCAAGTCAGAAGTTTTTTTCCAGAAGTACATTGGATTGGTTTGCTTCTTTACAGGCAAAACCCCTGCTTCTTTAAATGTGAACAATACTTATTCTTGCAGCAACGAGAGAGAGAGTATTGGAGTCAATTATTTATTATTATTGTTATTGTTGTTATTATTATTAATTACATTGCATTGTCTCTTGGGAGCCTCTGTCATGAACAGGGTCCCAGCATGCTGCACAAACATAGAACAAACAAACAAAAAAAATCCCTCTTCCAAAGAGATATTCTAGAGGAGGGAATGGGAGAATACAGCACTACTGGGGCACAGCAATATTTAAGAAACAATTTTCACAGACATAACACTGTAAGGTTTTTATATAGTGCCTATCATTGTGGTGGCAAAATATTAATAATTCCATCTCATTCTCACTTTTTGTCTTCCAAAATTTGCTACCTGCTTACTTGCTAAGGATTTTCCCCATAGTGGAAAAACACCCATTTACCATGAATTGTTTTCTTTAATAACTGCAAACAAATATTTCAGTGCAGATTTGTACCCTAATATAAGCAATATTTTAAGTCATTTGCACATTCTGTTATAGTTTAAAGTTACTACTACCATATTAATGACCATATTTGAGAACTTCACTGATATTTGCTGAGAGATCAGGAAATGTGGTTTCCACTTCAGCTAATATCATTGTTATCCAGTAGAACCTCAGGGTACATCTAGACTGTAGGCTTCTTTCGGAAGAAGCTTTTCTGGAAGAGATCTTCTGGAAAAACTTCTTCCGAAAGAGAGCATCCACACTACCAAAGTGCATCAAAAAAGTGATCTGCTTTTTTGAAAGATAGCGTCCACACTGAATGGATACTTATCTTGCATGTAAGTTTTGATTACTATGGACAGAGTGGCCACTAGGGCACCTGTGCTTTTTCCTGGAGGCCTCTTCTTTTGAAAAAACTCCCTCTTCTGCATCCACACATGCCTTTTACTGAAAGAGCTCGTTCAGAAAAGGTGTTCTTTCTCATAGAATGATGTTTACCAATGTCAGAAAAACCCCTACGTTCGTTCAATTTTCTTTTAAAAGAATGCAATAGCAGTGTGGACGCAAGTGAAGTTTTTTCAGAAAAATGGCCATTTTTCCAAAAACCCCCCTGCAGTTTAGACACACCCTCAGTTACAAACACCAGAGTTATGAACTGACCAGTCAGCCACACACTTCATTTGGAACTGGATCCGGCAGCAGCAGAGACCAACAGAAACAAATACAATATACTACTGTGTTAAATGTAAACTGCCAAAAAATAAAGAAAATGTTTAGAGACAAGATAAAGAAACTGGTTTTGTATTTGCTCCACTAAAATTAAGCAGCAGTTTTCTTCCGCATAGTGAAATTCCAAAGCTGCACTAAGATAATGTTCAGCTGTAAATGCGAAAGCATCACCATAATGTTCAGAGTTCCGAACATTTCATAGTTATGAACAACCTCCATTCCCAAGCTGTTCCTAACTCTGAGATACTGCTGTAGTCCAATGATCTCTTCCACTTTAAATGTTCCTTCAAAGGAGAGACAGCTCATTTCCTTGAGAAACTACTCTTATGGCTGTTTTTCACTGCACATAAGTAAACAGAGATTTCCTAATGCAGATTTAATATGTAAACCGGGAAAACACAGACTGTATTGCTTGGCACAATCCAGCAGAGTCTCACCTGTGAGAACACAATATGAATTCAATATCTGGCTGCATATTTTAAACCACAGACAATCTACACCGAAGTGAGGCATAGATTAGACCCCAAACCCACAAAACCAAGCATTCTAACAGGAGTTTAGGCTAGTAAAAAACTCTGGCTCTAGCTCACTCAATTCATTGTTTAAAGAGAAAGCACATTACCATAAATGAATAGCCAAGGATTTAGGGTCACCATTATGCCAGTTAGGGAACATGTCTGACTACTAGAGTGAAACACACGCCTAGCTCGAGTCTCCGATGAACCCTCCTGAAATAAATCCCCTGAACCTGCTCTCCTGGCGTTAATGAGTGCTTCATTTGCATTTCCTCTGCCGACAAAATGATGCAGTGTAGACATAGCCTAAAAGAACAGTTCTAAGCCAGGAAGGGAGACCAGGACTATAACAGAGTTTAAAGAGAAGCTAGATAATTTCATGGAGGTTAGGTCCATAAAAGGCTATTAGCCAGGGGATAAAATGGTGTCCTTAGCCTCTGTTTGTCAGAGGCTGGAGAGGGATGGCAGGAGACAAATCGCTTGATCATTGTCTTCGGTCCACCCTCTCTGGGGCACCTGATGCTGGCCACTGTCGGCAGACAGTCTACTGGGCTAGATGGACCTTTGGTCTGACCCAGTACAGCCATTCTTATGTTCTTATGTTCTAGATGAACCTTCATCCTAATTCAGCTAAAAAAGGTCACTTGCCCTGAAACCAAACCAGATCTTGGCAAAGCAAGAGAATTCAGGCAATAAGGGGATTTCCATTGTTTTGCATTTGTATAGCCTGCTACATCTGTATGAAATGTGTGTAAAAACCCTGGCATTCTGATGCATAGTCAAGTGGATGTGAAATGCTACCAGAAGATGCAAAGGAGCAGAGAATCATATTCCTGGTTTTGCCAGAAGCTGCTGTATACACTTGAGTAAATCAATTAACCTCACTTTTCGTATCTATAAAATGGAAATAGAGGTTCTTCCCTGTCAAATGGGTGAAGGAATCTAATTCATTACTCAATGCAAAATGCTTTGAGAGCCTCAGATAGACAGATGGTAGAAATTAAAAGCATCATTACTGCAAGGAATGGAAAAGCCTTTCTCTGAAGAAGACGGACAACTAGACAGGACCACCAACTCTGAGAGGTTCCTAGTGCTTAGCAGAGAATACTGGGGACTAGATAAATGAGACGTTGCTGTAACTTTTTGATTTTGACTGTGGCCTTGGTTAACAATAAGAAGGGAAAATACAGTTGGTTACTTTGGACTGAATTGCATTGTATTTTGAATTACCAAAAGAAACTCAGAAACCCCAAAGTGTTTTTTCTTAATATTTCCTTACAATGTCTGTCCAGCTGCAGAAAGGACTTTGGGCCTTACATAATATTAAGAGATTCAAGAGCATTTAGGGAGCATTTACACACTCCTGGAGATTTCTTTGTTGGTTGATTGTTGGCTAAGCGGACAGTACAGAGTCCTCACTCTAAACTGAAATATGGCGGCATGTTAAAAATCTTGTATGCAGACTTCCATCTTAGAATTTATTAGAGATGAAACAGAAGTCTGAAACAAAGGTTCCTATTACACATGACTGCAGAGGCTAAGAGGAGTGCGAAGAAGATTGTACTAAAAAATTAGTTGAGTTACCGTAAATGCATTGTCCCATAGGAATAGTTTGGCCAAGTTCTGTAAGTAACTTTCTACTATTTGCTCATCTCCAGAGGAGACAGTATCACAAGAGTGAGCTACTATTTGTTTCGTGCTGCTTCTTTGTGGTGTATCTGCCAAATGTTGCAGGTACAGAAAAAAAATGGTGAAAGTACCTGTACAATGTTTTCATGTCACAAATCTACCTCTCAGAATTCAGCCAAGAATTGTGATCAGTTTTCACTGATGAGGGCATGTCTACACTAGGAAATTATTTCAAAATAACTTATTTTGAAATAACTCCTGAAATAATTTCAAAATAGAGTGTCCACGCTATGGGGAAGCCTCAAAATTAGTCTGAGGCAAGCTCTGTTAAAATGGATGTGCTACCTCAACTTAGAGCCCCAGGGAGCCCTGGGGAGTAATTAGTTTGAATTACTTTGGGGAGTAGTTATTTCAAAATAGCGGCACTGGAGCATCCACACTACCGCTATTTCAAAATAGCTATTTTGAAATTAGTGTTATTCCTTGTGAAAAAGCAGCAGTTATTTCAAAATAACTAGCCCCTTATTTTGAAATAGCAGGCTTGGTAGCGTGGACACTCTGCTTGTTATTTTGAACTAAGGGGAGTTATTTCAAAATAACTCTCTGCTGTAGATCAGGGCTGAGAAGTCTAACAGGAAACAACTGTATTTCTCAGGAGCCACAACATTCTGGGGGGGAGGCAACGGTGATTTTTTGCTATAACCCCACCCTATTTCAAATGTATCAGACGCCTGTTTGCGAGAGAGGGAGATGAGCTAAATGATTCTTTGTGATATTTCAGTGTTGTCAATTCCATGTGATACAAAAAAAACCTTTGAGCCAGGCCCCTCTAAAAATCATGAAACTGGCCTAATAATGAAGAATTAAAAAAAAAAAGTTGGATTTTTTCCCCTTTTCCCATATGGTTTTTGAACCCTTAGGGTACACCCGGGTCACATTTTCAGGCCGAGTGGTTGCAGAGAAAGGTTGAGAAACTTGCTTGAGATAAAATATAAAATCTGAGATTCTCACACAGTCACATGTCTCCAGCGTTGGCGGCTTTAATGTAAACCATCAAGTATCATGAGACTCAGTATAAAATTGCAAGAGTTGGCAACACTGCCTCCCTGCTCTAATTCATTTTATATAAATGAGAGAGAGCACATATCTCAGATGCTTGTTCCTTGCTTCTTTAGTGATCAATTTACATTTTCAAGGATTTTTGCAAGCTCTATGGCTAGAAATTTACCTGAAAATTGAGATTTCCCTTTTTATTTTAATTTCCTACAATCAGATGTCCCAGTTGTGGCAGACTCCACATAGCCGAGAACACTGACTATGAAATTACCTCCCAGTGATGCTCCATCTCCAGATTGAGGGTATTGGAAGTGTGTATGCACAAACGGGTATCCCAGCTACCTTTACTGCCCTTCCCTGTGGATACATAGAAAACTTCATTTCATAATGTCACCACTTTGCTGCTCTCTGCCATCCCAGATATTTAATACATGCAAGTTTCCAAATATGTACTTCAGTAATAAGTTAATGGAAGAACTGTTTTTTATTTATATGTACATTTGGGATCTATTTAAAAAGGGCATACTGTGGATTTTCTCCACTTTCTCCTGGATCTAAATAAGGAAAATATCACAAAGAGCTTTTGTGTTACAGCAAGTGTTCAAAACTATGTTATGCAAGGTTACATCCACAGTAATATCAACTTATTTCAAAAGCATCAGTTTTTCCACTCCAACTTGCCTTGGAAGGAAAATAATTTCTACATGGAGTATGATTTCCTTTTAGTTTGAGAGCACAGACTTACATCTCTGTGAAGCTGAGCAGAGCCAGGGCTGGTCCACAGATCAGCTCCAAAACAAGACTTCAGACATACAAATACCCCAACCTCCCAACATATATTTCACTGAATCCCCAGGAGTGGGAAAAGAGACGAAGAAATGATAGCACTAATAAAAAGAAGCTGCTGTTATTAATAGGAAAGCTATAAGAAGTGCACATTAAATGAAGCTCATTTAAACATGCTTTAGTTTAATTAGATTTAGGTTGGCCACCTACAAAAATCATAACTTGTGCTGGGGCATTCACTTCTGTTCACTGTTGTAAGTCCACCTGTTTGTGTCAGTCTTAGTGCCCTGAAAGTCGTAAAAATTCTGAGTTAGCTTGGTTGGCTGCAGCAGGTCATGGAAACATAGTTCTTCTAAGAAAACCCCCTCAACAAATAAATTTGGGGAGAAAAACTTTTTTTAAAGGAGAGACTAGCTTCCAAGTCCAAGATCCACCAGGCTGACATCAGACCGTGAAACAAACACCACAGGTGTGTAGCATTTCTGCCATTAGAAGGGATAGTTTTAAGATGCCTGAGCTATAGTAGAGCTAATAATTCCAGCTGTATTTTCCAGACATTGGGAAATTCCTCAACATGCATCTTTGAAAGGAAAACAAAACAAAAAAGATAATAGAAACTCAGCCCCGCATACAAGTGCACAAACACACACACACACACTCGGATTTACCAAGAGAAATTGTGTGGATGGTTCTGTTTTTTGTTTGGGATGAGAATGTACAGAAAAGTTAACACCTTGGAACAGTTTACTTCTCAGAAAAGTATCTGGGCAGGAGACTGTTGTCAGACAAAGACCTGCATACCAAAACAGCAATCTCAGGGAGCCAATCCATCGTTGGTGGTGAGATTTGGGCGGTTATGATATTTCTAAGAGTCATACACAAAGAATGGAGGAAATCAGAATATTTTTATATAAATAAACCAAGGATCTGCTAAAGATGTTGTTCACTGGCAAAAGAAAATAAAGACACAATTCAATATCGAAGGTGAGTCAAAGAAAAAATATGTCCAACAAGACAAGGCGGCCCAGACAATTATCAGATGCCAAAACATATGACAGACCCAGAGGCAACTCCAAAACAACCAACCCAACTGCCTGTGGAGTCTGCCAAGGAGCCAGATGCTACTGCTTAAAAATATCTTCCACTGCTTGGCATCTGCATGATGTGACTGCCATCAAAACAGGAGGAAAAAGAAAGAGGGATATGAAGAGGGGGTAAGGCAAGTAACGGTGTTCTAAATATTTTTAATTCAAAACTGCTTCTGACTGTACTTTTACAACCTATCCTTATTTCACAGGAAAACCAAACCAAACATCATACATACAGACCAGCAAGGGAACGTATATTGAGTCTAAGACAAGACAATTATTTAACAGGAAAATCGATTGCTTCGAAATTACACTGTGTGGCAGATTCTTTTTACGTGACAACAGGTCCCTGCGACTAGAGCTGGCTGAGGATCACAGCAAAAGCCTTTGCTCAGATCTGAAAATGAAATCTCTTCTGATGTGCTCTGATTCCTTTTCTGACAGCTTTCCACCAATGCTCTAATAGCTGAGTTGGAGTCCACGAATACACAGCAAAGTGGGGTGGGAAGATGCAGGTGGAAATGTTTATCCTTGCTAGAGCCCTGGCGCATACACAATTAAATGAGTCAAACAAGAATCTGACCAGAACATTCAAGACTAGAGATGTGATGAGAAAGATTTTAATTTAAAATTGTGCACCTAATAGCCTATTTCTCCAGCACTGAGAGACCTTCTGCAAAGGCTATGTGGCCCCAAAAAGGTTAAAATTCCCTTAATCCTACTTTTCCCTGAAGCGTTCAAAGGCCTAAAGGCTTCTTCAAGCTCTTCTCTCTGTTACAGTCCCAATCCTGCAGAGCCTTATGCACACGTTTAGTCTTACACAGCATGAGAAGCCCTTTTGCTTTAATGAGCTATTCATGCATATACTTTAATGTTACCTGCTGTAAATGTTTGCTGGAACAGGACCTCTAGGAAGAATATTCATCCAATGATGTAACAGAAAAAATTCCATGTGACGCAATTATTCCCAACTAACCAGCATTGGTCTGGGTTTTGACCACTGTGTTGAAGTGTTCACTCTCAATCCACCGAGTAAAACAAAAACAAACCCAATCTCAAACCCACACACATTTTTAGCAATTTCAAACAAACACATTCAAGAAAATGCTCAGCAGCAGAAAAAGAGGCTGACTGCAAACAGTAAATTAGCTTCAGCAAATAATGTTGACACCTCTAAACTGCCGAATGTTTTACTACATTCCTCACTGTGTATTGGGCAAGGAGGGAGGGATAACTGCCTTGTGTAGAGGTGCTATTCCTGTTACTCATGCAGCATTTATTATTGCCTGTACATTGCGGTTGCTCTGTAGTGACTCTACACATCTCTACCAATATTAATTTACTGACTACAACTCTGGACAGTTTGTTGTTTGTTTGTTTATTTATTAAACACTGGAGACCTAAGTTTATTTCTTGATGAGAAGTAAAACAAAGAAACAGTGCTATTTCTGCGATAAGCAGGACTATAGTATAAATATTATTGCATTTTCTTTTTATTAATATTCTCTAGCCCTTCAATAGAGTTTTCCTTATAACTCTAAATATGTGTCTTTCTAAACATGGGGTTTGGGAAAGTTTTTTTTTTTTTTTTGAAATTAGGTCTGATTAGAGTAGGGGATGTGTAGTCAGGTCTCTTTCATTCTGTTAATGGCTCTGCCACTAAACTGACTGTATGATCTTGTCTTAGACAGGTAGCCAACTTTTTTTCAACTTTTAAAGTGTCAACTTTTAAAAACAATGAGTAGTCCTGTGGCACCTTATATATACAGTACCATGTTTTAAAATATATATTACCACACAATGAGCTTTGTGGGAAATACCCACTTCTTCAGATGAGATTATCTTGGTTTCTGCATCTGTGGAGTCTGTATAATACTTATCTCACGGCAATGCTGCAAGTAGAACTGGGTCTAGAAAGCAGAAGTTCTTCGAGATTCAGAAGCAGAACCAGATTATGAGCATTTCTGTTCAACTGCCTATAAAAAAACCCCGAGTGATAAAATTGAAACCCAAATTCTTGGGGATGGGGCTTAGTAATCAAGACTCAGTTTAGCCTCTGTCTAACAGTCAAGAAAGCTTTATGTTGCAAGCCTTACCCTTTTGTGGTTTTAAAATTAACCATTACAAATAAGGGAAAACTATTATATAATTGAAAGTGACTTCTGATAAGAAAAGTAATGCTTCATTTTTGTTTAACATATCCTTCTTAAGTGCCAGGCAATGTTCCCTCTAATCTTTTCTATCCATGTGTGGAATAATTTTATATGCACCAAGGCATGTGTGAATATGCACCACCCAGTAGAAACAAAAACCCTAGATATGGGCACTTTGCTAATGAGCAGGTGAGCATTTGAATCTCTCCTGAGTGGCACACAAGCACGCAGCTTGTAGGGAACACTGGTGCCAGGCCACACCACACTGGTTTATTTTTTAGGAGGGTTTTAAATGCTAAATACATCTGACTCTGACTCACTATGTAAACAAACCTCAGGAGAAAATGGTACCAAAAGTGCAGTAAGGCTGGGTACAATTTGGGCCTGATCCAAAGTTTATAGGGTTTGGAGCAGCCCCTACGGGAGAAGTCTGGCTTGTTTTCACACACCTCAGCATGTGGTGAGACCTAACTCAGTAATGTTTGTAAAGTACATTGCAGAAGGACTGAAGTTTGATCAAGGCAGATCAGTGGGAGGCATGGGAAGTCTGGGTTCACAGTCCCTTGCTCATTCTCCCAAGCTATTTGGGGCGTGCTCAACTGCCACCACCTCCTTTACACTGAATTTTCACACTCCTCACTAAAAATCTGCACTACACCTCCTGGTCTAAAACTTCCTGCGTGTATCATGTTTGCAGCGCAACCCAATTAAAAAAATCACAAGGACTGACTAGCATATCCTCAAACAAACAAACTGGTTTAGATACAATTGACAGTAACTTGTGGTGAGGCACATTTCACCTGACTCTGGTACTGCGATCGTAGGAACTTTGCACATGCACATAAATTGACAGATAGCAAAGGAGTTTTCAGTTCCCTGTCACGGCACACACAAATATCTGTTAAAAGACATAAATATTTAAAAACAAGAGATAGATGAAAAGGATTAGCTTTCACTTCATCTAATTTGGCAAGCATTAGATACACCCACCAGAAATCATTTAATTTTGTGTAATTTAATAGCAGACATACTGTAGCGCTTTTGACATACTGAAACAAATCTGTGTGGCTTTTTTTTTTAAGTTCAGGACTGATATAAAGCACTATTTCATAAGTTAAAGGGAATAAAGACAGAGAAAGATTCCAACATTCCTTTTGCTGTTCTCGTATTATCATCCTCTGCTACAAAGTTTTGTTGCCTGTTTACAGATACCATATAGATTTCGATCCATATGGAAATATCACCTACCCTTCACAGCCCTCTAACACCTGTTATGATGGATCTCGTCTCACACTGTTAGATCCTCCATTGAGAAAAGTCAGTCTAATTCAATGGCTTTACACTTGCCAAGGATCTGTCTCAGAATATCATTGAGAAATCATAAAAACTGGACTTTACACATCCTTTGGAAGGTAACACCCCAGCATATATGCCCCCAGCAAGCAATCTGAGAATTTACAGAGGTTTATTAACTTTTTCCTTTCTGCCTCCTCTACTAAATGGGGTAGAGAACAAGAGGAAGAAAGGGAGAGAGAGAGGAAGACTAGATACTACATGAAATAAACCAGATTTAGAATGGCCACAGATGACCTTCACAATATGGGTTTTGCAATTTTGGGTGGATTAGATAAAGTGAAAATGGCTTTGAAATGAGCTTTTGGATAAAGCTTGGAAAACTCTAATCATTGCAAATCCACTTCTTATGAGAAAAATTCTTTACAGTGCACTGTAGTTTTAAAGCATAAATGTCTTGATTTCTTTCCTCCACCTAAAATGCTTATTTTACTTTCACAGATTCTACTCTACTTACATAAACCTAGTAGTTTTCTTTTTTTCCCCTCCTGCCTTTTAATTTAAGGGAGTCTATTGTTTTTCAAAACCATGGTGCCCTTAGAGTGCCTTTTGCATTTACTTTAGGACTCATAGAGTTAATAGGCTGGAGAAGGGGGGAGGGGGAAACCACTTGCATTAAGCCTGAAGCCTGTCACCTTTTCTTGGCAATTACACTGCTAATGGCTGGGTCCCAAGCAAAGTGGCAAAGAATATCTCTTCTCACGTTCCCAACTCACAGTGCATTCCCAAATACCAGATGGTGTTTTTGGAATCCATTTCACTATGTTTGATATAACAATACTTTTGTATAATGTTAAATTATATATAACTATTTCAAATAGCTGATATCGGAACAATGCAAGAAACGGAATATTAGACTTAAGGAAGAATGATAGAAACCAAAGACAAAAGATTCTCATCTCCTCTTATTGTGTCTCTCATCTCTCAGATTTTCATGTAATTAGAACAAAAGAGGAAATAAAAGTGCTTCTACAGGCTGTATCTCTTGCAATGGTATTATGTAAAACTGGTGTTGTTTCCCCTTGTAGAATCTGGTGCACAACTTAGGAAACTTGCCAGCTATGCAGGAGGCTTGTGAAAGATCATAAATAGTGCAGAGTGAGCAGGAAAAAATTGTAAACAAGCAAGTTCCATGCATTTCCTTTTCCAGACTTTAAAAATTTTGGAAAATTGGGGGCCCAAAATTCAGTTGTTGTATGTCAGTGTGGCTCCATTCCCTTCAGGGTAACTACATGCATTGATACCAATTGAGTTAAAATGTCTGGGAACTATGTGCTGCACCATCTCATTACAACTGATTCTGATCTTTCTTGAACCAGGGAATATCTGGAGTAACTCAACTGCAGTCATTGGAATCACAATGATTGGAAAATATCCATCAAAGAATCAGGCCTGTTTACTTGAGCTGCTAACACAGGGGACATTTTTTTAGTCCTACAGATGATCTAGATAACATACTCCTATTTGTTTCCTTATAAATATCGGAAGTAAAACACTGAAGGAGACCAAGATTTTCCTTGCAACTGGTCACAATAAAGATGTTTGTTGAAGAAAGGATACTGGGAACAAAATGAACCATGAGAAAAAGGCATACGGAATTCCACGTGCAACTTGAACCTTCAATGCTGCCATGTTATTTTTAAATCCCCACAAGGGAACAGACCGTTCCCACTCTAAACCACTTCTAAATTTCATTTTCAACCACATTTTTTTTGTTACACAAAAGCAGAATGAAACCAAGCTCCAATTAGCAGCTTTATTTTATTAAATCTCAGTTTCAGTTCGCAGCATGTTATGAAAAGCAGTTTTACAAAGTCTCAGGATAATCAGTTAACAAAAACGCTCTCCAGCTTAACAGCAACATGAATCGTGAAAATGACTTCATAAGTGATCTGCTTGTTCAGTTGATTTATTTGTTGCATATGCTAGTAACCTATGATGCAGATAATCAAAATGAAGGTTTCAGTCATATGGTTATGCCTGAGTGACTTACTGCATTAGTACTTTATCCAGCAAATAAAGACCTCCCTCCCGAATAGTTCTACTGCTAGCATAGAGCACAGATTATCATCCCCTAAAAGGATCATACAGACCCAGACAGTACTACATAATTAACAATAACTTCTAGTAATGCAATTTAAGAGTCCCTTTAGTGGGCATAGATGGCAGCATGTATAGCCCATCTTTCTTTGTCATCCTAGAAAAGGGGCCCCATGCAGAGCTGCTGGTTGCTGAGCGATGCTTTGTAGGCTGTACCAGACAGTTGCACAGTACCAGCTGCATTGGCAGGTAGCCGAAGTGCAAAGAGATAGCTGCCAAACTATGCTATACAAAGGAAGCGGTGCCAGAGAGAAAGGGACCTTTGCATAAAATGACCTTTGACCTTTAAGCCAGCATGGATCCCATATTCATCACTTCCAGACAATTGCATCTTTCATTCCACCACAAACTATAATTAGAAAGGGCCTATTTGTGATAGCGATTGTGAGTTTACAGTTCCCAGAGACTGGATTATTTAATCTTTTGTTTCAGGGGTAGCAATATTTTCGCTAATCTTTATAGTGGATCCAAGTGATTATCAAGCAAAAAATATTTGTTCCATTTGTATATCTAGAGATTGATTACACAGATAAATATGTGGGGAAAAAAGAACAATTAGGGTCACATAAAATGATTTAAGTAATGCCATTTTAATGTGAATTCTCAATTTGCAGCAGGGAAGATGTTGGTAAACAGTGCATATCAAATGTATCAATTTTAATTAACCTTTTCTACATTTTTCAATTTTAATAGCAAAGATTTGGTCTCAAAAGCTTTGACTGAGAAACTAGGAGTATCAGATGCATCATTTTCAGACAACTGTAGGCTTTCTTCCAGATGGTAAGGATTTTTTTTTTGGCATGAATAACTTTTACTACACGTGCAAATAAGATTATTATTAAAAATATTAAAAAGTAAGGTAACAGAAAAATATAAAATACTATTCAAAACAATATACTAATGAAAAAACAACTAATGGCAAAAAGAGTAGGTGCTATTACGATATGTCCTAACAAAATTAAAGCTGCAGAAAGGTATTTAGACTTGGTTCCTGCAAGCACTTTTGTGCTTAATTTTGCATGGGTTGGCAGTATCACTGAAGTAAATGGTGAGAAATAGTGAGCACATGCACAAGTGTTTACAGGACTGGGGCCTTAATAAATAGGTTTTCAGTCACAAAAACTGCATTTCTTTACATTGCAGTACAGATAGTTGCACTTTGATATTTCTTTAAACAATATAGAAAGTTACTGGAACAATCAACAAGTGGATACAGGATATCACATCTGAGAATAAAATTCTCAACAGCAGCTTTCTATAGTTTTCAGAACAATGCAGGTGGAGGGGAGAGAGAAAATGCTAAAAATAATTCCAATTTGTCATTGGGAAAAGAAAAGATGCTTAAGAGTTTTTGGCTCCCACAATGCTCTCCTGAAAACCCCCTTTTTCATTTGATCCTTACCCCGTTATCTTAGGGACTGTTCCTTTGAAGGGGAAAAAACCCACACCCTATACCTGAGGGCTAGCTTTATTGTGCTGCACCTGACTTCTGGCTCACATACAAGACCGTCTGTTCTTTATTTTCACTCTGTATGAAGCTAATGGAATTTGCAGTTGATTAACCTCAAATCTGGAATAATGATCCAGCCTGGGACTGCAGCTGGCAATGCTGTGGCTACTTGTACTTCTTAACCAAGTAAGACAGCAACAAGTAAAAGGACACAAAGGTAAAGATCCAGGAAAGATGAGTAAATGCCAGAGGTTGCAAACATAGGGCACCAACAGAGCGAAAAAAGACTATAAAAAAGATTCTTCCCAAACAGAGTAAGTGCCAACAGCTTAGAAAAACCAATCACAAAATAGTATTATAAAATGAGTGCAGAGTTATGCTAATTTCATTTTATTCTTCATGAGACACTCAAACTACAATATTTTCCATACTACGTAAAACTCATTCCATATCTTGCTGGGAAAAAGTGCTCTATTGTCAGCTAAAAACAGCCATTGTAGGTGCAGTTGATGTTATGCATAACTACACTTTCATAACTATATTTGTGCATATGGAAGGAGGGGGACTTAGGTCAACCCCAAAAATAAAGTTCAAAAGTTTCCTGTCACCAATTGGAGAAATGGATAGAATTATATTGTGATTTTCTTTTGTGCTCACTTATCCCATGTCAGGCACGAAATATGGCAGCTGAATTGCAGCAATTAAAAAAAAATATGACAGAGTTCAAGTCATGTTTTCTTAATGGGTTTGTTTCTGTTTTTGTTCTTGCAAATTGTTCAAAGTATCAATGAACGGGATTATACAAATGTGCACCAAACCACAGAGCTCATTTAGTTTAGCAAGTGTTTCTCACGTCTTCATTTACTCAACAATGTTACTTTCAAATCATGTTAACATTCCTCTTCTTCTGCCTCATGACGAATACAGTGATACAAACCATTTCACTTCTGACATTTTTTCAGATTTTTACAAATCTTATCCCTGGTTTTACCACCTGGTTTCTAATTAAAACCAAGCTGAGAACGCACCTTCTACAGATGCAAATACTGCATATGCAGGCCAACATTAGACATTGCTGGAAAAGGTAGGAGAGCAGCTTCCCTTTTAAGTTATCAATGATAAGAGAGCCTTACAGAATAGAATACAGTTCAGGAGAAAACAGCTAGAACAAACTGCATTTGGTCATAAATTCCAGTTTTGCTCATGGGATAAATAAGCCTTCAGTCAATGCAATGAAAACATAAAATTGCTCAGTATCTGCCATGCAAAACCAATCATTTCAGCCAATATACGAACCACTGAATTGATTAATAACTATTGGCTTTTCAAATAGTATTCTACTGTCTATCTTATATGGATATAAGTATTTACTTGTGTGTAGCATATGCCCAATATTTAAAGTACACATTTGTTTCTTCATAAGCATAAATCAAAATTTTATCCAATAATCATTCTTTTTAAATGAAAATCAGCAATCCCATCAGTTCCCAAAATTCTCCTGTTTTATTTAGAATAGTTACATACACATTATAAACAGAAAGAAAAATGCTCAAAGCCTTTTTGTCTGGACATAGTAATAAACATCTTATCTTTTAAGGCTTTTTAAATCAAGTTTTACTATAGAAGCACCATGTAACTTTTGAGAGTGATAATTCAGTGAACAACTCATATTGTTTTAACTCCTACTAAGAGTGAAAGCAGCATATGGTATATGAGTAGCCTATAGTATTTGGCTATATTTATAAATATAACCAAATAAAATCAAGACAGCAATAAACAAACAGTAAAACTTGATCAAATTTAAAAACAACAAATAGTCTGGTAGTACTTTAAAGACTAACAAAATATGCAGATGATGAAAGGATTACACGACTAGTTAAGTCTTTTCTGGGTCTAGCTTCCGTAATTCTATGAATACATATAAGTATGTTCTTTCTCATGCACCAAATGTGTCATTCATACAGGTTGGACCGCTATAATCTGGCATCCCCCTAGGTGCTCCTGGGCTGGAGCACTCCCAGGGAAAAGCTGGGCCCCACACTCAGCAACTCCTCCCCTGCTCTCCCAGAGCTTCTGGAGCTGCGGCGCTCAAGCTCAGGGAGGGAGAGAAGTGGTGTCAGGGGAAGTGCTCGGGCGAAGAAGCAGGGTGGCTGCGGAGACCCGTGGCTGTGTGGCTCGTGTGCTCCCACCAGAGTTCTCTCCTGGCCCCTAGCCGCAGGGATCCGCAGCCAACCTACCTCTAACCCCCAGCATCCCCTCCAGTCTGGTGGCAGCAGATGGGCCAACACTGACTGAGCAGGGACAGAGTGGAGCCCCACAGCAGGCAGCAGTAGAGGGGCCGGCATTGACTTCCCCGGTCTGGCAGATTCCTGATTCTGAGGATCCCGACCAGGAAGGTACAACCTGTAGCAACCTTTCATCAGATGATCTAGAAATCCTTCACATATGTTAATTAAGCCTTAATCCTTTCCCCTTCTTTATGATCCCTGTTGTTCAGATAGGGAAGCTGAGGCATGAAGAGGGTAAAGTGGTAAATCTGGAGGGATTACAGTGAAGCTAGAAGGAGTACACCGTGTTTCCATTTGTGAACACATACATATAATAATACCCAACAGCCTTTTACATGGCCCCTGTGAGGTAGGGAACTCAGTGACTTGCCCACAGTCACAAATGAAGTCTGTGGTGGGGCAGGGAATTGAGCCAAATCCGAGGCTAATGTGCCTACCCCTTTCAGATGCAAATGCCTGCAGTGCACAGCTTCATCATTTTAAATGTGCATGTGCACATTAGACCGTCTTGCACCTGCTCGTGCAGACAAATGCTAGAATTTACATTCATAAACCTCCTTGGGAATAAGGGGCTTTTCACGTCAGACTAACACACACCCGGACAGGTGTTTCAATCCCGGGCACATGAGCAGATGTCACCTCAAATTTAAGCTTCCTGTGACCATCCTGAAGACGCTATAGCTCTGCTCCTACACCACGGCGACTCAACTTTGGAAGCCCTGGGGGCCACAATGATACACACAGCATATGCCAAGGGCCGAAACTTAAGTGTTGTTGCATGTACATGCAAATATATATGCAAATATATGCAAATACCTTCTTTCACACTGATGGGCATGAATACAAAGATTAAGACAAGACTACACAACATGCAGGCCCCATTTAAGTCAGTTCTGCTGATATTAATAAAATGCAATATTTACCTGATTTCCACCCATATGACAGCACTTTTAATGAGCAATGACAGTCCAGAATTTAACTACTAAAATGCATATCAACAAAAGACCATCATATTGACAACTTTTTTGTTTTGTCTCCGACCCACGGGCTGTGCGTTGAGCTCCACATAAACCCAAACTGCACTGCAGGCTGCAAACAAATGGGCTGTGGGCTGCATGGGGCCCATGGGCCGCGTGTTGAGTAGCCCTGCCCTACACACTTAACTTTCCTGGCCAAACTAAATTGCCTTTGCTTTACCCATAGCCTTACTTCATCTGCCTGCTTGCCACATATAGTCACCTCTGATCTTCCTTCCGCAAAGCTTGTTTTTGCAGGCTATGACCTCTCTGACTCTATTTCCAAATCCCCATACCCTGTCCACATTTAAAGTTCCTATACAGTCCCACTTCACCTGTGCTCCCTACAGAGAATTGAGCTGATTCCTGAATATCTGAAAAATGGTAGGTAAATCCTGAGCAATACCATAAAACAAATAACTAGAACAGTGTTTCTCAAAGTTTCAGAGGGGTAGCTGTGTTAGTCTGTAACTTAAAAAAAACAAGTAGTCCTCTAGTGCCTTAGGGTATGTCTACTCTGCACACTTACTTAAAAATAAGCTATTCCAGAACAGCAGGGAAGCCTCAAAATTAGTCCGAGGCAGCCTTCCCTAATGTAGACGTGCTATCTCAGTTTGGAGCCCCAGGAGGCACTGGGGAGGAATAACTTAGAATGGCCCTGGTGAGGGACTATTTCGAAATAGCAGCAGTGGAGCATCTACACAAGCCCTTATTTCGAAATAGCCTCTTCAGAATAGACATTATTCCTCATAGAATGAGATTTACAGATTTCAGAATAAGCCGTTTGTTATTTCAAAATTATTTCAAAATAACGGAATGGCTGTGTAGATACTTGCATTGTTATTTCAAATTAACACTAGTTATCTCGAAATAACGGTTCAATGTAGACGCACCCCTAGGGGGTGTCTATACTGCAGGGCTTAAATCGAAATAAGCTATGCAAAATGAGCTACATCAATTGTGTATTTTATTTCAAAATAGCTTATTTCGCAATATATAGGAATGTCTACACAGTACTTATTTCGAAATAGAGCACTCTTCCTCTGACTTCCCTTAAACCTCATACAATGAGGGTTACAGGAGTCGGAGTAAGAAGCCCTCCAGCTTGACAGCATTTTGACACTATTTCAAAATAACTGCCTGTTGTGTAAATGCGGACTAAGGTAATGTCTACACTTGCCCCCTAGTTCGGACTAGGGAGGCAAATGAAGCATACCGAAGTTGCTAATGAAGCGCGGGATTTAAATATCCCGCGCTTGATTAGCATATTCATGTCCGGTCGCCATTTTAAAATGCTGGTCGCCTGATTTAACTTGCCGCGTGTACATGTGGCAGTCCAATCCAAAACCCTTCCCTCGAATTAACTGTTACTCCTCGTGCAAACCTCGTTTCATGAGGCATAAGGGAGCGGTCGACAAAGGCTTCCTTTGTTGACCAATCCGCGTCTTGACTCATGCGCTGTGCCGACGATCAGCTGAGCCGGCACAGCCCAGCGGCCATTTTTAGGGATATTTAAATCCCCGCTTCATTGACTATGTTGGGTAGCCTATTTTACATGCCTCTGTCGGCAGAGGCATGTAGTCTAGACATACCCCTGGAGAATGGACATCCCTGTGTTTCCATGTGGAAGTGTCCTATGGAATTGAATCTGAATGACAACAACAGGGATCTTCTACAGAAATAAAATAGAATTTTATAGAAATTATTATGAAATCCTATGGGATTTACAGACTTTTCTATTGGTTTTTAAAACCACAGTAGAGAATCCAAGAGTGGAAATATAATTTTCTATTACATTATATAAGATAGTCAAAAGACTCATAGAAAAATTATTCTTTATTGAATTCTTTGGGAACTGTTCACTGAGATTTGGACATGAGGGAAGTTCTTGTGTATGTTCAAAATCTACAGTAATAACTGTCTTGATCACATAAGGCAGAAGGTGAGTCGTCAGACTCTGCCTTTATAAATTATGAATTTATCTTACCATGGCTGCTGAAGGAAGAGTTTCCTATCACAGCACAGAATGGCCTCCATAGTGCCACTAGGATGTGTAGCACACAAAAGCCAACAGCAGCAGAGGTGAATGTGGATTGTTTCTGAATCCCAAAACAGAGAAGAGTGAGATAATCTGCCTTACACATACATCTCATTCTGTTCTCTACTAATTAGAGTCTGGCATTGTGGAGATTGTAATTTTTTAAAGAATATTGACAGGAATAGAAGAGCAAGGAAGCCAAAGGTCCTCCTATGATACTCATGGGCTGCATGATTTATAAGAGCTGCAAACTTCTATTCACAACAGCAAAAGTTACAAGTTTTTTAGGTTTAGTTGTAATTGTACCTTGCTTTTAAGAACATAAGAATGTCCATATTGGGTCAGACCAAACATCTATTTAGCACAGTATCTTGTCTTCTGACATTGTCCAATGCCAGGTGCCTCAGAGGGACCGAACAGAACAGTTAACCATCAAGTAATCCATCCCCTGTCTCCCATTCCTAGCTTCTGACAGACTAGTGATGCCATTCCTGCCCATCCTGGCTAATAGCCCCATGAATATATCTAGTTCTTTTTGAATCCTGTTAAAGTCCTGGTCTTCACAACATCCTCTGGCAAGGAGTTCCACAGGTTGACTATGTGTTGTGTGAAGAAATACCTTCTTTTGTTTGTTTTAATCCTGCTACCTATTAATTTTATTTGGTGATCCTCTAGTTCTTGTGTTATGGGAATAAGTATGTAACTTTTCCACAACATTCATGACTTTATAGACTACTGTCATATTCCTCTTTGGTCATCTCTTTTCTAAGCTGAGAAGTGCCAGTCTTATTACACTGTCCTTATATGGCACCCATTCCATACCCGTAATAATTTTTGTTGCTCTTTTCTTAATTTTTTCCAGTGTCAAGAGGTATGCACACAGTATTCAAGATGTGGGTGTACCATGGTTTTATATAGAAACAATAAGATATTTTCTGTCTTATTCCTATACTTTTTAAATGATTCCTAACATACTGTTTGATTTTTTAGACTGCTGCTGCACATTGAGTGGATGTTTTCAGAGAACTGTCCACAATGACTCCAAAATCTCTCTCTTAAGTGGTAACAGGTAAATTAGTCCCCATCATTTTATATGTATAGTTGGGATTATGTTTTCCAGTCTGCATTAATTTTCATTTATCAACATTAAAATTAATCTGCCATTTTGTTGCCCAGTCGCCTGTGCTTTTGAGAGCCTGCAGTTGTCAATAGCAGTAGCTCAGACACCTTGGTACTTCATCCGTCTTTACACCTCTGTCTTAATTAGCCCATCCTTCATTTTTTCCTCTTTCAAGCCCATTTTCAGACAGAAAGAGAACTGAAAACTTTTGGTAAAGCCTACTGTTGGCAAACTGTGTGTAATTAACCTAGCTAGAATCTGGTTAGGATGCTTGGATTCTGAGCGATGGCTCTTAAGATTCTTGTCTAGATGACTTTCATTCACCTGGAAAAGAGCCTGTTCTGAGCAAGGATTTTTTAGTGGCGTTCTTCCCTCCCCAACATTATTTGTCATATGGCGATGAATCAGGGAATATTAAGAAGCTCTGCTTCTGGGAATAAAGCAGCACCATGTGCCTAATGAGGCATTCCATGGTGGTCAGAACACCTTTTCCAAATCGATGTTAACTTCCCTGCACCGTGGCCTCATACCCTCCATGGTCCATCAGCCCTGGAGTTCCCTTATTAAAGCAAATATTTCAAAAGTATATTGAAGCAGAATATTCAGAGAAAATGTTCTCTTTTTAATTCAGTGCTTTTTAGTAATATGGAATCAACATTAAAGAATGAGAAAATAATTGTGAAAATGGTATTATTATTAACTAGCTGGAGTCTTGAAACAAATCTGTATTTTACTGAAACATTTTTTGTTGTTGCATATGAATGTATAGGGCCTCTTCTTCATATGTGATTTACACATACATTTTAGACCATATTCTGCATTTAGTTACCCATTTAATAAGGCAGAGTTCCTCTGAATTCAATTGACTGCAGAATTTGGCCTATTTTCTCCATCTCATTCGGGGCAAAATAATCTCTATGTACCACTTTACCACGCACTGAATCTTACCATAAGTTTTTCTGAACCAAACTCCCATTGATTTAATTAAGAAATGTGCATTGATCAATGGCAAATTATGCCCTAATATACTTTTGGGTAGTCCTGTTGTAGACATAGTCATTGAGGCTCCATACACCTTTCAATTTCTACCTAGCTCCAACCGGCAGCCTTAAGCCAGGTGTGCAATTCCACTTGAGGTATGAAATTAATATGATCTGATTGTGGGGATTGAGGGCAGCATGTTTTCCTTTGAAAACAAAGACATTGTAATTATTGGTAGTAAAGTCTGTAAAACATGTAGCATCTGTACAATACCACACTCCAACAAATCTCTAGTTGTATTGTTAAGTTTATGATTGGCAGCCCTTTAGAAAATATATGTTTACATGTAACAAATGGTTTGAATTCCACTCCATTAGCCAATATATCTGTTTTTATCTCTTCTGTGAATTCTTATATCACTCAACTACTTTTCAGTAATCTAGTATATAGAAATCAGATTCATGATTTTTATTATGGAAAGCTTTAATTCAAAACACTTTGGGACAGCTGTACAGTGCCTGGCATTATGGGGTCTGAATCTGGTTGGCCTGACATTTATTACGTAGGACTGATTCTGCACCAGTGAGATCAAAGGGAGTACTGTCATTGATT
Source organism: Pelochelys cantorii (assembly GCA_032595735.1). Classification (NCBI taxonomy): domain Eukaryota; kingdom Metazoa; phylum Chordata; order Testudines; family Trionychidae; genus Pelochelys; species Pelochelys cantorii. The sequence continues at coordinate 50,567,777 of CM064334.1, forward strand.
TCAGTGGAAGCAGGATCAGGGCTTCTGTGCTTGTGCATGCATTTGCCCATGTGAAGAGCTTAAATTTTCAAGTGAGTTTTGCAATTCCTCGTAGGTGCAAACCCCACAGTCCTTGCTTAGCCAAAACTAACAATAAAGTGAATGGGAGTCTTGCCTTAGTAAAGATTTTGGCCAAAGACAGTAGTGAACTAATGTTTTCCTCCATTTGAGACACTGATTCACACTTAAAATATTTTATCTGCCTTAACGGGCCTTTTACGGATGTGAACATTTAGTACTATTCATCTTTAAAGTGAGTTGCAAAAATTTAATCATCACAACATCTTAAAAATAAATATCATCTGGAAAATAAATAAGTACAGATCAGGACACTGAGGGCACATCTACACAGCCAGGCAGGCTAAAGCTGAAATAAGCTACGCAACTTGAGCTATGTCAATTGCATAGCTTATATTGAAATAGCTTATTTTGGCTTTTGGCTCTGTCTACACAGCAGGAAGTCCGAGAAAGAGCACTCTTCCTCCAACTTCCTTTACTCCTCATAATATGAGGGTTACAGGAGTCGGAGTAAGAAGTCCTCCAGCTCAACTTTATTTCAACATTATGTCAAAATAACTGCTTTCTGTGTATATGTGGACTATGTTATTTCAGAATAACATCAGTTATTCCAAAATAACACTGCTGTGTAGACATAGCCTGACAGAGAGAGGTGACATGGGTTGCAATTGGCCACAATAAGTGTCATTCAGTGCTAGAATTAAAATTCAGGGATCCCTGAGTTATTTTATCAAATAAAATGATAGTGCATAGAATCTTCTGTTTCACTGGAGAGTTCAAGACTTTGTCAAAGTCTTATTGAAACTATTGACCCATGCACCCTTTCTTCCTTTCACTCCCATTTTCACCTATTCTCAGTATCAGTCTGGGTGTCTTGCTGGATGACTCACCCGACATGTCCTTGAAGCAGCTAAAACACCCCACTGCCATAGCATCTCTAGTTTCCCATCATTTCTGGCAATTTTTTCTAGTTTATTAGTCTAAAGTTCTAATCCAGAAGAGATTTATGCTCAATTTTAAATCCAAGTTGTCCCACTGCCTTTGTAATTCAGTCTCTGCAGAATCAGCGTTGCAGACCTATTACCAGCCAGTGCCTATTTCCTCCCATTCCACAGTGTGCGCTCATCTTCACCAGCAAGTGGGCTCTATATAGTATTTAGTGCAAAAGGGAGATGGACAGTGGTATCACAGAGAGTCACAGGGTCCACCACAGTTTGGAGATACCGCTAGGTATCCTGCACAAGAGAGAGCTTCCCCCATTCACATCACATTATTATTTGCTATTTTCATGTATTACAGTATATTGTAATGATCATTCCTGCAGTAATTCTACCGAAGTCAATGTAGCTGATGGATTGGCCCATAAAGTTAAAAAGAAATGCCCTTTCTCCCTATCCCTGTCTGTTATCAATGGCTCTGGGAAGTGTTCTCATCTGGCAAGCTACGAACTAAATCACCACACTTGAGATTTCTGGCGCAGTAGGTACTACCAGGAATCAGAGTTAAGTCTTCCAGATAAATTGGCTTTTCTCACTATCCCTCCTTTAGGATGTCATCTGGCTCTACCATTACGTTACAGTGATTCTGAATGTTTTGGAGGGAGAAAGGGTTGAACAAGGGTTAATGTGATGCATTCTCCTCTTACGAAAATAACGTCATTCTTTCCTACCAGGAGTATTTCATTATCTGCTGCTCAGTTATTTACACACTAAAGTTCATTTAATACATATATATTACATACATCGATATTCTGAAATTGAATGAACTCTCTGATTTAAGGATGAAGATACTTATGTAGACTTGATGAGGTTTTAAGACCACTGGATGTCTATGACGCAAAGAACTATTGACTTACAGTCAGTAACTGCCTCCTTCCCCCATTTTGCAGCGTTTTAACAAAAAATAAAATTAAGACACACTGTAGAAATTGTCCTGTTCAGTTTGTGATCCAGTGTAAGTTACTGAGTGCTGATAGTAAAGGAAGTTCAACCAGACAGTTTAATCCTCCAATTTCCTGTCTTCTAATCAGGCACTAGCTCCTCTGGCTTTAAATTAGAAACATTCCTGACAATATTCAGGACAGGTGATGGAAAAAAGAGAACAGAAAATAAAGCAGGACAAATGCATATACATTAAAAAAAGCAGCAGGAAAAATAACAAAAAAACCAAGAGACTTTTGAATAGCAGAAGTATATATAATGGTGCACTCTGTACATGTAAGCAAATTACTATTGCATAAGTTACATGGTAATGATTTGAAAAAACTGAAAGGTCAGGCTTTTAAAAAATAGTATTTTAAATATACTTCCACAGCTAATGAGGGAGTTTATAACTATAAAGCAATTACTTCATACAACTGTGTAAGGAAAATCCTTACTACAATATTATTTTGTTTTTACTTTATTATTTTCATGATGTCATGCTAAGGAAAAATACTAATACATGTAAAACTATTGATATTTAGTAAATTCTCTGCAGGAGTAAAGTCAAGTACAACTCAACAGCATGTTAGTGTAGTTGGAATCCATTTAACATGTGTAACAAGCAGTTATAGGCTGTTATGCTGACAGACATTTTTTCATCTTTAAAGAATTATTGGGTTTCTAGATAATAAATGTTTTATTTCATCTCATTAAAATATGTTATTGTTTACATACCCCTCTGTGGCAATACTTCACATTGAGGATTTTCCGCATTGTTAATTTATTAATTGCTACTAATTTTGAACATTTTTATGCTTTAGCTGTGGCAGAGATTACCTGAACAATTTTAATCACTTGAACAGAAAACTGAGCATACAGGCATGAGAGAAATATATTTATGAAGTGCAGAAAAGCGAATAATTGATGTTTTCAAAACATTTAAATTAATAAAATAACCACTTTGAGGATGATTCCAGAATGTTCATTGCATGAATTATTTGATTATATTGGTAATATGGCAGTACCTAAAGAAATAAAAGGAGATATTGAAATATGTATTCTCAATTGTATATAAAACCCCCATGTCACTAATTTTTGAATATTAATGGAGATGAAGGATCCATTTTAACTGTCACAATATGGCTTTTCATTTATTAATGAGGCATCTTCCTAGAAAAGTTTGGAAGAGGATAATGGTTTGTGTTTTATAACAAATTTTGACTAGAATTCTAATGGGTTAAACTTTGCTCTCAGTTACACAGGCAACTAAATCTGGAGTCACTCCATTCATTTCAATGCAGTAACATTAGATTTATGCTGATGTCAACCGAGAACAAGTTTGATGCAATAGGTTTACATAGTGTAGATGCATATTATAAATGAGAATGTTACCCACATATATATTTACATAAATGTTTGTTTAACAAACACAGACAAAGGAACTGTACAGGTAACTGGCTCTCTCATTAAACAGACCAACATCATACCATACCCACTAGTTAGGATACGTGAATTTTTGAAAACACATCATTTATAAAACAAATCCAGGATTATATATTTGTTACTAACACAAAACTACAAAAGAGTGGAACATTTGTCTGAGTGATATTGTATAGTATCTTTCAGGCAGCATCATATTTAAATAAAAAGTCCCATTATCATTTTTCCAATATGCTCATGTACATAATTTTGCAAACTGCACGTCATTTAAGAGATTTGAAAAAAATGGGGGGGGGGTCACAAAAGTTTACAGAATTTCTTTCAAATGTTTTCAACCAGAGCTGTCACAACACAGTAAAGCTAAATTAATATCTATTTCTGGATTTGCATGATTAAAGCATGAGAGAAGTAGATAGGATTTCAAAAGATTTCTTAAACTGCAGTGACAAATGCAATTATTCTTAAATATGCCCTGGTTATAAACCTTGCTTAAAGTACTTTGAGGCATTAACTCAGGTTAAAACAAAAACTTTACACATTTGTTTTACTGTAACAAATAAGATATATTTCATTAGTTGTTCCATTTGCTGGCTACAGGACATACTAGGTGCAGTGTAGAAAAGTCCATTTATTAGAGATGTGTTAATATAGCCCTATTTATGACAGACGATAATGTCAGCATCCGATCTCCATATTATAAAGCCACCATTTCTTTTAAAAAATGCAAACTGCTTTACCCAACGATAAAATCTATTCATTTTTACTAATCAACCAATCTCCATTATCTCCAGCTAACTAGCTAAAAACATAATGTAGACTGGAGTGAAAGAGCATGAGGTTGAGAAACAGATTCCTGTACCCAGCTTTTTATAAAGCATTTTCTTTCATTATTATAGGTCTTTTCATCATAATGACACAGAACCTTTAAAGTTGGTCATAATACTTCAGTACAGTAGATGACCGTGGCTTAAAATCTCGTTCAGAACCTGCTCCAGAAAGAAAACAAACTCACTCATTTGATTTGACACACAAATTGTTTTCAATTCATTAAAAACCAAAATTGCATAGCACAGTGCTGGCAGCTGAGTGTGTATGGATGGAAGGGGTATTCACTCATCTCTTTGTATGCTGGCAGTACCAAACCGAAGTTTAGCACTAAGCAGCAGAGATTTTTGTGCAGAGAGAAGATGCATGAGGTAATTTTAAAAAGCTTTATTTTCCTTTAGAACTTTAAAATCTGCTTTGTATCTCACTTTTGATTAAACAATTGTAGCAACTCTGATGAGGTTTTGGAGTAAAAATAAATAATACATCTGTACTTTTGATGATACTAGACATTATAGACTCAGATGGTATATCAAAATTGCTTATGCTTCCATCAATAATTGAAATCTTATTTTAAAATTATTTGTAACTAACATCTATTGTACATGTTCTTGAATTATTAATTTCAGTTAAAATAAAGCCTCTTTTATATAGCCCAATTTCTTCTTTTTATCAGGCTGTTTTATGGTGTTCTTTGGGGGGTAGGTGTTTCTTGTTTGTTCATTTAGAAAATAAATAGTGAGACGTTCAAGTTTAAGAAGAATTTTCTGCAATGTTTAATCTAAACAACAGCATGTGTGGTTGTAAAGCTGTTTATTTTTAGTCAAGTGCATTACTAAATGTTTCCAGCATTTTTACATATTATATTCACAGCAGTAAAACATCTGTGAAATAATTATGAATGAAAAGCAACTTTCCAGGATACTTTCCAAAGAGAAACAATAGTTGTAAAACTAAATTTGAAGACACTTATGAAAAAATAAACATTAACACCCCAGTCGTAAAAGCAGGTGATAAACAATAAAAAAGGAGTGCTAATAAAATAGACAAGTGAATTAGGATAAACTTAAATTGCAGTGTGACATCAAGTGTATAGTTAAAATATGCAGTTTACAACTTTGCTTTGAAACTGATAGCTGAGAATCAATAGGGTTATTTACTGGGGTTTTAAAAGGTAAAAAAAGTCAAATGAATAGTCAACAGTTTCTAAGCATGCAAATATTCCATTCTTTCCTCCTCCTCTCCCTCCCATTTTCCCTGGCAGAAAGTCTAATTGGAAAATCAGTAGTATAAGTAAAGTGGTTAGTCTTCCACTATTATAATTAACCAAAAAGCTTCATGTAATGTAACACTGGCAGGCACTGGTAAACCTCTAATGGATAGTTAAGAAATTAAAAGTTAAAACAAAACACTATAAATACAAAAACAAAACAACCCCCCCAAAAGCCCGAACACCTTTAAACACAAGCCACATGATACACACAATGGCCACCACCAAGGAGCAGAATAAAAACCTTCCGTATCTCACTTTTAAAAGTCTTTCAAGTCCTCAGAGGTCTTAAACTTTCCAAATGATACCAAAAGTGGTACAGGGAGGTGAGGGGGAGGGAAACCCCCCTACTTGTTTCAGCGTATCCTACAATGAAACTGATCATGCCTTGTTTTGTAATTCCACTCGCCAGTCCTTTTTTAACTGATATCTATGTGAAATGAGCTGAGGTTCACGGTCCAGTTAGGAACGGATAATACATTCATTGTCCGGGCAGCGAACTTTTTCTCTCACTGGAAGAATTCACGCTTGCCTCAAGAATAATAATTACAGAAAACTAAAAATGCACTGCTAACGAATTAATCCCTAACGGACAACACGCTAACGATGGCAGTAATGATTTGAAGACTCTCTTCATCACAACAGGACTTGCATCTTCTGCTACAATGGGCTATTGTGCATCCTCCTAACTCACTATACCTCTTATAGATTCAAGATGTCAAAGGTTGTCTGGCCCGACTGACCATGACATGCTAGTTAACTCGTTCTGCGGAGCTCCCTGAAACTTTATTAAAACTTTAATTGTGCCCAAACGCAGCTCGAGCCAGATTATGTGGGATCTATAACACATGGCTTGGGATCATAACAGAATGGTAACCTGTTCTAACGTAAACAAACGGAGGGGAAAGTTAGATTGGGGTCTCTGATGAAAGCCAACGCTTTGCAAAACACACTTCTCTCACACGTGATGATTTTACACAGTGACACAAATGTACCATCCCAGAGTTTCTACTCTAACCAGGTTGTTCTATAATGTACTGAACTTACCCCTCCCCTCTGCAGAAAATATTGCCTGGCAAAAATACACATACACATACCTGCCATATCTGAAAAGCAGCAGATAAAAGTAATACAAAGCTCAGAGCCTGAGGGAACTGCCTGAGACAAGTTACTCCGCACAAGGCTTTTTCAAACAATTTCTCTATGTACTTTTAAAAAAGAGAATTGAATAAGCTGCCCTGTGGAAACTGTAGTTCGCATTAACAGTCTCCTGTTACAGAGAGGAAAGCACAGAAGTGGGACAAGAGTGAGGCTGCTCCACGGAAGAGTGTGAAAAAAATCAAATGTTAATTTGATAAATGTGAGGTCTGGGACATTTTGTCAAAGAGGGAGGGAAAGCAGAAAAAGGAGTAAAAAAAAAAAAAAGCAGCCCTGCTGCCAACTCACCATCCACCAAGTTCTGGCCGAGATGTCGTAGCAGAGCTGCCATTTGATGGAGCCGTCGGAGGTTTTCCCTGCCATTATGCTGTCAGCAAGCTTCATCTGATGCTAACTCACGGGAGATAAGACACCTAATTGAGAAAACATTTGCACTGGCATGTTGGGCAACATGTAGCCCGGTCCATACCATATGGAATCATGGGTAAAAAAAAATCTCCTTGACAATGAACCAATCTCTCACAGACCCAGTGGCAAGGTGAAGTAGAGATGAAAAGTCATCTGCTCCCAGCACTGTCCTCTCCCTTTCCTCCCCCCCCTTTTTTTAAAATAAGAACTCACTGCTCAACATCAAAGAGAGGCGGTTAAAATTAGGGTTTCATCACCTATAATTTTTGTCTGCAAGGTTCTCCTTTTCTTTTTTCCCCTTCTTCTTTTTAAGAAGAATAAAGAGATTTAATAGGACAAAGGCAGGTAGTGGACTGCGGAGGGAGATCGCCACAGGCTATTAGCCTAAAATTTCTGCTTGACAGATGGAACTGCTTAGAGACTATCATGCAATGTTTTGGCTTTTTTTTTTTTTAAAGAGTTTCAGTCTCATTCGGTATCTGTTTATCGCAGCTACTTTTCCCATGAACATGACCGGGAGAGGGAAGTGGAGGAACAACCTACTGAATGTTTTCAATTTCTTTTTTCTTGCTGATCTTTTTAATAGTTATGGACATAATCATTTTAGTAACAAAAAGCAAAACAAATGTATAGACTGCCAAAGTATATTTCCCTTCCAGTGATTGATAAAGCTTTCCGAAGGAATCAAATACACTCTTTCATTTTTTTAAAAAAGGCAAGTATTTGGTTCCATCCTTATTGCTCCTTATTTTTAGTTACTAGAGGACACTGTTTGAATGAATGACTTTCCATATGAAGATCAGATGGCTAAAGGTCTATCCAAGAGCTAATCAAACAATTCCAATACTGTTTTTCAACCTTTACATTCTTTAAACTTGTTTTATAATATCATTTGGTAACAACCATAGCAGTCATGTATTTTTTTTCTCTCTACTGCAAAACTTCTCTACGCATCAGTATTTTCATTAACACATAACTTTTACTCTAAGAAATAATACTTTCACATAAAAAAAGACTATCACCAAAAAACAGTTTAAAAAAATTATGAAATGCTCACGTTAAACATAGAATTGAAAAATAAAATAAAAATCACAGAATTGAAATATGCAGGTGGTAATTATCTTTGTGCATTGTGAAATCAAGAAATAAACTTTCACTTTTATGATGCTAGAATTTTAAATGGGCACTAAATTGTTTACATTTAAATCAGATCATTTTATAATCCCAGGAGACAGATGTACAGTACATAACCACCATCACTTAATAATAGGGCACTGCAATCTATACAGTAGTTCTTTCCCTAATGTACTCCGAGTGAATTTGTGAACTTGCAGACTATTGACAGTATTATTTCATACCTGTATTGAACTATGAGTGATAAAGTCATTCCCAGACAGTTGTATATGTCTTTTCTCTAATAGATACAAGGGGAAAATGTATTAAAAACCTCCACTCTATATCAAACGATATACATTTTAGTTTAGGTCAGAAGGAGAGAGCTTGTAGGCACATAATTTTTTAGATTATTTTGCATGCTAATGATTGTTTAACTAGCTGGCTACAGCAAAATACACTTCCAGATTATATAGTTTATAAAATAGTTATTCACTATGGTACAGAATTTCTTTCATTTAGTTTGAACTATACCTTGAGTATTTTCTGATTTAAGAGATGACAAATGATTTAAGGTAATCTCCAACTGCTCTATTACAACAAGGACAATTTATTTTCCCTCTTCTTGATGCCAAACTTAACAATATGCTTGGGCAGAATTAAAAATATATAAACATGTCTTTTGTACAGCATTCCAATGAACTTCACCTGTCCCGACTGCAGGTACAGTATCAACTCCATTTACATGAAAAAGTCTGGCTAGCATGGGAAGTGTTAAGTTGTAGCCATAGTCCAGGAAGAAAATGGACATTCTGCCAGGAATTGTCCCTGCACTGACCAGCCAAAACTTTTATTGTGTTGTGCTACTTCAGCTTAGTTAATGCTACTCCTCAGTGCTTAGTGGAAGAACACCCTCAAAATAATCATGAAAATATTAAGTAAAATGATTAAATAACAGTCAGCCTTTGAACCAATGTCAGATTCAATTTCATTCTGCCTTCCCTTCTATGTCTCTCAAGTCAAACAACTTACCCACCCTTCTTATTACTAATTTATTATTACAGAACCAGACTTGCTTTGTGTTTTTTCATTAAAAAATACTGAGAAATATTCCTGCCTCTGTCACTATATGTGTCCTGATATGGTTATATATATCAGATGATAATGTTTGCCTGTATTCCTATGGTAGACACTGCTTTAATAGCTCTTAGGTCTTTGTGGGCCCCAAAAATACTTTTCTTTAAAATGTTCAATAGTAACACATCAAATAAACAGTCATTAAAAAAGGATACAGATTTCAGTTTATGAATGACAGAAGCATGAAGCCATTTTCTCCCAGACGGCACAGTAGTTTTATGCAAAGACATGATCATTATTATTGGACAGTAGGGTTTTAAACCCCAAACAATGAAGTGTAATTAACGTTGCTATTTTTTATGAATATGGCAGTGGTGGGTCTACTAGCATAGATCAATTACTGCTTTAGTAAATGGGATGTTAATGTTAAAACAAGTTTAAATACATAATAAATATTGCAATTATTGTGGAAAATAAAATTATTTGGTGAGCATAATGGGGAGCAAATCAAGCATTTAACATGATCCAGGAAATGTTACTCCAAACAATTGCATTTGTTTTATACAATTTTTCCCTTTGATTGCTGGCAGATGCCGTTTTGGAAACCAACATCTAAATAGTTTCCCTTCAATCAGAAAAAAAGCCACACAGAAGAAAATGGCTACATGTTTTGAATTTAACTCTTGTCAATAGTGTTCTGCACAACACTGCATGTGAATGGTACAAGGACAAAATGATGCATTCAGAACAACAATAAACCACAAAAAGATTTGTTTCTAAACTAGATTTGTTTTGTAGGGAGAAAAACTTAGTGCTATACATACATCTGTAGAGACACAGAAACCAAAGTGGGAAGAAACTTCTCAATGTACCTGTACCACAATTTCTAATGTTCTCATGCAGTCAGTTTCCAATAGGATATATACCATCCCGAGATATTCATCTGAATCAATGTACTTTGCTAGCCTGCTTTAGCATGCTTTCCTCTGTACGCTTGTAAAATAAAAGTGCTGGTGACACAAGACTGATATGTTGTGTTGCAAATGGACTAGGTGTTTGTATCCATGAGCTACAGAACTACTGATTTGTTTTCTAACAGCTTTAGGCCTCAAGCAATGAGTAGAGGTACTTGCCAAACACTTTCTGGCTTCCTAGCTAACTATTCAAAGATAATTTGCTTAATTGTTGAGCAGAAGTACCTGCCACAGCACAAACACCATGAGTATTTCCTATGAATCTACACTCTCCAGTGCATTCTGATCAGGTCCTTGCTGGTATCAAGCACACAAAGTTAAGGAAGAATGCTAAAGCAGGCTAACAACGTACTTTGATTCAGATGAATATCTCAAGATGATATATATATCTTAATGGAAACTGATCGCATTAGACATTTTGGTACAGGTACTTTCAGCAGTTTCTTCCCACTTTGGTTTATAATATCCAAATGGGTAAAAGGAACTAGGCACAGGTTGCACCTCTCTAGTCTGGCACCCTCTAGTCTGGCAACATTCATGGTCGAGCATGATTTTAGTTAGCCGGATAGTCACTTATCCTGGGTGTGGCCAAGTTTCCCGTGGTCCCATAAAGTTTGTTTACAGTCCTGGCTCTCAGTATTCTGTGCTGCTATTTTGCTGTAATTTACTCCTAAATGTCTTCTAAGAGCCCAGTAAAGCAGTTTTTGGAAGTGCTGGTAATGTGCTCGACAGTATTGACCTTCCATGGTTTGACAAATTCTCTGGTTCGGCACCAGTCAGGTCCTGATGGTGCTGGACTAGAGAGATTCAACCTGTAGTATCATTCTAGATGCATATAGCCCCCAGTAATATTCACTAGGACCTTGGTATATATACTAGATTATTAACTTATTTATATCATGTCTATTGCCAATTAACTCTTTCTTTAATTTTCTCATACTTCTGTAGCTGTAATTAGTTGGAAGCTTTAAATCTTAACAGAGTGGAGTGCCATAACATAATTTTAAATCTGCTCCTAATTTTGGAGCTATTTTCCCAGCATCATCTTAACTGAGATGTGTTACAGAAAGGATTTCCTAATCTTTAACAATGACAATTAGCTGTTTTTTGGACAACCTCTGAACTCAGGCAAAGTTGCTGACAAGTACATGTTCTAGCTTTTCAAAATCCTGCTATTCTGGCTTCAGTCAACAGGTTTTGCTGTAGCTAGAGGCCTACACATGAGTGAGGCAGCATGGGACCACTCTTTTTGCAACGGCCAAAATAGGTGTAACAGTTGAAGTTCCTGCCAGAGACTTCAGGATGCTGTAAAGCTGCCTGGGGACTGCATAGCTAATTTGAGGGGTGAGGATTCTTTCTACTCTACTTTCTCTTACTGACACGTCTCTTTCTACTCTCTCTGATCCTTCACCTGCAATTTTACTCTGTGCATATATCTCTTTAGCTACAATTCTATCTCTCCACCACTACTCATTATCTTCCTGTCACCGAGATTTGCCTCCTGCCAAATCCTCAAAGTGGAATCATAATCCTCTACTGCTGACATATTCTGTTACTATGGAGACAGATTAGCGTCAGAGATGCAGTATTATGACTTCACATCAGTATCAAGTAGGAGGAGAGAGAGAGAAAAGAGAAGGAAAATCTTGTTTCAACACTCAAGAAGTTAAAAAAATTCCCCCCGAAGTGTTGAGAAGTGTCAACAGATTTACTGTTAACTCTGATGTAACTGAACATCTGTACTATACCAGGTCTCATTCTAAAGCCCCAATTCTGAAAAACACTTATAACATGCTCTTAACTTTAAGTGCTTGCTTAAGTGCTTTGATGAATCAGGGCCTATATCACCTAAATTCAGCAAATTAAATGACTGGAAAAGTGCTAACTACAATGCTTGAGGGTTCAGTCCTGCATATATGTACTATCAGGCATATACTGTGAGTAGCCTCACTAAGGTCAGTGGGACTATTTGATGCAAGAGGAAAGACAGAAAATACAAAAGTGTAAAAACTTAAGACATTTTCCCCAACATGCACACAAAGCTATATGAAGCTAAAAATACAGTATTTAGGTAGTGAAAACAGAGCATACTCCAAATACTCAAATCAGTTTTACTCGCATCTTGTATTGATTTTTTCCTCCTAACATGAAATGCCATAAAAATCTACAAACCTACATTTCTGTTGTAATCCTTTACATATAACTCTTTGGGGAGGAATTACAAGCCCAGCATTTCATTCATCTTGTGAAATATTTATTTTGCTTGTGATGTTAGAGGACATCCAAAAGACCTTGGCTTCTCTTCTAGAGCCCTAGCAAAGGATTCAACCCAGTACACAACTCTCATAAGGAGTTTCATAACTTGTACAAGAGGAGCTTAAGAAAACTAAAAGGTTAATATATTCTAACTAGATGTTGCGTATAGAATGTCAGATCTGTCAAATTTCATTACAGTTTGCTGCTCAATGAAAAAGATTTGATTTCTTTTGCCACTGTCCTACTATGTTCAAGTCACACAGTGCCAGCAGCAACCAGCCAACGACCACAGGCTGGCACTGAGCAGGGCTGAGTGGGAAGCCAGCCGCAAGGACCATCTGTTTCCGATTTCTAACTAAGCCAAGATGTGCAGTGAAGTGCATTCCATTCACTGAGCCAGCCTTCTCCCTGCTCAAGTTATTAGTGTTACAAGTGAAATTATCTTTTCCAAACAGCGGGGGAGCTATAATCCTTACGGAACGAGACCTTAAAAAAAAAAAAGGGGGGGGGGAGGACGGGGAAAAAAAACCAACCCCAGAGACCAGACTTCTTTCCTTAAAGTTGTAGGAAAAGACTGCCTGTAAATTTAATTACAATCTTCATGGAGTTTATAATTTTATAGCATGTTTTGTTAAGCATGATAACCTCTCAGGCAAGAGTGTATGTGTTGGTTCATCTGGTCTAACTGAATAAACTAATAAACTATCTTTAGAATGTTATTTGTGAATAAAGTTAAAACTGACAAGATGAATGTACAATTAAACCTATTTAAGGTTAAGTGTCTTGAAAAGCATCACAGATTTTCAAATATAATTTAAAGTGAGAGTGCCTAAACAAGGCTAATTACATCTAGTTACACTGTTTCAGGATGTAATTTATATTTAACCTCTAAGGAAAAGTAGCAGTCTTGGCATAGTAATTATGTAGATTTAAGGGTATGCTAAACAGATAGCTGTCTGTGGAATAAGCCCTTGTCATAAGATATTGGTCTCCTACTACTACATAAATGCCAGGTGAAACCAAAGAATTTACTGGAATCAAAAAACACTAGAGGTGAAACTGAGAAGTTTATTTTCAAAGTGGGAAACATTTATCCTTTGACACCATTCCATTCCAGTGACTTTATTTCTAATATACTGTGTGATTAATGATGTGGCTACTGTCATTGTGTCTGATGAACATTGGCAGAGTTGTGGAACAGTTGCTCTCTTTACTATTATTGGACACCTCAGCAAATTGGCCAAACTTGTTTCATGTATCAGCCAGTTGGAAATCACCTCATTCATAAGAGCACAATTTTATTATTCTACAGCACTGTCCATACAATGCAAAACTGGTTTGTGAATGGCTTAAATATTTTCCTAACTTTAACAAGTTAGCCATCTAACCATTTGATTGACTGACACTCTTTTTATTAGGTAATAGGTGTATTATGAAAAACAAGTGGGATAAATTAAGGAAATAAATTATGGGCATGAATATGTGGATCATTGACATTCCCCTTGCACATGCAAGTCACTGGCTAGACCTTTCCTCAAGACACAGTCTCTTAATGCAGTCTTCTTTCTCAGCATTTAAATTGGTATAGTTTGGGCAATAGGGTTGTCAGCTCTCCTGGATTGCATGCCATTTGTGGCAATGGCGTCTGGTCCAGCTGATTCAAGAGAGTTACTCTGGCATGTCACTGGATGGCTCCCACTGCTTAGTTTATCACCCCTTCTTTTCAGTGTGTTTGAAAGGCCATCGGGGAATGGAGAGATTTCTGTGTCATCAATAGTCCCATGACACTTATCTCTGTCTCCCCATTGGCCCTATATTTTAGAGGTTCATTATTATCTCAGTTTCTGGCCGAGATAAGGGTTGGTCACAAATGACAGGGAAGGACAACATAATGAGTGTTATTATGGGAATCATTGGAGGAGCACCTCAATGCGTTTTGTCAAAAATAGCTCACCGTCTGTGTCTCCTTCTGGACTCATCAGTGCTCTTGGATTCTCAAGCAGCAGGGCTAGCTCATGACGCCTTTACTATCTTCGGGTCAGGAGAACAAAAGGCTGCAGTGCTTCCTCCCCAACATGAGGCTTCTGTAACGCTCTCTGCTTAGGGCTCTTCCTGAAGACCACTTTGAATCTAAGACAGATGTAACAATGGACATCAACTTATTTCCAAGAGACAGGCCCCAAAAGCAGATAAAATATAATCAAAACAACAAACACATCGAATCATTATGGATTTATAGTGCCATGAGACAAATATGGATGGATGTAAATTGGCCAACTGAGCTGCATACGTTTGTGACGGGGTGAGGTCACAGAAGACCCCTTGGGGTTCTTCCCAGGATTCTGACAAGGCCACTGCCACCCACCTTCCTGCTCTCTGGGGCTTCTCACCACCCTGTCCTGCTGGGCCAGCTCCCTGGTCTCCCCCAGCCAAGACTCAGAGCTGAGATCACTGCCTCCCCCCGCCCCGAGGAACAATACAGACACTGAAACTCTTCAGGTCCAAGGAAAATGTAGCTTTGGGGCCAGCTTCCAGGGATACCACTCTCCAAATGAGATCAGAGCCCCAAATGAATTGTTTAGGTAAGCCCCCTTTAATAATGATAGGAGGATGTGCACACTGATCACTCTCACAGGTGAGTAAATAATTGTTTATGGTGGGCTTGACAGTAAATAGAAGTGATTTTATTAAGTACAAGCAGTAGGATTTACGTGGTTATAAGTGAGAATAAGCACAGCAAACTAGTTAACAAACTTAAAATAATAGAAAACACTTAACTAATTCTAACACGAAAACCTCAGTACTAACTTATTACAAACTCACCCTAAAACTTTTCTTGTTCCACCTAAGCCTTTAAACCAGGGAAGTTCCTTCACTCTGGGGTCTTTGATTCATCCTCTTGGGTGTGCCATACCAGCCAAAGACAAAGACACAGCTATGCTTCCCTTTGTTTTATAGACTCCACTTTTATATGGGAAGTTACCTGGCCAGTCCCTACCAGTTAGGAAGGTCACATGACTTCCAAGGACCAACCACTGCTAAGACTTAAAGGAAAAAAGGGGCTGTTTACATGATTGCCCAGACATTCAGGCATCCCAGCTTTGGAAACACCCTTGATGGCTTTCATTACACATTTAAAAACCATAAACCATGCCACACTCCATATACCTAACTTTACACACAAGAATGATACATACACTAAAATAAGATACACAGACCCAGTGGATTAAGACATTAAGATTGATAGGCTACATGAGGCAATCTGTCCCAAGCATCTTCGAGTTATGCATATTTGTGTCCATAAATCCATTTTATAAAGCATGGGGGAAGGTCCGTCACAACGTTTACTTGAAATTCTTGAGCAGAGTACAAGTAAAGGCAATTTTTGTTTTGATTTTAGAAGCCAATTCCCTAATATTAGCAATTGCTCTTCTTTGCCAGCACAATTGTCTGTTAAACACTTTTCTTTTTTTTTTGCTGCAGCTCCAAAGGGAATGTTGACCTCATCCTCTTGATGAAGCCTCTTGAATGGCAGCCAACATGCAGAGCAGCATAGGTAAATACTTACACAAGGATTCACATACCCAAGTGCTTTGAGAAGGATTGAGCTGCATGTAAACTTTGTAATCCATTTAAATGGTTCTCGATTATTGAACATTATACAGCAAGATAATGCCTGGCTGATCCCAGGATATATGTACAGAATATATAACCTCTTGTTTAAACCACACCACTGGAATAAAGGGAAACACATCTTTGAAGATTGGTCTCTGAGCACAGTGTATTCAAAGGGTCCAAGAAAATAGGGCCAATGGGGCCAATGACTTCAATGGGAACTATGGTGGTCTAAACTATTTTAACTGCAGAGCACCTGTATGCTTTTGAAGCAGCTTCACTATAAATCTCTTTTCAGATTGTCAAAGTTACTGAGCAAAAAATTCCTCTAGAGCTGAAAATTTCCATGCTCAGTCCCAGTCTAGAGATTATTTTATTTTTAGAGGAAAATATCAGAAAGTCTGCATAGGTTTGAGTTAATTTTTAAAGAAGTAAATAAAAAGGAAAAAGTTTCAACTTGCCAAGTTTATAAATTATTTTATAATTTTAGAACTACTAAAATCAATTTTCTTCAAAGTTGGCTGAAGCTAAAAAAACAAATCAAGATGCAAAGCTGATGTAACTTGCTGTACTACATGGAAAGTTGTTCAAGATATTCCAGTTTGCAGATATTAGATCTTGTATTAATTGCCAGTTTATAGTAATATCATGAGACACCATGAAGGGGGCAGAATTACAGTTAGAGTTTCTACCTTAAGTCTACACTTCCTGAATTCCGAGAACTTGATTTCAGCATTGTAGTGATGCACGAACACTAGCCTTTGCATGGAATAATAAACAGTTATAGATGGAACATATAGATGTTTAAAAGCTTAGATCTTCCTTAGTCAAGAGACCATGAAACAGATTCAGAAAAACTAGTCAAGGGAGATATAAATTACATGTCCTGGTGCTAAGTATGTCTCTTTTCAGTTGAGGAATCCACTATTACAGAAGTCAGGTGGTTTTTCCACCCCTATTGTCCCATGGGGCTTTTGCTCAGATGGGTTGTACCCATAATGCCTACTAGAGCTTCACTGGAACTGTGCTGCTGAAAGGAGGTGCTAAATAATGCAGTCTCCAGTCACCTTGGTTATAACCCCATCCTGGTCAGTGCTGCTCATTTTTTACATTGGTCTGACAGCTAGCACTTGGTCCATACAGCTGTAAAAAGTCTCGGGCTGACCCATGCCAGCTGACTTGGGCTCGCAAGGCTCAGCTATGGGACTTCTACACTGCCAGTAGACTTGCAGGCTTAGTCTGGGCTCTGGCAGGTCTGAGAGTTCGAGTTTCACCCAAGCCCAGAATCTAACACAGCAATAAAACAGCCCCGTGGGCCAAGCCCTGTGAACTTAAGACAGCAAGCATAGGCCAGCTGTGTTTGTTTGTTTGTTTGCTGTATACAATTACAGGCCCTGTGGTGCAAGGGTGGTTGTGACCACTTTACACCATGGAAATTTTGTCCCTAGGTAGATCTTCCCCAAGGCTGTGTGCTAGCAGAAGACAGGGTGAATCTTGGAGTGTGTCTAGTTCTGTGCTTTATCTTTCTGGATACATGCTGGGGAGTATCTGTAAAGTGAACTCACTTCTGTGGCTGAAAATAGATGCTGAACAGGTCCTGAAACCATTTCTGACTGGCTTTGAAGCCCGTGCTGTAGGAATGGTTGGAATGTATATCTAGGTTAACAGCAGGCTGTTGTGACGTGTAAGCAAAACCACAAGCACAGTCATTGTAGTCAAAAAGCTACTGAGAAAACATTTTTAAAATACGAAGTAAAGAAGTCCTGGATTTGTGTGTTGACTATAACCCTTATTTTAATCCCAATAAATGGATAGGGTAAATTTCTTGTGTTAGCTGGAAACCTCAGAACAAAAAAGAAATACTCTGGTAAACCACAAGGTTGTTTAGGGTTACATTTCCACTTGTATAGACAATTTCCTCTCTCAGGCTCTGAATAGCCTAAGAGAAGGTGAATGCTATAAACGGGGTTTGCAATGTTGTAGTTATGTTGGTCTCAGGATATTAGAAAGACAAGGTAAGTGAGGTAATATCTTTTATTGGACTAACTTCTATTGGTGAGAGACAAACTTTCAAGTGACCCAGAGCTCCTGATAGCCAGGTCTACACTAAAGGAGAAGGTCGACTTAAGATATGCAATTCCAGCTACGTTAATTATGTAGCTGGAATCAACGTATCTTAAATCACAGCAGGAGGTCAATGGGAGCATGAGCATGAGGAACAAGACTACTGGTGCCAATGGGGGAGCGCTCTCAGTTTGCATTAGTGGGTCTTCATTAGACCCGCTAAATTGAACCCCAGAAGATTGACTGTGGCAGTGTTGATCTTCTGCGTAGTGTAGACATGGCTGATGTGTGGTTTTCAAGGTTCTTCACTGTGGCCTTTGAAGGTGATTGTAATGAGAAGAGAAGGGACATGGCATTATGAATTTAAAGTGTATTCTCTAAGTTGCAACTGGCAATTTTCAAAACAGAAGTGTCTGAATTAGCTTCCTTTACTGTGCGGAGCAGGCTGGGATTTGACCACTGGCTGTGGAAGCCCCAGGAGCAGTTGGACAGAAGCTTGACTAGCTCTGTCTGAGTCTGGGGAGGTACCTTGCAAAAGATGGGTCCTCTCCCCCAGGGATCAAAAAGCAGAAGAAAAGCTCATGATCCACAAACAGCTTCATCTCCCTGAGTCTGAGCTGGAGCAAGAGCAGAGCCGCCGTCTCATTGCCCACTCCTGGACTATACACTAGCTAGGGATAGTTTGAGCACTGCTCCCCTTACAACCTTTGAAACATCCCGTGTGCCAGGAGCTTCATGGAACGAGGTGTAAGAGCCAGCTTTGCTAGCTCCGTGTCCACATGGGGCTTCCCTGAGCTGAGGAATCCCCAGCAGGATTTGGTTTCTGCTCCCTTTGAGCAGTGCAAAGGAAGCAAATCAGGGCACAATATCTGACCCCAATAGCTGATTGTGACTCTTTGACATTTGAGAAATAATGTCTTTCTCAAAGGCTGAAAAGAGTGGGCAGCACTGTTGTGAAGAGTTAGTTTGCTTTCTTCCTTCTGTTGCTCAGTAAGATTATTTCTTTTTTTCTCTCTTGCTAGAACTGTGTTCCTTTTGTTACAGCTACATTACCACCTGGATAAATGATCTGAGATCGATCCAACTGTGGTTGATTTAGCAGGTCTATTGAAGACCTGCCAAATAGACCACTGTTCACTGTCTAGTCAACCCTGATGAGAAGAGTAAGGGAAGTTGATGGGAGAGTTTCTCCTGTCAGCCTGTCATTCCACAATGGAGACCCGATGGTAACGCAACTGAAGGTACATTGACTCCAGCTACATTATTCACGTAGATGGAGTTGTGTACCTTAAGCTGACTTTCTGTGGTATTGTAGATGTAGCCTGTGTCTTGCCACGCTATTCCAGGCAGGGAAAGTGCTGTACTCTATCTGTGTAACATTTTGTTGATTTGTGGCACGATAGTAATGTTTTCTGAAAGACCACTCAAACAATTTCTTTGTGTGGCTCATTACTTCTTGAAGAACTAGACAGTGCTGAGACACAAGACTGAGGCATCTATTCTCTTGCTCAGTTTTGCATAGTTTGCCCTTTGTTCAATAAGCCACCCAGCTTTTGAGTGCTTATCTGAACTGAACTTTGGGTTTCACCATTTCAGTCTTCAGCAGTATTAGACTGTGGCATACATTTTATCACCATTGTAAACAAAGAGTGCAACATGAATAATGGGTGCCATTTTATCTTGATGTGGGAAATAAAGCAGTAGAATGCCTTTACCCCACAAATAATTCACATTTACATGAGCAGATTCTCACTCTTGAAAGAAAAAAAAGTGTGTGAGCCAAAATATGGATGAGTGAACCTCACTGAGATCGTGTGAGCCTCTGAATTATTTTTTAGGTTTACCAAACTAGTTCAAGTTCATAACTCTCTCTGCTGTAATTTAATCCACTATTTTTCAAAGGCAACACATGTTGGTATAGCGAGAGGGAAGCCTCTGCTAAAGTGGTAGAAAGAGAAGAACAAAGTTATTTCTGCCAGTCTAAGTGCCCACTCTATGGCACAGAGAAACAGAATGCACTGTTTCATTACAATTTTGCTTTCCTCTCTGATTCTCCCTCAGTAGTTGGAGTTATGTAAAACATAAGCCTATAACATTTCAGTTGAACTTTCAGACCCATGGTATTTGAGAAGATTGTAAATTAGGCGAAATGTGTTCCCCTGTTCCTAATTTTATCAAAAGAACATAAGAACATAAGAATGGCTGTACTGGGTCAGACCAAAGGTCCATCTAGCCCAGTAGCCTGTCTGCTGACAGTGGCCAGGACCAGTGCCCCGAAGGGGGTGGACCGAAGACAATGATCAAGCAATTTGTCTCGTGCCATCCATCTCCAGCCTCTGACTAACAGAGGCCAGGGACACCATTCCTACCCCCTGGCTAATAGCTTTTTAGGGACCTAACCTCCATGAATTTATCGAGCTTCTCTTTAAACTCTGTTATAGTTCTAGCCTTCACAGCCTCCTCTGGCAAGGAGTTCCACAGGTTGACTATGTGCTGTGTGAAGAAGAACTTTCGCTTACTAGTTTTAAACCTGCTACCCATTAATTTCATTTGGTGTCCTCTAGTCCTTATATTATGGGAACTAATGAATAACTTTTCTTTATTCACCCTCTCCATACCACTCATGATTTTATATACCTCTATCATATCCCCCCTCAGTCTCCTCTTTTCCAAACTGAAAAGTCCCAGTTGCTTTAGCCTCCCCTCATATGGGACCTGTTCCAAACCCCTAATCATTTTAGTTGCCCTTTTCTGAACTCTTTCCAAGGCCAAAATATCCTTTCATAAATGATTGTGCTAGGACAACTGGAAGTCCTGGGAATAGGACAGTTTTCCATAATATGCAAAGGGAGGGGCTGCTGTTCAGAGGGACATGATATGAGAGTTGCCACTGAGGGCAGTGAGCCTGCAGGGGAAAGCTATCCTGCAGAGTGACTACTGGGGGCAGAAGTACCCTCAAGGGAGTGGCCAGCAGGGCTGGGGCTCTGCCATCTTGCCTGCCACTGCCCCAAACCCTTTCCCCACCTCTCGGCCCTTGGCCACAATGTCAGAAGGGGGGAGAAAAAAGTTCCTCGGTGGCTGTCAGGGGGTCTGGACAAGGGAAGAAAACAGGCCTGTAGCAAGTGGGGGAATTGGAGGGAGGAGAAAACAGGCTCCTGGTGAGTGGCAAGGTCTGGGTGTGAGATAACAGGCCCCTGGCAGGCGGAGGGGTCACCCGGGGGGGGGGGGAAGGGAGGAGAGGGGAGAGAACAGGCCCCTGGTGGGCAGGTGGGCCTGGGAGGGAGAGAACATGACCCCAGCCTCCTGCACTCCCCTCCCTCACATCCCCAAGCCCCTGCTCTGAAGGACCCACATAATGCTGGGTAGGTCAGCTTGTTAAAAAATAAAGTGAAATAACCCCCCAGGAACTCTGTCATGTGGCATCACATTGACACACACAGGCTTGGGTCTTGAGCTCATCCTAATTCATAGTTTGCCATTGTCTATGTGGACCAGCAGTAGGGGAGGACAGGCCACTTTGCCAGTGGGTTTCAGATGTGTGCTGACAGCAGGGGAATGGGTGACTCCAAAATCCTGGGTTCCATTCCCTGCTCTTAAGACAAGTATGCTTTAGTGGGCAGAAGATTCCCAATGTGCCATTTCTGTCAAGCCTCTCTTCCTCACTCCTATTTCTTTCCCACCTCTGGCTCTTCATCCCAGCCCCATTCTCCTCAGCTAGACATTCCTGGTCACAGCTCCTCAGCTTTTTCATCCCAGTCCAGTCTCCTTGCCCAGTTCCCCCACCCCCTTATCCAATCTCAGGCTCTCACCCCACAACCCTCGACTCCCAATTTTCCTCAGCCCTACTCACAGTATCCCTCTCTCCTGCATCCAGGCTGCTTAACCCAATGTCATCTGCCTCTGCCTGACTTCTCCCTCCCCGCCTAAAGTCCAGCTTTTTTCCCTCTGCAGACCTCCACTCCCTTTTCTGTGCTGCCTGGGCCCAGCAGGGAGGGCAACAAAGTGCCTGAGAGACAGACTCTCTGCTCTCAGTTCCAGTGCCCAGACCTGTCTGATCCTGCGGGAGACCCGAGGAGCAGTTGCTGAGAAAGTCCTGCTCACTGCCAGGCTGGAGCATGCCCTGTGCGGATGGAATCTTCTGAAAATTTAGCTTGAAGCTCTAGTAAATTTCCACTGAGTGTAAGCGAATGACCATTTTTCAAAGGCTTATATCTTAGTCAAGTTTGATCAAATTTTCTTGAGGAGAGCAAGCCCCATTGTCAAATTCCTAGGACTCAAAAAAGCTGCCAGAAGTATTTATCATGGGAAAGACTATAATTTTTCCTTGATCTCGTTCTCAGAAACAAATTGTTTTGCTGTTTTTTTTTCAAAAAATTCTACCTACTGCAGAAACCCAGCATAGAAAATTTCAGTCCAAACAACACTGAGGGTGTGTCTACACAGCACCCTAAATTAAAAATAAGATATGCAATTTGCTCTATGCACATTGCGTATCTTATCTTGAAATAGCTTATTTTGAAATTTGGTGTGTCTATACAGTGCCAAATTTCGAAATAACGTGCTATTTCAAACCATCCCTTAACCTTCGTGCAACGAGGTTTACCAGGATGGCGAAATAACGCACCTGTTATTTTGAAAAGTGTGTAGATGTAGTACACCTCTGGTATCCCGAAATAGCTGTGCAGTGTAGACACACACTTGGGCTACGTCTACACTGCAGGCTTCTTGCGCAAGAACGGCCATTCTAGCACAAAAACTTGAGAGCGTCTACACTGCACGCGCATTCTTGCGCAAGTAAATTTACAGTAAAGCGTCAGAATAGAGGGCTTCTTGTGCAAGAGTTATTCCTCTCCCCACGAGGAATAAGCCCTCTTGCGCAAGAGCTATTGTGCAAGAAGGCAGTGTGGATGGGCAACAGGGACTTATTGCGCAAGAAACCCCTATGGCTAAAATGGCCATCAGAGCTTTCTTGCGCAAGAGAGCGTCCACACTGCCATGGACACTCTTGCGCAAAAGCACACCTCTTGCGCAAAAGCACATGGCAGTGTGGACATGCTCTTGCGCAAGAATATTTGCGCAAAACAGTTCTTGCACAAGGAAGAACCCTGCAGTGTAGATGTAGCCTTAAAGTTTAGCAAAGTTAAAAGCACCTGAAAACAGGATCTTATAATGGGAAGAATTAAGCAACATTATTATTTGGCTACCAGTCCCACCTACAGTGGTCCAATATTAACATTAAGGTTGTGCAATTCATCACATAAGATACCTACGTAAAAAAAAAAATCACATCTTCCGCTCCCCTATTCTGTGCGCATTATAGGATGCAGTTTTTAATATAGTATACAATTGTACCCTATTCTCTTTCATAATTCTTCATAATGGTTGCAATCTGCTTCTATTATGAAGTCATAATTTTGCTTCCCTATAACTAGGTCCCTATCGAATTCATAGTCCATTTTGGTCAATTTCATTGTCATGGGATTTAAAAAATTGTAAATCGCATGATTTCAGCTATTGAAACCTGAAATTTCATTGTGTTGTACTTGTGAGGGTCCTGAACCAAAAAGGAGTTGTACTCTGCTCACAAGGTTATTGTAGGGTGGATTGTGATACTGCTACCCGGATTTCTGCACTGCTGCTGGTGGCGGTATTGCCTTTAGAGCTGGGCAACTGGAGAGTGGCTGCTGCTGGCTGGGAGCCCAGCTCTGAAGGCAGTGTCCCGCCAGCATCAGGGCAGAAGTAAGAGTGGCTATAGCGTACCATGCTATGCTTATTTCTGCACTATTGTGTTCAGAGCTGGGTGCCTGTTATGGTGTTGCCTCCCTTACTTCTGTGTTGTTGTCTACAAAATTAGGCTCTCAGTCAACAGCCACCACTGTTTGACTACCCAGTTTTGAAGGCAGCAGTGCAGTAGTGAGAGTGGCAATATTGTGATTCTCCCTAAAATGACCTTGTGACCCCCTCAACTCCCTTTTGGGTCAGGACCCCCATCTGAGAAATGCTGGTCTCCTCAGGAAATCTGATTAGTATAGGGTAAAGCCACAGGAAAGATCAGATTTCACGGTGAGAGACGCATAGTCTGTGAGACATTTTTCATGGCTCTGAATTTGGTACACGTTTTGGTTTGGGAAATTCATTTTGTCTGAAAATTGCCAGACTTCCTCTGAATGCCAAGGCAAATATTTCTGAAAGTTTGAGATCACTAATCACAGAATTTAGCTCCAGCTTGCTAGAGTGTATACCACACTTTGTTCATAACCTATTTGCATGCAGCTTAACTATAGTCATCTAGCGGGTGAAGTAACACACCTCATTTGATTTTTAGAAACAGCATGCCAGATAGACTAGTCTGAAATACTGCTAGTTTGTGGCATTCCACACAGCAGGCCCAGATTAACCAGCGTGCATCAGGTGAACTTCCACATGACCTCCATTTCTCTATTTGGGAGAAACAACCTCCCAAAACATATAGTGACAAAACAATCCAAGACCACAAGGGTGGCAGTTTAGAATAGTTGGAGCCTCTGCCAGCATGCTGTGGTGAGAACCAATAGTCCAGAGCAGGGAGTCAGGCCGGATCCAAAGGACAAGCATTGCTGTGGGTTGAGTGAGAAACAGACTCACTCTTCAGCCCCCTCCACAGGACCCTCCCCCACCAGGGTTAGGACTTACTCCCCCCTACGGAAGATATTAGAGGCACCCCTGCCATAGTGCACTGGACAGCAAAATTCTTTAATCCAGCACTGCCTAAAAATCCCTCAATAGGACTGGCACGTATTATGTCACATGCCACCATTGTTCAGTTCATGAGGTTTTCATAATAGCTAGGAACAGAAGGCACGATGCTTGCTGTAACCCAGGCGCACACATAAGGGAACAGAACCCTTCCCACCCAGCTGGGCCAAAAACTCCCCAAGGAGCCCTATCTTGGTGTAAGGAACTGGAATGGAAGAAAATCACAGAGAACACAATATTAGATGCCTACAGTGAAACCAAGGGAAGGATGTAGAACTGCCAGAGGTCCTGATCACACTTAGAAGAGGACAGAGAACTAATAACTGTTTGGATTATTCCATTACCTCACCCGTCTTCTGAATTCACATAATGCCCTGAATTTATGATTAGAGTCACTATCATTTCTTCTCTTCTTCTAGATCTGCTTCTGCTAGAACCCCTGGAAGAAATCAGGGGTTAATGGCAATTGGAGTAATTCAGTGTTTATTTAACTGAATGTTTTGCAATTACATAAAGTATAAGAACACGTGTATGTAGCTGTCTCCTTCTTAAGCACTCTCTGCATGTTGCTTATTTTCTTAGCGTGTCTAGTCTTTGGGAGAGGAGCTTTTTATCTACTCTGTTTGTAGAGATTCTAGCACAATGTGGCCATGAGCTAAAAACAGTGATGGTAAGTGAAACATCAGTGCATCAGGGCAAAATGTAGCCCAATGTGATCTCAAAAATGATGTGAACTAGTATTCAGAGCATAACATCTGATTTGTTTCACCACACAATTACTGTACTACCAGAATTTAAACCATAAAGTACTCAGGAATTCTTCAATTATGCAAAGTACTATTATGAAATCAATTTCTATGATGGTTTATACAACCTACATACATAAATTTTCTTCAATTAATTGTAATATTTTTTGGTTTCTTAAAAATGGGATAAGCTTCCACGTGAGCCCTAATCTCAGATATTTCTGAGCAAAGCTTTTTAATTATTGCACAGCACATTCACAGTCCCAGCAGCACTTGACAAGTTCCCTTACATGTTTTCTGGTTTAATGTATTTATTTTATTAGTTCAAATTGCATTTGCTTTAGAACCTGTTGCCTGTTGTTCCAAGATCTCAATGGGTCAGACTTTGGTTTGAGTGAGTGATATCTCATTTCACTGCAAATAAACAAACAACAGAATAACTAGAAGGCAGTCGTGCCCATTTGGTGAGAAGGGCTCAGTCCCAGCTGGGAACAGGCAAAGCAGCATCATTTTCACTCCAGCACAAAGTGCCTATTCTTGACGACTCCACTAAAGGAAGCAGAAGCAGAGTGACTCCTAGCAAAGCACATCTGCAGGGCTGTATTTCACAGGAAGTAATGCAGCTCCTCTGCAGATAAATTTCAGTGAAGAACAAAGAAAGATTTTGTTCAATGCTTCAAGAATGATGCCTTCAAACCTGGACTTAGCTTTTCAGTTCCTGAAAACAAGACTCAGAGAGCTAAAACTAATCCCCCCTTCCCAAATTAAGCACAATGGCTTTCAAACTAGCCTCCGTTTTCCATGTGAAGAAAGCTTATTATTAATGATCATTAATCTCCATGGTTGTTTACATGCTTTATTAGACTATTTTACCAACTAAATACAAGTTAGCACATTTGAGATAAACAGTAGAACAGTAATAGCTGCATGGGATGTGTAGAATGTAGCCCCCGATGGAGACCTGCCTTAAAAATGAAGGGACAGAATATGTGTGACTAAGAACAAGACAAGAAGCATAATAGTGGCCTAGCAGACATTACTGTCATTGATTGCAGATATATTCTGATCCTAAATCTTTTCTCAATGCCATAAACTTTGGAGGCATTCTGTCTACCACACTTGGTTTTCTAGTAGCTAGACATTTAACATGAGACAGCGAGGTGCTTTTCTGAATGATACAAGCAGCATTTACTCAGGAGTCAGATGTTGTTAGGAGCCAAAACATGATCATATTAAAAACAAACTGCTGAGCAAAGATTACCTTTTGCCTTCTCTTTTAGCATGTGCAGCAGATTCTGATAAATGCAGAAGAGAGATTATCAAGTACTCTGTTATAGTCTAATGTTCTGTTTAATTTCAATTGTTTACAATGCCCTTGTCTTTCTTTAAAAGCTCAAATGCAATTCCTTTCTCTATCAGTTTTGTACTTTCCTTCTCAGCAAAGAGTGATTTAATCCTACACCACAGCTTTTCTCTAAGTGCCTTAAATAACATTTTTAGTGAGATTGGTGGTAGGGTTTATGGGAAAATAGCTAAAATAAAAAATATTCACACAAAATTTAAATGGAGCCTAAAAGTTAAAAACAAGCCAGCTGTCCCCTCCAACTCCCAATTTCAGCAGTTCACCTTTTTATTAAATAATAGTAGAATATTTTTATGGCAAAGTTCTCAAACTGTAGCCTTCTAGACTGGAATACAGTATTTTTTCTCATAAGGATTTTGGCATTTCCTCTCTCCAGATAGGAATAACATTTCTGAGATTTCATGAAAATGGTCTGCAAAAGGTCACAGCATTTAAATTGGGTCTCTAAGGCAACTTAGTGATGAATGTTCTAACATATCTTTTTCCTTGATGTCCCCTGGATTGGCAGGTAAACTGAAAGACAATGTGTTTATACTGGCTCCGGTTTCAAGAGTTGGAAACCATACTGGAAGGATGTTGTTGTCTCCTGATTTGGCAGTTGGAGGCTACACTGGAAACTTGGACGTTTACTGTGGCTTGGGTGTCTAGGACTGGAAGATGTGTTGATGGTAGCTCGGATACACTGGTGGAGGAGAAAAAAGAATTCCAGACTGGGGAGCTGTAGCTTATTTGCTTTCTCTTTAGATCACTAGAGAAAATGAGCCTCTGAAGGGTGGCTATTGATATGATCTTTCCTTATCTCTTAAGACAGATAAGGTATTGTAATAAAACAGTTCTTATAAACTGAGAAAACTACCCTAACATCATTATATAAACCATAACAACATTGCATTGTATGTATGTATTTTCTTATATTTTATTCCAAATAGTATATACATACCCTGATCATAATCCTGTGTGTTACCTGAACATAACCCACAGTTTGTGTTATCTGTATGTATAACACTTTTTTCTTTCATTTTGTTGATAATCCAACTTATAGTAATTAAACAGGGAAGAAGTCTAAAGTTAGCACCCAGGAAATATGTTCTTGTAAACTCATAGAAGGATCAGGGAGATAACTCGTAATCTTGAGATCACACAAAAGCAAAAGAAGGGTTAATTTGATGGCATCATATTTAATTATTACCCTGTAAAAATAAATGGCTACACTCTTTGGTTACAATAAGCATTTGGGTCAACAGATGTCACTGTGATAGTGAAAAAGGCTGTTCATGTAGCTTTTCTAACCCTGAAGTAGGAAGTACAGGAAAATGTCAACAAAAAGTTCTTTTCTTTCCCATTTTCCAGCCTAGGTCAGAAAAAAAAAAAATCAGCGACTTGCTGATTACACTGGCTCTGGGGTTAACCTTTCAACATTAACATTTTGGGATGATTTCTTCAGCCAAAGCTTTGAAACTTTTCCAGTTCTCTCATTACTAAATTTAAACTAATTTTCACACAGCAGGAGCAGAGGAAAAGTAAAAAGAAATCTGGAACAGTGTCCTTATTAATCAGCTTTCTCCAAAATTAGGAATAAACTAGAGGTTACTAAACATTAGTAAGATTTCATAGAGCCACACTAACTGAAGTCAGCAACTCTCGGGGCTAGCTCTGATAGGCTAGATAATTGAACCCAGAAAGATTACCATGACTTAACTTTTGTAACTTGAGTTCTAAAATTAGGCACATAACTTGGACTGATTTCCAGAGGTGCCAAGCATGGGCACTAAGTTCTCAAGTGCGCATTCAACACTGGAGCCAGTTCAGCATTCTTGTCCCACTGCATTTTGTCCCAAATAGGTGTGGCATGCTCCTGCTGTTGCAGTACTTATGGGCCTCTTACTCCTCTCCAGCAGCTCCTGCTCGACCTGCTCCCAACCCCTACCACACCGCCATTCCACCCCTTCCCCCAAGCCCACCCTCATCCTGTCTCTTCCTAACCCTGCTCTGCCTCCACCCACCCCTATTCTACCCCTTCCCCCAACCTCTGCCTCTTCTCTGCGTGCACCATATGCCTGCTCCTCCCTCTCCCTCCTGGAGCATCCCAAATGCTGCAAAAAATGTCTTGCACCAGGTGTGAGGTGCTGGTAGGGAGAAGGAGGAGTTGGCCAGCATGAGAGAGGTGGAGAGGGGGGCAGGGAAGGAGCCTGACTAAGCACCGGCTAATTTATCCCCATGGCTGCTCCAGCAGCAGAGCACCCATGGCGCTGGTGCCAGCGACTGAGCTTATTCATTAGCTGGAAAGGGGGAGCATCGGGAGAGCAGTGCAAGCCAACTCTTGAGTTGCTGGGCTCTTTGTGCCATCCCTTCATCTGCTGTTGGTTCACCGGAACAGCTCCTTCCCTCTGCTCCCTTCCCCCATCTGAAACCCCCTACTGGCTGGTGGGCAGCTTCTCTGCTCACGTCTCAGACTCCTCACTGTTCCCTGAAGATGAGGTAGTGGAGGCCTAGAACTAAAACAGAACCACATGTGCTTAAGTGTCCTTGAGCCCCAGCAGTGCAGGGGGCCTTCAGCAGCCTGGAGGAGGGGGGTGGAAGGGTCAGTCACTGTTAATTGTGAGGGCTCATTAATTGCAGGGCCGGTGGCGTTAATAGGGTGTGTGTTTGGGGGTGGAAGACAGAACCAGCATAAATTGTGTTTGTGGGAGGCATGTATTGTACTTGGGGCTGTCAAAGCAGGGACCCTTCTCTCTTTCCCCCAAGGTGCCCCACAAGCTGATAGAGCAGGGGTCTTGTCTCTAGTTCAATAGTATCCTCAGCATGCACCCAGCCCAAGCCATATCCCAAATAACCAAAACACAGAACACGTGTTCTATTACATGACAAGCTATGGGCAAAAGATTACAATGTTTTTCCAATGATAAAACCTATTTTTAAGGATCATCTCCCACCATAGGATACAAATAAACCTACTTTACAATCTGTAACAGCTGCCATCCACCCCCAAACACAGTTTAGCTGCCATAGATTGACAACAGGTTTATTTATTTCCCACAGTGAGAGAATATCCTTAACAAAAGGTTCTGCAGTTAAGAGTTTTATAATCTGTCAATTATAAAGTGACATGCAACAAAGAATGGATGCTTTATGTTTTTATCATATGTCACATATTTGCAAGTTTGAATGCCAAGGTTCATGCCCATGTCTCTCACTAACTTCCCAAGATTGAAAATTTTGGGCAATATGTACTTTTTTACTACAGTTATTATTTGAATTTAGGGAATACTAAGTTTTATCCAAACTTAAGACTTTTTAAAAACATAAGTTCTCCCATTTCTCCCTCTGCAAGCCAGATTAATAGTTTCCTATAGCCAAGGATACAATCTGTAAACAATGGAAAAATTCATCATCATCACCATATGCAGACTGACTTGCTACATTTTCTAGCACAGTTCTACAGACACAATTACATATGCCAAAGACCAGAAACACCATATGCTCTCTAGCAGACATGGTCTTGAGCCCTTTACATTCTTTTCACTGTCTCTGTTATTCTCTCAAACTACACAGTGTACAAAACAGAATGCCCTAAAAATTACACATGGGCAAAATGGACATGAATACATGAAAATATGATATATTGGTGACTTATTCAGAGCCCATGATGGGCTGTGCTCTGTGATATTCTGAACTATAAATTAAAGACACAGTCCAGATAGCTTTCGAATCAACTTCAATAACCTACTCACATTTTCAGCAGTAGATATTTTTGATACCACAGATTAGGAAGTGGGTTATGCCATGAAAGCTCATGATACTATCTATCATTTTTGGTTAGTCTCTAAAAGGGTACATCTATACAGCAGCGTTATTTCGGAATAACGTCCATTATTTCTAAATAACTATGCAAGTGAATACACATCTAGCCCATTATTTTGAAATAATTTCAAAATAACAAGTGGCTTATTTCGGTGTTTGGAAATCTCATTCCATGAGGAATAATGCCCCTTCCAAAATAACTATTTCAGAATAGCAGTAGAGTGGACTAGGGATGTAAAATTTCGATTAATTGGCTAATCCAATAGTCAATGCAATTCGATTTGCAATTCTATGCTATTCGATTAGTCAATAAGGGCGCCTCCACCTTTGAAGTGTAGCTACAGCCTAAGGCTGTTGTTACATTTCAAAGGGAAAAGTGCTGTGGGGAGCACGGGACTAGTAGGGGACTCAAGCAGTCCCCTGCTGGCCTGGTGCTCCCCGTGGTGTTTCAAAGCGGCAGTGCCGCAGGGAACCCAGGGTCAGCTGGGAACTCTGAGTCCCCAGCTGACCCTAGGCTCCCTGTGGTGCTGCCGCTTTGAATCACAGTGGGGAGCCTGGCATCAGGCTCCATGCAGTGTTTCAAAGCGGCAGCACCGCATGGAGCCTGGGGTCTGGCCCTGGGCTCCATGCGGTGCTGCCGCTTTAAAGCACCCCCTCCTCTTTCCTTCCCCGCTTGCTGCCTCTTTCTGATAGAGGCAGCGGGGAGAGGGGAGAAGCGACTAGTCGACTAATGTATCAACTATCCGACAAGCATTTCTTATCAGATACTCAACTAGTCATTCACATCCCTAGTGTGGACGCCTACTGCTGCTATTTCAAAATAGCTCCTCCCCCAGGCCATTCAGAATAATTACTCCCCAGTGCTTCCTGGGACTCTAAATCGAGGTAACGCGCCCACATTAGGGGAGCCTGCCTCGGACTAATTTCCAGGCTTCCCTGTAGTTTAGACGCACTATTTCAAAATAAGCTATTTTGGATGATTTCTTCCAGGATAGCTTATTCCAAAATAAGTGTGCAGTGTAGATGTAGCCTAAAGTGCAGGAGCATTTGTTGTTTTTTAAGTTTTTTTCAGTAAAGCTCAGAGACTGCTCTCTCCCTGCCCTACAACCATGTAACCCACCCCCTCAGAGGCCCTGCTTTCAGGTAAACAGAGCAGGGCCTGGCACAGAGGTAGGCGTATGCTGCAAGCTCTGAAGGGCAATAGCTACGGGCACACTCTCTTACTGAGGGCTGAGCTGAATTTAGCATAATCTAGTCCTCAGTTATTTAAAAACCAGAAACGAGAGCAGACACCAAACTGGGTGTGTCAAAACAATCTGCCACTGAGACAAGGGCAGGAGTGGGGAGCGCCATTGCAAGGGTTAACTCGAGACTTGCAGTACCCCATCTCACCTGGAGAAGTATTTCCTTATAGAGGAAATGGTTCCCTCCACAGCAAGGGTCCTTCAGAGAGCCAGCAACAAATGGTGGCCTTCATTTTGAATCACTGGGTTCTGGACACGCTTGTGATGTAGCGCCCCCACAGCGCCACCTGGTGGCCAGAATGAATGTGGCCGACTCCCATTCACTAGCCACCACGACAGTTTCATGATCTTGTCTTGTTCATTTGTTCTACTTTAACCTCTCTTCGTTGTTAGACAGCACTGGCATCTCCTTGTCCTCACAGCAAGCTAAGATAACCTATTGTTTGTAATAGGTTTTAAAGGGAGGAAAATAGAAAAATAACAAGCTGTGAGCTAGGTGTGGGGGGGGGGGGGGGAAGGGAGCAGGGATCTATAAAATTGATTTCCAGGTCAAGCAATTCAGGACTCCTTAAATCCCAGGGCAAAACTGAGATTAAGTACCCCAGGATGTGTATTTCTGGTGGCAATTCCAGAGCCAATGAATGGCGTAGTAAAGTGATCATCATGGGGTTAATTGGGAATCAAGAATATTAGATTCCTACTTTCAATTTCTTAGACAAACAGAGTTTGTTGTGCTGTACATGAAGTGAGCAGCAAGTTCTCAGCCTGCACTTGTGTGAGTAGAATGTTATTTTTTGTTGCACTGGGCAGCCCCTTTGCAAAAATATGGCACCTTGAAAAGCACTGTTTGTAGGGGGACTTCCCACCTGGACTGCCCTCTGTTACATGCTTCAGTCATTTGAACGTGAGTTTATAGAAAAAGTTATTGATCAGCATTGTTAAGATCACCCTTTTCTAACATTTCTGTAAACATTTTTCTCTCTGTGTTTTGTTCCTTTAGCCCATATTGCGGCTCATATTTGGGTTCTGATAGTTAGGTATACCATGGATGCTATTGCAATGGCAACACTAATGGCAAAGCTATTTTTACTTTTCAGACCTAGTTTTGCCTACGGAGTCAGAGTTGTGTTTCCAAGGGTAGACTTTAGTTATATATACAAAATTTACTCTCATTGCATCAGTATAAATATCTCAAAGCAGATAATCTGGATTTACGCTAGTATGACTATGAGCGTAATTTGGCCCCAACTTTTATATTTGATGGGCTTTTATTAATATTTTCAGAGAAGTGCCTTGTTAATTTTATCTGATCAGAAATAGAATTGTAAAATGTTAAGTCTCCCACCTGACTTTTCTCTTGTATAGATTTATTTCTTATGAGCTTCTCTCTGTTCAGCTATACTGTATTTTAAATGGTTAAATGGTTGGCATTGGCTTATGCAGTGTGGGCAACCATCATTGGTTTCCTCCAGTTACATTAACAAAGAAAAGAATACAAAAGAAGGATTTCTAATCTTGAAAATAAGAATAATCTATGTAATGGTGCTGTGATGAATTGGCAATTTGTTATTTGCACCCACACTGATATCTGCTTCAGAACTATTACTTCCTGTAGTGTACTCACAAAACCTCTGCTAAACCCAGTGTCTTAGTTCTACTGAACTCTGGCGTACTAGTGCTAAAAACTAATCACAAAGCCCAAACCAGACTGTCAAGGTGTTCTTGGCTGAAGTACAATCAAATCTTTATTGCAGCAGCACAAATAGTTCTGCTGCCATATTTAGGCTGTGTCAGCACTTTTGCCACACGCTCTTACTTTCAGGGGTTTATATTCACTCGGATACAGAATTTCACTCTGGACTGCAGGGCTTTGCTGAGGATAACATTTATTGAATTAGTATGAATAAAAACAAAAAATCCCTACCCATCTGACTATAGAATTATTACTCTTGCACTTAATCCTTGGACGTAGCACAACTCCAGGTCAGTTGTTAATCATAGACAGTATGTCACCTAGGAACTTATATTTTTACTCAGTAAATGACATGGTTTAGCATCACCCCAGATAGAATCAAGGAATGAGAAGGTTCTTAACAAAGATCTGCAGCCTCTCATACTAGCACAGCAAACACTACCCCCTCTGAAAGCTTTAAGGGACCAATTCTGCAGTCTGCTGGGTGCTTTCAGTGGAAGTCTACAGGAGCTTTGCTATTCATTGCAGTAGTGGTAGGACGTAAAAGCATTCATCATCTCCTGTCTAAAATGGGCACCAGGAACACCACAGAATAAGAGTTACAAAAAGAACACAAGTTCCTCTTTTAAACAGAGATTGGCCTAATTCCAGCTTTTTAGTTCAGGCTTATCTTCTTTCCCAACATACACAGAAAAATATGGCAGGTTTACGCTAACTTTTCCATCCATGACTACTGTAATGTATAGGAATAGAGTGGGGCAGTCACTGTCTATTTAAATAAATACTAAAAAACAAGCCCTCACAGATGTGACTCCCCACTGAGAAGCAGGAAGACACTCCCCACATTCCCCCTCACATACCAGAGCCTAGGGAGGTCCAAGGTAGTAGATTTTGTGTGCCCCAGGACAGAGGAGCTGGAACGCCAGCATGGGTTCCCCAATGCTGGGGCCTTAGGTTCCCCACCCCTGTTGTATACTATAACCCCCTATTCAGCCACTTAAAATCATCCTCTTCAGATACTCCTCAAAATCCTTTGAGTGAAACTTCAAAGTTGGTTTCAGGTCCTTCAGATGATATAACATGAATAACAGTACAATGGATCCTTAATGATTCATGGTTTATGGGGTATTTTTGGCATTGGAGATGGATCTGGTCATTGAGTAACTGAGTGAATTTGGCTGAATGGTGATCAGATACAGGCAATGGGAAGCCACTGTATACCACCAGATGCCAATCCAGAGGATATGGCTGGGAAAAAGGTGTGTGACCAGTGCTCCCTTTTAACCCTGCTTTCCCCAGTTGCCAGAATATCCCATCGGTGCTCTTGACAATGCACACAAAGTTAATGTGGCTCCAGAATCAAGGAAAGGCAAATAATAATTAAGGATGTGGCTTAAATCCACATTCCCCTGGATTTGCACCAAGCATTCCTTCCCATATCACAGAATCAGGGTCATATAGTCTAAACAAAACAATAAGACAGTTGGGGTATGTCTAGACTACATGCCTCTGTCGCCAGAGGCATGTAAATTAGACTACCCGACATAGTCAATGAAGCCAGGATTTAACTATCCCCAGCTTCATTCGTCGGCACAGCGCAGCAGTCAAGATGCGGATTGGTCGACTGGGAAAGCCTTTGTCGACCGCTCCCTTATGCCTCGTGAAACAAGGTTTACAGGACGGTCGACAAAGGCGTTCCCTGTCGACCAATCCATGTCTTGACTGCCGCACGGTGCCAACGATCAGCTGAGCCAGCACAGTGCAGCGGTCATTTTTATTTTAATGAAGCTGGGAATATTTAAATCCTGGCTTCACTGACTATATTGGGTAGTCTAATTCACATGCCTCTGGTGACAGAGGCATGTAGTCTAGACATACCCTTGGTGTTATGAAAAGTTTTCATGGTATGTGGGACTTTTCTGAAATGAAATTTTTCACCTGTGCCAAAAATAACTCAAGTAAGCCTGGTCTTTAGAGTTTTCAATGTTGTCAACTTTAATTAGATTGGTTAATTTGGATAAGGTATGGTTATGCACTAGGTTAAACCTTGTTATGGGTTGAGAAGAGCTCATTGAAATGTATGCATGTGAATTCATCATTCATTTATGATGGCTGTAAAGTTAAGGAGCCACACCTAAACAAGGCCTGATGTCCAAAAAGAAGCACCACGTAGGTTGAGATTTCTGCATATTGTGCTGGCAAGGCAGAGGAGATATGTGTTTGTGGGCATGGAAAAGTGTAGCTAGTGGTGGTGGTGGATGATGGGCAGATAGACGTGAAACTGAGAGGCAAAGCAGGATAGATAAGGTGCTGCTAACAATAATGGTCTGGCCTTGGGAAAAGAATAGAGAGAAGTTAAGTTCTTGGATGGGGAACTGGCTGAAAGAAGCATGGGTTTATAAGCTAACAACTACTATTTCTTTTGTTTTGGGTTCTTTCTGCCTTCAGAGAAGCAGGACTTTGTACATTCCTTGTAAATAAACAAATGAACACCCAATAAAATACCAGATTCCATTAGCAATCTCTATTCCCAATTAGAACAATCTACAAAGTTCTGAACTTTGACTAGCCAGTATAATTGAAAAGGGGTAACAATACCAAGTGGTTATTCAAATTCATTTGTGTCCATCTGAACCAAGCAATTGAACCTTTGTACATTAGAATCTCTAAAATTAAAATGGCACTAGAAAATATTCTTAGTTGGAGATTGGCATGTTATTACTTGTCTACTGAGTATCATAAAAAGAGTACCATAAAAAAGATTTGAGTTTGAGAAGAGAAATGGGAAAAGTTTGGGTTGGAACTTTTTCATTTATTCAAAAGAAAATAATGCAAATTGGCATGACAGACACCTCTGAAATTTCTTCTTCTAACCTTTGGGAAATGCCTCCCTCTATTTTTAGTAAGGATTATTTTCAGAAGAACTTTGATTAAAAAAAAGTAAAAAAAATTGCTTGGTGGCTGTCCCTTTAATGACCAGAGCTAATAAAGAAAATATTCTAACATTTCGGTCTCTGATAATGGTTCCATTGTTTTGATCTTAGAGGTATCAACGAAACGTATATTCAGTGATGCATTCCCCTGACTAAATCACCTGTAAGATTGCATTTTGTATTTGAGAACTATTTTACAATGTCTGTTCCCAGAATATGATGCTGCTGCTACTTTGATGTGGTTAAGTAATTTTTTTGCACAATCATGTAATGTATTAAATTATACTTAGACTTCCTTGACATTTTTTTTGGTAAGAGCTGGATGTTAGGGGTTGCTTGGAACCGTTCACTCCCACTGAAGCCAATGGAGTTTAAAGCATTGAAAGTAATGCTCAGCATGTTGGAGAATCAGGCTGTGTGCGCACAAACTCTTATTTGCTTTGTACGATTTTAACATTCATACATCTTTGTTCCCCCAGCTATGAGCTGGAATATCAAACAATGAAGATTTTCTTTCCCCTCCTGGTCTGCCTTTAGAATAAATAATGAAGGTGACTGCCCTGATTGCCCTAATGTAATATTCAAAGAAGAGAATGCAGGCTTACAGGCAAAAGGTTTATGAGCTCTGACCTCCTCTCATTAAAATCAACAGAAAATTTCCCCTGCTCTTGGGTGATGTGGGAAGAAGCCTTGAGCTGGAAAATGAGTCTGAAATGATTGCATCTCTCTTTTTATTTAAAATAGTGTTTAACAATGGGATTAAACAATCAGCAAAAATTTTGCAGGTATTTGCACAAAAACATCTTTGTTACCTGGTGCATTTTGGGGAAAAAATATTTCCCATCTGGCAAGTCTCACAAAGCTTTTATCAAATGCACAATCTTTGCTGGAACATGTGTCTCAGGATCCACCAGCAGCTGGTATTGCATTAGCTAACATGATTTCGATCATGATTTTGCCCCACTGCAAACTGAGGTGATCTTTTAATAGATATTAGTTAAGGTGACCTGTTGTCCTGTTTTTAATGGGACAGTCCCATATTTAAGCCCACCTGCAGGTGTCCTGACTTTTTCCTCAAAAATGGGCAAATTGTCCTGTATTTTCTACCTGCCCTGCAGCAGTACCAATGAGTCCTGTTGCTGGCCACATCCGGGTTCACCAGCCACCAGTGGTGGGTGGGGTAGTCCAATGGCTGATGATGAGGGTGGGTATGCAAGGATGGTGACAGGGTGAAGCGGCAACATATGGGGCCAGGGTGCTTCCTTGAAGGTCCATCAGTGCAAACCCCCTCCCCCATACACGCTGTGTCTGGTATGTGTGTGAAAGCAATTTCCATGCTGTTTCTACTCTGAACCTGCAGGCTTCACAGCAGCCACCCACTTTGCCTGTTTCCCCACCACCTCTGGTCCTGCCTCTAGGGAGTGCAGGGCTGCCCTGACCCCAAAGTACCTTCCCTGATGATCCATCTTTTTGGCCAGGCTCTAAGGCTGCTGAAACCCCTGCAGTCAGATTCCTTGGGCCCTGGCGAACACTGCATCCTCAGGACTTAACTCCTTCCTGCCCGTGCTGTCGTAAGGGGTTAGAAGGAGTCTGGGTTATGTTGGTGGCCAGCAGCAGCCTGGAGGTTTTATCTGCCTTTCAACACTGTGTCGGGAGGAAGAGATCAACTCTGCAAAGACACAGTCCAGGTTACTTGCCTTCCTTCTTCCCCCTCCCCCACTTCATTGCCCCAGCTGGAAGCAGCTCCCCTCCCTTCTCTCCCACACAAAGTTCAAATCAAAACACTTGCCCTGATTGGCAAAGATGCTCAGAATTTCTGGTTTATAACAAAACTAGAAGCTAAGTGAGTTCGGCCTGGGTTAGGCTTTGTTCTAGAAGCACTGAATAGCTCCAGTAGCAAATTCTTTTCTAGTATGCGGACGAACTTCCTTCTACTTAAATTAATAGTAGAGTTCCCACTGACTTCAACTGACACAAGATAGATCCTAAATACATAAATCCCCAAATGAATCCAGAAGAGTCTGTATAAGAGGAATCTTTTAGCCCAGGGTTGGGGAACCTTTTTTGATCGGGGGCTACTAATCCACAGAAAAATCAGTCGGGGGCTGCACACAAGTGAGAAGCAAAAGAAAAACACTCCTCACTGATGTGGCCCCCAACTGAAAAGGAGAAAGATACTCCCCACATTCCCCTTGCATGCCAGAGCTTAGGAGGACCCAGCCTAGTAGATTTTGTGTGGTCCAGCTCCACGGTGGGGTAGTGTGTGTGTGTGGAGTGCCAGTGTGGGCTCCCCAATGCTGGGGGGGGGGAGGGAATGAGCCTTGGGGCCCAGATCCAGGCAAGTCGGGGGAGGTCCTCCACCCCTGTTTTAGCACCTGTCCCTTACATAAGATAACATGTCCTATGTCAGAGTGATCTATCTGTATGGCCCACTCTTCTAATCTGTTTTGTTCGGAAAATTGGAGCTTGAGTCACCAATTAATTTACTGTTAGCAGAATTCATCCAGAAGACTTCTGAAAAATTAGTATTCTGCTCTGAAGGACAAAATTACTTTGACAAAGTTATGCCCATGGGCTACTCAATGATGTGTGTAGTGTTGGAGATTTTCAGTATATGCCTAGAATCGACAGATTTGATGCATAGGCATATCCCTTAAGATTCGTTTATGTGATAACTTTACTTTGGTTGGCACAGTAATATATTGTCTTTTAACTTTATTTAAGGAGCTAGCCCCAGCTTTATGCCTCATCATTGAGAATATCAGGTTGGAATCAAGATTATTTTGACAAATGACAAGTCTAGCATGGATTCTACCTGCTCTGCACATATTGGGGACTTTAATGCCTTTTTTCCTGTACACATGCCGCTAAAGGGTATACTTCCATATCTTGAGTCAGGCTGCTTGACTTGAATGGAATTCATCTTGATTTTGCTCGGATGTAAGTGAGATCAGAATCAGGCCCCATGTATCTGGAAGGTTAAGGAATGTGAGTTAGGGCAATTGCCATCACTAGTGGTCAGGAAGTCAGAAGGCTTTCCTCAAGTAGAAAGAGAGGCAAGGGGGTTTAGAGTCCCACAGGTAATCTTTCAGAGTGTTGGTGGTCAAACAGGACACAAGACAAGGAGGTTGTGGGTATGTGCTATGAAGGGGCTCTGACAAAAGAGGGAACTGTGAGGCACAGAGCTTTGCCTGACACATGGCAACTTGACCTGTGCTTAGGACTGTTTAGGCAGACACTGTGGTAGCTTCTCTGACTGCTAGAGCTAGTGATCCCAGGAATAAAATAGACAGAAGCAGGGAAAGAGGACATTGCTGCTGGGTGCCTCTATGTGAGTAAAATTATTCAGTCACCTGGGCATTAAAATGTCTACTTTGATGGCTCCATTTATATAAAAACTATTTGCATATAACTTTGCACAGCCCTCTGCCCCTGAATGGCTGCCCGGGATCTGGACTATAATGAATTATTTGAGAAGCAGAGAGGGGCTGCTGTAAATCAGCATAGCTCCAGTGAGCTCAGAGTGACAACCCTCTCTTCATTGCCCACTCTATCAGTACAGTGATCCCTTGCTAATTCACATTAATGCCTGTGAATTAATGATTTTTATATATGTTCATCAAGTAAGTGAATCAACATGTTTCATGATTAGCATGATTCTTCATCAAAGAGCTGCTTTGAGACGTCGGGCAGAGTTCATGGAGTTTTGGACTAAAAAAGAGGGCTGGTTGGGAAGTCATTCTGGCTTGGGCCCTGCCCCAAAAAATTGCAGTGAAAATAATCTTTTTGTTTTCATCAGAAGTTGTGGGGGTTTTTTTGTTTTAAAAACTGTAAATATCTTGGTTCTCAATTATGTTTTCAGGCCCCTTTTTTAAGTTAAGAAAATAAAAACAAACAAACCCCTGCGTGTTTTTGACCTAAAGGGAATTTTTCTCAAACATCTTCATTTTGTTGAAAAAGTCATTTTCCATTGAAAAATTGTTGCAACAGAAAACTTTAATCAGTTGTAGTAAAATTATTTGGTTTGTAGGTCAGTAAATGGAGAATTAGAATATCTACTGCAGGAATAGCTACTCTAGACTGGAAACCTCGGGACCTGACTGGTGTTGAACCAGAGAATTAGCCAGACCACATGAGGTCAATATTGTCTAGCAGCATTACCAACACTTCCACTGTTTACTGGACTCTTAGAAGACATTTAGGGGTAAATTAGAGCTAAATAACAGCACAGAACACTGAGAGCCGGGACTGGTGGCTGTAAACAAAGTTTATGGGATCATGGGAAACTTGGCCACACCCATGCTAATTGGACACCTGGCTAACTAAAATCATACCGGACCATGGATGTTATCGGACTAGAGAGGTTCAGCCTGTAGTATCTTATTTTTATTTTTCTTAGATTTGAAGTGGGTAGGTAGATATGCCAATTTGCCTTCTGTGAAGTATGTAGTATTATGTGTTATCATTACCCACTTCTTTTACTCAGAAGAGGAGAGAGATTATATTCATTATATTCAGCCAAAGAAGGAAATTAGAAGTGATCAGATCTGTGAAAGTTATTTGCACTGTGCACGCCTTGATAAATAATAACCACTTCAGAGCTGAGTATGTGCTAGTATAGGTTAATGGTCTTGCTGACATACTGTTACTTTAGTAGTGACAGGAGCTCAGTTTGCTGGCATTGTAATCAGACAAAAGCCTGAATACTGTGGGACACTGGCAATAGAAGATTGGCAGCAGAGCTTTAAGTTTGCTGCCCAAAGTACGTTGCAAAATTACTCCAAGAACATATATGAATATTATAGTGCACATATTTGCCATTTCTACAGGGAAGCCTGGCTTATGTAACCACTGTCCAAATAAAGCAGTTTTATTTCATACAGTTTCTCTTTTACTGTCAAATCTATTCTCACACAGCTAGTGGAGCTTTGGATTCTCTTGCAGAAGTATGAATAAAGCTAAAGAGAATTATTGGATGCAATAGTGCAATCAGTGAGAGTCAGAAGATATCAGCACACAATAAGTTAATATACAGTTAGCAATAATAGTGACGCAAGCTGGCACTTATCTAAATATAGGACAAGGGGGGACTCTTATTAAAAGTGAATACTTTGATTGTGCTCTAATACTTCGGCTTCCTTTTACCGGGGGTGGACAATAGCTAGACTGTTTTGCATTAGCTTTGGATTGTCTGAATTGAAAAAAAAAAAGTAAATTGAGCATGCAAGAGTGAATGTGATAGGAACCACTCCCACCCACATAAGTAAATGATGTGCTCTTTTCCATTGACAACAATATACTAGCTGTGCCTCACATATATGCAATGCACATCCACTGTGGAAGTTAAGGTTGGAAAAGGCTAATACAGCTGCCTGACAAGGATGATCTAGTGTGTGGATTTGGATTAGGAGGCAAAACATAGATCACTCAGGAGTTCAATGATGGATCAAAATCTCAGCTGTTGTAAATCAGCACCACTCCATTGACTTCAAGGAGCCATGTGAATTTATACCAGCTGAAGATCTGGCCCTTTAAGTTATTTTCATTTGACTTGGATGGGAGACAAAGGAAAACCTAGGTACTGCAGGAAGAGTTGCTGATTCAGTAGGTGGTGTTCTTTTGCCTTTTAGACAGTACAAAAGTGACAAGAGCTCTAGAAATACTTGGAAACCACTGCTGATCCAGGGCCCTAATATAATGATATGTGATAGGGATTGATGCCCACTGGCTGTCAGGTATCGCCTTTCTCTTGCAATTTATTTTGTCTTACAATGGTCAAAATTGAAATGGCTTAGCAGTTTAGTTGGGCTGAACACCCCAAAACTGGATGCTTGTTCAAATTTTTCTTGTATACAACTGGATAACTGGCTTTCCTTGTGGGAAGCTGGATGGACAGAAGCACCATAAAAACTGCTTGTCTCATAGCTTCTCCCCACACCACCTCAGTTCAGGCTTGGCTGAAACGTGGCATTTTTGTCCCTCAGAAGAATTTGGTTTTATTTCCCTTCATGGTAAAGCTTCAGGTCAGTTCTTATTTTATCCAAACTGCTTTGTTCATCCTTAACTCTTTTATGCCTTATCTGGAATTTAAATGGAATTGCAGCAGCAACTGAATCACCAGGTAAATTGTTGACACTAACCCTTTGTTCTGCATTTATTTTGCCAATTCATCTCTAAACCTGGTGTCCCCAAAATTAAAGATAATAAGCTTAATTAATTTATTCTAAGAAAACAAACTTGTGAACAAGATGAACTATGCATTCAGGAAGGAATTATAATCCTCCCAAGGTCACTACAAAGGGCACAGGCCATGTGGAATAATGTTAGTCTCTTCCAGATCCATGCTAATAAAGCAGACACTTGGTTGGTAATGAACTCTAGTGTAGCAAGGAAGATAACATTTTTGGACATTGTCTGAGCAAAGAACTGAGCTCAAAAGTTGCTTATGAACAGGGATAAGAAGGATAAAGTCAACTAAAAATATCTGAGTAGTTTATTAATAGAGCGGTGCAAAAAATTTAGATCTTAGAGAGTGAGAGCTAGGAGCCAAAGTTCTAAACTGTTGTGTGGTGAAAACACACAATCTTTTGTGGCTTCTGCAGTCACAGTGACATGAACTGGAGCACATATGGCTATAGTAGAAAGCAGATGAGACGTCTGGGCTAGTTAACAAGGCAGTAAAATACATAACGCGGCAGGGAGAAATCTTGTAAGAAGAACGTAAGAGATTTATTTACAAGGGGAGGAATTTGCAAACAACTGAAGAATTCAGCAGTTCTTTAGCTACCTTTTCTTCAAAGGTAGTTACTGGACTTACCACTGTTTATCCAAAAGGAACAAGAGTGCACCTTCAGGCCCCAATGTAGCAACTGCAGTAATTCTAAACGTGTGCACAATCCAACAACTGATGTGAACACCACCCCATGTCCCATCATACACTATAGGACATACCTAACAAAATGGCACTAATTTGATTCAGTAAGTTACTTAAGCATATGTGGTGTAATCTTGCATTGTCTGAGTTGGACTAACTGCATGCATAAAGGTTCCATACAATACTGGGCACAGTCTCAACGTACCAAATATAATGGAACCTAAATTCTTATTGCAGAATACATCTGGTAGCTATACTTCCGTGTTCTCATTTTCTACATATGCATACCCCTTGCTTCTGAATTTCTGGGTACAGCTTAATCTATTGCTGAGTGGCACTTTTACTCAGATTTAGGTTTCTAATGTTGTTCATGCCTCCCAGGATACACCTGGACAAAAGGCCTTTTGTCCCCAAAGTTTGTGTCCTAATAGAAATAATCACATAGCTACTTTGCTTATGTGTTTGTAGGGTTTTATTAGTGCTCAAGATCTCAAAGGGCTTTTTTTTTCAATGACAGCCATGTCATTCTCCAGTTCATTGTTTTACAGCATGAGAACTAATGGTCAATCCTTTATTAAGTCTCCACCTCAGTCTTGCTAGTTTACACATCTTAGTATTGGCTTGAATAAGTAACTCATGTCCCTAGGCTATTTCAAGCCATTTTCTGAATTGCACTGACTTCATATTATCAGCAAATGTTACCATATTGCCATAAGATTCTTCTCAGATAAAACACGTGTTCTAATAATACTGAGGACTAAGGCACCCCTCCCTATGTGAAACTATTTTCTTTCATAGGGACCTCTTGTTTTCCATATCCAGACCCATTCTTGATGCATTCAGGAAGCTCAATGTGGAATATTTTAGTGTTTTATAGATACGTATTTTGGGACAATCTATACCAATTGTCTCCCTGAAGTTCATCTAATTCT
Source organism: Pelochelys cantorii (assembly GCA_032595735.1). Classification (NCBI taxonomy): domain Eukaryota; kingdom Metazoa; phylum Chordata; order Testudines; family Trionychidae; genus Pelochelys; species Pelochelys cantorii. The sequence goes on from CM064334.1 coordinate 50,612,277, forward strand.
ATTAACCCTGAAAGCAAAGTTGCTCCATCACTTAAACATTCCATCATTTCTCAAGAATAACGGTGCTAACAGCTTCGTCCTGGCTATATTATCAGATAAACCATTTCAGCACCACTTTAAAAGTGGCTCCATAATCATCTTCAGCAGAGTGTCAAAATAGCTTTCGGGACTCTGTAACCTTTCATTTACCTAATTTACATTGTGAGCTAGTGTTGTCTAGTGGTTAAAGCAGAAGCAGCTTTTGGAGGCAGGCCAGCATTATGTTTTCCACTCTTCCACTGATGCACATACAACACTAAGGAATTTTGTGCCTCAGCCTACCCATTTAGAAAACGGGGATAATAATTTCCTATTCACCTTTGTAAAGCATTTTGTGCCTCAGCCTACCCATTTAGAAAACGGGGATAATAATTTCCTATTCACCTTTGTAAAGCATTTTGGATGCAAAGGTGCTTTATAAATCTTAGATGTTATTCTGTGATCCCTCATTCGCTTGAAACATTTGTATGGCAAATTGATTAATGCACAAAAAGTTGGAATATTTTTATCTGTTCTTTTTGGGTTGAGCATGGACCAGCAGCATTCAAGGTGTTATTGGAGGTACTGGGAATACTTTATGCCACAGCCTGTACTTTTGACTCATGCATTGCTTGATGGAGGAAGACTGGTAGGAAAGAAATGAGCCCAATGGCAATGCAGATTGTGTACACGTTCCATTCGAAGGGCAGAGGACTGGCTTCTATGAAGGCATGGAATTATTGAACAATATCATTTAATGCTGGCAATCTCTTTATCTGCTATACAGTGTCTCATCTACCATTTCTGGTAAAGATGATTTAAAAGGGTGTGTCAAGACAGCTGTCATAGTGCCTGGAACTTACCAACCTTGGTATAGATCTGGGAATGGCAAAGAGATGATGTCTGGTGGCATATGATCTCTTTTGTGGTAATGAGTGAAATTCAGGGTAAAATCCTGGTCCCATTTAAGTGACTGAGAGGTTTCTCATTGACTTCAGCTGGGCCAGAATTTCATCCTCGGTGTCTATGCTGATATTGTTAGGATTATTAATGGCCTTTGGTACTGCTGAACATGAAGGTCATTGATATGCCCACAAACCACATGAGGAGTAGTTTGTTTCTAAAGAGTAATTTTGTCGTTTGTTTTGCTCTTGAAGGCAATAAGATACAAAAGCAATAAGATACAAAAGTTCAAATTCTTTGTTCTGATATAATTGTTCAGCTCCATTATTTGGGTTGCACAGGTATAAATGATGTAGAATTTGACCTGATGTGTGTGTCTATTATATGCAGATTCAAGAACTCTCAGAATGAATAATCCCAGCCTTCTCGTATGAAAATCATATTATGTAAACAACATTACAAATGACATATAGCTTCTTAATCAAAAATCAGCATTAATAATTGCTGAAAGTTCTTCAAAGAAAATCACATCTCTAGTGATAACATCTCAGAACTTCAGAGCTTGCACCCTTGCATTCCTCTGTGTTGCGATTCTGCTACAGAAATCCATAATGATAACTGAAACTGGTGTCAGCCAGAGCCAGCGGGAACGGCATGAGATTCTGATTTGTAAATATCATTGGACCACTCTGAAGTGGTCTCATTTCTGGCTCTGCCTCAAGCTCCATTTGAAGGGCTAATTCTGTTTCATTTCTCTCTGTTTTCAACTATTTAGCATAATTAATTTGATCAGCCCAGTGAAAGACATGCTGTTTTCTTTCATGCCACAATGGTGTAATTTCTTTTACCCTTACTTTTATCATATTGAGGTATTGGAGGGGAGTTAATGCTGGTAGTGGAATACTCACTCACTGGTTCTGTTAGCAGGTATGTGGGTAAAACACCTGCCATGCTAGGCTGATAACCCACTATGACTAGTATTTACTTCTTACATTAATGAGAGATCAACATGCCTCACAGAGGGTATGTTTACATAGCAGTGTTATTTCATAGAAATAACATAGTCCATGTCTACACTACAAGCAGTTAATTCAATATAATGTAAAAATAATGTCAAGCTGGAGGACTTCTTACTCTGGCTCCTGTAATTGTTATTTTACGAGGAGTAAGGGAAGTTGGAGGAAGAGTGCCCTTTCTTGGACTTCCTGCTTTGTAGACAGCATCAAAAGCCGAAATAAGCTATTTCAACTTAAGCTACACAGTTGATGTAGCTCAAGTTAGTAGCTTATTTCAGCTTTAGCCCTGCTGTGTAGCTGTGCCCACAGTGACGTGTGTTACTTTATGTCCATCTCACTGCAGCAGGTAATGAACCCCATGAGATGTAATGAAAGCGGATATAAACTTGGAAAACATGATAAGTGTTAAAAATTGAATGGCATCTGTAATATGGAAACATCACTTTTTCCTCAGAACTTTGCACATACTGAGAGGTGGCATCTCCGTGGATAAGTACAGAACAGGAGATTAAATGTGGCTGGATTAAATCCAAATCTTTGCTCAAACTTGGAACTAACTTGAACTCAAAATATTCAGGTTCCAAGAAGTTCTGATCACGAGAGTGCTAGAGGTTCCTTGGCATCAGTCGCAGGTGACCTGTGTGTGGGTGTGAGTTTTTGATTTGTTTGGTTTTTGTTTTTAACACGGACAGTGACAACCATTTCCCTCACCACGGCCCTAATTCAGTAAGGCACGTAAGCATGTACTTATCTTGAAACAGGTGAGAAGACAATGGAACTAACATATTTAAGCACCTTGCCTGTTCGGTGTCTGTGTGCCTGATTGTCTACTATTGCCATTGGTACTGCAGGGTTAGGCTCTTTATACCTTATCATCTCTATTCTAAGAAATACAAAAGTTCAAGAGGGGTAGCAGAGTTAGTCTGTAACTGGAAAAACTTAAACAACTAATAGTCTAGTAGTGTTTCTTAAACTGTGTTCCGGGGAACACTGGTATGCTGCGAGGCAGTCAGAGGTGTGCCGCAGATACCAGAATTCAAAATGGCCGCCCTTAAAGGGGCAAGTGCCTTTTTTTTGCTCAATTACTTCGGTGTTCCTCGGTCTTAAAAAGTTTAAGAAACACTGTCTAGTAGCACCTTAAAGACTAACCAAACATGTAGATGGTATTATGAACTTTCGTGGGTACAGTTCACTTCATCTGAGAACAACAGTCACTCTCAGTAGGCATCTACATCTTAGGCAGGTCTTCTGAGGACCATAGGCAGGACTCCAATTGTGGAAACTCCATCACTGGAGATTTTTAAGAGCAGGTTGGATAAACCCCTGACCACGATGGGCTAGGTAATAAGTAGGAGTGCAGGGGACTGGACTAGATCACCTCTTGAGGTGCCTTCTAGTCCTATGATTCTATGATTTTTAACAGTGCCTAGGGGAGGTAGGTACCTAGCTCCCACAAAAAGTCAATAGGAGTTAGGTGCCAACCAGCCATTGGCCTTTTTGAAAATACTACCCCATGTTGTTTCATTCTCCCGCATTAGAATCCTAGCCCCAGCTGTCTTGAAGAGTGTCTATTTGCACACTCTAGCTGAGCTGCACAATGAGTCAGGACTATCCACTCTTGTATCTTTTTCTTCCATATGCCATATTGGCCTGTATATGAAATTTGGCAGAATCAACAAGATGTGCACTCACATCAACCAGAGAACTACAAGATCTCCTTGCTGTAATCCTTCTCCCATTTACTCCATTCCTCATTCTTTAAGGCACCTTCACTCTTTTTTTCAAATGTAACAATGAGGTTGTAAGCTCATTGGGGCAGAGACCGTGTTATTTCTTTTTGCAAAGCAGCTTGTGTGCTTTTGGGTGCTATAAAATTATAATAGACAAGACAGGCAATAGTCCCTGTAGAGTAGACCATGGGTGTGATATAGAAGCAGCACAATAGGAGGCCTGCTATTGATTACACCCACACACAGGTAGAGATGAAGCTATTTGGGATTGCAAATGTGTCTGTCTTCCTCAGTTTGATTCATTCAGTCTTCCCTCATTCTTTTTTTAAAGTCATGTTATGATAATTGGGTTTATGTTCAAACAGAAGCCATTTTGTAAGACATGGAGCTCAGGGTAATAGTTTCATTTCTATTTTATGGGCTCTTGTTTGTTTTGTTTACAATTATCAGTGCCTTCTCTAGAGGGATTTTTTTTTAAGAAGCAGGTGCAATTTCAGCTCATTTAATGGATTAGCAGATATTTGGCCATACATAGAGAATGTTAAATGCTGCTGTAAAAATGAGATAAATGTTTATTACCCAAAAGGTTAATAAAGAATCCAACTGGGACCCTTTAGGAAAGAACTAATCCCTTTTAAGTCTGTATGAAACCAGTGACAGTTGTGGAAGATTCACAAGCAAATTGCTTGCCTAAAAGATCCTAAAAGCACAATAAAATAAATATTTTTTTCCCAGGCTGCACACAGAGGAAATGGCATGCAAGGCATGCAGGAGATAGGTGCCATTCATGATCTAATGTAAGCACTTAGTACTGGCATCTGTTTACAGATTTCCACATTCAGCATTAGGCAAGCCCCATGTTGAGTTTTGCTTTCATTTCAGTCCCTGTTATGAAACAATATGATTTTAACACCGTAAACCTCTGGGAGGGAGAAAAAGACTTCTGAAGCAGTCGACAAATATTACAAGATGTCAGTCAGAAACGGAAGCAGCACATGCCAAGGCAGCAGGAGATTAATGTATATATCTTTACTGGACATATGGGTTCTAACATGTAGCCTTAATGGAAGCCATTTTGCTTCCTTTACCCTTTCTGTGGTATGTGACAATAATGTATAATGTTCTGGATGGAAATATAGAATTTATTTTCATAAGTCCATGGATGCTGTCATAGCTGACAGGTTTGACAATTATCCACAATTATCCACAAATAAGTGCAAATAACTTCCATATTTTTACCTAGTCCAATGTATTTGTAAAGCACAAACTCCTTTAAGTTTGTTAAGTTGTGCCATTTATTTGGCCTCTCACATCTGGCCACCTGCTTTAGCTTCCCTAAGGGAGGTGCAATTTTCAGATCCCCCCGCAAATGCTTCCCTTGTGTCCTCCCAACACTTTCCAACATCCACTCTCCTCTGCACACATAATTCAAGTTTGTAAGTTATAACTCTCCTTTACCCTAGCAGTTAATATATCTAGCAACAGCTTCTCCCAGACTGTGGCAAAATTTGTCCCTGGTGTTCGGTAGCCTTCTGGTGTAAGAAATGAAGCGGAGTGTCGTATTTCTATATAGCCAGGCTGTTATATATCCTTTCTACGTACTATCCCTGGAATCATACCTGGGATTAAGTTGGCCCTCTAAACTTTTACAATCTGGATACCAGCGCCCCCTTCTGGCTGGTTGCTATAATTGTGATGAATCTTCTAAATGCATTACCCAAAAAGGGCTTCAATATGACAGGACAGGTGATATGGGAGTAACCAAGAGAGATGGATTGGCTCTATTTCATGTGGCAGCCCATTTCCCCTATCCTATACCTGCCTTTCATTTTCTTCTGGGGGGCAGCCTTCTTTCAAATAAAGAAGCATCTTCAGGAAGCACAATCTACTCCTATGTGAGATCCAGGGGTCTACTCCATCTAGTACAAAGGAAGCAATCCTCTTTCTGCTGCACCCAGTGATCTAACTGCTTTAAAATGTAAAGGCATTCCAAGGGCTTTCCCAAAACTTGGACCTCTGAGTAAAATATGTCATGGGTTAGCAGAAGCCAATTTTGTATAAGAAGTCAGAGATCTTATCTACTCTGGTATTTTACAATTGAAGCGAAGATTACTGCAGGAGAATTGGGCTTTTGCTTATGATGCAGCATAACTCATAGTGTGCTGCTTTAATGCTTACACCATCATCTTTTTGAGATGGATGGTCGCCATCTAGGTCTTCAGTGATTAAAAGTTGAAAGTGAATAAGTATCTCTGCTCTTTTTTTTTTTGGATATGCAAACTTCAATCAATAATTTTGATTAAAAACTTACTTCAGAGATGAGTCTGAGCTAAGAATTTCTAACCTCAATCTGAACTTCCCTTACATTTGAGGGTTTTCAGATCTGGGTTATTAATTATGGCCTACTATACAGGTGAAGACATATAAGCCACAGAATTCAGCTCCCTACTTTTCCTGTTGTTTGGTAATGGGCAGAGCTAGTCTTCATGTCTGATGTACTTATGTGAAAAAGTTACTTCAAGTCTAGATGTGGAAATCAGTCTTCTGAGATTAGAGTGTGCAATGCAATGTAATCCCAAATAACTGGGAAGTCAATTTATCGCTGTTTCCCTGACACAGAACGGAGAGAGATGTTGGCTGACTGGTCATTAAACTCAAAGCAGTCCTTGGGATGGCTAGGTGGATTCATGTACTGAATTAAATTCTACCCTTATTCATGTGTCAAAACACTCATTTAGGATACACGCAGTCTGGCTTTAATTATTGGCTCAATACAAGGGCGACCTTGGTCAAATCATTTAATCTCTTTGCTTCAGTTCCTCAGCTGTAAAAAGGGAATAATAATGTCTTACTGTACATGGGTGTCAGGAGGATATATTTGGTGAAGGGAGAACACAAAGGCTACGTCTAGACTGCATCCCTCTGTCGACAGAAGGATGCAAATCAAGCACATCAAAATTGCTAATGAAGCAGGGATTTAAATATCCTGTGCTTCATTAGCATAAACATGGCCGCCACTTTTTCCGAAACGGAGTTTAAAAAAAAAACCTGGCAGTCTAGATGCGGATCTGTCGAAAATAAACCCTTTTTCGACAGATCCTGTATTCCTCAAAAAATGAGGTTTACAAGATCTGTTGAAAAAGGGTTTATTTTCGACAGATCTGTGTCTAGATTGCCGGTTTTTTTGAAAAAAACTCCATTTTGAAAATGGCGGCCATGTTTATGCTCATGAAGTGCAAGGTATTTAAATCCCGCTACATTAACAATTTTGATGTGCTTGATTTGCATCCCTCTGTCGACAGAGAGGTGTAGTCTAGACATACCCTTTAAAAGGATCTATCTAGGTAGATAGACAGCTGAGGGCAGAATCTAGTCCACTACTGTTCATGCCTTTATTCAACTCCTTGTCTCTGTGCGTTCTTCCTTTTGCATACATATTCTTCCCAGGAATGATTTCTGATTCATTTCCAGAGTGCACATGAAATGTATTTAATATTTTCCACCATTTTTTACCTCACTTCTTTAGGCTACCCATCCCCTCCTATTTATAATATAATTGAGACCTCCCCAAAATTTCAGAGTTTGATTCCCTTCACAACACGCTTACTCCCCCCCCCCCCCAAAAAAAAAGAGAGAGAAAGAGAACTTTGAGAGTTGTTTGTTTTGCTAAATTCCACATTGCTTCAAGATCTAATTGTTCCCTTCGGCACATGTGCTTCACCTTTTACCCCATGACAGGACTTAGGAGTGTCTGGTTATTCTAAGCAGCAATGGCAGATCATTTGCTAAAGCAGGGGTTTGCAACCTATGGCTTGCGAGCCAAATATGGTTTGCAATGGAACCAAATGTGGCTCTTCTGGCAGCTGCTGGGAGTTCCCTCTAGGGTGCGTGCCTGCATGGGCGCGCACAAAGAATTGCAATACCACCCACCCCCTAACGCAGCAGCACCGACCTTCCTTGGATATGGAATGGAACCAAATGTGGCTCTTCTGGCAGCTGCTGGGAGTTCCCTCTAGGGTGCGTGCCTGCATGGGCGCGCACAAAGAATTGCAATACCACCCACCCCCTAACGCAGCAGCACCGACCTTCCTTGGATATGGAAGGTAAACTGCTGCTGGTGGTGGTGGTGGGCTTGCTGGGAGAGTAGGGGACCAGGAGTGCATGGTGGCTGCTCTACTGCTCCTGGGGCAAGCCCCATGGCAAGTGGCTGCCAGAGCTGAAACTTGGCTGGGCCCAGGGCTGGAAAAGCGGCTCCACGCAGCAATCAGGGTATTTTTCTTTGTGTAGGTTGTTTGGTTAAACTTCTCTGTGTGAATTCCATGTGCCTTCCTTCCCCCACTCACCATATTTAAACTACAGCCCAAAGTGTTGTGTTTTTGATCTGTTCTTTTCTTAGTTGTTCTGTTAACACCTAGCAATCAGGCATGCTTTATCAAGTACAGTATATCTTTTTGTTTTGTTAATAAAATCCCCCCTTTTAAGGTGATGATTTGATTCTTGTGTCCCGGAAGGAAACAAGAGGTCTGTGTATATGTCTGTCTAGCCTGGGAGTTCAGCTATCAAAGACACACCTTGTTTTCTGTGTTTTCTGTTGTTTCTTTTTTCAAGCTCCCTTATGGCAGAGGAGCTTGGGGTACCCCTGGGGAAGGAATTCAAGTGTTTCTTCCTGATTTTTTTTCAGGCTTCTTTAAAAAAAATCAGTTGATGGTGGCAGCCTATCTTCAAAAGCAGTGTTTCCCAATTGGTGCTCTGCAGAACCCCGGGGTTCCACGAAACAAAAGTAAGGATCCTGCGAGAACACAGCACTCCCCTGCCCCTCTTAAAGAGAGAGAGTCTATTTTGTGCCTTTTTTTTACTCGACCAATTCCAGCGGGGCTTTTAAAAAAAATCTTTTTTGCTTGACAAATTACCCTGGCATCCCTAGGGGTTCCTTGAAATTCTTTTAAGATGAAAAGGGTTCCATGGCCAAATTAAATTGGGAAACACTGTTCTAGAGTCAGTGCATCTGTAACTCTGAGGAGATTTTTTGTAAGTAGAGCCTATGGAGGCAAAGGTACTTAAGGTCTTTTGTGGGCCCCTACCTTCTGCACTCAGAGTGCCAGACTGGGGAACTGCCCTGACATGCTCCTTGGTGGGATGGTTTCATATTTCACTTCAATTTCTATGATGATGATGATGATGATGATGATGATGACGACGACGATGAATGCATTAAAATGTCGAAGGTACCCAAAAGAAACAAGTGGAGGCCGAACTAGATCCACAAAAGGACTTAAGTGCCACAGCCAACATTTAATGTTTCATTTATACTATTATTTATGCTATTATCATTTATGCTATTATTAATCATCATATCAGTTATCAATAATATTAAGTTGTATATTTTCAGTCAAGAAAATGAGCATTCTTATATAGCTCTTTGTTGACCACTTGTTCTGAATGTTAATATAGTTTGGCTCATTAGTTTGAAAAGGTTGCTGACACCCGTGTACTAAAGCATGTACTCAAGATCCTGAGGTATCACTGCATATCAGAAGTTTATACCAAACATTTCAATCCCTCCCCCTGCCCACTTCATAATGTTTTAAATTAGAACACAACTTCAATTAACCCTGCCTTTGTGTATATCCTGGTTCAGAGGCCTGGACTGATAGATGCCTGACTCCATTTGAAGATTGACAAGTTATTAATTAGGACAGCAGGCCTGTCACAGCTTCTAAGTATCACTGACACTATCACCCATTCCTTGGAGAGACATCTTGCTGCCTAATGTGGGGATTAAGTCTCTCACTTCCAAAACAGAAGCTTCACTTATGGCAGTAGATTGAAAATGACTCCATTAGTATTTTTGTAGCCTGCATTTTTAACTTTTAATTCTAGGGGTGAAGTCCTGGCCCATTGAAGACAATGGGAGTTTTGCCATGCACTTTACAGGGGCCAGAATTTCACTGTGCATGTTCTAATGGGAATCTCGAGAATGCTCATTACCAAGTACAACTGAGCAGAAATATCTCTAAAACACCATGATCCTGGGTTGGCTCAAAAACTTAGTGGAGAAGGCAGCACTAGTAGATCTAAAGCCAGGACCTATTCTAGATCATGTTCTATAGGGGTGAGGGCAACTATTAACCCTCAGGGGACATTCACAGTATCCAAGATGAGAGTCATCTTAACTTTACATTCCCTAGTAGCTAGTAGCTCTTAAGGAGGCTGCGTCAAGTACAGGATAAATGCAAAGCAATCTAGGAAGCTGTTAAAAGAAAGGGGTGATAGGATAATAGAAGGAGGGGAAAGGTTCCCTAGACTGAAGAGTGGAATTGTGGGGATTCCCAGTCATATTGACTGTTAATGTAAACCTACTGCCTTGGTACCACCGTCTTTCTGAATACATTGACGATCGTAATTCTGGGTATGACAAGTTGCATTTTCCCTTCTTGATCAGCACAAAAAAGAAAATTAGTTCATTGATGCTAACAATTGTATGAGTCCTAGTATAATATTAATTGAAAATCACTTTTGAGACCAGATTCTTGTTTATGCCAAGGCCATTTTACACTACTGTAACATTCAGAGGCAGGAGCGGCCTGAGGCCGGCTGCGGGAGCTGGTGCCCCAGGCGGAAGGCGTGATTGGTGCCCCCGCCTGCACGGCGGTCAATGGCTGTGATGTAATCATCGGGTGCCTGGGCGCCCCGTGATGTCATCATCGGGCGCCTCGGGCCAGCGGCACCCTAGGCGACCGCCTAGTCTGCCTAGGTTCATGGGCCGCCCCTGTTCAGAGGAAGCACTGTTTAACCGGGGGTGACTGTCTGGGGCTGGCCATATATTCTATTTAGAAGGCATTCCAATAAATCACCTGAATCACATGAACCTTCCATCTCAGTTCAGGTATGGTGTTTGTATACATATGTTAAAATATACAGTATCTGCAGAGAGGGAAGAGAATGACAAGCAATTGTGCCTGTATAACCCATACACTTAGGTTGTGTCTAAACTACAAAGTTCTATTGGAAAAAGATATGCAAATTGCAAACCACAATTTGCATATCATTTTCCACTTTTCTTCCGAAAGAGGCTTTTCTGACAATTGGCCCATCTACACTGTGCCAAATGTTGGGAAAAAAAGCCTCTTTCAGAACATACCTTCTTCCTTGTAGAATGAGGTTTACAGGGATGCCGAAAAAATGCATCTGCTTTTTTTCGGAAAAGCAGACGCATTCCTTGAATGTGGAAGAGCTTTTCTGGGATACCTCTGGTATCCTGGAAAAACTCTGCAGTCTAGACGTACCCTTAGTGTGGTTCACTAGCCCATGTAGTGGCACTTAGACCACTGACAGCATGACATATGAACAAGGGAGCTCTACAGCCTATGCTGCGTGCTAGCTGGCTTTTAGCTCAAGTGATAGAGACTCTTACCTTAAGCTTCAAAGGTCCTAGGTTCAAATCCACCCCTGTGGTGGTTACTCCTGCAAGTGGGAATTTTAAAACATTATATGCAGTATATTGTGTTAAATTAAAAATGTATGTGCTGTGCTCTGTGGAGTGGTTCATGACTGTGTCAACTTCAGGGCATACTGTCAAGAAGCAGGGCACAAACCCTGAACTGATTGTGCTCTCTGTCATTAGCTTTCATTAACCAATTATCAAGTGTGAACCCCACAAGCTCTATAATAACCTTAACATGGAGTCACAGAGAGTCCCTGGGGCACTTTGGCCTATTTTGCCACCTTGGCAAACCTGCCTTTGTGATAGATGGTCCCTTACACCAAAAATCACAATACTGTTCAGGTTACTCCCAGTCCCAAAGGACCAGTCACTTGCCACAGGTCAACTTTATTTTACATCTCTTACCAAAGACAGTGCTTATAACTAGTACTGTAGTTAACTACAGATTTATTAATTAGGAAAAAGAAATAAGAATTCCTTACAAGGTTAAAGCAGGTAAATATACACACACAAAAGAGTTACAGTCTCAGCTTTCATAAAGGTAATAGATGCTGCTGTAATATGCAGGCTCTGTATGTTCTTTGGAGCTAAGTAGTTTGGACACCCCTTGATTATGCTTAGAAATATTGTCCTCTCCAAGCAGCTCAATGATAATTTTTCTTGACAGGGACTTTCATCCCTTTCCCCCAGAGCTTATGCTGATGGAAGGAGGGTTTGTGCATGTCTCCACTTTATATGTGTGTGTGGGAGCAATCAGCAAAATCTTTTGTCTACTGATATTCTGTCTGTCTATAGGCCTTCTTTTGATGGGCAGGAGATGACACCTCGTGTGGTAAATTAATATTTCACACTTGGCAATGGTTTTCTCCTGCCTGAGCAAACATTTTCATATTTACAAAACAAACACTGAAATAGTACCTTATAACAAACACATGCAGCAACTTAGAAGCATTTCATAAAATCTAAACGCATTCTATAGATATATAAGATCTGTTTTTAAGAACTGGTCAGTCTGCTTTCCTACAATATTTTAGTCAGTGTTCAAGGAGCTAAGGGGCCTTGGAATGAGTTGGCACATGGACTGCCAACATCCCAGTGCGCATGTAAGCTAAGTTGTCCCTGTTATTGGATATTTTGGAAAGTAACCACATTTAAAAGCTGCAGACCAGCATGACCATATTGTAAAGGACGCTAGGAAGATGCCGTTGCTCTTGGAACCCTGGCAAGTCACAGAAAATTGATTAGTTGAACTCAACTCTTTTCTGGATCTTACAGACAGACCTCACCCTATGTCAGATGAGTTGCTATGTGAGGCCCTATAATCTCCATTCTATAAAAACAATACTCCATTTAAGACTTGTGCTTCCCCTCTCTGATTGCTAGTTGTGTTTACACACAGAGGAATATGTGTTTTCAAGAAACAGAAAGTAGAAATCTATGACTAGGAAGTTTTTAGACAGCAGAGCAAACCACCATTTTTACACTGCCTAGTTTCCCATTGCAGATCTCAGTGCATTTCTCAATAAAGCTGTCAAAGTACAATTTGTTTTCTCACTAGACCCTCTGCCTCAACAGAGAAGATCACATCTGGCTTTCCAAAGGTTCCATTGCCCATATATATCCTACCATTAGCATTGGTATTGTATGTGGAAAATCAGACAAGCAACACCAGGAATTGCCACTGAGACTGTGCAACACCAGCCTGCTGTGAAAATTAGCATTACACCATCCCTGGCCATCCTGACTAATAGCCACTGATGGACTTACCCTCCATACATTTATCTAGTTCTTTTTTTGATCCCTGTTTGATCCCTTGGCCTTCACAACATCTTCCAGCAAGGAGTTCCACAGGTCATATGTTAGCATTAAGGGCATCAGCAGGTCATATGTTAGCAAGCTCGGTTAGCAACACGTTTGGCCAAACAATATATAAGATGTCTCTATCTCGAGACATCTAGATAGATTTATGTGTGTAAGCCAGGGCTCTGAAGTACTGCTTGCAATGCAGCCAGCTGAAGTTGTTTAGCTCTGCAAGATAATTAACTGTTGATATGTAAATACAGCTTATGCTGGGATGGGGAAGGAATCTGGGGTGTGGTTATGTAAATCCAGTTCAGCCAGGGCTGATGGAGGATTGGTTGTTAGAATGGAATGTGATGTATTGTAACTAATTTGGGCTGTTGTGGGGTCACAAACCATGCTACCCCTAAATGTAGGAACTGTAAAATATGGCACCAGTGCTTGCAGGAGAGACACCATGATTTTAAGTGGTCTCAGATAAACAAGCCTCCCCCTTCCAGAGTTGAGTGTACTGAGTTGGAGGGAAAGAGTTTGAGCCAGCCTGCTTCATGCCTGCCAGGTGTGAGCTATAAGACTGGTTCAACCTGTTTCTCCCCCCATTCTAAGGATAGACCTAAAGCAGATTCCATCAGGAGTCTTTTTGCTATTCCAATGGAAGCTGGAATCTTTTGGCAGCCTAGGGGGTGGCTAAATGGTTGAAATCACTAACAGCTGAAGTCACTGGTTTGGTCTGGAGCCAGACCCATTGCAGCCAGCAGAATGGCTGGTGGGAATGACTGGTGAGCGGCTGGTAGGAGCAGTGGCAGGTGGCCAGGAGAGGAGCAGTGGCAGGCGGCCAGTGGAGTGGCTGGCGGGAACGACCGGCGGGTGGACAGTAGGAGCAGCAGCAGGCAGAGCAAGCGGACCACAGGAGCAGCACAAAGGTGGCATGGCCTCAGACTCAGTGAGTGACATCATCAGAATGATGTGTCAGGATCTGCACTGACTGGACAGAGCTGTAAGTGGGGAGTTTGAAGTGGGGTATGGAGAAAATTTGGGCAAGTGAATGGAACCATTACATTGTTGGACCAGTGAGCCTGAGAGGCAAAGGACATTGCTCAATCCATTTGAGCTGGGACGGTTACTCGTGGGGGGTTATGAACTCTGTTCGTGGTATTTTCCCAAGTTAATGCCATGTCACTTCTCTCTCTCTCTTTCATTAAAAGTTTCTTTTCTACACTCAGACGCTGTGCTTGCGAGTGGGGAAGCATTGCCTCTCAGAGGTGCCCAGGGGTGTGTGAATTTCCCAGGCTACTGGGTGGGGGCTCGAGCCAGTTCTGTGTGAGATGGATGAAAAGGGACCCCTAGATATTGAACCCAGCCCTGCTTGCTGCCGGCACTACGCAGCAGAAGGGTTACATGTGTAGTCCTGGGGAGGAGCCAGTTGTCGTGGAACATGTAGGTACCACTGACATATGAAAGGGCAGGAGAGAGGTTCTGGAGGTCAAATTTAGGCTGCTCGGAAAGAGATTGAAATCCAGGACCTCTAAGGTAGTATTCTCTGAAATCCTTCCAGTGCCATGTGCAGGGCTAGGTAGGCAGGCAGAACTTCAGAATCTCAATGCATGGATGAGACGATGGTGTAGAGAAGGGGTTTAGATTTATTAGGAACTGGGGAAACTTTTGGGAAAGGGGAAGCCTATATAGGAAGGATGGACTCCACCAAAACCAAAATGGAACCAGTTTGCTGGAACATAACATTAAAAAGGTTGTAGAGCAATTTTTAAACTAAAGGCTGGGGGAAAGCTGACAGGTGCAGAGGAGCACATGGATTGGACAGAGACATCTCTTAGGGGAGGGTCTATTAAAAGAGACTCTCTATATTCTAGTAAAAAGGAGAGGATGGAAGATGATAAAGTATGGGTAAGACCAGATGAGAAACAATCAAATGAAAAAGAGTATAACACATCAGGAAATGGCAGACAGATAAATAGCGAGAAATTTTTAAAGTGCTTATACATAAATGCTAGAAGTCTAAATAATAAGATAGGTGAACTAGAGAGCCTCATATTAAAGGAGGATATTGATATAATAGTCATCACAAGAATTTGGTGGAATGAGGACAAACAATGTGACACCATCATACCAGGGTATGAAATATATTGGAAGGGCAGAACAGGTCATGCTGGTGCGGGAGTGGTGCTATACATGAAGGAAAATGTAGAATCAAATGAAGTAAAAATCTCAAATGAACCAAAATGTTCCAAAGAATTCCATGCTCTAATAATAAGAATATAGCAGTAGGGATATATTTTTGACCACCTGACCAGGATAGTGATAGTGACTATGAAATGGTAAGGGAGATTACAGAGGCTATTAAAAAAACCCACACCAACCCTCAATAATAGTGGAGGATTTCAACTATCCCCATAAAATTTCTTGATACCTTAAATGACTGCTTCTTGGAGAAGCTGGTTCTGGAATCCACAAGGGGAGAAGCAGTTGTTTAGTTAGTCCTAAGTGGAGCACAGGATCTGGTCCAAGGAGTAAATATAACTGGACACTTGGAAATAGTGACCATAATGTAATAAATTTTAACATCCCTGAGGTGGGAAAAAACCCTCAGTAGCCCAACACTGTGGCATTTAATTTCAGAAAGGGGAACTACACAAAAATGAGGAGGTTAGTTAAACAGAAATTAATATGTACAGTGACAAAAGTAAAATCTCCACAAGGCCCAACTTAAATGTATACTCCAAATTTAAAAAACACAGTTAGAGAACCAAAAAAGTGCCACTGTGGTATAATAACCAAGTTAAAAAAAAGCAGTGAGAGATAAAAAGACATCATTTAAATAGTGGAAATTAAATCCCAGTGAGGAAAATAGAAAGGAGCATAAGCTCTGTCACATTAAGTGTAAAAATATAATAAAAGACAAAAAGGAGTTTGAAGAACGGCTAGCCAAAAAATAAAAAAGTAATAGCAAAATGTTTTTAAAGTACATCAGAAGCAGGAAGCTGGCTAAACAACCAGTGGGGCCCCTGGATGATCGAGATGCCAAAGGAGCATTCAAAGATGATAAGGTCATTGTCTACCCTGGCAGTGGTTTGTGGGTACATAGAGCTGCATGCCACAGGGAGAGGCAGTACCGTGTCCACACGCCACAGTGTCTACTGACACATGGCAGTGAAAGACTTTTACAGGAGGGAGGTAGCAAGGAAAGGCTCATTAGGGAGGAAGCAGCAGGGGCACAACACTTTCCACATCTGTGCCTTCTACATCTCCACTGCCAGGGTAGATAAGATCTGTGTGAAATGAGTTAGTCATCTCAGATCAAATTCTTAGTGTGCCTCACAAACCCACCACTGTGCATAAGGGCTGCTAGCTAACATGCCCAGAGAGATCTAGGACAAGGGCCAGCCCCAGACCAAATGGTACCACTGGTGAGGAGAGTCTTTAACACCTCCCCCCATTTGTTAAATTTTTGAATGCCTTATTTTATGTTGCATGTGTAGCCCATTTCATGACTGTGCACGATTTGCATACATGATTCATCACTGTCATGCAAGATGGTAAATTTACATTCTAGGGTGCGCAAATCTCTCTTTATTCATGCCATATATAAGGAAATAAAAATTAGTTTCCTCTAAGCTTATAGAAACTTCTAAATTTTAAGACTAATTGAAATGTAGGAACATCAAGGAATTGTACTGTGCATCAATATTGGATGAGCCAATATTAAGTGGTGTTACATTAGGTGACAGCCTTAGAATGTTAACTCTTGTCTTTTAGTTCCAAATGTCTCACCCCTCACTTTTACCATCATGAATGGAAGCACAGCATCAGAGTTCCACAGACTGAGCAGTGGCATTTTCAAGCAATGAACTAGCCAGTGAGGTCAGTCTTCTTGGCCATCATTGATCAAGGAAATATTTTAATGAGCCTGAGCTTCAAAAAGCTGCACGCGCTACTTGTGACTGTTACCAACATCATGAGCAGAATCCTCAAAGCTTTTCAAAGATTAGGAAAAACGTCCTTCAGTTCGGCATTATGAATTAATAGGAGAATTTGAGTGCTGCTTCTGTTGAAACATGTGATGGATATTGCTCAATTCAACATAGAGGTATTTGTCATTGACATCTGAGTATTTCCAATGTGTCAGCATCCAGGGAAGGTCTGCACAATTGTTCAAGAGTGTTTTCTGGTCTGCTGGCAACTTACTAAGGTCATAAAACCTCCCTATGGTCTCTTTGTGGTGCTTCATTTGCCCAAACCTTTCTTTGAGCAGTGTCAATGCGTGAGGGGAAAAAAAATCACCCCCCCCCCCCCAAAATCTGCATTCCAATGAATACAAGTTTTCTTGAATATAGGACCAGCTCCTAAGTTTTCAAATCCATTGTGTCTGCAGCCACAAATAAATTAAGGCAGCTTCTAATTGAAGTAGTAGTGGTTGTGATGGCCATTGACTGAATTAGTAATGCCATTCCAAAACATTTACTTGGAACAGGATATCATGCCAAATCATAATCGAGACTAGAAATTTTCTTTTATATAGTTGCATAGCTAGGGGTTTGATAGGTCTGTGGTGTTTCATTAAATATGTCCTTTATTAGTCACTACTTACATTCTTCGAGTTTTTAAAACACAAATACACTTTCACAATTACACAATACAACAAAGTTCAGAATATCACAGCTGGGCTCTCACTTTGTTCAAGTAACTCACTGCTTGACAACACTTTGCCCCTTTTCCCTCTCCCCTCCAGGGCATGGCTGACAACATTTTAGAAAGTTGAAGGAAAATGTAGTTCTCAGAAAGTCTGAAAGATTTCCTCAAGATTCTACACAGGTCCAAAACATTCTAGGAGATGAGTGAAAAATGAATTTGCATACTGAATACCCGAAGCATTTTACTTCAAACATTCAATTTTTCCTTTTGTCGCACTCCAAGTATGGCACCCCCTGGCTATCGCCTGGATTATTTGCTCCTCAATCCAGGACCCTGCCAAAGATTGCATGGATATGGAGACTGTACAACTGTGTATTCCACTCATAGAAGCATTCTGGATTGAAACACTTTTGCAAGACAGAGTAGGAAGCTACTGCTCATGGCCATGCTGTTTCATTATTAAATATTGGGCTTCATTATTCAGTCATTCCAGATCTTTCAGAAACGTGAGGTTTTTTGCCTGATACTTTAGTCATTGTTTTGTCACTCTCCCTACTCTTTGAGCAGTAATACTAGAAATCTGATGAAATGTTAGCCAAAACCATTATAATTTATTATAATAGGAAATAATTAGGGCTTGATTGATAGAGAAATAAACAAACCTTGACGGATTCAGACTTAAGCAATTATGTCACAGCTAGAACTGTGCCATATCCTCACTCAGTCTAGTACAGCAGTTGACTGATAATTAATGCAGAACAACTTTATTACATACGCAGTAAATGCTGTAGACATTCAAAGCGAGGCTCTACTCTGATGAGTAACTCTGTAAGGCGTTTCGATCGCACACTTTGTGGCTGATCAGATCTCAGTTTAAAAGTACAAAGGTGTTTTTTTTTCCTAACTGAATTCTCAGTCTTGGGTCTGGAGAGTCAAGCTGGATTCTTTCCTTCTTGTGCATCATCTCAAATAGTAGAAAGACTCCAAGGGGTAGCCATGTGAGTCTGTAACTTTAAAAACAATGAGTAGTCCTATGGCGCCTTAGAGACTAACAAAAATATGTAGAAAAATATATATATCATGAGTTTTCGTGGGTAAACCCCACTTTATCAGATGAGTTGAGCTCATCTGATGAAGTGGGGTTTACCCACGAAAGCTCATGATCCTATATATTCCTCTTAGTCTCTAAGGTGCCACCGGACTACTCATTGTTTTCAAATAATAGAGATTCTGCAGATCATATTAGGCCCTCCGTGACACCTGTGCAGTGCCATTATTCATCAAGAGAACAGCACAGGCAGTGAAGGCATCATTTGAGGTCAGTGGGAATGGCACAGCTGCAACCAAGGGCCTAATTTGGCTTGTGGAATCTTTGTTAACAATGATGAGATGTGGGAACGAATTCACTCAGTTTGGCTTTTAGATTGAAGTCCTAGTTGCAGGACTAAGCAAATTTGTTACAGAATCCACGAAACCCAATACACAGAGATCTCCAGAACTCCATTTTTTTAACGGAGTTATGTCTCAGAGTGAACCTGCCCATTACAGTGTTCCCAAGTTCTGTGTTTTCACAGTGAATTGAAATAAATGAAGTGTACCTGTTGAAATATTAGCTATTTCTGGATGGAGAGTAAGGCATTAAATCTATAGAGCAGAGGAAGAAGAGGCTTACATGCCTGGAGGGAAATGCAGGATTAACAGTAGGCACTTCACAGCATGTTCCAATTACAGCATTTAAATATAATTGCATATGCTGTTAATCTGTGTCAGGATGGAATCATTTAATATGATCATGGCAGCTACTTTTTAATATTATGAGTAATGTGAGTATAGCTGAGTCTATTGGAAAAAGTTCAGTTCCAGGTCTTAATATCCACTCTAATTCTATCCATCAATTATGCTACAACAAAGAGTTCAAATAAAGGTCTGGGGGATCTAGAGGATGTAGCTACCTTTTATTAAAGTACTTTTACTGTAAATACATATATGGATCAGGAGACAGTTGATCATTTAGTCCTGTTATTTTTTATGAGCCTGCTGCTCTGAGAATAATTTATGTATAATGATTTAGACATGCTGTGGAATCTTATTTGAAACACCAACTGTAAAAAGTGAAACATCTTTAAATTATGTTTTGACCTCTACAGAAATGGTCATTTGTTCTTCCTGTAATAGTATGGGGTTTTTTTAATGTTACGCTTAGCAGTTATAAAAGACCACTAATCAAAGGATCTCAAAGGACTTAATATACATGGGGGCTGATCTTGGATTTCTTGTGTACCCACAAACATCAGTGGAGTTTAGGTGTTCATGGAATGCAGGCTTGCGTCCATTAATTAAATCTAACTATGCAATGTAGGTGAGGATTATCTTCATTTTAAAAACAGGTGAACTTAGGCATGAAGAGCTGATTGGTTCTATCAAGATCATGCAGTTAGTGGCAGAATCAGGAATAGGATTTCTAGAGTCTGACCTCTAGCCCCTTGTTATAATTGTAGGCTCCCTTTACTATAGGAGCCTCTGATTTTTACTGGGAGGATCCTTTGTGCTGAAATCTGGCCATAGAGACTACAACTCTCATGAAGCCTTTGAAAGAAAGGCGGGAAACTGTTGTTCTCTTCCAGGGAGTGCAGGGAGAGAGTTGGTGGGCTCCAATTTAAAGATAGTAGCCAGATTGCTGGTGTGGAGCTTTTTCCAGTCCAGGAGCAGCTAGAAGGAAGCTAGAGCCTGCTGCTGAGAGCCTGCTGGGGTTTGGATCTAGGAGCCTGCTTCAGGGCTGTTGGTGACTGTCCCTGAAGGGGAGGGACTCTGGCTGTGCCTGTGGCTGAGAAGGGCCTGTATACAAGCAATTGTAAGGAACTGTGGCTGTTTGGGAAAGTGCTGCCTGGGATGGAGCACAGAAGACAAACTGGCTCTGGGTCTGAGGAGAGGCAGAGTGATCTGGCCAGTGAACCAGAGCTGCTGGCATTGGTGGGGCCTGGTCCAGTGTCAGAGAGATTTTGTAGTTATTGCCTGCCTGGACTGACACACACACAACCTGAACAGTGCTGTCTCCACTCCGTATCTTCAAGCGCCCATGCAAGCAAGCATCTGGGACTCTGAGATCCAGAGGAGTGCACACTCTAGGTTGGCTACATGGTGGCAGTGTAAATGCCAGTTAGGACAAGTTTCATTTATTTCTGTGTACTTTGTTAATGATTTTATTCAATTTTAGTCTGTTAAAACCTGTTTCTTTAAGTTGTTAAGTAAAGGTGTGTTAATTCTAATTTAATCAATTGGAGGTATATTATTTATAATTTTTGTTTTGGAGTTAGATCCAGATTATTACTGGAATCATTTTTTTTCCTGGTGGCTCCCAAGACACACCATGAAGTGTGTGCAGGGGCCAGCCACGTGGAGGCACTGCCGTTGTATACGCCCTTAGAAGGAAGGGACTGCAGCAAGGGAGTAGATAGGGGATCTCCAACTATCCAACGTCACCACTGGGATACTCAGGATCATTTTAAGGTTAAAAACATCAGGCACCCAAACACACAGGTGAGTGTTGCCTGCTTCTAAGTAATCCAGGAAGGAAAGAGGGGTTTTACATAATGATGGCTCATGAATGAGGACTTAAAATTCCAAGTAACCTGTAAGCCAATTTCAACATTATTTTTGTGTTGTCTTTCATTCTGAAGTTCCTTCAAATGCTTTGAAAACTTTACTTGTAATGAGGAATTAGTTCACCCCCTGCAGAATTGCAGCCACCTCTATTGTGGAATATCTTGTGAGGTTTTTTTTTTTAAATTTGGGGTAAAAAATCATTACCCAACAATTTCTTTAAATCATAAGAACATAAGAATGGCCATCCTGGGTCAGACCAAAGGTCCATCCAGCCCAGTACCCTGTTTACCGACAGTGGCCAATGCCAGGTGTCCCAGAGGGAGTGAACTGAACAGGTACTGATCAAGTGATCTCTCCTGCCATCCATCTCCACCCTCTGACAAACAGAAGCTAGGGACACCATTCCTTACCCATACTGGCTAATAGCCATTAATGGACAACCTCCATGAATTTATCTAGTTCTCTTTTAAACCCTGTTATAGTCCTAGCCTTCACAACCTCCTCAGGCAAAGAGTTCCACAGATTGACTACGTACTGTGTGAAGAAGAACTTCCTTTTGTTTGTTTTAAACCTGCTGCCCATTAGTTTCATTTGGTGGCCCCTAGTTCTTGTATTATGGGAACAAGTAAATAACTTTTCCTTATTCACTTTCTCCACACCACTCATGATTTTATACACCTCTATCATATCCCCCCTTAGTCTCCTCTTTTCCAGGCTGAAAAGTCCTAGTCTCTTTAATCTCTCCTCATATGGGACCCGTTTCAAACCCCTAATCATTTTAGTTGCCCTTCTCTGAACCTTTTCTAATGCCAGTATATCTTTTTGAGATGAGGAGACCACATCTGTACTCAGTATTCAAGATGTGGGCGTACCATGTATTTATATAAGGGCAATAAGATATTCTCCGTCTTATTCTCTATCCCTTTTTTAATGATTCCTAACATCCTGTTTACTTTTTTGACTGCCTCTGCACACTGCGTGGACGTCTTCAGAGAACTATCCACGATGACTCCAAGATCTCTTTCCTGATTAGTTGTAGCTAAATTAGCCCCTATCATATTATATGTATAGTTGGGGTTATTTTTTCCAACGTGCATTACTTTACATTTATCCACATTAAATTTCATTTGACATTTTGTTGCCCAATCACTTAGTTTTGTGAGATCTTTTTGAAGTTCTTCACAGTCTACTTTGGTCTCAACTACCTTGAGCAGTCTAGTATCGTCTGCAAACTTTGCCACCTCACTATTTACCCCTTTCTCCAGATTATTTATGAATAAGTTGAATAGGATTGGTCCTAGGACTGACCTTTGGGGAACACCACTAGTTACCCCTTTCCATTCTGAAAATTTACCATTTATTCTTACCCTTTGTTTCCTGTCCTTTAACCAGTTCTCAGTCTATGAAAGGATCTTCCTTCTTATCCCATGATAACTTAATTTACATAAGAGCCTTTGGTGAGGGACCTTGTCAAAGGCTTTCTGGAAATCTAAGTATACTATATCTACTGGATCCCCCTTGTCCACATGTTTGTTGACCCCTTCAAAGAACTCTAATAGATTAGTAAGACATGATTTCCCTTTACAGAAACCATGTTGACTTTTGCCCAACAAATTATGTTCTATGTGTCTGACAATTTTATTCTTTACTATTGTTTCAACTAATTTGCTCGGTACTGACATTAGACTTACCGGTCTATAATTGCCGGGATCGCCTCTAGAGACCTTTTTAAATATTGGCGTTACATTAGCTATCTTCCAGTCATTGGGTACAGAAGCTGATTTAAAGGATAGGTTACAAAGCATAGTTAATAGTTCCGCAATTTCACATTTGAATTCTTTCAGAACTCTTGGGTGAATGCCATCCGGTCCCAGTGACTTGTTACTGTTAAGTTTATCAATTAATTCCAAAACCTCCTCTAATGACACTTCAATCTGTGAAAAGTCCTCAGATTTGTCACCTACAAAGGACAGGTCAAATTTGGGAATCTCCCTAACATCCTCAGCTATGAAGACTGAAGCAAAGAATTCATTTAGTTTCTCCACAATGACTTTATTGTCTTTAAGTGCTCCTTTTGCATCTCGATCGTCCAGGGGCCCCACTGGTTATTTAGCAGGCTTCCTGCTTCTGATGTACTTAAAAAACATTTTATTATTACCTTTTGAATTTTTGGCTAGCTGTTCTTCAAACTCCTTTTTGGCTTTTCTTATTACATTTTTACACTTAATTTGGCAGTGTTTATGCTCCTTTCTATTTACCTCACTAGGATTTGACTTCCACTTTTAAAAGATGCCTTTTTAAAGGAAACCACATCCAATTGAAAATACAGAGGAGAATTGCAGATAGACTGTAATTACCAAAACAACAAGCCGAACATTTCATCTTGTGTAAAAGGTGCCAGGAGATGTTTAACAGTAGTTTACCATGTCATATTAAAAACAGCACCACCACCACCCCTACTGCCAGAGTGAGTCTTGAGTTAATTTAACTCTGTAGCAACAGTGCCATTTACTGAATCACCAGATTTTCCTTGGAGGTTTTCCATCCAAACACTGACATGATCTGGCTCTATTTAACTTGTAAGATCAGACAGGATTGCAGCCAAACTTATATGGTTGCATATTTTCTTAGCTATCATGAAAGAAAAAACAGGTTTCACGTAGCCAACTGCATGCCTTTTAAAATTAAAATTTTGTTTTGTGTCAGTTTTATTTCATTTAACCAGTGAAATTCTGTTTCCTGCCATTAATCAGTGGTGCAATAGACCTGTTCTCTCATGCACAGGAAGAATAAGCAGTCAGATAAGGGAGGGAAAATACCACAATTTTCAGATTGTGAATTTTCTTGTAAATTCACTTCTGGGAAGAAGGCATTTGTGGTGAGGGCTCCATCCCAAATTTTTGGGGGATGTCTTTTCAAGCAAGAGAAATTCTGTGACTTTTAGCCATGGACAACATTCCATAGAGCACCCACATACTTCCAGGTGCTTCTTCACCTGCCCCTAGATCAAACTACAGAGGGGGTAGCAAAACTCCAGCACACTATATCTGTACTTATTTTGTTTTGAGGTGTGAATATGGGCAGATTCCAAGCTGACCAACTCCTCCCCAATCATCCAGAAGTCAGGCCAGCAGTGTTTATGTTTTGAGTAAGAATAGCGCAGGGCTCAGGACATGTTGTTCCCCCATCGCTATGAAAGTGTAAACCACAAACTACATTTGTGTCTATACAGGGGCAGGAAAACTTGGGCAGTTCACAATCCGGCCCAGATTACAATGGTGGAGTTTTGACACTCACTTTGTATCTCCTTTGCTAAATGATACGTAAGGTGCAAGGCAGAAAAGATGAGACTTATTGCCTTTGGAATGCATGCCCCCAAATGCAGATGAAAACCTAAGGCCAGGTCTAAACTATGGGGGAAGGCCATCTTAAGGTATGCAATTCCAGCTACATAAAAAAGCGTAAATGAAGTCGATGTACCGTAAGCAGAGATTCAGCACCATCCTCACAGTGGGAGGTTGACAGCAGAAATACTCCCATTGACTTTCCTTACTTCTCACGAGGAGTAGGAATACTGGCACCAATGGCACTCTCAGTGTTCAATTTTAGTGGTCTTTACTAGACCTGCTAAATCGAATGCTGGAAAATCAACCGCTATAGCATCAATTTTCCTGCAAGTGGAGATGTGGCCTAATATCCACTACTGACAAATATGGAGACAGGGATTCTCAAACCTTTCTGTTGGCCTAACTGGGATCTGGCTGGAATCCCACTCCTATTCCACAATATGCGAAGGGTAAGGTTTTGAGACCTCAAACTGAGAAGTTCTGCTGCAGACAATCTTTTTGATGGACATTAGAAATATGAGGCTTAGCAAATGGAAAAGAATATTAGAAGAATCTCAGCTGGTTTTAGATGCTAAGAAGTTTGTCTCAGGTGGTGGGTATCTAGGATACAGGCACTTTTTACACTCTCTTTAACTAATTATTTTAAAAAGAGGATGACCATGCATGGTCAAGCTTCCAAAGAAAATCAGCTGATAGCCCGTCTTAGAATAAAAGAGTAACATACCATTCTGATACATTTCAATTATTATTCCCTGATTCTGTCACATGGAGGTTTGACAATAGAAAACGTCATGAGCTCTTCAGTTAGGCTATGTCTTCACTGTGGTTTTTTTGTGGAAGAGGATATGCAAATGGTGCACTCATTTGCATATCTTCTTCTGATTCTTTTTGTGGAAGAGGTTTTGCTGCTAAAAAGCCCCGCATAGACAGGGCCATTTGTCGGAAAAAACCCCTTTTTCACAAGATCCCTTATTCTTCAAAAATCAAGGTTTACAGGATCTTGCGAAAAAGGTTTTTTTCCGACAAATGGCCCCGTTTACATGGGGCTTTTTAGTAGCAAAACCTCTTTCTCAAAAAGAATCGGAAAAAGATATGCAAATGAGGACACCATTTGCATATCCTCTTCTGCAAAAAACCCCTGGCAGTGTAGCCATAGTCAAGACTATTGTTAGATTTCAGGCACAATCTGAAACACAGTTGCAAAACTGTTTTTGAAATTGACTAAAACTATATGGGAAGATTCACATCCCTCCTCTGGAGACATGAAGTTGCTAAGTCTAGACTCTGCAATCTATTCATTTTACTCTTGGTGCAGGATCTGAATTTATATTTATTTTTTTCTGAGGCAGGGCTGACCTCCCGCATAAGCCTTAGGACTATTCTAATTTATGTCTGTCCTTGACCGCAAGGGGCTATTTAGCAGCTGGGGATCACCAGGGCATAAAGGCACCCTGAGCAAAATCCTTTTCCCTAAGAATATCCCAGCATCGGAAGCTCAGGTGAAACTGTTACACTGGCTCTACTTACGAAGTGGGAACTTCCCCTCTGCGGGAAATGATGGGTTACCAGCTGCTTCATATTGCCAAGTGTAATGGGGCAGATCGGGGCCTATAGCTAGAAAGGGCCATAAAGAAATCTTCCAGGGGCTGGAAAGAAATCAGCCAATCAGGGGCCAGGAAGGACTACATCAAAAGCTGCAGGATCAAAGTCAGGGCAGTTGCAGTCCAGACCTGTGGGAGAGAGGACCAGAGGTAACTGTGTGGCCTGAGGGAGTAGCTCAGTGGGGAGAGCTGCTTAGAGACTATGAACTGGAAGATAATGCCCTGAGCTAAGGGCAAAGGTTGTTGTCTCCCGGAGGAGCCCTAGAAGTACCGCTCTTGATCAGAATGGGGAGCATTAACTGAGACACGGACTTGGAGATGCCAGCAGAGGGCACTGGGATCAGTCCTTGTTAGGTGTGGACACTGGAAGGGGTTTGAGTATTTCACAGAGTGTGATTTGTCCATTGGGCTGAGTAGCCAAAAGGCTTTTAAAGAGACAGTGCAGGAAAATACACTCGACCAGACAGATGTGCTTGTGGGAGATGAGTGCCACCCCATTACACCATGTTTGGGATCTGTGTGTTCAATGGTAAGCCAGTGGGCCACGAGGATCTGTGCCCAGAGGCCCCAGCCAATTAGGGGCCTTTGGAAAAATGGAGAAGTCCCGGGAAGCCCTTGACCCTGCTTGCTGGCAGAGTGCAGGGTGAGCTGGTGAGGTGGGGCAAGCCCTGCACCCCACCCGCATTTCCCTGGAAAGAACATGGAGGGCAGATGGGGATGGGGACTGCAGGTGGAAGGGGGGGGGGAGGGATTCCCTCTTGCTCTGGCCCAGGTGCACACAAAAGCTTAATCCTCCTCTGCATGTGTTTGCCTTCGTGGACAGCAGAATCCTCTGGCCCTCTCATGTTGGTTGTTTACTCTAATGACAGCTCTGCTTTGCCAGTGTCCTCTTCTGAGCAGCAAGCCTGGGCAGAGCCACTATCAGAGGACTTAGCTAGTGAATCTTGGACATCGCTAGGAAACCTTTTCCATGACACTGTGCATTGGTCATGGAATCTGTGTCATCACATGGTGGTGCTCGGTTTTGGCTGTTCTGCTCCCAAGCTGGGTCTGTTGATACTTTGCAGCTGCCATCCTATCTACTGCTACTGCACTGGGGCTGCCGTTTCACCAGTGGCATGCTTCTAATGTCACATATACTGTGGCACCAACATGCAGGGCTAATTTCAATTCCAAGGTAAGTGGGGGGAATGCCAATGGGAGGAATAGCATTGTTCTGGCGTACAGTAGGGATGGATTTTTGACCATGTTCTAACCGGCTTCTATGAAAAATGGTCACAATCATCTTTCTTCATCAGGAACCGTGGGAATGAGAAGGTGAGCCTCAGTGTTCACAGCAGCCATGGCACCGAAGTTAGTGCAGTGCAATGATTAGGGATGTTATTTATTCAGTGAGGTTCATTATCCATGTAATAGATCCACTACTTTGTCTAGTGCAGAAATTTTGCAGGAACTCTTTAAAGATTTGATTTGCCTCACTGGGAGCCATAGCTTCCCTACATGTAAACCAGCATGAAAGCAGGTCAGAAATCATTTCTCTGTGAAGAAAATGTTATATGTGCCATAGGGACCCCCCTTCAAAGGGAGTTTTACACAAGGGGGTAGGGTATGGGTGTGGAATAGGCATGAGAATGTGGAAAGGGCTGCATTTACTACCTGCTGGGGATGTGACTTCAGTATTCTCCCTGTTTCAGTGGCCCAGACTTTGGGGTTGCTTTTCTTGTCACACTCAAGATTTGGCCCTGCTCACACTTTCCATTGAAGGTTTATTATTAACCAAGTCTGGGACATCTCTGAAGCTATTTATTTCCCAAATGTAAGAATCATGCTCTGATGGTGTCTTTAGAAAAGGGGCTATTACTTCATTATAATTTTGCTTCTCTGAAATTACTGTCCTATGTTTTTCTCACTCACCTCTACATGCCCTTTGAGTGAGATGATATTTTATCATATGGGGATAAATGCCAAGATGATATTTTCTGAGTCCATCCTCAAGGGTACTCTTTTCTTCATTCCCTCTTCAGGATGGCTGACTCCATATGGGCATGTGTACACTGGGGAATTATTTAGAAATAACTCCCCTTATTTTGAAATAACAAGACGAGCGTTCATACTACCTAACCCATTATTTCAAAATAATAGGCTTGTTATTTTGAAATAACTCCTGCTTGTGAAGAGGAATAAACTTATTTCAAATAGTTATTTTGGCTATGTCTACACAGCAGCGTTATTTCGGAATAACTGAGGTTATTCCGAAATAACATAGTGCACATCTACACTACAAGCCTTTATTTTGAACTAATGTCAAGCTGGAAGACTTACTCTGACTCATGGTAACCCTCATTACACGAAGACTAAGGGAAGTCAAAGGAAGATTGATTTTCATTTGACCTCTTGCTGTGGAGACAGCACCAAAAGCCGAATTAAGCTATTTCTACTTCAGCAATGCAATTGATGTAGCTGAAGTTGCATAGCTTAATTCGACTTTAGCCCTGTTGTGTAGACGTGCTCTGAGGCAGTTATTATTTCAAAATAATTTATTTCAAAATAACAGGGTAGTGTAGACATAGCCTTAGTGTCAAACACACACATGTACAAAAACTGCTGATTTGGTTGCATGTCACTGGAGTTTACAGCAGCTTTTGTGAGAAATTGGCTGTAAACATTCTGGGCCTTTTGAAATTCCTTGGGATGGGTCACATTCATCATACTGGACAACAAGGTTAGAATTTTAAGAACTATAAAATAACATCTTCCCGTGACTTGTGCTGAAGGCATAAGGGCCCAGACTCACAGGTATTTAGATACCTAGCTCCCACTGATTTCAATTGGAATTAGGTGCAAAAAGTATCTCTGCTAATCTTAAGGGTGATTCGGAATCCTGCATGAAGGAGTCTTTGGAGAAGCTGAAAGTACGTGCATTTCCCTTCCTCTCTCTGCTGGCTCTTGTCAACAGGGAAATAAATAATTTCTGTACATTCTGCAAGGTCTGCTTCTTTCAGGAAATTGTCTGTCTGAAAAGTTCAATTGACTCCTTTGTTAACCTATTTCTTATGTACTTGATACATGGCTTTATTTGCCTTAAATTTTTTAGCAATCTTTATTTCATTGTTCTGTTTTCTTATTATTGTTTCAAGTTCCTTAATCTCAGTTTGCAAACTTCCTCCCCTCCATTTATCTCTACAAGTGACATTTTCTAACTTTCATATTCCTTTTCCTCATAACTGATTACCTCTTGTACTTCCTGTATGATCCCCCACTGTGTTAGCTTCCTTCAGCTCCTGATGTCTCATATTACTAGATGGCACCCACAACTCTTGGGCATGCCATAATTTCCATGTATACACAGAATGCATCTACAATTCCCAATAGGACTGTATGGGGGCTAAAGTTAAAAAAAAAAAAAGTCATTTTGTTCTGCTTGTCTCAAATAAACCTGCCACTAGTAGGCACATGAAAACATACAAAAAATAGAGATGTTTGGTTTTAACCAATCCCCTCAAGCGTTGTCTTCTTGTATAATCATAAGTCTTTTTCAGTACTATTAGTAATTTTCATCTAGCATGTTTGAACTAACCTAATCAGTTTGATATAACTATATCTCTTTCCACTGTACAGTAGGGACAACTATAGAAATGCAATACATCTTAAAGCAATTTTTTTCTCTAACCTTTACCAGACATTGTCTAGTTTAATTTATTTTTATGGCCGGTTCCTTAGCTTCTGGCAAGGCAAGTATTTAAAAAATGAACATATGTTGCATAAAATGACAATGCATTTAAATTAGGCGCAAATTACTTTATTTTGACATATGTTTGCAGCATAACCCTCTTTCTGAAGAACAAAACCATTGTTAACAATTTCTTATTTCACTCTGTTAACCCTGAATGTCTGTATCTATTAAAATGCAGTTATATTTTGTGTCATTTATTCCCTGAAAATTGGGGTAGCAACTATTAATTAGGGATGCTCAAGATAGTTAAGACCAAAGCAGACTGTGAAGAGCTTCAAAAAGATCTCACCAAACTAAGTGATTGGGCAACAAAATGGCAAATGAAATTTAATGTTGATAAATGTAAAGTAATGCACATTGGAAAAAATAATCCCAACTATGTATACAGTATGATGGGGACAAATATGGCTACAATTAATCAAGAGAGAGATCTTGGAGTCATTGTGAATAGTTCTCGGAAAACATCCACTCAGTGTGCAGCAGCAGTGAAAAAATCAAATAGAATGTTAGGAGTCATTAAAAAAGGGCTAGAGAATAAGACAGAAAATATCTTATTGCCTCTGTATAAAACTTGAATACTGCATACAGATGTGGTCGCCCCATCTCAAAAGATATATTGGCACTGGAAAAGATTCAGAAAACGGCAACAAAAATTATGAGGGGTTTGGAACGGGTCCCATATGAAGAGAGATTAAAAAGACTTGGACTTTTCATCTTAGAAAAGAGGAGACTAAGGGGGGAATATGATAGAGGTCTATAAAATCATGACTGGTATGGAAAAAGTGAATAAGGAAAAGTTATTTACTTATTCCCACAACATAAGAACTAGGGGTCACCAAATGAAATAGGCAGCAGGTTTAAAACAAACAAAAGGAAGTTTTTCTTCACTCAGCGCACAGTCAACCAGTGGAACTTCTTGCCAGAGGATGCGGTGAAGGCTAGAACTTTAACAGGGTTCAAAAAAGCACACTCAAAAGATGACTAGCTATTTCATGCTGCAGTGTGGACGTAACCTTAATGTACCATGAGGCTGAATTGGAGGGTGACACGAGCTTGAAGACTGGAGAGCAAGCAGCAGACATGAACACAGAAATGTGAAGCCAGCAAAAAACCTCTGCTTCTGTTTATGGAGGGGAGGTAGTGATTATGGCATTTAAAACATTCCCTAATGAATGGCAGAAGCTATGAAGAGTGCTAATACCTGTTTACCCTTAGTTATACATACACCACACTTGCTGTATAACACTGTCATTGGGAGTAGTTACAAGTAATAAAATGTTTATAATTGTGGGCCATGACCATGATAAGGAATAGTAGATGTATTGTTCCGCATACCATAGAGAGAGTCTTGCAATGAAAATGGAATGTAACCAAAAACAATATTCCTGTCCAAAATTAATTAATTAAAAACATATAATAGAATATTTTAGCCATGCTATTAGCATATTAGCCAGAGTGTAATTAGCACACACATAATCAGTTTAGATAAATAGGGTCAAAGCATTCCTCACAGCAATGCCAGAGAAGCTCTTTACCCTAGGATCATGCTAGACTTGTGGACAATGGACAATTATAATCTGTTAGACTGGGCAATACAGTCACCTTTGGACAGGTCAGGGTTAACTCTTTATTCCTTTCTTTGGGCCGACTTTTGTGTCGTGCTTGCCTCTCTCATACTCCCAGTTTTTGCCATTTCCAGGAGTAAAGAGCTTAGCCTCGGTGTGATTCTAAGATATCGTGGTAATTAGAGTTCAGAAATACCTAACATTGGGCCTGACCCAAAGCCCATTGAAATTAATGGGAGTTTCTGCAGTGACGTTTGCAGGCTGAGAGTTAGGGATGCAGGTAGCTGGGGTGTCATTTAAACACAAAGTATATATGTAACTCTTCAATGAAA
The DNA here is from genome assembly GCA_032595735.1 of Pelochelys cantorii. Classification (NCBI taxonomy): domain Eukaryota; kingdom Metazoa; phylum Chordata; order Testudines; family Trionychidae; genus Pelochelys; species Pelochelys cantorii. The sequence goes on from CM064334.1 coordinate 50,644,016, forward strand.
CTCATTTTCTTCATGTTTCCTTTAACTAGTTCTAACAAACTTCTATTTTTTGAATGGATTGCGAAGAACACTGTGGTTCTGTTTGTGTCATAAGTGTCACAGAATACATGCTACATTAAAAATGTGCTGAATGGTTACAAACTAGTTTGAGTTGCTGGAGTGTTAAAGGCTTATGGGATATATGGCTAACAAATATATTCAACACTCTTATATGCCCTGGGCAGGGGCGGGGGTAGAGAGGAGGAGGAGGCTCCTTTAATGCTCTAATGTATGGCTCCACTTGCATTGCATAGTGTTTGGACACACGAGGCAAAGTTGCTCAATGTGATGTTATGTCACTAAATGTAACCAACCATAAGCATAGGGTCCATAAAGTAACTTGCAAAACTTACTTTACCATGGGAAAAAGTAAGTGAGGCTGCTCACTTAGGGTACGGCTAGACTACACTCTTCCGCGTCCAGGGATGTGTTTGCTCTTCCGTTTTTTTTTTCCAGAAGAGCAAACGTGCTCTTTCAGAAGCCCCTGTATTCCTCATTCTATGAATAACCCAAAAGAGGGTTTTTTCCTAACATTTGGCCCAGTCTAGACAGGCCAAATGTTGGAAAAGCCTCTTCCGACAAAGGGATCAGAAAAAGCTACACAAAATGTGCAGCGCATTTTGCATAGCTTTTTTTTTTTTTTTTTTTAAAAAGTGGCAGTGTAACCGTACCCACAGTGGCCCTAAAAATCATTGCAGAACTGCTCAGAAATAGGACAAGAAATCAGTACTGATATTGGATGCCTGGCTAACAGTCTGACAAAATCTTGCTGCAGTTCAGCTATGAAATGAACTCACAGGGGCAGAGATACAGAACCGGTATATTATGCTGATTGCTATCTTTAAATGTTTCCCAGGGCAGATTTCTTATTTGAAAGAACTGCAAAATACCATAACTTGTTATGTTAAACTGGATACCACAAAGACAGTTAGATTGTTCTGGTTATTCCTTGGGGGATCATACTAGTCTAGGAGGGCAATTTCTCCCACCCACCCACCTTGAGGATGAAATCATCTGCTAGGAGTGATCCTAACTTATTTCTCTTCAGCTGCAGTTCCTGCCTGATAGCTTTGACAGCAAACTTGCTTGCATTCCTGTGGAATTTAGTTTAATCAGATTATGAGTACAAAAAACACTTCCAAAATATGTGAAATGTTCACAACCTAAGAATCCCGGTGTTTCCTACAATGACAATTTGTAGGCCATTGGCACCTTTCATTAAGCACTCAAAAAGCCCACAAACATTTATGTATTTGTCACTTCTGCTAGCAGCTCTGTTACACAGCAGCTAATTTAGATGGGTTTTCACTGGAATAGCTACTTCAATGTCTTGGATTGATTTAGATCCAGAAGTTTGGTTTAGCCTATGACAGAGAGAGAGGGAAAAGCAACTGAAGTATGGATGTGGATCAGAACTTTCTCAAGGCTAATGTATGCTCAGATCTGTGGCTTTCATTTGAACCTGTCTCCAATACCTAACCTGTCTTTAGTTTGGAATATGAACTGGCATGGTAGGATGCTAAGAATAAATTTCTATGGGAGCAGCATCAGGCTACAATGTGCAATAGATTAACTCCGTTTTCTAGGTCTGAATGTATGACAAGATTTCACAAAATTTCAGTCATACAAGCAGATATGACAAAGTATTTATTTAATTATTATACTGACATTTTGTTCAGCATTGTGAATAATACCTATTAAATTAACAATTACAAAGGAAGAGAATAATAAACAAGAAGTATAGCTTAATCAGATAAAATTATGGTATTGTGGCAACCAGTATTGCTCTTTAAAGATAACTGAACTGTGTTTTGATTAACGTTTCATGAAAAAATTCAACTGCTGGTGCTTAAATATCTTAATAAATAATACGTTTACTGTCAGGTACACACTTTCCCACTTGACTTTGAACTAAGTTCTGGACTCAGGAACCATGGACTGGGTAAATAGATCAAAGGGAGATATTCCAGAAGAATGTCCAGAGGCTATACTATATATTCCATATTGCAGTCCTGTAATTAAAGAGTAGTCTAAATTCAAATATCAACTATATGTTGACTTATTAGATGTATAGTATTTTATGCTCATTAGATTATTAGAAGGCATCCATAAAGGCCTGTTCCTCTGCTAAGTGCTACAGGCATTGGGTGATGCTGCCACTTGGGGATGTGAGCTCCCCAGACTGTGATCCCTTTCATACTTCACCTCTAGTCTGCCGTAGGTCCTGCCCCTACTCTGCTCAGGCTCCTTCCCCTCCCTGTTCCTCCTCTTTTCCCTGTTGAGGCTAGTAGGCTTTGTGAAGGAATGAATAGATCCCCTAAGTACTGACTGAAGACAGAGGTACTGCAAGTCCTAAAATATAGATTGCTTTTTAATTTTGTAAGACCTGCACCTTTGAGGATATCTGGCACAGCTGAGAGTGTTCCCATAAACATCTTCATGAATTGCATATGTTCTTAACAGACTTTTAGGCAGAGGCTAAACATTCATCATCCCTGCCTTATATATTTTTCCTGAGAGCTGTCTTTTTACCCTCCCTTCTAGCTTGTGAAAAAGTAATTTCTCACCTACAATAATCATCTTCTTAAGCTAAGAAAATAGAAGCTTGTGACAACTGTACATCATTATGGTATTTATACTACATATAATAATCCCAACATCTGTTTCTCTGTCAGTTTTCCAAATCCTAACCGACGACGGGCTGATGGTAAAATCAACTGCTTTTCTAGATGGCTCTTGCTGACTGATTAGAAGGCAACATGGATCATGCTGTAAAATTTTTGACAATATGAAATGAAGAAAGAAAAATTAGAGTAGCCTTCTTCTCTAATCCCCACCAAAAACCAAACCAAAACAAAAAACCAAACGCAAGCAAAAACCACATTCCTCCAACCAAAACAGTGTCAGTAAGAAGAAAATAAAAGTAAATGCTATAAAATAATTGCAGTGTGGTAATTTATTAGACGTGGGGAGTTATACTGTTTTGACAGTTACACCATTTACAAGGTGATCCCTTGCTGATTTTGAAGGGATAGCTATTCCAACATGCTGCTATTTTCTTTCTCTGAGTGAATCTAATGCCCAGAAAGATGATGGCTTAACAGTCGTGCAGAAGAAAGTGCTCTATTCATCCACAAAAAATAAGGGTCTGATCGAAAGCCCACAGAAGTCAGTGTGAATCTTTCCATTGCCTTCAGTGAATATCGGATCAGCCCCTTTTCACAGAGACTGAGTGAAAATTACTGCTATGCTTCTCAGGAGATGAGTTTTGAACTGGCTTTCTGCTTCATTTGTGACCAAGGAACTTTCCACGTGTATCCTGCTTTACACTGGAATGGGAAATGTGGGTTTGAAATTGCCACTATTTTATTTACTGATGCCAAGAGACTAACAATGCTGATCAAACTCTTTAATAAGTGTCACGTTTTGGGGTGCAGTCCAGGCCTGTGAGGGGTGGTTTTACCACATGCCCTGTAATTATGGGTTCCTCACAATACCTTGCTGTTTAGCTCCGAACTTGGACCACACACAAACACTCACAAACAGTTTGCAGGTCATGTGTTTGACTCTGTCGGCCCTCTCCAGTTTAGATATTAGCCATCCATTGCCCTTTGGAGTGGTCAATATTGAATGATCTGCTACTTTAATTGGTGTTACCAACAATTCAGTTTAAACAAAAAGCCAGGATGGATAGGAATGGTGTCCGAGGCTGGAAATGGATGACAGGAGAAGGATCACTTGATGATTACCTGTTCTGTTCACTCCCTCTGGGGCATCTGGCATTGGCCACTGTTGGATGACTGGATACTGGGCTAGATGGAGCTTTGGTCTGATCCAGTATGGCCATTCTTATGTTCTACTATAAAACACTGGATTAGTTTTTATTAATTAAAACTTGTTATTTAACTACAAAGAGAGAGATTTTAAGTGAGTACAGGTATATGGTATTAAAGTCAGAAATGGTTTCAAGATAAATAAAGAGAAAATGCTTTCTAGAGCTAAACCTTAATAAAGTAGACTTGGTTCAAAGTAAAATTCTTAACACATATTCCCAGTAATATTACTAACCACATTTTTATATAAGGATCCTTCCCAAAGTCAAAAGGCTAGTTCCTTTGTCTTGGGTGAAAGAGAGAGATAGAAAGAACCAAGGGTGTTTTTACCCCCATTTTTATATTCCATTGAGCTTTTGAAAGGTATTTCCTGAGGATTACCCCTATATAAAGTTCTTTACCTCTCTAAGGTTGGACACATGGAGTCTCATGGTGAAACAGGTATGATGTTGTTGCTTGCTAAAATGCAGATCAATTAGTTTCTGGTCCCCTTCGTTGCCAAAGAATGACCACTTGACAAATGATTGCTCATCAACTTTGATGACACTTGGTTAATGGTGTTATCTTATCCCTTGTATTTTGAGAAACAGGTTTTTCCTCTCCTCATACTACTTTGGTAAAAACATTTGAGTTGTAATTTCAACTTACATTGATCACTTTAGATATGTTGCTGTACACATTCACCATAATATCATGGACCATAGAGTTCAAAGGTCATTACAATAGCATATAGGTGAAAATGCAGGAGCGCATTCAGTCAAGATATTTGGATTTATAGCAAAAGGAAAGGGTAAGAAAGCAAGTTAGCTTCTTAAGAACAGAACAAAATCTAGTAAAAGCCTGTTACTTATTTCAGTGCATAATGGAGAGTGGGTGAGCATGGAATTCTGGGAAAGATGACAGGGATATAAAGGTTACCTCCTTTCCTAGTTCAATGAGGGAATTTTGGGAGTTGGGAGTTGCTTGTAGGTTTCTGCGCTAAGAAGAAAAGGGAAATGAATGAGTAGAAATGCACCCAATGAAGAGGGAAGCCATCACTGCAAAAGACTTGATTTATGTAGACCATTATATAAAGAGACAACTCTACTTAAAATGTCCTATACACAGACCTCTCTGAATGACAAGAGTTTTCTTTGATCCATAACATGAAGTCGAAGCCATTATGGCACTGAATGATGTGGTGGGGGGGGGGAGGGGTGAGGGGGCTTTACAGAAATGGCCATTAGGACATTCTCGTTTTGGGTAAAGAAATACTGTTGCTGAACATGAAAAATTCAAACATGGCCTTTTCTGCACCTAAATGGTTTTGCCAGTATAAATATACCTGTAAAGTGATATCAGCAGGTGATTCCTCTGGGCAGGCACAGTTCATACTGTGTTCTTTTGCCATTATAACTGTGTACACAATATGGCTTTGGTGGTATATCTATATTCTGTGGGTTTTGTTTGTTTGTTTGTTTTTTGTTTTTCACCCTCATAATAGGCAAAGGTACACTGGTAAAGCTTCCTAGTATAGACCAAGCCTACATCTTCCCAGTACTCCACATGCTTTCCCTTCATTTCAGGGCCCACTCCACCACCTTGTTTCTAGTAAGTGCCATAGAGATACTCCAATTTACCTCAGAGACCTTAGTTTGACTTATGGCCTTTGATACAACAATGTAGTTGCTATGATTAATAGAATTTGGCCCAGTGTCATCTCCCTGTTATCTCCGCTCACCTACTGCCTTCCTTCTTCTACCCAGCCCTCCACTATTGGTACCAAAGCCATCTGGAGTAGTCTTGCTCCACATTCACTTGCCATATCACTTCAAACCTCAGCTTAAATTGTACTTTTCTCCCAAGCCTCTAATATTACTAAGTGTCTGTGATCGGCCTTGTGAATGCTCGTGGCAACTTAGGGTACGTCTACACTGCATGGCTATTTCGTGATACTGGAGGCATTCCAAAATAGCTACCCCATGTCTACACAAGCTGCCCGTTATTTCGAAATATTTTTTGAAATAATGGGTGTTCTATTTCGCCATCCGGTAAACCTCATTGCACAAGGGATAAGGGATGACTCGAAATAGCGCATTATTTTGAAATTTGGTGCTGTGTAGATGGGCCAAATTTCAAAATAAGCTATTTCGAAATAGATTTGAGATAAGAAACGCAATTTGCATAGCTCAAATTGCATATCTTATTTCTAGTTTAGGGTACTGTGTAGACACACTTTTAGTCACTGCCCAGTGTCATATTGCTACTGGTTTCTGTTCCATGCTCTGTTTTGTACTAAGGTATATAACCCTGTAAAGCACTTTAGGTTACAGGTTGTATGAAACATCCTACAAAAATAAAATTGTTTTTTAATGACTACAAGTATCAAACAGGCCTTAGAATCAACTAAAATATCTTTATTTAGTGAAGTTTTACTCTAAAGCTTGTCTTAGTTAGAATCAGGCATGCCAGGGCTCAAATTATCAAATGATAATTTACACCTAGGTGCTTTGACAGCATATGGCCCTTGGCCTTTTGCCTAACAACACAATAGGCATAAATCATTACCAAGTGATTCTCACCCTGTCATGTCTTATTGCTTAATTAATTTGTCTAAAATAGCTTTCCATGGGAACTTATGGCAAATGGATTTTGTTTCATGTATTTAACACGAGGGTCAGCACCCACCTCTCACTGTCAGGGAAAATGAAATAAACTCAGCCCCTCTGCTTTTTACAAAAACATTCTCTCTTCTACAAGGGCATTTCATTTTAGGTTCACAATATATACTGTCTTCTCTTAGCTGAGGTCTGTGACTGGTTATGGCTGCATGAAAAAATGTGATTTAACTATTTTTGCAGGGAAAGAGAGATCTCTAAAGAATATTAAAGGTGAATATAAATGACAGCAATGTGGCTACTGTATGAGATACTTGGAAGACCAAACATCTCTTTGATTTATTAATTTGGCCAAGAAAATGGAAACATCCTACCAACCTAACAGTTAACCGACTCATTTGTTTTGATTTAATCACTTTGTTCAAAGCAATTGGGGCATGCTCCAAAGGGCTCCAGATGAGATCCATAAGGGCTACCATAGACTTCACTGGGCTTTGAATTGTAGCAAATTCTAAGAGACAGGCCACTTTTTAAATTCAGCATGTTAACATTTGATTTACAATTGTAAGTCATAAATATGTCTGTCTTGATGATTGTCAAAAAGTTCACTAAGGCATGTTGTTTCCCTCTTCCCCCCAAATCCAAAATCTAAACTTTCACTTTTAAAGAATAGATTAGCAGTGTGGGAAAAGGGGAAACCTTGAACACATGGACTGAGAACGAACTAATTCAGTGTGCCTTCCTGAGTGTGTAAGTTGCCTGAAACAATAGGTCTAAGAGGTGCAAACAGCCCCGTTCATCTCAGTGAATAACTCTAAAATCTAAACAGGAAAATATGTCACCATTGTTTAACTATTTCATAGCCACTATGGATGTAGAGGCTCTCTACACCAACATCCCACACATAGATGGAATACAAGCTGTCAGGAACAGTATCCTTGATGATGCCACAGCACAACTGGTGGCTGAGCTCTGTGACTTTATCCTCACACACAACTATTTCAGATTTGGTGACAATATATACCTCCAAACCAGTGGCACTGCTATGGGCACCCGCATGGCCCCACAATATGCCAACATTTTTATGGCTGACCTGAAACAACGCTTCCTTCGCTCTCATCCACCAGCGCCCCTTCTCTACTTACGCTACTTTGATGACATCTTCATCATCTGGACCTATGGGAAGGAGGCTCTGGAAGAATTCCACCATGATTTCAACAATTTCCATCCCACCATCAACCTCAGCCTGGACCAGTCTACACAAGAGATCCACTTCCTGGACACTACGGTGCAAATAAATGATGGTCACATAAACACCACCCTATACCGAAAACCTACTGACCACTATGCCTATCTTCATGCCTCCAGCTTCCATCCCGGACACACCATACAATCCACTGTCTACAACCAAGCACTAAGGTACAACCGCATTTGCTCCAACCCCTCGGACAGAGACAAACACCTACAAGTTCTTCACCAAGCATTCTTGAAACTACAGTACCAACCCATGGAAGTGAGGAAACAGATTAACAGAGCCAGATGTGTACCCAGAAACCTTCTACTACAAGACAAGCCGAACAAAGAAACCAACAGAACATCACTGGCCAGTACCTACAGTCCTCAGCTAAAACCTCTCCAACGTATCATCAGTGATCTTTAACTCATCCTGGACAATGATCTCTCACTTTCACAGGCCTTGGGAGGCAGGCCAGTCCTCGCCCACAGACAACCCGCCAACCTGAAGCAAATTCTCACCAGCAACTATATACCACACCACGGTAACTCTAACTCAGGAACCAATCCCTGCAACAAACCTTGGTGCCAACTCTGCCCACATATGTACACCAGTGACACCATCACAGGACCTAACCAGATCAGCCACACCATCATGGGTTCATTCACCTGCACATCTACCAATGTAATATATGCCATCATGTGCCAGCAATGCCCATGAGCTATATACTTTGGCCAAACTGGAGAGTCCCTACGTAAAAGAATAAATGGACACAAATCAGATATCAAGAATGGTAATATATAAAAACCTATAGGAGAACACTTCGATCTCCCTGGACACCCAGGAGCAGATTTAAAGGTAGCCATCCTGCAACAAAAAAACTTCAAGAACAGACTCCAAAGAGAAACTGCTGAGCTACAGTTCATCTGCAAATTTGACATCATCAGCATAGGATTAAACAAAGACTGTGAATGGCTAGCCAACTACAAAAGCAGTTTCTCCTCTCTTGGGGTATGTCTAGAGTACATCCCTCTGTCGCCAGAGGGATGCAAATTAGACATACCGACATTGCAAATGAAGCGGGGATTTAAATATCCCGTGCTTCATCTGAATAAAAATGGCTGCCGCGTTTTGCCAAGTCAGCACTTTGTCCGCAAAAAGCGGCTGTCAAGACAAAGAAAGCCTTTGTCGACCGATCCTGTAAACCTCATTTTACGAGGCATAAGGGATCGGTTGACAAAGGCTTTCTTTGTCGCCCGATCCCCCTCTTGAAAGCCGCTTTTTGCCGACAAAGTGCTGACTCGGCAAAATGTGGTGGTCATTTTTATTCAGATGAAGCGCGGGATATTTAAATCCCCACTTCATTTGCAATGTCGATATGTCTAATTACATCCCTCTGGCGACAGAGGGATGTAGTCTAGACATACCGTTGGTGTTCACACTTCCACATCCACTGCTAGAAGTGGGCCTCATCTCCCCTGCCTGAATTGACCTCGTTCTCTCTAGTCTTACTCTTGATTGGTACTTTTTTCTTATGCCTGTATATTTATACCTGCCTCTGGAATTTCCACTACATGCATCTGACAAAGTGGGTCTTTGCCCACGAAAGCTTATGCTCCAATAAATCTGTTAGTCTATAAGGTGCCACAGGACTCCTTGTCGCTATTTCATTGTTGGTTATTTAAGCAGAAATGTCCACCTGATGATATATAACAACTGAATTTGAGGACAAACCTGCATGGATACTGCAAGGATTAAATCTCTTGCATATGAATCATATACAGTTTATCTTTCACAACTATTAAGCTCCAAATCTCGTTAACTTTCAAATTTATTTTAAGGATAGATAGTCCCTAGAATAATAAAGCATTTTGCCAAGAAAAGAACTAACTAGTACTATTGGGTTGATAGTCAATATTGTACGAGGACTCAAGTGTGTTTAAAGAGACATAAAGGAACTAACTACAGGTTGAACTGCTCTAGTCTAGCACTCTGTGATCTGGCAACATCCATGGTCTGACATGATTTCAGTTAGCTGGATGTCCACTTATCATGGGTGTGGCCAAGTTTCCCATGGTCCCATGAAGCTTGTTTACAGCAACCAGTAATGACTCTCAGTGCTCTGTGCTGTTATTTAGCTCTAATTTACCCTTACATGTCTTCTCAGAGCCCATTAAGGAGTGGAAGTGTTGGTATTGCTGCTAGACAACCTTGACCTCCCGTGCTTTGGCAAATTCTCTGGTTTGGCACCAGCCAGGTCTCAAGGTGCCGGACTAAAGAAGTTCAAAACTACGTAAGAATTATTTTTCTATTCAATTTAGTAACTATTCCTCACAACTCAGTGTTTTCCTCTATTGCAATGATGGCAGCAGAGCTGAAACGCAAGTAGGTTACACCTGTACAATGCCGGGCAATCGAAAAGCTGGAGGGAATAGTACAAGTAGTGTTATTTTTCTGTTAATAAATAATCCATGTTGAGATCACAACTTCCCTCAAATGTTGTCAAATGTCTGAATGATTTTTGGGCTGTAGCTTGTTCATGTTCAAGTACAGGGACTGTTTGGCTTGGGCACGCAGACCACATTTCTGTTCTTTGAGTGGAAGACTGTAACTTGGGTACTTGTTGAGAGTATGTAGTTACCCAATTTAAATGTGCTTTCCAGGAATCTTCTGGACACTTAAAAAAATCGTAACTTTTCAAACAGTAAAGGGGCACATACTGGTTAGGAAGGTAATGACATGCAGGAATGCCAGAGGATGACGTTTATTGCCTGGCCCTAGTTGCATGACGTGAATCAAAGTCATTAAGTCACCCTAGCTTGCCTGGATCTGGCCCCCGAAGCTCAGGACATTGAGGAGATGGTGCTGGCACTGCAGCCCAGTTCCTCACCCCTCAGCCACTGCCCCATTGTAGGGCTGGAGAATATAAAATCTATTAGCCAGGGTGCCCCCACCCCAGGCTCTGGTATGTGAGGGAAATGTGGGGAGTGTCTTTCTCCTTCTCAGTCAGGGGCCACGCGTCAGTGAAGGGCTTTTTTTTGCTTCTCATTTGTGTGTGGCCCCTGACTGATTTTTCTATGGGTCAGTGGACCCCGACTCAAAAAAGGTGCCCCACCCCTACGTTAAGTGATCCTGGGATTTGCAGTACCCTGTATAAGGTTCTGACTTTCAGTTGACATTTTCAGTGAAAATATGTGACCCTTTCTGCAACGAGATGCTGATTTTTTTCCTTCATCACAGGGGCTCCACATACTGTAAGGGTTGTGTGTCTCACCATTCAGCTACAGAGTCCAGAAGCAACTTGAGCAGTAGTTGGCAGAGGAGACATGTATTATTTCCCTGAGCCCTGCACTTCATAAGCTGAGGGAATAACCAGACCATTCTTACAACTGCGTGTTGGACCAACCTCACCGTCTCTTCCAAGTATGAATTGTATAGACAAAGTCGTAAAGACTTCATAAGTAATTTTATCAGCCAGTTCCAGGTCTGAACTGAAGATATGTTGTTTACTGTTTTCTCAGATGTTTTGCTGGGGTTGGCTTGCCTTGTGCCAAGATGGCGGATTCCTCTACCGAAACAGGGTGCCACTTACTGCTCATGATGGCTCCCTAGCTTTTGAGTGATGTAGTTATTATGGACCAAACCTCCAGTGTCGATGAGAGGTCTTCCCTGTTGACATAGCTTCCTCGTCTTGGGGATGTTGGGAGAAGCTCTTCCCTTGGCTTATGTTATCTCCACAAGCCCTTCAGTGTGGCTCTGTAGAGGCAATACAGGAGGAAAACAGGTCTTACTATTGGCAGATGATTCCATTTTATAACAATCCAAGCTAATATTTCAAATCTTTTACCAGTGGTGAATGTCTTTACATTTATCGTAGCCTTCAAGATCCCTATTTAGCAGAAAAGTTCCTCGATGCTCTAACAGGGGAATCCCATTTATGCATCTCAACTATTCACCATCATAGTTAGTCGAGCCACGGATAAACATTTTTCTTGCAAGATGCAGGCGATTCCTATACTGACTAGTTCTGCTGAACTTCAAAGATGATTTGAGAGTAGCACAATTGATCCTTATTTGCTGCCACAGGCTTTCTTTTAAATGCATAGCTAATCTAGTCTTGTGTTTTGCATCCAGGACTGCCAGAGGATGAGCTGCGATCCTCGCTGGCAAATTAAGAGACACTCCACACGGACCACCCAGAATCTGTCCTCTGTGATCATGGGGAATGCAGCCTTGATGAAAGATTGTCTCTTCTACTCATGTTTGTTTTAAACGTTAAAAAAACAAAGATTCATCTAAGCCCCTATCAATCATCCTGACAAAGGCTGTCTTGCTCCTCCTAGCCTCAAGATAGTAATGATGAATTCTCTCTAGCTACAGGCAAGTTCTGCTGCAAGAAAAAGCTCTGGGTTGTTGCATTTATTCTTGGGTTCCAAAAATGCATTCAATCGACATCATTAATGCATTTCTTTGAACAATGTGGTCTTGGCTCTTGCAAGAACATGCCTCACTTTCCCCTGATTTACTGAATTTATTTAATATGAAGTATAATATGCTTAATTTCTCAGTAAAATATGTGTTTTTTCCTGTTCACCGATGCTGTCTTTGGGTTTTCTTTAACGATGCCCACGTGGCAATTTATTTTTCTTTCTAAAGACATGTGAGCAGGCCCAATAACAGGAATTCTGAGCCTCAGGGCAGAAAAGTCAAGGGGCCCCCATGCACACACAAACCATGCCTGTGCCGATGTGATCCACCTGACATTTGCATAGTGCTGATCCTGTGCCGGCTGATGCCCAGCAAACTGCCAGCTGTGCTGCTGAGCACACTCTTCTAGCATTGCCAGGGCTTCCACATACATATCCAGTAGGGTTGCCAACTGTCTAAATGTGCAAATCCAAAGACCTGTGTCCCATCCCTTCCCTGAGACATGCGCTGTCCTGTTCTTCCTCTGAGGCCCCACTCCCACTCATTCTATCCACTTTCCTCTGTCGCTTGTTTTTCCTCACTTTCAATCATTTTCACCAGGCTAGGGCAGGGAGTTGTGGTGCGGGGGGGGGGGAGCTAAAGGAGCGCAAGCTCTAGGCTGGGGCAGGAGATTGGAGTGCAGGAGGGGGCTAGGGGTTGGTGTTTACCTTGGGTGCCTCCCAAAGCACACCTCTCTGACAGTAGCTTCTAGGAGGGGCCAGAGGGTCTCCATATGCTGCTGCCCATGGTTCCCAGCCAATAGGTGCTATGGAGTCAGTGCTTGGGGCAAGGGCAGAGTACAGAGCCCTCCTCCTCCCCAGGGGCTGCAGGTTCATGCCAGCCACTTCCACAAGTGGTGCGGGGCAAGGGTGGGCAGGGAATCCTGGCTCCTTCACCCTGCTGGGCTCACAATGGTGGCTATATAGATATGTCAGGCTGAGGCGATCTGGCCACACTTGGGACATGTTTCGTAATTTCTTTGGCAAGCCTTCTACATAAGTTGTGGAATAACCCTGCCTATGATCTAGGAAATAAACCATCTACATTCCGTTCATCTTATAGGGTCATGCTACTCTGACTGTAAAATATAGCATGGAGGGATTCCCTGCTTATTTTCTCTCGAATATTCCATTTCTACTCTGCTCAAGTGAAATGGCATTTTTTCTTACTCCTGACCTGTATACTCATCCTGTGATCTGAAGGCCAAATTGTGCTCATTCTGCCTGTGCCACACTCCCATTGTGAAAGATTTTGCCTCAGCCAACATTTGTGCAGCCGCATCATCTTTGATGGCTCCTTTCCTTTCCCCTTCCTTTCTCTGCTTGACTCTATCCTCCTGAAAAGCCATATATATATTGTGACAGACCCAAACCAGCAGGCTGCCACACTCTAACGGAGGACAGATATACAGCATGCTGGGTTTGTCTTCCCTGAGTAAGCTCAAAGCCTATGTCTACACTGGCGGGTTCTTGTGCAAGAACAGCTGTTCTTCCGCAGAGCATTCACACTGCCCATCTGCTCTCATGCAAGAAGGTTTAGAGTAAAGTGTGATAGAAGAGGGCTTCTTGTGCAAGAGCTTCGCTCTTTTCTAACAAGTGTAAGCTCTCTTGCACAAGAGGGCAGTGTGGACGCGCGGCAGGGGTTTCTTGCGCAAGAAAGCCCTATGGCTAAAATGGCCACCAGAGCTTTCTTGCGCAAGAGAGCATCCACACTGCCATGGATGCTCTTGCGCAAAAGCACATGACAGTGTGGACATGTTCTTGCGCAAGAACCCGCCAGTGTAGACATAGCCCTAGAGACTTCTGCCACGAAATGAACGCAGGCAGACACCTGGGGCTAATTAATGACTTGCCTGAAGGAGCAACCTAATTAAACATCTGCTGCCAATTAAAGTCTGTGGGGCTGCTTTAAAAGGTTTCCCCCAGGTATGGAGGGGGGAAGACAGAGAGTGACAGATTAGAAGGAGGAAGTGTGGTACAAAAGAGCTGTGTGTGGGTGAGCTGAGGACTGGCTAGCAGGTACCAGAGGGAAGGCACTTGGAGGGTTTGTTTGGGGAAGCAGCCCAGGGAAAAAGCTACCAGACTGGAAACAAAACAACCCTGTATGTTGCTGCTGTCTTAGGGTCCCTGGGCCAGAACCTGGAGTAGTAGGTAGGTCCAGGTTCCCCTCCAAACCTCCTGCACGCCAACACAGAGACTGCCCTGAGAAGGGAGACCAGGACTACAGAGGTCTCTGCACGAAGCACCCTTCCCCCCTCCCCTCAGGCTCGTAGTTATTCACACATGCCCATGGCCCCTGTAGCCTGTGCAGGGCAGAGCAGGCAGGGAAGCTCCTGGTCAGAGCCAGGTTCTGGCACTCCAGTCCCTCCCTCCCCCAACCCTCTGCTCTCTACTCCTGCTGCCCTACCCCACATACCCCAAACCTTCTGCCCCCATCTGTACTCATAACCCCTCCCAGACTTGCACCCCAATCACCTGCCCCAGGTCACCATCTCCTCCTGTCCTAGTTCACAGCCCAAACCCCTGCACCCCAGTCCAGTACCCAGGTCACAATTGCCTCCTTCACCCAAACACCCTCCCAGATCCCCTCTTACATCCCAGTCCCAAATCTGCACCGTCCTTTGTGGGTAATGAATCTGAGGAACTGTCCCGGATTGAGGTGTCATTAGAGGAGGTTTTGGAACAAATAGAAAAACTTAATGTTAACAAATCTCCGGGACCGGATGGCATTCATCCAAGGGTTCTAAAAGAACTCAAATGGGAAATTGCTGAACTATTATCTGTGGTTTGTAACCTATCCCTTAAATCGGCTTCCGTACCTAATGACTGGAAGGTAGCCAACGTGACACCAATATTTAAAAAGGGCTCTAGAGGCGATCCGGGCAATTACAGACCGGTAAGTCTAACTTCAGTACCGGGCAAATTAGTCGAAACAATAGTAAAGAATAAAATTGTGAAGCATGTAGAAGAACATAATTTGTTGGACAAAAGTCAACATGGGTTTTGTAAAGGGAAATCCTGTCTTACTAATCTATTAGAGTTCTTCGAAGGGGTTAACAAACATGCGGACAAGGGGGATCCAGTAGATATAGTATACTTAGATTTCCAGAAAGCCTTTGACAAGGTCCCTCACCAAAGGCTCTTGTGTAAATTACATGGCCATGGGATAAGAGGGAAGGTCCTTTCTTGGATTGAGAACTGGTTAAAAGACAGGAAACAAAGGGTAGGAATAAATGGTAAAGTTTCAGAGTGGAGAGGGGTAACTAGTGGTGTCCCCCAAGGGTCAGTCCTAGGACCAATCCTGTTCAACTTATTCATAAATGATCTGGAGAAAGGGGTAAGCAGTGAGGTGGTAAAGTTTGCGGATGATACCAAACTGTTTAGGATAGTCAAGACAGAAGCAGACTGTAAGGGACTCCAAGAAGATCTCACCAAACTGAGTGATTGGGCAACAAAATGGCAAATGAAATTTAATGTGGATAAGTGTAAAGTAATGCACATTGGGAAAAATAACCCCAACTATACGTACAGTATGATGGGGGCTAATTTGGCTACGACAAATCAGGAAAGAGATCTTGGAGTTATCGTGGACAGTTCTCTGAAAACTTCCACACAGTGTGCAGCGGCGGTCAAAAAGGCAAATAGGATGCTAGGTATTATTAAGAAAGGGATAGAAAATAAGACCCGGAATATCTTACTGCCCCTGTATAAAACTATGGTACGCCCACATCTTGAATACTGTGTACAGATGTGGTCTCCTCACCTCAAAAAAGATATTTTGGCCTTGGAAAGGGTTCAGAAAAGGGCAACTAAATTGATTAGGGGTTTGGAACGGGTCCCATATGAGGAGAGGTTAAAGCGACTGGGACTTTTCAGTTTAGAAAAGAGGAGACTGAGGGGGGATATGATAGAGGTGTATAAAATCATGAGTGGTATGGAGAGGGCCGATAAAGAAAAGTTATTTATTAGTTCCCTAAATAGAAGAACTAGAGGACACCAAATGAAATTAATGGGTAGCAGGTTTAAAACTAATAAAAGAAAGTTCTTCTTCACACAGCGTGTAGTCAGCATGTGGAACTCCTTGCCAGAGGAGGCTGTGAAGGCTAGGACTATAACAGAGTTTAAAGAGAAGCTAGATAATTTCATGGAGGTTAGGTCCATAAAAGGCTATTAGCCAGGGGATAAAATGGTGTCCTTGGCCTCTGTTTGACAGAGGCTGGAGAGGGATGGCAGGAGACAAAGCGCTTGATCATTGTCTTCGGTCCACCCCCTCTGGGGCACCTGGTGCTGGCCACTGTCGGCAGACAGGATACTGGGCTAGATGGACCTTTGGTCTGACCCGGTACGGCCGTTCTTATGTTCTTATGTTCTTATGTCCCTTACCCCACGTTCCCTTCTGCACCCAACCTTCATCCCAGACCCTGGACCTCCTCCATTAATATGGAAGAGTGCGGCCCCTTGACCAATTTCCAATATCTTGGAGTGCCCTCCCCATCAAAAATTATTGCCCCCTCCCAGTCTGAGGGGTGTAAATTTAATAACTTTGACAGGAGCAAAAGAGGATTTTTGTACTCCTGTTGAAGCCATCCTACCATCTCCCATTCAATCAATGTGTTGTGAAGGAGACTATATTGACTTGTTTCAGGAGAGTGCAGTATATTGCAGTGAGAGTGAAATGTTCCCTGAGCTTCATTCTAATGCACACTCAGATTTGATCTCTGCTACCAGTTTGTCAGTAGAATGATGACACTCAGGCTGTGTCTACTGTTCTGGCACTCCAGGCCCTCCCTCCCCCAGCCTTCTTGCGCAAGTATGGCTGTTCTTGTGCAAGAATCTGCAGAGCGTCCACACTGCCTGCCCACTCTTGTGCAAGGAAATTTACACTGCGGCGTGGTCAGAGAGGGCTTCTTGCGCAAGAGTTACGCTCTTTTCTAACAGGTGTAAGCCCTCTTGCGCAGGAGCTCTTGCGCAAGAGGGCAGTGTGGACGCTCGGCAGGGATTTCTTGCGCAAGACAGCCCTATGGCTAAAATGGCCATCGGAGCTTTCTTGCGCAAGAGAGCGCCCACACTGCCATGGGCGCTCTTGCACAAAAGCACAGCTCGCACATGGCAGTGTGGACGTTTTCTTGCGCAAGACTTCTTGCACAAGAACCCTTGCGCAAGATGTTCTTGCGCAAGAAGCCGCCAGTGTAGACATAGCCTCAGGGGTATGAAAAATCCCCACCTCTGAGCAATGTTGTTATTACAGATCTAACTTGCATTGTCCAATGAGAGGTCTTCCCTGTTGACATAGCTACTCCCTCTTGGGGATGTGGAGTATCTACACAGATGCGGGAAGTTCTCCCTTGGCGTATGTTGCGTCTACACTAAGTGCTAGAATGGTGCGGCTGTGCTGGTGTGCCTGCACCACTGCAGTGCTGTAAGTGTAGACAAAACCTTAGTTTGGGCTTAAGCTAAGCCTCCCCTCAGCATTAGGATTCAAGGGGCTGTGGAGTTGCAAGCTAGCTCCATGCAACCATATAAATATACAAATAAACTGTAGGGTTTCTAATGAGAGATAGAGTGAGAGAGAGAACTCACTTTCCCAGTTGCGAGTAGTCCAATAACAGCTTAGAGACTAACAAAAATATATGTATAATATTATGAGCATTCAGGTTTTGCCCACGAACTTTAGTCTCTAAAGTGCTATGGGACTACTCGTTATTTTTTAAAGTTACAGACTAACATGGCTACCCCCCCTGAGACTTTCCCAGGTACCTAATTCCTGTGCAAAGTCCGTGATGGAAAAGTGCTCCATTGCTTTATTTATTATTCAAATTCTTAACGTGCTGGCTATTCTACTATATCTTTCTTGGTACCTGCCATTGTATTTGAAGTAGAATCTGGGAACACTTTCTACAAAAAGCCTTCTCAAAAGTTCAGAATAAAACAGTCTCATTTGAAAAGCGAGTGTAAAGCTTGAAAAGAAAAAAACCCTTATGCCTTCAGTTTGCTATTCATCCACTTGACGTGATAATACTGCTATTATCATCACAGTCGACATGAAGTCGGTATAATTAACTGAAAGGAATGCACCACTTAGGATCTGAGGCGTTTGATCCTGCAATGTACTGAACTACTCATCAAAGGTGCTGAGTCCCTTCAATTCTCATTATCGTCAGTGGGAGATGTGGGCTCTCAGCCCTTAGCAGATGATGTTCAGCATTTCCAGGATTGGGCCATTAAATAGTGACAGTGGGGCTATAACTGTTTTGTGTTTCAAGGAGCTGCTGTTTCATAAATTGTAATGGTCTTTAAAAAAATAAAGTAGCAGTAGGGACAGTTCTATTAGACAAAAAACATTTCCGTTAAAACAAAGCCCTGCAAAAGATGTTTACCCACCTTCTTTTCGTCCTTATTTGTCATCTGAAAAAAGTACATCTGGCAACACAAGGCTACCACAGCTAAAAGCGTGGGAGGCATTGTAGGAAATAAAAATGCTGTTTATTTTCTTCAGTGCCATAAAGGGTTTAAAGTATATTCTCCAACACACTGTCCTTCAGTAAGTGTCACTCACTGTACCTAGGTTTTGCTGACAAATTCTATAATACACTTCCCTAAGTTTATGTCATAAGCACAGAGGAAGAGCCTATTACTCCAACAATGTATTGACTCAGAAACCGTGTTTTTTTTAAAGAATTACAACGAATGCTAAGAATCTTACAGGAAGGGTACTTTTACTTATTTTGTCCTATATTTACAGAATGCAGCTTTGCTCCCCCCACCCCCTTTACTCACTATGTGTGTCATCTTCTGACAGAAATAGGAACCATATGGATGCAGAAGTGGGTTCCCTGAGCCCTAGAGTGCCTTTAGCCAGTTCACTTGAAATCTAGAGTCTGTCCTGTCCTATCACCCAGCAGCAATAGAACATTTGTTCCCTGAAGGCCCGGCGTGCTGCCAGCAGCAGGTGTTAGGCTGTCCTCTGGGATAAAGGCAGCAGGCATGGGCATTGATGTGTGCCTATGACAAGATGTTGCAAATCTGCTCTCATAGCGACAGTGACAGCATCTGGGACAGAGTTGTGAGTCACCATTCTGCAACCATTAAAAACCAGTTGCCAGCCCTTTCATAATAATAAATTAAAATATCACTCTCAGTTGTGTTGGTTTCATGAAAGATCCTCTCCCCCCTCCCCAAAAATGCACTCACAAACAGTGTCAGTCCATATGTTATCAGATAGATTGTCTATAAAATGGAGAGGGTTGATTGTTGTTACACAGAAGATTTGTGGCTATTTTTCAAAATACACTTTGAAAATGTCTCATGGAAAAACACAATCAAGAAAAAAGTGTGTAAGAAAAAATAAAAATGATAGTGTCTAGGAACACTAATCCCTTTAGATTTGTTCATTCTTTGGCAATAGAAAATTCAGACACTGACCCAGTCAAGGCCCTGAACATTTTTGTTCTCATGCTTAATTTTACTCCCACAGAGCTGTGGGATCTCAGATGTTTAAAGGCAAGCACTTTGTATGCATCAGGAGCTATGTTAGGATCTGCTTCTCTTTGATTTGTATATTGGGAAACTGAAATCCGACAGTTACCACCAATCTCTTACTAAGTGCCTGGCTTTGAAAATATTTGTAGGCAACAGAGATCATGATTTTCCAGAAAGTTTGCATTGGATTTGAGCATGGATCAAGGTCAACTAACCTCCCCTCCCCCCACAACCACTAAACTATGCAACAAAAACAAGAATAAAATTGTCTCTTGATTTCATTGCTGTTTTCAGTCTATACAGGATCCTTTTTGTTAGCTAAGGCATGACGCAGTTGTTAGTGTCTAAGGTGTAACCTAGTTGAAGAAAATCATTGATGCCTGTAACCCAACATAATTTGACTATAGTGTGGGCTCCTGAGTGGGGCTGAGGATGAGAGTTTTGGGGCATAGAAGGGGCCGCTGGCTTTTGGGGGGGGTCAGGGCTGAGGCAAGAGGAGCTTATCTCGAGTGGCTCCCAGTCAGCAGCGCAGCAGGGTTGCTAAGGCAGGCTTCCCGCCTCTCCTCGCACCGCAGACCATGCTGCACCCAGAAGCAGCCAGCAACAGGTCTCTAGCCTGGGAGTGTAGAGCTAGTGCTTAGGGCAGGGTTAGTGTGCGGAGCCCTGTGTGCTCTCCCTCCCTCAAGAGCCAGGCCTGTTTGGGGCACAGTGCAGTCTGCGGTGCCAGGACAGGCAGGTAGCTGCCTTAGCTCCCCCACTAGTCACCTGATTCCCCTGCAGGAACAAGACCCAGTGCCTGACATTCCACAGCCCAGCTTGAAAACCACTGGTATAAGGTGCCACAGGACTACTCGTTGTTTTTAGCCTGACAAAAGTCTCTGTAGCCATGTATATACCAGACCTTTCTTCTTATTGACTTTTGTTAAATATAAATATAACTAGAGAAATAAATGATTGGGACTTGCCCTGATTAGTAATTCTTTGTTAGCAAGGTTATTGCTTTGATATTTTGGGTGAAACTAGTGATGTCAGTTGCAAAACTCCCATTAACTGCAACAGCACCTGGGTCTCCCCCATAGATCCTTGTCCCAGTCCTCCAGCCTGAGCATTGATGTGTAGGCTACAATGCAATATGAGGATCAAATTGAGAATACTGAAGGCAGAACCAATCTGCAGAGGTTGGAGAAAGAGGTGCACCGGGCCTAGAGACATTATCTCCTCTACCCAATGATGGGGTGAACATATTTACCAGTGGGCCCTGCTTTGTGAAAAAGTGACGTACAGATAGGCTGAAAGATGATACGTGTGTCAGTAAAGCGTAGATTTCACAGTACACACCTGGATCAACAAAAAGACATGTTTATAATAACAAATTTACACATAGGTAGAGTGAGAAAAATCCTAACATGAGAATGTATTAGAGTCAAATTCCAGGGCCAATATTAGGAACTCGGCAGGGCGCAGAATATGGGCACAGGTGGGGTCCAGTGCAGCAGCACTAGGGAATCATCCAGTTGCCCTCATTACTTCCTGTGCTTCCTTCTAGCTTAAATAGCATGGCTGGGCCAATTGGTGGAGCCATGCAGCCTTCCAATCAAGGCTTCCAGTAGTGCCTTGTCTGTGAGTGTAGTCTTGCTAGCTGAGCAGCCTGCCTGTTTCAGCAGATGTTGGGTTGGGTCCAGGATGCACCTCTCCAGTGTGGCACTGTCTGGTCTGGCAACATCTGTGGTCCTGCATGATTTTAATTAGCCAGATGTCCACTTATCATGGGTGTGGCCAAGTTTCCCGTGGCCCCATGAAGTTTGTTTACAACCACCAGTTCTGGCTCTCCATGTTCTGTGCTGTTATTTAGCTCTGATTTACCCCTACATGTCTTCTAAGAGCCCAGTAAACAGTGGAAGTGTTGGTAATGTGACTAGACAATATTAACCACCCGTGTTTTGGCAAATTCTCTGGTTTGGCACCAGTCAGGTCATGAGGATGCCAGACTAAAGAGAATCAACCTGTATGCAATATATACACCCACACAAAATTGGGAGTTTATTAAGGTTTTGTATCTCACCTATTCCATCCAATCATACAACTTTACACTTTTGATACATGATTTGGAGTTCATTCTATATTACATCATAAAAAGCCTATGTAATTTTTAATAAGAGATGGTTCCTGGCCTAAGTGGACAAGGCAGACAGAAGGTGGGAAAAGGAACAGAGACATAAATAGATGAAGTGGCTTGCCCAAGGACACAAAGCAGTAGGTGCCAGAGCTGGAAACAAAACTCATGTCTCCTACATGCCAATGCAATGCCCTGCCCATTGGGCTGCACTGCCTCTCCTGACAGCTAGACAATACAATGATAGCGCCCATTGTGAGAGAGACAACATCTCACTGAATGGAAGACACTGAAGTAGAGACTTCTAGACATTGCTTTGAACTGTCAACATATGAGTTCCATTGTCTAATTATTATTTATTTAGCTATCGAAGGATGAGATCCTGAGATGTGCAGAGTACCAGACAGACCAACTGAGCTCAGCTGGAGCTGCTGATGAGCAGAAGTTTTGCAACTATCATTACAGTTTCCCTTTCATCTCATGCCTCATTTGCTCACGTCCTGCCCATGTTAGACCAGACTTTCAAAGCGAGACATGTGCAATAGTATCTGCATGCACCTCAGTTTTATACCCCAGCCTGTTCTGTTTAGCTTAGAAAATAAACGATCCCTCCCATCCCAAAGTGAAAAATACAGACATGGAAAAAGATGAACGGTTTACTGAGACTTTTAATAAACAAACCCCATACCATGCCTGTTTGATGTATCAGCTGTGGATCTTCTGTGTTTTAAAATGTCTCCTCTGTAAATCAGCAGCATGCGGAAACAAAAATGGAAAACAAAAACAAAGAGAAAGCGGTGCTAATTAAGTGGTCAGTGTGGCCACCACCATACTACACTTTAAAATATACCTCCTGTCTTTGCTGGTCTGTTATACAGTGTTGCTTTGCTTTGTTACAGAGTTGGATGGATTTCTAGAGATTTCACCACAAGGATAATCTTCAACTGAAAATTAATTTTTAATTCCTGGCAGCTCCAGGACAATCCTGGAGGGGTTGGCGACCCTCTGATTTGCAAGAACTAGAGTAAGACTAAGTAAGTTTTTGCTTAGTTTTGAGTCCTGCCATTGATATCAGAGTAAGATGAACTTGTTGATCTAAAGTCCAATGTTTTCCTCTCCCAGTGGGTGCTGTTTTTTATACAGCGTGTTTTCACCATAATTGCCCAATTTAAGGAATCTCTCAGTCCCCCACCTGTAAAATGGGGATAATAGTGCCTCAGCTCCCCAGGATGTTGTGAAAATAAATTTGTTACTGTATGTGAAACACTCAGACACAGTTGTGATGGAAACCTCAGACAAGCTCATGAAGAAATTAACAATTCTGTCTACAGAGTAGATTTTGAGTAATGTACTGTGTGTGAAGCTGAGGACCACGCATTGAATGAAGAGCATAAAACAACATGCTGAATGACTGACTGTTCATTAGGAGAGCACCATTCACCATGAGTACTGATTGAGACAGGAGTCTTATGGGAAAAATAACACATAGTCATGATACAAATGCATGGAAGGGCTGAATTAAGGTTGTACAGGTAACCTTAAATTGGTCATTTCCTAATTTTTGAATGTGAGACAGCAATAGTAATAATGTTCTTTTAATGTAGTTTTGTGCATGTAAAAGCTATACAGGGAGTATTTTTCACAAATAACATTTTCTCTGCTAGTTCAAAATAGGAAGAGTGATGACTTGTGGAAAGGGTGTGGATATTCAGAAGAGTGGTTTTATGATAAAGCCATGCTCACCTAGTTACAGTTTAGTTACACTTGAAAGTTAATTTGGATCTAAGGTAGGGTGTGAATGTAAAGTGCAATAGATATTCTTGAATAGCTATGTAGGTAGACAACTTATTCAGAAGAGGAGGGCATTGAGTGGCATGATGGCAGCAGTACATTCAAATTCAAGGGAAGGATGCATTTTGTACTGGACACATGAGAACCGTTGCAGAATGAGGGGAAGGAGCACAAGTTGTAAGCTATCACCAATAGAGCAGGTTTATACTGCAATTGCAGGGGTTGGGTTTTGGCAGAAAATAAAATTGGAAACCACAAAAAGAAATGGAGAACAGATGAAAATGGTAAACAAATGGCAGAAACTCACAGACAATTTATACTCTGTGCTGAAAGCAAAACTTGAAAAATATTCGAAAAAGTCAGCAAACAAGTAAAAGTTGCTTGGCAAGCACCCGTAGACCTGGCAACTACCCTCAGCAAGGTGACAATATTGTGACAACAATCTGTGTGTAAGAACCTGTACATGAAAAAACTATGTCAGTGTTTTAAGCCAGTGGTTTTTATTCTTTTCCCTACCAGTCGCATGCACCCGTGTTACAACAGAAAATTATTTCAGGACCCCCATCTCATCTAGCTCTACTGAATGGAAACCTCTGTGTCAAGACTCTATGTATTTAAGCAATGCCACATCCCTTGGCAGCAGCAATACAATGTTAGTTGATTTCAGATTTATGTATTTTTGGTCTGCAAGATTCCTGTACCACAGAACAATTGAAACTGTGGCTGTCAGGATGCATACACTGTTTTATTTAAACTATCAGAGGAAGCTGTGTAGAAGATGGACTGGGGAAGATTCTAGGCATGAGGTCTAAAGTGAAGCAAAAAGAAAAAATGTAACAATGAAAAGCACGGTTTCCTTTATTGTAATGAAGTTCCTTTTTTATTGGTGTTATTAGATGGTTCTTTGCCATTGTCACATAGAGTAGCTTGTGCATAGGTAGTTTTGCCTCTAGGACAGATTTTATTTTCCCTTATCTCCTAGAGATTCTAGAAAACTAGAAGTATAAGTACTCCAGGCAGAATTTATTGTATATACTCTTACCAGTATGTACTTTGACTTAATTGAAAGTTTTGCCTGAATTAATGTTTACTGAGTAAGGACATAATGATTGGGTCCATAAATCATTCTTTTTCTAAAAGAACACATTGGAGTAAAACAGCAGTAGAGTTGTACAATTTCATTAAAAATGAATCCCTGGATACTGGAATTCTTATATCTGTCCTTCTACTTGCTTGATTTGAGCTCTGGACCCTTTAAATAGCCACCAGAGAGAGCACTGCATGCTCCAGGCAGTACTTAGGGTTGGCTGGGAGGGTGTGCCGTAGTCCGGGTGGTGCTGAGGGTTGGCTGCAGTGACCCCACCCCTTCTGACGGAGGCCCCACTCCTCCCCACCTTGCCCAGGGGCCCAGCAAGGCTGTCAGTCCCTATGGTGATGCATAGCTTTGTCATGCTAGATGATCCCAATGGTTTCTTCTGGTCTGAAATCTTCAGACCTGACTCTTATTTACATTAAGGGCCCTACTCATCAGGCAACGTGAAGGAGCTGCAAGGTGGGTATAAGTTACAGAGTGGAAATACGTCTTAGTGTAAATTAGAAGCAGGGCCCACTAATATCACCATCCCATCACAGCTGTCACTTAATTATTTGGTGGTTGAGACAGATGGGGCCCACCCAGCCTGTCTTAAATGCTGCTATATGTTTTTACTGTGGAAACAAACCTGTGTACAAATTTCTCTGAAATCCTGATCTACATCAACTGCTGAGTAACATGACAGGAATTCTTGCTTCTGTTCAGACTTAGGTTTTTTAGGTGTTGTATGCTCAGAACAAGATATCAGCTGGTGTAAATCAGTCCCACTCTGCTATTGTCAATGGGCTAGGCTGAATTATACCATCGGAGGCTCTGACTCTGCAATATGTAGTGTATTGTGTAAGCAGGGCTTTCAGTATTCTTTTCATATATCTGCCTCTTGGACTCTGACCTGCAAGATGCTGTAGAAAAATATATCTTGAATATATTTGTTGCTACATGACAGGCACCTGGCAATTTTGGATTATTTGTCCAGTCTTCTGTGGGTTCCTTTGTCTAACAGCCTGGGATTCCTCTAGGTTGCCTATCTGTTATGAGTGCTCTGTTCTGTGTCTTTAGGCAAATGATCTCAACCCTGTTAGTCGCAGTCCTCTACCCC
Organism: Pelochelys cantorii; assembly: GCA_032595735.1. NCBI lineage: Eukaryota > Metazoa > Chordata > Testudines > Trionychidae > Pelochelys > Pelochelys cantorii. The sequence goes on from CM064334.1 coordinate 50,669,760, forward strand.
AACCAACTACAGTGATTCAGACTCAGATCTGTATGATCTTTCGCTTCTTGCATTTCAAAATCATATCTCTTTGTACAACATCCCAGAATAACTAAAAGATACTTCTTGGCACATCTGACACACTTTTTATGACTCTCTAATCCTAGTGCCATGGGATGTGATTGATTCTCATCAAAGAATTATTCATGTAAAATCCCATATTTGTGAATGTCCAGAACATGGGTCAGTCCTGCCACTGCATGGCTCTTATAAACCCTCCCCTCCCACCCACTCTTTGAATGTGGTAATGAAAATACTATTAAGTCTAAAAACCAGCTCTCTCCTTTCTTCCTTGGGATATGCCTGCTTGTTCTAGTGACTTCACCCCCTACATTACAGCGCATAACACATAGGGGTTTAAATGGGGCCATTGAGAGGAAAAAGGCGAATTGCTAACATCTGTTTTTTCTGCACTGCTGAATGAAAAGCCAGTCGTAGGCTCTACTTGTGTCTGGTGCAGTCTAAGCTATGCAATCTGCTCGCAACCCATGTAATCCTAGATAGCTCTTTTTAACAAACTGAGCCCTCCATCCTTACCAGAGATTTTAGAGGTGTTATTAAAAATTAATCTCACCTGTCCCTGCTGGACAATCAGCCGGATGCTCCAGCCCAACAGAGCACAGCCTTTTAGTCACACTTGTTTTTTATCTGTGGACATTGTATTACACGTACTGGGAGCCTCTACTAGGAAATCAAGATTACTTTTCTTTCTAATCTCTCATGTGCTGGTCACAAGAGCCATATGAATAGTAGGGCTGCTTGGTTCACAGTGGCCCCAGCAGATGAAAATCCCAACACTATTACCAGGCCCGGCCAAAGACTGTGCGGGGCCCAACTGAGCCACATGGCTTCCGGCCAGGTGGGCGGGGCTGGGAGCTGGGCAGCACGGGGCCCTGAATGTATGGAGGAATCATGCAGATGGTAGTAGTTTGTGTGTTGAGAAGATGTCACAGGCTGAGTTGGCTTCTTAAGGGCTTTGGGCTTAGCTCCTCCACTGCCTACCTAATTACCTGGTGCCAGCGATAGATTTGGACTTGGGCCAGCAATTGGGTCAGGGATCAGGATCATGTGATAGCCTAGAGCAGGTCTGGAGTGCACCTTCCAACCCAGAATAACAGGTGCATGCTGGGGGGAGGGAAGGGCCTCAAGCTACTGTGGATAAAAATAACAGTATGCCCATTGCAGCTTGGGCTCTCAAGCCCATCAAACCCCGTAGGCTTGAAAGCCATTGAAAGCTCTAGCCGCGGCCATTGGACACACCCTCCATATTCCAATTTTTAGCACTCTAGCAGGAGCCCCCATCAGCACAACTCTGTCTGCTTAGGCAGGGAAGTTCACCCCCAGATTCTGTGTAGACATGCTCCTCTACACCTTCACTCAAACTGCTAGCTGGAGTTGAAAGTTGCCATGTCTTCACTGCTACTTTAACCCAAGCTGGCTAAGGCAGGTTAGCTAACCCACATTACGAACACCCCCTTTTTAATGTAGACTCACTCCCAAAGGCTCACTGGGAGGGACCATACCTGGAGGATATGAGGGAGAGCTGAGCACACTTAGGCTACGTCTACACTGCATGATTATTTCGGAAGAAGCTATTCTGGAAGAAATACTCCAAAATAGCTTATTTTGAAATAGCACATGTACACTACAGGGAAGCCTGGAAATTAATCTGAGGCAGGCTCCCCTAATGTGGATGTGCTACCTTGACGGAGAGCCCCAGCAAGCACTGGGGAGTAATTACTCTGAATGACCTAGAGGAGGAGCTATTTTGAAGTAGCAGCAGTTGAGCATCCACACTACTGCTATTCCAAAATAGTTATTTCAGAAGAGACATTATTCCTCATGGAATGAGGTTTACAAATGCTGAAATAAGCCATCTGTTATTTTGAAATTATTTCAAAATAATGGGCTAGCTGTGTAGACACTCTCATAGGGTACGTCTACACTAGCCCTCTAGATCGATCTAGGGAGGCTAATGAAGGTGACCGAAATTGCAAATCAAGCCCGGGATTTAAATATCCCGCGCTTGATTTGCATGTTCCCAGCCGGTCGCCATTTTAGAAATTGACTAGCCCGAAGTAACTGCCCTCGTCTACACGCGGCAGTGAAACGGGATTCCGATTTAAAGCCCTAACTCGAATTAGCTGGTATTCCTCCTGCAATGAGGTTTACTAGCTAATTCGATGGCTACATCCCCTAGACTACATCTAGACCGCGGGGCTGTTTCGGGATACTGGAAATATCCCAAAATAGCAATTCTGCATCTTTAAATGCACCCGTTATTTCAAAATATACTTTGAAATAATGGGCACACTATTCTGGCATCCTTGTAACCCTCTTTCCACAAAGGTTAAAGGACTTGTCGGAATAGTGCTTTATTTCAAAATTTGGTGCTGTGTAGACAACACCAAATTTCGAAATAAGTTATTACAAAATTACCTCAAAATAAGCTACTCAATTTGTGTAGCGCAAATTGCGTAGCTTATTTCAAGGTAAGGGTGCTGCGTAGACACACTCTTAATTTCACTGCCATCTACAGAGGAGCAATTCTAAGCTATCTAAGAGTTAAAATACTAGATGTGGATTTCCCCAAAATGGATATTATGTTTGTCATTTCTCTATTTCTGTCATGTAACATTCTGTTGTTTCTTCACCCTATTCTGGATAATGGGCTAGTAAAATCAATTATGCTGCTTATTTGTTTCCTCTGTGGACATTATGTTTAGCTAAAGAATAGGAATTAGGAGTTTAATAAGCCATAAAAATGAAAATCTTCACTGAAATGAAAACAAGCAGACATATTTTGCATTCATATGCCTGTGACTGAAGGGTAAGATCTTTCAACTGTGGGGTTTTTTCTTTTCCCAATTTCCACAACAACACATTATAATTCATTAAGAAAAGTGTTTAGAATACAAAGAATATAATGAATCTATTGATCTACTTTTACATTATGTTATCACAGGTGGAAAATATCCTTTTGCGGCAATTGTTTTAAGCTACAAAAATCCAACATATTTTAAATTATACATAATTAGGGGGAATATAAAATGAAGAGATGATCTATTGACTTGTGTAAATGTCATGTCACTCTTAATATCTAAAGGGTAATTAATTACAATTGATTCTTTTTGTCTGTGGAACAAAAGTTTTTTCTGGAAGCAATAGCAACTGTATATAATTACTATGTTTCCAAACCTTATCAATAAAATCAATGAGGGTAGGTGCCTTAGTGCTCTTGAAAATCCACCGAGGCAGCTATATGCTACATTGGGCACTTAAATACTTCTAAAAGTCTGGCCCTTCGCCCTTCTATGCCTTCATTGCCCATTTGTAAAATAGGGTGTAACAATATCGTTTTACCTAACAGGGACATTGGGTGGAAAATCTACTCAAGATTACTATTGTATGTGAATACTTCACAATGGAGCCCGGATAAGTATCTACAAAAGATGCAAGAAAATCTACATTAGGCAGTTTTGGAATAACCTACTCTCTGGGAAGTTTCTTCCTAATTTCCCTTAATCAGAGCTCGCTTTTGTCCTATACTCCAGGACTGGCCTTACCATGAGGCGAACTGAGGCAGCTGCTTCAGGTGCCAGACTGTGCGGGGGGCATTAGGACCCAGAGTGCAGAAAATTGTGTCTGCTGATGGAGCAGCGAGGAGGCATGGGGGCATCATTTGAGCTCCCCACCTCAGGTTCCAAAATGTTGTGGGCTGGCCTGCTATACTCCTTGCTAAAAAAGTGGGTGTTTTTTGTATGGAATAGCTGTCTGATCTTTCCTTGGCATAGAAACACTCCTGCTGGTTTGACTTTCACTGATTCTCCTGGGGTACGTCTACACAGCACTCTTATTTCAAAATAAGATATTCTGGAAGAAATTTTCCAAAATAGCTTATTTTGAAATAGCACATCTACACTGCAGGGAAGCCTCAGAATTAGTCCAAGGCAGGCGTCTCTAATGTGGACATGCTACCTCGGTTTAGAGCCCCAGGAGGCACAGGGGAGTAATTAGTCTGAATGGCCCTAAGGAGGAGCTATTTCAAAATATTTCCCACCACAGCTATTTCGAAAATAGCTATTTTGAAATGGGTGTTACTCCTTGTGGAATGAGGTTTACAGAATAAGGCGTCCATTATTTCAAATTTATTTCAAAATAACGGAATTGCTGTGTAGGTGCTCGCATTGTTATTTCAAAATAATGTCAGTTATTTCGAAATAACTGTGCTGTGTAGATACACCCCTGGTGACTGGAGTTGCCTGATCTAAGATGACTTAGGAATTTCCAGTTACCACCTTTAGGGTTGGCAGGTCCTTTGTTCCAGGGTCAGGCCCAGTGTTTAATTATTCTATAGTTGGGAGCCCGTATATGCACAGATGTAACACTCACGCTATAGGAACTCTGGTATATTTAGAAATAAAGTTTATTAATACATTTAGCACAGTCACAAACACCCCAATTTATTAAGATAAATAGCAAATGTGCATCTATATTTCCTTATCATATACTCACACTAGGGATATTAGATATAGTGTATTTTAGTAATTGTGTAGCTGCGACAATTTTTAGCGGTTACATGGTTACTAAAATACTCCCAGGTGTGGGGCTAGCAGCCAGTGTGCTCCTGGCCCCACTCCTGGGGAACCCCCTGCCACCCTGCACTGCTGCTTGTATATCTGTGAGGGGAGCCAGTTTAAAAATGGTGTAAAATGGCATCCCCCATCCCATATTGGTCAAAACCTATATCTGGTTTTGTCAGCACCAGATGAGGCACAAACCATCCACAAAGAAGAGTGTTTGGTTTAAAACCAAATGAATTGCGTGCCTGGTGACATCAAAAGGGAGTCTAGTCTTCTCTCTGTTCTGGGCTCTGGGGCTGGGACTCTCTAAATCATAGCCAAAGTTTCACGTACCATGTGCTAGATAATAACAGAAGAGGACTGAATATTTCTAAAGCTAAACTCTTTATTAAGAACTATTTACAGAGGTGTTGCCTCTGCAACTGACATTCTAGCTATGTGCACACAGACTGATTTCCTGGTGCCTCCTCCAAACTCTTCCTTCTGCAACTTATGGCCCCTTTCTTCAAGTTCCACAAAGTTTGCTAAGGGCAGTGGTCTGCCTGTTTCAAAGACCAAATGGACCTGTAACATGCTTCCCAGTCCTTATTCCCAGGGTCACTTATATCCTTACCTCATAGACATTAACCTCCCCCCCCCTCATTCCCCCTCTGTTCTAAAATCTGATTTGTCTATTTTATATGTGTTCACTTTTTTTTATTTGTATCCCTTTGGTATATATGGTCATGCCAATTTTCTTCCACAATTTGATCTGAGGAAGTGGGTCTGGCCCACGAAAACTCATCACCTAATAAACCATCTTGTTAGTCTTTAAAGCGCTGCATGATCCTATCTTTTGTTTCAGCTAGACCAGACAAACACGGCTACATCTCTATTACTAATCTACAATTATCCTCTCTGTCTTGACCTTCTCAGTTTACTCCCTGTAGTTCTTCATTGAATCTGTAATACTCACTTACAGAAATCTAAAGGGTTTTTTTGAATATCACAAGTAACAATTCCATGTAGGGTGGCAAGATGTCCTGACACAGTCCCGATATTTGAGGCTTTGTCTTATATAGGTGCCTACTAACCCACACCTCTGTCCTGATTTTTCACACTTGCTGTCTGGTCATCCTAAGCCCAGCACACCCAGGCAGAACTTAACTTCCTTCTAGCACCTCTCTCTGCAAACCAAGACAATAGCATAATATCAAAACAAGACAACAGTTTAATACAGCACCATCTATTTCTGCAGGTGTTATATGCACTGATTACAACCAGTCTTCCTAAACTCCTTCCATGTGACTACACCTTCTTCCTAGTCTTTTCCCAGAAGTCTTCCAACAAATGGCTTCTTTCCTGAGTTATTATGGAGAACCACATCACACATCTCTCTTCTGAGAGAAAGGCTACCTCTTTTATAGCTGGTCCTGTTTTCAGCCTGCCGTAATATGACCCATCTGGGCACTACCGCTCCCTGATTCCTTTGCCTTAAAAGGATCTGGGCTTTGTAAATAGATTTACTTGACCTGCACCTTCTTATGCTGCCTGAAATGTATACACTCCTTTCTGTGAATTCTGCTAGACTCTTGGCATCAATAAAACCTTATGTCAATAAGTTCCACAAAACAAATGTGAATAACATGAAAAATATTTCCTTTAAACTTTAAGGTAGCAAATTTAAAAATGATCAGTTTCCTTCCCTTGTACTTGCATTATGAGAACATTTGACACTTTTATTCATCCTATCTACTCTGATTTAAAAAAAACCCACGCATATAATATGTATGTAAACAAAGCATGTTAAAACTATAAACATATCTTGTGTATCTTTATCTCTTCAGAATTAGCCATCTTTCCTTTAAAGATGCTGCAGCTCTTTCCCCACCTAATATAAATAATGTAAATAATTTATCTATTTAGTTATGATAAATATTCATATTTCATTTAAACCATACAGTAGGCTGTCTTGATTAAATTAAACTACCTTGGATTCCATAGCTGACAATGTTTTCATGCCAAATATGGATTATTAGCAATATTTTATTTACAACATAAAACTACATAACTAGGAGGAGAGAAGGAACTGACTTTTTCCCCAAACATTAAAACATTTGTCTAGTGAGTGTACTTTCTTTAGATATTGCTACAAGAAAATGCATTTCCCCAAGCCCACCGATAGGAGGGGATAAGGGGGCAACTGCTCCGGAGCCTGGTGATTCAAAGGAACCTGGGCTCACAGCTGCCACTACTGAGCCCTGGGCCATTTAATTTGCTGCTAGAGAGTTGCTAGAGAGTGCTCTGGATGGTGTTGAGGGATGGGGATTGGGGAGCAGTCTGGGCAGTGCTGAGGGTCAGCTGTCTTGATCCTGGCCCCTCTGCCCAAGGCCCCAGCCCCTCTGGGAGCGCAGAGCCACCCCCACACACCTTGCTCTGGGGCCTGGCGACTCTGTCAGCTCACCTGCCTTTCCAGTTTCTGAAACAGACTACTTGGGTGCTAAAGGGAAGAGTACATTTTTACATCCTTTCTAGACATAGATTCCTGTCAGAATCACATCTTTCTTTTTCAGTTTTGTTCCAAGTTGTATTTGTGCTGTATTCTTGTTGTATTGTGGAAAATATTTTGTCTGTTTTTTGTGGTGTCTCAGGTATTTGGAAGACATTTCCAGTGAGAAGCTCCCTTGCCCCAAATATCATTAAAGGCAATTTTTGGCCATTGTTCTCCTCAAGGCTGCATTTTCATTTGCTCAGAATCCTTGTTATCTGTGAAGAGCAGAACATGTAGAAGGATGAGGCAGAGGAAAGTTTGTGTGGGACAGTCTGAGGCATTTCACTTTGAACATTTTAAAGTCTGGCAGGTTTCCTCCTCCCATTCCCATTGCATTTTGTGGAGAGGGAGAAGGGGGAAACACTTTGTTTTGTTTGTGTTCTCCCACCTCAGCCTTGAAAAATAAGTTCCAGGACTGCAGGGCTCTGGGCTGTGAGTTGAGAGACTTTTTTGTTGTTGCTTTTACTGTGAAAACTGGAATGCCCATGAATCTGCCCATGAATAGCCTTTGGCAATTCAGGAAAATCAAGAAGGTAAAAGCAGATGGGTCTCTTGAAGCAGGTCTTTAAAAAATTCTCAAGCAATGAAATCACTAGAATAGGGTTGAGGGGTTGAGAGGTTACTAGAAATAAATGCTTAAGGCCTTGTTCTCACTAGGATAAAAGGTGTTTTGGGTTTTTCTGATGCATGTTAAAAGCCTAGGAAAGAACAAGCAATTTTAACTCATATTATCTAGTCAAGGTAAACCCTAGCAGAGGAGCCCAAGGTTTACCGTGACAAATTAACATGAGTTAAAACTAAAACTGCTTTGTCTTCACTATGTTTTTAGCATGGGTTAACGTAAAATGAGTTACAGATTCCCTCGATCCTCACAGAAGACACAGCCCAAGGGCATGGGAATGGACAACCTGGTCTACTGGAAGATGAAAATGAAACTATGTATTGGGGTTAGGGTTCTGGTGGTAAAAATGATAGAGGAGAAATCAATGACTTCATGAAGATGAGAGACTGGAGCAGGTCACCTTCTCCCCCAAAAGACTTGCCAAACCACATGGGACATGACACAAAGCCTATTGAAGTCAATGAAAATCTTTCTGTTGACTACGTGTGACTTTTTTCAGTTCACAGGTAGATAATTTGGGGATCTGCACCCTTTATTGAACTTTCACCCCCCCCCTCAAAAAAAAAAAAAGGATTGGACCAAGGCTTTGGGTGGGAGCACATGGAGATGGATATAGGGCAAAGGTTGTAATGGAGGCGTTCCAAGAGTGGGATCTGATATTAAATCATCCAGTTTGGCAACCTCTGCCACACAAACCGTACACACGGTGATACTGATCTTAATTTTTGCATCTGTCTCTTCTGGCTGCTGGTTCATTTCTCCCCTATGTGCATTGGGGATATTGGGCAAAGTGGAAGTAATGTGATTCAAGGACCGAGACAATCAATGGAAACATTCTTCTCTTAATAACTCATCATGAAACCTTTGCAGGTGGGTTGCTGGAATTATAGCCGGAGTCTGCCTTGTGTTGTTTCCCCATTTGCTGTTTTCTCCATCTGCTCATTTATTTTTCTGCTTGTGTTCATCTCCCTCTCTCTGCCTCTATCTCCCCCTGCTCATTTGTGTAAGTAGAAATATCCCTCCCTCTGGCAACTGCGTAATATGCTTTTTCTTTTATGTATATATTTGGCTTGCAGATTGGTAGCTCGAGAAGCAGGGGGAAGAGAGAGATCAGTCATAGTTTTCCAGCAGATTCTCCACATGACTTCAACTAAATTCATGCAGATTTTTGCTCACATTTTCCACCCCCCCCTCCAAAAAAAGGCTTAGGCTGTAGCATAATGTAGTCTAAACATGCAGTAATGACCTTTTATTCACTACAGATTGTGTGGGTGATTAGACTTGGAGGCAAAGAGCTGCCCCATGCACAGTTACTTCAGGTGCATTTACCACATAATCTGTGCTCAGTAGATTGGTGGAGCATGTAGAACGGAGTTAATCTGCAAAATGCATGGCTACTGCTTTGTCATTAAGAGAGAAGGAAGAAGCTGAAGACTAATTTACTCCTTCTTTCTGCTTTGCAAAAGCACTGGGCTCGGATTTTCTTCTCTTGGCCGATGGTGGGGGTGGGGAACCTCTGGTCCGTGGGCCACCCACAGTTTGTCAGAGTTAGCCTCTGGCAGGTCACCAAACAGTTTGTTTATCTGAGCGTCCACAGGCATGGAGCTCTGCAGTTCCCAGAGGCCGCTAGTTCATCATTCTTGGCCAATAGGAGCTGTGTGAAGTGGCAACCCACCATCTGGCAGCCCATCAGCAGCTAACTCTGACAAACCACGTAAGGCCTGTGGGCCGGTGATTTCCCACCTCCAGGCCAGGGCCGGCCCTACCATGAGGCGAATTGAGGTGGCTGCCTCAGGTGCCAGACTGTGGAGGGGTTCCACTAGGACCCAGAGTGTAGAAAATTGTGTCTGCTGCTGGTGCATATGTATTCTCTCTGCTCTAGATGCACAGAGATGGTGGAGTGCTGTGCTGTAGGAAGGAGGGCACAAGAGACCTTTCAAAGTTTTGAGCCAAGTGAGGGGGCATGGGGAAGTCATTTGAGCTCCCTGCCTCAGGTGCCAAAATGTTGTGGGCCGGCTCTGCTCCAGGCTATGGTTACATTTGGAGGTAGGGCGTGATTGCTAGCTAGTTCTCATCCACCTAGCACACTAATAATAGTTGTGAAGTCACAGTAGCACAAGCAAGCAGCAGGATTGGGTTCCTGTACTTTGAATGGAGTCACAGGACTGAGGCAGGTTTCTCCTCTACACGGTTAGCCCATGCTATTGTGGCTACATGACTATTTTTAGCATGCTGGCACAAGTATGTCTGCACAAGCTGGGACTCACACCCCTACCTCCAGTGTAGACCGACAGGGCATGTCTACACTACAGAGAAGATCGACCATAGGGTTTTCTTCCAGCATTCTATTTAGTGGGTCTAGTGTAGACCCCCAAATGGATTGCTGAGGGCTGCCCCCACTGGTTTCCTGTACTCCTCATTCTGTGAGGAGTAAGAGCAGCTGATGGGATCATGTACTTCCGTCGGCCTCCCTCAGTGTAGACACAACCATGGGTCGGCTTAAGGTAAGTCAAATCCAGCTATGCATTTTGCGTAACTGGATGACCTGCCTTAAGCTGACCTGCCTGGTCTAGTGTAGACCAGGCCTTAGATTTATGTAAATCAGGAGCAACTCCACTGAAGATAAAGTAGTTACATTTGTTCTACACCATTATAAAACAAGAATCAGGCCTTGTAAGAAGGCTGGCTGCCTCCTCTGTGCCCCCTTGTGTGTCTCAGTTTTCTCCTTTGAACTGTTCAGATAAACTTCTTGTGAGGGTTTCTTGATCAATAAAATGTCTCCTAATAGATGGGGTTTATCTATGTGAAATAAATTGTAAATCAAATGCAACCCCTAAAAACAAAACCATTCATAAATCCACACAGCCCAAGATGTGTCTTCTACCTTAGTTCCAGGAGAGGTTTGCTGTCCCTCCCCTGCTTTGTCTGGGTCTCTCCCCCGTCTCCTGACTGGAGAGCTTTCCTAACTTTCCACAGAGACTGCCACAGACTCCACCACCTTCTGCCTTTTACTTCAATGTCTTGCTCCTTATACTGGAATCATCTGATGCCATCTCAGGTGGGGCTCATCCTGCAATTGGTGTTGGCATAGCCCCATAGGCTCTTCTATGTATGGGGCAAAGCACCCTTTTACATGCCTGTTTATTTTAGGATAAGCCTCCCACCTTGAAATAAATAAGTAAATACCTGATCTACAGTACAGGGGAGGAAGTAGATGGAACACTGGATTGAGACCCCGTACTGGGCACAAGTGAACTGGGGTAAAATTATGACTCCTCTGAAGTCAATGGTAGTTTTGTTATTGACTTTAATGTTGAGGCAGGATCTCACTTCTGGATTCTGTACCCAGTTTTGCCACCGAGCAGCCATATCACCTTTGGTAACATATTTCACCGTTCTGGGCTGCTGCTTCCTTTGTCTGTCTTGCTTGTCTATATGATTAGTTTGTGTGGGGCTGAGTGCAATGGGTCCCCTGTCTCAGATGAGACCACTCGTTGCCACTGTAACATACATCATGAATACTAATAATTGTGTGGGTTTGGGAGGAAGTGGAGACAAGGAGAGAGAAATATTTTCCCCATTCTTGTCAGCTTTTTGTAGTTCTATTTCCTATTCACAGGAAGCATACAATACTGATTAATGGAGAACTCCTGGCTCCAGTTCAATATCTGGCTTCAGTACATTTGCTATTTGATATCTGAGATATGTACAACATGTTCACAGTGAATTCTCCAACTGAAAACAGTAGAGTTCAAACCAAGTCAATTAATTCACAGAATGAATGGAATCAAGCCCAGAATCTTGTGCCTTGTGGAGGCCTCTTTGAGTCTCCTGCCAAAAGATATCTGTTTATAAATGCAGGGAACGTAACTATTTGATACTTATAGCTCGTGCAGCCTTATGTGATTTTTTTCTCCCCTTGTTATGGCTGATCTCTGATAATTGAGTTACATTTTGCAGACATTTTATGCATTCTCTCTCTCTCTCGGTGCATTTTCTTCCCCCCTGGCGCTATAGCTCAGCCAGTGCTTTAGCAGTTTCACATTTCCTTCCTCTTTGTTGCCTTGGATATTCTGCAGCAATAAGGCATAATAAAGCTGTATCCAAAATCTGTGCTCCCATCCACGCTAGTTCTTGAATCGACTTTAGTTTCTTTCGCATGTGGGCGAGCCCAGTTTCTCTGGGGAAGAAGTGTTTGGTGAATTGCTGGCTTCATTAATGTTTGTACAGCCCCTGGCATAATGAGGCGCCCACTACAAGATTCAGTTATAATAAATATCATCTGGAACGCAGCACCCCCAGCAAACTGGTGTCCTCTATTGCCATGTTGAGACATTGAATTCTGTATAGCTACTCAAAGAGAAGCACCACTGACAACAGCAACTACACTCATGCTTGGAAGTCTCCCATTCAAATACTGAGCCATTTTGGCTTGTGAAAGCTGGTGGCATGACAGCAAAGCTGGGCATGCCTATAAATATGCAGTAGAACTAGTGTAAGTTGTAGCATTTCCATCCATTGCTGCAGTGTAAACAATGAGGAAAGATTGCTGGGAAATAACTGGTGAATGTTAAATCATTTTACATTGTAAACTGATAAACTCCCTGGACCCTACAGTAGTTCTGCTGCTTTGAATTTATTTAACTAAAATCACAGCTAGAAAATCAGCTCATCACTATGGGCACATCTACACAGCAGGGCAAAAGTTGAATTAAGCTACACAACTTCAGCTACATCAGTTGCGTAGCTGAAGTCAAAATAGCTTAATTTGGTTTTTGTACACAACAGGAAGTCGAAGGAAGAACACTCTTCCTTCAACTTCACTTACTCCTCGTGAAATGAGGGTTACAGGAGTCTAAGTAAGAAGCCTACAGCTCACCATTATCTCGAAATAATGACTTGTTGTGTACACACACTCTTTGTCATTTGGGAATAATGTCAGTTATTCCGAAATAACAGTGCTGTGTAGACATACTCTGTTTTTACAACTGCAAATAAACTCTGCCAGGAATGATCAGGAAGGCAAGAGGCTGAAACAGTAAACATTGGGTGTGTCTAGACTACAGGGTTTTGTCGACAAAAGTGGACTTTTGTCGACAAAACTATACCTGCGTCTACACTACCGCCGAGTTCTGTCAACACTAAGTCGACAGAATGCGGCAGTTTTGTTGACAGCGGTAAACCACATTCTACGAGGAATAACGCCTTTTTTCGACAGAGTTATGTCAAAAAAAGGCGCTACTGCATCCACACCGTGATTTTTCAAAAGAGAGCGTCTAGACTTTGTTCAAAAAGCGGCTTCCTTTGTCGACAGAACTGGCTGTAGTCTAGACGCTCTTTTTCGACAGAGGCTTTGTTGACAGTATCTGTCGACAAAGCCTCTGTTGACAAAAGCCTATAGTCTAGACATACCCATTGACAGGTCTGGCATCTAACCACACACCCCAAAGAATGAGCTGCCAAAGACAGGGAATCAAATGTTTAGTGACCAATCCATTGGGAGACATGTGTTTGTTCATCTAAAACACATCTATCACTTCACACAATCTTCCCACTTTGTGAGAGCAAGCTTTCTCCTGTCCACTGTCTGCAGCAATCTTCTAAGCCATTGCCTCTCTGTCTATTACCTTATCTCATCTGAAAACTTTGACGGGAGCGGGGCTAGGTAAAAAGAGGAAAGGGTATTGTTATTGATGCTTTGGAGAGCTTCAGGGCTAAAGCTAGGTACGGTGAGTTGAAATTATACCCCAACACATGCAAGTTTTATGCTGAATAAGCACAGATTCTGGGCTATATTCTGACTTGAAGCCCAGCGTAGCGCAAGGAGGGGGGTTGTAAATTGTTTTGCTCCAGGAGTATCCCAGTGAGGCCTTTGACTTAGCCACTTGGGCTTACCATCCACCCCTGTTTCCTTATTGCCTTGGGGGAGGAGGAGAATTTACCCTTTGCCTATGCTAGCTGTAAATTATTTCCCCTGGTACACCCACTTTGGCTTTGCCACTCTGGTGAGGGAGCAAGAGGCAAAAACAGGCCTCAATTCACTCTCCACTTCTTCCACCTGCCCCCAGCAGGGGAGTAATTAAGTGTATACCCCACCTACTTTTGCACATGTGACTCTAGGTCTGGATTGCCTGTGCAGAAGTGAAAAGGGGGATCCTTACTCCAGGAGTGTAGCCCAAGTCACCATCTATCCCTTTAAAAAAATTTCCTTCCTTCTTAATCTGGCTGCACACTACTGTAGCCTGTTCCATATTCCTTCTGCCATTTTTTTCCCCTGAGAAAGTTACCTTTTTCTTGCTAGGCTAGCTCAGAGTAATCTGTCTGGTTTACAGTTACAAAGTATTGCACTAAACCATCCTTATCAGTAAGCCACAAGTCCATACAGTTTAAATTATTATAACATAAAGGTTAATGTTTAAATAGATTTATTTTTTTCCTGGAAGCATTTGTGTTATGTAAATGAACTCAGACAGCCCAATTCAGTCCTTCCGACATTCCAAGCCTTTCAATAGTCAATGCTCTCTGGCATGCAGCCACTCACAACTGCACTTGGCCGTAGCTCAGTCCATTGAATCGTATTGGCTCCTTAGAATGATGTGCCGGAATGTAAGATTACCATGAAGAAAACTACAAAACAGGCTGCTACAGTGCGGTGATTACTTATGTGCATCATTTTATGTTTGCATTGGAAGGGGATTTTCCAACATGCAATGAATTCCCAGTTCTCTATGGCAAGATTTGGGCTGGCTAATAGAATGCAGTATAACTATTGTCACTGCAGTGTGGCAGGATATTACTCCAGCAACTTCAGAGATCATATCAGGGTTGTTCACAGAGACATTGGTTACTAAGTTAAAGGGCTTGTTTGGAGGAAATAAAAGCTTAATTTAATTATCATAATGATGATAACATACAGCGTTGAATGGTATTAATTCCTGTTTACATTACTCATGGTGTTGGTCTAAGCTGCATGTGCCATTTAGACATAATTACTATTTTATTATTTTTTTCACAGTTAAGTGGAGCATTTTAGCACAGCTGAACTGCTGCAAGCTTTGGTGGAACAAATCTATTAGTAGTATGGCTTGAAACAATACACAAAAGAGCCCTGTGTGTGGTCTGCTCTACATGCTTTTCACTTCCTTATGTTAAACAATAAATCTCCCAGTCAGTTCGAACTCAGAGACTAACATCCAATGAGAGCTGCATTTTATCTTTTATTCATTGGCAGGAACATAGCTGTAGGAGGTATTCAAATCACACTTTTATTTAAACAAACACAGCTGGATCACAGCCTCTTAATATAGCAATTCTCTAATGAAAAATAACAACATAGTATTTATCTCTTTTCTTTTGTGCGGCTCTCAATTTACTAAAATTAGGCAGACTTCAATCCTGTATAAAATTGGCATGTTTTCATGACCAGAGCCCATAGCAACTAACTGCAAAATTATAATGGGAATATAATTATAGTAGGGCATGTGAAATACACATCCTTTGGCGCTGTAAGCTACATGGGGTTATACAATTATGTTTTAATAACATCATTTATCTTAAAATCAGACAGCTGATTTCATTTATTTAACTAGAGCTCACCAGTTGTATGTTTTGTCAGGGTACTGCATGAAGTAATGTGGCCCAAGAAGTCTGGATTCCTCCAAGATGTATGACTCTTCCATGATGCATTTTGCACAAATCTATTGTATTTTTTTTACCCTTCTAGGTATAATAAAGCAGCTGACCTGAGCGAGCATTTCTTTGAATGCTTGTATTCTTCTTTGTTACAGCTCGCGATTGCCCTGTTAGTGTCTTTTTGGATACTATTTTATTACAACAGTTAATAATTAATTGCAGAAGAATATAAAAAAGTGAAATAGCTGAGCCTCCTGGCCATATGTTTAGTGGGATTTTGAAAATAAAAATAAACCACCACATGTAGAAATCATTAAAATACTTCACACCAACTTCTGGATTCTTGCATCACAGGAACTGTACGGAAGTCAGTGGCATTAGCATATTACAGAGTTCTTGTTAAACAGAAATACCTATTTTTTTCTGGGTGAACGGTAAATTGCAAGATAAGTATGAGATTATTAATTATAATTTTACACTACTGAAGTTGAATGTAATGGGCTGGCATTATTTGTTGGAAAATAGTAAAACAATCTTTTCCAACAGGACTGTCAAGTGTGTCACAACTGCAGGGAATGTGTTACCTTATCTAGAAGCTGAGAGTGGTTGAGAAAGAGGGTGAGGGTGAAAGCCTCAGAGAGATGTGACAGAGCCAGGGCAACTGGCTATAATAGTTTGGTGGAGGGCAGATATGCCAGGAGATGGGTGAATATATTTTTGTTACCCGAGTGAACTGCCAGAGACTGCTGCCACATAATCAAGGCAGGCATCTAAGGCTAATTAAGAAACTTGCCTGAAGCCAATTAAGACATGTGGGGCTGCTTTAAAAGGCTTCCCTCAGATAAGGGAAGGGAAAGGAGAAGAGTGACAGACTGAGAGGAGGAAGTGCATTGCTGAGAGCTGAGAAAAGAGATCCACTCAGTTATCAGGGAGAAGCTACTAGGGGAGCATTTGGGGAAGTGGCCCAGGGAAAAGGCTGATGTATTAGGGCTAAAAGGAAAAACCCTGTCAGTTGCCACTACATACAGTCCCTGGAATGGAACCCGGAGTAGTATGTGGGCCCAGGTCCTCCCAACCCTTTCCTTACCACTAAAAAATCTGATCCTGGAAAATGGAGGTCCAGGATTACAGAGGCCCCAGTCCGTTGACTTTGCCAGTGATGAAAATGGCTCAGTGAGCTGTGACTCTAGCCCCTAGAAAAAGATAAGAGGCAGTGTGGTATGTCACAGGAAGCCTCTGAGTCATATAATAACCACCTAGAAGCACATGAGCTATGGGGCATATTGGGAGCTTTGCCACAGAGGAAATCTGGGAGCAGCAAATCCTGGAGTAAAGGCTGGGGCTGGAGTTTGTGTTTCACTAGGGGTATGTCTACACTACAGTGTTATTTCAAAATAGCTTATTTCGAAATAATGCGTCTACACACAAAATGCATTTCGAAATAGCATTTTGCTATTTCGAAATAGCACGTCCACACTGAGTGGACTCTGAATCGCATTTAAGGCTGGCCGGAACCAGTTCCAGCAGGGCACCAGGTCAGGACATACTGTGTGGGGCTGCTGCTTGAGTCTATCTGAGGTCTGTGCTTAAAGGGACCCCCCCGGACAGCCAGTTCTCAGGTTTCCCTGCTTGCTTGTCTTCCTCGATGAGGGACAGCAAAGCATTTTGTCTCTGTGTACTCTGGTTGCCCTCACTTGGGACACCACAGCACTCTGCAACATGGAGCCAGAGCTGCCCCTGGGCACTCTGGTGCTTCTCGTGGATACATTGCTGCGAGCCTGGCAGCACTTTCTGCAGGCTGCCATCTGGAAGGTCCATAGGGGGGCTGTGAGTATCCAGGAGGCCCTGTGGAAGAGTTTCCACCCTGAGGAGCACTAAGAGCCTCCCTGGTCTGCCCCACTGGGAGCTTGTGCCTCATTCCTTCCTCACATCCTTCCACTTACCCCTCCCTAACCCCCCTTCCTGATGTCAAATAAAATACATGTATTTTCATGAACACAGACTCTCTTTATTTAACAAAACTGGGTGGGGGGGAGGGAATGAAACTTTGGTGAGACTGGGGAAAGGAGGTGGGAGAGGGGAGAAGAGAGGGTGGGAGAAGGGAGGAGGAAACCTGGGAGGAGGGAGCTGGAAGGGGGAAGCAAGGGGAAGAAGGGGGAGAGGAAGCTCAGGGCTCAGGGGTGGGGGTCTTGCTGGACCAACTTGATTTTCATGCGAACCTGCTCCTGGGTTGGCATGTGACCTTTGGTGGCCAGGCTGGCAGCTATCCTGCCATAGACGGCTGTGTTCCTCTGTCTAGTGCAGAGATCATGGACGTTGGGTTCATCCCCCCCAAACTTGAATAAGGTACATGATCTCCACTCTGGACCAGGAAGGTGCCCACCTTCTCCGGGCCCTGGCAGGCTCCTGGGAGCTGGCAGACTGCTCCTGGGGAGTGGTGGAGGGCTGGTTGCCAGTGGCTTGCTGGCTCATGTTTTGGGGCCACTGGGTCAGGGGCAGTGACTGCTGGCTCTGGGATGGCAGGCTTGGAGCTGCCACAGGCACTGTGGCCAGAGTCTACCCCTTTAAGGGCTCCAGGGAGCGGGGGAGGGAGTGGAGTGTTCTTCGTTGAGGCTGGAGTGACCCCCAGGGCACCCTGGGAAGGCTGGAGGCCCCCTATTTTGAAATAAGTGTCTACACAGCACTTATTTCGAAATAGCTATTTTGAATTTGGCGTTATTCCTCGTTGAATGAGGTTTACCAAATTCGAAATAAGCCCTCTGCTATTTCAAATTTATTTCAAAATGGTGGTTTGACTGTGTAGACGCTAGGAAAGTTATTTCGAAATAAAGGCTGTTATTTTGAAATAACTTTGCTGTGCAGACATACCCTAGGAGTGGTGAAAGTCAATCCTGTGCAAAGGGACAACATAAGGCATATGCACTATTGTAATCTCAGGTATGCTATATGTTCAACTATGTGAATAAATCCCACAGAATTCAGTACATTTTGATCCACTATAGCTTGGGTGAGCTGGGTCTAGGATTGGCATTTAAGACCCACCTGCTTATAAGCAGGGATTTAATAGTCTCTCTCTTTCTGAGGGCATGTCTATAACCAACTGAGAGATTGGCATTGCAACAATTGATCCCCCGAGGTCAATTTATCAGGTCTAGTAAAGACCCGCTAAATCAACTGCCTATCACTCTTTTGACGACTCCAGCATTCCACCAGAACAAGAAGTATACAGAATGGTAACTCAGCCTAACATATGGTGATGCCAGCTATACTATTCAGGTTGTGGGAGTTGCATTTGTTGAGTTGACATTGCCCCATAATGTAGACCTGCCCTGAATAGGAAGGAAATGGTTCTGTTATCTGAGAGGCATGTTGCTGCTATAGCATTTTCTGCCAGTGACCTCTGCAAGCCAAGTTCTGATGTTTTCTCCTAATCCAATAGCAGATCAGGGGCCCAGGAAGCACACATTCCAGAGGTTTCTCATATTCATCATCTTTGTCTTTCCACCCCAGTCAGCTAATTAATTTTTTAAAAGTGGTGGCTAGTGACAATATAACTTATATTTCTGACTATGGGTTAGTATATTCCTGTCAGTTCATCTGATATAATTCAGAAATAGGCTAACCAGAGAATGGTACTCAGGACCCCTTTCATCTCTGTTATCTTCTTCCTTCCCCAGCATAATTAATAGAGAGGCGTACCATGAAGAATATCCCCAGTTTTAGGTATGTTGAGATCCAGGATTAGGTGTGGTCCACTGCAAGCCATTTCTACAGTAGGAAAATGTCCTATTGTTGACAAGGGTATCAAGAATGGCTTTCCTCTGTCCCTACCAATCTTCACACCAACTATGCACAGCTGTTGAAATAGTAGAGCTGCTAGTGTAGATAGGGCCAATGAGATTTCAAAATCTATTACCAAAAACTGTTGTTTAGCACACTTTTCTTAATGGGTGCTGAAAAGAGTTTGGCCCTGGTTTTAGCAGCAGCCACACAATTTTCCACCCTCATTTGACGGGTGGCCTAGATGGTTTATTCTGGGCACGCATTTGATCTTTTTATTCATGAGACATGATGCCTATAAACAATGAGCCAATAAAGAGTAACATTAAAATGCAAACTTTATTGAACCATATAATTATTCATGCCTAACGAATATTGTAACTGCACACTCTTATTGTTAGAAACCTTGATTTTCCATAGAGTTATACCCATATGCTACATCACATCTAGAATTAGGCCTTGCTATAGCAGCAGTCCATCCTACTTGGGCACATAGAGCTATTTAAACTAAAGGACAATAGGGGCACAAGCACAAATGGATATAAACTGGCCGTTCTATTTAAGCTAGAAATTAGAAGAAGGATTCTAGGAGAGAAAGATATAACACAATCCCTTGGCTGGTAGCTGAAGTGAGACAAATTCAGACTGGAATGGAGGTGTACATTTTTAATAGTGAATAATTAAGCACTGAACAATATACCAGTGGTCTTTGTGGATTCTTCAACACTGACCATTTTTAAACCAAGATCAGAAGGATTTTTTTTTTTGGAAAAATACACTCTAGGAATTATTTTTGGGGAAATTTCATATTATATAGGAGGTCAGACTAGAGAGATGATCACAATAGTCCCTTCTGGCCTTTGGAATCTATGAATCATTGGAGGAATGAGGTTCCGGAATAACCTTCCAAAAGAGCAGGTGAGAGCAAACAACATAACTGGTTTTAAAATGGATTTTAATAAATTTATGAATGGGATAACCATTTTGCCTGAAACAGCTGGACTTGACCTGGGTACCCCTTCTGGTCCTATCTTTCTATCATTTAATAAACACTTCTCATTTTCTTAAGTATTGCTATGTAACATTCAAATGTTTTATCTATTACAACATGATCTAATGGAATTGGAGTTAGGCACCACTATGTAACTGTTATGTTTAAGAAAAAGGAAATGTTATCTAATCAAGCAAATCCTGTGCTTTCAATATTACTTACATTTAGCTTGCAATTATTTGGTCATAAACTTGAACTGCTAAATACAAATGCTGTAAATTAACAGGATTATAACCGTTCACTTGCCACTCGAGAAAACATTAGATGCCGGTGTGCTGCAAAGCTCTGGGGTGTGAAGTTAAAATGATAAAGTGGGTATTATAGGTGGGAAGAAGCCTGGAAAGATAACATCAGGATGAAAGGACCTGAAACTGTCTTAAAATATCAACATACTGATTCCTTGCTGGGTGTCCCCATTCTACAGATGAAGAAATGAAGGGTGTTATCTACCCTTTCTCTAAGCCACAAAGTTCTAGGGTCCATGGCAAAAAGAAGAATAAAATTCAAGCTGTCTGAATCCTAGTCTTGTGAGTTACCCAGAGGGTTAAAGTCCTATTGGGTCTGCACCTATTGAAAAGAGAAGCTTTCGCTACCTTTATTGACCATAGTTGTATCCATGTTGTTCATAGCCTGAAAAAATTTACCAGTGCCCTACAAATGAACTCAGAGTATCAAACTATTGGAGAATTCAGAAACCACTGGATAATAATTATTGAAGAAGAGCTTCAACCTTGCAGAGTAGATTTGCTCTTTGGAGGAGAAGTTGAGCTCTTGCTATCCTCCTGTGTAACATAGGAACATTTCAAGAGCAGGCTCCAAACTTGCAGAGCTGTGAGGTGGAAGAGGGCTGATGCCTGCTCTCTGGGGATCAAACCAACTTTCTGGTAACCAAAGTCTTGTCTTACTCCAGGTCTTTTAATGGAGATTGACCTGCATTGCAGGAAGAGAAGACTTTCAGAGACTGGAAGGTATCTCAGGGAATGTTTACATTGCAATGCTATTTCAGGATTCCGGAGTATCCTGAAATCGTTATCCTGCATCTTCACAGCAAGCCCGTTATTTTGGGCTTGCTATTCTGATGGCCCTGTAAAGCTCATTCTACGAGGAGTAAGGGATGTTTTGGAATAGCGCTTTATTTAAAAATTTGGATCTGTGTAGATAGCACCAAATGACAAAATAAGCTATTTCAAAATAGCATTGAAATAAGATAAGCAATTTGCATAGCTCAAATTACATATCTTATTTCGAGTTACAATGCAGTGTAGATGCACCCTCTGAGATCAGTTCTGCTCTGTGTCTAGGTGAAAAAAGGATCCTGCTTATTGATCAGTCTGTTATTCTAAAACTCTATCAGTTTGGCTTTGTAGGATTTCATTTTCTTCTCTTTACCTTCTCTAAATCTTCACTAGTTTTCTGCAGTAGGATGCCTGTCTGTGATCAAACTGTGGTGCCAATTAGCCAGACCAGTTGTTATTATCATAATCCTGGAAAAAATCTGTAAGACACCACCTAAGTGGAGAGAAACCTTGAGAACCACCTTTGACCCCATTAGTGCTGCATAGGTTTCTGCGGCCATTTGTAAAGGTGTGAAATACAAACTATAGCAGGTGAGCAAACCAGACAGTTAAGGCGAGTCCTCCAGGGACTGTCCACCCACTACTGAAAGCGAAAAACAAATAAATTAACCTTGGCGTTGACCTTGAGGAATGAAGTTCAGTCAGAATAACTTATTTTTATGGATGCCTCGTAGATCATCAGAATGACAAGTAACTTGTCTGGGCACAGTGACAATTTGCAGATTTCATCTATGGGTGTGTAGTTTTACAGAACACAGCTCTCATGGATTCAGATGTATGCTGTTTCTGTCTAATTCCACTCTGGTCCACTCAAATATTATAAATGGACAAAGGGTTAGAAGTTCAGATGGAATAAACTGCCCAACAGTTCCAGATGTTTATCCAAACGATTCAAAACCCTTTGGGGATATGCTAAACTGCTGCAGAGATATTTCAACAAAACAGGCTATCTTATAGGGTGCCTGATACTTCCTATTTCTGGTCTTACAAAAATATCTTTCAAAATGTTGTGTTCGTCCTTCTGCTTTAGTCCTTCGGGAAGTGTTTGGTGGGGTCAGGGAGAGAACTTGGGGGCTAGAAGTAGTAGTGAGGGGGAAGCCAGCCAAACAAACAAAAAAGTCTAATTTTGGATTTGCTTCTTAGAGTGGGTGAACAGTTTACCCATTCATGTCTAATATGGCAATCTGAAGAGGTATTCCCAATTCACTGCATTTCATTTGAATTTGGGTTGGAAAAACTGAATGCACATTAATTTGTGGAAACAATGCTTTGTGGTCAGAGAGTTTCCACTGGGGTTGCTAAGCCATAGAATTTCATATATATTTCAGGAATCTTGAAATTCCACCCTTCAAGAAGGGTGGATTCCAATGAAGAAAAACTGTGTTCTTGTTCAAAACAAAAAACCACCATAACAAAAATATACTCCCAAGCAGGACAGGGGGACCGTTTTAAGGCTTCAGGATTGTTTATATACTTGTTTATGTTTGGCAGAGACAACTGAGGACTGTATTTAAGTTAGGAGGAAAAGAAACTCCACAGGCCAAACACCAGTCACTTTTGGGCTTGCTGAAGTTATTGGCATGCAAACGTTGTCTTGGCTGGTTTGCTATCCAGTATCAGATAAAGAGAGAAAGAAACTGGCAGCCCTTCTACTGCAATAAACAGTAGCTAGAGTCTTGCCTGTAGATGTAGGTCATGATGGACCAACTGGAGTGTCTTTGAAGTGCTGGAAGAGTTTTTGATATTTCTGTTTGTGTGTATGTGAAAAATGTATAGTAGGCAAAAATATTTGCCTTTGTTTACCATTTTCAATGTCAATGTATTTTGCTACTGGGACTTGATTTGGCCCGGTGCTGGGAGACAGGTAGGGCACTGATTTGTAAAGACAATAAAAAAAAAAAACACTAAAAAGGAGGACTGTCAATTCTCTTGCTCTAACAAGAAAATTACCATAATGGCATTTGCTGCATGGTTTTATAGCATTTTAAAAAAATGCACAAAAAAGTGCAAAATAGGATTATTAGATACCCTTGAAACATTGGAATTCAGCTCAGAAAGTAGAGGGAGCTTCAGGGAGTTCCAACAGAAGAAATTATTATTATGAAATACATCTTTCCTAATGTCTTTGCATGCACGTACATATATTTTTTTAAAAACCAGGCACTATTAGTTCACACTACTACTTATTACATCAGTTAAACTTAATGATTCAATCCTACAATCAGCTTTGCACTGAGATTACACCCTGATGAGTCAACAGACAAGGTTTTCATTCTGTTGTGAAGAGCAAGAGACCCAAGATCTAGCTATGCATAGAGTCCACTTACATAATTCATTCTGGAAGTTATGAAGCTTTGGATGTCCATAGCAAGGTCCATGTGAGAGAGATGGTGGGTGCAACTTTTGTACCATATACTGACTACGGGTGGGTGGGGAGGAAGAGCTCTTCTGGCCATATGGGAACTTCAAGTGTAACAGGGGATCCAGAAGTGCCCATAAATGCAGAACTCTAAACTAGGGACTGGCATCAAGCATCGAGACAGGCACTCTCCCTTTCATGCTCTCTTAGGCCTAGATTTCCAACCCTTAGCCTTAACTAATGTGCACAAATTGGAGGTTCATAAACTCTCAGTAGGTAATAGAGATGTCATCATGTAGATGACTACACAATTAACTGATAAACCTGGGCTTATCAGTTAATCTTGTTGACTACATGCATTCTCCCATCCCTTCCTGTATCAGTTATTGGCATCCAAGTGGTAGAAGGTGGTAGCCAGTGCCTGTGAGGAGCTGGCTTCTCACAAGCACCAGATCCTCCTGCCCAACCTCCCCTGCACTGCTGCCTTTGATAGAGAGGCAGCAGCACGGAGGGTGACAGAGGTAGGTTGGAGCAAATACACGCAAGGAGACGGCTTTCAAGTAAGCTTCCCACATGTATCAGCTCCCATGGACCCACCTGCCCCACCTGCTGCCTCCTACAGATGGGGGGCAGGCAGGAGCTGGTGCTGGTGTGGCTGGCTTAAAATTGTACCCTAATTTGCTTCTCCCCGCTGTCATGGCTGGCAGGGATCATTAAGCAATAATGGTAGAGGGTGGAGGGTGCAATTCTATCATCCACAGTCAACCTGTGGAACTCCTTGCCTGAGGAGGTTGTGAAGGCTAGGACTATAACAGGGTTTAAATTCATGGAGGTTAAGTCCATTAAATTCATAGAGGTTAAGTCCATTAATGGCTATTAGCCAGGATGGGTAAGGAATGGTGTCCCTAGCCTCTGTTTATCAGAGGGTGGAGATGGATGGCAGAAGAGAGATCGCTTGATCATTACCTGTTTGGTTCACTCCCTCTGGGGCACCTGGAATTGGCCACTGTTGGTAGACAGGGTACTGGGCTGGATGGACCATTGTTCTGATCCAGTATGGCTGTTCTTATGTTCTTATCTCTGGTCTGTTTGATATTGGCATTTTCCTAAGGGGCTCCTGGGAGCCCTTTTCTACAGCATTTTCTGAGGAAGAGCTGCAGTTTTAAACCTCATGGAAGGAAAAGAGTATTCAGGCAGATCTCACTTCTCTCCTCTCCGGAGTAGTTACGCTGCTGTTTTCTTCAAGCAAGATTTCTGCAGCCCTCCCCCACTCCCTCTTCTGTTCAGCAAAATCAACATAAGGCTAATTTTGATAGAGAGCCTCAAGCAACTTGTCAAAAATTTTAAAATCAAGTTTATGATGTATTATGTCACTATGCACAAGCCATCAGATAAGTCTTTTCCGAATATATTCTTTATAGAGTCTCCAGATTACTAGAAATGTCTGTCCCAACCTGGGTAGGATCTACTGACCTTAGCTACATGCACAATTTTTACATATGCCAACATATTACTTTCCTGTATGATTAAAGTATTCTGAACTACAGGTAACTAATCAAGAGCTAGATTATGACTTTAGGCACAGCCTTGAGCAAGGGGTGATGTGTAAACTGAACCATGACAGCAGAGACAATGACTTACACATGCCTCTCCTGCTTCTCCCTACGTCAGCACTAAATTACTACCTCTTCATACTGGTTCAGTTACTTGAGATATAGCGAGGGTACAACCAAGGCTCTGGCCATCTGCTCCCAGGATGCAATAAGTGAGCAAGTAGCCAAAGTCTTGGTAGCATCTCTTTAAATTTAAGTTATAATGGTGTTGCACTAGACTTGAAATTTACCCACAGTTATTGCATAGTTACACTGTTAGATTTCAGAGTCAATATACCACCTAGATTAATGGGGGCAGTTTATGCTCCTTAGAGCTATAGTTTCTATCTGCGGATCTGAGAGACAGCACTGTCCCATTTCGCATTTGGAAAGTTACATGCAAAACCATTATATTATATTATATTATATTATATTATATTATATTATATTATATTATATTATATTAATTAAAGTTTACATTCCTCAGCAACTGATGAAGTCCCCGGAGCGCTCTTCGTAAAGGGTAAGGTTCCGATTATTAATGGACTCAGACGCCTGAGCAGAACAAATAGGAGAAAAAAAGAAAACGGGATTTTTTAAAAGAAAATTCTAGGTTTAGGTCATTTGAATCATATATTATATATAGTTTCTGAAGATTCACACACTTGAATAATATTAAAAAATAGCAAAGTAAACAGCAAAGCAAATGTTTAGTTAACCAAACAAGCAGATAACTCATACTTCTTCAGTCTCATCTCATGTACAACTTACATCGTGTCCTTCTAAGAATATGCCTTTAGTGCTAAACTCCAGACCGTGGAAGGTGCTAGATGCAAATAAAGAAGAAAAGAAATGATGGGGAAAAGGGAAAAGAAACTGCCTCTTTTCTTCCTGTTCACTTTAGATCTATTCCTTTTCCACACCCCATTTTCAAAATTAACAGCCAACATCATAAAATAAAAGGAGAGCTATAGGGGCAAAGTAGGTAGGTGGAATTGCACCACTTCATTTCCTGTAGGCTGCTTGTCTAGCCAGAGCCTCCAAGAGCTACTTAGGACCTGTCTTGGAACACAGCAACCACCTCCCATCACCAAATATTACGGCTTTCTTAATTATCATTCATCATCACAAGAAGCTGCACTAGCAATGTCAATTGAGTAGTGGTGGCTGCTGCAGCTCTCATACCCACATTCCCCTTTGCCTACATAGTCTTAAAAGGAACAATCTGAATGCAGTATTAATCAGCCTGCTTCCCCAAAACACCAGATTCTCTTCTTTAGTATTGGGCAGAGAGGATCTTGTGCTGTATAAGGAGTAAACTGCAATACCACACGTGCCACACTCAATTGTACTTCAGTGGTAATTAGGCAGCTAGGAGAAGAAGGGAAAGTGAAAGCTATTGGCACAGGTTGGGTAGATAAGCAAAGAATTTACCCACAAAGACCAATAACCTCCCCATGCTTGTATCAATAAGGAGACCCTTGAAAGAGGGAAGAGGGAAAGTGGTGTGTGTGTTGAGGGGAAGTGACAAGAGAGGAAAGACGGTATGGAGGAGATGCGCTGTAATATTAAATCAAGAGGCTTCTACTCCCTCATTTTATTGCCCCCAATCTGTAAGCATACGAGATGGGAGTCCTCTATGGACCCCAAACATTTACAATGCTTCTGACAGACTCCCAGTCCCTAAAGGTGCCAGATGGCATAACCATAATTCCAATTATTTAAAATTTCAAAAGGAGGCCTGAGAAAGGTCATTTAAATTAATAAAAGCACAAAAGTCTGCCTAGGAACTGGGAATAAAGAGGTTTAAGGGAGAAGAGAAATGCCTATAGCAAAATGGGATGTGATAGAAACGATGTGTCAGCTATCAAAGGCACTGAAAGGGAGCTGAAAATGGCAGTAGGAATACATTAATAAAATGTGAAAACAACACCTTGAGGTGTTTGGTATGTTCCATCCTTCATGTCTATTGGAGAGACAGAGAGAAGAAAATCCAAGAGAGAATGGAAGAATCTCCAAATAGGCAGAGCATTCTCCAAGAATTTTAATATGTACCATGCTATAGGGTGATGACTGTTTAGTTTTTAATACTGGGGTGTGGTGGGTACAATAAAACGCACACTGGTTAATTGTGGGTTAACAGGAGCTTGAGCCCAAATAAGCCACCAGGTAGCCCCTGGGGGAAAGTTTGGCTTTGTTGATTGGCTGCAACTAGGAAGGAACTGAGTCTTCATAAAGGAAGGAAGGAGCACTAGGCAGAAGGAGACCTAAATGAGACATAGTTGGATTATTGACTGTGGGAAGGTTGTAGCTAGAACTAGAAGGGCTGCAGCCTAGGAGGCCATACTCTGAAATAAGAGTAAGTATGAATTTGGTAGGCATTATAGCAGCCTACCTGAAAAGAAGCTTAAAGGAAGGCAGGTTCGGGACCTGGAAAGAAATTCCAGAAAGCTGAAGGGACCAGGAAAGACCCTGAAGGCAGAGAAACCCTGTGTATAGACAGTTAAATGCTGAAGGCTCCAGGAGATGGTGTTTCTCACTGCTGTGGATTCAAAAGAAGGTGGGGCTGAGACTGAGGCAGTACTAAGGTGGTAGGAGATGGGTTCTCACCATGGCAAACACAAAATATGGTTCTGTAAAGTACTGGGAACTGAGTGGGACTAGAAGTACTCAAGCTGACATTTCCTTGAGTGGCCTGTGTTGAAGATCTTGGATGATGTCCTGTGGGTCTTAGAAACCCCCAGGGAAAAGAGGCTGAAGAACTGAAACTTTGAGTATTGCTTTGGGACATGGGCCTGTAGATCCCTGGAAAGGGTGGACACTGTTCAGTGCCTAGCAAACACAGAGTGAAATCTGATTGAAAACGTAAGTACTCTTAGTGGCAGGTTGCAATGTAACTCTGTTGGTTGGGGATCAGAATGATAGCATCCAAAAGCAGGCTGCTGTGTAAAACAAGGAGATACAGCTCACCTCACTACACTCCAGACTATCTCCTAGGTCCTGATCACATGTTTTGCTATAGAGCCCCCTACCCTGCTGGAGGGACTAAGAATCACTTCTGAAATCCTAAAGCATCAACATACGATCTCAGTGTAGTTTTCAGTACACCACAGGAGCAAAATATGGCCTTCCTGGAGGACCAAGTCATGAGAAGCAGTAGAGTACCACAAGAACAGAGTGACTGCTGCCTGGTGGTGTGAGTGAAAAAAGATTGCTATGCTAGGGGCGTGCCTCTGGTGAGTCCAGGTCTACACATCCCCATCCCCTGTACTCAGCACCTGGTGCTATTTTTTTCATGTATTAATATTTTAGATGGCGGCATGTGTTCCTATGTACATATAATTTAATGTTTAAGCGTTGTCTACACTGTTATACATTGTATCAGTGAACCTGTCTACAGCATGACTGTCTGCTAAGCTTGCAGTCACAAGGGTTAGAAACTCCCTGTGTGTTCGTTTTTAAATAAAAGAAGAAGTTCTGATGTAATCAGATGACTCCAAGAGCTGGGGCCGCGTGGATGACCTTAGAATGCCTTTGCCTTAATCAGCCCTGATTATTGCACCTGGGACAATATTCTTGTTTATTTTCTCCTGATGGTATCCTTGAGCAAGGCAGTTAACTTGTGAGGTCAAAATACCTCTAAGACCAGGTCTATGCTAGGGGACAAAGTTGAACTAAGCTATGCAACTCCAGCCATGTGAATAGCATAGCTGTAATCGACATACCTTAGTTCGAATTTCCACAGCATTCCCACTGCAGGAGATGGACTTTCCCATGGACTTCCCTTACACCTTGTGATCCTGTGGAGTACTAGAGTTGATGGGGATGTGATGAGTGGTCTATTTAGCAGGTCCTTGCTAAGCCCACTAAATCGAACCCTGAGATATTGATCTCCACAGCATCAATCTCCTAGTTAAATGGAGACAAGGCCTAAGAGCAGACGCAGAGAACAGTAGAAGCTTATTTTTTACATTCATACTATGCCTATATCTCCCAGTATTCAGTTGAGTGGAGAGGTTCATGGATAGATGTAAAATTTCCTTGGGAAAAACCAACCCAAAATACATTTTGTCATTTTGCAAATAGGGTTACCACCTTTGAAATGTGAAAACCCAGTGGCCATGCATCCTAACCCCCACCTACAAGGCGACTCTGCAACTTCCCCCTCCCAGCTTCAACAGCCACTTAAAGAGAGAAAACATATCGATGAGATTGATAACATTATTTGCTCACTTAAATTACAGAAGTGGGAACCGTGCAGCATCTTTCACTGGACACAAACTTTTAACATTAGATAGATATCCAGTGTATTGTGATGATAATGGAAACCATTAGACTTTTAAAACACCTCCAACAGATTAAATTATTTTTCTGGCAACTGGCAAATCCATAAAAAAACCTGGCGAGGTGGTAACTCTAGTTTCAAATCTGAGCATTTTGACAGTTGGCCACATTGCAACCGTTGCCATTCTAGCCATGTAGGAAAATGGTGGTTGAGCTTGATTACATTCAGGAGTGCTCACAATCCTGTTTTCATGTTAGTGTTTGTGCGAATATCAGCTTTCCCACACAACTCCACACAAGGCAAAATTTCATACTTTTTGCAAAGCTCTAATAAACAATTGCTTGGTGTCTGAGCTGCAAGATGACCCTATTCCCGTGATAAGATTCTGAGGGCTTTGCTTGTTGTCAATGAGCCTGTCATGGTTTTCGACATGTTTCTTTCCAAGAATTTTGTTTCCAGTGATTAGCTTATAAACCTGCCATAAGGAACTGTATTTTCACACTCATCTAGTGTACTTCTTGTTTTCAAACTCTCTGGGACATAGAAATACACCAGATTTTTGGCAGCACATGGCTTAAAAATCAGCACCGACTTATCTATTGAACATCTCAAATGGGTAAAGAAAAGGGCAGATTTCATTGGAGGTCAGTAAACAATGAACATCTGCCTTGCCAATCTTCTCCTTTACTACAGTTATGTGCAGTCCTAAAAATCTTTCAGACATATGTTGAGCAGAGTTTCAAAGCACCAGAGCTTCCTGCTTCTGCTGATATTTTGGCCAGCGCTTAACTCTTTGCTGCTCAGCCAGGATTTTTCAAGCTGTGATAGTTGGATCCGTGGGCAGAGTTAGCAAAACCTTCTATCCCACACCAGTATTTAAGCCTGTGTCATGATAGCTAGCCCAGCAGACTGAATTCTCTTAGAACCATGGGGCAGATAAAATGGGCAGCAAATATACAAACTGTTTTTTTACTCAGAATGAAAGTCTAATTTATATACATACTGGTGTTCTTCTGCACCCATCGCTGTCATCTCTTGGCCCTTGGCAGTTAAATGCAGCAAATGTTAGCCTGCTCATTATAGCCTATCCTGTTTAAACTGTCCCAAATGGGTATAATAATTCCACAATGGATTTCAGTCATGGAAATATTTGACCTAAAGGATGCTTGATCTAAAGGATGCTGTGCTGCTTCCTAAAGGCTAGGAGCACGGCTCCTTGAAAGTCAAGTTCATTCAGGCAACCATAGAGAAGTGTGTCACTCGTTGTGGATCCTCCCCTAAAAATGTCTTTATGTTCATGGAGCACTCATGTAATATACCTATGCTGACCCACTGCATCAAAGGAATGCAGCATGAAGCTTGTGAGAGATCTACCGTTGTAGACAAAAGTAGAATCCACTGCTGTGCTCCAACCTGGAGGCTTCAGCTCTACTGATAATTAAGTGTTGGTCACACGTTGGTGCTTAAGATAACACAGGACTAATTATGATTTCATACCAGCGAAACAGATTGCATTGGCTTTATTGTTTAATTAAAAACATTTACTTACAATGCATTTCAGCTAACATGCGCACGCTCAACTTCCATAAACAATGAGTGAGTTTGTTTTACAACACTTTCTAATGTGTGCAGATTTTCTCTCTCCACCAATAAAATGATTAGAAATGCAATAAATGGCACAACACAAAATACATTTACTGCTAGGTTTGTCTGCCTTATGTTCTCCAACTTGGCAAAGAGCATCACACACCCTTTGCAGAGATAAATCGGTGAATTTATACTGCCAGTGAGCTACAATGTGCTGAAGTTGGCTAGTTAGTTTTGAAAAGATTATTGCTTGAGTATTGCTGTGATTAGAAACTAAAACTGGGTTTGTTATGCATTAAAGGCTCTAAGTCAGTTCTCACTGAAGTCAATGGAAGTCTTTCTGGTGACTGTAATGGGCGTTGATTGTGCCTGTAGTGGTTATTGCTGGGATTTTTAAAAGTTTGCGTAGGCACAAGTGGCATATTATGTGCTCCAGCTGGGGCGTGGTGCATGTTTGAGTGTCCTGGGGATATTCAGAACAACTTGTTAGTCATGCTCAAGTTCCCTGAGAAATTTAGGGGTTAAGTGCTTTGAGAGGGTGGACCCAGGGAATGATCAAAGGGCTTGTCCTGGCTTAGAAAATGGAGGTACCAATGCCTTCTTACAAATGTCTTACTCTGAGACGAGGGCCTTTCCTAACCTCACAAAGATGCAGACTTGGTGTATAGCCCAAGAGCATTTTTTTAAAAAACAAACAATTGATAACCCTACTTGCCTCTCCCCTCAAAAACCCTCGATGCGAATATACTTTGCTTAAATCAGCCTGGTGAATTTTTAGTTAGCCTTTGTCTACACACACACATATCCACTGGTTTAACTAAAAGAGCACTTTGACATCAATTTAGCTAAAGCCATATAGGTTTGTGTCCAGACAGATTTATTTCATTTTAGGGGTGTCTTACTTTGGGTTAACAAACAAGAGGTAATTCAGGAATTCTGTAAGGCTACGTCTAGACCACATCCCTCTGTTGGCAGAGGGATGTAAATGAAGCACTTAGAAAGTGCAAATGAAGCCGGGATTTAAATATCCCGCTCTTCATTTGCATAATCACGTAATGGCTCTCTTTCAAAAAACTGCTATTTCGAAATTGAAACCGCAGTCTAGACACGGTTCTTTCGAAAATGGGGCACTTTTTCAAAAGATCCTGTAAACCTCAAAAAATGAAATAAAACTCATTTTTTGAGGTTTACAGGATCATTTGAAAAAGCACCCCGTTTTCGAAAGAACGCGTCTAGACTGCAGTTTCAATTTCAAAATAGCAATTTTTCGAAAGAGCGCCATTACGTGATTATGCAAATGAAGCGCGGGATATTTAAATCCTGGCTTCATTTGCACTTTCAAAGTGCTTCATTTACATCCCTCTGCCGACAGAGGGATGTAGTCTAGATGTAGCCTTTGGCTGTCCACTTTCCCTCACTCTAGCTGATGGTGCACACACAATCCAGAGGACGCCCAAGGCTATTTGGTTTCACAGAAACCATACTAAGAGTGTCACCATGCAGAACCAGTGCTGGTTAAACTCAGGTAGTGTAAAACCCATTCCTATAGTTAAATTGGTGCAAGTTTGTGTGATGTCATGGCCTTAGACTTGAAATCCTCTAGTTCCCGAGGCTCCAATTGAATTGGTATCAGCATCAAGGATTCTGTGTTTAAAGCTGAGGAAATTGCAAAAGGAGCCAGCACATCTGAACTCAATTTGGCACAGATTCATACAAACATCCTCTCCTCCCCCTATTCATGACAGTGGACGGATATGAAAAAACACTAGTCTCCTGGTTTGGCTTAGTTTAACCCTTATAGAATTTAACAAATACCCTCCTCCCCCAAATCCCAATGAGACTCAGAGTTAAAGTCTGTCCCCACCCCCAAGAGCTGTCTGCAGTGAGGAGTTCATATCTTGAGGAAGACCTTAGAACCCAGAGTTTAGACAGGCAGAATCCAGTGACCCAAAAGTGGGCTTGGAGACAGAGCTGGGCTGAGAACTTCAGGGAGGAACTGACGCTGCAGCAGGGGACAGTGAGAGTTCTCTGGCTGAGCACTGGAGTCAGATCAGACTGGTAAAATTGGAGTAGAGGAAGGCAATGGGGCGGGGAGTCATTTACAAACTTCCCCACATCCAAGCTGAAGGCTGAGAGCAGCAGAGGGCTATGCCTGTGTGGCGGCATGTCGGGGTCCCCCGACTCCTGCACCCCCGTAATGGCACGGACAGACTCCACCAGCCAGTAGAATAGAGGGAGTTTATTGCTTCTCCAGGATACAGCACAGCACAGATGTCATCTGGTTACAGGAACCGGGCCTAGGATGCCTCAGCCCCCCTTGAGATGGGGGATGCTGGGCCCCTAAATTCCAGCCCCTCTGGGCCTAGGCTGTCTCCTCCATGATCCCAGACAGAAAACTAACTCACTCACTTCCAGCCCTGCCCCCAGCCAGGTCTGGCCTCGCCCCCTTCCTTTCCATTGTTCCGCTCCATGGGAGATACCTGTCTGACGAGTTTCGAAGCCCCCTTGCATAATGACTCATCCCCTGCCCTGCTGGGCCGTGCTGCAGACAGCAGCCAGTGGAGGTCACTGACAACCCGCTGCCCAGCATAGCAACCAGCAAGGTACCCCCACTACGTCACAGCCTGCTAGCTGTCTCAGCCAGAGAGGGCTGAAGACTGGGGAATGCTTGGTGAGCCTGCTAATGTTTTCAGGCAAGAACTGGAACTGGAACATGCCAGGGAAACTGGTTCAAGGCAGTGGGGCATTTGATAATAAATGAACCCTGAAATAAGGGCTAGCTATATAATCTGAAGGCTGTACTGAGTTTTATCAGAAGAACCAAAAACCTGAAGCAAGGGACCACCTGGAGGCCATTAAAGAATGCCTGGGAGGACACCACGTATTTATGATGGCCCAGTGCCTCCGCCAGATTTCTTGAGATCCACACAGATCCTGAGGAATCCAGCATTCAGACTGAATCCGCATGCCTGTGATTTTGATTATTATTAGCGAATGCACAAGTGGTACAATAAAGATGAAGAAGTTCAAAGTATAAAATACAGGGGCTAAAAGCATAAGAAAAATGTCCAGAGGGCTTCGGTAGGCTTCACACTTTGTAGCCATTCATAGCCTCGGGGTCAGCAGCATGGAGTCTGAGAAGTCATCCTGTTAAAGCAGCAGCTATTTAATAGATGTGTAGCCTAAATGCCCCACAGCTACACAGAGGGCTGTTCCTGAGCTCCCAAGTGGTGTCATTTGCTGCACGCTTTACTACCCAACCTGTGAAATGGTTGAGCTTGCACCAAAGAGATAGTGTGACACCAGGCAGTTTGTCATCCAGAGGAGTAATAAGAAAGAAACATTTTATAGAGGGAACAGCTCATTCCCAATCTACTTGCCACCATGAGGCACCATCTTGCTGTCGAGGTGGTTGATAACATAGTCCAGACTGGTCTTCTGCTAGAGATGTGCTTCCCAGATATCTCTGAAACACAGCAGTTGTGGCATCTCCTGGATTTTGTCAAAGAGATTTTTTGCTGCAGTATAATACCTAATATTACAGAGGTGATAGCAGAGAGGTCTTGAAACCATTGTGTTTGTTTGATTTCATAGTCCATGTTATTCTCATTGTCTGAATCAGACATATATCAACTAGCTTTGTATAGGAAGAGTTTAACTACATTGAAACACAATATTCTCCAACTGAGTAGTGGAGAACTAGCTGTAAGCTGCAGAGTTTGCGCATTAGCTCCCTAAGTTGAGCCCTCAAGTATGGAAGCTAGAGTTACTCTTAGGGTTCGTCTACACAGCAGCGTTATTTCGGAATAACATAGTCTGTGTCTACACTACACACGCCTTTATTTCAAAATAATGTCGAGCTAGGGGATTTCTTGCTCTGACTCATGGTAACCCTCATTTCACAAGGAGTAAGGGAAGTCGAAGGAAGAGTATTCTCCCCAAAAGCTGAGTTAAACTATTTTAAATTAAGCTACACAATTGACATAGCTGAAGTTGCGAAGCTTAATTCGACTTTAGCCCTGCTGTGTAGACGTACCCTTAGATGTTCTGGCTTTGGATCATGTGCCAGTTGTTCTCCATCCACAAAAATCCTGAGCTCTCACAAAGCTCTGGAATGTTTGAGATGAAAGCATGACAATGTTATCTTTGACACACTGGCTTTTTGTCTCCACTTAAAAAAGCTTAAACAAGTGGTCCTGTAGCACTTCTTAGGGACTAAGAAAAAAAATAGTATTATGAGCTTTTGTGACAAATATCATCTTGCAGGTAGTCACTAATGGCTGCCTTATCGTGGTTCAAATTGTCCTCAATCTTTTGAAGTGTCTGTCTCTCGGAACTAGGCAGATATCATCAGGACACTTGAAGGATGTTGAAATTGTTGGAGGAAGTTTATTCATAAGGACATTAAAAATATTTGAAGCAAGAATGGATTCCCGAGTGAGTTTATTTTTCTGGGTTCCCTGTGTATTTCGTCCATTGTTTAGCATTTCTTGAAATTGCTTATTTCAAAGCATTTATGTAACCATAACAACACATCAAGGTAACATCTTTAACATCTTGAAAATCAGGCCCATGTGCAAGATGGTATCATATGATATTGTCAAGAAACACACCCTCTTTCTTTCCCTGTTGTATACCATTGCCTATGAAAGTTGTAGGAGCAAAAAATAAGTTTCACATGCTCCGGTGAGACATGAACTTTGCCTAGTCATCGCTTAGAGCCTGCTCTACTATGGGTGTGATTCTTTGCTGCATTAATTGGTCCAGAAGTTCTGGTATAGCTATTCACTGTAGATTTCTGCCACATCTTAGGCATCTTGTTCTGTTGGATGACATGGGATGTGATAATTGGCAGACATTTTATGCTCTTCTTACCAAGGTGAAATTTCATTTCTGCTGAAACCTTGCCGTGGCCACCTGGTTTCATGTACTTCAGTTCTCTTTCCACTTTCTTGGTGCAGAAAAGCTGGGAAAATGCCTTCCTGCGGCTGAGGTGGGGCCAGTCCTGTATGTTCACTGTTCCCTCTTCACTGATTCTTGTAGGCTTTTGCTGTGTGAGTTAGGTGTGTGGCAAAGCTGTTTAGGGACACTTTCCACTGATGTGTGGTGGTTTTGTTGCTACTCCAAGCTTCCTTATGAGTGACTGTGCTTTTCTGCTAGACTTTGTCATGTCTTTATTTGAGATAACTTCTTTCCAGTGTTCCCTTCAACTGATGTAGATGAGGAATGTGCAGAACTTTTGAAGTAGTATGAAGAAATGGGTAACACAGAGACAGCAAAGCACCTCGCTGACAGCATCAAAGCAAGGTATATACATCCTTTGGTAGCCATGTGAGAAGGAGTGAATGGCTGCTTTGAAAATTGCTTCAGAGAAGCCAGGGTAATTGTTTTCTACAGAGGTATTATAGTATGCACACTATATACACCGGTCTTAGTTAGTTTTCCAGTCTGCTCTTCTGTAGTTCCACTGCAATCTAGGGATAGTGGTTGTTACGGGGATTGTCATTTCTCTCCAAGTAAGAAAAGGCCGTGCAGGAAGTTTCCAGTTATCCCCCAGGAGGCTGGTAACAGTTGGCCACTTGCAGAGGTAACTCAGCTGAGGTTATGAGACTAGCCCTACTCTGACCCTGCAAAGAAAAAGGTGGCTCCTGCAAGGTCACTTGCTGAAGCCTCATCTATAAAATCCAGTCCGTTTGTGCTAGATTCTCTATAACCCCACGAGATGTGATGGCTACTGAAGTTCTCAACAGGGATGGTTGGATGTTGAAGTGTTGGTAAGGGCAGGGTGTTCCAGGTTTCATCAAGAGGCTTACAAATCTTCCAGATTTCAAGCCAGCCACCTCTTCGTTTTGCCCAGCAGGTTTCATTAGGATGCCATAATAGGGCAGCAATTGAAAGGATTTCATGTGTATTATAGTGAATTAGGTGTATGAATTCCTTCCTTCTCTCCTCTGCTCCATTAAAACAACACAGGCTCCAGTGCTCGGTGTTATCAGGGCAACTACCCTGATCCCCAAAGAGCTGGCTTTATGGTAGGGCTGGTAGTGCTTTTCAGTGGCTTGGCTTGAGTCACTGGCGTGACTTCCTACACAACAGGCTGTTTTAGGAGATACATTCAGTCTAACATTTTTGTTATAATTGAATAATTGTTGCAAATTTGTTAGACACTCAACCCATTCCATATTTAATACTTTCAGAATTAATAACCAGTTCAGTCTGGGACATGATGAATGTCCATGTCAATGTCGGATGATATCTGCCTTTTGTTCCAGAAGTGTCCAGAGACAAAACACTCTTTTATGATTCTCACAGTCTATGCATTTTTAAAAACACAGAATAAAAAGTCTTGGCTGCACTCCAGTCACCAGAATGATATTCGTTCCATGAATATTTCTTTGCCCACTACTTGCTGTTGATCCTTCTGGTATTCTTCAGTTTCTTGAGTTTTTACCTCTTGCAAAATTGAGACATCTTTTTTTTTTAATTAAAAAATCATATCTGGCTCTAGCTGCTTCCAATAAAAAGCCCCGAATCCTACTGATAAAGCTATGTATACTGATATCAGAAACCTTCACATAATACAGGCCTTAGCCTATCACTCAGTAATTCTTGCATTTAGTCTGTTAACTTGTAGTTGAAGTAGCACATATCTTTTCGGAAGACATCCTGAGTTAATCTGAAGATTTCAAGTGAAAGGAAATCAATCATGTCCCTCAGTAAGTTGTTCCAATGGGTAATTGCCCTCACTGTTAAAAACAGAAAAAGAAAAATGCTTTTGGAGTAAAGTTTTATTTGGTATGATATTGGAATCTGGTCCTAAACAGGCCCGGCCAAACAGTTTGCAGGGCCCAAGGAGGCATGTTGTGGTTGGCTGCACTGCATGGCCGGGCGGCTCCCAGCCAGGGCAGTGAGTGAGCAGTTGGGCAGGAGGGCGCTGAGCAGTGTGGGGCCCTCAAGGCGCGGGGCCCAAGGCAACTGCCTAGCTTGCCTTGCCCGAAGGCTAGTCCTGGTCCTTCTTGCAGCCCGGACTCCTCCTGATCAATATGGAGCAGTAATGTCAGCGGGGCTGACAGGCAGTGGAGCAAGGTGTATGTGGGGGGGGGTGGCTCTGGGGTGGAGCCTCAGGCGGAAGGGGCAGGCCTGGGTAGCCAGACCTCAGTGTTGCCTGGACTGCAGCGTGCCTCCCCCTGCCAGCCCTCAGTGCTGCGTTGAGCAATTCAAAGGGGCCTGGGGCTCTGGCTGCCAGTGCTGTTACTGCAGCAGCAACTGGAACCCTAGGACCCTTTGAATCGCTGGACTCTGGGGTAACTGCCTTCTTTGCCTCCCTGCCCTCCCCCTCCCATGGGGGGGCTTGAGTGTTGTAGAAGATCCCACACCATAGTTTACCCAGGAATGTAAGGATATCTCCATGGGCAGTTGGTGAAGTAGGGCTGGGGGAGGCAAGCCACCAGCCCCACTGCCAGCCCCATCCCTTACACTGAGGCCTCGGCCCCCATGGAAGCCAAGCCACCTCCCTGCCTCCTGCCATGGGGAGGTGGGGCAGCACACGGCATGCCCCTCACTACCATGGGGAAGAGAGGAGAGGAGGGAGGGTGGCCATGTGCGCACCAGCCCCCCAGCCCTAGAACATGGGGGAGGGTGGGTCATGCACCTCCTCAGCCTTCTTGACCCCAGAGCATGGGAAGGGAGGGGGCGCATGTCCCCAGCCTCCCCAGCCCAGAGCCCTAGGAGGGCAGGCACTGGGGGCAGCAACACTCCGCCCCCAGAACACCTACAGTAGGTGTTCTGGAGGCAGAGTGTGGGCTGGGCCAGGCTGGTGGTTTGGGAAGGCAAAGCCTTCCAATGCTTATTATACCAGCTGCCCATGGATATCTCACCAGATCCTCCCCCAAGCAACTCCAGTCTCATTAATTGTACTGAGTGGTACAAATGCAGGCAGTTCTGCTGTTGTCAATGAAACTGCTCAGAGGAGTACTACTGATCATGAAAAAGGGCTTCACAGCTGAGTGTAGTCACTATTATTGCCAGGCCTGCTGATGGGAGGGCAGCTGCCCTGGGGCCTGGTGATTCTAAAGGGTCTGGGGCTCCAGGCTACCCCTTTAAATCACTGCTGGCATACCACATGCGCTAGGTAGCTCTAATGGCTGGGGGAGAGGGTACCATGGTCCAGGCGGTGCTGCCTTGGTCCTGCCCCCTTTCCCTGAGGCCTTGTCCCTTCTGGGAGTCACCCCACTCCCCACCTTGTCCAGGGCCCCAGCATGGCTGTTGACTCCCCTGATTATTGCTCTAGAGCAGGGGTTCTCATATTTTATTACACCACAACCCCCTTCTGACCACAAACACTACTGCATGAACTCAGGAGGCAGGGCTGAAACCTGACCTTGAACCCTTGCTGCCCAAGCCCAAGAGCGTCAGTCCCAGGCAGTGGAACTCGAGCTCTGGCTTCAGGCCTCGACCCCAGCAAGTCTAATGCCAACCCTGGCAAGCCCATTAAAATTGGGGTTGCAACCCAGAGTATGAGAACTTCTGCCTTAGAGGGACTGAAAGAAATATTAAACCACAGCAAGACATTTAAAAGCCTGGTGGTTCTTTTTTAAATGATCTGTAACTCAAAAAGCAGTTAGCATGAATCTCTTCAAAGTCTGAAGAAAAATTCTCCTTTGACTTCAGAGTGAAAATAGTAATTACAGGCCAAATCAATTTGCCAACCAGACTTTAAGGGGATTCAAAATTTAGCTTATAATGGGAGCCCATTGCAACCTCAACTACAGTAGCAGAAAGCGTGTTGTCTCCAGAAAATGAAGTTTCTCATTGCAAATTCAAAGTTCCAAGTGTCTTCATGTGAATTTTGTACTCATAAGTGATGATCACTTTTACTCCCGAGAATTTGCCTTATTAAAAGGTTTTAATAGTTTGTGAGGAATAAACTATAGGCTGAACCTCTCTCATCAGGACTCTCTGGTCCAGCAACATCCGCGGTCTGGCAGGACCACAGATGTTGCTAGACCAGAAAGCCCAGCCCGCAGAGGTTGAGAGTAGTTGGGAGCAGAGCCGGTCTTGTCTGGGGCAGCTTGCAGGGCCCGTAGCCATGGCGTAGATAGCTCTGGGAGCATCGCTGCCACATGGAAAAAGGGGACAGGAACCCTGGGAGCAGCTGCCACTGTGCGCATAGGGTCGGGGAACTCTGGGAGCAGCTGCTGCCGCACATGGGACCAGGAAACCATGAGAACAGCTGCTGTTGTGTGGGACTGGGGGCAGGGAACAGAGCCCCGGGAGGAGTGGGGGCAGCAGAACCAAGCAAGCGAGCCAGAGGTCAGGCCTCCAGATTCTCCTGGGGCAACAGCCAGGAGGGGAGTCCTGGGAGATCCCGAATGCCTGACCTCCCCTGCTCTGGCAAATTCCTTTGTTCGGGACCACTTGGGTCTCAACGTGCTGGATCAGGGAGGTTCAATCTGTAGTTAAATATTGGTCTAATGCCAAAGACAGATTCAGCTTCTGAAGTTAGAGAATTTCAGACTTCCAGGTTCCATTTTTTTAAGAGGGAGGGTAATTATTGGATTCTCCAACAGTTGCAGTCTTTAAGTTAAAACTGGGATATCTTTTTAAAGGATAGGCTCCAGCTGAAAAGAAAAATAATAGGTTTGATGCAGAAAACCATAGACTCATAGAATACTAGAACTGAAAGGGACCTTGAGAGATCATCAAGTCCAGTCCCCTGTTGTCATGGCAGTACCAAGCACTTTCTAGATGAGGGGTGGGCAATAATTTTTGAGTGGGGGCTACTTCAAAAATATTTGAAGTGATCACGGGCTGCCCCAGAAGGGGCAGGGCCTCAGACAGAAGGGGAGGAGCCTTTTAATAACAGGAGTTGGAAGGGCTTGCACTTCTCCTGTGGCTCACAGGTACCACGTTAGCTGGAGACAGGACCTGCAAGCCCTTTCAATTCCTGCTATTTAAAGAGCTTGCTGCTCCCGGCCTCGCTGCTAGCCTGTTGCCTTCGAGCTGGGGTCAACTGCTTCTATTTAAAGGGCTTGCACCTTCCCTGGGGCTATTGCCTGACAGCCACTTGGAAGGCATGAGCCCTTTAAATAGAAGCAGTTGAAATGGCTTGTGTGTCCCTGGCTCCCA
This sequence comes from Pelochelys cantorii, assembly GCA_032595735.1. Lineage (NCBI taxonomy): Eukaryota > Metazoa > Chordata > Testudines > Trionychidae > Pelochelys > Pelochelys cantorii. The sequence continues at coordinate 50,711,024 of CM064334.1, forward strand.
GGCAATGGGCTAGTGAGGGGCTGGAGCTACGAGCCCTTTCAGTTGCTCCTGTTTACAGGGCTTGTACCTGCCGGGAGGCTGCCAGGCAACGCAGCCGCTAGGGAGGTGTGAGCCCTTTAAATAGAAGCAGTGAAAAGGGCTCGCAGCTCCGGGCCACTAGTGCGTTTCCTGGGAGCTGGAGACCTTTCAATTGCTTCTATTCAAAGGGCTTGCACCTTCCCCGTGTCTGTCAGGCAGCGCATTGCCTGGCAGCCACAGGGAAGGCGGGAGCCCTTTAAATAGAAGCAGTGAAAAGGGCTCATGCATGGCTCCCTGGGAATGCAGCGGGGTGGGAGCTGCGAACCTATTCGTGTGAGAGAGAGAATGGTTTTACCCACTATAAAAGTTGTTTTGATTTAGCATAAAATTTGGAAAGTACCCCGGTGGTCTTCAAGGATTAAAGACATCATAAAAACACAAGATATTACTACAACATGGAGCCAGTTCAACAGCCTCTGTTCACAGTGAGTAGCAGTTGCCTATGTAAATAGCTCCACTGAAGTCAGTTGGGCTACTAGGTTAAGTAAACATTACTTATCCTGAGTAAGGATGGCAGAATCAGGTTCTACATTTACTTCAGGGAACATCAATACCTGCCTATCATCTTGGTAATATGAATTATTCTGCACTGTTGCCAGAAACCAAAAGTTTCAGGATGAAACCCTTTCCTATTTGTTTTGTTATTGTCAAAGTTGGGCTGACAACAACGTATATAGCAACAATTTATAAATGTCTGAAGAGATTTTTTTTTTAAAAAGAACCAGGTGGACGTATACTAGTCGTCACTCCAATACAGAGTTTCTCCAGCACTCTAACCCTATACTTTAGTCACTACTGACAGGTAGAGGGCAAATTTGCATAATGAACTGCTTAAATATTCAGTTTTATCAAGGCTTCAAGGCATTATTTGTCCTCAGCATCTTCCATAGCTAGTGACCCTATCTAAATCAACATCATTTGTCAAATCAGATTAGGCTTGTTGTTAATTTCAGACAGTGATGTTCATCTTTTTGATGCTTTCAAACAACTCTGAGGTAAATCCCTGTGACATAATGCTACTTAGATATGCTAAATGAGTCACTTATTCAATGCTGCAATTGTCAGAAAAATATGAAACTTAGCTCTAAGGTAAATATTGTTGGGTCACTTGAAATGTATGCAAATTTGACATTTCTTTACTGATTAGCATATCCACACATCAAAGTTTTCCATATATCACTTCAGATATTTTTGATTTAGGAGAGGTAAGGTCAGTGGCACTTGGCATACTCTTGCCTTTATATCAGACAAGATAAGAAACTAAAGCCTTCTTCAGGGAAACTTTCTAGCAGAAACCTTCCTTTGTCTAAGCTGAGAACATTTTCTGGCAAATGGCTAGAAGATGGTGAGGGGAGATACCTGAGATGAGGATTCTTCAGCACAAAACTAGTAAAGGAACATAAATTGGCTCTTCAGTGCAGTGGTCTCCAAAGAGTTGGGCATGGCCTTTACTGGGGCCTGGAGAAATGCTCATGTGTGGATGGTGGGGTCTGGAGCAGCCCCCAAAAGTGTGGGGAGGGAGCAACACCCAATCTGCTCTACCCCCAGCTCCTATTCATAGTCACAAATTGGTCCTAGCTCCAGCCATGGCCCCTGCCTTAGCTCCTGTCAGGAGCATGGACAGATTGCATTAAGGGTAAGGGGGAGATACAACAGTTTGCTGACTACTGCCCTAGTGACTCGTCAAAAGGTATGTTGAAAAGCAACAAACTATGGATATGTGCTCAGAAAACCTCGCAAAGATTCCCTTAGTTTATAACATACAATTTTCTAAATGGTAACAAATATAAATTCATATCCACTTAATATTGGTTCAGATATATGATGCCTTTGAAATGAATCTTAACTAATTACTAAGAAACAGAAGTTAGATGCATTTGTTTCCATTAAAAATGTATATTAATGACCATTTGCATCTTCATTGGATTTACTGGGAATTTTTCCTGAACTAAAATATGCAGGATGAGTCACAAAATCTGTTAAGGTTTGATGGAGCAAAACATTTACTCATTTGAGTAATTTTACTCAATTAGTTGTCCCATAGATTTGCAACTTTGGGCATTCACAGAGACCATCATTAACTTGGTAGCAAGGTGTAGGAGGTCTTCAGAAATGTTGTGAATTATTGTATCCTATAAGGCCCTTGCTTCCTGTATGTGGCAGTGATAAATATTAATATATAATTTTCCTTTAGAATAGTTGCAGTATAAACATTGACAGAAAAGACTATTATATTCACCAGTTCATACTCCTTTGGAATTCTATCCCCATAGATACATTGATACAGGTGATGACATTCACCACAAATATAAGGTATGTGCTAAAAATTTGGATAAACATCTTGATAAGAATTAAACACAGGGTGCACTCACAGTAACTGGGTTTTATTTTGTTTCAGTGCAATAACTCGGTCATGCAGATATCTTTTTCAAAAATAGCAAAACTGCCTCATATGCAACATGCTCTCAACTCCAGCAAAATTTTGTTTAAAAATATAACAAACATTTTTCAAATTATTGGAGCAGAAAGAAGTGTGAGACACCACTAACATATGTTTATTTTTCTTTCCATCCTATCACTGAAATATGGCCAAACAGCATTCCCCCCTCCCTTTATATTTCATGTATATTTACTCTTCCACTGAAATCTCCCATGCTAAATTCTAGGAATGATTGAATGGATGACTTGTTAGACCCCCGGAATAAGGAATGCAAATGCTGATAGATCCATTATTACTGCAGGGCACATAGCACCACTATAATAAATTAGTACTTGATGTTTGATGATAAATCAATAATGGCTTTTATCTAAGGAAAAAGTATTTTAATCTTCCCTCCCTCCCATATTTGATGGCACCGTGTAAAATTAGGAAACTGAACACACATTCTTAAGGCAAGATTAAAAAACTCCTTTGGTACAAGATTCACATTTGCAAGCTGCCCATGCTTCCCATATTGGCAATGATTTTGACAAATGTAAAAAAGTCACTAATATTTTGACACTTTCACTGCCCAACTCTGATACCAGCTGGCTGTGAATTCAGTTATTCATTGTTCTGCTGTATTTTAAAGACTGGTCCAGAGCCAATGTACTGGACTGGCTCCATTCATTCATTTTCGAGACTGAGGTTTCAACTAACTGTAATGGCCATTTTTCACATGGATCTGGAATCCTCTTCCAATTTAACAGGAGCATATAAATTATAGGAGGTCAAATGTGCATTCAGATTTAAAGCTATTCTCTCCGAGGGAAATATATTTTTGTTCAATATAAAAATAGCTATTCTTCACATGATTTAAGAATGCAGAGTTGCTTTTTGTGCCATTTTTTCTGGTCTGGCCAACCCATTCTCCATAATAAAACAAGCACAGAAAAGGAATGGTTTCTGTTGATTAGAGGCATATAAAGTAAGACGAATGTAGACTTTTTTTCCCCTCGATTTTTAAAAAGAAAAATCACCAGTCATGTGCTCAGTACAGCCCTTATTCACACTCACTCAATAGCTACTTTTAAATAAATTAAACAAAAACTTACACATTTGGCTCTAGGTAAACAAACAGAACTATAGACTTAGGTGGAACTCCCCTCAGTTCCACCTAAGTCCTTAATGCAGCTGCAGTAACTACAGGATGTTCTTTTCTGCTTGAAAATATTGGAGAGGGTAAAGGATCAAATTTAACAGTCCCTTTTGCAAATATCCTTTTTAAAAAAATTGAATAAAAATATGCTTATTTAGTAAGTCATCTTTATTGTGCCTGCAAATGTTTTACAATATTTTCCAAAGCCAGTAACCATATTCATCCCTCTGGCTTGTAATTCGCTGATTAAAAAGCAGAGTGCCAGCAGTCATCTGCTATTGTCTGGCTTCTTAAATTCTGTTTCTGGTTTAATTTACTTGATTGTCCCATGCACTATTCATGAGTTCAATAATATTCCAAACTTTAATTTCAACAGATTAATTCTTTCTAATTATTCAACATATGAACCTGCACATGAGAATTCTACTGTATGCACCGTCCTGAGGCACAGAACGCAATGTCGAATCGTTTTCTGATTTCAAGTGGAAAACAAACTAATTATGTGGAAATATGATAATATATTGTGCTGCAGGGACCAGCCCTTTGTCTGTTTAGAAATGTTTACTTATGATCGGCTCCCTGTGTTATTTCTTCCAGGAGGAGCTGCCCTTTCTTAATGCATAAACATTATTGACTGGTCCATGATTCTTTACTTCAAGTAAAGTCAATTTACATAATTTTATATTACTTCCGTCTGGTGAAAACAAACAAGACATCCTAGGAAAGTAATAATTGAACTAGCTGTACCAATCATGTGGAAAGATAAAATGCATAAGGCCCTGAAAATGGAGGACTGCTTATTTTTCTGTTTGGTTTTTTTGGCTTTTCTTTACCGTCATGCAATTTTACTCCCTTTCTGTCTGATTTCATGAGATCAGAATTCAGTGCCAGTGCTGCCTCATGGTGTGGGCATGCCAGCCATCAGAAATAAACTAGAGCCAGGTCTACACTACTAGGGAAATTCAGTGTAAGATACGCAACTGCAGCTACAGCGTACCTGGAGTCAACATGCCTTAGCACGACTTAACACGGCGTCCCCATGTGGGAGGTCGACGGGAAAATCTCTCCCATCGACTTTCCTTACTGCTTGTGACTTGGTGAAGTGGTGGGGTTATGAAGGTGCCACCAGCAGTCTATTTAGCAGGTCCTTACTAGACCCACTAAATTGAACCCCAGGAGATCAATCTCAGGAACATTGATCTCAGGTTAGTGTAGACCTGGCCTAGGCCTGCTCTATCATCCAGTTACTCTGGTTTTATGCAAATGTAAGCCCAGTGAAAGCAATGGGGTGATGGTGGTATAACAAAACGGCAAATCAGCGGTAGCAGGCCAGTTCTCCATTGGTTTAAACTGATGCAGCACCTGTGATGTCAAGGGAGCCATGCGACTTTCATCTGTTGAGGACCAGGCTGTTTAAATGATATGAATTTTCTGTCCCTTCAGAAACTGACATTTTTTTTTCATCCTAAATTGGGACAAAGAACCAAAATTTCCAAAAACATTCATGAAACAAAATTCTGAAAAAAAGGCCCCGGAACAGGTGAAAAAGCACAACTATTAGGTGACTTGTAGGCAGATGGCCTGGGGAGTGATATCAGCAGGGAGCAGAGAAGCTCCAAAGGAGTCCCTGGGTCAGAGCATTAGCTGAGAGAGGTAAGAGAAAAGCCCTGGAACTATAGCCCATGTTGGGCAGAGGAACTACTTTATTTTGGTATTTTGCCTAGAGTTTTCAATTAAACCAATAAATTGTGCCCAGAGACAAGGGTCTGGTAGGGGACTGGATCCTTTCTGGGCTGGTGAGCCAGCCTGCAGTGACCATTTGTGAAGTAAGGTACTTCAGTGTGAGTTGGAGGGTGGGAGGCAGAATCTGGCTCATATGTGGTCTTTTTCACAAGCAGTCTCTTCCTAGCCTTGTGCCTTGCAAATTAATGTTCTACACCTGCAGTAACTTCCCCCTCTCATGCTGCATTTGCTTTGCATTGCAGCATTTTCCTTCTTCCTGAGTTTTCCCTGTACTTGTTTTTGAAATGCACTGGTTAGTTGTATGTGGTAATGGTTTCCTCTAGTGAGTAGCACTGATGACACTCACACCTTGCTGCTTGCTCAAGCCCAGTGTTTTGGTGGTAAATGTGCCAGGTTCAACCCTACATACAACCATAGTGTGTGTGTGTATGACCATGGTTCATTGTGCAATGATGTGCAAGGGCAGGCGAACTGACAGACTCACTGGGCCCCCTGGCAAGGGGGAGGGTGGCTTTGTGCTCTCGGAAGGGGAGGAGCCTTGGGCGGAAGAGGCAGGGCCGGGGCAGCTGGCTCTCAGCACTGCCCAGACTACTCCCCCCCCATGCCTCCAAAGTGCACTTCCCGGGGCTCTGCAGTGTGCCAAATGGGGCTGTGGCAGAAATGTAAAGGGCCCAAGGATCCGGGGCCCTTTGAATTGCCAGGCCCCAGGGCAGTTGCCACCCCCACCGTCAGCAGGCCTGTGCTTTTAAAAGCAATGATGATTCCTCCTTACTACAATAATCAAGTGTTTATGGACCACTATTAAAAGGTACAAAAGCAAGATTGGGGATGGGTGTGTATGCTAAAAGGTGGTACAGTTAAAGACAGGCACCCTCTGGGAATGAGGTTAATAACATTTATTTTATCTTTTGATTTTAGTTTTTATATGAACTAGATATTTGCCATTTAGTAAAACCCCTGGGATTATCTGAGTTGGGCAAAGGTGGCTGTGTCCATGCTGAAAGTGACCAGCATGTGAAGAAGAGATGGGAATTTACTGAGCAGACATCCCTGGTTTTCTTTATTTGAAGTTCAGACTTGCACTGTAGCCCACCCTTCTGCTCAGAAATAAGGACTGCACTAAAACTTGCTTCCAATGTGGTTTCAGAGCATCTCTCTGGGGCTCTCCATGCTTTTTGAATAATTGAAGTTTAAATATCATTTGAACTCAGCAAACTGTTTTCTCTCTGCTCCACCAATACTGAGCATGTTGGAAAAGCAACAAAAGAAAATACAGAAAAAGGGAATCTGTTTTTCTTATCCCTGGATACTCTGCACTTTCTGTTATGGCCTGCAGCCATACCACTAACTGTAGGCTGTGAGTTCGTCTGATCTTAAACTAAGCCGTGTCAGATCAGGTCAGTGCTTGACTGAGATAAATCCCTGAAAAATCCAGGTGTTGCAGGAAGGGAAGTTGTGAGGAAAGGCAGCGCTCTTTGTTCGAAGTCAGTACTCAGCCTGTGCCCTTTGTCTACGGGCACAATGTGCTGATGGCAGATAGGACTATACACCTGATATTCTCACTGGAGTTACGAGAAATTGTTTGGCTGAAATGGTACCATTTCCACTGAGCTATTCACAAAGATTATTTTGTTGGCAAAAGAAGATAAGCCCATTTTGGGAAATGAGTGTGGATTTGTTGTAAATATCTAAAACAATGTCATTTGGCATATTTTATTAGTTAATATGCATATTATAGTAGCCCAGAGAGACCCTGATCAGGATTAGGGCTGTCAGGGACCCCTTGTGCTGGGTGTGTACAAACGCAAAAAAATATAATCCTTGTCCTAAAGAGCACACAATCTAAAAACAACGAGTAGTCCTGTGGCACCTTAGGGTATGTCTACACTACCACCCTAGTTCGAACTAGGGTGGCTAATGTAGGCATTCGAAGTTGCAAATGAAGCCCGGGATTTAAATATCCCGGGCTTCATTTGCATCTTGCCGGGCGGGCACCATTTTTAAATCCCCTTAGGTCGAACTCCGTGCCCGCGGCTACACGCGGCACGGAGTAGGTAGTTCAAATTAGGATCTCTAATTCGAACTACCGGTACACCTCATTGCACGAGGAGTAACGGTAGTTCGAATTAGAGATCCTAATTCGAACTACCTACTCTGTGCCGCGTGTAGCCGCGGGCACGGAGTTCGACCTAAGGGGATTTAAAAATGGCGCCCGCCTGGCAAGATGCAAATGAAGCCCGGGATATTTAAATCCTGGGCTTCATTTGCAACTTCGAATGCCTACATTAACCACCCTAGTTCGAACTAGGGTGGTAGTGTAGACATACCCTTAGAGACTAACAAAAATATATAGAGAGACTAACAAAATATATATATGAAGTTAATTAAGTGGGCTGGAAGTGTCCCACATTTAGCTTTTGATGTAAAAATGAGGTGTTATACTATATATATATATATATAATGAGGTGCTATATATAGTATAACACCTCATTTTTACATCAAAAGCTAAATGTGGGACACTTCCAGCCCACTTAATTAGCTTCATCAGCACCCATCCTTTTTTTTCTGTTATAAAATACTTGGTTTCTGTTATTCCTCTCCAGCTCATTATTTGATGAAGTGGGTTTTGCCCACGAAAGCTCATGATACTATATATTTGTTAGTCTGTAGGGTGCCACAGGACGACTCATTGTTTTTAAAGTTACAGATTAGCACAGTTACCCCTCTGAGATAATCTAAGATGTCAGATGAAAGCGAGTTCCTCAAAACATATGTAAAAAATTATATACATGTACATTTGCTCATATAAAAATACATATAAATAAAATAAATCCCTATCATTTCCACTTGCCCCTATCTATAGTACCCATTACCATAACATCTGAGCACCTCACATATTAAGTGCATTTATTCTCACAAAACCTTTGTGGGGTAGAAGGGAAGTGCTATTATTCCCATGGTACAGATGGGGAATTAAGGCACAGAAAGATTAAGTGATATGCCTAAATTCATACAGGAAGTTTGTGGTAGATTAGGGACTTGAACCTAGTATTCCCCAATTCTAGGAAAAAACCTTCACCAAGGACTGTGCTTCTTCTTCTAAAGTACATTTTTAAACTTCCATCAGTTTAGCCATCATGAACTGACTGATTTCCTTTGGCCTGTTTTCATTGAGAAACATACATTTCACCTTTTTATAGAAATCCAGAAATGATGATTGGCAGTGAATATACATAAAAAGAAAAAAAAATCCCACAGATATGCAAAGAAATGTAGATCCCCTCTGTGTCATTTTACTACCAAACTATTTTACAGAGGGGATCACCAGATGGCGTTGTTTCATATAGTTCTTTTTCTTAGTGTACAAGCACTATTTCAGTCTTTGGAGAAATGCTGATTTGTTTTATGATAGTTACTATTTGAGAATGCTGTCCCTAGAGGAGGCGCGCGCCGGGGCTTTCCCTCCTCTGCGGGGGGAGGGGGGAGTTGTCCACGGAGGAGGCGCGCTCCAGGGCTTCCCTCCTCTGCAGGGGAGGGGGAGGGGGAGGGAAGAGGAGTCCCGGGAGGAGGCGGGTGCGGGGTACTCCCTGCCCTCACTGGCACCCTGCCCCCTGCCCCCACTGGCACTCTGTCCCCTGCTGCAGAACCCTGCCCCCTGCCCCCCGCTCCCCTCTGGCACCCTGTCTCCTGCCCCCACTGGCCCCCTGTCCCCTGCCCCAGCACCCACTTGCACCCTTCCCTAGTACCATGTCCGCTACTCCCACCAGCACAGTTGGGGCCACATTAGTGAGGCTTGGGGGATTTTTGGAGGAGGTTTTTTTTTGCATCTCACTTGTTTGGCCCCAACTGACTTTTCTGTGAGTCAGTGACCCCTGATTCAAAACAGGTTCCCTGCTCTTCTCATAAATAAAGACAATGCAGAATAAATGAAGCCTGGCTAACAAACCCCCTGTTGGGGCCAAGCCCCCATCTGGCCACAGCATCATAACACTCCTGCACCACCCCCCAGACCCTAGATCTGAGCCTATCATACACTGGAACCCCCTGCCCTGAGCTCTGACATACTCCAACCCAAATTCCTGCACCCTCACATCCACAAGCCTGTGGCTTACTTAGTACCACAACCCTCCATCTGACCCCAACACTCCCCAGCCTGGAGCCCCCTCCCTGAGCCAGCATCCCCTTCTCCACCTCCTCCTGCATCGAAATTTCTTCCTAGAGCTTGCATCTCTCATCTCTTCCCACACCCAAATCCCTCATTTCCACCCCAAAGCCCACATATCCTGTCTCAAGCCAGTGAGGGTACGGCTAGACTGCAGGAGTTTTTCCAGGATTCCAGAGATATCCTGGAAAAACTCTTCCGCATCCATGGATGGATTTGTTCTTCCACTTTTTTTAGTGGAAGAGCAAACATGCTCTTTCAGCAAGCCCTGTATTCCTCGTTCCACGAGGAATAAGGGGGCTTCCGAAAGAAGAGTTTTTTCTGACATTTGGTCCCATCCAGACAGGCCAAATGTTGGAAAAACCTCTTTCTACAGAAGAATCGAAAAAAAAGCAGCAGTGTAGAGTGTATAAGGGCTGGGGATAGCAAGTGATGGAGAGGCGGAGAATAGAGAGGGCGGGGCTTCATGGAAGGGGTGGGGTCTTGGGGGAAGGATGGGGCAATAGATCTTGGCTTGTTCTGACATTTCAAAAATGATCTTGGGTGTAAAAAGGTTGGAGACCACTGTTCTTATACCAAAATATCTATAATACCAAAATTCAAAATGTTTCTGAATAAATCTGAGGCGGCCAAGGCCGTGTGTGTATGTGTGTGTGGTCGGGCGTGGGCCGCTGCACTAGCTTGGCCTTGGTTTCTTTGGTGTCAAAGTGAATGATGTCGCATTATGGTTGAAATCAACGGAATGGACGTGCGATGCGCAATGCGCAATGGTGCATGATAACAATGTGTAGGCCTGCTTTGTGCAATGGTGGAATCGATGATGGAGTCGCTCAAGTCTTGACCGGCAAGTAGAGAGTGGTTGGATGAGTTCTGTTATCATCTGTCATTGTGGGTGTGTGGTTTTCTGTAAGTGACAATAAATAACAGTGCGAGTATGGTGTAAACGAACAAAGATAGTGTGCGTGAAAAAGTTGGCTGTTTTCAACCCATTTCCTGGGCCTATTTTGATTGCCAGTCCACCCCTGTCCCCACCCTCCCATCCCTGCAGCAGACTCAAAATTCTGTGTCTGGCAACCATCTTTCTATGCCCTCACATTCCTTTTCCCTCTCTGGGAGTCCTCATTTTCCCATGCACTCTACCCCATCTCCCAACTTTGATTAGGATACCTGGACCTACACACATTTCTGAGTTGTAACCATTTGCCAGCACCTTCCTTATCAGCGCACAGTGTGTGTGTGTGTTTTACTGTGTTTCGGTGCACTATTTTCCTGTGAATAAAAGCAGGCTGTTATAATGGTTCAAAGCTTTTATTTCCTGTTCAGCGATCTCACAGACCAATCACTACTGCTCCAGGTGCAGGCTTTAAAGGCATGTTCCTGGCTATGTGAAGTATTGGAGGCGACGGGGGAGGTGCAGTTTGGAAGCAACTGTTACTGAGGTTTATTTCAGGGCCCCTCATTTTCAAAGAGTACCCTCAAAGCCTTCCTGATATTGACTGTGGCCCTTTGAGCTCCTCTAACAGCTCTAGAGTTTGGGTGGTCAGATTCTACAGCCAAGCACTGTGCCCCAGTGCTCCACCCCAAGCAAACAATTCCCTCTGCCTTTCACATAAATTATGCAAAGTGCACCAAGCCTTGATAGCCATGGGAATATTGTCTTCAGTGAGGTCTAGCCTGCCAGGGAGACATATCCATCTTGCCTTCAATCCCCCAAAGGTGCATTCAACCACCATGCAGTACCTGCTCAGCCTGTTGTTAAAATGCTCCTTACTGCTGTCTGGGTGCCCCGTGTATGGTTTCATGAGCTAAGCTGGGTCTCCCAGGGTATGTCTACACTGCAGAATTATTTTGGAATAAGTGATTTTATTCTGAAATAACATAGTGTGCATCTACACTATAAGCCTTTATTTCAAAATAATGGCAAGCTGGAGGACTTCGTACTTCGACTCATGGTAACTCTCATTTCACAAGGAGTAAGGAAAGTTGAAAGAAGAGTGTTCTTCCTTCAACTTCCTGCTGTGCAGACAGCACCAAAAGTCGAATTAAACTATTTTGACTTCAGCTATGCATTTGATGTAGCTGAAGTTGCGTAGCTTAATTCAACTTAAGCCCTGCTGTGTGGCTGTACCCCCAAGGTTCACAATGGGTATTTCTACACCCCCCCATTGTCATTTTGTGGTCTGAAAAGAAAGTCACCATCTGTACCCCATCCTGCACAGTAGCTTTCTGTGCAGGCCAGTGTTCCTGAAGATGTGTGTGTTGTGCACCTTTCCAGACCAACCTAAGTTGATGTCCGTGAAAGGCCCAAGGTGATCCACAAGTGCCAGGACACCATCAAGAAATATCCCTTCTGTTGATGTACTTGGTGGCAAGATGGATCAGTGCTAAAAGTGGCATGTGTGTGACATCTAGTGCCTCCTCACAGTTGGGAAATCCCATGTCTGCCAAGCCAGGCACTATGTCATGCAAATTTCCCAGAATTATGGTCCTCCCTAGTAGAATGAAATTTATTGCTCTGCACACTTGCACCAGTACAGCACCAATGGTAGACTTCTCCCCTCCAGACTGGTTTGCAACTGATGGGTAGCAGTCAGGAGTCGCCAGCTTCCACAAAGCAATGGCAACACACTTCTCAACCAAGAGGGCAGCTCTGATTCTGGTGTCCTTGCACTGCAGTTTAGGGGACCTCTCAGCACATAGCTCCAAGAAGGTTGCTTTACACACCGTAAAGTTCTGTAGCCATGGGTCTTCATCCCACACCTGCATGATGATGCGATTCCACCATTCAGTGCTGGTTTCCCTAGTCCAAAATCTACCCTATTCTCTGTGACTGCCAAATGCAATGCCACATTGTCGCTGTCCATTTCATGCACAGTCAGGGTCCTCTGAGTCTTCTTCCTCTGTCAGCAATTTCAAGATGATCTCTGCTGCCATGCACAAGGTCCTCACAACAGTTAACGGAGCATGTGAGAGAAGTGCAGGATCCATTCACTCTCGCTGTAGAGCATGCTGGAAGATGTAGTTGTCTATGTTTAGAAAAACTAACCGGCGGCAGGAAGCGGGACTACATGTGTCTCACAGTGGCATCAGTGCTGATGCAACTGCTTCTAGAGCAGCATGATTGTTGAATTTTATTCTTTTGTTCTCAGCCTCCACTATTTAACAAATTGGTGAATCCACCTGCACCCTTTCATCAAAGCCCAGGTGGGCCTCTGATTGCTTGTAATGCTTGGATTAGAGCATTTGAGTACTATGTCCTTGCAATTAAGGGAAGAGAACTTTTCTGAACCAAGAAAATGTGTCCTGTTTATTCAGTGCCTTGGAGCAGAAGGGTGCCCTATATTCTATACTCTTGCCCTTCTGGATGGTAAATATGATACTGCACTGTCTGCATTAAAGAATATTCTGCCTAAAGTAAATGTGGTAGCAGAACAACTATAAATTCCGCCAACATGAATTGATGCTAGGGGAGTTGACAGATCATAGAATTATAGAATCATAGAACACTAGAACTGGAAGGGACCTTGAAGGGTCAATTGAGTCCAGTCCCCTGCCCTCATGGCAGGACCAAGCACCATCTAGACCAGCGGTGTGCAACCCCTGGGTCGTGACCCCCTGGGGGCTCACAGCTGTCTTCCTGGGGGTGTTGCAGCGCTGGCCGGCCGCCATTTTGTTTTCCTGGTTCAGTGTCCAACATGAATGCAGTGGGTGGCAGGGGAGTGGACTGGCGCTTTTTTCTCAACAAAAATCCTGGCCTTCTTTTATTTTGCTCAACCAAAATTTTCCTGGCCCTGGGGGTCGCGAATTGAAAAAGGTTGAGCACCACTGGTCTAGGCCATCCCTAAATCAGATTATTGCTGCTTGGAGACAATTGATTGTCATGTGATTTTGGCAATATGTTAGATGAAATTATTTGAGATCAGCTTGTGGAGCAAACAATTGTGGCCTGTATTAGGTAATACCCACTATTTGAATTGGACCTGACATTTCAAAAAAATCATAATCATTGCTGATCACCTAGAGGAAGTTATGTCAGAGCTGTAAATAGTGAGTCTAGAGATAGCGGGTATGATCCAAGCCATGGCACCGCTAACGATGTGGACAGGAACAAAGCAGCTGAAACATTCCAAAGACAATGCTAAGGAGAAGTCACAGATCCAGTGACTTCCAAACACACAAGGAAAAGCATGTGAACTCTGTGAAGCTTCACAACATACTGCAAAGAGCATAGCATGTCCTGTAAAGACAGCTCAGTGAATCCATGTGAAAAGACTACACATCTTGCTAAGGAATGCTGAAGCAACCAGCATAACCAAAAATCAAGTGCAATTATTGTGCCTGAGGTCACTGTTGTGAATGGACAGAAGCAGCTCTACATGCATTGTGGACAAAATAACGTGTACTGTTCACATTTCTGCTACAGCAAGAGGGAAGCCCCTGGCAGTAGAATTCATGCTGGCTCAACAGTTTCTATACTACTTGATTCAATTTACTTGTAATATTTCAGGTGGGTGCTACCTACTGAAGCAACTTTACACCCACATTCCCATGCTTGGTTGCTTACCTGTAACTATGGGTATGTCTACACTAGCCCCCTAGTTCGAACTAGGGAGGCTAATGTAGGCATTCGAAGTTGCAAATGAAGCCCGGGATTTAAATATCCCGGGCTTTATTTGCATCTTCCCGTCCGGGCGCCATTTTTAAATCCCCTAGTCCGAACGAACTGCTCGCGGCTACACGCGGCAGTCAAACGTTAACTCAAACTAAGTCCTTAGTGGAATGAGGTGTAACAGTTAACTTGAACTAAGGACTTAGTTTGAGTTAATGTTTGACTGCCGCGTGTAGCCACGGGCAGTTCGTTTGGACTAGGGGTATTTAAAAATGGCGCCCGGATGGGAAGATGCAAATAAAGCCCAGGATATTTAAATCCCGGGCTTCATTTGCAACTTTGAATGCCTACATTAGCCTCCCTAGTTCGAACTAGGGGGCTAGTGTAGACATACCCTATGATTATTGATTCATACTGCATACTGGTGGAATTCTATATTGTGCATTGGAGTACTCCTATTTGCTGCACTAAACATGCAGATAGTTAATGTGTTTATTGCTTTTACCCCAACTGAGCACCACTAAACCACAAATCCTAGTCTCTGTGCTTAATGAGGATAGCACAGAGGAGCCCCATGGCTGTGCATTTGGATTTGTCCACAAAATTAAACTTTGACCTAATATGACACCTGCATGATGGAATTTGCCCATCTACTATTGCTGCTCAGGGATTACCATAAAATCTTAAAAAATGAATGCCAAATGGTATGACTGAAGCAATTGCACCATCTGAATGGGTCTCACTGACGGTAGTGATGGAGAAGACGGGAAGTATTCATCTTTGCATAGGCTTAAGGGAGCCAAATAAAGGGATTGTGAATACAACCAGCCACTCCCCACATACAAAAGAAGTGTTCAAGGAACTTCATGGTGCAAAGATTTTTTTTTACTTTGATCTACAGAGTGCATATCCCCAACTTGTGCCTCAGGAGGACAGCAGAGATTTCACAGCATTTATTGTACATGTGGGCTATTCCATTTTAAACAAGTGCCATTCAGATTTGCAGGAGTACTGAGCACTCTCCAACGAATAATGTTTACTAGAACCATGTGAAGATACATTTGTATTGATATCTGCATCTGTATCCGCAAAAATGAGCCGCAGATGTGGACATCCATGGATGAGGATATCCACAGATACGAAGTAGATAGCTACAAATCTGCAGAGTTCTGGATTTGCAGAGTTCTAGACAAAATTTTATCCTCATCCACATCCATATCTGCAAAAATGAAATGTAGGTATCCGCATCCACATCCTCAGATACCTGCAGATATATAGTGGATATCCACGGATTTGCAGAGCTATAATGTTAGTTATTCTCAGTAACCAACCTGAGGTCAGTGTTACTTGGATGATGATACTGTGTTTGTGGAGTCTCCCGAGAGACATGGAGTATTCACTGTATACTATGCCCCATAAGAACAACAGGGCTAAAACTGAATTTAGCCAAATGCCAATCCAGATGTCTATAAAAACATGTTGCTTGGTAGCTACGTGACAAGACAGTGGTGATACATGGGCCTCTTGGATGCAGCATGGCAAAAACTTGCCATTGATATTACAGGTCCATTTGACCATGTGCCAAGTAACTGTTGCAAGGCTATCACCTTGATCAACTGCTTGGCTGTGTCTAGACTGGCCAGTTTTTCCGCAAAAGCAACTGCTTTTGCGCAAAAACTTGCCAGCTGTCTACACTGGCCGCTTGAATTTGCGCAAGAGCACTGACGTTCTAATGTAAGAAATCAGTGCTTCTTGTGCAAATACTTTGATGCTCCCATTCGGGCAAAAGTCCTTTTGCGCAAAACCTTTTGCGCAAAAGGGCCAGTGTAGACAGCTCAGTTTTGTTTTGCGCAAAAAAGCCCCGATGGCTAAAATGGTGATCGGGGTTTTCTTGCTCAAAAGCGCATCTAGATTGGCCACGGACGCTTTTGCGCAAAAAGTGCTTTTGCGCAAAAGCGTCCGTGCCAATCTAGACGCTCTCTTGCGCAAATACTTTTAACAGAAAACTTTTCCGTTAAAAGCATTTGCACGAATTCATGCCAGTCTAGACGCAGCCCTTTAGTATATGGCTGGAAGTGATGTTCACATCACAAGTTATCTCTGTTATGGTGATCAAGTTCTTACTGATGTCTTCAGCAAGAATCAAAACTTGAGAGAATTAGTATCAGACAACAGAATGCAACTTACCTCGTCTGAAACTTTTCTGGCAGAGAGGAACATCAGACATAGCAGATCATCCATGTTTGTATGACGCTCAAACTTATGGAGAAATTGAATGATTCCACAGAAGTTTGAATCTGCAGCTATTTTGGAAAGAAAAGCCTGGATGATCTTTGTTGCCATTTTCTTACAAATCTACAGGGCTCAGGGCCATGCAGCAATGCAAAGGTTACCACTTGAATTATTACATAGTAATAGGAGAGAAACACATACTTAATGAAATGTTGCTGGTTTACAGGAACCTGCATTTGACATATCCATGTAGTGGACTATAAGAAAAATATTTAACAGAAACAACAAAAATATAAAACACCTACATTCTAACATTTGAATGTGTCTAGTTTGTAAGATTACAAAACCCTGGACTCTTACAAAAAAGAAAACCCCAGTTCTCATCTCCACTGAAAATTGTTGCAAAGAGAGCACCATACGCTTACAGACTGGCCAATGGTTGGGTATGGAATGCTATTTATCTTGCGTCTGCTTACCAAGAACAAAGCAGAGAAGTTTCAAATCATCTAAGTGGTCCATATGATTTTACTTTGCCACTGACAATACAAGATAACTTGCAGGATGTTTGGCCTGTCAGATGTGCCATCAGAACCAAAGGGCCACCTGAAGGAATTGGAGATGGAGTTATTTAATTATTAAAGGAAAATGGGATTGCTTGTTGCTTACAATTAGAATTCAAATTGTAGTTGCATAATGTTTGGTTTTTAGTTATGGTCAAAGGCTGCTACTAAGCTACACAATTTCCATCTTTTAATCACCTTGTTGATGGTTTTTACTCTTGATCTCAGCCTCCCCTATTCCACAAGGAGCCAGTCAGAAAGGCTACTAGATGAAACATGGAACCATTCTTAAATACAAGATTCTCTGTTATTTATTCTTTCTGATGGGAAAAGAAGGGTTTTTATGGACAAAGAAAGCAACTAATTGTGTCCTTTGTCTATAATTTAAGTTTTTTCTGTATCTGATTTTTTTTCCTTTGCAAAACTTGAGTCATGTATCTTCCAGTTATGTCTAGGGATTTATATAGCACTTGTCATCATAGTATCTGAATAGCTTACAGAACTAAAACCAGTTCAACCTTGGTGAGACTCTTCCTTTGAACACCTGTTGTTCATTAAAGTAAAATCTATAATAGGGAAAGTGGCAAGTATATTGATGTAGAAAATACACATTCTTCTAAGAAGGAGACACAAATAAAAGAAGCCTCACACAGCAGTGACATCTATTTACATGGGGGTTGCATGCACCTGTTCATTAGGCAATAACAAATGCTTACCATGGTGGTAGCTGCATCACACGGTACATATGCTGCTTCTGACATACATAACACCTCTTTAAGGAAACACATGGCCCCATATGTCACAAGAACTTGTTTACATTCTGCAATACAGTAAGGAAAAATATGTTTCATAATAAATGTTTTCATACTTTTTGTGTGTGAGGAGAGAATGGGGGTTTTACATCCTCACTGTCAGTCTTAACATGCTTTTGTATTGTTCTCGTTCAGAGGTGTGTGGCTTTGTCTTAAAAGAACCTGAACTAACCCCCTGGGATCCTAATATTCCCCCAACTTTGGACAGTTTGGATCTGAACTATGGGGATTCTGGGCACAAGTCTATGGAACAGATAAGCATTTTTAGAGGAAGCAAATTTGTGTGGGTGGAAGTCAGTGTATTTCATTATTTGTTTTTATTGAAGTTCAGCACTTTATCAAAAGGCAAATCACATAACATATAAAATGTCATCTGCACTGTCTGCACAACTCCTTTTATTATTGCTATTGCCCACCACAGTAGTAATGTCCCTGTATCTCACCCACTCATCATGAGATGCAGAGACAAAGAGTTTTGTACTATGTTCACAAGGTTGACATATCAAGAACCCCTGAGTCATGCTGTAAATGAACTACTGTATAGCTACAGGCAACTAGTGATGGGTCTGGGTTCAGATAAGTCTCCCCACATATTTTGGACACTTAAGGTCTTCTTCCTCAGATCATACTTTTTCCTTGACAACCAGGTTCTCACCACTGAAACTCTCCAGACCGTATCACTGAACTTCGAGTCATCCACTCCATCTTACTGCTAGATTGCATCCTATAGTAAAACTTCTAGTATTAGAATGTCCAAAATAATAGGGCTGTTTCATCTGGAAGATTATTCGAAGGCTAGGTCTCATTGATAGGAAGATTATCTTTATTCTGCTCAAGTTTTCCTTTTCTGTGATTTATTTCAGTGGTAGGCTTGGAGTACTTTTGCAGAACTAACTGAATAAATGAAAATCAAAACCTCCATTTTACTCTGCCAGGGGAATGCAGTCTCCCAGTGATATTGATAAAGTGGGACTACCAGAGAGAAATGTGCAAATAGAGCTTGTATTATTTTGATGTACTCAATAGTAACTAAAGTATTGCTTTCACCACCATTCTCCGTCCTTCCTACAGTTCATTTAGTGGAAGAGAACAGGAGAATGAATACGTTTTTTAAAAAAATCCTGTGGCCTAAAATAATTAATTTTGTTTGCTGGTAGATCATCTAACAAAATCAATGAAGTTGACAATTATTCTGGAACATGCATTCTACTGAGGGCCATTTATTACATCGCTTCTAACAAAAATGTTAACCAGTGACACTAGGAAGTTAAAGAAGCTGTACCTATATATGTTTCTTTATTTTCAGTATACAAAAGAACTAAACTGACTTTAAAAGTACTCAAGATGTTCCTGAATCTATATCCCTGGTATATCCCAAGAAATCAAGAGGCTTACAGTAGCTTTCCTGGATGGATTTGAAGCAGAAGAGAATAAGCCTATGGAGCATAATCAATAAATGGTGTGTAGCTGGGGACTAGATTCCTGTGTTTTAGTCTCAGCTATGCCACTAACTTCCAGTATGAATTTGAGCAAACTTCATTCAACTTCCCCATCTCTTAGTTACACCAACTGTAAAATGGGTTTATCAATTGCCTATCTCATAGGGTGTTGTGGAACTTAGTGGTTATAAAGCACTTTGAAAATTTTTTATGAAAAAGATTATTTAAATTTTAAAATAATTATCAAGAAACCAAGAATGGGTTAAAAATCAATACTTAATGCAATGTCTTCTTGTTCATAAAGGGCACAACATTTAATTATGTGAACTATTTTCCTGGTCTTTACATGAGCTCATATGGTATTATGCTCAGAAATGAATTGGCTTTTGGCTGTACATATTAGGGTACGTCTACACAGCAGTATTCCGAAATAACCCTGATTACTCCCCTGTATTTTTGAGCAATATAGTTATACTCCTCCCAAGTCATCTGTCCAAGTTTTCACTTCTTATAAGCTTCCTTTTTGTGTTTAAGCTCACAAAGGATTTCCCCGGTAAGCCAATCTGGTCGACTAGCATATTTGCTTTTCTTACTGTGCATTGGGATGGTTTCTTCCTGTGCCTTTAATAAGGCTTCTTTAAAATACTGCCGGCTCTCCTGGACTCCTTTCCCCTTCATGCTAGCATCCCAGGGGATCCTGCCCATTAGTTCTCTGAAGGAGTCAAAGTCTGCTTTTCTGAAGTCCAGGGTGTGTATTTTGCTACTCTCCTTTCTTCATTTTGTCAGGATCCTGAAATCTACCATCTCATGATCACTGCTTCCCAAATTGCCACCCACATCTACTTCCCCTACTAGTTCCTCCCTGTTTGTGAGCAGCAGGTCAAGCTGCGCATGGCCCCTGGTCGGTTCCTTGAGTGCTTATACCTGGAAGTTATCCCCAACATTCTCCAAAAATTTCCTTGATTTTCTGTGTACTGTTGTATTGGTCTCCCAATGAGAACCAGGGCCTGTGATCTGGAAGCTTCTCTTAGTTGACTGAAGAAAGCCTTGTCTACCTCATCCACCTGATCCGGTGGTCTATAGCAGATACCAAGCACAACATCATCCCTGATGCTTCCTCCTCTAAACTTAACCCATAGACTCTCAACAGGCTTTTCTCCCTCTATATACTGGAGCTCTGAGTAATCATACTGCTCTCTTAGGGTATGTCTACACAGCAAAGTTATTTCGAAATAACAGCCGTTATTTCGAAATAACTTTCCTAGCATCTACACAGCCAAACCGCTATTTCGAAATTAATTCGAAATAGCAGAGGGCTTACTTTGAATTTGGTAAACCTCATTCCACGAGGAATAATGCCAAATTCGAAATAGCTAAATCAAAATAAGCGCTGTGTAGACGCTTATTTTGAAATAGGGGGCCTCCAGCCCTTCCCAGGGTGCCCTGGTGGCCACTCTGGGCACAACCAGGAAAACTCTTCTGCTCCCCACCCCAGCCCCGGAGCCCTTAAAGGGGTAGACTCTGGCCACAGTGCCTGTGCCAGCTGCAAGCCTGCCAGCACAGAGCCAGCAGTCCGTGCACCTGGCCCAGCGTGAGCTAGCAACCCAGTGGCACCCAGCTCTCCACCGCTCCCTAGGAGCAGGCTGGCAGTTCCCAGGAGCCTGCCAGGGGCTGCAAAAGGCGGGCGCCTTCCTGGTCTAATGTGGAGATCGTGGACCTCATTGGGGCTTGGGGGGGAGGCCTCCAATGTCCACGATCTCCACACTAGACGCAGGAATGCGGCCGTCTACAGATGGATGGCTGCCAGCGTGCCCACCAAAGGCCACATACGCACCCAGGAATAGGTGCTCATGAAAATAAAAGATCTGTGGCAGGCCTATGCCAGGGGCACAGGGGGCACCTCCCAACCAGGGGCTGACCCGGACCCATGCCCCTATTATGATGCCCTGGACCACATCCTGGGGGGGTCTGATGGTCCGTGTCCTCCAGGTGGTCATCGACCCTGGGGCAGAGGGCCCTGCCCATGACACGAGGAGGAGGAGGAGGAGGAGGACGGCCAGGAGCTGCAGGAGCCTGGAGGGAGCATGCCCCGCACCCAGGACCCCCGAGCCATCCCAGCAAGCCTGTCGCCGGTGTCATCCAAGGCTGGGGAGGCCTCAACATGTGAGTGCCATCACTGTCCTCTTAGGCGGGGCGGGGGCGGGGGCGGGGTGGGGGGAAGAAGGAGACCAGGGACTGCGTGTGTGGGCCTTGCTGACCACGGAGCATCCAGCAACCTGTGCATGTGCCGTGCCACCCTGGGCATGTGGCCCCGGCTGGCTGCCACACAGTGGCCCTGGCCTGTTACCCACATGCGTGTATGTATGAAGGCACATAATGTGCTCCTAACCCCAGGGAGGGACACTGCATGATGCCCTCCCTCCACGAGCCCTCTCTACGCAGAGGCAAGGCACATCCCCCCTCCACCATGATGCGGGCCCTGCCGAGCTTGGCATTAAAGGCCTGTCGGGAGGGGTTGAGGTGTCCCGTGTAGGGCTTCATCAGCCAGGTTGTAGGGGATAGGCTGCATCCCCTACCAGGCACACAGGCACATCCACGTCCCCGACCCTGATGTGGCAGTCAGGGAAGAAAGTCCCAGTGTGCAGCCTCTGGCACACGGAAGATTTGCGGTAAACCCGCGCATCGTGGGCTTTTCCGGACCAGCCCATGCTGATGTCCATGAACTGGCCCCGGTGGTCAGAGACAGCCTGCAGGATGACCGAGAAGTATCCCTTCCGGTTGATGTACAGGGAGGCCTGGTGGTCCGGGGCACGGATGGGGATGTGCATCTCATCAATTGCCCCCCCCAGTTAGGGAAGCCCAGGGCGCCAAACCCCTCGATCACTGCATCCACATTGGTGAGGTGGATGACTCTGCGGAGCAGCACTCTGTTGATGGCCTTGACCACCTGCGGAGGGACACACAAAACCACTGAGAGTCACTGGGGTGCCAAGGTGGCTGAGAGTGCTCCTTCCCCACCACTGCCCCATGCCCCCACTCCCAGGAGCAACCCCCCCTGCAATCCTGGCCACCGTGGTCAGCCCATAATGTGGGTGGGACAGACCAAACTCTCCCGTGGAGGGGACTTGCACCACCTCCCCCGCTTTTCCCTGGGGCAGCCCATCACCTCCTTGCTTCTCTCCCCCAGGCACAGTGGTCAGAGACTGCCACACCTGCATGAGCACTGCTCTGACGGTGGATCTCCCTATGCCGGACTGGTTCCCCATGGATCGATAGCTATCTGTCATGGAAAGCTTCCATGGGGTGATGGCCACATGCTTGTGGAGGGGAATGGCGGGACTCATGTGCGTGTTCCGTCACTGCAGAGCCACTCACAGAGCTCAAGGAAGGTGTCCTTCTTCATCCTGAAGTTCTGGGTCCATTGTTGGTCTCCCCAGTGCTCCAGGACGATGTGGTCCCACCAATCGCCGCGGGTGTCCAGACGCCAGATGTGGCGGGGCATGCTGGCGTCCAGGAGCTGCAGCTCCTCATCCCTGTCCCCCAGGAGGGTCCGGAGGATGGCGTGGGGGTCGGGCTGCAGCAGATGCTGCGAGGCAGCCAGCAGAAAGTGCAGCCAGGCTTGCAGCAACACATCCAAAATGAGCACCAGAGTGCCCAGGGGCAGCTACGGCTCCATGGTGCCGAGTGCTGTGGTGTCCTGAGTCAGGGCAACCAAAGCAGACAGAGACAAAAATGCTTTGCTGTCCCTCAGCGAGGTAGGCAAGCAAGCAGGGAAAGCTGAGAACCGGCTGTCCGGGGGGTCCCTTTAAGCACAAGCCTCAGATAGCCTCAGGCAGCAGCCACACAAAGTAACTCCTGACCTGATGCCTTGCTGGAACCGGTTTCAGCTGCCCTTAAATGTGATTCAGCATCCAATCAGTATGGACGTGCTATTTCAAAATAGCAAAACGCTATTTCAAAATGCATTTTGTATGTAGACGCGTTATTTCGAAATAACTTATTTTGAATTAACTATTTTGAAATAAGATATTTCGAAATAATGCTGTAGTGTAGACATACCCTTACATACAGTGCAACTCCTCCTCCTTTTCTCCCCAGCCTGTTCTTCCTATATAAAATGGATGTCCTGAGCAACTTTGTCTGTCAGGCTGCTTGGAATTTTCATTCCAGGCATTCTGCTCTTGTCTATCACAAAACAACCATTCTTTAAGCAAATGGTGTGCCGAAAGGGCATGTCAACCCTACCAGCTACACTGGCACTTCAGTAATTGATTAAGTGGTTTCAACTTAGTGGATCTGATGAAGACATTCTAAGTCAGTGGTGGGCAACCTACACCCTGCAAGGGTCCTATGCAGCCTATTGTGGTTCTAAGTGTGGACCGTGAGACATTTTGTTTACTGTTGCTCACATGCAGGGTTGGCTGATTCTTTTGGTTTCTGTCTGTGTAAAGGAAGAGCATATGATGTGAGATGTGTGCTGACTGTGAGAGCTATGTGCTCTTTCTGCATCCAATCAAATGCTGCTATAGTTCAGTCAACACACCCCCCAACAATTGTTTACAGTCAGGCTCTAAGATAAAACCAGATTTGCTCCAGTCTCACCGAGAGAGACAGTAGGGGTCAGTTCAGGTTTCCCATAAGCCAGATTTACTTTTCTGGGGTTCCGGAGTTAGTGGATTTTATGCACCCCCTTAGGCTCTTGGGTAGCAACAAAAATAAGGGGTTCAGTGTGTTAGACAGGGCTGCCAGTGAGTGGGGTAGGGATGGGAGGGAGGTGGGATGCAGAAGGGGGAGAGGTAGTGAGGTCTGGGTGGGAGGTAGGGTGCAAAAGCAGGCTGAGAGTAGGGTATCTGGCCAGATGAAGGGAGCAGGAGCAAGGAAGTGTGTCAGAGAAAGTTGGGGGTGCTGGGTCTTGGTAGGGGGAGGAGAGTGAGTAAGGGGAATTGAGGTGTGGGGGTCTGGGCATGAGGGGGGACGCTTACCTGGCTTTGCACCCTTTTGCAGTGGGGAAAGCCTCATGCGTCACTGTGCTGCTGTTCCCCCAGCGTGGTGGGGAGTGGGAGGGAGCTCAGAACCCTCCTCCAAGGCTGCAGCACCAACTCTGGCTTCCTGCTCGGAGGGCATGCAGAGGTGGTGTGTGTGAAGAAAGCCCCAGCCTCCCCCACTAGACTCAGCTTGCAGCAGAGAGCGGCAGGGCCATGCACTGCTGCTCTCCCATGGGGATGGGAAGGGGCAGGGGGAAAGAGAGGTGCACTCCAAGCCCTGGAGTGCCCCACCTTGCAGTGCCCCAGCCGGGCTCCGTGTGGCCCCTTCCAGGACTGAAGCAGCAGCTCCAAGGTGCTGAGGCCCAGGAGTAGCTCTTCTGGGTTTTGCCTCAGATCCAGCCACCCTCACCCCCTCTGGAGGAGGTGGCAACTGCTGTAACAACAGGGTGGCCACCTGGAGATGGAGGAGGATGCAGTGTGGCCAGACCAAGGGACCTGTGAGGGGAGGAAGGAGGCCACACAGCGTGCGGGGTGGGGCAGCAACAGTGAGTAGTGGGGGCTCACCAGGACTCAAAAAGTGCTCCAGACTCTGGAAATCAAGCACCACTGAAAGCCACCTCGGCTGCCCACCAGCAAAATGCCCAGGTAGCCATGTACATTCTGTATATGTGTGGAGGGGGGAGGGAGGCTGTTGCTACTGCGCCATGCTGGCATGAGCCTGTCCCTCCCAGGGGAAGGGAAATGGCAATGCATGGAGCCATGGGGGGGCTAGAGTTCCCTATACACTGGATTGGGAGTGGAGGCTCAGGTGCCAGTGAAAATCAGCTTGCGTGTCACTTATGACATGTGTGCCGTAGGTTGCTGACCCCTGACCTAAAGATCTCTATCAGGCATTCCTACAACTTAAATACCCACCCAGGGAAGTGAAGAAAACAGATTGACAGAGCCAGACAAGTATCTAGGCATCAGCTTCTTCAAGAGAGGCCCAAAAAACAAAATAACAGAATACCACTGCTCATCACCTGCAGCCCCCAACTTAAACCCCTCCAGTGTATCATTAACAATCTACCACCTATCCTGGAAAACTATCCCTCACTCTCAGAGGCCTTGAGGGACAGCCCAATCCTTGCCTACAGACAACCCCTTAACCTGAAACAAATTCTTTCCAGCAACGACGCAGCACATATCAAACACACTCACCCAGGAACCCACCCCTGCAATTACTGTGATGACAACTCTGTCCACACATCTACATAAGCAATATCACAGGACCTAACCACATAAGCCACCATATCAGCAGCTCATACAACTGCACATCCTCTAAAATAATATATGTCACCAAGTGCCAGCAATGTCCCTCTTCCATGTATATTGATCAAACTAGACATTCTCTACGAAAAAGTATTAATGGACACAAATCAGATATTCGAAATGGCAACACACAGAAACCCGCTGGGGAACATTTTAACTTGCCTGGGCACTCATGAATGGATCTAAAAGTGGCTACCCTCTTACAAAGTAATTTCAGGAACCAGCTGGAGAGAGAGTCTGCAGAACTGGCCTTCATATGCAAATCTGACATATTCACCCAAGGATCGAACAAAGACATGTCTTGGTTGGGTCGTTATATTCAACACCTAAATGACATCAAAAGCTAAGTATCGGGCACTTACAGCCCACTCTATTAGACTAATTTAGAATGGACACTTTAATTAACAATTTTTTCTCCCCTCCCTCCCTTCCCTCTTTTTCTGCTAAATGTTTGTACCCCTGGGCTCCCTGGCTTCATTCATCTGTGCCCATGAAAGCTCATGATACTATCTATATTTTTTGGTTCGTCTCTAAGGTGGTAAAGGACCATTCATTGTTTTTTAAGTTTTTTCAGTTACGGACTCACACGGCTCCCCCTCTGAGACTTTTGAACATGCAAGATAGTGTAACTCAGACCATTAATATAGACCAGCCCAAACGGTGCACTTGATTCACTCCATGAGTTGATCAAAGCCCAGAGGTGATTTCTCTTTGGTTCTTAGCCTATTCCAGCAGACTACTTTGGATCCCTGGTGACAATAAAGCTACTTGAAGCAAAGAATTGCTCCAAAGACCTGGGCCTTAGTGATTATGACGTATTTTGAGCTCTTTGAACCACAGGTATTATGTGCAAGTGCAGACTATTATTATTTTCAATGAATATAGAAATGGAAAATTGAGTGATCATGGCTGGAGTCACTACGGGTGCTTACTGGTTCCCATGCCATTTTATCATGCCCAAACCATTAGGTAGAACATTAAATGAATTCACAGCTTATGGGGTGCACATCAAAAAAGCCTTTTTTAATTTTTGGAAAATCAGTTCATGTTGTCACCTCCACTGGATGGTGAAGGATGAAGTTGCTATCTTGAACAATGAGCTTCGAATACAGAACTACTGTTGATTATTGTAATTCATTATATCTGTGTGTGGAACCATCAACATTAAAAAGATTCTGTTAGTTCAGAGCACAGCATCTTGTTAGTAGCAACTCATGCTACTGAGAGACATCACCTTAGCATTACTCCATTCTCTCCACTGAATACATTCAAAATTTCAGTTCTTATTTTTGAAGACCCGTATTACCTGAGGGAGTGTCTCATTTTGTGTTATCATGGCCTCCCATTACAGCAATACTCCAGGGGGACAAGAGGGCTGCCAACCTCAAGAGAGAAAATCATGGCTGCAGGAGGTAGACATTTCTCAGTGCCTAGCCCTAAAGCTTAGGATTCACTCCCAGCTAAGCTCAGAGCATTTGTGACTGTGAGCACTCACAGGGGAAAAAATGCAAACACCTCTTTTTTGAAAACCTCTGGTTTTCCTA
Source organism: Pelochelys cantorii (assembly GCA_032595735.1). Classification (NCBI taxonomy): domain Eukaryota; kingdom Metazoa; phylum Chordata; order Testudines; family Trionychidae; genus Pelochelys; species Pelochelys cantorii. The sequence goes on from CM064334.1 coordinate 50,738,077, forward strand.
CAGTCTCATTACAAAAATAAGAACCAGACAAAAAACAAATTAAGCTGAGTCCTGCTGTTTGGATTGCAGAAGGAGGAAGGCATGCTTAATAACACTGGAAAACATTTAAGACCTGGTTCAGGAAAGCAAAAAAACACAGTTTTAAATCTCATTGAAGGCATTAGGAATTAAACATGTGCTTAAAGTTAAGCAAGTGCTTGAGTGCCATGTTGAACTGGGGTCTTAGATGATTATGTAGGCATCATAAAGGAACCTAGCTGGATGGAAATCAATTTTAGGTATTTTCAGGCTTAGCAGCTCTAGCTTCATTTATGAATAACTCCCTGATTTTTAAAATCATCCATGTAATTCACAATAAAGCAAAGCAAAGCAAACCAACCAACCAACCAACCAAACAAACAAAACAAAAGAACCCAAAACCCAAAAAACTGTGTTAATTTCCTATGGGCAGAAGGAATTATAACTAAAGTTATTTTTCTTCTCTTATTAAAGACTGATCTTTGATTCAAGTGATTTTCTTTTCTCTCACTCCAAATTCCAAATCTTTTTTCTCCTTAAAGAATGAGCCGTAGGACTGTATTTGCATTTATAAAGAGAATATGAGGGGAAGAAAACAGACTTACTACATCATGTTTGGACTTAGGATTCATGTGCAGGTAGCTTTTATTTTAATATATATTTGACACAAGTGTATTATTCATTACAGCTCCATGAATAGAGCTCTTTATATCTTATTTTATTGTGCCCAGGACACATTTTATTACATAATAGAATACTTTATTTTGGTGCTTATTAATATCTTCTAAAAGAGAGTGAAATTGTCACTGTCTCAACTGTGTAAGGGAAAAAAGTCTCTTTCCAGGTGCTTTTAATGTGGTATTCATTGTTACCACATTTTTGGGTTCTTGTCTGTTAAATGTGCTACTGAAAACTGGAATGAAGTCACCTACATATTAATTTCCTCTCTGAACTCTGTTGAAGTACTAACTTTCATTTACTTAAGTGTCTTGCTTAAAGCAGGGTGCTGACAAGCTTCATGAATGGAAGAATGGCATCATTTAAAAAAAGAGATTAACTTTAAGTTCCTATATAAGACCTGTCCCCTGGTACTATGAAAATAGCATACAATGTTCCATTGGTCAGAAGCCAAGCTTTTTTGATTTATGCTTTTTAAAACATAAAAAACAATATGATGGAAACATACACACACTCGGCGCCACACTTAATCATTTTTCCTGCAGTGTCTGATTGGGTCATTAAAAAAATCTAAAAGATGAGACAAATTTTATTTTGCTATCATATTCTGTGAGTGGTTTCTAAGAAATATTGTTTCATCACTACAGGGAACCAGAACTTGCTAATACCAGAGCCAAGGAAAATTTTTGAAAATTGTTATTGTAGTGTTTATCTAGTGAGATCATTTTTTTCCCTGTTGAAGCACAGGTGCAAAATCTAAATACATTGGTCCCAATAGTACAATTTTCTAACCATTTCCTTTCTTTGCAGGCCTAGCAAACTTAGCCCACTATTAACAGGCTACTAAGGACCTCTCTAATTCTCAATTTCTTCATCCTGCCATGGCAAAAAATCCAAAATCTTTCTGCCGTTGGAGAATTTATATTTTGTCAGGTCATATTTTTTTTCCCAAGGCCCATTCAACCTATGTGATAGCATCTGCTGGGACCAGGGAAACAGACAGGCAGAATCTTTGCAAATGGAAGTGCCAGGGATGGATCAGATGCCAGATGGTAAGAATGTTAACTCATAATAGGGTTAGAGGGTTCTTTTGCTTTAATAAAAATGGAGGCAAAACCCTTTCGCAGTGAGCCTTTGCCAACCCTCTGATGACAGGAATTGCCAAATATAAATCAGAGTGATAACCTCCTTTGTTGGGGATTCAGATCCACATTTTCCAGCATGGAAGAGAAAATCTTTTCTTGGTTCTTAATTCAATCACATACCCAACTGGCAATCTTGCATATCAAAATGGGAATCCTGGGAGGCTGTTGGAATATGCAGATCAACAGAAGCTAATTAGCATTTACTCGCAGCCATCCTTAACTGATTGGCAGCACAGCTGTGGGGACCAAACAAATCATGCTGAGTTGCATATTTGTGAGGCCACCTGCCACTTGGTGGAATCTAAAATTGTGTAAACTACCACTTCATAATAACTCAGTGACCTTAGTTTTTGAAGTAGTACTGAATAGACATATTTGGCTAAGTGTATAATTAGTGCTTATTTCACCTGACATGCAGTTCAGCAATAGACTGTGCAGCAATACCTTCTTAATTTGACATGTTGATGTCTTAATTAAGATTGACAACTTGTTAGAGAGGTGCTGTATTTTCCGTGCAGGCTGATATGTACCCATTAGTACCGACTTCACTACCAATATGAAACAATGCACTTTTATGGCTTTATACACATCCCAGTCATTCAAGGTTGAACAAGCAAACATTGAAAGAAAAAAGTCTATTTCCTGTATAAGTTTATTTAAGTATTTTATTGCCTGTGCTCAGAATACAAATTGGGAGAGGATGGGGAGGAAGAGAGACAGGAGGGGAAATCCTAGAAAATAAAAATATCAAGCAGCATGACAAGGAAAATAGAGGAGAAAGGCATATGCAGACAGAAAGAATTTCAGCAGTGTGGTAGTATTTGGAACATGGTGGTTAAGTGAAAGTCAATGGAGTAACAATGATATACCCTAGGAAGCTTAGAGGAGAATGATACCTTTCATTGCTAGGTAAATGAAGCAGATTTGTGGACTGGTTGGTTCTTCCCCATCTGGATAATGGGGCTATCCACATTTCAGGATGCTCGTGCTGGAGCACAGCAAAGAAGGTGAAAAAAATCCAACATGTCTGCATGTGATTAGCTAGATTTTTGACTGAGGTAAATTGGCTTCAGTATGCTGGCTTACACCAACAGAGAATTTGGTCCTAAATTCAGAATATACCAAGGAGGATTGAAAGGGGAGGCGTAAATCTATATGGCAATGTCTGGAAGATTGTGGAGAGATGAAATTTCATTCTGTTCATCTCAATGAAAATAAATTGACCCTAGTTCAAATGATAACTCATAGTTTGCACCATCTGAAAGAGCCAACAATATGATGGGGAACAATAGAGCAGGTAGGCTTAAAAAAGGTTTCATAAGAAAGCCAGTGCATCACGAAAAACAGCTGTTTGGGAACAATTCAGTTTCTTTGTACCTCATTATGACTGTATTCATAGGTGATTCATGGTAGCACTTGGGAGGTACACTGGCCCCTGTGTCCTTGCCAAAATTTGAATTGCCAAGTGGGTTGCCCCCTGTGCCACTCCCTTCCCCTCTGGGTGGTCCTCCCTGTACTCCTCATCCACAGGCACCAGTTGCCACTGACTGTTACAAGATACATTTGGATGTGGGCAGACATTTTAAGAGTTCATCTACTGCTGGATCTTGTTCCTCACTTGAGATCATGCTGCTTTGTTATGGCATCCCAATTACACCCTTTATCAGAAAGAGAAAAGCTTATGCCTAGCAGGAAATGCAACAAAAGAAAAATTAAAATATTGTTTGCATCCCTATTCAATGAGAGAAATTTGGGGTAAAGATACAAAAGAACAACCATGGACATTTTACAGGAAAAAGGAAAAAAATAATGCTGAGGACAAGCAAAGATGAGAGCTCCCATGGGCTAGGATTTTTCTGAAGTACCTACTGATGTTGGGCGCCCTATGTGAGACACTCTTAGGCCTGATCTACACTAGGGAATAAGTTTGGATTAAGATGCTCAACTTCAGCTGTGTAACTTTGATTTAAGCTACGCAGTTATCTTAACTCAATTTTGGAGCTGTCCACACTGCAGGAAGTTGAAGGGAGAACACTCTCCCTTTGACTTCCCTTACTCCTTGAGGAAGCAGGATGACCAGCATAGACCGGAGTGCCCCACTCAGTTCCAATTAGCGTGTCTTCACTAGACCTGCTCATTTGAATCCCGGAAGATCGACTGCAGCTGTTTCGATCTTCTCTGTAGTTTAGACATGGCCTCTCTGGAAACAGGGCTCTTTTAAGGTGTCCTGGACTAAGGCACTACCACCAGACACATCTACAATTCTTGGTCCTGGATTGTTATCATGAGACCTATAACAGGCAGCAATAAACAAATAAATAATAAAATACAAAGCAAAGAAGTGTTAAAGATCACTAGCGGATTCTTTGAAGTCTCTTGGCTCAGAAGTTGTATTACTTGCAATAGACTAAAGAGAAGCTAGTGTAACACTTGGCGGTTGTAGAACTTATACTTGGCTTGGATACTCTCACCATCATCATTTATATGCACTAACTTCCATCCTGCTACCTTTCTGTCTCTCAGACCTGGAGTCTAATATAACCTCTGCTATATACATTGGCCAAACTGGACAGTCCCTACATAAAAGAATAAATGGACACAAATCAATATTAGGAATGGCAATATACAAAAACCTGTAGGAAAACACTTCAATCTCCCTGGACGCACAACTGCAGATCTATAGGTAGCCATGCTGCATCAAAAAAACTTCAAGACCAGACTTCAAAGAGAAACCGCTGAGCTACAGTTCATCTTCAAGTTTGACACCATCAACTCAGGATTAAACAAAGACTGTGAATGGCTTGCTAACTACAAAAGCAGCTTCTCCTCTCTTGGTATTCACACCTCCAGATCAGCTACTAGAAGTGGGCCTCATCCTCCCTGATTGGATTCACCTCGTTATCTCTAGCCTGATTCTGGCCTGCATATTTATACCTGCCTCTGGAAATTTCCACTATATGCATCTGACAAAGTGGGTCTTTGCCTACGAAAGCTTATGCTCCAACACTTCTGTTAGTCTATAAGGTGCCACAGGACTCCTCGCTGCTAATATAACCAGAGATATCTTTTCAGTCTGGGCATCTCTACCAGAGTATTGAGGAGTGAATGGTGAGGGATGCAGTAAATTTACTAATCTCCTTTCCAACGGTGATATTTGCTTCTGTTATTGGCTTCGTTGCTGTTAAGGCTGCATCCATTCATACCTCTCATCAGCTTTCTCATCATGAACTTAGATGGGGTTGGACCTGGGTAGTGTACTAAGGAGCTACCATGGGAAGTAACAGTTGCTGCAGGTTGAAACTCTCTGAACCGGGTCTCTCTGGTCTAGCAACTTCCATGGTCCGGCATGGATTTTACAGAACTAAACAGTCCAGATGGAGGGTCAGTGACAGGGAGCGCTATGGGGCCGGTAGGGCAGTGGACTGCTCGCAGTGAGCTGCTGGTGGGGCCACTAAGCACACAGCAGCTGGCCTGGGAGACCCGGCATGTGGATGTGTGGTGGGACTAGGAGCCGCAGCAGTGGTGGCCGTGGCCCAGTAGGACCTAGAGCCAAGACACATAGCTGCTCAGTGGGGCAAGAGCCCCAGCATCTGGCTGCCCAACAGGGCCAGGAGACATGGCAGTGGCAGCTGCCCAGAGGAGTTAGCAGGGCAGTGAGGCCAGCCGGATGCAGGTTGGGAGCTAGCCAAGAAGCCAGTGGGCCAGGCTAGGGCTGGGAGAGGGGGTGGTGGCAGGGGGGCCAGAAATGACCTCCCTTGGTCCAGCAAAATCCCTTAACCAGGACTGGTCAGATCCCTAATGAGGGAGGTGCAACGTGTAGTTGAATAGGTCGCACACTTTCCTTGGAGACAGTACGTAAGCAGTGCCACAGTGTGGGGTAAGGTGCTATGCTAGTGGAGGCCATAAATAGAACAGAACTAGACTCATAACAATCTGTGGCCATTAATGAACACAGATCTTTCGCCATTCTCATTCCAGTAGGCTGCATGCAGTTTGCACATTAATTGTGTTCTGTTTATGTAAATGTCTCCCCCACCCCCTGCAGTTTAATGGGAAGCAGTATTCTTCACTCCCTAAGTGCAGTGAGAGAAGCGAAGTGAAGCGAAGTGGCCTGGCTGTCTGAGCTAACTCGGCATCCTGCTCTCTTGTGGTGTGAGTTTGAACGTTTGGCCCTTGAGCTGACAGTTGTTCCTAAGGAACGTCACAAAATATTGAGACAGCAGCTTCCCCTCTAGCATGAGCTGCAGCATCAGGAGCAATCAGATGTACCTAAGAATGGCATGGCAGGCTGTAGCAGTTAGTTGTTCTTCATAGTATCCCTGTGATGTGTGTGTGTGTGCAAGATATTTCACCGTTATAAAAATTTTGCACATTGCTGATAAAGCACAGTTACAGGTAACAATTTACCAGAAAATACCAAAATACCCTGGTGATTTTCATATATTATGGAAGGTAAGGACTTTTTTGATTATTTGGTTCATCTCCCTGCCCACTGCATGAGTCAGTCCTACCAGCCCCCTGATCATGTTTGTTCTGAGCTCTCCTGCATTGTCAATAAAGTGGTTCCCACGTTTGGAAGCCATGGGGAGAGGGAATTAACTTCTTGCTCTATGACTTGCCCTTTCTTCAGTCATATTACATTGCTGACCCATGCTTCACAGGGCTCATGAAGTAGCTGTTTCCCAGGTGCTTCCCTCCTACACTGAATGGCTATGTCTACACTGTAAGGTTTTAGCACAAACCTCAAGCGCGTTTTTGCACAAGTAAATCGGCAGAACAGAGCCTTTTTGCCAGTAGAGTTATTCCTCTCGCCATAAGGAATAACTCCTTTTTGAGCTACAGCAGGTGTGGGCGCTCCAAAGGGGTTTTGCACAAGAAACCCCTATTGGCAAAAGCACAGGTGCTCTGATGGCCATTCATAGAATGGCCATCAGAGCTTTCCTGCGTAAGAGCGTCCATGCAGTGTGGACGCTCTCTTAAGCATAAGCACATTGCTTTTGCGATGCACTTTGAGGTGTGGATGCGCTTTTGTACAAGAAGTTTTTGCGGAAGATCTCTTCCGCAAAAGGCTTCTTGCACAAAAACCTTGCAGTGTAGATGAAGCTAATGTGTTTGCAGAATATTCTTCCTCAGATCTATCACACTGGATTTTGTTCTTTTATACTCTCCACTTCTAATTCCCTTTGCTGTGTTTCTTTGTGCTAAATGGTGTTTATAGGTCCTCCCATTAAAGTTGATTTGTGAATTTCATTAGTGTGCTTTTCTGTCCATCCTCTCTCATTAAGCTTTTATATCAGACTAGACACAATGCCTGTCCCTCCTGTTTTCCAAAGCTATGTAAGTAAGCATCACCTCCTTTCTAAAAACCTCTGAAACACGAGCTCAGTCCAGGAAGCAGCTTCTGTCAGAGACACTGGCTGCGTCTAGACTGGCATGATTTTCTGCAAATGCTTTTAACAGAAAAGTTTTTCCGTTAAAAGCATTTGCAGAAAAGAGCATCTAGATTGGCACGGACGCTTTTGCGCAAAAGCACTTTTTGCGGAAAAGCGTCTGTGCCACTCTAGACGCGGTTTTGCTCAAGAAAGCCCCAATCGCCATTTTCGCCATCGGGGCTTTTTTGCGCAGAACAGTCCTCCCCTGTCTACACTGGCCCTCTTGCGCAAATACATTTGCGCAAGAGGGCTTTTTCCCGAACAGGAGCATCATAGTATTTGCGCAAGAACACTGACGATCATACATTAGATCGTCAGTGTTCTTGTGCAAATTCAAGTGGCCAGTCTAGACAGCTGGCAAGTTTTTCCGCAAAAGCAGCCGCTTTTGCGGAAAAACTTGACAGTCTAGACACAGCCACTGTGTTTTATTGTGAAGAGGCCAGTGTCCTACTTAGGTTTTGAATGTGGTTTTTGACCACTTGAGCTTCAGTTTCTGATTCTGTAAATGGCAGAGATTACCCAGATTCACTTCATGAGTAAATTATCATCATAAGGTGCAAGTTAACGTGTCTAAAGGCCTTACCTAAGACTCAGACCTTGTTGTGTCAAGCACTATGGAGGTGTACAGAAGTACGCAGACCCTGTCTTGGAGGGTGTATAGTCGTGGGGCAGATTTCAAAGCTACAAAGGCAAGTTAGGCACTCAGCTTCCACTAAATAGATAATACAGAGCGTAGGAGAAAATAAATATTATAATTACTTCCGGAGTCCCCTTCCTCAGTCTGCCAGGTAGGTTGCCTAGGACTCAGGGACTTCCCAGGTCCTTGGCTCAAGGGCAACAGGCCATGCAGACTACTGTGGAATTGGGGAACCATGAGCTGCCTAACACCTGGAGCCAGCTGACTGCTTGTGTCCTGGGACATCCAAGGTGCCTGACTTCTTTGAAGCTCACCAAGTGGGGATTCAGAAACACAGCTTCAGGTCTAATAGAGAACTGGGGGCATGGAAGCCCTGAGAGCATTAGCTCTGAGACTCCCAGCTAGACTGGGCCCCTGGGCTTCCAAGCTGCCAGCTCCCTTTCACCCCACTAGGCAGAATTTCATTTTGCAGTTGTGGAAAAAAGGACTTTTAGTTTTTCAAAAGTAACTTTTTTAGATTTCTGTTCCACAGAAAATTTTAATTGTTTTCCTTCTGCATTCCAAACCAGAATGAAAACCATTTTAAAAATGGGAAAATGCTCTGCAAAATGGAAACTCCGCTTTCTTCCCAGCTCTTATGCTTGTGAAATAACGTGATTTGTGACTGTGCCATATTCTGTTACATCACACTGTGTAATTAACAACCTGATGAAAAATGTGCTTGTCGCATTGCTTTACATGGCAAAGACATCCTGTGTTCTGCTAAATAGATAAAAGGGGTAAATTATATGGTGAAATTCCAGGATTTAGTACATTACGAGAAAATGCAGAGGTCAATTTAAGGGCCACAACAATGAATCGGACCCTCTCTGTTTTTAGCACTTTTGGTGGAGCTTGTAAGAGATAAGACTGAAGGTGATGGTATCACAGTAGCTGAGCCACTTCCACCCTGACTTGATTAGCCTCATGAACACTGGTCCTACACTTGATATGTAACTCATTTCTTTTGTTGTTATATATATATATACACACACACACACACACCCCAGCCTCTGTACTTTCCACTCCAATGTATCTGATGAAGTGGGTTTTATCCTCAAAAGCTAATGCCTTAATAAATCTGTCTCTAAAGTGCCACAGGATTCCTTGTTGTTCTAGCTGTTGGGTCATTCATATTCTAATACGGACACCATTAGAATTTCACTTTCTCAGGCTCACTAGGTGAGTTACAGTTTATTGGGTGGGATGCAGGAAGCACCTCTGTTATGCAGATCAGACTAGATGATTGCAGTGGATACTTAAGGCCTTAAAAATCGATAAACCTATAAGACTCTACTTCCTACTAATGATGAAAGTAAGTCAATTCACAGATGCATGAGGGATTTTCATTTAATGGCAAACATCCATCCTTTGTAACTGAGATCCCAGGAGTTGTAGGACAGTTCATGCATCAGGCAGATGACGGGAAACCTCTTCATTAGGATTCATTCTGACTTGTGATGATGCTATAGGTAGTTAATGTGATGGTTCCAGTTTAAAGTACTGGGCAGTGTAAATGGAAACTCTTTTCTCTAAAGATTTTGTGTCTGCTTTTCTATCCTGTAAAATAACAAAAAAGACTAATCTTAAAAATTCTGCTAATGACCGTAACCAAAATATTAACAGTAGTAAACAAGAATACATTTGCTCGTAACTTGTCATATCAGTGTAATAAATTAAGCCAGGAACACATTAACATTTGACAGCTTAAACAATGCAGGAAAAAATACAAACCTCACAGGGACTACGTGAAGCATGCTGGCAGTTTAACAGACATTTTGAGATGCAGATACATATATCAACCTCTCTGAATTTAGTCTTGATAACTCCTTTTCCAGTGTGTGCCAAAACACTGCCATCCAAAGACTAATGAGCTCCAGATTTGTTTATTTTTGGTGTCTAAGGCAGATTCATGAGCCCCTGAACCCATTTTACAGCAGTCATGTGATTTTATCATACATCAGCAGAGACAAAAATTTCTCTCTAAATTAATGAATATAGAGCATATAAAATATCTTATAAGAAAGATTTGCCTGTCCATCTTATACAAGGGACCTTATCAGACCTTTTCAGAAGACTCGACTGAATAAGTAGTCCTGCACTATTTAATGTATTATAAGTTTCATCCTTGTTTCTGTTCATGTTCTGATGTATGGTAACAAATATTGGAAATAAATCTTGTAATTAGAGCCACATGAGCTGATGTGCACCATCAAGATGGCATGACATGCAAACAACAAATGTGTACATATGGATTTCTTGCTTTAACTTTTTGCATTATCTATAAACCTTAGCACAACCCTAGGACAGCATTATTATTTTGGAATAACTCACATTATTCCGAAATAACGAAGAGTGCATCTACACAACAAGCCATTGAGGACTTCTTACTCTGACTCCTGTAACCCTCATTTCACAAGGAGTAAGGAAAGTCAAAGGAAGAGTGTTCTTTTTTGACTTCCTGCTGTGCAGACAGCACCAAAAGCCGAATTTAGCTATTTCGACTACAGCTACGCAATTAATGTAGCTGAAGTTGCGTAGTTTAATTCAACTTTAGCCCTGATGTGTAGACATACCCCTAGAGTGTTTATAAAGAAATATTGTGCCCTTGCTGCATGGAGGTAAAATTGCTTCCTTTTGTTTCCTTTTTTGGATGTCTAATGCTTTTTGGCTTTTTATTGTTTTTCTATTGTGATTTTATGATAGGGTATTTATAATTGTCTGCTAAGATCTGCTCACTTTTGCTGGTGATGCCGATTCTACAAATACATGTCACCAAGCTTAATATATTACATTTTGCAGAGATATTTGCAATGGAGCAAAGTAATGGAGTCTGGCAGTTTCCTCTTAGAGGTTTCAGTTGGTTTAGGCCAGAAGTGATAACTGTGATCATCTAATCTGACCTCCTGTATACTGCAGGACACAGAACCTTACCCACCCACTTCTCCCATAAACAAACCTATAACCTCTGACTGAGTTACTGAAGTCCTTAATTAATAATTCAAAGACTTCAAAGTACAGAGAACCCACCTTTTACTGTAGTTCAAACCAACAAGTGTCCCATCCCCATATCTCAGAGGAAAGCAACCCTCCCGCCCCAGTCTCTGCTAATTTGATCTGTAGGAAAATTCCTTTATCAACTAATTTTTGTTCAGTGATATGAAGATAGTGAGCCAGACACCTGAGCCTTATAAGGCTACACAAATGTAAAGCTTAAACAGCTATAGGTTGAAACTCCATAATCCGGACTTCCCTAGTCGGGCAACACCCTTGGTCTGGCATCACTGGGTTTACCCTGTAGGGCCAGGATCATTACCAGACTATGGGGTCGAGAGAAGGGAGCCTTGGGCAGCAGTGGGAGACACTAGGGGAGCACAGAGCTTCCCTCCCACTAGGTGGCAGCAGAGCTGGGGGTCAAAACACACCACCGGTGGCAGTAGAGCTGTGGGAAGAAAGTGGAGCCCTTCCCCTATGTGGGAGAGCAGAGCCCCGGGCAGCAGCAGGTTGGCCAAGGAGGAAAAGCAGAGCCCCTGTTGCATTGACCTCCCCATGTCTGGCAAATTCCCTGGTCTGGGATCAGTCAGATCCCGAGGGTGCCAATCTATAGTGGAGGATTCTGTCAATGGGGGAAGGTCCTTGGATGGCTGATAGTCATTGTAGGGGCTCTTCCACAGCTGGAGGGAAATGGGGAGGAAAACTCCAACCCTTAGTAATCTCTGGTTGCAAGAATGGCCTGGTCATAGGCAATAGGCTATAAATTGGAGCACCGAGATTGTTCTAACTTACGCCAAGGCCAAGCCCAGTCTTAGCCAAGGTTAGAGGCATGTGAAGTCACATTTCCTCCCCTGCCTTTGCCTGGAACTCCTGTGCTTAATGCAGCTTGGACATAATCCAATACTGAGACAGTAAACTGAAGAATAGCCATAAGTATGTTTAATACTATCGCAAGTCCTATGGCCAAACAACCCTCTACGTTTCTACAGTCCCAAAATAAAATGCTTGCACTGAAATTTTGTGTAAAACTTTAGATCATTATGTGGCTCTTGAACCAACTAATTCATTAGTGTTTGAAACCCCACCAGAATCATTCCACAGATAGTTATTTGTTCTAAGTAATATTTTCACAGCGTATCTTTTATATACTACGTGGTCAAATAGCATTCTTCAGATCTGCAGTGTCAAAACATTAATAACAAAACTATGAAGACCTTTTCTGAACAAAATCCCAGCTCTAGCACAATAAAACTTAAAGCCAGCAAAAGTAATCTTAGATTTTCTGCAGAAATCTGACTCTAGATAATTTCTTTCAGTGTTTCATGCTGCAGTGTGAAGTTGAGACATATATGGATACAAAAAGGATTTGTGGGGGTCTTCTAGTTGTTTGAAAACGTAATAAATCTGAATAATTGAATAGAATTTTTGTTCAAATGACAGCTGAACAGACTTGAGTCCAATTCAGCACTGCCTCTCTAAGGGTATGTCTAAACTGCAGTTTTTTTGGAAAAATGGATTTTTTCCAAAACAACTTCACTTATGTCCACACTGCAATCGCGTTCTTTCAAAAAAACCCTGAAAGAACAGAGGGGATTTTCCGACATTGGTAAACCTCTTTCCACAAGGAAGAAGCCTTTTCTGAAAGAGCTCTTTTGGAAAAAGGCGTGTGTGGACAGGGAAGAGGGAGTTCTTTCGAAAGAAGAGGAAAGAGGAAAATGCACAGGTGCCCTGGTGGCCACTCCGTCCATAGTAATCACAGCTTAGATGCTAGATAGCATCCATTCAGTGTGGATGCTATCTTTCGAAAAAGCAGATTGCTTTTTCAATATGCTTTGGCAGTGTGGACTCTCTCTTTCGGAATAAGTTTTTTCAGAAGATCTCTTTCAGAAAAGCTTCTTCCGAAAGATGCCTGCAGTCTAGACATAGCCTAAGATAGAAATTGTGCCTTTCCAGTAGCCATCCAGTATACTGTAAAAAGAAGCCCTGGTCACATTTGGCCCTTGGCAATGCACTGGAGTCTGTTCTATTTAGATTAGTCACTGTTAGTATAGGAAGTCTGGATATCATAGGATCATAGAATACTAGGACTAGAAGGGACCTCGAGAGGTCATCGAGTCCAGTCCCCTGCCCTCATGGCAGGACCAAATACTGTCTAGACCATCCCTGATAGACATTTATCTAACCTACTCTTAAATATCTCCACAGATAGAGATTCCACAACCTCCCTGGGCAATTTATTCCAGTGTTTGACTACCCTGATAATTAGGAACTTTTTCCTAATGTCCAACCTAAACCTCCCTTGCTGCAGTTTAAGCCCATTGCTTCTTGTTCTATCCTCAGAGGCCAAGATGAACAAGTTTTCTCCCTCCTCCTTATGACACCCTTTTAGATATCTGAAAACTGCTATCATGTCCCCCCTCAATCTTCTCTTTTCTAAACTAAACAAACCCAATTCTTTCAGCCTTCCTTCATAGGTCATGTTCTCTAGACCTTTAATCATTCTTGTTGCTCTTCTCTGGACTCTCTCCAATTTCTCCACATCCTTCTTGAAATGCGATGCCCAGAACTGGACACAATACTCCAAATGAGGCCGAACCAGCATAGAGTAGAACGGAAGAATGACTTCTCGTGTCTTGCTCACAACATACCTGTTAATGCATCCCAGAATCATGTTTGCTTTTTTTGCAACAGCATCACAGTACTGACTCATATTCAGCTTGTGGTCCGCTATAACCCCTAAATCACTTTCTGCCATACTCCTTCCTAGACGGTCGCTTCCCATTCTGTATGTGTGAAACTGATTGTTCCTTCCTAAGTGGAGCACTTTGCATTTGTCTTTATTAAACTTCATCCTGTTTACCTCAGACCATTTTTCCAATTTGTCCAGATCATTTTGAATTATAACCCTATCCTCCAGATTAGTCGCAACCCCTCCCAGCTTGATATCATCTGCAAACTTAATAAGCGTACTTTCTATGCCAATATCTAAATCGTTGATGAAGATATTGAAGAGAGCTGGTCCCAAAACAGACCCCTGCAGAACCCCACTTGTTATACTTTTCCAGCAGGATTGTGAACCATTAATAACTACTCTCTGAGTACGGTTATCCAGCCAGTTATGTACCCACCTTATAGTAGCCCCATCTAAGTTGTATTTGCCTAGTTTGTTGATAAGAATATCATGCGAGACCATATCAAATGGCTTACTAAAGTCTAGGTATACCACATCCACCGCTTCTCCCTTATCCACAAGACTTGTTATCCTATCAAAGAAAGCTATCAGATTGGTTTGACACGATTTGTTCTTTACATATCCATGCTGGCTGTTCCCTATCACCTTGCCACCTTCCAAGTGTTTACAGATGATTTCCTTAATTACCTGCTCCATTATCTTCCCTGGCACAAAAGTTAAACTCACTGGTCTGTAGTTTCCTGGGTTGTTCTTATTTCCCTTTTTATAAATAGGCACTATATTTGCCCTTTTCCAGTCTTCTGGAATCTCTCCTGTCTCCCATGATTTTCCAAAGATGATAGCTAGAGGCTCAGATACCTCCTCTATCAGCTCCTTGAGTATTCTAGGATGCATTTCGTCAAGCCCTGGTGACTTGAAGGCATCTAACTTTTCTAGGTGATTTTTAACTTGTTCTTTTTTTATTTTATCTTCTAAACCTACCCCCTTCCCACTAGCATTCCCTATGTTAGGCATTCCTTCAGACTTTTCGGTGAAGACCGAAACAAAGAAGTCATTAAGCCTCTCTGCCATTTCCAAGTTTCCTGTTACTGTTTCTCCCTCCTCACTGAGCAATGGGACTACCCTGTCCTTGATCTTCCTCTTGCTTCTAATGTATTTATAAAAATTCTTCTTGTTTCCCTTTATTCCCGTAGCTAGTTTGAGCTCATTTTGTGCCTTTGCCTTTCTAATCTTGCCCCTGCATTCCTGTGTTGTTTGCCTATATTCTTCCTTTGTAATTTGTCCTACTTTCCATTTTTTATATGACTCCTTTTTTATTTTTAGATCATGCAAGATCTAGTGGTTAAGCCAAGGCGGTCTTTTGCCATATTTTCTATCTTTCCAATGCAGCGGAATAGCTTGCTTTTGGGCCCTTAATAATGTCCCTTTCAAAAACTGCCAACTCTCCTCAGCTGTTTTTCCCCTCAGTCTTGATTGCCATGGAACCTTACCTATCAGCTCTCTGAGCTTACCAAAATCCGCCTTCCTGAAATCCATTGTCTCCATTTTGCTGTTCTCCCTTCTACGCTTCCTTAGAATTGTGAACTCTATGATTTCATGATCACTTTCACCCAAGCTGCCTTCCACTTTCAAATTCTCAACCAGTTCCTCCCTATTTGTTAGGATCAAATCTAGAACAGCTTCCCCCCGGTAGCTTTTTCAACCTTCTGAAATAAAAACTTGTCTCCAATGCAGTCCAAGAACTTATTGGATAGTCTGTGCCCTGCTGTGTTATTTTCCCAGCATATATCCAGATAGTTGAAGTCCCCCATCACCACCAAACCTTGGGCTTTGGATGATATTGTTAGGTCTTTTAAAAAAAGCCTCGTCCACTTCTTCCACCTGGGTAGGTGGCCTGTAGTAGACTCCTAGCATGACATCACCCTTGTTTTTAATCCCTTTTAGCCTAACCCAGAGACTCTCAACACTTCCGTCTCCTATGTCCATCTCCACCTCACTCCAAGTGTGTTCATTTTTCATAAATAAGGCAACACCTCCTCCCTTTTTTTCCCTGTCTATCCTTCCTGAGCAAGCTGTACCCTTCCATACAAACGTTCCAATCATGTGTATCTACTCATAGATTTTTAAATTGGTTACAGCATCCAGCTGTACTGGGTTTCACTATCCTATCTTAATTATTTATCATATATATAGTAGCCCAATGTCTGTGAGTCTGTAACGCTGTAGCATTACAGTCTTGCCTCTGGGGGGGGTGCTCTTGCCTTCCGCTGTGGCGTTCGGCTGAGTTCTGCGCTGCTCAGCTGGGCTGCGGTGGGGGAGCAAGCAGGGGCAAGCGGCCGTTTGGGGTCTGCGCTCCCCATGCAGCACAGAGGTGCTGCATGGGGCACACACACCCCAAACGGCCACTTGCGCCACTTGCTCCCCCGCGGTGGCCCGGCTGAGCAGCACGGAACTCAGCCAAGAGTCATGGCAGGAGGGGAAGGGGAAGGGGGCTGGGGTGGTTACGTACACAGCCCCGCCCCCTGGCCATGTACGTCACTGGGGTAGGGTGTAAAAAAAATGGACACCCTTGATCGGGGACAGGAGAGGGGAGGGACCAGCCAGGAAAGGAGCGGGGCTGGCTGGGAGGAGGAAGCAGAACTGGGGGGGGGGAGGGGTCAGAGGCAGCGTAGCTGGCCAGGGGAGAACGGGGGAGGGGCAGCCGGCAGGAAGCAAAGCTGGTTGGGGGTGGGAGTCTGGGGCAGCGAAGCTGGCCATGGGAAATCAGGAAGAGGAACTGGCTGGCGGGGGGTGGGGAGAGAGAATCGGCAGGAGGGGAGCCGGACTCACCCGGGCGCGTGCAGGTCCCAGGGTGCTGCCCGCCCCACTCATGCATCCCCGATGGAGACAGAGGAAAGTGGAGAGAGAGTGAGAGGCAGAAGGGGGAGAAGAGAAAGAGAGAGATGGAGCAGAGAGTGAGTGAGAAGCAGGAGGAGGAGGAGGAGGAGGAGGAGAGAAAGGGAGAGTGAGAGGCAGGAGGGGGAGAAGAGAAAGAAAGAGACGGAGAGAGAGGCAGAAGGCGGAGGAGAGCTGAGAGAGGGGGAGGCAGTAGAAGGAGGAGAGAGAGAGAGAGAGCGAGAGCGCGAGAGACCAGAGGCTCAGGAGAGAAGACCAATGTGGAGGAGAGACCTGAAAATCCCATCTTATGACGGGCTAATTGGCTAGTTACTAGAAGATTTACCTAGTGTTACTTAGTTCCTTACTTCAAAAATGTTTATTTTTCTTCATTTAAACCATTGCTCTGGGGTGGGGGTGGGGAAGAGGGGTTCCGTGTGCAGGCTGCCCCAGGAAGAGAAGAATAACCCAGCCCTCTCTCACCACAGCAGTTCGGTGCCCGGTGAGAAGCACCTCTCCATAGCTGCTCCAGCTCCAGTGGCCACAGCCAGAGGTGGGGTGCATGTTCACTGGCTGGGGCAGGTCCAGGTTTATCTGCCCCCTGAGCTCCCCAACCAGAGTGAGGAGTGGAGCAAACTGTGCACTTCCCCTTGGTCAGGAAGCGAGGGGGAACAGTCAGCAATGTTCCTGTACAAATTGGTGGGGGAGAGGGGGAGTGGCTTCACCCCCTCCACTCTCCCTAAAGAACAGTGGGGGGGGGGTAGGGTGGGAGGCTCAGGGCCGGGGCTGTCCCTGATGCAGGGTGGGACATGTCCCCAGACAGCTCTTCCACCTGCGTGTTGATTCTGTCTCTTTTCTGTATGGTTTTATGAGAAGCAATCCTATTCCAGGCACATCCTATTTTCCTGGCACATCCAAACCCTTACCTTGCTTTAGGTTATTGTAAGAGGAAGTGGTATACTGAATTTGGTGATCCTAGCTTTTACCATTTAGGAGAAGTCACCAACTGAGATTGTGCTAGGCACGGCTGAAATAAATAATGACAGAAATGCCATGAACAAACTATATAAACAGGCAAAACAGGTGTAGGGGAAGAAGATTATTATTTTGTATTAAAAGGAGAAAAATGGACTCAGAAAGAGGGATTGCATGACTCAGGCATATATAGCTGGCAGAGGCAGGAATTGAACCAGGAACCCCACTTGAAGGCTTTAACCAGAAGTTAAGGACTTTTAAAGATTCTTTCTCCACCTGTCTGTTAGGGAGGGTGAAAGCAGCCTTTTAATTCGTGTAACAAAGATAAGATTTGCCATACTAAGGCTCAGTTAAGTGCAATATTGTTCCACCAGCCATAACTTGTCATGTTTCAGTAGCAGCCAAACCTCCACATATTTGTACCTTCTGACCTATTAATTATAATTTCTTTCTCTAACATTTGGATCACACTCTTCAATATTTTTATATATCTTTATATGTGTTTTTAAAGCTGCTGGGTTTGGGTTATATCTTTTCCATCTGCCCAACCCACACAATCCCATCAACACTTTCACACACTAGTCAAACACTCTATATTTGTGTGAAACTCACTGGAGGGAAAAGGCCCAACCTATTATTACTATTAATAAAAGCTAATTTCTCATCACAATTATTAGTATTCCTTTAGTACCACAAAATGCATCCACTGCATTTGGATGTCTAAGCTTTCCTCCATTGACTCAATGCAGATTTATGATTTGTATTCAGAATTACCCCATTTCTACCACAACCTGCTTTTTTTTTTTTTTTTTTTTTTTTTTTGGTTTGACAAAGCTCCCTTTACAAAGGTTAATCACTTTCTGTATAAGCAATTCCCTAATACTTTTTATATTCTGTTGTTAATGGGAAATGACGTTCTGAAAGTTGATATCCATTGCGACACCAGGTGTTAAGACAGAGGAGTAGGGAACAAAAGCACTTACTGCATGAAGAAGTCTAATAATAGAAAATTTGTTCACCTGGCACTGGGTGCATAAGCATTTGAGATGAGCTCATTGTTGTCTGGCAATCAGTTTGCTGCTAGTCTTCGGGATAAAAATGTGGAAAATCTGGGTTGTGGAAATAAGGGTTTGCTAATATTAGAATTACATTATACAGGATAGAATTAGAAAGCTACACATTGGCTTTTAAAAAAAATAGTGAAGAGACATGGGATTGTAATTACATATATGATTGTCTCTTTATTAATTACTTTTCTAAATAATATATTATTGCAAAAAACTTACATATATAAACATCTTAGATAGCTTTATAACTGGGCAAGTTCTTCAGTGCAAGTTTGCAGGCTGAAGCACAGCAAAAACTTTCCTAGTCTCATTGAAAATGTAGACTTTAGCCTGGGACACTCACCATGAAAAGCAGAGTTATTTGACGTGTTCAAAACTGAATCATTGCTCCATCAAGGTGTTGTACTCTGGTGTGCCAAGTAGCTATGTGGGCTTCAGAAACCCCTGACCATAGTGAGAACACTTCCATCAGTTTCATCCCAATATAGCTCGGGGAACAGGGAGTTTTGAGGAGCGAATATGCAGCGGGGAGATTCAGAGAAGGGGAGCATGGATTAAATCCCAGAAAACTTTCTTTTGCAACAGGGATTTGGTTGTAGATGCTGCTGTGAGTGTCTGTTGAGCCCCTCCCTTCTCCTTAGTTGGTGAGGTGAGGACTCTCCAGAAAGAAGAGTCTGAAAAGGGGAAGTAGGAGCTGGTGTTTGGCAGGGCTGTTTCTGGGGCTCTCTTGGAACCACTGGTATGTGGAGTGGCAGCAGTCTGCAAGGCTGGGGACAGACTTTGCCAGGCCCTGGACAATGTGGGAGGAGCCTGGCTCAAGGCGCGTCAGAAGGCACAAGGCCTCAGATGGAATGGGTGTGGCTAAGGGCAGCCAGCCCCCTGGACCGCGCTGGGCAGAAATCTGGAGGTAATTTAAATGGCCCAGAGCTCTGGCTGCCCCTGCTGCCATGGTAATGGTACCAGGGGTGGCAGCAGCCTGGAGCCCCAGACCCTTTCAAATTACCAGGCCCCGGGGCAATTTCTCCTTT
This sequence comes from Pelochelys cantorii, assembly GCA_032595735.1. NCBI lineage: Eukaryota > Metazoa > Chordata > Testudines > Trionychidae > Pelochelys > Pelochelys cantorii. The sequence continues at coordinate 50,757,656 of CM064334.1, forward strand.
TGTCTCCCACTGCCAGCAGCCCTGGCTATCTGTGATGGGGAAAGAGAGGCACCACAGCTGAAAATCACCCATCCACTTCCTGTCTCTAAACAAATCTTACTCCTACAGCCAGATTCCCTCCCACAGAGGAAGAGGTGAAGGAGTCACACCAGCTCATTCCAGGAAAGACAGTCTTTAAAATCTCCAATTCAGCAAATTGTACAGATTATTTCACACGTTTTGGGGTGAGAACCCCCTGATAGAGACCCTCCCTTTTTTTAATGTCCACACACTTTCTCCATTTTGGTGAAGTGGAGATGATAACTTTTATTGGAATGGGGGTGAGAGCTCTAAAGGGTGTGTCTAAACTACACCCCTCTGCCGACAGAAGGATGTGGATTAAGCACTTTGAAAATGCAAATGAGCCTCAAAAAATGAGGAGTACAGGATCTGCCGAAAAAGCTCCCCGCTGTTGGCAGAGCCGTGGCTAGACTTTACTTTCACTTTCGAAAGGGTACGTGAGCAGCACAGCGCCCAAACGTGAGTATGCAAATTAAGCCTGGGATATTTAAATCCAGGGCTCATTTGCACTTTCGGCATGTGTCTAGACTACACCTCTCTGTCGACAGAGAGATGTAGATTAGGTATGTCGAAATTGCTAATGAAGCTGGGATTTAAATATTCTGAGCCTCATTAGCATAAACATGGCCACCGCTTTTTTTCCAAAATGGAGGGTTTTTTCGAAAAAAAATGGCAGTCTAGATGCAGATCTGTCAAAAATAAAGCCTTTTTCGACAGATCCTGTAAACCTCATCTTTTGAGGAACACAGGATCTGTCGAAAAAGGCATTATTTTCGACAGATCCACATCTAGATTGCCATTTTTTCCTGAAAAAACTCCGTTTTGAAAAAAGTGGCGGCCATGTTTATGCTAATGAGGTGCGGGATATTTAAATCCCGGCTTCATTAGCAATTTCGGTGTGCTTGATTTGCATCCCTCTGTCGACAGAGGGATGCAGTCTAGACGTAGCCTCAAAGTGCTTGATTTGCATCCCTCTGTCGGCAGAGGGATGCAGTCTGGAGGTAGCCAAAGTGTGCCCCTACTCCCCTCTATCAGTTGTGTCTGCAATTTTGCTTGCCTTGCTATGGGGCTATGAATGTCTATGTATTTATTTCCAGTAGATATACATCAAACCTGTAATGACAGCCACTAGATTTGGTGAGCTCCTCCTCCTGTCTTGCACTTGAACTTAGGCTGAAACCCACTATTTATTTTCCATAGATAGTCCAACTTCACAACTCAGATTTTAATCAAAAGTTTTAATGCCTGGGGTTTCTAAGTGCAATTGCTGGGAAATAAATCTTCTATAATAAATATTCTTAAATTTTAGCAACCCAAGAACCCTGATTTTGCTTTAATATTTTAATAGACTCCCAAATCGCCCTTCACTGAGCCCTCAGCCCTGCCTCTTCCCCACCTTTCTCCTCCTTCCCTAAGTATGCCCATCCCCACTCCTCCCCAACTCCCAAATGCCTCCTGTATGCTGTTGAACAGCTGTTTCACACCATGCAGTAGACACTGGGAGGGGAGGAGTTGATCAGCAGGGCCAGCAGACTCCCTGGAGTAGCCTCATGGACCCCTGTTCGAGAAATGCTGTTCTATACAATTCTTCCTAAGTTTTCTAACATGTGCCTTTTGTCCTGGGACCTTGTATGTGTGCAAGCCCAGCAGGCCCCCAGGGCAACTGGCCCCCTTCTCCTAACTCTCCCCTCCTCCCTCCATCAGTGGGACTGCACACATGGTAGTCCAGGACAAAAGGCACATGATAAATATGATAAAGCTTAGGAGAAATAGTATAGAGCAGTGTTTTTCCAATTGGCGTCCATGAGGACACTCCATGGGGTCCTCCAATTATGACCCATATATGGGCATGGAGTGCCAATGAAGTTAGTGCCCACAGACATGTCATTGAAGGACTGGGGTCAAATAATTTGTCGCTTAGTATTGGACAACTTTTTAATCTTCCATTAATTCTTTCTGTATAAATGCCATTTGGAATTCAGACCCATGGTATGTGAAGAGAGACTAATCTAGAACAGACTAATGCTTTTCTATGCAAAACTCCTTTCTAGCACCCAATCCTTACAGAATGTTATTGCAGTTACCTAATATACAGATTACAAAGTGATAATATCAATCATTATTAGCCAGGATGGGCAGTGATGGTGTCCCTAGTCTCTGTTTGTCAGAAGCTGGGAATGGATGACAGGGGTTGGATCACTTGATGATTAGTTGTTCTGTCTTTAGGGATGATGGAATAAAATGGAAAAGCAAAGTTTTCTATTCTCATTGTCAGCAGAATGTTCTTTTTTCCCCTGTTTTTAGCCAAGAAATGTGTCTCCCTGAGTCACTCCATCTAAACAGCATAATTTCTAACAGAAACTTTTACAAAAGACAACGATTCTTTTTTATCCACTGTCCTATCATAGGTTCTGAATGGATTGGAGGGTAAAATGATCTTAAAACTATACATGCTAAGTCCTTTGGGTTTCTCCATTTGAAACCATATATTGGAATTGTTACAGCCTGCAGTGCTTGCAGCCCTGCTCACCGTTAGCAGAAAAGCATTCCCATTAATCAAAGGAAAAGCTGAGTAAAGCGGTATGAGCTGCAGTCCCATTCAAGAAAATTAAAAGGCAGTATGATTATTAAAAGGCATTTCTGCTAAATGTTTCCTAATGGAGGGAGAATTGGAAAACACTACACAGTGTCCAGTGACTTTGCCAAAAATATGACACCAAGAGACACGATAAATGAATGTATAAATACGGATTGTTCTGAAGGGGATAGTCATAAATCACTAAGCAAGGGACAAAATGTTTCCTTTTTGGTGATGCTTAAAATGTGATTGATCTTCAATTAAAAAAATCTGATTTTTCTTTTTTTAGTTGCATTAAATTATATAAAAAATGGAAACCTAATTTCCCCCTGGGTGCAATGCTATGCAGCATGTAACCTCCTCTTTAAACATCAGTCCAGATAACAAGTTTTGCAAAGAGGAGAGATTTGTTGAAGAGTGCAAACCAGCAGTTTGTTGGAGTAAGTGGTTATTAATCATATAAGATTTAGGAATCTCTGAGATGGCAAAGTTCTGGCCTTGTATCAGTGATGCACTATAATAAATTGAATTGCATCAATAGAAAAAGTTAAGGTGCTTGCTTAAGTTTCTAGGGGAGAGGAGTCCTGTGCTTCTTTAGCAGTGTTTGGCTCTAGAAAGACATTTTCCTTCCTGAAGCAATTGGTTTTTAAAACTACAGCTGGTCTTATAATTTGTTGTGGACATCTATCTGCAGAATTTGGTCCTTCCTTTTCTTCATGACTCATGTGGCTCGGCTGCCTGTTCCCTCTCCAGGGTTAATCCATCATACTGAGTGATGAGCAAGTTCCTTTTATTTCCTGAGGGAGCTTATCCATCAGTTGCTGCATGGGGCTAGGAACCTACAGTAGCAACTACTTAGAAGCTGGAGTCTGGAAAGTTTGAAGCGGCCATGCTATTAATGTGTAAATTAACTGGCGGTAAGTAACCACTGGAATTTATCAGGGGAAGTTAGTAAATTCTCCATCACTTGGAGTCTTTTAATAAAAATAAAATCTTTCCAAAAGATGTGATCTAGTTCAACCATTGGTTAGTGGGCTAGATGCAATAATCTCTGGGTGAGTCTGGGTCCTGTTCCCTTCAGGAAGTCAAATTAGATGACCATAATAGTCTCTTCTGGCCTTAAAAATATTAACACCTCATCCACAGGACCCCTCACAGCCTTCCCCATCATGCGGATGCTGTCCTTGAGTTCCCTAGTGGCAAGTTTTTCCATAAATGTCAATCATGCTTTCTTCTTTCATGCTCCTGTTTATCCACAAAGCCATGACACCCTCTCCTTCAAATCCCTCCTCAGAGCCACCTTCTACTGTGACAGCTCCAAGAGACCAGCCAACCAGTTGTGGCTAGGTTGAGGGAACAGGCATGGCTGGTGAAATGTATCTGACTTTTTTTTATGTGATTTGGAACCATTGAGCTGGGTAATAATGAGCTGTGTAATACTTGTATGTATCCATTCAATAATGGTTTTATTATTTTCAATTGCCCATTCCCCTTCCTTCTTATTGTTTGTCATGCTCACTTTTGCCCTGTTTCAAATTAGATTGTAAATTCATCTAGGGATAGGCTGTGTCCTGTTGTCTCTTGATACAGTTCCTAACACTGTGGCTCCCAGATCCTAATTTAGGCCTTTGGACTCTACCACAATGCCCCAGGGTCATTGGTGACTCATCCTGGGCAGGGAAGGAGCCATAACATACACGGGCATTCCATTAGCCCCCAAGTAATGCTCCTAAGCCACCCAACAACTCAGGAGGATTTGAAAAGGGAGCAAAGGCCCTCCTGATTCTCTGACAGGACTCGGAGGGAAAGAGGCCACAGGAATGGCAGACAAAGTCCCCCAGTTCTTCCACAAATACAAGAATGAGAGGAGGAGGAGGAAGATAGTTTTAGGAGGCTAAGTGCTTCTAGCGCTTCCCCTTGGCTGGGAGGGGGAGAAGAGGAGCAATGGTGTCATGGACACCCATCTCCAAGTCCTGTCATGCTTCTTTAAAGCCAAGAGGAGGCAACAGGTGTTGGTGTAGGGCTCAGAAGGAGAAGAGAAGCCCCTTTCTCGGTTTCTGCTCAGAAGCACTTGCTATCAGCAGCTGTCCCATGATGGACTCAGTAACTACTGTAGTCATTTTTAAGTCATTTTTAACTTAAAAATGGAAAATTGAGTAAAAAAAATTTTGTGGAATGTTCATTACACCCGAGCTGCAATCTAAGTATCACATAAGAGTGGGTTTTTACAACTGATTTGTAAATTTCTCTTATCAGGGATTTAATGCTGAAAAGGCCATATGTTACCAGTAAATTATTTGTTAATTACTATTGCCTCACTGGGTCCCTAGGATGAGAATATTTACCATGTGATTCAGTTACTAAAGGTGCTTAGAAAATATAGGTCAGTGCACAGATCTGGGACATTTTTTAAGTTAATCTCTCATTCCCATCCATCACAGTCCCATCTCAGTACCAGCTTAGAAGTTAGTCTGGTGGATGAGATGACTGGTGGAAGATTTCTAAAAGTGAGCATGGGAGTAGGAATAATTGCAGAGTTGGGATCTTATAGGATAGTTTTGTTCAATATACACTTTGAATTGACCATCGTATGCAAATAAACAATTACTGACCATGTTGGCTTTCTGTTTTTCTTTCATGTAGTGTCTTGACTCTATATGACTGAGGAAAAGTAGCCAGCTTCACTGTCAAACTTTTCTTCTGCTGAGAACTGTGCATGTAACTTGTGATCCAAGCAGTGAAAAAATAACACCTGTGGGTCAGCCGCTAAATCTTCTCTGTAGGTGTGTGAATCTCATCCAATTCTGGGATGTCTCATTAATATCTGAATGGTTGACCTACTCCCTTGCCAGAAATCATTCTGTCCATAACTAATCAGCTTCTCAGTGGCAGGTTAGTCACCCTATAACGTCAAGAAATCATCTGCCATTGTTTCCTCTCTGTCATTCCCTTCTGTGTACTACACACTTTCATCCACACCATTAAAACTCATTGAATAAGCATCTGGGAGATAACTGATGCAGTGAATTTTATGCTACCTTTCCAATAAATGAAGAGGGATTTTTTTCCTCCAATTATTTACCCAGCTTATAGAGCTGAACAAATAATTTGTGAGTATTCATGAATATACAGGCAACATTTTTTTTAAAAAGTATTTTAAATCATTTCCCCCCATTATTTGCCCAGTTTGAAACAACAGTAACACATAAAAATAATCACAGAATATAGTTCATCCCGCTCACTCCAACACCCCTCAAAGAGACATGTTGACTACCCAATGGCAGTGCATTGAATAGCTATATATAAAATACATATTAAATAGAAAATATTGATATGAAAATTCTGGAATTACCTGGACACGCTCTGTATCACTGCTCAGTAGTTGTTCTTTACTGCTTACCAAGCCTACCCCTTGTTTGTACATAAGGGGCCAAGGGCCATAGTCACTTGCAGACCCTTTCCTCAGAAGGCTGCTCCTTCACCTAATACTAGTCTTCTTAATATGGATAGGGAATGTGGAACCATCCTGCATTCCCCTGCCTCTACCAGAGAGGCCCATGGAGGCAGCTGGTTATGGAACAGGGAACACATTTCATCATCCCAAGGGATGATCTAGATTGTGTCTTCTCCTGGAATTCTGGAAAGTTGTAAGACTCCTAATGTTCTCTCTTCTAGCAGTTCTGGCCTTTTTCCCCCTCACCACCTGCCAGGCACTGGCTAAACCATCTGCAATCCCTCCCTGTATCTTTTGACCTTACAGGTTGGGGGGAGGGACATTGTTTTCATATCTGTCAGTAAAGTGTCTACCTATCACAGAAGGAACAAGGAGCCCTGCAGCATCTTAAAGAATAACAGATTTATTTGGACATGAGCTTTTGTGGGCAAAACCCCACTTCATCAGATGCATCATACTTATGTTATTCTTTAAGGTGCCACAGGACTCCTCATTTTTGTGGTTTCAGACTGACATGGCTTCCCCTCTGATACTTATCACAGAGGTGTTATCAAAATGAATAATCCATAATCATTATGCATTCAGTCTTCTGTCAGCTTGGGACTGTTTCATACAATACATTGTCTAGTGTTTTATTCACTCTATTTTTGTGTGCCACATCAAAGGATTTCTTCCAGTTTCTTTGAGAGAATCTTCTATAGCCTAATACCTTTCAGTATGAAAAAGGTTTTCATGATATTCCATCTCAGTGTCAATCTTATCCCATTAATCCCAGTGTTCCCTAAGTTTTCTCTCTGAATCCCCAGATGCCTGAAAGTCCACTTGATTGTGTTAATGGGTAAACAAGAATATGGCTGTGTGCTTTGCCTGCCTTGGTTTGAATCTTGCATTGAGCTTTAATTAACAGGATTTAAACCAATTATTTTGGCAGCTGTTTCCTTGTCCCGAAATGCATCTCTCTCACTGTACAGCTTTTTCAAACAAAGGGAATTATTAATCCATCAGAAGTTGCCAGGGATTTGCTCCATTGCATCTCAGGATGAGTGAAATGACTTGTCTAACATTAGAATCCCTCTGAACCCTTGTCTCAAATTTAAATTGAACTCTTTTCTTTAGAGTAACATTTTATCTTGTTAACTTTATATTCTCCTCTGTCTTTGTACTTCTGGATTCTGTCTGGGAGTAGAGGTTTGAGCTGCAAAATCAGGTCCTGATCCTGTAAACACTCATGTGCGTGTTTTAACTTTTATGTACAAGAGTAATTCCATTGCAATAAATACAGCTACCCATGAAGTGAAGTGAAATGAAGTATGAGGTATGAAGAAAGACCCATCTTTGTAGTACATCACAGTGTGACTTAAATCAGAAAACACGGGGTATCTCATGGAAAGGACTTTTGCATGAGATTTCAATATACACAGTCTAGGTCAGAACCTGATGTAGGTTGGCAATATTGTGAAACATTTGAAGTTTGCCAGTCTCTACAGCTTATAATAGCCAAAGATATTTACTGTATTCTCCATCATATTTGTTCCTTGTTATTATACCTTCAGGAAGGTAGAATAAATTGTGGCACAGTATTTAGCTTTGTTGACCCTCTAGCTCTCCTAATAGTTTAGCCTGCAACCAAACAGTCCACTGTCTGTAATCCAGTTCCTCATTTCCTCCATAAAGTTAACCTCTTTACCCATCAAAAGAACTCTGAGGCACTGAGGGCATCAGCTGTGCCAAGTTTTCTGCTGTAAGTCATGACATTTTGACCCTTGGCTTCAACATACAGCACCCACAGATCTATATAAACAATCAGTTCCTGTAGGTGGTGTCTTCTAAAGACACACCGTGGATAAAATGAAGTCCTCTTCTCAAAAATATTTCATCTCTATGATTTGAGCTGGCTGAATAATTATTTAGGCTCCTTTTCTTCAGAAATTTAATTTGTTCATTCTTCCATAGTATATTGTTCTGCACATAGATTTATGTAGATATTTGAGCGATGGATTATTTGTAATTTAAGTATAGTTATTGATGACCTCAATCACATTATATTGTTTTTTTTGTTTGCAGCTGGATGACCAGTTGGAATCTGATTATACAAATTCCTCTTCTGCTCAAAACAACTTTCATTTTTGCCATGAAATAAATTTCCTGTCTCGATTAAACATACCTTGGCAACAGGTCTGAAATCTGATTTGTATAAACATTTTTGCAAACCAGCGATATATATATTCATGTTGAGTGAATAACAAACAAGTTTCTAAATCAGTGAACTATTCACAAGAAGTTTATTTCAGGTGTTCTTCCTTCAGAAATATTTAGGTACACTTAAAATAATTTAGAGGTGCAGTGAATTAGGCATTACGATTTGAATACCTTATTATGTTGTTTTTGGTGAGTGCATTTATCTGGTTTTTTTAACCTATAGCAAACTACCATAGAATGCTCTTGTGCCATACTGCTGCAGTTATATTCAGTGGAGTCACTCATGATAAAAACCTTCTCATTACAGGACAGTCAAGAAAGGATTCTGCAAATATGCCTTGGGTCTGGAATTTCTTCCTCTGCCACCTGTTATGAAACAGTCCAAATCTACTGATTTCCTGGGTGTGTTGTGTTTAAAAAAAGTTGCCCTTTCAGAGGGAAGCTGATGGCATGGGGATTTTGTGTTGGGCACAGTAAGAGTATAGCCAATTGCCTTATTTACTGGTGGACAAGTTAATTTGCTTTCTAGAGCAGGAGGACTGTTGCGATGGTCTCAACTGAACTGTAAATTTAGCTAATTGCCAGGGCACCTAGAACTTGGTATATATGTTTCTCCCCTTCCCAAAACAAATTAATACCTATAGTGCTGACCAGATTGTTTCCCCCGCTGATGACTGGAAACATGAAACAGAACAAAAATAAAACTTCTCTTTTCACACGGATCAGGATCTCAGAGCCAACACCATTAGCCAGAGCAGAACATTAATACACAGATAGGCTACGTCTACACTGTGGGCTTCTTGCACAAGAACTGTTTTACGCAAGAGTTCTTGTGCAAAACGTCTTCCAGAACAGTGCGTCCACACTGCCATGTGCTTTTGTAGAAGAGCGTCCATGGCAGTGTCAATGCTCTCTTGCGCAAGAAAGCTCTGATGGCCATTTTAGCCATAGGGGTTTTTTGTGCAAGAAAATCATGTTGCCTGTCTACACTGCCTTCTTGTGGAAGGGCTCTTGTGCAAGAGGGTTTATTCCTCGTGGGGAGAGGAATAACTCTTCCAGAAGAAGCCCTGTTTTCCGACGCTGTACTGTAAATTTACTTGCCAAGAACGTGCGTGCAGTATAGACACCCAGCAAGTTTTTGCGCAAGAACGACTGTTCTTGCGCAAAAAGCCTGCAGAGTAGACGTAGCCATACAGTTTAACTCAAAGTCTGTGCCATGAGATGATCTTTGTTTTAAGAACATCAGAACATATAAGAACATAAGAACGGCCGTACTGGGTCAGACCAAAGGTCCATCTAGCCCAGTAGCTTGTCTGCCAACAGTGGCTAGCACCAGGTGCCCCAGAGAGAGTGGACTGAAGACAATGATCAAGCGATTTGTCTCCTGCCATCCTTCTCCAACCTCTGACAAACAGAGGCCAGGGACACCATTTATATCCCCTGGCTAATAGCCTTTTATGGACCTAACCTCCATGAAATTATCTAGCTTCTCTTTAAACTCTGTTATAGTCCTAGTCTTCACAGCCTCCTCTGGCAAGGAGTTCCACAGGTTGACTACACGCTGTGTGAAGAAGAACTTTCTTGTATTAGTTTTAAACCTGCTACCCATTAACTTCATTTGGTGTCCTCTAGTTCTTCTATTATGGGAACTAATAAATAACTTTTCTTTATTCGCCTTCTCCACACCACTCATGATTTTATATACCTCTATCATATCCCCCCTCAGTCTCCTCTTTTCTAAACTGAAAAGTCCCAGTCGCTTTAGCCTCTCCTCATATGGGACCCGTTCCAAACCCCTAATCATTTTAGTTGCCCTTTTCTGAACCCTTTCCAAGGCCAAAATATCTTTTTTGAGGTGAGACCACATCTGTACACAGTATTCAAGATGTGGGCATACCATAGTTTTATACAGGGGCAGTAAGATATTCTGGGTCTTATTTTCTATCCCTTTCCTGATAATTCCTAGCATCCTATTTGCCTTTTTGACTGCCGCTGCACACTGTGTGGAAGTTTCAGAGAACTATCCACGATAACTCCAAGATCTCTTTCCTGATTTGTCATAGCCAAATTAGCCCCCATCATACTGTACGTATAGTTGGGGTTATTTTTCCCGATGTGCATTACTTTACACTTATCCACATTAAATTTAATTTGCCATTTTGTTGCCCGATCACTCAGTTTGGTGAGATCTTCTTGGAGTCCCTCACAGTCTGCTTCTGTCTTGACGATCCTAAACAGTTTGGTATCATCCACAAACTTTACCACCTCACTGCTTACCCCTTTCTCCAGATCATTTATGAATAAGTTGAACAGGATTGGTCCCAGGACTGACCCTTGGGGGACACCACTAGTTACCCCTCTCCATTCTGAAAATTTACCATTTATTCCGACCCTTTGTTTCCTGTCTTTCAACCAGTTCTCAATCCATGAAAGGACCTTCCCTCTTATCCCATGACAATGTAATTTACACAAGAGCCTTTGGTGAGGGACCTTGTCAAAGGCTTTCTGAAAATCTAAGTATACTATATCTACTGGATCCCCCTTGTCTGCATGTTTGTTAACCCCTTCAAAGAACTCTAATAGATTAGTAAGACATGAGTTCCCTTTACAGAAACCATGTTGACTTTTGACGAACAAATTATGTTCTTCTGCGTGCCTCACAATTTAATTTTTTACTATTGTTTCGACTAATTTGCCCGGTACTGAAGTTAGACTTACCGGTCTGTAATTGCCAGGATTGCCTCTAGAGCCCTTTTTAAATATTGGTGTCACGTTAGCTACCTTCCAGTCATTAGGTACAGAAGCCAATTTAAAGGATAGGTTACAAACCACAGATTATAGTTCAGCAATTTCCCATTTGAGTTCTTTTAGAACCCTTGGATGAATGCCATCCGGTCCCGGAGATTTGTTAACATTAAGTTTTTCTATTTGTTCCAAAACCTCCTCTAATGACACTTCAATCCAGGACAGTTCCTCAGATTCATCACCCACAAAGGACGGTGCAGATTTGGGAATCTCCCTATCGTCCTCAGCAAAGAAATCATTTAGTTTCTCCACAATGGCTTTATCGTCCTTGATTGCTCCTTTTATATCTCGATCATCTAGGGGACCCACAGGTTTTCTAGCAGGCTTCCTGCTTCTAATGTATTTAAAAAACTTTTTGTTATTTCTTTTTGAGTTTTTGGCTAGCTGTTCCTCAAAATCTTTTTTTGCTTTTCTTATTACATTTTTACACTTGATTTGACAGTGTTTATGTTCCTTTCTATTTATCTCACTAGGATTGGACTTCCACTTCTTAAAAGATGCCTTTTTGTCCCTCACTGCTTCTTTTACATGGTGACTCTTTTTTAGGTCCCTTGCTGTTTTTTAATTTGGGGTATACATTTAAGTTGGGCCTCTATTATGGTGTCTTTAAAAAGTTTCCATGCAGCTTGCAGGGATTTGGCTCTAGTCACTGTGCCTTTTAATTTCTGTTTAACTAACCTCCTCATTTTTGTGTAATTCCCCTTTTTGAAATTAAATGCCAGGGTGCTGGACTGCTGAGGTGTTCTTCCCACCACAGGAATGTTAAATGTTATTATATTATGGTCACTATTCCCAAGCAGTCCTGTAACGGTTATCTCCTGGACCTGATCCTGCGCTCCACTCAGGACTAAATCGAGAATTGCCTCTCCCCTTGTGGGTTCTTGTACCAGCTGCTCCAAGAAGCAGTCATTTAAGCCATTGAGAAATTTTATCTCTGATTCTCTCCCTGAGGTGACATGTATCCAGTCAATATGGGGATAATTAAAATCCCCCATTATTATAGAGTTCTTTATTTTGGTAGCCTCTCTAATCTCCCTCAGCATTTCAATGTCAATATCGCTGTCCAGATCAGGTGGTCGATAATATATCCCTACTGCTAATTTCTTATTATTGGAGCATGGAATTACTATCCATAGCGATTCTATTGAACATGTTGATTCATTTAATATTTTTATTTCATTTGATTCTACATTATCTTTCACATACAGTGCCACTCCCCCACCCACACGGCCTGCTCTATCCTTCCGATATATTTTATATCCCGGTATGACTGTGTCCCACAGATTTTCCTCATTCCACCAGGTTTCAGTGATGCCTATTATGTCAATCTCCTCCTTTAATATGAGATACTCTAGTTCACCCATCTTATTAGTCAGACTCCTAGCATTTGTGTAGAAGCACCTTAAAAATTTGCCACTGCTTATTTGTCTGCCCTTCCCTGATGCACTGGATTCCTTTATATGCAGTTGTTTGTCTGCTCTGGCCCATGGTTTGTCCTCTCCCCTCCTCTCTTTGGCTGCGTCTAGACTGGCATGAATTTGCGCAAATGCTTTTAACGGAAAAGCTTTCCGTTAAAAGTATTTGCACAAGAGAGTGTCTAGATTGGCACAGATGCTTTTGCGCAAAAGCACTTTTTGCGCAAAAGCATCCGTGGCCAATCTAGACGTGCTTTTGCGCAAGAAAGCCCCGATCGCCATTTTAGCCATCGGAGCTTTTTTGCGCAAAACAAAACTGAGCTGTCTACACTGGCCCTTTTGCGCAAAAGGACTTTTGCCTGAACGGGAGCGTCAAAGTATTTGTGCAAGAAGCACTGATTTCTTACATTAGAACGTCAGTGCTCTTGCGCAAATTCAAGCAGCCAGTGTAGACAGCTGGCAAGTTTTTGCGCAAAAGCAGTTGCTTTTGTGGAAAAACTGGCCAGTCTAGACACAGCCTTTCTGACTACAGCTTAGAGAATCTCTATCAATGGATTCTCCTCTAAGAGAAGTCTCCATCTGATTTATGTGCATCTTCGCACCAATCGGCTTTCCCCCATCTCTTAGTTTAAAAACTGCTCTACAGCCTTTTTAATGTTTAGTGCCAGCAGTCTGGTTCCACCCTAATTTAGGTGGAGCCCATCCTTCCTGTATAGGCTCTCCCCCTCTCCCAAAAGTGTCCCCAGTTCCTAATAAATCTAAACCCCTTTTCCCTACACCATCGTCTCATCCACGCATTGAGACTCTGAAGCTCTGCCTGCCTACCTGGCCCTGCACGTGGAACTGGAAGCATTTCCGAGAATATCACCATAGAGGTCCTGGATTTCAGTCTCTTTCCTAGCAACCTAAATTTGGCCTCCAGGACATCTCTCCTACCCTTCCCTACGTCGTTGGTACCGACATGTACCACGACCACCGGCTCCTCCCCAGCACTACACATAAGTCTATCTAGATGCCTCGAGAGATCTGCAACCTTCGCACCAGGCAGGCAAGTGACCATACGGTTCTCCCGGTCATCACAAACCCAACTATCTATGTTCCTAACAATCAAATCACCCACTACTAACACCTGCCTCTTCCTAACAACTGGCATTCCCTCCCCCTCAGAGGTATCCTCTGTGCAAGAGGATACCGCAACATCCTCTGGAAGGAGGGACCCAACTACGGGATGGTTTCCCTCTGTTCCCACTGAATGCTCTGTTCCCTTGAGACTTTCATCCTGTTTAAGAGCACTGGGGCTCTCAGACTGGAGGTGGGACAGTACTACAGTGTCTCGGAAAGTCTCATTAACATAGCTTTCTACCTCCCTTAGCTCCTCCAGTTCAGCCACCTGGCCTCCAAAGCCCAAACTTGGTCTCTGAGGGTCAGGAGCTTCTTACAACGGGTGCACACATACGCCACTCACCCACAGGGCAGGTAATCTTACATGTTACACTTGACACAATAAACAGGATAGCCCCCACTCTGCTGCTGGGCTTCTGTCTCCATTTTTCTTATGAATAAGTTTAAGTATAAACTGGGCTTCTTATTAAATGTCTGGAATATAGATTATTATGAAAGTTATGTTTAAACAAGGTCAGAAGTCACTAGTGCCCTATAACCTCCCTCTCCAAACTCCCTGTTAGCTGCTCCTGTTCCCAAGCTCCCTGGTCACTGACTCACAGCTTATAAAGCCCTGGTAGCCCCTCCCCCTGACTGAGGCTCAGCCAATTAACAGAGGCTTCTAGATTTCAAACCTTTAGAAGCTCCTTCAAAACAAACAAACAAACCATCCAGACAAACACAAGCTCAGCACACAGCAAGTAACCCGCCCCCCCCCCCACAGAAAACACACACTACAGATAGCCACTTACCACAAGGGTCCCGTATTTACTCCTCCTTTACCTGGAGAACTCCCTCTGCAAACTCCCTGTTAGCTGCTCCTATTCGCAAGCGATGTTTTTTATCTCTGAAATTCGTGTGGGATGTGAACTCTGCATTGGGAGTGAGGGGAGCCCTTCCTGACAGGAACTATCAATTCTTCTTTTAAAGATAGCATACAAAACACCACTGCTGTGAAAGACCAGTTAGATTTATTTTGAAGCTCATCAACTTGAGGCTAGTTTCTCACACAGGTGTAAATCAGGAATAACCCCTGTAAAGCCAATGGATTACTCACACTTGTGTAAAGCCGGCGTGAGGTGAGCACTGGGACCTTTATTTAAAGACACCCCCTCTTAGGGAGCTAGAGCTGGCTTTCATAGATAAAAGGGCTTGGCTCCACTGAATTAGGGCCTGAGCAGTGTCTTGGTAGGGCCTGAGAGGTTTCTCTGTCTTTTTTCATTTACAATCTCAATAATAAGAAAATACGAAAAAAATCAGCTGCTGGGATTTCCCAATGTGCTTGTTCCAGCTCCAGCACCTTTCTCACATATCCAGAGACGGGGTCTCTCCTACAATCACTCCTCACATAACTACCAGAAGCTATGATCCTGGCACTGAGGGCAGTGAGACTCTCCCATGTTCCATTTTCAATGTGCTCCAAAATGTGGAGATGATGAGAGAGGTGAAAGAAGTGGCTGGTTTTGCTGGAGTGTGTCTGAGAGAGAGAGAGAAACGGAATTTGGAGATAGATGGAGGCATCGGGTCTCAGAAGGAAGCCCCTTCTACCCTTCTTTCCCTGTGGGATCTCGTACGTTCCATTGTTGGTCAGTTTGACCACATCAGAGTAAGCAGTGTGCTCTAGTGGATATGGTATTACACTGGGATTTTGCTCCATCCTAGCTCTTTCACTGACCACCTGCACAACTTTCCATTAGTCCTTCTGCCTCTCTGTTTCTCCACCTGTCCTTTGTCTATTTGGATTATGAGCTTTTTGGGGGCATGTACCGTCCCTCACTCTGTTGGGAGATTTGTGTCATCTGGGGTTACTATCATAGCTATAATTCATCATAATTGTGCATATAAACATACTTAATTGCCACATTGAAATATGTCATGGCAGCACAGTTATAAATGCATGTACTTTGTCATTTTAGTAACCTTTGATCTACATGGTCTTAGGAACATGTGAAGGCTGGGCCTATACCCTTGGTTTGATAAAAGCGAGGCCCAATTGTAAAATAGGATGATTAGGCTACAGGACAGTCCTTAGGGTAAAGTGCTATATAGTTTCACAGAAAACAGCTCATGCCCTAATTTTTCTTTGTGTTTTTAAAAGACTACACTATAATACATCATAGAAAATTATTTCCCTGTTATAGAATGATAGTTTTGTTAAACTGTTCCACTAGGCTTAGCATTTTCTGCTATCTTTTTTGGTGTTTAGTGTAATTTCAATAGAACCTCATTATATTTCCACAGAAGCATGTTAGTCTGAGTCTTTTAAATTCTGTTGGTAAATCTCAGTATGATGATTTGACATATTCCCCTAAAAATTTGAAGTTTTTAACCTCATGGCTTTATGTTCAATAGGTCAAAGGATATCCTATTTGTCATTACTCTTTAATTACCATGGAACCTCTAATCCAGGCCACAAATTCCTCTCTGCCCATACTTCTTTTTTCTTCAGAATGCGTATCTAATAGCAACCAATGACTTTTCCTATTTTCTCACTTGGAATCTGTTTTGGGAGCTTGGAATTGCTATCTAACTGAATCAGTAACATCTGTGACTATGGGGCAGCTTGAGTGGGAATAGTTAGAGGGTTAGATAGATTTCCTGCATTTTAAGGTTCTTTTCCTCTGAAGAGATTGCTTTGGGACAATTACATTTAATGCCTATTTCTTTCTTTTCCCCCACCCCCCTCCTCTCTAAGTTGGTTGGGTTTAAGAAGTAAAGTGACTTTAAGGAACCACACCAGCATTTTGAAAAGTTTCAGTTTCAAACACATGAAAAGAAAAAGTCTGAAGGGATTCCTAGAGCTGTATTGCAGCTTGCAGGTATGGCTTTGATTTTCCTTTTGGCAGGCTTTTGCCATTCACTCTTTCATTGCCCTTCCAAGAAACACTGCTGGGTGCCTAAAGACAGACCACTATGTTTTTTACATTTGGCAAGAGCAGATAACATGAATGCTACAGTTTGTACTGTGGAAGATTAGAAGCAATATTTATTCCATACAGGACTTTCAAACTTCCTCAAGCTAATTTGAAATTCATTTTAGAAAATGTTTAAATACTAATAATGTACTTTAAAAAACAGTACATACTGCAAATGTTGGGTGAATTAAAGCATGAACTTTAAAAAAAAATTATCAAATAACTTGTGCTGCTTTCTCTATGTTCTGGAAAATAATACCCTATGCTAGAATATATCTATGAAAGTTCTGGCAAGGAATTCTTTAAGACTGCAGATTTTTATTGTTTAGATTTTTTTTCTTTTGGTGTCAGGTGACTTCATTGCTAGTTCAGTAGACAACAAAAGTATCATTATCCTGGTTTATGAGTCTGCTGATAAATTATTCATTCTGCTAATGAGAAATCTGATTTTTCATGCAAACTGTTGGCATTTTTAAAGACTTGCACCACTTAGTCAACATTTCTCCCACACCTGCATGCTTCAGGCAATCAGGTGTTTAAAATTACACACACAGCTTTCCTCAGCTCCCCAAGTGTGGTCTTAACAATGGAGTCCTGTGGATATTTTGTCTATTTGTATGTGTGTGTGAATTTTCCTTCTAAACTAATTAGTGTAAGGGAAAGGGGGAATCTAACAGGACTTTGTTAATTAGCAGCAGGAATCACATATTGTGGCTTATATTACTTTTCAGTGACAAGGTCCAGGTGCATTTTTATCTTGGTGTTATGTGAATGTTAGTTTAAAGCCTTTTGTTTTTCCCCTTCAGCTATGGGCTTGATATTACTTGAGGAAGAGTCTGTATCAGAAAATCTCAAAGTAAATGAAGCTGTTGCTGGAGCTAAGAGCTAAATGAATTGAAAGGACTGATTATGTTTATATTACATGTTCTCCTGTGAAAAAAATCAAACCCCCTAGCTAGTAGGGAAAGGTCAATGGAGCTAGTGAAACAACTGACTCAGTGTCTTAATTCTAAAGGAAATGAGCCCTTTGGCGATGAGAAGGATTTTCTGATCTAGTTCAGTGAAAGGCATGTAATGAAGAAAAAAAGCTTCTCCTATAATGCTGGAGAATAAAGCAGAAAACCAGAAGGATCGAGGGTTGAAAGGAAAACAAGATTTGCAGTTATTTGTGCCTTTTAAATTTGCAGATGCTATAGGTAAGATGTTGGAGGTGATTACTGTTTACTATTTCTATAGACCCTATGAGCCCCAATTATAGACCAGGATTCATTGGGCTAGGTGTTAGATAGAAAAAACGACAGTCTCTGTTCCCAAAGACCTTACACTCTTAGTATAAGACAATAGCAGATAAATATAGATAGAACAGAAAAAGAGTGTGATGATATTTATTGGCACAACAGGCAGCATTCTCAGCACACTAACAGTCTATCATCAAGTTTTTTTTGGGTAGGAATTACACAAAGGACAGTTTTAAGGAGGATAATAAGGAATCTTTGTGGAATGTTATGGAGTGCTCCTGCCAAGCATGTGGAGACATATGGAAGAAATCATAAAGATGTTTGAAAATGTAACAGGGAGTGATAGAAGCTGGTAATATGGACCTGAATGGATATGGGAGTCGACCATTCACTAGTGAATGAGAAACAAGTAGTTAATGTTATGTGTTTCATGTTAAATTATTCTCCTTGCATCTCTTTCACACTGCAATTTAAAAAAATCAGCCACTTATTAAAAATAAGATGATTCCTGGTGCATATGTCATTCCCAAGTAGCAAAGAGTTTGTCCATTAAGGTTCCAACCCCAGAGTGAATCAGAGACCTGAAAAGCTCCTAGCATTGGGTCCAGGAAAAAAGGGGAACTGGTCCATCCAAGGAGCTCCCTCACCCTGCCCCAAGCCACTTCCTCTTATAGCAAGTCTCCTTCATGTGTGGAATTGAGAATATAACGAATTTTTATGCTGTTAGTTATGGAGAGTATATTTTACAAGACATTAAAACATGGCTCACTTTTTTGAATGTCAAGATTTATTTCTTTGAGGACTACTCAGCATGTGTTGCACAAACTACTTATGGCACTAATAAGTCAGTGTGTTACCAAGATGTTTAGCCATTATAATTGCAGCCACATGTTGTCCTCTTTACAAATAGTCCAGACTTAATTGCCTCATTTTTCAGAAGGATTTATGTGGGCCTGTTTAATTCAAAATTAGTACATGCACAAATGAAGTGCAAACTGTTTTCCAGCACTGGACCTTGAAATGCTCAGGAGACTAGAGCTATAGCAACATGTTCCAAAACAGATACAACAAGCAACTGGCCAAGTTTGTAATATATAATATATGAAAAATAGTCTTTACTGGTTTTAAAAATACAGCAAAAAATCAGTAATAAATAAAGCTGTAAATTGAACTAAAATAACCTCCTATTAAATCAAACTAAATTGTACAAATATCTGCATATTATTTAATGAAATGGATGATGAGGAAATCATGCCTTTATCTTGCTATTTTATAAATGTTGTAAGTTAAAATGTAAGTTAATGTGTGTATTACAGACTACAAAATGTGCAAATATGTAAGGTTGAGAAGATGCTTACACACCAGTATTGTTGGTGGATAGCATATGGGTAGCAACACACTGCAGTGAAAAGCAAGTGCACACTGCTGTAAAATGATTCAGCAGCTCCTTAGTGCCAGAGCCTTTCACTGAAAGGAAGTGGGGAAACCTCCCCCCCCATTGCTGGGGGCTTTCCCAGCAGCGGGAAGGCAGTGAGACATTACATTGCTATAAATATCAATGTAGAAAGGGAGGCATGGCTGGGGTGAGTAGAGAACCATGTAGGGGATGCTCTTGAGTATGTATCCACACTGCAGAAGTGTTTTTACTCTACTTGCCTAGGCTGTGCTTCACTCTCCACATTGCTGTTCATGCCTCTGTTAGGGGGGCTATGTACACATGTACTCTGTGCCGCTGAAAGAAGTGAGCTGTATGGATGTACCTTGGGGCATTTTAGTGTGTTTTAACAAGGTAAATTATTTTAAGAACATACAAACAGCCATACTGGATCAGACTGAGGATCCAGCTAGCCCAGTCTCCTGTCCTCTAATGGTGGCAATGCCGAGAGATTTAAAGGGAATGAACAGAAAAGTGTAATAATCAAGCAATCCATCCCCCGTTGTCCAGTCTCAGCATCTAGTAGTCAGAAACTTAGGGTCACCCATAGTATAGGTTGCACCCTTGAGCTTCTTGGCTACTGGCCATAGACGGACCTATCCTCCATAAACGTATTTATTTCTTTTTTTTTTAACCCAGTTATATGCTTGGCCTTCACAACATCCACAGCAATGAGTTCCACAGGCTGACTATGTGTTATGTGGACTAGTGCTTCCTTTTGTTTCTTTTAACCTTTTTGCCTATTAATTTCATTGGGTGATCACTTGTTCATTATTTGCTTTCTCTATTATATCCCCCCTTAGCTGACCCTTTCCCAGACTGAACAGTCTGTCTTTTTCATCTCTCCACGTATGCAAGCTGTTCCTTTCCTTTAACCGTTTTTGTCATCCTTTTCTGTACCTTTTCCCATTTTAACCTGGCTTTTTTGAGATGGGATGACCAGAACAGCACACAGAATTTAAGTTGTGGGTGTACCATGGATTTATATAATGACATATTTTCTGTCGTCTTATCTATCCCTTTCCTAATGGTTTCTAGCTCTCAGCTTTTTTGACTGCTGCTGTACATCAAACAGATGTTTTCAGAGAACTATCCACAGTGATTTCAAGATCTCTTTCTTGAGCAGCAACAACTAATTTTGATCCTGGCATTTTGTGTATATATACAAGGAATTATGGTTTCCAAAGTGCATTATTTTGCATTCATCAACACTGAATTTCATCTGCCATTTTCTTGCCCAATAATCCAGTTTAGTGAAATTCCTTTGGAACTTTTCACTCTCCTCTTAATTAAGTCCAATATTAAATTATTTTATATCATCTGCAAACTTTGACACCTCACTGTCTATTCCTTTTTCCAGATCATTATGAATATGTAGAACAGCACTGGTCCCAGTACAGTTTTATGGAAGAAACCACTGTTTACCTCTATCCTGAAAAATGGCTGTTTTCCCTACCCTTTGCTTCCTGACTTTTAACCAGGTACTGATTCATGAGGGACCTTCCCTCTTATTCCATGACTGCTTACTTTGCTTAAGAACCTTTGATGAGGGTCTTATGAAAGTCCAAGTACTCTGTTGACTGGATCACCTTTGTTCAGATGTTCATTGACTCCCTCGAGGAATTCTAAAAGACTGTTGAGGTATTATTTCCCTTTTACAAAGGCAGTGTTGATTTTTCTCCAACAAATTGTGTTCATTTATGTGTCTGGTCATTTTGTTCTTTACGATAGTTTCAGACAACTTGCTTGGTACTCAAGTTAGGCTTACTGTCCTGTAATTGCCAGGATAATATCTGGAGGGTTTATTTTTTTAATTAATACCACATTAACTATGTTCCAGTCACCTGGAATGGATGCTGATTTAAATGATACGTTACACAGTTAGTAGATCTGCAATTTCAAATTTGAGTTCCTTTAGAACTCTGAGGTGCATACCATCCATCTGGTCATGATGACTTACTACTGTTTAATTTATTGCTGTTCATACTAATCGCTTTGAAGTTTGAAATTTACTTGACTTCAGTGGGATTATCCACGTGCTTAAAATTAAGCATGTGCATAAATCATTGAAAGACTGGAATCTAAAACCCTAATCCTGAATATATTGGATGAAATCCTGGCTCCATTAAAGTTAATGGAAAAATTCCCATTGAATTAAATTGGGCCAGAATCTCATTGATTTACTATTGAGAGTGGTGCTTATTGTAGTGAGTAATCACAGTGATTTCAATGGGTATACTCCTAGTGGTAATCATTAAGGAAAGCCAAGAAAAAGCCTATACAGCACTTACGTGATAAAAATAGGATCTAAGTGGGATTTAATCAGTGCATACACTTGTTTTGTCCAGCTGTCTGGGGATGAATTTCACTCATGCATTTTGCACAGACCTAACTTTTTTCCTCTGTCAAATAGAAAAATAATTTTCTTCAGTAGTGACTTCTTAATGTAACCATGTACAGCTGAAATAAAGGGACATTATCAACTCTGAGGGCCTTTTAAAAAAAAAACCCTGGTGATTCAAAACACACGTTAAATATAACCTCCTTGTAAGCTTGTATGTTTGTTCGATGGATCTTGGTATGAACTAGAAAACAGGCTTTTGTAAACAAAATACGTGAACACAGGAAAACAGGCCTTGTTAAACCACCACAGCTTTGAGATGTAATTGTTGTTTGAAAATAATTTTTCTTTGAAATTACCAGTGGGCCAATTTTGAAGTTCTGAATTGCTCATATAATTACCCAATTTAAATGTGCAAAAATGGCTTTGAATGTGCCAAAATTTGCCTGGTGCAAAATTGCAGGCATGAATTTCAGTCTCAGTTGAGACTGTCCCAAAATGATGCAGCTTAGAAGGTGTCAGCCATTTCCTTCTGTTTAGGACTTCAGTCCGATAATTCATGCCTTTGTAACTTCAAGACTGCATTGCTATCATGCTCACTTTGTGATGCTGCATATAGAAGCTTGAACTGGTTTAGAATAGGGGTGGGCAATAAAACAGCAGCAGTTCACCAGGCCTAGCCCCTGACAGGCCACTACTGCTATATTTACCTGCTCCTGTGAAGGTATGGGCCATTGTAGCTCCCATTGACTGTAGATCATTATTCCTGGCCAATGAGAGCTGCAGGAAGTGGCATGGACTGAGACACCTTTTACTGCAGCTCCCATTGGTTGGGAATAGCAATCCATGGCCAACGGGAGCTGCAATCACCTGTACCTGCAGAGGCACAGGTAAATATAGTGGTTGCAGCCTGCCATGGTTCTGGCCCATGAGCCGATATTTGCCCCCCATGGTTTAGAATATGGTGACTCATTTATTGATGGAGGTGGGTACTAATGAGTCTCAAGTATCAGAGGGGTAGCCGTGTTAGTCTGGATCTGCATGCATCTGACGAAGTGGGTCTTTGCCCACGAAAGCTTATGCTCCAATACATCTGTTAGTCTATAAGGTGCCACAGGACTCCTTGTCACTAATGAGTATGTAACACCAATGCTCCTTACTCTGCGCTAGCTATGTATTGTTCCAAGAGTAGTGCAAGGTAGTATTATGATATATGAAGACCCATATCTGAGAGAGCCAGTTAAAATGGTTATGATCTGCTGGACCACTCCTGCTGGCAGTTCCAATATCTGAACACTCAGAAAATGATAGTGGCGTGTTCTCCGTAGAAAGTCTAACATTCCTCCAGTGGCTCGCAAAGAGCCAGATGTTACTGATCTTTGGGGCACAACAAAAGGTGTCTTGTCAAGCTTTGAGTCTGCCCCCTCAGTTATTTTGGGGTGAGGATATGAACATTTATTTAGAGAACATTTTTAGAATGGTGTGTGTTTTAGTATGTTAATCAAAGAAAGGATGCCCCAATGGCTAAGGCAATTAGCACCATTTATATGGTATCCTCTTGTAACTCTGTCTTCAAATTACTTGACCCACACAGTGGGGTCAGCAATATTTAGGAATAGAACCAAGGAGGCTTAAGTCTTAGACTTATGCTAAAAGCTTAGCACTTACCTAGGATTTTTCAGCACTTTACAAAAATGCTTGCGCGTTATTAGCCCCACTTTGTATGGAGGCAGATGAAAGAGATGGACTGTTTGGAATGTGCTCAGAATGAAGATGGAATGAAAGTGTAGACTTCTTAGGGCTGTCTACACGGGGAAACTCTGAAGTTAAATCAAATTAATGAAAAGATGTGAATTACAACTTGATAGTTAACCTGCATTAAACTCCTATGTGGATACACTCATTTGGCACTGAAGCAGTCTGTTTGATTTAGTTTTGTTAATTAAGGCATACCAAATTAAGGCCACTTCAGTTCAGAATGAGAGTTTCCACAGAGGACTTTTAACACAGTTTAATTAAGCCAGTTGTAATTCACATCATTTAGTTTATTTGGATTAACTTTAGAAAATATTATTGTGTAAACAAGAGGCAATGGGGTTTAAATTGCAGCAAGGGAGGTTTAGGTTGCACATTAGGAAAAACTTCCTAACTGTCAGGGTAGTTAAACACTGGAATAAGTTGCCCTGAGAGGTTGTGGAATCTCCATTGTTGGAGATATTTAAGAGCAGATTAGATAAACATCTATCAGGGATGGTCTAGATGGTGCTTGGTGCTGTTGTGGGGGCAGGAGACTGGACTTGATGACCTCTTGATGTTCTTTCCAGTTCTAATATTCTATGACAAAGTGCACATATAAGGAACCTTTTGAAAATTTGCATATTTTTAGAATCAAGAATCTACTCCCACTGTTGTGTGGGTCTCTTCTGCTTCTGAGCTAAAGAGCTCATGATTTCTCTTACTTTATTGTTGGTTACTACTTCTCTTCATCATCTCTTTCTTCTCCCTATAGAACGACCTTAGCCTCTTTGAACTCCAGGGGAATGATTGTCATCTGAGCGCTTGTCAGATGACCTAGCAAACTATAGTGCTGTAATACCAGTGACAACTGTGAACTATTCAACTGTAGGCAGTTGGGCAAGTGGGTAATAATGGAGCAAGAAGCCACCACAATAGCATGAGAGAAAATGGGCCATTTAAAAAATTTTGAATATAAAATAGGAAGCAAAATATCTTTTAATTTCTGCAAATCTGGAAGGGATTTCAAGCCTCTCTTGAGCAAAAAGGCTTCAGTAACTGCAGAAATTACCTTCATCCATTGGATTTCTTTGTCCCATGAAAGGAGCTAGCCAGGCCCCAAAGATGGAAGCTGTGAACAGTTTTCTGAAGTTGTATATTTTGATATTTCTGGTGCGTCTTTAACATGAGGAAGTGGCAAAACTTGTCTTAGTAAATAAAGACATCAGTGTTGAAAGGGGACAGGTAAGGGATGTGGCTGATAGTGAATTACATTTTAATGTCCCCAAAGAGAAGAACATCTGTAAAATTGAGGTGGTTTTAAATGAACCACTCACACAAAGAGCCAGGAAACTTTATACCTCAATTTCCTTCTAATGGGAATCAAAATTTATCATAATGCTGTGGACTTATGACCAGTTGCTTCTGTTCATTTGCAATGTAGATCAGCTTGGCCAAAGCCGATTAGCAATTAACTTAAGGAGGTTCTTCCGCTGAGGAGGCTCATCTTCAGTGAGTGGAACTGAAGTAAAACAGAGGGAACAGCCTAGACTGCTACATTAATCAGCGTCCCCCTATTTCAAACATGTCAAATTATTCTGATAACAGTGATATTGTGATTTGTTGATGCTTTACTTTTTTTTTTTTTTTTTTTTACTGTGCCATCTGTTTAGTAAAGCCCTTTCACAAGAGCCATCTTCACTGATCTAATGTTCACTGCATAATTTCCACTCCTTCTATACACCAATCCTGTGGTCTCATCTTTTTTCTCTTTAACTAGCCCTGCACCCCATACAAGGATGGGGAAGTATTGCGATATTGGATCTCCGCAAGTGTTGCTCAGATAATAAGAGACAATGAAGTGAACTAGACAAGAAATTTCCAGCAATATATTTACATTTTTCTGACTTACAACTCTTTCTTAAAGACCATGCACAGGTTGGTGTAGGGGTAAACTGAGGCAGGCCATGGTATGTTGCTAAGAACTCTTTCAAATCCTAATTTGAGGCCTGGGAACACACGGAGCAAGCAGCTACCATGACCCTGGTTGCCCTGGCAACCACATTCCAAAAGGGCTTCACTCTGATAAAACTCTGGCTGGTACCAAAACAAACTTCACAGAAGTTGTTCTAACTGTCTTCTTTAACCCTAGATAATAAGCCTGGATCCCAAGGACCGTGCCAATGCAAGGCAATATCACCCCCCGCAGAAGACGCATCATAATTTCAGCAGACTAAGTTGCCATCAACATGTCTTTTGTTATGTTGGTTTATTTAGCTTGTTAGGAATAATTACCCGTATTATTGATAAGATATTTAATTGGTGGTGGGCGGAGATGCTGTGTAACCTTTGTAGTTTATTGGCTTAGGTGCTCATTACGTCTTGCTGCCAGAACCTATGAAACTGCTTCCACTCCGCCCACCTGCTGCCTATATAATTCAATGTAATGTTTTGATTAAGTAGTGTTCTCCATGTTAACCCCTTGTTGGTACTCCACCAGCGCTGGTGTTCAATAAATCCTTGGCTTGTTTTCACCTGCATCCAGAGTGTCCAGACTTATTCCCTCCAGTTGGATTATTTGAATGTTTCTTTTATATACATTTTTCATTTTAAAATGCTTGGAAACTGAAGATAGAAACAAGATCTTGTCTTTGAAAATGGTGTTGGTGTCATGCCAGAGGTTTGCATACATCTTAAGACAATGCTAAAGCAACAAATAGCATGTCACAGAGCAGCATTGAAAGGGCAGATAGGATATTATGGAGTTCAGCAATGATAATCATTAGGGGCTAAAACAAAGATCTTTGAGGCCAGGTCTACACCACAGGGGAAGGTCAAATTAAAGTACACAACTCCAGTTATGTGAATTTCATAGCTGGAGTCAGCATACCTTGATTTGAGTTTCTGCGTGGTCTCCACAGCGGGAAGTCGATGGAACCAAATGCTCCTGTCAACTTTCCTTACTCCTTGTGAGGATCAGGAGTACTGGTGCCAATGGGGGCACCCTCTGAGTTTGATTCAGTGGGTCTTTACTAGACCCACTAAATTGAACTCTGGAAGATCGACCACAACAGTGTCGATCTTCTGTGTAGTGAAGATGTGGCCTGAGTCAAGAATCTGGGCTTTTATCTTCAGTTCTACCATAGATTACCTTGGTGAGGTTATGCAGGTCCTTGAACCTTTCTGTGATTTACTTCTCCCAACTATAATAGGGATATATTTCTCATTCTGTGAGGTATTAGTACTTAATTAGCATTTATGGAGACAATTCCAGGGAACCAAAAACACCAGCAAGTGTAAACTGACTTACTGATTTATGGCATCTGACCTACATGGTGGAATTCTGCACCAAGAAATAAACAATTCTGCATACAATATTTTAAAATTCTGCATATTTTGTTTGTCAAAATAACACAATATAACCATGTGGATTTCAATTATTTTGGTAACTGATTTAAACTAGACCACAATAGATGGAGAATGAACATGGGGAGCAGTGGAGGAAACACCCAGTCCCCTGTTTATAACAGTCACGTAACTAATGTTGTTAACCCTTTACGTCAACAAATATATACAGCCATATGCTCAGTGCTGTATCATATGCAACTGAAGAGCAAGCGGGGGTTAGGAACTCTCAAACTCACAATTTATATTGGCTATTAACCACCTCCAAAAAGGTCAATAGCAAACAGTTCATGGAGCACATTTTGATCAGAATTTTTTTAGTACAAAAATTTAGACCATATATTAGGTACTGTACAAACATAGGTGCCAATCTAGAAACTCGTATAGACGTTCATTTATTACACATGAGTAGTCCTATGGAAGCCCATGGGATTACTTAGGAAAAGTTATTTACATGCCTAAATCTGTACAGACTCTGGGCATTTGTATGCAGAATGCCTACAGACAGTCTAAATTACAAGTTCATATAAATTATTGGCCAATCAAAAGATCTTGTTGCAATAATTACCATAAGATTTGAAACAAAAGATAGCACTATGTAGCACTTTAAAGACTAACAAGATGGTTTATTAGGTGATGAGCTTTCGTGGGCCAGACCCACTTCCTCAGATCAAATTTGTTTCAATCTTTTGTTTCAGCTAGATCAGACTAACACGGCTGCATCTCTATTACTATCATAAGATTTGTTTGAATTAAATGTACAATTTAATGCCTGTCATCTAGGATCAGAGGAAGTGCATACTCTAAAGATCAACTGTGAAGATTTCCTGGAGATGCGAGTTAGATATTAACACCTCAGCCACCTTCCTCCCCACCATTCCCTGACACAGATTATGTCCCCATCCAGGTGCAGATCAGAGATAAAAAGAGTCAATTTCCATTACAGGTGAGAGCAAATAACAGATTTTGACAATCATTTGGAAAAATCAATAAGATGCTGCCATCTGTGTATCTGTGCTATATTGAATTATTGATCTTAACTTGGGTGCATATCTGGGCCTTTGGTAGAATGTCACTGGCTTCACCCTCCCTGGGGGTGGCATTAACCTGCCATGATACACACTTTGAAGTGTCCTAATGGGTCTGTGCGATGTATATAAACTGGGGGCAATTTTAATAATGGTTTGAGATGAATTATTTTGCTAACTGGATCTTTGGGGAAAGGGTAAATGCGGCTTTGGCTCAAATATTCACAGCTGCAAATTTTGAAAAAGCTGGTGGAGGAGGAGGAGGTAAAAGTGGAGGAGGAGGAGAAGTCACTCACCCAAAAGCCATGTTATCTGGAGGAATGAGTACTGGCTAGGAGCATTGATAGGACTGGGCTGTAAGAACATATCTCCTATTGTTGAACTTGTGTGGCTAACAAATGGAGATTGTGTGGCCTGTTGTTCATAGGACCACCTTCCTTCTCCCTCTCAAATTGCCTTCCACCCTCAAGCAAGCAATGGACTATAGGTGAAATCCATATCCCATTGAATTCAATGGCAAAAATGTCACAGTTTTCAACAGGGCCAGGATTTCACCCACTCTTCTGAGATGAACAATCTTGCCAGTGTGCGCTCTGACTCGAGAAGTCCCCTTTAGAAGAAGATAATTGCGAAGGTGGAAGTTGACCAAACTGAAGCGGTACCTTGATTCCTCTAGCTTCCTTAAATCCTATTGGTCTTGGTCCAGGGCTACTGCAGAAGTGGCAGCAGTGGCTGGAAGTCCTATACCCCTTTGAATCACTGGGCCCCAGGGCAACTGCCTCTTTTGCTCCCCTCCTCCTTGGTGGGCCTGGCTCCAGCTGAGATCAGAGTGCCATTCTGCTAGGCATGATACAAACCCATTGTAAGACAGTTCCCAAACTGTTTAGAGACTAAATGGGCCAGACAGACAAATGGAAGATGAGGAAACAATAGCAAAGGAAGGAGAGATGACTTGCTTGCGATCACACCATGGCTCAGTGACAGAACAGAGAGTACAGTTCAACCTTCCAGACTCTCAACTGAATGCCCTATCCAGTGGACTACTGCCTTGCTAATTTTAGATCATCCAGCAGTCTTCAATATTTTGATAAGGCGATAAAGTTGACTCCTTTATAGTTCATGACCAGGGTGAATGGCTGTGCATTGTTTCTAAAATTCCTTTGCTCTTGAACTTGCTCTCACTAGCAGTTTGTCAGCGCCTGTGCCGATTTATTGTTATGGTGTTGTGCATTTCTGATTTCTTTTCCTTGCTGTTCAGGCTTTTCATTTATTGAGTGGTGTTAGTTGGAGAGTGTTTGGGACAATGTTGAAAGTGATTTCATGGTCAATTGTATATTAGTTGTTTTAATTTTAACAGAGGCCATGTATTATGGTAAGAACATAAGAATGGCCATGCTGAATCAGACCAATGGTCCACGTAGCCCAGTGTATTGTCTTCCAACTAGCTGGGGCAGAGGGAATGAACAGAACAGGGCAACTACTGAGTGATCCATCCCCTGTCATTTAGCTTCTGAGAATTGGCAGGTTAGGGACATCTACAGCATGAAGTTGCATCCTTTATCATCTTGGCTAATAGCCACTGATGGACTCATTCTCCATGAACTTATCTAACTCTTGTGTACCTAGTTATAATTTTGGCTTACATAACTTCCTTTGGCAATGAGTTCTACAGGTTGACTATGCGTTTTGTGAAACAGTACTTTTTGTTTGTTTTAAATCTGGTGATGGGTCCCCCGAAATGACTTGCAATTTGTACATTTCTGGATATACATATGTCATCGTGCAGAAGTATTTGCAAGAGGATCAAAGGGGATTTCTTTGTTTGTCGACAGAAAATATTTGGATTCCCATGAGGATAAAAGGAGCCATTCCAAATACACAACCACAAACTGCGTTTATGTCCATGCTTATCTTGGAGAATGATCGGTTTATTCTCACCCCACTTACAGTAGCAGCTCTAGATGCTGAAGATGAAGACACTCCAGAAAACAAATTAGTGTACAGCATTGCCAGATACCCACTAATGGGGTATATATTACACTTCTAGAGAACCACACTAAGACCATTACATCTTTTACTTGGCAGGACTTAGACACCATGAAGATCACTTGTCAGCCACCCAATATCACTCATTCTAGAGACAGAACTGTGAGGTGAAGCATGGATCTAGACTGCTCTTAGTCAGAAGTACTGTACCTGCATGCACAGCAAGCTTGCCAGTTGCCAAATGCTGCATTAATCTTTCATGGAGTGTTTGTTTTGCTAGGTTGAGTTTCAAGCAATTGATAGTCCCTTCATGAGCAGTTCTCCTGTCTTGGTCCATTTTTCAATAAGAAGTGCAAAGACTGATCCTAGGATTGCATGGAACATGGGTAAGTGGAATTTTATCCAGGGTTATTTCAATGTATGAATTCACAATGCTTTGGAGTATATTGTAAATAATCTGGGCTATAGATACATCTGTGTTGTTGAGATTAGCTATATGGTTTTATAGATTATATGGAATAACTACTCTGAGCTTTTATAATTGCCTTCCTTTTTGCACTCTACTTTAAAATTGGGCTTCTTCTTTTTTTATATTTGTCATTTAAGACTCTTGTACAAATCTGGCAGGTTCTAGAAAAAACAAAAAACCCAGAATCCCTTCTCTCTCTTACATTAGTAAATCCAGAGCAATTCCATTGGGAGAGTTACACCATTGTAAACAATAGGAGAATCCGATTTGTGTTTTTGTTTTGTTTTAGGAATAACTAAATCTTCAATCTCCTGATGGACAAAAACCAAATGATAAGCACACAATTACTCACAAGTTTCATGTAAAACAGGTTGCTGTTGGAATTTACTGTACATAGATATTCCTCATTCCAGTTTGCATTTGCAACACGTGAAGTTGACTTTCTGTCATTTAAATTAATTAATAATATGTCCTTACAGTCACCTACCATACCAGAGACTGGAAATCCCACATGTATGGGAAGAAAGGAGCTTTTGTTTTTTACAGGAACACTGCTGCTTAGTGAGTTTCACCCTGCAGAGAAACAATTCTCCTCCAGGCCACACTGAATTTTAAGGCTCCGGGGCTGCAGTATAACAATGCACTAATATCTGACATGCTTCTGGACTGTGTAATCACTTAGATTGCCTGGTTCAGTATAATGAAATTTTGCAATTTTTTTATTTGGGTAATTAACACCATTTTAGTGAACCCTGCACTGACGAAGTTTCCCACAAAAACATGTATATTAATAAAAGTTCTCCTCCCATTACGCTTAGCAAAAGCTGTTGAGCCTAAAGAAAATGCAAAAAAATGCAAAAAAAATGCAAATACATTAATGTTAACACGAGTAGGGCATGCTATAAAGTATGCTTTACGAAAAGCAAGCTATGAATCTTACCAGGACAGGCTTCCTTGTAAGGGTTTCCTTTATTTCCTTTATTTCTTATTGAAAACACTTCAAAAACAGCCTTTCCAGCATGACTACCTGATTTTTCTATCCTGTTTGGGGCAGGATAAGGAAATTCAGGAGTACTGTACATTAATTTGAGAATTGTATTGAAACTTGCAAATCCTGGAAGTTTGACTAGATGAGCAAAGATCTAGGCTAACCACGTTTCTTCTGTACTGGTGTTCCTGTTACTAGGGTCAAATCTTGCTCTCTCCTTTTCTGCCAGGGAGGATTTAAATGCAGCACATTGCGTGTAATTCTGATGTGCTGCTGTCAGATTGGATAGAATCGAAGTTTATGCCAGGGGTTTGCATGCCCAGCACACTGCAGATGCTGACTCTGGAGAAGTTCCTTCTGTGTCCTTGTGCAGTGTAGGGCTCTTAGATAGCGTGTAAATCAAATCTGAGCAGTTACACAACTCTTCGATAGTCCCTGGGGGCGGGGCCAGAAGCCAGTGCACTTCTGGCCCCACTCCCAGGAAGCCCCCTGCTACTCTGTGCTACTGTTTCTCTATCAGAGGCAGCCATGCGGGGTGGCAAGCAGGAGCCAGTCCGCAAGGGGAGCCAGTTAAAAAACCAGCTCCCAGCAGAGACCAGCTCCTGTCTGCTGCTCTGCGCTGCTGCCTCTGATATAGAGGCAGCAGAGTAGGATGGCAGCAGTCCCTGTCTGCAGGGAGCTCAGACCCCTGCAGACAGAGGCTGCTTTGCGGTAGCCTCCCCTGTCCCTCCCTCCCTCCCTCCGCACCCTCCCCCGCTGCTGCCTCTGATATCCGAAGTAGCAGCAGGGAGGGGGGCAGGCAGCACTGCAGAGCCCAGCACTGGCTCCTGCCTGTCCCCCTTGCTGCTTCTGTAGGATATCTGTAGGAGACAGGAAAGGAGAAGGCAGGAGGGTCCATGGAGCTGGCACGCACAGAGAGCTGGCTTAAAAGCTGGCTCCCCGCGCATATTGGCTCCCGCCTGTCCCCCTCACCCTGCATGCTGCTGCCTCTCTATCAGAGGCAGCAGTGCAGGTGTGGAAGTGGGGCAGGCAGATCTGGTGCTCATGGGGGAGACGGGGAATGTGTGCGGTCAACAGGATTAACCAATATGCCCAGGCTTATTGGTTAATTGTGTAGTCGTCTACACGTTGACATCCCTAGTGCAGTGGGGTGTTGGGGAAGTGGACTCACCATCTGCTCACGCTCAGCATGAGACATAGGGTGATTGCTACAGTCTCAAAAGATCTGATTTGCAACTTGGGGAAAGTCTCTCTTTTACAGTCCCCTAGATTCTCTCTTCATCAACCCGAGCTGTTACGTTGGATCCAAGAGGGAGGATTTAGCCTGTAGCTGTGTTCCCTCTATGTTATGTGCTTGTGTGGCTGCTTGGGAGAGATTCCAATGACACCAGCTGATAAGCAGAGCCCCCAAGCGAGGTTCTTTGTTTCTGCTGGTGGTGCACGCCTTGGCGCGCACACAAAGTTTATTCTGCACATGGATGGAAAATATCCACACGTGGATGGAAAAAATTAGAGGGAACATTGGTCCTTAGTAATTTTGCTGTACCATCTGCAGAATAATAATTTTAAGATAAGGATTTGGAAGTCTGTTAATCTAATCCTTAACTGTTGTGCTTCTATGTGTACATTATAGGGCTTGACCTATTGGAAGGACAGTCAAATCCAATTACCTGGGGTACCCCTAAGACTCTGGACAATGATAACCTCGATGCTGTTTTAGCTGCTGGTGGTGGGAGGACCACAATATGGAGAGATCACAGTTGAAGGTACATTGTATCACAGATGGGCATGGAAGAGTGTGATCTGTCCTGTTGAACTGACTATTCAATTTTGAACAGGTTGCTTAACTTTGATGTTCACAGTGAGCTTCTTAGAACAAAGTATCAAGACTCTTATACCCAGCCAATTCTTTGGACCAGGTTTGATATTTTGCTTCTTTTTTTCAGATGTTCTGAATAAAATAGCTAAAGTTCCCTGACACTAAAAGAATCTGTAAGATTTGTATTTACTGTTTGATTCATTTGTCCCTCCAGCTCTCTGAAATTCTTAACGTGGCCTTATTTTAGAGATGCATTGGCAACTACTGATCTGAACATTCATGAACTTTGAAGAAGTTCAGATTTGCATCTAATTCAGACTTTGTAACACTGATTCCCCAATAATTTCACTGTGAAGTATTTGTTAGGAGTGCATATGTAGCCTCTCCTGAAGCTTCAGTTACTTTGCTTCCAGACATCCATGCATTAAATTCATAGAACCTTATCAAATATATGTCCATAGTGCTTTGTAGACACAAACGTCTCTTGAGTAGAGCTGATTAAAACATGGAATTTCTATCCAGAGGAAGTTCCTGGGACTACAGACAGCTTGTCAAAAAAATGGATATCACAAAGAATCACCTCCAATCTACTGACATTGAGTTCCCAGATAATGAGTTTATGTACATGATTTCTAAATCATGTTTCTTTCCTGCTTCTCCTGGGTATGTATGAAACTGTCAGGCTAAATTAAACTTTATAAGTTAATTGAGAAAGATCTAATATTCCACTCCTTACAGATTTTATGATGCGGGGAAGCTAATTTTCACAGCATGAAAAGCTTTAAAAAACATCTTGCTATTCCTATACTGACATCTTTCACTCAGCAATTAGACAGTGCTGTTTTGAGTAGGATTTAATTTGTGACTAGTCATGATGCTGTCCAACTGCAGCAGGATGGATTTCACCTGTAATGAATGGTGCACTAGTTTCTACTAATTATAAAATGTTGTAGCTTGTGATTTCTTTGTAGACCATAGTTGCAGTGCCTGCTGTACTAGGAATTATTGGGGTAAATTCACTGCAAATGGTAATTGTGTAATATTTTTGAAAGGTACTCATTTTATCAAGTCAGATCTTTCAATTAAATTAGGCAATACAAGAAGGTTTTCAAAGGCACAAGTGGAAAGATAAGCACCCAGCTTACAGTGGCATTTGAGCACTTAATTCTTTTGTGATTATGAAAATCTCTCCCTTAATATTGTGATTGTTTCTAAGATCATGCAGTGGGCCAAATTTCCTGGCTTCAATGGAATCACACGAAAGATCAGTTTGGCCCAACCTGGCTGCAATAAGTCCCCATGAGCCTGAGCGGTTTGCTTTTTGATAACATTTCAAAATATTCAAACACTGTGCTGTATATGTACATCAAGAGGGAGCTGCTGGAAGAACTGCTTGGTTGCATTAATTTTGATTACCATAAAAGAGAGTTATTTATGATGAATATGCCATGTGTGTCAGGCTGCAGTGGTTTTCACCAGTGCCACGTTCCACGTAATGTTCTTCATTCATAACTTAGGCACTTAAACTTGCAAGATCTATGTGATACTGTCACTTCTGTTTCCCACCACTTGGGGCTGTAACACATTTAAAAGTTTGCACACAGAGGGCAAGTCTAGACTACATCCCTCTGTCGAAAGAGGGATGTAAATTAGGCAGATCGAAAGTGCAAATGAAGCGCGGATTTCAATATTCCGCCCTTCGTTTGCATATTCGCATCCGATTGCTGTTTCGAAAAAGGGTATTTCGAAAGTGAACCCGCAGTCTAGACACGTTTTTTCAGGGGAAAAAATCCTTTTTCAAAAGAACCTGTACCCCTGAAAAAATGAGGAGTACGGGTTCTTTCGAAAAAGGTTTTTTCGGAACTGTGTCTAAACTGCGGTTTCACTTTTGAAATAGCCTTTTTCAAAACAGCGATTGGACACGAATATTCAAATGAAGCGTGGGATATTTAAATCTGCACTTCATTTGCATTTTCCATCTGCCTAATTTACATCTCTCTTTCGACAGAGGAATGTAGTCTAGACATAGTCAGAGAGAGAGGTCCTGACCCAGTGTTGGTACAATTTGAATTTTCTGTTCATGACCAGTAGGTAGAAGTGGTGGCTGGACTCAGCTTTATCATCACAGTGATGCCAATGGACAATGAATTATTTATCAAGTATCCTAATTATCTGTCGATATAATGAGTCCTTCCTAATGACTTTCCGTGGTACAGCTCTCGAGTAAACAGGAAAGTTGAGGGGTTTGAATCTATGACAAAAGGGAGGACTCATTTAAATATATATAACTGATGGAGGAAATATATATTATTATATATTACCTCTACTAATATACAGTATAACTGATTCCAGTTAAGTGTGTGCTGGCTTTTGACCATGGGGCTTTAAATATTCAAACCAGTCAAACCAATTATTTCTTTGCTTATTTTATGGGGCTACACACCCCTTTGTAACACACAGTTGTTGCCTGGCTCCTTCCTATGAATTAAGGTCCCTTCAGCATCTGAGAAGAAAAAGGGGTCAGTCTGAAGCGTTAACATAATTGTTCACATGCAGCTTTAACTTCCCTTGCTCCATTTTTAAAAGCCTTTCCCCCATACTATTCCTAACAGCATCTTCTTGACTCAAAAGAACAGCAGCCCTCCATGATAGAGAAGGGTGGTTCTAGCCAGAGGTGGGAACCAATAAGTCCTATTGGAGCACTGCTTCTCATCCCATCTGGTGAGTTTGCAATGACTGTTAAGGTATGGTGAAGCATTCTGTCTGCTCTTCAGCTGGGATGATTACTTCAGTGATTCCCATGCTTCCTGTTGATCCAGGCAGTGAAAGAGTGAGACTAGGATGTGCATGCAAGACCCTCTATGCCAGGGTAATTGTGAGATACTAATTGGCAAGAGTCATTTCAAGAGCGGTGTGCTTGGACTTTCTAGTGTGCGCTCATTCTTTTGAACATGCAAAATATTTTCTAGTTATACTAGTTGGAATTATTCACTGAATTTGCTTCATCTCTATTCCTACTCCCATTGTGTGTACTTTCCAAAAATATTTTAGCAAATGTATTCATTGGCAGGAGTGTTCAGTAAAACTGCGAGCTTTATGGAAGCATTCAGAAATATTTGTGGAAAGTGACTTTAGTACACACTTGGAACCTGACTCTTACAGTTAACATGCTCCAGTCAAATAACAGAGTCCTTCCTTGAGATCTATTTGTCCAAGGCAGCTGGAATTTAGAATATTAAATACAGTGACATACTCATGAAGAAGTTACAAACCAAGAATTATCTGCAGGAGGTATTTGGGGAAAAAAATGAAAGATGGATGCTTTTGAGAAAACTGATCTGCTCATAAAAATATTTACAGAAAGAGGCAAAATTAATTGAGCTATTCAGGTAATAGTAGTAGTAACTGGCAAGGTTTTGATCTAATTTAGAGTAGAATAAGATCACCGATTCCGAAAATAATAGTAAAAGCTCTTTAAGAAAAAATAAACATTAAGTTTAAGCGGAGCTTAGTCACCTTGCTGCTTTTTCGTTGAGGTTTTTATTTTAGGCTCCTAGTATTTTAAACTAGTACAGTTATCTAATGTGCCTTGTGCTTGTGGCCATTCTCTGATCTCTCTCTCTCCCTCCTATATCTAACTATCCCGTTTGTGGCAGGTCATCTCTTTTACCTCAGAGCTTCAGTGTTTCTCCCTTGCACGGTGGGGGACATGGAATAAATCAGTCTGACTCTGGAAGGCTTTTTTTCTACATTCTGGCTTTATTATTCCCTATTTACGTGGTAAATTGGCTCCTAGATGCCAGATCTTCCCTAAGTACCTGATAACCTTTGTGTACACTAGCAAGTTTTGTCATCAAAACACTGAGAGCAACTTGGCTCTCTTGGGGGCAGGACATGAACAGAAGGGGTGGGGCTGGGGGTTTCCCTACCCCAGCCCTATCTTCACCCACTGCCCATGCAGCCTTCCATCCTGCTGCCAATACCTCTACTGCAACTTGTCTGCCATCTCTCCTCTTCCTCCTCTCACCAGAAGAGGGATTTTGAAAGATCACTGGCAGCTCTTAACTGGCCTCAGGTGTCTCCAGTGGTCCTCCTGAGAACCTTTTTTCAGCTCATAGACCACAGGGACTTCACCATTCTAGGGATGACATATCTGCCCTCCACAACGCTTTTATCTCTCTCAGGATGGATTTTGTCACACCTTGTTGCTATCCAGGAGCCCTGCAAACCACCACAGTGCAAAGAAAAAAAGTTTCATATCCATTATGAAAAACTCTGACTCAGAGATCTTTGGCCAAAAGCATCCCCCTTACTTAACTGCTTTGATGTTATTTGAAGCAAAGGGGCAAGCTCTCTGCCTCCAAAGGAAAGTTATCTTTCTTCTTAAGCTTCCTCTCAGTGGACAGTCAGTGGTTTTCTACAGCCCCTGTGATGTCCCAGTATCTGTTTATATGGAAGTAGAGGCCCCAAACTTTTCTCAGACAAGCAGATTAAGAAGCTTGTCATTCTAGTTGAAGTTAAAAGCTAAGGGGGAGGGGATTATAAACAATACTTTACATTACCTGTCTTTCATTTACCTCAGTGAAAAGAGCAATATTTTACCAGCAATGTGATGGGAACAAATATATTGTTAAATTGGTTTTCTACCCGCTGTTTGATTCACAACTATGGATCAGGAATATTATGGTTCATCTGCTACCTTTCATCAAATCACAACGCTATTAGGTGGGCTTGCACCCTTACGTCCAAAAAGTTTGTACTAAAAGGTTACTCAGGCCAGGATACTGTTAAATTCTAAGACCGGGGCTCTTGGAACCTTTGGATCCTACTGATGAAAATGTCAAGCCTGAAAGCCTTTCTGATGGACACAGTGAATGATCAAGTATCAGAGGGGTAGCCATGTTAGTCTGGATCTGCAAAAGCGACAAGGAGTCCTGTAGCACCTTATAGACTAACAGATGTCTTGGAGCATAAGCTTTCATGGGCAAAGACTCACTTCGTCAAGCATCTGACGAAGTGGGTTTTTGCCCACGAAAGCTTATGCTCCAAGACATCTGTTAGTCTATAAGGTGCTACAGGACTCCTTGTCACAATGAATGATGTTACCCTGTCTGCGACCACACATTCCTTGTTGACCTTGTCGCCCTGACGTGCTCTCTTCCTGTGTACTGCCCTGAGAAAGGATGACCTCCAAAAGGAAGGCTTGGTCTCCTGTCTTTTGTCTATATTTATTTTGCTGGGTTGCTGTTAGTTTACTGTGGAGATGGTTATTAGTTCCTGTGGTTCGACACTTCCACAGGCTGCGGACAGCAGCTGCAATTGCAACATAAATTCCACACCCATAAGGGACTGTGAGTAGAACTTCAGTAACTCAGTTCCAAAAACATGGGCCTTCTCCTTTGAGCTTAAGAATAACTCCTCTAGCTGAAGTTAGAGTAAGTCACTTTATCATCTCTATGAACCAGCCACTACAGGGCAAAGTGCATAGATCACAGTGGTGACTGATACACTTGTTTCACTGTTTGCCTGTAGGTTTGTGAATAGATGCTTTTTTGAGTTTGAATTCTTGGGCATTTTGGCCTTGTCTGCTTGCAAAGGAAAGCGAGCCTCTGTTTAATGTGTGAGGGTTTTAGAACTTATTTTAGAACTTGTCTGAGGGGCTTTGAAAACACAGGAGTTCTGAATGTGCTGATCCAGATTCCAAGCAGGGTGGGGCAAATCACCTAGTTAAATAAGATCACTTGCATGTGTTTGTTTGCCTCTTGTATTGAACTGAAATTAACTTTTTTTTTTTTTGGTAGTTAAGAATAGATTGGTTAAATACATCTCTGCTGAAGCCACCTCCTATATAAGGAAATGTAGTAGCTCAGAGTATCCTAGAGCACATTCTGTCCTGTTTGGTAAATGTCCTTTATTTATCTAACTGTGTACATCCAAGAAAAGTCGAGGCCTTTATCTGCTGAAAGCAAAGCTGGGCTGTCATGATTCCAAATGGCAGCAACATTGAAAGCCATTTCCACTCCCTTCACAAGACAGAAACACTAACCAGAACCAGTAACACTTTCTCCACATCCATGATGTGCTGTGATGTGAGAGCACCATCTGAAACTTAAGACAGGGCAATACTGGTGAGACAGGTGGATGAAATAGGGGAGGCAGACTCAGAACTGTGCTGAGAATGGTTACAAATTAGTAGGAAACCTACCATAGACACTCCTACCTTGAAGTCTGCCTTTCAAATACTTGTTAATTGCTGACTTATTAAATACATGATTTTTCTGTTTTGCTATTCCTCTCAGTGCCACAGTGTATTTTGTGAGTGCATCACTGTTTTAGATTTTCACCAATCAGCTAACAGAGGAGGGTGCCAGTTTCTTCATCACTGGAAAGAATCTAATGGGCACGTTAACTGCATGGACTCATTATGCTGGAAGGCAGTATTTTTATCCTTGAGGATCTGCAGTCTTACAAAGTCAGGTAATACAGTTGGGTTCCACTTTTATCAACAAAAATCTCCTGCATTGCAAATAATTATTCTGATTCTAAAGAATTCACTGTGGTTCTGTTTCTCTAGTGGAATTTTTAGGGGAAAAAATCATTACATTTATTTTGTCATCAATTTTAGAGTGCACTTAGGAAACAGGGCTATCATTGTTGCATAAAAAGCCTCTGCCTGAGCTTACTTGATTTATATACATGGATTTTCTAAAGCTACACCAAACTGTAAGGTCTAAGGTTTTAAACTGCAACTTATTGTGATCTTTGTCAAACTTTGTAATCTGTGTAACTCTCAGAAACTTACTGTAAACTGCAACTTTGTAATCTTTGTAACTCTCAGCAGGGTCGGCCCAAGGCATTCTGGTACCCCGGACACGGGCGCACGGCGCCGCCCCCGGGTGCACGGCGCATGCGTGGGCCCACCCATGGGGAGTGAGCCCACCCCCTTAGGGTGCGC
Source organism: Pelochelys cantorii (assembly GCA_032595735.1). NCBI lineage: Eukaryota > Metazoa > Chordata > Testudines > Trionychidae > Pelochelys > Pelochelys cantorii. The sequence goes on from CM064334.1 coordinate 50,797,641, forward strand.
AGGCTCACCCTGGGGCGCACGGCGCATGTGCAGGCCCGCCCCGGGGTGCAAGCCACGGCCGCTGGCGTGCAGCCCGGGGCCCGCCCCCAGGGTTCATGGCGCAAGCGCGGCCCGGCGCGGCCCGGCCCAGCCCAGCCCAGCCCACCTGTCGCTGCTGGTGCGCGCGCCAGGCCGTGGAGGGCACCACGGCCGTGGGGGGGAGAGCGCTGCTGGCTGGTGCCGCGGGGATGGGGGCGGGCCGGTGCTGCGGGAGCCAGGTGTGCAGTGCCTGATGGCAGCTGTAAGGGACGCTGCGTGCCCCTTACAGCTGCCATCAGGCGCCCCCCATCTGTTGGTGCCCCGGGCAGCTGCCTGGCTTGCCCACCCCTCAATCCAGCCCTGACTCTCAGCCACCTTGCTCGTAACTTTCCCGAAGCTGCATTCTCCCCTGAGTGAATGGAGAAAGAGTGTGAGAGTGTATTTGAAGAAGGCTTGGAACAATGGAGCACATTTCAATGAATCATCACAGTATGGGCATGCTCCCTGCTGGATAAAGGGAAGTCTGGGCATGCTCCCTGATGACGAGGTGAATGAGTCACAGGAGCCATTCAGACACTATATAAAGAGAAGCAGCACACGTGAGACCCTCTCCCTTTTTCCTTCCCCTGCTCCTGAGAAGCTCCTCTCCAGTGTCTCTCCTCCTGACCAGCTTCCCCAGCCATGATGAGCAGACAGACCCTCCAGGATCCACATGCCTGGGCTCCTTCTGCAGTATGCGTGTGAGAGAGATCTATCTTCTTTAGTTTAAACCTTTGGTGGCTGCTTTTTCCTCTTTAGTTTTACCTAGTGGAAATAAACCCATACTAGTGTAACCCTGGGTGGTCTCCAGTGAGAATATTTTTGGCGTAACAATCATAATGAGCTGTCTATTATTGGACAGTGTCTGGGGTATTAAGTTCTTCACCTATTAGAGGTAAGGACATAAACATATTTTATTTCATGTCATGCAAGACCTTTTCACAATCATGCACACATGGGATATTTTCTTTCTCTTCACTGATAATATAAACAATTGTGATTCAGGTCAAGGACTTGACTTTCTTACTTACCTCTGAACCACTGAATAATCATAATCCCAATCCTCAGCTGGTGTAAATCAGTGTCACTCATTGCATCCAATGGAGTGATATTGTTTTATGATGGCTGAGGATCTAGACCAGTATGCTAAGATTAAATAGAAACATCTCACGGGATCATTTGTATGAGGTGGGCATTGCTAGACCTTAGTCCTTCCCCGCACCTTCTATTTATAGGTTTCTAATTTTCACTACTTAATGAATATCACTTTTCATTACAATTATGTTAAAAGGTACCAGCATGATGATTCAGAAACCCTTGAAGATATAGTCATATTTTCAGCAACAGATGGATTTAACACTGCAGATGGAGTGTTAAGAGTGCAGGTAATAACGAATTCAGCAATGTACTGTACTGAAATATAATTGGAAAGTATTAATCACATATTGGTTACTTCAGCTTCACTAAGTAGATTTTTAATTTTCATCAATCTTTTCACCAGATTCCCGGAAAGGTTTCTACTTAGGCTGAGCCTGACTCCTGGGTGAAATGTCTATAAAACAACTCCAGAGTTATTAATGATCAAGACCTTAACCTTTCAAAAACATTTGCAATAGCTTAACTATACACACTATAAGTAGATCCAGTGATGTTAATAAGACTGTTCACAGTGTGTCTAGTTAAGCATGTGCTTAAGTCTTTGCAGGATCAGGACTACAGACCAGAACTGTGAAAGACACTTTGGCTACATCTACACTGCAGGCTTTTTGCACAAGAATAGCCGTTCTTGCACAAAAACTTGGAGTGTCTACACTTTACACATGTTCTTGCACAAGTAAATTTATAGTAAAGTGTCAGAATAGAGGGCTTCTTGCGCAAGAGTTATTCCTCTCCCCACGAGGAATAAGCTCTCTTGTGCAAGAAGGCAGTGTGGACGGGGTTTCTTGCACAAGAAACCCCTATGACTAAAATGGCCACCAGAGCTTTCTTGCGCAAGAGAGTATCCACACTGCCATGGACGCTCTTGCGCAAAAGCACATGGCAGTGTGGACACACTCTTGCGCAAGACCTTTTGCGCAAGAACTCTCATGCAAAACAGTTCTTGTGCAAGAAGCCTGCAGTGTAGAAGTAGCCTTTGGTTTTCTCTCTTCCTAGTTGCTATTTTCTGCTGCTATTGAACCTTCTCAAACACTGTGTAGTAGACACTGCTACCTCTTTAAAACCCTAGTAGATAGTGAGGACACAAAATTTACATGAGTAGGTGATAGCCCATGCTCCAGCCCATGGGGTGATTCAAAAGAGAGGATTCATGGTGTTTAATTTCTCCTGGCTAGAAGCCACTCAGAGTGATCATTTACGTACGTACCAATGATATTCGATTTTGATTTTCACAATTTGCTTGTTTCTTATTAAGTGCTACTGCTATAATTTGTATTACTAAAAGCCATCGCAACCATGGATTATTGGATTGTTTCCTGTTTCTATTTTTATTATTATAAGCTTTCTTACCCAGAAGTCTATAACTCTGTGATTAGTCTGGAGCCCGTTGTCAAAGAAGATTTGGCTCTTTGCAGTGGGGTAGATTGTATTTTGATTAGTTTCAGACTCCTGTCTTGGATTGTTCTCCCTTATTCATTTTAACTTCAGTGCGTGTTGGTGTATAGACACACAATATCACAACATCTTCATGCATGTGTCTCATAGCTGTCCAAAATAATTAATAACCAACCAATATGACAGTTTGTTTTTACCCAGAGCATTTGCTGAGCCCTAGATCTGCCCTGAAACACTTGCCACTACAAAAACAAGGAGCAGTCCTGTAGCAACTTAGAGACTAACAAATATATAATGTCATGAGCTTTCATGGGTAAAACCCATTTCATCAGTGGGTTTTACCAATGAAATCTCATGGTCCTATATATTTGTTACTCTAGGGTAGCACAGGACTGCTCCTTGTTTTTAAACTTACAGACTAACATGGCTGCTCCTCTGAAACTTTTACTAGTGTAGCGGGTTCACTCACTTTCCGCACAGCTTGTTCCCTCAGGGTGGCTTTTGGGAAGTAGCTGGCAACTCTGACGCTGACGCGCCCCCTTTGGGTGAGGTGTTCTCTTCAGGGCACTGCCCTCCGGCAGTGACCACCCTGATCTTGGTCTGCGCCCCCTTCCGTGGGGGAGTCATTGTTCTTCCTTCAGTCCAGGGTCCTCCCTACTCCCTAGGACCCCCAGTTCTTCTTCCTGGGAACATCCAGCTCCCTCCAGGAACACACAGTTCCTCAGCACTCTCCAGGCCTCAGTGGCCCACTGCCAGTCCCTCTCTAGCCCTGTCTCAGGGCGGACTGCAGTCTCTCCCGGCCATTTCTCCCTGGCCAAAGATGCGCCTCTGCCTGCCTGGTTGCCTCCTGCAACCCTGCCTTGTGGTCTTATGGCCTGGGGCTTCCCCGGCTCGAACTCCCCCAGCCTACCGCAGCTGCCTCCTTGCAGCCCAACCTTTTAGGGCTGCCTCCATGCGAGCCCTGCCCTCCATGACTACCTCCTTGCAGCCCTGGGCCTCAGGCCGGGTAGCCTGGGTTTGCTAGGCCGAAGCCTCTCTCATGGCAGGCAGGTCTGGTCTCTCCTCCTCCCAGGAGCTGCTCTTATAGTCTCCAGCTAGGCCCTCCTTATTTGCCTCAGCTGGGCTTCCCTTGACTCCAGGTCTCAGCCCCTGCCACACTAGGCACTACAGGATGAGTTCAGGGCAGAGTAGCTGTCTGAATTTTAATTGCCCCTGTCTTTGCTGTTTTGAGTCAAACCAATATTTTTAATGTCAAATTTTCAGTGCAATTCTCTTCTGCGCCTTTTTGGATTTTACTTTGAAACTGAGTTTTTATGTACTAACAGGTATTAAAAGTCATCTCCCCCACCCTCTCTCTTGTGCAGTTTTGGCTGCAGTAAAGAACATAAAAAACCTCCCGTCTTTTAAAATACTTTAACTACAGTGGGAAAGAATTCTTGTTTCTCACTTTTCTTTGGTGTCCAAATACATTATCGTTCAATTCCTCCTGCACAGCAGCAAGGATGCTACTGCTGTACAGATTTCAAGCCTAGCTGATTATTGTTCATGCCATCAGCCTGAAGAAGAGCACTACTTCAATACATTAATCTTTCTTTCAAGTTCAAAACCACCTGCTTTTTTCCTCCCCTCCTCCCTCACCCTGTGATTGTAGCAGCCTTGCGATAGGTGACTGCTTTCTCTGATGTTCTGCTCTTTTCCCAAGAACACGGCTATTCATCCTTTGGGTAGAAAGGGCACTTGAAATATTGCCAGTTGCTCACTAGCATTCTGTATGTTCATCCTGGTGTGTATTGTTTTTTCAGTAGATGCCTCCTACTGATTGTTAAATAATATATCTCCACTTCGAGATCAGCTGCAGCAACCCTTTACGGAAGTAAGGGTATTTTATGTTCTCTTCATTTTTTAAGGATGCAGAAATATTGGCCAGTCTGAAATGAAAAACTGTAACTTGTTAGTTGAGAAGGGCTACTCTTGGGAAATTAATCCTGCTTGTATACAGATGTTTTAGGAGAGTATGACACATACTGTATGTAGAACAGTAGTACATACAGTATGGTACATTTTTTTAAAGATGGACTATAATGATGTTCTGCTTATAATGCTTTTTATGGATGGTACTTGTTGCCTGTTGTACTAAACAGAAGACTTTTATTATAAAATGCATTTGTGCACTGCACAACTGTTAAATGATCACATTACTTCCCCATGCCCCACAGTTGGATCATATCGTGTAGGGCTGGTCAAAAATTTCCAGTTAAAACTAATTTTCAGCTTAAAATTAGGCTTTTAACCAAATTTTATTTTTAGTTAAAAGTATGTGTTCTGTAGAAAATTTAGATTTTTTTTTTTTTTTGGTCAAAGCACTGAACTACTTCAATGCTTGAATAACATTTTTCAGTATTTGAATTTCTGTCCAAACTTTAAACTTCTCTGTGGAAAATTTAGATGAAAAATGTTTGGCAGCATCTGTCAATCTTGTGAAGGGATATGGTGAGAACACATTTTTCTGACCTGCCATAGGACTTGATATACTTCAGACATTTCTGATTCCATTTGGTTGTTGTGGCTTAAGACCATGACTGAGAATCCAGAGATGTGAGCTATGTTCCTGGCTTTGTCACAGAGTTCTTGTGTGACATTAAACCAAAAATTTTGAAGTGTCTGCTAATTTAGGGTGTATCTATTTTTGGGTGGTGAGCATTCAACTGGATACCCATTGGCCCTGACTTTGAGAGAAGGTGAGCATCTACAACTTCACTTCAAGTGGGTGCTCAGCATCTCCTGAAAGTCAGGCTGAAAATTAGCTGATGATTGTGAAAGCTTAGCCCTCAAACTCTTTGGCTTTGTTTTTCCAGCTCTAAAATAGAAATGATAATACAGGACTACTTTACCTGACAGGCTTGTAGTGATGTTGAATTCTTTAAAATATGCAAAGAGCTTAGAGCTCTTCACAGTAAAGACTCTATAAAAGGAATAATCTTCTGCGCTATTTTGTGTGTAAGCTAAGAATTAACTTCCCAGTAATACAATTTACAGGTTTGCTGTGTGGGAAAGCATTAAATGGTACCACGTAGTGGACTGTTGGGCTGGTCTTTTAAATTCAGTGACTGTTATGAGACTGGATTTTATTTGACAGCCACATCTAAAACGTTTCCAAGCACACACAAGTTCCTTTGGTTTTGGACCAAAGTTCTCAGCCTTTGAAGATATTTGATTGTGTGTTTGTTTTTTTCAAGGAAAGATCAGATGACCGTCTCTATTCCTTTTTTTAACTCTCTCCTATGAATGTAATTTCAGTAATCTTTTGCTGTTTCTTTCTAGGAGGTGAAATAGGACATAACACTTGTATGGATACCTTGACCCTCATAATCTCAGATGGAGAGACTGGTAAAGTGGATAGTTGTTTTGATAAACCTCTCTCTCCACCATTACCACTTCACACCACTTCTTAGTCTAGGATCTGAACATCCCAGTTCTCTCCATCAACAACCAACATCCCACAATTCATCTGGGTAAGAACATAAGAACATAAGAATGGCCATACTGGGTCAGACCAAAGGTCCATCGAGCCCAGCATCCCATCTGCCGACGGTGGCCAATGCCAGGTGCCCCAGAGAAGGAGAACAGAAGACAATGATCAAGTGATTTATCTCCTGCCATCCATCTCCTGCCCTTGTTATGAAGGCTAGGGCACCATACTTTATCCCTGGCTAATAGCCATTTATGGACCTAACCTGCAAAAATTTATCAAGCTCTTTTTTAAACCCTAATAGAGTCCTGGCCTTCACAGCCTCCTCGGGCAAGGAGTTCCACAGGTTAACTGTGCGCTGTGTGAAGAAAAATTTCCTTTTATTAGTTTTGAACCTAATAATGTTTCCTAAAACCATTCCCCATTTCAGTGAATTAAGCCTGAACTACCAGAATCTCTTTTTCCTTCCAGATTAGTACTCAGAAAGTAGATTTCCCCCCACCCACCACTGAGTCTGGTTTGGAGTGTCTTTCTGTGTGCCAGATTGTATCATTTTTCATGACGCAGGATGGAGGGCAGTGATGTCATAAACCTCCGTGCACAGGACCCAATAGATATGGAATGCTTCTGTTCAGAGATCAGTCATGCTGTCAAAACCATTTGACTAATCAGGACATGGAGCTATCTGCTGCTTTGCAGACAATGCAGTATTTGCTTTTTTGGTTTGCCTCCATACATTGCTTTAAGATTTGGAACCTTCACAATTAGGATCTGAAGTATCGACAGCATCTAATCCAATTTATTCTATTTGCTTTGCCAATGCAAGTTACAATGACAGTTCAGAGAAAATACTTAATTTAGCTAAGTGTTTCCAGTTCACTTCTCAAAATATTAAACATTCTGAAACCATCAAAAGCCTACGCATCACAGGCATGAGATGTAAATAACTTTAACCTGCTTTTTCAAGTTAATTAAAATAGCCCGGATATTTAAGGTACCCATTTTTCCCTATGGTGAATGCAGAAAGCTTGGTAAAATTATTCATATTCAAGTGAGTTCAATGGAAATCAATCACACACACATTTAAATGATCATCAAGTCAACTGAGCCCCAGTTAAAAAGAAACATTGTGGTATTGGATTCTTTATATTTATCTTATGTTTCAGGGAAAGGGAAGGGTGACAAACACGCACCCCCATACCTCTCTTGCATTGTGGGTGTGACTGACTGACCCAACCCTTCCTGTCCGGTACTCCCTGAACTCCACGCCTGGCTGGGTCCCCAGGATTGACCCACTTCTCCTGGTCCCTGGCACAGTGTCTTCCTGGGGCAATGTGTGTGGGGCATGCAGGGTCACATGCCTCTCTCTCCAGATTTCTGCCAGGGTTCTGTAGGTAAAAATTTCTGATGAAGGCTATGATATTCTGTTAAGAACCCTTTTCTAAATTTGGAGTCTGGGATTGGCACACAAACACAGTTCATGATGGTTCCCCCGACCCCCCGCACCTAGCCCATCAAAGAAAGGTCATCATAGAGCTAACAACCCAGGATGGGAGACAGGACATGACACATTCAATGGTGCTAGGAACAAATGTGCAATTGTCAAGTACTCCTAATGTCTCTGCTTTAATCCCCAGATGTGTCTCATCTTCAGGAAGGTATCTCTGCTCTGATGTGGTCCATCGCCACTTCACACATAATTGATAATTGATGTCTGCTTGTTTAAATACTTGTTTTACTAGAAACACTATGTAACTTTATATTATTGCTCTTATTTTGCCCGGGGGTTCAGGATTTTCCCCCTCCCCCTCATCACTTGATCTGCCCATTAAGCATCCTATATAATTAGTTGTAACCTATTGTTTGGCAGTGTTCACTGAGCATAACAAGCGACGTGACACTCCGCCAGTATTGTGGGTTAATAAATCTTTCTCTTGCTTCATATATGGTGTCCGGATTCTGTTCCTACAGTTCACATCTGACTATGGCTAGCAGCAGCCTTTCTACAATGTGAAGGAAAAAGACAGGAGATGCTTCCAGCTGCAGGGAAGGAGGAAAGTGGAGGAAGGGATGATCTGGCAGAGTTCATCTCTTTCCTCCCATCACTGCTCCCATGTGGTGGGAAGCAGCTTGTTCCTTCCTGCTCTCACGGGGTCAAAAGGCAGCTAACACGTCTAGGTTGCTGTTGGCCTCCAAGGTAACCCAGCCACCTCCTGTCCCTTGGCTACAGTGAGGGAAGGAAGGGGTTAAGTCCTGAGGATGCATTGTGCACCAAGGCTGAGGGAGCCTGACTGCAGGGGCTGAAAGAAAACAAGTCACAGAAGTGGCTCAGAAGAGGAGGGAGCTTAAGGAATAGAGCAGCTCTGTGTTCCCTGGGAGCAGGACTGAGGGCGGAGATGGGGTGGGGATGGGTGAAGAGGGTGCTAAGCCTCTGCCCCAAGAGCTGCTTTGGAACCTGCAGGTTCAGGGTGTGAATAGGCTGGAAATTACTCCTCTCCCTTATATACCCTGCAGGAGCTTAGCTGAGGGGCAGAGAGGTTTCCCCATTCCAGTGCTTTGCAGGGCTCTAGCACATGCAGGACACAACTCTTCCTGGCTAGCATCCCAGGCTGGAGGGTCTTGGGCTTTCCTGGGATGCTGGCCCAGCTAGAGACACGGGGGGAAGTAAGGAGTCTGCTGGCGAGGCCATGGGAGAGCTCAGTGCTCTGACCGGGGCTGGCTCTCTCTGTGTAGCGCTGGGAGTGGAACATGAGGAGAATACGGAGGAGCAGCAGGCTGGGGGGACCAAGGGGTAAAGCAGGCAGAGGACAGTGAGATGGGAAGCATGTAAAGGGCAGATGGGTGAGCAGCAGAGGTGACACACAATTAGCGCCTGTTCATACTCACAACCACTGCAGCCAGTGCCAACTAGAAATAGGAGTGGGAGGGGGACCCTGCTGTCCAAGAGCCAGCTTGCTCTGATGGACCAGCAGGGGGAGCAGTCAGCCCCGCACATCTTTGCTTTCTTGCAGTCTTGCATACCCACCCCTATCGTTGGCCACTGGACCTGACCCACTTATCACTGGTGAGAGAGAGTAACTGGTGAGCCAGGATCCAGCCACGAGCAGGACCTGCCAGTACTGATGGAGGAGGGAGACAGAAAATATATGACCATTTTTTAAAAGTAAAAGTCGAAACACCTGCAGGAGGGCTTAAATACAGGTCTTCCCCCTTAAAAAAGTGGGACACCTGGTCCCCCGACAGATATCACTGTCTTTAGGCAAAATTTTTGCTGAAGGCAATGGAGTTTGCCTGAGCAGGGGCTTTAGGCTCAAGCTCAATGTTTATCATTTGCCCTACTTTTTAACAGTGGGCTGATGAAATAACATTTCAGCTCTCAAGTGAAGTACAGAATGCTAAGGAAGGGCTAAATTGTGGACACATTCTGACTTGTGGTCTCTTCTCATGGCACTGCTCAGTTGGCATAAAAGGGTTGAATTCTGGCTGTGGCTGGGCAGAGGAGAATTCCTGTTTGCGGGGAGGAACTCTCCACTGGTATGAATCTGGCTCCGGTGCCAATCACTGCCCCCGTGAGGCAGAAGTGTGGTGCTCTGTCATGCTAGTGGGTAATTTAGAGCCATCTCAAGGCTGCTCTACTAGATGCCAGGTGGTAAAGAATTAGGACTCAGTAACAACTTCCCCAAGAGGAGCCAACCCACCATTCTGAGCAGAAGTTGGATTTATGGGAGAACTGTGTCCAGTGACTTTAAGTTGCTGTGCAGTGGTAGAAAATGTAGAGATGGTAATTTGCAGTCGCAGTGCCTGGTCAGGCACTAGGGGGACCTGGAGGAGACTATCCAGCGGCAACCACTTTTAAAACCTTTCCATAGCTTGCAACAGGTGCTTGCCCTGTCTGTCCTCATTCCCAATGGGTTTCTAGCATGGCTGTCAGCATCAGGTACCTCACTGTGCACAGGGACCTCCTATGCACAGGGACCTCACTGATCGATACTGTAACTATCCTCTGGACAGTCCCAATCACATCATGTAATGGCACATAGCCAAATAGTGGCAAGATTTTAAACTACTTCAATACAAACTTTAAGGCCTAAATAATAAGAGGGGTGAACTAGAGTGGCTTGTACTGAATGAGGATATTGATATAATAGGCATCACAAGAAACTTGGTGGAATGAGGATGCTCAATGGGACGCACTAATATCAGGGTACAAAATATACTAGAATGACAGAACAGTTGAGCTGCTGGGAAAGTGGCACTATATGTGAAAGAAAGTGCAAAATCAAATGAAGTAACAATCTTTAAATGAGCCAAACTGTTCTATAAAATCTCTATGGATACAGGCTGAACCTCTCTGGTTCAGGACTTTGTGGTTCAACAGGACCATGAATGTTGCTGGACCAGGGAGCTCCTGAACCAGATAGCCTGAGTTGAAAAGGTTGCCAGTGGCTGGGAGTGGAGATGGTCTGGGAGGAAGCAGCCTGCAGAGCCAGTTGCCTGGGGGCAAGAAACCCATCCAGCAGCCGTTGATGCCAGTGGCTGGGAGCAGAGGCCTGCCAGCACACCAGGGGCAGTGGAGCCTAACAGGTGGGCCAGGGCAGCACTTTGGCCAGGGCTGGTGGCCAGAAGGGGAGCCCCGGGAGAACCTGGAGGTCTGCCCTCTCTTGATGTGGCAAATGCCCTTGTTTGAGACTGCTCAGGTCCTAAGGGTTCTGGGCCAGGGAGGTCCAACCTGTAATAATTCCATGATTTAATAATGATAATATAGTAGTAGGGATATATTACCGACCACCTGGCCAGGATGGCGATAGTGACTGTGAAATGCTAAGGGAGATTAGAGAGGCTATAAAAATAAACTGAATAATAATGGGGGATTTCAACTGTCCCCATATTGACTAGGTACATGTCACTTCAGGATGGAATGGAGAGAGAAAGTTTCTTGACACCTTAACTGACTGCTTTTTGGAGCATCTGGTTCTTGAACTCCCTAGAGGAGAGGCAATTCTTGATCCAAGAGGTGAATATAGCTGGACCTCTTGGAAATAGTGATCATAAAATAAATAAACTTAACATCCCTATGGTAGGAAAAACACCACAGCATCTTAACACCATGACATTTAATTTCAGAAAGGGAATTACACAAAATTGAAGAGATTAGTTAAACAGAAATTAAAAGGTGCAGTGCCAAAACTGAAATCCCTAAAAGCTTCATGGAAACTTTTCAAAGACACTACAACAGAGGCTCAACTTAAATATTTACTGCCAAATTAAAAAAAACATATTACAGAACCAAAAAAGTGCCACCATGGCTTAACAACCAAATAAAAGAAGCAGTGAGATAAAAATGCATAATTTAAAAAGTGGAAACTAAATCCTAATGAGGAAAATAGAAAGGGACATAAACACTGGCAAATTAAGTATAAAAATATAACTAGGAAGGCCAAACAAAGAGTTTTAAGAATACCCAGCCAAAAACTCAAGAAGTAATAGCAATTTTTTAAAGTACATCAGAAGCAGGAAGCCTGCTAAACAACCAGTGGGGCCACTGGACTACTGAGATGATAAAGGGGCACTCAGGGACGATGAGGTCATTGCAGAGAAACTAAATTAATTCTTTGCATTGGTCTTCACAGCCGAGGATGTAAGGGAGATTCCTAAACCTGAGCCATTCTTTTTAGGTGACAAATCTGAGAAACTGTCCCAGAATGAGGTGCCATTGGAGGAGGTTTTCGAAAAAATTGATAACCTAAGCCATAGTAAGTCATTAAGACCAGATGGCATTCACCCAAGAATTCTGGAAGAACTCAAATGTGAAATTGCAGAACTACTAACCATAGTCTCTTATTTAAATCAGCTTCTGTACCAAATTACTGGAGGATAGCTAATGTGATACCAATTTTTTTTTAAAGAGCTCTAGAGGTGATCCTGGCAATTACAGGCTGGTAAGTCTAATTTTATTACCAGGCAAATTGGTTGAGACTCTAATAAAGTTTCAGATGCATAAATGAACATAATTTGTTGGGGAAGAGTCAACATGGTTTTTGTAAAAGGAAACCATGCCTCACCAAATCTACTAGAAGTCTTTGAGGGTGTCAACAAGCATGTGGCCAGGGAGGATCCAGTGGATATAGTGTACTTCAGATTTCAAGAAAGCCTTCAACAAGGTCCCTCATCAAAGGCTCTTAAACAAAGATAGCTGTCATGAGATAAGAGGGAGGGTCCTCTCATGGATTGATAACTGTTTAAAAGTTATGAAAGCATAGAAATAAATGGTCAGTTTTTAGAATGGAGAGAGATAACTGGTGGTGTCCCCCAGGAGTCCATACCGGTATCAATCCTATTCAAAATACTAATAAATGATCTGGAGAAAGGGGTAAACAAGTGGGGTGACAAAATTTGCAGATGACACAAAACTCCTCAAGATACAGGCAACCTCTGCACTTATGATCTAATTGGTTCCTGGAGAACTGTCGAGTCATCGTAAGTTGAACCTTTATTTCCCATAGGCGCAATGTTATAAATGTGGGTTCTGTTCCTGACCTGCTTTGCCTCCTGGGAGTTGTAGTCCCCAGCATGCCGGGCTTGAGAGGCCATGCTGGGCCAGAGCAGGGCGGTTGCTAGGGATAGGCCACACAAATGTCCCAGGCCCGCAGCAGCGCTGATCAGGGCCCAGGGCAAGGCCTTGGCCTGGCAGGGCACCAGTTCAAATGCTGCCCACTCTGCCTCCTGGGAGTTGTAGTTCTCAGCGTGCGTGGGGTGCCAGTTCAAACGCTGCCCTATTTGCCTCCTGGGAGTTGTAGTTCCCAGCATGCCGGGCTTGAGAGGCCATGGTCTGGAGCAGGGGGTCATAAGTCGTGGGTCACCTGTAGTTAAATCCAAAGCAGACTATGAAGAGCTTCAAAAGGATCTCTCAAAACTTGGTGATTGGGCAACAAAATGGCAGATGAAATTCAATGTTGATAAATATAAAGTAATGCAGATTGGAAAACAATCCAAACTATATGTCTAAAATGATGGGGGCTAAATTAGCTGTTACCTCTCAAGAAAGAGATCTTGGAGTCATAGTGGGTACTTCTCTGAAAACATCCACTCAATGTGCAGTGGCAGTCAAAAAAAGCAAACAGAATGTTGGGAGTCATTAAGAAAAGGATAGAGAATAATACAGAGAATATTTTATTGCATCTATATAAATCCATGGTATGCCCATATCTTGAATATTTTGTTCAGTTGTGGTCACCTCATTTCAAAATGATATATTAGAATTGGAAAAGTTTCAGGAAAGGGCAACAAAAATGATTAGGGGTTTGGAATTGCTGCCATATGGGGAGAGATTAATAATATGAGACTTTTCAGCTTGGATAAGAAATGACTAAAGGAAAATATGATAGAGGTCTAGAAAATCATGACTGGTGTGGAGAAAGTATATGGAGAAGAATTATTTACTCCTTCTGACAATACAGGAACTAGTGGTTACCAAATGAAATTAATAAGTAGCAGATTTAAAACGAAAAGGAAATACTTCATCACTCAATGCACAGTCAACCTGTGGAGCTCCTTGTCAGAGGATGATGTGAAGGCCAAGACTATAATAGGATTCAAAAAAGAGCTAGATAAATTCATGGCAAATAGGTCCATCGATGGCTATTAGCCAGGACGGGCAGGGAGAGTGTTCCTAGCCTCTATTTGTCTGAAGCTGGGAATGGGTGACAGGAGGTGGAACACGTGATGATTACCTATTCTGTTCGTTCCCTCTGGGACACCTGGCATTGGCCATGTCAGAAGACAAAATACTGGGCTAGATGGACCTTTGGTCTGAGCCAGTGTGGCTGTTCTTATGTTTGATATAGTAGTCCTAAGTGGAAAACATGGGTGAGGAAAACAGAGTAAGACAGATTAGCAACCAGAAAGCACGAATGAGAATAGATGTTGAGACTAATTAAAAAAATCCAGGCCTGGATGTGAAATGACTCCGAACTACTGAGATTTTCCACCTTCTTAGGTCCATCTCCAGAATAGATTGTATCATAAATTGTCCCTGTCAGTTCTGACTCCTGTATAATTCCATTCCTACGAATAGAAAACCGTGATTCTTTAAACCACCAGGTAAAAGCAAGTGATTAACTAGTATGTTTTCATAACGTAGATCTCTGATAGTGATTACTAACAACCTCCATTTATAATATAGCATGTGTAGCGCTACAACCTTATGCTGTGCAGCGGTGGTTATTCTGCTCGCTTTTCAGGGAAATCTTTTTTCCTCTCTCACCCCCCCCTTTTTTTTTTTCAAATGAGTGCTTAAGATGTTCCTTTCAAAGATGTGTGCTGGCAAGTCACAATTCCGCTGAGGATGAAAGGTCCATAGCTCCAATAGGAGGAAGAAACTTGGAAAAATGGAGTTGGTGCGGAAGAGTGAACAAGGTCACTGGTGACAGTGCTCTGCTCCATCTGTGCAGGCACGCTCTTTGCAGAAGTATTTCAGCAACATGGTATTTTGGAACTCCCTTTAATCTGCCATGTTATTTTAATTCCCTTTTTTGGTTTTCTAAATAATTATTCATTTCTTTGGCTGCATTTGATAATGAAACCAAACATTCCTTTTCTCAGTCATTCAATATGGCTGACTCATTTAATGGAGAAATTAAATGCTCTTCTTGCTTGTAACCCAAGAATTAATTAATGCCTGAATGATGCTGGGGAAAAAGAAGAGTCTAGTGAATAGAGATGGAGAAGTCAGTGGTACTCAGCACTTCTGAAAATCAGGCCCTCGGTGCCTTTGACGGTGCCTTTGACTGAGTGCCTAAATATGGAAGAAACCAAAATTAGTGGGCACATCTGAAAATGACGACCTTAAAATCCTTGTGACTCTGTTTCTCGTTTTGCAAAATATGTATAAAAAATTACTTCACTTATGAGGTTTAAGACCCCAGATGCCAAAGGGACTACCCATGTGCTTATAGTTAAATGCTTAAATGCTCTTTTGGAGCAGGGTGTAATTCACTTATGTTTACAGAAAGCGTGGAGAACTCTGGTTGAAGGACATGCTAGAAGCATAAATTAGAATTGCTTAGAATTTTTTTCATTGTTGTTTTGTTTTCATTATTTGTTTTAATGAGGGGAGGGAAATCAAGCCACAATGTTACTTTTTTTTAGGTCTGGTACAAACTAAATAATGATACTAGATATGAAACTAACCTCGTTGCAACCATAAGTGCAGGAACTAGGCATGCGGGGGTGTGGGTGTGCTGCAGCACCTCATGATGTGAAGTGGCTTCTATTATATACAACACCCTTCACTATAAGACTTATTCCAGCACTACTGACTGTTTGCTTGCTATCCCAACCTTATTGTTGCAAAGATCAGGATGTTCTATTACAACATTAACCTGGCCTATTGAAATGTATAATATAATAAATGGGCAATAATTGAAATTACCCCTACTGGAAAAATCCCACACCATTTAATGATTTTTTTAAAATAAAAATAAATCTATAGAATTTAGTTGAGAGAACTTTTATAGAGCCCTATTAATTGTAATCTGACACACTGCCCTAACCGAGATCAAAATTTGGGCCACTGAACTATTCCTCATATAACTGTTATTTTTCTCATATCCCTGTTAATGACTTCTGTAAAACAAGTGAACTTCAGTTTCTAGGTCTGGCTCATTTTGATTTATGCATGCACAAATTTAAGGGGGAAATATTTTTCATTGTTGTTCATGTTTATGGAGTTCAAAACTACCTGAAATTATCTTAATCAAACTTTCCAAAAGGAAGTTTTACCTTTTGGATCAACATCAAACATCAGACAAATCCAGCCATGACAAATTGTGTCTGTTTCCTGATACTCTGCTGCATTCTGTCAGTTCTCTGCTGAAATAAGTGGAGTTTTATTGTGATGCAGCCAATGTAACACTGTGGAGAATCAGGCCTATGGTATTTGTGAGAGGGGGCAGGGACTTCTCTATGACAATGGCATGTTGTAAAGAATGTCAGTTACATCTGAGAATAGCCCCTTTTGGATGCTAGCACAATTGGGAAGATATGCTATGATGTATGTTTCTTTAAATTGGTGTTACTCCCAATCTCCTCCACATACACTGAGGGTATATCTAGACAGCAGTTATTTTGGAGTAACTAACATTATAGTGAAATAACATAGTCCGTGTCTACACCACAAGCAGTTATTTCAGCATAATGTCAAAATAATGGTGAGATGGAGGACTTCTTACTCCAACTCCTGTAACCCTCATTTTACAAGGAGTAAGAGAATTCAAAGGAAGAGTGCTCTTTCTCGGACTTTCTGCTGTGTAGACAGTGCCAAAAGCCGAAATAAGTTATTTCAACTGGGGATGTGAAGACACATTGTGCTATTTAAGGCGGCATTAAAACCCACAGTATCATGGATATCTTGTGACAGTTCCAAAAACACTAGGTCACATCCATGGCCTTGCCTTCTTTTCCCTTCCTGCAGTCTCCCGCTGTGCTATTGGCTCCATCGTGTGCCCTTGCTAACTTCCAAAATCCCATCTCTGGCTTTGTCGCCATGTGCAACTCTGCTTCTGTGCTGGGCTCCAGCTCTGTTCAGGGGGGTGGGTTTGTTTTTGTTTTTGTTTTGCTGCTCTGTTGCTTCCCTATTGTGGGGTGCACTGTGGCCCCAGTCTGACTGTGAACCTGCATGTGGTGATGGAACATGAGATGAGAAATCAACATTCCCATAGGATCTTCCAAAAGGGGGGGATCTTAGCAGCAAGGACCTAGAGGCAGGCTGGAGGCTACAGTGATCGGCAGGCTACAAATGCCTACACATATCAGCTGGAGGAGGGTGGTTCCAAGGGACAAAATGGGGAGTCAGTTCAAACCACAGTCCCATAATAATATCAACACTCACTGGCTCTCTGACTGCAAGGAACTGTGCATGTTGCTATGAGTTTGTAGCTTTAAACTCTGCCAGCATGGTCAGAAGACAATTTAACCTCTGGCATCAACTAGGAATGGGCAAAGAGACAAGCTAGTGCAGTAGTGCTGATTAATGCATCCTGAGGGGATTTAGTGAGGCACTTGGCTCTACACGCCCAAGAAGTGCATTAGCTGGCATGAAGGCACTACTTGGAGTGTTCGGTCATAAATATAAACCATGTTTCTTTAAAAAGGCCTTGCCCATATATTGTGGAATCATAGAAATGTAGAACTCGAAAGGCCCTTGAGACACAACAAGTGCAGCCTTCTGTGCTGAGGCAAGACCAAGAAAGCTTATACTGGCCCTGGTAGGTGTTTGTCTGACCAATTCTTAAACAACCTTTAGCAAATGGGGTTCCACAATCTCCCACTGAAGCTCCTAATCTAGAGTTTAACTACCTTTAAAATTAGGAAGTGCCTAAATCACCTTCGATGTAGAATAAGCCCATTACTGCCTGTTCTGCTTTCAATGGACGTGGAGGAAAATTAATCACTGTCCTCTTTATAAAAACCCTAAACATATTTGAACACCACTGCCAGGTCTCCCTTCAGTTTTCTTTTCTCAAGACTAAACATGCCCAGTTTCTTAAATCTTTCCTCATACATCCGGTTTTCTAAGCCTTTTTAACATTTTTGTTGCTCTTGTCTGGACTCTCTTCAATTTGTCCTCTTCTTTCATAAAGTGTGGCACCCATAATAGGAAACAATGCTCCAGTTGAGGCCTCACCAGTGCTGCATATAGCAGGACAATTACCCCCTTGTCTTACATACAACCTCAGAATAATATTCGCCTCTTTTACAACTGCATCACATTCTTGACTCATGTTCATTTTGTGATCCACTGTAATCCCCAGATCCTTTTCAACCGTGCTGCCACCTTAATTCTCCATTGTATAGTTATGCATTTGTTTTTTGTATTCCTAGATTTAGTATTTTGCACTTCACATTTATTGAATTTAATCTTGTTGATTTCAGAACAATTTTCTAAATTGTCCAGGTCTTTTTGATTTCTGATTCAGTCTACGAAAGTACTTGCAACTCTTCCCAGTTTGGTGTTGTCTGCAAATTGTGTAAACATACTCTCTGCTCCATTATCCAAGTAATTGATTACAATATTGAATAGTATTGGACCCAGGAGTGACCCTGGCAGGACCCCTTCTCACTTTGACTACTAACCAATGATAACTACTCTTTAAATATTCAGTCTTTCAACCATTTGTGCCATCTACCTTATAGCAATTTCATTTAGATCACATTTCTCTAGTTTGTTTATGAAACTGTTCTCCACTAGGCCAGTAAACTTGTCAAAGAAGGAAATTAGGTTGGTTTTGCATGAGAATCCAGGTTGGTGGTTTCTTACATCCCTGTTTTTCTCTAGATACTTACAATTTGATTATTTAATAATGTGTTCCATTATCTTTCAAGGCCTGGAAGTTAGACTGACTGGCATATCGTTCTCTGGTCGTCTTTTTTCCCCCATTTTAATGATAGGTATGGCGTTTTCTTTTCTCCACTCCTCTGGGACTTCACCCATTCTCTGTGAGTTCTCGAAGATAATTGTTAACAGTTCCAAGACTGCTTCAGCTAATTCCTTAGGTGTCCTAGGATGAATTTCATCAGGCCCTGCCAACTTGATTATATCTAACTTATCTAATTATCTCATTTAGCTTGTTCTGTCCCTATTTTGACTTGAATTTTTCCCTCCTTGTTGTTAATATTGTTTGTACATGTGGTTGCCATTCAGCTTTTTAGTGATGACTAAAGAAGAATAGGCATTAAACCCATCAACTTTCCTGATATCATCAGTCATGAGTTCTCCTTTCCTACTAATGAGAGGACTTTTTCCTTTGTGACTCTCTTGCTCCTAATGTATTTCAAGAACCTCTTCTTATTGCCTTTTATATTCCTCGGTAGGTGTAAGTGATGTTGCACCTTAGCCTTTCTGATTTTATCCCTATGTGTTTGTGCTATTCATTTGTATGTATTTTAAAGAATTTCTTTTCATAAACAACATATGTTTGCATAGAATTTTTAAAATAAATTCTTTAAAATGTGCATGTTTATTTAAATCCTTATAGCGCATAGTGAAAAAAGTATAGCTTAAGAAATGAACAAATAATAGACCTGATCTAAAATGACTCTTCCTTTAATTTATTAAGACTTCCTGGCTATATTTTTTGTACTACAGGGCTCAAGGCAGTTGCTATATTTTTCTTCTTCTTGTTTTTCTAGAGGGCTTACTGCAGCAAAGGCATAGCCCTGGATTTCAAATGCACATGCACACCCAGCCCTTCTGCCTGTTACTCATATACATTTCATATAAAGAAACTGGATTGGGAGATGGTTAAGAATAGGTGGAACCTGAATTGCACTTCCCTCATACACTGGCTAGCTCATTTCAGTGTGTGGGCAGAGTGGGGGGTTGAGTAACCTGCTATTGGTATAGATGCAGTACTAGATCGTTCCTCACTGGAGCAAGCAAGGAGCCAGGTAGGAATTTGTGGCTCTGTAAGTAATAATTCTCTCAGGCTATGTCTACACTGCAACACTATTTTGGGATACCGAGGTATCCAAAATCACTATCCTGTGTCTTCACAGCAAGCTCGCTATTTCTAAATATAATGAGTTTGCTATTCTGACGTCCCTGTAAACCTCATTCCACGAGGAGAAAGGGACATTGCGGAAGAGCGGATTATTTTGAAATTTGGCGCGGTGTAGACAGCACCAAAGTACAAAATAAGCTATTTCAAAATATGATTGAAATAAGATATGCAAGTTGCATAGCTCAAATTGTGAATTGTATTTCGAGCTATGGTGCAGTGTAGATGCACCCTCACTGTTCTGCTTCTGGGGCATTCCTCACTGTACTGCCCTTTGCTAACAAACTCTCACTCTAACCCAGTACTACAGTAATAAATATCCTCATGCCCTTACAAACAGATACTTCTCCAGTTGACATCCCCTGTGTTAATTGACTGCCCAGACAGTGGTACTTGGTAACATTTTAGTTTTATCAGATAAGACATGGATAATTGATTCAACTAAGTGGTTTGTTCCAAATACTTAGAATAATACTGACCTGGCTTTTCTCAGAATGTGTATTAGTAGTGGAAGAAGGGCCTTCAGAAGAGAAGAGAAGAGCAATGCTGGATTCAATATAAGTGAGTTACAGACTTTTTGTTACATATTTCTAATAACAAACAGGCTTATTCAAGTTTACCGTGGTAAAAGATGATTGAATATTGCTTCATGACAGATTATATAATGATGAGTATTGGTAGGAAAGAGCAAACATCTTGAGGAAATACAGTGCAGCAAGTGGCTTCTAGTTAGCTAAACATTATCTATTTAAACCACATCAAATCATAGAAGACTATTATGTTATCTTGGTCATCATTCAGCACTCAGTCATTCACAGTGTGAGTGCTTTGTCTAGTATAATTTTCAATGCTTCAAGCAAGAGGATTTCAACTACTTGCTTGGGAAACAAATCTACAGTCTAATAGTCCTCACTAGTGCTTATTTGGTCTCATCAATAATATTTAGGGATGCGTCTGAGCAATAAAGTTTGCATTTAAACTTCCCTTCGTTTATGTTTGATCTCATTTAATTTCAGATAATGTTGATTCAGTCTTCAGAGTCTCCAGGCTGGTTATATCAGCTATGTCCAGTCCAAGCTTGAATGCACAGAACCCTCTGCTGATCATTTCATGATCTCTGTTTGTGATGGTCTTCATAAGTCCATAATGACACCTTTCTACGTTATCATCAATCCAGTTAATGATGAAATCCCAGACCTACAATTCAGGAATGTAACGGTAACTTTGCTCTCACTCTCCAAAATTCTTAAAAAAATTCCCTCTGATACACTCAGATTTGAATTGGGGAGCTCTGCTAATAACCTGCTCTTCCTTGGAGCTGATCCCTCATTGCAGACCATAAGAATTCTCTGCAAGTAGGAAGAAAAGAATATCAAAGCTGAGATCCACTATCTGGATCAAATATAATTCTGTCCTAAACTTTTACACTAATTGGAGATGGGCCTGAGCTATAAAATTCTGATCCAGATTTTCACAAAGTTCAAAATGTTTGATTCTTGAGTTTTGTCCGGTCCATTACAGAAGAGGAGTCACCTGTAAAATTTGCAGCAGGACCTATATTATCCCAGATATTGCAGATGTTCACATCTCAGACATTGGTCTATCTCTACAATTAAGATATTAAATTCTTGTCAGACTCTTTCCCCCCATTGGCCCAAAATCAGTACTCAAATTAGATTAGGGCAGTAATTGTTTTTTATTGTTTACTCCCTGGCTCTGGCGACCATAGAGGTCCTTGACTGCTCTCACAATTTGTTCACACATCTTTCTGTCAAGGGCATATTTTTCCCATTTATGAGAATTCACATTAAGCAGGGAAATAATGAACAAAGGCACAGTAATTAATAACTTATCTGCATATGTTCATTATTAATTGTATTGCACTAGGGCCTAGAAGCCCTATTTTTTTTCTAGTACAAACACATGACGAAAAACAGATACTTCCTCAAATAGCTTGTTGTTAAAGTAAACGGAGTGTGTAGGTGATATTTGCTCCAGAGATGCAGTTAGTGGTCCCTCAATTTTAATTTTTACCGTGCCCTTTTCAAGTTAATGTCAACATTTGAGGAGGGGGTACATTGCAAAGAACAAAGTTGGGGGTGCACCTGTTTTGCATTCAGAACCTGTTTTACATGTAGAACTCTACATTTGCACACTTAACCAGGGCACGTGGCTGCAAAATGAGCATACACTCCCTTTTGTTAAGGCAGTCCTGGAGGCTGGCTTGTGGGTAAGCTGAATACTTGGCCCGACATGCTCTTCCACATGTCAGCTGTGCTGTCATTTTATTACTCATTATAAAGCAAATTAAATAATTCCAGATGCCCTGTGATATACAGTATTTGTAGTTTATTGGTAACTTGGATTATTGTATATTACAAAGCTTATAAGTGTGTTGTAGCCTGTTCTTTATGCTTTGTTGTGGCAACTGAATTTATAGAGCTATTTTTGGGCAGAAGAAGCAATTGACTTTTGTTGATGTTTATTTAAAGCTCAGACTTCCAAGAACACAGACATGAGCCTTAACTAATGTTGATTTGTACTTTTCAGTCCATACCCTGGAAGAAATTAGAGTGAGTCGCACTTCACCAGCGATAAGCAGAGACATTTGAAACTAGAAATGAGAACACAGAAACTGCCATACTGGTTCAGACCTGCAATTCCTCAAGTCCAGTACTTTGTTTCTGACAGTGGCCAGCACCAAATGCTGCATTTGGCATGTATTGGATAATCTGTCCTCTGCGTTAGGTCTCATCCTGGTCTCTATAACAGTCAGATTGGCTTAAACCTTGAGGCATTCACTCTAAAATTGTTGTTAGTGTTAACTGCTGTAATCCAGGACATTTTTATCCATGTAAATATCCAGGCCCTTTCTGAATCTTGATAAACTGTGAGCCACAATGTTAACATTGTACCATTTAGTGCAGTGCTGGACAAAATGTGGCCTGCGGGCTGCATGCGGCCCATTGGGGATCTATGTGCGGCCCCCTTCCCCTGCGCCTCTCCTGCATGGGGGGCCCTGCACCTCTTCCTCCCTCCCAACCCTTCTGGAGTGCTGTGAATCAGCTGATTTGCTGCATTCAAGGTCTGGGAGGGGGGGAGACTGGGGAGGGAGCATGAATCAGGTGATTCACAGCACTCTGGAAATGCTAGGAGGAAGGGGAAGAAGGAACGTGGCACACTCAGGGGAGGAACCAGGGAAGAGTCTGGGTGGGGGCTGAGGGAAGGGGTGGAGTGGGGGTGGGACCTGCAGTGGAGGGGAGGGTCGAGCAGCCCCTGACAAATGAGAAGTGATGCGCATTTAAAGCAAGGACACGTGTGAGGTGCATGCTGGTTACACACAACATTGCGAGAGCTGTGCACTCTCTCTGCTGCTTTTTGTTACTTTTGCCCGCAATTTAATTTGCCCTTAATAATGAATGGCTTTGTGTTGAAAAAGGCATGATGATGAAGAAGAATCGAGCACAATGTATTTAATCTCATTCTTGAGGTCATGGTTAGTGCACACGCTTGATTTCAATCTTGTGGACCACTGCAACGAAGGAGGGCGACTCATACGGCCTCTCGCTAGCCTCGGTTGCCCATTGCTGGCTTAGTGATTCGGTAGGTGGCACCAACATGGTGTTAAGGGAATCTCTACCACTGGAGTGGCCATCTTTTAGATGAGACCTCAGGCAAGTTCCTGGCCATTGGTAGTCATGCAAAATCCCCTCAATGTCTTCCCAAGACTGCAATAGCCCAGTGATCAGTTTGGGCTATTGCATTCTGTCTCACTAGATCCTTCCCCTAGTTTCACTTTGGTCTTTAGTAGATTTGGGTGGAAAACATTGTAGCCATCAACTTTTTCCCACATTCATATGGAAAAAAGATTGTTGGATCTAATTTGCAGAAGTGCAATTTCACAATATTTCCTTTTGGAAACAACAAAGTGTACTTGAGGTGGGACATGTTTTGTTGTTAGGGAAATGAAATACACTTACCGGGCTGCGGAGGCGCCGGGCAGGCAGGTGAGCAAAGTGGCAGATTTCCTTCCAAAGCTTAATCAAAAGTGGTGCATTCCTGCACTCTGGCATTTAATTTCAAAAAGGGGAATTACACTAAAATGAGGAAGCTAGTTAAACAGAAACTAAAAGGGAGAGTAATTAAACTAAAATCCCTGGAAGCTGCATGGGAACTGTTTAAAGACACCATACTAGAGGCCCAACTTAAATGTATACCCCAAATAAAAAAACACAGTAAGAGACCTAACAAAGAACCACCATGGCTAAACAGCCATGTTAAAAAGGCAGTGAGAGAGAAAAGGGCAGCTTTTAAAAAGTGGAAGTCAAATCCTAGTGAGGAAAATAGAAAGGAACATAAACACTCCCAAATTAAGTGTCATAATGTAGTAAGAAAAGCCAAAAAAGAGTTTGAGGAACAGCTAGCCAAAAATTCAAAAAATGATAGTAAAATGTTTTTTAAATACATTAGAAGCAGGAAGCCCACTAAAAAAGCAGTGGGGCCCTTGGATGATAAAGATATAAAAGGAGCGATCAAGGAAGACAGTGCCATTGCGGAGCGATTAAATGATTTCTTTGCTTCAGTCTTCACGGCTGAGGATGTTACAGAGGTTCCTAAATCTGAGCCAGCCTTTTTAGGTGACAAATCTGAGGAACTCACTCAGATTGAAGTGACATTAGAGGAGGTTATGGAATTAATTGATAAGCTGAATAGTAACAAGTCTCCGGGACCAGACGGCATTCACCCAAGGGTTCTGAAAGAACTCAAATGTGAAATTGCGGAGTTATTAACAGTGGTTTGTAACCTATCCTTTAAATCCACTTTGGTACCAAATGACTGGAAGATGGCCAATATAACACCAATATTCAAAAAAGGCTCTAGAGGAGATCCTGGCAATTATAGACCGATAAGTTTAACATCAGTACCAGGCAAATTAGTAGAAACACTAGTAAAGAGTAAAATTGCAAGGCACATAGAAGAGCACGAATTGTTGGGCAAAAGTCAGCATGGTTTCTGCAGAGGGAAGTCGTGTCTAACTAATCTGTTAGAATTCTTTGAAGGGGTTAATAAACATGCGGACAAGGGGCACCCAGTGGATATAATATACCTAGATTTCCAGAAAGCCTTTGACACGGTCCCACACCAAAGGCTTTTACGTAAATTAGGTGGTCATGGGATAGGAGGAAAGGTCCTTTCATGGATCAAGAATTGGTTAAAAGACAGAAAACAAAGGGTGGGAATAAATGGTAAATTTTCACAATGGAGGAGGGTAACTAGTGGTGTTCCCCAGGGGTCAGTACTGGGACCAATCCTGTTCAACTTGTTCATCAATGATCTAGAAAATGAGGTAAGCAGTGAGGTGGCCAAGTTTGCAGATGACACAAAGTTGTTCAGGACAGTCAAAAGCAAAAGGGATTGTGAAGAACTACAAAAAGATCTCAGCAAACTGAGTGATTGGGCAGCAAAATGGCAAATGAAATTTAATGTGGGTAAGTGTAAGGTAATGCATGTTGGAAAAAATAACCCAAATTACACGTACTACATGATGGGGTCAAATTTAGCTACGACAGATCAGGAAAGGGATCTTGGAGTTATAGTGGATAGTTCTATGAAGACATCCATGCAGTGTGCAGCGGCAGTTAGTAAGGCAAATAGGATGTTAGGAATTATTAAAAAAGGGATAGATAATAAGACAAAAGATATCATACTTCCCCTATATAAAACTATGGTACGCCCACATCTCGAGTACTGCGTGCAGATGTGGTCTCCTCACCTCAAAAAAGATATATTGGCATTAGAAAAGGTTCAGAAAAGGGCGACTAAGATGATTAGGGGCTTGGAAAGGGTCCCATATGGGGAGAGGCTAGAGAGACTGGGACTTTTCAGTTTGGAAAAAAGGCGATTGAGGGGCGATATGATAGAGGTATATAAAATCATGAATGGTGTGGAGAAAGTGATTATAGAAAAATTATTTACCTTTTCCCATAATACAAGAACTAGGGGACACCAAATGAAATTGATGGGTAGTAGGTTCAAAACTAATAAAAGGAAATTTTTCTTCACACAGCGCACAGTCAACCTGTGGAACTCCTTGCCCGAGGAGGCTGTGAAGGCCAGGACTCTATTAGGGTTTAAAAAAGAGCTTGATAAATTTTTGCAGGTTAGGTCCATAAATGGCTATTAGCCAGGGATAAAGTATGGTGCCCTAGCCTTCATAACAAGGGCAGGAGATGGATGGCAGGAGATAAATCACTTGATCATTGTCTTCTGTTCTCCTTCTCTGGGGCACCTGGCATTGGCCACCGTCGGCAGATGGGATGCTGGGCTCGATGGACCTTTGGTCTGACCCAGTATGGCCATTCTTATGTTCTTATGTTCTTATGTTCTTATGCAGAATGTTTTACTTTTCCATGAATCAGCATTTTCAAGCCGAAATATGTTCAGGCACAAAATACTTGCCCAGCTTGAATACTATGTGGTCTAATGAGTAAGCCCACTGTTTGAATAGCAAATTGCACATTATGCATAATTGAATGAATACTGTCTTACAAATAGCTCAATCTACAGGCTGAAATTTGTTAAGATCTGTGCATTTACCAAATGGGCTAGTCTTGCCTGTGTTTTGTTTGTTTTCAGTTGCATTCCAAATGCAATAACATGTGGATGTTAGAAAGGGTAATGTTGGAATGAGGCGGGGGAATCAATATTTCTATTTTAAGGGGAAAGAATTTGTCTTTGGAACTAGCCACAAAGGAAAAAAGAGGGAGTACAAAAGGAGAAAGTCAAGTTCAGAGGTGAATCTTAGGGTGTCTATGCTGGTGTGAGGTATACCTTCTTTTAGTTCCCTCCGTTGGTAAGTTACACCTACAGGTGCGTCTACACTGCACCATTATTTCGAGATAACTAGCGTTATTTCAAAATAACAATGTGAGAATCTACACAGACATTCTGTTATTTCAAAATAATTTTGAAATAATGGATGGCTTATTCCAAAATCTGTAAACCTCATTCTACAAGGAATATTGCCTATTCCAAAATAGCTATTGTGAAATAAGGCATGTGTAGATGCTCCATTGCTGCTATTTTGAAATAGCCCCTCACCAGGGCCATTCTAAGTTATTCCTCCCCAGTGCCTCCTGGGGCTCTAAATCAAGACTGCATGTCTATATTAGGGAAGCCTGCCTCGGACTAATTCTGAGGCTTCCCTGCAGTGTAGACGTGTGATTTTAAAATGAATAACTATTCTGAAATAGCTTATTTCAAAATAAGCATGCAGTGTAGACATACCCACATATTTCCACACTCTCACAAATTCATTTCTGAATGTCCTGAGAGTTATGATGGCATGCACAGGGACTGAAACTGTGTCTGAAACTGGACCAGTAAAAAAAGGAGGTAGATATTAGCTAATTGCAAACATAAAAGGGAGAGTGGAGTGGAAGGGGGGGAAGGAATATGCTTTTAGAAATGGCTTAAAATAAAATAAAATAAAATGTGTTTGTTAAATCTTGCTGTTTGTTGGGTGCGACTGTTGCAGAATATTATTTCATAATTCACTGACTCTAGTGAATGACAAAGACCACTGTAAACACTCAACATTCAAATTGAAAATTGTTTCTTGAGGCTTCCATGGCACAAAATAAAAGCTCCATATAGCCGGGCCTCCATATGTGGTTCTCAGCTGGTATAAGTCCCTGAATGAATTACATGAGAACAGAGAAATTAATGCTACACACATGGTGGCCAAACTTGAAAGCAAAAACTACAGCAGAGAATATGCTGTAGTGGATTAGGAAATATGTGAAGATAAATGGAAGCTGGAGTCCTTGTTGATATTATGCATCATTGATGCATTTCAAGGGATACACAACTATGATATTGAGATCACATGGGGAGAGGGTACGGAATCATTTTTTAACTGAACAATGCAAAGTAAGGGAAAAGGGAGAAAGTACAACAATGAATCCCCATGCCAAGTTTGGATATAAAATAGAAGAATGGGTCATTCTGTTTCCCTTTTTTAATCCTGGGATTTATTACATTGCTATACATGTATATTATAAAATATAAAGTTTGGAATTCAATCGTTTAGAACTGTGGTTCTCAGCCAGGAGTCTGGGGGTTCCTGGGGGAATACAAGCAGTTTTCAGGGGGTCTGACAAGCAGGGCTGGCATTACACTTGCTGGGGCCCAGAGCATAATGCCAAACCTGGAACCCTGCTACCCAGGACTGAAGCAAATTAGCTTCATGAGGCCCCCAGTAGCCTCAGTCCATTGTTCTGCTTGCTACCTTTTAATGCTGGTCCTGGCTCTTGTATGCAGACAAGGAACTGTTCAGGCAAAGGTGGGCCTTGGAACTTGAACCCCCATTTTAGAAGAATCCTTTTTTTAAAGAAATCTACTTGTATCAAGTTTGTACAGTTTTTATAGCAAATTACTCAGAAGCTTTTGCATTGCAAAAGAGTTGCAATTTCTTTTTTCATTCCAATCTAAGCAGAGTGGAAAGAAAGGGAGACTGAGAAATCTGTGTGTTAGTACTAACTTTTAATGAGCCCATACCTTTCACGTGTTTATGAAACTATGCAAAGCAGCTAAAATGTTCTCCCTTTTCTACCTGAGCAGCTAGTCAAATTTCAAGCATGTGCCAGTAGGAAGCAGAAATTGATGGAGTACGATGTTTTATTTGATGCAGTCTTGTTTATTAATAAGAAATGTGCAAAGACCTGCTTTTCCAAATGCAGAACTAACATCAGCAGTTTTTACCTTACAGCTCCAAGCTTCTTTAGCCAATAGACCTAAAAACTCTCTCTCTCTGGCTTTTTCCAGGGTCACACTGTGCTTGCTTTTTGTCTCTGCCTCTCTTTCTGTTCTTGCCTGTTCTCAGTTTCTATGTGATCTTTCTTCCTTCTCGGAGGCTCTCACACCCCTCATCCAGTGCTCCCATACCTCTCCACAATCTCCAATGAAACAAAGTTTTAGTTTCTGGGTTGATTCTCTGAGGTGTTCTTTTGGGCCCCTTAACAGTATCCTGCAACTGTCTTAAATGAGTCACAAAACAGTTTGAACAAGGTCTTAACTCAGCCCATAACAAAGTTTCATCCAGCTCATAGTGATAAATAAATAAAACAAATGAAACCCTCTTAATTCATTCAGGAGCATCAGTGTTTCAGATACGTAGTGCTGTTAAATATTGAGGGCTTCTCTACATTGAAAGCTTACATTAGCATAGTCACATATCTGAGCACTGTGACAAATCCACATCCCTGAGGTTACGTCTACACTGCAACACTATTTCAGGATAGCAGAGTATCCCAAAATAGCTATCCCGTGTCTTAACAGCAAGCCTGTTATTCCAGGCTTGCTATTCCAATGTCTCTGTAAATCTCATTCTATGAGGAGTAAGGGACATTTTGGAATAGCGCTTTATTTTGAAATTTGGTGCAAAGCTATTTCAAAATAACATCAAAATAAGGTATGCAATTTGCGTAGCTCAAATTGCATATCTTATTTCAAGTTACGGTGCAGTGTAGATGCATCCTGAGAGACAGAGCTATGCCAGCCTAACCCTTGCAGTCAATGGAACAATTCTCTCAATTTAGTTACAGCCGCTCGGAAAAGTGAATTAATTACTCCCATTAGAAAACCCCTCCTGCTGCTGCTGTGACTATAGGGAAGTACTAGAGTGGTACAACTGCAGCTCTGCCGCTGTAGCACTTCAGTGTTGACAGCCTACACGTTTTGGAAGAGATGGAGCTAGTGACAGAGCTGCTATTTGAATAATGTCCGTTCTGTTACTTGAATACATGTTTGTCAAAACTGTATATTCTGATGCTTGGGGAATCTGCTGATTCAACAGTTGAATACTAGAGAACTATCAAATGTACCCAATACAAAGAGTAGCAACTGATATACATTTTGACCCCTGTACAAGCCATGTCCTTTCAAAAGACCAGCATTCCAGTAGCACACTCTGTAGAATGATGAAACGTTTTACTGCAGCAGAAGGCAGAAATGGTGTCCCTAGCCTCTGTTTGCCAGAAACTGGTAATGAGTGACAGGAAAGGGATCATTTGATGATTACCTGCTCTGTTTTTTCCCTCTGGGACACTTGGCTTTGGCCACTGTCAGAAGACAGGATACTGGGCTAGATGGACCTTTGGTCTGTTGTTATTGTTCTTATTTTCTTAAGGCAACAGTGAAAGGGGTAAGACCGTGTATTATCACTTTGCATTTTGTGTCATCCTAAAGTGTGATTTTTTTTTTCAGGGAATGGACCTTGTTAGATTTAATATTATGTACTTTTAATGCAAAGATAGTTGTGTGGAAGAGTGGACAAAGTACAGTGCTGGGAAGCATGAATGGTTGAATTGCTGCAAGCAAATTGTGATGTACTCAATCCTGTTTATTATTTGAATTAATTTTTCTAGTTTTTGGCAAGTTTTTATCCCTAAATGTACAGATTGATCATGAGCAATTGTAAATATTCACTGTTTGATAGGTGTAATTAAAACTATGCTGGCTAGTTGTGACTGCTCATATATAAGATGAATAGTTTTAGATTTTTTCCCTATAAGGAAAGAGGTATGTTGTGTGCTCAGGAGTAAGGTTTGACAAAGGCTTTGAATGGAGCAGTGTAGGCAATAGTAACAGATATATAAAACTTGTAAGCTTTAGGGGCAGTGGTTCTGTCTTTTTGCTTTGTATTTCTACAGCTCTTAGCACAGTGGTGTCTTTATCCATACCATGATTCTGGGATGCATTAACAGGTGTGTTGTGAGCAAGACACGAGAAGTCATTCTTCTGCTCTACTCTGCTCTGATTAGGCCCCAGTTGGATTATTGTGTCCAGCTCTGGGCACCACATTTCAAGAAAGATGTGGAGAAATTGGAGAGGGTCCAGAGAAGAGCAACAAGAATGATTAAAGATCTAGAGAACATAACCTGTGAAGGAAGACTGAAAGAATTGGGCTTGTTTAGTTTGGAAAAGAGAAGATTGAGGGGGGATATGATAGCGGTTTTCAGGTATCTAAAAGGGTGTCACAAGGAAGAGGGAGAAAAATTGTTCTTCCTGGCCTCTGAGGATAGAACAAGACGCAATGGGCTTAAACTGCAGCCAGGGAGGTTTAGGTTGGACATTAGGAAAAAGTTCCTAACTGTCAGGGTAGTCAAACACTGGAATAAATTGCCCAGGGAGGTTGTGGAATCTCCATCTCTGGAGATATGGAAGAGTAGGTGAGATAAATGTCTATCAAGGATGGTCTAGACAGTACTGGGCCCCACCATGAGTGCAGTGGAGTCGATGACCTCTCGAGGTCCCTTCCAGTGCTAGTAGTCTATGATTCTATGTGCTAAGAGTTGTACACATACAAAAGGTATGTGTGGGGTGGGTGTAGTTTGCCCTGTCCTTCCGCCATTTGAGAGATCTCCTAAAATGACAGCAAGGCAGCCTGACCAAATTTTAGTGAGAAGCATTTCAACCTGGCACACACAGTCACAGTGTAGCTCATGTTTGGCTCCACCATCAAGGTGACCAATCCTTAGATTTAAAAATCTCAGGACTTTTACTTCTGGGAACCATTCATTTTATTCAGCTAACCTCACTGGAAACCATCCACAAATTGCAATCCCCTCCAGATTCCACATGAATGGAAAGCCTCCCTAGGCAGGCTGAGAAATGTAAATAAAAATAGTGTGACTGGTATATGTAAACCACACTCAGATGGACAACGATAATGTGAAGGGTTTGATCTTGAGCTCTCCCCCAAGGGGTGAAGGCTTTTTAAAAAGCTCTGTGGCAGCCTCAAGTGAGATCACCTGGCCCTAATTGATTTATAGCAGCCCCATTTCCGCTGCTCCCACTCCGACTGTGGTAACTCCAGGTCAGCTGTGCCTGGCTACCCTGAAGTAACCCTTTTCTAATTAGCCAGGGCAATTTCTGGTTTCTAGAGCTGCCTCTCTCCTCTTCTAATCTAGCCTTCTGGCCTGGCCCTGTCACACCCCCTAAACAGGCAATGGGCCAGACTCACAGCATGTTAGGCTGGATTCCCATTCCCACTCCAACAGCCCACCCCAGTTTTGGTGGGTAGAGTGGGCTGTTGGGACAGAGCCAAGAGAGTGCCCCAGAGTCCTGCACTGAGCTAAATCCTGGGAGCTGGGAAATGTTAACCAGCCAGCAAGCCTCTTCCCTAGCTGGCCAGTGGGTGTCTGAGACTTCCATGGGGAGGAAATACCTACTGTCCCTTGGTGAGTATCTGCCTCCTTTGCTATTGGGGCTGCCCCCTTTTCACTGCTGGCCCCATCAGGTTCCCCCCTCCATTGCTGCAGGTGACTGACATTGATGCCTGCCTTCCTCTTACTATAAGTTCATAGGGGATATGTCCATCAGTGGTATTAACCAAGATGGTCAGAACACAACCCCATCCCTAAATCTCTGACTGCCAGAAGCTGGGACTGGACAATGGGAAGGATCATTTCATAACTGACCTGTTCTGTTAATTCCCTCTGAAGCATCTGGCACTGGCCATTTGTGGGGAGACAGGATACTGGGCCAGATGGACCTTTGGTTTGACCCAGTATGGCTGTTCCTATGTTCTCTGAGTATCCCATGCATAAACTGAGAATGCGAAGGAATCCATTCCATGTTCTTCAGGGACTCTGAGTGTAAAATTCTTGAGACACCTGAGATCATTAAAAATGTATCAATTTAAAAATCTACTTGACTTTATTTTTTGTACTTCAGTCAGCTCTGACTGTGAACAGTTTCCCTTGGGTTTCTAGTCCCATGCCAGGTTCTCATGCCCTGTACCAGTGCTGCTGCTCTGAGCTCACAGCACTGCAGAAGAATGAATATTTAACTTTTTTTCAAAGTGACTTGTTAATTGAGATATTAAATATTTAATGAGCCTTTTCCATTCAGAAGGGAAAAGCTCCTGCAGTCCTTTCTCAGGCAAAACTCCAAATGAAGCAATTAGGCCTGATTTGCTGTTATGCAAAAACCCCTTTATGCTGTACTGGCAGTCTAATGGTGACAGAAATGGGCAATACACCCTCTGCAGAGGACATCCCTGGCTTGTATAGTGCTGGTGTATGGATTCTACCCCAGATCTGCTCCCAGTCCTACTCCTAAGTCCTGGTATAGGGGTTCTGTCATGGGTGAGTCAGGGAAAGGGTTATGACTAGACTGCACTGTGCTGTAGCTATTGTCTGATTCCTAGGACCTGATAGGAACAAGAATAGAAGCTAGAACAGGCTAGAGGCT
Source organism: Pelochelys cantorii (assembly GCA_032595735.1). NCBI lineage: Eukaryota > Metazoa > Chordata > Testudines > Trionychidae > Pelochelys > Pelochelys cantorii. Next base: position 50,830,533 of record CM064334.1, read on the forward strand.
GCTCTGACTTACCCCAGAGGTTAGGCAAGCCCTGTCTGCCCCAGAATACAGGGATCACAAAGGTGCTTTAAAGCCACTTTTTCCCCATTCCTACCCCAACTTCAGGAATGGAGGAACTGAGAATGGGAGTCAAACGGAAAAGGGATTTAAAAGTTGGCCCATTCAAATGGATGTGAAACTAGGTATTCAAAGATGTGTTTACACCTCTGCCACCTCCCAAGCTTTCCTTCTATTGCTTATCCACATGGCCTTGAGTTTACGAATCTCTAATGCTCACTGATGTTCAGATGACATGTTGCCTGTGCCAGGATGCCAGGATCAGGCTGGTGTAACCAATCCAAAGGTCTGTAGCTACGCTGCAGCTTGCGTCCAACATTCTGGTTGGGAAAAACTGCTCTGTCATGGTCCTTTGTGAGAGCATGTGCTTCATAGCTGTATTTTTCTAACACTCCCGTTCCACTCAAGTAAAATCTGTAATCAAAACAGATGACACTTCTAATTTAGTGAGGCCCTCTCTGATAGCACTGAACTATAGCAATTTGAGTGGGATCATCAGTTCACATTTCTCTTTCCAATTAAATGACAAAAACTAGTTTATGAATGAAATCAAACCAATCTACTAGACGAGCTATGCAAGAAGGTATCTGCACTGTTTATACACGTTTGCTTTTTCGGGATTTGAAATTAACCAAGCAACATATGAACAAAAATGTCACCGCTATACTGGGTTAAACACTCGTTTGAAAGGGGAGGAAAAAACCCAAACCCCTATACTGGGGCTATATACAGTATTTTGTAAAAAAAATGTGTGTTTATTGGGGGGCAGGGAGAGCTCCTATAACACAGACAGATTTTTCCCTGGATGAAGGCAGTGCAAGCAAATCTGTGTGTGCTTTTAGACTTCAGCTTCCAGTTGTGGGGAGGAAGAAGCCCGCATAAACCTATTTAGGGAATATAATGCATTCTGACCCACTGTTATTTCCCCTATCATCTGTACCAGGTCCCCCCTACAATTGCAATGGATTTGCCTGGTTATCTCAGTCAGCCCTGCTCATACCTGCCAATGAGGGGGAAGAAGGGCAATACAAAGGGGCCTGGAGCTCCTGGCCACCACTACTGCCAGTAGTGGCCAGAGCCTCAGACCCTTTAAACTGTTGCCAGAGCACCATGCACTGTGCTCCAGGCAGCACTGACGGCTGCTTGGGGAAGGCACGCTCCAGGTGGCGCTGAAGGCTGCCTAGCTCCAGCCCTGCCCCTTCCACCTGAGGCCCCACCCGTCCAGGTGCACAGAGCAGAGCCCTGTCTCTCCCGCCGCCCCTTGCCCAAGGGCCCACTAAGACTGTCGGCCCCACTGGCCCTGCTTAAAAGACTTGCCCAAACTTTGTATTCTGTCACTTTCCCCTGTGTGCATCTGGTCTTGGTGTCTACAAACAACAGGAAACCAGTGTTTCCCATATTACTTTTAATCTTTCAGCATCAGATGGAGAAAGAGTCCTTGAGAGGAGTCTCTTGGGAAATGTCCTTTGATATCCTCCAATAGCTTTCACTCTGGCTTTAAAAATTCCTCATTCTCCTTTTCAGGAATATCTGACACTTGATTGACTTCTCCCTCTTCCTCTCGGTAATGGAAGGTGACATGTGCGAGCTGGGGCTTGGCACTTTGAATACTGAAGATCTTGATGTCCCTTGTCTTGCACTGAATTTCTCCATTGTTGCCCTACCCATTCACGGATTGATATTAAATGGAGTCTACAGTAGAGATCTCAGTTGGTGCAAGGAGCTGAACTTTATCACGACCTACAGATTCACAGCTTTCCCTTGGCTGAGCTCAAGCCAGGTCTGAGTAATGGAACTTTGGCTTTCCTTTACTGGCTTGTATTGTTCATACACTTCCACTGCATCAGAGCTAGGTGGATTATATATGATTGCACATGTACAAAATGGTCTCCTTGGTCTCAAAGTGTTAACACGCTATTACGAGACTTGGATTAATTACAGCCTCTCTTGTGGCCTGTTTTGGAGGAAAATGGTCATCTGTTCATAGGATGTTTTGTCTTTACAGAACAAGACTTTTAAAAGGCTGGGGTCAGATCCTTGGCTGTGAATGCTTAATAATTTTCATTTATCAGCTTCACAGCAGAAGAGCTTGCCTCTGACATAGCTAGATTTACATTGTATGGGCTGCGGATGTCCTCTGCTGGAAACCCAGTTCATTGCAACAAGCTCGATACATGCTTAAGCTTTTCAGACTCAAAGAGAGAGGATGATTGCATTTTCCTTAATATTGTGCACGCAAAATGAGCTCGGGATTTCACTTCCAAAACAAAAGCACTGAGACCATAGTAACAGCGTATAGAGTACATGCTGCATAGAATGTATGGCGTGCTTGAAGGTCAGCAGAATGGTAGTTTTCTGCAAATAGAAGGAATAATTGCACAAATCTTCCTCCTCTGCTCCCCCGTATTTTCTAACCACTTAAAGCTTCCCTACTGATTTTACAGTTTTCCAGAAGAGCTTGCTATTAAGAGGATGAAGGTGTACATACCCTCCACAACCCAAGCCAAACCAAAGGGAAATGAAGTGCAAGAGAACTGGCCAGTTCATTCTGTAGCTTAATCATGTGATGGACCCAAAGGCATCTCTGAAGCTGCCAGCACAACTGCCTCTAGAATCTGCTAAAGAACCAGATGTTGCAGATAAAGTACATTCCACAGCTCGGCATCTGTGTCTTATTCTTGCCAAGTGAGGAGGAGCAGGGTGTGGAGGAGAAGCAGTACAAGTTTGTGGGCTATTTGGCACCCCAACAGCCCACAAACGGTTATGATTCAAGCTGAGAAACCAACCACAAAGATTTGTTTAAAGTGTATGTTCAAAATTTGTAAAGATCTCATTTAATTTTTTTAAACTATCAAGAGTTGTTACTATTATAATTATTTGGTAAAATGAATTGAGATATAAAAAGAAAGGCCTTGGAATGGGGAAAAAGAAATCTCAAGTTTGTGTATAGATTAAATGTGATTTGCAGCTATAAGGGGGAAAAGCCTTATTTTTTGCAAACTTAATAAAGTTACATTAGAGTAGGTACAGAGCATTTCCTAGAATCTTATGCATGCTATTCCTATAGTCCCAAATGGAGTTGACTATTTGAAGGAAGATGTAAGATAGATGTTTCAAGCTTATCTGAATTTTTATTTTACTTTATCTTAATTTCTTATTCCCAGGAAAGACTGACAAGCTGAAAGGGTCCTTTTCAATTATTTAAATGTATTTTTCCATACATATTTGTTTTTAAGCTTAAACCAAAATTGACTGTGATATTTTGGAAGGGTTGGTGGGGCAATTCCTCAGCTGATGTAAATTGTCCTTGCGCCATTAATTCCATTGAAGTCATGGAGCAGCTAAGGATTCAGCCCAATGATCCCAGCTAAGGATATATCTGGATTCAGTCCATTGGAGCTTTCTCCAATGGCGCACATGTGAACATATGCATGTTCCACAGAGTGACTTCAAAGAGATGAATACATCATTTGGATCCATGTCCTCTACATTGTCTGGATTGTGCACTCCTGAGAAGCATAATGACCCTTAAGGAACTTGTACATAATGGCAGATTCCATGTTTGAAAAAACTGAGACTAGTGCAAAATAGTTTCCAGAAGCTGATTTATCAGAAAATAAGTGTATTTTGCAAAAAAGGAAGGAAATATATCTGTATGTTCCATATATACCAGAGCCATCCACAAAACACAATCCATTGCTCACTGTCCCCTAAAAGTAAGAAGTATGTTCAGCTTTTATAGAGTGAGTGAAAAACCTTTTATAGGTGTGGTTGCATTTGACTTCTGTTTTCTTAGGCCTCCTTTTTGCAAGCTGTGCTCTACTAGCAATGGCCCATGAGGGAGTGGAAACTTATTGGCGTAAGTGTCTGTAAAGCACAAAAACATTTTATCCCAGCAAACACAATATAGTTGGTGAATAGCTATTATTGGAATTGGAAGAGCACATTGTGAGTACAGGAGATACATCTAAATTAAAGAGAGAAGCACTTGGTTAGAGTGCTGCCTAAAAACTGTCGTCAGAAAGGGAAGGAATAAGCCCCTGTAAAATGTTTGTTGCTGCACCTATTGCAATTGCTTAGCATAACTTTATTTGTTCAATTAACCTCTGAATATTTTTCAGGATTTTTTTCCCTTTAATGCTGTTTTAAAATTCCAGCATATTCATATTCTCATCGCATTCAAGTCCCTTTTGAATTTGACAAACTCTTCATTTATTTTGTTTCGTGTTTTGTAAATCAATCACTGTCCCAATGGTGGTTAAGTCCTTTCCATGAAGAATCAAATCCCATATCTCTTCTGTAGCCAGCTCACTCACTAAGGGTATGTCTACACTAGTCCCCTAGTTCGAACTAGGGAGGCTAATGAGGGCGACCGAAATTGCAAATGAAGTGCGGGATTTAAATATCCGGTGCTTCATTAGCATGTTCCTGGGCGGTCGCCATTTTGGAAATTGACTAGCCTGGAATAACTGCCTGCGTCTGCACGTAGCAGTGAAACGGGATTCGAAGTAAAGCCCTTAATTCAAATTAGCTGTTAAACCTCATTCTAGGAGGAATAACAGCTAATTCGAGTTAGGGCTTTACTTCGAACTCCTGTTTCACTGCCGCGTGTAGACGCAGGCAGTTATTCCGGGCTAGTCAATTTCCAAAATGGTGACCGCCCGGGATATTTAAATCCCGCACTTCATTTGCAATTTCGGTCGCCCTCATTAGCCTCCCTAGTTTGAACTAGGGGGCTAGTGTAGACATACCCTAAGGGTAGAAGCATGGTTTAGTGGATGGGATGCTAGATTAGGATTCTGGAGACTTTGATTTAATTCTCACCCTAGCCACATACCTCCTATGTGGCCTCGAGCAACTTAATGCAGTGTTAGCTGTGGAAGCAATGCTGAATTAGACCCATGATATCCATACCTATTTTAAATGACCCCAAAACACATTCAAGAAGCTGTCTCAGTTTTGCCTCTGATATGGAACTCCCTAGTGGTCTCCATTGGAGCTCACCAAACTTGGATGGTGATGAACTATTAAGGTGGAGATTGTTCATCATTGAATGTGCATGAAGAGAAATAATATCAAGAGCAGCCAAGTGGGTCTCTGTTGCCATGAGCCAATGTAAAAACGATCATATCCTAAGGCTATCACGGCTTCTATTGAAATCAATTTGAGCATGACTGGGACATGGGTACCTGGGTCCCAGATCTTGTAGTTGTACTTTGAATCCCAGTGGCTTATGTCCTTTTGGAGATGTATGTTTTATTCTAAGTTTTCAGGGTCCAGTTTTCCCCCCCTTTCTTCCTAGAGGAATGATGCTAGTGCATGTGCATGATGACACAGAAAGCCTAGAGGATAGTTTTACCATCCAGCTGACAGATGGCAAGCAAACAGTCCAAGGGACACTTTATATCTACATCATGCCAGTCAACGATGAAATCCCTCATCTTTCCAGGTTAGCTATTTAAATGACATTGAATGAAAAATGCCTTTAAGAAAAAACTGCATGCAGTAGCCAGGGAAAATGTGGTTTCTTTCTATTTGTTACCAGTTTGAATAAATGGTTGTTAGGGAAAAATATAATTTTTCGTGTATAGTAGTGGCAATGAAATGTAGCCTGAGCCAGAGTTTTATATATATGAAATTTTAAGGACTTGGTGAAATCCTGGCTGCACTGAAGTCAAGGACAAAATTCCCAGTGACTTCATTTAAGTCAGAATTTCACCCTTCCTCCTTCTCCTCGCCTGCCCTCTATCCCAACCCACAATGCATTTTCCATTTTCCTCAGTTTCTTTTTGATAATTACTCCCATTTACTGCAGTGTGTTGAGATCACTATAGATGCTCTTTAGCAGGTGGGGCTGAATCTGCTCTTATGACATGTTTACACTCCCACTGACTTCAATAGGTGCTAAATGGATCTCAGAGCACATAACTTGTAGTGACCAGTGCTCTGAATATGCCTTTTGTGAGGTGCTGTTGCAGCTGTGTTTTGGTGGGGCTGACAGACTCGCCAAGCTCCTGGGCAAGGCAGGTGTGTGTGGCTCTATACCCCTGGAGGGGGCGGAGCCTGGGTTGGAAGGGGTGGGGCTGAGGTTAGCTTCCCCCAGGAAGTCTCAGCACTGCCTGGAACATGTCATGCCTATCCCAGGCAGCCCTCAGCACTGCTTGGAGCACACTATGTGGGACTCTGGTGGCTGGGAGTCCTAGGCCCTTTTTAATCACTAGGTCCCGGGGCAGTTGCACCTTTCCTCTCTCCTCCCCTCTCAGCAGGCCTGCTATTCTTATAATGTTGTTAAGTTCACTCCTGCTCTGACTGGAGAGCAATAACCTCATTTGTTATAGTCTGTTAATGATCCTGCTCAGACCACAACATCCTTTTTAATTTGGATATATTCTTTGGCAATACAGTTTGGTGCAAATACATAGAAAAAGCTAATTTCCCACCCCCCAAACAAGTTTATTTATATGTATCTGGGATTTCCTTGTACAAAACCTGAGAATTAAGCTTACAAATATTAAGGCCACATTTCCCAGTTAGGGTACCTAATACTAAATTCAGTGTTTAGGTGCCAAAATAAATGGCCTGATTTTCAGGAAAACACCTACAAAATTGACTTCAGTGCTCAGACTTCTGGAAATCAGTTTGTTCAGATGCCTAATTACTATACCTAGTGGAAATATTTTTCCTGGAAAAAAATGATGAAAAATACTTTTTCCACGTAGCTTTTATAAAACCAAAAAACTCAAAACAAAATAAAACAACAAAAGTTTGTAGTTATTGGAATCTGAACATGTTTTGGTTGACATGAGCTGACTTTTTTTTTTTTTTTTTGAAAGCTGGAGATAATGTAGGAAAAAATGCAATTAACTTTTTTCATGAAGAAAAAGTAATACATTTCCTGACCACTTTTACTAGTTGCAGATTTAGATGCCCAACTCTAGGTATCCACATTTGAACACTGAACTCAAAACTCTAAGTTAGATATACGTGCTGATTTTAGTTTGAAAATTTGACCCCTAATCTAAGGTACATGTAGCTGTCCCTCTGGTGTATGGGGTGGGGAGAGACAATGTGGAATGTTCCAACAAGTATGACTTCCATGTTTGGAGTGAAAGTTTGAACCTTGTGAAGTTAATGGCAAAACTTCCATTAACTTCAATGAGGATGGAAATTCACCCCTTGTCTTCCAAAGCTGTCTAGGCTCTGAGAACAAAATACAATTTGTTGACCTCCACAAAGACAAGCCATAACACAGTATGGTACAATTAATAGTCTCTGTTCAAGAGTCTATTCAGAACCCATCCAAGTAATTGGACTTTATATCAAGTCCTAAAAGGACTGTGAGGAGAAGTTTGGCTTTTCCCAGTAGTGTTACAGACTCTGTTTTTGAGTTTCCATCTAAGGAAGGGCCTGGCAGTGGTATCGTATGCTCCATAAGAGGGTTTCAAAAGTTGCCAGACACGTTGTATGAAATGTGAATAGTGAAAAATAAATTTCATAAGATGAGTACAAAGTAAAGGATGATCTTTCATTTTTTGGACTGACGTATATAGGAAGAAGGATGGTCCAGTGGTAAGGGTATTCGCCTGGGATATGAGACATCTGGCTTTAATTCTTTGTTCCACCATAGATTTTCTATGTGATCTGGGGCAAGTCATTTTGTGTGTCAGTTCCCATCTGTAAAATTGACATAATCGCAGGTGTGTTGAGTAGAGCTGGGAGTGAAATGCTGAACCAATCCCATGAGAATTTTTGAAATTTCAAAACCTTTTTCTGTTCTGAATCAGGGCAAAAATATAAACACTCAAAACTTTTCACAAACTGAAAACCTTCCCAGCCCTTCCCTTCTTTCTTCTCCCCGAAATGACAATGGAATGTATTTGGCCCACTGAAAAGTTTAGTTTCAATAATTTCAATGTTTCATCTTTGCTTTAATCTTTTTAAATGTCATACATTTTATTTTCCTTAAATTTTGTTTTAGCTTACATTTTGAAACAAAAAGTCATTTCAACCTAATAAATGCAAGATTTTTTGATTGAGAAAATTTTGAAATGGGACATTGCATTTCCAAAATGTTATCAAAATGGGAACTTCTCTGAAACCAATTATTTCCCACGAAGAGTTTTAATTTAAACAAATTGGCATTTTGTGATCCAAAAAAATTCCTGATCATCTATAGATGTGAGGATAAACACTGTGCCTGATTTTCAAAGCATTGATTAATTAGCTCAATGAATGTGTAAAAAATGTTCTGATTTTTTTTCCCTTAAAAGCTCCCTGGATATTTGGGACCCTTTCTGGCATTCTTCTCAGAGAAAGAGTTCAGCAATTCAATTCATCTTGTCCTTCTCCATAGTGAAGCAGCAAACCGAGTAGTGCTCAGTTTGGTACTGACTCTCCACATATTTGAAATGGCCTTGGCTACATTCCCAGAGCATCGCATGTGTATTTTTAAAATTTTCATAGATGTAGTAAGCATCAAACAGCTACAAAATGGCAACTAGTCCCTGTTTCTGCCAGGATTTCCTCTGGGGCTTACCTGTTCCAAGTATGCAAATCTTTCTCCTCTCTGACAAAAACAGGTCTAACCTTTCCTCCCAGACTTTCAGGTTATGGAGCCCAGAGGTAATGGAGATTTATGAACCCCCTTAAATGTCACAATGTAACATCTGAAGTTTGATGGTACAAGACCGTACTGGCCTTTGGTCAAACAGCTCTCTGGAGGAGCTAGAATTTGGAGCTTCCCAGAGTATCGAAAGTTGCTATCAGGAAGCAAGGGACAAACTTTACCAGTTGATCTATGGAGGCCACATCCAGCCCTGTATTTCCGATTTTTAGTGATTTGATGCATTTAACCATTTTTTGTCTCATGGACTCTCCATTACAGTTGGCTGTGATTAATCAGATTTATTTAGAGTTCAAATTAATTGAACAAATAACTTTAATTTTTTTTTTGTTTACATTCTGGGGACTGAGCATGACTACAGGTCGAACCTCTGAAAACTGATAATTTCCAGTCCGGCAACATCTGTGGTCTGGCAAGACCATGAATGCCCCTGGACCAGAGAGCCCAGGAACCTAATAGTAGCAGGGCCAGCAGCCTGGCTGAGTGCAGTGGGACCGGAGCTCCACAAAAGTGCTGGGCACAGGCTAGAGAATCCCAGCAGCCCACGGCAGCAGGGGCCAGAGGAAGAAACTTGGCTGCCTGCTGGAGCCTTGGCAGTGCAGAGCCGGGGAAATCTGGCCACCCCTGGCAGCACAGGGCCAGGGAACTGCAGGACTGTGGAGCCAATGGCTGGAGAATCCCAGCCACCCATGGCAGCACGGGGCTAGGGGCCAGAGAACCCCAGCAGCACGCAGCAGCGCAGAATTGGGGAAACCTAGCCACCCACAGCAGCGCAGGGCCAGCGAACCGCGGCAGCCTGGGGCCGGGGGCTGGAGAACCCTGGACACCCGTGACAGCCTATGGTTGGGGGGCCAGCTGCAGCAGGGTGGATAGCCTGGTGGGGTTGTTGGGGACCAGAGACGGCCAGTTGGCTTGGGACCAGTGGCTGGGGACACCTCCCTTGGTCCGGAAAAGTCTCTCATTCGGAACGGTCAGGTCCCAATGTTGCTGTATCAGGGAGGTCCAACCTGTATTCAAACTGGAGCTGTGCGGCTTGCTCATGATAAATCAGAGGATGCAGATGACATTGTTTCTTTATCTGTGTTAGATAAAGATGGAAGGACTTACACCAACCAGTTTTTGTGAATCCTTTACTCTTGTAAGTGGGTACTTACTGACATGACTAATCCTATTGATGATAATGAGATTACCCGGAGAATGTGTTCACCATCATGAGTAAGGGCTGTACAACTGGGCCCTGTGAATTTACTATACAAGTCCTGATGAATGCACATTTGACATTTCCTTTCTGCAAAATATATGTCAGAAGAACCTAACCACTTGAACGTCTGTGCAATGCACACACAAAAAGAATGTGGCAGCAGTTGAAGGACATTCATTTTAAAAGCACTCAAAAATTGCAAAAAATGTTTTTTTATTATTCACCTTTGGACTCATAATAGGACTGAAAATTCTGCTCTTTCATGCCTGTTATCTTAGGAATTATATGGCTTAATTTGCCCCTATGTTTGTAATGGAGAGCAGTGTAAAAATAACAATTGAGTTTTGAGAGATCTTCTTCCAGCAAAGGAGAGACATACAATGCAAACTCGTGCACTATCCATAGCCTTTGATTCTGAAAATGGTCATAACTCACACATTGACATAGGGCAGGACTTTCCATTCAAGTACCGTAATAAATGTTTGTTTAAAGATAAAACCCTACGTGCTTGATGCTAAGACAAGGTTGTTCATGCCTAATAAATTGGAGAAATTGCTCAAGAATACTTCATCCGTATGAAAACATGAGCTCTGTACTGCTGCCAAGAGAAGTGAGACCTGTGGTCTCATGCTGAGTAAAATCATAGTCATACAAATTAGAGATTCCCGGGTATGGATCTCTCCTAAGCACAGTTTTCCTGAAACGTGAAAACATTCTAGGGAAATTACTCAATATTACTTGGTTTTTTTCAGCCAAATATTCCCCATTTGGGTATCTTTATCTTTTTGCATAGCTGTTTAGCTTATCAGCCACTGTACCTGAGGTTGAGATACCATCTTTAGTAGGACCCTTCTAAATTCACGCTCTATCTTGGTCAAGTTCATGGTCATAGGAGTTTTTTTAATTGTAAATGCCATGATTTCAGGGATATAAATGTCAAATGTCACGGTGTGGTAATTGTAGGGGTCCTGACCCAAAAAGGGGTTGGCGGGATTGTGGGTTTGCTAACTTGACTTCTGTGCTGCTGCAGCTGCTGGTGCTGCCTTCAGAGCAGAGCAGATGGAGAGTGGCAGCTGCTCCCTGAGGCTATGTCTACACAGCAGAACTATTTCGGGATACCTCCAGTATCCCAAAATAGCTATCCCATGTCTTAAGAGCAAGCCGGGTATATCGAAATATAATGGGCTTGCTATTCCAACGTCCCTGTAAACCTCATTGCACGAGGGTTAAGGGACGTTTCGGAATAGCTCCTTATTTCAAAATAAGATCGAAATGCCAATTGCGTAGCTTATTTTGAGGTAAGGGTGCCCAGCTGTGAAGGCAGAGCCTCTGCAAACAGTAGTGCAGGAGTAAGGATGGCCTGGTATGGTAGTGCTATCCTTAACTTCTACGCTGCTGCTTGCAGATCTGGGTCCTCGCAGCCACCACTCTCTGGCTGCCCAACTCCAGAGGCAGAGCACAGAAGTAAGGGTGGCATGTACTATTGCTGGTGGGGCACTACCTTCAGAGCTGGGAGCCTGGCCAACCATCTTCGATCTCTGGCTGTGCAGCTCTGAAGGCAGTGCAGGAATAAAGGGTGGCACTACTGTGATTCACGTAAAATAACTGTGATCTATTGGGCCAGCACCTCAATCTGAGAAACACTTGTATCTCCCAGGAAATCTGCATAGTATGGGGGGAAAGCACAAAAAAGGCCAGATTTCATGGTGGGAGGGACACACCAGATTTCATTGTCCATGATGCATTTTTCTTGACCATGAATTTGGCAGGGCCTTAATCTTTAGATAATTTGAACAACAGAGCAACACCATTCCACTTCAAGGGAGATATGGGAGAGAGAAAGCATGGGCAGGAAGGCTTGTTGGCAGCACCTTTTGTGGTGGGTGCTGTACAAACACACAGAGAGATTCCGTGCCTTCCTTCCCAGATTTTCCACAATAAAAAATAGGGTAATCTCCTTTCTCAGACCCCAGATGTTCACTTATATGTCCAGGAACTAACCATCCTTTCTGTCAAGCCAATTCACTGATACTCTTTTTAATTTTCTATTTCCCTCCCATCACGTTAATGCTGCTGCTGCTCTAGTGCCATCCTGACAAAGTTCCTGACCTCCCAAAGGTTTTGGCCTCATCCCAGGGAGATAGCCATGGCTGGACCCACGGTGATAGCTACTGGGATGCTACTGGGACTGAGACACACACTGGCTGGACAAAGGAATTGCTTCCTGACATTTCTATTTTTTGTGACCAGTTCAGAAAATTAACATGTCCCCCACCCCATTGCACTGATCTGGGCTTAGTGGTATGTAAAACACCACCTTGGAAGCGAGTAGCTGCTGTGCAAGACAGAGACATGGTAAAGTGCAAAGAGGAACAGGAATTTCAGCTCACAGTTTATAGTTGCACAATGCCCATTGTGAAATGATGTGAAGTTTACTCACCTGGTGTCCCCGTTCATGCCTTCCTTAGGAATACAGGTGTGGAAGCTGAAGTTGATGAGAAGGTCATTTCTGGTCTAGCATCAGACGTAGAAGACAAAGAATCTTGAAAAGATAAACTCTGTTACATTGTCAACAATGTGCCAAAATAAGGAGATCTAAAGTTAAAGGTGCTGATGTCTTTCAGCGTCCATATATATTTTTTTCCCATATAGAGTTCCCATTTCCCTCTGAACACAGTATTCACACACCTGCCATGGTCCACACTTAACCTCTTATATTGTTTGCCTTTATTGATGATATAAATAGCAACAATAAAACATAAACTGCAACCAAATGTTCTCTGATTTTGGCTCGTCCTAGGCATTCACTCTATAGGACCTCTCTTTCTCATCCCCTAATTCCCTTTACCTCAGAAAGACATGGAAATCCTTTTATACCCTTTCTGAGTTAAAGCTAATAGAACCCTCCCAATCTGATATCAAGGCACGTTAGTAGACATAACCCTACATCACTGTGCAGAGTCTTAGCATCTGAAATTAGGATATGTCAGTAGAAAAATGTCACCTGTCGATCCTGGGTCCTAGAAACTGACACTTTGCTATATGACTTTTTGAACCATCTCTTGTTATGAAACATTTTAACTGACTTATTTTGGTGCACTAAGCCACTATTATGTCTTCTTCCTCTCATAATTAAGCAACTTGAGAAATCCATCGAGGTCAATACATTTTGAGGATCCTTATATAAACCAGAATGTAAAGTGGTCCACTTATCTTGCCATCAGAATCCAGTAAAAGTCAATCCCTTTACGTGACATCTCTACAAATGGCATTATGTCATTGTATAATATAAGTAAGAAATTGTAAGGTTTTTATGCAATGCTATGAAATGTAATGAGTCTCATATAATCTGCTAATATAAATGGGTGTGTTGGGGGGAGGGATTTTAAAAGTAGAATTCCATCTTTTGGGCATCTTGTATGCATGAGAAAATCTAGCTCATAGAAATATATTACAGTGTATTTCAGCATATGGATTTTTTGGTTTTGCTTTGCTATCTGGGAATGCCCAAAAATCATTTCAGGAGTCACATCGTCATGCTTGACAATTTTTCAGTAAAATTAGCAAAATAGCAAGAAAATGGAAAATTGTGGTACCAGTTAGGATGACTTTATTCGTTCTTGGGTATGCTATGGCACTTTAACTGACTAGATACTGTTGGTACCTGATAGATGAAGCAAAAATGTTGTAGATTTTTTTTAAAAGATGGTGTATTTCAAAGCTCCAAGTTTTGCTTCCTTAAAAATGAATGTATACATAATTATATCACCAACCTTTTGAATTGTTCATTTTATAAAGGACTGTGACCAGAAGCTCTGGTCTCCCTTAGCAAGGGCACAGAATTAGGGTAACAGCACCAGAGGGCAGGTAGGCGGGCTCCATGGTATGATCAACCCATCAGATGACAGTCTCAAGGGGATCTCCGTAACCCAACCCAACACACGGCGATCATCTGAATGAGGTTTTATGTTAGAGCTGGGAATGCCTGAGTTATGTCAGAGTTGAATATGATTTGTGTAGCTGGGGAAATAAGTTCATTGCTTCTTTAATGTTCAGTCTCATGGACATAAGCAAACATGTTTGTGAATAAATATGTATAGTAAGGATTAAATGTTCAAAATAATAAAAACATACATTCTCTGGGAGACAATTTAAATTACAAGCTCAGCTTTTTGTCCTGTCTGACAAAACTGGTCAGTAATGACAGCAAGCTGATCAAAACTAGATGAGTGAAGGTTATAATAGGCTATATTCATTACATATATCCATTCTAGACATTGGATTGGAGCAAGGATAATCTTTCCCTAGTGATTGTGTTTAACCAAATCAAAACTCTGTTCAGGTGCCACAACTGTTCACTATAGCATGTCTGAACTACCTCTTACAGGTCCTAATATTCAGAGTTGAAACCCAACATATTTGGGGGTTTTCAGCATTACTGCCTCTTCTACAATATGCTAAGTTCTGCTTGGACAGATGAGAGACAATGCAGGAACTTGCTGGGTTGGACGATGCTGAGGGAATAGCACAATGATCACTGGGTAGGGTAAGTTATTAGTCCTAAAAATAGAGTAATAATAAATGCATGCACAATTAACTTGTCCCTCTGCATTTCAAAAGAGCAACAAATATGGTGGCAGCACTGCAAGAAGAATATCATTTGGTTCAAAGTGCCTGCTGTGATTGCTGCTGGCCTAGGCAGACTCCTACCCTCTTCTGCTCTTCTATCCCATCACCAAAGCAATACCGTCATGTTCTAACATATTCTTGCTACCCCAGTCTCTCCCTCCCTTTTCCTGGGCAGGCTCCAGACACTTGAAAGATTCTTCTCTAGGTTGCTCCAAGAGGTAAGTGAGCTATTGTAACCCTCCTTTCAGCAGTCTCCCAACACCCCCCGCAGCCTCATCTACCCTGTAGCTCTTCATAAACATAGAGTGGTCAGTTGGGGGAAACATTCACCTGAATCCTTTACAATATTTGTCCTCAAAAAATGTCTGGTCTTGTTCTTATTTCATCATGTACCACTTCGTAAAGGTAGAAACTGTTTCTAGTATGATGGAGACAGAAGTTTGTAGATGCTACAGGTTTGTGCAAGGTGCACACAATATTACATAATGCCAATTTTCAATGGCCAGGACAATTGTGAAGGAACCCTGGGGTGTGAAGCTGTTGTTTGTGGTTTCTAGGCTTGTGATTACTGAAATTTGACTTAAACTAGAGGAAATTAATCTGGAAGAAGAGTAGCCTCTAGGAGAGAGGCAGGCAGGGAGGGAGGAGGATAGAAAAGAAAAAAAGGAACTATGGTACCCACCTTAAGAGCCCTGTCCACTTGCTGAACAGCAAAAGCCCTCATGTGACATCCTCAGATCCTGATGTTTGGAAGGGAATTTTACTACTGCTTATTTAAAATAGAAATGAGCTGTGGAGAGCTCAGAAGCCATGTTGGCACTTTTACACACGTGTGGCCTATATGAGCAAGGCATACATACCTGAGACCAAGCAGACTAAACATCCTCAGAAGCTCCCTGCCTCCACCCGTGTCTTTCGAATGAGTTGTTCTAGAGCGGACGAGACTTTAAAGATTTTTCCGTGGGTGATAGGTCCCAGCTGAGCGAGTCTAATTGTAGATAGAATTAGTGTGGCAAAGAGTTAAAAAAATATAATCTAGTAATGAGACAGAGTGTGGGATGGAGTGGGAGGGACTCCAATCCACTGATAGACTAGACCACTGTCAACTGCCTTTTTTCATCTCTTGCTCTGGGCAACCCATTTCTTTTTCCTCTCTCGTTATTTCTTTAATTGTCTTTTTCTAATATCTTCTCAGCATGATATCTAAGTGCTTTGTGCCTTACCTTTGGCAGAAAGCCTGCTTCTGGCTAGCTAGCAAGTACAAATAGAAACACCTGAGTGTCAGCTATGAACATTACAGTGTGCTACAGTGGACCCATCTGCAACACTTGGCACATGCCAGGGATTTTTATATGTGACTGGCTGGGAAGTAAGCAGAATACAAGAGAGAGACAGAAGGGTCTGTGGGTGTCCACTGGGCAGATTGTTTTGGCAAAGGTGCCAACTAGGATTAGGTGGAACAGTCTGGCTTTCTCCCACCGAGTGCGTTCAACAGAAATGTCCAGGTTGATTTCAGGAAATGGGAGGAGGCAGGTTTCCAGATGAACAGTCATAGATGTGAGCATTAGTAGTTGTTTCATTTCTGGAGAGAATAAAGTTAGTACTCCTAATAAGACATCGGACAAGAGCCGTATTGCTCATTTCTCCATTGCATGTATCAGGTCTTGCGGATTGGCCCATGTGTTAGCTGTGGAAAAGGTGCCCCAGTGGGTTTTTCTTTTTGTGTGTATACAGATCCAACCATTTCATTCTGTTTTTCGGGCCCTGTCATCTTGGACCACTCTCTGTCCTGGAATGAATTTCACTCAAGAGGATGTGGACATGAGCCTCCTCTGGTATTTCCATACTATTATCCTGGGTCCAAAGAGTTGTGATAGTTTTTGGTTTTATGTGACAGATGGGGAGAACAGCTGCCCATCTGAAAGCTTCTACATCTCTATTAGAAATGTGGGCAAAGGTAAGAAATGAGCCTTCAGCAATCCTGGGGAGATTTAGCCCGGTGTATCCAGTTCACCTAAGTGAAAACTGCAGTGTGTTAAAAGGGAAGGAAATGTGCCTTTCCCCTTTATGTGGCACTGATGTGTTTTAAAATGCATGGGCAAAGTTTGTAGCTCATTTCCTCTGAAGAGGCCAGCTCCTCCCGGCGTTCTGATGAACAAACTCATTAGAATAAAATCCATTATGCGCATAACTAATGACACAAGTTGACAAATCTGTTGACAATTATGACCACATCCCTCATGCGTTTAACTCAGAACTCATTGAAGTGGCCAAGAGGAAGGGAGTTCAGTCCAGAAGTCTTACAGCTCACCAGCTCCAAGTGCAGTGGTCTGAGATTATTTCCCAACTGGATTATAAAACTGTTCTAAGTGAAGGTTACGCTCAAGGTCCAGAGCACAAGACTGTGAGCTGTCCTTGGGAGACCTGAAATCTCTATTTAGAAAGGGGAGTGAGGATTTCTGGCCTCTTCTTTTTCTAGCTGCATGGGGGGAAAATCACACAAGGCCTGTTCCAAGTACTGTCGCACGTCCTTTAGAAATGAATAGAAATCAAATTGAGACACCGGAGTCCTCAGAGTGTTAAATTTTACTAAATTCTTGCCAGGCGACTATAATTTATTGAATGTAGGTTTTATGAAATAGTGCTCCTGTCAGTGAGAAATTGGCACAAGAGAAATGGAGGCAGCTAATTCTCAGGGGGTCCTTGTTGGCAAAAACCCTCTATTGAGTCCTCATGCTACTTGTGCTCATAACTGCTGAAAAACCAGGAGTGCCATCTGCAAACTGTGATTCATAAACACTCTGTCAGTCTGCCATGTACCCTGACATCATGAAATAACAAGAAGCGGCATTGTAATAAAGAGAGGAGGTTTTCAGTCGACCAATTAAATGCATCTAATTTATTTCTGTTACAGCTGAGGCTTTATTTATTAGTAAACAGCTGCATTTGTTACACTTTTTTTTTACTAGGAGTGTGCCAACTGGCACTTTTGATAATCCATTAATCCTAAATAATCATCTGGGTACTTCATGGATGGTGGAAAAAAACCAGAAAAGGTTATTAAAACTTAAAATGTAACCTTGCAAGTAGGATGGAGGATGCAATCCTGCAGTTAGCCTTCATGAGTTATAGTGATATAAAGTTAGCAGGCAAACTTGTGTGCAAAGTATACACCCTCACCACGTGCCTGGGCAATCAACTGCAAGGGAGGTAAATTCCATGCAAGATCTGACCCCATGGATTTTAAACATAGCTTGTATGTGGAGAAGGAGCATTTTGCCTACTGGTTTCCCTTCCCTCCCCCTTTCTCAATGCTAACTTGATTCTCAGTAAAGCTAAGAATCTGCTAATTGGTTGTCAAAGACTAATTAGATATTACAAAAAGTTTGTGTGTATGTGTGTGTGTGTGTGTGTGTTATATATATATATATATATATATATATATATATATATATGAAAGAAAGAGTAGGAGAGAGAAAATAAGTTTGCCTTTTATAATTAGAACTGAAAATCCAACCTCTCCCTATCTTCACCGGTGTGTGTTAATTGAGCTCTAGGACTTTACAGTGTATTTTTAATGCTCTCTCCTTTTTAGTGCTCTGGAAAGCTTTGCAGTTAATGAGACAATAATATGTGCAATTGAGGAAAAATGCAGTAAAATAGGCAAAGGCTTGTGCAATTGGTGTGTGTGTTGGGGGGAGGTGGGTCTTTCTTTAAACTAGGGTCACAAAAGTAGTATAAATCCATGAATTTTTGCTCCTATGCTCCCTCCACCCCCAATTGGGAATAATATTTTAAAGAACTGCTTTACTATCTAAAAGGGGGGAGCCAATACTGTGCCCTAATGACAAGTATCTAGGCTTGATGCAGGAGTAACTGTATGAAATTCTCTGGCTTGTGTTATACAGGAGGTCAGACGAGATGATCTAATGTTCCCTTCTGGTTTTAAAATCTATGAATCCATTAAGAGTCTTTCCCATCACCCTACCATTCTAATCTACATTGTGATAACTGTGCTCATCACCATAGTATTGGAACACTTTCCAACAGTGCCTTATGCAATGTGACTAACATCTGCCATGTGTTGTTTGTTCCTTCATCCTCTTCCCAGGGGGAGAAGTGTGTGCAGTGGAGTGTCTTGTTTTTGTAGGGTGTTTAAAATATATATCTTGCAGTTTATTTTTAAAGGCATTGCTCTTAAAAAGAGGTGGGCACACGTAGATGTTCTGTATGTGACACACGATACATTTCATTTTTCAACTATATTGTCCTGTTTTTCACCTTCTCTCTTCCTCCTCTGCACCATTCCCTCTGTACCTGCTTTTAAACTGTCCCCTCTGCTCCTTTTGTCATCCTAATTTCTCTGTTCCTTCTTCCACAAACCCACCAATGTTCTATTTCAAGTGGAATGTTCAAGCCCACGATGCACGATGTTTGAGCAAGTTCATAACAAAAGCCACACAAATCTCCCCCAACCCTGGCAGAGAGAGAGAGAGAACATAGAGAGGCAATTCAAACCTAATAGAACTGTCAAGAAGCTGCCTATAAAAAGGCTGAGTGGTGAGAATGATTTCAAGTGTGCAGATGCCTATGTAAGAGAGGCTGGGCAATGTTGCCAGTCTTGTAAGTTTGACTGTGTTTTATCATTTATTTAAAAAAAAATACTAAAACCAAATTCTGCCATCCAATAAAAATGACTTCACTAGGCATCTAGTGCGAGAATTGGAATTCTGTGTCATTTTGTACCCTTTGTAGAAGTAGAAAAAGAAAGCGATAAGAACAGTAATTTACTGAATGGTCCAGAACATAACTGACCTCTTTATGTTTTCATCTGATTTAAATGTAGTATTATAATTCCAGATGCTACAGTATTATGCTGCAAAGATATTTTAAAATAATTTTTGATGACGTGCACCGAAGCTATTCAAATTGTGAGTGCCTAAAGTGAGTCACCTAGGGTCCACTTCAGCAAACAACTCTAGCGTGTCCTGAAGTCAATGTGGTGCACATACGTGCTTAAGGGCTTTGATGAATCTGGGCCTTCATTCCATAGTTGAGACCTACCTAGATGGCCTAATATTCAAAGGTGCAGGGCACCTGCAGCGTTTATAGATTACAGTAGAAATGTGAACACTCAGCATCTCAGACTTCATCCCTAGAACCTTGTCTGCACTAACAGTTTTGGGGAGTCTCCCACAATTGCACAACTCATGTGCAACTCCACTGGTGCTAGCATTGATCAGAGCGCTACGCTTGGCCAGCTGCTGGCATTCTTAGCACTGCTAGTACTAGTACTACTCCCAGAATGGTTTTGATAACTTGATATGGTCAGAATACGCAGCTCCCCGACAGCAGCCCAGCAATGGAAAGATTTCCCCAAACTGCCAGTTAGCCGCAGCCTAGACCTCAAGTTGGGCATCTCAATGTAAAGACAGCTCCTGGCCTTGAACCTTTCTGCCTTATTTTTCCTCTTCTGTAAAATGTGGATAATGGTGCTTGCCCAGTTTGCTGGCATTTTGTGGTGATCGATTCACTAGCATTTGAAAAATACCATATACATTTTACAAAGAAAACTAAATTCCTTAGTTATTTTAAAGACTGGCCAAATCCTCAGCTTGTGTAAACTGTCACAGCTCAATGGCCTTTAAATGAGCAGCAACAATTTACTTAAGTTGCAGCTCTGGCTTGCTACAGCTAAATATCTGCATACACTTATACTTGTTACCTCTTTGCCCTCTATTTCCCTGCACCCCCCTAATGTTTATCCTTTAATTTGTTTAGTCTTGTCTTCTATTTAACTAGAGCTCTTTAGACCAGAGGATGTGCCTGTCTTTGTTAGTGAAATGCTTCGCATACGTGAAGAAATAATAATATACGCTAGACAGAACACACAACCCTCCAGTGGCTGGCAGCCTTCTGTCACCACAAGTGTGGATACATTTTTTTAAACATTATCATTGGCCTACAAAGTGGACTTGGGCAACTTCACTGCCCCATGCCTCAGTTTCCCATCTCTAAACTAGGGATAATGATACTGATCTTGAAAAGTGCTTTGAAGATCAGTATATTGATGATGCTATCTATGCTGACACTATCTACGCTACAATGTAGACACTATTTACACCGATGGGAGGAAAGTCAGTGGAAGAATTCTTTCATTGACCTACTGCTGGCTACATGGGGACTTAGGCTTACTTAACTATACTGCTCACCGCTGACTGATATAGGATAACTGACCTATTTTCTAGTGTAGAACAAGCCTTGGTGGCTTTGCCCTCAAATCTTCAAGGTGCCCTTATGCAGAGTGGTGTTATCACAGTGGACAAGAATAAGTTATGCTGTGGGGACAAGGTGAAAAAATTGTTTTATATGCCCATTCAAAAATGTGAAGTCCTTGTGTAGGTCTCACAAGGTCTGATTAAGGGATAACACAGGGGAGGGGGCCTGAATCTCCTAAGTTTCAGGCAAGCTCCCTGATCTTAGGACCATTCTTCTCCTGTTAGCTTTGTTTCTTTCTTCCTAACTTTGATCTTTCTTCTCCCACTCCATATTCTCTTTTGGAAAAAGCCTGGAAACGGTGGCTCCCCGACTTCAGCTGAGCTTTATGGATGTATTAACATTCTTTCCTTGATACAACATATAACTGACCCCCCCACATACACACCTCTCTTTAAAACAACTTTAATGATATGACAGATGCTAAATGTTCCAAGTTCTGCATTTTCAAATATATGTTCCAAGAAAGAGTTGTGTGGTGATGAGAGGTTTTTTTAATTTCCAAAAATTGATTTCAAATGTTGGTTACATTCACTTTATAAAAGCAAAAAACTAATTGTGCGTATACTATGTGGCTAACCATGAATAATGTCCTAAGAAATAGTCACTTGCTGAATGTATATAGTACGTACACAACATCCAAGTGTCCCATTGATTTCAGTGGCATACTAGCACAACACAACAGATGCAGCGGGAAGCCGGCAGTGTTGGTTTTCATGGTCAATAACCAGGAAACGTTTTAGGTGAAATTGAACCATCAAACTGTTTTGAGAGTGAAGCAACAAACTTTGAAAGTGCAGCAGAAATGTAAAAAAAAAAAAAAAAAAAAAAAAATTAAATCTGCCATCCCCACTATTGCTAACTGACTTGCATGTATAGTAGGAGCTCTGTTGTACATGAAAGTCAGCTGGCAACATTGTAAGAAGGTAAGAGGCATGAAAACTGCTGGCTTGGTGCTAGAAACACCCTGCTTGTCTGTTATCATCAACATGTTAATTTGCAGCAGTGCTTTAGGAAATATATATATATATATATATATATATAAAATGTACCATAAAATGTAAAGTTTCTCTGTACTTCAGCCTTTGGATTCCTCATGGTGATATGAAGATCAGTCATTCTGAGCCCTGGGACAGTCCAAGATGCCAGTCTCCATTTTTGTTCCATTGTTGGCACCCAGCTTATTATGTTGTAATTTTAGCACTTTCATTTTTTATAACCTAGGAGAGTTGAGTGGATGTGCTTGAACTGTAACAGAGGGCTGTGAGTTGGCAAATTATTTCTACTTCTGATCCTAGTTGTCCAGCTCCTCATGTTTTTAATTTATTTTGGCTGCTGTTTTGTAAATAGGTGAGAATTGTGGTGATCCTTCTGTGCTACTGTGACATTTATAAAAATAAATCTAATGGATATGGAACCTCTGTTCCTGAGATTATAGCATCACATAACACTATCAGCTTAAAATGCAATGGTGTGTTTAGTGCTTAATTCATGAAGGCATTTTGTCAATCGGCTCATTTGGGTCTATTAACTTAATTGTTCTTTATGAACAAATGGGTCACATTTGCTATCTCCATAAAGAGAGAATTTCAAAGCCAGTTTAAATATTTTGGGGAATTCATGCACAACCAAAAATATGCACACATATGTGTGTGCACACATACTGAGTGGAATCTCTATATAGAATGGATCAGATTTGAAGTGAAAAATCAGAAGGCGGCATGTTTTGTTTTTAAAAACAAATGCTTCTGGATCTGTATGGTTGTATTGTTGCAAATGTTATGTATACACTTAAGTTAAAATTTCTTTGTACTGTACTATAAAATATAGTGATTTAATAGAGGAAAATCCAAAACCTGGCAAGCTGAAATAACAACAACAAAAATCCTTTCCCAAGCTGTTTTGATAAAGTTCTCTTTGTTAAATCCCCTACAGTGCTTTGTGCTTCATTTCCCTGACCTTTCCCTTTCTGTACAAAAAGCTGATCCCATCCCCTTGGAATGTAAAAGGATTATCCATCCCCCCCACTTAATTTTTCTTCCTGGTATTTTTTTAAAATTATTTTTAGGTGACATTGTTCTACTCACCAAACCTGTAACTTTAACAGAGGGTGACAGGGTGACCTTGACGACAGATGTTCTTATGGCAACAGATGGCACTAGCAAACCCGAGAAGCTGCTGTATGCCGTCTCTGTGCCACCTGTGCATGGTCAGATTGAGTACATCAATTATCCCAGCGTGCCCATTTCCAGTTACAGCCAGTTGGATGTGGTGGCCCAGAAGGTCTGATATGTTCATGACAATAGCCATGAGGCTAGTAAGGATTCATTTAGGTGAGAAGGATTCCTTGTTACTCTCCAATGTATTTAAAGACCTTGAGTAGGTTAAGGGTTAAATTTGGTTCTCATTTACTCCCTGCACCATGCAATAAGTGCAGTATTTTAATGACCGATATGATTGTACAGAAAAGACTGCCTCAGTAATATCATGGTATAATATCAGTACAGTATAGACATATTTTTATAATTTAAGTCATATGGCCAAAGGTAAAAGGAGACAGGCATGCTTAGTATTGAGGGATACCTGGATAGACAGACTTTCATAATCAATTAGCATGTGAAATCAAAATAGGACATTTAAGAAGGTTTTTTTCCCCCCTGCCCTTCTGAAGATCTCAGTTGGCAGGACAAGGAAAATAATCTATTTCCCATCTGAAAAAATAGTTGCTCTCTGGTCAGTTTCTTCCTCCTGAGGAAAAAATATGGTAATACCGTCTGAAATTATCGGTAGAACGTAATCCAGATGGTGGTGCCATTTCTAAGAAAAAGCATATGTTGGCTATAATGATACTTAAATATAATGGTTTTATTTTTCTCCAGTGGGTAAAAAAGGCACAGAACTGGGCTGTTTTTTTATCCTATGAATGGAGGGAGAGGCAGGAGATTTTATCTTCCAGAAAGATGTGGTAAATTCAATTGATAAGAACCTGCT
This sequence comes from Pelochelys cantorii, assembly GCA_032595735.1. Classification (NCBI taxonomy): domain Eukaryota; kingdom Metazoa; phylum Chordata; order Testudines; family Trionychidae; genus Pelochelys; species Pelochelys cantorii. The sequence goes on from CM064334.1 coordinate 50,854,310, forward strand.
GTAAAAACCGTGCTCCGGTGGAATGTAAATTTCTGAGCAACTCTGCCCAGTAAAAAGGCAGAGACTAAATTTACATCCCATTCTAGAATATCATTTTGTGTGTGTGTGTGTGTGTGTGTGTGTATGTATTCATTCTTAAGGGGTTTTTGTAACATGTTTTTATTTCCAATCTGCTTTAAAAGTTATTTACACTCCCTTTGCAGCAAAATGGGCACTGTAATTAATTTTTTTCTTGCTATGATTAACTATGAATAATTTCCTTAGAAATGAGTCAAATTAACAGGGGGAAGAAGGAATCAATAAATCATTAAAGGGGCTTATTTTTAAGTGGGGTTAAAACCACCATTAAATAAATCATAGACTCTAAATTATGACCCACTTGGATATGGGAAAGAATCTCTTTTTTTTTCTACAGCCCCTTTGCACCATCCAGGAGCTGTAATGGAGATCAAGCCATCGGCAGAAATCACCCCCAGTACAAGGGGGTTCCATGAGTTGCTATAATAATATCTACATTGCTGCTCTGAGCTTGGGCTTTCTTCAAAATGTGGATGGGGAAAAGAGGGCTAAAAGGTGCATTCCATTTTTAAGCCAGCTTTTCCTTTAACCTCACATTTGCAATTATTTTTATGAACTATTTTCCTCCATAAAAAGATGCATAAAGTTGAGCCAATTCACCACTGATGTCTGTGGGCCCAATTCCCTGCAGGTCACTTGAGTTATGTTTGCTTATGCCCGTGATAAATGTTTCCCCAGTGTTTTGTATTCCAGGCCAAGACTGTCAGCTGGTGTAAATCAACAGAACTGCATTTACTTCAGTTGTGTCATGTCCATTTTACACTGTCTCTTTGGAATTTTAAAGTTCATAATGGTGCTTACTAGGAGTCTCCTTATATTATAATGTGCTTCTCTAACCAGAATTGTGTGTGTGTGTGTTTGAGAGAGAGAGAGAGAGAGAGGATTTGGTTTCCATGGGGTAAATCCTGGTCCCTCTTTTGCAGATGTGGAATGTTTTCTCACAATGGGACTGGTATAGTTCCTCTGAACAAGGTATGTGTGTATGTGTTGTTAGAGGCCCTATACAAGGGGGCACACACCCTCCCTCTGTGGCACAAAACTCATTTCCACATCTGTTCCACAAGTAGGTACTGGGATATGCAGGGGACTTACTCCTTTCTTTGAAAATTAAAGTCTTTCAAAACTGTAAAGCCCCATGTGCTAACCTGTACCAGTAGGCCCAGTGTTGAGCTAAGGGAGCTGTGAGCTGCTTTCTCCCCACACACCCCACGTGAAGGAGTGACCATGCATGGCACTAGGACTCAGACACCCTGATTCCTTCCCTGCTTCCCCCTTGCTCTAGAGAGAGTTGTAATTTATTTCTAGGATATACCAGCAATGAATACATAAGAACACCATACTGGGTCAGACCAAAGGTCCATCTAGCCCAGTGTCCTGTATTCCAACAGTGGTCAATGCCAGGTGTCACAGAGGGAGTTAACAGAACAGGCAGTCATCAAGTACCCAACCCCTGTTGCCCATTCCCAGCTTTTGGTAAACAAAGGCTATGGATACCATCCCCGCCCATCCTGGCCAATAGCCATAGATAGATCTGTTTTTCATGAATTTATCTAGTTCTTTTTTGAACTCTGTGACAGTCTTGGCTTTCACAACTTCCTCCGGCAAGGAGTTCCATCTGTTCACTGTGCATTTTGTAAAAATTCTGACAATTCCATGGTGCCTCAACTGTAGTGACCAGTGATGAGAGGGATGGTAGAGCTAAAACTCTACCTCTCTCTCTGCCCATTTTTCATCTTCCTGCTCTGGGAGCTGTGCGGGAGCCAGTTTATTCTGATGCATATAACATTAAATCCTGGTCCTATTTAAGTCAATTGCAAATCTTCCATCAACTTCAGTGTGGAAGAAATTAACCTCTGGAATCAAAGGCCATGTCTTGATGAGTAAACAGAGTGTGTTTCACCAATCATGTTAGCTCAACAAGGCCAGCTAACCTAGCTTCAAATGTATTTACCTTCATTTTAATGGGGTTTTAAAATCCTGTTAAGCTAACTTGAGCTAACATGATTGAAAAACATGCCCTTTTTTCCTACCAAGACATACCCAATGTCTGGGTAGCTTAAGCAAGGATGTGAGCAGAGTTCTTGCTTTTTGCTGTGGGTATGTAGCATCTGTCACACTTTGGTTCCTGGTAGCTGCTAATTGTTATTACTATACATTTTGTGTCACTTATGGAAATATTGGCCTGTTACACCTTTACCATTTAAATGACACTGTGCTGTTATGGAACCAGCCAATCAGTGTTGGCCAGGACTATAGCATCATTATTAGGTGTAGAGATTTGAGGGGGTGGCGGTCAGTATTATAATTCAGCAGCCAGGGTTAGCAAGATTCACCACAGTTTGTATGGTATCCAAGTAATATCTGGGCTCCTCCTATGTGCTATTCACAAACTTCTATCAACAAACATGGTTTCAAATACCATAATTGCACTTATGACTCACATCTTCCACTCTACTCAAGACCTGTTTGCCCTCTATCCTATTGTGCTTTTTGCTTGTCTTTTTTGTAATCCTTTCATGGATAATCAGCAAGCTCAACACTGCTAAAAATAAGCTTCTGACTTCGCTCTTCCTCTTCTCTCTCTCCATCATGAAACTGCCTCTTCTCCACCATTTCTCTGTCACCATGGACACCATCACCATCCTTTCTATCATGCAAGCCTGCAATCAAGGTATTGTATATTTAGCTCTCGACCCATACTTCCAGGCCATAACCAAGTCTTGCCACCTCTGGCTACACCACACTTCAAGTATTCAGCCTTTTTGTCTGCCCTGCCAAGGCTCTTGTCCAAGTCCTGATCATCTCATCCCTTGGCTAATGTAGTCTCCTCCTCTCTGAGCTGGAGGCCAGCCACATTGTTGTTCCAAGTCCATTCAGAATGCTGCTGTCTCTTCCTGACTTGTTGCTCCACCTCCATCAATACCCCTTTGTGTTCCTCCACTGAAAAAAACTGATCACATTACCTTTGCTTTTAGGATCCTTTTATTATTGGCCTCTGCACCATCACTCATGTCTACTGCCTTATCAAGCCTTTGATTCCGACCTTTGCTCTGCTAGTGATTTTAGCCTCAGTTGCCTGCCTGTCTGCCTCTCTCATAAACACCGCAACTCCCATGAATAGGGAAAAATTCCATCAAAATCCATAAATGCACCACCGTCTCCACTTTCAAATCCTTCCTTAAAACCCACTTCTGCTGTGACACCTACAACTCGCTCCTTCCTGGCATCAAGTGGCAAGTCCAGACCTCCATTTTCCTGCTAAAGATTTTACTCTCTGTTATCTCCGCTCCCTTCTCACCCATTTCCTATCCTTTTGTTCGCTTGCCCTGCCCTGTCTTTCTAGACTGTAAAATCTCTGGAGCAGTAGCCATCATTTTTGCTATTAGTCCACTTGGCTCCACTTGTCAGTACAAATGGACTCCGACCCCTGACTGGGGTTCTCAAGCACTATTGTTATGCAGATAAATGTATGATAAATAGCCCTTGATCTATGAGTTTTAACCATGAGCAGCCTAGAAATGTCTCACCCACAAACTGATTACCTTTGGAGATACCTGACATTTTTCTATATCTGCTCAGCCTATATAGCTCAGGGGTGGGCAAGTGGCAACTAGCTGCTGGATCTGGCCTATGGCCACTTCACCAGCACCCTTACTACACAGCAATTCATGCTGCTTTAAACAGCTGGCTGCTAATTGTTCTGCAAGCTGAGGAGGGACGGGAGAATCCGCGTACAGTCCCTGCCCCTAGCAAAATCCCTCCACTCTCATTGGCCAGCTTCCGGTCAATAGGAGCTGAGAAATTTTGCTGGAGGCAGGGGCAGAGCTTAGCCTCCTCCCTCCCTCTCCCCTACCAGTGTTGCAGCAGAGCCACATGGAGCAGCCAGCCCAGCACACAGGAATGGAGTCTGTCTTAGGTTCCTGCTGGGCAGCTAGCTGGGAGCCGCCTAGGTAAGTGCCTCTCAGACACAGCCTACCTCCCTCTCTTTCCTCAGCTACCTGCCCCAGGTCACCACTCAAACCTCTGTATCCCCTCCCAGACCCTGTACTCCCTCATACTCTCCTCCCCCAGGCCAGAATCCTCTCCTGCACCCATACCCCCTCCTGGACCCTGCACTCCAAGCCCTTGCCCCAGATCATAATACCTTCCTCCACTCAAACTCCCTCTCAGACCCCATACTCCCTCCTGCACCCCAGTCCTCTATCCCAAGCTACCTCCTGCACCCCACCTGCTGTCCCATACCCTGTGCCCCCACCATAGAAGTGCAGCCCTTGACCATTTACCAAAATCTTGGAGTTACAAATTATGAAAAACTATTGCCCACCCCTGCTATAGCTAATATTTAGGTTTCCTCTGTTGAAGGTTAAAACCCAAACCAATAGCTTGGAGGAGCACTGGTGGTATTGCATTGTCAGTTCCACATTCATGGCTGGATTTGGCAGCCCCTCCATAAATGGAGGGTGATCACACAAAAGAGATCATGTGCTAAGTATTTGTGGCAAGGGCGTCATCTGTACGGCTCTTCCGCTACTCTACCATAGGTGATTTTAAAACAGGTACATTGGGTTGTTGTGGGGAGAGTTGGCTGCTTTTCTAAGAATGAAGGGGTTAAAAATCTTTCTTTTTTAAAAAAACCTGCACCCTAAATTAATTTCTGCTAGTAATCTATATTGGGTTAAATAACTCCTCATTATTCTTCAACACAGCTGAGGCTTCTCAAAATGTTTATCTTGTTTTGTAACTGGTACCTTCTGGCATGTTCCAGTGCCAACTCTCCTAGCTCTTGCTATATTTCATTCTCACTATTTTTGGAATGGAGCTGCTGGTTCCAGGTGATTTAATAAATTGCTTATTTTTTTTCTATGTTCCTTTTAACTTACCCATCTGCTCAACACATGCGTAACTTGCAATCTGTCGGCAGTTTGCAGAAAGACAAACTGTCAGAGCTGCGTGCATTTGACAACTTTGTTCCCAATTAGATTAGTGGTAATTTTAACAGATTTCAGGGCAATCGAAAAAAGGGATGACATGTTATTAAAGCATCAATTTTGACAAACCCGAGCACATACAATTTTGGTGTAAATTATTTTAAATGCTTTAATTAAAGCTATGAAAGATTTACCCTTTTAAGCAGTAAATGACTGCAAGACAAATATAAAGGGAAAGTGGATAACAGAGTTTCCTAAATGGTTTATGCTGTGTATGGCAGTCCACCAGTCACCACCACCATAATCTATGACTGTAATGTTGGAGGCATAGTTAATTATTCATAGTCTCCTCTCTGTAGCAGATGTGATTAAGAACATGAAGTGCAGTATTTAGAAGTATAAGCACTACCTATGAAAATCTCAGCTAAAGCCTCTTTTAGATTAGAAGCTGTCAGAAAACTGCCTGGGAATCTAACATGGTGGGTATATTTGTAAATATCACACTTTTTCTCTTTGTTCTGCTACCCCCCCCCCGTAGGGTAGATGCTCAAGTCCATAAGTAGTTATCTAGAACAAGCATTGGTTTTGCTTTACTTTAGGACATATTACAAGTTTAGAAGCCCAGTAAAAGAATGCAGCATATATTATTTAAGCTGAATACTACTCTCAACATTCATCAGTACTAGAGTGCTTATACCATATGTAGAGAACATTTAACCATATAAATAGCTTCATGAATCATGACACGAATCCAGCATTCTTCATGCAGCAAACCTCCCATTGGTTTTCCTGGATGATTTTCACAGTACGGAGTGCAGGACCCATATGTTATCCAGCCACAGTGTGGTGTTGGAATAACTGATTTGTTTTATGAGGAGGAAATAACCCCTAAATCGCATCATCTTGGTGCCTGGAAAATAATTTACACACATTTAGCTGCATCCATGTGGGTGTTCCAAGGGGGGTCTTGGGAAGGGAACAAAGAGCATTTGTTACCCACCCTTGCAGTTGCCATGCAGGGTCCAGGCACAATTGCAGTCCTAGCCTCTTGTTTGTGCAGAGACTACTCCCCTCTAACACCCTGTAGGACACAAGCCTCTGCAAGGGAAATGAGAAGACATGATGGGGTGCAACAGAAATGCTCTTCCTAGGTACCAAGGATTTTGGGGTAAACAAGTTAAAGTTCTGGAGAAATGTGATCCACATCATCCCAGAGTAGGGCTGTCCTTAAAGGCATAACGGAACTCTTATATTTTAGATCCCAATTCTGCAGATGTTAGGAACACGCTTAAGTGTTCCGCTGAACCAGAGCCTATGTCTCCAAGGAAGATCTTACTATTTTTATATTTTTTGCTATCCAACACAGAGCTGCATTCTTCTAGAATTCTGCAAGGCTGTTTGCACCTCTTATTTTTCTCCAAAAGTTTAGCTATCATTTTAATAGTAGTAAAGGACGCTGTTATGTACGAATGAGCAAAGTGGTGCAGAAATCCAAAACCAATCAATTGCCATACAAATCTGTCTCCCTTTTCTAGAATGAGCATGGACTGTCTCCTCCTCCTTTTTTAAGATTATAAAAAGTTTGACTGTTTTTCTTGCTTGAGGTTTCCTCCTATGACCAAACCCCATCATGGAGAAATTCCATGAAAATGAGTGTGGTTAGGCCATTTGCAGCTAAGCCTACAGGTAGCAATGCCAGAAATCTGGTTAGAGAACCTGGTCTCATAAGACTTCTAGCTGTCTAAATCTTGGAGCAGAGTCTGAGTCATAATTGGTACGAGACGATCTAAAGAGCAAGAAATAATCTTGATCACAGTTCATTTTATGGTGGTATTCTTCCACCCTCATCTCTTTTTTGTTTTGTTTTATCAGCACTTTACAAACAAACATAGAATTGTTCTACATTAAGGACTAGTTCTGGTTAGGTCAGTTATGGAGCTCCGATCCCTTATGTGCTATGTGCTTTTGTGGAGCTGAAGGCCCTTGGCCAGATCCCTTGGCCAGATCCTGTGTACCCCTGTTCTAATTCAATAGACCTACTCAGATTTGCACCAGCTAGGATCCAGCTCACTGTGCCTTGTTTGCTGAATATTTTGAAACATTTGATCATGAACTGTAAAGAGTGGTGTGAAGTGTAACATCTCCTTCTGTAAAGACAGGAGCCTCCAAGTCAGCCTGAGGTCAGTGAGCCTGAGGGGAGAGTTTATCACGTATGCCCTAAAACCTGATGGTAAAACTCAGACAGAAAGGCCACATTTCTCAATCACTCTTCATGCAGAGCTCCCAACTGTGGTCAGTGGGAGTTATACGCAGGGCAGTGACAGGACTGTGGCCAGTATGGTAGACATGCCCATCATTTTCACCTCCTTCTGAACTACAATCAACTTGACAATAGGAATCATCATCAGTAAGGAGAAACTATGTCTTTTCCAAATTTTGTATTGCCTTCTCTCTCCCTGTCTTCCAAACAATTTCATCATCATCATCATCAGTGGTCAGATGGATAAAAATGGACTCGGGGAGCTAAACACGCTGATTGCATATCACGTATACTGATTAATAACAAAAGACACTCCAGCAATGGAGAATGGCACAGGAGTTATATCTTTAGATATTCCTCAGTTTACAGACCTGGGTAGCCCACTAAAAAACCTTACTTATATAATTACCAATCACCCACAGCATGGGCATCTTTACATGAAAGAGACTGTCTTGTATTGGGGCCAGTTTATGCAGATGGATATCGATACATGGAAGTGTATTATAGACACAATGAAAGTGTTGGCCAAATTGGTAAATTTTCACTTGTAACTACTGACAAAGTCCATCATGGTTTTCTGGTCAATGTACAAATGAGAGAAGAGCCAATGGAATTTACAGTACTGGTAAGTATGGTTATTAAATGTTACTATCTCCCTTCTGAAGTATCTCTTAATTTAAGAAGAGTCTAATAAGAGATCACTAAGTTCTAACTCGAGCTGTGTTAATAACAGATTGTTTGGTTTGCTGGCAATTCCAGAATTTTTAAAAAAATAGTTTTGGGTTAAAGTGAAAATGAAACTTTTTTAAAATTGTGGCAAGTCAAAAAGTAAAATGTAATCCTTTTAGGGTCAAACAACTTTTCATTACAACAAAATCTAAACATTTTATTTAGATTTGACCATTTTTAATTTTTGTGATTTAAAAAAAACTAAAGGAAATTTTGGAATGAAAAAGTAATTTCTAGCCACACAAATTTAAAATTTAATTTTGAAAATGTCAGAAAAATTGTTTTAGGTTTTTTAAAAAGTTTTTTCCCAATTAAATTGATTTGGTGAAACAGATACAAATTGTGAAACATGTTGATATTGCCAAATCTTCATTTTTTGTCTGCTAAGTTTTAGCCAGAAAATTTTGCCCAGCTCTATTTCTAACTATGCAAAAGGAACAAACCATTTTTGCCTGCTCTTGGGATAACTCACCTCCTTGCTACCATTATTTTTCATTTTGATATAGCTTTTCACTTTTCAGTTCAAGCCAAAAGTTGCTGAAAATCTTGTGAGGGAGAACATTTCCATGAAAAATCTCAGCCAAAAGTATAGACTCAAGAGGGGTCATATAATTCAAAAATCATGTGAACTTGAAGGTGCTTCTCCGAATACTATGGAACCATTAAAATACCTGAGCTCAAATTTCTATTAACTTCATCTTAAAGTATTTCTTATAAACCAAATTAATAATAATTTCCTTATTGTAAAATCATGTCTCTAATCATATCCCATTGGAGAGTAAATAAAAAAAATTGCTCATATACATACCAAGCCCAGTGGGTCTCTTAACTGCAAAATATTTAAACCTAAATAGCCAATGTTCTTTATATGATTAGTAATGAGCAATGGTTATTTCTAGGGCATGATTTAAAAGGCTTACATGGGACATAAACTAATTTGTGCTTGCAGTGGGGCTAGGCCTGAAGGCTAAAAGAACCATAAAGAAGTCCTCCAGGTGGCTGGAAGAAACCAGCCAATCAGGAACCAGGAGTGACTACAAAAGAAGATGCAGGACTAGCAGCAATTCAGTTGCAGCCCAGACCTAGAAAGGAAAAGGTTACGGGTGGCTGGCTAGCAGAACCAAGGATAGCTCAGAGGTGGGAGTTGTTTAGAACATTGTCTCCAAGAAGAGAAGCCCTGGAGGTATGACTCTCCTAGGCTACGTCTACACTGGTGCGATCTTGCGCAAAAGCGGTTGCTTTTGCGCCAAAACTTGCTGCCTGTCTACACTGGCTGTGAGTTCTTGTGCAAGAACACTGACGTTCTCATGTATGAAATCAGGGCTTCTTGCGCAAGAACTCTGATGCTCCTGCTCAGGAATAAGAGGCCAGTGTAGACAGGCAGCCAAGAGATTTTGCGCAAGAGCCGTCCAAACGGAAAAAAGCCCTAGTGGCCGCTTGGATGCTCCATACACGCAGGCACTGCTGCGGACTTCCTGGCAACCCGAGCCCCCTTAAAGGCATACGCAGCCTGCAGAGGCCACGCGGAAGAAGCACCTCTGCCAACGAGCTCTGCTGCGCGGCTCTGCTCTCAGCTACCAGACCACCCAGAATGGCTGCTCCGGGGGGGAGCAGCAACCCGCACTCCCAGCGCAGGAGGCCCCAAGGGGCACAAAGCAATGCGCCCCTTCCTGCTCCCCAGGGGAGATTGAGGCCCTGCTGGACCTCTGGGCCGAGGAAGAGACCCTCCACGATCCACGGTCCCATTGGAGGAATGCGTACGTCTTCCGCCGCATGGCCCAGGTGCACTTCAACCAGGGCTATCCAGCCCGGACCCTTGAACAGGTCCGGGCTAAGGTCAAGGAGCTGTGCCTGGGCTATGTCCGGGCCAGCGAGGGCCAGGGGGCAGGAGCCGACAGCTGCCCCCGTTACCACTGGCTCCATGGTATCCTGGGAGAAGCGGCACCCCAGGGACCCTCAGTGCCAGTTGACACTAGCGGGCGCTCCACCCCGTCACCAGGCCCAGTGAGGCGGGGGATGAGGCAGAGCTGCCTACTGGGTCAGAGGACGAGGAGGAGGACCAGGGGAGCAATGTCACCCTGCAACTCGAATTCCTGTCAGGCAGCCCGGACGTCTCCCATGTGTCATCGGAGGCCGGGGAAGGATCTACTGGTGAGTGTTGCACTTTGCACTCACAAGGGCGGGGGGGAGCCAGGCACCCGGGGGGGAAGGGGAGGGAGCGTCACTCAGGCAGCATGAGCTGCACACTGTGTAGCATTACCAGTATGCAGTACATGCAACCACGTGCAGCCTGGTGACCGACTGGCTTGTGGCCACGGCAGGCAGCTCCAGGGCATGTCTGGGACCGTGCTGCTTGCACACATCTAGACCAGGGGGGAAGGCTGGATGCCGGCTGGAACCAGCCAGGGCCCCAGGGGCTCAGGCCAGAGCCCACACCTCCCGAAGGGTGCAGCACACAGAACAGCACGCTGTTCCATGCCTGGCTGTGTGGCACAGCCAGCTGCTTCTGGGAAAGCCGCAGTGACACAGCCCTGTGAGCGTGGCCCCCACTGAGCCCCTCGCCTGCTCCTGGCGCCTTGGCTGGCCCCCCGAGGGAAGTCCCCACTGCGGCCACACATGTCCCTGGGCTACATGTGTGAGGGCTAGCGGGCGGGGGAGGGGGGAAGCACTTGGGCCGGCCCTAGGGCCACCTGAGTTTCGCTGCAAAGATGGTTCACTCCCCAGTCACCCCTGGTTCCGTCCAGCAGCCATCCACATGATGGGGATCTGAGAGCCCAGACCACATCTGCCATATGTGCTCCCAGACACTGTGTGGGGATTCATCTTGCTCCCTGTCAAACACCATTGATTAGCCCAAAGCCTCACAGCCTCCCCTGGCAGGGAGTTCCACAGGTTAACACAACAGATGCCGCCGCCCCCCTCCACCCCCCAAGGGGCCAGGACACAGACTGGTGGTTACAATACATGGAGGAGGGCAGTCCTGCATGCAAACATACAACACAGGGGGGGAACGAGTGGGCCCAAGCCTCAGTACTGTGGTGTCACCTGGGCTCAGGGGCAGAGGGCATGGGGTGTGGGGACGGTGGCCGGGCTGCCTGACTGACCCATCCTTTCCTCTGTTCCCTGCAGTGGGACCAAGCAGGAGCGGGGGACCCTCCAGCCCTGCGGCAGCGGCAGCACCCCCAACCACCCAGGCACCAAGCCGACGGGTCCGGAAGCAGGACCAACTCCTTCGGCGGCACGTCCAGGCCATCGAGAGGATTGAGGCGGCCATCACATGCCGGGTGGATGTGGACCTGGAGTGGCGCCAGCAGGCCTGGGGCTGCTTCCAGGCTCAGTGCGAGCGTATCGGCAATGCCATCACCTCCCTCACTGCACACATTGGGCACGCTGTGCATTATGGCATGGCATTGCCCCAAGCACCCGCCATCTCTCCCATGCCAATGCCCGTGCCCCCTCCTCCTGCTGCCCCTCCTGCTCCCACCATACCCCCTCCTGCTGCCCCTCCTGATGCACCCCATCCTGCCCACCTCCCTGTGCTGCCTGCCCCGATGCGGCCTGACCCACGTGTAGTGGTCCGCCTCCGCAGAGGCGCTTGCAGGGGTCACCCCTCCCAGCAGTAGCTCCCTCCTCCCCCTCCCAGTTCAGAGCCTCCTCCCTTCTCCCCCTCCCAGTTCAGAGCCTCCTCCCTTCTCCCCCTCCCAGTTCAGAGTCCCCTCCCTCCTCCCACTCTATGTCCCCATTGTAAATAAAAAGTTCAAGACGATGTTTAAAAAAAACCCGTGTGGTTTATTGGGAGGTAAGGGGAGGGGAGGAGGGAAGGGTTGGGGATGGGAGAGAGATGTAAAGGGAGACAGAGGTGACCCTACTGTGGGACCTGGGAGAACATCTCCGTCAGGGCCTCCCGTATGTGCACCCCATCATGGTGCGCCTGGAGGATGGCAGCTGTGCGGGGCTGCTCAAAGGCCTGGCCCTCACCTGCCATCCATGCCGGGAAGAAGGCTTCCCCCTTCCGCGCCACGATGTTGTGGAGCGCACAGCATGCAGCCACTACCTCGGGGACGTTCCACTCACCCATCTCCAGACGGGTGCGCAAACAGCGAAACCGGGCTTTCAGACGGCCGAAGACGCGCTCCACCTGGCTGCGGGCCCGGTTGAGGTGGTCGTTGAACTGTGCCCGGTCGTGGTCTGTCCGCCCCATGTAGGGCCTCATTAACCAGGGCAGCAGGGGGTAGGCCACATCCCCCACAATACATGTGGGCATGGGCACATCCCCAACAGTAAATTCCCGCTGGGGGAAGAAAGTGCCCACCTCCAGCCTGCCAAACAGGCCAGAGTTTCGGAGAATGCGGGCGTCGTGAGCCCTGCCGGACCAGCCCGCATAAATGTCTGTGAAGCAGCCACGGTGGTCCACAAGGGCCTGGAGCACAATGAAGTACCCCTTGTGGTTTATGAAATAGGCCGCTCGGTGCTCCGGGGCACAGACAGGGATGTGGGTTGCATCCAGGGCTTCCCCACAGTTGGGAACCCCAGGGCAGCGAAGCTGGCCACCGTAGCCTCCACGTCCCGCAGGTGGATGACTCGCTGGAGCAGGACGTTGTTGATGGCACAGACGACCTGCAGAAGGGTGCACAGAAACACAGGGGAATGCATCACATAAGGCAGGGTGAGTGCGTGCTCCCTTGGGGGGTTCCCCCCCCCCTCCGTGATGCCCTCTGTCCTCACACACACACACACCTGGGCCCCCTCGCCCCACAGGCCACCCCCCCCCCCCGCCACCAGCAGGCCTGTGCAAGGGAGGGATGGCCCAAACCCCTGGGTGATGGGGCATTCCCCATCGCCCCAGCGTGGAGTCTTGCCTGCCCCTGGGCATGGAGTGCAGCACCCTCCCCCTCCCCCCCCCCGGACTTACCTGCATGACGACAGCACCGACGGTGGATCTGCCCACCCTGAACTGGTGTGCCACCGATCGGTAGCTGTCTGGGGTGGCCAGCTTCCATATGGCGATGGCAACCCTCTTGTCCAAGGGGATGGGTGCCCGCAGCCGGGTGGTGCTTCTCTGGAGCGCAGGGGTGAGCCAGGCACACAGCTCCAGGAACGTCTGCTTTCGCATCCGAAAGTTCCGGAGCCATTGCTGGTCGTCCCATTGCCCCAGGTCCCACCAGTCGGTACTGATGTCCGGTCTCCACAAGGGCCTCTCCATGGTGGGGTGGGGATGCCACAGGGACGCCACTGCCTCCCTGGTGAGGGAGTCCAGAGCGACCTGCGCCTCGAGGTCCTGGACGACAAGTGCAGCAGCATGGAGCAGCAGCTGCAGGCACTCCAAAATGGCCAGAAGGGGCCAGAGCAGGCACAAGGCCACCCCTGGCTCCATGGCACAACAAAAGAGCTGAGGTAAAAAAAATCAGCAAATGGCACTAAGGCACAAGCTGTGGTGTCCAAGAAGGCAGAGGGCAACTACAACTAGAACTGCTATGGCTGTCAGTCCCTGCAAGAGGTACTAAAGCAGAAGCTGCCCAGGAACTTCTGTGGGATTGAGCCCCTTCCCATCCTGGGGCTGACTCCCACCCCACTCCTTCCACTTCCCCCCTCAATGTTAGTAACCCCACTGGATCCCCCTCCTACACCTTCACCACCCCCTTCAATGCCACAAGCTTTGATTAGAACTGGAGATATAAAGCAAATACATTATTTGAGTATCTTTTGAATAAAGCTTGTGATTTATCAAGGCTATGTCTTCACTGCGAGTTTTTCCGGCAGAAAATATACGAATGAGGGACTCATTAGCATAAATTGTGACATCATTCACATATTTTCTGCCGTTTCTTTTTGCACAAGGGGTTTTTGCGCAAAAAGAAGCCGTGTAGCTGCTTCCGTTTTGCGCAAAACCCCCATTTTGCGCAAGATCCTTATGCCTTTCTCGGAGAGGCATAAGGATCTTGTGCAAAACAGGCAGAAACGGCAGAAAATATGTCACAACTTATGCTAATGAGTCCCTCATTAGCATATTTTCTGCCGGAAAAACTCGTGGTGAAGACAAAGCCCAAGTGTCCATGACTCTTTATCTGCTGACATGCATCTATTCTACACAAGATGAAGCTTTTAATTTATAAGAATGCTGGCAGAATGCAAACCCCGGTGTATACTAGTGGGAATAAATATTTATAATTGTATTTGTGATGGAGTGAAATGACTGCCATGTTGCAAAGCTATTCTGATTATTTGAGCTAGAGTCATTTTCCTGGATAAGAGAAGTGGGAGGTATTCCTCTTTACAAACCTCTGACTGATTATGGGATTTAAGTGTATGACTAACTTTAAGTAGCTGAATATGCTAATTGAAGTCAATGGGGCTAGTCTCATGTTTAAAAACAAGCTTGTGCTTAAGTTCCTTGTTGAATCAGGGCCTCAATCAGGTAACGGAAACAAACTCATGTTTAGTCATACACAGTGAACCATGAACAGTTGATCTCTGTGATTAGTTTGCTAATATACCATACATTAAAATTTGTTCACACTAGCTATTGGTTGAAGAATTGTGACTAGCAAACAAATTTCTAAAAATTGCAACCTGTCTTTGCAGCTATTTCATGAACAAAACAAGACATAAATCAGTTAAACTCTTTGCTGCAATTAGATCAACTCTAGTTCCCATCTAACACTGCCATTTCTGTTAAAATATTTTACAGGGTCTATTTTAAAAATAACATAGGAATTAGGCACCTACTTCCTACTTAAAACAGAATCAAGTGTCTAACTTCCCTTTGTGCCTTTCCAAACTCCCTTTTAGGAGGTATTAAAGCAGGATAGGATTTTCCAGAGCACCCAGGTGATTTATACTTAGTGATAATATTCAGTTCTGTCTCGGTACAGAGGACTGGACTAGATGACCTTTTGAGGTCCCTTCCAGTCCTACAATTCTATTTTATGATTTATGTGCAAAAGGCTAATTAACTTTCATTGAAAATGCTTTCTCTCTTGATTGTAAGACATATTCTGCTTTATTTTTTGTAAACTATAGTATCATAATTTTCCCTCAGTGTCTTTGGTATTATCTTCTTATGAGTTACCTGGATCATTCACAATAATGCTATCCATGATTTGAGGTGCTGGATATTGAGAAATTATAGGTATTGTGAGGTTTGTCTGGCTAACATTTCAGCAACAAATGAATTGTTTCTTGTTCCTTATGTTTCTCATTTTTTGTTGGTAATTCAGAATTCCGTAACACTTGAAATGTGAATGATGTAGAAAAGCAGGGCTCAACATTTTAGAGAGTAGAGGACCAGATTCCAACTTGGTATAAATCAATGTAGTTCTAATGACATACTGGAATTTATTACAGCTGAGTGAGAATCTGGCCCTAAACCTCCAGCTGAGGGTTTATAAACCTTCTGGTATAAATCGAGACTCTGTATCTAGCTTACAAGATAAAATCCTGTGCCTTTAAACATACTCCTGACTCTGTGTGCATACTTAACTGCTTATTCAGAACTGACAGGTTTAACATGTCTGGTAAATCAGCCTTTGTAGTCACCAGAGAGAGGCACCTCTGGCAAAAGTTCAGAAGTCAGTGTTTTGGAAAGATTGGTTTGACCAGCTCTCAAGTGAGAGCGAATCCCAGACCAAACACGGTCAAATCTTAAACGGCTTTTAACCACTGTGATGCTGAAGCCTGATGCTGTGGAAATGCCTTTAAACTTGGAGAAAGATCCACCCACTTAAATCTTCAGGTTATATTTATTGTGACTTAGCTTTTCTGATTGTTTGGATTTTTTTAACTCCTTTTTCAATAGCTCCTGCATTATTGGATAGGTTTGTGTCAGAAAAGTTAAAAAATATGCCGTTCCATTTAAACCTTGTAATAAAGATTTTGTCTTACTTTTCAGTGCATACCTCCATGATTGCATTGTTCACACCTATTCTTAAGTGAATCTTAAGATGCTTTTATTCTAGTTAGTGTCTTAAATAATCACTTGGCAAACATATTTTCATCTAGATAGTTTGATATTTAGTTCAGATTTAAAAAAAAAAAAAGGTCTATAAAGGGTTAATGGGAAGTGGTGCCCAAAATGCATATTTCTTAAACTCATGGCCTAGTTTACTAATCAGTTGTCATAAGATGTCATGTGGGGAGCCATCATTTAAGAATTGCAGAATGCAGTCAGTGAAGCAAGTAATTAGTTGGACAGCGGCATGAAGGTGTGCATCCCAGAGGAGTGCAAATTATCAAACAGGTGAAGAAAGTTTTGGTAGATCAGCATCTCAGTGGTATAAAACTCAACCCTTGGCTGAATTACAATGACGCAGACTGCTAGGGCAGCTTTGTTCCTTCTTTAGGGACTGTGTGCAACAGGGGATTGAAATACCAGCATTTTCCTTCTCTAGTCTGAGTTAAAAAAGAAGCTACCAGTTAGCTGAATGCTTGAAAGAACACGACCTGAAATGTAAAGGAGCTGGATTAGCTGAACATTTCTTATTGAAATGCTGAACACTTGCAGCTGTTCCTCCTTTTTACAGTATAGTTAGTTTGCTGCTCTGCTCTCAGCCCATCTTCACAGTTGTTGAAAGAATCAGTTTTCGTTATTACTCATAGGCACCAGATTTAGGAAAAGTACAGCAAGATTAACTGCCGGAGGCAAAGGACAAATGCACATATAGTGTGACAAAGAGTGATGCGGCTGTCTTGTTGGTGGGACAAGATGGTACTACTGCTGGGCTCCCAAGTGGAGCAGCAGCAGGGATTGAACCGGGAGTCTCTGGATCTAGCTACATAAGCCTCTGTTAGCTGAGTTAAATGGCCCAACTCTGTTAGTCAGCCCTGGTCAGTGGCTCATGAATCTCCTTCTGTGTCTCAGGCACCATTAGAGGGGGACCACATGGAATTATACAGCTAAATCCGTGTCTCCATACTCAGCACAGTGGGGGAAGCTAGTGAATGTGAATTCAAGCTTTGGCTGCCTTCATTTGCACCAGCTTCCCCATGAGGCTAGGAGAAAGAGACTTTGGAGCAGCCCAGCAGACTCTCATGCTCACCACTCCCATGTCCAGGGAACCCGAACTACACAGAGCTTCCACCAAAAGGTTCTATGGGGCTAGGAAAAAGGGGAAGTACAACTTGTAGGTGGAACACCCCACTTCTATGGATGCTCTGTCCTCTCTCCATGTGCACATGGAGTTGGATGGATGACTTCAAAGGGCGCTGAAGTTTATGAGAAGCACTAATTCTGCCTTTTATTATAAACAATGGTCAGCTCTGTAGTAAAGTGATGACGGGGGGAACCTGAGGACTCAGCAGAGTAGTGTAGTTTTAGTTGACTTCTTTTTAAATATACAGATAACACATGATAGGGTGTAAAGCTTTTAAGAATCCTCTTTATACAGTCATCATGTGGTGGTGTGCAATTTCTCCTCTCCTTTCCCTATCTGCAGAACAGGTCAAGCAAAATGACAAAATCTCTCCACAACTCCATGTGAAAGAAAGCCCAGCCACACTACAGAAACCGAAAAATGTCAGGCTTAGATTTCTGATCATCTGTTACAATCTGAAAGTCATAGATGTTGATGGCAAAGCATGATAGCGTGGTGATAGGAAGCTTAGAAATATCTTGGATGGATAGAAAAACCTCTGTCCAATTCTCAACACAAACTGAATCCTGAGTGAGTGTAATAAATGCCAAACACCCAATGAACAATCTTGGTCAACTCCTTACCCACAGCATCAAATCTTCTAAGGTACATTTACACAGCAACATTATTTCGAAATAACTAGTATTATTTCAGAATAACTGAGTCCGTGTCTACACAGCAGGCAGTTATTTTGAAATAATGTTGAAATACTGTCAAGCTGGAGGACTTCTTACTCTGACTCCGGTAGCCCTCATTGTACAAGCAGTAAGGGAAGTTGGAGGAAGAGTGCTCTATTTCAAAATAAGTGCTTTGTAGACACTCCCAGCTTTGAAATAAGCTATTTTGAAATAAGCTATGCAATTGATATCCCCCATTTTTCATAACTTATTTCGAATTAAGCCCTGCTGTGTAGACGCATCCCTAGAGGGGAGACACCTACTAGTAGCTTGGTGCCCATCAGTCCAGTATTTTCAGAGGGGTTGTTAGATGAGATGCACCAAATGGAGAAAGGTGTCACATATGTGGATTTTAAAACTTAGAAGAAGTTCTAAATGTTTCAGCTTCTGGCCTCTGGTAATGTCTGAAACCCAAAAAGGAAGAACTTAAAGATTAAGGTCACAAGACAAACTTCAGTGCTAGCATAAGCAGATGCATCTCCACTGATAATAGTTTTGTGCCATCTCATTGCAGAGGTGAATTTGGCTATAATTTCATAAGAAATGAACAAACACCTTTTGGACAGAATAAGAGCTCTCGCCTCTTATGTGAAATTTCACTCTGAAAACAACCTTTAGGTTCAAAAATCACGTTTAGATTATTTTTGTGCCCATCTACTTTATCAGTATCCAGAAAAGCAGAAAGTTCTGAAAATTCAGTGAAACTTGTTTTTCTGGAATTTCTAGCAGTTTTGAAGCCTGAGAAACTACTTCATTGGCTTGAATAGGATCCAAAATGTTGAGTGTCTGCCTGCCTGACTCCTGAATTCAGCAATGTTTAGTCTCATCATTACTATTCACTAAGTTGAAGTGCTTTATGTTTTAAAGACTGAACTTTACCATCCAGCTTAAATAAGGGGCAGTGCAGTGATGCTCTGAGCATCAAAATTGGGTCCTAATTACCACCTTGATTCATCCATGGAATATGTGCCCATTGTTTTCTCAGTAGAAATTATTTACGCCTCCATCCCATACAGCCGTGCTTGCTGGTGCATTGTGGAGGATGGAGGCAAGACTCCTCCCTCTCCCCACCTCTAATCACCCAGCTGCAAGAGATTCAGTGTAACAGCCTAGCGGATGCTGCTCTGCCACACTATGTGCATTTTCTCATGGTTCAGGTAGGCAGTATAGGGAAATAAGAAGAGATCTTATGCTTCCTTAGTCTGATATACTGCTGAACCCTCAATGATTATGAAAAATGTGCAACCAAATCTCCAAATGTCATCTGATAACACCTAGATTGCCGCAAGATAAATGGCTAAGGAATAGATCCTTGTTTCCAAAAATCTAAGATATTAAATTGCTTCTCCCCCCCAATCTCCATCTTTCTTTTCTGGTATAGTGCAGCTACTCTGAGTCACTGTTTATCTAATTTAATTAACATTTGCCAATGCCTGCAAACTAAAACACTGTCTTAAAACATTTGCCTGAAAAGCCTCCTTGTCCCAGAGCTGTCATTTTTAGCATGATGGATAATGGATAGAAATAATTACCCTGAATAAGGTTAGACAGCCTAAATGATTTCAGTTTCAAAGAATTAGTAGTCATAGCTAAACATCTTATTTTTCAAGACATGTTAATAATAAAAAATACAGCAGTGACCATAATGAATTGGAAAATTTGAGCTCTACCATAATGGTACATTGTCTGTTGCAGGTAGTTATGGACTCAGTACTTTTAAACAAAGAGATCATCCGGTACATCATAAATCCCTCCACTGAAGTGACTTCAGATAGCTTTTAATTTCAAGTATCGGGTGTAGCAGGAAATACAATGGTTCCAGAAGTATAAGGGTTAGTCCAATATATTCATTCGGGGGTAAGGGATGGAGGGGCAATATATTTTGATGTCAATGGGGGGCCTATGAGCTTCACAAAGAGCCATCTGTGTCCCTTTTAAAAATCTGACTTTTGAGATGAAATTTTATTATTGCAGAAAGAATTATTTTAAATTTCAGACACATTTTCAGAATCTAACATGGATTTAAATGGATTTGGAAGGTTCTGTTGTCTGCCTTCTAGTCAGGTCTAGTACTTGATAGAAAAATAAAACTTCCAATAATAAAGAATCCAGGCCTGATTCTGACATTGCCTACATAAGTGTGTCAGGAATAACCCCCCTGAAGTAACTAATAAACTGTTATCAGACACTTTGGTGGTTTCTTGAACCTGGTGCCAGCTGCGGGCCAGTTCTGCCCACAGTACAGCATACAGCAATTTCAGAACTACAATACATTTTACTAGCTGCAGTGACCATTCTAGCTGCTGCTGATCTCTGGAACATGTGTTCTAGCTACGCCTTCTCTCCTTTGGGACTCACTGACATGCCCCCCCATGGAATGGACTATAACCCTTCCCTGCTCAAAATGAAGAATAGTGGTGCAAGACCAATTACCCCAGCTGTTCATCATCAAAAATTCTTGCATGCCAGCAGATCCTTTAGCTGGCATGTTGGGTTGGCTTTAAAGGCCGCTGTACACTCCTGATGTGGCACAAAATAGGCTGTAGCAGGAACCCTGGTCACCTCCCATAGAGTTAGACTGGTGTAAAACCCATAAGTGATACTAAAATCAGGCCCTAAAATTGCCCAGAAAATAATAAAAGGCACATTCTGTGATCCAATGGAGTTACTCAGGATTTACACAGTGGTGTAGATGAGAGCAAAATGTGTCCCACAGCCTCTGCATTACTTCTCCAGTACCACATTTTGAGCAAAATGTACATTTTGTGCTAATTTCATTTGCCATGAGGTGAAAATTAATAACTGGCCTCAAGTTCTATAGAAAAGCAGAATTGCAAAAATAAAGCAGTAAAAGTGCTAGACATGTTATTTTTAATCCTTTATATTATAATAGCTCAGAGGCCCCCTATAGTATCAGGGTTCCATAGTGCTAAGCATGGCATTAAAACACAGTAAGGGATGGGCTTTGCCCCAATGATCCTACGGTCTAAAAAGATGAAGCAGATGAAGGGTACAAGGAGAAGACTACACAGGAGGAAGTGACTTGTCTAAGGTCACGTAGCAAGTCCGTGGCAGAGCTACAAAGCCCAGGTCTCCTGACTGCTTGTTTGTGGCTGTTCACTAGACCATCCTCATGCTGCCAGTTCAGAATACTAACATCACCGCTCTGTACACACTTCAACACACACAGCTGCTAAAGTCCATTGTGTACAAATTAGAGAGCTGCAGTTCTGCCATTTAATGCAACTACGTTAAGTCCCATGGAAATCAATGGGGCTCCTCATGGTTGCGTAGGATTGCCTGCCCAGGATCTGAACATTTTTGGCTCATGTAGTTAAATAATCAGAAGTAAGTTTGTCAAGATGAAGATTTTTAGCCAAAATGGATTGTTGGGAAGCTTTTGTTTTGTGTTTTATCTTCTCAAACCCTGTTTTATATTTTGGAAGTGTAGAGAAGTTAAAATGATCATAAAATAATGCACCGCTTCACTTTTTCCAAAAGCAAATCAAATTTCTGTTTAAAAAAATCTAAAGAAAATTCCTATACGTAGCATAATCCAGAACTTTCCCTTTAACCTTCACTTTTTATCTTTTATATTTCTATTTTTAAGATTTCTGCACCAGTGTGGAACAATGATTTTAAATTCCTCTGGCAATGTACAGTTTTATCTCTCCTGAGAGAGCCTGCCATGCAATTATATGCTGTATTTCAAGGGAGGAGCTATGGGGCAATGCAGTTTGCCAATGGTAATAGAGCTCAGGAACAGAACGCTAGTCTTTCTGTTCAGTGTTCTTTTTATTATTAAGCCACAGAATAAGCAAAATGTAACAGGAAGACTTGAAAGCTGCATTTGGTTGTATAGCAGCTGATGGATATGTGATGGGGAAGGAAATGAAGAATGCGTGGATACTGAACATAAATGAAACATTGGCCGTTGAGGGGGATCAAGGATGTCCAATTATGGCATACTGTTAAATCTGCAGATTCTATCTAGCCTGAAACATTCTGGATTTACAGGGGTGCAGGGTTATCATGGTATTGACCCCTTTGTCCAATAGCTGAGTGGTGCAGAGGCGGTTAGCCCCGTGGCTCAATCCACAGCTGTATTGAGCTCCCCTCAACACAGCTGGAAGCAGGAAAAAATGGTGGCTATAAGCCACATTTCTCTGATGCATATGGTATAGCAATAAGGAACATTTTAAGATCTAACCTTTTTTTTCTCTGACATGAAATGAAATGGTCCAAAGTTGAACTGCTGGAAACTTGCTATCATGTCTGTGAACTGGTGGGACTGTTGCCATTAAGGTGGTAAGAACAGGACACTCTGCAGAGCCATCATTTGTTGGCATAAGGATATATGAGATCTGTTTCTATGGAGGAGTCTCTACAGACTGCTCTTCTGTAGCCATTAACACTTGCTAACAATATGAAATCAGAATTCCTGGCTGCTATGTCTAGTGCAGTTTATTAGTGTCTTGTTTTGTTTTTAAGGTCCAAGAAGTTTTAGCTAGACTTGGCTTAAACTTCACACACGGTACTGCAAGTTTAGTGCAGTTTGATCCTGGTACAGTATTCATTTTGTTTCTTTATTCTTGAATGTATTAAGTATAGTATTATAAACTGGGTACAGACAATGTTCTTTTATACAACAAATCTTAAGACAATGAACCTTTTCCTCTATCTGCTGATGAGCAGCAAAAAGCAGCAATTATAACGACATATAGCTACATATTTCTTTTCCTTCTACCTCAGTAAATCAAGGGTACGTCTACACTGCGCAGCTATTTTGGGATACTGGAGATATCCCGAAATAGCTACCCTGCATCTTCACAAGCCACCTGTTATTTTGAAATATTATTCATAATAATGGGTGTGCTATTTCGGCATCTCTGTAAACCTCGCTCCACGAGGGTTAAGGGATGTCTCGAAATAGTGCATTATTTTGAAATAGAATTGAAATAAGATACGCAATTTGCTTAGGACAATTTGCTTATCTCAACATTAAGATGCTGTGTAGATGCACCCCAATAAAACCGCCTTCATATTTTAGTCTAGCAATAGATTTCATTGTTATATGATCAAGATAGTCTCTATAGATCAGTGTTAGAATAAAACATCTTTAGGACAGTGACAACAGCCCAGCAACATTAAAATCTTGTTACTAGTATATACATACACGTGTTTCTCTCTGTTCCTCTTCAACGTATCTTAAAATGCTGGCATGCAGGGTTTCCTTTGTGTCTCAACCAAAAAAGCTCCTGGTAATGCATAAACTCCTTCCCATCCAACTTCTGTGACCACTTTCTTGCAAAGTTGAAAGAGTGTTTCTGGTGTTCAGAGTAGAATTCTGCTTGGTCATTACCTCAAGCAGGAGCTGGTAGACAGGAAGGTTGTTTGCCATCTGCATTCCTAGGATCAAAGATGCTCCATCATGGTGTATGCCTGGTGTTACAAAGAGACTATTTGTTGTCCTGATCCTTGTTGATGGGAAATAAACTGGTTGACCACTTCCCTCCCTACCATGAAAAAAGAAACAGTCAGTTCATAGATGCTCATGGGCACATTACAAGAAGATAGCAGCAAATTTTTCTACTTGGGTATTTAACTGGTCCATAAAGTAGTTTTCACTCTAGAACATATAGGATTCGCCCCTTTGGAACTGCCAAGTGTGAATGTTTTATACATCCCTATGGAATGCTCTGAATGAGATCTTGAGCTCTGCGCTGGGTCCTTTCCATTACCTGAAAGAATTCTACAAGCCTCGGTTCCAGCCAGGGGAGGACTGGCTGGGTGCAGACATTGTGGATGCGTTCTGAGGACTGCTGGTATAGGGGCAGCAGGGGTGTGTTGAGGATGGGGCTGCAGCAAGCTGTGGTGGGAGATTCTAGATGATGCTGTGTCAGACCCGCCAACAGGACCTGGCGGGTCAAAAAGACCCAGAGCTCCCGGTCGCCATCACCTCTACTGTGGCGGTAACAGTGGCTAGAGCACTGGACCCTTTAAGTCACTGCCAGAGTGCTGTGTCGCACATTCTGGGGAGCTTTGATGGCTGTGGGGGAAGACATGCTGTGGTCCTGGTGACACTAAGCTCTGGCTACCCTGGCCCCGGCCCTTCCACCCAAGACCCTGCCCCTTCTAGGAGCACAGAGTGGCCCCCCACATTGTGCCCAGGAGCCCACAGAGCTGTTAGGTCCCCTGTGTTGTGTAAAGCAATCCTGGAAGACTCCTCGGGGCGTGAAAATTATTCTGAGGTCCTCTCCAGGTCTGAGCAGCCCAGGATCACTTTAAAGCAGCTTTATCCTTCCCTCCTCTAGGGCTATGAATTCTCTGCCATGCCTCTCAACCTCTCTCTGCTCACAAGGAAGGTGAAAGTTCACTACCAGCCTTTGGACATTTTTTCCTTTAGGATGAGGAGCCAAGGGTGGTTTCAGCCATGCCTGGGTGTCCTCTCTAAGTGTCCCTTCAGCAGTGAGTTGTAGTATGATGTGAGCAAACTGCCTTTATGCAGCCATGCCCATAATGCTGCCATGTGTACCTGTTCACTTCTGTGGCTTTTGTAGCGAGGAGGGGACCACACATGTTGTTCAGACCCGTCATGGTGCTCCTGTGTTGGTAGGGCTGCTTCTATCTGCCCTTTTGCCTGAACCACTACTGTTGTGTTGAGAGAGGCTTGTAACAGCAACACCGCAGGTGTTTGACCCATTCTGGTGACTGATTGTTTTTTCAAGTGGCTTGAGAGCAGCTGTTCCCATATGAGTGCCCTCATTGCCTCTTCTAACAACATCTCCACACAAATGCCCAGCTGCACTGCTGCAGTATAACTAGAGAGCAAAATCCAGTGCAGTGAAGGAGCTGTCTTTTCCCTTTGTGGCACTCTGACTACTATGACTGGGTCAGTTTTTTAGCTTACTCCTATGCGACATTCATATCCACCGCCAGCCCAAATAGCAGTCGCTCTGTTCCTCCTCTGTAGAAATAGGGATGCTACTTCCCCACCCAAAAGTGAGAGGATAAATATATTAAAGATTGTGAGGTGCTCAGTTCTCACAAGGTCAGAGGTGATAAGCACTTAAGTAAACAGACGTGACCTCCCACAAGCTACCCTCGATGCTTATGCAGAACTGAACAAAGATTTCAGATTTATTCACACTTAGCACTATCCTCAAGTTTCCCCTCCTAAGTAGTGGCCAGATGCTGGGAAGAGGTGGAGATCAGAACATTCTAAATGGGTATATGGAATCCTTCAGCACAGTGTCGGAGCACTTCACAATTCTCAATGCAGGTATCATCACACTTTTTTAGATCAGGAAGTGTCTGTAAAAATAGACACACCCACAAGGAACAGAATGATTTGTCCACGTTCACAGAG
The DNA here is from genome assembly GCA_032595735.1 of Pelochelys cantorii. NCBI lineage: Eukaryota > Metazoa > Chordata > Testudines > Trionychidae > Pelochelys > Pelochelys cantorii. The sequence continues at coordinate 50,879,479 of CM064334.1, forward strand.
GAAGTCTGTGGTAAGGAAGGGGATGAAATCCAGACACCCGTCATTCCAGGAATATCAACCTCTTAACCACAAAAACATCCTTTCTCATTAGGCCACTTGGCCCCAAATTTCCATAAGTGTCCTCTGTTGGGCACCTCAATGTTTGGGTGCAAAACTATAGACATACAGGCCGAGATCTCCAAAGGCTCTTAGTACTCAATGTGTAAAATGGGGACAACCTCACAGAAGTATGGTGGGAATTGATTTATTAATTTTTGTAAAGCATCTTAATAGGCTTGGATGAATGCACCATTGAAATACTAAGTATTATTTCTGCCACTGTACCATTCAGAGAAGAAAGACTATCAAACAGAAGGGCTTTCCCGTGAGTGGCACTGACTGTCTTCCATGGTCTGCTTTGCCTGGTGCTTCGGATTTATTTCACTTTCTCAACCACCGCCAAGACAGTTCACTAGGGACTTCTGTTGCCTCTATATTCACCCACCAGTGTTGTCCTGGCCTCTTCGCACCTTTTCTTGCCTTTTTGGCTAAGAGAAGAGATAATTACCACTCGAATGCACTGAGTGTATAATGAAAGAGCTGGTTCTCCTGCTGTAACTTCCTCTTCTCACAGGGACTTCACAGACAAAATGCTTCCCTGATAACCATCTCCCACCCTCTGCGTATCTATAGAGAACAAACAAGAAGGTTAAAGATTATTTCTGTGAGAACATTTTTAATATACAAGTAATGGCTGAACAAATTAAAATGTCCAGGGTTTTTTTTGTTTTTCCTATGTCCTTAATACCGAGGATGAGAACTGCGAGGTGACCCTCAAGCTACCCTGCCCACCTGAAGAGCTCTTGTACTGCACAATAACATCAAACTTTTAGATTTGATTCAGCAAACTAAAAGTAAATATTTTTATTGTGGAATATTGAAATGTTTCATTTCAATCAACCATTCGACTTTTCAGCACTGAAATTTTTTGGAACTTTATGCTGAGGGAAAATTTTTGATATTTCAACTTTTTTATGAAAACCCATTTTGAAGTATCAGAATTTCCCACATGATGGAAATTCCAACTTTTGCTTAGCTGTAATTATGAGTTTGGAGGATTCTTTTTTGTGTATGTGTTTTATTTCTTCTACCTGATTAAGGATCAAGAGTAAGACTCTCAAATCTTAACATCCACTGCGCTCTGCCAAAAATGAGAGAGAACATTATCCTTTTGATTTATTTCACAGTTATTTGTTGATAGTTTATAAATGGCCCAGATGTTTTGTCCAGTAATATTATTGGAGAAATTCAGCAAAGCTGAGCATAATTTTTAAATTATTTTGTTGTTTGATTTAGTAAATCTCACTCCAGCTTGAGTGTGTTTCCTCTTTTTTTAATTCCTTTATTATTAGAATCAAATATATGTGTGTGTTTGTGGTGCCCCTTCTGCTGCAGGGCTCAGATTCAGGTAAGCACTGAAGCATCTGCTTAAATGCCATTGATTTTTTTTTTAAATGGGACTTAAGTACATAGTTCCCTGATTTGGAGGTCTGAATGGGAATGAGCCTTCCTCTGGCATTCAGATCAAGTCTCTCTGTTTCTCTCTCTCAGCATTCATCCTTTAGCAGTAGCCCAGATTCAGGCCCACCAACCAGGAGGGCAGGGGGCAACTGGACAACTCTCCTGAGGCCCAGTGATTCAAAAGGGTCTGGGGCTCCTGGCTGCCACCGCCACTATTGTGGTAGCGGCAGCAGCCAAAGTCTCGGGTTGTCTAAATCGCTGCTGGAGCACTGAGTGGCATGATCTGGGCAGTGCTAAGGGCTGGCTGGAAGGGGCGGGGGCACAGCACACTTCACTGTGCTGAGGGCTTGCTGCCCCAGCCCAACCACTTCCATCGAGGCCTCGCCCCTTCCAGGAGAATCGGAGCTTCCCCCTCCCCAGCACTGCCCAAGGACCAAGGAAGTCTGTTGGTCCCCCTGCCCCAGCCAGACTAGTACTTGTGCTAGACTTTGCTCATGTGCTGTGTGTGTGACTCATTTCCCCAAACCGCTCATCTTCTCTGCAACTGAATGGAGGACTGTAACATCAGCTGCACACAGGCCTCAAAGCACGGTGTAGTTTCTGCAGTCACGAGCCGCTGCTCATTTCAGGCTACTACATGTGAGTTGTCAAAACCACTGTCTGCTGCAAACAGTCCTGTCCCCCCATTAGCTCCTTAAAACATGTACATGTTTATTGCTGTCTGAGGTCAACTGTGGCTCTAGATATGAGGACAGCTTCTGATCACTGTTGCTTTGGTGTCAATCAAGAAGTACTATTGATTCCAGTGTAATTACCCCATGTTTGGCCAATTTGCATGAGATTAGAATCTGGCCCATTGTCTTTTATGCTGTTTCCTGCAGCTTTGTAAAAGCAAGACTGGATAAAGCTGAAATTGGGGTGGGTGGCAGAGTTCTATTAAATCTTCATACAGTTAAATGTCCAGTAAGCTCTGCATTTCTATGAAAACAGGCTAGGAAGTTGGTTAAAAAGACTTAATAAAGATCGTAATGGCACTCAAGGCAAGCGCTATTAGTAAGAACACTTGTTTGCTACACCTTAGTGGTAACAGCGATATTTTGGACTTAAACATTCTAAGTGATGAAGATGTAGCATGAAGCAGGTGTCTCGGGGATGTGTGAGAGAGAATGTGAAACAATGAACTGGCTTTGGATAGCTTGTGAGCTTGCCTGTACTGCTGCATTTGCTTCTTAAAGGGTGGCAATAGAAAAGCTCTTCTATGGAAATTTGCCAGACTGTTGGCAAATCAGCGGGTACTGCTGTGAGTGCACAAGTTATGTCCAGTGTAAAAGTAACTTAGACTAGATGGAACTGGGGCTAACAGTGGCAGTATTTGGTTTGTTAGTTCATTTGTTAAGTAAACTTGGAATATTGGTTCCCTCTTTGAGCTATACCCTCTGCAGCTGCTTTCCCCTTTACTAGGTGGATCTGACTGAGGATGTTGTCTGGTTGTTACCCAAATGAACTTATGGACATGGAATACTTTATCCACATCTACTGGCCAGCTTTACAACCATTCCAGTAGCTTCTGAAACTTAATAATATAAATTGGCAGTAAAGAATTTGCATCATATCCTGTGCTGTGTTTATAGGAGCATAAGCAATATCATAAACCACTGCAATTATGCTTTCATTTTATTTTATTTTAGAGAGATTCAAGCAGGAGTAAACCCTGATCAGCTCGATTGGTACGAATCACTGCTTGCTCTTATCTACGCACAGAAGTCAGTAGCAGCATAGCAACATCAGCAAGGCTGAAGTGAGGCTATTTTCAAAAGTTACTTTTATGTCCAGACAGTAACAATTCTATAATGCATATTGGTTGTGTCAAAGGTAGATGGTCTTATAAAAGAATTAATACAACAAGAACATCCTATTTTAGGATGTTGCTGACTCTGCTCCCTCTCTCCCTCATCTAGCGTCTACAATTTAAGTTTGGTTTTGTTGCTTACTTTGATCTTTATTTAGATATGGCTTTGGTGTAGTCACACGACTGCATTTTTTTTGTTATGCTGTAAAAAAATCATTTCCCAGCATTACTGAGCTTCATTCATTTGCTTTACACAGTGCAGGTGTTTCCATAAAGCCTTGGTACATCCATATTAACAATGATGGACTGGTGGAAAACCAAGAAGTGTTAAAAATAATACTGGGCATGCCTCAAAAAGCTGTTCTGAGGCAGAAGAATGAACTGACTGTAGAAATTATAGATTTGAGGGCAGATAAACATGCTCCTAAATACATCTTTGGGCATTGCACTTTTGAAGGGTAGGGTCTGATACTCTATGATAAGCATCCCCTGCAAGGTAGATAGCACCCTGCTGTCAATGTATGCACTCAACATTGTTTCCAAACATAATTAATTGATGGCTGCAGTGAAGAGCTCATGTTTTGCAATTGATAGTCACCTGTATGGTACACAACACATACAGGGAACAAATCCTGTTCCAACCAGCACTGCCAGGGGAGCAGGGATTCTTGTGAATGTGTCCTCTGCTTCAGGACTCTTGCCAGGGAGGACACATAGTAGGTCACACTTTGCTGATGCTTTGAAAAAGAGCAGCCTGCTCCTTCTTTGGCATGCTGCTGACTGCAGCACACACACTAGCCTGCTGGGTAGTCAGACTGGTAACTAGTGCGCCATATCTCTGGGTGGGCCCATGTAGAAGCCTGCCTCCTATCCATGCATTCTACTTAGCACTAAGCAGAGATCCTGCCCTGCTGCGTGTGTGGGGAGTGCAGGTGAGTGGCAGTTCCAGTGCCTGGCCCCAGTACGCAAGTGCAGCAAAGGTCAAGCCTTTTACTTGCCTAAGACTGAAACACACGGTGCAGTTTTGAGAGGTGGCTGAAAGTACGAGACATCCACTTAAGATGTAGCAGAATTTGACAAGCCCACAGCAGAATTCGATGCAAGAAATGATGTCGTTATTTTTTGGTTTGACGGTGGAACTAAAAACCAGCTCCTTCAGCAGAAAACTTTTCGTTTCTGATGCGCACTAGCACTTGAAAGCACGGCAATTATCTGTGCTCCTCCTCCTTCTTAGCATATGTGCAACGTTCCTCACCTGGCATGTGATGAGTTTTCATCACCAAACTTGTCCCACTGGTTGGGTCATTAGCTTTCCTCAGCAAGGCCAGGTGCTGAAGGGGAGCATGACATGAACACTGATCCAAGCTCCCCATCAACACTTGAAGTAGGCTGAGCCAGCTCTAGACAGCTATCGAACTCCTTGCCAAGGGAGAGCGTACAATACATTCTTCCTCAGATTAACATCCACGGAACTTAGAGCACCCTGAAAGGAACAAACAAGGAGTTGGAGTGGCATCAGGAAATGTTTAGAATACTGCCTTTAATTTTATATTAAACCAAAATGTTCTTTTCTTAAATTGCAGGAGTGAATGGAAAATGCATTCTATAGTTTTCATTTTATCCGCCTTTTACATAACTGAAATACAACCCAAAGTGACTGCTCTGACTTAAACCAGATGTATCTCATGCCTTGAGTAACTTCCTTTCCTCCTTCCGTCTTACATTCTCCCAGGTGTTAGTTTCAATAGTGGACTTTCCTGAAGGCTGCTGATCCAGATGTTCCTCAGGATAAAGATCACATGTAATTAAGTCAAGAAGGAGCAGTCATGGTGCACCGCAAACATGCATGTGACTATGAGCGGAAGGTTTTTTTTTCTGAACCACCATCTTTTCTTTTTTTTTTTTTGAAAGCTAGAAAGCAACCAAGCTCAGGACACCCTTTTCTTTAGCCTGCTTTAGTGCCCGTATTAGAGAGCACTGCTGTGAGCATCAAGAGCACAGCACACAGTATATTTTGGGGGTTACATGCATAACATTACCCGTGCCATGCAGTATTTTAGTGTCAGAGTGGATGTAGTAAGCCTTATTACTCTGAAAAGAAAACAAATTTCCTGCTGCCATAGACAAGATTGTGTGATGGCCCAAATGTGGGTCAAGAGTGACACCCTGTGGTCAAGTTATTCCTTTAATTCCTTCAGGATTACTCCCTTTCTCACACCTCTCCTCCCCCCGCTTTTGTTCTGAGTGAAAGTGTATAAAAGACCGAGATGATAGCTCAATGGATAAATATGCTTCAAGCTATACCTGTGCTCCTGAGTCCTGACAACCTTCTTGAGCAGAAGTTGTCACCTGAGCTGAAGCTGCAGGATCCCTCCATTGCTATTTGGATCCAAACTTACAGGAAATGAAAACAAGGGCAGAAACTGGGTTCCAGAATCCCTACAAAAGTTGACACATCTCTTGCTTTCCTCTCAACAGTTTAAAACTCCCTAATCCCCAAAGCCCTGCATGGCAAACACCTTCTTTGGCTGCATTTCTTTCTAATGAAAGTTTCTACATTAGAAAGTTTCACTACTATAGTAAAGTTGATTAGGGGTATGATTTTTGTGACTTTTTATTACAGTAAAAGCCCTAGGCCAGCACACAAATGCTTTTGCTAGCATAGCTTATTTCCTCCAGCAGCTGTGAAGCCGAAATATGTTTTTGCTACTTAGAAGCTTTCTCTACAGGATGAGGCTTTCCTCATATCACTGTCCTTTTTCTAGGGTAGACTCTTCTCCAGTCTGTCCATGTAAGTTTCAATATTAGCTAGGAAGGGCTCTCTCTAGAGCAGCAGAAATCACTGCTTTCATTCTGTCTCGCTGTGGCAGTGAGGGCATGCAGTCACTTACAGACTGCAAGTGGGGAGAGAGATTAGGATGCAATTGCAGCTTCACAAACCTTATAGGACAATACCAGGAGATCAGTGGACTGGCCCATAAGATTTTTTTTTTAAGGAGAACACAACTGTATACACTGATGATGTACCAAGAATGCAATGCTGTATGTCATTGTTCTGTACCTGTGAAACCTAGGTGGTTGTGAATCAGCAGGCACCAATCGCACTCTCCAAGCACTGGAAAGAAGTAGTAAAGTTTCAGAAGGTCATCAGCATCCTTCACATATGCTGTTTATCAGCCGAAATGTGAGAGTCCTTCAGGAGGAGACTAGGGCTTCTGAGAAGGGATAGCCTCGTGGCTCTTTTCCTAGCAGAAATGGTCCTCAGATTACCTGCCGCACTACCCAGACATTGATTGCCAAGGAGTGGCTAATGTTAGACCTGTAAGAAAATAGCAACAAGGTGCAGGCAGCCCAAGGGTGGCATGTTACCTTTACACAGGCAGTAGATACAGGTAGAAAGAACGTGGCATCACTGCTGGACTATGGAGATCGGTGCAGATAGTTATCAGTGCCATCCCCCTGTAACTACATGCATGATATTGTGTTGGTGACTCAGGAAGTGGGACTATTTTCTGTGAATCAATACCCCAGCTGTTGCATGAAGGACTGTGCTGCAGGAAGTGTGGTGTTTTGATTGTGATATAAATCTGAGGTTCTTGTCTTTAAAGATCCTGTAGCAATTCTTGGCAAGAGTAGTGATGGTTAATCCCACTTTCCCAAGCCAATTACACGTTAGGTTTTTTCCTCCTGCTTAAAGGATCCTTCCCGTTTCAGCTGAATATTCCTCACTTCCTAACTTACTGCTTTGTGCTATTAAGCAGAGGGTTTGTTTCACCTCAAAAGGGGCTGCATTTCAGAGTTAATTTATCATTTGGAGTTTTTCAGTTAAGATTCTGTGTGTGTCTTACTGATGTGCTCTACAGGTTGGACCTCCCTGGTCGGCAACCTTGGAGCCTGACTGGTCCCGGGTGAGGGATTTTGCTGGATCAGGGGAGGTCATATCTAGCCCCATTGCTAATGGCCTCCTAGCCCTGCACTGGTCACTAGCCTCCTGGATGGATCCCTTGGCTGCCACCAGTGACACTGCTCTGCCCGTTCCACACTTCCCTTCCCTGTTAAGCCAGGTAGCCCAGTGCTCCGTGCTCCCAGCCCAGCAAGGTAGCCCCGCTGCAGCACACTGGGCTCCTGGTCACACCAGGCAGCCCAGCTGATGCACCTGGGCTATGGCCCTGCCAGGCAACCCTGCTGGGGTGTGCTGGGCTCTTGGTCCTGCTGGGCAGTTCGGCTGCCGCATGCTGGGCTCCATGTCCTGCTAGGCAGCCCAGCTGATGCGTGTCAGGCTCCTGGTCCTGCAGCCCCACTGCCATGTATTGGGCTATAGCCCTGGGTTGTGCGTGGCAGCCCAGCTGCAGGGAGTCCAGCTGGCAGCCCTCCAACAGGACTCTCTGGTCTTGGAACATCAGTGATCCTTCTGGACCACAGATGTTGCCAGACAAGAAGGTCCCAGTTTACAGAGGTTCAACCAGAAGTTGGGCTAGAACCAGGAATCACTGGGTGAAATGTTGAGGTTTGTGTTTTGTAGGAGGTTGGCTGCAATGTTCTCAGATTCTACAGTGATGCACATTATTTAAACTTTATGGATGGACTTAAATGATCAGAATGGTCTATCCTGGTATTAAAATCAAAGAATCAGAGATTAATGAAATCAGCCTGCTGTATTAGAGTGTTTAGATTTGGAACGTGTTTGAGTAGCCTTCAGGACGAAAGGCTGTATATAAATCATTTTGATTAATGTGATGGAGCTTTAAAAAAAATTAAGTTGAGAGCAAAAGACTATGCAAGCCTTAGATGAAACCTAAACAGTATTTGTCAAAGACTTTAAAATAGAGAAATACAAAGGCAAAGAGTTTTTCTTTGATCTCTTAAGTCCATTTGTTTCAGACTTTTGACAACATGCCACCAACAATTCAATGTTTAAATAGATATGATAATTGTGTGTAGTTTGTCACAAGTTATCTTCAGCTAACTGCACTTAGCCCCCAAAGTCAGGCAAACCTCACATTTTTCTTTCAGGGGAGCTGTATTTTCAGACTTAACTAGCATCCCTATTTGTTTGTCCATATATTTTGATGTTGAACTCTGAATGGCTACACATAATATACTTGGATATGTTTCATTGCCTTACGTTCAACAGTCACATTCGGGTAAATTGTAGTCCCTTATGGAAATTGTGTTTGTACTTTGCTAATAATAAAATCACTGTAAGGATTCCGCCTCTTCCTGTGATTGTCATGTTGCAGTTGAGAGAAAGAGAGACTCTTCCCAAGAAGAAGGACTAATGGTTTCTATTTCTGACTCTGCTACTGACTTGCTTTGTGACCGAGGACAAATTCTCAGCCTCTGAGTCAGAGTCTGCATAACTGTAAAATAGAGATTGTCCATAGGTTTTAGTCATAGCTGAAATTGATCCTGGTTTAACTGCAACTGTAGGCAAGGCCAAATCATGTTCTGCATCATTTAAAGACATGATAGTTGAGATGCATGTTGCCTTGTAATCCTTGAGAGCTGCAAGAGCCAAGCAGATTTTGCTTTGCTGCTACCTAGAGCAGAGTTTCTCAAATACAGTCATTAAGGGGTTTTCTTGTGGTCACAACCTCCTGGGCAGTGATTTGGGAGAGGAAGGGCAAAGCAGTGGCCCCGCTCTCCTCTAGAGATGCACAAGCTAGAGGTAAGACAGTCTGCCAGTTCCCCACCTTCCCAGGGGTGGTACCCTGGGGTTGCAGACTCCATCACGGGGAAAGTGAAATATGGGAAAAAGGAAGTAAAATATGGGAAGGTACCTTTTAGTATCACTTCAAACCCAGTTGCAGCTGGTCCTGGCAGGAAGTCACCATCCACTGGCTGCCTCGGAGCTTGCATTGTAGGGTTGATGGTCTCAATCCAGTTTCACACTGCTTTTAAGATGTGGGCCTTTATCAGCAATCACGCTTGTCAGCCTTACTGCCAGCAAAGAGGCCAAGATCTGCCTACAGCCCAGGCTTTAGGGAAATTGGTGAGGCAAGCCTGAACGGCTGCTATTCATGTTGCATCTTTACTATGATCCACATTTTCAAATCCGCACAAGGGAGTTGACCATGCAACTGTAATTGAGGGGGGAGTGTGCCTAAATACCTGCCCTGCTTTGAAAATAGCCTGTAGATTTTTCTATCAGGGCACCTATCCTCAGCATTCAATTGACTTCTAAAAATGTATGGTTTGCAGCTTTCCCCTTCCCGATTCTCAGGCAGCCTCTCTGTTCAGGTGGTCAGAGCAAAACTAACATCCTTTGTCAAAAAGGGGTCACCAAGTCATTACTGAAATGGGTGGAGAAGGGCCCCTATCTCACTTCTGCTTTTCATGGTGTCCCTGAATGGATTTTATGACCAGCCTCACAAAGATACAGAAAATCAGAGGGACCTGATTTTAGAAGCAGCAAAACCAGTGGAGTAGATCCCCAATTGATGTAAATTAACATAGCTAAGAACGGGATGGACTGGAGCATTGAATGGAGCTAGCTGCATTTATACCAGTGGCAGATCTGACCTGGTGTTTGAAGAAGTGCTGCGAATGCACTTTTACAGAATCAAATGTCCAGGGTTATGGTCCATCAAGAGGAACAAATGTTATTAAATAATAGATTTTCTTCAGCCTCTTACATTAAATGAGGGCAAAGTAATAAGGAGGAAACACTGTGAGCCTATTAAGAAAAGTTCAGATTCCTGCTGATGCCGCAAAAAGGTAGGTGTAAAATTATGAAGATCGTTCCCTTCACAGGTGAGTTAACTATATAGAAAAGTTGTAATAGGAAAAAGAAATAAATGGAAATTCTGTTATTGAAACAGTACAGTGAAAATGTAAGTTAGAGATGGAAGAAATCTATTGGGTCCTATCCTGTTAATTGCCTGCCACGGTAGGGTTGTTAACTCCGGTACTTTATGCCAGGGCCAATGAAATGAGGATTCTTTTAATACTGAATGATGATGATACTTGGTGCATACATAGTTCATGCTCCAAAGGCACTTTTCAAAAGTTAGTTAAGTATTATTATCCCCACTTTGCAGATGGGTGAATTGGGGATGATCAAGTTACCTGCCAAAGGTCACACAAGATTAGTAGAAAAGCCCAGGCTAGAACACAGGTCTCTTAACTCCTAGGCCTAGGTTCTTGCTACCTGACTACAGTGCTACCCTATTTATTATGTATATTATAGTAACATCTAGAGCCCCTAATTAAGATTGGTGATCAATTGTGCTAAGTGCTGTATAAATACAGAATAAAAGACAATTCCTGCCCCAACGTGCTTACAATCTAAATAGACAAGACAAGGCATGGGAAAGGGAAACTGAGGCATAGGGAAAGGAAGTAAGGTGTGCGTGGTCATACAGCATGTCAGTGACAGAGCTGGGAGCAGAATCCACCTCTCTTGAATCTCACTCGCTTGCCCTATCCACCATGATATACTCTAGGAATTATTTGGGGCGAGTTCTATGTCTTGTGTTATGCAGGAGGCAGGACTAGATGAGCACAACGGCTTCCCTGACGAAATGACCTTGGAACCTGTGAATACCAAGGTGCTTGCTGATGAAACGTCTTAAATATTTGACTTCCTTTTCCTTTTCTTTTCTTTTCTTTTATTTTTGTATTGTACCAAAGAAGAATCACATCAAGGGCCAGAAAGCAATTTATCTTATCATCTGATATCAGGCAGATGACAGCTGGCCCTTACCTGTCATACCATTCCACCTCAATAGTAGAGATGACTTTCCTCAAACACGTGGGAATGAGAAATGAACAAAGCATTTTGCAAAACACCACAAAGGTAAAATTAGCCTTTAAAGAAAAAAAATCCTTTGGATAGATCTATGTTCCCTAGGAGCCAATAATACTAATATTTCAAAACACGCCCCCTGAGCTCTACAAAATTTATTAAAAACTGTAAATCTGCAGCAAAATTTTCTATGAACAATCTGCTAGAAGAAATCCATGCTCTGCAGATTGAGAAACTGTCTGTCAAGAGCCTGATCCAAAGCCAAATGAAAGACTGTCCCAATGATTTCAATGCATTTAAGATCAGGTTCCCAAATGCCCTGTGTGGATAAAAGATATTAAAGAGGATTGAACTATTATAATCAATCGACATTGCCTTGTTTTTTACTTTAACCATGGATTACTAGGCAGTGATGGACTACCTACCTTACCTTACCTTGCCTTACACCTTGACTCCTACTGTGTTTCTGCCACATTTGATAGGCCAGTTCCTCCACTGATTACAGACACTTATTAAATGTGGTACTTCCCAGGTGTTGCCAGCACACTCAATAGCCTCTTCAGGGGGTAGCTGAGTTAGTCTGTACAGGTAAACTGAAAAAACAACAAATAGTCTGTTAGCACTTTATAGACTAACAAAACATGTAGATGGTATCACGAGCTTTCATGGGCACAGCCCACTTCTTCAGATAACCTGTTGATGCTACAGAATTGGACTACAAATCACAAGAAACCAGAATTTCTTGTGAGATTCCCAGCACTCTTTTATATTTTTGACAGGTACCAAATGTGAGAGAACATTTATTAAAGTGTTTGGGATATGTTTTCGTTCATGTAAGTGGGTGAAGATTCAGGAATCTAATTTTGTCTCATCCATTTCACTCAGAAGTCATTGTAAAATGGCTACATTAGAGGATGCTTATTCTTCTGAAAGAAAGAGTTTCACAGAGACCTCCAGGTCATTTTAAACCCTAAATGTAGCTATTGCAATTCCAACATTAAAGAATTGTTCTAGTAAATAAGAATCAAAATATAAAAATAACTACAGACAAAAACCTTTTTAGGACACCATTAACACTGTTAACTCTTTGCTCTTCTGTCAGATGTGATGATGTAAACAGATGAGACTTTTTTTTTGGTCTATAGCCATTTGAATGTTTTGATTTCTCAAGTAGTGTTTATAACCAGGAAACGAAGGAAATTCACGTAAGAACTAAAATGTAGCACAATTGCATTTTGCTTCCCTGAGGCAGATGATTTATGGTTTTCCTTATGGCTTCTCTTTAAAGAGGGTGGGGAAACTTAGGATAATCTCTTGTTCCCCAAGTAACTTTATTACATCGAGGAGGAGGTAATGTTTGATATGTGGCCTTATCAAACACTCAGGGCATGTCTACACTAAGAAATTATTCAAAATAATAACTCCTGAAATAACAAAATCAAAATAGCATGTCCCCACTAATGGGGAGCCTTGAAATTAGTCTAAGTCAGGTTCTGCTATTATGGATGCGTTACTTCAACTTAGAACCCCAGGAAGCAATGGGGAGTAATTACTTTGAATTACTCTGGGAAGTAGCTATTTCGAAATAGTAGCAGCGGAGCAGCAACACTAATGCTATTTTGAAATTACAATTTCAAAATAAGCATTATTCCCTGAGGAAAGCAGGAGTACAGATTTTGAAATAACCAACCCGCTATTCTGAAATAATGGGCTTTGTATTGTGGATGCTCCGCTTGTTATTTTGAAATAAAGGGGGTTAGTTTGAAATAACTCCCTAGTGTAGATCAGGCTCACTGAAGTCAATAGGATATTTCAGTGAAAAATCAGTGGGCTTTGGATCAGGCCCATATGGAGAAAAGTTTCATGGCAGAGCGCCAGACAATAGGGGGTGGGAAATGAAAGGTCAAGAGAAAAGGAGCAGGCAGTCACCAAGCAACCTGACCCACCAGTATATTTTGGCAATCCTGGTCTGCTTGCAAATTATTAGAGTTTGGTTAGAGTCTGGAGCAGTTTTTCCCTGCCAGAATGTTCAGCATAAAGCCCAGACCAAATGGAATTGTTAAACATCAGTGTTGTCACTTCTGTCAAATAATTAGCACTTGGTTACTAGGCTACTGTATACACTCGCACATGCTCAAGACAAAATGACAGGAGGCTGGTTTAGCCAGGAGTCCAAGGAAACATAGGCCATAATGGCATGTGGGGAGCTGGATAACACACAGAATACATAGGCCTCTTCTATGGCCTCATTGGAGGTTGACTCACTTGGCAGAATATGTGGTGTTTTTCCTTCTGCAGGGCTTGATGTTGCTCACTGGCCCTTTCTTCATATTAGAAGTGGGCAGTTTTTATAGGACTTGGCTCATATACATAGTATACAAAGATACACGGTCTCCTGAGTTTTGCTTTATTCCCTAGGGGAACTTAGGGAATGTCCTTGTGGGTGCACTCTCTGGGATAAAAATTGCCACCTTCTGAATCCAGTTAGGCCACGTCTCCACTTGCTGATAATTGATAATCCTCCAGGGTTTGATTTAGGAGGTCAGGGCGTTCCCATCATCACCAGCACTCCTTGCTGTCACAAAGAGTAAGGGAAGTTGATGGGAACATTTCTCCTGTCAACCTCTCGCTGTGGGGCCACCCCAGAAAACTGGTGCAAGGTACATCGACTCCAGCTATGCAATTCATGTAGCTGGAGTTGCATAACTTGCATTGATTTTCTCCACCAGTGTAGAACTGGGCTTAAAAATTCTGAAAGGCACTGCCAAAAAAGGATAAGGAGAGGAGAAAGGGGTCTTTCCATTGTTCTTAATTTGTCCTTTTCCCTTAATCTGTACCTTGAGCACAGGTACCTCTGTGGACATGGGCAAATGAAAATAACAGTCAGCCTGATTCTGGCTCTTTGCTTCGAGGGGTAATCAATTAAGAAGCAAGTTTTATTAACTTGATATTTATGTGCTTGTATTTGTGAGACAGAGTTTGTAAAACTGAACTCCAAGGCTGAGATTTGATAAATATGATTTAAGGGCTGGAAAAATTGCCTTAAAGTGAGAGATTTCTGGTTCTCAATCAATTCAGCTTATCAAAAAGCAGATCAGGAGGTAACTTGATTACAATGTATAAGTGCCTTCATGGGGAGAAAATATCAAGTACTAAAGGGCTCTTCAGTCTAGCAGAGAAAAACAGAACATGATCAGTGGTTGGAGTTAAAGCCAGACACATCTGGATTAGAAGTAAGGCAAATGTTTTTAACAATGAGAGTATCAAACCATTTCAAACAAACTGCCGGGGGAAGTGTTGGATTCTCGATCTTGTGAAGTCTTTGAATCAAGACTGGATGTTTCTCTGGTAGATAAGCCAAACACAACAAGTTATGGGGCTCAATGTGTGAGTAACTGAATAAAATTCTCTGGTCTGCATTATACTGGAGGTCAAACTACATGGTATAATGGCCTCTTCTAGACTATAAAAGAACCATAAGGGACTTAGCTGCCCAAATCCCATTGAATTTGGTTTATTAACTCCTTCAAGCTTCTTTGAAAGTTCCAGCCTAATAATTTGTCTCTAAAAGGATGTCTGGTTTGCTTTGGGTTCTCTACTTATTGAGAAGTAGAATTATGTACACCATTGCCTTCTGTTAGCTAAAAGTTGATTCTGCATGCTGGTTTTCCCCTTTATTTTTTTTAAAACTAAAAATATACCCTGAGAGCTATTAGTCACTCTGCCCACATATTAATAAATTGCATAATGATGCCACCAGGCATCCAAAAACCTTTCAAAATGTTTTATGTTTTTTTGGAAAATTTTCTGTAAAGCCAGTGAGTCCAAATGGAGCCATATGTGTATGTACTTAATCCAGAAATCTGTAATGATCTAAGATTTAATATATAAATTTGAATAATATACAGGGTGATTTTTTTCCATCCTAATTTGCTCAGTCTTCATAGCATATTTTGTGTACATCATCTTAGAGTTGTAGACCCAGTTCTTAGCTTAATTGCTTAGGGCTTCACTCAGTAATAATTCAGCCTGCCAGTTGCTAGTATACGGAAGTTTTATATACCCACCACCTAAACTTTAAGGCAAAAATCTTGAGCGTCATTGAGGGATTCTGGGGGCTTTTGGTTCTGTCCTCGCCTATATTAATTCTTTGTCCCATTTGTCATATATATATTGCAGTGATGCAATGGAGAACAACTGGGAGGTGTTCATGGTGTATTTAACAATATTTTGCTTCTGCCCCCCCCCCAAGTTCTCTGGGTTTTGTAAAGGTGTGTGTCTCACTTTACTGATGGGCAGTCCTTGTAGGTTGGCATGGAGATGAGCTTGAGCTGTGAAGTCCAGATCCAGATATTCCCTGGGCTGGGAGATGTTTGGATTTGAGATTCAAGTGTGGGGCCCATTTTTTAGAAAGGCAGCCTATAAAAGAGGCCAAATGTGTTCTAGTTCTTTTGGACGAGAGGCAGGGCCCTGGGAAGGCATAGGTAGTGGTGTTTTGAAATAGTTTTTCTATGGACCCTAACTTGTGTGGCATCTGAAAAGCTGGTCATGACAGACGTCTCAGACAGTAAGCTGGTAAGAGGGGAATGAATTTTGTCCCTTCCTTCTGGTCCATTTCCTTTCCTTCCTTCTCCCTCCATATCATCAGAGCCTTCATTTAAGCTGTAAGTAGTTTGTTCCGAGGCATGAGTGTGAAGGATGCGTGTTGTCCCCCCAGGTAATTAATATGCTGCATCTATATGGACATCAATTGGCAGCGGAGCTGAACAGCCACAGAATGGAGCCTGTGTTGGGACCAGAGTGCCTATTCATTTTATTTTGTGGGCCCTTTAGAGATCACAGCACACCAATTTGCAGGCTTTGAAGAGCCTTTTACTGGTCATCTTTCAGCAGGCTTCCAGCAGCATGGGTGGCTTACTGTGGATGCTACGGCTTACCTCCTAGTGACTGCAACTCAAGACTGCTTATGTGTCCAGAGTTGAAGTTAACCTCCCTTAACTGAGGGGAACTAGCACTGAGTACCCAGGCATAAGAATGAAGGTGCATCAGTCCCTGGAAGGAAGATAATTTATTTACATATCTCAGTACTCTCTGCTCTGGAGCTAGGCATCCTGTATAAAGGAAAGCCAGGTGTGGGAGAAAAAGGCTGATGACTTTTTGTTTCATCAGCAAGGTAGGAGCAAAGCATAGTCTAAAAACTGGGCATCTGTTTACACTGATTTTTTTTAAATGTGGGAATTAAACACCCCCCTATGGGCAACTTGACTGTATGTATTAGGAACAAACAGCTTTGGGTAAGATAACTGTATCTGATCCCTTTTGTGGTGTTCACTGACAGCTCACTCAGTGCTTAAAGTGCTAGAAAGATCTCCTACGACTAAAGTGGCCGGTTTCTTGTTTTGTCCTGTGACCTTGCGCTATAACAGCAGAGTGATTTTTGTTTTCCCATTTCACTCTCAGGACATTTTACATTTACAATACTAATCTTAAAGGAGATCAGGTAGCTCATCAATTACAGTGAGCTGTATAGATACCACAATGGGATTTGGAGGAATTCCCATGAAAGCATGTGACTGGCATAATCAATCCACTGTTAGTCTCTTCACAACAAGGGGTAGGGACAGAGGGCACATGTCAGGAATGGGAGGGGAAGGTATATTTTTTCAGGATCTTGAGATAATATTTTTGCAGGCCAGTAGTCCCTCCCCCACGCACGCACACACGTTAGTTTAGCTTCTTGAGGTGTTTGGGTTTTTGCCTGCCCAATCTCCACCTTGACATCCAGTTCCAACAATAAAATCTCTTGCTTTTGGCCTATTGCTTCCATGCTTGCTGACAACCTCTGGACAATTTAAGAAGGGAGCAGGGTAATGGGATAGGCACACTTGTTAATATTCCTCCCTTCCAGCAAAATGTACAGCTGTCCTTGAAATGCTGGCTTTGGGTAATAGTTGTGAAAGCGGTTCCACTAAGTTGAAACAAAATCCACAAGCAAAAGTTGCATGTTGCCTGGAAAGAGCTAAAAACAAATATAGGTCTTAAACTATGTATTTCCGCAGTTAACATTTTGTCCTGTTTACAGGATCTCAGCAGAATACTAGGGTTTTTGTCCTGTTCATATGTTTTTCATAAGGGAAAATATCCATGCTGTTCTAAAATTTTATTAGATTCAAACAGGAAAGAGAGAGGATGTGGTTTAAAAAAATGCTGTTCACTTTCTGCCTTCTTTGCATAGCTTCTTAAAAAATTTCTTTGAAGTAAAAAAAAAAAGTCAGGTAAATTAAAGAGGGGGAAGTGATTGCTCATAATTGCTTTGTGGATAAATTAAGACAATATGGGACAAACCTAAAGGAAAAAACATACAGGCAAGGCACATTGGCTGGGATGTAAGTTCAAAATATGAAGAGAAGGAAAAACCTGTCTTTATTTTCAAAGCTTTTCTATTTAGAAACAGGGAAGCTGATGGAAAGTGCTGAGGTCTGTGAGTAATAATAAATCATTGCCCCTCCTCTGCCACCTTCCTTCTTAAAAATGAGAGCTGCAAAGTGAATAAGAACATTGTGTTAAATTCAGATGACAATCTGGGTGGTGGGAAAGGATCACTGAACAAATGTGATGTAGTCAGTTTTACTGAGCATTCTATTTCTGATTCTCCTGGGGCATCTTCAGTGAACCAGGAATTTCTAGGAGAGTTTTACAGAAGGAAAAAAGCATTTTATGAAACCAGCTTCTTTTTGTGCTAATTGTCCTCGCCTTTGGGTAGTGAGAATATTAGCAAAGAAATCAGCGCTTTACTCAGTTTTCACTTTACTTTGAATTTCATCTTTGATAAATTAATATATGAATAATCACGTAGATCTCATTACTATCAGTTATTTGCTGTAGCTAGCACTTCCAATGCACCAGACTCTTTCCAAATATAAAAGAAAGGGTCCTGCCCTAATGAGTTTACAAGCTAATGCCTGATCCTGATATTTAAGAGCAGGTTGGATAGACATCTATCAGGGATGAGATGTTGCTTGGTCTTGGCATGAGGGCAGGGGACTGGATTTGATGTCCTCTCGAGGTCCCTTCCAGACCTAGTGTTCTATGATTCTATCCCGCAAATCCATATGAACATGCTTTTAATTGTACACGTGAGTGGTTCCATTGGATTCAGTGGGACTATTTACATACATAAAGTTGAACACATGCTTGGGGGTTTGTGAGGCCTAAAAGACAAATGAACAAAGTCGCCATGGTGGTAATATATCACTCTAAATTCCTCTAGTTTTTCTATTTAGTAAAATTGTACATGCATTTAATAGTTAAGTAAGGGTAGAATCAGGCAAACAGGTGTACAAAACCATGGCTGTTGCAGTGCTGATAATGGCTTTATGAACCAGTTGCAAGAACTAGTTCAGTTCTATTTTTGTCCCCACCAGCCCTCCTCCCTTCAGTTTACTTTCCATCACACGGAGGAAGAATAGCCTGAGGGTTCATAAACTTCTCTGTTTTGACTTTTTAATAAAAAGAGAAATGAAATGAAATGAGAGTAAATACACATACAAATTTCTCTTAGAGTCATGGAGAGTGTTTTATTGAAATTAAGACATGAGGCTCAGCTCCTAAAATTATTACTGATCTGGGAAGGGTTTCTGAGGCACGTGGCTCCTCCCTATGAAGCTTGAATTTGACTCTATATACACTGGTCTTGGACTAACTAGTTTTATTCATCCTTTTCAACCTATCATGGCTCATATGAGGCCCATGGCTATTGACAAAGACCTAACAGGAGAAAGACACAAGAAACGTATGCAGGAAAACTATGCAATCTTGTGGGATTTGTTTCTTCAGCATAAATAAATAACTTATAAAATAAATAAATAACAGCATAAAAAATAAATTATTTGTTTCTTCAGCATAAATAAATAACTCCATGTCATGATGCTTAGCTCTGTTGTAAATATATTTCCACAAAAAAAAGTGAGGGAGCCTTATTTGCATGGAACACAGGTAACTTGGGGATTAAAATGAGCGATGTCTTTCCATATAAAGAACATTTTGAGAGGTGTTCCTGGTTAATGCCGTGAAATGTTCAGTCTAACAAGGAAGGAACGGGGGCTACATTAATCTGTTTTTCTGCAGATTAGCTGTTGTTGCTTTCACCAGTGCAGATTCACCATGGATTGCACTGGTGGATTGCACTGGTGTTTACTGGTTTGCAGATGTTTTAATTAATCAACATATTGTTTACCCCTGTGTAGAGCAGGTGCAGATGACATAGTGGTTAAAATGCCAAGCTTTGTCTATAATAGCATTGCCACCATTCCTACCATATACTAAGTTAAGAGTTTTTTAAATTTCCCTCTAGCCAGTGGATGGGAAAACCTAAATTTTCATTGATATATGTAGTTTGGGAATTGATTCTGGCTTGCTGTAGAAAGGCTGGGAGTAACCTTCCTTTCTCATGGGATAGTGGAAACTTTATTCTGATGTCCTGCTCAGCTTAGCCACAGAAGAAGGTGATAATCCTTTTAGGAAAGTATCATTTTATCCTAATCCAGTAGATGAGAATTGCTGTGTTCCAAGAGGGTTAGCGTTATGGGAAGGAAAGATTTCTCTAAGGATGCACTTACGTTTGTCTTTGTTCCCAAACATTTCTCACCATCATTTCCACCTGTTCTTCTATACCAGGGGCAGCAATGATGGGAGGGGCTAGTGAAGATAAGGCTCCAGGATCCTGTTGGTGGTTAAATACTGTAACCTCTAATTTCCTCCTTAAAATCTGTCTTTCCTAACAACAACCTCTGAAAATCACTGTCATCCGATGCTACCTGGTCCTCCCAGCGCCTCTTATTCGTTTGCAATGTATTGTCTAAATCCACTATTGAAGTTGTCTAGGGCAGAGTTTTCCTTTGTGTTATCTTTGAGTGCCTAGTACAATGGTGCTGTGATCCTTGTTTGGTCTACCTAGGTGCCAGCACAATAGAAATAATAAATAATAATTAGAATATGTGTTTACTGCAAAGCATTGTGTGGTATGCAGCTCCAAAATCTCTACTCACGTCAGAGATCATAGGCACATCTTTGGAGCCTTCACACGCTGTCAAGTCAAAACTCACTTATTTTAAAAGCTTCTAAATATGGGTCTATAGATCACAGTAGCTTCATTAGTACAGTAAACTCACGTATAAAAATTTGTATAAATACTGTATGTTTCGGCAGGCCGGGCCATCTGCTGTACACAGCACAAACTTGCAAAGCTGGTTGGCTGGAGATACAGTATGTGTTTACAGAACACCATAACAGTTCTAAAGAAGCCCTTTAGGTTTTATCATGTCAATTTTCATAGAACTCTAGGGGGAGAGAGGTTTCTTCAAAATGACAACAGGACAAACAGACCCATTTTGATCTGGTAAGTTACACTTGTTGGAGGAATAATATATTTGTAGTGGCAAAGGCCTCCTCATTTTTTGAGCTTTCAAACAATCAAGTTACTGAACATAATATTATTGATAGAGGGTAATGTAAGAACAAGTCTCTTGCATTTGTTTTCCTTTTAATATACAGATGCACGAGTTCTGTAAATATTGCCCAATGAGAGCCATTAAGAAAAAAACCATATAGAGAAATGGCTTCGTTCCAAAATGAATCACAGGCTGAGATACAAAATTAATTTCTTTTCTCAAAAATGAAATGAAGATGGGATTAAAACCGTTATGTTTTGGGTACAGGAGCAATATTGCTGTAATCGGCCATTCAAAATATGCTGCCTTCATGTATCTCCTCCGAAATACAAATTGTCAAACTGAAAGCATGTGTCTACATGCCAAACATGTTTACGGTGTCTCATAAACATCCATCTTACTAGGTCTATGTTGCTTATAAAGCACCTAAGGTTATTTAACTTGCAAAATTCTACTATGCTGTGTGACTACAATAAAAAAGAAGTTTAAATTGAGCAGTGAGGGATAGTTGTGTTGAATTTTCAGTAATTTTCAAAAGATGGAAAGTAGTCCTGCTTAGAGATCAACTGGTTCAATGAATGTACCAGAGTCACTATTAAGCATATATTTTAATGTAGTTTGCATGTACATATTCATTATAATGCAGATACAAAGGTAGAATTCCATTCTAAGTCCAGAAAAGTCCAAGTCCAAAAGATTAAAGGGGAATTGCGTATTCAGATTGGAAGTGTTAAGTTCAGCCATGGTGTTTGATGAATCTTCTGGCAATGTAACATAAATTGTTTTCCAAATAGCCAGTCACATCAATTTTTTTAAAGTTCAGTCAAGTTTCTTAGTTGCCGATTCCTACTGAAGAACATTCAACATGGTCTAGTGGAGTGGACTCTCGACTAGCATCTGGAGACCTAGTTTCTAGTTGCAGCTCTGTCACTGATGTTTTTCACCTTTTTGTGGTTTTCTTTCCCCCCGCTGTCTTTTGTCTGCTTCTATTGTAAAGATCTTCAAGGCAGAGACTCTCTCTTACTGCAGGTTGAACTTCTTTTATCCAGCACCCTTGGGACCTGACCAGTGCTGAACAAGAGAATTTGCTGAACCCTGGAAGGTCAATATTGTCTAGCAGCATTACCAACACTTCCACTGCTTACTGTACTCTTAGCAGACATTTAGGGGTAAATTAGAGCTAAATAGCAGCAGAGAACACCGAGAACCAGGACTGGTACCTCTGAACAAACTTTATGGGACTGTGGGAAACTTGGCCACACCCATAAGTGGACATCTGGCTAACTAAAATCAAGCTGGACCAGAGAGTGCTGGACTAGAGAGGTTCAACCTGTAGTACAATCAGCACAGTGGAATCTTTAAGAATTACTGGAGTACAAATAATAAATGAAATTCATATAAATGACTGTGGTCCGGTTGGCCCGCCCGGAGGGGTTCCTCCTCCTCCGGCTCAGTGGGCGGCCACTCCGACCCACTGTGCTGCCCCTTTAAGACCGACCCCGTTGGTCCACAGGGAGCGGTCCAGCCTTAGCTCAGGGTATAACAGCAGCAACCCTCTCACAGTTATGAGGAGCGGCCAGGCCCTCAGTCCAGGGCGTGGCAACAAGCACACAGTTACAAAGAGAGGCCAGGCCCTCAGTCCAGGGCGTGGCAACCAGCACACAGTTACAAAGGGTGGCCAGGCCCTCAGTCCAGGGCGTGGCAACCAGCACACAGTTACAAAGGGTGGCCAGGCCCTCAGTCCAGGGCGTGGCAACAAACAAACACAGTTACAGAGAGTGGCCAGGCCCTCAGTCCAGGGCGTGGCAACGAGAAACAGGTGAGTAGCTCCTTGGTCAGGAGGGGTGCAGGCGGATCGCCTGTACCAGTGGCAAGGAGGGAGAGACTGCCACCCAATAGGTGGGCAGCAGGGGGGGCGCAGGCCCACCCACTCCTCTGCGCCCCGGCCCAGGGCCCTAGAGCAGCCGTGCGGGCTGCTTCGGCTCGGTGGGGGCTCCGGCCCGAAACGCACCGGCCTAGGGGCCTTTAACAGCCCCCACTATCCCTGGGCCACTTCCGTTCTCCCCCTCGGGTGGTACCTGGATGTCGGGCAGAGGAGACTGGGAGTCCAGGAGAGTCTCGTCCCACCGGGGTGGTCCGGTCCAGTCCTCGGCCACTTGCAGGTCACTGGGGCTCAGCAGGATTCCAGGGGCCGGCAGATTCGGGAGGTTGAGCCAGGCCTCCGGGTCAGGGTCCGTGGAAGTCCCCGGCGGTGCCTCCGGTCGAGGTAGCTGGGGCCGCTCCTCCCGGTCCCGGGGCTGGCGCTGGGGCACAGGCTCCGGCTGGCCTTTCGGCTCCTCCGTCGCTTCTGGGAAGGTAGGCCGGTTACACTGGGCCTCCCCCTCCCAGGCAGGGAGCCACTGGTCTGTGTCTGGGGCCCGGCAAGTAGGAGGTCCGGGCCAGGCCTCAGTCCCTACTTCCCAGGCTGGGAGTCCAGAGGAGGCCTCTAGCCTCCCGGCAGGCTCAGCCCTGACTGAGGCTGCTGCCTGGGCTTTTATAGTCCTGGGCCCGCCCCCGGGCTTCCGGTCAGGTGATGGGGCGGGGTTAGCCTCAGCCCAACATGGCGTCTGGAGGGGTTCCTCCTCCTCCGGCTCAGTGGGCGGCCACTCCTCTGTCCCCCTCCGTCTCATGCCCAACAATAAAAGCCCGGGCATGGACGGGCTGACCGTGGAGTTTTACCGCGTGTTCTGGGACGTCCTCGGCCCGGACCTCGTCACCGTCTGGGCCGAGTCCTTGGAGAGCGGGGTCCTCCCTCTGTCGTGCAGGCGAGCCGTGCTCGCCTTGCTGCCGAAGAAGGGGGACCTCCGCGACCTTCGGAATTGGCGTCCCGTCTCGCTCCTCAGCACGGACTACAAGGTCGTAGCAAAAGCCATCTCGCTGCGACTGCGGTCCGTGCTGGCGGACGTCATCCATCCCGACCCGACCTACACCGTCCCGGGCCGTAGCATTTTTGATAATTTGTATTTGGTCCGGGATCTCTTGGAGCTCGGGTGTAGGGACGGCTTGTCGTTCGCCCTCCTGTCCCTGGACCAGGAGAAGGCGTTCGACAGGATGGATCACGGGTATCTCCTGGGCACCCTGCGGGCCTTCGGCTTCGGGCCCCGTTTTGTGGGTTTTCTCCGGGTGCTGTATGCTCTCGCGGAGTGTTTGGTCAGGCTCAACTGGACCCTGACCGAGCCGGTCAGCTTCGGGCGGGGGGTACGTCAGGGGTGTCCGCTGTCGGGCCAGCTGTACGCTCTGGCGATCGAGCCCTTCCTCCGTCTCCTCCGTCGGAGGTTGACGGGGTTGGTGCTCCGAGAGCCGGAGCTGCGGCTGGTCCTGTCGGTGTACGCCGATGACGTGCTCCTCGTGGTCCAGGACCCGGGCGATCTGGCGCGGGTGGAGGCCTGCCAAGCCGTCTACTCGGCAGCCTCCTCCGCCCGGGTCAACTGGGTCAAGAGCTCTGGCCTGGTGGTTGGGGACGGGTGGCGGGCCGGCTCCCTCCCGCCCGCGCTTCAGGCCATCAGGTGGAGCGCGGGTCCGCTGCTCTATCTGGGCGTTTATTTATCTGCCACGCATCCTTCTCCGCCGGAAAACTGGCAAGGTTTGGACGCCAGGGTGGGTGAGCGGTTGCGGAGATGGGCAGGACTGCTCCGGTGTCTCTCCCTTCGAGGGAGGGCACTGGTGCTGAATCAGCTGGTCCTGTCCATGCTCTGGCACCGGCTCAACACCCTGCGCCCGGCCCCGGAGGTCCTGGCCAAGCTCCAGAGGACAGCTTTGGAGTTTTTTTGGCCAGGACTGCACTGGGTCTCTGCAGGGGTCTTGTCTCTCCCCTTGGAGGAGGGGGGCCAGGGCCTGGTCTGCGTGCGCAGCCAGGTCCGGACCTTCCGCCTCCAGGCCCTGCAGAGACTCCTCTTTAGTGCAGGTAGTCCGGCATGGAGCACTTTGGCGTGCGCCTTCCTCCGCCGCCTCCGAGGGCTCCGATACGACCGGCAGCTCTTTTTTATCCACCCGAGGGGTCTTCCGCGAGACCTCTCCGAGCTGCCGGAATTCTACCAGGACCTCCTCCAGACCTGGAAGCTGTTTTCAGCAACCAGGTCCGTTGTGGCCGCCGAGGGAGGAGACCTCCTCGCGGAGCCCCTGCTCCACAATCCAGCCTTGTGCGTGCAGGTGGCGGAGTCTCCCTCGGTGCGCCGGAGGCTGATCCTGGCAGAAACCACCATGATCGGAGACCTCCTGGACTACGACAGAGGGGACTGGGTGGATCCCCGAGCGCTCGCTCGGCGCATGGGGCTCTCCACCCCCCGAACCCCTCTGCGCCTACTCCAGGAGGTGAAGGCGGCTCTACCGCGGCCCGCTCTCGACTTCCTGCAGCGGTCCGTGCGAGAGGGTATCCCCCGCCCCTCCCTTCCTGCAAACCCTCCGTCCCTTTTTATCGGGCCCCTGTTCCGCGGGCCCCCCCCGGCCTCCCCACCCTTGGACCCCCAGCCGGCTGCAAAAGTTGCAGCCGGTTTGCTTTCGAACCGCGCCTCGAGAACATCTGTACACGCTCGTGCTCCACACCTTGCATTTCCCCACCCTCGTGTCCCGCCCCGATACCAAATGGCGGGACTACTTAAGACCCGTTGAGGGTGGGGAACCCCGATGGGCCAGCCTATATTCCACCTTAATCCCGCGGCCCGTCGGGGATATCAGTTGGCGGCTCCTTCACGGAGCCGTGAGCACGGGCGTGTACCTGGCGTGGTTCACCCCCATCCCGGACACCTGCCCTTTTTGCGGCGTGAGGGAAAACCTGGCGCACGTCTACCTCGAATGCGCCAGGTTGCAGCCCCTATTCCGGCTCCTCCAGAACCTCTTACTGAGGTTCTGGCTGCACTTTTCCCCACACCTTTTCCTTTATGCACACCCAATCCGTGGCCCCACAAAGTCGCGGGACCTCCTCGTCAACCTCCTCCTGGCTCTAGCCAAAGCCGCCATTTATAACACCAGGG
Organism: Pelochelys cantorii; assembly: GCA_032595735.1. Lineage (NCBI taxonomy): Eukaryota > Metazoa > Chordata > Testudines > Trionychidae > Pelochelys > Pelochelys cantorii. Next base: position 50,905,033 of record CM064334.1, read on the forward strand.
AGAGGATGCTAGGCGAGGGGGTTCCCTGCGACTGTGGGGCCTATTTTCGTTCATTCCTAGCGTCACGTATCCGGGCAGAGTTCCTCTGGGCGGCGTCCACTGGCTCCATGGACAGTTTCGAGGAGCAGTGGGCGCTGTCCGGGGTTCTCTGCTCGGTGTCCCCATCCGGTCTCCTAGTTATAAACCTTTAACCTACACTCCTTGCCCCTTTTGTCATTTTTTGTCCCCAGTAATTAGTTGGGCACGGGTCCAGTCGTCCCTCCCGCAAGGCTGGGGGAGGGGCTTTTAGAAGTGGGCAGGCTTTGCCTACCCACTCTCCTGTGTTCCAAATAGAGACCCATTACAATGACATACACAGAGCTTTCTCTATGATAATATCTCTATTTTTAAACATTTCTCATGAAGGGCCTGATTTTGGGTCAGAAAAGCAGGACTAGGGCTACGATATTTTCCTTTTGAATGTAAATAGTAGTTATTACATTGACTATAAAATGTGGGAGGTCATTCTCCCTTTGACCTTTGTTTTCTGCCGTGTAGATCCCATGGTCACTTAGCCACTGTGCATTCCCCCAAGGAAATGTCATGGCTTTGGGCGTTTGTCAATAAACAGCCATTTTGGATTGGTAAATAACTTTACTTCATTTGGTGAAAAGTCTTAGGGGGTAGCTGTATTTTCAAAAACAAGGAGAAGTCCTATGACATGTTAGGGTATGTCTACACAGCAGTGTTATTTCGGAATAACGGCCTTATTCTGAAATAACAATGTGAGCATCTACACAGCAATGCCAATACTTAGAAATAAATTCACAATAACGGATGGCTTATTCTGACTTCTGTAAACCTCATTTCATGAGGAATAATGCCTCTTCTAAAATTGCTATTTCGAAATAGCTGTAGTGTGGACACTCCACTGCTGCTATTTCAAAAGAACTCCTCCCCGGGGTCATTCAGAGTAATTACTCCCTAGTGCTTCCTGGAGCTCGAAATTGAGGTAGCATGTCCATATTAGAGGAGCCTGCCTCAGAGTAATTTTGAGACTTCTCTCTAGCGTAGATGCACTATTTTGAAATAAGCTATTTCAGAGTATTTCTTCCAGAATAGCTTATTCCAAAATAAGTGTGCAGTGTAGACGTACCCTTAGAGACTAAAAAATGTATAAGGGCATGAGCTTTTTTGGGTAAAAACCACTTCATCAGATGAATTGGAATGGAAGTTACAGAAGGAGGTGTGTGTATATATAACGAAGAAGTTGTTTGTATTAGGCAAGCTAATCAAGTCAGGGTAGAAGTGGGTCATTGACAGCATTTGGTGTGGAGATATGAATAGCCCAAGAGAGGAAATTGCCTTTGTAAAGTATTAATCAGTTGAAATAATTTATTCAGTCCTAAATTGATAGTGTTGAATTTGCAAATGAGTTCCAGTTCACCTGTTTCCCTTTGTAATTAGGTTTTGAAATTCTTTTCTAGAAGTTAAAATGTTCTCTTACAGTTTTAAGTGTGTTATCATTCCTGATGTCTGATTTGTGTCCATTTATCTTTTAGTGCAGAGAGTGTTGGCCAATATACATGGCAGAGAGGCATACCTGGCACTTGATGATATACATCAGGTTAGTGTTAGTGGACATGCAGGTGTCTCTAAGGTGCCAGAGGACTTCTTATTGTTTATATTTAATTTGTTTGCACAGAACTTGCACACTACTCATTTACAAGGTATGTAAAGATGTATGCCATATGTTTTCAGTGCTCAAATAATATTTACCATAGAAGCATGTAGCTCTGGCTCTTTAGTTCTTTCTGTCCTGTATTTTCAAAAGTTGCACTAGAATTTTTGTACTTAATCTATTGGCTACTAAGAGCATAGATATTCATATTTTTATCACTGATCATTTTTTACTATTGGAAAAATTAACACAACAGAAAGACTTTCCATCAAATCCTTATTTATATTTTGTGATGGGACAGCAACACGTTATCTGTAGTGACTGTCTTGTACCACTGAATTTAGTGAGTTTTGCCATTGAAGTCAACAAGAGTATTACTCCCCACTCTAAAAAGTACAGAGGTCTCATGGATAGCATTAGGTGGATAAATATTCCATTATCAGTACAGAAATCAATAAAGATTTAAAATATCCAGTGCAGAAGAGCAGGCCCTAAACTCATGCAAAGATTCAGTACACTTTCAGTAAGGTTTCTGTGTTCCTCTGAGGCCCCCACAGGTAAATGCTCAGTGGAAACATTTATTGATCATCCATATTTGCTTCCTCATCTGAAAGACAGGATACTCCTCATCAGGAACATAGAGCACAACAGTTTATTGCACGGACTAGATGTGGATTAGATCTCTGGCTAAACTCTTAATACCCACCTAGTTCATCTTTACTTCTTAGGATAATTTCACTGGTAAAAAAGTGAACTGTAAAAACCCAGTTAACTTTGCTTGGATAGCAGAGCAATAACATGTTTATGAGAATACTCTATTCCTAGACTAAAAGTACTGTAAAGTTACCCTGCTGTCTAGAATTTCTATTACTATTATAAGATTGCATTCTTAAATCAAGGAAGAGAGTTGGATATGTTTATTACCAGTCTTAGGCTGTGTCTAAACTGCATCCCTCTGCTGACAGAGGGATGCAAATCAAGCACTTCGGAAGTGCAAATGAGCCCGGGATTTATATATCCCGGGCTTCATTTGCATACTCATGTTCTGAAGCTGTGAGGATCAGGCTCAGTGTTGAAAGTGAAAGTAAAGTGTAGCCACGTTTCTGCCAACAGCGGGGGCTTTTCCGGCAGATCCTGTACTCCTCATTTTTTGGATCTGACAGAAGAGCCCCCTCTGTCGGCAGAACCGCGGCTACACTTTACTTTCACTTTCGACACTGAGCCTGGCGTGAGTATGAAAATGAAGCCCGGAATATTTAAATCCCGGGCTCATTTGCACTTCCGAAGTGCTTGATTTGCATCCCTCTGTCAGCAGAGTGATGCAGTCTAGATGTAGCCTGACAGAGGACAACAACCTTTTTTTTTTACATTAAAATACATGCTATTGCTTATATAGTTGTATATTTATCTCCCTCACCACACTTTCATTATTGTTCTCTTTATTTATTAATGAATTGTCATCAGGTTCCAGAGTATTTAAAACTATGACCCATAGAGACACTAGCAGTATCTGTGCTAGAGTAACACTGAGCCTTTAACTTTTCTTTAAATTCAAAACACATGACTCTGCCACTTCTCACTCTCAAAGCAAGTCTTGGAGTTCAGCGTTTATCGCTGAGTACAAACCACTGCTACTCCATAACTTAGCAAACCAAAACCATACAATTCAAATTGTGGTTCTGGTTAGAAAAGTGCTCCATTTTACTCAAGAGCTCTTGGCTCCCTCCATATTCTGCAAATGTCTCTGCTGATTTTATTGACTGAAACAAGATTTTACTGCCTTTCACTCCTCTTAGTACTGCAAATGCCAGGCAACTGGGAGAGTGAACCAGATTCTTTACAACCTCACACATCCACAGAATAGTAAACTAGATTCCAACTGCAGAATATTTACTACAGATGATGTGAGAGCCAGGACAAACACATTTTGACTTTTGAATCCCAGGAAGAGTTTGCAGGGTGCCTGGCAATTTAACAAACCCCATTTTTTTCTACTTGTGAACTGGGTTATTTTAAATTGGAATTGTCTAAAGGCTATAGAAATGGAATCATGCAATGTCATTTTTATGGGGGGGGTGGGTCACTTTTCAGATTATATTAATTGTTTAAATCTCTCAACATATCAGGAATCTGGTTTCTGAACAAAGGAAAGCATGGAAACTCCCTGAAATGTGGGATAGAGAGAAGATGGAAACTGAAAATATAAGAATGTCAGAGCCTCAAATGGTATGTTTAATTTGTGGAGATAATTTCACTCCTTTCACATCCCCCTGATGCTGATTTCTTCCATCTACCTTTGAGGTTGAGTTTGGGCATTTTTTAAATTAATATAAAACTAGACACCTTTTCCCCCTTGCTTAAGAGTATTCTACATGTGTCTAATACTTCATAAAATTGGATTAGGTTTTAAAGCTTATTGCTTAAACTGGAATGTTAGCTCTGATACATATACGCACTCACATAATATAAAACAAATAAAATGCCGGTAGGTTGACAGCAAATTCATTAGATATTTTTAGGTGTCTCAACTTGACTATACATAAGAAGCCTCCGTATATTTCAGTCATATTTAAATATACATGCATATTAATTAACCTGTTGGAATTCTGTACTTCAGCAGTTTCTGACCAAAATGTAACATTTGGTTTTAAGGGTTGACTACTGAGCATGTGTGCAGAATGTTTTGGTCTTCTTGGTATGTAGTCTTACAAGCAAGTAAAAGTTGGCCCAGTGCATTTCTAAATGTCAAAGATGCTGAATTCCTTTCCCTCTATGGTGTTAGAAGAAATATTTGTTAACTGTTTGTGATGTGGAAATATTCTTGGGCTGGTCAAGGACCCGCAAGGAAATTTCAGGCCTATCCTTTGCTAAACACCTGGGTGTTTCCCAAGGACTGAGTGCAATACCTGTAGACCTTCTATATTAATGGTGCCCAGAAAAATCTCATGAAAGTTTTCATGTGTCAGGTTGCCTTTAATAAATACACCAAAGCTTTGACATTATAAGAACATAAGAATGGCCATACTGGGTCAGACCAAAGGTCCATCTAGCCCAGTATCCTGTCTGCCGACAGTGGCCAGTGCCAGGTGCCCCAGAAAGGGTGGAAGACAATGATCAAGCGATTTGTTTCCTGCCAGGCATCTCCAGCCTTTGACAAACAGAGGTTTGTCATGATGTGATCTGTCTGCCAGAGATTGGGAATGGGCAATGGGATAGATCACTTGATGATTACCTGTGCTGTCCATTGCTTCTGAAGTACCTGGAATTGGCCACAGGATACTGAATTAGATGGGCCTTTGTCCTGTGAGCTCATCTTCTATCTATCTAGCAGTGTTGTCTTCAAGTCATCATTGTCAAGTCCAAGTTGAGTCTCAAGTCCCTAACATCACTTTCGAGTCAAGTCCCAAGTCGAGTCTCAAGTCTTAATTTAAAAAATGTCAAGTCACTTTTGTACAAGCCATCAATATCGGCATGTTCGGACAATTTTTTCACCAAGTCGATTTAACAAAATTAGCAAGTCTCAAGTCAAGTCTCAAGTCACAAACAATGAACCCGAGTCGAGTCTCAAGTCGAGTCACCTAGCTGACTTAAGTCAGACTCGAGTTCAAGTCGTGGGACTCGAGTCAACAACTCTACTATCTAGGTACTAATACATTCCCCAATGCTATAGTGTCTGAGGTGTTCTCTGACAAAACCTGGGATGGATCCTCTGAGGCCTGTTTCTTATTTGGTTATTCCAAGGACATGATCAGAAACAAAAGGTGAGATCTTGCTCCCTTTGAAGTCATTAGGAAAGCTCATACACTTCAGCGGTGCATGTCCACGAAGGATGTCTTTCCAGGATATTGCACCAGGCATACCTGTTTGCAGAAGAATGGTCATGCTAAGGCCACCATTTCATAATCTGGTTGGAATATGGCGAGACTTAGAGCAGTAAGAAAGAGAAAGGGCAAATCAATAAAGCCCTGGAAATCTATGGATATCTCCTTTATATCTGTGAGTATCTGTGGCTCATTTTTTGTGGACACAGATGCAGATGCAGATACAAAATTTTGTATCCACACAGGGCTCTATGAATCAAGCCCATATCCACTGAGAACCTTAGAAGCTAACCAGAACAAATCTCCAGGAGGGACATACAAAGGCCCATTATATCTTCTGAATAGTTGTTTGTTGAATGTAACCTGGCAGGCAGGAAGGATCCTTTATTTTCTTTTTTCTTTTTTTCTTCTGTAGCTGATCCCATTCTCCTCTATTCTGGGTGCCAGGTTCAAAGACATGTCAAATGCATCGATACCTCAACAGTAATGCTGCTGCCATGCCAAGAAAATCTTGGGAGCATTTTGGGAGCTCTCAGAATGTTTTTTCAGAAGTAGCCATGGCAAATCATTTTCACAATCGCCATTAACAATGATGCAAATTGTGCATTTAATCCCCTGGAAATTAAATCTTCAGCTGCTAAGGGAAAAACAGGACGCGAAAGAGATTAAATATTGGAAGAGGGAAAATCTCTTTAAAAACAGGCTGTCTTTTCAGATAGGCAATCTCCCCATCCATCCACTATCCAACTGTTGAGTTTAATATTTGAATCATAGACTTAATTCATGGTTTAAAATGAATTTTGTTGTATACTGCTCAGCATATGATAATGCAAGATTAGGAAAAGAATCTGGACTCTTTCAGTGTTCTGAAGCGATAACAATCCACCAGAGGAACTGCTTAATTAAACTGAGTTAGCATGGACAAGGAGCCCTGTGGGGGTTTAAATGATCTTCCTCTACATCTTGCTCTTGGAGAAACTTTTATGTGCTTTTGTCCAGCCAGAAGAAAGACATATTCTCTTTCTGCTATTAAACTGTGTTTCAGACTCACCTTATGGATCCTGAGGCAGGGGTACCTCTAACTTCCATTCCTATTCATCTGATGAAGTGGGTTTTACCCACGAAAGCTTAGGCCCTAATAAATCTGTTAGGGTGTGTCTACACAGCAGGGCTTAACTCGAAATAAGCTACGCAAATTGAGCTACGTCAATTGGGTAGCTTATGTCAAAATAGTTTATTTCAAAATTGGGAGCGTCTACACAGCACTTATTTCGAAATAGAGCACTCTTCCTCTAACTTCCCTTACTCCTTGTACAATGAGGGTTACAGGAGTCGGAGTAAGAAGTCCTCAAGCTTGACAGTATTTTGATATTTTGAAATAACTGCCTGCTGTGTAGACATGGACTAAGTTATTCCGAAATAATGTTGCTGTGTAAATGTACCCTCAGTCTCTACGGTGCCACAGGACTCCTCATTGTTTTGCAGATACAGACAACTACTCCTCTGACACTTATGGGGCCCCCTGACTCTCATCCTCTTTTTGGATTAGTGAAACTTTTACTTCAGAGCAACTGGATAGCCATTAGCTCCACAGCCAATGTAAACGTGAATGGCTCTACTCCCGTTACATCAATACCACCCCATTAATTTCAGAGGTGTTGTGCTAGTGTCAGTGAGAGCAGAACTTGGATGGAAATGTTGTTGCCTCTATTATTATTATTTATTAAATATTTGTATTGAGGTAGAACTTGCAAGTCCCAATCAGGGCCCAGTTGTACCAAGCACCATACACATACATAATAAAAAGACATTCTCTGTTTCTTAATATCTCTATTCTTTATAGTGCTTCTTTTTAAATGATCATAGACAAAACTATGGTGCTTTTTTTTTTTCTAAAAGCAGTTTCCCATGCATTTTATTAAAGGAACCTAGAGCTTTCCTTATATGCTTTATTTCTCTCTCTCCTCAGAAACTATCATGAAAAGCAGTTTTGCTGCTGGTTAATCAAGCGAGTGATATGACCTTGCATTTTAATGCTAAACCAATTAGCAGGATTTTGACATCATGCCATTCCACTGCTTGATACAAAAATAAAGGAGAGTGCAGTGAACCTCACAAAGATTAATAACCCTCAGCCATTCCCTGGTGAAAGGGAAATAAGAAATTTGGCTGTGTGTGTAATTTCCAAACCCACACTCCACAAAATCCATGCATTTGAAAAGAAACAGCTAAACAATAAGGAGATGTGTATTTTTTAATCCCAGTCAAGTTATGCTTAAATACATTGACTTCTAACTCAGAAATCACCACTGATGTTTCTGAACCAGCACAAATCTGCAGATGATACCACGCTGGGAGGGGTTGCAAGTGTTTTGGAGGATAGAGTCATAATTCAAAATGATCTGGACAAACTGGAGAAATGGTCTGACGTAAATAGGATGAAGTTTAGTAAGGACAAATGCAAAGTGCTCCACTTAGGAAGGAACAATCAGTTTCACACATACAGAATGGGAAGCGATTGTCTAGGAAGGAGTACTGCAGAAAGGGATCTAGGGATCATAGTGGACCATAAGCTAAATATGACTGAACAGTGTGATGCTGTTGCAAAAAAAAAAAGCAAACATGATTCTGGGATGCATTAAGAGGAGTGTTGTGAACAAGACACAAGAAGTCATTCTTCCGCTCTACTCTGCTCTGATTAGGCCTCAGTTGGAGTATTGTGTCCAGTTCTGGGCACCACATTTCAAGAAAGATGTGGAGAAACTGGAGAAGGTCCAGAGAAGAGCAACAAGAATGATTAAAGGTCTAGAGAACATGAACTATGAAGGAAGACTGAAAGAATTGGGCTTGTTTAGTTTGGAAAGGAGAAGACTAGGAGAGGACACGATAGCGGTCTTCAGGTATTTAAAAGGGTGTCACAAGGAGGAAGGAGACAAATTGTTCTCCATGGCCTCTGAGGATAGGACAAGAAGCAATGGGCTTAAGCTGCAACAAGGGAGGTTTAGGTTGGACATTAGGAAAAACTTTCTAACTGTCAGGGTGGTTAAACACTGGAATAAATTGCCTAGGGAGGTTGTGGAATCTCCATCTCTGGTTAGACAGACATTTATCAGGGATGGTCTAGATGGTATTGGGTGAGGGCAGGGGATTGGATTTGATGACCTCTCAAGGTCCCTTCCAGTTCTAGTGTTCTATGATTCTAGGAAATTATTCACTTTTTAGAAGCAATTTGAGTCAGAATGATCCACAAGACATTTCTGTGGCATCATTTTCTATCCTATATTTATCCAATGTTCTATGCATTGCATTCCACCTGTTGGATGCTGTTGTGTGGTGAGTTTGATAGCTAACACAGCTGTATCGTTAATTTAGTTTACCTTGATAATGCACTCACATTTGAAATCCCCAAGGAACAAGTCAACTGACATGATAATATATTCTAGGTTTGAGCGCAATCTCCAAATATGGTTGATTTATTTAAATTTCTTTTCATCTCATTTCTTTTTAATTTTTCTTGAAAAAATGTGTTTTTAAGCAAATATGTGGGATGGTCGCCACCACGAGTAATGTTGTCTACAATGAGTTGTCCCTTCCATCAGCTCAGTAGGGACAACTCCAGGAGCAACTGCAAGCAAGCACTGCAGGATGCTCTAGGTAGCCTAAAGATGTCAGCAGTGCTGGGAACCCAGCTGTATGAATGTGGATGCTGTACATAGGCAATAACCTAGCTACAACATACTGTTACAGTGAAGTGTAGGCAGACCATGGAGTGTGGTATTTGAGGCACGAATGCCTCCAGCACATGGATGATATTATTACTTACTGTGACCACATGTCGTGGAGGCTGCTGGTATGCATCTTGAACATGAGTAAAGCACAATAACTGCTCCCAAAGCAGCATATGGGTAGAGCACATATGGCTAGTTGTTCATGTTCTCTGCAATACTTCTGCTGATATTTATTGTGATTTAATTTAGCTAATGCGAGGTAAAAATTAAACTGCCACTGTGCTTTTTAAGACTTGATCAGATCTGAACATTCTTAGTTATTTTTAGCATCCTGGCAGCAATTTGTACAGTGGGTGCCAACCGCAAGTGTGGAAAAACCATGAGCCAGGCCCCTGAAAACCATGGGAATTGTTTTAAAAAAGCATTAGATTTTGAAACTTAGTCAATGGGGGTTCTTCTAATAACCTTCTAGGTTTGAGCCTTTGAGTCACATTTTCAAATCTTTTCTGTACAACCTGAAAAGCTGAGACTCCACCGTAATCACAGGCTTCCCAGGCAATGGAGCATGAAGAAAAGCACCAAATGTCATGAACATCATGATGAAATTGACAGCAATCACAACACTTTCAATCAGACTGGTGATTGTAGCTGGGATAGAAGACAAGAAGATGGCTGTGCCTGCGGTTAAGAAATGAGTTTTGAAGACCTGAGTTCAAGTCCCTGTTCTAGCACAGATTTTTTTTGTGTGATCTTGGGTGATTCACTTAGCATCCCTGTCTTAATTACTTATCTCTAAAATGGGGGGTAATAGGGAAATGCTAACTCATAAGCTCTGTTGTACAGATAATTCCATTGACATCTCGGAGCTGCTCAGATACCACAGTAATAGAGGCTATATACATATCTGGCAAGATCAGTGGCTTAAGAAGAATTCAGAATTTTCCCCCAAAACTAGTAGCATTAAAAAAAAATCCTACTTCTTTCTCTGCAAGCATAGCTTGAAAGGAACAGTTATGTTGTGGTTAAGGCAAAATATTGAGTAGGGAGGCATATGTTCTGTATAAACTTCAGTAAGTCCTTTAGAACCAACTTTTCAAAAACAGCCATTGATTTTTGGGTACCTGCTATGCTACACCATAATAGTCCTTTGCATCCTGCTGCAGCCTCTCTGACCGTCCAAAATGGGCAGGCACTGAGATTAACTATTGATGAAAATTTGGGCTTGAATCTCTTAGTTCTTTCATCAGTAAATAGGGGAGTAAAATATTTATTTATTTCCATAGGGATGTTTGAGGCAAAATTCTATAATGTTCAGATAGCACTTGGCTATCATTAGAGGGAAGCCACCCCAGACCCATACTGTATTATAACAATGTTTTTTTAATGTCACTGTGAGAAAACTGCCTACTCTCTAAACTCAGTCTTCCACAGCCTCTTGACACACAGCTGCTGTCAGGATAGCACAAAGAACTACAGATTAGAGGATTTCTCTGGGTCCTAAAGCCTGTAAAGTATTTGTTTAATGTTTGGTCCTTTCTAAAAGCAAATCTATAGTGAGCACCCAGTTTAGACATTTTGTTTGCCTTGTATGGATTTCCCTGGGTTTGCATAAAACACTGCCTATCCATTTTAAACTCTGGCAACACTCAGACAGTGAATAAGAACAAACTACCAATGTTCAGTCAAGAGTTGTTCACCTACAATGCTTAAAGAGACACTTCATGCCACATTAAGCCCTTTGCTATGTTAATGTATATCTGGGAGTCAGTGGAACAGTATTTTGCCCTCTCTGTATGATCCTATGGCCTGGTGAATAGACCACTGCTCTATCTTAGGAAAGGCAGCAGTCAGCATGACAATCTGTATTGGTAATTTTCAGTGGGAACAATCCTACTAACAGATGATGTTCATTTTAGTGCTCACTAGAAACAGTAATTTAAAAAAATCCTAGTCAATATATCTTAGGAGGAAGAGTTTTCCTTGATCCCCAATATGCCAATTGATTACCAGGGGTGGGGAACCTAAGGATGTGGCCCCCTGGCTTGCCTGGATTTGGTCCTTGAGGCTCAAGGCTTCTCCCCAGCGTTGGGGAGCCTGTGCTGATTCTCCGCTCCTCCTCACGCAGTGCTGGAGCACACAGAATCTACTAGCCTGGGCCGCACTAGACTCTGGTGTGCAAGGGGAATGTGGGGAGTGTCTTTCTGCTTCGGAGTCAGGGGCCACATCAGTGAGGGTTTGTTTGTTTGGGTTGTTGTTGTTGGGGTTTTTTTTTTGTTCATTTTGCTTCTCACTTGTGTGCAGCTCCCAATCCAAAAAAGTTTCCCCACCTCTGGATTAAGCCAAGTGAACATTTTCTTTGTGTTCAGTTCCTCAGAAAGTCCTAGCTTTAAATTCATGGAGGATAGGCCCATTGATGGGTAACAAGGGATGGATCACTTGATGATTACCTGTTGTGTTCATTCCCTCTGGGGCACCTGACATTGGCCACTGTCAGAAGACAGAATACTGAGCTAGATGGCAGTTCTTAAGTTCTTAACTATCATAACCCAAAGCAAAATATCTCTCCACGGAAATCTCGGGTTGTATTTCAATCTCCTAGGCATACATTTATTTGCTCCTGTTATTTAATTTCCCACCACAATATGAACTAAGGTTTTATCTGATATCCCTTTCTCTTTCTTTTATTAGTAAAACAATAATAATACATTACACTTCGCTCTATCTAAGGGGCCCAACATGCCTATTACCACAATGTGTGTATATAGCACACTCCATCCAAAAATGGCCACTCAGTAAAGTTTCAGAATATTGAAAAGGTCAGAACACTACAGGCCTATCACTTAGATATATAAGAGGAATAAAAATTGTAACAGTGGGAAAGGTGTAAAATGTAAACCGCTCCCTTGATGGTTTTAGGGCTGTCATTATGCAGTTCCCTTTGGATGGCAGTTATAATCTCTACCATGGTCTTTTCACCCCCGCCAGAAACTATAAGACAAGAAAGCACCACTGTGATCATCGAGTCTGACCTCCTGCATAATACAGGCCATAGGATTTTACACACTTAATGCCTGTTGGTACTAGAGCATGTCCTTTAGAAAAACATCCAATCTTGATGTAACAATTGCCAGGGATGTAGAATCCATTAGTCTTTGGTGTGTTGTTCCACTGGATAATTAGTCTCACTGTTAAAAATGGGTGCCATAGTAAAGGGCCATTCTGTTTCACTCTAGAGGATGCTCTCTGTATGCCTATTACAGGTTGAACCTCTCTAGTCTGGTAACATCCGTGATCAGGCATTCTTTGGTCTGGTAACATCTGTGATCCAGCATGATTTTAGTTAGCCAGATGTGGCCAAATTTCCTGTGGTGCCATAAAGTTTGTTTACAGCAACCAGTCCTGGCCCTCAGTGTTCTATGCTGTTATCTAGCTCTAATTTACCCCTAAATGTTGTCTAAGAACCCAGTAAGTGGTGGAAGTGTTGGTAACGCTGCTACACAATATTGACCTCCTGTGGTTTAGCAAATTCTCTGGTTTGGGTCCAGTCAGGTTCCAAGTGTGCAGAACTAGAAAGGTTCAACCTGAAATCACTTGACCTATGTGCAACTTTTAATTCTTATAAATAATCTATGCCTTTAAATAGTTTAAAAGCTATCAAAATAAGCACAAAAGAATTACAGTGACAGCTTCTATGTTCTGAAGGGGGAAAAAAACCCTGCATCCTAAAGAGCTCTCTTTATTAATATGATATGGCAAATGTTTTTTCTGTTTATTAAATCATATGAAAGGTTAATTATGGTTAGCGACTGTGGGTAGAAAACAATTCTTGGAAGATGCTTTTATAACAACAGGTTGGCAGTTTGCCGAAGCCATCTGCTTCCCACAAATGTGAAGGTACAATCTCAAACTTGTGAGGTTAAAAATTACAGATTGCATAGTAGTTTGGTAGAAGGAAAATCCATGTTGTGTTGATATAAAGTTTCTGAGTCTCCTTGACACACAGTCTGGAAGGAATGCCAAGTTTTCTAACGGACTGTGTTTGGTTGTAGAGGATCTGGCACAAGAGTATTCTGTATTCACATTGACTGTCTCCTAACCTAATTAAACCAATTTTGCATTGAGCTGATTTAAAAAAAATAGTTTTGTCTTGACCTATGAAGAAAAATAGACTGTAGATACAATATTTATTTCTTTTAAGCAAAGAATTTGGTTTTCTCCATAAAGGAACATATAATGTAGCTATGAGTTTGAAGGTGAATTGCTCAGAAGACTTGTTGCTACAGTTTGAGATATGCTGTAAGCTTACCCTCTTTTGTAAATTCTTCAGGGAAGGGGTATCTATTTAAAAGCCAAAATATTCATGCTGTTTTACATGGCGAGCTGATGCAGAAAGAGATTACAAGATCTCACAGAGTCTGAGATAGGCTAGGAATTAAACCTGGATTTCCCACTCACAGTCAAAATTGCTAATGCGCCTCTTTGTGGCTCAGCTACTGCAGTTTCAAAATTTTGGCTGGATCTTCAAGAATAGGTTTCTGACTTCAAAGATCAAGTTAATAACGGAAAATATGAAACTTCTATATTAGTCCTCATCCAGCTCTTCCTTAAAGAGCAAGTAACAAAATAAATATTCTCCCTCTACTTTCTTTCAAAAGAATTTGCAGATTCAGGATGCAATGAAGAAAAAGAATTTGTCACTGGGGAGGACATGTGGCTTCCCCCCATCATCCTCTTGGAACCCTTCTTGCATGGGGAAAAACGTATCATTTGCTTGGTGCATCACATTTGGGAAAGGTAACTTTTCACTCTCATACACTGCAGGTCATCTTGTCTTGTTGCTCTCTCTGATGCGTGAGAACTTCACTCTACCTATCTCATTGGACCAGCTGGTCTGATTGCACGCTGGAATGCAGGAATACTGGATTGAATTAATCACATTCCTTAATATCTCAGACAACACAGTTGCCATAGTATTTTCTAGCGAATGAAGAGGATCAGGGCCTCATTCTGAGCATATATCCTGTACTCAGCACAGCTATAGAAAAGACCTGGTTTTTAAGTGTTCTTTCTCCCTAGTTTCAACCAGAACTTTTCAAGGTGTGGACTTTTAAATGCCTTTTACAGTACTTCTGTACCTCCTACTCCTGTTTTTGTGTACTGCTCTATCAGCTCAGCCATCTAATCTGTTTATCTTTTAATCCATTACCACAAACCTGTTCTCCGGTAAAGTCGATGCTTGCAGCTTTACTGTCCTTGCTAGGATCAATACCAATAAATCCTGCACTAATCTACTGTATCCTTCAGTGCTGCAACAGCCTTGATCTGCCTGGTCAGGATTGTTGAACTTCTGGTAGGTGAAAGCTTTAGAAATCTTCCATGCCTGGGCCAAATTCCTTGCTGATGTAAATGCGTGCAGCTCCATTCACTTCCATGGCATTTCATCCAGTTACAGCAATGAAGTCTGGCCCTCTAGTTTTATTTTTGTTCTTCAAGATCCTTTTACTCTGAGAGAGCAATGGATAATACTTGGCACTTGTAGTGCCCCTGTCATCCAAGGATCTCACCTCATTCCACAAAGGTAAGTTTGTGCCACTGCCCCTTTTTACAAAGAAAGAGAAACCGAGGCATGGAGAAACCAGGACTGAGATTTTTAAAACTGCTTCAGGGATTTGGATGCCCAATTTCCATTAATGTTCATGGATATTAGACAGTTATATTCCTATTGCCTTCAGTCCAAGTGACAAGAAGTCTTTAGTTGTTAATGCATAGACACCTGTGCTTTCAGCTTGCAACTCCAATTAAATATTCTATTTTCAGACAAACTGTTTGGCAGTATCCAACAAACACATCCACCCTATTCTGCTGCCCTGCTCTGACCCAACACTTAAGCCCTCCAGTGACAGCACATGGTTTCATCTCTTGCCATTTCTACTAGACAGGAGCTGCATCTAGACTGGCATGATTTTGCGCAAAAACAGCTGCTTTTGCGCAAAAACTTGCCAGCTGTCTACACTGGCCGCTTGAATTTGCGCAAGAACACTGACGTTCTAATGTAAGAAATCAGTGCTTCTTGCGCAAATACTTTGACGCTCCCGTTCGGGCAAAAGTCCTTTTGCGCAAAAGGGCCAGCATAGACAGCTCAGATTTGTTTTGAGCAAAAAAGCCCCGATCGCAAAAATGGTGATCGGGGCTTTCCTGCGCAAAACCGCATCTAGATTGGCACGGACGCTTTTGCGCAAAAAGTGCTTTTGCGCAAAAGCGTCCGTGCCAATCTAGACGCTCTCTTGCGCAAATACTTTTAATGGAAAAACTTTTCCGTTAAAAGCATTTGCGCAAAATCATGCCAGTCTAGATGCAGCCAGTGAGTACAATGAAACTTGCTAATGGGTTGCTAAGTTAGTGAATGATGTAAAAGGTTGCTTGTCCATCATTCTAACAGTCCTTCAAAAGGTTACAAATGGCTGTGGAGGTCATTCTGCCTGCACTATATGGGGACACTTGAACCTGAGTAAAAGTTTTCAGTATAATCGTATGCCTGGAAGGGATGCCTACAAATCACAGCTGCTGTTAATTGGCTCCAGAAATCTAATTGGTCCCTCGTGATTGGCCAGTGGCAAAGTGCTGGTAATACTTGGTCCATGGGATTTTTAATGGTTGTTACTGTACATGACAGGATGTGTGCAAAAGAAGTGCACGTAGATACAGTTGGGGATACTTGTGCACTTATCAATAGATTTTCATCTGCCAGCAGCTACTTATCTGTGTATCTGTGGGTTTGGGGCTTTCCAGAATGGCTTGGGTTGCTTTGTTAAATCTCTTGAAAACTGGACTGACCTGTGCAGGCCATGCCATTTTGCAGATGGTTTAATTTAATCACCTCGGGGAGGGTCTGCTATAGGGACACTTAAGGAACAACCTAACCCAAAAAAAGTATGCTCAAAGGGTCCATTGCAATTCCGTTTATCATCCACAGTTAATAACTAAGCTGAATAACTCTGGATCCATACAGGAACAATCGCTCTGTAGAATGCATGATTCCATAAGTATGGAACAAAGAATTCACTCAACTGCCAGGTCATGTCCATACTAGGGAATTATTTCAAAATTACTAAATTTGGCTTAAGAACTCCTGATTTAACAAATTCGAACTAGCGTGCCCTCACTATGGGGAAGCATTGAAACTAGTCCAAGGCAGGCTCCATTAATGTGGGATGTGTTACCTTGTATTTAGAGCCCCAGGAAGCACTGGGGAGTAATTAGTTCAAATTAATCTGGGGAGTAATTATTTCAAAATAGCAGCACCAGCACGTCCACACTGCCATTACTTTGAAATAACTATTTCAGAATTAGTGCTACTCCTGATGAAAAGCAGGAGTACAGATTTCGAATTCCACAGCCCATTTTGAAATAACGAGCTTGGTAGTGTGGATGATCTGCTTATAAATTTGACCTGGAGGGGGAGGTTATTTGGAAATAATGTCCTAGCGTAGACCAAAGCCCAGTGAGCTACTACAATACATGGAGGGACAATTGGAAAAGTTCCATATTAATGAACATCCATACAGATATGACATGTTGTGGTGTCCTGCTGAACACCTGCTTTGTGAGCTGCAATTTACTGAGAAGAATGTTGTCCTTTATCAAGGATCTTCTTGTGACTAAGGATGATATTGTAGCTGCAGTGATAGATTCTAAGGGTGCATCTATATGCACCGTTATTTCAAGATAATTAGTGTTATTTTGAAATAACAATGCGAGCATCTATACAACCATTCCATTATTTCAAAATAATTTCAAAATAACGGACGGCTTATTCCGAAATCTGTAAATCTCATTCTACGAGGAATAATACCTATTCCAAAATAGCTATTTCGAAATAAGATGTCTGCAGACGCTCCACTTCTGTTATTTCGAAATAGCCCCTCACCAGGGCCGTTCTAAGTTATTCCTCCTGGGGCTCTAAATTGAGATTGCACGTCTACATTAGGGAAGCCTGCCTCAGACTAATTTTGAGGTTTCCCTGCAGTGTAGAGGTGCTATTTCAAAATAAACTATTTCGGCATAGCTATTCTGGAATAGCTTATTCCAAAATAACTGTGCAGTGTAGACGTAGCCTAAGAATCCCACCTACAACATAAGGAGTCAAACTTGTCCATGGTGTTTAGATTGAGGGTTTAACTTAGCCCATTAAACAAATGTGGACAGTCCCAACATTCATCCCCAATTCTATTGAAATGATCAGTTCAGATTCATTTTAGTCTAAGGAAAAGGTTTATGTCTATTCTTCTTTTATGCAAATCAACTCACCCAATCCTATTTTTCAATAAAGATGATTAATCATTGTACCACAGCCAAGGACAAATGCTACCGTGTTTCTTGAAGTTGAATTCTTAAATGAATTTACTGCTTGGATAATTAAATTTTGGCTTAAATTGGACATAGCCAACTCTCTTTACAAGGAATAAAAAAATCTCTTGTAAGTTATGAATAAGCCTGAGGGGAAAAGATGGATTTCTACAAACTGTCCACATTCTTTTTATAAGCAGCATCAAACAGGCCAGATTTTCAAAGGAGAGCTTAGCTTGCATAGGCAAGCTTCATTCTAGCATTTCTTACCTTGAATGCTTCACTTTGCAACTTAAAAATGTTCTTTTAATGTAGTGTATACACACATATGTGATATTTACAAATACAAATCAATTTATCTACAGCTCAAGTGCAATCCTTTCTGGGATGAAATGTGGTAGCTGTTTAATAGCTTCCAGCAACACTAAAACTTGCGTTATGACAGGAAGAAAATAAAAATATCATTTATCATTTACTTATTATACCCTTCCAGCCGATCTCCAAGATTCTACCCATTCTTCTTCTCCTTCCTGTTTGTGGATAGTTCTATAACTTTGTATTTTTTTCTTCATATACATAACAAGAACCTTGATGCCCTCAGACCTTTCCTTTTAATTTTTGAGAAAACATTTTCATGTACTTGAAATTACAGCCTAATGTTTATAGCATTGATACATTTTCAAATGCAATTTATGTTCATGTGAATAGTTAAAGAGTAATGAAAATTTAAAAAATGGGCAACCCCTTGGATTGATTTCCTTCTTGGAGGGAAAGGGGGGAGGATCTCAGAATGCTGCAAGACAGCCCTGCCCTTTTATATATTTCACTGTATTGTGTTTGTTTTAAATCTTATATCACTGGGAAGAGAATCCATTGTAAGTGATGCAAGGGGGTGCCACAAAAGTGATAGTTCATGTCAATTGCTTCCGGAAACAGCTTACACAGATATGAAAACGTAATGAGCCAGGCCTTTCAGTTTGCCCTGTTTGCATTAAGAATCAAGTTCATTTGGCAGACATAAAAAACTGTGCAAATCATTTGAACAGCTGTTAACTTCTGATGTTAGCTGGTTCACAAACAAAGCAGAAAACTGTCTCATGTAGTACGTCTGCAGGAAATTTGCCTTATGACTAATACTTAAGGGTATATTTGGCAAAATTCTTGAGGCTCAATTCTTATTTTGCAGGGTGCATTTCTACCCACAACTTGAACTTTTGGCATAGGCAGTGTAAATCTGCACCTGCTTTGATCATTTGCTGGTGGCATCTCATGCTTATATCAACCCATGTCTGAAACTATTTGCTGGCTCACTAAATTGGATGGGGTTAACTGAACATTGTAATCACCTCTACCTGTTCTATACCAACAATGAGACTGATTTCAAAACTGGATTTAATTGAGAATGCACAACTGTAGTTCAAAATTGTGCTTGCAAAACTGGGCTGCAAAACCTCAGTTAGGCCCTTTGTTCAAATGCCTTATGATTTAGACTTTAGCTATGTGAGATTATACAATAATTTTTCAGCAGGACTTGTGCAGTCTGGTCATGGGGAAGAGCTGATCTGTGGGGATGGTGCAGGCACAGTGTAGTCTTAGTCAGAGTTTCCCCCATTACTCCCAGTCTCTCCTTCTCCTCATACCTAGTCCAGTCTCTGCTCAGCCAATCCCAGTTCTCTCTTCTCAACTCCTCTTGTGATCTGTCTCTTCCCCCTGCCCCCCACCTAGCTTCTCATTCAACCTGAGTCTTTCCTCCAACCACTTCCCTGTTTCCTTGGCTCAGTGTGCCCTCTATTATGACATCCCATTCTCAGTTCCTGGCCATTCCCAGTTTTCCCCCCACACACCTTGCTAGATCTGTGCCTATTACTCCCTTTGGGTCCTAGACCAGCATCTCCACTCCCCCAGTTCCTCTTTCTGTCTCATTGTTCCTTTTCCCAGCCAACTGGCTTCCAATCCCCTCTCCATTTCCCTCACCACTTCCTAGTCTCAGTCTCTCCCCACTTCCAGTTCTCAGTCTCTTTGCCCAGTCAGTCCCGGGCTCCCTTTCTCCAAAGCTCCCAGTAGGGTGGTCGACAGAATTGCCAGGCTCCTGGGCAAGGTGGGAGGGAGGTGGTTCTTGGCCCCAGAAGGGGCAAGTCCTCAGGTGGAAAGGGTGGGGCTGAGGCTAGCCTCCCTCAGCCAGCCTTTCAGTGCTGCCCAGCCCACATTGCCCATGTGACAATTTAAAGGGTCTTGGGCCCAAGTTGCTGCCACAGCAGCAGCAACCGGGATCTCTGGGCCCTTTTAAATTGCCAGGCCCTGGGGCAGCTGCCACTTTTGTCACCCAACCCACCTACCCCTGTCTGCAGCCCTAGCTCCCTGGTCTCTGCCCCTATCTCCCCTCCCCAAAAGCTCTCAGTCCCCTTCTCCTTCCTCTATTCTATTCTATTCTATTCTATTCTAACCAGGTCTCATTCTGAGCTCACCACTGTGATATCTGAGCATCCAGCCCAGTCTCTATCCCCACAAGTCCCATTTCCAGTCTCCTTGCTTAACCAGACTATGTCTTCTCCACCTAGTTCCCAGTCATAGTTGCTCTCCTCCCCTTTTGTTCTGTTTCACCAGACTTCTTGGCCCAATCTACTCCTTTCCCTCTGCCCAGGGTTGCTGTTTCCCCCTCTTTGTTGGAATCCAATGGTTTCCTTCTCCATGTTGCCTGAGCATCAGCACAGAGAACACAGAGGAAACAGGCTCCCTGCTGACACTGCCAGTGTCCAGCACAAAGTCAGCTGGGAGAAGCAATTACAGGGAAAGTCTGGCTTAGCCCTGGGCTAGAGCATGCTCAGTTTGGTAGCGCATAAGCCAGCTCATCAGCAATAGGAACTATAACTGGCTGGAGCATGCTCAGTAAGCATGGAATCTTCAGAGACTTTAGCTGCTAAAATGAAAGTCACTCCTGAGCATGTGTGACCTGTGATCACTTGGACAAATCTAAGCAGATTTTCATTAGGATGGCAAAAGGCACAACATTTCCTCCCCCTCCTTCCCGCCCCCCCCCCCCCCCCCACCCAACACCAAATTTTAAAGAGTGGGGTTGCTACAGCAGTTGAAAATATAGGTCTCAATAATTTTTAACATGGCCAAAGCAACATATTCTTGGAAAGGATGGAACTATTTGCGGTGAAATTTTCCAAAATATTTTAAAAAAATGAATCTGAGGCAGATGCATGGCATGGAAAATTTCAGCCAAATGTTTAAAATTTGGCAAAGTTATAAGCAACTGAAAATGGGGTCTTATAATGGGAAGTATCAAGCAGCCTTAACAATGGGTAAGGCTAAGTTTTAGTCATGGGTATTTTTAGTAAAAGTCATGGGCAGGTCACAGACAGTAAATAAAAATTCATGGCCTATCAGCTGTTCATGACTTGCACTATATAGTCCTCACTAAATGTTGGGTGCTCTGGGGGCAGGAAGTAACCCAGAGGGGCTGTGGGTTCTCAGGAGGAGTGGGCAAAGGTGTGCGACCCAGAAAATCCTGCGGGTGCTGAGGGGAGGCCAGGTGGTAGCATGTGGCTGGAAATCCTCCACTGTCACTGCTGCTGAATGGCAGAAGTGTGTGACTTCTGCACAAGCCGTGCAGGTCCCAGAAAGTCATGGAATTCATGACTTCCATGATGTCAATGACAGACTTAGTCTTAATAATGGACCATGCTTACAATCTCACCTATGATGCATATCACTCTCTCTCACACACACACTCACTACAATTTAAAATCCTTTAAGATTATAAATGTAAGATTATTTTATTTTATCAACTGAAAGTTCAGTACTTATTTTAAAACATTCCCACCAAATATTCTAGCAAATATATATGTATATATAATGAAAAGCTATCACGAACAGCATCAAGGTAGTAAACTGGACTTTCAGAAGCAATGATATGCGGGTCAGCATTGCCATCAACTTTACACTCCTGCCCACATGCCAAGGTAAATCTGAGAAGCCTGAGATTTCATGGTTTAAAAAAAGTTATAACTAAATACAGTGTATTAGACACCTCAGAATTTCCAGACTTTCATGTACTTAAAATATTGTCCGGATACTACTGTCATTTTGTTATAGAATTCATTTTAGTTTTCCAGGAATATAAATGGTTGGCAACCTTTTTTGAGTAACTGCTGTGCTTTTGGAATGACAGAAAATCTACATTTAAAATGAGCTTTGTGTAGAAAAAGCTAAATGGTTGCACAATTTGAGTGTACATTGGTCCCTTATAGAATTATTCTTTTGAAGTGGGATTGATGAACTGTAGATTGTATTGGTTACATGCAGTGCTTTTAATTAAGAAAGATTTATGTGACTTTGATGGTAGAAAAATAATAAAAAGTCATATCTTTTGGACCTTTATATTGCAAAATATTTTCTATGCAGTATTACCACATATATATACAAAGAATCCAGAAAATAAATTCATTTAAATTATACATTTTCATGTAACTATTATATTTATCAAGTTCAGACCAGAAAATGTATCAAATGCAACATTACGATATTTCACATTGCCTATGCCTTCCTCAAATTTTAATCTGATTTTTTTTTTTGGTTGAAATTTCTATTGTAGTGCCATCAAGCGGCCAGAACTAGAATCAAAGTTTCCAGTTTCATGGTTATAAACACTTTATTGCATGCTTGCCGCCCATTAAAAAGTAATGTGTACTAGACATGAGAGGCAAAGCCATTTTCAATTAATATTGCATTGATTGGACCTTGACTGTAAAAATGGCTGCCTTTGTGGAAAAGGAAAAGCATGTTACCAAGCTGTTTTGTAAGCGTTCTGGGGAACTATTAATATGTGTATAATATTTGCACTATAAAACAGATCTGGAATTTTTTCCGGCAGGTCTGGCTCAGATGATCCAGACCCATTTGGTGGACTATGACCCATTTGTTTTTTTTCCTAGCAGGAATGTTGCCTCATTTTTGTAGTAAAAGCTGCCTATATGATTTCCCTTTCCTTCTCCACGCTTCCCCACCCCCCCGTGTCTTTTCTTCAATGTTATCATAGCTTTTCTATGGAGCAGCAGACAGAAAGTGTAATAAGAGTAACGTTTTCCTGATTCAACCACCTGTGGTTTTCAACCTGTTTACCATTGTGGACTACATATGCAGCCCACCTGTGTGACCCTGAGACTGTCACATGGCCTACAGTTGTGTGCTGATTGGGTACCAGGTTGAGACCCACTGAATCAGTCCCTGAAGGACAGAGAGTAGGAGTCAGAGGCATTCATGAATCTGTCTTCTCTGTAAAACACCGGATTTGCTGTTCAGAAAAGGACTGAACTATGTGTCTGAACCTTTCTTCAGGTGATTGATTGGTTGCTCATGCCATCATCTACTACATTAGGAATGTGCAAAACTGAGAATGGATATAGTTTTCAAAAACCTCATCAATTATTGTTTGATTTTGCAAAATCAAAACTTGTCCTATTTTATCAGAACTACCAAGTCTGGAAGTTGATGCACTGCATAAATGGTTCCAGTTCTGGCCCATTTCCAGGTATATGTAGTGTGAAAAATAAACCATATGAATCTAATTAGACCAATGGGGAAATCCTACCTTTTGACTTATTAGTAAATGTAAGTGTTCACAACATTGTTTTGTTTTACTACTTTGATAATTTTGAGCTGTATTGAAATTTCTGGTAGTAAAAGAAAGAACTGGCTTTTAACAATGAGCTGTTACAGGAGTATTGGGACAATTTTTATAGTAAGGTGCTGCTGATGGGAAACCATGCATTTGTTGTTTGTTATTGCTTCAAGCCAGTTGCTGCATCCCTACCACCCCAAGTCCCAACACCACTGATCTGTTTTGTCTATCAGCCTATTATTATGTCAACGGTATTAGCTGTTTATCTTTGGGAAATCAACTTGCTTTTTACTTATATAGCGGTGTTTCTGTGTAAGAAAACAATGCACTTTTCAGGAAATGCACACGTACATTACTCCTTTGGTGCTCTGTGCATTCGACATGTATATGCTTGTCAAAAACTGAAACGTGCTGTGCTCTTTGCTCTGGAGTTTTAACATCCCTGTTTGTTCACACTCAGCGCAGAGGTTATCTCCGTGTGAAGTATCCCCCCGTGGAAGGCGATCTGTAATTAAACTTCCGGGCTGAACAGGTATCCCAGCTGCCCGCAGAGAAATGTGTCGGGTTTTGACTTTTGCCGCCTCTCCCTGGGAGCTGGGTTTCTTTTTCGTGCCTGT
Source organism: Pelochelys cantorii (assembly GCA_032595735.1). Classification (NCBI taxonomy): domain Eukaryota; kingdom Metazoa; phylum Chordata; order Testudines; family Trionychidae; genus Pelochelys; species Pelochelys cantorii. The sequence continues at coordinate 50,928,831 of CM064334.1, forward strand.
TCAAGTGCCACGCGAAGGGGGAGGCTCCCCACCGGCTGCTTTTTAATTCACTCGTGACTGCTGCTCGCCTCGTTCCCTTTTAGCACAACGTGCTGCAAGCGAGAGCGCGCCGCGAACTCGGGCGACGCTGGGGTGCGGGGACCAAGGGCGTTTCCGTGCGAAGTGAGGGACTGAAGCCCCCGCTTCAGCCGGGGAAAGGAGCTCACGTCAGCGGGCTCTGGGGCAGGCCGCCGGCGCGGACCTAGCTTGGCGGGGGCCCTGTGGGGAGGCGTGGGGGCTTTGTGCTGCAGGGCGCCCGCCCCGCCGGGCCACCTGCCCAAAGCCAGGCGAGCCCTGCCCGGGTTGAGCGCCGGCTGCAGCCCCCTGTCGTGAGTCCACAGCCGGCGCGGGCTCGCCACCGAGCGGGCACCGACCGGCCCAGCCCCGCAGCCGCGCCCCGCGTCCCTAGCAACAACCTCCGCCTCCTGCCAGCGGCCTCCGGGCCGGCCTTCGCTTGCGGCGGCAGCGGGGCTCCCCTGGCCTGCGTCCCGGCTCTGCAGGCTCTAGGAGAGGCAGGCAGGTAGGGGCTGGAAGCGCCGGGCGGGGGCCATGTGCGGGCGAAGCCTCGCAGGGGCTGAGGTTTTTCCCTGGGGGCGAGACCTCTCCCCGCGCTCGGTCGCAAGCATCTGCTTGGGTCCTGGCTGCCCCGAATGTCCCCCGAGACCCTGCGCTGCAGGGCAACCCGCTCCTTCCTCTTCCTAGCCCGGGGGCCAGCCTGCCTTGCTCCCCGCCTTCCTTCCAGGGCTGCCCACAGGCGCCTTTATCCGAGCCTGGCTGGTTTCCCTATTCCAGAGACTGGGGGGTGACCTGGCAATCAAAGCAGGAATGAGTTTGTACTGGCACATTGGGCAGCTGGTGTCAATCTGCATAGAACCCTCCAAGTCTATGAAGCTACATCCATATATTCCAGGGGAGGATCTGCTCCCGTCCCATTCGCAATTCCGTTCCTATATGGAGAGAGGTGACTGATTCTACCCCACCCCCAGCCCTCTTGACAGTCATATAGTTTGGGGTGACATCTTATTTATTTGTTTGGCAGCTTAAAGACTAACACATTTATGTGGGCATAAGCTTTCCTGGTAAAAAACACTTGGTCAAACACATGGGCTGTGTCTAGACTGGGGCGATCTTGCGCCAGAGCTATGCAAGTGAGGCTCAGCGTGGAATATCGCCGAGCTTCGTTTGCATAACTAATGAGCCGCCATTTTTGCGGAAGAGGCTCTTGCGCAAGACGGAGCTGTCTACACTGCCCCGTCTTGCGCAAGAAAAACCCTCTTGCGCAAAGCTGTTATGCTGATAATTTTCAGGCATAACAGCTTTGCGCAAGAGGGTTTTTCTTGTGCAAGACGGGGCAGTGTAGACAGCTCCGTCTTGCGCAAGAGCCTCTTCCGCAAAAATGGTGGCTCATTAGTTATGCAAATGAGGCTCGGCGATATTCCACGCTGAGCCTCATTTGCATAGCTCTGGCGCAAGATCGCGCCAGTCTAGACACAGCCATGGAGTGGAAATCACCAAGGTAGGATATATGTATGTATACTAGCATATCAAAAGAAGGGTGTCACTTACTGAGTGCAGGACCAGTTTTAAGGAGGCCCATTCAATTAGGGTTGATGTCGCTCACTCCCAGTAATTGAAGGGGAGGTGTGAATACCAAAAGAGAGGGAAAATTGCCTTTATAGTAAGAGAACCAAAGTCCTTATTCAGTCCTAATTTGATCATGTTAAATTTGCAAATGAATCCTAGCTCTGCTTTTTCTCTTTTTTGTCTTGTTTTGAAGGTTATTTTTATACAGGGATGGTTACTTTTAAATCAGTAACTGAGTGTCCAGGGAGGTTAAAGTATTTTCCTGCTGGTTTTTGTAAGTTACCTTTCTTGATGTCTGATTTGTGTCCATTTATCCTTTGGTGCAGAGATTGTCCAGTGTGACCATTACATATGGCAAAGTGGCATTGTTGACACATGATGGCCTATAGCATGTTAGTAGATGTGCAGGTGGATGTGCTCCTAATGGTGTGGCTGATGTGGTTAGGTCCTGTGATGGTGTTGCGTGCTGTGTCAGCTCCCTTCTGGGGCCAAAGGAGTGTGCCTCTCCCAGCTGATACAGACTTACACAACTACCCTTCTGAATCTTGTTTAATGTTACAGGAGAGTGGGAATGGACAATAGATAGACTACTAGTTGTACTCCATGCCAAGCATGTCTTCAGTCAGGAACGTACCTTCTGGAGCTGATGCCCACACTGAGACCATTGTTAAAATCATTGGGAGCAAGTATGTCCGGTACACAGTAGAAAAACCAACAATGTAAGTATGGGGCTTGAAGACTTCTACCGCGTATGAATATAATGATTTGTTTTTTCAGGAACCATCAATGGTAGGTTTAAGACCACAATAAAAATAAAATAAAGACCCCAAATTCTAACTTATAAGTACTTAGGGCCAAGATTTTTAACAGGGGGTGTGATACGTTAGATACTTATACGTGGGTTTATGAGCCTAAGTAAGCAGCCTTATGCAGATGTCATTAAATTCCAATAGAAATGTAGCCATGTTAGTCTGTTCTAGCTGAAACAAAAAACAGGACTATGTAGCACTTTAAAGACTAACAAGATGGTTTATTAGGTGATGAGCTTTTGTGGGCCAGACCCACTTCCTCAGATCAAATTCCAAGGGAGCTACTGCGTATTCTGGGTATTTGAAAATCAGGTGCCTTGCATGCCAAACTATGGTTCAGATTATTGAAAGAGCTCCATTAAAAATGAGGTTTTCAGAAAATTCAGCATCCATCAGCTTCCACTGAAACCACCGGGAGCTGCCAAATGCTGGGGTATTGTTAAGGAGCTGGCCACTTAATTTAGCAACCTAAATGAGATGTAATCTGCTCTGAAAACCTGGCCTGTAGGAGTTGCAAAGATGCCCAAGAGATGTGGCAACCCAGGGCAACATTTTCAGAAGCACTAGGTGATTTAAGTGCCTACGCCCCCATTGAAAGTCATTAGGCATTAAGCACTTTTGAAAATTGTAACCCTCAATTCTTTCTTATGGAATTAGGTGTCTGAATCTTTTAGTGACTTTGAAAATCCCACTTCTAACTCTTGGCCTAAAGAAACAGATGGATGACAATAGACATTAGCTATTTAAAAGAAAATGAAGCGAGATGTTAATATCTAATTCCTAAACCTAGCATTAGAAAACATTTTACAGTATGTGTAAGTAAAACTAAATTGATCAAGCATTAGTTAGGTAACATTATAGGCAAATAGCAGCATTCACAGGAAATATTGTCGTTTTCCTGTAATTCTACTTTCAAAAAAAGAATCCACAGACTCTTTTTAAACACCAAATCCTAGATTTCTCTTTGTGAACTAGATTGGAAAATGTGAACACCTTGACATTTATAAAAATTAATGACTTACTACTGGTTCTTCTCATCTAGGTTACAGTATATCACATGTAGTAATTTGATGGTGGTGTTTAGTTAATTTGTTTATGGTATGTAAAAAAGAAGGGTATTAATAATAGATTGTCAATGGTAAGAAGTTTCCATGAGTGTTGCCTTTCTTCCTTTGCTGTAAGGTCTGGTCTTCACAAAGAAAATGCAGAATTTCAGTGGTCTGACTGCCAGTTCAGCTTTAGTTAAAATACATTTGTTGATCTCACCCAGTCAATCGTGAAGAGTAGTTGCATCTTCTAAGACATTACAATGGGGTATCATAAGAAATTACCTGCCTTACACAGGAAACCTAGCTCAATAATTACTAACAGTATCCGTCCAGGTGCTGAAATTCCAGTCTAACATCAGTGGAAAAAGTGAGGGAAACTGTGTATAAACCCAGTGGACCCTTTAACCAAAGATCCCTTTTATATTCTAGAATACCCATCACCAAGTGTATTTGGGTAACCTTTCGGTCAGTGATCCCTGGGAGCTGAGCATTTGGGCAGCCACCCAGGAGAGATTATAATGCCAGCCAGATGATTAGCAGAGCACCCAGGCTATGTTTGCACTGGCGGGTTATTGCGCAAGAATGGCTGTTCTTCCGCAGAGCGTCCACACTGCCCACCCGCTCTTGTGCAAGAAGATTTACAGTACGGCGTGGTAAGAGAGGGCTTCGTGCGCAAGAGCTACACTCTTTTCTAACAGGTGTAAGCTCTCTTGCACAAGTGCTCTTGCGCAAGAGGGCAGTGTGGACACGCAGCAGGGGTTTCTTGCGCAAGAAAGCCCTATGGCTAAAATGTCCATCAGAGCTTTCTTGCGCAAGAGAGCGTCCACACTGCCATAGATGCTCTTGCGCAGAAGCACATCTCGTACATGGCAGTGTGGATGTGTTCCTGTGCAAGAGTTCAAGATGTTCTTGCGCAAGAAGCCGCCAGTGTAGACCTAGCCCCAGAGTGCTCACAGCCGGCAGCATGTGTTTCTACTGGTGGTGCACATCTGCACCTGCCTTGGTTCACTTAACAGAGTTTATTCTACACACGGATGGAAGAAATTAGAAGGAACATTGCTCTAGGTGCTTTCTGTGTGAAATCAAAATCTTTCCTAGAACAGAATAATACCACTCCAGTTAGGTCAATGTTTCAGTGACTATTCACTAGAACTGGAGATGAACTTGTCCCATGCTGTTGTAAGTGCTCATTTGGGTCATCACACCTAACGTTGAATCCTAAAGCCACAACAATTGAAGTTTCTTAATGTCTTCTCCTCTACAAGTGATGCAGGAGTAACTTGATGAAATTCTCAAGCCTGCTACACAGGAGGACAGCCTAGATGATCTAGTGGTCTCATCTGGCCTTAAAAGATATGAATTTAAATTCCACTGATAATATCTGTGGGCTTCAATCCAAGCAGCAAACTTTCTAAGAATGGAATATTGTACATTACTGTCTAATCTAAATGCAAATGGAATATATATTTGCATAAGGCTATATCTCTGCTCCTGTTTTTCTCAGCAAGGCAAAGGAGGGCACGAAAGTGGAAACTCAGTCTGCACTCCAGAAATTGCCCGCTTGTAATAGAAGACAGACACATGGAAATCCTCCAGGTCTCAATAACCCTCTTTATCAACAAATCAATTATGACCGAGCTTATGAAAGACAGAACACAGACAAACAAGAGGAACACGAGCCTAAACAAGCGCAAACAAGCAATAGCAGATTTTTGGATGGCAAAGTGAGTTGCTATACTGTCTGTAGCTGCAGCATTTTGAATGGCACAGTCAGTTTCAGGGAAGATCCATGGGTAATATTTAATGTTGAAATAACCAGATCTCTTTGCAGTAATATAAATGTTATGTGCACTAACAACCTAGTAATGCAATCCTTATGTTTGTGAGCACTTAGTCAAATAGTTGCGTGGAAGCTAAGTTGAATAAGAATTTTACACTCAAGTCCTTAGTAACAGGAGGACCTCAAAAAGGTGGTGGTGTTGTTAATTAAGCGGCACTATGTTCCATTAAATAAATAAGCAGAGTTATACCCATTTCACTGATGGATACATTGGTTCATGAAGTTTGAACAAGAGTTGGGCAAAATTTTGTGTCCAAAACTTTTTTCAGACCAAAAAAAAAAAGATTTAGTGAGACTAATGGTTTTGCCATATTGTTTGTGTTGGAACTCCTATCCCTGCCCCTCAAAAAATCAAGCGTCTTCTGTTTTTCAGTTGTAAATCATTTTCTTTTCTTTTTGAAGTTTTCTTCAATTTTATTTTTTAAATTTATTGTTGATTTGAAACATTTTTGGGGGGTCAAAAATATTTTGTTTGACCAGAAATGATTTTTTTAAAAAATTGAGGCTAGCCAGTGAACCAAAAAATCCTTTTTCTGCCCAGTTGTAGCTGGACCCTATATTTTTAGAAGTGTTTAGTAATTTTGGGTACCTCCCTTTGTGGGTGCATAGCTTGGGATGCTATGCACTTCCAAGTCAAACTGAGTCATCCTAGAGGTTGTGCTTAATGAGGTATGGCTATAAAAATGTAGACTCTGCCCCAAACAGGGCATGGTGCATAATCACATTATCCTGAGGGGAACTGGTCCTTTTTTGAGTGCTGCCTTCTTGCTCAAAAGAAATCACTCACTGGATCCCTTTACTAAATTTCCCATTCTCCCTACTCTTTTGCTCTCCTTCGATATGCTGTGGTGTTTGCTAAATACCTAACAATGCTCTATATTGTTCCATGTACAACTCTGTAGTCTTTGTGCAGCTTGCCCGCCATCCCTAGGAGTTTCATAAATAAACACTTTAGCCCTTGTTGTGGAAGACTGATATTTGGGACATTGTGCCCTTATTTGAGACCTAATGTATTTTAGGAGAGTAGGAATGCAGTGCTAATGAAGGATGGCCATATGCGTGGTAGTTAGAAGGAAGAGTAATATTTGGGGACGATCAGTGCTGAAAGTAGCTAATCATTTGTTTGTTTTAAACCTATTGCAAAAGGCAGCACCTGGCCTTTGTTTCTTTCCACATCAGGGTAGGGTTAGACTTCAGCAGAGGAATAAAGGAAAGACTTGTTACCAGTTCAGATATTTGTGAAATGAACTGATTCATTTATACCAGCTTGCTTTTAGAAATATTGGGCTTTAATTAATCTCTGGCTGAAAATAATGTGTAATGTCAACTCTAATCTCTAATGCAGGAAGGCATTTCTAGTACTCAGTGTGAAATACTAAACTATGAGACTTTTTAGTGGCAGGTTTAGGAAGTTGAATGCATTCCATTATTGTAACAAACTGGCTAGTGTGTGAGCACCATGCCTTCTACAAGGTAGAATTAGAACAGCACATCTATGAGCTACATACCAGCAGCGGATGGAGAGTTTCCTTCATCTCGAGCGAAAGGGGACAGTTTTACAGCTGGAGGAGCTAATTATACTAATAAAATGAGGTCTAATTTAATAGCTGTTCTAGTTATATATGCCTTCAGGGTATATCATTATTGGAGTTCAAACATTTGCTTTCTAAAAAGGAATTAACCATATATTTTGTATGTCAATATTTGTACTCAATGTGTGTTTCATTTAGAACAAGGCCACTTATTTTTCTTTGATTGCCTTATAACTAATTCTGCGTTTATTCTTCGAGGGTTTAAAGCCACCAAATATTCACTGTGTGTCTGTCCCGTCGGGAGATCAGTCTTTGTCCTACATTCATGTCCGCCAAAAACCATCGCTTAGAACTTGGTCTTTAGGACAACATATAGGACATCACCAGGTAAATGTAGTTAAATATTGCCATAACGGGTCATCTATTAAATATTTTCAGTGACTGTTTGGTTCAAATGTTGGCTTTCTAATGATGGGCTTAGTCCTCAACTAGACCAAGTTTACCAGGTGATGGGAAAGAGAGGGAAAGGAGCCAGCGGAAGGGTGGTTCTCAGCTACCTTTTTATCTCTCTGATCCTAAGCCAGGCAAAACTGCCTGTGGTGTAACTGAGAGCAGCTTCAGGGCTGCTCTAAATTACATCAGCAACAGCTGAGGATCTGACAAACCACCACAGGCTCCCATCCACCCATGTCTGACTCTACCATGCCTCCTTATGCTGAAAAGAAAAACTGCAACTTTGCCTGCTTTGTGCAACCCAAGGATTCCTCTGTGGCAAATGGAGACCTCAGCTGCCCATGTAGGGCAGCTTTATCCCTGTTGCACAGCTTTTGTAGCATGCAGCCAGGCAGCTGAGGACTGACCTGGCTGTTTTGCTCAGCGCAGCCATTGTAATGATGTTGTAAAGAAATCTTCATTCAACCATCTGCTCTACCATTCTTCAGTGGAGTCACTGTATGCTATATAACCAGATGTTTCTTTTCTAAATGATTTCCAGCAGTCTATATGCCAAGGGCCAACAGAGTCACCTGAGGAAGAAGATTCTCTCCTGACTCTTGTCAGAAAGGAACTCAGGCAGGGTCATTTCAGGTTAGCCGAGTTAGAAAAGCTGCAAAGAGAGCTCAAGACTGTGGACCCCTTCTCAGCATTTCTTTCTCAGTCGCAGCTGAGCGCCCTCCTTCTGAAGCATGAAGTCCCTCTACAATTACCAACTGTCAAGCTCCTCTTTAAGAGGTTTTCTGAGTCACGTGACTCTAAATGGGTATGTTCATCAGTATGTCTTAACTGTGGGAAAAAAATCAATTAGTCTTTGTAGTTTTTTTTTTTAACTTATCCATGCAAGTCAAGTAAATAGAACAGAGAGGTTAATAGGCAGCAACTTTCTTAGCTAAGAAGTGCTTGTATGTTAGGCTTTATTTTCTACTTGGGGATTAGTCAGCATTAAAGCAAATGTGGTTGGAATGATCTCTGCATTTTAGGCATTCGCTGTCTTCTAACATGCTCTGGTGTGGGCCACTATATTTGATGACAGTAACTGACAGTGGAAAGGAAGTTGCACTAGGCTAGCCATTTTGCTTATGTACCCCTGCCCATAGTGATTGGCCTACAGACATAATCAAATGGGATTTTCGGAATCATTCAGCATCATCCTAATTCTGGAAGTTTTACCCTTGAGTGGAAAGGGAGCCAAGTTAGACCAACCCTGATCTTTTGTAAATTGCACCCATTGGCTCCAACAATTGGCTAATGGAGATTCTTCTTCACCTCAGGTAGTAAACACCTGTATTTTTTCAGGGAATGAGCCTGAGATTCCTCTGCCTTGCACCCTATGTGCTAAGTATTATGATGCCACTTCCAGTGGTGCTGGTATAATTTTTATAATTTGGGTACTGAAGGTATAAACCATGTATTTGGGTTGTTATTACCAATGTTCCACGTGTGTGGATTTTTTCCATCCATGTGCAGAATAATTTTTATGTGCACCAAGGCACATGTGAATGTGCACCACTAATAGAAACACAAAACCTAGCTGTGGGTGTTCTGCTAATCATCTGGGTAGCATTGGAGACTCTCTTGAGTGGCCACACAAGTGTACAGCTTACCGGGAACACTGATTATTGCTACTTCAGTTCTAGAGGTGCAGCAGCATCATAGTTCCAACAGGTATGATCACATCAGCATACCCCACTCTGTCACACCAGTGGTGGTAGCATTTACAACCTATTTTGCCCCCTTTCACATTTCCTCCAACAGGATTTGCTCTGCAGTTTTAATAATAGCACTTCCTACATAACAATTGGGAGGAAGACAGGCTGTGTGAATGCTCATCAAGCTTATGGTGCAATGAGTATTGTGTCTTGTTAGGGGTAGGCTGAATGAGGCACAGGGGAGCTCTTGTCCCATGGAGTCATTTCTGTAATGCTGAGTATTTCTGGTATAGCCCTATAAATCAATCCTCCAGTGACACACCCAGCTCTTCCTGCTAGTTCTTCCCTACACACAGACATACACAAAACATCTTGCTCCAATCTTTCTGGTCCCATTAATGTTCTGCAGCTCATCCATTAATCCTATGGACCTGTCTCCCCCTTGCCCTCCACTGACCTATACAGTCTGATCCAAAGTCCAGTGAAGTTAATGAAATGACTCCCATGGACTTCAGTGGTATGAATGGTTCACCATACATCATATATACATAGATAAAAAGGCACAACCCCAATATTTTTAATTGGTAAGATACCTTTAATGTAAGTAAAATTAAATGTGATTCCTGCACCCAAAGCACTTTACTTTCACTTTAAATTTACTGGGACAATGAAATGAAAGGTTTTAACAGACTGACATCGTCCCATGCCCTTTGTTTGTGTTTATACCTATCTTTTTTTTATTAAAGGTAAATTCTGAAAAGCTGATTCAGTTTCTAAGCCTAGCTACAGCAGCTGAAATGCAGAATATCAAGACAAGTGATCTAGGTCTTCAAGCAAAGAGTCTAACTTTCGAGGATCTAAGAAAAAGGTTTTATTTTTAATGGATTTAAACAAATGAGAATAGTATCTGGGAAAGCCTCTTGTGGTTTTTTCGGGTTTCCATTTGGAACAAGTTTTGCAGGTGCTGTATTTTCAGAATGGTCTCCAGCCTGCTCTTTTCACTGAGGCGTCTGAAAGCAAAACTGATTCCTAAATTATGAAATTTAAAAAGCATTTTACATAGCATAGAGAGCACAGATTTTTCTCTTGCATTCATTCAAACCACTACATGTTTCGGGTCACTGATTACCTATGCTACATCCTGCTAGAAGCATCATTTGAGATTATGCAGACTCCTCTTTACTTACCCTTGGCAAGGAGAACAATTTCAATTAGAGACCATTTTAATTGTGTGTGATGCTATTCTGAATTTCACTGGAGACTCAAATACTCTATACACAGAATAGCTACAGTACATACTCCCCCATCATGTGGATGCGGAAGACCCACTGCCTTAGCAAATGGTCTCACTGCTGAAATTGACAATAAGGATGTTGATGATGACCTCCTGTGAAGAGAGCATCAGCACACTAGACATTGGATTTGAGACCACTATCTTATTTCTTATAATCTATGGTCCCAAGAGATGGCAACAAACAAACTTCAATCACCATTAGCCAAGGCTAGATTTTAGAACCTGTGACCTTGAGGTGAAATCTTGTGTAGAGCTGGGAGATGTTTATAACAAAACTCTTTTTCAGACCAAACAAAAAAAAAAGCAAATTCAGGTTGATCGAAACAATTTGAGAATGTGTGTCCAATGACCAATTTTTTCAAATGAAAAAAATTGAAATGATAAAAAATGAAAATCACTTTTTGTCTTGAATTTTTAAATGAATTATTTAGGGTTTTTTTCATTTAAAATAGCTTTTTGGTTTGAAATATTATTTAATTTTTTAAACATTTAAAAAAAACCCTTATAATCAAAACAATGAATTGTGGTTTGGGACAAACTAAATGTTTCATTCAATCCAAAACATGTTTTTTTACTTTTCATTTTGTTGAAACATTCAGAAACGTTTTGCTGTGGGTGGACCTGAAATAATATTTTAACTTTTTTTTGCAACTGCCAGATAATCAAAAAATCAGTTATTGGCGAAGCTCTACTCCAGGGTTACTCAACACGTGGGCTACATGCATCCCGCATCCCGTTTGTTTGCAGCCCGCGGTGTGGTTTGGGTTTACGCGGCTCTTAACAAGCGGCCCGTGGATAGTAGCTAAAACAAAAAAGCTATATAAAGTCAATATAATGGTCTTCTGTTGATATGCATTTTAGTGGTTAAATTCCTGGACTGTCATTGTTCATTAAAAGTGGTGTCATGGGTGAAAATTGGGTTAATATTGTATTTTATTAATATCAGCAGATCTGATTTAAGCGGGGCCTGCGTGTTGTGTAGTCTTGCCTTCATCTTTGTGTTCATGCCCGTCTGTGTGAAATAAGTTATTTGCATATACATTTACATGTATTTGCAACCACTGTTAAGTTGCAGTCCTCAGCATGTGCTGTGAGTATCACTGTGTCCCCCGGAGCTTCCAAAGTTGAGTAGCCCTGGTCTAGTCTGTTGCTATATTATCAGTCCTCTGAGCCATCCTGTGAGGGAGTGAAGAGAGGAGGGCCTGGCATCACAGGAGTTAAACTAAGCCTTTAGGCCCAGCTAGCCCCGCCCCGCTTTACCTATAGCCAGTGCCAGGCGTGGAGAGAGGCTAAAAGGAAGGAGCCTGGCTCAGGGTCTGACTAGCAAGGAGACAGGAGTGTAGTTCTGCAGTCTTCAGGACCTGAGCCAAAGCCCATTCACTTGGCTAGCCACAGAAGCAAGTAAGCCTCCAACACCCCTTCTGGGGCAAAAGGAGGGAACCTACTCAAAACCCTCACTGCGGAGGGGGAAATTTGGATTCTAGGGGCCATGTCCTAAACTTTAGGACTGTATGCAGATAGTAGGCTGGAATTCCTAGGCCCGGGGCATCAGCAGCATGGATCTGCACCCCTTTTCTGCCAGCTAAATCTGGGACCTAACCACTAGGCCACCCTGCTGCCAGAGAGACACAGCCACACATCCCTTCTACTGTCACGATGTGGCACAGCAGCATTATGCAATACCAACAATGTCACAAATTGATGTATGTAATTTTACATTAAGCTGTGCTTTACTAGAAAAAGCCTGAGACAAAGATGAGGCAGGTATTTATGACGTACAGCTTGCAGTTACACCAGCGCACCAGTGCTTTGATACAGAGTTGGGCATGGCTGATTACTGAATGGAAGAGCTTCAAGGAAACCCAAGGGAGCATTAGCGGTGATTCAGTAGATGGCTCTCCTTCTTTCTGAGTCAGTGTTGAGTCAGGCCTCAGTACAGAGGTAGGAGGCATTTGGAGGTACCATCTTTTAGGTGAAACAAAAAATCCCAGGTGTTTAATACCATTAAAAAATTCTTAAGGAGTTTTTCACAGGAATCAGGGAGTTAAGCCTGATAATGTGGCCAGAATCCCAATTTAGGTAATTTACTATGTCATTTTAGCTGGATTTGCTATTTTGTTTTGCTTCCTCCTCAAGTCTGTTTTGCAGTGTTGCTGAGATCAGTTAAATAGCTGTTGCAGAACATCTCAGGGGTTCTATATTGCCTTACTCATAGAGCGCTTTGCGGTCCTTTGTGGGGCAAGGTGAATGGTCAGGTATTATTTATTATTTCTGTGGTAATCTGTACATTTTAATTTTCCAGCTCCCAGGCTCCTGAAGACCCATTACAGATCTTGAAGCAAATATTGAAGGAATATAAAGGAGAACTGGACATAGAGAAATTGAGTCTGAGTTTTCAAAAAGAAGATAAGTCCTTCTCTGGCCTCCTTTCTCTAAATGAGGTAAATTGACCCCAGAATAGGGTTCATGTAAATCACAGGTAGATTACTCTCATTTAATGGCCGTGTAACATACAACCAGAGATGGACCATTTTTCTGAGTCTAGTTATGAATCCAATATCAATCCAGAATCTCTTTCTCAATCCAGTCTATTGCAGAACATATTTCAAAACTGTATTTTCATGCTTAAAAACAGGAAGAGATTGTGACTCCTACAGGACTGGCTTAAGAGGGTATGTCTACACTGCATTTAAAATATCCATGGCTGGTCTGTGACACCTGACTTGTGCTCACAAGCTCGGGCTGCAGGGCTATAAAACAGCATCGTGGACTGTACTGGGGCTTGGGTTCTGGGACTCTCCTGCCTTACAGGATCTTGGAACAAGGCCGAATGCCTGCACTGCAGTTTTTTAGCCCCATAGCATGCAGTGTAGATAATCTAGAGGTGCAGATTTTAAGAAGTGCAAAGACCTTAAAAAAACCATCAAAGTGAGTGGGAGTTGAGAGCACTTGTTAAATTGGAGGATTTGGGGGGGGCTTATATTTCTTTAGGTTAGTAGTGTCCCAATAGTAGTGATGCCATGGCTTTAAGATAAAAACTTGAACGTGCATGGGGTGGGGAGGGTGCAGAGACTAACTCCTGGATTTGTTATACATTGTAGCTTTTGTAAAGTTAGACATTCCTAGATCACACCCATGGGGATTAAAATAATAGAAAGGCTTTGGAAAACAGTTACATCTTCAATAATAAATGACATGCCTCATGTCTACAGGTTGTCCCCTTGGAAAACCAGTGGTGAATCTGAAATGAGTTTCTCAGCACAATGAATGCTTGAGGCTTCATACCATCCAGGAGACAGTAGTGAGCAGTGGGCCATGTGTCACAGGTCTGAAAAAAGGAGGCAGGGATGTATTAGATAGACTATGTTAATATTGTTTAGCTTGGGGGTATTAAACACAGAATTCTGAGTTCTTCTGTTCTGTTAAAAATAGATGTAGGAGTTACATTTAAGAATTATTAGTAGAGCTGATTTTGGAAAATCAGATTTTTTTTTCTGCAGAGAATTTCAACTTTTGTAAAAAAAAAAAATAATAAACTGAACATGTTTGGCAGAAAACTGTCAAATCTGCCAAAATTTGGTGTTTTCAGCTTTTCAATGACAAAATGTAAATTTTCAAGAATATTGGATGCTTTCCCACCCAAAGAATGGTTTTGAAGGAAAAACTTCAGCCTACTTCTTAATAAGATCATCAGGTAATCTCTTTGCACAGTCACTTGATTCTACGTGCAGTATTTGCAAATGGAGTTTAGCATGTACTGCAGAGTCATGCCCACAAGAAGAAATGACTCAGTCCTGGTCACAACTGCATATGTGTATATGCTGTTTTATAGACCATTTCAAAGCACATTGCCATATATCTTTTATATTGGAGTTGATGGCTGTGATGCACGCTGGATTCATAATAAAATCTGCTCCTTTCCATTGCTTTGCTGTGGTTAAAGAGATCTCAAATTTCAGTGGGAAATCTTAACTTGTATTCCAGATTGAGACCATTTGCCGGAAGCACAGACTAACCCCAACTCCTTCATTGCTGGAAGCTTTGCTCAACAGTCATGATTTGTGCAAACAAGGCAAAATAAAGTAAGTTTTTAATATCATCCAGGTGAGGGATGTAAAAAAAGGTTAAAAAGTAGTAACCATGTAACCGATTAAAATTCCATTGGTTACACTGTTAAACGCTCCCTGCGGTGATGGCCCCGTGGACATCTGGCCACATGGGCAGCTGGCCTCATGGGCTCCCAGCCTCATGGGCTCCCAGCATGCCAGCATTGCAGGCTGCTGGCTCCACAGTTCCAGTGACATTGGCCTTGCAGGCTGCCACCCTTGCGAGCTGCTGGCCCCACAGGGTCGAAGTGCTGCCAGCCTGGGCTGCTGGCATTACCAGCTTCCAGTACCACCAGCCTCACTGTCTGCCAGCCTCAGAGGCTCCCGTTGGCACTGGCTTCTCAAATTGCTGGCCCTGCAGGCTCCAGGCAGCACCAGCCTCATAGGCTACTGGCCTTGCGGGCTTCCAGCGCCGTCGGTCTTGTGTGGTCTGGTGGTGCCAGTCTCTCAAACTACCAGTGCTGAAGGCTCCTGGCAGCACCAGTCTAGCAGGCTGCCAACTCCCTGGGCTTCCAGCAACGCTGGGAACCCATGGGATTTTAACTGTTAACAGGAACCAATAAGCTGATGCTTATCAGTTAACCAGTTAAATTCTTACATCTCTAATCCAGACCTGATATTTTCTTCTACAATAGGCATTTGGTTGTACAGGGCAGCCTCATGCACAAGTTCCAAAGCAGCTGCTCTGTGCATGGGTCTCTCCCATCCTCCTATTTTTAGATGTGTTATGGAGACTTGCAATTCACAGATTGGCCCAATCATCGCTCCTAGAGAGACCCTGAAATAGGAGATCACTGATTGATTTTCCGTATCTCCTCTCTGGCAACTTGAGGTCCCCTATTAGTGATGATCCCTGCCAGTTATAAGATCAAACCTGGGCTGACTGTGGTCACAGCTACAAGATAGAGTTCCTCAGCACAGCTGGAAGTTAAAAAACCAGTCCACAGCCCCTTTCACATCAGCAGAACTTTGGAGCACATTACAATGAAGCCCATACAAGGCTAGTTTGCTCTTAGCCTGCAGCAAACACCTTAACCTAACTGTAGCGGAGTCTTTGTGTGGATTCTCAGGTCTTGATTTAGCAGGAATCTCTCGACTCAGCAACACAGAGACTTCTCAGGACTCATTTCCCAGCTGTGCATGCCATCCATCCACACATGGTGTGATGAAGGGCACCTTCACTTGGCTGACCAGCAGTGAGGAATTACATTTGCAAAGGATAAACTCTTCCATGCATATACCAGCTTTGGCTAAGGCCTTGCCTGTTAAATTAAAGCCATTTTGTTAAGGGCTTTAAATACTTGCCCAGAGACTGAATTAAGTCTCTTTAGGGATTAAAAAATCCAATCTAAACAAAATAAATCTAGAAAGCTGAATGCTTGAATCATTGTTTTAGTATATACGGTCCACTCTAATCTGCAGTCCAATTGTGAAGCCACTCAAAAGGCTGTTTCTCAAGTAATTAGCAGGAAGAATCCAGCTCTGACCACTTTCTGATTAAATGTGCTTAAAATCAATAAAACACCATGAGTGATTACAGTCACATGAGATTAGCCCTGTCGAACAAAGCGGAACAGGTTGTGTCTTCCCTGTAATTTGTCACAAAGAAAAATGGGGGCTGGAAGAAGGAAGAATGTCTGGTATTTGTATGCAGATTTTTCTATCTCTCGTTTAATTATTTATTAATTCATTCATTCCTGGAGAAGTGAGGGAATCAGTTTAATTTCTGGAAGTTACAAGATCAGGGACCAATTTTACATAAAGGTTTTCGAGCACCACTAAAAAGCCACCGCAGGTTAGCTAAACTGGTGGAAATCCTCATCGCTCGGTTGATTTCAGCTATCCAGGCTAAGCATGTGGCCCATAAAGCAAAGTTTGTGTCATCCTTCGCTTTAGTTGTAGGTAGATACTATTTTTAAAAATCTCAAAGCTGTGAAATGCACTGGGCAAATAATGTCTGCCCTTTGGAAAATGTTTTCCCAAATGTGTATATTGTGTGTCATGTGGTTTGCTGCACTTGTTTGCACAAATTCACCTTTCTGCTTGCACTCATGGTATGCCTTGCTGCATATTTATTATGCCATTTGTTTCTTGATTTCAAAAACCTTTTCAGATGTTTAGTGCTTATTTGTAATGATGTCTCTGGCCGCCATTACATAGCTCTAAGAAGTCAAATTGTTTGGGGGACTGGATTTGTTTTTAAATAATTTATATTTAATTTTAAAATGTTTGCTCATGCAGATGGAAGAAGTTTGTGGAGTTGCTCAAGAAAGCTCATTCTAGTGTGATTCCTAATTTGTCTGTTCCTGTGGGTAAGTGAAGTGGCTGTCACTCTTAATCACACCTGTGAGATGCAACAAGTGCCAGGAAAATACTTTTTTTCAAAATCAAAGATTCTTAAAATATCTTCACATCACTACATAGTGAACTTTTTCCCAACACATGTCCCGCTGCTGATAATGCCACCCTGTCAAAATACCATGCTGAGCACTGGCCTTGTTTTTAAAAAATGAAAAGGTCTCACAGGTCTAGAGCAACAACAACAAAACCCCACAACTCACCACCAACAACGCAAGTTAATTAATTGTTTCTCTTAATTTTAAAGAGCAGTACAATGTATATTCTCACAAGGAAAGTTGTGCATCATGCGTCCCCTCTCCTGGATACGTAAGGAGTTTCACTAGTTTTATATTCAAAAGTTTTTCCACTCTCTTACTAGCAGGTAGCATGCACCTGTTGGATGCAGGTAGCCTCTTTTTTCTTTTTTTATACAGGTTTTCCAGTTGTTGCAGAATTTTCTTTTTAGAGAATACTAGGAGATTTACTCAGCATTGCCCAGGTCCTTAACTAAAAAAATTTTGTTTTTCTTCATGTAAATCATTGCTCTGGGGTGGGGCTGGGGATGACAGGTTCAGTATCCAAGCTGCCCCAGGCAGAGAGGACAACCCCAGCCCTCTGTCTCCATACACCTTGTGGCCTCTGAGAAATGCCTCTCCACGGCTGCTACAGTGAAGTAGTCCGTATTTGGAAATGTTCAACTTGTTTCTTTTGTTTCACTTGCCCAGGATGTTTGGGTACCATCAGGGATTCATTTTCAATCATCTTTTCCCTTTGTTTATTGATGAGTGGCACTTAAATTTGAATACTCCTGTTTATCAGACAATGTAATCAGCCTCGCTCTGCCTGTGTGTATTCTGCTTGTGTCTGTTGCTCATTGAACAGCCTACAAAATGCTAACAAAGCACAGATGTATTGCAGAAGATTTCCATTCCAAGGGACACCTGTATGCAATCAGCCAAATTCTAGCCTTGGATGCATTCATAAAGGTCTCATTGAAATTCATGGTAGTGACACATAGGCATCTAAACCCAGAATTTGTCCTAAATGAGCCATATAAGGTGATGAATATATGGAAGTCTAATTTTGCATTATTTACATACCAAGAGATAGCAGAGAGTAGTGTAGATCTCCTAAGTTACGGTAGCCTTACCCTTTACATTTCTTGCTATTTACATTCTCCTGTTAGTTGCTTTACCTCCTACAACCCTTCCCTTCTAGTAGTCTCTCAACTAGTTTGGGCTTGCTAAAATCCCATGGTCAAATTCTAAGGCCAGGTCTATACTAGACCTGGAAGGTCAGCTTAAGGTATGCAACTCCAGCTACACAAATAATGTAGCTGGAATCTACATACCTTAAGCCAAACTTGGTGCTGTTTTCACAGTGGGAGGTGAATGGGAGCAAATGATCCCATTGGTTTCCCTTACTTCTTGGAGGAGTATTGGTGCTGACTAGGGGCACCCTCAGCATTCAATTTAGCGGATCCCTACTAGACCTACTAAATTCAGCGCCAGAAGATTTATCTCCGGTGCAGGAAGTGGAGCTGTGGCCTAAGAGGATGTGCAAATAGGTGTAAGTTTCACCTGGGTAATGGGCTTCCGTTGGAGAGAGTATGTGAATACAAGTCGGAGTAACTTGCAATGTGAAGGGGCTAGAAGCAACTGTAAATCACACCAGCTTAGACTCCTTTAGATTCTTCTATAGGCATACACTCACTTCTAAATTTTGACCTTCCTTTCCCTGCCCAGAGCTTATTTCAGACAGCTAATTAGCACATTTTTGGCTGTCTGTAGCGGGACTGTCCATTCCTGATAGACACATGTTTTATGCACATAGATAATTATCCAAACATTTATATGCATAGATAATCATGATAGTTTCCAAATGTCGCTTGGCCCTAATAATTGCTGTAGCTTGCTTTTTCTCTTTCATTTGTCTTAATATTTTCTTCTACTTCTCCATTCTAACTTGGTTGAGAAACAAATAGATTGCATGCAAACTCCTCAGTCCGCTTTAGAGTTACTGAATTTTTGACTTGCTGTAGTCATAAATCTTTGGAGAAGCAATATATCAGGTGAACTTGTGCTGTATTTCAAGACAGTAGTTTTGTGTGGTAATGATATGAAAATTGATGGTTTTGATCCAAAGTAGGCAAAAAAGAGATTGTTTTAGGGTGTTTTCCTTTGAAATTTCAGATTCCTTTAAAGAGACAAATCAGGGAATGAAAACAGAAATTTTAAAAAAGTGGAATGCCCAATTTTCAAAATTTTCTAGGAGATGTAAATATCTCTTCATAGTTTGCCCTGTTTGGAAAAGCTATTCCCAAACTGTGATGTGAAACACAAAATTCAGCTAATGGCCATTTGCAAAATTTAGATCCAGCTCCATGTTTAAATTTTGAATGTCCTCAAGGATCCTAATGTGTTAGGTAGGATCCATCGTTTTGACTCGGGCCCAACTTTAATAATGAATGTTTGCTTATCTAGAAACAGCTGGTTTTTTAGCATTGCTTCAAGTTTTCTGAAGCTGAAACGTGGGCTGGATTATGAGCTATTGACATGGACTCAATACTAATCTAATAATCTTTAAAAAGGGTTAAGGGGTGTTTAATATTCATAGGATGGCCAAAGCCTGTGTTCGACCCATCATAATCATAACATCGGAGCATATTCAGGGTTCTAAGTTTGGACATGAACCTATGACCATCTGTTTGGAGATGAACCAGCTGTCTGTTGAACTACAAACACCCTCCATTCATTGTGACAATTCATCTTTCCTACCACTGACATTTTATACTGCAGTCTATCTTGTGGTGCATGAATTAGTGTAATCTCCAAATAGATGACTATTAAACAGGTATTGGAAGAGAACTGATTTACAGTACTTAGCCAGAGAATCATGTACAAGGGTTTGAATTTTAAGCTATAATAGGGTAATTGTGAAAACACAGGGATAGGTTGTGCCAGTTAGGCCGGGATCCCTTGCTTAGGGGAAAGCTTACTGGTGTGTGTTAGCGTGCGGGACGGAGAGAAGAGAGGATGCCTGCCACATAACCACTTTATGAAGTATGGTATATGCAGCCTTTTCTAGTTGGTCATCTCTGGAAAGTGAACACCTATGAACTAAAACTGGAGAACAACTGGCCACACAAACCCTTGCACATGGAAGCAGATTCAGGCTGTAGGAAATTTTGTACAGGTGTTTTCATTAAAAGTTCATTGTTTGCCAACAGCTACGGCACAATGGTAATTGACATGCCTCTGTTAATTTCCTGTGTTTAGAATAGGAAATGGTGGCAGTGTATAGCACACATACAGCAATAAAATAAAAGATGATGGCAAAGATTAGAAACTGGGAAAAGAACCACTGGGAACAAACTGTGATAGAAAGCCAGGTGCCATAATAATGAGGGGGGCATAAAAACGTAGCTAGATTCAAGAGGCTGAGCCAAATTCTGTCCTCAGAAGTGTGTTTATCACTGGAGTGCAGTGTTCCCTCTAAGCTTTGTGGCTGCACAGCCCTTGAGCTGTTTAATCAGTCCTGCCCAGCCAGGGGTTCAGGACTCATGCATGAAGCTGCCTGGCTGGGGGAGAAGCACTTCTCCCTCAAGCAACATCAGCAGCTTGTTGCTGAGCACAGAGCAGCCAGTCTTTCCCAGCTGTTAGGGACATGTCCCCTCCTTACCAGCTGGGAGAGACTTGCTGCTCTGTCCTCAGCAGGGAGCCGCTGCTGTCACAGAGGGAGAAGTGCCCTTCTCCCCGCCAGGCAGCTCCGAGCCCTGAGCTCCTGGCTGTGCAGGGCTGATTAAGCAGCTGCAGGGCCATGCTACCACGCAGGTTAGAGGGAACACTGCTGAAGTTGCATATGGTCATTACAGAATTTGACCCAGGGGAAGTGGAAAGCATACCTACAAAGGCTGGACTTTCCTCAAAAGGGTCAGTTAAAAGGGGGGGAGGGAGAGGATTTTTAACACCACTCTCCACTGCACTGTATGACTGTCTATAATCTTGGATTTTAAAAAGTCCCCATAGAGCTATAACAAAGGAAATGAATTACGGCATAGACCTCACCAGTGTGAAATACTGAGATAGATGAGGGTTATATTATAAGACTGCCCAGTGCTCTGGTATTCAGTGCCTTCGTATTCTGTGCTCTTGGGGAACCTGCATAACAAGGTGAGGGACTCAACCAGTTCACCCCACAGAGAAGGGTTTGTATTTGGTAAATGCAGGGAAAAAATCCTTTCAGATCTTGTTTTTTTAAAATGAATATTAAAATGCCATCTTTCTGACCCTTCACTCAGTTACCAGTGTAAATCCAGAATGATTCCATGGAGCTAGATGGAGTCAGTATGGATTTAAATATGTGTAACTGGTAGCAGAATCTGGCTCTGCAGACTTTAGGTGCCAGTAGGATCTTAATGTGTAGCAGGTGCTGTTTGGAAAATGGTACTCTCAGAGCCCCAGCTGGTAGCCACAGCTGAAATTTGAATAATCAAAATCTTCAGCCTCAGCTGCTATGCCTGGTCCCATTTCCATGGAAACAGATGCAGGGCTGTAGAAAATTACGTACAGGTGTTTTCATTAAAAGGTCATTGTTTGCCAACAGCTAGGACACAATGGTAACTGACACACCTCCGTTAATTCCCTGTATTTAGAACAGGAAATGGTGGCATTGTCTTAGCTCTCATTGTATAATAATTTTTGGCAAATGTTGCTATTTCGTTAATGGCAACCTTTGTGGGTGCTTTGTCAACATACTCTTTCTGCAGCATCCTGGCGATACTTTGTTCTGTTTTGGCCTATGTCTTTGTGCCCTCCTCTCCCTTTCTGCCCAAAGCAAATCATAAAATTACCTTCAGATGGTTCTGCCATCCATCATTCTGTTAGAACTGGCTAGGAAATGGAACGTTTCTCCGACAGGAAATGTTGACATTTCTAAGTGAGGTTCCATTTTGAATCTACATAAAGTTGAAATGTGAAAAACCTTCACTGAACAAAAAATGACAAAATATTTCTTATCAGAAATCTTAATATGAAAAAATGGTCAAACCTTAAACACAGTGACATGTTTTGTTTTAATTTTCTTGATTGAAAAAAATAAAACAATATTGTCGAAATTGCTGTGTTTTCACCCAAAATGTTGATTAAACAGCATTTTCAGATAGGAATATTTTTGTGTGAAAATTTTTGACCAGCTGCACTTACTGATTTGCTTTGGGCAGAAAGGGAGAGGAGGGCACAAAGACATAGGCCAAAACAGAACAAAGTATCTGACTACTTCCTTGCTGAAATTCACTCATCTTGAGCAGTACCTACGTACTTTACATCTACTGGAACATCATTGCCTGCAAAGCATTTTGTGGCTGTTGTTCATGAAAGGTACCAGGCAACTGAGAAGTTGCCTTTCTTCTGTGCTTGGGTGCAGCTGGGTTGGATTCCGATGCAACCCACTTGTGATGGAGGGAGGGATTTCGAGAGATTTCCCATTGTACACTGAGGGTGCGGAGGAATATCAGGGTTGCTTAGTGGAGACTAAAGGATTCTCCAGCAACAGGAATGGGGCAAAGACCTTCCCCATGCAGGGAATCCCCCCAGTGCCCTGAGATATACATTGAATTTATGAAGGCGCTTACACCACAACTTCACTTCCACAGCAGAACAACACTAGCTCTCAATGGTGGTGACCATTTTGTCCAGGAGAGAAGTGAAGTAGCGCTTTTGTTCCCTCTGTAGCGGGGTGTAGATTGAGTATCGAGATAATCAATAACTGGTTTGTAATTTGAACACAAGTGTACTTGAATGTGTACGTTGCACTAAGCTTTGGTGATACATATCTCATTCCTAGTGGAGAAAGGGGGAGCAAAGGCCTGCCCCAGGATTAAACATTCAGGCCCTGATCCAGTGTCCTATTGAGGGTATTTCCATTGATTTCAATGAGTATTGCATCAGGTTTGAAGTTTCCAGAACCTGTCTTTGTGATTGTGTTTATGGAGCACCTAGATGCAAGAAATTCTTACAAATGTTTCTATTTTAGGGGAATTCCCAGAGGAAATCGGCAATGCTGTGGCTGCCCGTCTGGTATGATCCATAGAACGGATATAGCTGATAAGTAGTCTTTGGTTGGTATGTTACAGATGATCTTTTTAATAACGGTTTCCACAATAGAGAAGGCAAGTCCGTAACTTGTTTTTCTTAATTAAAAAACCTAATATTAATATGCAGTCAGCAGCATGGGCCTACTGATGTCGTTAATGGTTTTCCCTTTGCCTTGATGCCCAACAACTCAGTCTAGCAAAGTGCATGTGTAATTTTAGCATAAGAGTAGTCCCATTGGCTTCAATGGAATGACTTCCATGCTTAAAAGTGCACAAGTTAGTGAACTGTGGAAGGAGAAAGGACGTATCCAGTCTCTCCCTTTTCTTCTCCTTTAATGCTGATATTACACTTACTTTTCTGGGGCCTGTCACACCGTCATTTGAAATCATTAACTATCCCATTGGAATTTTATCATGCTGCTGTTGGGCTCTGCTGGCTCTTATTAAAGGAAGGCGCAGTCAAGAGGTTAGTGTCCAGCATCTCAAGCCCATTGTATGTTTGAGAATAGTGACCTTGACTCACAGATGACAGAATTTGAAATGTAAATATAATGGACTGAGAAGAGCCTTTGTTTCCAGTAGCCATTTAGAAGAAACTACGGGTTGGACCTCCCTGGTCTGGCATCCTCGGGACCTGACTGGTCCTGGATGAGGGATTTTGCTGGACCAGGGGATCAGATTCCCATACCATCACCCTCCCACTGCAGCGTGCCAGTGCTCTCTGACCCTGGAACATCCGTGGTCTAGTTGACAGACCAGAGAGTCATGGTTTATGGAGGTGCAACCTTTATTAATTTTTTCTAATACTTTGCCTTAAGGTTCCGTCAGAAAAGAAAACATTTTTTTACAGTTAAGGAGTTTAGCACAATTGAGATCTGCTGGTGAAAATGTGCTACGTAAGAGCTAGCTATTTTTGTTACTATCTATAATTATTAAAAGTGACTTGGCCTCTGTACTTGCTTCATGATGCAAAGCACTTCAGAAAATAATATCAGAGTTGGCAGCCCATGTGAAAAGAAGTAATTACAAAAGTCTGTCAGTTGTGGGTTGAGATCTGTCCTCTGATTACTGTTGGCAATAAGTTGTGGAAAAGTGCAGTGATGCTACACGGTTCAATGGCTGGTATCCAAAGCTAGACAAATTCAAAGAGGAAATAAAGCCTATGTTTTTAAGAGGGAGAGTAATTAACCATCGGAACAACTTACGAAGCATCGTGGTAGATTCTGTATCGCTGATGATTGTTAAATCAGTATGAGATTTGTTTTCTAAGAAAAATGCTTATGGAATCATTTTGGGGCAGTCCTATGGCCTGTGTTGTCCAGAGATCATGCTAGACTATCACAATGGTCCCTTGTGGCCTTGGAATCCATGAAAAAAATACTTACTCCTTGGTAAGCAAGGGGTTAACCAATTGGTGACCATCAATTGACAGTGGGGAGAATGCCTGTGGGAAGGTAGAGCTCCAGCCAGGGTCACTGGGTTTCATCCCAGGCTGGGGGAAAAAATTTTGTTGCTTTGTTTTTAATTTCTTTGACTTCTTTTGATAGTTGGTCATCAACACCATTTCAGTGTGATTTAGGCCAAGGGTGCTGTTTTGGGAGAGCTGGGGGGGGGGGGGAGCCGCAGCCGTACATAGCAAGACATGACTTGCTTTTCTTCCCATTCCGCTGATAAGGGAGCAAGGGGAAAGTATTTGGGGGTCTGTGCATGCCTGGTGAAGGGAGGGGGCAGAGGAGTAATTCACGGAACCCAAGTACTTTCCCCTTGCTCCCTTATTGGGGAATGGGAAGAAAAGCAAGCCGCATCCTGGTACACACAGTTGCTGCCCTACCCGCTCTCCCGAAATGGTGCACTTGATTTAGGCACCTCTATAATTTAAAGAATCTGGGCCCCATAATCCATATTTAACAATCTCACTGTGGATTTAAGAGCCTAACTTTAGACTCCCAGGGTGTGTCTGGACTACAGAGTTTTTTCTAAAAAAGTGGCCTTTTTTTCGTAAAAACTTCCTCTGCATCTAGACTACTGCTGCGTTCTTTCAAACGTAAATCGAAAGAACGCAGCAGTTTTTTCGATTGCAGAAAACCTCATTTTACAAGGAATAATGCCTTTTTTCGAAAGTGCTCTTTCAAAAAAAAGGCGCTATTGAACGTGAACTGTGCTTTTTCGAAAGAGAGCATACAGGGAGATGCGGCTCGCTTTTTCGAAAGTACTGGCTGTAGTCTAGATGCTCTCTTTTGAAAGAGGCTTTTTTTGAAAGATTCTTTTGAAAAAGCCTCTTTCAAAAGAGGCTTGTAATCTAGACGTACCCCCAGATTTGAAAGTTTGACCCATTATTCTTTGAGGGCAGACGTTTGCTGGGCTGTGTTTCTGCTGAAGCCTCCACCAGTTGGTGAGAGTGTCTTTAAAGGCATCCAGACCTAGACCTTGGCCCTGCCTTGGCCTTTGATGGTCAGCAATCAATGCAGTGCACCAGTGCCTACTCTGTAAACATAAACAAGGGCTACTGACTGGGCAGAAGTCACGCTCAGTGAGTCCGATGCTTGCCCTAGTCTACATGTGGGACTCTTCCAAAGTACAACTTCATCAGTGACTGAGTTGTGGCTCTTTCCAGAGGTAGATCAAGCCCACAACTATGGTGTTCATAGCTGCCCTAAACACAAAAGTATTCTGTTGTTGCCATTTACCCAGCACTATGCTGTCGCTAATAGTTTTAACTGTATGTTTTAATTCAATTTTTTTAGTAGCGACTTGTGATTGAACAGCAGGGATTTAATTTTCTTTGCAATTGCCATTTGAGTGAAAAGAATTCTAGTGTGGAGGAAAGCACCACTTTACACAACATACAGTGCTAGTGGTCACTGGGTAGGCCTCATTCTTTCACTTGGCACCATGCCATAGATTACAGTGGGTGTGGACTGTCCTGGCATAGCATTCTAGCGGAAACAGAATGCTAATTAGCCATTTAGCATGAGACTCCGCCATTCAGAGGAATGCTCGCTGAAGAAAAAGAGAGGAACTTCACAGATAACTTTAAAAATCATCAGTGTATGAGCTGTTAAAGTGAGAGGTGAGGGTAGTCCAAGAAAAAGGTGAATGTAACTGATTTGTTCAGTGCAGGGAAGAGGCAGGCAATGAGGGGAAGGATCAGAGTTGGAAAATGTATGCTGGCTGTCTTCAAGTCACAGCTCTAAACTATGGTGAGTAGGTTTGAAAATAACACCTGTTGTGCCAATTATGCACTATAGCTAGTCACTGAAATACAATGCAATGTAAACCTAGTCTGGCAATTGTCCCCGTGAAGTGAGGAGGTTGGTTATCAGAAAGCCCATTAAGTGAATTCTGGGCAACAGTGGATCTTGTTACATTTTTCCTTCCAAGTAAGGATGGTCAGACTGAGAAGGAAGGGTGTGCTGTGTGGGGTAATGCCTTGTGGTGGAGTCACACCAGCCCAGGGGGATCTATTGTACCGCCATTCTCCTCTCTTTGGGATCAAATCTATCTTCCCTCTGTAGAAAACGATTAGTGGTTAGTTTTTCATTCAGTTCTTCCCTTTGTAGGAAAACACCAAAGATCATGAAATTCTTGCTTCCAACACTTTGGCTCAAAACTATCCTGCCATGGAAGGAAAAGAAAGACCAGCAATCCAGGCTCTCCTCAATCAGACTGACTCCAGTGACTCCGAAGAACAGGATGCTTGGATAGACCGGTTCAGAAAACTAGAGAGAGCTCTTTATTTGTGTGATGTAAAAAACACAGGTAATGTTTTAAAAGACAGCACATAGGCCTTACTCAGTGGGCCACTCATACGAGTAAGGGATCAGACCTATTATTTGAAAGTAATTCACTTTCTAATGCACTTGAGGTCAGAGGAATGTCATTCTGGAATCTATTCCCAGCTTCACTATGAAATTCTTGCATGATACTGGGCTCTCGTCACTTAAAATCTCTGGGACTTATTTTCCTGGTATGTACAATAGAGCTAATACTCCTCCCCTTTGTCAGGGGATAGTCTACCAATGAGTGCCATAGGGATGCCTGTGAATAAATACATCTTAAAGAAAAACAGCAGTTACTACTGAAGCCTGAAGAAAGGGTCTTAGTCAGGTGGGCCATATTCTACTCTTGGATGTATATATTTGGCTCCTCTGGCTTCACAAGCTACCTGTTGTCATCTGCATTGCAGTTCCTCCCTGACATCCTGATAGATCCTTTTTCTTCCAGGCTAGCTCGCAGCTTGAGGAAGGGCTGAAGAAGTGATGCTATGGTGAAGTGGGCACAACAGCCGTCTGGGGATAAGGGTTGTTGCTGAAAGGCAAGAGGGGTTTTGCTCCAGTAAAAAAAAACCCATCCCATCCTCACTGCCCTGTGCCCAAATAGCTGGCCTCCTCCTAACACAGTGTCCTCTCCTGGCTCAGCCTTAACGTCTAAGAACTGGCGTTAAATCCCTGATATTTAGCCAGTGTCTTCAGCATGAATGAATAGATATTTGCCAGGCAACAAGTGTACCATAAACAGAGACTGTACATAACAACATACCTCCCATTTGCCTTTGGTCACACAAACACACACCCAGTCAAGAAAGAATTTCACCAGCACAGTTAGATAGGGCAGGGAAAGGAGAGGACACAATCATTTCCTTTTTGGGGTTAGTCTGCAATGGTTTGTTGGCTATTCACTGGCTCTGAATGTCCAGTAATTTCCCATCCAGGAACTATGGGCATGTCTAAACTACATCCCTCTTTCGAAAGAGGGATGTAAATTAGGCAGATGAAAAGCGCAAATGAAGCGGGGATTTAAATATCCCATGCTTCGTTTGCATAATCGCATAACAGCATTCTTTCGAAAAAAGGGTATTTTGAAAGTGAAACCGCTGTCTAGACGCGGTTCTTGATCCTGTACTTTTTTTTTGAAAGAACCGCATCTAGACAGCGGTTTCACTTTCAAAATACCCTTTTTACGAAAGAATGCTGTTATGCGATTATACAAATGAAGTGCGGGATATTTAAATCCCCACTTCATTTGCACTTTCAATCTGCCTAATTTACATCCCTCTTTCGAAAGAAGGATGTAGTTTAGACATAGCCTATGTACTGTGACTCAGTAGGTCTCTCTGTCTCACCGAGTCTTTTGTTAAATATATGATCTGGGTCTGCTATGAGACCTTTCTGTAGCTACCCCAGCTTCATACGAATCACACTCCACAGTGCTCAAAGATGAGCTTGAATCAAACATACTGACATTTAAGCAATGTACCTGTGCAGTCTGATTAGTTTAGTCTGATGGAACAGATTTCACCTGGCTCCCATCACCAGAGTATCTGAGCTCTGCAGGTTTTATCAACTTCCTCTTTGGTTTGCTGGGCTTCAGCTTTTTGGCAAAATGAAGAATATGCTTTTAGTACATATGAATTTACTAAATGTCACAATTTAGTATGAGGGCTTCTTTCATGCCTCTCTAATCCTCTTATAAATGGGGAATATAGGATCTTTATGGTATTTGGGAATCATATTCTAATAAGGAACCAGAGTCATTAAAGGGTTTGATTTTTACTAAAGGAAATGAGTTGACAATCTGTACGTAAATTAACCATTGAACGTCTTTTTTTTCAAATGTAGGTATGCTGGAAAAGGAGAAAGCAAAGCGCCTAATCCACAACTACAACCTCATCTATGATCTAGCTCTGAGTCCTCTGAAAATTGATCAAGCCTTCCGAAATTTCCGTTCTGGTGAAAACATGCCATTGCAGCCAGTACTGCAGTATTTAAAAGAGTTGTAACAAGTACTTACTGTACCTTTCTCATGAGTTCTGTTTTTCACCCAATGACAAATTTCTTGCAAACCGAATGTTGGTGATGTCATAAATACTACAGGAAGTTAATAAACTTCTCCATACTCTAAAAAGAAGGAAGCAAAAATAGAAACAGCTTCATCTTACATCTGAGTGACATTTTAATAGAGTTGCAGGGTTTGAAATAAAACTAAATGGCCATATAGAGTCAGGGCTTTGTCTCTGATTCTCAGTGATGAGTTCAAGCTTCAAAATTCAGAGAGAGATGTATTTCTGGATTTGTAACCCCAAAGTCTGAAAATATCTGGATTGGAATTCTAGCTTCCACCCATTATAAAGATTTTGAACACCACATAGGTGTTCAAATCTGGGTCCCATCACTGTTGACTATGGTAATAAATTGATAAATGATTTCAATGAGATTTTAAATCAAGGAAATGGGAGTGGGGTGGTCATGTTTAAGAACATCCACCTGTTTGAAAGATTCTACTAGTTCTAAAGGAATTCCCCATCTTAAAAACAAGGCCTCTGTCTAGAACCAGTTGATTCTTTCAAACCAGTGTAACTTTTTATGCACATCCACAGTAGGTCATTCAGTTAGGGCTATAAACTATAGTCTTCATATATTAGCATTGCAGGAATAAGCCTGAAGACTCACCCAAGTGCCTTAATGATTTAATTTTCCTTAACTCCATCTTAACACCATCGTCTGTCACCCAACCCCTCTCCCTGATGCTCGTTCCTGTTTTTGTCTTTCAAGACAAATTCTGAAACCCTTAGCATGAGCCTCAGTTGGACTTAAACACATGCTAAAAGTTAAGCATATGTATAAGTGTCCATCCCTGGTAGGGATGTTTTATGGGATCAGGTCATTGCATATTCCATGAGTAGCCACTGGGATACTATACTTTTGGGAATGTGTATTATACATGGTAGGGAGTGTCTGCAGCATCATGCTCATAGACTAAATTTTTTGGAGGGGGGAATCGGCAGAGCTTCATACATATCAACTGTGCAATGTAGCTATAATAATAGGTGACAGAGGTGCCTGTTCTGCTTAATTTATAACATGTTGGTGAATTGTGTGATGTTTTCTTGGGCAAGCTCTAGTAGTCATATTCTTTATCTGCATAAAGTTTCATGTGTGTCATTGTTAGGTTGTGAACATTTAAGATTCAGGATTGGGGTTTTCAAAGCAGTTTAGGAGAGGTAGGTGCCCAACTCTCATTAAATTCCAGTAGGAATTCCAGTAGGAATTCTCAGCCTAAAAACTTGTGTCGACTGAAAGAAATGATGTTACTGATACTGAAATTATGTGGGTTGTGCAATGTATTGGAGAGTCTTATATTTGGCATTTTAAAGCTGTTTTAGACCCAGAAATTATGATTATAACTATGCTTTCCCTGCTGCCTCTTTATAAAACACAGATGTTCTTGTCCCAGAGTGAATACCTCTAATTTGTATGAAAATGTACTTGTTCTGTTGTGCAGCCATGTGACGTTCTTATCTAAGAAATAGTCCTTTAAACCTTATGTTTGAGTGGTTGTCTACCTGTGTTTCTCTGCTAGGTACTTGGAAAACAAGGTTTCGTATTTTTTACTTTAGATTGTACAGATTTGGGATAGGTATGAGTACTGAGCACACCATGTGGGCTTGGAGTAGGGCTTTCGCTGGTGGAATGGGAACACTTTTACTAGTGAGGGTTTTGAAAGCCAGCCCCCTTGCTCCTGTCTGTCCCCCTCTCAGCTAGGGGCAGGTGCAGGGACCAGGGGAAGCAGGTAATGTAGATGTGGAAAGCATTGCCTTCCCAAAACTGCCCGACACTACCCAACAAATACAACCGAATCTACACTGCCCAGCAGCTGGGGAGGGCTGGGCCAATGGTGCAGCAGCCCTGGCCCTCTGGTTGACCAGGAAGGAATGAGCTTGAGGGTTGGGGTTGGGCAGGGCTTGGCTTGGGAGGGGGAGGTTGTTGAAGGAGTGTGGTCTCAGGGAAAGAGTTACAGCTTTGGGCAGAAGGAGTGGGGTTGGAGGAGATTGTTGAAGGGACGTGGTCTCAGAGAGAGGTATGGCTTTTGGCAGAAGAGGCGGGGCTTGGTCTAGCCTTCTCGAGCTGGGCCTTCACCTGCCACCCATGGTAGGGACCCCAAGCACTGAGCCACATGGCAGCCAAGATTCTCGAGGGAAACCAGACCATGTGTCAGCCAGGACCTGAGGCAGGAATAGTTCAGCTGCTGGGACTCTGGGCACTGGGCCAGCAGCAGAGCCCCAGGTAAGAGCTGAGAGGTCTGCAGCACCTCCCCACCCTTGATTCCCATGCCTATGTCTATCACTCGGTCTTAGCCTCTCCAGTGACCCATGTGGATACTGCGCTCCCACAAGGGAGTGGTTCACAAATTGAACTGTAGAAATAAGAGGTAGAAGAGACTTACATCTCAGTTCTTCTAAAGCAATGTATGCATTGTTCTGCTGTGCATTGCAAGGCATATGGGACTTGAATGGCAGAGTCCCATTTTTCAAAAGTGACTGAAGTGTTTAACCATTTACATCACGTGGGCCTTGCAATGCTGAATGGCGCAATGCCTTAATCCCTTCAAAATCTGGACCCCAGGGCCTAATGCTGTCAGTCAAGAGTAGCGCCACTGAACGTAACACCAGTGTAAGCCAGACGTGAGATCGGAACCACCCTGATAAAGCCCATTGTCATGTCATCCTCCCTTTGGCCTGTACACTTTGTTTTCCATTCTTTGTCTTGCTCTTGTTTCAAGTGGGTCGGGTGATGGGTCTCAATTGCCGGGAAATTATTACTGTGGCTCATAGATCTCCTCATTCAACAACTTTCCTTGATATACGACCTACGTTTCCCTTGCTTAGCGCACACTCCTGTGACTGTCAGGCCTGTGGGCCAGCCTAAAGAATTCCTCTCTCTGCATGTTGTTTGTATCTTTCATATACTTGTACTACTTCTAATGTTTCCTCATTAGTCCATCCCTCCAGGACCCTTAATTGCTGTGAATTCCCAGTCCAGAGGCCACAGTTGCATCATTCCTTCTAACAGGCAGCTGCCATGTAGCAATTAAGACAGCAGAACATAGGAATAACGAGTCTAAAGCTCCCATAGATTTACGTCCTCCACTTTTCACACAGTGGGGCTAGCGTCTCTGCAGTGTTTACTATCCAGCAGGCTTTATGCTGTATTCACCAATTGCATTGCAGTGGTTCTTACCCCAGCTGCAACTGGTTTGGGGGCGGGGACAGAGTTGAGGGGAGCTGGCTGGCCACTTCATCTCTTCTCTGGATGACCACCTACGTTCTTCCCCCCCTTTCATCTCTCCACCTACTGGCTCCAGCAGTGCCCTCTCCTCTTCGGTCCTCATTCCGTTTCCCAGGTCCACCTCCTTTCCTTCCTTCTTCCCAGTCAGATCCTTAACCCTACTTCCTCTTCTCCCTTCCTACCTGGTCTATGACCCATGCTTCATGCAGCCTTTTCCTGCTTTATTTTGCACATTTACCCCTATTTTTCGACACATTGCACAGGCACTTGGCCTCACAACTCTTGACTTGTGGGTATGTCATGTGGCCATAAAAACAAGAATTACTTTGCCTATCATCACTGAGCCCGATCCAACTCCCACAGAAGTAATTGACTGCAGCACATGTAACTCTGCAGGAGGCCTCTCTTTATATCAGTGGCTCCATTGATGGTGTTTAGATCACATTGTAAGAAATACTCAGTGTTTCAAAGTGGGTTTTCAAATTGAAATCACAAATTTTGTTCAGTAAGGATTTGATTGCAGATATCACACGCATCTTGACAGACAAGTCCTTTTTGATGCCCATGTTTAATGTTAATATTTTCTGTTCCTTTCATTTTGCTACATGTTCTCTTTCCCTCCCATCTCCAGTATTTTTTAAGGTCAGTCCTTACCCTCCAAAGCACTTGGCAGGAGTTATTTTTACCTACCACTATAATGCAGCCAGTACTGGGGCAAAAGATAGTAGCTGATTAGGAGCACTACAGAACATCTAGTAGTGTAGACAAACTAAGGCTATGTCTACACTAGCAAGGTTTGACAATGAAATTGCTGTTGAGTGGTAGGAATCGCCATAACTGGAAATTCATCAAACTGTTTTTTCTGGTATCCATTGTCAACAACTCCTGTGCTTCAGGATAGAAGTCAAACTTTGAGGGTTAGGAAGAGACTTCCTTTGTGGGCCAGTCATTCTGTCACCACATTCTCCAGTTTTCTTCTGAAGCAGCTGGTCTTGGCCACTGTCCAGAGACAAGATACTGTCTTGATCAGGGCTACTCAACTTTGAAAGCCCTGGGGGCCACAATGATACTCACAGCACATACTGAGGGTCACAACTTAAGTGCGTTTGCATATACATGCAAATATATATGCAAATAACTTCTTTAACACTGATGGGCATAAATACAAAAATTAAGACACGACTACACAACACACAGGGCCCATTTAAGTCAGTTCTGCTGATATTAATAAAATGCAATGTTTACCTGATTTCCACCCACATGACAGCACTTTTAATGAGCAATGACAGTCCAAGAATTTAACTACTAAAAAACATTATATTGACTACTGTTTTGTTTCGGTTCTCACCCGCATATTGAGCCCCACGTAAACCCAAACCACATTGCGTGCTGCAAACAAACAGGCTGCGGGCCTCATGTAGCCCATGGGTCGTGTGTTCAGTAACCCTGGCCTAGATGGACCACTAGTCTGATTCATTATGGACATTTTTTTCTTGCTACATGGGGAGTGTAGAATCCTATAGTTAGTTGAAACTGAAGGGAGAAGTTAAATGGGCAGAAATGTGCATGTTGTGCATGGCTATACAAAAAGTGATGGCAAGATTTCACATGCATTCTGAGCTCCTATTTCAAATGTGGATGTGTAAAAGGAGATTTCTGGGGTTTTTTTTTTTTCGTTTACAAGCCTCATCTGGATTTCCCAAAACTAGAGAGGGTTTTGAACAAAAACCTCTGAGCTAAAAACCTGGCACTACTCAGGCCATCAGAGTTGGACTTAGCCCTGACTGTAACCATATGGCTTCTCTGTAGCCATGTTAGAAGGCCTGTGCTAGGCCTGAACCAAAGCCACCTTCTGCAGCCAGACTGAAGAGTAGCATCCATTACTGTAAGGCCTGGAGTCACATACTCACAGTTCCATCTAAATTGTATTACAAAGTGTCACACCATGTTGTGAGGAGAGACTTTGTCCTGATAGCTCCCCCACTGTCACCAGATAAAGAAGCAGATCTCAAGATGAGTAAAGGAATTTGTGCGTAACACCGTTCTGTCTGGCAAGAAACTGCTTATCAATAGAGGATGTTGTGGAATCCTCATTCTATGAGCATTGTCACTATATTTTCCTATTGTTTGACTGTGTGATCTCTGTCTGGTTTGTAACTGTTTCTGTCTGCTGTATCATTAATTTTGCTAGGTGTAAATCAATTAAGGTGATGGGGTATGATTGGTTAGGTAATTTTGCTATGATTGGTTAGTAAAATTATACTAAAATAATTGGTTAAGGTATAGCTAAGCAAGACTCAGGTTTCATTATATAAACTGGGGTTCAAGAAGGAAAAGGAGAAGAAGATCATCAGGAGTAACAGAAGGGAAAAAAAGGCTAGAAGAGGACCAGGAGGAGGGGGAAGACCTGGAAAGAAGAACTCACCTCTGAGAGACAGCCTAAGACCAGAGAGACTGATATTGCCTGGCCAACAGGGGAAGTCTGCCTGCCTTTATCAGGATTGGTGAGCATGACACTGTGTGCTTAGCATGTGCATTCTGCTTGTTTGGGATTTGTCAATAAATTGAGTATCAGGATATTACTGTATGAGGCTCTTTCAAGTGGCTAAAGATCCTGCCAACCCACAGCTTGTTACACCCTGAGCCCTAGGAATTGGGTAAGGGTGGGTGTGTAAATTCACAGGGTTGCACCTTGAGCCCTAGGAACTGGGTAAAGGTGTGTGTCCCTACAGTGTGGAAGGGATAATGAAATTTGTGCGGGTAACATGACCTTTGCTGCTAAAGTATAGATGCCCAAGAATAAAAATGCAGCTCTGCAGTAAATTCTTTCTCTGTCATTAGCAGACAAGTCTTTGGCATTCATCCCCTTTGATGTGGAACATATGTGCTAAGGATGCTTTAAAGTCAAGGAGGCCCATGCAAGCCAATCGGCTAAGTCCCAGATATGGGACACAGTCCTTAAAAGCCCCGCATTACTTGTAAAGAAGTGACCCAAAATAAGTGACAGACACACCAAACAACAACAGAAAAAATGTTTTGTTGGGAGGCGGAGGGAGGAGGCAGTTTGATCAGTCTATGGGCTTCATCTTTTAACACTAGTAACTCTTTTACCTGTATCTAGCACATTTAATGGTTTTTAAGCCACTGCTCAGTCACTCTGAAATCCATCTGACACATAACTAGCTTTTACATACTTAACTCATATGTCCTCATGTCAACCCATTCCTTTCATTATCCACCCAAGAAGGGGGGATCTGGAGGCTATGACCAGATGAGCTGGACTTTCAGATGCTCCGTATGGGCTCTCAGTTAGCGCAGTATAACTCTTGAGTAATTACACTGAACTTAATAGAATTACACAGAGGGTAACCAAGAGCACAATTTGGCTTTTTTATCTCTTAAAGTCAGATTATGACTGAGTCTTAATCCTAATTAGCAGAATTATATCTCCAGAAGTAAAATCTATTTCATCTTCCCCCCTCCTCTTAGTAACAGAAGATAACACCATCTAACACTAGCTTATCTGAGAACCTTGCCTGGTTGTTTTGTCAGTGTTTTACTTGGAAAATATCAAAGAAAAGAAAGACACATGTAGACTGGCAGATCTAAATTAATGGAAGAATATTTATATATAGGTGATGCTACCAATACATACGCATGCACACACACATGTGTGTGTATTGGTAGCACACACATACACACAGATTAATTTAGAGCAGAGATATGAAATGTAGCTGAGGGATTGCCCTGGATGTGCCTTTTGCTGTACCTGTGGAAACTTGCTCAGGTGCAGGGCGGTGTCAGAGGCTGGATAGGAGTGAGTGGATCAGGAGCCAGGAAAGGGGGTAGTTAGGATTTGGGGCAAGAGGGGGAAGGCAAAAGACAGTGCAGGACACAGACTGGGATGACAGGGGTAGGAGCATCTATAACCAGTAAAAAACACACTCTTGTAGAACCTGGAGCTAAACTAAAGAGTCCTCAACTTCTACATTTCTCTGCTGTCAGCAAAGAGCTGTGAAACCCACTGACAAAATGTGTCTCTCATCCCCTTTCCCTCCTAAATCTTTCCAAATAGAGTCTACTACAGCTGCTATTTGACTAGTTCAAATAATAGAGGTCTGGGCTGTGGAGCTGAGGATCTGGAAACTGCTGTTGGCCTACATTTTGTCAGCAGGAAGTCAATATTGATTTAAATGGCAGCAGAATCAGGCCCTATTTTTGAGTTTGATGGAGGTTCATTTTTTCTTATTGTTTTATATATAATGAAAATATAAAAAGGCTGAGAGCTCTCCAGGAAGTGAATAAGATATAGACTGCAAGCACTGCAAAGGCGCTGAATAAATACGTAAATATGCATGAATAATGCAAATAGGCTATTTGAAAAACACTTTATTAACCTACCTAAAAAAATTTGCCATTCTAGCCATCTAAGATGCCTCACATTATGGCCCTCTTATGAATTTTATGATGCTTCAACTCCCTAATTTTGAAACAGTCATTCAAAGCAGCTCCAGTTTACAAAGAGACCTTTTCCCCCCTTTTTATCCCCCCCTGAATCCGTTTTTCCATCTGTTTGTCCCATTTCCCCATCTGTTCCTGCAGTCTCAGGGTCTGGTTCAGCTCGTCGATAAGGGGTGACTGAAAAGGAATCTCCCCCTTCCTCCCCTCCCATGGACTATTGTATGGAACAAAGCAGCTCATTTTAAAAAAATCCCATTGGGACATGTTTTCTGTTTCTGTTCTGACCCAGGGTGTTTATCTACCTCTTAAATGCACATATTACACCTGATACATTAAAGTGAATGACAGTTTTGTCTAGGCCAGGAATGCAGGAATGGGTGTGGAATGCTGGTTTAATTTTTCCCTTCCCCTCATGTCTTCTGTCACAGTTAAATAACTCTTCCCATCAGGGGGTGAGATCTGGCTACTGCTTGGAATTAGGGGCAATGCTGATTAGTGCCCTTGAGGAGCACTGGTGACATTCTGCCTCCCTATTGGGGAGCACAGAAAGGAACACCATAAGGTGTCCTCCCTGTATGGCTAGATAGCTGCTGGAAGTCTTGGATATACCACGCACAGCTAATATATCTCTAGTGATGTTAGGGTGTGTCCACATGTGTACTCCTGTGGTGACAATGGTCAGAGGTGTCAATCATGTTACCCTAGTTCAACTGAACTAACTTAATTTAAAAGAGCATCTTTCAATACCTTTTGTTACACGGACCATGAGAAAGCATGAAGATTAGGCCAACTAACCAACTATTTCTTATATTACAGTGGGTCTGGCCACCTCCTGGTTCTGACTGAGAAGCATGTCATGGGGAGTATTGGATGGTGTGTCACAATTCTACCACTTCTGGGCCAGCAGTGAAATGTGCTAGTTTGGCGGAGCCTGAAGGTTGTTCTTGCCCTGAGATCCCCAGGCTCTAAAGCAGGCATGTCAAACTCGAAGCCTACTGAGGGCCGCACAAACAAAAACTGATAGCTTTCAGGGCCGCCTAGGGTTCCCAGATGGCTTGACCAAAAAAGAAAAAATTTGTTGTCGAGCAAAAAAAAAAAGCATTTTAGGTGCCAGGCAGAAGGCACCAATACTCCCGGACACCCGGCAACCCTTGGGCCACCAAACAAAATGTGCTTTGTCGGAAAGTCATAGTTATTTATTATTATGGATTGTGTTTTAGGTATATTTTATATTATTACAATAATTTGATGTGTAAAAGTGTTATTTGCTCATATTAAATAATTTTAAAATTAATTTTACATAATGTTTAATTTAAATATAAGTTTAAGGTACTTGTAAATTTTGTATATGGTACATAACTTGTTTTGTTGAAATAAAAACAAGTATAGACCATGGTTAATCAAATAGAACAGGCTTTTGTGAAAATTTCAGATACTTGATAAGTTTGAGATTTTGCATAAAGATAATTATTCATGCAATTGCAAAAAAATTGACATATTTATTAATATAAAATTAATATACAATTTGTGATTTTATTTGGGAATAAATAAATACAAAACAAAACATTAACAAAATAATCCCGTCCTCTCCCCCAGAGCCAGGTACTCCCATACCCCCATTCTAACCCAATCCCTCTCCACTCCCCCAGAGCCAGGACCCTCCAACCTAATGCCTCCCTCCTCCCCCAGAGCCAGGCCCCCCCAACTTAATGCCTCCCCCCACCCCGCAGAGCCAGGCACTCCCAGCCCCCCCAACCTAATGCCTCTCCCCTGCCCCAGAGCCAGGCACTCCCAGCCCCCTCCAACCAAATGCCTCCCTCCTCCCCCAGACGCAGGCTTTCCCAGCCTCTGCTAAGCTAATACCTGGGTCCTGGAGTCGACGTTGCCACCTGAGGCGCTGGGACGGCATGAGCACAGTGGCCAGCTGTGAGTATCTGCTGAAGCGCCCAGCGCAGAGTGCCCAGCCAGCTGTGAGCACGCATGCAGAGTGGCCCGGCCAGCTTTGAGCGCCTGCTGAAGCGCCCAGCACAGAGCACCCAGCCAGCCGTGAGTGTGTGCACAGAGTGGCCTGGCCAGCTGAGATCACCTGCTGGAGAGCCCTTGGCCATGTGCTCCGAGAGGCCAATAGGCCACACTTCATTCTTTTATAAAAATATTCTGGCGGGCCTCAAAACATTTTGATCAGGCCGTATGAGGCCCTCCAAATGCCAGTTTGATATGCCTTATCTAAAGGTACGTCTACACTCCACGCTTATTTCAAAATAAGCTATTCTGGAATAGTTATTCCGAAACAGCATATTTTGAAATAGCACCTCTACACTGCTGGGAAGCCTCAAAATTAGTCTGAGGCAGCCTTCCCTAATGTAGACGCGCTATCTCAACTTAGAGCCCCAGGAGGCACTGGAGAGGAACAACTTAGAATGGCTCTGGTGAGGGGCTATTTCGAAATAGCAGCAGTGGAGTGTCTACACAAGCCCTTATTTTGAAATCGCTATTTCAGGATAGGTGTTATTCCTCATAGAATGAGGTTTACAGATTTCAGAATAAGCCGTCCGTTATTGTGAAATAACAGAATGCCTG
The DNA here is from genome assembly GCA_032595735.1 of Pelochelys cantorii. Taxonomy (NCBI): domain Eukaryota; kingdom Metazoa; phylum Chordata; order Testudines; family Trionychidae; genus Pelochelys; species Pelochelys cantorii. Next base: position 50,967,768 of record CM064334.1, read on the forward strand.
TGTAAATGCTCGCATTGTTATTTCGAAATAACACTAGTTATCTCAAAATAATGGTGCAGTGTAGACGCACTCTAAGTGCCCAATAGCGCCATTGGGAATCAGGGCAGGATGCAGATAAATGCTAGCCTTGTTCCTTCTCCCCCCAGCTATACCAATGTTCTGCATCCACCAGAGGAACCCTTCATGGCCAGTTCTGGGGTAATTTTGTGCCAGTGATGTGACCTCCTCATAACCCAATGTGTTTTTAATTGCCTAAATGTAGTTACGCAACGATCTTGCCAGTCTACTCAGTGAGTGTAGTAGTTCAGGGCAAGCTGGAATAGATCATTTTAAATTTTAAAATAAATTACCATCAAGGCAATGACTCCTTCCCTGGAGAAAACTGCACTGAGCCACCTTTCAAGACTTAACTCTAGCAGTTACTGAGGAAAACATAGCTTGTATGTGCTTTTTAGTTTAAGCTGCAGCCCATATCTGATCAACTGGGAAAAATCCTTTAGACTAACTTTTTACAGAGCAGGTCAGAATTTGGATTTGATTCATCCCTGTATAACTGGCCTGCAGATACAAGTAAGAGCTCTTCTGAGGACTACGTCATTTTCACTACAGAAAGAAAACAAAGCATTTAGTCACTTTGCATCTTGCCAGCCCCAATTGGCTCTTTGATTTGTGGAAATACTTTCTGGGGAAGTATTGTGAGTACTTAAGTACTGCATTAATCTATGATTTTTAAATTTCCCTTGCAAACCATGGCCTTAAGAGAATGATTTGCCACCTACTCACATGACATTTTTTGTATTCCTGTATGTGACTGCCTGCAATCGTTGCCTTCTAAAGACTGCCAGCAGGGGCAAGGTCTAAGGAATTCTGTTGTTGAGATAGTTTCAAATAAGAATTCTAAGTGCACTTTTATTGTTAGCCTTTCCTTCTCCCTGGGTTGTGAGTGGAGCCTTCAGTTAGCTAAGGAGAGGAAAGGGGTTTTATTTTAAGGATGTCAAGTATCTTTTTTTCCAGATGTAACTAGAGAAACAGCTATTAGTAGATAACGTTTCCTGTTATTCAGTGCAAGGTTAAAAACATCCATTCACAAACTGCCAAAGCAGCTGTGCACCACTTTTCAGCTAAAATGGCACACACTAAGTCTCTGTGGTGCCAGAAGAGGAGCATTTTCAGTTGCAAGACCACAGCTCAGAGCTACTTTCCCAGATGAGATCAGATCAAGTTCAACCTGTTATGTAGAAAAGCAAAATCCATCTCTTTAACAAGGCCTTCCCCTAGCAAATGCATCTTGCTAGGACCAGTCCACAACTGGAGTAATTAGAAGTGCTAGAAAATAGGGAAGAAGAAAAGAAGATGAGGCAAGAAAAAGGACCCCCCTGTGAAGCTCTGATTCTGCACTATGTGGGCATTGACTTCGGGGGGGGGGGAGGTGGTCTGCACAGGCATGAGCATCCAATTATGTGGATGCCTTTGCAGGGCTGGGGGGTAAAAGTGCATGCCAGGAATAAGAGAGGTGGGAGGAGTTTGCAGTCAGTGCTACCTTAAGGTGCTTATATACCACAGTGCCTTACAAAAATGATCATTCGGATAGATAGTAAGCAAATTTGAACTGTTCCGTCCCTGAGCTTGCCAGTCCAAGTTACATATGTCATAGAGAGATTTCTTTACTCCTGCCTCTTTCTTCTTTTCCCAATGCCATTTCTAAGGCCTGGAGCATGCAGTGGAATCCACTAAGAAATAAGAGGCTGCAGGATCAAGAGCTCTTTCTTTGAGCTATTTTTTTTAAGTGAAAGTCAGCAGGATATTGGAGTTACTGAGCCCCTGTGTCTTAGACTTTTGCCCTTGTACATGCTGCTATTATAGACTGATAGGGTATTTGCTGCTCTATTACCTCATTTTATTGTAAAATAGACAGTGTCGTTCGACTGTAATGGCTGAGATTCAGTAGTCAAAAATTCTGCGGTGCATTTTACAGCCAATACAATTCTAGCCTCATTGAAGTCAAAGGCCAAACTTCCATTGACTTCTGTGGGCCCAGGAGGTCTCCTGCAATTCTTATTGTAGTTAATCTTGCTGAAGTCAAATGTGCTTTTAAGGCACAGTTTATTTATGAGAGCAAATGTATGCAGGTTGATTACACTGGAGAGCAACACCTTTTATTTCTCCAAAGATGGCACACCCAAAGGCTAGCTGCCCTACAGCACATTTTCCCACACTACACTGCCAGCATGCATCTGGCGGTGAAAAGGCTGGAAAGTCAAATTCCAAATTGGTGTCAATGGAAGCAACTCCTTGTATTTCTGTGATAACCTGAATTTGACTCAGTCAGTGGGTGGCTTCTCTGGAACCTGCACCAAAAGTGTCAATAGTGTTTTTTTAAAATGCAACCACCTGTCCATTGACAATTGGACTCAAACTAACCATACATTTAACCATTAACTCCTGCAGTTGGATCACTGGGGTTCCACATAGGCAGAAGGCTCTGCCCATGTGGATCTGATTGCAGGATTAGGGCCTTAAAATAGATAATTGCACGGTTTGGTAATGAGTTTCAATCGCCACCAACCTGCATAAAGTTTGGCCCAATGAGCTAGGATTAAAAGGCATCTTATCCCACTGCTAATTCCATGAGCCAGTTAGTCCCCATAAACATATAATATTTTTTTAATTAACCTGATAAATGAGAACATCCACTCCCTCTAGGCAATAATTCAACACATTCTCCCATGTTACATTGTACATGATATTTTATTTGTTCATCCATTTGTTAGTTTTAGAAGTCAGCTTCCATCGACACTGAAAAAATGCTTCTGTGCAATATTAATATCCTCAGTGATGAATTTCCATGTGGTTGATTCAAGAAAAATCTTTTCTAATGAACCATTTGAATGATTGTATATTCTTTAATATCCATTACAAAGCAACCATCAGTAGCTAGTACTAACCAGACAAGGCCTTGCCCCTGCTCTCCCCTCCCCATCAAATCAACTGTTAGAAACAATTTGTAACAATACTTTTCTTTCAATCAGCCAAGTGCTTCCTAGTGTGTCTGTTTTCAATGTAAAACACATTCGTCCTGGGTAGCAAGTGGCAAAAATGAAGCTGTTTCTTTTCTTCAAAGCCTTTTTTCAGAGATTCCCATGCAAAGCACCCAAGGATGTTCAATTGAGCCTTAGGAGAGGGGGAGGTGGCTTGTTCCCCATATTCATGCAGACCATGTGTTCAGACTTGTCCAAGAAGACCTCCCCAAGCTGCAGTGATACTAAAACCTAAAAAAAATGTGAAATGTACTGGGAAGGCTTACAATAAGACCATGATATTGGACTCAGTGTTTGCCATCTCTATTTGCATGCAAACCTTCTCTTTTTCATCCTGGTAGGGTAAATTGTTCTAATAAGTAAAATTCATTAGGGCCTCATATTTAAATATCAGACCTATATCTCCCACATTTGGACATTTCAGGTATGTCAGCAAGTTGTTGGACAAAACCCTAACTTTATGTGCTAACTAGATGATCTGGGAACAAAATACAAGCCCTAAAGCAAGCATCCCAATAGCATCATTTGCCAGCTAGGCTCAGTGACATTATTATGTGTATTGTGGTAGCCCCTAGAAGCCCCTTTCCAGTGCCTCAAGATCCCATTGTGCTAGGCAATATTCAGGCAGAGAACAAAAAGATGGTCCCTGACCAAAAAAGGCAACTTTCTAAGAATAAGACAAGGTGAAGACAGACAGATGAGAAAACAGTTAGATAGTATTGGTTGTTGGCAATGCTAGGCAATGGGTATTTTAAAGCCATCCTGGTGTTTCAGTAACACAGCAAAGCCAGGTTCTGATCTTGGGGTACGTTTAGACGACAGGCTTTTGTCGACAGAAGTTTTATCGACAGATACTGTCGACAAAGCTTCTGTCGACAAAGAGCGTCTAGACTACATCCAGTTCTGTCGACAAAGCAAGCCACTTTGTCGACATGACAGTGTAGACGCAAAGGACAGTGTAGATGCAATAACGCCTTCTGACAGAACTCTGTTGACAAAAGGCGTTATTCCTCGTAGAATGAGGTTTACCTCTGTCGACAAAACTGCTGAGTTCTGTTGATGTTATGTCGACAGAACTCAGCAGCAGTGTAGACGCAGGTATGGTTTTGTCGACAAAAGTCCACTATTGTCGACAAAACCCTGTAGTCTAGACACACCCTTGGTTACATTTATGTAAATCTAGACTTAGCCCCATCAACCAAAGATAATCAGGTGCTACCTCAGTGTAAAGAAGATCAGCACCTGGCCCAATCTAGGATTTTACAATCTATGATGCATGGACTTTTGTGAAGCCATTTTGTCAAATCGCCATGACTCCAACTTCAGACATTGACTGCTGTAAGAACTCTGGGGTTTGCATCACTTATGAAAAGACCACATTTTTAGGTGCCTAGCTATGGATATAAGAGCCCCATCTTAGGCTGTTTTTAAAGTCTTGGCCCTAAAAATTAAAGCTTATGGTCAAGATTTTCATAGATGACTAGGGATTGCGGATGTCTCAGTTTTTTTGGTGCCTAGCTTGAAACACCTGATTTTGAAGGGGGCAACTTCTCAGCACTTTCTGAGTTTCAAGTTGCTCTAAGAGTCTCAAGATGGGCACCCAAAGACTATGACACCCACAGAGGTAAGTCACTTTTGACAATCTTAGCTGGCATTGACAAACATTTTGGAAAGGTTTCCCCTTCCTTTCTTTGGTAGTTGCATAAAGCCTCTTGCTTAGGGTGTGCAGTTACTCATTCCATCACTAACCATCTTTTTTGGCAGAAGGAGCTGGTCAAACATTGAATTTTGGCTTAGCAATTCATTTAGCCATAACACACAGGGAGAAAAAGGACCAAGAAGAAATGCCTGCCTGATGCTTGCCTCCTTCCTCAGAACATACCAGATCAGACCTGGTGCAAGGCTTCCTCATCTCACACAGGTTGCCTTAGCTGATGAATCCCACTTTGCTTCCTGGTCTAGTATTGCATCTGGCTGATAGGATCTGCTCTTCTCCCACTTGTTCTTACTTATACCAGGACATGGTTGTTCACCCTGATTTCCACCTGCTGTGCTCATTACTGCAAGGGCATAATGGAGATGAATCAGTCTGAATGCCAGCCAAGCTTGGGGAATGATTGGACAGAAAATAGAAAAGGGTAGGAAAGAGTAGAGAAAATAGACCATTGCTCAGGACCCCAGTGGAGTTGATGCAAACTCTGCCCGCTCCAGTGCCCAGGGCAGTGTATCTCCATTTCCACTGTAGTGTAGCTCTGCCTAGAAGGGCATCATTTTGAACTCTGGGTATAAAGAGACAACTGCCTAGACAGGGAATACTATTCCTATTACATATGAATTTTACAACTGGTTTTTTTTCCCCTGAGTCCAGCCAAGGAAAAGGTAGCTCCACGCTGATCAGCTGAATATTCTAATTTACATTTTGAATATTCAAAATTCATGCTGTAAATATGCCAAACATCTGCTCTGGCTTTTCAGAATTCCTTGGTGACAATCACACTCCAATACATCATCAGCACCACGATTTGTAATAATCTTGGTGTCATAAAAAAACCCAAAAAAACCCCAAACACCCTCAAACCTGTGAAAATCCAGTTGTAAAATGATTGCATTTGACACTTCCATCCAGGCTGGCACAGATGCCTGTGTATCAACTCATCTTTTTCTCCCTCTCCTATAATTAAAAGGTAGTTAAGAAAGATGCAGTTACGGACAGATTCCACCTTCTGTTTGTTCCTTTGTATGTATATTATGTATTAGCAGTCTAATAAGAGTTTCTAAATGCACTGTGCCTATGCCAGCAGGGCATATGTACACAGACATGTGCTTGTGACAGAGAAGTACATAAACAGCATATTGGCACCAGAGAGACATCTGTGCCTAGAAAACTGCTTGTGATATGTACATAAATGACATTTTATCTCCAGTTAAGTCCTTGTGGCACTGAAAGAAACGTGTGACTGTACTCTTCTCTGTGAATACTGAGAAGGTGCACATTTACAATGGACAGTGTTTACCACTGAGCAACTATAAGAGATTTTAGTACAAAGATTGCCATATCAATACCTACTATTACTAAGAAATGTCCTGGGTTCTGCCACTGGCACAAGGCAGCAGAAAATCTGTGTGGGGAGGGGTTGGAGTGACACAGGTGTGGGCCATAACTGTCTGGGGGCAGACAACAAAGGGACCCTGGTCACTCAGACTACGTCCACATGACCAAGTTATTTCAAAATAAGTTATTTTGAAATAATAACTCCCGAAATAGCTATTTCGAAATAAGTTTATTCCTCTTCCCAAGCCGGAGTTATTTCAAAATAACAAGCCCTTTATTTTGAAATAACAGGTTTGGTAGTGCAGACGCTTGCCTTGTTGTGTTGAAATAAGGGGAGTTATTCTGAAATAACTCCCCACTGTAGATGCCCTCAGAGAAAAAAGAGGGAATGGTGCCAGGAGATATTTTGATTCAATATATCATCCAAGGCTTTTGAGTCAGGTGCTATGGGGCCTAATTCAAAGCCAATGAGTGTCTTTAATGGGTTTCAGGGGCTTTTTCCTCGAACACTGGAGCCTTGGCCAAAGTCTAAAGTGCCATTTGCAGCCCCTGCATGCCCAGCTTTGAATCAAGCCTTATAATTTTGCAAACAATGGTATTCAGCGCAAGTCTTGTTTCTGTCGATCATTAAGTATCTGGCTTATAAATTCATACAAAAATCACTTCACAGTCAGCTGTGTTTCTATAGGGAGAGATTGTTTGCTAATAAAAGAGTCAGACCTGCTGGAGTCTACGCTGCTCAGCCACAGACTACTTGTGTAAGCCCAGGCAAAACACCTGACTTCTCACAGTGCCTCAGTTTGCTCATCTGTAATAACATTTACCTTGCTCATAAGGCTAGTTAATGTTGGGAAAACTCTCGAGTCCCAAAAAGATCAAGTTCATAGGGTGTATTAGATGGGTGAGAGAAGGAAAACACAAATGGGGAAGGGGTGCGAAAGTATCATCCACCCAGTTACAAGCAATACGATTTCCAAAAAGTACCTAAGTGATTTAAAAGCTTCTGAAGTCATGTAGGTGCTTTCGAACATTTTCCCAAAGTCAGGATTAAAATCCGTGTTTCCTGAGTTTGCCCAGGGAGGCAAAGCTCGTAAAGAGCTTCATGGAATACCCATCAGTGTGAATGAAAAGCCTCCCATTGACTTTAAGGGGCACTGGCTCATGCTCCCTGTACCGAATCCCCAAAGGGCATTGGCAGCAGTTGCAGGTGCTCCTTTCAAGGCCCCAGAGGTTCAATGCAATCAGCATCTAACCGGCAGTATTGGCTCTAAAAGGTATAAAGCAACACATGGCAGAATTTGGGCCTACGCTGGAGATCATAACAATAAGCCTGAAATCCCATAATGTTGTTTTCTAGCTGGTTGCTGTCGAAGGTGCACAAAGAAAATAAGAGTGGGGTGCTCACCAGGTGTAAATCAGAGTGTGGCTCTGTGTCAATGTACATCATCTAAAAAGCTAGCCCCATGAACGTGTGGAAATATGACTCATGCTGTATGCGACGTCACTGACTTGCAAAGGCTTGAAAGGGGAACGGCAATGGTTAATACGTTGCGATTTGATTCAGTAAAAATGGTTTGGAACAAAAACTGTATCTACTTATTTTCAATATCAAGTTATTTCCCTACATATGTTTCTAATCATTAAGAAATTCTGTCACTTAAATAATGTTCTTAAAATACGGTAACAGTTGAACTACATTCTGTTATTACCTTATTGAATTTCGTTCCCTGGAAAAGATATTGGGATATTAGAGCTCAAAAAAACAAATGGCAATTACATTTTTAACAGAATGTTTCAAAACCTTCTGCAAACAGTTAGACATCTAGCCAGGGAAGAAGGTAGAAAGCATATGGGGCAATTACTGTCTGTTGGCTGTTCAAGATGCTTTAGTGTATAAGCAGCTGTGTTTGTCCATTTAATACTCTTATTTTTTGTGGTCCCTCTACAGGCATATCTGCAAGCCCAGATAGCATAGTGAAAAAGTTGCATATGATAGATCATCACATAAAGAAAGGTAGTTCTAGTGTTTAGGGTACTGGTGGGAGAGCTGGAGTTAATTCCCTGCTCTGCTACAGATGTTCTGTGTGCCTATGGTGAATCACATAATCTCTCTGCATCTCGGTTCCACAGCTGTAAAATGGAGATAATATAGTTTGAACTCTCTGGTCCAGCAACATCTGTGATCCTGGACCAGAGAGCCCTTGTGTTGGTATCAGAAACACCGTCCTTACCATGCCACAATGTAACACTCCCTCAACATCTGTAGCAGGTAAAAATCATGGCAAGCTAAACAACCCCCCAGAGGGAGAGACACATTTGGACAAGCAAAACAAGAGATGTAACATTTCTGACTGCCAGGGCACAGGTAAGTGCAAGCAAATGTACTCATGATGCAGAAAATAACATTTCTCATGGGACATGACTCACCCACCCATACTACAGAATATGTGCCGCGCGGACTCTAGTGCTGCCGTGGTTGGTACTCTGTTCCATGCCGATCAGTCATATCATCTGTCCAACAACAGAGGAGAGAAATGTGGCTTCCAGCATAACAATGGAAATTGGTGACTTATCACATTCTCCTTTAAGACAATGTAACAAGGTAGGTGAGCACCTTTGCCAACAGAGTTATAGCTATGACTTCTGGATTAAGGACCCCATTCTATACTTCTTGCACAGATGGAGGAAGGACTGGGCCAACTCACCACATAGGACAGTGCTAGGAGAAACTTAGGTACAAACTACAAAATGGAATGTCACAGAAAACTGCATGAGGGACTATTGTACCCATCAAAGCCTCTAGGTGAGAGGTCCAATGGTGTGTGGAATGCAGTAATAAGGCATGCAACTGGGGGCTTTAGTAGGTGTCCCCTTGAGTATAAACCCAGTGGGTCCCCCTCTGAACAACTGGACATACACATTTGCTGAACACTGATGTCTATGCACGGGTCGCAAACTCAGCTGTGCAAAGTGTCCACCCCAGCAAAACAGCTGACCTCTTGGAAAAGCTTGTTGCTCATCTTGGTTTGTGTCCATGCTTTGCCATGCTGATGGATCATATTTACATTGAAGTTGACCTGCAGTTTGTGATGTATGTGGGTCACAATGCTGCCCCTCACTGTATTCACAATAGGAGTCAAAACCTGGTTGGCAATCTTACAGCACCTCCCAGGGGGCAGGACAGAAGTGGGTTCCAGTCAGGCAGCAGCACAAAAAAGGCATTACTGTTCATTACACTTACTAATGTACTTTAGCACATAGACTATATACTTCCGAAATTGCCACCAATGTATATAGTCCTCCAGCTACAGCAATGAATAGCAGCCCAGTGGAAATTAGATCTGGAAAAGACTGCTCAGAAAGCTGTTTCCGAGGAAAAGGGCCCTGTTTCATAAATTAAAACTGCCACCAAAATGGTCTAATATCAAAATTTTCCATTGTTCATGACATTTTGCATTGTATTGGCTCCTGACATTCTTTGCAAAATCATTTTAAAAATCATAATTGACATTTTTTTTTACTTGGCTGTTAAACAGTGGTCACGAGCCAGTCGATCGGGATCTACTGGTAGATCTTGGAGCCTCTGAGAGGTGATCCTGACTGGTTTGGCCAAGAGGTTACCAAGTGCCAGCGCTTCAGCTGCCCCTCCCTGCACTGCTGTGCAGCTCCTGCTCTTTGCCTCAGAGCTAACCCCTCAGGAGCCTCCTGCTTTCTGGGCAGGAAAGGGAGAGGAGGGTGCTGATGTAAGGGTGCCCCCCCCCACTCTGCATCCCATCACCACAGAGCAGAGAGGGGACACAACAGGGCTTGGAATAGAGGGAGTTTGCTGGCTGCTTTCGGGAGTGGTGCAGGGCCAGGGCAAAGGTGAGCCTGCCTTAGCCCCACTACACCACTACCTAGGAGCCACTTGAGGTCAGCAGGACACAGCTGGAGCCCACATCCCGAAACCCCACCTCAGTCATGAATCCCCCCACCCCCCTCCCCACACCACAGGCCCCTGCCTTAGCCCTGAGCACCCCTGCATCCCAAAACCCTGCTGGAGCCTGCACCTAGAATTCCTCCTGCACCCCAACTGCCTGCCCCAAGCTCAGCTCAGAGCCTCTCTCATATTCCAGATCTCATAATCCAAGACCAGAGTCTGCACCCCAACCCTCAGCCCCAGCCTGGTGAAAGTAAGGGAGGATAGAAGAGGGAAGGAGGATGGAGTGAGCAGGGATGGGGCCTCGGAGAAGGGGCACAAAGGAGGCAGGGCAAGGGTATTTGGGTGTGAGGTAGATCTTCAGTTGTACTTAAATTCACAAAGTGATCTTGTGCTTAAAAAGGTTGGAGACCCCTGCTGTAAAATGAGTGTTGATAAATGAAAAGCTTTTTAAAGAAGTTCAGCAGGGGTATGTCTACACTGCACCCAGAGCTTGAAATAAGCTATGCAATTTGAGCTATGCAAATTGCATAGCTTATTTCGAGTTAATTTTGAAATACCTTATTTCAAAACTTGGCGCTGTCTACACAACACCTATTTTGAAATAAATCACTATTCTGAAATGTCCCTTAGGCCTCGTGGAATGAGGTTTACAGGGACGTTGGAATAGCAAGCCCATTATATTTTGAAGTAACGGGCACGCTCAAAAGATGCAGAATAGCTATTTTGGGATACCTCCGGTACCCCAAAATAGCACTGCAGTGTAGACGTAGCCAAATGAGTTGGTTAAAATTTAGCCAGTGAACAATGAGCTAATTCTCTGCTGCTCCATCCTACTCACCATGGAACATGTGGGGATTTATTGAGGGGGCAGAAGGGCAAACAGCCTAAGATTTTTAGATGCTCAAAGCCCAGTCATGTGAGGTGTTGAAGTCCCTGAATGTTTAGGGTTCTCAGCAACCTGTAGGATTGGACCCTTAGGGCCTACCTGTGCCGACCTTCCTCTGACTAAACTTCTATTGACTTCAGTGCGCTTCCAAGGCTTCAGTGGGAGTTGGGAATGCGCCTCATCCATGGTGATCAGCACTTAAGAGGATCAGCCCTGGGTCATTTGTATGGTGCCCATTACCTCGGGTGCCTTACCGTTTTTCAATTATATAACTCCCTACATATGTAATTAGTGATGTAAGCTGCTTTCACTGTAACCTAAAATGTTTGTAATGCTTATAATCCCAATTAGGTATCTGTATAAAGGAGCTCACTGTTAATTAAAGGCAGAGAGGGGAAATGGTTTTCCAGCATGAAATCTGAAGGAACCTATCAGAGTGGTAAAGCTGCAAATGAACTTACAAGATTTCTTCTTTAGTGGAATGAGCAGGATTTCCTTTGCTGGAACAGTGTTTAAACCTGCTTATTTTGTGAGCATTTTCACAAACAGAGGTTCTTGAGCACTCCCTTGGTAAGAGCTGCCAACCAGGCAGTGACTGGCATCTTAGCCAGTTTACCTTACCCACCTCTACCTCCCAACTCAGTAAGACTAGACAAGGGTCAGAGCCCATGTCCCTTTGGGGTTAAAAATCTGTACATTGCCACTCAAGATGCAGCTGTACTTGTGGTGCATTTTAACTTCCCTCGGGGAGAAGATGACTGCCCAGACTCTCCTCGTCATTCTGGTTGTGTTTCTTTTGCTTGCTGATCATGTGAAAAAGAGGCGCCCCAAGAATTTTCCTCCTGGGCCACGACTTCTTCCTTTTGTTGGCACTGTGGTAGACTTCAAGCAGCCCATCCACCTCGCTCTGCAGCAGGTAAGAGCTTGACTGAGATTGCGCATATTAATACTTTGCATGTATGGGGGGAGTTCTAGAACAGACCCTTGGAAGCATTTTACAAACAGTAAGTCTTACAACAGCCTGTGATGCTGGTAACTGGTACCTGATCCCTGGGTGCAGAAGGGACCTGAATGCAACAGAAGCGGAGAGATTGTTCAATCTGAGCTGGCTCCAACCCACCTCCGCCTCTCTGCGGTATCACAGAAGGGCTGAGGCAGATTGCGGAAGGGCTGATAGGAGATTGGTAGATCCACAACTATGCAGACTTCAGAAGAGCTTTTGTCCATTTACTTTGCCTTTGTTCTGAAGTGCAGGATTTGTCCCATTCTATCTATTTTACACATGGAAAAACTAAGACACAGAAGTTAAGTGCCCATGTGACTTGCTCAGGGTCACCCAGAGAAGCAGTGGCAGAGCCAGGAATAGCATCCAAGAGTCCAGATTGACAGTGAGGTCACTGGCACTATGACAATTTACACCAGCTCAGGAACACCCTCCAAAGAAGTGGAGGAGAAGGGTCTTAATCTCCATTATAACTGGTTGGGCAAAGTAACCTCCCTCTGGGATCTGGCTTGTTTTCTTTTGCTCTGCTTTAAGATACAGTTCTTTTATATTCCATCCAACCTAGGCCTGGTTGAGGTTCTCTCGGGCTCCCATTCCTCGTGGGTGATGCCTGGGGGAACTTAGGAAACACTTATCAACAGTGCTATATTCTGGTAGGTTTTAGTTCTCAGAATAATGATTACACATACAACTCAAGGAGGGCTGTCCTTAGGATTTATGGGGCCCTATGCAGTACTATTAAACTGGTGCTGTGCCTCTATGCCCGACGGCCACAGTGTGAGAGAAGGTGGGAAGGGAGGAACCATTTTTTTAAAGATGTGATTTTTATAGTCTTCAGCACTAATGAAATATTTCAAAGGAAATTTTAAACTGAGGTCCTGCAGACACACAGGTTCTGAGTAAATATTACAATAGTGAACAGCTGTTTTTATCAGTAAATTCAGAAAGTGACAGTATATACCTGGGGATTGACAAATGCCTGTTAGCTGGCTTCATTACCACTTAAATGGCTCTTTCACAGTTTCAGTGTTGTGCTAATAGGCCTAGCAAGGTGGAAGGCTTTTTCACTTTAAATTAATTAGCTCCCCCCACGCCGCTGCAGCAGCCACTGAACAGGCATAGGAAAAGGCAAGCAAGTGGACATTAAGATCTAGTGGCAATGGTGACACATGGTAGCACTTGGGATATACACCATCCCCATGTACTCCACCAAAATTTTAATTGCTAAATAGGGTGCTCCTGCATGCCCCCCTCCCTGCCTCTCTGGGTGGCCTACCCTGCATCTCCTCCCCCTGCAGGCACCAGTCGCCCCTGCCCATTACTGTCCAAATTTTCAGGTGCCCTATGCAGCTGCATATTCTGTGTATACAGAAGGATGGCCCTGAATGCAAGGACCCTTTATAATTCCTTGTGCTCATTTTGCTGAGCCAGAAAAGGATCCTACAAATATCTAAAAAAAAAAAAACCAGCAAGCAAATGGTCTGGTAGCACTTTATAGACTAACAAAACATGTAGATGGTATCATGAGCTTTCGTGGGCACAGCCCACTTCTTCAGATGACCAGAGTGAAGAGAAGTGGGCTGTGCCCACGAAAGCTCATGATACCATCTACATGTTTTGTTAGTCTATTAAGTGCTACTAGACGATTTGCTTGCTGTTTTTTTCTGTAACAGACTAACTTGGCTACCCCCTGAAGCTCACAAATAACTAAGGCATCCCTTTCAGGCAGAGCTTTAATGGGCACTAGCAACACTTTTAGGCCTCTAATTTATCCTCTTCTTCATGCTCAAAACTGTTATAATCTGATGGAGAAAACTGCCCTGATCCTAAATGGCAATGATATCTTCCATTCCTGGGAAGCAAGAACCTGCGGGACCAAACGTTAAAGTTCAGTGAGGGAAGTATTAAGCTGCTCAGGAAGATATAAGCTGGTCTAAACATGAAGTATAACTTGACTCTGATTGGCAGTGGCAGGTGCCCCAGCTGGGAAAGTCTTAAACCCTGTCCACACAGATGCTATAAGCACAGGTTGGTAAGGGAATGTGTCATGGAAAATCCAGGCCTCAGCAGATACTTCCTAAGTGAATATGCGGTGTTCAAGTTCTATCCACCTAGGATTAGTTCTATGAGTATAAAAGTATGGGAGGGGCATCAAGATGGTGGGAAACCATTTTTAATGAGAACTTTGGCACAACATTGGTCCCGTATGTTACCTAACATTCCAGGAGGATCATCTGGTTCATCCTCTAGCATTAGTGTTCCAGCCCGCAAGACTCATGGCCAAGTTATACTGAACAGAGCTTTAGGCGATGCCCAGATTGCTGCGATGTCTCTCCTACGTGACAGCCTGCCAATATTTTTATACCATCTCCATATGTCTGGTTGTTAGTTTGACACAGAAGTTAACTGAATCAGAGGAACGTGTCTTTCAGCTTATTGGCCGATATGGCAACATTTTCAGTGTCCAGTTTGGAAATCTGACATTTGTGGTGGTCAATGGATACCAGCTAGTGAAGGAAGCTCTTGTACACCAAGCTGAAATATTTGCAGATCGACCACATATCCCACTTCTCCGTGAGATTTTTAAAGGCCTCGGTGAGTTCTCGCAACATGGTTGTCATTGTTTGCTCCTTCGCCTCATTGGCATTTGGAGAAATAAATAAATAGGTTGCATTCTGCTCTTGGCTACAATCTCAGCAACTTTAACTGGGATGCCCAGATCCACAGGAGAGCTGCAACTGTTCCAGTGTTTCTAAATCTCATGGGGATAATATTATTTCTCTCTCTCTCTCTCTGAAAGATTGTGGGATGGAATTGTTCTAACTGGTTTCAGTGGATTTAACATGAGAGATAGAATGGAGTGTAAACAGCCCCTTCCCTATTTGGGTCAGCTGGACACCATAACATGTAAAGCACTTTTGCTGAATAGGCCTCAGATTTTTTAAAGATATTTAAAATACCTTTAAACATCTGGCTCTAGGCTAGCTATATATGTACTGCAGGTTTCGTATTTCTGAACCTGAATCAATTTCCTAACTCTGAATGAACTGGAAAACATGGCCTAGCAATGGGGAAGAGACAGAGCTATCTTTTAGGACAAATTTTGGTTGCTGGAGGTTCGGGTCCTAAATACATGTAGGCACCTACTCAGTCTTAAACTCTGTCAGACACTGGTACTTCAGCAATGAGCACAGTGAAAAGAGCTAGATTCATGGACTGAGTGTTGTCCTATCAATAAGAGTAATAGGTATGCTGGAGAAGAAGACTATACTGCCAATAACACCTGTGCCTGTCACTGCACTATGAAAACTCCCTGCTAACTATACAGGCACAGAAAATGTACACCTAAATGCCTACATATTACCTCCATGTAGTTGCACGAGGGTACAATTATCAATGTTATCAATGTAATCTACCTGTCCAGCTCTGCCACTCTTTCTGACACTCATTCTGTTGGGTTGATGGGAACCTGTAAAACATCTACTGTATGTCACCTTAGAGGTGGCTGCACTTCCACTTCATTGTTTGGCAAAGTGACGCTGTGTACACGGCTGAATTCAAACTTACTCCTTACTGAGGTAAACACTCCCATTGACACTGGATAGTTTGTCTTCTACATTACCACTTGAATGGCTCTTTCACAGTTTCAGTATTGTGCTAATAGGTCTGGCAAGGTGGAAGGCTTTTTCACTCCTAATTAGCTCCCCTCTGGAGGAAGTCTCACCAGGCTGCAGCAGCCACAGAACAGGCATAGGAAGAGGCGGGTGGGTGGACTTTAAGATCCAGTGGCTGCTTGGGGCTGCCTACTGCTGGGAAGAAACAGAAAGAAAGAAAAAGAAAGAGAGAAGGAAAATAGTTGAAGCTAATGGGGTGGTTATTACATTTTGGAGCAGTTGAGCTTCAGCTTTCCTGTGAGGGTCTCTCTGTCTTTCAAAGCTCAGTGATAGACAGCATAGGGATGCTAATGTTTTTGATCATCCTGAGAGAGAGACACACCCAGCTACCACTGAGGGAAATGGGAGTCAGTCAAAACAGAGTATCCTATCCTGCTGCTGCTACTCACACTGAGTAGGACTTAAAAGAGAAGACCACTGAGGTCAATGGAACTACTCTGACAACTACTCAGGTCATCTGAAGAAGTGGGCTGTGTCCACAAAAGCTCATGATACCATCTACATCAGTGGTCTCCAACCTTTCGGGGCTGCCGGGCGCCCGGGGTGGGGGGGGCGCTCACATGCCACGCGTTCGGGGGCGGGGCCACGCATGCACCGCATGCCCAGGGGCGGGGCCGCCCATGCATCATGCGCCTGGGGCCTGCACCACACATGTGCCACGCGCCTGGGACAGGGGCCGCCCACGTGCCACGTGCCTGGCACCACCCACGTGCCATGCACCCGGGGCTGGCACCGCACATGTGCCACGCGCCCGGGGCAGGGGCCGCCCAAGCGCCACGCTCCCAGGGCCGGCACCGGGCATGTGCCGCGCACTGGGGGACGGGGACGGCCCAGATGATTCGGCAGGCAAACATAAATGCCCCGGCGGGTGCCATGTTGGGGACCACTGATCTACATGTTTTGTTAGTCTATAAAGTGCTACCAGACCATTTGCTGTTTTTTTAGCTGCTACTCAGTGTGAGTAAGGCTGGTGTAATCAGGCCTTTAGTTATCATCACATCAATCGGTCCAAGTGTCCTAGAATCTGTTTGTACCCAGGGAACTATTTAGATGAAAGGAGCTAAATAAATGCAAGGGAGTAGGGACACTTGGGAGGGGCGGAGAGCTCTGAGGCAGCACAGTACATTCTTTCTCTCAGCTGGTTCTGCTCACATGCTCACAGTCTAGCATGTGGGGTTGGCAAGGAGTTCCTGTTTTCCCCTCCCCCCCCCCCCCCCCGCCACCGGTGAGATAGGCAGTCACAATGGGGATTTTTATTTTTATTTTGGCCTCCTTCTGCAGCATGTGAGTGTAGTTTGCTTGCCAGTGGGTATATCTCCTGAATCATTTCCCTGCCATTGCACGGTCCTTAGGTGCTAGTCCCCTCTGTCCTTCTTGTAGCACATAAGACCAGATTAACTCTCCTGTGCATCCAGGGCTATTCGTTTTTGTGGGGCTCCTGGGGGGCAGGGGTTGGAGTGTGGGAGTGGGCTGAGGGCTGGGGTAGGGGGATGGCAAGGTGGGAGGGGGTACAGGTTCAGCTGAGGCAGTGAACTCTGGGATGGGGCCAGGGATTAGATAGGAGGTTGGGGTGCAGCAGGAGGTTCAGAGTGTGGGTGGGAGTTTAGATGTGGGAGGGGACTCAAGGCTGGGGCAGAAGGTTGAGGTGCAGGTGAGGGTGTGGTGTCTGGGAGGGAGTGTGGGTGCAGCAGGGGGCTCTGGGCTGGGTTAAGGGGTTAGGGTGCAGCATGGGGTGCAGGCTCTGGCCAGGGGGCTGTTATCTTGTACACCTCCTGGTTAGAAGTGCAGTGGGGCTAAGGCAGGATCCCTGCTGCCCTATCTTCATGCTGCTCTGCTCCCTGGAGTGACCAGCATGTCCAGCCCCGGTAGGAGGACCAGGCCTCTCTGCACAGTGCCTGCTACCCATGCCCACAGGCACTACAGGTGCCACCTCTCAGCTCTGGTTGGCCACAGGTCTCAGCCAATGGGAGCTACTAAGCTGGCACTGGAGGCAGAGGTAGCATGCAGAGATTCCCTGAATGCCCCTTATGGCTCCAGCCCAGGGTGGGTGTGAGGCTCAGGGGCTGGTGTCCAGTCTGGGTGCAGAGATTTGATGTGGGCCGAGTGAAAAGAAGCAGCCCCAGACCTGTGGAGACCCCTTAGCCTGAGGCCATGAGCTGCAGCTCCTAAATCCCCTGTGTTAATCTGGCTCTGGTTGCACATAACAGTCTAGTCTCCTGTGGAATGTGGTACTTTGGTCTCATGTCGGTTGCTGGGTGGTATCCGTGCACTGTGATGTACAGGAGGCCAGGCTAGATGTCCTAGAGGTCATTTCTCAAGGGGTGTGGGTTTTTCACACCCCTCAGTGACGTAGCTCCCATGATGAAAGTTTTCTGTGGACCATCCTCTGTGACTCTTTTTCATCCCCCCCCCCTTTACTTTTCTTCCCTGCAGCTGCACAGCCGATCCTTACAAAGAAAATCACACCCCACCCACAGGTCTCCCAGTACTGTAATAGCATGAATAGTAAACGACATGTTTTTTACCCCCAAGTACAAAGTACAAGAGCTATGGGGAAGCAGATTAAAGCAAATCTGTAAATCTCATTCCTGTGTGTGTAAATCAAATGCTTTGGGGGGGGTTTTCTTTGCATGCAAAAATATAATTTTAAAATGTTTGTTTTTTTAATATTCTCAGGCTCATTTTTAAACTGGTTTCTTGCATGTGGCAAAACATATTGTGGGTTTTTTTTCACTGCAGGGCTGATATCATCGAATGGCTATATCTGGAGGCAACAAAGAAAATTTGTTTTATCGGCCCTGAAAAGCATTGGCATCAGCTTTGAAGAACGAATCCAGGAAGAGAGCAGGTATCTTACTGAAGCAATAGAAGAAGAGCAGGGTAAGAAATGAACATACATTATTTTGTCCTAAGATTTTAGCTGTGCCACACAGACATCTTAATCAGTCCCCTTGCTCAACACCAATCCTACCCCTGGCCTTTGTTGAGCCTATGCTAGAAACAACTGGAATGTCTGTAACACATAGATATATGCAGCCTGGTAGCACCAGTGAAAGGAATAAACACAGGCAAACAGGAATTGCTCTATGAGATGAAAACAGGGCTCCATCTACTCTTGTAGCCTCTCTCCGAAAGGCGATGTCTACACAGCAGCGTTATTTCAGAATAACTAACGTTATTTAATTAGTAACAGAATAAATAACCTTAGTTATTCTGAAATAACAGTGCCCGTCTACACTACAAGCCTTTATTTCGAAATAATGGTGAGCTGGAGGACTTCTTACTCTGACTCCTTTAGCCCTCATTTCACAAGGAGTAAGAGAAATCAAAGGAAGAGTATTCTTCCTTTGACTTCCTGCTGTGTAGACAGCGACTTAAGCTACGCAATTGATGTAGCTGAAGTTACGTAGCTTAATTTGAGTTTTGTCCTGCTGTGTAGACGTATCCAAAGTGACCAATACAAGATGCTTCATATGGAAGTGCAAAGAGGTCCATAATGGACAATTATGCAATTATCTGACCATAGAAGATGCTTTTCTGTTATTTTCTTTTTATTATTTTTATGATGACAGTACCTAGGAGCCCCAATCAAAGATGAAGACTTCTTTGTGCTAGGCATTGCTAAAGAATATGTTTTACATGTATTGGGAAAATAAACGCGAGAGGTTTCAATAGTATTTGGATAAGTAACAGAACAGCACATACAATGCATGATGTAACCCTTAATTTTAAAAAGCTTATGATTTATATTATCAAGTAATGGATTTTTAAAGCAGACATCTAGACTTGTTATTCTCTCATAACTTTCTATTACTCTTTTATAGTTATATATGTATGCCATGAATTCTATTGCAGTGGTGTTTGTAGAATAGAGTTAGTAGGCAATGGGCAGAGAGAAGAGAGAGAATCTTTAAAAGGACACAGTCTAGTGGTTTAGGACTAATAAAATCTAAGATTATATTAATATTTTAAAAGTTTTCCTGGTTACTTCAGTTGGGTTTTTCCTACAATTTTTAAACCCCAGACTTGTGCACAAAAGTGGAAAGTAAGATTGACTAGAAACTGACTATTGAACTGTAAGAAAATAAGAATACTTAGTGTGACGGGTTGGGTCACAGAGATCCCCTTGAGACTGTCACCTGATGGGCCGATCATACCACTGAGCCCTCTGGGGCACCCCACCTCTCTGTCCTGCTGAACCTGAAGCTCTGGTCCCCCCAGCAAAGGCACAGAGTTGGGGTCACAAGCCAGACAAAGCAACACAGATACTGAGAGCAACTTAAGTCTGGGAGGGTACGTCTACACTGCATCCCTAGTTCGAACTAGGGATGCAAATGGAGACGACCGAAGTAGTTAATGAAGCGGGGATTTAAATATCCCGCGCTTCATTAACATGATCTCGCCGGCGCGCTAGTTCGAATCACAGCTGATTCGAACCAGGAAGTGCGCGCCGGGACGCGTTAGTTCGGACTAAAGCCCTTAGTCCGAACTAACATTACTCCTCATTTTTTGAGGAGTAACGTTAGTTCGGACTAAGGGCTTTAGTCCAAACTAACGCGTCCCGGCGCGCACTTCCTGGTTCGAATCAGCTGTGATTCGAACTAGCGCGCCGGCGAGATCATGTTAATGAAGCGCGGGATATTTAAATCCCCGCTTCATTAACTACTTCGGTCGTCTCCATTTGCATCCCTAGTTCGAACTAGGGATGCAGTGTAGACGTATCCGGAAGGCTTAGTCATAGGGACTTGACACAGCACCCAGGTGCACAGCCCTGATGGGACCAGGACCCCCGATACATCCATCTTACTTTGCATAAAAGCTTGATACAAGGTAAGCTCATAAATTTGCTCCCTTTATCGATGAAAGAGAAATACGCACATCTATAGACCTCCCTCCCCGAGGGTACAATTATTTACACTGGGTTTAATAATATACAAAACTGAATTTATTAAATATAATAACTGGGATTTAAGTGTCTGCAAGTGATAACAGACGGATCAAAATAAGTTTCTAAACTAAATAAAACCAAACACACCCACTAAGCTTAATACACTAAAAGAACTTATTACATATCAAGATTTCTTACCCTAATTCTTATTTCTGCTAAATCCTTCTCAAGCCAGAGCAGTTCTTTCTGACCTGAGTCCAGCAGCACTTCTCTTGTCATTAGTGTTCTTTTGTTTCCAGGTGTTCTCATGTATCCTCTTTGTGTAGGGAGAAATCTATGTAGCCAGCTGAAGACAATCATTCTTTACTTCTCCTTCCCTTATATAAAATGTCCCCAGTACAAGAAGTCTTTATTCAATTCCCCATACTCCTGAGGAAAATTACCAAATTCAAGAGGGATTCCAGTACTAGGTGGCATGGTCACATGTCTTTGTAGGCTCAACCATAGTCCAGGCTTACAGGAAAAACATGATTATTCACAGATCATTGTCTTGAGTACCAGACCATTAAGTTCTTTGCGTACTGTTAATGGCTTTCACTAGCATACCTAGATTAATACACAGGTTTATACTTCAAATATCTAACTTTAAATACAGGAATGATATGTGCACACAAATAGAATATACACATTCAGGGGATTTCAAGCTCTCCAATGATAGATTGCATGCCCCATCTTGCATAAATTATATTCAAGTTAGGCATATTCACATTCAAGTACATATTTTCATAAAAGTATGGGGGCACAATGTCACAATTGGAACTTATGTAGAGCTTTTCCATAGTAGATATTAATATGTTTTAAATGGATGAGTAGGCAAATGTTAACCCCATTTAACAGATGGGAACATGAAGTCCACAGAGGTTCAATGGATTGCCCCGGGTCCTAACAAGCCAATCTAGAACTAAAATTAGAATCCAGATCTCCTGATTCCTAGTCTGGGAGTCCCTATTCATTTGTCACACAAAACCAAAACAGTATAAGTGATGAGTACATTTGATTTCAATAATATTTCAGTTTTGAGAATCTATGGTGGTATTATTATATAGTCCGGAATATTTTTAAACTGACTCTGTACCTATATTTTCTCCTCCAGGGCAACCATTTGACCCTCATTATAAAATTAATAGTGCTGTTTCAAATATTATCTGTTCCATCACTTTTGGGGAGCGCTTTGAATATCATGATAGTCAGTTCCAGGAATTACTGCATATGCTTGCTGAGACATTACTACTCATAGGAAATTTTTGGGGACAGGTAAAGCTGGTTTGTTTTTTGACTTCAACACCTGAAAAGTAAAGTACTTAGAGTAACAGCAGAATCAAGTGATATATGGGAAATTACCATGTATTCCTTCATGCAAGTATCCCTTCCTTAATTCTGGTTTCCACATAAAATCCCACATTTGAGGATATGGTATGGGGTTTTAGAAAGAAACCACCGAATATGATATGTCACATTCAAGTCACATGAGAACACAAATGTTGTGTGATGGTGATGTAAATCCTGTATCAAGTCAGATTCTTTTAAAAGGGTTGTCAATAGACATGTCTGGGAAATTTTACAAACTTCTACAATTTTTATGGAAAATGGGCAAAATTATCCTTAACGTTTTCTGCTGTTTCCTCCTTTCCCCGGTTTTCAACCAGCATTATTTGTGAATCATACTGGGGATGATAAGAGCACTTACCTACCTCCCTGAGGTGGTGTGCCAATAAATATGATAAATATATTTAGGATTGTTATTGAGATCTACTGATGAAAAAGTACTATAGAGGAACTAGGCATTAATTATTATTTATTAATGGATAGGCCCGAGTATCCAGATTTATAACCAAATCAAGCCAATATTGACTGATTTGGAGTTTTACTGTGAATAGATTATTCAGTTCTGCATACTGTGGTTCACACAATGATCTCGGTATTGCAGTTACATCTGTAGAACTCCATAATCAATTGAAAAATCTCGGAGACATAACCGCATCAGTCTGTATCTGCAAAAACAATGAGGAATACTGTGGCACCTGAAAGATTAACAGATGTATTAGGCCATAAGCTTTTGAGGGTAAAACCCACTTCATCAGATGAATTGGAGCGGAAATTACAGAGATGTTGTGCCCCATACTTTTATGGACATATGTTTTTGAATATGAATATGCCTCTTTTGTAATACTAGTAAATAGGTATATATTCATTTTCTGTGCCAAAGGATAAATGGACACAAATCAGACGTCAAGAAAGGTAACATATATAAACCTGAAGAAGAACACTTTAACCTTCCTGGACATTCAGTAATGGATTTAAAAGTAGCCATCCTTCTACAAAAAGTAGCCCTCCTTCTACAAAAAACCATTCAAAACCAGATTACAAAGAGAAACTGCAGAGTTGCAATTGATTTGCTAATTCAATACAATCAAATTAGGTTTGAATGAGTGGTTATCTCACTACAAAGCAATTTCCCCTCTCTCCATATTCACACCTCCCCATAGGCTGCTGGGAGTGAGCCACATGCACCCTGACTAAATTAGTCTCTGAGTCTACACTTGATAAGTAACTTCCTTCTTTTGTTATAATAGTTCTCATATATATACTCCTGCCTGTGCGATCCTCAGGCCGAGAAGGCCGAGTGAGCTCCTCACAGCCCACCACCTCCTCCCACCTGTGTCTAGAGAAAGTAATGGAACTCACCTGATGGGCCTTCCCCAGTTTCAGCCGAGCCTTGGGTGACATCCTGGGAGGGGGTACCAGTTCCAGGCACAGGCTGACCTCCTGGCAGTCCTCGTCTTCCTCCTCCTCCTAGTCCTTCTTGTCCACAGCCCTGCCCTCTGAGAGGCTGATGACAGGCATCTCCCACCCAGAGTCCACAACAAGGTGTGGGAGGGACTGACACCCCTCTTAGGATGCGGTGGAGCTGCTCGTAATAGGGGCACGAGTGGGGTGCAACTCCAGAGCTGGAGCTCCATTCCCTGGCCTTCGTGTAGGCCTGCCTCAACTCTTTCACTTTCATACACACCTGCTCCTAGGTGCTCATGTGGCCCTTCTGGCCCAGGCTGTCGGCCATACAGACATAGATGTCTGCATTTCGGCATCTGGTGCAGAGATCCTGGAGGTTGGAATGATCCCCTCCCCCGAGACCTCGATTAGATCTAAGTTCTCTGCATTAGTCCATGAAGGTGCCCTCTTCTTCCGCCCCTGGCCAGGGGCTTCCGAGGTGGCTGCTGGCATGCTTGTAGCCGTGGGGGGCTTGGTGGGAGCACTAGTCTCTGCCATAGTAGCAGGGAAGGCTGTGCAGGGTCCTGTTGTGTGACAAGATGCGAGCAGGGCCTGCGTCATGCCACAAGCACTTTCCCTTCTGCCTGAAACTTTAAAGCCTGCAAGGGAAGGGAAACTATAGATTTTTGAGAGGTGTGGACAGACAGTGATCACCTAGGCAGCTGTGAGAAGCCCTGGAGGCCAGTTATTTCAAAATAACCATAGCTGCCCCATCTACACACACCCTATTTCGAAATAGCAATTTCAGAATAGGCATTATTGTTTGTGAAATGAGGGTTTATTATTCCGGAATAAGAAGCTTGTTATTTTTAAATTATTTCAAAATAACGGGCTTGCTGTGTAGATTCTCACCTTGTTTTTTCGAAATAACATGAGTGTAGTAACTAATACTGGAGTGTAGACATGCTTTTAGTCTCTAAGGGCACATCTACAATGCACGGTTATTTCGAAATAAGCTATTTTGAAATCATTATACCAAAATAGCACGTCTACACTGCAGGGAAGCCTCAAAATTAGTCTGAGGCAGGCTTCCCTAATGTAGATGTGATATCTCAATTTAGAGCCCCAGGAGGCACTAGAGAGGAATAACTTAGAATGGTCCTGGTAAGGGGCTATTTTGAAATAGCAGCAGTGGAGCATCTACACATGCCTTATTTTTAAATAGCTATTTCGGAATAGGCATTATTCCTCATAGAATGAGGTTTACAGATTTCAGAATAAGCCGTCCATTATTTCAAAACTATTTCGAAATAACAGAATGCCTGTATAGATGCTCACATTGTTATTTCGAAATAACGCTAGTTATCTTGAAATAATGGTGCAGTGTAGGTGCACCCTAAAGGTACGTCTACACTGCACAGTTATTTCGGAATAAGCTATTCTGGAATAGTTATTCTGAAATAGCTTATTTTGAAATAGCACATCTACACTGCAGGGAAGCCTCAAAATTAGTCTGAGGCAGCCTTCCCTAATGTAGATGAGCTATCTCGATTTAAAGCCCCAGGAAGAATAACTTAGAATGGCCCTGGTGAGGGGCTATTTCGAAATAGCAGAAGTGGAGCGTCTGCAGACGCCTTATTTCAGAATAGGTATTATTCTTCGTAGAATAAGGTTTACAGAAGTTAGAATAAGCCATCTGTTATTTCAAAATAATTTGGAAATAGCGCAGTTGCTGTGTAGACACTCACATAGTTATTTTGGAATAACAGCTGTTATTCCAAAATAACTTTGCTGTGTAGGCACACCCTAAGGGATCACAGTACTCCTCATTGTTTTTGCATAATCAGTTGAGTTATTCTAGTTCCATACCATGGTGTAAATGAGATGAGACTCTAGCTGGATTTTTTAAGCTTTTGCTTCAGATGAAGGGACTTTACTGGCCAGCATGAGTTCTAAAAAATACATTTTTATTAGCAGAAAACTGGGCCTGATTCATAGCAATGTAACTCCATTGACTTCAGTGAAATAACTCCTGATTTGTACCGATGTAAATGTTTGGAGAATCAGGGTAATAAATTCTAGTGGATGAGTTAAACTGTAAGGGTATGTTCGAACTAGGGAGACTAATGTAGGCATTCGAACTTAAAATCTAAAATTTAAATATCCTGGGCTTCATTTGCATGTTCCCGGGCGGGCGCCATTTTTAAATCCCCCTAGTCTGAACTAACTGCCCACGGCTACACGCGGCAGTTAAAAGTTAATTCGAACTAAGTCCTTAGTTCGAATTAACTGTTAACCGAGGTGTAACAGTTAATTCGAACTAAGGACTTAGTTCGAATTAACTTTTAACTGCCACATGTATCCGCGGGCAGTTAGTTCGGACTAGGGGGATTTTAAAATGGCGCCCGCCCGGGAACATGCAAATGAAGCCCGGGATATTTAAATCCCGGGCTTCATTTGCAAGTTCGAATGCCTACATTAGTCTCCCTAGTTCGAACTAGGGGGCTAGTGTAGACATACCCTAATAGATATTTTACTTGATCTATGAGGTATTAATTTGTTCTGTTCACCTTTCATCTTAACAGCTATATAATGCTTTCCCCTGGCTAATGAGGTGGGTACCAGGGCCCCATAATAAAATTTTCAAACATTGGAAGAAACTTAAATGTTTTGTGAATGGAGTGATTGCAAAGCACAAGGAAGACTGGAATCCATCTGAAACCCGAGACTTCATTGACTGTTATCTGAAGGAAATAGAAAAGGTAAGAGGACAACAAGGACCAACCATTTCCTGTGCAACAGAAAGAAAATGATAGACAACACTCAGATCTTGGTTTGTCTGGGCACCTAGTGTTTAACTGGAACTGGGTATGTTATTAGATTTTGCCATTCTAAATTGTCCGGTGCCAACTAATTCTTTTATAACAAAAAATTCTAATAAAAGTTGATTGAATGGGTAGTTATTCATTTCATTTAAAGGTATTTACAATGGAGAGAAAGCTCAGGTTACATACATCATGCTGCTTTAAAGGACTTGGAAGATCACTTAATCTAGTGTCTACGAGAATTTCTTAATGTTAAAAAAATTGCAGTCCTTGACTTGCCAAAAATCATTGCCTGCCATACTGCAAACACTTCTGTTGGGATCTTCAAAGTGGTCTAAGAGATTTAAGGAGTTATCACAAATTAATTAATGTAAATCAAAGGCCCAGTCCTGAAACTGTTATGGACATGAGTAACGTCAAAGGCATCAATAGAACTATTCAACGGAAAATGGTTTTCTAATGTGACTATCATTTAGAAGATTGCAGCCCAGAGGAAAAGGGGTGCTAAGGTGGATATAAGTCACCCTTGCACCCTCCTCCTGTAGGGGGTGGAAAGGCTCCTGGAGTAAATTAAACAGACTAGAAGGCCTAAATTAATGCACCCTTCCTGGGTGGGTGGATCTATTGGCCACAGTTCTGAAGAGAATCTTTGCAGTGCTTCACGCAGTGGCTCAGCTCCTGAAACATTTCCTGCACTGGGGGACAGATCCTCCTCCAGGTGTCACTGGGGCTTTTAGGATCCACTGTTTTGGCCTTCTTTTCCCAGAGTAAAGGGGCTAGCAGTGGGGTACCATTCTCACCCTAAATGTATGAAAAAAGTCAAGACTGAGGTTTCTGAGGCAGTGAAGTGGATTTGTGTGGTGTTTTAGATGCTGCTTTTAATTATTAGAACTGGGAGCGCTGGCTGTTGGGAGTCTGGAAGCACAGGAAACAGGAAGGAGGGGGGAGAAGATTAGCCAGGGTTGAGTGAGAGCTACAGAGGGGTACAGCAGCTTTGTAAAGAGGTTTCACTTTTGGTAAATAAAGTCCTGTTGAAGTTTGTTAGTACCTTGCTTGCATGATACAACAATTTGGACACACATCTTCTATTAATTTTAACCATGACATCCATTTGGTGAGGCCATACGTTTTTCTTTTGGGGGGATAATTTGCCCACCCATGCTATAAAGATGGGTTGTTACCGTGTACAACTAATTCATCTATATTTCCATTTACGCTTTTTTTAAGTCTAAGGATGATTCCGTCTCTTATTTCAATGAAGAAAATCTACTGTGTTCCACCCTGGATCTCTTCTTAACTGGGACCGAAACGACTGCCACAACCATACGCTGGGCTCTCCTCTACATGGCATTATATCCCAAAATTCAAGGTACTGCTATGAAATTGACATTTTTTTCCTTTCCTTTCAATGTATTCCTTTGATGCCAGATCCAAAGCCCATTGAAACCAACAGAGGTCTTTCCACTGACTTCATCAAGCTGTGAATCAGACCTTATAGTCTGTGCTTAAATTCCTCAGTGAGCTCCAGTAGCAGAAAGATTGGCTCTCTCATCTCCTGAGGAATAGCAATGAACACGTATTGAACTGAGTAACTCCAAGCTTTAGTGCTGGAAATCCTCAAGCTAATGGTGGCCATGTAGTTCCAAGTGTACCACAACTAAGAGAAGAAAAGGACTTTCTAGCAATAAAGGAAAGGAAATGGGAGTCCAATGTACTAATTTCTTCCTAGTTTTGCCACTATCTTATTCTGGGATGTTGGACAAGGCACTTCACCTCTCTGTGCATCAGTTTCCCTATTTGTAAAATGGGAGTAATGACTCTTAGCT
Source organism: Pelochelys cantorii (assembly GCA_032595735.1). Lineage (NCBI taxonomy): Eukaryota > Metazoa > Chordata > Testudines > Trionychidae > Pelochelys > Pelochelys cantorii. The sequence continues at coordinate 50,995,651 of CM064334.1, forward strand.
ACCTCACAGTCCTATTGTAATGCTTAATTATTTAGTATTGAAAGGCATACTGAAATACTGAGATAGAAATTTCTATTATGATGGGATTATTTATTATTAATTGGCACTCTTTTTACAGCCTCAGCAGGCATCCCACTGACAGAGCAGCTATAAAAAATGAAGGCCTTGCCCAAAATCCATTGAAGTCAACGGAAAGACCCCTATTGATTTCAATATGCTTTGAGCCAGGTCCTGAATTACCTGCCACCATTTGAGGCCTAGAGCTAACTCCTTGCAGGCATGTACCAGGCAGTTTGGCAGGGCAGTAGAAGCCACTGTCCAGGGTGTGCCTTTCTGTGACTAAGCACACATTTACATCCAGGATTTGAACGGAGACGCCTGTCTCTCAAAGCACTCTGAAAATAAAAATGCTGATGAAAAACTGAATAACTCAAGGCTCTCTACGTAGCAAACTGTTCCTCCTTGTTAGAACTGCTAACGCGGCTTTTTGCTTCTTTTCAGAGAAAGTGCAAACAGAAATTGACACAGTGATTGGCCAGTCTCGGCAACCCACAATGGATGACAAAGAGAATATGCCGTATACCAATGCAGTCCTCAATGAAATACAAAGGATGGGCAACGTAGTACCTATCAATGTGCCCAGAATGGCAACAAGTGACACTACACTAGCAGGATTCCATTTGCCAAAAGTAACTTGAAACGAAACCAAACCTTCCTTTCTTCTTTCATTTGTCTGATGTTAGATCTAGCATTTAATCCCTTTAAGGTGACATCTCATATCATTTAAAAGGGGTGAAATTCAAAGGATCCAATACCAATTTCACAGAGTACTCTAGAAATTTCTCTAAAAATGAAAAGAATTTAATAGAGATTGGTATTGTTTTCATGACTTTTTAAAAATCATCTGCTAGAACAATATACCAGTGATGTAATTCTCTATTGGAGAGTTACAGCACCGGTGGAGGGATAGCTCAGTGTTTGAGCATTGGCTTGCTAAGCCCTGTGTTGTGAGTTCAATCCCTGAGGGGGGATTTGGGGCAAATCTGTCAGGGAGGGTACTTGGTCTTGCTGTGAAGGCAGGGGACTGGACTCAATGACCCTTTAAGGTCTCTTCCAGCTCTATGAGGTGGTGTACCTCCATATTATATCTTGGATTTAACATTTTATAAAAAGATTATAATTTTTTATTAAATTCTACAAAAGATCTACTTAAAGGTGACTTTTTTGGAGGAAGGAACTATGTAAAATGGGCTTAGTTCTCATTTTACTAAAATTAGAATATTCATTTTATTCCTGGATTTGTCTTTGCACCTCACAGACTTCGTTTTTGGTGTTAAGAAAAAACAATATAGAGCAATTTCATGAATTATATGAAACCAAGACCCAGGAATAATGGGAGACAGTGCTAAAAGGACATAGAGTTTTTGTATGTTAGGCCTAAATGTCTCAGGAAATTCAGCTATGATAAATAGATATCACTAATTAAAAGTTAGTTTTCAGCAGCTCATACATAAGCACCAAGCCCTCATCATAATGGTAAATATCAAAAAGACTATTATATCTTACATATGCCATCATCAGTTGCCATGAACTGTCTCCTTAATGTTTGTGCAATAACTTGACGGCAATGTCTCCCCCTTCTCTTGTTACATGGTAGTAATTTCAGCTAGGTTAAAAAAAAGCAACAGCTGAAGTAAACTTTAGTTTAAAACCTTGAATACACACAAAAATTGTGCTGGTTTAATGAGAATCAGTTTGAAAAGTGATTCATTGAAATTGATGCAAACTCTTTTTGGGCACATTTTTTTTGGTTTTATACACTTTTATTGGTTTTAAACTGGTTTATATTGATTTAGCTGTACTAATATAATTATAATTTACCAACACAAACCAATCCAATATAAGCCTGATGGCAAAAGAACTAAAAGTGTCTGTGCAAGGTGTTGCATTGACTTAATTAAGGTCTTATCTATACAGGGGCATCCAGGAAAATTAATCTGCATTAACTAAAGGTGCATATTGGAAATGGATTAGTTAAATAGCACTAAATCTCTGTGTAGACAATGTTAAACTGAATTAAATCCATTTAAATACTGAATTAGTGTGTTCACACAGGAAAAGTTAAGCAATTTAACTTCGTCCTGTTCAAATTCACACCTAGTTTGGATTAATTGTCCTGGATGTTCTTGTATAAATTGTTAAAAGAACACACCTTTAGTTAAATCAATTGCACTTTGTAGATCAGATCTTAGAGAAGTAATACAATAGTTTAAAAACCAAAATAGCTCAATATGTAACCTTCTAGCACACACAGGGTATGTCTACACAGCAGGCAGTTATTTCGAAATAATGTCAGAAATAGTGTCGAGCTGGAGGACTTCTTATTCTGACTCCTGTAACCCTCAGGCTGTGTCTACACGCGCAATCTTGCACAAAAGTGGCTGCTCTTGCACAAAAACTTGCTGCCTGTCTACACTGGCCGCGTGTTCTTGCGCAAGTAAACTGACCTTCTAATGTATGAAATCAGGGCTTCTTGCGCCAGAACTCTGACGCTCCCGCTCAGGAATAAGCCCTTTTGCGCAACTGTTCTTGCACAAGAGGCCAGTGTAGACAGGCAACATGAATTTCTTGCTCAAGAAAGCCCTGTGGTTAAAATGGCCATCAAAGCTTTCTTGCGCAAGAGAGCATCTACACTGGCATGGATGCTCTTGTGCAAAAGCACATCTCTTGAGGAAAAGCACATGCCAGTGTAGACGCTCTCTTCTGGAAGAGTTTTTGCAGAAGAACTCTTCTGCAAAAGAGTTTTTGCGTGAGAACGTGCCAGTGTAGACATAGCCTCATTGTATGAGGAATAAGGGAATTTGGAGGAAGAGTGCTCTATTTCCAAATAAGTGCTGTGTAGACGCTCCCTATTTCAAAATAAGCTATGCAATTGACGTAGCTCAATTTGCATAGCTTATTTCGAGTTAAGACCTGCAGCGTAGACACACCCTCCCTGAGCTGCTTTTAATTCCAGTTCTCTTCCTCTCCTTTTTGCAGGGTACCACTGTGATCCCCAGTTTGACATCAATAATGTTCGACAAGAATGTGTGGGAAACTCCTGATACATTTAATCCTGAGCATTTCCTGGAAAATGGCCAGTTTAGGAAGAGGGAAGCCTTTCTGCCTTTTTCTGCAGGTGAGATAATGTGCGACGGAATGTTTTTGCATGGAAAGGTCAATGCCCTGTTTTTAAAATTGATGAATCTAGGAAGTGCCATCCCAGGGCAGATCAATAGTCCATCTAGCCCAGCACTCTGTCTCTAATAGTAGCTGTTACCTGATGCTTCTGAGGAACATTCAAAATCCTTTCAATGGACAATACTAACTGGGCATTACTATACCACAAAGGAAAATTCCTTCCTCATTCCATCTACTAATGCAGGCTTTTTTATTGCATTCATTATTAGTGTAAATTGGACATTAAATGGTTGCAAGAGTTTGCCACTAAGAATAATCTCTGATATTTTCATTAAGTGGTAAAGCTCTGAGGACAATCCTGTTGGTAAACATTCCCTCCCCACTATTTACTAAGAGATTTCTCATGCAGGACAATGTTCAATGGACATCTGAGAGAAAGGAATATACAGATAAGGACATCTAGGAGCCATCATAATTCTAGCTAAGGACAAAGGATGATCATAATGTCCTATTCAGCTTCTCATAGTGGGGCGTTGTCTGTATTAGCTCAGCGGTAGTAGCAGACTCATAGTCCAACCACTAGAGAGGCTCAGAGACTCACATGGATAATGTGGGTATAGAAATGTCTAGAGCTCCTTTGAGACTGTCTATACATTCTATAATAATAATAATCCCCAAATTGTTTTTTCATCTGAGAAAGAACATGGCAAACACGAAGGTAGTAGTCAGTTGTGCTGACAGAAATTCTGGGTTCCACGGCCGAACAGTCAGTGGGTCCCCACACATGCACAAGCTAAGCCTATGTGGATGCGGTCCACTTGACATTTGCGGAGCCCTGAGATCCTGCTGGCTGGTGTCCAGCAAGCTGCCAGCCGCACTGCTAAGCACACTCTTCCGGCATGACCAGGACTTTCACATGCCTGCTCGGTAGGGTTGCCAACTTTCTAATCGTGCAAACCCAAAGACCCTTGCCTTGCCCCCACCTCACCCCTTCATGAGGCCACACTCCTGACCCATATCTTCTCCAAGACTCTGCCCCCACTTACTCCATCCCCCCTCCCACAATTACTTGTTCTCCCCCACTCTCATTTTCACCAGCCTGGGGCAGGGTGAGGAAGGTGATGCAAAATGCAAGTTCCGTGAGGGAGATTGGGTGCAGGAAGGGGTGCATGCTCTGTAAGGGACTTTGGAGGCATGGTGCAGTCTCTAGGCAGGGACAGGGGGTTGGGTGTCTGGCCTACATGGTGTGGGCTCTGGGCTAGGAGTTTGGGTGTGAACTCTGGCCTGGGGCCGGGGGTTGGGGTGCAGGAAGAGGTGAGGGGTGTTGGCTCTGGGCTGGGGCAGGAGCTGGCATGCAGGAGGGGTTTAGGGGACATGCTTACCTTGGGCAGCTCCTGAAAGCAACCAGCACAACCCTCTGGCATTGGATCCCATGCAGCGTTGCCAGGAGGTCTCCACATACTGCTGCCCACAGGCATTGCCTCTGCAGCTCCCATTGGCCGCATTTCCCAGTCAATGGGAGCTATGGAGTTGGTGCTCAGGATGGGGGCAGCTTGTGGAGACTCCTCCCCCCAGGAGCCACAGGCATGTTCCAGCCACATCTGGGAGTGGAACAGAATGAGGGCAGGCAGAATCCTTCCTTAGCCCCACTGTGCTGCTACAAGCAGCAGGCAGAAGGCACAAACCCTGTTAAACCACCTGGGCCCCTGGGAAATTTCCCCCTTTGCCATTCCCCATCTGTGAGCCTAATAGTAATACTGATTAAATGAAGGCAATTGACAAGTTTTTCAGGAAACTGACCATATGAGTGAACTTTTAATGGAACAGAACTCAGGGGCTACATCTACATTAGAGCCATGATCAATGGAGTGGAGACTGATGCACTGGTGGTTGATTTAGTGGGTCTAGTAAAGACCCACCAAGTAGACCACAGATCACTCTCCAGTCAACCCCAGTACTCTACCCTAGAGGAGAAGAGTAAGGTCAGTCAATGGCAGTGTGTCTCCCATAGACACAACAGGTAGATGACCTAAGATATCACATAGCTGGAGTTGCATTCCTTAGGTCAACTTACTGATGTAGTGCAGATGCTACCTTTGCCATCTCTTAACTCTGTAATTATAGCAATCATTCATCAGCTGCTTTTTCTTCCCCTTCCAGGAAAGCGGGTTTGCCCCGGGGAGCAACTGGCTAGAATAGAGCTGTTCATTTTCTTCACCACCCTTATTCAGAAATTCACATTCCAGCCTCCGAAGAATGTAGAGTTAAACTTTGACTTCACAATAAGCCTCACTCGCTGTCCGAAGCCATTCAAGATTTGTGCTGTTTCTCGATGCGGATGATCAGGAAGATTTTGCTGGTTTTGCTTCTCATTAAACACCTGCTTTTCTAGCAGAAAACTCCCCTCTTTCCTCATCCAACCCATTATTTCATTTTTCTCTATTTTTCATTTTTTTTTTACAAATTTTTTTTTGCCAGAAGTTTCCTAGCAGCCCTCAGAGCCACTCAGAGTGCACCACACAATGCTCTGGTGACTATTTAAAGGGCCAGGGACTCAGGCAGCAGTGGCAGCAGTGGCTGGGAGCTCTGGTCTCCTTTGAATCAACAGGCCCTGGGGCAACTGCCCCCTTTGTTTGTCGCTGTTGGGTGCTGGTCTTGGGTGCTCCTGACGGTCTTCAGAACCATTAACCTTTCCCCAACAAACCCCTTCGGTGCTCTCTACAATGCTACACAAAGCGAGAACCTCCCCACTTAACTAGCCAATAGCCTCCCTCTATTCCCAATGCAAAGTCACAAGTCCAAGTCCTCACAGCCCCACACGGCTCTGGGCAGCAGCGACAATGGGTCCAGTTCCAGTTTGTCCTTCTCATGTGATTCCTCCATGGCACAGTGCCCCTCCTGGCTCCTCTCCTGTGGCATCCTGATCAGCTGCTCTGTCCCTCCCAAGCTTCAGGCAAGTTCCTGGCTGCTTCCCCCTATGAGGGCCTTATTGGTGCAGCCCTTCTCTCTGAAGCTCTACACCCACGTCCCTCTCCTCTTCCTTCTCGCTCTCTGCTCCCTTTCCTTCCTTCATAGCAAGTCCTCCTGGAACAATCGGCAAGCAACAACCTACACAGTAACATGGCAAAATTTACAGATGATACAAAACTACTCAAGATAGTTAAATCCCAGTAGACTGCAAAGAGCTACAAAAGTATCTCTCAGAACTGGATGACTGGGAAAGAAAATGGCAGATTAAATTTAAATGCAATTAATGCAATAAATGCAAAGTAATGCACACTGGGAAACATAATCCCAACTATACAAATAAAATAAGGGGTTTTAATTGTTACCACTCAAGAAAGAAATCTTGGTGTCCTTGTGGATAGTTCTCTGAAAACTTCCACTCAATGTGCAGTGGCAGTTGAAAAAGCAAACAGAATGTTCGGTATCATTAAGGAATGAGTAGAGAATAAGAGAGAGAATATCATATTACCTCTATATAAAGCCATGGTATGCCCATATCTTGAAGAGTGTGCACATATGTTCACCCCCATCTCAAAAAAGATTTCTTGGAATTGGAAAAGCTTCAGAAAAGGGCAACAAAAAAGATTAAGGTTATGGAATGGTTTTTGTATGAGAAGAGATTAAGAAGTCTTGGACTTTTCAGCTTGAAAAAGAGATGACTAAAGGGGATATGACTGAGGGCTAGATATTGACTGGTGTAGAGAAAGTAGATAAGGAAGTGCTATTTACTTCTCATAACAAGAACTAGGGGTCAATAAATGATATTAACAGGCAGCAGGTTTAAAACAAAACAAAAGGAAGTATTTCTTCAGACGATGTACAGTCAACCTATGGAACTCCTTGCCAGAGGATGTTGTGAAGACCAGGACTTTAACAGGGTTCAAAAAAGAACTAGATAAATTCATGGAGGAGTGGTCCATCAATAGCTATTAGCCAGAATAGATAGTGTCCTTAGCTTTTGTTTGCCAGGAGCTGGGAATGGGCAACGGGGTGGATCACTTGATGACTTCGTGTTCTGTTCATTCCCTCTTGGGCACTTGGCATTGGCCACTGTAGGATACTGGGCTAGGTGGACGTTTGGTCTGACTCACATCAGGAAAATGATTTAAAGGGACCATGCTCGCTAAACCCCAAAGGGGTTACAATAGCATTTGAGATAATTTATATGATCCCATGTTTGAAAATTATAGGGACTGAGTGGGTGGGCACCACATTTGCTTAAACCCCAGGCAGTGAGAGGGAGCATCTGAGATTTGAAACAACAGGCCTGGGGTCCATCCAGGGCCATCCCTACTCATATGCAAAATACGTAGCTTCCGAGACCACCATGAAATTTGGGGCACTGAATTGCCCCAAATTTTGTGCTGCCCTAGGCAGCTTCATGCTGCATTTTGGCACCATGGCTGGTCCCATCCCTCAGCCAGCCCCCCACTGAGTGAGCCTCTGGGCTGGAGAAGCAGCCAGCAGCTGTGCCCCCCTGCCTGAAGTACGCTCCTGAGAGGAAGGGCAATACTCAGGCTGAGCTGCCGCCCTGCTCCCGGAGGAGGGGGTTGTTTTCCAAGGGCCGGGCACCTCCTTCCTGCCAGTGCAGGCTCCAGTGTCTCTGGTAAGTGGCCCCCCCTTCCTGTCCACTCTCCTTCCCTGTGGGGAGGAAGTGGGGACTCGTTGCAGTGCGCCCCAAAAAGGAGCAGCACCCCAGGGGCTCAGCTGGCTGTAAGAACTGTTCTGGGGGCTGGAACTTTGCTGAGGGTGTGAGTTGCAGGCTGCTGCCAGGCACTGCCTCAGATAGGGAGAGGAGGCGCTGAACTGCTCACCCTCCTGGACCTACCTTCGATAGATGGCTGCTTGGGGAGGGGAGGAAAGAGGGGCCAGATGGCTGCATGGCTGCCCCTGTTCCTCCTGAGTCCTCCAGCCTGGAAGCTTGTGCCTCTCTCCTCAGAACATAAGAGCCTCCCTGCCCTGCTCCTGCCTGCTCCCTCTGGACCTACTCTCCACAGCTCCTGCCCCTATAGCCCCCTGTGTGGGGGCAGCTTCACCCTCCCACAGCAGCTACCCCCCATGGGGGACTGCAGGGGCAGAAGCTGCTCAGGGCACCAAAACTGGGGGATGGTCCTAGTTCTAGTCAGACTATCTATGCTAACTTGAAGTTCACATTAACTGTGTCAAGCAGCCTAGTGACAGCTATGAGGCCCTAACTGATAATGGAGGCCTTACAGCAGGGGGGTGTGCATAACTTGTGGCTCACAGGCCATACCCAGCCCACCAGAACATCTCATAAGACCCTGCTTCAACATAGTATCCTAATGGCCAATTCGTTCGCATTTTGTCATCACGTTTACCTCATTTTAGTTAGTTGACACAAGTGTGTCCTTAAACTGGGACTCTCTGGTCTGGCAACATTTGTGGTCAGGAGCCCAGTAGCAGGAGGGCTGGCAGCTGGGAGCCCTGCATGTCTGCAAGTCCGGCAGGGCTGATGGTAACATGGCCAGGGCCAGTGTCCAGCTGCTCGGCTGCAGAAGCCTAGCACTGGGGCCAGGGCCGGTGGCAGGGGTTCACCAGGGCAGGTGGCAGGAAGGTGTGGTGGGGTGTGGGGCTGGTGGCAGGAGACCTCCCCTCATCTGTCAAATACCCTCATTTGGAACCAGTCAGGTCCCAAGTATGCTGGATCAGAGTGGTCCAACCTGTATAGGATAGAAACAATCTATCAAAATGCATATAAAATGAGCTGAACTAAAAAATATAATCCATACAGGTGACTTTAATTCTTATTAAAAGGTGTAGAATCTATTTGGACCACACAAGCTTTTGCTTAAGTTTATGTGGCCCTCCTGCGTAATAAGGTTGGGCACCATCATCTTATAGTATGAATTCCCCGTGATGATGCGTTAGAATTTTGTACTGAAGTAATGACTATTCCTGTGCAAAGATTGTTATTGTTTCTCTTTAAAGACTGGAAATGTGACATTTCATTTGCTATCTCATCTGTGTATGCAGAATAAATATGAATTTACAGCATTGTATACACATAAACTCTGCTTTGACAGTACTCAGGAGGATTATATGACAGACACATTCTTCCCATCTGAACAAACTTTGTTGTAAAAATGTAATATTGCCTTTGTCTGTCTAGAGAATATTCTTTGAAATAATAAAACACATACTGAAAAAAATCGGAGTTTCAAGAAGCCAGTGATTTGGCGTTGAAATGGTTGGTTTGAGATTTGGGCACATAATAAAATCATGCTTACAAGACATTTATCATGAAGCTAATTAGAACTGAGCCTCATGAGTCAAAGTGCTAAAAGAACATAGTGTCTGTCATTAAGAGCAAATGAGAATTGTACAGGAAGGAAGTGGTAGGAGAAAGTTATAGCTTGTCTGTAGACAAGTGGTCCCCAGCGCGGTGCCTGCGGGCGCCATGGCACCAGCCGGGGCATTTACGTGCACCCACCGAGTGACCAGGGCCGGCCCAAGCCATTCTTGCACTCTGGAGCCCGGGCGCACAGCGCATGCACAGCCCTGCCCCGGGCACGCGGCGCAGGCGTGGTGCCGGCCCCGGGCGCAGGCGCAGCCCCGCCCCCTGGCATGTGGCGCATGTACGGCCCCACCCCAGACATGCAGCGTGCGTGTGGGCCCCGCCCCTGGGCATGCGGCACATGCGCGGTCCCACCCCCAGATGTGTGGCGTGTGAGCGGCCCCACCCCCAGGTGCCTGGCAGCCCCAAAAGGTTGGGGACCACTGCTGTAGACTTTGCAGTAGAAAAATCATATTCATCTGCCAATTTCCCCTTTTGCTTTCTAATTCCTCATGAATAATCATTGTGTTATTATTGTTCAGGGTTTAACTTTACCTGCTAAGGAGCTGTCAGTAAATACAACTTTAGAGCCACATTATGGCTTTCATGGGAAAAGTGCACAGCGGGGTCATAAACTGAGTTTAAACTCACTTCATTTCTGCTACATCTTCTGGTAGCAAGGTTTTCACACAACAGTAGCCCGCCTCACACTCCATGGATACGCTATAAATATTGGGGGCCTCTGCAGAAGACTGAGGCATTTGTGCAGAGCACTAATAATAATAATCAATCAAAAGGGGTAAACAGTGAGGTGGCAAAGTTTGCAGACAATACTAAACTGCTCAAGGTAGTTAAGACCAAAGCAGACTGTGAAAAACTTCAAAAAGATCTCACCAAACTAAGTGACTGGGCAACAAAACGGCAAATGAAATTGAATGTGGATAAATGTAAAGTAATGCACATTGGGAAAAATAACCCCAACTATACATGCGGCTAATTTAGCTACAACTAATCAGGAAAGAGATCTTGGAGTCATTGTGGATAGTTCTCTGAAGACGTCTACACAGTGTGCAGCGGCAGTCAAAAAAGCAAACAGGATGTTAGGAATCATTAAAAAAGGGATAGAAAATAAGAAGGAGAATATTTTATTGCCCTTATATAAATCCATGGTACTCCCACTTCTGCACACAGCGCATAGTCAATCTGTGGAACTCCTTGCCTGAGGAGGTTGTGAAGGCTACAACTATAACAGGGTTTAAAAGAGAACTAGATAAATTCATGGAGGTTAAGTCCATAAATGGCTATTAGCCACTATGGGTAAGGAATGGTGTCCCCAGCCTCTGTTTGTCAGAGGGTGGAGATGGATGGCAGGAGAGAGATTGTTTGCTCATTACCTGTTCGATTCACTCCCTCTGGGGCACCTGGCATTGGCCACTGTCAGCAGACAGGGTACTGGGCTGGATGGACCTTTGGTCTGACCCAGTATGGCCATTCTTATGTTCTTATGTTCTTAATCAATACTAAGCCTTTATAGAGTGCTTTTTATTGGTAGATCCCATAGCCCTTCACAAATGAGGTTAATGCCATTATTCCCATTTTACAGATGGGGAAAAGGAGGAACATAGTGGGGAAGTGACTTGCATCCAGTAAGCTCAAGGAAAATCAAAACTAAAATCAATGTTTCCTGAGGCCTAGTCCAATGATATATCCAGTAGATCACACTGTCTCCTTTACTAGTGCCTCCATATGACCACCTCGTCTCCCGTCCTCTGACTCCTTATGCCAGAAGCAATTGTGACCCATTGAGAATATATTTTCTCTGCTGTAAACAACTTGTAAGGAGGTGAATAAGTAACCAAGTAATATCTTTACAGATTTCTCTTGTGTGAAGGTCCTTGTGTCTATAGAGGTTTCTCTCCTTCAAGGGTCTCAGTTCTTAGTCCTATTGTTAAAGACTATTAATTATTTAGAAACCCGCCTTCATTTACTCTGGAATCGCACCGTTTCGAGATTTTGCTCATTCTTTTGTCCAATCCCCAAACTATTGATAAGCTAAACAGGCTGCATTTTGTTTGCCTAGTAGGTTCAGAATATAGCTACAGCAAAGATTTTTCATTAGGATTTTCTACTTTTCAAAAGTGACATTTGCTTTTGGCATGAAACATCCACTAATTAAGAGGAAAAATAACAGAGTAAATAAAGAACATTTCCACTGAATTTCAGTACAGATCTCAAGAAATACCATAATCTGGCTGGTTTTGCTAAGCAATGATTGTGCAATTGCATGTTTATACCACAAGGGAGAGTCCTCCGCATGTCTTATAATGGCATCTATTACTCACAGATGGTGATTTGGTGTACTGAATGGGCTGGACTTTTAAATTGATCACTTTAACCCTAATTCGTTTTTAATTTACTCTTTGTGGTTAGAATCTCATAATTTTTCTAAAGAGAAAATGTAAAGGATTGGAATGTTCCAGAAGTTTTATGGGACACACTTCGCATTCACTCAATTTTACGTGCATCCAATTGTGACCTGTGATTAGAATTACCACCTGCAAGACACAGAAAAACCAGCCACAGGCCAACTCCCCTGATTTCCCCCAATACAAAACATCCTTGGGCTGACCATATCCATGGTTTAGAGAAACAGTTTACACAAACATGTGCACACACATGCACATGTATGAATATTGTTAGGTGATTTTTATCATTTGTCTTAACCTTATCCTAACACAGCAAAGACTACAAGCGTGTGAATTGTAGAGCACTAAAGCATGACAAAACAAATGGCACATTAAATCTTTTACTCAAAAAGGCACCATAGAAATCTGACAGGACAATTAAAAACTATCTAGATAGTAATCTTATTTATGATGGGATGCACACAATTTGTTTGAGGCACAACATTATCTATAATGCAAAATCTGGTCTATTTCAAATACAGACCCAGCCCATTACTCTAACTTTTCCTTCTTTCCCTCGCTCACAGGCAAAATGAGACAGAAAACCATTTACAAAAAGACGAAAAAAGTTTTGAAATGTCACCGTCTGATCCTTAAAAAGGCTTCAGTGTATGAGTTATAGATCAGGCCTACAGTGTGTGCCCTGAATTTCTCATTTAATTCCATAGCGAAGAAGACTCGATTTAACTTTGTCTTTCAAAAAACAGTTGATAAATCGTTAAAAAAATCCAAACGTTTAGGGTCAGATATTTTAACTCCTCAGTGACTTTCTTAAATAGTTTGTCACTTGAGTAATCCCTTTAACATCAATGGATCCACTCATAGCTCTTTACTAACAGTGCACCCACAATGTGCTAGAGTTCCGCAAAGGTGGTATATTGCACAGTCAGAAGTGGTGAAATTGACACATTCCCATCTATCTGTCCAACCTGTGTGTGTAAAGATTCTGTATTGCACACACAGGTATGAGTGTTCCAAAAGTGAATGTGCAACTCAGAACTGCACTCAAACAGAAGCCAGCTTGTCCCCTCTTTGCACACCTTACCCTGTGTCTACTTTTTACGAACATATACATTTTTATGAAACAATTTAAAACAGAGAGACAGAAAGAGGGAGGGAGGGGAAGGAAGAGAGAGAGAGTGTTTAAATGAAGCAAAATGTTGTGTATGCCAGATGGTGGACTAGAACGAATATGAACTCACAACAATACAGGGTGAGCATTACCAAAAAACACCATGGCAACTTTTCTAGAAATTAAATCACAGTTGTTTGAGTTTCTAGACCAGGGCTGGGCAAGAGACTGTCAGTGGGCCGGATCCAGACCACCTAGCACTTTCATCTGGCCCACGGCAGTGCCCAGCCCTGCCCTCTAACATAAGAACATAAGAACATAAGAATGGCCATACTGGGTCAGACCAAAGGTCCATCGAGCCCAGCATCCCATCTGCCGACGGTGGCCAATGCCAGGTGCCCCAGAGAAGGAGAACAGAAGACAATGATCAAGTGATTTATCTCCTGCCATCCATCTCCTGCCCTTGTTATGAAGGCTAGGGCACCATACTTTATCCCTGGCTAATAGCCATTTATGGACCTAACCTGCAAAAATTTATCAAGCTCTTTTTTAAACCCTAATAGAGTCCTGGCCTTCACAGCCTCCTCGGGCAAGGAGTTCCACAGGTTGACTGTGCGCTGTGTGAAGAAAAATTTCCTTTTATTAGTTTTGAACCTACTACCCATCAATTTCATTTGGTGTCCCCTAGTTCTTGTATTATGGGAAAAGGTAAATAATTTTTCTATAATCACTTTCTCCACACCATTCATGATTTTATATACCTCTATCATATCGCCCCTCAATCGCCTTTTTTCCAAACTGAAAAGTCCCAGTCTCTCTAGCCTCTCCCCATATGGGACCCTTTCCAAGCCCCTAATCATCTTAGTCGCCCTTTTCTGAACCTTTTCTAATGCCAATATATCTTTTTTGAGGTGAGGAGACCACATCTGCACGCAGTACTCGAGATGTGGGCGTACCATAGTTTTATATAGGGGAAGTATGATATCTTTTGTCTTATTATCTATCCCTTTTTTAATAATTCCTAACATCCTATTTGCCTTACTAATTGCCGCTGCACACTGCGTGGATGTCTTCATAGAACTATCCACTATAACTCCAAGATCCCTTTCCTGATCTGTCGTAGCTAAATTTGACCCCATCATGTAGTACGTGTAACATGCATGGGAGTCACCAGAGAGGTGCGAACCCTTTTACCTCCTGCTATTTAAAGGGGTGTGCCTTCCTGGCAGCTGCCAGGCAACGTATTAGCAGCGGTGGGGAAGGCGTGAGCCCTTTAAATAGCAGGAGCTGGAAGCTGCGAGCCCTTTCAACTCCTGCTATTTAAAGGGCTCACGCCTTAGCAGCCATGGGAAAAGTGTGAGCCTTTAAAGAGAAGCTAACACGTTTCTTGGGAGCTGCTGGAATGGCATGAGCTCTTTCAGCTTATGCTGTTGAAAGGCCCCGCCCCTTCCGGGGCAACCTGAGGTCACTTTGGAAATTTGTGAAGCGCTCCCCCCACCCTTCAAAAATTATTGCCCACCCCTGTTCTAGACCCTTGCTTCAGGAAAGGAGTTACACACTTGGCTAACTTTAAGCACATACTTAACTGATTTCAGTGGGACATAAACATGTGTATCATCCCCTTAATAAAGATGTCTCTGACTTTTACTGGGAGGATCCTTTGTGCTGCAATCTAGTCCTAGATACTATAACTCCCATGAGCCCTTGGGAAAAAGGAGGGAACAGTAGCTTTTCCAGGCTATGCAGGCAGAGGGTTGGTGTAGCCAGACAGGAACCTCGCCCCACCCCCCCGTAACATCTTGCTTGCCCCTCTCTGAGATGCTTGGAGCACACAGGGCACACAGAGCAGTAACATACAGAAGGCGTGGATATGCTGGCTGCTGTGACCCTGGATGGCTGTAAACAGAGATACGCCAATTGCTGACCTCGAGGCTGCGAGAACTGCCTTGACTGAAATCCATATTGATACGAACACACACTCGTCCGGGGGGGGAGGAATCTCCCGCCCAGTAAAGAATGTCCAGTGCTCACAATTTAGTTCTCTCTCTTGCAAGTGTAAATTAAGTTGAAACTCCCTTGTAAGAACTGGCGTCACAAAGACAGACCAACACAATTTGGCATCTTAGATAAGAAAGAGGATACGAGCCCCTATGGGTATAAAGATGGGTCCAGCAGCACACTTACTCTGAGTGTCAATCTACCATCTGCCTGCTGGTCGGGTTAGGTAATTGCCTCCCGAGGTTCCATGGGGACGCCCACCTCGTATTCGTCTTTCCTAGGAATTGAGGGACCGGCCCTGGCTTGACCCGCTGGAGTCAAGAGGCACAGAAGGGGGTAAATATTGTACCTGGATGTGTCCTTTGTCTTAAGTGTACACATAGACTTAGAGCTCTTTAAAGATTAAGCTGTCACTTGGTACCCTTATTTCTATTTTCTATCTTTATTTTCTTTGTATCCATTTTTAAGATCTATATTTGCTAGCAGTTAAGAAATAGAGCAATAGCCATTATAAGCATATGATTTATAAGCTTCTTTAATAAATCTGTAACTGTTTAAGTTTTAACCTGACTCCTTCAGTTGCTGTAACAGAACCAAGCACAATTTAAAAGAACTTCAGCTGGTCATAAGGGACAGATATAGGGAGAAGCTTGAGCATTTGGATCGTGTCGCTTCCAGAGGACAGATCTGTGGGGCATCTCTCAGTCTTCCCTAGACTGCCCGCTGCGAAGGGATCCTGTATCCTAGCAGCTGAAATCTGAGATGTAATAAGCTCTCCCTGTAAAACTCCTCGGGGCGCCCTTCAGCCTTTCCTAGGCTGCCTGCTGCAATGGGACCTTGTGTCCCAGCAGAAAAGACTTGGGTGTCACACACACACACACTGCCCTGACCATCGGCTGACAGTTGGTGAGCTTCATTTTTGAAGATAGGAGCCAGACTGGTAGTGTAGAGCCTTTTTCCAGTCCAGGAGCTGCTGCTGGAACCAAGAGCCTGCTGCTGAGGGTCAGCTGGGGTTTGGATCTAGCAGGCTGCTTCAGGGGCTGTTGGTGATTGTCCCTGAAAGGGTGAGACTCTGGCTGTGCCTGTGGCTGAGAAGGGCCTGCTCCAGTGGCAGAGGGATTGTGCAGTTGGCTGCCTGACTAGACTGACACACATAAGCTGCACAGGGCTTCAAGCATGCCCACGCAAGCAAGTGTTAGGGACTCTGACTGCAGAGGAGACCGCACTTTGGGGTGGGATAAATGGTGGCAGTGCAAATGCCAGATAGATAAGTTTCCTATCTTTCTGTGTAAAAGTGATTTTATTCACTTTTAATCTGTTAAACCCTGTTTCTTTAAGTTGGTAAGTAAAGGTGTGTTAATCCTAATTTAATCAATTAGATATATATTATTTATAATTGCTGTCTTGGAGTTAGATCCAGATTATTACTGTAATAAGTTTATTTCTGGAGGCTCCCAAGGCACACCATGAAGTGTGTACAGGGCCAGCTAGGTGGACACACTGCCATTGAAGATTCCATTAGGAGCAAGGGACTGCATCAAGGGGGTGGATAGGGAATCCCCAACTAACCAACATCACCAGTGGGGTACTCAGGATCTCCTTTTATGTTAAAAACATCAGGTGCCCAGGCACACCAATGAGTGTGACCTGCTCCAAAGTAACCCAGGGAGGGAAAAGGGGGTTACACATACTTAAACTTAAGCATGTTCTTAAGCACCATTTCTGAAGAGGGCTCCTTTCCTGTACTGCAGCCTTTTACTGCAAGCTCTTTGGAGGCAGGAACTGTCATTTATTGCATGTTTGTATAGTACCTAGTGCATACAGGCCACCATCTACTGGGCCTCTTGGCACTACCACAATAGGTATGTTCAATTACAATAATCTAATATAATCACTGTGCCCTCTCTTTGATCCAAGTGCAGGACTGATGCCTAAATTCTTAAATGAAACAGCCAGTAAATGTGGGAGTGGGAGTCAAAAAAATGAAAAACCATGTCATGGGAGATGATTGCTCAGAAAACAAAGCATCAGGCTCTGAATATAAGGCACCAAGGCACTAAATAAAAATGGTGTTTTAAAAACATTTAATACATACTGTAAGAAGATCTTTTGCATTCCTGACTGCTAGATTTGTAGACAATGTGGTTCTACTAGATATTTTTCATGATAGAGAAAGGGGGAGGAGAGAATCTGTAAATGATTTTTTAAAAAACAGCTGGGTGAAAATGAGAAATGAGAACAAAGGAGAAAAAATCTGACAGATCTTTGCGGATGAGTTTAAGGAACCACAAAGGTGGGGGGGAGGGGCTAGCAGAGTTTCTGGGTTAAGACTCTGGCACGGGAAGCTCTTGTTTACCTGTTTGAAGTTGTTTTGATCTGGCTTATAACCTTTGTCCTCCTTTGGCACCAGCAGCAGGAGGGTGGGGCTGTGCCCGCTGCAACAGGGTTTCCCTCTGCCCCTGTCACACTTCCCTCTTGCAGCTGCTGGTGCACACCTGGCCGGGGAAGATGCTGCTGCAGGCTGCCCCTGGGTTACTGTGGCTCTGGCAGATTGTGCCCTTTCAGACACTGGCCGTGTTCTTGGGCCTGTTCCTGCTGATTTCTGATGTCATGAAAAGGAGACGACCGAGGAATTTCCCTCCGGGACTTTTGTTCCTGCCCTTCCTGGGCAACCTACTCCACATGGATGTCAAACAGCCTCATATCGCCATTCAGAAGGTAAGTGGGGTAGGGGAGTGAGCACAGAGAGTGCTGTCTGCTGTTACATAAAAAAGCCTCTGTCTGAGCTTACTTGATTTTTATGCATGCCTTTTCTGAAGCTACACTAAACTGTAAGGTCTAAGGTTTTAAACTGCAACTCGTGATCTTTGTCAAACCTCGCAACTTGCTGTAATCTTTGTAAAACTTTGTAACTCTCAAACTTCCTGTAAGCTGCAACTTTGTAACATTTGTAACTCTCAGCCACTTTGTAATTTGCTCTAAACTGCTTTCTCCCCTGTGTGTTTGTGTGTGTGTGTTTTGTTTGAAGTTGCAATGCTAAGACTGGACACATGGTGATGAGTCATCACAGACTGCTGCTTTTGCTGGATACAGGGAAGTCTGGGCATGCTCCCTGATGAGGAGGTGAATGAGTCACAGGAGTCATTCAGATACTACATAAGGAAAGCAAGCACATGTGAGACCTCTCTCTTTCTTCCCCTCCTCCTGAGAAACTCCTCTCTGCAACCAGTGTCTCTCCTCCTGACCAGCTTCCCCCGCCATGATGAGCAGACAGACCCTCCAGGATTTACATGCCCTGCCTCCTTCTGGAACCCATATGCCTGTGTGAGTGCCTGAGGACAGGAATGAATGTATGTGAATGAATGGAGGGGTGTAGCCCGCCGCTGTGCACTCTCCAGCGCGTCTCACAACAGAGCACTTTGCTCGTTTACTGCCCGCATGTCATCGGACAGGGCTTTGATGGTATGCCCCTGCTTCCGATTGATCTGCCATAGATCACGGATAGCAGTCAAAACCCCCCGCTGCTGCTGCTTTCTTTCCTTGATCCAGCCCTAATTACTGAAGACACTTTTTCTAGAGCTATTGGGGTAGGTCCTCTATCAACTTGCAAATCAGCATCCCAACTCATGGGGGAGTCACCCGGGCTAACATCTGCACCACCGAGCCCCACACAGACATTGCCAGCCACTCTGGCAGGGCTGGCCTTAGGCCAATTCACCCAATTACCCTGAATCGGGCCTCGTGCCTAAAGGGGCCCCACGCCCTGAACCCAGAAGTGTGCTGGGCACCATGGGTGGCGAGTTATATGGGCTTGGCGCTCGTGGTGCCCATGCTCCACCAATATTCAGAGCCGGGGGCCCTACTCCAGCAATATTTGGAGCTGGGTCTCTCCCCCGGCTCTGCCTGGAGCGGTCTCCAGCCCCCACCTGCTGGCCCCCCCGTGCGTCCTCCCACCCCGGCCCCAGAGTGTCCCCCTCGGCCCTGTCCCATCCCTGCCCTGCGCAGCTTTCAGTGTGGCTCCCCCTGGCCAGCGCACACTGCCGGCTGCTGCTGCCATGCACGGCGTTCCCAGGTGGGCGGGGAGACACCTGGGCATGATGTCACTTCACAGCTCAGGACTTTAAAACTGCTTGGCGCCGCGTTGCGCGGCTCAGCCTAGCTCCGGGTTTGGAGTCCAGGGCCCAAGCGCAGACTCCGGCCCCACAAAGTGGAAGGCAGAAGGTAGGGGAGGGGGAAAACTAGGGGGAAGCGGTGGGAGAGGAAGGGGCTTGTGCAGAGGGGGAGGGGAAGATAGGGGAAGGGATGGGAGAGGAAGGGGCTTGTGCGGAGGAGGAGGGGGAAGAAAGGGGAAGGCACCAAGGGACAGCGTGGAGGAGAGACAAATTCCAGGGGGTCAAGTGCAGACAATAAGAAAAAGGGCAGGAGGGGAGGTGTCAGTGGGAGGGGGGACAGGGTGATGCTGGGAGAGGAGAGGAGAGGAGAGGAGAGGGGAAGGGCATTGGGGGCTAGAGGAGGGAGGGGGAGGTGCTGGGAGAAGGCTTGAAAGAAGGGGTGGGCTTGAGAAAGGTGGGGATGGAGCAAGTCATGTGTGAGGGCACAGAGGGGCAGGAGGGGAACGGGGGCAGAGAGTGGTGAGGGGGTGGGCATCAGGGAAAAAGAGAGCAAAGGGGGCAGGGGCAGTAAGGGAAGGGGGAGGCACCAGGAGGGTGCAGGGCTAAGGGAAGGTGCAGGTGCCAGGGGATTCTGGGGGTGAAGCAGAAGGGCAGACACCTGCAGGGGAGGGACCAGCACCAGAGGAGAGAGGCAGGGCAGGTGTGTAGAGGGAGGTGTTAAGAGAGGGGATGAGGATGGGTAGCTCACATGATCAGAGTGGGGCTACTGGAGGAGTGGGCACAGGGGGAGAGAAGGGCTGGTGGAGGGGGGCAGGTTGCAGGAGGGCTGAGGACAGTGAGAAGGGCAGGAGTCAGGACAGCAGAGGAGGGTGAGGAGTTGGGGGGCAGCAGGCACCAGAGGAGCTGATGGAGCAAGGGGAGGAGACATGGCAGCAGAGGGAAAAGGTAAAGGTTTATAAAATATTTATTAATAACAGTGGCACATCCACAGTTATTAATAACAGTGCCACAGTGGCACATCCAAACAAGCCACATGAACTCAGTACAGGTGCACAACACAAAATCCATTCTGCTCATGGGAGGAAACTCTTAGGCTATGTCTACACTGGCGGCTTCTTGTGCAAGAAAATCTTGCGCAAAAGTTCTTGTGCAAGAAGTCTTGCGCAAGAACACATCCACACTGCCATGTGCGAGCTGTGCTTTTGCGCAAGAGCATCCGTGGCAGTGTGGACGCTCTCTTGTGCAAGAAAGCTCCAATGGCCATTTTAGCTGTAGGGGTTTCTTGCACAAGAAATCCCTGCCGAGCAGCCACACTGCTGTCTTGAGCAAGAGAGCTTACACATGTTAGAAAAGAGCATAGCTCTTGCGCAAGTCACCCTCTCTTACCACACCGTACTGTAAATTTCCTTGTGCAAGAGCAGGCGGACAGTGAGGATACTCTGTGGGTTCTTGCACAAGAACGGCTGTACTTGCGTAAGAAGCTGCGAGTGTAGACATAGCCTTAGAGGGAACACTTGCCCCAGTCTCTCTGCCCCCAAGTTAATGTCACACACATTGGGTTAATGCAATTGCAGGATAGTTGCATGAGCGGGGTTTGGTGGGGGCCAAACTAATCCCTGTTGGTAGGAGGATGGTGGGAAAAGTCCTTCGAGAGGGGTGACATGACACCTTTTACTTCTGGTCATGTGTCCATCTTGCCCCGAGCGTGTTACCTCCAGAGGCCTCGTTAACAGGGGTCAAGGTGTGTGGCTAATGGGGGTTGGGGCATGGTTAACAGGGGTCAGGGGGTGTGGCTAATGGGGCACCACCAAAAATTATACAAACCTGCCGCCCCTGCCGGGCGCACTGCGGGAGGGGGCGTCGGCCCCGGAGGAGGACTGTGTCAGCTGCCTGCGCTGCAGGAGGTGTGAGTTTAGCACAGGGTTTTCCTGTGCTGCGGGAGGGGGTGTGTGTGTGTTGGCGGGGGATTTTTTGTGTGCTGGTTTTTTTTGTTGGTTTTTTTTGCTCAACCAAAATTGCTGCGGGGCCCCATTGAAATTGTTCAAATTGGGCCCCGCACTTCCTAAAGCCGGCCCTGCACTCTGAGATTCGGCTCGCTCCATGACCCTGTGCCTTCCTTGCCCACATTGCAATTGTTCTAGTTGGTTACCCTCCTCGATGCACCAAATGTTTTACTTAAGAGGCTGAGCCAGCCAGACTCTGCTCTCAGGTTCAGTGGGTAACCAAGAAGACACAAATCTCTAAATGTGAATCAATGCAAGGTTTATTAGATATTACAGAAAGAAAAGCAAGAAAAGGCTTACAATATCCAAATAGTCTAGTAGCACCTTAAAGATTAACAAAACATGTAGACAGTATTATGAGCTTTCGTGGGCACAACCTACTTCTTCGAATGACACATTATTATTGTTATTATTATTATTATTTATTACTATTTATTATTATTTACCAGTATGCCTGTCTTGTTTTGACATCCCTTAGGAAAAGGTACAGAGCAACCATTGTTCTTAGATATGCTTGTTTTGCTGTTATCTCATTCCCCTCCCCATTTCTATGCTTCATTCCCCTGTTCTATCCGTTATGAGCTCTTAGGGGCTGGCTTTAGAATCAGTGTTTGAACAGCCAGGCCCTTCAAGTGCTATTGTAATACAAATCAGTAGGAGTAGCAGCACAATAATAAAAGTAAAAAGTCATCACATGGGCTCTAGTTCTGGTTATCATACAAAATAAACATGAATTAGTGCACATGCTCTAATTTTTCCAGCTTGCTGAAAAATATGGCAACATTTTCAGCATGCAGTTCGGTAGCCTGACATTTGTGTTTGTAAATGGATTCCAGCTGGTGAAGGAAGTGCTTGTCCATCAGGGTGATGACTTTCTTGATCCCCCACAAGTTCCTGTTACCCATAAAATCTTCAAGACATTTGGTGAGTTTTTCTTCCAGCATTTCTCATGTACCGTTTCTAAAAATGAAGGCCCTGATCCTGCAAACGGGTTACACTTTATGGCTACGTCTAAACTGGCATGATTTTCCGCAAATGCTTTTAATGGAAAAGTTTTTCCGTTAAAAGCATTTGCGGAAAAGAGCATCTAGATCGGCACGGACGCTTTTGCGCAAAAGCACTTTTTGCAGAAAAGCGTCCGTGCCAATCTAGACGCGGTTTTGCGCAAGAAAGCCCCGATCGCCGTTTTAGCCATCAGGGCTTTTTTGCGCAAAACACTTTTTAGTTGTCTACACTGGCCCTCTTGCACAAATACATTTGCGCAAGAGGGCTTTTGCCCGAACGGGAGCGTCATTGTATTTGCGCAAGAACACTGACGATCATACATTAGATCGTCAGTGTTCTTGCGCAAATTCAAGCGGCCAGTGTAGACAGCTGGCAAGTTTTTGCGCAAAAGCAGTCGCTTTTGCGCAAAAACTTGCCAGTCTAGACACAGCCTATGCGTATGAACTGAAGTCTGTGCTACGGTAATATCTTAGGACCAGATCCTCAAAGGTATTTAGGTGTCTTTCAGAGGGTTGATATGCCAGTCACTCTTTCGGGGTTGGGGTTAGGCTGCATTATAGCCTGTGGGCTTGCCTTTCTAGGGATGACCCCAGTCTCGGGGCTGCATTGCCCTGTCACCTAAGTCAGTGATATGATGCCTGCAATAAGGGCAGCCAGAGTCAATAATATGGACCCCTGCCATCGGGACAGTGCAGCATAGGGGCCAGAGTCAATAATGCTAGTAAGCCAGGCCACCAGTTTCAAGGTGACCAGGGTGGAAACCATGCCTGCCCTCTCCACCAGATTTTGAACCCAAGGCAGGATTCTGACCAAATCTCACTGAACTTGTCTCTAGTTCTTCACCACCAAGTTTCCCTGATTACTATCTACCCAACTCTTTGCACTTTACCATTTCTGGGTCTCCACAGTATCTCCCTTCTCTGTGGCATCTCAAGTCTGTGTGTAGGGGTTCATCTCCAGTTGTCTAGGCTCCACATCCAGTACTGAGGGAAGTCCTCCCTCAACAGGACACCTTCTTCCTCATCAGTGGTCAGCCCAAACTGAGCTGTTCTGCTGCCTTTTATATCCTGTCTCCAGCAGGAGCATACCCAGTGGAGCTCCTCAGCCAAGAGAGAAAGGTTAACCCCTGTTATACCAGTGCAGGGTTTATACACCCCATCCCAGTGCCTGACTACTAAAGGAATCAACTGGAGTTAGACACCTAAACACCTTTGAGAATCTGGGCCTTAATAACTTGACTCAATTTTGCAAATACTTGCATATGTTCTCATGTCTCTGTAGCGGGGCACTATTTGAAAACATGGGAAGGTGCCCGCCCACTTCTAAAAGCCCCTCCCCCAGCCTTGTGGGAGGGATGACTGGATCCATGTTCAACTGGTCACTGGGGACAAATAATGACTAAAGGGTGAGGGGTGCAGGTCACAGGGTCAAAACGTGGGAACCTGATGGGAACACTGAGCAAAGAACCCCGGACAGCACCCACTGCTCCTCAAAGTTGTTGATGGAGCCAGTGGATGCTGCCCAGAAGAACTCTGCCTGGATGCGTGAAACCAAGGAGGAACGAAAGTAGGCCCCACAGTCGCAGAGCACCCCCTCATCCAGCATCCTCCTCCTGGTGGTGTAGATGGCGGCTTTTGCCAGGGCCAGGAGAAGGTTGACTAGGAGGTCCTGCGACTTTGAGAGGCGACAGATGGGGTGTGCATAAATAAAAATATGAAGAGGTGTGGGAGAAGTGCAGCCAGAACCTCAGTAAGAGGTTCTGGAGGAGCTGGAACAGGGTCTACAACCTGGTGCATTCCAGATACACGTGCGCCAGGTTCTCCCTCATGCCACAAAAGGGGCAGATATCTGGGATGGGGTGAACCACGTCAAGTACACGCCCCTGCTCACAGTTCTTTGAAGGAGCCACCAACTGATGTCCCCGATGGGCCGCGGAATTAGGGTGGAATACACGCTGGCCCATCGGGGTTCCCCACCCTCCACAGGTCTTAAATAGTCCTGCCATTTGGTGTCAGGGCGGGACACGAGGGTGGGGAAATGCAGAGTGTGGAGCACGAGCATCTTCAGATATTCTCTTGGCGTGGCTCGGAAGCAGACCAGCTACAAATCTTGCAGCCATCTTGGGGTCCAGGGATGGGGTGGCCAGGGAGGCCCGTAGAACAGGGGCCCGATAACGATAGATAGATGGTTTGCAGGAAGGGAGGGGCTGGGTGTACCCTCTCGCAGGGCTCGCTGCAGGAAGTCAAGAGCGGGCCACAACAAAACTGCCTTCACCTCCTGGAGTAGGCGCAGGGGGGTTCGAGGGGTGGAGAGCCCCATGCACTGAGCGAGCGCTTGGGGATCCACCCAGTCCAGGTGGTCTCTGACCTTGGTGGTTTCTGCCAGGATCAGCTTCCGGCACACCGAAGGAGACTCTGCCACCTGCACACACAAGGCTGGATTGTGGAGCAGGGGCTCCGCGAGGAGGTCTACTCCTTCGGTGGCCACAATGGACCTGGTCGCTGAAAACAGCTTCCAGGTCTGGAGGAGTTCCTGGTAGAATTCCAGCAGCTCTGAAAGGTCTCGCGGAAGACCCCCCGGGTGAATAAAAAAGAGCTGCCGGTCATATCGGAGCCCTTGGAGGCAGCGGAGGAAGGTGCACCCCAAAGTGCTCCATGCCAGACTACCTGCACTAAAGAGGAGTCTCTGCAGGGCCTGGAGGCAGAAGCTGGTACAGCAGCTGGGCATCCAGCTCCAGCAGCTCCAGGAGCTCCGACGGCAGGATCTCCAGCAGCTGATCGACCCCTGGTCTCAACCCAAAGGGACACCATTGGGACTGGCCGGACAACCATCCAGCCCCGCCAGATCTGTTCAACTCCCGAGAAGGGGGCCTGAAAGCAATCCTGAGACTTGTACCAGGGAGACGGACGGTCTGGCTACCAAAGACCTTACGGGCCTGGGATCTCGTACCCCGACACCCAGGCCCAGAGCACACGGCCCCACGCCTTCTATGGCGCCCAGGTCCAGGGGAGTGCTATGGGCCAGACCCCTCCTAGCAGAGAGCAGGACAGTGAGCTGCCACCTCCAAGCTGGTTCCAGCAAGGGGGCTGCCTGGAAGTGGTCTACAGCTATAGGCAGGTCTGCCTGGCAGAGACCTACGTTCTTCCCATTAACCTGGCAAAATCTGTGTTCTGGCCCAAGGGGAAACGCCACGGGTGGCAGCCCTCCTCGACTTGGGCTGCAGACAGACCTTCATTCGCCAGGACGTTCTTCCTGTGGGCATAAAGACAGAGGGGGAGCTGCACCTGAGCTGTGTACACAGGCATGTGAAGGCCTACCCCCGCGCTAGGGTCCCACTCATGATAAAGGGGAGGATTGCGGAGATGATCGTGGGGGTTGCGTCTGTACTACCGTACCCTGTTATCCTAGGCCGGGACTGGCCAGGGTTTCACGATCTTCTCAGGGAAATCACACTTGGGGCGCCATCGGGCCCAGCTGATGTAGAAGGGAACCTTCTGGGGGAAACCCCACCAGGAGACCAGCTAGAGGAGCCGGCCGAGGATGAGGGCCGCCCGGAAGGGGAACTGGGCGAGCTGCCTGGCAAACCCCCTTTGCCTGTTGAGGCGAATGCAAAGGCCCTCACTCTAACAGACTTCCCTCGCGACCAACAAAACGACCCCACACTGAAGGTGGCCTATGAACAGCTAGCGAGTGTCAATGGTTCCGTGGTGGACCTGCAGAGAGCCTCCCAGTGGCCTCGCTTTGAGTTGAAGGCTGATCACCTCTACCGGGTCATGCGAGATCCCCGCACCCAAGAGACTCAGCTGCTTGTACTCCGGTGCCATTGCAGAGCAATTTTGCGACTTGCCCATGATATTCCTGCAGCGGGACATCTAGGAACCGAGAAGACTCTGGCGAGGGTACTATCAAGGTTCTTCTGGCCGGGTGTACATTGCGAGGTAAAAGATTACTGTCAGTCATGTCCAGACTGCCAGTGATCCACTGACCCAGGGGGTCGGAAAGCCCCGTTAGTTCCCCTGCCGGTAGTAGGACCCCCTTTGAACGGGTGGCCATCGACCTAGTCAGTCCCCTACCAAAAAGCAAAACAGGGTTTCGTTACATCCTGGTCCTAATGGACTACGCCATGCGATTCCCTAAAGCCATACCACTCTGAAACATCTATGCTCGGACGATTGTGTCAGAGCTAGTAAAAATCTTTGCCCGAGTAGGACTCCCCCAAGAGCTTTTGACAGACCAGGGTGCTAACTTCACCTTGCAGTTACTCCGACAGGTCTGTGCACTGCTGGGCATAAAGAAGCTACAAACGTCTGTGTATCATCCCCAAACTGATGGTCTAGTCGAACGTTTTAATTGCATGTTGAAGGGGAAGCTAAAGAGGTTTCCACCCTCTGAAGTGCAACACTGGGACCAGCTGCTTCCTCCACTACTGCTAGCTGTTCGGGAAGTACCTCAGGCATCAACTCGATTTTCCCCGTTCGAGCTGCTATATGGGTATCATCCCCGGGGCATCCTCGACCTGATCAGAGAGACTTGGGAGCAGACCTCCTCCCCTTCACAAGGTCTCCTCCGGTATGTTGTTCAGCTCCAGGAGCGACTGGCACAAGCGGGTGCACTGGTCCAGGAAAACCTGCATGAGGCCCAAGGGGCCCAGGAGCAGAATTACAACCGCCAGTCCCAGGAACGAACCTTTAAACCGGAGAACTGGGTCCTACTTTTACTTCTCTTTGAGAGTCAAAACTCCTCGGCCGGTGGCAAGGACCCTATGAAGTTGTACACCGGGTTGGACTGGTGAACTATGAAATCTATCCGCCTGACCAGAAGAAAAAGAAACAAATCTATCACATAAAACTACTGAAGTCATGGCAAGACCGGGAGGGTTTGATGATTACCGCATATCCATCCGAACCAGAGATGGGACCCCAAGTGCCCAACATGCACAATGACAAAGAACCACAACTTGGGGATACCCTTTTGGAGGAGCAGGTAAAGCAAGCCCGGCGCCTCATAGAGTCCTTCAAAAAAACATTTACCTCGCAGCCCGGGCATACCACCGTCATAACTCATAACATCAAGACTCCCCCTGGAACAGTGGTGCATGAGGGCAACCTTCCGCTACCCTGCTGGATGTGGGAAATCATGGAGCAGGAGGTCCAGTCGATGCTTGAACTGGGGGTGAAAGAGCGCTCAAAGAGCGAGTGGAAAAGCCCGGTGATGTTGGTCCCGAAGCCAGATGGCAGCATCTGCTTCTGCATAGATTTTAGAAAGGTGAACGCAATTTCCAAATTTGATGCGTACCCCATGCCACAGACGGATGAGCTTTTAGATCACCTAGGAACCGCCAATTTTATCACTACCCTTGATCTCATGAAAGGTTACTGGCAGATCCCTTTGGACCCCGAATCTCGGGAAAAGACTGCTTTTACGACCCCCTCCGGACTCTTCCACTTTGTAAGGATGCCATTCGGTCTTCATGGGGCGCCAGCCACATTTCAACATATGATGGACTGTTTACTTGCCCCACATACAAAATACGCCGCGGCTTACTTGGACGACGTAGTAATTTATAGTTGAGACTGGGAAAAACACCTCCTGCAAGTAGCAGCCGTTTTAAGGACTCTCTGAGATGCCAGATTAACAGCCAACCCGAAAAAGTGTAAAATTGGCTGGCAAGAGTCAACGTACCTGGGGTATCGGTTAGGAAGGGCCTGGTACGTCCAGTAGTGGGTAAGGTGGAGGCCATTCAAAATTATCCGATTCCCACCACCAAGAGGAAAGTGAGGCAATTTCTGGGATTGGCAGGCTATTATCACCGCTTTATGCCTCAATTTGCATCCCTAGCAGCACCCTCATGGAGCTCCTCACCAAAGATAGCCCACAAAGGGTAAGATGGACAGCCGAATGTGGGACTGCTTTCCAAGACCTGAAGGACACCCTATGCTGTGTTGTTTAGCCTGGACTTTATGCGACCTTTTATAGTCCAGACAGATGTGACTGACTACGGACTGGGCACAGTACTGTCCCAGGAGGTTGAGAGTGAAGAACATCCGGTGTTATATATTAGCTGCAAGCTGTTCCCACGAGAGCGTAAGTACACCGTAATTGAAAAGGAAGCCCGAGCGATCAAGTGGGCCCTTGAGGCACTAAGGTACTACCTCCTGGGAGACTCTTTTATTCTTTTTACTGACCACACTCCCCTAAAATGGCTCCATCGAATGTGTGATACCAACAGCCACATCATGGACTGGTACCTGTCCCTCCAACCATATGTGTTTACGGTGGAACACCAAGCAGGGAAGGACAACGCAAATGCAGATGCACTGTCCCGCACTGAGGAAGAGTAAAGGCCCAGTCCCAGAAGCCAGGAACTGGACCTAAGGGGGGAGTGTGTAGTAGGGCGGAGTGGCCGCCCACTGAGCCAGAGGCAGAGGAACCCCTCCGGGAGCCATTTTGGGCCCAGCCTAGCCCCTCCCACTCTCCTGACAGGAAGCCCAAGGGGTGTGGCTAGGGCTATAAGAACTCTGACAGGGAGCTCAGTCGTGGCCCAGCCTTTGTGGGAGACGGAGGCCTGCCCAGAGCTCCCTGCCGAGGAGGCTGAGGCCTGGCTTGGGCCTCCCACTGCCTCCTTCCCAGAGGCTGGCGAAGACCTCCCTGACTGGGAGACAGAGACCTGGCTAAGCCCGGCAACAGGCCTGCCCTCTGACCCAGAGGAACCAGAGGCCTGCCCCGTGCTCCCTGTTGGGGAGACTGGGATGTGGCTGAGGGTGACTGACCTGGAGGACTGCCTGAACCCCAACACCCGCCTGTACCCTGGGACCTGGAGGACCCACCAGACCCTGCGGATCAACCGGACCCCGAGGACCAGCCCAGACACCCCTGCTCGCTGCGGCCCGTGTACCAGCTGGAGCCCCAGGACCTGCAAGCAGCGGAGGCTTGGATTGGGCCACCAAGACCCTGCTGGGACGACACCGCCCTTGACTCCCCAAGTGACCTGCTACAGACTCAGGTACCTGCTGAGGGGGAGACGGGAAGTGGCCCAGGGGATACCACGGGCTGGTAAAAGCCCGAGGCCAGCGTGTTGCAGGCTGGAGCCCGTGCTGAGCCAGCAGCAGCTGCACTGATGCATCCAGGGACCTAGACCGGGGCGCAGTGGAGTGGGTGGGCCTACGCCCCCCCCCCCCCGCCACCCACCTACCAGGTGGCAGTCTCCCCCTCGCCACCTCTGCAGGTGAACCACCTGCCTCCCTCCTGAACAAGGAGACCCCAAATCTGTGTTGTGTTGGTTTCCATGCCCTGAATCAGGGCCTGACTTTCCCCTTGAACTGAAACTGTGCGTGTTTGCTGCCCAGGCCTGGGCCTCTTAAAGCTGCAGGACTACTGCTGCTGCCCTGCCCTGAACCAGGGCCAGGGCCTTCCTAATTAAGAACTTTATTGCCCCTGCCTGAGACAGGACAGGGCCTCTTGAACTTGTACTTAGGGTATTTGTTGCCCCACTCTGACCTAGGGCCAGGGCTCACGGGGTTATTTGATGCCCCGCCTAGAACAAGGCCGGGGCACTTAGACTGGTACCACTAGGTTGTTTGTTTGTTGTTGCCTCGCCCTGACCTAGAGCCAGGCCTCACTAATGGTGTTTTGAACTCTTTACCTATGGCCCGGATCTGAAGCAAGGCCAAGCCCTTGAACTATTTGCCTCTTGCCCCGACCTGCAGCAAGGCTGGGAGGTAGACTGTTTGCCTCCTACCCGTCGTGAGTAAGGTTGGGCACTTGAACTATTGCCTCTCACCCAGATATGAAGCAAGGCCGGGTTGTGGACTTACTGACTTGGGGACCTGGTTTACGTGCTTGTGTAGTGGGGCGGAGTGGCCGCCCACTGACCCGGAGGCAGAGGAACCCCTCCGGGAAGCTGACCTCTCATGTTCACATCCCTACTGCCGTAACTCTGGCGGCAGCAACAGCAGATGGTGGCATGTAGAAATGAACTTCCATCCTGCATGGTCCCTTGAAAGTTTTCCTTCAGCAAGAGTCAGTACTGGAAGGATGAGGCTTCTGAAATACCTCAAAATTGCATCTCCAAACTCATTCGCAGTCAGTATAGCAGCCTATTTCCTTCAGCCTCAGATCTATACAACTTCTTGTAAAAGTGTAGCTTCTGCATAATGGACATTACCTCACTTTTGCTATACCCCAGGCACTCAGATATTCCAGTGATGAGCATGGGGAACAGAACAGAACAGAAGAGAATATTTTGTGGAAAAATAACCAGGCCTCAATTAAACTTGAAAAGGAAAGGAGTGTGAAAGTAATGACCATTACCAATTGTCATTTTTCACCCCAGGATTAATATTCTCCAATGGACATAGCTGGAAACAACAAAGAAGATTTGCTTTATCAACTCTAAGGAACTTTGGCCTGGGGAAGAGGAGCTTAGAAGAACGCATACAGCAGGAGGGCAGATCCCTCACAGAGGCATTTGAGGAAAAAAAGGTGAGAATGAGAGAGTTCTATCAGAAATTGTAGCTATGAATGTGAAATAAGAGAGACGTGCCTGAAATATGAATTCAAATCTAGATCTTTCCTAGTGCTCATTTCAGGAATTTAGTTTAGCCCATGGGACATACATGCACCTTGCTGTCATGGTCCAGATCTGTCTAAAGATCCAAAAGTTTGGTGATTTGGGGGTTTCATGTTTTTATATCTGTCATTGCTAAGTTTAATGATTGGGGAGAGAAAGTGGTTCATAATTACATATGTGTGGAACCTCCCAATACCACAAAAAAGGCAGAGACCTTGGTGGAAATATACAAATGTCGCTATGCAGAGCAAAAACTGACTTGAACCAGCAGTTCTGCTCCATGCAGCAGAAGGCAGCTCATCCCATCTACATGTTTAACAGTTTTGTCAATACTCAGGTGACAATGCAGCGAACGTTGCTGAAGGGATGTGTATGAGCATGTGCAGGGGAGTGTGATAGATGCACATGTTGAGAATGGATTTCATACACATAGTTTATGCCTGTCAGCAACTTTCTTCCCCTTTTCTACAAAAGACAGAAGAACCCCAATTTCTCCCTTTTTCTCTTCCAGGGCAACCTTTTGACCCTCATTTTAAAACGAAAAATGCTGTATCCAACATTATCTGTTCCATCACATTCAGGGACCGGTTTGAATATCATGACAGTCAGTTCCAGAAGTTACTGCGGTTGATTAATGAGAATTTGTATCTCCAGGGAAGTATTTGGAACCAGGTAGAGCTCATTTGATTTTGCCTATAGCCACATGAACTCAATGATCCCACCCCCAGCAATTTCAGTGTCACAGAGTCCTGCTGGTCCCAGATTAACCCTGACGTTATCCTGGCTAGGGCATCCATGCTGTCTTATTTCCCAACAAATCTCTCTCCACCTCAGTTACGCCTCTAGCTATTCTCTTCCACCCTTCCCCCTGAAGGTAATCCTGCCAGATCCTCAAGCCTGAATTTTCGGTTCCAGTGCCCTCTCCCCCCATGCACATAGTGCAATGTCTAATGGGGATGAAGACCCAGTGGACAGTTTCAGTGGGCATCAGGGAGGTGTGCCGAGGAGAAAGGAAGGCAAAAGGGTCACAAATCCTCACTGATCCCAAGCAACGCCCTTCCTTGCTGTCTCCCAGGGCCTTGGACTGTGCTTATAGGAGAGATATCTCTAAGACTTGTGTGGCGCCGTAGATTTGCTTGCGGCAGTGGGAGTGGCAGGTTGTCTCTCTGCAACAGGCCGGGTGGGAGATGATCCTGGAGGCACAGTCAACCTGCCATCAAAGTCGGGGACTCACCCAGCCAGAAGCTCCTTCAGGTGGCCCCATTTGCAGGGACAAAGCACTGTGTTTCATAATGATGCTGGATCACTGAGATAGACCAAAA
The DNA here is from genome assembly GCA_032595735.1 of Pelochelys cantorii. NCBI lineage: Eukaryota > Metazoa > Chordata > Testudines > Trionychidae > Pelochelys > Pelochelys cantorii. The sequence continues at coordinate 51,027,678 of CM064334.1, forward strand.
ACCCAGGTTTCCAGGGACACGTTGTTACCCAAATGCGGTTGGACCTTTCTCCTCTTGGTGCCTCTCAGTTCAGCACCCCACAGTGGCTGGGGTGAGACATAACCCTGCCAGGACAGCAGCAGTCATGTTGAAAGTCAAAGCACAGTGCCTGTGTCTATCTGCTTATGGTGCTGGGCCTGGCCAGTTTCCCATGTGTTTTACCAACCCTTCAATACCAAAGTCCAACCTCTGATAAAAACTGTGGTAACCTCAACAGTATTAAAATCATGTGTCCACATGTGAGGCCAGGTTCTGGGGTAATGACCTTTCTGTATCCTTCCATGCTTGTCAATCAACAGATCAGTAACAAGGTGGTCTCCTGCCATATAAAGTGCCTGCTACCGCATTGACTCAGGCAATACAGCACATGATCCTGTAGGGCAGGGGTGGGCAAGATACATCTTGTGGGCCACTTCCAGCCCACCAAGCCATCGGACCCCACCTGTGGACCACCCTGCCAGGACCCTCAGTCACACAACTCCTGCTCCATGTGGCTCTCTGCTCTGGAGGAAGGGGGAGGCTTTGTGTGGTCTCCCCACTCCAAGCCTAATCTTCAGCTTTTATTGGCTGGAAACAACCAACCAACAGAAGTGGAGAGATTGGCCTAGGGAATGGGGGTAGCCAAGCCTCTCCCCGCTCCCGGTTCTGAGAACCACACTGAGGGAGCAGCCTGTAGTTTCAACTGAACCATGGCTGCAGCAGGCAGGCAGCCCTGTCTGGAAGGTGCTGCAGGGCTGCTGGCCAGGAGACACTTAGGTAAGCACCTCCCAGCCAAAACCTGCCTCTGGCATCCTTCCCCATCCCACACCCCAACTCCCTCCTCCAGGTCACCATCCAAACCCTACGCACCTCCTTGCCTCAGGTCAAAACTCCCTTCCAGACCCTGCACCCCCCTCCTACACCACTCCCCAGGCCAGAATCCTCTTGTGCTCCCACACTCCCTCCTCCCTGACCTTGTACCCCAATCTCCTGACCCAGGTCACAACCACCTTTTTCACCCAAATTCCCTCTCACACCTCACACCGTCTCTTGCACCCAATTCCTTACCCCGTGCCCTCTTCTGCACCCAACCTCCATGCAACCTCACACCTCTCCACAGAAACGTACAGCCCTTGACCACTTTCCAAAATCCTGGAGTGTCCCCCCAAAAAATTATTGCCCACCCCTGCTCTAGGGTTGCCAAAGCAATGGGAGCAGTGGCTGATAACCAGCCCAGCAAAGGGCTGAGAGAAAAGAGTCCATATCTTAGCAAGAAAGAATGGGCTCATGGTTAAAACACTTCTCTCACTGTCTGGTTCTGAAACAGATGCCTGTGTAATCATGTCAGTGCCTAGTATGCTGATGTGAAGTGCCAAGCACGCTGGGGTGCTGATCTCCCCTGAGGGCTCTGAGCACATCCAGACTGAAATTATGTATTAGGATGGTTTAATAAATGTGGTGTCTCTACTACAATGTATGGGGGTACATTAAATCATAAGATGGATTTTTCTAAAATGAGGCGAAAACACACTGTGTTGTGTTTGTATGTCAAAAGCTGTACAACGCCTTCCCCACCCTAATGAAGTGGCTCCCAGGACCCCATCACACCATTTTCAAAAACTGGGGGAAACTGAAGTGTTTTGTGAGGGAAATGATTGCAAAGCACAAAGAGGACTGGAATCCCTCAGAAACCAGAGACCTCGTTGACTGTTATCTTAAGGAAGTGGCAAAGGAAAGAGAGAAAAGAATAAAGTGAACAAGAACAAAACATTTTTTAATTTTAAAAATAAGAAGTAGAACTACAGTGACAGAGATCTCCAGCTGAGTTGTCTGACCATCTGACCCTCCATTAGTTAAGTTAGAAATCTCTGGGGCTGATTCTGCAGAGCCTTTAAGCCCATGCTTTGCCTTAAGCAGGGAAAAGTAGTTAGTAGTGCTTTGTTGAATATTTGCCTGTGTTCTAGGGGCCAGACCAAAGAGCCAGTTAAAGTGCCTGGGACTCTTTCAGCGACACCAGCAGGCCTGCTGCTCAGACCTAAAATCAGCTCAGATTTTTGATTCTCAAAACTAATGTCAAAAACACTGTGTTTCTATCTAATGGTGCTGTCCTTTGAGGGGCTGTGTTTGGTCAGCTCTCACAAAGGCAGTGGAAATTCAGGGCACCCATCAGTTTGTGTACCTGAGCCTGGAATTATGTTTCCATGGCTTTGTATAATACTAATAAATATTGTTTTCGTACCTCCCACTTTATGTCTTTGTTCTTTGGCGGATGCTGACCATAGTTTCCATGAAGAAAATCTCTTATTTTCCACATTGGATCTTTTTTTTGCTGGAACTGAAACAACATCTACAACCATCCTTTGGGCTCTGCTGTATATGGCCACAAACCCAGAGATTCAAGGTAAATGGTCAAGGTTTCGGTTTCTAAGATCATAATATCTCTTGAATTTCTGCCCTTAACCCTTGCCACATCAGGTTTTTCACAGAACTCAGAATGTTGGTTTATAAACAGTCTGTGCAAAGATGCTTTCTTCCCACAGTTGCCATTTCCCCGCATTCAGAAACCCTTCCCTTTTTCCCCCTTTTTCTCCCACTCAGTTACACCTCCAGCAACTAGTGCAGAGTTAAGGAGTGCAAGCCACAGCTCCAAAAACCTTGATATAAGAGGAAGTTGGTTTTGTGAATAATGCACAGGACTGGGATTTAAGAAACCCTAATCCTAATCCAGGTTCTGCCTCAGACTTCCTGTGTGACACCAGGCACAACATTTAACACTTCCATGCCTGTAAATGTAGCTTCTTGATTTTTAAAAGGTGGACCATGGGCAATGTTCTCTTCAGCCTTCAGATGTGAGCTACAGAGGCAACAAGGGGGACCTGAGTTGAAAACCATGGCAGATTTAATCTGCTTTCTGTCGTGCAAAATAGGTGCCATCCTTGGACTCTTGGCAAGCTGCTGGAATAACCCTGTGCCTGAACAATTGGAGTGTTGCCTGACAGCAGATAAATATTCACAGGCTCAGATGTCCTTTGGGTCAGCCCAGTAATTAACTTTGCTCTTTTGAACAGGGACAAAATATGTATTGCTAATGCCTTTGCATTTGATTTTGAGAAGTGGAGTAAATGCCTCTTGCCTTCAGTGTAGGTATTAAAGGAAGTTTTCCTATTGTGCCTTAGTTACATTTAAAAATGGTTCTCATCTCCCTCCTATTGCACTAGTCTCGGGCTAATCAGCTGCAGTTTTCTTACGTATTTGTACATTCAGATCTCTTCATTGCTCACTGATACTGTTTTCAGTGCATAAAGAGAACTTTCTTAGCAATACTTTTAAAATCACTGACCTCTAAACCCTGCCCAGTTTAAGCCTGTTGTTCCATGAACATACTGTTTGTTTTCATGCCCATGATGACCTCTGCTCTTTTCCTAGAGAGAGTGCAAGCAGAGATTGACACAGTGATTGGCCAGTCTCGACAGCCAGCCCTAGGGGACAGGGACAACATGCCGTACACCAATGCAGTTGTTCACGAAGTTCAAAGGAAAAGCAACATCGTGCCTTTAAATGTGCCTAGAATGGCAACAAGGGACACAACATTGGCTGGATACCAAGTGCCAAAAGTAAGTTGGAAGGAAATGTAGTTTTCAGTCTCATCTTGGTTTAAGAACTTAATAGAGATGAGCCCAATGCAACGTCACAGACAGATACACTTTTGCCCTCAGGAGGACCCACTTCCAAATCTGAACCCATTTTGGAACCCAACCCACATACAGGGCTGCATTGTAATAATGGCCCCTATTTTTAAATATTGGGCTATAATTCCCTAACCAAAAGCTTGATACTCACATCCCCAAGCTTTAAGACAGTTGAAATCCAGATCAGAATTTTGCAGTCTGTCTTCATAAAACATGGTGTAAGTGATTTATTTTCACTGCATGAAACCCTAGTAAAGGGACTAAGAATTAGATCCAGCACAAGTTCACCACTGTGGCTATTGTTCATGAAAGGTCATCCAGGTTCTTAGATCCAGAAACTTAAAGGTATTTAGGTGCCTAACTCTTTTGGAAACCAGTGGGAGTTATTTGCCTAAATACCTTGGAGGGTCTGGGCCTTGGTGTCTGCAGATGGGAGTGGCTGATTTTTATTGACAGATGGGGAATATCTCATCTTCAGCAGCTCCAGTATTCTGGACTGCTTTCATCTCAAGCCACAGCATTTCTGACTCCACCTCACCATGCTGCTGAGCCACAATTTCTTCCCATGGAAGGGAGCAGGCTGGAATTCCTAACCGGGTTCCCGGCGTATGTTTAGCAGAAGGTCTCCTCAGGTCCTAACCTCTAGGCACATTCTTCTTCTCCACTTGTAGACTGATGCTCAGAAAAATGGGGACTCACCAAGCTTGAGGGCGGTGAGCTCATTCTGGAGCTGAGCCAGAGAGAGAACCATTCTACTAGTCGTTGGGCTGCAGGAAACCATTGCTTGTGGCGAGCTTCCATTCTCCAAACACAAAACCCTCATTAATACAACTTAAGGGAAATTTGTGTACACAGTAGCAGGAAGAGAGTGAATTGTATCTGCAAATAGCAACGAGGAGTGCAAAAAAATAACGTTAGTGCACACAAGTGTTAGTTTGCAGGAGCACTATAGATACGTTCCATACCAGTGGTGGGCAACCTGTGGTCCACTGGGGTTCTATGTGTGGCCCACAAGATATTTTGTTTATTGTTGCCCTTGTGCAGAGTTGCCAAATTATGTTGGTTTCTGTCCATATAGGATTTTTTTTCCTACTGGGATTGTTAGAGTGGCATGCACGTAAACAAGGGCACGTGAAGTGAGATATACATGCTGATTGCACACAACATTGACTGAGAGCCATACGCTGCCTCTGCATCCAATCAGAGTGCCACTATGGATGAGTCTGCAGACCCCACAAATTCTAGGTACGCCAGTGCAGTTAGCAAAACTACCCTATCCCAGGAGACCATCTTGGTTACAACAATCTTGCAGCCCACTGAGATAAATCTTGCAGCCTCCCATGTGGCCCACTAACTAGCCTAGGTTGCCCATTGCTGTTTTGTACATGTATATATGTCATACAAGACCAACAACCACCACATCCATGAAAATTTGGCTCTTAAAAAAGAAAGGTGGGTGGGTAGGTTTTGCTTCTTTTTGACTCTTTATGTTTGTAGTCCCCTTACTAAAGGGGCCTCTGTTTTATTCTGAAAAGACCCTGTGTGCTACAATCCAGACTACAATTCCCACGAGCCCTTGGGAAAAAACAGGAAGAAAGGACTCTTGTGTGGGAGATCACTCTCTCCATGTGCATGAGAAGAGAGGCCTAGAAGTCTGGGACTCTGCCTTGGAGTTTGGAACAGAAGGGGAGCCAGGCTGCTGTGGAGGAGTTTGATCCAGTCCAGGGGCTGTTAGAGGGCAGCTACAGACTGGGACTAGATGCCTTTTGGAACTGGGATTTAGCAGGCTGCTTCTGATAGGCACAGCATGAGGCAGTAAGTAACTGGGCCTTGTTGGGAAAGTGCTGCCTGGGACAGAGCTGCTGCCTAGCTTGGACCGACTCTCCACTACAGCTGCAGTTCTTCAAGCGCGCCCATGCAAGCAAGAGTCTGGGACTGTGAGTCCAGGCGTGTGCACACTCTGGGGTGGGATCAATATTGGCAATACAAAGGCTAGATATATAAGCTCCAATTATTGTTGTGCACTTTGTTAATGCTATTCATTGTTAATCTGTTAACCCCTGTTTATTTAAGTTAAGTAAAGATTGTTTATTTTAAAGTAATCTATTAGATGTATATGATGTGTAGTTGTTGTTTTGGAATTAGATCTATATTATAGCTGGAATGAGTATATTTCTGGAGGCTCTCAAGGCACACCAGTAAGTGTGTACAAGGCCAGCCAGGTGGAGGCACCGCAATTGTACATTCATTACAAGCAAGGGACTGCAGCAAGGGGGTGGATAGGGCTTTCCCCAACTAAACACCATCACCACTGGGATGCTCAGGATCTCCTTTTGGGTTAAAACCGTCAGGCACCCAGGCACACCTGTGAGTGTGACCTGCTCCCGAGTAACCCGGGGAGGAAAAAGGGAGTTACATGTTGTATAAAGGATGCCTGAGAGTTTATAATTTATACTGGTTTTTATATAAGAAATTCAATCTTGCCTACTCTGTTTTTCCTAGGAGATGCAGGAGAACTAGTAGGTCCATAGTATTGCACCTATGAAGGAAATAAACCTGCTCAGTTGAGATAGGAAGTGATTTTTAGTCAGATTATTGTCTGTTTTGTTTGTCTGATGTGATATTAACACCTGTTTAACTCAAATGCTTAAAAACAGTTGGAAGAAATGTTTTCTTTCTGCAAAGATTCACACCCCTCTCCTTCCTTTAAATCTGTGATGACTCCCATTCTGTTCTTTCTGGCTCCCCCAGAGATATTACCAGCAAAACCAAGAAAAGTCAGATTTGAGATTCAAGATGAATATAATATAAAGAACTGGGTAGAAAATTATCCTTTAAAAAATCCTGTTGGCTCTTTTGTATATATAATAAAAGATTAAAAAGAAACAACATGGTGCCTCCTTTTTCACCTCTCTGTAGGTCACAATTAAAAATAGAATAGGTGTAAATTCCTTTTATTCCTTTTTTGAGGGTACTGTTTTAGTTCTCAATTTAACATCAGTGCTGTTTGACAAGAATGAGTGGGAAACCCCTCATACTTTTAATCCTAAGCATTTTCTGGAGGATGGTCAGTTCAAGAAGAGAGAAACTTTCCTCCCATTCTCTGCAGGTGAGATGTGTATGACACTATCCATTGGCATTATAGCACCAAGTCTTGGGCTCTCTCCTTTTTCATGTTAGGCAAAAACCCACAGTGTTTATTAGTGACAGAGGCTACGTCTACACTGCAATGGTAAATCGGAAAAAGAAACACAATTTTGCATATATTTTTCTGTTTTACTGTCGAAAGAGGCTTTTCCGAAATTTGGCACGTCTGCATGCTGCCAAATTTTGGAAAAAAGTGCTCTTTCGACACATCCCTTATTCCTCATAAAATGAAGTTTACAGGGATGGCGAAAGAGTGCGTTCACTTTTTAAAAAAATTTTCTGAAAAAGCAGACACATTTCTTAGGAAAGCAGTGCAGTCTAGACACAGCCTGAGTCTCAGTGGAAAATGGAAAGCTCAGAAATGAAAATTATGAGAAGCGTTTGTGTCCCTGTCCAGCTTGCACAGTTTTTTTCAAACGGAGAGGACAGGTCATTGTTGAAAAGTGCTCTCTCCTAAAACAGGGCTAGACACAACAATAGCAACAAAGGAAATATAGTGTAGACATAACCAAAAGTAGTAGAAAGAGGAAGTAGCCTACCTTGCTTGTTGGGAATGTCAGAGTGAGGACAGGACTTGCCCTCCTCACCTTTCACTATTCCTTTTCACTTATTGGAAGAGGAAGATGATAAAAATGTTGGAGATCCCTGAAGCACCCTCCTAAAAAACAACGAACCATTAGAATATTTTACTATACAATGTGAAGGATTCTCCATCACTTTGATTCATTAAGGCCCTGATCGTACACTGTTAAGTCAATAGGAACTTTAGCATTAACTTATTTGGGCACAGGATCGGAGCCTAAATCAAACCTGGAGGATTTCAAAATGCTGTGCTCTATGATCATCACAAATTGCTGGGAATGATGCAGTGATCTCTGGGTGACATTCTATGGCCTGTTGTAGGCAGGAGGTATACCTGATGGTCTCTTCTGGCTTTAAATATCTGTGAAAAGGAAGAAAGAAAACAGAGGAGAATCAGTTTGCATACTTAATCCCATGTATGTCATTTTAATACTACTGGAGTATCAACCCCTAAACCCAGTTTGATTTAGGATACAAACTTTACAGCTAGTCCATTTTTCTCTGATGGCATAGACTTGACTCTGTCAGTTAGCCCGACATCTTTTTGGGGAAGTTCAGCTTTAAAGCCAAACTTTGTAGATCAGACTTCTCTCTGATTCTTGCTCAAAAGGCTTGCCAGTTAGGGTACATTTACACAGCAACATTATTTTGAAATAACTAGCATTATTTTGAAATAACTCAGTCCGTGTCTACATAGAAGGCAGTTATTTCAAAATAATGTTGAAATACTTTCAAGCTGGAGGACTTCTTACGCCAAGTCCTGTGACACTCATTGTACAAGGAGTAAGGGAAGTCAGTGGAAGAGTGGTCTATTTCGAAATAAGTGCCGTGTAGACACTCATCGAAATAAGGTATTTTGAAATAAGCTATGCAATTGATGTAGCTCAATTTGCATAGCTTATTTAGAGTTAAGCCCTCCTCTGTAGACGCACCCTTAGAGACTTTTGTGTTTTGCCCACATGATCAAGAGCATAAAAAAAAAGTTCTGGAAATCAAAATTTCATTCAAATATGGATTTTCTCCTGCATGTACATGAAAACTGGTGGTTCAGTGTAATTTTTGAGAAAAACAGCTAGCGCACATCTAAACTACATTCCTCTTCCAAAAGAGAAATATAAATGAGCCAGATCAAAGCGCAAATGAAGCAGGGATTTAAATATCCTGCACTTCATTTGCATAATGAGTTTCAAGCGCTTTTTCGAAAAAGGTTTTTTTTTCAAAAGAACCCCGTCCAGACAATGCACTTTTTCGACAAAGCACTTGGAACTCATTATGCAAGTGAAGCACAGGATATTTAAATCTCTGCTTCATTTGCACTTTCGATCGGGCTCATTTACATTCCTCTTTTGAAAGAGGAATGTAGTTTAGATGTGCCCCTATTTTCACCTGATACTATATTCCAAATTTAAAGAAAGAAAAAAGATTTCACGTGAAGCAGGGATTTTACAGTTTTACACAAGTCTTGTTTATACACAGGTCTATCAATACTTTCCTGCAACTTAAAAGAACATGCAATATTAGCAGTCTTTGTGTGTGTGGTTAAGTAAAGAATGAAATACTTTTTCTCTTTTTATGCAGTTTATCTATAAACTAAGAGTCAGGGCCACCCATTTCCCTTCTTTAGACATAATGCTGGCTAGATCTTTATGTGTTTAGCGGTCCATGTGTTATGTCAATGAGAAGCTAGGCCAGGGAAAGATTACATCTGACCTGTGTTATTTTAACTTTTCAATCAAGACCTAATACAGCAGTATGTAGCATAGGTGTTAGGGAAGTAAGACACCAGCTAGACCAGGTGTGGGCAATAATTTTTGCCGGGGGGCCACCCTGGAAGTGTCGGGGCTGAAACAAGAAGGAGCGGGGCTACCCCATCCCCAGATCATGGTTGGTCTGGGGGTGGGGGAGCCCCTTTGCCCCCCCTTCCCACTAGGCACCCATGCTCTGGAAGAGGCTTGGCACAGTCCCCCATCCCCAGGCCAATTAGGGCCTGGGGGCAGGGGAGCATGGGAAACCTTGCCCCCTGCCCTGCGAGCAGCACATGGCACTTTGAAGTGCCGCAGGCTCCTCGCAGGGCTGGGGCAGGGTGAAGGAAGCTTCACTCAGCTCCCCCTTCCCCAGGCCCTGATTGGCCTGAGGGTGGGGGAGTGCGCAAAGCCTCTTCTGCTCTCCCACCCGCCCTGAGAGCTGCATGTGGTGCTTCAAAGTGCCATGTGCTCCTGGCAGTGCAGGAGGAGGCTTCGTGCGCTCCCCCGCCCCCAAGCCAATTAAGACCTGGGGGCAGGAGAGCGCGCAAAGACATCTCTGCTCCTCCCCGACCCTGCAAGTAGCGTGCAGCACTTTGTAGTGCCACGTGCTGCTTGCAGGGTGGGGGCAGAGCAGAGAAGGCTTCAGGTACTCCCCCACCCCCAGACCCTAATTGGCCTGGGGGGCAGGGGAGCAGCACAGCCTCTGCAGGCCAGATCCACCCGCTTGGGGAGGCCCGTTTGCTCACCCCTGATCTAGATGTAAGCGGGGGAATGGTCCCGCTATTGTGGGGAACTTTCTTGAGTTCTATACCACCCTGGTGAAATGGACCAACGAAAGGATCTGAGTCCCCGCTCCCACTTCCTTTACTCCATGGCCTCCCTGATCCTGAGGGCTCCCCCTCCGCTCTCCTGAGTAGCAGAGTCCTCAAAACCCCAACAAGGCTGGGCCCAGGTTTCCTGGGGCTTAATCCCCGACCTTGTAGTCACTTGGGGCAGAGGCTAGAGTGTCCCCACTCCAGGGTGCTCTCATCACACTGCATGTTTTCTTGGCCCAGTGATCATTCCATAAAGTTCAAAGCAAATACAATTTATTAAACATCAACTGATTAGAGAGAAAAGAACTAAAAAAAATGAGAAAGGTTAAATGAGAACACACAGTCCTGCTCTGTAGCATGGGGACATCACAAACAGCAGTCTGCAGAGTGTAGGGACAGTTCACAGTCTCTTCTTTATAGGCCCGTTAGAGGCCCTGGATGGGCTGCAGGCTGGACACGCTTGCTCTGGCAGTGACCACACAGCCTCAAGCTCTAGGTGGTCAGACCCCTCTCCCAGTCTGGCCTGCTGGGCCTCTTGGCTGGTGATATCTCCCTGCCCAGAGCCTCTCCCCCGACTTTGCTGGTCCCAGCTGCTCACCACACCCAGCTGCAGGCTGTGCTGCTTTGCCAGTCTCCAGCTCCTTGAGTCGCTTCTCTGTCCCTTTTGGCTCTCTGATCACTGCCAGTCTGCTACTCAACACAGGGTCTGCACTCCTTGGGCTGTTTGTGCCTGGCTCTGTTGCTGCACAACTGCCTCTCCACACAGCTTGCTCTTCTTAGCTGCGTCTCAGCTCTCTCTCCTTGCTCCAAGAGACCCAGAAAAATCCCAGCTCACACGGAGGATGGGGCCTGGCCTCTTACTTTCCTCACTGGCCTGTCCAACCTGTCAATCAGGCTGAGCTGGAGTGTTGGCTGCTTTCCATTGTCTCTGGGGTCTGTCAGTCTCAGGGCCCTGATTTCTCCTGGACCCTTCCCCTTTTGATACTGGGAGCTGGCGAACCAAAAACTCCCACACAGTTTTAGTAAGGGGCTAACAGTCCCCTTACATAAACACAGAAATCATAGTTTTCTGTCAGTTAGGTATGTGATTTTTAAAAAATCAATATAAGTTAAAATATTACACCCTTTTTAGTGTAGATGCAGTTATGGGAAGGAGAATAAGTTATGCAGAAATAAGGCAGTAATGTAATGGCATAGTTAAACTATGGATCAGGCCTTCAATAGCCATGCAGACATGTGGTTGATCTTCCAAGAGTTATCAAACATCATTGTTTCTGTGATGAGAAGGAATTACCGAAGTACTGACGTAATGAATGCAAATCTTAGCATCCACAGTTATAAATAAAGGAAATTTTAGTAATGAAACCACCAAATGGTGAATCAGAAGGGGGGTGGGGACTGATGACAAAACCATCTCTTCTTCCCCACTGTTCTGCAATTGCTGCTATGGAAAATTAACACCTCATTTGTCATGAGATCTAAACTGTTCTGACAAGAACCTTTGGCTGATGTGCACAACTGTTTTCTTTTCAGGAAAGCGGGGTTGCCTTGGTGAGCAGCTGGCTAGAACAGAGCTGTTCCTGTTCTTCACCACCCTCCTTCAGAAATTCACATTCCAAGCTCCAAAGGACGGAAAGCTAAGCCTTGAGTTCACAATGGGATTTACTCTCCGCCCACTGCCATACCAAATCTGTGCGCTGTCTCAGTAGGGAAAGCCACAGCATTTTTGTCATTGGCCTATTTCTTAAAATAATTAGTATTTGCTGTGTTTGTATATAGGGCTGCATCTACAGTATCAGCCATTGGACCATTTGGGAACCTGATTTTGGAAGGGACTATAGCAGTTATGATATATCCTACCATGCTGGCATTTAGTCTTGATGTCCCTACCAAAGCAGCCTGTGTATGTACACTCAGACCAGCCTATTCATTCTTACTGCCCTGTGAATCTGGTTTTTTAAACAAAGTAAATATATTTCTTGAATGCCTTCAAAAGGAACATTTTGTTTCATTTGCAGTTTTTCACGACACAAGTTTTTTCAATAAATTTTGCTGATGTAGAAACAACAAGTTTTTTCTCACTTTTTAATGAGGCGTAGGGAGAATTTAAAGGAGAAGGTAGGATTTTTCCTACCAAAACAAAACTTAAAAATTGAAATGTCTTTCTTTGAAAAATGAAATATTTCAATCGCAATTGAAACATTTCTGCAGTCTTTTTTTAAACAATTTTTTTTTACTTAAAAACATGAACCCACTTTACCTGCATCCTGCTACCTCTGAATCTTGCTAACTAAGGGTATGTCTACATTGCACGGCTATTTCGGGATAACGGTGGTATTCCAAAATAGCTAGCCCGTGTCTACACAAGCTGCCCGTTATTTTGAAATATTTTTCACAATAACAGGCACGCTATTTCGCCATTCCGGTAAGCCTCATTTCATGAGGGATAAGGGATGGCTTGAAATAGCATGTTATTTTGAAATTTGGCGCTGTATAGATGTGCCAAATTAAAAAATAAGGTATTTCAAAATAGTTTCGAAATATGATATGCAATTTGCATAGTGCAAATTGTATATCTTATTTTGAGTTTAGGGTGCTATGTGGATACACCCTAACACACTTCTCTTGACCATTGTGATCTTTGATGAGAACTCAGCGTGACGGACCAAGCCAGGTCTGGGCACGGCTGACGGCGTCCGGTCAGGGCGAATTGCTCAAAACCAGGGCTGCTTACAGCCCTAGAATGGAGACCTTTCCCAAGCAGCCCACAAACCAGTCACACCAAGTGCTCCAGCTGCCAATCCGACCAGCAGGAAGCCTCACGAGCAAAAGTCCCTCTGTGAAGCCCACACTTTAGTCCAGGGGTGGGCAAGATACATCTCACAGGCCGCTTCCATCCCGCCAAGTCACCGGATCCAGCTCGCAGACCATTCTGCAGGGACCCTCAGTCACACGGTAGCTGCTGTTTTAAGTGGAGCACTGCTCTGTGTTAGGGATGTTACATTTAGAATATTTGGCTATTTGAATAGTCGATACAATTTGCATTGACTATTCGATTAGTGAATAAGGGCCCCTCCACCTCTGAAGTGTAGCAACAGACCAAGGGCTGTTGCTACACTTGAATGGCAAAAGTGCTTCTTGGAACATGGGGCCAGCTGGGCACTTAACCAGTGTAGTGGTCAATTGCGGAAGAACTTTGTACGTGCTAGTTTAGGGGTGGTGAGGTCTGCATTCTCCCCCCCTCCCCTTTTTCCCTACTACTGATGAGCCAGAAGCAAGTCTTTGAGGACATACGCCATTTAAGATAAGCATTGTTGCCAGTATAGCAAGAACAAGTAGAACTAGATGAGAACCAGATCGATAACTAACAGCTAAGCCCTACATCAGCACGTAATGAGTAACCCCTGGAAATTCCCATACTGCCAAACAAGGCAGGAAAACTGTATTTAAGGCTGCCTCAGAGCCTAGCAAATTGGACTTCACCGATGGGCTTTGGGTACCGGCACCTCGGAAGCTGAGACAACCTCCCACTTCGTCCGCAGCCTACCCGGGGTCCCAGGCTTGCAGGAAGGGACGTAAGATATGCCGCTTCATTGTTATAGTGTGCTTCCATTTATGGGGCACAGCTATTAGCTGTCAGGAAATAAACTATTTGGCTGTGTCTAGACTGGCCAGTTTTTCCGCAAAAGCAGCCGCTTTTGCGCAAAAACTTGCCAGCTGTCTACACTGGCCGCTTGAATTTGTGCAAGAGCACTGACGTTCTAATGTAAGAAATCAGTGCTTCTTGCGCAAATACTTTGATGCTCCCGTTTGGGCAAAAATCCTTTTGCACAAAACCTTTTGCGCAAAAGGGCCAGTGTAGACAGCTCAGTTTTGTTTTGCGCAAAAAAGCCCCGATGGCTAAAATGGCGATCGGGGCTTTCTTGCGCAAAAGCGTCCGTGGCCAATCTAGACACGCTTTTGCGCAAAAAGTGCTTTTGCACAAAAGCGTCCGTGCCAATCTAGACGCTCTCTTCCTCAAATACTTTTAACGGAAAACTTTTCCATTTAAAGCATTTGCGCAAATTCATGCCAGGCTAGATGCAGCCCTTGTGTTTGACAGATACCTGTGTGGCGTATTTTGTACCTTGAGAGCCCAGTGTCGGACCTGAGACTTACTCTGGCCGGCTACTACCAGTCCCTCACAGACCATGTGCTCCCCCCGGCATTTCAAAGCGGCAGCACCGTATGGAGCCCAGAATCAGCGGGGGAGTACCCAGCTGAACCTGGGCTCCACGCAGCGCTGCCACTTTGAAATGCCGCATGCAGCCTGGGGCCAGCAGGGAATTTGGGCTACACGTGGTGTTTGAAAGCAGCAGACCCTGGGTTCCATGCGACGCTGCCGCTTTGAAGCTTCCCCTCTTCTTTCCCACCCCCTGGCTGCCTCTTAATGATAGAGGCAGCAAGGGGTGGGGGAAGCAACTGGTTGACTAGTCGACTAGTTCACATCCCTACTCCATGTGGCTCTGTCCTCTGGAGGGAGGGGGAAGCTTCATGTGGTCTCCCCACCCCCAGCCCAATTCTCAGTTTCCATAAGCTGGGAACAAGCAGTGAAAAGGAGTTGAGAGATTGGCCCAGGGGACGGGGGAAGCAGAAGCCTCTCTCCTCTCTTGGGGCTGGGAGTCACATGGAGGGAGCACCCTGCAGTTTCAAGTGGTCTGGGGCTGCATCAGGCAGGGAGCCCAGCCTGCCTTGGTGGTGCTACAGGGCTGCTGGCCAGCAGATGCGTAGGTAAGTGCCTCCCAGCCAAAGCTTGCCTCAGGGACCCCTGTGCCCCCTGCACCACAACTCCCTCCCCCAGGTCACCATCCAAACCCTCTGCTCCTTCCTGCCCCAGGTCATAACTCCCTCACAGACCATACCCCCTCCTACACCTCTTCCCCAGGCCAGAAGCCTCTCCCGCATCCAGACTCCCTCCCTGACCTTACAAACCAATCCCCTGACCCAGGTCACAACCCCTCCTTCACCCAAACTCCCTCTCAGATCTCACACTGTCTCCTGCACCCCAGTCCCATACTCTATGTGCCCTTCTGCACCCAACCTCCATCCTAGACCCCCACAGAAAAATGAAGCCCTTGACCACTATGCAACATCTAGGAGTGGCCCCCCACCAAAAGTTATGCCCACTCCTGTTAATAGAGAATGGGGGAGACGAGAACGGTGTTTTCAAAACACACTGTAAGAAGATCTTTTGCCTTCCTGACTACTAGATTTGTAGACAATCTGGTTCTACTAGATATTTTTCACAATAGAAAAAGGGGGAGGAGAGAATCTGTAAATGTTTTTTTTTAAAACAGCTTGGTGAAAATGAGAAATAAGAACTAAGGAGGAAAAATTTGACAGATCTTTGCTGATGAGTTTAAGGAAGCACAAGGGGGAACTTAGCAGAGTTTCTGGGTTAAGACTCTGGCACGGGAAGCTCTTGTGTACCTGTTTGAGGTTGTTTTGATCTGGCTTATAACCTTTGTCCTCCTTTGGCACCAGCAGCAGAAGGGGGGCGGCTGTGCCCGCTGCAACAGGGTTTCCCTCTGCCCCGTCACACTTCCCTCTTGCAGCTGCTGGTGCACACCTGGCCGGGGAAGATGCCGCTGCAGGCTGCCCCTGGGTTACTGTGGCTCTGGCAGATTGTGCCCTTTCAGACACTGGCCGTGTTCTTGGGCCTGTTCCTGCTGATTTCTGATGTCATGAAAAGGAGACGACCGAGGAATTTCCCTCCGGGACCTTTGCTCCTGCCCTTTCTGGGCAACCTACTCCACATGGATGTCAAACAGCCTCATATCGCCATTCAGAAGGTAAGCGGGGGAGGGGAGCAAGCACAGGGAGTGATGTCTGCAAGAGTGCTGGAGACACTGGGTCAGGCCCTCAGCTGTGCCTGAGGAATGTATGGCACAGCTCATGGCAGCAGCTTTCTGCACTGCCAGGATCTCAGGGTTGTTCTGAATTGCACCAGTTACTAGCTGTCCCATGCGCAGTTCCAGACACCTGCTATCCAGGATCACCAGAGCACAGGGAAACCTCTGGTCATGCTCCTTTTCCCTCTGTCATGTGTCTGGGATATTAGATACGAGAGGAGTCAGTAAACACTAAAGATAAACTAGATCTCTAACTTTATTATACACAGAAAAGGAAAGGAAAGAAATGCAGAGTTACATAAATTCATTCCAATGAATGGGATAGGTAGCACAGACAATACAATAACACCTACACCTAGGACAGTGCACAAGATATTTAACTTTACAGATATAAGCATACGTGTACTTATTGCTATAAATCACACACAGTTCCACAGTTAGCAACTTACAATTTTCCGACAGAAGGTCGTGGCCTCTTTCTTTCTCCATGCATAGAGGCGTCCACAATGCATTTGCCAGTAGGAACAGGCACCAACTTCTTTATTGCAGTGAGTAAGGTAGTGGAGACTCCTTACCTCATCCCTTCCACCAATTATGTGTTCTACACCTATATTTATACTTGACTTGGTCGTTCTAATCATCTCTGCTAATCGATTATGTATTGGTAATACGTGTTGTATAAGGCACCTCTTATGCTCATGTTTGGAGTACATTTTGCCATGCAGGATATTGCTAAAACTATATGCGCAATTAACAGTTTCATGGCTGTACTCTGTAATTTTTGCTTACCAGAAGAAAAGTACCAGTACAAGGCTGCTTATCCTGTGTGTTTTTGATGTGTTCTCCCTGTACCAAGCTTAATCTGCATTGTTATGCAAAACAATTCCTGACTCTCACAGCTCCCCTATTAACCCAAGCCTTGCCTGCATGCTTTGGGCACACCAGACTTGAACCAGGTGTGGGGTTTGCTTTTCAGGGGTCTGCACTGTAGTCGAGGCAGACATTATTGTTGAGGCAGGGCTGTTCAGGCTTCCCTACACCTTCAGCGATGTGCTGAAGGTGGGGGTCCCACCTGTGGATTCCTTTTCATGGGGGGGTGTTAAGAAGTGGGCTTTGAACTAATCACGTAGTCGATAGAATTTTTATCAACTAGATGATTAATCGACAAGAGAAGGCACTTAGTCCTAGCTCACACCAGGTCCGGGAGCTACTCCCACTCAGCAGTTCTGCAGTTGATTTGTAGTAAGAGCCGGGCGGGCTCCTATACATTTAAACTGCAGAGCAGCAGCGAGGTTTGCTCCTGGTGCCAGTATGAGCTGGAACTGAGCCAGGCTTGCTCAGTCCCGGCTCATGCTGGATCCAGCAGTCTCAGTCTGCTGGGTGTCCCAGTGGGGAGCTAGGATGCCCAATGGGCAGGGGCTGCTGCCAGATCAGCCTCTGCCCAAAGCCAGCCCAGGCCTCTGAGGATCGGAGCTGCTTCATGGCACCAGTCCCTGTCTGCGGGGGATCCCAGCGGGACAGGGGCTGCTGCCCGAACAGCCTCTACCTGTGTCAAGCCTGAGCCCACCATGGGCAGAGACTGCTTTGCAGCAGCCTCTCTTTCCCTTTCCCTCTCCCCATCCCCTGCGCTTCTGCCTCTGATAGATGGAGTCGGGGGAGAGGGTGGGGGGCAAGGCAATACAGCGGAGATGGTACTGAGCGGAACTGGCTTTCAAGCCCGTTCCTCCAGCACCAGCTCCTGTACCTGCCCCCCCATTTGTTGCCTGTTGCAAGGGTGGGAGCAATGCAAGTAGTTGACTACCCAACAAGCCCAGGCTTTTCGGATAGTTGACTAGACAACTATTCGCTTACATCCCTACTTTCCACATGGAAATCTTCAGAAGATAGGACCTTCCAGGCATATGTCTGCTTTCTGCTGGGGGCACAGTTTAAATTAGACTTGATGAGCTTATGAATTCAGGCCTGATTACATGTGGGTGGCAGTGTCTGAGGGAGTGCACAGTGCCCCATGGCGAGGAGGCAGCCAGTGGGGAGTTGTGACTATACAGGAGGCTTGTACTGTGTGCAGGAGGTTGGGCAGTTTGATGAGCAGGCCCATAAAGATTTGCCAGGTGAGAAGAGGCTCATAAAAAGTTACCAAGTATAGAAAGACTGAGACGTGGAAGGGACCCGTGTAGGTATGAGGCTGGTGCTCATCAGGATTGGAGGAGCTCACAAGGAACTAGATGGGGCAGGAGCTTGCAAGAATTACAAGGAGTCTTCAGTGACAATGCAAAACAGCTTGCAGGAATTTAGTTACGGGGTTTTGAATGAGTTTCCCAACAATGAAGAGTTAGTAAAAACTTGTAAGGCACATGGGGAGTTGGGCCAGAGATGGAACCTCCCTGGCAAGCAAGGAAGGATGTGATTCAGAGGGAGGTAATCAGAGTTAGAAAGTAAATTATGAAGCCTAAAGGAGTTTAGAACATTATTTGTGAGTGTCATCTTCTTTCAAGGACTAGAATGGGTTCCCTTCACATAAACTCTGTGGAAGCCAGTAATTTTTTTTGTGCAGCTTTCAGCCACACCCTCTGAGTGCCCCAGGGAGCTAGGTAGTGTATTATGAGGTGAGTGTAGGCTTCTGACGGAACAGGAGGGGGTTTTGTTTAAACCAGTATGTTTGATTTTTTTCACTATATTGGAACAAAGTATCTGCAGTCTATAATGCGACCAGCCAGGAACATGTCTGCTCTGTTAACCACAGAGTAGGCCAATTGTCAATAGCAATTATTTATATATAAAAAAAAAAAACCTCTTAAAAAACAATGAATAGTCTAGCAGCTTAAAGAGAAAACATGAAGATGGTATCATGAGCTTTCGTGGGCACGACCCACTTTTTCAGCTGACACATTATTACTATTATTATTATTATTTATTTATTATTATTATTTTATTTACAGGTAGGCCTGTTTTATTTTGACATCCCATAGGAAAAGACACAGAGCAGCCATTGTCCTTAGATATGCTTGTTTTACTGTTGTCTCATTCCCCTCCCCATTTATATGCTTCATTCCGTTGTTCTATCCTGTTGTGAGCTCTCAGGGTATGTCTACACTACCACCCTAGTTCGAACTAGGGTGGCTAATGTAGGCATTCGAAGTTGCAAATGAAGCCCGGGATTTAAATATCCCGGGCTTCATTTGCATCTTTCCGGGTGCCGCCATTTTAAAAAGTCCCCTAGTCCGAACTCCGTGCCCGGGGCTACACGCGGCACGGAGTAGGTAGTTCGAATTAGGTTCTCTAATTCGAACTACCGGTACACCTCGTTCCACGCTTGCTCTTGCAGTGACCACACGGCCTTAGGCTCTAGGTGGCAGGACCCCTCTCCCAGTCTGGCCTGCAGGGCCTCTTGGCTGGTGGTGTCTCCCACCACACCCAGCTGCAGGCTGTGCTGCTTTGCCAGTCTCCAGCTCCCTGTATTGTTTCTCTGTCCCCTTTGGCTCTCTGATCACTGCCAGTCTGCTGCTCAACACAGGGCCTGCGCTCCTTGGGCTGTGTGTGCCTGGCTCTGTTGCTGCACGACTGCCTCTCCACACAGCTTGCTCCTCTTAGCTCTCTTTTCTTGCTCCGAGAGACCCAGAAAAATCCCAGCTCACACGGAGGACGGGGCCTGGCCTCTTACTTTCCTCACTGGGCTGTCCAACCTGTCAATCAGGCCGAGCTGGAGTGTTGGCTGCTTTCCATTGTCTCTGGGGTCTGTCAGTCTCAGGGCCCTGATTTCTCCTGGACCCTTCCCCTTTTGATACTGGGAGCTGGCAAACCAAAAACTCCCACAGAGTTTTAGTAAGGGGCTAACAGTCCCCTTACATTTGAACAGCCAGGCCCTTCAGTGCTATTGTAATACAAATTAGTAGGAGTAGCAGTACGATAATAAAAGTAAGAAGTCATCACATGGGCTCTAGTTCTGGTTATCATACAAAATAAACATGAATTAATGCACATGCTCTAATTTTTCCAGCTTGCTGAAAAATATGGCAACATTTTCAGCATGCAGTTGGGTAACCTGACTTTTGTGATTGTAAATGGATTCCAGCTGGTGAAGGAAGTGCTTGTCCATCAGGGCGATGACTTTCTTGATCGCCCACAATTTCCTCTTATCCATGAAATCTTCAAGACATTTGGTGAGTTTTTCTTCCAGCATTTCTCACGTACCGTTTCTAAAAATGAAGGCCCTGATCCTGCAAATGGGTTACACTTTATGCGTATGAACTGAAGTCTGTGCTACAGTAATAACTTACGACCAGATCCTCAGAGGTATTTAGGTGTCTATCACAGAGCTGATATGCCAATCGCTCTTTCGGGGTTGGAGTTAGGCTGCGTTCTAGCCTGTGGTTGTCTCTCTAGGGATGCCCCCAGTCTCGGGGCTGCATGGCCCTGTCGCCTAAGTCAGTGATATGATGCCTGCAATATGGACCCCTGCCATCAGGACAGTGCAGCATAGAGGCCAGAGTCAATAGTGTTAGTAAGCCAGGCCACAAGTTTTGAGGTGATGGGGTGGGAACCATGCCTGCTCTCTCCACCAGATTCTGAACCCAAGGCAGGATTCCTACCAAATCTCACTGAGCTTGTCTCTAGTTCTTCATCACCAAGTTTCCCTGATTACATTCTACCCGACTCTTTGCAGTTCACTATTTCTGGGTCTCCACAGTATCTCCCTTCTCTGTGGCATCTCAAGTCTGTGTGTAGGGGTCCATCTCCGGCTATCTAGGCTCCACATCCTGCACCGAGGGCAGTTCTCCCACAGGAGTCAAGAGGACACCTCCTTCCTCATCAGCCCAGACTGAGCTGTTCTGCTGCCTTTTATAGCCTGTCTCCAGCTGGAGCATGCCCAGTGGAGCTGAGGGGGTGTGGCCTCCTCAGCCAAGAGAGAAAGGTTAACCCCTGCTATACCAGTGCAGGGTTGATACACCCCATCCCAATGCCTGACTACTAGTGAAATCAATTGAAGTTAGACACCTAAATACCTTTGAGAATCTGGGCCTTAATAACTTGACTTGATTTTGCAAATATTTACACATGTTCTCATATCTCTTTGACCTCTCATGTTCACATCCCAACTGCCATAGCCCCGGTGGCAGCAACAGCAGATGGTGGCATATAGAATGAACTTCCATCCTGCATGGTCCCTTGAAAGTTTTCCTTCACCAAGAGTCAGTACTGGAAGGATTAGGCTTCTGAAATCCCTCAAAATTACATATCATTCACTGTTGGCATGCAGGCTACTTTCTTCAATCTCAGCTCTATACACTTTCTGGAAAAGTGTAGCTTCTGTATGTCAGCCATGACCCCACTTTTAGAGAGCCCAGGCACTCTGATATACTAATGATGAGCATGGGGAACAGAAAAGAACAGAAGAGAATATCTTGTGGAAAAATAACCAGGCCTCAATTAAACTTGAAAAGGGAGAGTATTAAAGTAATGACCATTACAATACACCAGTTGTCATTTTTCACCCCAGGATTAGTAATCTCCAATGGACACAGCTGGAAACAACAAAGAAGATTTGCTTTATCAACTCTAAGAAACTTTGGCCTGGGGAAGAGGAGCTTAGAAGAACGCATACAGGAGGAGAACAGATCCCTCACAGAGGCATTTGAGGAAGAAAAAGGTGAGAATGAGAGAGAATGACACACGAAGTGTTCTATCAAAAATTGTAGCCACGAATGTGAAATAACTGAGATTTGCCTGAAATATGAAATTAAATCCAGATCTCTTCTAGCGCTCATTTAAGATGAGGGATTTGGTTTAGCCCATTACACACACGTGCACCTTGCTGTCATCCAGATCTGTATACAGATTTAAAAGTTTGGTGGTTTTTGGATTTCATGTTTTTAGATCTGTCAGTAATGACACAGAGGGTATGTCTAGACTACATGCCTCTGTCGCCAGTGGCATGTAAATTAGACTACCCGACATAGTCAATGAACCTGGGATTTAAATATCCCCGGCTTCATTAAAATAAACATGGCCGCCACACTGTGCCGGCTCAGCTGATTGTCGGCACAGCGCGCGAGTCAAGACGCAGATTGGTCGACGAGGGAAGCTTTTGTCGACCGCTCCCTTATGCCTCGTGGCCATTTTTATTTTAATGAAGCTGGGGATATTTAAATCCCGGCTTCACTGATTATGTCGGGTAGTCTAATTTACATGCCTCTGGCGACAGAGGCATGTAGTCTAGACATACCCTAACTGCTGAGTTGTCAGCTTCTCTTCAGCCTCCAGGTAGCCACACAGATTTGCAAACTGTCTCACAAAAGTGTTCATTGCCAAGATTAATGACTAGGGAGAGAAAGTGGTTCATAATAACAAATGTGTAGAACTTCCCTACGCTATAACAAAGGCAGAGACCTGTGTGGAAATGTACAAATGTCTCTATGCAGAGAAAAAACTGACTTTAAGTGGCAGTTCTGCTGCATGCAGCAAAAGGCAGCTCATTCCATCTACATGTTTAACAGTTTTGTTAATACTCGTGACAATGCAGCGAACATTGCTGAAGGGATGTGTCTGAGCGTGTGCGGGGGAGTGTGATAGATGCACATGTTGAGAATGGATTTCGTACACATCAAATAGTTTAGCCTGTCAACAACTTCCTTCCCCTTTTCTACAAAAGCCAGAAGAACCCCAATTTCTCCCTTTTTCTCTTCCAGGGCAACCTTTTGACCCTCATTTTAAAATTAACAATGCTGTTTCCAACATTATCTGTTCCATCACATTCGGGGACCGGTTTGAATATCATGACAGTCAGTTCCAGAAGTTACTGCGGTTGATTGATGAGAATTTGTATCTCCAGGGAAGTATTTGGGACCAGGTAGATCTCATTTGATTTTGCCTTTAACCACATGAACGCAATGGCCACACCCTCAATAGTTTCAACATCACAGAGTCCTATTGGTCCCAGATTAACCCTTACATTATCCTGGCTAGGGCATCCATGCTGTCCTATTTCCCAACAAATCTCTCTCCACCTCAATTCCCCCTCTAGCTAATCTCTTCCACCCTGCCCCCCTGAAGGTAATCCTGCCAGATCCTCTAGCCAGAATTTTCGGTACCAGTGACCCCTCCCCCAAGCACATAGTGTGATGTCTAATGGGGATGAAGACACAGTGGACTGTTTTATTGGGCATCAGGGAGGTGTGCCTCGGAGAAAGGAAGGCAAAAGGGTCACAAACCCTCACTGTTGCCAAGCAATGCCCTTTGTGGCTGTCTCCCAGTGCCTTGGACTCTGCTCAGGGGAGAGATATCTCAAAGATTTGCGTGGCGCCATAGATTTGCTGGATCGTCTTGTGGCAGCAGGGGTGGCAGGGTGTCTCTATGCAACAGGCTGGGTAGGAGATGATCCTGGAGGCACAGTCAACCTGCCATCAAAGTCAGGGACTCACCCAGCCAGCAGCTCCTTCAGGTGGCCCTATTTGCAGGGACAAAGCACTGTGTTTCATAATGATGCTGGATCACTGAGATAGACCAAAACCCCAGGTTTCCAGGGACACGTTGTTACCCAAGTGAGGTTGGACCTTTCACTTGTTGTTTCCTCTCAGTTCAGCACCACACAGTGGCGGGGGTGAGACATAACCCTGCCAGGACAGCAGCAGTCATGTTGAGAGGCAAAGCATAGTGCCTGTGTCCATCTACTCATGGTGCTGGGCCTTGGCAGTTTCCCATGTGTTTTACAAATCCTTCTGGTATGTCTACACTAGCCACCCTAGTTCAAACTAGGGTGGCTAATGTAGTCATTCGAACTTGGAAATGAAGGCCGGGATTAACATATCCTGGGCTTTATTTGCATGTTTCCGGGCGCCGCCATTTTTAAACGCCCGGTAGTTCGAACTCCCTGCCCGTGGCTACACGCGGCACGGGCTAGGTAGTTCGAATTAAAGCCCCTAATTCGGACTACCGTTACTCCTCATTGCAGTAGTTGCTATTTGAAGAGGAGAACTACTCCATGTGGCTCTCTGCTCTGAAGGAAGGGGGAGGTTTTGTGTGGTCTCCCCACCCCTGCCCAATCATCACCTTCTATTGGCTGGAAACAACCAGTCAATAGAAAAGAGAGAGAATCGCCTGGGCGACGGGGGCAGAGCAACCCTCTCCCCCCTTCTGGAGCTGAGAGCCACATGGAGGGAGCAGCCTGCAGTTTTAAGTGTGCTGGGGCTGCAGCAGGCAGGCAGCCCAGCCTGCCTAGGAACTGCTGCAGGGCTGCTGGCTGGGAGACACTTAGGTAATCACCTCCCAGCCAAAGCCTGCCTCTGGCATCCCTTCCCTTCACGCACCCCAGCTCCCTCCTCCAGGTCACCGTCCAAACCCTACGCACCTCCTTGCCTCAGGTCAAAACTCCCTTCCAGACCCTGCACCCCCCTCCTACACCACTCCCCAGGCCAGAATCCTCTCATGCTCCCACACTGTCTCCCTGACCTTATACCCCAATCCCCTGACCCAGGTCACAACCCCCTCTTTCACCCAAATTCCCTCTCAGACCTCACACCATCTCTTGCACCCCCAATTCCTTACCCTGTGCACCTTTCTGCACCCAAGCTCCATCCTAGACCTCGCACCCATCCACGGAAAAGTGCAGCCTTGGACCACTTTCAAAAATCCTGGACTGGCCCCCCCCACCAAAAATTATTGCCCACCCCTGCTCTCGGGTTACCAAAGCAATGGGAGCAGTGGCTGATAACCAGCCCAGCAGAGGGCTGAGAGAAAAGAGTCCATATCTTAGCAAGAAAGAATGGGCTGGTGGTTAAAACACTGCTCTCACTGTCTGGCTCTGAAACAGATTGCCTGTGCAATCGTGGCCAAGTCACTTAATCTCTCGCTGCTTCAATTCTCGCTATGTAAAATGACACTAATTCATCCTTTCTTCCACCCTTTGTTTGTTCTGCCTCTTTGGATTCTAGGCTGCTCAGGTCAGAGACTGTCTGGTATGAAGATATGAAGTGCCTAGCACGCTGGGGTACTGATCTCCCCTGAGGGCTCTGAGCACATCCATAATGCAATTATGTATTCGGGTGGTTAAATAAATGTGGTGTCTCCAGTAGAATACATGGGGGTACATTAAATCATCAGATGGATTATTCTAAAATGAGGTGAAAACACACTGAGTTCTGTTTGTATGTCAAAAGCTGTACAACGCCTTCCCCACCCTAATGAAGTGGATCCCAGGACCCCATCACACCATTTTCAAAAACTGGGAGAAACTGAAGTGTTTTGTGAGGGAAATGATTGCAAAGCACAAAGAGGACTGGAATCCCTCAGAAACCAGAGACTTCATTGACTGTTATCTGAAGGAAATGGCAAAGGTAAGAGACCAGAGAAAAAGGCGAACAGGAACAATCCACTTCTTTATTTTAAAAATTAGTAGTAGAAGAACAGTGACAGAGATCTCCAACTGAGCTGTCTGAGCATCTGAGCCTCCATTAGTTAAGTTAGAAATCTCAGGGGCTGATTCTGCAGAGCCTTTAAGCCCATGCTTTGCCTTAAGCAGGGAAGAGTAGGCTCACTGAAGTCAGTAGGCCTACTCTCATGCTTGAGTGCTTTGCTGAATTAGGGCCTAAAAATTGTAAGGGTTTGCCTGTGTTCTAGGGGCCAGACCAAAAAGCCAGTTAAAGTGCCTGGGACTCTTTCAGCGACACCAGCAGGCCTTGTGCTCAGCCCTAAAATCAGCTCAAACTTTTCATTCTCAAAAATTATTCCCAAAGCACAGTGTTTCTATGTAATGGTGCTGTCCTTTGAGGGGCTGTGTTTGCTCAGCTCTCACAAAGGCAGTGGAAATGGAGGGCACCCAGCGGTTTGCATACCTGAGCCTGGCATGATGTTTACCTGTCTTTGTATAATTTTAATACCTCCCACTTTATGTCTTTGTTCTAAGGTCGATGCTGACCCTAGTTTCCATGAAGAAAATCTCTTATTTTCCACATTGGATCTTTTTTTTGCTGGAACTGAGACAACATCTACAACCATCCGCTGGGCTCTGCTGTACATGGCCACAAATCCAGAGATTCAAAGTAAATGGACATGGTTTATTTCTTAATATCTCTTGAATTTCTGCCCTTAACCCTTGCCGCTTGAAGTTTTTCAGAGAATTCAGAATATTGTTTTATTAACAGTCTGTGCAAAGGTGCTTTCTTCCCATAGTTGCCATTTCCCCGCATTCAGAAACCCTTTCCTGCTTTTCCATTTTTCTGCCCATTAGTTACACCTCCAGCTACTAGAACAGAGCTAAGGACTGGAAACCATAGCTGTAACAACCTTGATGTAAGCGGAAGCGGTCTTTGTGGGTAATGCATAGGACTGGGATTCAAGACACCCAAATCCTTGTCCAGATTCTGCCTCAGACTTCCTGTGTGACACTGGGTGCATCATTTTACCCCTCCATGCCTGTAAATGTAACTTGTGTATTTTCCAAAGGTGGACCATGGGCAATGTCCTCTTCAGCCTTCAGATGTGAGCTACAGAGGCAACAAGGGGGCCTTTGCTGAAAATAATGGCAGATTTAACCTGCTTCCTGTCATGCAAAATAGGTGCGATCCTTGGACTCTTGGCAAGCTATTGGATTGACCCTGTGCCTGAACAATTGGAGAATGTTGCCTGACCGAGAAAAACAGCACATAAATATTTTCAGGCTCAGATGTCCCTTAGGTCAGCCCAGTAATTGACTCTGCTCTTTTGTATTGATAATGCCTTTACATTTGATTTAGAGAAGTGGAGTAAATAAATGCTTCTTGCATTCTGTGTGGGTATTAAAGGAGGTTTTCCTATTGTGACTTAGTTACACTTAAAAATGCTTCTCATCTCCCTCCCATTGCATTAGTCTCTGGCTAATCAGCTGCAATTTTCTTATGTATTTGTATGTTTAGATCTCTACGTTGCTCACTGATACTGTTTTCAAAGCGTAAACAGAGTTTTCTTACGAATACCTTAAATCAAAGAACTCTGAACCCTGCCCAGTTTAAACCTGTTGTTCCATGAGCATACTGTTTGTTTTCATACCCATGATGAACTTTGCTCTTTTCCTAGAGAGAGTGCAAGCAGAGATTGACACAGTGATTGGCCAGTCTCGACAGCCAGCCCTAGGGGACAGGGACAACATGCCGTACACCAATGCAGTTATTCACGAAGTGCAAAGGATAAGCAACATCGTGCCTTTAAATGTGCCTAGAATGGCAACAAGGGACACAACACTGGCTGGATACCAAGTGCCAAAAGTAAGCTGGAAAGAAATGTATCTTTCATTTCTCATCTTGGTTTAAGAACTTAATAGAGATGAGCCCAACCCAATGTCACAGACAGATACACCTTTGCCCTGAGGAAGACCCAGTTTCAAATCTGTACCTATTTTGGGAAGCAACCAAGATACAGAGCAGCATTTTAAAATATCGGGCTATAATTCCCAAACCAAAATCTTGATACTCACATTCCCAAGCTTTGAGACAGTTGAAATCCCAATCAGAATTTTGCAGTCTTCATAAAACATGGTGTAAGTGATTTATATTAACTGCATGAAACCCTAGTAAAGGGACTAGGAATTACGTCCAGCACAAGTTCACCACTGTGGCTGTTGCTCAAGAAAGGTCATCCAGGCTCTAGGACCCAGAAAGCTTAAATGTATTTGAGCACCTAAGTGTTCTGGAAACCAGTGGGAGTTACGTGCCTAAATACCTTAGAGGGTCTGGGCCTTGGTGTTTGGAGATGGGAGTGGCTGATTTGTATTTACAGGTGGGGAATATCTCATCTTCAGCAGCTCCAGAATTCTGAATTGCTTTTGTCTCAAGCCACAGCATTTCTGACTCCACCTCGCCATGCCGCTGAGCCGCAATTTCTCCCCATGGAAAGGAGCAGGCTGGAATTTCTAACTCAGTTCCCAGCATTAGGGTCTCCTCAGGTCCTAACCTCTGGACACATTCTTCTTCTCCAGCTTGTAGACTGATGCTCAGAAAAATTGGGACATACCCAAGCTCAAGGGCATTCCGGAGTTGAGCCAGGCAGAGAACCATTCTACCGGTCAGGAGGCCGCAGGAAACCATTCCATTCTCCCGACACAAACCTCTCATTAATACAACTTAAAGGAAATGTGTACACAATAGCAGGAGGAAAGTGCATTGTATTATCCATATAGTTTTTTTCCTCCTGGGATTGCTAAAGTGACATGCACATAAAGTAAGGGCAGACGAAGTGAGATGTACATGCTGATTGCACACAACATTGACCGAGAGCCATATGCTGTCTCTGCATCCAATCAGAGTACCACTATGGATGCTTTGGCACACCCCACAAATTCTAGGTAAACCAGTGCAGTTAGCAAAATTCCCCTATCCCAGGAGACCATCTTGGTTACAACAACCTTGGAGCCCACTGAGATGAAGGAGGCCCTCTCATGTGGCCCACTAATTAGCCTAGGTTGCCCATTGCTGTTCTGTGCATATAAACGTCATGTAAGCCCAACAACCAGCACATTCATGAAAATTTAGCTCTTAAAAAAGAAAGGTGGGTGGGTGGGTTTTGCTCCTCTTTGACTCTTTATGTTGTATAAAGAATGCCTGAGAGTATTTAACTTTTTTGGATTGGTTTTTATATAAAAAATTCAATCCTGCCTACCGTGTTTTTCCTAGGAAATGCATGAGAACTAGTAGGCCTATAGCATTGCACCTATGAAGGAAATGTACCTGCTCAGTTGAGATGGGAAGTGATTTTTAGTCAGGCTATTCTCTGTTTTGTTTGTCTGATGTGACATTAATACCTGTTTAACTCCAATACTTAAAAATGCTTAAAAACAGTTGGAAGAAATGTTCTCTTTTGTCAAAGATTAACACTCCACGCCTTCCTTTAAATATGTGCTATCTGCCATTCTGTTCATTCTGGCTTCTCCAGAAATACTACTAGCAAAACTAGAGAAAATCAAATTTGAGATTTGAGATAAATATAAGGTAAAGAACTGGCTGGAAAATTATCCTTTAAAAAATCCTGTTGTCCCTTCTCTGTATATCATAAAAGATTAAAAAGAAACAACATTGAGCCTTCTTTTTCACTCTTTGTTGCTCACAATTAAAAATGGAATCAGGGAAGCTGTAAATTCCTTTTGTTCTCTTTTTTTAGGGTACTGTTTTGGTTCCCAATTTGACATCAGTGCTGTTTGACAAGAATGAGTGGGAAACCCCTCATACTTTTAATCCTAAGCATTTTCTGGAGGATGGTCAATTCAAGAAAAGGGAAACTTTCCTCCCATTCTCTGCAGGTGAGACGTGTCTGACACTCTCCATTAGCAATATAGCACCAAGTCTTAGGCCTTCTTCTTTTTCATGTTAGGCAAAAACCCACAGCATTTATTAGTGGCAGAGTCTCAATGGAAAATGGAAAGCTCAGAAATGAAACTCATGAGCAGTGTTCATGTCCGTGTCCAGTTTACACAGTTTTTTCATAGGTAGAGGGCATGTCATTCTTGAACAAGTGCTCCTTCCTAAAGCAGGGCTAGACACAACAACAGCAACAAAGGAAGAATAGTGTAGACATAACCAAAAGTGGGTAGAAAGAGGAAGTAGCCTACCTCACTTGTTAGGAATGTCAGAGTGAGGACAGGAAGTGCCCTCCTCATCTTTCACTATTCCTTTTCACTTATTGGAAGAGGCAGCACGGGGAATAAAACATGAGGAAGATGATAAAATGTTGGAGATCCCTGAAACACCCCCCTAAAAAAACAACGAACCATTAGAATATTTTACTATAGGATGTGATGGATTCTCCATCACTTTGATTCATTAAGGACTTGATCGCACACTGTTAAGTCAATAGGAACTTTAGCATTAACTTCTTTGGGCACAAGAACAGGTCTTAAATCAAATCTGGAGAATTTCAAAATGCTGTGCTCTATGATTATCACAAATTGCTGGGCATGATGTAGCAATCTCTGGGTGACATTCTATGGCCTGTTGTAGGCAGGAAGTCTGATTAAATGGTCTAATGGTCTCTTCTGGCTTTAAAAATCTCTGAAAAGGAAGAAAGAAAACAAAGGAGAATCAGTTTGCATACTCACTCCCATGAATGTCATTTTAACACTACTGGAATATCAACCCCTGAACCCAGCTAGCCCATTTTTCTCTAATGGCATAGATTTGACTCTGTCAGTATATCCCCACATCTCTTTGGGGAAGTTCAGCTTTAAAGCCAAACTTTGCAGATCAGACTTCTCTCTGATTATTTCTTGTTCAAAAGGCTTGCCAGTTAAGGTACATCTACATAGCAACATTATTGTAAAATAACTAGCATTATTTCAAAAAAACTTAGGCCACGTCTAAGTGCACTGTATCTATAAACTAAGAGTCAGGGCCTCCCATTTAGACATAATGCTGGCTAGACCTGCCTGTGTTCAGCGGTCCATGTGTTATGTCATTGAGAAGCTAGACCAGGGACAGATTACACCTGACCTGTGTTATTTTAACTTTTCAATCAAGAAATAATACAGCAGTGTGCGGTGGACGTGTTAGGGAAGTAAGACATCAGCTAGACACAGAAATCATAGTTTTCTGTCAGTTAGGTATGTGATTAAAAAAAATCTATATAAATTAAAACATCACACCCTTTCTAGTGTGGATCTAGTTATGGCAAGGGGAATATGTTATACAGAAATAAAGCAGTGGTGTAATGGCATAGTTAAACTATGTGGATCTGGCCTTCAATAGCCATGCAGAGATGTGGTTGATCTTCCAAGAGTTATCAAACATCATTGTTTCTATTATGAGAAGGAATTACCGAAGTACTGCCATAATGAATGGAAATATTAGCATCCACAGTTATAAATGAAGGAAACTTTAGTACTAAATACAGCAAATGGTGTATTGGAAGGGGGGTGGAACTGATGACAAAACCATCTCTTCTTCCCCACTGTTCTGAAATTGCTGCCATGGAAAATTAACACCTCATTTGTCATGAGACCAAAACAGTTCTGATAAGAACCTTTGGCTGATGTGCACAACTGTTTTCTTTTCAGGAAAGCGGGGTTGCCTTGGTGAGCAGCTGGCTAGAACAGAGCTGTTCCTTTTCTTCACCACCCTTCTTCAGAAATTCACATTCCAAGCTCCAAAGGACGTAAAGTTGAGCCTTGAGTTCAGAATGGGATTTACTCTCTGCCCGCAGCCATACCAGATCTGTGCGCTGTCTCGGTAGGGAAAGCCACAGCAACAGTTATAAATGAAGGAAACTTTAGTACTAAATACAGCAAATGGTGAATCAGAAGGGGGGTGGAACTGATGACAAAACCATCTCTTCTGCCCCACTGTTCTGAAATTGCTGCTATGGAAAATTAACACCTCATTTGTCATGAGACCAAAACGGTTCTGATAAGAACCTTTGGCTGATGTGCACAACTGTTTTCTTTTCAGGAAAGCGGGTTTGCCTTGGTTAGCAGTTGGCTAGAACAGAGCTGTTCCTGTTCTTCACCACCCTCCTTCAGAAATTCACATTCCAAGCTCTAAAGGACGTAAAGTTGAGCCTTGAGTTCAGAATGGGACTTACTCTCTGCCCGCAGCCATACCAGATCTGTGCGCTGTCTCAGTAGGGAAAGCCACAACTATTTTGTCATTGGCCCATTTCTCAAAATAATTAGTATTTACTGTGCTTGTGTATAGGGCTTCATCTACAGTATCAGCCATTGGACCATTTGGGAACCTGATATTGGAAGGGACTATAGCAGTTATGATACAGCCTACCATGCTGGCAGTTAGTCTTGATGTCCCTACCAAAGCAGCCTGTGTATGCACACTCAGACCAGCCTATTCATTCTTACTGCCCTGTGAATCTGGGTTTTAAAAAAGGTAAATATATTTCATGAATGCCTTCAAAAGGAACATGTTTCATTTCATTTTTTCATGACACAACACCTTTGTTCAATAAATTTCGCTGGTGTGGAAACAACAAAGTTTTTTCTCACTTTTTAATCAGAGTTAGGAGAATTTAAATGAGAAAGTAGGATTTTTCCGACCAGACCTCGTGCAAGGCAGGATTGAGCAGTCCTGGCTAACGCCGAGTTCTGGACCATTGTGCCTTTGCCTTTTAAATATAGTAAGAGCCGCCCGGAGCTTTGTACATTTAGAAGGCAGAGCTACAACAGGGGTAGGTCCAGGACCCAGCACAAGCCGGAACTGAGGAGTCCCAGGTCTTGCTGGGTCCCGGACCGCTGCACCTCTGCCTTCCCAGCCCCACACAACACCCACTGAATACAAAAAGCACTTTGCACTTCTCCGGACTCTCCTAGCTAAGAAGCTAGGTACTCAGCAGTGGAATCCACATTGCCTGGCTCCCAAATCTGTGCCTCCATCAAAAGAACATTTATTCTGCACTTGGTATGTGAGATGCTAAGTTCTAGGGATATAAAACCCTGGTTAAACAGTTAACAGAATAAGCGGGATCCCACTCACACCCCCACATGCTGGACTACCC
Organism: Pelochelys cantorii; assembly: GCA_032595735.1. Taxonomy (NCBI): domain Eukaryota; kingdom Metazoa; phylum Chordata; order Testudines; family Trionychidae; genus Pelochelys; species Pelochelys cantorii. The sequence continues at coordinate 51,060,023 of CM064334.1, forward strand.
CTGTTGGCCCTGCCCCTGTGTTCAGGGGGATGTCAGCCCACATGTGGGGGAGCCAGCTCCTTCTCCTGGCCCTCACACTCCCCACATAGGGGACAGACAGCAGGAGCCGGCAGCCCAGTGTGCAAAGGGGCCGGCTTCTGCTTCCCCTGGTGGGGGGGCAGCTCCCAACTCCTTCCAGTTAACCGGTTACCCATTCACCTCCCTACTTAGTTCAAGTAAATATAATCACCATTATTTGAGAAGCAGTTTCCCTTCAATTCTTTCTTTCATTCTTTCCCCCGCCCTCCTTTTCTTGTGAGCATGCAGGCATGCCTGTGCCTTCACATATTTTCTCTCAGAAGATTGCTCAACTTCCTGAAATAGGATCAGCTTTTTGTGAATGGTGGTTTATAAAGCCAGCCATTTTCACTAGTTCCCTCCCTCCTGTTCCCTTTCAAATACCTGCAGAAAACCCAAGGAGGCAGCGAAATGGCACTCATGTACAGAACATTTTTCTTCCCAGTCAAGTTGCATTGTGGTTTTCCAATTAATTCTGCTTAAAAAAATTCCTCAGTTTGACCCACTATTGCCTGTTTTATCCCCCTCCTGTGGAAAAAGAATTAAAGGGGCCATGCTACCTTAATACCAAAGGGGTTACAATAGCATTGGAAATAATGTATATGATAAATTATTTGATAATTATAGGGACTGAGTGGGTAGGCTCCACATTTTCTTAAACCTCAGGCAGTGGGAGGAGCATCTGAATTTTGGAACAGTAGGTTCTGGGGTCTATCCAGGCCCAGCCCTACTCACACAAAATATGCAGCTGCCTACAGCACTACAAAATTCAAGGCACCAAATTCTGTGGTGCCCCTCTAGGCAGCTGCATGCTGCATTTTGGCACCATGGCCAGTCCCATCCCTCAGCCAGCCCCCCACCGGCTGCACCCAGCTGTCACTCACTGAGTCGGAGTGAGCAGCACAAGCCACTGGGCTGGCGAAGCAGCCAGCAGCTGTGCTCCCCCACCTGAAGTACCCTCCAGAGAGGAAGGACAATGTCCAGCCCACTCTGGCTTAGCTGCCACCTGGCTCCTGAGGGAGGGGGCTGTTTCCAAGGCCTGAGAACCCTCTTCCTGCCAGTGCAGGTTCCAATGTCTCTGGTAAGTGGCCCCCCCTTGTCCACTCTCCTTCCCCAGGGGGACAGTGTGCCCCAAAGTGGAGCCGCACCCCAGGGGCTCAGCTGGCTGTAAGAACTTTTCTGGAGCTGGGAACTTTGCTGAGGGTGTGGGCTGCAGGCTGATGCCAGTTGCTGCCTCAGGTAGAGAGAAGAGGTGCTGAGCTTCTCACTCTTCTGGGCCTGCCTCAGATATGTGGCTGCTTGGGGCGGAGAGGAGAGAGGGGGCAGACGGATGCACAGGTGCCCCTGTTCCTCCTGAGTCCTCCAGCCTGAAGGATTGTGCCCCTCTTCTCAGAAAAGCCTCCCTGACTTGCTCCCACCTGCCCTCTGCAGCTCTGGGCCTGCTCTGCACAGCTTCTGCCCCTAGATCGCCCTCTGTGAGAGCAGCCTCCCCCCCACTCACACAGTGGATGTGGGGACAGATGTGGCATAAGGCACCAAAGTAGGTAGGGACACTGTTCATTCTATCCAGACGATCTGCTGACTTGAAGTTCAAATTAGCTGTGACAGCTATAACACCCTACCCGGCAATGGGTCCATGTGTAACTTATGGCCCCAGAGGCCACACACAGCCCACCAGAACATTTCAACACAGTCTCAGAATGGCTCTTTTATTTGCATTTTGTCACATTTTCCTCATTTTAGTTAGTTTAGACAAGTGTATCCAGAAGGACCACGGATGTTCCTGGACCAGACAGCCCCAGGGTCAGGAACCCAGTGTCAGGAGGGCTGGCAGCTGACAGAAGCATGGCCGGGGCTGGCATCTTGCAGCTTGGCAGCCAGGAGAGGCAGGAGGTCTGCCTTAGCACCCCCCCTGCACCACTGACCAAGAGCTGGTCCAAGTAAGCCCTCATGCCCTAACCCTGATACCCCCAAAGCAAGAGCCTCCTCCCACACCTCCAAACTCGTATCCTCAGTCCCTCTGTGAAGCCCACATTGTAGTCCAGGGGTGGGCAAGATACATCTCGCAGGCCGCTTCCATCCCGCCAAGCCTATCTGATTAGTCAATAAGGGCACCACCACCTCTGAAGTGTAGCAACAGCCTTAGGGCTTAAGCAGTCCCTTGCTGAATCTGTGCTCCCCGTGACATATCAAAGTGGCAGCGCCTCATGGAGCCTGGAATCAGCGGGGGAGTACCCAGCTGACCCTGGCCTCCACGCAGCGCTGCCACTTTGAAACGCTGCATGCAGCCTGGGGCCAGCCGGGGACCCAGGCTACACGTGGCATTTCAAAGCAGCAGACCCTGGGCTTCTTTGATAGGATAACGAGTCTTTTGGATCAGGGAGAAGCGGTAGATGTGGTATACCTAGACTTTAGTAAGGCATTTGATACAGTCTCGCATGATATTCTTATCAATAAACTAGGCAAATACAACTTAGATGGGGCTACTATAAGGTGGGTGCATAACTGGCTGGATAACCGTATTCAGAGAGGAGTTATTAATGGTTCACATTCCTGCTGGAAAGGTATAACAAGTGGAGTTCCGCAGGGGTCTGTTTTGGGACTGGCGCTGTTCAATATCTTCATCAACGATTTAGATATTGGCATAGAAAGTAAGCTTATTAAGTTTGCAGATGATACCAAGCTGGGAGGGGCTGCGACTAATCTGGAGGATAGGGTTATAATTCAAAATGATCTGGACAAATTGGAGAAATGGTCTGAGGTAAACAGGACGAAGTTTAATAAAGACAAATGCAAAGTGCTCCACTTAGGAAGGAACAATCAGTTTCACACATACAGAATGGGAAGTGACTGTCTAGGAAGGAGTACGGCAGAAAGGAATCTAGGGGTTATAGTGGACCACAAGCTGAATATGAGTCAGCAGTGTGATGCTGTTGCAAAAAAAGCAAACATGATTCTGGGATGCATTAACAGGTATGTTGTGAGCAAGACACGAGAAGTCATTCTTCCGCTCTACTCTGCTCTGGTTAGGCCTCAGTTGGAGTATTGTGTCCAGTTCTGGGCACCACATTTCAAGAAAGATGTGGAGAAAGTGGAGAGAGTCCAGAGAAGAGCAACAAGAATGATTCAAGGTCTAGAGAACATGACCTATGAAGCAAGGCTGAAAGAACTTTGAGGGTTTTGAGAGGCTCTCCTGGAGGAGGAGAAGGAAGGAGCAAACTAAAGCACCTTGGGGCCGTGTGCTCAGGCACTATTTGGTGTCCGGGAGGTGGGCGGGCGTTAGCCCGCCCACATCAAAAGGACCTCCCCCCAGCCTGCGGGGAGGACCACAGAACCCAGGAGAACCAACTAATTACTGGGGACAAATAATGAAAAAACAGGGACGGGTGTGAGGGTCAAAGGGCTAAAACGAGGGAGCCGGATGGGGATACCGAGCAGAGAACCCCGGACAGCGCCCACTGCTCCCCGAAGGTCTCGAGAGAGCCAGCGGACGCTGCCCATTGGAACTCTGCCCGGATACGTGAGCGGATACAGCAACGGAAATAGGCCCCACAGTCGCAGGCCCCTCCCCCGGCCAACCTCTTTTCCCTGGTTTTATAGATTGCCGATTTGGCAATTGCCAGGAGGAGGTTGACCAGGAGGTCCCGCGACTTTGTGGGGCCACGAATGGGGTGTGCGTAAATTAACAAGTGGGGGGAAAAATGCAGCCAGAACCTCAACAGGAGGTTCTGGAGGAGCCGAAAGAGGGGCTGTAACCTGGCGCACTCGAGGTAGATGTGCGCCAGGGTCTCCCTCACGCCACAGAAGAGGCACGTTTCGGGGGTGGGGGTGAACCGCGCCAAGTACACGCCCGTGCTCACCGCGCCGTGCAGGATTCTCCAACAGATGTCCCCGGTGGGTCGTGGAACCAAATTCGAATAGAGGCTGGCCCACCGGGGCTCCCCACCCTCTATTGATGGTAGGAGGTCCCGCCACTTGGTGTCTGGGCGGGACACGAGGGTGGGGAAGTGGAGCGTGTGAAGCACGAGCGTGTACAGGTGACTCTTTGGCGCAGTTCGGAAGGGGACTGGCTGCAGCGAGTGCAGCCGGCTCAGGTGACGAAGGGGAGGAGGTCGGGAAGGTACGCGGGGCTGGGGGCCGATGGAGAGATCGGGAGGGCCGGGGGTAAGGGGTGGGCGGGGTGCACCCTCTCGCAGGACTTGGTTTAGGTACACCCGAGCAGTGGGCGGCAAAGCGTCCTTCACCTCCTGAAGTACGCGCCGGGGAGTACGTAGGGTGGAGAGCCCCATGCGCTGGGCGAGCGCCTGAGGATCCACCCAGTCTCCCCGGTCGTAGTCCAGGAGGTCTCCGACTCTGGTGACTTCTGCCAGGACCAACCTCTGGCGCACCAAGGGGGACTCCGCCGCCAGCACACGTAGATGGGGATTGTGTAGCAGGGGCTCCGCGAGGAGGTCTGCCCCCACGGTGGCTCCCAAGGACCTGGTCGCTGCAAGCAGCTTCCAGGTCCGGAGGAGGTCCTGGTAGAAGGCCGGCAGCCCGGAGAGGTCTCGCGGAAGACCTCTCAGATAAAGGAGCTGCCGGTCGTATCGGAGCCCTCGGAGGCGGCGAAGGAAAGCGTGCGCAAGCGTGCTCCATGCCGGACTACCTGCATCAAATAGGAGTCTCTGCAGGGCCCGGAGGCGGAGGACGTGAACCCGCGTGCGCAAACACGTCAGGCCCTGCCCTCCCTCCTCCGGGGGGAGATGGAGAACCCCTGCAGAGACCCAATGCAGTCCTGGCCAGATGAACCGCAGCATGAGCTGCTGGATACGGACCAGGAGGCCCGGGGGCGGGACCAGGGTGCCGAGGCGGTGCCAGAGCATGGACAGGACCAATTGGTTGAGTACCAGTACCCTCCCACGCAGGGAGAGGCACCGGAGCAGTCCCGTCCATCTCTGCAACTGCTCGACCACCCTGGCCTCTAAACCTTGCCAGTTCTCCGGCGGGGAGGGATGCGTGGCAGAAAGAAAAACGCCGAGATAGAGCAGCGGACCCGCGCTCCACCTGATGGCCTGAAGCGCGGGTGGGAGGGAGCCCGCCTGCCACCCGGCCCCTACCACCAGGCCAGAGCTCTTGACCCAGTTGACCCGGGCGGAGGAGGCCGCCGAGTAGACGGCTTGGCAAGCCTCCACCCGCGCCAGGTCTCCCGGGTCCTGGACCACGAGGAGCACGTCGTCGGCATACGCCGACAGGACCAGCCTCGTCTCCGGCTCACGGAGCGCCAACCCCGTCAACCTCTTGCGAAGGAGACGGAGGAAGGGCTCTATGGCCAGAGCGTACAGCTGGCCCGACAGCGGACAGCCTTGACGTACTCCCCGCCCGAAGCTGACCGGTGCGGTCAGGGTCCAGTTGAGCTTGACCAAGCACTCTGCGGAGGCGTACAGCACCTGGAGAAACCCCACAAAATGGGGCCCGAAGCCGAAGGCCCTCAGGGTGCCCAGGAGGTACCCGTGGTCCATCCGGTCGAACGCCTTCTCCTGATCCAAGGACAGGAGGGCGAACGACAGACCGTCCCTACACCCGAGCTCTAAGAGATCCCGGACCAGAAAGAGGTTGTCGAAGATGGTTCGGCCCGGGACGGTGTAGGTCTGGTCTGGATGGACCACGTCCGCCAGCACGGACTTCAACCTTAGGGAGATGGCTTTGGCGACAATTTTATAGTCCGTGCTGAGGAGCGAGACGGGACGCCAATTCCTCAGATCGCGGAGGTCCCCCTTCTTGGGCAGCAAGGCGATCACGGCTCGCCTGCACGATACAGGGAGCACCCCGCTCTCCAAGGACTCGGCCCAGATGCTAGCAAGGTCCGGGCCGAGGACGTCCCAGAACACGCGGTAGAACTCCACGGTCAGCCCGTCCATGCCCGGGGATTTATTGGTGGGCATGAGACGGAGGGCTTCCGAGAACTCGGCCAGAGAGAGAGGCAGCTCTAGCCGGTCCCGGTCGCCCGCGCTGACCGTCGGGAGTTCGTTCCAGAGAACCCTGCGGGCGTCGGTGTCGGTCGGATCCGGGGAGAAGAGAGAGGCGTAGAAGGCGCGAGCCCTCTCGCGCATCTCCACCGGATCCGTGAGGGGGGTGCCGTCCTCCGCCAGAAGGCAGAGGACGTGTTTTTTGGCCCCCCTCTTTTTCTCCAGGGCGTAGAAGAAGCGGGAGCCTCGATCCATCTCCCGAAGGAGGCGGATGCGAGAACGAACAAAGGCACCCCGGGCTCGAAGGTCCTCGAGGGCCCGGAGCTCCTCCCGCTTCTCCCGGTACGCTCCGCAGAGGGGCGGATCCTCGGGGCCGGTGGCCAGCCGCTTCTCTAGCTCTAAAACCTCCCGTTCCAACTGCTCTATCGCCGCATCCCTCCGCCGGCTGGCCCCCCGGGCGTAGTCACGGCAGAAGAGCCGCGTGCGCACCTTCCCCACATCCCACCACCGCCGCGCCGAGGGAAAGGCGCACCGCCGCCCGCGCCAGGCCAGCCAGAACTCCCGGAAGGACGCTACGAAGCCCACGTCCTCCAGCAGGCTGTTATTGAAATGCCAATAGGCCGGCCCCGGCCTCTCCGAGGAAAGAGAAGCCCGTACGGCCACCAAGTGGTGGTCCGAGAAAGGGGCCGGCCGAATGCCGGAGGAGTGGGCCCGGAAGAGATGATGACGAGACACATAAATGCGGTCCAACCGGGAGTGGAAAGACCGACGACCCGCCACCTGGACGTAGGTAAACACCGTTTCCTCGCCCAGGTGGAGGTCTCGCCAGACGTCCACCAGGGAGTGATGGTCTATTATCTCCCTGAGGACGTCCGCGGCGGCCGGGCACTGCTCGAGCCCCGTACGGTCCCGCTCCTCGAGGGTGCAGTTGAAGTCTCCGCCCAGGACCAGGCACTCGCGAGGATCCAAAGTGCCGAGGAAGGCCGACGCCTGCCAAAAGAAGCGGAGCCTCTCCGGGGCGGACGTCGGGGCGTAGATGTTGACGAGATTTAGTGTCAGCCCTTCCGTCCGAACCCGGAGATGCAGCAGGCGACCCTGCACGACCTCGGCGGTCCTCAGCACCTCGGGCTGCAGGTTTGGGGAGAACAGGGTAGCCACCCCGGCTTGACGGGCCGACAGGTGGCTAAAATAAACCCTGTCCCCCCACTCCAGCCGCCAGCTAGCCTCGGTGGCCGGAGCTGTGTGGGTCTCCTGGAGGAATATGACGGAGTACCTGCCCCTCCGGAGGAAGGAGAGGACCTGACACCTACGGAGGCCCGACCCGCAGCCCCGGGTGTTTAGAGTGGCAAAGATGAGCGGCGGCATCGAGAGGGCTGGGGAAGATCCTGATTGGCAGGAGTGCCGACGGCCCCCATCGGGCCCCGCAGCAAACCGCGACCGTTCCCAAAAGTGAGCAGGGCATCACGGAAGCTGCGGACCCACTGGTAAGCCGCGGCCCCCCGCCGCCCGGTCCCTTTACCCTCCCGCAAGAGGGCTCTGACTATTTGCAAAATGAGATGAAAATCTCCCCAGCGCTGAAGGGCGAGAGCGACCTTGTTCTTGGAGCCACGGATGTCTTCCAAGAAAACACGCATCTCGCCCTTCAGCGCGTCTGGCGTCGGGGCCTCGGGCCCTCGAACGCCTTGGGGCCAGACCCCTCCGTGAGCCCCGTGACCCATCGGCACGGGGACGCAGGGCGTTTGAGGTCCCTGCTGAGAGGACAGTGGCGGAGGGAGATCAGCCCCAGATGTGCTGGGAGCAGAAGAAACGAAAACCGCCTCCCGGGGGCCAACGTCTGGACTAAACGTGGCAACCCCAGGGGCGGCAGTAACAGAGTAAGGGGAGGAAAAGAGTTCAGGGAGGGGATCGGGAAAAGGAGGGAGACGAGGAAGGAGAGTAGGGGGAGGAAGAGGTGAGGGATTAGGGAAGAGACAAGAATGGCGGGGAGGAGGAAGAGGGGTGGGAAACTCGATTGAGAGGGCGTTTGAATAGGGAGCAGGAGAAGGAGCAGGGCGAGATGCCTCAGCAGAGGAGGCACCGGGGTGCGGTGCCTCCTCGCAGCGCAGAGAATCGATGGCAGCGGTAGGGGTAGTTATAGTCTCCCCAGCGCTGGGCTCCAGTGCCACAGAGAGTGCAGCACCGGAGGCCTCAGCGCCGGGGGTGACAGATATTAACGGGATCTCCCGCCCGCTGAGAGCCTCAAGGGTTTCCGCGGCCGCGGCCGAGGTGTTGTCGATGGCCGGGCAGACGGTCGCACCCCGGGGCAACTCAGAGGCAGGGAGAAGGGATAGCAGCGGGTCGGAAGGGGAAGGAGAGGTCAGTTGTCCCTCCAGGACCTGATGATCCCCCTCTGAGGCAGCCGGGGTCAGCCCCAAAGCCTCCACCTCCTGAGAGAGGAAGGCGAGCCCGCCGCCCGCCACCAGGTGCTGATCTCTGTCGGTGGCAAGGTCAGCGGCCGCCCCCTCAGTGGAGGCGGGAACAGTGGGAGCATCCTCCATGGACACCCCCTCTTGCAGGGACCCCGGGAGGGAGGTGTTCACCTCTCCTGCGTCCGCCGCAGTCACCTCGACCGCTTCGTGGTGCTGTGAATCGCTTGCGGGCTCAGAGGGTGGAATGGCTCCAGCGTCCACCCCCATGGGTACAGGGAGGTTGTCCTCCCCCTCAGAGGGCGGGGTGGAACGCCGAGCACGCTTTCGGCGCTTCCCCATTGCGAGCTCCCATCCCTCGGAGGAAGAGGGCTGGGCCTGAATGGAGGAAGAGCCAGGGGACAAGGGCAGCGTCGGGAGGGCAAGGGTAGATGGGGGCTGGGCAGCAGGGGAAAAGGATACCTCCCCCCGAGGTAGGTTCTGCCCGAGTCCCGTCACTGACCCCGCCGCCCTCTCCTCCGCGGGCCCAGCCTTGCCGCTTTTGGCGGTGGCAGCATCAGCACCCGCACGCTCGTCTGGGCCCTGCGGAACCCGAGCGGGATTGACGACGGTCACGGTTGGAGGAGGGGCGACCCCAGGGTCCGGACCGTCAGGGCCACCGGCGATGGTAGGGCCGGTGCCCTCCCGGGCATCGGGGGTCCCGGGTGCCTCTCCAAACCGGGCCAGGGGGCAGTCCCTTCGGACGTGCCCCGTCGCCCGACAGAGAAAACACCGGGCCTCCCCCATGGTGTAGTACACCCGGTACCGGGCCCCTTGATGGGGCACCAGAAATGACCCTTCCAGGGCTTCTCCGCCACGTCCCGCCGGCAGTAGTAGGATTTGTACCTGCCGGCGAAAGGAAAGGACGTGGCGGAGGGTCGGGTCTTTACAGCCCAGAGGAAGGGGACTCAGGACTGACAGAGGCCTCCCCAGGGTGGAGAGGAAAGGCAGTAGGGCGGCATTGGGGAGGAAGGGAGGAACAGAGGACAAAACCACCCGTACGCCCAGGTCCTCCAAAGGCTCGAGGGGAACGTGGACTCCCCCCACCGCCAAACCCCTTTCCACCGCCTTCTGGGCGGCGGCCTCGGACGCCAGGAAGAAGACCACCTTCCCGAACATCTTAGAGGCCGCCACCACGGCCGCGGGCCCCACCACGCGTGCCAACGCCCTCACGTAGGTCTCCACGTGGGGCGAGGCCGCCACCAGGAGACAACGGACCCCGTGCCTCCTGGTCAGGGTGGGAAAGGGGCCGCGGCCGCCGGGGATGGTATTCCGGGAGGCGGCTTGGGAGGCGACAGGCGGGGGGGTGGCGGCCACCTGGGCGTATGCCCTGGGGCCCAGGACACCGTTGCCCCCAGAGCTGGTGGAAGGAACAGGGGAGCGGGAAGGAGGGGGAGCCGCGGCCAACATGTGGGTCGCGGCCGGGGAGTGAGCCCTCGCCTCAGGAGGTTTTGCCTTCCGGGCGGGGCTCTTGCCCTTTTTGGTCCCCAGGCCCTTCCTACCCTTCAGGGGGGCATTCTTGATGGTAGCCGGAGGTGCCGCGGCAGAAGCGGTCGAGGCCCCGGGGTCCTCGTCCATGTCCGCCCCCTCTACCGTAGTGACGGGGGGCCCGGCAGCCTCAGAGGAGTTGTTGTTTTTAGGGAGGGGTGGGGAAGGTTCTGCAGGGGTGTCATCGGATAACCCCTTCATTGTGGTCATGGGTAGGGAGGAAAGGACAAAACAAACAATTAGGGGAGAACCAAAAAAACACCAGGGAAGGGAACAGGGAGGGAAAGAGAGGGGAGGAAGGAGATTTACCACTCCCCCCCACTAGGCTGGAAGTGGGGTGGGAGGGTGATAATTCAGAAGAAAGGGAAGGGGAACAGGTGTAAGGAATACAGCTCCCAGCACAGAATGGAAAGAGTGGCTCCTCCGGCTGCACTGGGGAGATGAGGGGTAAATAATCATTAAAAGGACATGGGGACAAGTGAAGCTGTGTGTGTGGGAAGAGTAACTAAAAGGAGGGGGAAGCTCAAGCGCCTAACAAAAGAAAGCGGGGGGGGGGGGGAAGCACTGGCACCCAAAGGGGTGGATGGGACAAGCAGTGGAGTGGGAAGGCAGGCAGTTAAGAGATGCCTGTTCAAGGGCGGGAAGAGGGAGGAGACACTGCTGAGGGAAAGGGAAACAGTGTACCCACAGGCACCTGAGCAGCAGGCCCACAGAACCTGCTGCAAGGCCCAGAAGAGCAGAGAAGGGCAAGGAGACAAGCAGTGGGGCCGAGCATGGAAAGGCCCCTACAGCAACCGGGGCTTGGAGAGGGAGCAGCAGGAGAAGTGTGAGGGCCGACGAACTATGGGGAGGTAAACCACCCCCTGCCCTCAGCACCCCAAAGGAGCTGCACCATCCCCCCCACCCAGGAGCCCTGATGGAAAGGGCCCCTAATCTCCCCTCCCCAGCACCAGGTAGGCTGTGGGGAGAGGGAAACCCCAGGGGCTGCTTTAAAGCAGCCCCCTTACCGTCTCTTCTTTGGGGAGAGCAGCAGCAGCAGGAAAGATGAAGGTCCGGCCTGCCAAGGTGGAGAAAAAGGGGGGGGGTGTCAAAATAGACCCCCAAGAAAATGGGAGCCGTGTGCTCAGGCAGGCAGGCAGGCAGTTGGAAGCTGATTAGGTTTGAATTGAAACACCGTGTGCTGATTGGCTGAGCTGTAGGCAGAGGGAGGAGCTATCAGGGAGGCCGAGCACTTAAACCCTGCTGGTAAGCGACCAGGGAGCTTTGCGACCGGGTGCTCGCGGACAGGGTGAGTGCTAACAGGAGGGAGTTTTGAGAGGGGAGTTTAGGGGGGGAGCCAGTGACTTCTATTGCCCTTAAACTAAATCCTTTATAACAACCTCTATCTGAAACATTTAATTAACCCTCATATATAATTAGAGTAGGAAATGGAGGCAGAAGCCCAGCAGCAGAGTGGGGGCTATCCTGTTTATTGTGTCGAGTGCAGTATGTATGACTACCTACCCTGTGGGTGGGTGGCGTATGTGTGCGCTCGATGCAAGGAGCTCCTGGCCCTCAGAGACCGAGTGCGTGCTTTGGAGGCCAGGGTGGCTGAACTGGAGGAGCTAAGGAAGGCAGAGGTGTTTGTGGATGAGACTTTCCGGGACATAGTAGGGCTGTCCCACCTCCAATCTGACAGTCCTGATGCTGTTACGGAGGATGAAAGGCTCAGGGAAGGAGAGCAGTCAATGGGAGCAGAGGGAAACCATCCCATAGTTGGGACCCTCCTTCCAGAGGGTGATGTTGTATCCTCTCGTGCCGAGGATACTTCTCCGGGGGAGGGAGCTCCAGCTGTTAGGAAGAAGCAGGTTTTAGTAGTGGGGGATTCGATCATTAGAAATATAGATAGTTGGGTTTGTGATGACCGGGAGAACCGTATGGTTACTTGCCTGCCTGGTGCGAAGGTTGCGGATCTCTCGAGGCATCTAGACAGACTTATGGGCAGTGCTGGGGAGGAGCCGGTCGTCGTGGTACATGTTGGTACCAATGACATAGGGAAGGGTAGAAGAGATGTTCTGGAGGCCAAATTTAGGTTACTAGGAAAGAGACTGAAATCCAGAACATCTTTGGTGGCATTCTCTGAAATGCTTCCAGTTCCACGCGCAGGGCCAGATAGACAGGCAGAACTTCAGAGTCTCAATGCGTGGATGAGACGATGGTGCAGGGAAGAGGGGTTTAGATTTATTAGGAACTGGGGACACTTTTGGGGTAGGGGGAGCCTATACAGGAATGATGGGCTCCACCTAAATCAAGGTGGATCCAGACTGCTGGCATTAAACATTAAAAAGGTCGTAGAGCAGTTTTTAAACTAAGAGGTGGGGGAAAGCCGATTGGTGCGGGGGAGCACCTGGATCGGACGGAGACTTCTCTTACACGAGGCTCCATAGGTAGGGATTCCCTAGAAGTTAGTCAGATAGGGAACGTGGGAAATAATATATGGGCAAGATCAGATGTGAAACAATCGTGCATAAAAAAATCCAATGTGTCTGTGAAAGGCGGACATATAAATAGTGGTAGTTTTCTAACATGCTTTTACACTAATGCTAGGAGTCTGTCTAATAAGATGGGTGAACTGGAGTACCTCATATCAAAGGAGGAAGTTGACATAATAGGCATCTCAGAAACATGGTGGAATGAGGACAATCAGTGGGACACTATCATACCGGGATATAAATTATATCGGAAAGACAGAACAGGTCGTGCGGGTGGCGGAGTGGTACTATATGTGAAGGATAATATAGAATCAAATGAAGTAAAAATCCTAAAGGAATCAAAATGTTCCATAGAATCATTATGGATAACAATTCATTCCTCTAATATGAATATGGCATTAGGAATATATTACCGACCACCTAACCAGGACAGTGATAGTGATGCTGAAATGATAAGGGAGATTAGAGAGGCTACCAAAATAAAAAAGACAGTAATAATAGGAGATTTCAATTATCCCCATATTGATTGGGTGCATGTCACCTCAGGACGGGATTCAGAGATTAAATTTCTTGATGCCTTAAATGACTGCTTCTTGGAGCAGCTAGTACAGGAACCCACAAGGGGAGGGTCGATTCTCGACCTAGTCTTGACTGGAACACAGGATCTGGTCCAAGAGGTAACTGTTACTGGACCGCTTGGAAATAGTGACCACAATATAATAACTTTTAATATTCCTGTGTTGGGAAGAACACCGCAGCGGTCAAACACTCTGGCATTTAATTTCAAAAAGGGGAATTACACTAAAATGAGGAAGCTAGTTAAACAGAAACTAAAAGGGAGAGTAATTAAACTAAAATCCCTGGAAGCTGCATGGGAACTGTTTAAAGACACCATACTAGAGGCCCAACTTAAATGTATACCCCAAATAAAAAAACACAGTAAGAGACCTAACAAAGAACCACCATGGCTAAACAGCCATGTTAAACAGGCAGTGAGAGAGAAAAGGGCAGCTTTTAAAAAGTGGAAGTCAAATCCTAGTGAGGAAAATAGAAAGGAACATAAACACTCCCAAATTAAGTGTCATAATGTAGTAAGAAAAGCCAAAAAAGAGTTTGAGGAACAGCTAGCCAAAAATTCAAAAAATGATAGTAAAATGTTTTTTAAATACATTAGAAGCAGGAAGCCCGCTAAAAAAGCAGTGGGGCCCTTGGATGATAAAGATATAAAAGGAGCGATCAAGGAAGACAGTGCCATTGCGGAGCGATTAAATGATTTCTTTGCTTCAGTCTTCACGGCTGAGGATGTTACAGAGGTTCCTAAATCTGAGCCAGCCTTTTTAGGTGACAAATCTGAGGAACTCACTCAGGTTGAAGTGACATTAGAGGAGGTTATGGAATTAATTGATAAGCTGAATAGTAACAAGTCTCCGGGACCAGACGGCATTCACCCAAGGGTTCTGAAAGAACTCAAATGTGAAATTGCGGAGTTATTAACAGTGGTTTGTAACCTATCCTTTAAATCCACTTTGGTACCAAATGACTGGAAGATGGCCAATATAACACCAATATTTAAAAAAGGCTCTAGAGGAGATCCTGGCAATTATAGACCGATAAGTTTAACATCAGTACCAGGCAAATTAGTAGAAACACTAGTAAAGAGTAAAATTGCAAGGCACATAGAAGAGCACGAATTGTTGGGCAAAAGTCAGCATGGTTTCTGCAGAGGGAAGTCGTGTCTAACTAATCTGTTAGAATTCTTTGAAGGGGTTAATAAACATGCGGACAAGGGGCACCCAGTGGATATAATATACCTAGATTTCCAGAAAGCCTTTGACACGGTCCCACACCAAAGGCTTTTACGTAAATTAGGTGGTCATGGGATAGGAGGAAAGGTCCTTTCATGGATCAAGAATTGGTTAAAAGACAGAAAACAAAGGGTGGGAATAAATGGTAAATTTTCACAATGGAGGAGGGTAACTAGTGGTGTTCCCCAGGGGTCAGTACTGGGACCAATCCTGTTCAACTTGTTCATCAATGATCTAGAAAATGAGGTAAGCAGTGAGGTGGCCAAATTTGCAGATGACACAAAGTTGTTCAGGACAGTCAAAAGCAAAAGGGATTGTGAAGAACTACAAAAAGATCTCAGCAAACTGAGTGATTGGGCAGCAAAATGGCAAATGAAATTTAATGTGGGTAAGTGTAAGGTAATGCATGTTGGAAAAAATAACCCAAATTACACGTACTACATGATGGGGTCAAATTTAGCTACGACAGATCAGGAAAGGGATCTTGGAGTTATAGTGGATAGTTCTATGAAGACATCCACGCAGTGTGCAGCGGCAGTTAGTAAGGCAAATAGGATGTTAGGAATTATTAAAAAAGGGATAGATAATAAGACAAAAGATATCATACTTCCCCTATATAAAACTATGGTACGCCCACATCTCGAGTACTGCGTGCAGATGTGGTCTCCTCACCTCAAAAAAGATATATTGGCATTAGAAAAGGTTCAGAAAAGGGCAACTAAGATGATTAGGGGCTTGGAAAGGGTCCCATATGGGGAGAGGCTAGAGAGACTGGGACTTTTCAGTTTGGAAAAAAGGCGATTGAGGGGCGATATGATAGAGGTATATAAAATCATGAATGGTGTGGAGAAAGTGATTATAGAAAAATTATTTACCTTTTCCCATAATACAAGAACTAGGGGACACCAAATGAAATTGATGGGTAGTAGGTTCAAAACTAATAAAAGGAAATTTTTCTTCACACAGCGCACAGTCAACCTGTGGAACTCCTTGCCTGAGGAGGCTGTGAAGGCCAGGACTCTATTAGGGTTTAAAAAAGAGCTTGATAAATTTTTGCAGGTTAGGTCCATAAATGGCTATTAGCCAGGGATAAAGTATGGTGCCCTAGCCTTCATAACAAGGGCAGGAGATGGATGGCAGGAGATAAATCACTTGATCATTGTCTTCTGTTCTCCTTCTCTGGGGCACCTGGCATTGGCCACCGTCGGCACATGGGATGCTGGGCTCGATGGACCTTTGGTCTGACCCAGTATGGCCATTCTTATGTTCTTATGTTCTAACTGGGTTTGTTTAGTTTGGAAAAGAGAAGATTGAGGGGGGACATGATGGCAGTTTTCAGGTATCTAAAAGGGTGTCATAAGGAGGAGGGAGAAAACTTGTTCATCTTGGCCTCTGAGGATAGAACAAGAAGCAATGGGCTTAATCTGCAGCAAGGGAGGTTTAGGTTGGACTTTAGGAAAAAGTTCCTAATTGTCAGGGTAGTCAAACACTGGAATAAATTGCCCAGGGAGGTTGTGGAATCTCCAGCTCTGGAGATATTTAAGAGTAGGTTAGAGAAATGTCTATCAGGGATGGTCTAGACAGTATTTGGTCCTGCCATGAGGGCAGGGGACTGGACTCGATGACCTCTCGAGGTCCCTTCCAGTCCTAGTATTCTATGATTCTGTGATTCCATGTGGCACTGCCACTTTGAAGCTTCCCCTCCTCTCTCCCACCCCCTTGCTGCCTCTTAATGATATAGGCAGCAAGGGGTGGGGGAAGGAACTGGTCGATTAGTTGACTAGTTGTTCACATCCCTACTCCATGTGGCTCTGTGCTCTGGAGGGAGGAGGAAGCTTCATGTGGTCTCCCCACCCCCAGCCCAATCTTCAGCTCCCATAGGCTGGAAACAACCAGCCAAAAGGAGTTGAGAGATTGGCCTGGGGGACGGGGGCAGCACAAGCCTCTCTCCTTTCCCGGAGCTGGGAGTCACATGGAGGGAGCAGCCTGCAGTTTCAAGTGGTCTGGGGCTGCTTCAGGCAGGGAGTCCAGCCTTCCTTGGTGATGCTGCAGGGCTGCTGGCTGGGAGATGCTTAGGTAAGTGCCTCCCTGCCATAGCCTGCCTCAGGGACCCCTGTGCCTCCTGCACCTCAACTCCCTCCCCCAGGTCACCATGCAAACCCTCTGCATCTCCCTTCCCTAGGTCACAACTTCCTCCCCTCCTACACCTCTTCCCCAGGCCAGAATCCTCACCCACATCCAGACCGCTTCCCTGGCCGTAAACCCCAATCCCCTGACCCAAGTCACAACCCCTTCTTCACCCAAACTCCCTCTCAGATCTCACACTGTCTCCTGCACCCCAGTCCCTTACTCTATGTGCCCTTCTGCACCCAACCTCCATCCTAGACCCCCACAGAAAAATGCAGCCCTTGACCACTTTCCAATATCTGGGCGTGCTCCCCCGCCCCCGCCAAAAGTTATTGCTCACTCCTGTCACAGAGAATGGGGGAGGAGAGAATCTGTAAATGATTTATTAAAAACAGCTTGGTGAAAATGAGAACGAAGGAGGACAAATCTGACATATCTTTGCTGATGAGTTTAAGGAACCACATTGTGGTGGGGAGGGGGGAAAGCCTAGCAGAGTTTCTGGGTTAAAACTCTGGCATAGGAAGCTCTTGTTTACCTGTTTGAGGTTGTTTTGATCTGGCTTATAACCTTTGTCCTCCTTTGGCACCAGCAGCAGGAGGGTGGGGCTGTGCCCGCTGCAACAGG
The DNA here is from genome assembly GCA_032595735.1 of Pelochelys cantorii. Lineage (NCBI taxonomy): Eukaryota > Metazoa > Chordata > Testudines > Trionychidae > Pelochelys > Pelochelys cantorii. The sequence goes on from CM064334.1 coordinate 51,076,984, forward strand.
GTTTCCCTCTGCCCCTGTCACACTTCCCTCTTGCAGCTGCTGGTGCACACCTGGCCGGGGAAGATGCCGCTGCAGGCTGCCCCTGGGTTACTGTGGCTCTGGCAGATTGTGCCCTTTCAGACACTGGCCGTGTTCTTGGGCCTGTTCCTGCTGATTTCTGATTTCATGAAAAGGAGACGACCGAGGAATTTCCCTCCGGGACCTTTGGTCCTGCCCTTTCTGGGCAACGTGCTCCATCTGGTTGTCAAACAGCCTCATATCGCCATTCAGAAGGTAAGCGGGGGAGAGGAGCGAGCACAGGGAGTGCTGTCTGCAAGAGTGCTGGAGACACTGGGTCAGGCCCTCAGCTGTGCCTGAGGAATGTATGGCACAGCTCATGGCAGCAGCTTTCTGCACTGCCAGGATCTCAGGGTTGTTCTGAATTGCACCAGTTACTAGCTGTCCCATGCGCAGTTCCAGACACCTGCTATCCAGGATCACCAGAGCACAGGGAAACCTCTGGTCATGCTCCTTTTCCCTCTGTCATGTGTCTGGGATATTAGATACGAGAGGAGTCAGTAAACACTAAAGATAAACTAGATCTCTAACTTTATTATACACAGAAAAGGAAAGGAAAGAAATGCAGAGTTACATAAATTCATTCCAATGAATGGGATAGGTAGCACAGACAATACAATAACACCTACACCTTGGACAGTGCACAAGATATTTAACTTTACAGATATAAGCATACATGTACTTATTGCTATAAATCACACACAGTTCCACAGTTAGCAACTTACAATTTTCCGACAGAAGGTCGTGGCCTCTTTCTTTCTCCATGCATAGAGGCGTCTACAATGCATTTGCCAGTAGGAACAGGCACCAACTTCTTAATTGCAGTGAGTAAGGTAGTGGGGACTCCTTACCTCATCCCTTCCACCAATTATGTGTTCTACACCTATATTTATACTCGACTTGGTCGTTCTAATAATCTCTACTAATTGATTATGTATTGGTAATTACATGTTGTATAAGGCACCTATTATGCTCATATTTGGAGTACATTTTGCCATGCAGGATATTGCTAAAACTATATGCGCAATTAACAGTTTCATGGCTGTACTCTGTAATTTTTGCTTACCAGAAGAAAAGTACCAGTACAAGGCTGCTTATCCTGTGTGTTTTTGATGTGTTCTCCCTGTTAATCTGCATTGTTATGCAAAACAATTCCTGACTCTCACAGCTCCCCTATTAACCCAAGCCTTGCCTGCATGCTTTGGGCACACCAGACTTGACCCAGGTGTGGGGTTTGCTTTTCAGGGGTCTGCACTGTAGTAGAAGCAGACATTATTGTTGAGGCAGGGCTGTTCAGGCTTCCCTACACCTTCAGCGATGTGCTGAAGGTGGGGGTCCCACTTGTGGATTCCTTTTCATGGGGGGGTGTTAAGAAGTGGGTTTTTAACTAATCACGTAGTCGATAGAATTTTTATCGACTAGATGATTAATCAACAGGGGAAGGCGCTTAGTCCTGGCTCACACCAGGTCCGCGAGCTACTCCCACTCAGCCACTCTGCAATTGATTTGTAGTAAGAGCCAGGCGGGCTCCTACTACATATAAACTGCAGAGCAGCAGCAGGGGGAGCTCCCGATACCAGTGTGAGCTGGGACTGAGCCGGGCTTGCTCAGCCCTGGATCATGCTGGATCTAGCAGTCTCGGTCTGCTGGGGGTCCCAGCGGGGAGTTGGGACACCCAACGGACAAGGGCTGCTGCCAGCCTCTTCGCACAGACTCTCAGGATAGGGGCTGCTTCATGACACCAGTCCCTGTCTGCAGGGGATCTCAGCGGGGACAAGGGCTGCTGCCCAACCAGCCTCTGCACGTGTCAAGCCTGGGACCATCATGGGCACAGCCTGCTTCGCAGCAGCCTCCCTTTCCTTCTCTCTCTCCCCCGTCCCCTGCGCTTCTGCCTCTGATAGACAGAGCAGGGGCAGGGGAGGCAGTACAGCAGACACAGTGTTGGGGGTAACCGGCTTTAAAGCCCGTTCCCCAAGCACCAGCTCCTATACCTCCCCCCCACTTGTTGCCTGTTGCAAGGGTGGGAGCAATGCGAGTAGTTGACTACCCAACAAGCCCAGGCTTTTCAGATAGTTGACTAGACAACTATTCGCTTACATCCCTACTTTCCACATGGAAATCCTCAGAAAATAGGCCCTTCCAGGCTTATGTCTGCTTTCTGCTGGGGGCACAGTTTAAATTAGACTTGATGAGCTTATGAATTCAGGCCTGATTACATGTGGGTGGCAGTGTCTGAGGGAGTGCACAGTGCCCCATAGCGAGGAGGCAGCCAGTGGGGAGTTGTGACTATACAGGAGGTTTGAACTCTGTGCAGGAGGTTGGGCAGTTTGATGAGCAGGCCCATAAAGATTTGCCAGGTGAGAAGAGGCTCATAAAAAGTTACCAAGTATAGAAAGACTGAGACGTGGAAGGGATCCGTGTATGGTATGAGGCTGGTGCTCATCAGGATTGGAGGAGCTCAAAAGGAACTAGATGGGGCAGGAACTTGTAAGAATTACAAGGAGTCTTCAGTGACAATGCAAAACAGCTTGCAGGAATTTAGTTACAGGTCTTTGAATGAGTTTGCCAACAATGAAGAATTAATAAAAACTTGTAAGGCACATGGGGAGTTGGGCCAGAGGTGGAACCGTCCTGGCACATGAGGAAGCATGTGATTAAGAGGAAGCTTATGAGAGTTAGAAAGTAAATTATGAAGCCGAAAGGAGTTTAGAACATTATTTGTGAGTGTCATCTCCTTTCAAGGACTAGAATGGGTTCCCTTCACATAGGCCTTGGTGGAAGTCAGTAATTTGTTTTGTGCAGCTTTCAGCCACACCCTCTGAGTGCCCCAGGGAGATATGTAGTTCATTGCGAGGTGGGTGTAGGCTTCTGACAGAACTGGAGGGTGTTTTGTTTAAACCTGTAGGATTGATTTTTTTTTCACTATATAGGAACAAAGTATCTGCAGTCTATAATGCGACCAGCTTGGAAGGTGTCTGCTCTGCTTACCACAGAGTAGGCCAATTGTCAATAGCTATTATTTACCTAAAAAAAACTCTGAAAAAACAATGAATAGTCTAGTAGCACCTTAAAGACTAAACATGTAGATGGTATCATGAGCTTTTGTCATTTCTGCAGATGTAATATATTATTAATTATTATTATTATTATTATTTCCAGTAGGCCAGTTATATTTGGACATCCCTTAGGAAAAGGTACAGGGCAGCCATTGTCCGCAGATATGCTTGTTTTACTGTTACCTCATTTCCCCTCCCCATTTATATGCTTCATTCCCCTGTTTTATCCTGTTGTGAGCTCTCAGGGACTGGCTTTTGAATCATGCTTGAAAGCCAGGCCCTTCAGTGCTATTTTAATACAAATTAGTAGGAGTAGCAGTACAATAGTAAAAGTAAGAAGTCATCACATGGTCTCTAGTTCTTGTTATCTAAGAAATTAAATATGAATTCATGAACATGCTCTAATTTTCCAGCTTGCTGAAAAATACGGCAACATTTTCAGCATGCAGTTTGGTAACCTGACATTTGTGGTTGTAAATGGATTCCAGATGGTGAAGGAAGTGCTTGTCCATCAGGGCAATGACTTTCTTGATCGCCCACAAATTCCTCTTATCTATGAAATCTGCATGACATTTGGTGAGTTTTTCTTCCAGCATGTCTCAAGTACCATTCTTAATAATGAAGGCACTGATCCTGAAAATGGGTTACACTTTATGCATATGAACTGGAGTCTGCGCTACAGTAATATCTTAGGACCAGATTCTCAAAGGTGTTCAGCTGTCGTGGGGTTGATACCCCTGTCACCCTCTGGGGTTTGTGGCTGGGCTGTGTTAAAGGCTTGTGGTTGCATCTCTGGGGATGCCCCCAATCTCAGGGCTGCATGGCCCTGTCGCCTGTCAGTAATATGATCTCTGCCATCAGGGCAGCACAGCCTAGCATTTGGAGTCCATTATATGGACCCCCACCATCAGGAGAGTGCAGCATAGAGGTCAGAGTCAACAGTGCTAGCAAGCTGGGCCACCAGTTTCAGGGTGACAGGGGCGGGGGGCATGCCTTCCCTCTGCACCAGGTTCTAAACCCAAGGCAGGATTCCTACTGAATCTTACTGAAATTGTCTCCAGTTCTATAACCGCTTCTTCACCAAGTTTCCTGGTTACTTCCTACTGGACTCTTTGTAGTTCACCATTTCTGGGTCTCCACAGTCTCTCCCTTCTCTGTGGCATCTCAAGCCTGTGTTTAGGGGGTCAATCTCCAGCTGTCTAGGATCCACAACCTGTACTGAAGGCAGTCCTCCCAGAAGGACACCTCCTTCCTCTCCAGTGGTCAGCTCAGATTTCGCTGTTCTGCTGCCTTTTATATCCTGTCTCCAGCTGGAGCATGTCCAGTGGAGCTGAGGGGGTGTGGCCTCCTCAGCCAAGAGAGAAAGGTTAACCCCTGTTATACCAGTGCAGGGTTGATACACCCAATCCCAGTGCCTGACTACTAGTGAAATCAATGGGAGTTAGGCACCTAATACCTTTGAGAATCTGGGCCTTAATAACTTGACTTGATTTTGCAAATACTTACATGTTCTCATGTCTTTTTGACCTCTCATGTTAACATCCCAACTGCCATAGCCCTGGCAGCAGCAGCAGGAGATTCACATGGCTACCATGTAGTTGTGGTGGCATCTAAAATGGACTTCCACCCTTCATGTTCCTTTGCAAGTTTGCCTTCAGCAAGAGTAAGTATGGGAGGGTTTAGGCTTCTGAAATCCCTCAAAATTGCATCTCCAAACTCATTTGCAGTTGGCATTGCAGCCTACTTTCTTCAACCTGAGCTCTATATACCTTCTTGTAGAAGTGTAGCTTCTGCATGTTGGACATGACCCCACTATTCCTAGAGCCCAGGCACTCAGATATTCCAGCGACAAGCCTGGCGAACAGAACAGAACAGAACAGAAGATAATATCCTCTGGAAAAATAACCAGGCCTCACTTAAACTTGAAAAAGGGGAGTATTAAAGTAATGACCATTACAATACACCAGTTGTCATTTTTCATCCCAGGATTAATATTCTCCAATGGACATAGCTGGAAACAACAAAGAAGATTTACTTTATCAACTCTAAGAAACTTTGGCCTGGGGAAGAGGAGCTTAGAAGAACGCATACAGCAGGAGAACAGATACCTCACAGAGACACTAGAGGAAGAAAAAGGTGAGGACGTGAGCGAGTGACACTTTTAAGGGCACGTCTACATAGGAGGGCTAAATCTGAATTAAGCTACACAACTTTAGCTATTTCAATTGCGTAGCCTAAGTTGAAATAGTTTGTTTCTGCTTTTGGTGCTGTCTACGCAGCAGGAAGTATGAGGAGGAGCACTCTTCCTCCAACTTCCCTTACTCCTCATAAAATGAGGGTTACAGGAGTCAGAGTAAGAAGTCCTCCAGCCCCACATTATTTTGACATAATGTCAAAATAACTGCTTGTAGTGTAGATGTGGACTACGTTATTTCGGAATAACATTAGTTGTTCTAAAATAAAGCTGCTGTGTAGATGTGCCCTAAGTGCTCTATCAAAATTTGGATCTATGAATGTGAAATAACAGAGATGTTCCTGAAATATGATGTTTGAATCCAGATATTTCCATTTCCTAACACTCAGCTCAGATGAGGGATTTGGTTTAGCCCATTCGACATACATGCACCAGATCTGGATACAGATCAAAAAGTTTGGAGGATTTGGGAATTCATGTTTTATATCTGTCAGAAATGGCACTATATGCTGAATTGTCTTTTCAGCCTCCAGGTCACCAAGCAGATTAACAAAACCATCCCATAATAGTGTTCATTGCCAAGATTAATGACTAGGGAGAGAAAGTAGTTCATAATCACATTCGTGTGGAACCTCCCAAACTATAACAAAGATAGAGACCTATGTGGAAATATACAAATGTCTTTATGTAGAGCAAATACTGACTTGAACCGGCAGTTCTGCTGCATGCATCAAACGGCAGCTCATCCCATCTACATGTTTAATAGTTTTTCAATACTCAGGTGACAGTGCAGCAAACGTTGCTGAAGGGATGTGTCTGAGCATGTGCAGGGGAGTGTGATAGATGCACATGTTGAGAATGGATTTCGTACACATCAAATAGTTTAGCTTGTCAACAACTTCCTTCCCCTTTTCTACAAAAGCCAGAAGAACCCCAATTTCTCCCTTTTTCTCTTCCAGGGCAGCCTTTTGACCCTCATTTTAAAATTAACAATGCTGTTTCCAACATTATCTGTTCCATCACATTCGGGGACCGGTTTGAATATCATGACAATCAGTTCCAGAAGTTACTACAGTTGATTGATGAGATTTCGTATCTTGAGGGAAGTATGTGGAGCCAGGTAGAGCTCATCTGATTTTGCCTTTAACCACATGAACGCAATGGCCACACTTTCAGTAGTTTCAGTGGTAGCACTGAGTGTGACAAAGTCATGCTGATCCCAGATTCACACTGACATTATCCTGGCTAGGGCATCCATGCTGTCCTATTTCCCAACAAATCTCTCTCCTCTTCAGTTCCCCCTCTAGCTATTCTCTTCCACCCTGCCCCCCTGAAGGTTATCCTGCCAGATCCTCTTGCCTGAATTTTCTGTACCAGTGCCACCTCCCCACATGCACAAAGTGCAGGACTACTCAACTTTGGAAATCCAAGGGGCCACAATGATACTCACAGCATATGTTGAGGGCCGCAACTTAATTGTGGTTGCATTTATATGGAAATATATGTGCAAATAGCTTCTCTCACACTGACAGGCAAGAAGAGAGCCAAGACTACACAAAACACAGGCCCCATTTAAGTCAGTTCTGCTGATATTAATAAAATTCAATATTTACCCGATTTCCACCCATACGACAGCACTTTAAATGAGCAATGACAGTCCAGGAATTTAACTATTAAAACTCAAATCAACAGAAGACCAATATATTGACTACTTTTTTGTTTTGGCTTCACAACAGTTCAGGAATTTAACTAGAAAACACACAACCCAAGCCGCACTGTAAATTCAAACCATGCCATCGGAGCAAGGAAGGCAAAAGGGTCACAAACGCTCACTGTTGCCAAGCAATGCCCTTCCTGGCTGTCTCCCAGTGCCTTGGACTGTGCTCAGGGGAGAGATATCTCAAAGACTTGTGTGGCACCGTAGATTTGCTGGATACTCTTGCGGCAGTGGGGGTGGCAGGGTGTCTTTATGCAACAGGCCGGATGAAAGATGACCCTAGAGGCATAGTCAAAGTGCCATCAAAGTCAGGGGCTCACACAGCCAGAAGCTCCTTCAGGTGGCCCCATTTGCAAGGACAAAGCACTGTGTTTCATAATGATGCAGGATCACAGACCTAGGCCTCAAACCCAGGTTTCCAGGGACACGTTATTACCCAAATGTGGTTGGACCTTTCTCTTCTTGTTGCCTCTCAGTTCAGCACCCCACAGTGGCTGGGGTGAGACATAACCCTGCCAGGACAGCAGCAGTCATGTTGAGAGGCACAGCACAGAGCCTGTGTCCATCTACTCATGGTGCTGGGCCTGGGCAGTTTCCCATGTGTTTTACCAACCCTTCAATACCAAAGTCCAACCTCTGATAAAAACTGTGGTAACATCAATAGTATCAATATCATGTGTCCACATGTGAGGCCGGGTAATGACCTTTTTGTATCCTTCCAAGCTTGTCAATCAACAAATCATTAACAAGGTGGTCTCCTGCCTTCTAAAGTGCCTGTTACCACATTGCCCCAGGCAATTCAGCAAATGATCTGGCAGGGTTGTCTAAGCAATGGGACCAGTGGCTGATAACCAGCCCTGCAGAGGGCTGAGACAAATGAGTGCATATCTTAGCAAGAAAGAATGGGCTGGTGGTTAAAACACTGCTCGCACTTTCTGGCTCTAAAACAGATGTCTGTACAATCGTGGCCAAATTCCTTAATCTCTTGCTGCATCAATTCTCGCTATGTAAAATGACGCTAATTCATCCTTTCTTCCACCCTTTGTTTGCTTTGTCTCTAGATTCTAGACTGCTCAGGTCAGAGACTGTCTGGTAGAAAGATGTGAAGTGCCTAGCACGCTGGGATGCTGCTCTCCCTGAGGGCTCTGAGCACATCCATAATGAAATTATGTATTACGGTGGTTTAATAAATGTGGTGTCTCCAATAGAATACATGGGGGTACATTAAATCATAAGATGGATTTTTCTAAAATGAAGTGAAAACACATTGAGTTCTGTTTGTATGTCAAAAGCTGTACAACACCTTCCCCACCCTAATGAAGTGGATCCCAGGACCCCATCACACCATTTTCAAAAACTGGGAGAAACTGAAGTGTTTTGTGAGGGAAATGATTGCAAAGCACAAAGAGGACTGGAATCCCTCAGAAACCAGAGACTTCATGGACTGTTATCTGAAGGAAATGGCAAAGGTAAGAGACCAGAGAAAAAGGCGAACAGGAACAATCCACTTCTTTATTTTAAAAATTAGTAGTAGAAGAACAGTGACAGAGATCTCCAACTGAGCTGTCTGAGCATCTGAGCCTCCATTAGTTAAGTTAGAAATCTCAGGGGCTGATTCTGCAGAGCCTTTAAGCCCATGCTTTCCCTTAAGCAGGGAAAAGTAGGCTCACTGAAGTCAGTAGGCCTACTCACATACTTAAGTGCTTTGCTGAATTAGGGACTACAAAATGTAAGGGTTTGCCTGTGTTCTAGGGGCCAGACCAAAAAGCCAGTTAAAGTGACTGGGACTCTTTCAGTGACACCAGCAGGTCTTGTGCTCAGCCCTAAAATCAGCTCAAACTTTTCATTCTCAAAAATTATTCCCAAAGCACAGTGTTTCTATCTAATGGTGATGTCCTTTGAGGGGCTGTGTTTGCTGAAATCTTTTTGAAGGCAGTGGACATGCAGGGCACCCAGCAGTTTGCATACCTGAGCCTGGAATGATGTTTACATGTCTTTGTATAATATTAATCAATATTGTTTTAATATCTCCCACTTTATGTCTTTGTTCTAAGGTCGATGCTGACCCTAGTTTCCATGAAGAAAATCTCTTATTTTCCACATTGGATCTTTTTTTTGCTGGAACTGAGACAACATCTACAACCATCCGCTGGGCTCTGCTGTACATGGCCACAAATCCAGATATTCAAGGTAAATGGTCAAAGTTTATGTTTCTAAGCTCGTAATATCTTTTTAATTCCTGCCCTTAAACCTTGCCACATCTGGTTTTTCACAGAACTTAGAATGTTGTTTTATTAACCATCTGTGCAAAGGTGCTTTCTTCCCGCATTTGCCATTTCTCCCCATTCAGAAATTCTTCCCTTTATTGGACATGCTTTTCCTTTTTTCTCCCCCTCAGTTACACCTCCAGAAACTAGCACAGGCAGGGCCAGCTTTAGGAAGTGCGGGGCCCAATTCGAACACTTTTGACGGGGCCCTGCAGCAATTTTGGTTGAGCAAAAAAAAAAAAAAAAAAGTCACACAAAAAATCTCCAGCCAAGCCCTGGAGGTAGTTAGCACCCCCTCCTCCCGTGGCACAGGGAAACCCTGCACTCAACTCACACCTCCTGCACCTCAAGCAGCTGCCGCACTCCTCCTCCGGGGCTGACGCCCCCTCCTGCAGCACACCTGGCACACTTCCGGGTTCAGGGCACGGGGCCCCTTTAAGCAGGGGGCCCGATTCAGGGGAATCGGGCGAATTGGCCTAAGTCCGGTCCTGAGCACAGGGCTAAGGAGTGCAAGTAGGGTTGCCAGGTGTCCAGTTTTTAAACGAACAGTCCAGTATTTGAGCTTTCTGTTCGGGAAAAAAATTGAGAAACTATAATTGAGTAAATAGAACTGTCCAGTATTTTCTCAATCAGATGTAATGTAGATTGTGATATAATGTCAAGTGTGTCCAGTATTTTTGTTGAAACTATCTGGCAACCCTAAGTGCAAGCAGCAGCTCTAACAACTGTGCCAGACCCATAAGCAGAAATTTCTGTGTGCAAAAATGCTTATTTGTAAACGTGGATCACAATTTTTTTAAATATAAAGGAGTTCTAAACAGTCATGTGATTGTGTGCATAAGATAAGTTAACGAAAAATTTAAGTGGTAACAGTGATTGGTAAAATTATGTTGTTATTTACACACACACACACACACAGAGACACTCCAGGCCACATCAACTCTCTCTCACACACACACACATGGCAAGCTACTATGATCTCTCACTCCCCGCCCCCCTCCACTGCAGGCTATGGTGATCTCTTTCTCTCTGACATACACACACTGCAAGCCACAGTGATCTCTCTCACACACACCTAGGGTTGCCAGATGGTTGAAACAAAAATACCGAACACCCCCCTCCCCCCCCAAAAAAACACCAGGAAAAAAATTCTGTCAAAGAGAAAAAAAGGGGGGGAGACAAAAGTTGTTGAGTAAAAAAAAAAACAGCATTAAAACAGCATGTCCCCTTTAAGAGGCAGGGCTAGGGAAGAGGGGAGCGGGTGAGCACTAAGACCCAGGGAAGGCAGTGCTCACTCTCTCAGTTCCAAAGCTCTGGCTTCCCATTGGTCTTTTTTTTCACGGTTGCCATGTTGTGCCAGGAGCCATGCAGAACCAGGTAAGCATGGGGGCTGGGGTCAGGGGGTGTTGAAGACCAGAGGGGGGTGGGGGGGGGGAGGCTGGGTGCTGAGTGTGTAGGGTTGCCAGGTGCCTGGCATCTTTGCCTCCTGGCCGGGGAAAAAAAAAATCAGAGAATACGGGACAGATCAGGTGTCTGGTATTCTCTGAATCTTTTTACCGGACAGGAGGCGAAAATACCGGACTGTCCGGGTGAATACTGGACACCTGGCAACCCTACGGCCCCCCCAGTGCAGGCTACGGTGACCGCGCACACACACGCATAAGCTGTAGCTCACTATGGGACATGCATACGAGGTTTACGGTGAGGCGCAAAGCCAAGCGAAGGCCCAGCAAGCCGTGCAGGTTGCTGCCTGCCAGTGACCTCAGGAAGCTCTTTAGCCACCTGCTCCAGGGAAGCCCAAGCTCGCTCCCACCCGAGGAAAAACCCTCGTTCCCCCGCCAGGCACTCACCTTTGCTGGGACACTTTGTGCCCAAACCGTTGCTTCTGGTGCTCCGGCCCCGCTCGCTCTGCAGCGCTGCACCCAGGGCGCCCCTTGCTCTTATCCCAGCCCGAGGGACTCGCTGGGGGCTCCAAGGGAGCTAGCACACTGGGACAGGCAGGGGGGAACGTGCCTCTCCCCAGACAATGGCTGTGGGAACACGGGGCCTGCTTCCCGGTGAGCCTGCTTGTGAGCTCGGAGCTGGGCTCTGTGGCACCCAGTCACATGCATTCCACGGGGATGCCAGAGCTCCGGACCTGCAGTGCTCACTGACTCCCTCCCCCATTGCTGGACAGGCAGGCCCCGGGGGAGGGTGTGATGCCCCAGAGACTGGCTGGTGGGGGCTTTGCTCTTCCCCGTTCCAATCTACAATGCCACTCCAGTGGCTCTGGGCACATCCCCACCTTGCGAGGGAACAGGCTGCTCACCTAGGAGCGCAGTGCAAACACCCGCTGCCTGAATCTCCTTTACCCTGGAGCTGCGCATCGCACACTCAGCCACCGATCCCTGGCCCTGCCTGAGGCGACTCCAAGTTCTCTAGTTAACTGGCAAACCCAGCGTCCAGGAGATGCTGGTGGGCTTGGAGGTCCCAGTGTGGCAGGCGTCTCTGTGTATGGAGGGCGCCTTCCCTCTCTCCTTCAAACGCTGATTTCTTTCCCCTACCTTGGGCAGTCCCAGACCCTGCTTTGCCATTACAAGAGCTCCTGGATCACCATGGGGGGGGGGTGTACGTTCGCACCCTCCACCCCCTCGTTTACAGGCCTGCTTGATTAAAGAGGAAGCTGTCTTTGTGGCTAATGCATAGGACTGGGATTCAAGACACCGAAATCCTAGTCCAGGTTCTGCTTCAGACTTCCTGTGTGACACTGGGTGCATCATTTAACCCTTCCATGCCTGTGAATGCCGCTTCTGGATTTTTAAAGGTGGACCATGGGCAATGTCCTCTTCAGCCTTCAGATGTGAACTACGGAAGCAACAAGGGGGACCTGAGTTAGAAAATCATGGCAGATTTAATCTGCTTCCTGTCGTGCAAAATAGGTGCCATCCTTGGACTCTTGGCAAGCTGCTGGAATAACCCTGTGCCTGAACAATTGGAGACCATTGCCTGACAGCAGACAAATATTCACAGGCTCAGATGTCTCTTGGGTCAGCCCAGTAATTGACTTTGCTCTTTTGAACAGGGACAAAATATGTATTGCTAATGCCTTTACATTTGATTTTGAGACGTGGAGTACATGCCTCTTGCCTTCCGTGTGGGTATTAAAGCAGGTTTTCCTATTATGCCGTAGTTAAACTTCAAAATAGTTCTCATCTCCCTACCATTGCACTAGTCTCGGGCTAATCAGCTGCAGTTTTCTTACGTATTTGTATATTCAGATCTCTATATTGCTCACTGATACTGTTTTCAGTGCATAAATAGAACTTTCTTAGGAATAGCTTTAAAATCAATTAACTCTAAACCCTGCCCAGTTTAAGCCTGTTGTTCCATGAATATATTGTTTGTTTTCATACCCATGATGAATTTTCCTCTTTTCCTAGAGAGAGTGCAAGCAGAGATTGACACAGTGATTGGCCAGTCTCGACAGCCAGCCCTAGGGGACAGGGACAACATGCCGTACACAAATGCAGTTATTCACGAAGTGCAAAGGATAAGCAACATCGTGCCTTTAAATGGGTTCAGAATGGCAACAAGGGACATAACACTGGCTGGATACCAAGTGCCAAAAGTAAACTGGAAGGAAATGTAGTTTTTATTTCTCATCTTGGTTTAAGAACTTAATAGAGATGAGCCCAACCCAACATCCCAGACAGATACACCTTTTCCCTGAGGAGGACCAAGTTCCAAATCTGTACCTATTTTGGGACCCAATCCAGATACAGATCTGCATTTTAATAGTGGCCCCTAATTTTAAATATTGGGCTATAATTCCCTAACCAAAAGCTTGATACTCACATTCCCAAGCTTTGAGACAGCTGAAATCCAGATCAGAATTTTGCAGTCTGTCTTCATAAAACATGGTGTAAGTGATTTATTTGAACTCCATGAAACCCTAGTAAAGGGACTAGGAATTATGTCCAGCACAAGTTCACCACTGTGGTTATTGCTCAGGAAAGGTCAGCCAGACTCTTGGATTAAGGCTGTTAACTAACGGAATTTCCATCGACTACTTGACTAGTCCATAGGCACTTCCTCATTCCTCCTTTGAAATGTACAAGAGCTGCTGGTGGTACATTTCAAATGAAGATTGCTGAACTCTATGTGCAGCTCGGGGCCAGCAGGAAGTCCTGCTGATTCCAGGCTCCATGAGGGTGCTTACCCTTTGAAATGCACAAGAGCCCCCATGGGCACGGAAGTGAGGTGTGTGCTGATTGCGCACAACATTGACTGAGAGCCATGAGTGCCCTCTGCATCCAATCAAAACGCTGCTATGGATCAGTCTGCACACCCCATAAATTCTAGGCACACTAGCGCAATCAGCAAAACTACCCTATCCTGGGAGACCATCTTGGTTATGACAATCTTGCGGCCCATTGTGATGGAGGAGCCCCACTCATGCAGCCCACTCTCTAGCCTCGGTTGCTCATTGCTGTTCTGTACACATGTTCATCACTCAAGACCAGCCACCACATCTGAGAGAATTTGGCTCTTAAAATAGAAAGGTGGGTGGGTGGGGTTTGCTCCTTTTGGACTCTATGTTGTATAAAGAATGCCTGGGAGTTTATAATTTTTCCTGCTTGTTTTTATATTAGAAATTCAATCTTGTCTGACCTGTTTTTCCTAGAAGATGCAGAACTAGTAGGTCTATAGCAGGGCTGGGCAAAATATGATCTGAGGGCTGTATCCGGCCTACCAAGCTGCTGAATCCAGCCTGCGAGAGTCTCAGCTGGCTCCCTGCCTTCCCTTGCCCTGCTCAGCACTCAGGAAAGCTAGCTGCAGGGCCACGTGTGTGTTTCTGAATGTTGAGAGCCTGGAGGAAGGGGAGAGAGGCTTCTTATGCTGCCCCTGCCCCCCAATATCTCCCATTGGCTGATTTCTGGACAGGAAGCATGTGAAGTGCCCCTCCTCCCTCGGGTTTACGACATTCCGTTCTGAGCAGTAAACATGGCTCCTGCAGTTCCCCTGAGCAGCACGGGGACTGGAAGGCAGGGACCCTGGCTAAGAAATCTGTTGGGCTGCTGGCTGGGGCCCAGGGAAGGTCTCTCAGCCACAGCCTGCCTGTCTCTGGCATGTCATCCTCTCCCTCCCCCAACTTTCTGTTCCCCTTCTGCCCCCCCATCCCATGTAACCCAAACCTGCTGCACTCTTTTCCAGCCCCCATACACCTTCCCAGACACTGCATCCCCTCCTACATCCCTCCTCAGGTCAGAACCCCCTCCCAGACCTTGCACCCCAATCCACTGTTCTGGCACAGGCAAAATCCTTGCACTCCCTCCTGCGCTCCTGCCCCCGGTCATAACCCCCTCCCAGGCCCTACGCCCCCTCCTTCACTCCACTCTGTTGACCCAGATCATGATCCCCTCCTTCACCCAAATTCCCTCCCAGAGCCTACATCCCAGTCCCTTACCATAAGCTCCTTTCTGCATCCAACCTCCTCGCACAACCTGTGATGGCTCCCATTCTCTTCACTCTGGTTCCTCCAGAGATATTACCAGCAAAACCAAGGGAAGTCAGATTTGAAATTCGAGATAAATGTAATGTAAAGGACTGGCTGGAAAATTATCCTTTAAAAAATCCTGTGGGCCCTTTTTTTACCTTTGTGGGTCACAATTAACAATGGAATCAAGGAATGTGTAAATTCATCTTGTTCTCTCTCTTTAGGGTACCACTTTGATTCCCAATTTGACATCAGTGCTGTTTGACAAGAATGAGTGGGAAACCCCTCATACTTTCAATCCTAAGCATTTCCTAGAGGATGGTCAATTCAAGAAGAGAGAAGCTTTCCTGCCATTCTCTGCAGGTGAGATGTGTCTGACACTGTCCATTAGCATTATAGCACCAAGTCTCGGGCTCTCTTCTTTTTCAGATTAGGGAAAACCCACCGCATTTATTAGTGACAGAGGCACAATGGAAATGGAAAATTCAGAAATGAAACTCATGAGCAGTGTTCATGTCCCTGTCCAGTTTGCAGAGTTTTTTCACAGGTCATTCATGAACAAGTGCTCGCTCCTAAAACAGAGTTAGACACAAAAATAGCAACAAAGGAAAAATAGTGTAGACATAACCAAAAGTAGTAGAAAGAGGAAGTAGCCTACCTCACTTGTTGGGAATGTTAGAGTGAAGACAGGAATTGCCCTCCTCACCTTTCACTATTCCTTTTCACTTATTGGAAGAGGCAGCACGGGGAATAAAACATGAGGATGATGATAAAAGTGTGGGAGATCCCTGGAGCACCCTCCTAAAAAATGACCCATTAGAATATTTTACTATAGGATAAGGTGGATTTGCCATCCCTTCAATTCATTAAAGACCTGATTGCACACTGTTTAAGTCAATGGGAACTTTAGCATTGACTTCTTTGGACACAGGATCAGACCCTGAATCAAAACTAGAGGATTTCAGAATGCTGGGCATGAAGTAGCCATCTCTGGGTGACATTCTGTGGCCTCTTGTAGGCAGGAGGTTTGACTAGATGGTCTCTTCTGGCTTTAAAAATTGGAGGGGGAAGGGGGAACAGAGGAGAATCAGTTTGCATACTCACCCCCATGCATGGTGTTTTAATACTATTGGAGTAAACCGTAAACCAAAACACTCCTGACTTCAGTAGAAGTTTGATTTAGGATATAAACATTACAGCTAGCCCCATTTCTGGTATGTCTACACAGCAACATTATTTCAAAATAACTAGCATTATTTCAAAATAACTTAGTCCACTTCTACACAGCAGGCAGCTATTTCAACATAATGTCAAAATTCTGTCAAGCTGGAGGACTTCTTACTCGGACTCCTGTAACCCTCAGTGTATGAGAAGAATGGGCAGTTGGGGGAAGAATGCTCTATTTCGAAATAGGTGCCGTGTAGACGCTCCTAATTTTGAAAAAAGTTATTATGAAATAAGCTACACAATTGACGTAGCTCATTTTGCATAACTTATTTCGAATTAAGCCCTGCAGTGTAAATGCACCCTATTAGCGTAGATTTGATGCCCTCAGAATAGCCCCACATATTCTGGGGAAGTTCAGCTATAAAGCTAAACTTTGCAGATCAGGCCTCTCTCTGATTATTTCTTGCTCAAAAGGCTTGCCAATTAAAGATTTTTGTGTTTTGCACACATGACCAAGAGCATCAAAAAAAGGGCTGAAATTCAGAATTTCATTCAAAAATGAATTTTCACCTGAATGCACATGAAAACTGGTGGGTTTGTGTATCTTTTCTTGAAATACACCTATTTTCACCTGATATTATATGCCAAATTTAAAGAAAGAAAAAAAGATTTCACAAACAAAAATTCCTGAAACATAACTGTGTGTGTGAAGCAGGGATTTTACACAGTTCTCCACAAGTCTTGTTTATACACAGGTCTATCAATACTTTCTTGCAACTTAAAAGAACAAGCAATATTAGCAGTCTCTGGGTGTATGGTTAAGTAAAGTATGGAATATCTTTTCTCTTTTTACGCAGTGTATCTATAAACTAAGAGTCAGGGCCACCCATGTGCCTTCTTTAGACATAATGCATGTGTTCAGCGGTCCATGTGTTATGTCATTGAGAAGCTAGGCCAGGGAAAGATTACACCTTACCTGTGTTATTTTAACTTTTCAATCAAGAACTAATACAGCAGTGTGCAGCGGACGTGTTAGGGAAGTAAAACATCAGATAGACACAGAAATCATAGTTTTCCGTCAGTTAGGTATGTGATTTTTTAAATCAATATAAGTTAAAACATCACAGCCTTTCTAGTGTGGATGCAGTTATGGCACAGGGAATAAACTATACTGAAATAAGGCACTAGTGTAATGGCATAGTTATACAGGTTGCATTTCTATAAATTGGAACTCTCTTGTCCAGCCACCGGCTCAGCTGGGCTGCGAAGGGGAGGTAGTGGGCTGGGAACTCCGGTGAGTAGTTCAGCTGGACTGTGGGGTTGGGGGAACAAGGAAGCCTGGTGGGGGAGGGGGAGGGTGTGCAGTGCAGGGTAGGAGGCTGGCAGCAAGGGAGCCAGATTTTGCCCTGCTCCGGCAAAGTCCCTCATCCTGGATTAGTCTGGTCCTGAGAATCCTGCACCAGGGAGGTCCAGCCTGTACTGATATAAAAATGTGTGTAAACTGGAGCTTCGGTAGCCATGCAGAGATGTGGTTGGTCTTCCAGTAGTTATCAAATATTATTGTTTCTATTATGAAAAGGAATTATCGAAGTACTGCCATAATCAATGCAACCTTAGCATCCACAGTTATGAATGAAGGAAATTTAGTACTAAAACCAGCAAATGGGGTGGGGATTGATGACAAAACCATCTCTTCTTCCTCACTGTTCCAAAATTGCTGTCATGGAAAATTAACACCTCATTTGTCATGAGACTTAAACTGTTCTGACAAGAATCTTTGGCTGATGTGCACAACTGTTTTCTTTTCAGGAAAGCGGGGTTGCCTTGGTGAGCAGCTGGCTAGAACAGAGCTGTTCCTGTTCTTCACCACCCTCCTTCAGAAATTCACATTCCAAGCTCCAAAGGACGTAAAGCTAGGCCTTGAGTTCAGAATGGGACTTACTCTCGCTCCGCAGCCATACCAGATCTGTGTGCTGTCTCGGTAGGGAAAGCCACAGCAATTTTGTTATTGGCCCATTTCTCAAAATAATTAGTATTTACCGTGCTTGTGTATAGGGCTTCATCTACAGTATCAGCCATTGGACCATTTGGGAACCTGATATTGGAAGGGACTATAGCAGTTATGATATATCCTACCATGATGGTAGTTCTTCCTGATGTCCCTACCAAAGCATCCTGTGTATGCAGGTAGACAACAGAGTTTTATAATGTTTTTCTGTAATATGCTTAATGGGGAATGTGACAATAAATGTTAAGCAACTATAACTCTGCTGGTTGCCCTTCTCTGGTTAGCAGGGAAGAACAGTCATTTAGGTCCCTAGACTGGCAAGTTTTTGTGAAAAAGCGGCTGCTTTTGCGTAAAAACTTGCCAGCTGTCTACACTGGCCGCTTGAATTTGTGCAAGAACACTGATGATCTAATGTAAGATTGTCAGTGTTCTTGCACAAATACTATGATGCTCCCGCTCAGGGATAAGCCCTCTTGCGCAAATGCTTTTGCGCAAGAGGGCCAGTGTAGACAGGTAAAAACTGTTTTGCGCAAAAAAGCCCCGATGGCGAAAATGGCGATCGGGGCTTTCTTGCGCAAAACCGCATCTAGATTAGCACAGACGCTTTTCCGCAAAAAGTGCTTTTGCACAAAAGCATCCGTGCCAATCTAGATGCTCTTTTCCGCAAATGCTTTTAACGGAAAAACTTTTCCGTTAAAAGCATTTGTGGAAAATCATGCCAGTCTCGACGCAGCCCATGTGTCTGTGTCTGATGTTAAAACTGAAAGAGATCAGAAGGATCCTTGTGATTCAGCATGATCACACTGTTGCTTGTAGGAGTAATTAGAATATAGGTTGTGTTACAAAGAAAATATCATGAATGATTAAAAGTGTGTACTAACAGAAGTTTTGTCTTAGAAATAGGTGAATACCTTACTAAGGTAACTATATCCCTTTTCCCATATGAAATAATTATGTAGTTCCTGGGGAAGGTGCGTGAATAAGTCTCCTGGTCTGTACCTTTCCTCCCCAACGCTCTGCCCCCTCACTCAACAGACCTAAACCCTCTGCCTCCCTCCTGCACCCATATCCCCTCCCAGATCTGGCACCCCAATACCCTGCCCCAAATCACAGTCCCCTTCTACCTTAGGTTACAACCCAAACCCCTGTACCCCAATCCACTTCCCTAGGGTTGCCAGATGTCCAGTTTTGAACCGGACAGTCCAGTATTTGAGCTTTCTGTTCGGGAAACAAAGAGAGACAATAGACATGTCCGATAGTTCTAACTAAGATGGAATGTCGATTGTGATGTCATGTCAAGTGTGTCTGGTATTTTTGTTGAAACCATCTGGCAACCTTACACTTCCGTGGGTCACAGTCCAACACCCTGCACCCCCGTCCCTGGCCCTAGGTCACAACTGCCTCCTTCACCCAAATTCCCTCCCAGACCCCACTCTCCATCCTGCACCCCAATCCCTTACCCCAAGCTCCCTTCTGCACCCAGCCTCCATCCCACACCCCGTACCTCCTCCATTAATATCATGGAAGAGTGCGGCCCTCGACCACTTTCCAAAATCTTGGTGTGGCTCCTCATCAAAAATTACTTCCCACTCCTGGCCTATGGGTTCTACCTTGCTGCCATGAGAGAGGCTGAGAAACCACATGGCCTTTAGATGCCAAGCAAGAAGGAGAAGGCAGAGTACAGGTTGAAACTTGTAGGGGAGCCTGGACAGGCCTGCCTTAACTAAAATCATAATGTCTGCCTTGTCCAAAGTGTGGATCTTTAACAAAGCAAAACCCAGGCCTGTCTTAAGTCTGGTACACGTAAGCACACAGGCAAGGCTAGGGGGAGCTTTGAGAGGCCGTTTTGTTGTTGTTGTTGTTGTTTGCACAATCATGCAGCTTCAGCATGGTACAGTGAGACCACACCAAGAACATCGGGAGGAACCTTATACTGGTACATTCTAGTCCTGATAAGCAAAAATTCAAGATACAACCATAAAACTATGAACCAAGCACATAGTTTTTGTAACATCCTGAGCAGCAGGATGTACACCAAACAAGGGCATTGGGCATTTTAGGTATCTTACACAACACATAATCAATTGGTAGATACTATTAGAACAACCAAGTCTCGCTTTGCTGTAAAATGGGCGTAGTAAGAAGAATCGATGGGAAGTAGTGAGCAAGAGTGAAGCACAGGTCCTGCTCATTGTAACTAGAAGAAACTAGACCCTTCACACTGGCTATGGCAGTGCATGGCGTCCCAAAACATGGGAGTCAAAGGGACCACTAACCTCCTGCCTGGTACTGTAGATGGCATATGGGTGAAGTGTAAGTGAACAAGACTTAAATAGTGTATAATAATACATCTTCTATTAATTCCTTTTGTATTGTTTTGTGTTTGTTGTACTAATTGTTTTTAAAATTCATAGTATTTAAGGTTTAAATTGTATAGTCATTGTTTATAAGGCTTGGAAAACTTAAACAACTATATTAACTGCTTAAAGCTTGCAATAAATAAGAAAGTGGTTAAGTCTCTCTGGAGTGTCCTGGTTTCCTTTGGATCTAAAATAAATCGAACCACACAACAAAACTCTGTAGGCCGGCACCCTGTGGTCTGTCCAACACTGATCTAGACAATTTGCTAGACCATGGGAGGTCAGGATTGCGTTCCAGCATTACGAACACTTCCACTGCTCACTGGGCTCTTAGAAAACATTTAGGTGTAAATTAGAGCTAAATAACAGCACAGAATATTCAGAATCAGGACTGGTGGCTGTAAACAAACTTTTATGGGCCCGTGGGAAACTTGGCCACACCCATGATATGTGGACATCCTACTAACTAAAATCATGCCAGACCATGGATGTTGCCAGACCAGAGAGTGCTGGACTAGAGAGTTTCAACCTGTGTTAACATAGGGACTGTTCCAGTTTGTGGGTTGCTGAGGAGCTTGGTTTAGTGCACATGTAGTTGAACAAAGGAGAGCTGGGCATTTCATAAGCAAATTTACAGTGGTTCGTAATTTTACCTTTTGTGTTTATTTTGTGATGTTTAGGCCAAAAAAAGTATTTTGTTGGCTGGCTCTGGATCAATTTAAGTGCACTTTATACCCTTTATTTTGCAGTGTGGATATTATTTTCACAGGTAGTTTAAAAATACTTGTTGAGCGATGTTTGGGTTTTGGCCCTATCATCCTTGAAAAGTGAGTCTTCAAGAAATTCTAAGAGCAAAAGAATATGTTAATTTTTTTGCAAATTAAAAAGGTCTATTATTGGCACTTTCTTGCCAAAATTATTTTTAAAGTTCATAAGGAACATTTGTTGTTATTGTTATTTATATCTATGACTTGTTTTTTGAGAGTTGTACTAACAACATAGAAGAGCCCAAGCCCAGGTTCTGGGCAGGCACCAATGTTCCCAGTACACTATGCGCTTGGGCAGCCACTCAGAAGAGATTAAATGCTACCCAGCTGATTAGCAGAATGTCCACTGCCACCCCCAGCTGGCACCATGAGTTTCTACTGGTGGTGCACACAGTGTTCTGTGCTCATAACAAAATTTATTCTGCACATGTTTGGGGGGGAAAAAAAAGTAAAGGGAACATTGGCAAGCACCTATGACAAAATGCAATGCATACATGACAGATGTGCGAGCCTTACTTGTGAGAGCCTTACCCTGAGAGCAACAGGAGTTTAACCCTACCATCCAGAAAAATCCCGTACTAGCGCCCCAGTGCTGCAACCATGCACAACACCCACCAACAACAAAAAGCACTTTGCACTTCTCTAGGCTCTCCTTGCTAAGAAGCTAGGTATTCAGCTGTGGAATCCACATCTCCTGGCTCCCACTTCTGTGCCTACATGAAAAGACCATTTTTTTCTGCACTTGTTATAGTAAATACACATCTAGGGATGTAAAATCCTGGTAAACCAGTGACCGGGTTAACCAGTTAAGCGGGATCCCATCATATTCACTAGTTGCCTCCCGCCTGCTCCCACTCAAACACCTGCTAATACCCCAAGGAGTCAGCGAAATGGCACTTATGTTCAGGGCATTTTTCTTCCCAGTCAAGTTGCATCGTGCTTTTCCGATTGATTCTGCTTAAAAACTTCCTCAGCCTGCTCCTGAACAGAGGGGAGGCTGGTGAGGAAAAAGGCGCTCAAGACCATGATGATGGATGCAACATAATGCTGACAGAGCTTTGGGAGGCAGTAATGACACAGGGAGAGACTTTTGCTTTCTCTGCAAGGTTTAGCCTCAAACTCAGATAGGGTGGGTGCAGCTCTGAATGCCTTTGGCAACTTCACAAGAACTGCACAGGGGACAAGAGTAGATTAATGAGGGGCATAAAGTTAGTTTACCAGTTACCCCACCATACACTGATATAGTATCGTGCAGTCCCAGGGAGACTGACTTACCCACTCAATCCGCAGCGCAGCCAGCTCTGATGGGAACCATTGCACAACACCCTGCTCCGCACTCCTGCCTCTGAAGGAATTAAGTGCTCAGCATTTTCCTGTGCACTCATTTGCCAAGCAGGGAGGCCTTGCTAAGGATGTCTGTCCAGCTATGCGCCACCAGAGGGTGCAAACGCAGGTCTCAGCATACATCTCTCCTAAGAAAGCTGAAGCCTCTGGTGTTCTGCACCATGGTAGCGCTCACTGCAACTTCATCTGTTATACCTCCCCTGTCCTCAGAATACAGGGGGAAGAACATCTGCTGGAGCCATAGAACCATGACTTCTATTCCTGAGTGCTCTCTAAACATACATTTGCAGGGGGCAGACTGGGTCACACCATAGATAAACAAACACACAATTGCAAAAGCTGGCTGGGGCGATGGGAGAGCAGGAGAGGGATAGGTGAGTTCAGGTTATATGCAAAATAATCTCCGACAGGTTGTCTGTTTGCATGGTCCTTACAGTTTCTTTTGCAAGTCTTGGCTATGGCTCCAGGCCTTTTCCCCTGCTGCTTGTTTCACTTACTGCTGATGTTCACTGTGCATTTATTTAATTGCACCTGGAGCACAAAGAATGTGTCCTATGATACCCAGGGATTTTAGAACCCAAAGCAGTGCTCACTTAACTGTCTTCCCTCAGATGGTGTCAGGAATAAATCAATGAGAATGCAGCACTTTTAGCTGATGAAAAAATGATATATGAGTGCTCTTATCTAAGCGTATATTTTATTAGATTTAAGCAGACTCACACATAAGCAATAGGTTTAGAACATGCCAGCTAATTACCTAGAATCTGAGCTGGTATTGAGTAATTAGCTGCAAGTCCACAATGGCTGGTCTCTTCCCCGCTGGGGAATGTGATGTCAAAAAAATCTCTCCAGATAGCTGCAGAGAACTGCTCCAAAGCACACTCTGATGCTTCGTCCTTTTATAACTTTTATACAACTCACAGCTCCTAGTGACCTGTACGGACTCATCACCTCTCCCAACTTCAATAAACTAAGTTATCATCAAAATAGTCCCAATAAATTTAGTCATTATAAACTTCTATCTCAAAGACGCCCTGACTCAAGGTCTCCAACCTTCCCATTCTGATTAGCAGAAACTGCAAATCTGTAGTGAGCATTTGACCTTTCCTCCTGGGAGCGTATGTAACCCACACACCTAGGCTATGTCTACACGCGCGGCTTCTTGCGTCAGAAGTATGCAAATGAGGCTAAGCATGGAATATCGCCGACCCTCATTTGCATACCTAATGAGCCGCCATTTTTGCAGAAGAGGCTCGTGCGCCAGAAGGACCTGTCTACACTGCCCCTTCTTGCGCAAGAAAAACCCTCTTGCACAATGCCCTTATGCCAATTATTTTCAGGAATAACAGCAATGCGCAAGCGGGTTTTTCTTGCGCAAGAAGGGGCAGTGTAGACAGCTCCTTCTGGCGCACGAACCTCTTCTGCAAAAATGGCGGCTCATTAGGTATGCAAATGAGGGTCGGCGATATTCCACGCTTAGCCTCATTTGCATACTTCTGATGCAAGAGGCCGCGAGTGTGGACATAGCCTTAGTGTTGTTCACTGTCACATGCAGTGGCACCGAGACCACAGCAACAGATAAGATCAAGAGACATCTACAGCAAGCACTGTGATGAAGCTGCCCTTTAGCTTGAAGGGTAGAGGCTCCTATCCTAAGCTCCACAGGTCCCATGTTCAATTCCTGCAGGTGGTTACACTGCTCTGGACATCAAAATCATCCATTATTCAGAGTGTGGTCCAGAACTGAGAGTTCAGTGTGCACATTCAAACAGATTATTTGAGGCCTAGCTCATTCTTAGTTTATTAGCTAGGTGTGGTTTTATTTTACACGTTCCCTAAAGTAAAACGGTAAAATCTTTACAAGCCCTTAATGTACGTATCATTGTACAGCATTTTACAAGGGAGACTCAGAACTGCTCTTTGGGATACGTACCTACAATATTAAATATAATGTTAAACTGGAGGTTGGGTGGCTCGCAGCAGGGTCTTAGCTCTAGGGAAAGTCCCAGATTTTCCTGAAGCTAACATAACAGCTACATTTCATTCAGGCTAAATGGAAAAAGGAGTTAAATTTGAATAATGATTTCCATTGTTCAATGATTTCCATTCTTTTGGTTGAATGCCCCCTCCCACAAAAACTAGACTGAATACAAACGTGGGAGCTAAGGATTAATGAGGTGGAGGTGTGTGTGTCTATATGTCAGAAGCAGCTAGAAAGCAAATGGTGAGGACCAGAAAACAAAGCTAGAGAAGCACTTGTGCTTTCCCTAAGAGAAAGACGGGAGTGCTTTTTGGGCAGAGTGCTAGCTAGAAGGCAGCCTTGAAATTATGAGCAAGGAAACTACTGGTATGATTATCCAGTATTTAAGGAAATAGGATTTTCACATTCACTGCAAATAAACAGGATTGTATAATGAATAAATAAATAAATAAATGGTCAAAAAACAACTAACAACAACAACCCCTACCTGATCAATTTCTTCTCCAAATGGAAACACCCTGCAAGTTCCTGTCTATTGGCTAGCTGTTGAGGCCAAAAAAAGGGTGGCAATAATAAGTTATAGGAAAGCCACTGCTTTGTGGCTTTGCCAAAATATTTTGAAACATATAAAGTGAGGTACAGGTGGGATCTCCCTTGTCCGGCACTCGGGAACAGAGTGATCCCAAACCATGGAATTTGCCAGACTAGGTCAAGCCTCCCCGCCCGGCTGTCAGCCCTGCTCTCAGGTGCCAGTCCTGGCCACTGAGCTCTGATCATGGTCTGGCCAGGGCTCCGGTCCCTGCTGCCAGCCAGCTGCTTCCAGTCCTGGCTGATGCTGCGTTCTCCGCTGCCATCCCCGGCCAAGGCTACACTCCCCACCAACAGCCCAGCCCAGGTTACACTTCTGAACCTGGCCAGTCAGGATTCTCTGGTCTAGCAATATCCATGGTCTGACCAGAGAGTTCTGGATTCTAGGGGTTCAATCTGTACTGACAACAGGCCAGAAAGACATTGGGCCAAACTGTTAAAATGCATAAGTGACATCATCATCAACCTCATTAGTTGTATTGCCATCACAATTGAAATCAGGGCCTCATTCTGCCAGAGAGGCCCTCCAAAATTGACAGGGAAAAAGCAGCAGGAAGAAAGTACCTCTGTTTTACAGATGACTTGTCCAAGGTCACACTGGGAGTCGGTAGCAGAGCAGTGAACCAAACCCAGATGGTCCAAGGCCAAATCAAGACTCTTAAAAGACCATCTTACCTCCCTTTGAAAATAGGTTTTATACTTGTATATTATTGAGGCTGCTGGATTTTTGGAAGTAGGGGACAAGGAGGTATGAACCACTGCACAGGTAAAATACAGTGTGCTTTGGGAATTTATCAAATACTCGTTTGTAATTGCTGAATCTCTTATCAAAGTTGCATCACCATAATTATGTTAAACAGAACCATCTAGGGACATGCTCTTGTTTTCCACTGTGCTGCTCACATCACCACCTTGTTCATAACGTTACTGGGCATGACAATCTACTCTAGTGGTTCGTTCTCCACAGTGCACTTGTCTGTGAACAGATCACACACTTAAAAAAATTCCGCTTTAGTATTAAAAAAAAAGTGTCTGTAAGGGAGTAACAGCATATGGAGAGGAGGCTAATTATTATTAATATCTCCAGTCAGTGCTAAGCGTACTCACAGCCCACTGCAGGAGGTGCTTAGCATGTACACACGCACATTCCCCAACTCCCCAACCAAAAGAGCAGTAAGATCAGCAGCCTGGGGTTTGTTGAGTCTGGAAAAGAGAAAACTAAGAGGGGACATGATAACAGCTTTCAGGTACTTAAAAGGAAGTAAGAGGGAGACAAATTATTCTCCTTACCCACTGAGGATCGGACAAGAAGCAATCGGCTTAAATTACAGCAAGGCAGGTTTAGGTTGGACATTAAGAAAAACTTCCTGTCGGGTTGGTTAAACACTGGAATAAGGTGCCTAGAGAGGTTGTAGAATCTCTGTCATTGAGCAGGTTAGACATACACTTGTCAGGGATGGGCTATATCAGGGGTGGGCAATAATTTTTTATGGGGGGGGGCATTCCAAGAATTTGGAAAGTGGTTGAGAGTCACACTCTTCTATGTTATTAATGGAGGAGGTACAGGGTCTGGGAAGGAGGTTAGGTGCAAAAGGGAGCGAGCTTGGGTGAAGGAGGCAGTTGTGACCTGTGGCACTGGAGTGGGGGCGCAGTGGTTTAGGTTGTGAGCTAGGGCAGGAGGGAACTGTGCTCTGGGGCAAGGGGATTGGGGTGCCAGATCTGGGAGCGGATATGGGTGCAGGAGGGGGGCAGAGGATTTGGATATGTGAAGTAGGGGACGGGAGAGGGGGGGCAGAGGATCGGGGGGAGGGAAGGTCTGGGGTTCCAGAAGTAGGCTCTGGCCAAGAGACATACCAGCCAGCAGCCCAGCACTTTCTAGAAGCAGCCTCCCTGCCTGCCCCATCCCTGCACAGGCCCAGCCATGTGCTCTGTGAATAACTACAAGCCCCAGGAGGGAGGGGGCGTGTTGCTTCTTGGCTGCCTGTTATTGAAACAGGCTGCTCCCATTGGCCAGTTTCGGGCTAAAAACCAGCCAATGGGATTGTGCTGGAATCAGGAGCAGTTCCTACAGCCTTCCCAGGCTCACAGATTATAAAGCAAAACCACCCAGCAGCCACATTTCTGAGCAGTGAGCAGGTGGGGTGAGGCAAGTCGGAGCCTGCCTGGGCTCCCCAGTGTGTCTGTGGGCTGGGGCTGGTGACTTGGTGGGCTGGATCCAGCTTGTGGACTGTATTTTGCCCAGGCCTAGTCTAGATGGTGCTTGGTCTTGCCATGAGTGCAGGGGACTGACTAGATGAGCTCTCAAGGCTTCTTCCTGTTCTTTGTTTTTCTGATGCTATGTAGGCACAGGAATGAGAAAAATGTTTTTCAAAAAGCAGCTAGCCAGTGATATGCTGCTGTTTTAATAAGAGCAGCCTTCTAAAAAAATCCATGTCAGTGCTAATCTAATCTATATCCATATATATATTTGGGAGATTTGTCTGTCTGTCTGTCTGCAAGTCCATTTGTTCAAGAACACCTCCTAAACAGTAAGAGCAGGGCCACCAAGTTTGTTATGCAGCTTCCTCTTCTCCTAACTAAAAGCAAGGTCAAGGTGTGGTTGTGCCAGGACAATGGGAAGCACCTGGAAAGGGACTATTTTCCATAACATGGAAAGGGAGGGGCTATTCAGAGGGTCATGATACTGGGAGTGGCCACTGGAGGCAGTGAGCCCACAGGGGAAAGCTAAGAACATAATAAGAACAGCCATACTGGGCCAGACCAAAGGTCCATCCAGCCCAGTATCCTGTCTGCAGACAGTGGCCAATGCCAAGTGTCCCAGAGGGAGTGAACCCAACAGGTAATGATCAAGCGATCTCTCTCCTGCCGTCCTTGCTCTGGCTGGGGAGCGCAGGGGGCAGACAAACCTGGACCTGCTCCAGCCAGGGAACATGCACCCTCCCCCAGCTGTGACCCCTGGAGCTGCAGTGGCCATAGAGAGGCACTTCACAACTGGCCCTAAGTGGCTGCGCTGAGAGAGGGCTGAAGCAGTCTCTCTCCCTGGGGCAGCCTGCATACTGAAACCCTCAGCCCCAGCCCAATGATTTAAATGAAGCAGGTCCATTTTCATTTTATTTTCCAAAAAATAAAAATCAATTAATTGAGGTAAGGACCCGAGCCACATCAGCTAAATCGTCTAGCGTACAAGATAGTAATAATAATAAAAATAAAATAAAAATAAAAAAGCTAAATATAAAACTGCAACATGTTTTACCAACATTAAGTTAGCTGCTCTTGAAATGCTGAGCTGAAACATAGCAGCTGGTTTTACCATGTGCATGACCCCCCCAAAAAAGTTGGATCTGATTAATGCAGGGATATTTGAGAAAGAGGCAGAATGCAGCTACCTAAAAACATAATTGGGCTAGCCCCACTGTCCTGGCCATGACGAATCTGCTAACAACTAAAACATTTTCCTGTGTCCTCTATATACCCATACACATGAACCACGTTTTTTGGCTTTAATATGACCATTGCTGACATCTACCTGATCAAGCATGCTCAGTGTTTATTACAATAATTGCCTGTATTGATTTTTTGCTTGATTCTTACTTATTTACCACTCTTACCTACAGGTTTATCATTAGGTCAAACAGCCATAGTGTGTCTACTGTTTGCCTGATGTATAACCTTAGGAGTCTTTTCTTCTATGGCTGCCCTCCCAGATTTTCCCCAAGCTTTTCTGTCACTAAAAATAAAAAATAAACGTAAGGATACTATGGCTTCCTCAGCAGTCCAATTGTTTTTACTCAGTTTACTGACCTCTTCAGATTACATTGGGCTCACTTGAAATTCATGAACCATCTGTCTACCTAGTCCCTCCCGGCTGATGCTGTTTTAGTAATGTCCATTTTCAGTTCCTTTTACCACAATGATTTCTAATTCACCCTTCTGACAGTGGCACCATTTAGGGGGGTGCCTTAGGGTACAGGCAGGAAGTAACTTGGACCTGTGTGTGGGAGAGAGTGTAGCTCAGGGTGCAGGCAGGGGGCTAGCTAGGAGGGTGGGGGTAGGGAATAGCTCAGCATGCAGGCAGGTGTAGCTAGGGGCAGTGTGCTCAGAGAGGTGACGCTCACGGTGCAAGCAGGGGTTAGCTAGAGGCTGTGTGCAAAGGGGCACTCAGGGTCCGGGCAGAGGGGTGTAGCTCAAAGTGCAGGCAGGGGCTACCAAGGGGCTATGTACAGAGGGGGCCTGCTCAGGCTGCAGGCAGGGGATAACCAGATGCTGTTTGAAAGGGGGGGGGTTTAAACTAGGGTGCAAGCAGATCGTAACTTGGGGCCATATGCAGATCGGGGGCGGACAGACAGTTGCTCAATGTGCAGCTGGGGGGGGCATGCAGAGGGCCAGCTTGGTGCTGTGTGCCCAGAAGGAGATAGTTCAAGGTGTAGGTAGGAGCAGAGGCCAAGAGGTGTGCTGGTGCTGCACAAAGCCCCTACCTACCGTCATCAGTCAGGGTTTTCGGGGTTGTCCGGGTTCGTTCCTGACAGGTCCTCTACTCCACTCGGCTGCATGCGTGTGCTCCCTTTTTCTAAAGCGTTAGACCCTGTGCACTTGGGTCAACACAGTAGATCTCTGAGAGCCCCCGGAAATGACAGATTCAGGCAAGGATGAAACCAATCGAGCAGGTTTGTTACCAAGTGCTATACAGTGAGGCTGCGTCTAGACTGGCATGATTTTCCGCAAATGCTTTTAACGGAAAAGTTTTTCCATTAAAAGCATTTGCAGAAAAGAGCGTCTAGATTGGCACGGACGCTTTTGCGCAAAAGCACTTTTTGCGGAAAAGCGTCCGTGCCAATCTAGACGCGGTTTTGCGCAAGAAAGCCTCGATCGCCATTTTCGTCATCAGGGCTTTTTTGCGCAAAACGGTTCTTAGTTGTCTACAGTGGCCCTCTTGCGCAAAAGCATTTGTGCAAGAGGGCTTTTTCCCCGAACGGGAGAGTCATTGTATTTGCGCAAGAACACTGACGATCATACATTAGATTGTCAGTGTTCTTGTGCAAATTCAAGTGGCCAGTGTAGACAGCTGGCAAGTTTTTCCGCAAAAGCAGCTGCTTTTGCCGAAAAACTTGCCAGTCTAGATGCAGCTTAAGGGTACGTCTAGACTGGCAAGATTTCACGCAAAAGCAACTGCTTTTGCGCAAAAACTTGCCACCTGTCTACACTGGCCGTGAGAATTTGCGCAAGAACACTGACTTTGTAATGTACAAAATCAGTGCTTCTTGCGCAAATACTTTGATGCTCCTGCTCAGGCATAAGCCCTCTTGCGCAAGAATACTTGCGCAAGAGGGCCAGTGTAGACAGGAACGTTAATTTCTTGCGCAAGAAAGCCCGATGGCTAAAATGGCCATCGGAGCTTTCTTGCGCAAGACAGGGTCTATACTGGGCACGGATGCTTTTGCGCAAAAGCAGATCTTCTGCGCAAAGGCACATGCCAGTATAGACGCTCTCTTGCGCAAATACTTTTAACGGAAAAACTTTTCCGTTAAAAGTATTTGCACAAAATCATGCCAGTCTAGATGCAGCCCATCAGTTGTTAGCAGAAAGTCTCAACGCTAAGCCCCTGTGCATCCTGTAAGCATTGATAACACCCCTGCCTACAAAAGTGCATAAAGCACCAGGGTTGGTCGGCGCTTACCCTTTGAAGTGCCCTTTTATAGACATGTACAAATAACTTACATCACTTCTTTACGTACCAGGTTGCCACCCTCTGTTGCCTAGTTACCACCTCTCACCTTATGGAAGGGGGGGGGCTTACTTACTATTCTTCATGCTGTCAACTTTGACCTGGTCCTGAACCTAGGTCAGGATGTACGTTAGTTTTTAGGGAGTCTTTTGTACCAAGACATTTCTTATTAAGATGTTCCGCCACTCCCCTCTGGCTTCCAATCTGTACCCGGTGCCTCCCTATGTCCTTCCATGCTTGACCTACCTCACACAATTATCAATAGGGCCTCTGTCTTGGCTCCTGTGTTACTGAACCAAAGTCTTGATCACTAGATTCCAGGCCTGCTGCTATTTTCATGTTACAGGCCTTTATTCAGGCCTGCTGACTCCATGTTACTGACCCTCAACTTACTACAGCTACCAGCGGCATACAGCACCTTCGCCACACATGATGATCTGGCACAGCTGCAGCACTGTAGGATTATCAATGTAGACATGCCCTAAGAAAGCCATTTTCACAAAAAGGTGGTACAAAGAACAGATTGCTAAAGGGTTAAGGGCAAGGCTTTTTAATACTGGTAATACTAGACTGTCAAGGCTGATTCCCCACTGTGGCACGATGAATGCAGAAGTGAGGGCCTTCAGAAGTACCCCAAAACCTTATCTTTCCAGGCTCTGGTATAAAACTTCCCCCCGAAAAACTTAAAACCCTAGATTTCAGGGATACAAATCTGTTGCCACCAACCAAGTAATGGTAAGAAAACCAGGGAAGAGATCACTTAGGAAATCTCAGCCCTAAAGTAAAACCAGGACACAAAAATTAACCAATACCAGGTTAATAAAAAAGGAAGAACTTTTATTAACACAACCTTACTCCTGTTACAAGCATAGCTGGATTGGCTAGATGGTCAGAACCACCAATTAATAAACTCATGGGGAATTTTCCCATGGGAACAAAACTTAGTTACAAAAGAGAGGAAAACCCATTTCTAAATGCACAGACATCAGATTCCCATTCCCAAACCATAAAACAATAAAACCTAATGGATTTATCTAGACTTTGCCCTTCTTACAGATGGTGAAGAGTCTTTTCTTGGAGAGGAACATGTCTGTCCTCCTCAGTATCTGGAGAGTCTACTGCCCAAGGACAAAGGAAGGAAAAAACAAAAATTCCTGTGTCCCAGTTTGAAATTCCTACCTGCATTTCTATTGGCTGACTACTACCTGGCTAGGTACAGTTAACCCCTTAGTCCCCAAGCTGCTGGCCATCCCTCATGACCATGACAGACAGAAAGGGCCCAGGTGGAAAGACATGAATGAGGCCTTGGAAAAGTCTAGGAACCACTGAGTGCGATTTTTCGTTGCAGGGTGAGGAAATAGCTGCCGAATAAACTCTCATGGAGCTAGAGCATCAGAAACACTTGAAAGCCAGAAAATAATCTACAATCCCTACGACTGGGTTCACTAAAAGTGGCAGGTGCTTCTGGGCAGTGCTCAGTACCTACATGTTTGTGCAATGTCTCTTGCACTTTGTTTGGTGGAATTTCAGGGTACTAGTCATTCATCGGTGAAGCTATTGGAGGATGTGGCAGTCACCTGATTGGGTTGAAAAATCTGGGGGTGATGGCCTTATCAGATGATACTGTCACTTTTATAGGGTGGACAGCCACTATCATCCTGCTGTGTCATACTCCCAACATTGAGAAGTATGACGGACCAGCTAATCTTTCTGAGCCCCCAGAAGATCAAAGAAATGTACTTTGGATGCAGGAGCAACTGATGCAGTAATTCTTCTTGGTTACATCCCCCAAAGGGCCCCCCACTGGACACCAATGCCTTGGACAGGAGTTTGGTACCATAGGCCATGGAGACTAACAGGAGAGGAGCTTATCATGCAACTCCTGATGTCCCTTCTGGAAGAAATGGCCTCTGCACTCGCTGTTGGAGTAGTTTTGGCTTATAAGCCAGGAGTGGGTGGCAAATACATGGGCAATATGTCTCCACTTAGCTCTGATGCATAGGAGGAGAAGATATGTTTCCTCCACAGGATGAGCCATCCATCTTGGCATTCTAGAAGACCCTGGACAGGAACTGAAGAGCTGATACAGACAGGTGGCACCGATAGTAATACTTTCTTTACAATGCTCAGCAATGGCAACTCTGGTTGCCTGCTTACTTCCAAGTCATTCAACACCATGAATCTTCCAGGTACCAAGAAAGTCAGTTCTAGTAGTTCCCTTACCTGTAGCTGGTTGCATGGTAGGTGCAGCGGATGAGGACACAGAGCACATTTGGTACTATTACAGATACAGGGGTGATGGTGGCATCCAATGGATGCTGAGGTGTCAGTCATCAGTACTCATTCTGGGCCTTGAAATGCCTCCCATTCTAGTTGGTGCCACTTGAGAGAGCTTAGTCTCTTATCACTCTGAGCAGTGCTCTTCCCTTCCTCTTTCTTCAGAAGATGGCATTGAGAAGGGTTTGGAGACTCTTGGCAATTCCATAATTAACATGTAAAGTATGGTGCTTGGCGTGGTGTAGAGCTAACTGAGCAATAGCAGTCATCTAGCACAGAAGATAAATTCTAGGATCTTTCCATAAGGAGAAACATGTTTGGAAGGATTTCCTCATGTGCGCGCCCTTTTTTTTTTTTAACAAAAGAAAAAGGAAACACACTAAGCACTTATGTGGCTATATGTGCTTCACTGAGGCAGAAGCAGCACCTTGATTCTCCATGATTAACATGAGTATGTCCTTCATGCAAAGCTGCTAAATTTAAATCCTGTGGATTTAGACAGATGTTTGGGGAACTAGGGCTCCAGTACCCATGCATTTCTGAAGTGCAAGGTTTTTATTTTCAATTTTCCAACACACAAATAAAAAAAGGTCCAGTATACTAAGGATTAATAGAGTCAAAACTAGAAAACACTTGCACAAAGATGTGGAGGCTGGCAGGGTTCCATCTCACTGCTGCTGGGAAGCAAGAAGGGCAGCTGTAGCCAGTCTGCCCTTTATACCCTTAGCTACAAAACACCAGGAGGCAAAAAGGGTAGAGGCGCAGCCCCAAATTAACATAATAAACTAATCTCGTGTGTATGCGCTGCTAAAACTGAAGTACAAATGGACAATCCCATGAAGAAAAGAAAGATAGTAATGCAAGTCGAATGGAAATAAGCAGAAAGGTAGGAGGAATTCAGTTAGGCAGGACTTTTATGGTTGAACAATGGACACAAGGTTGATTTAAATAATCTATATCTTGTAAGTTTCAAACATTTTAAGCACAGTAATTATGATAACACCTAAAAGGTGCTGGTCAGTACACCTACACATGTAGGGACAGAGATCCTATCACAAAGAGCTTAAGATACAGAGACTACTAAATACAGTACTTAAAATAAAGAGACCACTCCAATCATTTTAAAAGTCTTTATGTGACTATAAAAGAATTTTTCCAGAGCAAGAATACAGCCAGTTTAAAAATTAGTGCAACTTTTTTCAGTTCTATGTGATAAAAACAAATGTAAAGACTGTGTTAAAACAGAAGATGTAGACATTGATACACTGTAAATCTCAAACCTGGCAGGACTAGTGGAAAGAAAAGTAAAAGGTTTGGGGAATTTACTTTCAGATATCAGTAGCCAAGCAGTATGTGTTATTTTCTAAAAATTCCTGTCTATGACTGCTTAAATAAAACTGTAGTATTGCTTTTTACTAGTTGTCACCAAGTAAATGCTTACAATAGAAAATAGAATACTTGTGCATATTTCTTGCTAAGAAACATCAATATTGGGTGAAATTTTAATCATTTCACTGAACGTTTCTTAAAATTTTAAAATACAGGTGTGTTAAAGCGACCTGAAACACCTAGGAATGACAAAAAACTAATAATCCAAAATTAGGATTATTAATGAAAACCACCAAAACAGCCATATTTCAACCAAAGTAGCAGCGTTAATCTCATACAAATATCTTACATTAAATAGTCTCAAGATAGCTAGAATCTGTATCCCTAAACCTATTAATGAAATAACCCTCTTGTAGTTTACAACATATGGAACAAAAGGGCATTTTTTCCTTTCATCATGGGATCTATATTACCAGCTTTATTAGACAGTTATTTTTTCCAACATTATTAGCTATACTGGAGAAATACAGCAGGAGTCAATTACCTCATTTAATAATCTATATGCATTTATAGCTGTGACAACTGGACACAACATAAATTAGATTTACCACGAGACAGCAAATAGTCTCAGTCTTTGGATTACCCCAGTTGTCCTCAGTAAATTTGAGGAACAACAACAATAGGTCAGTAATTTGTAGCTAAATAATTCAATACTTTTCTAAAGAGCATGACATCAATAAAGATTATCAAAACATGCTCAAAAGGTTAATCCTACTGTACCTTTTATTATACCACCTTAAAACAAGTGGAAATGAATAGTACATTAATGGCTCATGATCAAATACTGAGGTCTGTGGATCAATTCTTCACACGTAGGTGGAGGTCCAACTTCAATGAGACCTGCGACAATAGTTCTTCCACAACTTCTGACTAGTGTTGAATACATGCTAAGGAAGTTACATACTGCTTTACCAGTTCCAATAATTCTAAGTAAAATTACATCCCAGAAACACCTGGTACAGATAATCCATCCCTGAAAATCCAAGCTAACCTTGAATAACCACTAAAATATTTACCTCTATTTAGCAGACAGCCTCAGCTAATTAAAAAAGGATTATATTCCTCATTCAAGTTCTTTGGAACTGCTGTCTGCAGTTCTGAAACGGGTTAGTGA
Source organism: Pelochelys cantorii (assembly GCA_032595735.1). NCBI lineage: Eukaryota > Metazoa > Chordata > Testudines > Trionychidae > Pelochelys > Pelochelys cantorii. The sequence goes on from CM064334.1 coordinate 51,112,468, forward strand.
GAGGGTTATTTGTACTAGCACCTGACTTTTGATATTGACACTGCACCACTAATGTGATAAAGTATGACAGAATCCATTAGGACTATATTCTAGATGAGTGCTTTCAAAAGAAAGCCCAAGAATTACTGTGTTCGTGAAATCGCATTTACAGGGGAAAAGACACCTAGTCAATGCTACTAGTGATAATTCTGTCCTACATTTGACAAAACATACTGAAATACACAACTTTTTAAACATGAGTCATGCTAAAATATCTGCAGAAGTTATCACCCCACCCAAACATTTTAATAATATTAACAAGCAATTAAAGCTCGGAAAACATACAAAACACACAGCCCAGCAATATCACTGCATCAGTAAGACATAAACAGAAGCACAGAATTCTGCAGGACAGAACTTGAAAGATAAAATAACAATTCATTTAGAATATTTATTACAAATAATTGTAGTATGTGGTGAGTTCACATAAAGCTCCCTATTGATAAACAGTTTATTGAGGAAATCAAATTGAATGCCTAAATTTATAATACTGTACTGTAAAGAGAATAAAACACTTTCTGAAGAAATACAAATGCTATAAGCAGACACTTTTCCTGTGGAATCATGCAGGAGGTCAAATTCCAGAATTCTCAGGACCTTAGGGTAGCAAGATATCAAAGGATAAGCCTCATTTAGAGGCTTGTGAAGTACCTAATGGAAAAAAAATGCTACTCAAAATTCATACTGCATTACAAACTCAGAGATACCTATTTTTAAATTTCACAAGCAAAATTGAGTCCAGCTCTCAAATTAATATGGCTTTAATGTTGAAAAGTTACACACATTCTTCTAATCTAAGCACGTGATTGTGTTTACCATATTAGGCTACAAAAAGGTACAGTAGCCTTTCATCTTTAAACTTCGTTTGCTAGATTAGGTTTCTTTTCAGTCTGCTGTGGTTTTATTCACTGTGTTATTTTACTATTTATGTGACAAACTGGTCTAGGCAGTTTATAAAGATTATGGAAAATCCAAAACTATTTTTAAACAGTGATTTTTTTGTAAGTTAAATGTGAAAAAAATGATTTTGTAAACAAATGTCAACTGAAGTGTTGTATGTATAGGTGTGAAAAACTGTACTAATGCTAATGTTAAAATTATCTAATACACAGATTTAAGGAAAGAGTCATGTACATCTGCGTATAATGCTTAAATGATCCAAGATTACAAAGACTGATTTAAAAGTCATAAAATACATGATGTGCATTATCCCAAATTAAGGTTAATCAATTCAATGATCCAGATAAAATGTCACACTTTTTAGCTATGTTCATCTTTTGAGGTCTGGGATAGCAGATGTCTTGTACATTTATCTGACTTTTCCTTAAATTATAAAGAACCTAACAAAAATACCCAGAGTTATCAGTTTTCTGATGTTTTCCATAAAACTGTTCTTCTGTTATAAAAACCAGTCAAATCCTGACTGAAAATATTAAACAGAATATATATTGCCAATTTTTTGTATTTATGTACAATATACTATGAAGATAAATATAAATCTTTAAAGCTGTGCTTGAAAACACATACTTCAGCTATTCAAATCTGCTTCCATTTAGGTGCTGCTCTTTAGAAAAGGTTGCTGGTGCAACAGTTCTTAGTAGAACTACACGTGTTGATTTTTATAAATCATTCACCAAATTAATTTACCATTGCGTATTCAATAAAGTTTTGATGTTAAAATAGCTGAGACGGAGCCTCACAATCTCTTTCTCTGTCAGGTAGCTACAATGGAAGCTACAAAATATTTTAAGGACACTTCAGTGTAAATATTTCTTTTGTCATTTAATCCGACGTTGCATTAGGTACTTTAATAGAGAGATTCCTTCTGGCGTTGGTGACATGTCGTTGCTGTGCTAGGAAAGAACGTCCAGGAGGGCAGGACCCAGGGTCTTTGCAGGCACTGCTGCTCATCAATCTGGATTCCATGCTGAGCTTCTGAAAAGCCAGGCTCTGGGAAGAAATCAAGTAAGAAATCAAATCATGTCAAACCAATCTGATAGCTTTCTTTGATAGGATAACGAGTCTTGTGGATAAGGGAGAAGCGGTGGATGTGGTATACCTAGACTTCAGTAAGGTGTTTGATACGGTCTCGCATGATATTCTGATCAATAAACTAGGCAAATACAACTTAGAGGGGGCTACTATAAGGTGGGTGCATAACTGGCTGGATAACCATACTCAGAGAGTAATTATTAATGGTTCACAATCCTGCTGGAAAGGTATAACAAGTGGGATTCCGCAGGGGTCTGTTTTGGGACTGGCTCTGTTCAATATCTTCAACAACGATTTAGATATTGGCAGAGAAAGTACGCTTATTAAGTTTGCAGATGATACCAAGCTGGGAGGGGTTGCGACTAATCTGGAGGATAGGGTCATAATTCAAAATGATCTGGAGAAATGGTCAGAGGTAAACAGCATGAAGTTTAATAAAGACAAATGCAAAGTACTCCACTTAGGAAGGAACAATCAGTTCCACACATACAGAATGGGAAGCGACTGTCTAGAAAGGAGTACGGCAGAAAGTGATCTAGGGGTTATAGTGGACTACAGGCTGAATATGAGTCAGCACTGTGATGCTGTTGCAAAAAAAGCAAACATGATTCTGGGATGCATTAACAGGTGTGTTGTGAGCAAGACACAAGAAGTCATTCTTCCACTCTACTCTGTGCTGGTTAGGCCTCAGTTGGAGTATTGTGTCCAGTTCTGGGCACCACATTTCAAGAAAGATGTGGAGAAATTGGAGAGGGTCGAGAGAAGAGCAACAAGAATAATTAAAGGTCTAGAGAACATGACCTATGAAGCAAGGCTGAAAGAATTGGGTTTGTTTAGTTTAGAAAAGAGAAGATTGAGGGGGGACATGATAGCAGTTTTCAGGTATCTAAAAGGGTGTCATAAGGAGGAGGGAAAAAACTTGTTCTTGGCCTCTGAGGATAGATGAACAAGAAGCAATGGGCTTAAACTGCAGCAAGGGAGGTTTAGGTTGGACATTAGGAAAAAGTTCCTGTTGGGGTAGTCAAACACTGGACTAAACCAGGGAGGTTGTGGAATCCCCAGCTCTGGAGATATTTTAAAGTAGGTTAGAGAAATGTCTATCAGGGATGGTCTAGACAGTATTTGGTCCTGCCATGAGGGCAGGGGACTGGACTCGATGACCTCTCGAGGTCCCTTCCAGTCCTAGTATTCTATGATTCTATGAGTTAGACAGCTCTTTCGCATCATCAAAAGTAACTAGAAAAGTAATGCAGGCTTCAAAAACATGATGGCAGTTATCAGTGAAACAGGCTGTGGTATCCTCTTGCACTGAGGATCTCTCTCTGGGGGAAACTCCAGTTATTAGGAAAAGGCAGGTGCTAGTAATGGGATCTGATCATTAGAATCATAGACAGCGGGGTTTGTAATGACCGGGAGAACCATATGGTGACTTGCCTGCCTGGTGTGAAGGTTGCAGATCTCGAGACATCTAGACTGACTTATGTGTAGTGCTGGGGAGGAGCCGGTGGTTGTGGTACATGTAGGTACCAATGATACGGGGAAGGATAGGAGTGAGGTCCTGGAGGCCAAATTTAGGCTGCTAGGAAAGAGACTGAAATCCAGGACCTCAAAGGTAGCATTCTCTGAAATGTTTCCAGTTCCATGCGCAGTGCCAGGTAGGCAGACAGAACTGCAGGGTCTCAATATGTGGATGAGACAATGGTGTAGGGAGGAGGGGTTTAGATTTATTAGGAACTGGGGAAGCTTTTGGGAAAGTGGGAGCCTATACAGGAAGGATGGGCGCCGCAAACCAAAATGGAACCAGATTGCTGGCATTTAACATTAAAAAGGTCAGAGCAGTTTTTAAACTAAGGGGTGGGGGAGAGCCGAGAGGTGCAGAGGAGCACATGGATCAGAGAGACATCTCTTAGGGAAGCATCTGTTAATAGAGATTCTCTGTGTTCTAGTAAGGAGGAGAGGATGGAAGATGATAAAATATGAGTAAGTTCACACGAGAAAATCAAATGACAAAAGGTGCCATTCAAACACATCAGGAAATGGCAGATAAATAGTGACAAATTTTTGAAGTACTTATACACAAATTCTAGAAGTTTAAAAAACAAGATGGGTGAACTTGTATTAAAGGAGGATATTGATATAATGGCCATCACAGGAACTTGGTGGAATGAGGACAATCAAGGGGATACAGTCATACCAGGATACAAAATATATCAGAAGGATAGAACAGGTCGTGCTGGTGGGGGAGTGGCACTATATGTGAAAGAAAACAGAATCAAATGAAGTAAAAATCAAAATGTTCCACAGAATCTCTATGGCTAGTAATCCCATGTGCTAATAAGAAGAATATAGCAGTAGGGATATATTACTGACCACCTGACCAGGATAGTGATAGTGACTATGAAATGCTAAGGGAGATTAAAAAGGCTATAAAAATAAACTCAATAATAGTGGGGGATTTCAACTATCCCCATACTGACTCAGTACACATCACTTCAGGACGGTATGCAGAGATGAAGTTTCTTGATACCTTAAATGACTGCTTCTTGGAACAGCTGGTTCTAGAACCCACAAGGGGAGAGGAAATTCTTGATTTAGTCCTAAGTGGAGCACAGGATTTGGTTCAAGTCGTAAACATAACTGAACCGTTTGGAAATAATGACCATAATGTAATAAATTTTAACATCCCTGTGGTGGGAAAAACACCTCAGCAGCCCAACACTGTGGCATTTAATTCAGGAAGAGGGACTACACAAAAATGAGGTTAGCTGAACAGAAATTAAAAAGCTACAGTGACAAAAGTAAAATCTCCGCAAGCTGCATGGAGACATTTCAAAGACACCATAATAGAGACCCAACTTAATGTATAACCCAAATTAAAAAAATATAGTAAGAGAACCAAATAAGTACCACCGTAGCTTAACAACCAAGTAAAAGAAACCATGAGAGATAAAAAGGCATTGTTTAAGAAGTGGAAGTTAAAGCCCAGTGTGAAAAATGGAAAGGAGCACAGTTTGATAGAGTCTAAGTGTAAAAACAGAGTAAGAAAAACCAAAAAGGAGTTTGAAGAACAGTTAGCCAAAAACTCAACAAGTAATAGCAAAATGTTTTAAGTACATCAGAAGCAGGAAGCCAGCTAAACAACCAGTGGGGTCCTTGGACGATTGAGATGCTAAAGGAGCGCTCAAATACTGCAAGGTTAATGCAGTGAAACTAAATGAATTCTTTGCTTAAGTCTTCAAAGCTGAGCATATTAGGGAGATTCCCAAACCTGAGCCATCCTTTGTAGGTAAAAAAAAATTTGAGGAACACTCCCAAATTGGGGTGTCATTAGAGGAGGTTTTGGAACAAATTGATAAACTTAACAGTAACAAGTCACTGGGACCAGATGGCATTCACCCAAGAGTTCTGAAAACTTCAAATGTGAAATTGGGAAACTATTAACTGTGGTTTGTAACCTATCCTTTAAATCAGCTTCCGTACCCAATGACTGGAAGATAGCTAATGTGATGCCAATATTTAAAAAGGGCTGTAGAGGTGATCCTGGCAGTTACAGAACGGTACCTTAAGTCTAATGTCAGTACCGGGCAAATTAGTTGAAACTATAGGAAAGAATAAAATTGTTAGACACACAGATGAACATAATTTGTTGGGTAAAAGTCAACGGTGGATTCTGTAAAGGGAAATCATGTCTTACTACTCTACTAAAGTTCTCGGAGGGGGTCAACTAGCACGTGGACAAGGGGGATCCAGTGGATATAGTATACTTAGATTTCCAGGAAGCCTTTGATGAGGTCCCTCACCAAAGACTCTTAAGTTAGTTCTCATAGGATAAGAGGAAAGGTCCTCCCATGGACTGATAATGGGTTAAAGGACAGGAAACAAAGGGTAGGAAAAAACAGTCAGTTTTCCCAGTGGAAAGAGGTAACTAGTGATGTCCCTGAAGGGTCCGTCTTGAGACCTATCCTATCCAAATTATTTATAAATGATCTGGAGAAAGGGTTAAACAGTGGAGGTGGCAAAATGTGCAGATGATAAACTGCTAACGATAGTTAAGAACAAAGCAGACTGTCTAGAACTACAAAAGGATGTCACAAAACTAGGTGATTGGGCAACAAAATGACAACTTAATTCTATTGTTGAGAAGTGCAAAGTAATGCACATTGGAAAAAATAATCCCAACTACACATAGCTAAATTAGTTCCCATTATTTTGTATTACCACTCAAGAGACAGATACTGGAGTCACTGTGGATAGTTCTCTGAAAACATCCATTCAACGTGCAGTGGCAGTCAAAGCAAACAGAATGCTAAGAATCATTAAAAAGGGGATAGAGAATAAGACAGAGAATATCTTATTGCTTCAATATGAATTAATGGTACGCCTATGTCATGAATACTGTGTGGTCATCTCAAAAAAAGATATATTGGCATTGGAAAAGGTTCAGAAAAGGGCAACAAAAACGATGAGTTTGGAATGGGTGCCAGATGGAGAGATTAAAAAGACTTGGATTTTTCATCTTAAAAAAGAGGAGACTGATGGGGGATGAGATAGAGGTTTATAAAAACATGACAAGTATGGAGAAAGTGAATAAGGAAAAGTTATTCATTTGTTTCCATAAGAAGTAGGGGTCACCAAATGGGTAGCAGGTTTAAAACAAACAAAAGCAAGTTTTTCTTCATGCAGCGCACAGTCAACCTGTAGAACTCCTTGCCAGAGGAGGTTGTAAAGATCAGGACTTGATCAGAGTTCAAAAAAGAACTAGATAAATGCATGAGGATACTTATTAGCCAAAATGGGTAGGAATGGTGTCCCTAGCCACCGTTTGTCAAGGGATGGAAATGGATGACAGGAGAGGGATCACTTGATGCACCTCCGGGGCATCTGGCAATGGCCGCTGTTGGAAGACAGGATACTGGGCTAGATGGACCTTTTGGTCTGATCCACTATGGACGTTCTTATGTTTCATAGATTGAGGCAGAAAGAAAATGATAGTTTCAAACTGTGTATAAGATCACCTTGAGTACTTCTGACTTTTAAGTTACCATACTGACAGACAAATGGATTGCTTTCACTCACCTTGTTATACCATGCAGATACAATTAGCTTTTCTTCATAATCACGCAACTTGGCAATCTTACATTCACTCTAGAAAGAAAAATTAAACAAGACAAGGGAATCTTAACTACCCAAAAGTTCTGAAAAAAGTGCAGATAATTATGTATAAACTTTATCAAAGTCCACTCTCCTTAAAGGACTTGACTGAGATAAACACATTCAGTAGAGCAATATACAAATATTTCAACTAAAACCATGTAAACGATTATATGTATTTTCAAAAGTGACTATCAAAGTGATGAAATTGTTTATTACTACAAGAGATTATTGCAAGAAAAGGAACCATCTTTAATAAGACAGACTGATAACATTTTTAAATAATGCATCACTAAAAACAAGAAGCTTTTTTGTGGATATATAAATCAAGAATATGTTCAGTATAAATATTTCAGAAAGTGATAAATCCACTGTCTTAGCAGCCATAAATGAGCAATTATCCCCACTGATTTAATAATGTAGGGTCCTAGTCTACTGTCGGTATATAGAAGAGTCAATGGGAATTTTGAGTACACAAGTGCAGAATGAGCCCTTACATTTTAAGAACTGTGTTTAGAAATTTTATATTTACCCGAATAGCTATCATTAGGAGCAACATTTTTAGTATTACCCATGTAATATTTTAGTTTCTCTAATATTATTATTTTAACAACTCTATCAAAATAGATCATTATACATAGCAGACTAAAATATACTTAAATCATATGTTCCATTCAACAATCCATGGTATTTACAGATTACCAATTACTGTAATGTGCTGACAGAACTATATTTAAGCTATTGTTTAATTTAAATTCCTCTGAAAAGCTTAAAATTAAAATACATTGTTTTTCATAAGGAATAAAGCAACGTTAAAAATAAACATCTTGTATGGTATGTATATACAAGAAGAGTCTTGACAGATTCACCTCAGGACAGAATGTCAGCAAATCAAGGTAAAAGCTCTGTGTTTGATGGGTTGTGCAGTACAAGTGATAGGAAGACAACAGAATCCAAGACTCTTTGCAGCATCTCATACACAAGAGAGAGCTCTACTTAGGACACACAACAAGATTTCAAAAAAGTAGTTTTACCTCCAGTGCTTCAATTTTTTTGTCTCTCTCCATTAGCTGCTTTCTCAGCAACATAATTTCTGCTGATGCTGGATTTAGTTTGGGGTCTAAGGTTTTTATTACCTGTATAAAAAAAAATAAAATTACGCTTGATGATTCATCTCCAGCAATCTCACATGGAAATGAAATATGCCACGGTGACATCTGAATGAAGGACATAGTATTAGCAATATGACAGAAGATGCCAATTAGTATGGAAGTGTCAACAACAGCTTTTCATACTTGAGGTTATATTCTACACTATGCTGCATGCAAGTTATAGTAACCAAGGAATTTGACCTAAACCCACTATTAATATTTGAGAAGTCTGTCAGCCTCAATGATTCATAGAGGCAGAGTGAAGGGGAGGAGAGAGAAGGCTATTTGTTCTGAAATACACCACTCACAGTTCTGGCTTTCTCCAGGTACATTTTATATCTTTCTTCCATTGCTTTCATGTCTTCATCTTTTTTACGCAAAGCTGCCTCCAGCTCATCAATCTTTTGAGCTATTTAGAAAAAAAAATATATATATATCAACACACACCAAAATGAGAGAGACCAGGTATTTTTAAAACTTCATTAATATTTTGCAGTGCTGCTGACTAACATTAAGGACTGCTGGTCCCAGCAGAGCCCAGCTCAAACATAAAAGACCCAGCTGGAGAGAGGTGGAGGAAGCTACAGGATTCCCAGCAGCTGTAGTTCCCTGAATGCCCTGAGGGAAAGAGAACAGAGGGAGCGGGCTAATGGGGATGGACGGACAGACACACGCACTTCTTTTTCTGTTTCAAGTTTACCTTAATTTTCCAAGTTAAAACTGGTTTGAAAATGGTATGTCTTTACTGGAGGGAATTATAACTACAGAGGTACATTCAGGAGCAATTATGATGTAACCTCATGAAGATACTTACAGTTCTGATTTTCATCTGGCTGGAGCTCTGCAAAAAGTGCCTCTTTTTTCTGCAATTCATCATGGACTTCATTCAGTTTTTCTCTATGGATTTAGAGATTGGATCCAGAGGTTAGGCTCCTAATTTCACACCTCAACTGAAGTCTTGAAAATTCTTCAGATAATAAATATATCCAAAAATGATACAGGTAAGAGAATTTTGTTGTTGCTTAAATATCAAGATATTCTCTCAACTCAAAAATGAAAAAAAAAAAGGGTAAAAAAGTCAACACCTCTGAGCTGAGACACTTTTGGAAAAATTCTTCAACCTAGACTTAAAAAGAGCATACTATCCTCCTACGGACAGAGACTACATAGGCTGAAAGGGGTTCTTTGCAGTGGAAAAAAGAAAGAGCTATATTAATAAAAGAAAAAAGTCCTTAAAAAGGACAATTACATATCTGTACAGTACCTGCTGTACTTTGAAATGTATTATGCACATATATATACACACACACACGTTCTCAGAGAGTAGTTTTTAACAGTTCACAAATCGGTGCTGGAAAGGCATAACAAGTGGGGTTCCGCAGGGGTCTGTTTTGGGACCGGTACTGTTCAATATCTTCATCAACGGTTTAGATATTGGCATAGAGAGTATGCTTATTAAGTTTGCAGATGATACAAAGCTAGGAGGGGTTGCAACTACAGTAGACTTCTGATAATCCGGCACCCCTTGGAACCCAAGGGGTGCCGGATTATCGGATATGCCGGAGTATCGGGAGGTACTCCGGCGGGGTGCCGTGACAGATCTGCCGGGACCTGCACTGCGTGGGGGGGGTTGGCAGGAAATGACGCGGGGAGGGGCGAACCCTCTGCAGTGTTGCAGGGAGGCAGTGGAAGCCCCACGCAGCCGGCTTGCAAGCGGGGAAAACTTGTAGGTGGCAGTGGCGGCGAGGGAGTGAGAGGCAGACAGCTGTTTAAGGCGGGCGGGCAAGTGGGGGGTGTCGGCAGGGGATGGCACGGCGAGGGGCGAACCCTCCGCCATGTTGCGGGGAGGCGGCGGAAGCCCCACGCAGCCAGCTTGCAAGCAGGGAAACTTGTAAGCGGCAGCGAGAAGCAGGCAGCTGTTTAAGGCAGGCGGGCGTGGGGGGGGGGGGGGGTCGGTGGGGAACGCTACCTGCCTCTCGCCTCCTCGCTGCTGACAAGTTTCCCCACTTGCAAGCCAGCTGCGTGGGGCTTCCACTGCCTCCCCGCAACATGGCGGAGGGTTCGCCCCTCGCCGTGCTGTTCCCTGCCGACACCCCTCCGCCCACCTGCCTGTGTTCCTTAAACAGCTGCCTGCCTCTCGCCCCCTCTCCGCCACCACATCTGGCCGCTCCAGTTGTCTGGCTGGCCGGAGCACTTCCAGGTTCCAGTTGGTGCCGGACTATCAGGAGTGCCGGACCACTGGATGCCGGACAATTGGAGTCTTACTGTACTTTGGAAAATAGGGTCATAATTCAAAATTATCTGGACAAACTGGAGAAATGGTCTGTGGTAAATAGGATGAAGTTTAATACTGACAAATGCAAAGTGCTCCACTTAGGAAGGAGCAATCAGTCTCACACATACAGAATGGGAAGCGACTGTCTGGGAAGGAGTACTGCAGAAAGGGATCTAGGGGTCATAGTGGACCACAAGTTATATGACTCAACCGTGTGACACTATTGAGAGGGGGGGGGGGAAAAAAAAAAAAAAAAAAAAAAGGGCACAAACATGATTCTGGGATGCATTAACGAGAGCAAGACATGAGAAGTCATTCTTCCGCTCTACTCTGCGCTTATCAGGCCTCAATTGGAGTATTGTGTCCAATTCTGGGCACCGCATTTCAAGAAAGATGTGGAGAAATTGAGAAGATCCAGAGAAGAGCAATAAGAATGATTAAAGGTCTAGAGAACATGAACTATGAAGGAAGACAAAGAACTGGGCTTGTTTAGTTTGGAAAAGAGAAGATTGAGAGGGGACATCATAGGGTTTTTCAGGTATCTAAAAGGATGTCACAAGGAGGAGGGAGAAAAATTGTTCTCCTTGGCCTCTGAGGATAGAGCAAGAAGCAATGGGCTTAAACTGCAGCAAGGGAGGTTTAGGTTGGACATTAGGAAAAAGTTCCTAACTGTCATGGTGATTAATCACTGGAATAAGTTGCATAGGGAGGTTGTAGAATCTCCATCTCTGGAGATATTTAAGAGCAGGTTAGACAGACATCTATCAGGGATGGTCTAGATGGTACTAGGTTCTGCCATGAGGGCAGGGGACTGGACTAGATGACCTCTCGAAGTCCCTTCCAGTTCCAGTGTTCTATGATATTCCACTATAGGCCCTTGTGCTAGGGATGTTAAATAGCATGTAACTGAATAGTCTTGTATCCGCATAAAATTTTAGCGGTTACACAGCTATTCGATGGTCCCGGGGATGGAGGGACTTTGAATTTTGGCAGCCAGTGCACTCCTGTCCCACTCCCAGGGAGTCCCCTGCTGCCCCATGCTGCTGCCTCGGATACAGATGAAGTAGTGCAGGGCGGCAGCAGCCTGTGTCCCCAGGGAGCTCAGACCCCCTACCGACAGGGACAGATACCATGGAGCAGCCTCTGTCTGCAGGGGGCCAGGCTGACCGTGGACAGAGGCTGCTCTGTGCAATGTGGAACAGCCTTTGTCCATGGGGAGCTCAGATCCCCATGTGGACACGGGTTGCTGTCACGGAGCAGCCTCTGTCTGCAGTGAGCCCAGGCCACCGCGAATAGGGGCTGCTGCCATGGCAGCCTCCCCTGCCTGCCCTCCCGCACTGCTGCCTCTGATAGAGGCAGCAGTGCAGTCGGGGAGTGGGGAGAAGAGGGGTGGCTCCTGCCTGTCCTCCCTGCCTCTGTAGGAGGCAGCAAGGGCGGAGGCAGGCAGGTCCATGGAGCCGGCACACACAGAAAGAAGCTGGCTCCTTGCATGTATTGGCTCCCACCTGCCCCTCTCACCCTCCACATTGCTGCCTCTCTATTAGAGGCAGCAGCGCAGGGGTGGGGGTGGAGAGGGCAGGTGGCTCTGGTGCTCGTGGGAAGGTGGCTTAAAAGCTGGCTCCCCACAGGCACTGGCTCCTGCCTCCCCTGCCTTGCTGCCTCTGACAGAGAGGAAGGAAGGGAGTGAGTGCATGTAGTCCACAGGATTAACCAATAAGTTTAGGCTTATCAGTTAATCAAGTAGTCATCTACATGCTGACATCCCTAACTTATGCACCCAACGAACTCAGGTTAGAGACTTTTTGCTAGCAGTAACAGCAGGCAGCACATGCAACTCTATCATATTCATGGCTGGAAAAGAGGATATAAAGGGGAGCACTGTCATGTTGTGATGGGGTGTGTTCCCCACACCAGCCCAGCAAGAAGTGAATTAGGACTGGTGGACTCAATCAGCTAATTAGTTTGTAAGCAGGGGAGCTCTGGGCTGGAGGCAGGTAGTAAGTACAGGCTCACCTGTGAAGGAATGGTGAAGCAGGCTGTATAAAGCCAGGTAGCTGCTCACAGATGGGAGACAGCCATTGCAGATGACTTCCCTGCAGCCTCACTGGATGGTGGGAGATGGAGACTAGCAAGCCCAAGAGGGGGGAAGCTAGGTAAGCAGGAAGAAGCCCAGGAAACCCAGTAGGGAACCCACAGGAACCAAGGGTGCTTGTTATCAGGTCCTTGGGCTGGAACTAGTTTAGAGTGCAGGCCTAGGTTCCTGTACCAGCCACTGAAAAGGGATGGTGAAGATGGATTGAGGAAAGGGAAGTAAAATGGATAACATATCCCTCTTTCACGCTGCTGAGCTCCCATTTGTCTGATATAATCTCAGCCCATGCATGGCAAAGGAGACTGAGAAGCACTTCCCATGAAGAGGCGTTTGCTCTAGCTGAGATGTGGTTGATATGCTGTCCTTTGCCAACATATCAAAATGACTGTTTCAATGCAGACGTCTGGTGAGATGAGTCTGTTGATGAAGAAACTCATGTCCAACAGCTAGGTAGTTTAGATCTCTCCTAGGAAGGATCCTGAAGTCCGAGTTGACAGAACGAGGATCAATAGTGTATCTGAGGTTTGAGCTATTGTCTTTTTGTTACTGGAATATAAACTCCCAGAGAAGGGGGAGGGGGAGGTACATGGTATTTTCAGTCATTCGAGGAAACACTTTAGAATCTCCAAATGGAAGATCTTTGATTGTGTCATACAGCTCTCTAGGGATGCCCAAAGCCTGTAACCAAGACTACCTCACTGAACTGATTGCAGCCATTGAGTGCAAAGTGGTATCTGATGCACCGATGAACACTTGGAGATAGGCCCTTCTGAGACTACTGCCAGAAACTGGTCCTTATATTCTTCAGGCAACTTGCAAATTTTGCCAATACTAACCAATTAGCATATGTATCTGGACAACGCTTGATAATTGGCACCCTTATTTGAAGGTTTGTGGTTGTATATAAAAGTCTCTCATTTTTTGTTCTTTGGGGTAGGACTTCTGTGATCACTATCGTGATTAGCAAGAAGCCTGGGACAAAGTAGGTGGGGGGAAAAAAAAAATCATATTCTTGCTAGGGAACTTGACAACACGTGTCCATGTGTTCGGCAGTGGGTGGAACAGAAAGCTGGGGTCTGCCAAAAGGTTTTAGCAGGATCTGAAAGGGCTTCATTAATGGGAAGGAAAACCCTTGCTTGGGCAGGAGCTTGTAAAAATACCTAAAAGCTTGTGCAGGCTACCATGCACAACTTTGGCTACGCTCCTAACTTTACATCTTGGGTATGTCTACACAGCAGGGCTCAAGTTGAATTAAGCTACACAACTTCAGTTTTATAAATTGCGTAGCAGAAGTCAAAATAGCTTAACTCGACTTTTGCCGTTGTCTACACAGCAGGAAGTCAAAGGAAGAACACTTTCCCTTCAACTTCCCCTACTCTTCATAAAATGAGGATTACAGGAGTTGGAGTAAGAAGTCCTCCACCAAATTGCCATTATTTTGAAATAAAGGCTTGTCGTGTAGATGCGCATTATTTAAAAATAATGTCAGTTATTCAGAAATAACGTTGCTGTGTAGATGTACCCCTTGTGTGGTCCTGAAAGACTTTGAAGTCTCCAGGCAGTGGTGAAGATGACTAAAAGTTGTGGGAAAGAAGAATGTGAAAACTAAGACCTGTGGGGGTTCATCACTAGATTACTCTTCCTCTTCTGGTTCCAAAATTAGGTATGTTCTCTGACAGACAAAATATTATCTGACAGACACAGGCACTGGAGGTGGTCGCTTGCTCCTACACTGCATAGAGGATGGTGCACTGGGAGCAGTTCAAGGGGACCAGTATAGCTAAGGAATGCAGAATGATGTAGCAGGTGGTAGCAGCTGTGCTGGCAGCAGTGTGTTGATGGTACAGTGAAAATAAATGGTGCTATTCATGACAATGTAGTTAAAGCAACAGCAATCAGTACAACATGGTGATGAAAAGGAGAGTCCAGAGCAGGGAAGCACATGAAGTCTTTTGCTGCAGGGACAGCCACAGTACCTATATTGGAAATAATTGCTGCTTCGATAATGCAAGTGGCACTGGAACCAACAGTGCCTGTGCTGTAGATGCTTCACCTTCTCTGCCAGCGATATCAATCTTGATGGCCCTGCTGGAGCTTGAGAGTTGATGCTGCTGCCGCCTCAGAGAGTACTGGTCAAGGTTGATGTTTATGACCAGACCTTCACTCCTCCACTGGAGGAAATTTTGCAGATTTGTCCATTTTGCGATGATGACCTGGACTGTTTGTCAGCCTCGGAAGATGAAGACGGTTTTGAAGGCTTTGAGAAAGTCACAGGAGGAGAATATCACTTTTCTCCTGATTTCAGCTTTGGGACTGAAAGCAGCCAGAAAGGCACTAAAAAAAAAAACAAAAACCAAAAACCTTCCCATCTTTTCATGGCTGGGGTCAGGCTTTGAAAGAGGATGCTTTTCCAATAAATATGCCTTTAGACAGAAGTCCCTTTGCTTCTTTGTTCTCACAGGAAAGGGGGGGGGATAAACAGACCATTTATTCTTAACATGTTCCTGGCGCTAAAGAAATTAGGCAACTTGAGTGCCTACCACTGATGGGGACCATGGCCTTGAAAGTAACATGCTGTTTAAATGCTGGGGATCTCTGCTGAAAGAAACCCAGCACCAATGAATGAGCTACGTAAACTACTCTCATAGCCAACTATGCTCTAACACTAACTAATGTTAAAATCTCTAAAAATTTTGCACACAAAGGCTTTTTTCCCCCCAGTAACATTAAACAAACCAAAGCACAAGTGCAATGGGGAGCTCTAACTTGCCATTGGTGGAAAGAAGAAACTACAACAGAGGTAACGACCATGCCTTTTTGCCCTTGCCTCTGCATGAAAAGATGGCAGGGTGCAAGCACTTACTGCTAGTAAGGGTCTCGGACTTGAATGCATTGGCACAAATGGACCTACAGCAGCCTTGTATACATGCACAAACACTGAAAGCCCAATAGAAACTATGAAATTACAATAGTTAGCGAGCCTCTGGTGACGGGAAGGCAGGATATTTCAGTGCAAGCTTAAGGGCACAGTACTAAGCCTTCAGAACTATTAGCGAGGCTATGTCCACACTCAGACACTGACTCTCAGAAAGCTGAAACTTACATACATATGTTGCAAAAGTGGGGGATCAATATAGGCAACACTTGACAGAGAAGATGAACATTCACCATGTTTGCTTAACACACAGTTTTGCAAGGGATCTCAGAACAGTGACTTGCAAAAACACTCATGTCACTATGAAGCACAGCTCTCGAGTTTTATGCAGATACTGTTTACAACTCTTATTGAGCTAATTTGCATATAATCATAAACTGAGCTTGTGGTCAACACAGACAGCACCAAGAAACGGTGGAGACAGGACATGGAACTATGCAAAACTTGGCAGCTTTGGCTGCTATAGAGGAGTGCTGGGGTGTTTAAGAAGTAGGGGGATCACAGGGGGCTGCTGTTCAGGCAGAAGAGCGAACTCAGTGTAGTTGGCTGTAGGAACACAGGAGGGAGAAAAAAGTTGGAGCTTGTGGGCTGAGAACCACTGCCCATCCTGGAACTACTTTGTGACTGAAATCCAGCACAGTGAGGAGGCAAAGAAAGATACTTGCTTGGCTGACTACTCAACACTGCAGCAGTGGACCTGGTGACCAAAAGACAGAATTTCTGCAGCTCAACCGGAAGTGTGAAATTCAGACTGAGCTGCAGGTGTGACTATTGAGTGACTATCACACAATACGGGACACACCTGGGAGCCCTGATGAGGTGACCAAAGGACAAAGTGGCAGTTTTAACTCTCAATTTCCCATCTCTGCTTATATCAAAAACTTAAATTAGAGGTCAGTTTCTTTTTTTTTTTTTTTTCCCCACACTGTATATAAATATTAGGTAGTTTTACTTACATATGTGCTTCCAACTTCTGCTTCAACTTGCTGGACTACAAAGGTAAGAATTGAAAATGAATTTAGCTTTATAGTCCAGAAAATTAAATATATAAATCAAGATGTACATACAAATAGGAGCTCCAATTTCTACAAATAGTTGTTTTTAAAAGTTTCACTTTTCACATACATATTTTACTGCACAATTTGGAAGTATAATAATCTTTATGCATTCATATAACTTTATGCATATTCTTTTATAACTCTGATATTCTGGATTTTATAGTATACTTGCTATACTCATTTGACAGAAAAGTGAAAAGGCTGAGACAGAGGAGTCAGAAAGTAGGAAACAAAGATGACGATCACAAAACCACACTCCAAATATTTTTCATTACCTTTACTACTTAGTTTAGACTATTAGAACATTTAGAATTTTAAAATTGATTTATTTTCATATATTTGAAATATTTCCCTCATAAATGGTTAGAACAAAAACAACTGAAAAAGCTAAGCTCCTCCTCCACACAGAACAAACACGGAAGCAAAGGAAGCCAATTCATAGGATTTACATTTAAATTTTGAATGTCCATCAATTTATGAAAACACTAACTTTGGCCTTCACAATTTATTGGGGAGAACTACAGCCTCAAAAACTTGGCATGGCTTTCAGCTTCAAAATAGCAAGGCTAATGTGATTAAAAAGCCAAACAAACAATAGTCACGAATATAAACTTGTCATGGGGATTTATTGGCAGCATAGATCTTCCCAGATTCTGCAACCAGTAGGATTTGGAGACAGAACTGCTTCCATTTCCACAGGAAGAAAATCTCTCCAACCCCAAAGGGAAAAGAATTCCCTATTCTAGAATAATTTCCTCTGGATTATTTAGTGTGATGAAAGCCTGTCATTCAACACAAAATAAAAAAAAATATATTAAAAAAAAACCACACGCCACAACTGTTGTGCTTTGGCTAATTAAAAACCCACCAAGCCACAGCCTTATTGCCATTATAATAATTACCTGCATCACCAAGACCGAATGAGAAGCAGGGCATAATTTTTATTATATTTAAAGAAAGTTTGAGGCTAAAACACAAGCATTTTGAGAACTGGTAAGAGGTCCACTAGCTTTCACTTACTCCTTCAGTCTTGGATCCTTGCTCCTGCAAAGTCTTTTGGAGATCCTCGATCTGTTGCTGCAGCTCTCCAATACGCTCATTGCCTAGCCTGTTGGGATGTAAAAGAATTCAGTCACCAATCCATCTTCGAATAATCAGTATATGTAGACTGAAGTTATACACTTGGGTTACAATTCTTCAATAGGGTTACACATGGTAGTGTCTGAAATAAATATGTATTTTGTTTATGTATCATACCTAATCACAGCTGCTCAAGTAGGTGCTTGGAACATTCACTAGACAGTCACCAGTGGGATAAAAAACTTTGTCTGTGTAGTTGGTACCTGAAAAAGCACTGGGATTCTGGCTAGAGTGCTGCCTTTGGGGACTATTTCAGGGCTTCATCTTCAGTATCACATTTTGGCTACCAGGAATCTGATAAATTCCAAGTCTCTTTTCCCCATACTAACTCCTTCCACCTACAGGACAAGTGAAGTTACTTGCTCCTTTGCTTTTACCTTGAGCACTCTGCTCCATACCGCTAATCTTCCTGGCTTCTAACAATGGGCAGGGTCTTTACTACTCTACCTCTCATCTCCTTCTGACTATTACAGAGGATGTCTAATATTCTAGCCCCTCACAACCTCTACTGCTTTCAGTGCTGGTCTATGTTTGGAGCTTTCCAGAGAAGCAGCAGTGAATTGGACATGCTTCTTGACCACGTCATTGGTGCCCATAGTGTTCTGAACAACAAGAATGAAAATTAACCAAAACTGAGGGCCATTAAAGGTATATGGGTTAGTATTTTTTTAAATGAAAACTCAGATTTCAGTTCTTGATGACACTGGTCTGCCAAGTGAGCAGACAAAGCGTCCTGCCTGGAAATGGTGGGTAGAAGATTGTATTTTTCCTTGCTGTTGTAGACGATTTATCTGCTACTGAAATATTAAGTATTTGAATACTTTAGTAGGCAATCTGGTATGATTGTGTGAGTTGATGCACTTTGTTTTGACTATAGCTAGTGTTTAGTTCTGGGATGAGACAATTTAAATAAAGTTTAAATCCCATTAAAAATACCTTTGCATACATAAAAAGAATGAAGAGAGGGGTTAAGATTGGAACATTTTTAAGTGGCCTACATATAGTTTGTTTGCGCATCTAAAATATATTCTTAGGTTTTCAGTAAAAGTCTTACAATTTTTAGCAACTTAAATTACTCTTAAATTATTATAGCCTAATATCTGCATTTCTTAACCAGTGGAGAAATTCACACAGTATCAGAACTTTGGCCATCTTCCCCAAAGGTTTACAGTTTTAACGACGTAAAAATATAGTTATTTTCTTGACCCATTCTAGATCTATCAAGAATCATCCAGAGATGAGTTCTAAAGACTATCCTTTCCAAAGTACAGCAAAACATGGAGCAGCTGCATTTGGCCTCCTGACATCTTTTTTGCAGGTTTACACTTTCTATGGTCTTTGCAAAGAGGAAGGGATGAGGAAACTACAATGACAACCTCAATGCTTCCCTTAGCCAAAGGACAGGATAAGTGATTACTTTCAACTAATGTTCAATCAGAAAGGCAAGCTACATTATCTCCCTGCAGTGCTGAGATTATTTTCTGCAGAGGGATTAGCTGCTGTTTTGTCTGGCTGGTGCCTATGCCAAACTATTCTCAGGTTTTTAAAAGAAGATTAACAAAAAGGGGAAAAAAAAAAATCAAGAAAAATCACCTTTTTTCTGTTTCCAGTTCATTCACCATCCGATGCTTTTGCTCTAGCTGTTCTTGAAGTTCTACAATGCGTTTGTTTTCTGAACCCTCTTGTTGCAAGAGAAGCATCTTGTTTTCATGCTGCAGTCGAATAAACATTTCTCTGTGGGTCAAAAACAAATAGTCTCTATTCTGTAAAGAGCTTATATAAATAGTTTTTGATTAACTAAAAAGAGAGAGTGATGCCAGTGTACTGAATGTACTTCAGTAACAAGTACCATAGCATATGTACGGGTAGTTTCAGCAGAACTCAAAATGCAGTGGATTTCTCCACAAAGAGAATACACACCAAGCCAAATATGCTTATTTTAATTGAAGGTAATTGTCATAAAACTAACAAAAAATCAATTTATTTTGATGTGATTAATGTTCTTTTAATACGAGTACATTATTAATATTGCAAAATAAAAGTATTCAAAAGTTAGGGAATGCCAGAATTAAGATTGCCTGTGCAACCTTAACTCAGCCCTCTTATCTATAGGCATTATAATGCAGTCTACTTAGATGATCAGACACTATTTTTGATACAGGACCATACATCATTAAAAAAAGTGAACTAAAAAACCCAGAAATTCCATCCTGTGCTGACTGATTTGCAATCCTGCTGATGACCTCTCTCTAGACCTAACACTCACACCTCTGCCACTTAAGCTACACAATTCCAGCTATGTGAATAATGTAGCTGGTATCAGTGTACCTTAAGTTGAGTTACTGCAGGGTCTACACTGCAGGGGGTACTCTTCTCAGCCAGAGTAGAGTAACAGGGTTGACAGGAGAGCACTCTGCAGTAGATTTGGCAGGTCTTCACCAGACCTGGTAAATCGACCACAGATGCATTGATCTCAGAGCACTGTTCCGGGCTGTATTGTAAATGTAACCAGAATAAGTAATGGAAACAGTCATCCCTTCTGTGTGTGAGAGGGGGTTAAGACACTTAGCTGATGAACTCACTGACAATTTGCTCGCAGTGAAGGCAGGGTAAGTCTTAGAAATCCTGGGTTCCATTCCGGGCCTCAGAAGGGAGTGTTCTCTAGTGGGCAGACTTCTGCCAATTTCCACAAAGCTTGACCCCTTCTGCTGCATGCTCTCTGATCAGTCTCACTCCTGTATCCTTCCCACCTTTGCTGTCTTGTCCTAGTTATATTCTCCTTAATTACCCCATCCCAGTATTCACTTGGGCTTCTGCTTCTATTTCCAGTCTCTTGGCCCAGCCAGCCCTAGTATCCCCCTTGAGGCTCACTGAGTCTCCCAAGGTGTTGTACTTTCCCCAGTTTCTTTCTTGGAAAATGCAAAACTTAAAATAAACTAATAGCCCTGCATATAAAGTTTCATTTCAAATAGTTAAAGAATGGCCAACTGAAAATAGGATCTTAGAATGGGAAGGATTAAGTAACCTTAATAATATGTGGTATTACCAGCCCTGCCTATTACACAACTTCTAAAAGTCTTTAGATTGTTCCTTCAATTCCTTTATGAGAAGAAAACACATTTACTGTATTAGTAAGACATATGCCAGCACGTTATTCAGGCCTGAATCTGAACTTAGCAAGTCTCATGTGATTACTTATCCTTGGTTCTGCCAGACTTTACATAAAACCATGACAAGTTCTTAATCACTTTGTGCATCTGCAAAATGAAGATACCTTCTTAACTTAATGTCTGTAAAGCATTTTACTAGCATCTTCGCTATAAGAATGTTAAACTACTACATAGTGATGCTAACAAATCTCCAAACTTTTATAGTTTTTTAGCTGAAAAGATGTAAATTGCCCAGCAAGCTGAGACGCTGAATTTTTGCGAGAGATGGGTATTGCTCAAAGTGAGCTCCTTCCCTACCTGTATTCCACTGGTAGAATTTCAGCAGCAAGATTCTCATGACTTTTTACAGCAGATGCATCTGAAAAAAGCATGACAAGTTGACAAAATTCACTTCCAGATAACATCTATGTATGTATATTGGAAATGTGCATTTGTCTGTCTATCCATGAACCTATTTGTTCAAGAATTCTTCCTAAACAGTAAGAGCTAGGACGACTACATTTGCTATGCAGATTCCTCTTATCTTAAGAAGATCATGGTCCCTCAAATCTGCACTCTGACTCCTGCACCCCCACACCAGCGTTCCCTCTAAGGGGCATGCACCACATAGAAGCTGCTCAGCTATTCTGGGGCGGGCGGCTGCCCCACCGCAGGAACAGCTGGGCAGCCACCATAAGGCCTTGGCCCTACCTTCAGCCCTGCCCCAGGACTTGAGCTGTAGGCTGCATGGCGCAGGAGCAGCTGCTCTGGCTGAGGCCATAGCCAGAGCCATGTCGCTGGCAGTCAGCAGCTTCTCCTCCAGCGGCCTGGGCCTGAGCCACCGTGTGTTGGCACTGCATGAAATAAACTGGTGATCTCCATCTAGGCCTCTCCATGACCATACTTATAGCCACAGTCGCCCTTCTCATGGACAGATCTCAGTGGAGGAGACAAGGCGCCTGCCACCAGACTATAGCTGCGGCATGTTAGCAGCAGGGCCTTGGTGAAGCTAGCACTGGTAAATACATCAGATAGATACGTGAGAGCAATTAGGGGGTGCAATAGACTGGAATTAATTAATGTGTGAATCGGTATAGACACACTCTCCTCTCAACATACATTATTCTTTTATGTCTAATTTCTCACACACACATATTTGCATATATTAGGCAGCAATAAATGACACCTGCATGTTTACCAGGAACAATAAACATAACCTGTCCCTGTCTCATCTGCGTGTGCATATAAAAACCCCACACCACCTACACAACTGAAATGCATTGAATCGCACACATATAAACAGACACTCAGCAATCTCATTGGCTGTAGTCTGGAGGATTGATCCATTTAGAACTAACGTTTCTAAGGAATGGTTGGGCTGGAAGTGTCAAGGTGCTGCATACAGATTTCCTAATGGTCTTGGTTCGTGTTTGAATCTTTTCCTGCGCTCCCAAAACCAAAAAGTTTGCCACCTGCTAGATGAGGTAGGGTATTTGAACTAGTACTTGCATGCCCTGGAAATGTATCAGAATGTTAAGAAATGAGCATTAGCTATAACTGAGACTGTTCAAAAAATGTCAGCTCCTCTTACCTTCATTTGTTCATAAATAGGACCAGGAACATTGGTGATGGGTTTTACTGTAACCGGATCATTAATAATCATTGGTGTATTTGTTTTCTTCATTATTTATGGATGGCAGCTATAAAGCTAGGTAGCCTGGGTCTTTTATGTAAGGCTCCTGTCATTTAGTGTGGATGCGTGTGTGTTTCAAATTGTAGACCTGTATTTGTGTGTGGCCGAGAGAATGTGAAATGTGTATTTTGAGGTATGTGCCTCTGTATGTGTGTTGTGAGTAAGGGGTTGTGTTAATGTGTATATTGTTTCCATCTGTGTGTTGTGAGAGTGTGGGCATTTTTAGTGTACATTATTAGTTTCCCTGTCTGTGTTGTACAAGTTTGTGACAGTATGTGTTGTCATCTGTGCAGTGTGAGAGCTTGTGTGTCTTGCAGTTCCCAGGCTGTGTTATGGAGCTACATAGTAGTGCACAACCTGGGTAGATTGTGTTAACGTGGGTCAACAGTGTATTATGTTCGTTTGTGCGTGATGGTGTGGGTGATTGTGTTTCATTTCTGTTAAGCTGTGTGGCCCACGGGCAGGGGGACAGAATCGGTCTAGTGAAATCAAATGTTATAATAGTTATAAAGAGTACACAAGATGGGACTGCAGGCATTGGGGAGCCTACGGATGTAGGAACAGTGGGAGCAAGGCTGGGTGGGAGTGAGACTGGATGCCAAGCTGGGTGGTTTACAGGGTGGGTGGATGCAGGGTCATGCACCTTGTTAAATTATCCCTTGTTTTAGTATTTTTTGTTAGTAATTGGTGGGTGCCTCAGTGGCACACATCCAAACAAGCACACATGACATCAATATTGGTACATAAGACAAAACTCACTCTGCTCATGGATGGAAAGTCTTAGAGGGAACACTGCCCCACACCATCAGCCACCTGCCCTGAAGGGCCCAGGTAATGCCAGGTAAGTCTCCCAGTAACAAAATATTTTAAAAAATCCTCAAAAAAAGTACCTGTTTGATTCAAATGATCCTGTTGCATCTGAGAACACCGGAGCTCTTCATTAGTTTCTTTTAGAGCATCACGCTGTACTATGAGTCTCTATGAAAAAGTCAAAGCATATTTAAGGTGGAAATAACACAAAGGTGTTTCACATTGGCACATTACATTAGGAATGAAAGATCATTTGTAATACTATTTTCA
Source organism: Pelochelys cantorii (assembly GCA_032595735.1). NCBI lineage: Eukaryota > Metazoa > Chordata > Testudines > Trionychidae > Pelochelys > Pelochelys cantorii. The sequence continues at coordinate 51,136,223 of CM064334.1, forward strand.
GGAAATCAGGTACATGTTGAAGGCTTTTGATAAGATTTGTACCAAATGCTGACCTATCAATTATCAAGTTATAAAACTCACTATATTAAAGCAACTATATGTATTTTCTTGTGCTAAGTCTCATACCTATGATAGCATTTCTGAGGCCCAAGAGCACCTGAGAAATTGTTTTCAAGATGACAACAGTGAAAAATTCTGACCAGGCCAGCAGGCACGCACGCACAGACAGACAGACACACACAATGAGACACATTTTAGTCAGTTTGAGTAAACACTCATGCGTAAGACTTACTTCTTTTTCTTTGACTAAAGCTTCATGCTTTTCTTCAAGTCGCTTCAATTCAAATGCTAATGTATCAGCTCTTTTGGACTCCTCAGAAAGTCTGTTATGAAGCTCCTGGACCTGGCAGGATAATGACATGGGTGTTATATATATTAATACAATCTTAGAACAATGTTAAAATGTTTTTTTAAAAATTCTGGCACTCATGAGTGGGGGGGGAAAGAGAGCAGGATTAAGAAGAGGAAGGAGATTATGTTCAAGTAGTTCTTTATTAGGTTTCTGAGAACTTGTGAATAAAGTAGGTTTCCATGGTTGTAACCTAGTCAGAACTAAAATGTTTCTCTGCTAAATGTAACCAACACACATGATTCATGTTGGCCACTAGCTTCTTTCCCCTTAAATTTAAGGCCTACAGAAATTCCAGTGATTAGGTTGGAACTTTGAAAAGCAAATTTTTGTGCATTTCCAAAAATGAAAACAAGATTTTTTTTTTAAAAAGGATTTTAAAAATCACTGTGACAGTATAGCATACCTCAAGGATGTTAGCTACACATGAAACAGAAACAAAATACTTGATCACCACTCAGCTCAGTGAACTGATGGGTTACATGGTGTGCCCTGAACTGCAGGTCAAAAAATGAGCTCAGTTAAGCCATTTGAAGAAGGCAGAGAGTATACTGCAGAGCTGAAAGTTTCCTTACAAACTATCTTGACACCAGCCCCAACAACCATTAGATCGAGCAGCCCATTTCTTTTTTCAGTCAACTGTGATTATATTTAATAAAAATACACCTGAGAATAGTTAAGATACTGAGTACTGTTTTTGCCTTACCTGCCTTTTGTATGTTTCCAGCTGAGCACGTGCTGCATTTGCCTTCTTTAGTTCTTCCTCTAGGCTGACCGTATTGTGCATATACATCATGTTTGTGTCTTGCAGAGATTTCACCTGTCGGCGGAAGTCATTCAAGTCTTCCAGTTTTTTACGATACACTTCAACTGTTGACTCTAGTTTATTTGCCTTATCTGCAAAAGTTCTATAAGGACACAAATAGAAATGATGGAAACAGTAAGATGTATTTTTCACACTAACTACAACCAAACAAATTAGCAAGTTCTGCCCTCATCTGCAAGCATAGCTCCATTTAGCTTAGACAGGGAAATGCATGCGTATACCCAAGGCTAGAGTTACGTCTTCTGTATAAAATTAAATGATTATTTTAATTCTTTTTAGTTGTAGAGTTGATATAGATTAATGTGCAATATTTAGTTTTAAAAGTAGACATTGTAGAGGTGCATTTCCACAAAAGTTTGTGTTTACGTATGTCTAGTATATTAAATGAACCCGTGGATTCATGATGGTGTTGGAGTGAATACAAATGAACTATGCCCTGGCCTACATATTGATCTTGAAGCTGAGTAAGCCTGCAAAATACTCATGCTGCTATCTAGCAGGAATAGATACAAAGCTACAATAACAATACTACGTAGATATGCTTGCAGATCATTGTCCTAAGGGTATTTTTGCCAGAAGGCATGGCCAAGGAAGACAAATTGATCAGAAAGTGTTCTGGCCAAATAATATCAAGGTATTCTGATACAGAAACAGACCTTCATTTCACTGGTATAAAACAATTATTAATAAATCTTTAAGCTAAATACTGAGTCACTTTACTGTCTGGCATCTTAGAAAATTAAAAGTTATCATAGCAATAATTCCAAAATTCAGTTTCTTATACTTAACTTAATGCTCTTCTATAAACCTTGATATAATATAAGATTGGAATATATTTTATTTTTTTATTAAATTGCCTATAAACAGGCAAAGTTATTTACATGGGCATATTTATAGAAAGACGATGGGAACATATTTACTTTTTGTACTTTTAAATAACCAGTTTAGCTGACATATGTTGAAATGCACTCAATAGGATTAGTTTTCTTCATGGTTTTGGTCCTACTTAGTTTTGTAATCCTGAACATATAGTCTAAAACACTCATGCAGATAATTAAGTTTCATTTTCACTTGATTTGAGGCTTACATTTGGACAATTACACTTTTTCTGTATTAGAAGAGGTGGGCCTTTGCCAATAAACATATCCTGTTGGTAATAAAATCCATCATGATTGCAACACTCATTTCCTGGGGTATTTTGTTTTTTATACCGGGAGGAAAAAGCTTCTATCTTTTAGTCCTGCTTCATGTGGGAGTTTTTTTTTTGCAGAATAATGTTGATAAGCAGAGTAATTACTGTGGCCATGAACTCACGTCACCCTCCACTTTTATTTTTCACTTTGGTCCTTTTTGCCATTTAGTTTTACGTTTGCTTGTGGTAAGATATAATCTGTGTGATTTTTACGTGGATAGAGCCTTGGCATTATCATTTAGAACCTTCAGTCTGAGTATCAACTAGGTATACTACATACCTAAGAACGTCAATTTCATCTTTTAGGGCCCTGGATTCCTCTGCCAAACAGGTTAACTCATCATTTCTATGTTGCAGCTCAATCAGTTGTTTCTCCAGATCTTCACAGTGAACACGATAATCATCCTTTGCAGCTTCAAGCCTTTTGTAAACAAGAAGCTGTTAAGAAAATATATTTTCCTTTCTATCTTTTGTTCACATAACTAATATGATCCGCCTTCTATTGAAACAATAACAAATTCAGAATACATAAATGTAACAGACAGAATAAAAAAGGTAGTTAAAGCCTGTAAAAAATAACTAAAGTATTGTCACAGGGGCTATTTACCACAAATGTGCCATATCGTATGAACAGAGCTGTTAGTTTACTGTGTTAATATTTTACATGAAGGAGTGTCTGATTCACTTACAACTGCTGTAAAAGAAAGTGTCAGTCACAGACAGAGAAATTTTTTGGTACAAACCACCACAGGAAACATGTCATTTGTTTTTTGTCTTTGGTCCTGCCTCTCCCCCTCCCTCTCTCATTAGAGCCCACAATATTTTAGAAAATGATGGAAAGAAAGCATAAATGGTCTCAGTGATCATTCAAAATGAAAGTAGTTTGGGGAAAATCTAAGTTTTAAAACTATAGTTTATATTAATTAAATGACAGGGAGAAGCTTTTAGAACAGTCAATAGAAAAGTGAACTTAGAAGGAAAATCCTGCCTATTTAGAATAAATTCCAATCACATATGACATTTTGAAGGAGAATTAAATAAAGCTACAAGTTATTTCATACCTGAAGTTCTCTTCCTGCAGTTGTTCTAGCTGAAGCTGTGCATGGAAATATTTTTTTGTAACAACACTATTTGGATCATCAAGAGATCCATCTAACTGGTCTAATCTGTCATTCATGACCTCGTTTTCAGACATCAAGCTGTTCTTTTCGTCTTGAAGGGCAGCCACCTAGTGTACATAACACAATATTAAATTTATAGATACTGTCCAATGACCATGAAAATCCCAAAATAATAGATAAGATGCCACCAAATAATTTGTTTATTACATAAAAATTGAGTATTTGGGAAATTTAGAAAGTGATTTATAGACTACCCATAAGCACCTAGTTGCTTTAGAGTATGAAATGTTTGGTAAATTAAAGCTATCTTTTAGAGGATTCAACACAGTAATAAATAGAGTGGCAACTGCTATTTCCACATTTTATGAAAACAAAGGGAAACAAATATGTTACGATTAGTTCAATAAAATGATATTCATAGAAACTGAACAGAAACAATAGTAGTAGGATGAAGATACTCCCCATTTGGCTTGTGTGCTCACAATAAAAAGCAGAATGACACTGGCTAGCACACTCACACTGCACTGCCGTGCATTCAGCCATGGATGATTGTGCAAAAAGCAGGTCTAAGAGCCATAAGCTAATAAGCACACACACAAAAACCTAGACAGCATCAAATAGGACATGCATTTTTCAGTGACTAAATAGTTTGATTTTTAGAGTGTTCACAGCTAAGCAAGTGGGAACACAACATTACACTGAGTTGGTAAGTATACTCCACAGCCATAAAATGGGCAAGGATTAAAAGGATGGAACCCTTAAGCTCTTTCTAGTGAAAGATGTGTTAATTTTAATACTTCAAACATCAGAGCACATAGCATGTGTTAGTTAACTGGCAAGTAGACAGTAGAATGTGCTCTTTGGGTTATGTTTTCCTGAATCATAAAGGAAACCTACCTTTCTTATATTCTTGGAAAATATCAAGGAAGACTGAGACCTTACAAGTGAATTTATTAAGAATTAGTTTAAATTAGAACTATCAGTCATTATTAGGACTTTCAATACATATGCAGCATATCATGGTTGCAATATTTAATAAGCTATAAAGTTAACAATAATCTTACTGGTGCAATAGTAAAAGATTTTTTAAATCTGTGATTATATAGTAATTTCAGTGCCTATAATCAAAGAGATGTAAAAGAAACCAACAGCACCCTCTCACCACACTTCACTGAGTATTTACTGCCCTTAAGGTCCTATGCTCTGAATCTCTGGGAGGCCAGTTTACTTGTATTTTCAGACCTTGAGAACATCACTGCCTTATGTGTCTCCCTGTGCAAGGCCTAATCAGTTCTAAATTACACAGTTTCAGAAAACAGGATGTTCATTAACTGAACATCTGACTCTCATCCTTCACCCTCCTTTCAAGTCCCTGAAGTCACATTGGTGTTGAAATGAAGCAGGTGACAGCCAAACACATTATACTGAAACCATGGTGCACCACTGGATGAGGAAATCAACAATTATGTATTGTGTAACTTCAAATATATAGACACATATTTTACAAAATATACTTTCCATTAACTTCAGTTACCATTTGTACATTCATACTCAACTGTACATAATATAAAAGCTCAGTTATTCAGCACGTTGAGGAAATGGGGGCGCAGTTAATAAATATTCTGGTTAAATGAGAGTTATACTTTATCCATGGAATACCAAATTTTCAAAAAATTAGAATACAATAAAATAAATGAAGTATAACACAGTATATAGGTACTCACCAATCCAGTAGTAGTTGTGCACTGCAGAGTGGCTGGTTTCACAGGTAAAGTTTCTATATAGTACGTTCTCTTATGACACCACATGCCACTATGGGCAACACATGGCATACACCCAGATCAGTAAAAATACACTCAACGCTAAAACTATACTGAATATAATTTAATCTTAAACTATTCAGAAAGCACTTCAGGATCTTGCAATACTTCAGGGTCATCATCATCAACAAAAATTATCACTGCAGATGTAGAATGTGTAGAACATAGAGCAGATTGCAGTGACCCTATGACAGCCCTGGACATCGCTTTTTTGAATAAATCCCTGATCTCAGTTTGCTCACTTGTCTTCTGCCTCTTTCACATAACAGTGCAGAATATGTAATTGCATAATGTGCTGGGCAGTATACTAGCTCCGGTTAGTAGACTGAAGATTTGTGTTGCAAGATATTAGAAATGCCAGCTAGTTGACCTTTCTGGTTAACTGAGTGCTGGATAACAGAGCTCTTACTGTACTTTTAACAACAGCACCTGCTCATGACATGCAAGAAGAGTAGACCAACCAGATTTGTGGGAACTACCATAAAGTTAACTGCCCCAAACAGAAGTCTATAAGGTCTGTGTGGTACAGGTCGGACCTCCCTGGTCCAGCACCCTCGGGACCTAATTGGTCTCGAATCATAGAGTTTGCCGGACCAGGGAAGGTGAAGACTCCCTACCTAGCTGTAGGCTCTGCTCCCAGCTGGGCCTGCCCTCCCTGCCACCTGCCTCCAGCCTCCTACCATGCCAGCCCTGGCCAGGGCTGCATCCCCCTACCACACCAGCCCCGGACAGGGGCCAGCCCCATTGCCTCCATCCCTGGCCGGGACTGCAAGCCCAACGGCCCCAGCCTGGGCTGCACACCCAGCTGACTCCAGCCCCGGGTCTGCGCTCCTCACTGCTGGCCCCACCGCCTCCAGTCCCAGCAGAGCCTGTGCTTCCCACCATGCCAGCCCCGACTGAGGCTGTGTTCCTAGCCAGCAGCCCTGTGCCTCCAACCCAGACTGAGGCTCCGCTCCTCACCCCCAGCTCTGACTGAGGTTGTGCTCCCCACCATGGTGGCCTAGTCCAGGCTGCACTTCTGAACCGGCCCAGCCGAGGTTCTTTGGTACAGCAATATCCATGTTAAGTTAAACCTATACTTCTGATTTCTCAGAATTAGGCATGAGAGGTGCCATAGCAAAACCAGAAAGGGCAATTTTGGACTGAGGCATAAATGGCTGTCATAAAGTTACATGGTAAAAATCTTTCTTTAGCCTTGATATTTGGTAAATTCAGCATCATCATATATTTACACTGGGTACAATTATAAGAAAACATTTACTGCAATATCTCTGGACAAGCAAGTGGATCAAGTTGCTCACAACACTCCTGTTAATGCGTTCCAGAATCATTTTTTTTGCAACAGCGTTACACTGTTGACCCATTATTTAGCTTGTAGTCCACTGTGACCCCTAGATCCCTTTCTGCAGTACTCCTTCCTAGACAATCACATCCCATTCTGTATGTGTGAAACGGATTGTTCCTTCCTAAATGGAGTACTTTGCATTTGTCCTTATTAAACTTCATCCTATTTGCCTCAAACCATTCCTCTAGTTTGTCCAGATCATTTTGAATTATGACCCAATCCTCCAAAGCACTTGCTACCCGTCCCAGCGTGGTATCATCCACAAACTTAATAATCATACTCTCTATGCCATCATCTAAATCGTTGATGAAGAGTTGGGACTGGTTCTGTTCAATAACAGACCCTTGCGGAACCCACTTGTTATGCCCTTCCAGCATGACTGTGAACCACTAATAACTACTCTGAGAATGGTTATCCAGCCAGTTATGCACTCACCTTATAATAGCCCCATCTAGGTTGTAATTCCCTAGTTTATTGATAAGAAGGTCATGCAAGATTGTATCAAATGCTTTACTAAAGTCTAGTTATACCTTCTCTCTCATCCACAAGGATCGATATCCTATCAGAAAAAGCTATCAGATTGGTTTGACGTGATTTGTTCTTTACAAATCCATGCTGTTACTTATCACCTTATTTTCTACCAGTTTGCAGATAAATTCCTTAATTACTTGCTCCATTATCTTCCCTGGCACAGAAGTTAAACTGACTGGTCTGTAGTTTCTTGGCATGTTCTTATTTCCCTTTTTATAGATGGGCACCATATTTGCACTTTTCCAGTCTTCTGGTATCTCCCGACTTCCATGACTTTTCATAGCTATAATTTTGCAACGACTGCTTATAACTGCAAGCTTTCAAGTTATTACTCCAAATCTTTCATACTATGAACAAGCAGTATATTTTCAGTAATTGTAGGAGAATTGAACATGATTTACATTAAAGAATAATTTTTCCAACAATCACATGTATGAAGCATTTCAATATGTGGAAGCTTTGTTTCAATATGAACTGATAAGGCTAAGAACTACGAGATGAAATTTAACCACTAAAGACTTTCGATTTTGCAAATGTTTAACAGAGTTTCTATTTCTGCATGTCACATATTTGAAAAATTAAGTTTGTGTATCTGACCTGCAGGTCTAATTCTTGACATCTTTGCTTCAGTTCTTCTTTTTCTGCAAGTGCTTCCTGAAGGTCTTCCAGGGCTTTTTTCATCTTTAAATAAAGATAGATTTAATTCTAGTTAGATATATTGAAATTTAGATTACTTGTACAAACGGGGAATATATAAGGAACGACATGTATGATAGATACGACAGAGACTAAAGGAACATATTAGGGATGTTAAATTTAGTTCAACCAACTAGTCGATGAATTTTCCATTGATTAGTCGATAAGCAGGAGAGTTGCAATGAACCCCACTGCAGCTCTGCCTTTTAAATGTATTAAGAGCCTATTGGCTCTTAATACTTTTAAAAAGCAGAGACACAGTGTCTGGGACTGGCTGTGTGTCGGGAATCAGCTGATTCCTGGCTCACACTCAGTCCCTGCTACCCCTGCCTCCCACAGAGATGGTGCTGGCAGGAACTGGCTTTTAAGCCGGTTCCCCTCAACACTGGCTCTTGCTCCCCCCGCCCTGCTGCCTCTAATAGAGGCAGCAAGGGTGGGTGGGGAGAATGACTATCCGAGGGACTAGTCAACTATCCAATAAACTTTTGCTTATTACACAGTCAACTAGTCATTTACATCCCTAGAACGTATATGCTGCAAAACCAGACAAGCTGTGAAACAAGGTTCTGAGACCTGTTGCCATAAGGGCATTTGCAAAAAAACAAAAAGCCAAACAATTAGTGTAGACATACTCTAAGGGACTTGCGTAATATCACAAAGAGTGTGTAGCATGACAAAGCAATTAATCTGAGACTTCAGCATAAAAGATAACACTCAAGCCATTAAACATCCTTCCTCTTGTAGCAATAGGGAGATGAATGTCATTACAAGAGAAGAATCTTTCTTGGGGTGGAGTGCTTTTAAAATGATATTTCTACTCCAAGTATAGTACTCTGCGTGTTAGGTGTCACAAAGAACTCAAATATTTTCCAAGATCACTTAGCTAGTATGCGCTCATCTGTACGTCTGAATCTTCATCAAGGTTGATAGCCTTACACTTTGCTCTTCTTGTCATATCCTCTTACAGTCTACTCAGGCAATAGAGATACCAGCCATTTCACATCTTTTAAAAAAAGCTAAGCTTTTTTACACTGTTTTAGTCAGCTATTCAACTATCTCTAGCACGATAGGAGACAATGAAAGATAAGTGTTAAATTTACTTTAATGTCCTGGTTTAGTATCAGCATGTTGCTCTGCCCTTTGTGAAAGACAAGTCCGGGCAGAGATTTCTGTAAGCTGGTCTGTGGGAAGCAACCACTGGCTGTATAAAGCAAGAAGCAAGTTAGTTTGTATGGATGAAGGACTGAATCTTCTTTTGTTGGAGATGATGGGAGAGGCACCTTTGTGTCTACTCTTTGAATCTGCAAGCATGGCATGTGAATAAATTTTTGAAAATCTTAACATTGTTTTGAGTATTATAACATACTAGGCAATTACCTGTTGCTCCATTTCACCAGCTGTATCAGATGTGACAGAACTCAGTATTTCTTTGCTCATGAGCTAAAACACAAAATTGCCACAGATTAAAACAACACAAACACAGATACTATATAGCGCTAATGACTTCTGTTACTGAATAAAAAATTGGATTCCATCTCTCCCCCATTTAACTTCAGTAGTTGTTAATGTGATAGAAACAGCAGTTTCCTGCATATCTTTGGGAAACCATATTGAATTAAGGCTAGGTATCTTTGAGGTCCATTTTATTAAATGAATGGTTTGCATGTTATTGTGAGCCAGAACTGCACACAACTTTTGTAGGGGGAGAGAAATAGATGTGAAGCCTGGGAGTTCAAAGAATTGCACTGAAAATATGCCAGACAAAAACAGACTTTTGAGAAAGGAAGCGATTTCCTGGGAAATACTTAGGGAGAGGTTAATGCACATTTCCGCCTCCGTGCAAAACCTCAGCCTTCTGAAACTATGCTTAAAGAGTGGGCCATGTCTGCTGACTATCTGTTCCCAGAGGTAGGAGATTAAAGGCTCAAAGTATAGTAAGAAACAATAAACTGCCCAGCCAGGGTTCTGAATCTGACACAGCTATGAATTTGTAACCACAGAGAAAACACAGTTGTGGTTTTTAAAGGATTGAAATCTATCAGAGCTTGAGACTGGAGTTGGAAGTTTCCACTGGTAAACTTCTTAGCATGCATGAAAGTTTTTATTGTTAGATAAATCTTCTCTGTAATAGTTTCACATGAAGAATAAAATGTGCTTGCTGTCTGGTAACTTATGATTGCAAATCATGTACTGGTCATAGCTTTTGGAAACAAAAGCAAAGTGAGGCACTGAATTTTAGATCCTCTCCCTTGCTGGAAATAACAGTATTGGCAAGAAACCATGAAATCCAAAAGAACTTCCAGTCAAGAGACAGTGAAATGCCGGTCTTCACGCAAGAGAGACAGTAGCTAGGAGCCTAGAGTGGGTGCTCTTGGTGAACCATGGAAGGGGAAAACAGATGCTGTTGCCCTGAAACTGTGACAGGTAGTATTTGAGTATGACTCTGTTACACTTAACTGTTAATTGAAGAGCTACTGTAGTTAGACATAGTACTCTTCTTTTAACAAAACAGGTGTAATAACTTTATGGATTAAATTTTGGCCCAAATGAAATCAAAGGCAAAACTCTCATCAATTTAAATGGGGATAGAAGTCTACCCAGTGAGTTTAATCAACAATATGTAGCAAACAAAATTCTGATTAGCAGAATTGTATTTACACATGAAACTTTAGTACTCTTAAACACAACTAGTTTCTTAACTATTAAAACAAAAGTTGTATTAGGTTATATTACTGGATGTATTTTCAGTGCAAGACAGAGGTTAGAACAGACTTTAAGTGAAACAGGCTTCAAAATAGCACACTAACTCAGAGAACTGGTAGGTAAGGTCTCATGTGAAAAAGGAGCCCAGGAGAGCTGGTCCTGTGCTTAAGGGCTCCCCTAACTTATACCTGTTTTAAACAGTCCCCTAAGGACCAACTTTCAAGGGAGGATCCTCAGAAGAAAGAGAGTGTGCTCTTGCACAAGAACTGAACTGAGCTATTTACAACACACCAGAGGAATGCCCAATTGCCTTCAAGGAAGCTTTCTAGTTTCTTTTTGTTGGCTGATCAGTGCAAAACAGCTGAAGAGGAAAGAGGGGCAGGCATAAAGGTCCGCTCCACATATTTACATTCAAGCTTTTGGCTATTTATACATAAATTACCACTACTTACCTCTTGAATAGCAGCCATAACAACATGTTGAACAGATTCTTCTAGAGTCATTATATTTTGTATATGTTCTGTAATGAGGAAAAATATTTGCAGTAATTATGACATTTACTGTAAAATGGTGTGAAGTGGCATATGTTCTGCCCTTTCCACAAAGCAGATATCAATTTATACTAAAGAACATGACAGTTCTAGGACAAATCATTTCCAAAAAGTTACTGCTCTTATAGTTTCAGTGATGCTGACATACTGGTAAATATGGATTAATGCCCCATATATGTAGGCCCAATTCTTCCACAGTTTTACTCACATAATTTCAATGGGTTATATCATATGAAAATTAGATGCTTGAGAACAAATTTTTCCTTCTGAGGTAGGCTTGTAGCTCAGAGAGAATTTGGTCTTTTGAAGTAAAGTCCTAGGACTAGAATATTAACCCAAAATGTTTTAACTTGCTAACTTAGCAAAAAAGAAAGACCAGATCTAAATTTTCACAATGCAAATCTTTTCCACAAACGCAAACAGCAGAGATTACAGCTTTGTTATGCATAACAAAAGCAGTCATTTCTATTTACAGCATTTCACAATACAAAATTAAACTACAATTTAAGATACAAGGGCTTCGTTTGAACTCAAAAAAGACAAAAATTCAAACTAAGGCTTTTCACTATTGTATACATGTTATAAGTTTTCCAACACGTTAAAATAATTTAACACATGGTTTCCAGAAGGGACTTCTAAAATTTACAGTATTTACAAAGGAGTGAAAAGCCTTTAAAATAGCTACACTTTCAAAGTTTTGCAAGTTTACACTTTATCCTATTATGTTAACTTCATTTGGTTTATTTTAGTTTTCAATTTTTTTGGTGGAGACAACTTGTCACTGAGATAGCAAATGAAGTATGGTAGATAAAGTGTCATCACTAATGTTTTAATGCTCAATGCTTGATGACATTATCTGGCTTCCTAAATACTCACTAATGCAAAAGATGTTAAAAAAAAAAAAAAGAGTAATGTAATTAACAGAATAATCGAAGTGTTTTTCTGAACTATTATGGGCTTGTGTGGGCATTAACAAACAAAAAGCAATAATCTTAAACTTTACCCTTTACAGATAGTTAAAGCTAACTCTTATATATCAGTTTTAAAGTGTATCCATTTGTAAATTGTACTGGGCTCAGTTTGTTATCCAGCTGGGATTTTAAATAGTATAATCAAATAAAAGCCACTTTCCAGTCTACCTTTAAAAACAAAGAAACAAACAAAACAAAAAAAAAGTGTAGCCAGTCTGAGAACCTGTATGCAGACACACTTTCTAAAGTTATTATTAAAGAACATAAGAACGGCCACACTGGCTCAGACCAAAGGTGCATCTAGACGAGTATCCTGTCTTCCAACAGTGGCCAATGACAAGTGCCCCAGAGGGAATAAACAGAACAGGGAATCACACCATGTTACCCATTCCTAGCTTCTAGCAAACAGAGGCTAGGGAAACCATCCCTGCACATCCTGGCTAATAGGCACGGATGAACCTATCCTCCATGAACTTTAGTTCTTTTTTTAACCCTATTATAGTCTTGTCCTTCACAACATCCTCTGGCAAAAAGCTCCACAGGATGACTATGAAAAACATACTTGTGCATGAAAAAAAAAACAAAACCAAACTTCCTTTTGTTTGTTTTAAACCTACCGCCTATTAATTTCGTTTGGTGACCTCTATTTTTGTGATACGAGAAGGAGTAAATAACATTTCCTTGTCTCCTTTCTTCACACCAGTCATGATTTTATAAACATCTATTTTTACAAACTCCAATTTTAAATAGTTTATGATATTGTACAACACATTAGTAGAAAGGTGCAAACATGTACATTTCATTCAGGAACAGAAAGTATTTTAAATGTGGCATCAATTCTACCTTATTCTGTATGTGTGCTGCTATTTGCTGTTTCCTACAGTAAGGGCTACCTCAGGAGATCAGTTGTTCCTAGATATATTTTCAACAGGTGAAAATAGCACGTACCTTGTTTCTTTTCACAATTGACTGCACAACCTAAAATAAGCTGCAGTAACCTGCCCAGCTCTGTAGTATCTGAATGTTCAGATATCTGATTTAAGTCTGGAAGAAGGTCCTCTGAAATCTGCTGACCCAAAAACTGCAAAATATAAAAAAGTTTGGCATTTCAATTTTATGAAATGCCATGAAGATAATATACATGTTCATCCTTCATGTAGAAAGATCTGGACTAGGAAACACAGACTGGACGAAAACTGAAGATATTACCACGGTAAACCTGAGACAGATGACAAAAGGCCCTGGACACTACTTTGGCTTACTATACACATATGAACTAGCTAGTCTGTCATCCAGTCTTTTCATTAATAGTAACATACTCAGGTAGCACTAACGAATTAAAGAAATGAGAGGATGAAGAAAAATAAGAAATTTGAAAAGGACTAGAGAAAACAAAATATTTAGAGGGATGTAAAGCTTTAAAGGAGCACCTGCAGGGAAAACACACACAATGAAATAATGTGTCATACTATACATTAATATAAAAACGCCTACATTACACCTAGATACTACAGTGACAGGCTCCTTAAAATAGATATGCAATAGCAATGCACTAACTGTACAAAATTCAGGATTTTTTACTTACTCAGACCCTTGCACATAAGTATTATATGATCATTAGTGACGTGTTCCAGGAACAGGTATACGAAGTACTTTTTCTGTGTTTTAAATAAACACAATTTATTATCTTAGGGTACATCTAAACTACACCCCTCTGTCGGCAGAGGGATGCAAATTAGATGTATCGAAAGTGCAAATGAAGCTGGGATTTAAATATCCTGCACTTCATTTGCATAATGGCGGCTGCTGCTTTTTTCCGAAATGGGGCTTTTCGAAAAAACCCAGCAGTTTAGATGGGGCATTTTCGACAGAAATGCCCCACTTCAAAAGATCCCATATTCCAAAAAATGAGGCATACAGGATCTTTCCAGAGTCCCCCAAGTGCCAGCCCCCCCGCCCCCTTAGAACCTCCCCAAGCTGAGAGCCCCTCAGCACTACCCCTGCTCCTCGAGCCCCCAGTGCCTGCCTCTTCCCCCCGCCCCCAGCCGCTAGCTGAGCGCTGCTGCCCAAATCACAGCTGCTCTAAGGCTGTAGTGGGGGCTCTGCACGGCCCTCCCACTGCACAGTAAACCTTCTGCCCAGTGCTGGTTGACGAAAGCAGCACGTCCTACCCTGCCTCTCAAACAGCCGCAGCGGGAGGGGAGGCACTAGGCAATGTGCCTTGGCCCCGGCCCCCAGAGCTGTCAATTTTTATTTATACCGAGAAAATTTTTATTTATACCATGCTTTAAACACACATTTCACAAACATTATACAAACAGTTTCGTATTTTTCTAGTGTCTGGATCAGCTTCAGTGAAAAAGACCAATCCTTATTTGTTATTTGAATAAAACAACAAACTGACACTTTTTCCATACCTCATGATAGTAGTCCATAATTCCTTGCAGAACCTTTTTCAGATTACTGGCCTAACGGTATATAAAAGACAACATTGGTTATATGCTACTATTAAGAAGTGATATTTTTCTCATATCAAAAAAGCAAAGTTTAACACAATGTCATTTTATTTTTTACATTTAAAAGTCTACACTGGGGGTGGGCAATAAATTTTAATGGGAGACCACTCCAAGATTTTGGCAAGTAGTCAACGGCCACATTTCTATCGAGGGGGTGTGGGATCTGGGACAGAGGTTGGGTGCACAAGGAAGCTTGGGGTAGGGGACTGGGGTGCAGGAGGGTGTGTGTGGAGTCAGAGGGAGTTTGGGTGAAGCAGGGACTGTGACTTGGGGCATGGGGTGCAGGGTCAGGAAGGGAGTAGGGGTGCAGGAGAGGATTCTGGCCTGGGGAGGGATGAAGGAGGGCCTGCAGGGTCTGGGATGGAGTTGTGATGGGGGAAAGGGGTACGGAGGGTTTGGTTGCTGGCCTGGAGCAGGTAGTTGGGAGGAGGGGAGGTGGGGGGGGGGGGCAGGTGCTTACCTAGATGGCTCCCAACCAGCAGCCCTGCAGGAACCTGAGCTGCAGTTGCAAGCTGCTCCATGTGGCTCTGCTCCAGGCAGCATGGGGTGAGGGAGAAGGCTTCATTGGTTGCCCCTGTCTCCAGCAAAATTTCTCAGCTCCTATTAGCCAAAAACTGGCCAATGGGAGGGACCTGACAGATTTTGCTGGAAGGCAGGACAGAGCACAAAGCCTCCCTCCTCACTCCCCAGCATCTAGAGCATAGAGCGGTCACATTTAAAGCAGCTGCAGATGCACTGTGCCTAAGGGTCCCAACGAGGCAGCCGCGGGCCGGATCCCGCAGCTTGACTGGTTGGATGAAACCTGCTAGCCGCCTCTTGCCCACCTCTAGTCTGCACAGTGGTTTTATGACAAAAATATGTAATGATGGTGGGATAGAATTAAGATGAGAGAGGTAGTGCATGTGAACCGTGGATCATGGTAAAACATATTTAAGTCATCTGCATACAATTCAAATGTGTGTGTTAATTATTGCCCTTTTTGATCCACTCCAACACTATAACACAGTAATATTAGCTAAACTCAGGAACGTCATTCTAAACCTCAAATAGCTTTTGCCAGCTTTCATTTTTGGTACCTTTATTCTCCAGTTGTCACCAACATCTTCTTTAATACGGCTTAGCCATGATTCATCAAACCAGGCCACATCTCTAGAATAAAAATAAACTGCATTTACTAAACATTAAAAGGAATCCTCTGCCCCCCACCAATCCCAATTCACTGTTGTAATCTTAGTTAAAATACAGAAAAATATTTTCAATATCCCTCCCATTTTTAAAATAGGGATTTCCCCATAACAGCTTCAATATTTGAATTACAAAAGCTCCCCAGTTACCCTTAAAACATAATGGTCAAGAATTCAGGCAAATCCAACAGCAGTACTACACAAAGACATGTAGGCTGAGTTTCCAGTTCATTTCTCTAAAGGAAAGTAGGGCATGGAAACGGTGTCAAAGAGAAACTAATTATGATTTTGCACTCCTTGAACATTCTGATCTGCATCTAATTCCATGAGTACTGCTATTGGGAATGTAGGGATGCTTTATCCCAATGAATTAACTGAGAAAACAGAGGCAATTGATGAAGACAGACAGAAAAGAGAACAGTGACAACCCTAATTTTTTTCCCATATTATTTTCCCCCATTATAAACAATAAGACACACCAAAAATTAGATGTATGCTTCTAGAACATTTTTCCATTAGACTATTCGGTAATAAGAGAGACAAGATGGGTGAGTTAATATCTTTTATTGGATCAGCTTCTGTTGGTGAAGGAGACAAGCTGTCAGGCTGTGAAGAACGCCTCTGTGGAACTCAAAAGCTTGTTTCTTTCACGAACAGAAACTGGGCCAATAAAAGATATGAACTCACCCATCTTGTCTCTCATATCCTGGGAGCAATACAACGAGAACAATACTGCAGACGTATTCTGAAATAGATCTGTTTCCCATAGCTTACTAGTTCTGAACAATCAATGGGATAAGAGAAAAACTTCAAAAAAAAAAATCTCCCAGAGAAAGAGGGTGTAGAAATAACTGCAAACCACCCATTCTATCATGTGATTAATATTCAGTCAGTATAAACTTAACAATGATATTGTAAGGCCATGTTTTTTCCTGAGCTATAATGCCTGCATCATACAAATTGTGATGTGTAACATTTTCTAGGAGGATATACTCTGTTATTCTGTGAACCCGGTACTTTGGAAAAAGAGTGTGAAACCTAAGAAAGAACTCAAGAGTAATTTGATATACACTCTTTGAACTTAACTATCAACTTACATTTGATGAAGTACCTGTGCCATTGCAACACCATTTGTCAAGTCTTGAACATCTTTGCAGGGTCCAGGAGTATTAAATGTCTGCAACTAAAGAAAGGCAAACAATGTTTCCACTTCAATACTGCAAGAGATAGGGAATTAGATATAATTTTCTATTTTTCTTTAGTATCAACCTTTAGTAAAATGCCTCTAAGTAGTATGGAACATCAACATCCCTTCCATCAACTAAACAGTTTGTAAACTAACCCAATAAACTATTCCTGCTCAATCGTTTGACAGAAAAGCATTTAAATGTTCAAATATGCTGATCTAATGTTTTTCCATAATATGCTACTCCCATCTCTGATTCTAAATTAAATCTGTCAATAACATGAATCTGAGAGGTTGGTATAACATTTACTTATTTCTTAAATTTTGTGTGACATACCTTTCACTCAGCAAAAATTCTCTTAAAATAATAATAAGGCAGACAGCGAGAGAAAAATTCTAATTTCAAACAATCCCAATTCAATCTTTCACAAAAGTGTATATTAAAAGATAAATACTTTCCTCCCTTAAGACCTTTAAGATTATTGGTAAAAAAAATTACATAAAAGCAGATGGAGATGTGTACCTCAGGGTGGGAAAAACATATGGACATAGAATAGTTATCACATTATACAATCATTCTTAGTTGTTTTCATATTCTTAATGTGCAAATATTGCACATTGGAAATACACTTTCTTGAAACATGGGAGATTCCAAAGTCATCCTAACATTCTGAACTCCATATCAAACAACTAAAATTCATGGAAATCTTCTTCAATAGATATCACTTTGAAACTTTTACCAAGAGCTGGAATACAAGATCAGGAGAAATAAAGACAATGAACACTTGAAATTCCTAATGGTTGCATATGAAGAAGCTTTTCCCATTTAATCTCTCATAGCTGAATTAGGGATGCTAAATTTTGTTCAATCAGCTAATTGAGCAGACAACAGAATTTCCATCGACTATTGATAAAGGCGTAGAGGGGTGCTCACTATCCCCACTGCGCCTCTGCCATGTAAATGTAGTAAGAGCCATGGGCGGCTCTTACTGCATTTAAAAGGCAGAGGCACAGGAGGGAACCTTTTTGATACCAGGGACTGGCAAACACATTCGCTAACTTTCGGTGGACTGGTAACATTTTATTTACGTATGCAAATAAATATGTACATAAAGTGTTGACAGTCCACCAAAGCCCAGCCCCTCCACCACTCCGCTAACCCTAAGCCACTGACCCCAGAGTCCCCTGCACCCAACGCCCCCAGTGCCAGCCCCCTGCACCTTAGAACTCCCCACACCAAACCCCATAGCACCAGCCTTCTGTTTCCAGAGCCCTACTGAAACCAACCCCCACAGAGCCTCTTCCAATGCCAGCCCCCGATATAAGCCCCCTCCCCAGAGCCCTCAGTGCCAGCCCTGTCCCTACAGCTCCTCCCCCACTACTAGCTCAGCCTCAAGATCTCCCTAGTACTAGCCCTGCCCCCGAGTCCCCAGTGCCTGCCCTGCCCCCCCTCACATAACCCTGCACTGCTGCCCACGTAGCTGGGGCACCATCCTGCCCCGCCTCTCAGCCAATCAGCATCAGGAGGGGCTGGAAGGAGACCCCACCCCTGCCCGGAACTGGTTGACTGAGAAACAGGGTAGGACACACCTCTCCCAACAGCAGCAAGAGCAGTATACTCCAGCCCCAGCACCCAGAGCCACTGCGGCCTAGCAGCGAGAGGTCTGTGGCCCGGCAGTGGGCCGCAGCCCAGCAGTTGGGAACCGCAGCTGTAAACTATACTGAAAAGTTAGCTAGAAGTCATTCAGAGCATTGAGCAGAAGTGCTATCTTTGAATCTGTAGCCACAGCAGGAATCCGGAAAGCAGATGATCAAACACTTGGTAGCTGTGGATTTCAATTTATAAAGCTGTAACGTATGCAAGATCCTGGTTACCTTACAGACCTCTCTACAAATTATATCAAAACTGTTTCAGGAAAGGGTCCTCCATTTAGCAATTTGCTTCGGATATTCATTCTCCAAAGCATGTATTTGCACCCCTTTGGATAATATTGATTCATTCATCTGTTCTCCCATGATTCTGGGGAGGTATGATTATTCAGGCAGGTGTAGTAGGGAGGCTGTTTCAAACTGTGGGAGCATGAAACAACTGTTGTGCACTGTGTTTTATAAAATATTGTCCACGTGCCAAGAACGTTAGATTTTGTGTTTATCTTGAAATAAGCAGGCAGAAAATGGGTCAAGCACAAAGAGGGCACAACTGGACTGTTTTACATTAAGACGTGGTTCTTATCCTACATTGCAATAGGTAGGTAAGCAATAAGTCAACTTGCTTAAGTAAATTAACCCTAGAACAGTTGTAAATGATATAGTCTCAACTAAGGATGTTAAAATGTGTTTAATTAAATAACTGTGTAACCACTAAAAATATCAGTGGTTACATGTGGAGTAGCAATTGGCTCCGCAGGACTGGGGGCCTGTGTGTAACCATGAAGGTTAATCAACGAGCCCAGACTAATCAGCTAACCGTGTACATGATCACATTTCCACATCCCTCGTCTCAACTTGCAACAGAGCAGCCCTCAACACACAGCAGCCCAACGTAAGGATGGACTTACAAGCCTAAGAGTCACACTCGGGCAAGTCTGAATTCAGATCTCCAGTGATACTATACTAGGAGAATATAATTTTCCAGTTTATGGTCATTCACACCTAAAGATTGCTATGCACATCCATGTGCCATACCACTTCACTTCTATAAAGATCTTCAGCCTCTTGTTTAAGTAGGTAAACAAGACCTTGGTGAACCTTCTGACACAGATTGCTATTTTATCCATGCTGGTATTTCCTGGAATAGAAGTAGCTGGTTAGGATTAAGAGAAAAGGCACATTGACCACAAAGAACTTACTCTTGGTTCTTCTTTGTTGTACAAGGTCACTTTTTGATAGCTATGAGGAACATAAACGGATTTTCTTGGTTGCCTATGTTATTATGAGGCTATACTCACTTTTGCCTGAGAGGGTTTTTTTGTCAAGTATGTCATTTGACTTTGCTTATAGGTATGCTAATTTAAATGTAGTTTAGTTTAGCCCAAAGGGAAGCCTACTTCTGCATGTTTTAACTCATTATTGCTGGCAATGGTAATATGAAATTAAAAAGCAAGGTTTTTAATATTATACAGGTCTGACTAATTTTCCTAGATTTACAGACTGATTTTTGGATTCCTGAAGACAATGGAGATTTGCAATTGGGTTCAGTGGAAGCAGGACAGCATCCTTCATTACGTACAGTAGAATAATTTATAGAAAAGTGATATGAATGTAGATAAACTGATATTGTGAAGAGAAATATATACTGGCAAAATTCTATCCCCCAACCCATGGGAGTCATAAAGGCACTGCAGTCCATAAGCAATCACACTGGCGTAAGTTATAACATGCAGGAACAGTTCTCACTTGTTCTGGGACCCATTTCAGCACCAGTAAGGCCCAGAATCAAATGTAAATTACCTCTTCTTCCCACTCCATTGGGTGGGGCAAAATGTATCTGCCTTAGAAGCATTAGTATTGGGCTGATGCATTGCATATGCTTGCAAGTATGTATTACACATTTTATGTCATAATTCTTAATGCCTTTTCTTCTAAAATGTTGCATGCTCCACCACTTAAACAGCCATACATTTTTAAGTAGGACCATACTCATATCTAGTTATCAGATAGGTTTCTAGTTTTCTATGCTTGGATGAACAGAAAACACCCTGAATTTCTGTATGAGGATCCAGGCTGGAGGCTCTCCAGCTGCTACCACAGCTAAATTAGCTATGAAGACAGGTTCTACAGGTTTAGATTGTGAATAGAAATGTTTACAGATCTTTTTTTAATTACCAGTGGGAAGAAAGGAAAGATTAGGGCTATAAGAAAATGCCCAAACTAGCATAATTTAACCACTCATACAGGGGAAGTCAACACCTTGAATGTTTATCAGTTCCAAATGGCTGAAACTACAAGCACAGAATATCTTAAAATAAGGAATTCTTCCCCAGAGGCAGCCATTCAACATTCCATAGTGCAGCATATATCTCAATCTTCCTCTGGATATGTGAAGGTCTAAATATGATTTTAAGATTTAAACCCAGAAAGATGCCTTGAATATGAGATCAATCTCATCTGCCAGAATTATTCCAGACTTGTAATACCATTCACTAGAACTTGAGAGGATGAAATAGCTCTTCTGGACAGCCAAGACTTTTTTCTGATTTGCTTATAAAAGATAGTAGGAGCACGTATAGGCTGCAATTAGCTTTTTCCTTAGGTACTTACTGTCTCAAGCACACACAACTTTGGGATCACAGGAGTTAAGCTTAATGATTTGCTCAAGAAAACCTTCCCAATGACATTATAAGTAGTACACACATTGAACAGATGGAAAAAAAAAAGTTTTTGTCAACAGAACTAGGAAATTAGATTACTAACTATGGGTGTGATTCTGAGCCCTTGATGTGCGAGGTAAACACATTCATAACTCAACTGTGGGCACATGAGCAGTCCCATTGAGACAATAAAACCACAGGCATGTAGGGTTGCCAACTTTCTACTCACAAAACTGAACAGCCTCACCATGTCCTCTGAGGCCCTACCCCATCCTACCTCTTCTCCAAGGCCTTTGTCCCACACTCGCTCCATCCCCCCTCCTTCTGTCTCTCTTTCCCCCAGCTCTCACTCGCTTGCTCATTTTCACTGGGCTGTAGGAGGATGAGTGCTCCAGGTGGGGGTGCAGGCTCTGGGGTGGGGTTGGGGATGAGGGATTGAAGGTGCAGGAGGTTGTTCCATGCTGGAATTAAAGGGTTCCAAGGGCAGGAGGGGGATTCAGGACTGGGGAAGGAGGATGGGGTACGGGAGAGCTTCAGGGTGCAGGCTCCAGGCAGTGCTTACTTCAAACAGCTCCCAGAAGCAGCAACAATCCCCTTCTGTCTCCCAGGCAGAGGTGTAGTTAGATGACTCTGTGCGCTGCCCCCTTTGCAGCTCCCATGGGCTGCAGTTCCGAGCCAATGGGAACTGCAGAGCTGTTGCTTGGGTCAGGAACAGTGCACAGAGCCCCTCGGCCGCCACTACACCGTTGTGCTGGGGCGGAGCCGGGGAGGGGGACATTGCTTCTGGGAATCACATGGATTTAGGTATGCAGGGAGCCTACCTTCGCCCCAATGTGCTGCCGACTGACACTTAGTGGCGATGAGATCCGCTAGGTTTCCTTTTTGACTGGGCATTCCAGTTGAAGACTGGACACCTGGCAACCCTACACATGTGTCTGAAGTGAAGTATGTGTCATTGCAGGACTGAGGTGTAACTAATGCTTGGACATTTTAAAAGGCACATCAGCTCATTGGATATATGTTTGTCAAGTTACTAAAAAATAGGCAAATTCTGCTGTTATTCTGGTGTAAGTCTAAAAATAACTATGTAAAATCATAATTTGGCCACATGCATTGCCTAATAAAAAAGTACAAAGATAAAGGAAATTCAAGAGAAGCAATTGCTTTAGTATGTTACGACTCAACCTAGACACGATCATTCCAAGTACTTAAATACATTACACACTGACACAGCTGCCCATGACACAGCCTACTCTAAAGACAGTTTTTCTCAGAAGGCTGCTGCAGGTATTGTTTGCATTCTTATCTTTATCTCAGTAAAAAGTACTATGATTTTCCCAATATGAAGGGAATAAAGGATCTCCTTCTGGGGACAAAATTCAGAAAATCTAAGTTTGAGGATTATTGTAAAAGTAATAATGTTAAGCTACAGAAATTCAGTTTCTCCTGGCCGTGTATCTATTTTTCTTAATTTGGCTCACCTAACTTTTCTATATTTGAAAATACAGTATTCCATATCACAGCAGACTGAAGAACATAGTCTAATCCTGTGATGTCTTGAAATATTAAAAAGGCTTCCAATGTGTACAAATATTAGTTAACATGGGTAATTCACATTTTCGCCGCCTGCAATGGAGTATACGTATTTTTGCTACAGGAACTTAATCAATAAAATGCATAACCAAAAGGAAAATTATAAATAAAGTGAATATCCCTTTGCAGCACTAATGATAATACAAACCACCTGAGTTTCTCTCTCATGCCTACCTAGAATAATTGAAACCACTTAATATTACAGATAATTATAGCTCAGAGGTGTCTATTAAATGTTCCTTCAGACACAAAGCATCTTCCTTCACCTCAATGCTATTTTAGAAGAGAATTCTATATGAGACATAGTTATGGAAAATAAAAGTGGCATAGAGAGTAGCAGCATATGGCTATTAACAACATTAAGCTTTCACTAACTCATGAATTACACATCAACGAAATGAACGACTAGGAAAAAGAAATACAACACACACCACCACATATTCAGCAATATATACACTCTGCAGTAGCAACACAATTAGAAATCTGAATGTACAGGGCCTGATTCTCATTTTCATTAAGCTCTCTACATTGCTCTAGCAGTTTAAAGGGATCTTTATGTAGAAATAAGCTATAATTATACTTATTATAAGGTCCCTTGCCATGATTAGACCTGTATAAAGCAACCAAGGTATAAATGAGAGTTAGGCCCATAATGTCTAAAGCAGTACTAATAAAAATAAGTTGGACATCCCCCTTTCTGCACTGAGAAAAAATTCTGGAATTTGGATATATGTACAAGTTGTTCTTATCTATGTCACAGCAAGGCTTAGGATAGGCTATTTTTATTTGTATATTAATAGAAAAAACAAATAAACAATGCTAGAATGAAGGAAAAGCAAACTGAGAAGAGATACAGAATATAATTTTTTGTACAACATGCTGAACATTTAAAACACTGTGCACGTGCTAGCAGAAGTGGAGTGAAAAACTATTATATAAGAAATTGAAATCACGACCCCGTAATAAAAAAACCCAACTTTATTATACATATGCATGCACACAGTTTGAACTTACTGATGGAAGTAAGAAATGGGGTTCCCCCTTCCTATAAGTAAAGCTAAACCATTCCTGTCAGTTTTTTTTTTTTATCCCTGCATTTCTAAATTACCTCTTAAGGGTGATTAATTCCCTTCCCCCACTCCCATTTGGCACCCACCAAAGGGCTAGTATTTCTGGATCTTCTGGACCAAATAGTCCTGGCATAAACTAACAATTATACGAGTCCTATTGTTAGTTTCTCAGTATTTGGTACAATACAGTTCCACCAAAAATCTTTTGACAAGGTCACTCTGAACCCACAAGTCCTGAATTAGAGAGACAAGTTCCAGTTAATTTGCTTCCTGATCCAGGAGCAAGCATAACAAGCCTTGTGGCAAGGGGAAATTGGTAGATGTGGTATATCTTGACTTTAGTAAGGTTTTTGATACCGTCTCACATGACTCAAACAAACTAAGTACATACAACCAAGAGGAAGCAACTATAAAGTGGGTGAATAACTGGCTGGAAAAGAGATAGTTCTCACTGGTTAACAGTCAAGTGAAAAGGCATATCACATGGGGTCCAACAGGGATCAGTTCTGGGTCTGGTTCTGTTCAGTATCTTCATCAACGATTTAGATAACGGTATAGACAGAGCAAATGTATAAAGTTTGCTGACAATACCAAGCTGGGAGAGGTTGCAGGTGCCTTAAAGGGTATGATTAAAATTCAAAATGATCTGGACAAATCGTCTGAAGTAATAGGATGATATTCAATGACACAATTGGAAAATACTCCAGTTAGGAAGGAACAATCAGTTGCACACTTACAAAATGGGTCTAGGAAGCAGTAAGGCAGAAAGGGATCACAGGGCCACAGTGGATCACAAGCTACATGAGAGACAACAGTGTAACATAGTTGCAAAAAGAGCAAGCTTCATTCAAGGATATAGGAGCATGTCACTTTTAAACAAGACACACGTAATTTTTCTGCTCTACTTCTGCACTGATTAGGCTCAGTCGGAGTATTGTGTTCAGTTCTCAGCACCACATTTCAGGAAAGATGTGGATAAACTAGAGAAAGTCCAGAGAAGAGCAACAAAAATGATTAAAGGTCTAGAAAACATGATCTATAAGGGAAGATTGAAAGAACTGGGTTTGTTTAGTTTGGAAAAGAGAAGGCTGAGAGGATACACGGGAACAGTTCTCAAGTTCATAAAAGGATATTACAAGGAAGAGAGAAAAATTGTTCTCCTTATTTTCTGCAGATAGGACAAGAAGCAATGGACTTAAATTATAGGAAGGGCAATTTAGGTTAGACATTAGGAAGAACTTCCTGTCAGTGCAGTTAAGTGCTGGAATAAATTGCTGAGGGAGGTTGTGGAATCTCCATCATTAAGAGATTAAGAGCATATTAGACAAACACATATCAGGGATAGTCTATATAATACTTAGACAAACCTACAATCGCCACTTTTTAAACAAAGTCACATGGGAGGAAGTTTTATTTTAGAAGGAGCTTTAGCTATAAATGCTTAATTAAAGCACAGAAGGGCACAGCCTTTCATCAGAGGGAAACAGATGGCTTTAAAGTGAACCTGAGAATAAAGGCATCATTC
Source organism: Pelochelys cantorii (assembly GCA_032595735.1). Classification (NCBI taxonomy): domain Eukaryota; kingdom Metazoa; phylum Chordata; order Testudines; family Trionychidae; genus Pelochelys; species Pelochelys cantorii. The sequence goes on from CM064334.1 coordinate 51,161,772, forward strand.
TCCTGATGGAGACACGCAGAGCAGATCAGCTTCTTCAATCACACCTTAATAAACTACACTGTGGTCTGCTGTTTTAAGAGGTGGAAAGGAAAACCTTCAAAGAAAAAAGCAAATACAAAATTCTGGATACCACAGATTAGGCAGTACTGGAGTTCAAGCCAAACCTCAAAGCAGGTTAAAGCATGAGAGTAAAGCCTGTCTTTAACATCTGCATTTCCACATCAAAAGCTATGTTTGGGGCACATCCAGTCCACTTAATTAGCCTCCTTAAGCAGAGTCCTACAATTGACAGGTATTTCTTCTGCTGTTTATACATTATATATAAAATCTTGGTTTCTGTTATTTCCACTCCAATTCATCTGATGAAGTGGGTTTTATCCAGGAAAGCTCATGATTCTATATATTGCGGTTGGTTTCTAAAGTGCCACAGGACAACTCCTTGTTTTTAATCCCATTCTTTATGGGTTTTAAAAATTGCACTGTGAAACTAACAAGCACTTGAGTGATGATGGTGACACTCACAAGACTTGGGGGGCTTGCTTAGACTGGCCACTTAGTCAAAGCACAAGCCTCTACACCTTTTTTGGCCGGAGAACTAGCTCTGCACTAGTATTTCCAGCTTCTATCACGGTACAAAAAGCACCCACTCACAGAGCAAGCGCTCGGCCGGTTGCTCGGGCAGGCGGCGTGGGTGCACTACCCAGGGTGTGTACAGGGAGAGGACCTCCCACAGGGCACCAGAGGAAGAGGGCATTGCCTAGGAGGCAGAGATCTAATAAAGGGGCATGTTAGAAAGACCAGCCCGGGGAGAGGAAAGGGGCTAGGGGGCCCCTGGTGACATGCCAGGATGGCGCTCCGCGCTGGGCAGGGAATGAGAGCAGGGCTGCAGCGGGGAAGGCGTTATACCCGGTATGAGCCCGCGGGCGAGGGGCACTGCTACAGCGCGGGGGCCGCGCCCGGGGCCCTGACATGGGCTGCAAGGGAAGGATACAGGGGGGCAGGGGCACGTTATGCGGGTCGAAGGGGGGAGGATACGGGGATGGTTTATACAGGGCAGCGGGCCCCTCCCCAGGGAGGGGGGGGGAAGAGAGGCCGCCCCGCCCCGCCCCGCGCTCACTCACCCACAGCATGAGGCTGTCGCAGAGCAGCAGCTCGCTGGGCTTCGCCTCCATGGCGGCGACGGCGGCCTGCTCCGCGCGCTGGCCGGCGGCTCTCTCTCTCTTTCCGGAGCGCTAGTGCTACGTAACCCGCTCAATGCACTAACCTCACCTACGCCCAGAACAATGCGCAGCTTACGTGACAACTCCCAACCACCCCCGCCTGCCTGTCTACCTGCCAGCGCTACAGCGCCCCCGCCACACAACCACGCCCGCCCACAAGCCGGGGCTTTGATGGGCGTGGGAGCCCTCCAATCAGCGGGAGGGAAGGCGGAGTCGCCTCGCCCCCCGCCCCTGCCCCCACGCCTTTGCGCCAATCAGAGGCGAGGGGGGAGGGAGCAACGATGGGGGCGGTATAAGAGAAACCGGAAGTGGCTGAGGCGCTGAGAGCGGGGTGCCAGTGTAGGCGGGAGAATCCCCCTCATGGGGAAGAACCATCCCAAGATGGGGCAGCGCTAGCGCCCTGCCCAGCTCGCTCTGCGCCGCCTCTACCCGCCCCGTCGGGTTACCAACTCGCCGAGCTCTTCAGCGGCCAGACTGGGTCAGACCAAAGGTCCAGCTAAACCGGTATCCTGTCTGCCCACAGTGGCCATGCCAGATGCCCCAGAGGGAGAGGACCGAACAAGTAATCATCACTGTGATCCTGCCCGTCTCACGCGTTTCCAGATAAACAGGCTAGGGACACTGTTCCTGCCTGTCCTGGCTAGTATCCATGGATGGCTCTATCTCTCCATGAATGTATCTAGCTCTTCTTTGAACCCTGTTCAAGTCCTAGTCTTCATCACTTCCTCTGGCAAGGAGTTCCACCGGTTGACTGTGCACTGAGTGGGAAAAAAACTTCCTTTTGTTTGCTTTAAATCTGCTGCCTATTAATTTCATTTGGTGACCCCTAATTCTTATGTTGTGGGACTAAGTAAATAACTTTTCCTTATTCACTTTTTCCGTACCAGTCATGATTTTATAGACCTCTGTGTATCCTCCTTCTCTCCCCCCCCCCCCCCCACTTAAAGTTCAAGTCTTTTTAATCTCTCTGCTTATGGGACCTGTTCCAAACCCCTCATCATTTTTGTTGCACTTTTCTGAGCCTTTTCCATTGCCAATATAACTTGAGATGAGGCAATCACATCTGTACATAGTATTCAAGATGTGGGCATACCATGCTTTTATATAAAGGCAATAAGATATTTTTTGGCTTATTCTCTGTCCCTTTTATCAGTGATTTTGTAATGAGTCCTAACATTCTATTTGCTTTTTAAGTGCCGCTGGACACTGAGTGGGTGTTTTTAGAGAACTATCCACAATAACTCCAAGATCTCTCTCTTCAGTAGTTGTAGCTAAATTAGTCCCCATCATATTGTATGTATGGACAGGGCGGCAAGTGGCATTCAGTCTGTCGGATCAGGGGAGTTGGCAACCATTGTGCCACTACCAAACCTGTCTCCACCAAAGCACCGCAGTGCATTCCCTAGTCCTGTGCCTCTCTATCTCCTCAACCGCCATAACCCCCCCGCACCAGCACCATCAGACCATGCCCCACTGCTCCATCAGCACCCCCTACTAGCTATCACCCAAGGTCCTCCATCATGGCCCCCAACCCATCAGCTGCCAGTGTACCTCCTGCCCTCACCACCACCCTGTGCCTATAGGCTCCTTCCCCAACACCATGCCCCTATCAACTACAACCTCTGCCACCTCATCAGCATGAATACTGAATACTTTTTACAGGCCTAAGAAAGAGCTCTGTATAGCTCAAAAGCTTGTCTCTCTCACCAACACAAGTTGGTCCAATAAAAGATTACTTTACCCAGCTCATTTCTCACTAAAGTTTTATCAAACATTAGTGCCCATTTACAGGTTGGGATAGGAAGGCACAGAAAACAAGGCCCACATTCTCCAAAAGTGGCCACTGATTTTGGGTACCAAACTAGAGACTCTTGGACATGATTTTCAGAGGTGCTAAGATTCACATAATTCCATTTAATTTCATTGGAAGTTATGTCTACTCAGCATCTCTGAAAATAAGGTCATAAGTGTCTCAAGTTGGGCAACCAAAATCAAAGATCCAAACTTTACAAAATTGTCCTAAATTACTCGCTTAAGGTCATGCAGCAAGTGGTAGAACAAGGACATAGAAACAACTTCTGTATGTTATCCACTGGTCTGTATGTTATGCACAGCTTCCAATAAACTATGAAGAAAAAAATGGGATATACTTAATTAAAAGCTGAATCAGGCTGATATAGTTGGAATTTTTAAGAATGGGTGGTTTTACTTTTAGGTTACAGCACTCTTAAGCCATGTCTCCAATTGTCATGCTGAAGACTGATCTTCTGGCATTTGATTTAGCAGGTCTAGTAAGAGCCTGCTAAATCGAACACCGAGGGTGCTCCCGGTCAGTGGTGGTACTCCTTCGTGCAAGGAGTAAGGGAAGCCGATGGGAGCATTTGCTCCTGTCTACCTCCTGCTGTGGAGATAGTGCCAAGCTCGGCTTAAAGTACAGCTGGTCCCCGATTTATGAATGGGTTACGTTCTGAATAGCTGGTCTTAACTCGATTTGTTCGTAAGTCGGAAATACCCCATACGAAGCATTCGAAGCATAACCAAGCACCAACAACACAGCAATCAACAATGAAAAATAGAAACACACGAAAAAAACAACACTACTGCAGCAATAGCTAACTGTATTTAACAAAATGAACATGAAATACAAAACACAATGCAGTAATTTAAATACAGTAATGTGAATTGAATTAATTGGATGAAGAATGGGAGGAGTAAAAAACTACAGTAACAACAACATCATCAACTGATTTATCTTCTACTTCAGCTGTTCCTTTGCTTGTAGAAGGCATTGGTTCAGCGTGGGAGGCAGCACTGCTGGGGGCTTTCTTTAAAAAAATATCCATTTTGGACTAGACAGTTTGTTTTTTCTTATTATTATAAATTTCCTTATAGCAAGCCAGGGTGTCCTGAATTCAACGATCCACCTTTGAGAATCTTGCAACATTAGGGTCCATTTTTTCAAACATTTGCATTCCTTCATTTATTTTGCTGAAAACTGCAGCCATTACTTTCATCACAAAGTTTTTGGGGGCTTCTTCTTCTTCTTGGGCTGTTTGTCTCTCTTCCTCTGCTACCCTCTCCGCCTCGAGCTGCATTAAATCTTCGTTGCTCAGCTCATCCTCAACCAGTTGGTGTATGTCTTCATTATCCATTTCCAGATCCACTTCTTTCGCCAGCTGTACAATGTTATTAGAAATGTCTTCCAATGCCTTTTCTTTTTCAAAGCCTTTGAAACAGTCCACAGATCTTTTTACGATTTTCTTCCATATGCCATTCATACATTGTGGAGTGACTTTTTCTCACCCTGCAGCAATGTTCCTTATGCAATGCAGAATGTTGTAGTCCTTCCAAAATTCACATAATGTTTTGCTGTTTTCACATTCTGTGGCAGATACTGCCTTTGCAAATGTGTTGCGAAGATAATATGCTTTGAAAGCAGCTATGGCCCCCTGGTCCATGGGTTGGAGAATAGATGTGGTGTTGGGAGGCAGAAACACCACTTTCAGGTTGGAATGTAAGTCATTTAGGTATTGAGGGTGACCTGGAGCATTATCCAAAATATGCAAAATTTGGAAAGGAATTCCTTTCTCCAGAAAATATAACTTGACTTCAGGAATGAAGCAGTTCATGAACCAATCTTCAAAAAGTGCAAGCGTCATCCAGGCTTTCTTATTAGCGCAATAATGGACTGGTAAAGTAGCCTTGCTGATATTCTTGAAGGCTCTAGGGTTTTCAGAGCGATAAATCAAGAGGGGTTTCAATTTATACCCAGAAACATTGCCTCCTAACAAGACTCTTAGACAATCTTTGAAAGCCTTATAACCAGGCATAGCTTTTTTCCTTATGTATGTAGGTATGTTTGGGCATTTTCTTCCAAAAGAGACCTGTCTCGTCAACATTAAAGATCTGCTCTGGAAAATAATTTTCCTCTTTTATCAGCTTATGCAATTCTTCTATGAAAGTTTCTGCTGCTTTCGAATCAGCAATGGCTGCCTCTCCACTTAATTTCATATTATGAAGGTTTGCACACATCTTGAAATGGTTGACTGGCAGTGAAAGTTTGGTCATAGTCAGACCCCTCCTTTTTCTTTAAGTCTTCAAAAAGACTACGAGCCTTAGCTTTTATCGTCATGAGACTTAATGGCGTGTGTTTTTCAATTTGGTCTTCCAACCAAAGCACTAAGAGTTTTTCCATTTCCAGGATGGGACCTGCTCTTTGCTTTGTTGGAATTTTTTATTTCATAGGAGCAGACCCTTTCACTGCTTCACGAATGCGATCGCTATCCTTTATAATGGTGCTGACAGTGGATTTCGATAGGTCTGACTTACGCGACATTAAGGACACTGTTTGACCCCCTTCATATTGTCTCACTATTGCTATTTTCTGTTCCAAATCAATAGATTTTCCCTCTCTTTTCTCACCCCCCCTTATCACTCCGCTTATCACTAGCCCTTTTTGTTTTACTTGACATGATGGCCACAAGCAAACACCGAAAACACTGTGAGGGAATAAAACGTAAACACGCTGCCCGACCGCAGACACGCAAACACAACGTGCTGCTGCGAGGTTGGTTGTAAGTGCGGATGGTCATAAGTCGAGGTGGTCGTAAGTCGGGGAACGGCTGTACGTCCACTCCAACTACATTATTTATGTAGCTGGAGTTGCGTGCCTCAAGCTGCCTTCCAGGTCTAGTATAGATCTGGAGTAGGATGTCAAAGCTGGGTGGTATATTGTAACTTGGTTGAAGCAAGGAATAGAACAGATAGTAGCCTGCAAGAAGGAAATCTCAAGCTTGCAACTTGATTCATTTTTTATGCTGCTGTCTCTTACTCTAATGAAAGTATTTTTAATTAAGTGAATGCATTATTGGCTTCTTTGAATCTGGAGATAAGAGACTAAAGGCCAGATATTATGTCTTAGCGGTACAATAATAAGTTTTTGTTGGTTTGCTATAATCGTTATATCAGCAAATAAAATGTTCTCTTTAAACGTAGTACAAAACGTGCTTAAGTATTGTTGGAACAATTCCATACCTGAAGGAGTACAATATAGATGAACTCCTCTAGTTAAGTCTAATATTGCGTCTTACTTCTCCAAAGCAGTGCAGAGAGATCTGAGGATAGTTACAGAGCTCTCATCTCTTTTTCATTCTGGCTTATCTTTTTTTTTCTTGCTTTCTTTAATGTCTATAAGCAAGTACTCAGCATCACTGTATAGCCAGAGGACAGATATCTTATCTTTTTTCAGAGGCAGCAGTTAATGCTAAAGACTGTCAATTTGTAGGGTCTCAAGAGTGACACAGTCTGTTCACTTTCTTTTTGCCCAAACAAGTGGGAATGTTCTCTGGCAGAGTTTGGAGAGGAGAAGAATTGAATTTCTACTCTTGAACTCAAGACTCCTCTTCATATGGTAATATCTAGTGCAGCCAGCTAAGTCACCCCAGGTAGCTAGATAACTGCACAGACAGCATTCAAAACAACCTGGGAATAGATGGACTACTTACTTTTTTGTGCACACTTAGATATATAACATTTAAGAGTTCTTGATTTCTTTTTTCACTGAACATGTATAAGGAGGATGTACTCAGTTCCCTGTGATCCGAGCTATGATTTTTTTCCCCATAGGAATATAGGCACTGCCATCTCCAAAAATCTCTTGTACTGTTTGATTTCACCATTTTATTATGCATCTGTTAATTCTGCTGTATTGTACAAAGGTTCTTATAGTACCCTTATCATCATACTATTGGAGTGCGTTCCGATAGCGTATAAAGGGTCCATCTACACTCCAGCCTCCCACCTGGAGCAGCAAGTCTCAGAACGCAGGTTAACTGACTCAGCCATTCCTATGCAGGCTGGAGCCCAGGCTTTAAAACCCAACAGGAGAGGAGAATCTTAGAGCCACGCCTTCAACTCCAGTGGGAATGTCCACACTGCTATTTTTAGCTTAGGAGTGCAAGCCTTGTGAGCCTGAGTCAATTGGCCTAGGTTCTGAGCCTCCCTGTTTTTTAATGCGGTATAGATGTACCCTAGATGACATGACTAACAGCTGTCGTGTATGGTTTGTTCTTTCTTTCATCCGCAGCAAGAGGAGAATGTTACACTTACCTTAGACTGTTCCATTGTACCTGCAAGTGGAGGTGCCAACCACAGTCCTACGTTTAGAGCTTTAGACCCTCAATTAGATATACTAGACCTGGTCCATTGAGCACCTGGAAGATAAGGTCTGAGACCTTGAACTTTAGGGTATGTCTACACTACACAGCTTTTAGGGGCATGGATATGTCAGGCTTTTATCATTTGGGGAGAGGGTTCTAAGCACTTGTGAACAACAAAAGCTTTGTTGCTCAGTTACCAGTGTAGACAAAGCCTCAGTATTCTGTGAGGGAATATCTACACTAAATGGCTCCATTGACGGAGCCATGTAGATGAGCTTTGTAGACATAGCAAAATGAAGCGGCGATTTAAATAATCACCGCTTCATTTACATCAAAATGGCTGCCACACTGTGCCGATCAGCTGTTTGTCAGCACAGCGCGGTAGTCTGGACACTCGGCGGTCGACATCAAAAGCCTTTGTCGACCGCCCCGGTAAACCTCATCCCACAAGGCATAACGGGGTGGTCGACAAAGGCTTTTGATGTCGACCGCTGAGCGTCCAGACTACCGTGCTGTGCCAACAAACAGCTGATCGGCACAGCGCGGCAGCCATTTTGATGTAAATGAAGCGGCGATTATTTAAATCACCGCTTCATTTTGCTATGTCTACAAAGCTCATCTGCATGGCTCCGTCGATGGAGCCATGTAGAGTAGACAAACCCTGAGAAGCCAGTCTAGAGAGGAGAGGACAGTTCTATTGTGCTCACTGTCGTGTGTGGTGCTGAGATGTGATGCAGCATGCTGTACAAGTTGAAGTTTCCTAAGTGTTGATGGCTTCATGCCCAGGTGTACTTCATTGCTGTAGTTCAGATGGGTGGGTGATGAAAGCATCTGTAACCAAGGACAGGTCATTGTCTGCCAGGATAAAATAAAGGGTTGCCAATACTAGAGCTGAAGTTGTAATTTATAGTCCAAGTAGAGTAGGGCAGATCAAGCTAGTATACTAAAAATAGAAGCATAGTGCAAGCAGTAGAACAGGCTAGCTGCCCCAAGTATGAGTCTTAATGAAGTATTAGATATGAGAACATTGAACAGAATGGGACAGAGAATAGATTGTTGTGGGATTCCACACATAAGAGGTTTTATCATGGATATGCAGTTTCTCATCACTACTTTTTGTGTGTTTTCCCTGAAATCCCTATCATCTCTCACTCAAGGACAACAGTAGCTCCTGGTCAATGGTGGTAACTGCTGAAAAGAGGTCCAAGAGGATGAGCATGTATGTCACCCTTCCTCTTGCACTGACAGCAGGAAATCACCTACCGGAACCACTAAAACTGTTACTGTCCCATGTCCTGGTCTGACTCCAGATTGTGTTAGGTTTAGGATATTATTTTTTAATTAGATGACATGGGTAGTGTTCTCAGGATTGTTCAGAACCTGGTAATTGCCCTTCTGAGGGTAAAAGAGAGGTATCAGTTATTATTAGTATTGCATTACAGAACACAAAAGCATGTTAGACATTTAGTAAAAGAGGATGTAGTTTTTGCCCCCCAAATAATTTACATTTTAAACTATGCTTGATACAGTATCTGAGGAAGCAAGACTATAGGCAGAGAACAGGATAGGAAAGGAGAAAGGTTACCACAATATAATTACAAGATTACTCAGTATAGGGCACTTGGATAATTGAAAAAGCATGCAAATAAAACAGAATAAATTAAAATCAGTTAAAATAAGTCACTTACAGGAAGCATTGCAAAACAGGGAGTTTTCAAGAGATACTTTTCAATGAAGGGAGGGCAGTAGCATGTCAGATCAGAATAGGTAGAAAAAGATGAATGAGGCATTGTTGGTGGAACAGAGGAGGCATTGGGGAAATAAGATCAGGTACGTAGAAAAGAACCTAGTTAAGTAGGTATTTGAAGGTGAAAACAAGTTTGAATTTGATGTTATGAACCCTAGAAAGTGGGAAAAGTGTGTGTGTGTGTGTTGGGGAGAAGTGGAGGGGCAGCTATGGGGTGGCTGCTAATGGGTGAAATGGGAAATCTACAAATCATGAGACGTGACATTTTAGCACTTTTCAATTTACATAAAATGATTTTGTCTTTCATGAACTATATGTAAGGTGCTGCAGGACCATTCATTGTTTTTTAAGTTTGTCATGGAAAATAATTAACAGTAATATTTAAAAATGTTGAAACAGCTTAATCTCCTGTTTTTGTTGTCTTTTTTTTCTGCTCTTCCATTTTATACATACTTTTTCCTTCAATATTTTTTCTAAAATGCTTTATAATTTCTTTATTTTCTTTAGTTTCTCCTCTTACCAATTATAGATGTGTTCCTTCTGAGATTCTTTTTTGCCTTGTATTTATTTTGTTCCTTATCCTCCTCTGCCGTAGTCCTTGTTTTAAGTATTTTTCTTTTAAGATTTGTTCTCGTTATTAACTATTTTAATTTTTTAGCTAATTTTTTCTTCATCCCAGTTTTCATATGCTCCCAACAATCTTGCCTTCACCATTCTACCTCCTTCCATTTTCCCTTGCAATAAGTGTAACACGCTGGTATCTGTTATTTCTTAACTTTTGCTCTTACTCAAACTTTCTTTCCTTCTATTCATCTCTCCTGCCAATTTCCAGATTTTACCTCCCACTCTGCCCAGGTTCAGCCCCTACTTTCTCCAGCTGGACAGGCCTGATGTATCTACTGCCACCTTGTGTTGTCTTTGCCTTCCTTGAGACTATGCTGCATATGAGTCTTTCTGTAAGTCAGCTGTTCTCATGAATATAAAAAGCAGTGCCACAGAAAGCTGTGAAGCATAATAGGGTATGCAAGGGAGGTTAATCAGAAATAGCCAAGCACCAATATCCCTGCTAGATTTGAGGCAAAGGAAATGTCTGAAAGTCAGGGAATTAGTAGATTAGCTGTGATAGGTGAAGGCTATGCTGGAAAGCTGGCATGTGGGGCTGAACTGAATCAGAAAGTTGTGTATATAATTGTCAATCGTGTACCTGTAAACACACATTAGCTCCCAGTCTGTCTTCAGCATTATTAGACACTCTGCATATGTGATGTGTATATTTGGCAGGTATAAATAAGAGACAAAATTACAAATTCAAATTGTTTCCCTATGCCTTGCAAACTATGCAGCTATGTTTTATCTTCCCAGCAGCTGTTACCTATGGATGCATTAGCAGGCTGTAGCGCATGAAGGAATAGGACAGTGGGATTAAAGTGGTGATGGTAAAGGAAGTACTCTAATCTCTGAAAAAGTTACATTCCAATTTTCCTTGGTCACAGACATTGCTAGTAACCTTGTCATGTGGTCCAGCTCATGTGATAGTATATCAGCAGGTTATGTTTTTGTGCCAATCATGATTATAGGCACCTTGACCTATTTTAACATTCCAGATAGGGAGAAGAGTGATTTGGCACTGTCAGCAGTCACTGTGATTTAACCTTGTGATGTCTAATTTCTACTGATACTCCTTTTGAAGCCAGCTTTAAAGCAAACTAAATAGTTCTAGCTATATATGCTTACTAATTTAATGTTTTTGTTTGCTAATAGATAGTTGATTCCATAGAAGTAGTATGTTATCTGTATTTTCTTTCACTATAGGGTGCAAATCTCTTAAGAGACATCCCTGATTTCCATGGGATTCTTTACTGTGAAAGGATGCAAGATCAAGCTCTTTTAGATGTTTAGCTTTTTATCTAGTACAACAGCTTGCAGTGCTGCTCTTGACACTAGATCTGACTAGTAAATCTTCTGAACTTCTGAATCAATGGGATTACATAACAATAAGTTAGACAACATTCATTTTTTTAGTTCATGTTTTAACTGTTGGTTGAGTGCACAAAAACAAGGAAATTGCATATTCAGACAGTGATTTGCCCCTAATCAGAATGGTATGTAAAGAAGTCTTTTTAAAATTTGAATAATCTGTGTATTCTGTTTAGGCTAGCAAATGTACTGTATATACAGAACAGTAGACATAGTAAATTCTTCTTTATATTTATGTAGAAATGGTAAATGTAAAAACCAAACAGTGACACTAGGTGGTCAGTTATGTAATTTACAGCCTCCTCTCTGCCCTGAAATACATCTGAAAAGGTTTACAACTAGATGAAAAATGATCCATTTCACAGTCTTGCTATCATATTTGGTAACCTGGTTAATGCTGATTACACTTCTCTGGCATTTTTCCAAAGACTGAAAGCCACACTACAACTATTAATTAAGCCTCATAACAACATGTGAGGTAGACATCATGAAAGCACATCCTAAAGATTAACTAGTTGATTTACCTAAATTCAAGTAGTGAATCATTGGTAGAGTTGTGAATAGGTTAGGAATCCTGATTCCCACTACCTACTTTAACCACTAGACAACATTGTCTCTCCTGGTCTTCCATATATTCTCTAACATTGTTCTAGCAGATAAAATTAAGGCTACCTACCTAAATTGAGGTTTTGATATTGTCACCACTAGAAAGGTATCCACCTATTTTGGACCCAAATTTGACCAACTTTGAAGATCTTATAATCAGATAAAGACTGTTCTACGAAATTCTACAGAAAGACAGAATCTTTTTTTTTTTTCTTTCAAGACTCATTCCACCACAGGAACTGAATACAATTATGTAATTATTCTGGTGTGAAGGTATATAATTTGGTTGGTGCCAGGAAATAATTACCAGTCTTTTATCAAACATTCAAACTCTTTCTTACAGGGAACTCTTTCTTGGCTGTTAGTTGGGACAGGAAGGGATCCCAGAATCTGCAATCAGTTTGTACTCAGTATTGCCTTGTGTCTGTTGGGCAGCACGAGGAGTGGTCTTGTGATCAGGACTCTGCTCACTTGAGTGAGAGATCTGAGAACAGTGATTGGTCACCTAGTACTGGCTCTCCTACTTGCTTCCAGCTGAGAAAACAGATGGGAAAGTTGAAATACAAATCACAAGAAGATAGTCTAGATATCTTAAATACTTACGTGAACCCCATCCAGGGGCGGACTGGCCCGGCGGGATACCGGGAATTTCCTGGTGGGCCGTCTTCCGAAGGGCCGGCTGGCGGCTGCTGGAGGAGGAGGGGGATTGTGATGGGGTGCCGCAGCCCCGCACTTTAAATTCCCTGGCGCCGGCCATGTACGGGGCATGGTGGGGCCAAGGGAGCGCATGCTCGGCGTGCTCAAATGCCGCGCAACAGCTGAGAGGGGAGATGCCCGGGTGTGGCATGATGTCACATTCTGGGACTTTAAAACCGCCTGGCCTAGAGTTGCACCGCGCGACCCAGCTCCAGGCCCGGCAAGTGGTCTGATGCCCCGGAAGCGGCTGGGGCCAGGGCTGCGGGGACTTCTGGGGCCCGATCACAGACTCCAGTGCCGCAAACTGGAAGGCAGAAGGTGGGGGAGGGGGAAAAATAGAGGGAAGGGGTGGGAGAGGAGGGGAAAGGGGAGCAGGTCAGGAGAAGAAAGAGGAAGGCACCAAGGGACAGGGTGGAAGAGAGACAAATGCCAGGGGACCAAGTGGAGACAATGAGGAAAAGTATTTTCTGCTACTATTATAAAATACTAGCAGATTTATTTGGTGTTTCTTGGGTCCATAACTCATTTTTTTAAATAAAAGGAAAGTGTACATGCTTTATTTAAATGATTGTATTTTTCAAAAATACGGTGTTATTTTTATGAAGTTAACTTTATTTTGGATTTCTTAAAAAAGGGATTGTTGAACTGTGTCCATTTTTAATAACTTTTTAAAATGGGAATTCTATCAAATCTATTTGATTTCATCCCTATAAAATCTTATCATTTGCTATGTTTTAACAAAAAAAGAGCTATCATCAATTTGGTTTCCAATAATATTGTCTTCTAGTTTAAAAAAAAAAAAGAGCACTATTCCAGATTTCTCCATTTTCTCTCTTTTCTATATGGTTTATTCAGAAGCAATCCTATTCCAGGTTCATCCTATTTTTCTGGCTCATCTTGGTTCAGTCTCTTTTAACATTCACTGGGTCATGTCAATTTTGAGGACTGCACTTGATTTGGTGGTTCTGTCTCTTTTCTGTTTGGTTTTATGAGAAGCGCTCCCATTCCAGGCACATCCTGTTTTCCTGGCACAACCAAACCCTTATGTTGCTTTAAATTATGAAAAGAGGAAGCTATATACAAAATTTGGTGGTCCTAGCTCTTCCCATTTAGGAGGAGTTCTTGATCAAACAGAAAAAATAAACTCTCTAAAATATATAGTAGATTTACACTTGAGCCACATTTCAGCATGCTATCTCCATTCTCCCCCAGCTTCTGACTGTAGCCCTCACTTCTTTTCCTTCCTCTCTTTCTCTCCCCTCCCCCATGGCTTTGTTAATACCCCTATCTCTGCTTTTCTATTTCTGGCTTTTTATTTACTTTTTTGTGGTTGATATCTCTGTTTCTATTTTGGTTCTCATTCCTTCAGTCTTTTTTTTTTTTTTTTTTTTTTCTGTGACTGAGGTCAGGTCATGAATAAAAAAGAATTTGGTAGTTTAAAAAAAAAATCATTGTCCCTAGCTGACATTAGTTGACTTAACAGAACTGCTTGTTAATGTGGGGCTGCAGTCCCTATTTTTAATCCTCTCTGTGCATTAAAATTTGTCTATTTGTGTCAGTGACAAAAAAAAAATCTTCTGGTCGCCAGATCTGTTAGTGAGATTCAAAGGGGCATCGAGACCTGTGCAAACAAATGTAAGTTCCCAATTTCAAATCTAGACATGACCTGACTATTTATGTCTGGCTACAACATGGAGCACTTAGTCCCTGATCATGGAAAAATGTATGCATATTGTTAACTTTATGTACCAAGTAGTATACATTTCCATTGAAATCAATAGTACTACTCAGTGCATAAAGCTAAGCTCAGTAGGGTTGATTCTAGTTGGTGGTGGAACAAAACAGATGCCAGAGCAACGCACATTTCTTTAAAATGAGTTTTACTTTCAGCTCTAGAAAATTTAGAAATATTCCTGTTATTGTATGCTACCTTCCTACTTACTGGAACAGAATAACTCTAAAAGGATGCTTCCTTTCAGGAAATGAAGTTTTGCAATGTTACCTTTCAATGTACTCATAGCTCATATTAGATTGTGACATAGTAGATGGCATCGTTTGCATAAACAATAAAATTGGCATATTTCTGCCAACTTTGGTTCAAGATTTCATCATTCTTGCTCACCAATGTCATGATCTTTTACGTTTATTCTTATCATGAGTTTGCTCAAGCATTTTGGTCCATACTTTCATGGATGCTTAAAGGTTCCCTTTATATATCTATTCTAGTGAGTGATATAGCCAACCTACCAGCCACAAGAGAGGTCGCTGTATGAATTTATTCTATATACTTATTCTAAACTATTGCATCAGCATTTCCAATAAAACGATCTCAGAGGGGTAGCCATGTTAGTCTGCAAAAGCGGCGAGGAGTCCTGTGGCACCTTATAGACTAACTGAAGTGTTGGAGCATAAGCTTTCGTGGGCAAAGACCCACTTCGTCAGATGCATGTAGTGGAAATTTCCAGAGGCAGGTATAAATATGCAGGCCAGAATCAGGCTGGAGATGACGAGGTGGATCCAATCAGGGAGGATGAGGCCCACTTCTAGTAGCTGATCTGGAGGTGTGAATTCCAAGAGAGGAGAAGCTGCTTTTGTAGTTAGCAAGCCATTCAGTCTTTGTTTAATCCTGAGTTGATTGTGTCAAACTTGAAGATGAACTGTAGCTCAGCAGTTTCTCTTTGAAGTTTCTCTTTGCCCAGGAAAGCTTATGCTCCAACACTTCAGTTAGTCTATAAGGTGCCACAGGACTCCTCGCCGCTTTTGCGGATTCAGACTAACACGGCTACCCCTCTGATACATGTTAGTCTGTAACTTTAAAAATGGGTTGTCCTGTAGCACCTTAGAGACTAACAAAAATATATAGGAAAAACTTAAAAAACAACAAATAGTCTAGTAGCACCTTAAAGACTAACAAAACACTTGGAAAGGAAGATGACCAACACCAGATTCGACACAGATATCAAGAACCACTAGCACCTTCATTATTTGGTTAGTTGGTTAAGTCATTAAGGTGTGGAAGATATTGTGCAACCATTTGCATAAGAATTAAACTTGTTCCAATTTAAGTTCCAACCTTTCTTGTGTATTTGGCTTGTGGTACTGGTCAGACTAATTCCTTAACTTCACTTCATTCACAAGTTTAATTCTTATGCAAACTAATGGTTCTTATCAGCCTCTTGTAACTATTTAGTCTTTAAGGTGCTACTAGACTATTTGTTGTTTTTTAAGTTTTTCCTGTTACAGACTAACTCAGCTACCTCTCTGAAGCTTTTAAAAATATATAGGATCATGAGCTTACATAGGGAAACCCCACGTCACGAGTTTTACATCTGTATTATTTTCATGAGAAAGACTCCAGTTGCTCAGATTTTACTAGCAGGTTGGCATGTTTTATTGATAATTAAAATGGATACATCTTTTGCTCTCATCATCCACGTCCACTGACAGCAAGTACGTCATGTTTTGCTTTTGCATGGAAATTAGGTTAATAGATGCACTAATAGCTAAGATGTTGCTTTCAGGCAAAATACTGTAAGGCCTGCCTGTGTACACAACAAGCAGCACTCTCCATGCTCATTTCCCAGAATGGAAGTAGGTCACATCCTGAACACATGAGAGGGTCTTTAATACGAAACTCCATCTCCAGCATAAAACCTGTAGGTTGCCATTGTGCTGATCTCGATCCAAAGCATTGCCAGGACAAGTTATTTCACATTCTTAGACTTCTTGACCCTAGTTTTGTTACCTAGAATATAATTTATAAACACTGATGTAGAAAATTAGAAACTAAGGGCTTGATATTACATGGGACTAGTCTGTTGGTTTCAAGTGTACTGATTTACTTAAGTGAATAAAATAACTCAGGCACATACAGTTCGATCCTACAGAAACCTAAGGTAAAAATAACAAGTTCATCATTGTTATCACTATCACTATTGTTTGCATCTTGGTAGTGACTTGGGACCTTTTTAGATGCTAGATGCTGTACAAACCTGTAATGAAAAAAAACCACATCAGACTGTGTCCTAAAAAACTTACCATCTACATTTGTACCAAGACACCTAAGTTTAATGAAATAAATAAGAAGCATGGGAGATGGGAGGATTAAGCAATAATAAAACAAGCATGTTTTTGCATAATGTCCTAGCTTGCCACCCACCTAGCTGTTACCAGTTGACAGTCATGTTTTAACTGTTAATTTATTTTTAATATTCATACAACTTTAAGGAGTTTTCTTGTCCATAATCTATGTACTGATAGTACATTCTATAGTAATGGGAATGAAGGTTTGCTAGCATCTAACTATACCTAATGGAGGGATGGTATTTTGTACTAAACCGGCACCTAAGCAATGAAGTGAAAATGTAAGAGGAAAAATGTAAACCATAAATTCCATTCTAATCCTATCAATTCCAAATGCCTGGTGGGATCAAAAAAGAGAAATAAATGAAACTTTTCAGCTGAAAGAAACATTGCAGAATTTATCATTCCATTCCTAAGACTGTTAGATGTTAGTTATAGCACTACTATCATAGTTATAGAACCATTCACTTAGTGATGGGACTTTCAAGTTAGTGTCACCTTAGAAAAAGGTTGCTTTTTCTCAGACATTTCAGAAGATTTTTTTGTTACTTTTTGTTTGTTTAAATGAGAGAAAATCTTTCTCCTTTATGTTAAAACCAGTTCAGATCCTGCTCGAGCTACTGGTGATCAAATGTGACCATAGTTAGGGCATGTCTACACTATGAAATTATTTCGAAATGACTACATTCAACTTAACTCCCAATTTTACAAAATTGAACTAACGTGTCCCCACTATGGGAAAACCTCAAAATTAGTCCGAGGCAGGCTCCGTTAATGTGGACGTGCTACCTCGACTTAGAGTCTCAGGAGGCACTGGGGAGTAATTAGTTCGAATTACTTTGGGGAGTAATTGTTTTGAAATAGTGGCACCGGAGCATCCACACTAATGCTATTTTGAAATAACTATTTCAAAATTAGCATTATTCCCTGAGGAAAGCAATAGTACAGATTTCAAAATAAGCAGCCCGTTATTTCGAAATAACGGGGTTGATAGTATGGACACTCTGCTTATTATTTTTGAAATAGTGCCCTAGTAGACCAGGACTTAGTGACCTAACTAAAATGGCTTTGATTGTTTCTGTCCAGTTCCCATGTGGATAGGCATGCACAGCTCAACAACATGATCACAACCAGTAACAACAGACAGTTTTGCTGCCAGAGGGGCTGGGAGCATGAACTACCTTCAGATTCCTAGCGGAGGTAGTATCTTTATGTCAGAGTTGAGGCATGTCGGGAGAGGAGCATGGGGGAAGCTTGCATTGCCATTGTTTGTGCAGTGTCTGTTCCATAGATAAACAGACTTCAGCTTCCACAGCTGTCAGTCTGGCACCTTTCAAAAATAATTAACTCACATGACATTATATATCTGTATGCACAGAGCAGCGAATAATAAATTATAGATATATACATTACAGAGACAAACACAGGTATCTGTATATTTGTATAACCACACATAGGTATATAGTTTGTCACCATTATATATTATATATATATATAATGATCAAAATGAGCATTTCAAGAGATTAGTAACTAACACAAACCACTGTTTATTGCACTAATCCCGTTTGGTCATTAATCTCCAGGGAAGTGCTTTGTTTGCCACATCAAAACTGCTGGAAGGATGTCACTCACAAGAACAATTTAAAGTTCCATTTTTTTGCTGTGCTATTATACTGTAACATTGCTGACATTTTTCTCCATAAGTGTCAATGGGGGTACTGAAGGGCTGAAAAATCAAGCGTGTGTTTAAATGTTTTGCTAGATCGAGGCCAGAGTGCTCAGCACTATGCAGGATTGAGACTTTAATACAGTTTCTTATTAATATTTCTGCTTTGCTCATTACATTGTAAAAGAGCCTTATAGGAATTAAAATGTATTCTTAGACTAGCCAGACCTTTCCCTGAAAGGCTTATACCAGAAAAAGGGAGAAATCCTCTATGAAGATTGTATGTCTATCCATTAAAATTTTTTGAGGTAATTATTTCTTCTATTTTAGAAAAAAAAATCACATGAGTAGTTGGATAGTATAGTGAGCTGCAGAATTTATTTAAATAGTTATGCAATTTTAAGCTATCAAGTGTCTGGCAAGTATTAAGCCTGTTTCACCAGAGAATTCTAGCTAATCTCTTATATACACTAGATAGGCACCTACTGTATCATATGATCACAACACTAGTGGCATGACCTTGATTGAGTTAATATTTAAAGAATAGTAATGCAATATTGCAGTTACATTTGTGTATCTTTTTAATCACGTTTAAAAAAACTTTGTTAAAAGTCTAGAGGACTTTGGGGGAGGGAGGTTTAAAAAAAGAGCTAAGTTGCTTTATTTGAAAAGAGGTTTCTTTCCTCAGTGGAATTTAGACAACCTAAAAAACTCTTGTCATTAGGCAACCCGGTTAATCATTAACTAAGCTGAAACCTGCCTCAGTGAATTGTGTGTGATGACCGCACATCATGACACTTCTCTGTCAGCTGGCCCAAGAGACAGGTCGTCTAGCTATTAAACCTCCCTTCACACAACTATAATAAAAGTAGAAATGCTAAGCCATGCTTTATGCAGACCTTCGGAACCCAGGTAGGAAGCATGCTTTAGAATGATTATTGTGCTCTTTTGTACTAGAGTAAAAGTTCCATGTGAAAAGATCCATAGTATATTAACTACTGGAAACCCAAATTTAAATCTGTTTTTGAAAAAGAAGAACTTTGGCACAAACCAATTCTTCCTTCCTTGCAAGATGTCTAATATTTTTAATTTGCTTATGGCCAGGCTTAGTATGTACTGTCAAATATTTACTGTCAAATAGTTATTCTGTACAATTGCTGAAAATTATGTTTTCATTTGCAGCGCAGTACAATCAGCTCTTGCATTGTATTATTTATGTGCATCCACAGCAGCAATTTTAAAAGCACTGTACTTTAAAAGCACTGCCACAGCTCATGTATGATAGGGGTTTGGTTTGACCCTGAGATAAGGTGGTACCATAAATTCTAACAAATTTAAACTTCAGAGTGAGGAGTATTTTAATACTGAATCATGTCAGATGTTGCTTACAAAAAGCACTAATAGTTAACACTTTTCATCTAGATAGTGCTTGGCAAACTTTAATTAATACCCTTAAAGAGATGGGCAAATATTATCATTGATTGTTTCAGATTAAATAAAAATTGCATATATGAAACTGAGAGATGCCTTTCCCAAGACCACTGAAACAGAGAAAGGATTAGAAATTCTGCCTCCCCAGTCAAGCTCTAATAACTAGTTGACAATTCCTGGGTGCATTCTTCTTAACCATATGCAAGGCACAATAATGACAGCTAAACAGTATGAGTTAAGATTTTCAGAGAGAGGTCAGTACCCACAGTCAGGGCCAAATTTTTCCACCAAAGAGCTCTGTTTGCATTAGACCCTAAAATAGTTGGCCAGATTGTAAAAATAGCTCAGCTGTCTTGAAAATCTGACACTAAGCATCATATTGGGAGCTTCTGGAGGCTGAACATCTTTGAAAATCTGGCCCTTATTTAGGTGCCTAAATGTCAGTAGAACTCATTTAAAAATCTGACCTATAAGGACATAACTTTGCTTTCTGAGAAAAGCATACACAGAAATGGAGATTTTCCAAACAATTTTTAAAATGGAACAACTAAACCAACCCATGTAAACCTGTAGCAAATATAAGATTTGATAGCAAGCACTATATTATCAACATCCAGTGTATACTTCTTGTATTTTTAATATAATAGTCTTCAAAGGCTGTCACAAGCATATGTAGCATAAGAAGGGGTTCTAGCTCTCCCCCAGTAAGGAAAAGTTTTACTTAGAAAGTCTCTTAGAGCTATCATCTATTTTTTTTTCTGTTAAAAGGGACATAGTATGGTTAAAAATCATGGTCCGTATTTTCTCACTTGGCCTCGTAATGTTCAAAACTTAAATCTGTATGTAGGCATCTAAAATAACTGTAGTCTGATTTGTGGTAATGCTGGGCATTTGCAATTCCCAACGAAATCAAGGTGAATTGTGGAACAACATTAAAAAATCAGACCATGCTTTCTAGGACCTAAATGCACATTTTCATGCCAAGCTTTAGGCACATAGATTTGAATCTTTTGGCTTATAGTTTTAAAGAATCAAATTTCATGTCCAGGCTGCAAATAACACTTGAGGTTAGTAAAACTGACATTTTAACCTTCTAATTTATTGTCATACTGGTTATCTCATTCCTGGGCAGATGATAGTCAATTATGCTTTTCAATTCTACCATAAACTTGAAATATTTGGGCTGCAAACACAGTAGTGTAGGACAATATTTTAATTTAATTAGAGAACTGAATCTCTGACACAAAACTAAGAGTTGAACATCATATTCCCTCTTCAGCATTAAGGATAAATTCTGCTCTCAGATCTGCAGGAAGGACCTTAACTCTAATATTCCTTTCCTCTCTCTCTCCCACTAGCACAATGGGGTTTCTGGAGTTATAAGGTGGGCAGAATATTTGAGTTACCCCTTTGATTTGCCATGTTGACTTGAGAACAGAATGCTTTCAACCCTAAGAGAGGGTAACGTGAATCCTGAGAGCACTTTAGAACTTGGTTTTCATGTTTGACAATTTGATACATTTAACTAGTGACAAGTGTAAGCCTTGAATTAGGAATGTTAAATATCGGTTAATAGAACAGTCGATTAACCTCATGAATTCTTATTGGTTACTCGACTATTCTATAGTCCCCAGGCATGCAGTCAGCAGCCAGTGTGCTCCATCCCCACTTCTGGGGTAGGGTTACCAGGTAGGTTTAGAAAAAAATACAAGACACACTTGATGGGGGGGACCGGCCAGGAGGGGGGTGGGGCTGGCCAGGAGGGGGATCAGGGGCAGCGCGGCTGGCCGGGGGAGATGGGGGAGGGCTGGGGGGTCGGGGCAGTGCAGCTGACCCGGGGAGATGGGGGAGGGGTCAGGGGCAGCACGGCTAGCCAGGGGAAATCGGGAGGAGGAGAACTGGCCGGCAGTAAGCAGGGGTGGCCGGGAGGGGGTTGGGGGCAGCGGAACTGGTCGGGAAGGGGGGGAAAAACGGGGGGGGGAAGGCGGGACTGACCAGGGCAAGTGCAGATCCTGTCCTGGGGCGCTGTCAATCCTGCGCACGGTCCGGAGAAGCGCAAGTGAGTCCGGCTGCGGCTTCACTACGCGCTCAGAAGCAGGGACAGGGCTTCTGTTCCTCCCCAAGGCGTCAGACGCAGCCAGGGCTCCCAGTGCCGATTGCGCCACGCCTCCCAGCCACTCCCCCCGCCCCCGCCAGGCTTACGTCTGGCGCCCAGCCAGAAATCCAGGAAATACCAGACATTGCACATGTCCAGTATTTTCTGGATTTTTTTACCAGACAGAGGGCCCAAAAACCAGACTGTCCGGTAGAATACCAGACACCTGGCAACGCTATTCTGGGAAGCCCCCTGCCACCCCGCACTACTGCCTCTCTAACAGAGGCAGCAGTGTGGGGTGCCAGGCGGGAGCTGGTCCATGAGGGGATCCAGTTTAAAAATCAGCTCCCCTCATGGACCGGCTGCCTGCCACCCCACAGTGCTGCCTCTGGTAGGCAGCATCACGGGGTAGCAGCAGCCCCTATCCAGGGGTGGGGTCTGAGCTCCTGGACCCAGTGCGAGCCAGAACTGAGCCGGGCTCCCTGCCTGCCTGGCTCCTAATACATTTTAAATGCAGAGCTGCAGCGGGGGTAGATCCCAGACCTGGCGCAGGCCGGGACTGAGCCAGGCTGCTGGCCAGCCTGCTAAAAAATTTTACTTCTGGGGGGGGGGGGAGGGAATACATGTAGTCTATACCATTAACCTATAAGCTTTTGCTTATTGGTTAATCAACTAGACTATTACATCCCTATCTTGAATAGCTTCAATGAAAGCAAATTCTCAATTTCCTTTGCAAGCTTGTCCTCTTGCCAGACTGTTTTCATAAAATTATTCCTAACCAACCTAAATTTTCCCATTTGGAGCTAGAAAACATAGATTAGAACTATGAATTGTGTGAAAACTGACTTTTCATAGCATCTGGACTCAATAGGCTATCATTCTGTGGTTTAAAATAGCTCTTTGAAAATTCAGAAAGAGAACATTTTAAACAGGACACAAAAAACTGAGAACACTTCAAGCTATTTTTAAATGATGGTGCTGACTATGGGATGTGCTTCGCTCTTTCAGAATATTTTTCCTCATGTAAGGTTCTCATACCAGCACTATATCTGTTGACACAAGTTGGGTGATTCCTGATTTACAGTAGCATAACTGAAATCAGAATCATGCCCAATGTGTTAAATAATTGCACATATCAGCACCTACATTTTCTCCACAGAATAATAGACTGTAAAACAATAATTTACTGTAAGACAGATCTTCAGCTGGTATATAAACTGTAAAAGCTCTATTGATGCCCAAATGGATCTCTCCTATTCATACCAACTGAAGATCTCTCACTGTGTATCTGCCACTAGTGGTCACTAAACAATTTACTGCTCTGCACCTTGTCCTTCTATGGCTAGAGTTCATACCAAATATTACCGGCCTGATTCTGACCTCAGATACACCAGTATAGATTAGGAGTAACATATTTGAAGTTAATGAAGTTACACTAGTGTCAGATGAAAATCAGGCCCCATGTTTTGGCAGCTTCTGAGACAAGAGTTAGCATTCATCTGCACCCCATGTCAAAGACCTTGGATTGTTTGGTTCTGCCTCTAATGTATACCCCCAAGTGGCTGGCTGACTCTGGTTTCCTGGTGATGTCCAGCAACGAGAGGACAATCATTACCAGTTTTTCACATTAGGGTTGCCTGGTGTCTGGTATTGACCCAGACAGTCCGGTATTTTCGCCTCCTGTCCGGTAAAAAAATTCAGAAAATACCGGACACCTAAAATGTCCAGTATTTTCTGTTTTCTTCCCTGCCAGGAGGCGAAAATACTGGACACTTGGCAACCCTACGACACACTCAGCAACCGGGCCCAGCCCCTGCCCCCCCTGAACCTCACACCGGCCCCCTGGAGTCCCCACCAAGCCCTCCCGGACGCCTCCCCCCTGCTTACCTGGTTCCGCAGGGGCTTGTCTTGTGGCTGGAACAGAAAAACAAAATGGCGACCAGCAAGAAAGCCTCTTCTTAAAGGGGCCAGGCTGATTTTTTATTTTTTAATTTTTTTTTGCTTAATAACTGCTGTTGTGGTCCTTATTTTTTCCTCAACAACTTTGGTCTTCCCCTTTTTTTTCCCTCAACAGAATTTTTTCCCGGTGTTGGTTTTTTTTTTTGAGGGGGCAGGTGTTCAGTATTTTTGGTTAAACCATCTGGCAACCCTATTTCACATGTTAAAATAAATTAAAATAATCTTAGAATACGAATATAACTATGATTTCTGCTTTATTTTGTTTCTTGTCTTAAATTAAACTTCCCAGAGGGATAGAAATAATAATTAAATATAATAAACATAAACAAAATGGGTCAGGAGTAAATGGGGCTAGCAAATAGAAGAATTAACCTGCAAGGTTTGGGTATTAACTGTTACTAGGTATATTATGATGCAATTTGTAGATGAGTTTGATAAACCTGGAGGACTGTATTAACAAGGACACGTGCAGGTCAGTGACAGACTCCCTTGTCACTTTCCAACTCTTTCCCCTTTGCTGAGACCTATTATAGATGTTGGATTTAGTTCAACTTAAACAGATGGCAGCTCTGTTTCTTTTTTTAAACTAATGGTCACTTTAAACTACAAAGGGGATACTCAGGTCAGAGATAAGGAGGCAGCTTTTCTCAACTCACTTTTTATGGGAATAGGCTGGCCCCATTATCTGCATCCCTTTGCACAGCTGAAACCTGCCCAGTTCCGGGCCTCATATTTCCATTTTTAGCACGATCGCTTTCGCAATCCAACCAGCTTCTAGAAGATGCTTCTCTTTAACTTGCAAAAACACTTAGACTAGAATTAAACCTCCAGGCACAGAGCTCTAGTTACAGCACAATAATATATCACATTCACGGTGCCCCAGGCACTGCTAGCAATTCACAGACTCCCACCTTAGCCCATGTGCATGCAGTCTGACAATCAATCCCTTAATGAGTGGTTTCAAGTACCACCCAGGGAAAACCAGCCCAGATCCTGCAAACACAGATACAGAGCTTTTCTCAGGATAGCAGTGATACTTCCAAGCAGGGGTGAAAGTAATTTAAGTTTGTTACAGGCGCTGTCCTGTGGGGGGAGGTGATGTCAGGGTAGGGGGTTGGAGATGTGGAAGGGGTAAGCAGGAGTCAAGGTTGGGAGCTGTGAGGAGGGGGTCAGGGCAGGGAGCTGGAGGTATGGGGGTGCAGGAGACAAGGTTTGGGGATAAAAGGGACTCGGGATGTAGGGTATGCAGGATTCAGGGCAGGGAACTCAAGGTAGGAGTCTGGGGAGTTCAGGGGTGTGTGCAGGAGGTTGGGCAAAGGCACCATTTCAGGAGGGAAGGGCCTGCAGCAGCACATACGGGTCCCAGAAGCCAGGCTGGGAGCATGCCACCCATCCCCTTGCAGTTTCTTGCTGGAGTGCTGCACAGGGTGCATCAGCTTACTTTCACCTCTGCTTCCCAGGGACAATTCACCTGAGTAGTGCTATACATGCCCATCTGTGTTTCCAGGATCAGAGTCCAAACATCTCATAGGTCCAACTGACGTGAGCAATAATCAATATAAATTGCCCTTTTTAAATTGACTTTCCACCTTGTTGCAGTTAATACCTCTGTGATAAGGAAGCTATTTTTATTGTATTGAACAGTAAAATTGAACCTTGCTCTGCATCAAACATTTTGCATCATTAAAAAAGGTTAATTCTTAACAATGACAATAAAAGGTAACAAGAGAGGAAGAGAAGCTACCGGAAGAGTGAGATAAGATACTTATTTCCTTTCCCAGTGATGACAGTTTATTTCCATATTAATGAGTCCTGCATTGCCCACAGAGTCCTCCTTTCGGAAAGGTGTGCTTTTAGTTGTCCATGTGTAAAGGCTGCATAATTGATTACTACTCATGTGCCACATTGTGTGTAGGGTATGTTCCTACTTTCATATGAGTCAACTGGAGTTTTGAGGCCATTGAATTCAATGTGAGCAAGCACAGGCCCATGAATTTTTCAAAAAAGCAAATTTGTTTCCTTTTGCGGCAGATTTGTGAGTAGCCCTCCACTCACCATGATAGATATCAATTTTGGTTTCTATGATCTCTTTTAGAAATCCCAGCCCACTTTTCTATAAATATAATTAGACTGAACAGAAGAAGTTTGGAGAAATACCACTGCAAAAGGAACTCAGAAACAGGGTCATGCATCTTCTTTTGTTACCTTGAATGTACAGCCTGAGGATGACCACGGGATCACAACACTTAGGTCAGGTCTAAACTAGGGGACAAAGTTGAACTAAGATATGCAACTCCAGCTACACGAATAGCGTAGCTGGAGTTGACATACCTTAGCACGAATTTCCGTGTCCTCACTTCGGGAGGTCGACGGGCAACTCTCATGCTAACTTCACTTTCTCCTCGTGACTGGGTGAAATACTGGAGTCAATGGTGGTGCAATCAGCAGTCAATTTAGTGGCTCTTTACTAGACCTGCTAAATCAAACCCTGAGAGATCGATCTCTGAATTGTCAATCTCCCAGTAAGTGGAGACAAGGTCTTAGAGTGGATAAGATTATTAGATCACTAACTCCATTATTTGGAAAGGACAGTATATGGTCTTTCAGTATCTCATGTAGACATATACAAGAAAAAGTGGTTTTGTACCGATATATTAAATAGATTTAAAAACATCTTTGAATATAAAATATGGTATTTTTCAATCTGTCCCTGTCAGCATCTATTCATCTTGTGTAAATAATTATGCCATATACCACACTAGGGGTATGTCTTCACAACAACATTATTTTAAATTAATTAGCATTATTTTGAAATAATTTAGTCTGCGTCTACACAGCAGGCAGTTATTTTGAGATAATGTCAAAATACTGTCAAGCTGGAGGACTTTTTATTCCAACTCCTGTAACCCTCATTGTACAAGGAGTAAGGGAAGTTGGAGGAAGAATGCTCTATTTCAAAATAAGTGCTGTGTAGACACTCCCGATTTTGAAATAAGCTACACAATTGACATAGCTCAATTTGTGCAGCTTATTTCTAGTAAAGCCCTGCTGTGTAGACACACCCTAGAAGTATGGAAGCCCCATGTGATGAGACAAAATTCACTAACTGGTTGGTAATCAGACAGCCTTTTCTCCTCCCAGCTGCCTTAGGGGTATGGGATGTCCAGCTCCCATTAATTGTAACAGGAACAAAGTTTCTAAATGCCTTACACGGTTTTACCACTCAAAAATTACAAAATCTATCCCAAACACTTCTCTTTGTAGCCAGTGAATAGAAGTTTCACTTTCTAGAAAGCCCCAGCCTTCTTTCCCAGAATGCAGGTGCAAACATTTAGATCAAGGATCAGTAATGCACCTTTCAGGCATGGATTCTGGTCTCAGATACACCAGTATAAATCTGGGGCAGTTCCACTGGCAGCTTCAAAACCCGTCCCTCAGTTTTTGACTGTGTCAGGGAAAAGTCAAAGCCATCGTAGCCATCATCAGCATGGTCCTCCTCTGGATAAATATGTAAAATCTGATAAATTCCAAAGGCTGGGCAGGGCAGGGAAGCAACAAAAGTTCATCAGAATTATTTTTAGTTTATTTTAAATGTCCTGTTTTTTACGGACCTATTCACCAAGCCAAAAGACTATCAAGGGGGATTGAAAAAGCCATTGTAATGATTACTAAAAGCCTAGACCTACCCCCTACACAGCAGTTCTATTCTAAGATGTATATCCAGAGACAGATACTAGATTTTGTTTCTACTTCTGTATACCTCTAAGATTTTTATAATATACGGCTAAATTGTGCAAGCCTTCCGCATTTTGAAACCAGTGATTTCAATTAGGGTTTTTATCGAAGTAAAGCTGCTGTCATTCTATTCTGGCCTTTTCTTTTGATGGGAAGTTTCTCATACTGCATGAAATATACAATGAAATAAAATAGGATCTTAGTCTTGCAATTGTCGCAATGTGGGTAGATGAATGAATGGTATAGAGCCTCTGGGAAACCAAGAAGTCTGTATAGATGCAAGGGAGTGCCCATGAAGAACAACTTGCAGGATCAGGACCAAGAAAGTTAACACATGAATCTTTCTGTGGTAAGATAACATTGCAGGAATAGGAGAATCTTGCCTCTCCCTTCATTCAAAAGTAAATATCACGAGAAGATAAATAACTGCTTGCTTGGTAGCACTGTATTTAATTTATTTGCTTTGTGTATATGTCCTTAAGGGGGATCATTGTCAAATTGTCATCTAACTTTGTTTTTTTTTAAATATGATACACGTCATGCCGTGAGTATAGTGACTATTATTTTCAATGTCTCAACTTGACATTGAAAGGTAGCTCCTACTAGAAAAAAGCTTATCTCTTGATGAGTTTATGTACCTATCTGTGCAATGGCTCAGCTCGGGAATTGGGACTAACATTGCCTGACAATATGGTAACATCAAAGTCGACCATTTTCTAAATGGCATAAACTCTGTTTTTTACAGGTTTGCTAATTTAAGTCAGCAGAAGATGAGTCATCTGGAAAAAGAATGTAAACATTTGCCTCCGAGGAATCCTATTGTAAGTTCATTATTTTAAAACATATTTCAATATAAAATACCTAGGCAATTTATACCTGTTAAGGTTCCTAAGGTCAGGAGAGCATTTCAGATTTTCCCTCAGTTACAGTCTGGGAATTCTGGGTTTCCCTGGATTCAATAGCTCAGTTACACAATTAGAAACACATTTGTTCCCTTTCTTGTATGAGACAAAAGCTTAAAGAAATGAGCATTTTATTACCTTTCAAACTAAAGGCTGATACATAATCCAATTAGGTAAGATATGCAACATGTGTAAACAAAAACTACAGACTTTGGGGCAAATCCTCAGCTGTCATAGTTCTATCAATGGAGCTGTGACCATTTACATCAGTTGAGGATCTGCCCCTATAAAGTCAAACTTTGATGTAATAAGAGTTTATAAATACCCCCCACGAACCATGTCGGGCGCAGCAACATTAATGTGCCATGTCACATGTGTTTTTTAAGTTGTGTTAAAATCTGTTTATCAAGAGGCAATTTTTTCAGGGTTGCGGCTGCTGCAGTTGTTTGTAATTCCATTTCCCCTACCTTCTGGGGCTACCGTGTTTTCAATATCTCAGAAGCTAAGCACGGTGCATCCTGGTCAGCGCTTAGACGGGTGATCTTTAAGGAAAACCCAGACTGATCCATGATGTAGTGTTGGATTTTCGGCAGGTGGCATTCTTCTTCTAGACACTGCTGAACTAGCACCATTCCAAAGTGCTCTGTACTGCTGGAGAAGTCTGTTCTGATAAGAGGAGAAACAGAAAGGCTTGCTACTTGTGGTCAATAAAAATATCCATAGTAATTTTTTCAAGAGTTGTTCCCAGGAACCAGGACACATTCTAGTTGGGTAATTAACATTCTCCCCATCTTAAATTATTCTGTCACGTAACTGTGGTATATGACACTTCCTGTCCTAAACATATTATGTTGCTGTGTGTTGTTATTCCTCTCCAGAGGTGGCTGCATTTCAGGAGTGGGTGAAATAATTCGCATACCGCCCACACTGCCTGTACAAGACAGATGCCATACACATTTACAATATCATGACTAAGAAGAAAGAAGATTTTGTCCAGAGTTTTGATGTTTTATTTTTAAAAATGCATTCTTAGCAGTCCAGGCTCCAGGACAACACATCAATGGGCCTCCTACCTGCCTCCCTCAGAGGGAGCCACAAGCCACTCTGCTCTCCATCCAGAGAAACCCCGAGCACCCCCTCTCAATCAGAGGACCCTCTGGTCAGTAGCTGCCCCGTCCCCCACCTGCATGGAGGTGCCCCCCCAGTCACATCCAGCCCAGCACTGCCCCACAGTGGCTCTGTGCCCCCTCTCAGCTCCTTTCTCCCAGCCGTCCCTGCCTACCCTTGCTTGCACCTTTCTGCTCTTTTCCCTTCCCAGCCCGGTTCCTCAACCTCTTGGACCCTCGCACCCTGCACTCCCATGCCTGGCTTTACCCTCAGAGCTTGGCTCCCTTCTTCTCTTCCCATCCTGGCCCTCCCCTCCATTCCCAGCCTGGCTCTTCCTTCCCTACTCTCTCTGCTCCCCTCCTCCTGCCCTGCTACTCTGTGGGTCTGTGCAGGGTTTAAAGCCGCAGGGAGCATCTGCCCCCCTCCCCACGTTGCCACTGCTGCTGCTCTACTGCTCTGAGCATTGGGCTTAAATCGACAAGGAACTCTGGGCTCCCTTCCCGCCTTGTTGCTCCACAAATCCGAGCTCTGGGGCTCCCCACCACTGCTGCCACGCTACTACAGCAGCGCTATTTAAAAGGACCAGGTCAGGGCTGCCATTACCATACAGCAGCCCCAGGCCCTCTTAATTTCAACAGGCTCCTGTGCAATTGCCCCCTTTGCTCCTTATTTAGAGGGTGCTGATTTTAAACGTATTAACGCAACATACTGAGAATTTTAGACCACACTGTGGCATGGATACCTGGATTCAAGCTCCGTTGTTTTGCAGAAATGCATGTTAGACCGTTTCTTTTTTCTTGGAAGCGCTAAATTCATAAAAATTAAACCTATGCCTGATTTTTGAATGTGATTGAATCGTCACTCATTTCTCTGGCTCTGGCTGATGTCTGGCATTCAAGGTTCTAAGTTCCATTTTCCCCCTTTATCAAATCTTCCATAAATAGATCAAATATGTGTGGAAGTGGGTTCATTGATCTGTCAGGAAAGTGTATGCCAAGCTGGTGTTTGAAATACAAACCAGAGCAAACAAGAAAATTGGCACTGATCATCTTGTTGAGCAATAAGGTATGACAAGCATACAGTGATCTCATGATAAAATCATATGTTTCCCTGATTTTTCTCTGTGGAAAAAAATCCAAATTTTGTCCATCAGCATAAGCCACAGTTACTTCACACCACTTTCTGATCAAAATTCAAAATGAAATTGTGGAATTGACAGTAGTTCTCCTTCTGTACCCGTTGTAAGTACGTAAAATGTGAAAGGCAAATGGTATTACCCTCTTTCAGCAAGATGAACTTCTGTGGGAGCAGTTTCCCAAATTCAGTGGGTGTGATATGAAAATTAGAATAACTTCATTTCCAGGAGGACAGACTGACTGCACTTTTATGAGCTTAACATCACTGGCTGACCTAAGAGTGGCCAGGACAGGTGGTAATTAACTAAATGCAAGATTTTCATTGATCTGTCTAAACAGTATGTGACAAGCAGGTACTTTCTCATGATCCATTACAGACCAGCTAATAAACCTGAATAAGTGAAGTTGGAATAAACTTTCAATGATAGCAAGGATTTGATGATATGTGGTTTTAAAAAAAAAAATCACAGGTTAGTGGCTTCCTTGCCACTTAGTCAGTAAGGGTGATTCTACACAGCAAAGTTATTTTGGAATAACGGCTGTTATTCTGAAATAACTATGCGAGCGTCTACACAGCAATTCCGTTATTTTGAAATAATTTCGAGATAACGGATAGTTTATTCTGACTTCTGTAAACCCCATTCTCTGAAGAATAATGACTATTCTGAAACAGCTATTTCGAAATAAGGTGTGTGTAGATGTTCCACTTCTGCTATTTTGAAATAGCCCCTCACCAGGACCATTCTAAGTTATTCCTCCTGGGGCTCTAAATCGAGAGCAGGCTTCCCTAAATCTACATTAGGGAAGCCTGCCTCAGACTAATTTTGAGGCTTCTCTGCAGTATAGACATGCTATTTTGAAATAAGCTATTTTGGAATAAGTATTCTGGAATAGCTTATTCCAAAATAACAGTGCAGTATAGACGTAGCCCAAGACAGACATGGAAGATATGAGTATAATGTCAGGTATATTAGCTTTTTAGCAATGGGAACGTGAGTAATTTTGAAACAAACATCTGGAAACCAAGGTAAGCCTTATGATCTTCATAAATTAGAATGGTAGGCTAGAATATTCTAGAGGTATTGTAGTAAATGAATCGCTACCTAGGCCCTCACAGTGCTCCTCTAGAGTATCACACTGATACTTTGTCACTGATGACAAAGGTAGAACTCGTATCATGATGCTCTAAAATCATGTCCTCTTTTTGGCAAATGGAGACTCTTCATGTGGTATTAGCTATAGAGTGTCTATGACACACAGTTGACAGGTAATGATGCCATCCCACAGTAAGCAGTAGTACATGCACACCCCAGCTAGTTCATTCCAATATATTTAAAAAGTTGCTGAGGAAGATGAAGGAGAATAACAGTGGCAGAGAAGGGCCAAACAATATTTCGACTATTGAGGAAGAATTTAGAGCTTTGAGTTAGCACTAATGCTGAACTGGGCAATATAATGGGCTAAATCCTTTAGAGTCTGCAGGACATAGGCATGGTTCTAATCCTTTCTCTGACACCAATGCCACTGTGACAGTGGCCAAGTCACTTACCTTCAGTTTGCCTCATTTTCTGCATCTGTTGTATGGAGATGATTCTTCACATGGCTGTGGTGTACTTAATGTTTATGAAGCTGTTTGAAGGCTAAATATGTTATTGATAAATTATTAATAAACTGAACGTGTCATTCAAAATGTACATTCACCACAAAATTTTGACTTTTTTCTCTTTTAGGAAGCTTTCAGACATTGGCAACCCTCTTACCACAGTGATTTGAACTGCCCAATCTGTCTCCAAACTGCTACTTTCCCAGTAGAAACCAATTGTGGACATTTATTTTGTGGTAAGTTTTCCAGATAAATTAGTATGTATACCACACACATTACTGAAATCTCAGAATGCATACATGTGGACCCATGGGAATTCTGCCACTGGAAGTAGCATCACGCCCACTCTTGTTAATTTTAAATCACTGGAAAAATCAGCAACAACATATTTGTTTCCCCACTGCCTTTACATTCCTGAGGTGGTAGAAAGGTTTGAAACGCCCAGAAAGTCTTGAGGCAATAAACAGGCAACAGCTATATCTCAGAAGCCAATCTTATATTGATCAGTTGCAATGGAGCCCATCACATGCGAAAAAAAATAGTAAAGAAAGGTTTTAATAATTATGTGACAACTAAGAGTACAAATCCTACATTTTTATAATGTTATAACTTTATAGGAATGCTAAGCTAAACTCACACAGAAGCTAAGAAATGTAAAGTTGAATTTATAATGTTAACTCACATACATTGCACCCATAGCACCTAATTTTGATCTCACAACCGTCTATATAGCTGCCATTGAATTTCCTCTGTATAGCTAAGAAAACAATTGATCTCTCTCTGTGGGTATACTTTTAAATGCACCATTCATAATGGAATTATTCTGATCATGTTCACATTGGTATAAAATTGGCATGAGATTAGAATCAGGTCCAATGTGTGCCATGAGGCAAGTTAAGATTACTAGGAGAGTCTGAACACTTCTGGATGCCTTATGAGTGTATAAAATGGTAACCCTACTCTTACATAAATGCACGTTTTTATATTTTCCTATTTTTTTAAAGACAAGGGAAAAGTTGAAATACCAGGTGTGATTCCCTAGTATTTAATTCAGTATTTATGCTCATGTAATTATTGACTTCAGTAGAGTTATATCGGTATAAAACTGGGACATTCCATTAACTAATTTCATGATATATTTCCATATTTGCATAGTCAAAAAACTTGTGCCACTATTCTGCTCTGGCAGTGTAAAGGGGCCTTAAAGCAGATGTAAATTACATTTGTATCCAACTGATACTTTAAGCTCCCTTGACAGTACCAGAATTATTTAAAGAGATTTTACTGTAAATTAGAATAAGACCATCAGACACTAACGTTGTCATAAGCATATGCTGAAGAGAGTAATGGGACCATCTTGTCTTAGGACATCATCATATAACCACTACTATGTGTTTAGGAAAGAAAAGAGATCTCAGCAATAGATGTAGGGAGATGCATGGAAATGTGCTGGAAGATTTATTTTCTATTACAGAAACATATTTTTGTTTATAGAAAGTCTCATTGTTCTATAGATCATCCTGCGCAACTTGTTCAAGAACACTATTTCCATCTCCACAATAAAAAGCACAGTGCAAATAGGAATTACCAATTATGAAAGTCTACATGGGAATACTTCAGGATTCTCCTGTGTTGGTGTACATCAAATGGTTTATAAACTGTACATGCAGAAAAAGATCTTGAATTCAATCCAAGCCAGAACAAATATGAGCAAAACATATGGCCACAAAACATGATTCAACTAATATCAGACATGCTGCATTATACAGATTTTCAAATGAGGAGAAAGACATAAGCAGTGAAGAATAATATTATCATATTTTCCTCTCCCTGAGGTTTATTTCTCCTTCTTTCTCTAGACTTGATTTTCCTTCAAGTGTATCATTGTTTGCTCTTCAGAAAGGTGATCCCACCCAATGGACTGCACAGATTGTGAAATACCTGTACTTATAGAGAATCAAATCTTGTACAGTATTGTCTTTTCATGTGCTAAATGAATAAAACTTTAGGGTGGGGCTATAAAAAAGTGCAGCATAGGTCTAAATTTGCCCTGACTAAAATGCTCACCTGGTTTCCATCAAAACAGGATTAGGTCAATGCTGAGCACTTTTAATGAATCCCACTCTGATGCAAAATTTTATTTTTTTAAATTTGGCCATCCCATAGCGTTTTAAGAGGATTAACTGGAGATTTACAGAAAAGTCTGAATTTATTATTATTGGTAATACATATAGTTCTCCTCTGAGTTTTCATTTGCAGACTCATTTTGAACCATATGTTCAGGAAGTTAAGAGGAAAACTGATCTTGAACCAATATTTTTTTTTCTAATTACCAATAACCACAAAATATTTCACTGAAGCTCCATGAACTCCCTCAAAAAGCAGTGTAACAAACCTGATTAAAATGGGATTTGGTCTAATTTATGAAAACAAACTGACACATGAATACCTGAACTTCAGAGGGGCCATTCCCTTCCTGTGATCCTTCACAAACGATTCAGCATGTAAAATTTTTAATGGCAGTTTGCCTTTTTTAAAGCCATTGGAAAGCTAAGGTTTGATTGTGTACTGAGATCCCATTGTCTTCAGGAGGACTTGGCCTGGGCAGAGCAATCTGTCCATGCAGTACGAGGATTAAATAGTCAGTTTTCAAAACTGAGCTTTTGCACATGCAAAGCAGCAGCAGCATTGTTTAAAAAAAAAAAAAGAAAAAAGAACTACATTCAAACAAAAACAAATGTAAAATATTGCAGCCATTGTTTCAGAAACTGAAGCGAGGCTCCTTTAAAAAAAACCCATGGACTTTTGGGCCAAATTTAACATCCCAAATAGCTTTTCTACATCTCAGATACTGCCCTCAGCAGCGCTTGTGCAATCGCTGTGACCTCAAACTGTACCTTGAGTTATATCTGTGCAATCCTTAGTCTTCAGGGAAGTTGTGCAGATGAAACTGAGGATGTAAGGACAGAGGAGCTGCCTTGATAATCATGCAGGTGGAACTTACCCATTCTCAAGATGATGAGGACAGAACTGAGTGCAGCAGCTGTGGCAGTTCCACAGAGAAGACCGCAGTACAGAGGAATAAAAAACTTCTTAGCCATGAGAGCCAGTTTCTCATCTCCTTATTCACATTGATGGACAACTTACTCCAAAAGTGGTCCTGTGGAGTCCAGTGGGGCTCTTTGGGAGTCAGATCTTACTCTGCTTCAGAGTCTCCCCTGAAAGAAGAATATATGGGTCTGAACACACAGCAGAAACAGTGCCATTTTTACACAGTTACTTTTCAGAGCAGAGCCACATTTTGATGGTCTAGGCACATATGACAGGAGTAAAGGGGGACATTAACTTAGGGGGCCTTCCTGTAAATCTGCTTCACCTGAATCTTCTCCTTTTTGTAGGTTCCTGTCTAATTACATACTGGAAACATGGTTCCTGGTTAGGAGCAATAAACTGTCCTCTCTGCAGACAAAAAGTAAGAGTAATTGCTATTCTATAAGTCTGCTTTTTGACGGTTAGAGAATTAAGAGAGGAAATACCAAGGGTAATATTTGTGCAGCCTCTTATTTTCTAGCATCTCAGAACCAATGTAGGCTGGAAAGGCACTAGAGTCATTTGCCTCTATCATTTGATGCCTGTCATATCAGGGAATGCTGTAAAATATTGAATGTGCCTCCAGTGCTTTCCCCCGTATAGTTTGTTGAATATCTGGCATAAATATTTCATAAAGCCAAGACAGAACTTCTTATCCTCATCTGACCCTTGCCAGAGACTGCACATTATATTGAGAGAACATGCTCTCCTTTCAGAAGGAGAGCGTTTGCATGTAGGAAATGAAGTGAAACTTGGAGCCAGGCAAAGGTTATGATGACAACAATATTGAGAGGCATAATAAATTGCAGAAGGGTATTTTTCTTAATGCCGCAAAACCTGCATTGCTTTACATTGAGATGTATTGCTCTAATGCTCATTTTTGTTTACCATGGGAAGGTGCTTCTTCTGTATAATGCCTCTTGTGAAAATCAACAAGATAAGCCAAGCAAACGCATTGTACACGACATCAGAGATTACAACAAGCGGTTCTCTGGACAACCTCGACCTGTAAGTACGGATATTTTGACATCTGCTTAAATTAGCCCTATACCAAGCTGCAGTGAGCTGAATGAGATTAAACAATGTAAACAAATTTGTCAAAGTATGGGAGTTCCATTGTTGGGTGTTCACATTGTTTGTAGCTTTGTAAGGAAGTCAGTGACAGGAGGGATCAACACTCCTCTTAGCCAGGTGCTCCATGCTAGGTGCATTTGACCAAGGTGCTTAGGACTCTGCTCAGTGGGGCACCTTTCTGTCATTCTGGAAGGGAGGGAAAAAGTGGGGAGATTAGGCAAGGGAAAGAAAACTGAACTAGAAATGGACCACATTGGAATATGCAGCTAAGCTTTGAACTCCCACAAGATCTTTGCTTGCCTCTAAGGGTTTGCTTCTAAGTCAGATCCAAAACCAGAAAGGAATGGTCATCTTTCTGTTTGGATGTGGCCTGACTCATGTTTTCAAAAGAGATCAGCAGTCAATACAACCATTATGGCGGGATCGCCAAAGGGCACAAACTGCACATAATGTGTTGTTTTGAAAGTCTAGTCTTTATTTTTGGTATCTGAGTGGAAGCTGAGTTCTGCTGAAAAATGCTGTCTCTGAATATCGAAAAGTGAGGGTGTGTCTACATTGCACCCTGAGCTCGAAATAAGCTACGCAATTTGAGCTACGCAAATTGCGTAGCTTATTTCAAGTGTATTTCGAAATACCTTATTCCATAATTGGGCGCGCTCTACACAGTGCCAAATTTCAAAATAAACAGCTATTCCAAAATGTCCCTTAATCCTTGTGGAATAATGTTTACAGGGACGTCGGAATAGTGCACCCATTATTTCGAAAGATATTTCGAAATTACAAGCGAGCTGTCAAGATGCAAAATAGCTCTTTTGGCATACCAGAAGTATCCTGAAATAGTGCCGCAGTGTAGACGTACCTTAAGTGAATAGTGTAGTTGGACTTAGACATTAGAGGTAAATTTTGCATTTAAGAAATTTTAGACTAAAACCTTTAATTAGAAGCTTATCTGGTAACCACAGATTAGAATGAGTGAAAATAATATCTTAATCTAATGCAACTGAATATTTAGTTTGCAGATTACCTTTATGACATGCCGCTACTCCTAAATCTTGCCTTAAGAGGAATCTTCACCCTGGGTGGTCTTGTATGGATCTTCTTCCTAAGAATTGTTGTTTGTGCCTTTGGGACCATCATGTGCTTAACTTCTCGATTTGACGTCATGCAAGAACCTCTTTGTAGAATCCTCGCAGCAGTTGATGACCTGGTTGTCGTTTTCCTCCTTTTAATTTGCATGTTTAATATTTGCCAACAAATGGAATCGGAAGGTGTAAATATGGAAAGTTCTACAACTCAGAGCATGTTGTCAGAATCCTGATAGTCTCAAACTTCTACTTCTTCATGCACCTTCACAAGATTGTGTTAGGCTGCTCTGGGACTCTGGAGGCAGCATGAGATGGACTGATTTTTGAAGAACATTCTAATGTTAACTTACAGTGGAGAAAGAATCAGTATGCTTGTCATGGTCAAGTAGTTAATTTGTGCAAATGCTCACAAGACTAGGTTTTAATACAACCATGTATTTACTAAGTTCCTGCAAAGTGAAGCAGCATTTTATGTGACTTCCCTTAACATACAGCACCTAAAATGACAGAGTCTGGGAGCTATGCACAAAGTCTAAAATTGCAAAGCCAGTCACTTTATACCTGAACATTTTTAAGGAGCCTCTTTACACGAAACTAGTTACATCCAGTTTTATTTTACAAAATTTAATCTTGAAAACCTAGATAGTCTTATTACAATAAAACTTGTTAAGACACCTCATGTGCAGTATGGGGAAGAAAATGTCAATTAGGTGGTTTTTCTAAGAGGCTATCTGTAGGTGCTTTGTGCCACCACTTATTACAATAAGAACATCCAATGGATTACAAACTTTCCCAGGCATCTGACTAATAATTATAATCTTGATGTTAAAAGAATGAGAATGTGTTCATAATATTAGTCTGAATCAAAATACAAAATGAAAGTACTATAGTGAGAGTGAAATAAAAAGGGTTTGAAAGGATTTTGCAAGGAATCTGAACAAATCTTTATTCAACTCTCAAATAAATGAACACAAGATACAAGTTTTAGTATTGTGTACTAAAATAATCTCTGCACCTCAGTTTTAACAAATTCAACATTGTTATTCAGTTCCTGTAAACTTTGTGTTCTTCCTGTAATTTCCTTGAAAGTCCAGCAAAAAAAAAAAAATCACGACCGATTTTTTTTACTATATAAATTGTAGGAAGCCCATGACAGATTTTTTTTGCAAGTAATTAAAATTATTGGGATACTGAAAGAAAACACTGCCTTCTGTCCATAGATAATCTGTGATATGTACTGAGACTAATGGAACTACACTTCACGTGTTACCTGTATATAAATGTGTATATGCATATATATCTATATAAAATATGAATATTTATTGTTCACAACACAGTGGTCTCTAATAGTCATGTTCATTGGATTGGGGAAGAGGGAGCATTTTCAACGGACATAATTTTTATCATTCTCTTGAAGTTCATGCTCAGATATACCAATACTGAACACTACTTTTCTCCATTGTTACTTACTGTATTGTGTTCCCCCACTTTAAAATCTTATACTGTCATTGTTTTTAATTATGAATGCAGAAAACAGAGAAATCTTTCCTCATACTAAGTACTAAAGTGAGGGCAGCAATTGATTTTCCATAAGCTCCAAGGCAGGAAGCATATTGTTTCTTTTTTTCTTTTTTTTAAAGTCACCAGCTGTTTTGGAGCACTACCACTAACATTCATTTTTTGTAAAGAAACTGGCTGTTATTTTTTAAATGCCCCGAGTATCATTATTTGCATGTAACTTGGCGTGACAATCTAACTCTATGCCATTACTAAAGAATGGAATTTCTATTAAGCCAAGTGCATAAAACTGGAGGTCATATTTCATATAAATGTGCTTACAGGTTATTGCTATTATATGGTAAGGGCACAGTGTGAGAGTGGCCAAACAACAGGCTGAGAGTGTGGGAGTGAAAAATGTTGTTATTGGTGAGCTAGAACAGAGTCATAATTAGTTTGCATGGTTTGTTGTATGCTTTTTAAGACTACTAAATTACTCTCTATTCTCCCCTTCATGGTGAGTGCTGTCTCCTTTGCTTCTGAAACAGGGTTAAAGCCCTAACTTGCTGGGCACTGGTATTAAAACAAGAACAAATACACAAATCTAATATATAAAGGAGAATGTTTGTATCTGTGTGCGCTAATAACTTGGACACTATAAGAGCTACCGCAACCAAACTTTTCATGGGATAACCTTTTATCCAGGAGAAGGTTTTAAGGTACTGTAGGAGCAGGGCCGGATTAAGGGGGGGCTAGCCAGGCAGCTGCCTGGGGCGCCAACCTATGGGGGGCACCTGATTGAAGTGGTAAGGGGCACCGCGCGCCTGGGGGCGGGGCTGCGCGTGCGCCCAGGGGCGGGGCCATGCATGCGCCGTGCGCCCGCTGCCCAGGGCGCAAGTATGGCTCAGTCTAGCACTGTGTGGGAGGGAAGAGATGAGACACCGACGCCTCTCCCTGGGGTTGCACAGAGCTTGGCAGTGTGGGGAGAAGCGGCTTCCCGGGGGAAGCGGCGGGGCCAGTCACTCACTAAGGCCGGCGGAGGGACAAGGAAGTGGAGGGTGAGTTCAGGCGCCGGCAGCAGGCGCGCGGCTCCCTTCCCCCTCCTTCCCTCCCTCCCTTCAGGCTCCTCACCTCAGTTATATCAACTGTCAACTTATATTTCAACAATGTATACTGACAAAGTGCAAGGACAGTCACTTAAGGTAGATGGAATTGATTTGGAGACATCTTGCTTTTCACATGGACAAGGCTATGTTGCGTGTTCAAGATTTTAATTAAAAAGAACAATTTTGATTTAAGCTGAATGACACAATGAGACAAAATTTTTATGAACTTTCGATTGTAAACCTCTGGAAAATCTGCAATCCCTGTAGTTTCCAGACTCTACGACTGTTGATTATACGCCTTGCATGATGGCTTTATACTCTCTCTGATGTTCAACAAGTTTCAAAAACACTTCATACTTCTTGTCATAAAATCTGTTTAAAAGAATGAAACACATTTAAAGTTCTGCGGTTTAAATCTGCATGTTTACTCTAACCAGGCAAGCAGCTTTGACTCAGTTATAAATGACAAGTTTTATTGGCAGTAGAGTCCTGTGTTTTGCCAGAGCTAGTTTTTACTCAGACAAGTGATTTCAAGTTATAATTAAGCCTTTTAATTACCCTATACCTAATTTTGATTTTCAGACATTCTCCCCTATAGCAGAATTCTCTGCTAGTGTAAATGAAGGCAAGTCCATTGCATATAATGACATATTGCCCGTTTATATTCACCAACAGAGAATTTAGTCCCCAGGCCTAATTTTTTTCAAATATACTAGTGCCCAATGTTCCCTCTAATTTTTTCCATCCATGTGTGGAAAACATTGTGAAATGTGCACCGTGGGCACTCTGCTAATCAGCTGTGGGCACTCTGCTAATCAGCTAGGTGGCATTTGAATCTCTGAGTGGCTGCCCAATTGCTCAGCTTACAGGAATCACTGCTAGTGCCTCCCCTACGTTGAGTCAAAACCTCCCTACTCCTTGTGCTGTCTCGCGTTAAGAGATACTAGTGACTCCCAGCTGCCAATGAAGCTGAGAGAAAGCAGGATTTTTACCCTGCAAGCCTGGAGAAAACTAAAGCAGTGGCTGCATCTTGTACAATAATTTATAGCTCCCCCGCTCATGGAAAAATGATCTGCTCCCTCTGACTGACTGTTCTTAACGTTTTGATTTGTACTGCATTTTACCTCAGACCTCCTGTTTTCCTTCAGAAACTGCTGGCACACACTTATTTCAGTTGCTAAACTGTCTGAAAAATCAGGCTCTGGATAGTACATGGATCTGAGTCTCTCCAAAATGAGTCTTATCAGTGTTCATGTGCATCTGCTAACAGGCCTGTAGGTGGAGCTCACACACTTCTGCACATTCATGGCCTGCGCTATAGAACTGCTGTCTCCTTGAAGGCTACTGCTACCACTATTCACATTTAACCCCAACACACAGTGATAAGGGTTAGGCATTTTTACTCAGTGGAAGAGCTTAGGGTATGTCTAGACTACATGCCTCTGGTGACAGATTAGGCTACCCGGCATAGGAAAATGAAGTGGCGATTTAGATAATCGCCGCTTCATTTAAATTGAAATGGCTGCCGCGCTGTGCCGATCAGCTGTTTGTCGGCTCAGCGCGCTAGTCTGGATGCTCCGTGGTCGACATCAAAGGCATTTGTCGACCTCCCCGGAATGCCTCGCCGCTTCATTTTCCTATGCCGGGTAGCCTAATCTACATGCCTCTGTTGCCAGAGGCAGGTAGTCTAGACACACCCCTAGAGTGTTGATGAGATGGTGAGGGGTCCATGGTTGGATTGGAGCTGTTCCAACATAACATATAAAGCACCATAATACAGGGCCCAAGCTAATTCTGCACCTCTGAAATGCTGAGTGTCCTTATCTTTTACCTGAAGACAGTTGTAATATATGGAGATCCTACAGCTAGTTTAAGCATGGGTAAAATTTTCAAAGTACCTCAGTGATTTGGGAGCCTATATCACTTCTGAAAATGGAGCCTAGGCTCCTGAATCATTTAGGCGTGTTTGAAAATTTTACTCCATATCCTTTCCCACTTTGAGACATTTCCCTGTTAACTTACAATGCAAATAGGGAGGCAGATGTCATTGCACTCAGGCCTAGAAGGAGACAGGCATTTATTTGGTTGAAGTGGTTTCTCTCATAAAAAAATCAAATCAAAAATCAAAATTACCTTTTATCCCCATGGTTTGGTCGCACGATTTCCCCAATTTTTCCCATTCTCTCCATGGCCTCCTGTTAAGAGAGAAATACAAGCTGGAAATGCCAATTTCAATTTAAAATACTTTTTGACAAGAACAAAGTGTTTCTGGGGGGAAAAAAACGATCAGAATACTGCTAATGTACTTTGTTTCAGGTTAACAGACCGATATTTTAAAATATGTTCAACCCCATTATATAGCAGAGAACAAAGTACTACGGACCCTTCAGCCAGGGAAAAGTCTGTTCCTCTTCCTTAGTAAGACTCTGGAAAAGAGAAGACTGTCTTTTATTATTTATGGCAACTAGAGGAAATGTTGCACACTTCCCTGGGGAGCTGGTTTTTCTAATAAAGTGGTAGTTTAGAAGAGATCTCTTAATCCTTTTTCTGAAGTATGGATTTCCTGAAGCGAGGCAGGCCAAAGTGTGCTCCAGAAGCCAAATGCAATTCATGAAGTGTTGCAACATTGCTCATGGCTCTCCTCATTTTCTAGTATTCAGCTGCAGCATGCAGAGCACCATCCTGATCTGCTTAAAGCCAAAGCAAAGCCAGGTGTGGAGACTGAAAGAGGATCCTCTTGAACAGTCATGCTGCAATCAATAGGACTCGCTGCAGGTGTCAGGGTATGGAAGAAGGATCGTTTTGCAGGACTGAGGAGTAAGTTTGGGAGACTCACATGAGTAGTCCTATTGGAGTTAGTTGGATTCATCACCTCATGATTGAGGGAAACAAAAACGTCAGGGGTTGTACTATTTCATAGCACAGCATTAGAGCTACAGTCCACAGGCAGATCAATGTCAAAAAGCCAAAGAATCATACAGATTTAATCAGAATATTGCAGGCTTTTTAATTCCCCAACCAGGAGCCTAAATCTGCCTTGTTATTACTGCCTATAATTCTGTGCTCAGAAGCCTTGGTTGTCTAGTGGTTAGTCCCCGTCCCCCCCCCCCCCCAGTTTCCATTCTCTTGTTTCCCCAGGCAGAAAGGGGCAGAGATGTCTAACCCTTCCCCTTGGCCAAAGACATTGTAGTCCTGGTTCAATTGGGGCCTTGCTGGTCTCTCTCTCTCCACCAGGTCCTGGCTCAGGGCCCTTTTGGGGAGCTGTACCAGCAGAGTATGTTTTGATCAAAACTACTTTGGTTCATCTCTGATCCTTCAGCTGCACACACACAAAGCAAAGGCAATGTAGATAGTTCTTACACAAATTGAATCCCCCCAAACAATGAGCAGATGGCTACCCCTCTGAGACTGAATCCTCAAAGAACACCTCAGAGGTGCCATTTCTGAAGAGCTGATGCATTCTCTTCCCACAGACTCATGAGGACTCAGAAACCACAACACACAGGGCCAGGCTATGATTCTATTGGGAAAATCTGATGTCCTTTTTGGTTACAAAAATTAAGTCCATGTTTATGTAAAAAAAAGGGTTACTTTCCTTCCTTATTTCCTGTACTATAACAAAGGATATTAACCATTGCTTGGGATTACATAGCCTGTAGTTTACAAACGCCATCAGTTTATTACAAAGGTTGTAGAGAATTTATCATCCATTTGAAATGAATGAACAGTAAGAAGATACTAAATAAAAAGCATTTCCTCTGGTTCAATTTAGAATACTTTCCCTCTTACATTAGCTCTGCCCCCCTAAGTACAGTATAAACACACAATCATGAAATACTTTAAGGGATTATAAATTTTGCATCAACCTTGTTTGTATTACTGTACAGGTTTCCACTTTTAGCCACAATTCAACTGCAGGTGAATAGTGAACCTGGGAAAGAAGACTGCACTTTTGAAAAGTACAAGCAATTAACTCAGTGGAGTGACACAAGTCCAAAACATACCCCTAACTGCTCTTACAAGCTATACTATGACACTAGGGAAATGGAAGCACAGCACACACACCCTCCTCCCACCTGTTCTCTGAACTGCTATAGCCCTGTATGCTGTT
The DNA here is from genome assembly GCA_032595735.1 of Pelochelys cantorii. NCBI lineage: Eukaryota > Metazoa > Chordata > Testudines > Trionychidae > Pelochelys > Pelochelys cantorii. The sequence continues at coordinate 51,205,856 of CM064334.1, forward strand.
CAGTAATAAAAAAGCCATGGGTTGCTCCTTGGATCCAGGCTTCAGTGATAAATGTTTATGTATAGGTTGAACTTCTCTAGTCCAGCAACATCCATGGTCCAGCATGATTTTAGTTAGCTGGAAGTCTGCTTAGAATGGGTGTGGCCAAGTTTCCTGCAGCCCCATAATATTTGGTTACAGCCACCAGGCCTGGCTCTCAGTGTTCTGTTTTGTCATTTAACTCTAATTTATCCCTAAATGTCTTCTAAGTGCCCAGTAAGCGGTGGAAGTATCAGTAATGCTGCTAGACAATATTGACCTCTTGTGGTTCGGCACCGGTGAGGTCCCAAGAGTGCTGGACTAGAAAGGTTCAACTTGTAGGCAGGCTTTATTTTTAAGCTGTTATTCACCTAGGCTACATCTACACAGCAACGCTATTTCGAGATACTGGAGTATTCCAAAATAGCTATCCCGCATCTTCACAGCAAGCCTGTTATTTCAGGCTTGCTATTCTGATGTCCCTGAAAATCTCATTCTACGAGGAGTAAGGGACATTTTGGAATAGCGCTTTATTTCAAAATTGATGAAATAAGCTATTTTGAAATAGCATTGAAATAAGATACACAATTTACGTAGCTCAAATTGCATATATTTTGAATTACGGCGCAGTACAGACACACCGCTAGCTATGGAGCCTCTCTGGTTTGTTGGGCACTCACCCACCCACATACACCATAGCAAATTAACAGGCTTTTTAAATGTTGTACTGAGCTGCATCACTACCTGCCTCATTCCTTTACTGTGTGTTGTTTATTTGGGCCCAGACCCTGCATGAGCTCCCCCTCGTTTGGCCCTGTTTTATATGGGACTTGGCTTGGGTGCCAGGGTCATGCTTGCAGATCCCAGTGCAGGATGGAGCATTAGATGGCAAGTACTTTTCGGCAGGCATGTGTATTGCCACATGCCTGTAAACGTGCCCCAGCACACTTTGAGGCAACATGGGCTTAATTCCCCTCACTGAAGTTAATGGGAATCTTTCCATTGACTTCAGCATGAGCTGGAGTAGAGAAAGTAATTAATCCCAATGTACTAATTTTAGACAGGTTGGGATAAGCACCCTAAAGTCAAAATTGGAGGTCTCCCTTCTTCCTCAGAGTTGCATTTCCTTCTGTCCTTCCCATGACTTCCCCTATTTTTAAATAGAACAATTGCTGGAACAGTCTGTAGTGTGGGGGTGCTGAGAGCCAGTGAACCAAACTGGAAGCCTTGTATACAATGGAAATCACTTCAAGCCAGACATGTGGTTCTGGCACCTATGGCACTGGTGGGCAACCTGCGGCCCTTTGGGGTTCTGTGGGTGGCCCACGAGAAATTTTGTTTACCGTTGCCCATGCACAGGGTTGCCAGATTCTCCTGCTTTTTTTTCCATGTAGTTCTTTAAACTTAAAGGGCACATTAGGTGTGCTAACTGCACACAACACTGCACGAGCCGGGTGCTCCCTCTGCCAAATCAAAGTGCTGCTATGGTTCCAACGGCACAGCCCGCAAATTCTAGGGACACAGCGCAGATAGCAAAATTACCTTATCCCAGAGACCGTCTTGGTTACAACCATTTTGCGGCCCATTGGGATGAAGGAGGCCCACTCATGCGACCCACTCACTAGCCTCGGCTGCCCCTCACTGACATATAGACATGCCTGCTTCTTCTTGAGCACAAGTGAATTTAAATTGAGCATGCAATCGAGTGTGGCTGCATGGCCCCTCTGGGCTTGTGTGGGGAAGGTACCCCAATTATAATGGGAGTCAGAAAGCAGAATGGAGTAAGGTGTCCTTATTCACAAAACCAGAAAACAGGGTCTGTCTTGCTGCTTAGTTTTCTGAACTGATTCACCCACCCCTGCCATACATTTCTTATGTTTTTAAAAACACAGAGGAAACTAGCACCCAAACTGCCTTTTTTAATCTATTAGACAAATACTTTTGTATTTTTAAATACGTCCGAGTCACATTAATCAATATTTAGATGTTAGTGATCTACAGTGAACTGATCATAGCCACCATGACAACATAGCAAAGAGATTTTTTTAAATGGCCAATCAGCAATTTCCAAATAACATTTCATCCATGTTAGGGTGCTGAAAATATCTCAACTGATTACTTGCTGCTATACTTTCCTCTTCTTCTCTCTCTCTTTGTATTTCACTGATATTTTGTTGTTGTTTGAAGTCAGCTTGGCTGTTGTTAATTTGATCAAAATACTTTACCCTCAGAAGAGATGTTATTCAGCAGTTTTGAAAAAAAGAAAAAACACACTAAAGTATGAATTTATAATGAAAACAGAAACAAAGGAATATTAGAATTGCTCTATTGAAACAGATTAAATGGTCAATCTAGTCTAGTATCCTGTCTCCAACACAGCCTTAAATATAGCACAATCATAATACTACTGTTCAGAAATAGTTTATTTGAGGTTTGCATCCAAATCCATAATGCCAGTCACCAAGAATTGTGCGCTCTTACTTTGAATGATGATACAAGTTCTTTTGTTCGCCAGTCTAGACTCTACAATGAATACAGTGATTTAAACACAATGAATTCTCTCTTAAAACAAAATATTTTGTAAAATAGCTTTTTAATCATTTTCTCTCTTCCCATAAAAGCTACACTATAAATAAACCATGAAAGTTCACACTTGATCATCATTTCTAAAGGCTGGGCAAGAGGCAAGTGAAGGGTTTATGCAGAAAAAAATAGAGGCACTGTGGAGCATAAATAAAAGAATGCATTCATGATTACTAACCCCCTTTTGTTATAGTGTCAAAGCTGAGGCAGATACGAGTCAGTAAACACCCCTGCTTACCAATGAGAAATATAGCAGAATGGGAATGCCCACTTCTGTATGTGGATAAGAGATAAACAAGGCCAGCGGACACAATTCTCTAAACACCAACAATGTTTCACAGGATGACATCGAACTACAGTGTTGTGGTAAATAATACCAGTAATGCCTGTTTGTATTTAGAGGTCTAAAGTGTATTTATGTATACTATTTCCAGAGCAAACTCACTCTGCAATGATTAATGATTGAGCTGAATTCCTTTTCTAAGCATGGTCCATAGGCCAAGTAATAAATTTAGGACTATATACTGCCCTCAATATACAACAGATCCCCCAATAATGTCATGGTGAGGTCTGCTGGGTGCACAGAACCATTGCCCATCACTGACATATCTAAGTGATAAACCATTAAGTGATTTACACAAACAAGAATGTATATTATTCAAACAGCTTATTTTGAACCTGTAAAGGGACCTAAAAAACTATACATGGAGCAGAATTGTCCATTGGTCCCATAACCCCAATTTCCAGAGAAAACACTGTTTTAAAGTATATAAAACATGAAGCAAATTCTAACCTCTGCCCTTTTAAAAATGGGAGAAAAGAGAAAAATAATCTTTCCAAAGCTAAGATGTAATGGGATGTAGCTCAGCAAGGCTTTACACACATTGGGCAGCATTTTGAAAAACAGCTAATGGAATGAGGAGCCTAAGTCTATGGGTACGTCTACACGGCAACGCTATTTCGAAATAACTAGTGCTATTCCGAAATAACTTAGTTCACATCTACACAGCAGGCAGTTATTTCGAAAGTGTCAAAATACTGTCAAGCTGGAAGACTTCTTATTCTGACTCCTGTAACCCTCATTGTACGAGGAGTAAGGGAAGTCAGAGGAAGAGGGCTCTATTTCAAAATAAGTACTGTGTAGACGCTCCCTATTTTGAAATAAACTATTTTGAAACAAGATACGGAATTGACGTAGCTCAATTTGCGTAGCTTATTTTGAGTTAAGCCCTGCAACAGAGACAGACCCTAAATGTTCAAAATACCTTGGGTTACATCTACATTGCAATGAACAGGGCTTGACAAATCATTAAATCTACTCGCCCGTCACGAGTAGATTTTAGCCAGTCGCCCCGTTCACCGGCAGTGCACGCATGTGCAATGTGAGTCTTGCACATGCACAGTGCAGGGCTGGCAAGCGGATTTCACCGCCATTTGTCAAGCCCTGGCATTGAAAGACCTACTGCTCCGGACTAGCTGACTCAGGTCAGCTGCATGGGTCTTTTGTGGCAGTGTAGACATGCCAGTAGGTACTCTGGGCTGGAGCTACAAAGGGGTATAGCTGCCACTTTAGATGCCTAAGTCAAAAATTTAAAACACTTAGTTGGTGCCTCACTTGGTAGGCGTCTAAATTCCCATGGCATCTAACTTTTCACTGGGAAAGTCCCCTACATTTCTGCCACTAGGCATGTGCAAAGCCACTAAAGCCCCAATGCTGCCAACCTGCTCAGAGCTTCCCCACCAGCAGAAACCACAAATATGGCTTTCCCTTGCCTCTCTTGCCTGTGGGACCAGATCTGCTACGTGTTCTCAGAGTCGGCGTAAGAATATACCTAACAAATCAGACTCCACATAAAACATGAGTAGTGGGTTGGTCCCCTTATGCCCTCTAGTCCAGAAGTTAGAGCACTCAGCCAGGATGTGAGATACTTCAGAACATGGGTCTCCAGTCGTAAGAACAGCCATAATCGGTCTCTGGCAGTGGCCAACCAGAGCTTCAGGGAGAAGGTACAGAAGAGAGCAGTTTGAAGTATCCACCCTTATCTTCTGGCTATAAGATGTTTAGGGTCACCTCGAGAATAGACTTGTATCCACGACCACATCAGCTAACAGCCGTTGACGGACCATGAACTTATCTAGCTCTTTTTTGAACCCAGGTATAATTTTGGCCTTCAAAAGATGCTGCTGCAAATGAGTTCAACAGATTGACAGTGCACTCTGTGAATAAGTGTTTCCTTTTGTTTGCATTTAACCTGCATTATAGTCTCTGGGCACAGTCCCTGCAGAAGCATTTACTGAGGGGAAAGAGTAATTTTGTAATGCTGATGGTTAAGAACTATTTTAAAGTTGTCCTTGTAAGAATGCTAAGCAAGCTGCTGTTTCCCATGGTCTTTTATTTAGGGATCAGTTTGTTTGACAGATTAGTGATCCAAATTTGTATTATCTGTGCTTATAGGAGTCAAATAAATGTAGTCATGTAACATCCCTACCAGAACATTGCTTTTTGGTGGTATATGACTATATGAAGAAAGTATGTGATGGACTGTCTACTATATTAATGCTAGTCTTCTTTTTTCTCAAATGTGTTTGGGTTACAGGGACAGATCTTGGCACAGTGTACAAAGTCTAAAGTCCATAACTCAATTCCCTGTGGCATTTGGATTGTAGCAAGCCAACTTTCAAACCACATTATGTATAAATTTTTGAGCTACACCAACTTTTCAAACTTAAGACCAAAGTGTGAACATTTGATTTTGTATTGGGTTAGTGGAAAGCTGGAAAGTTTCATACAATTGCTTTCTTTTGTGTTTGTAACCCTAAGACTTCTGGAATCTTTGGTTGTGAATGTTTGTGCATGCAAGTAAGAGGCAGGAGAGGCAAAGGTAGGATGGGGAAGAAATCGAAAGGATGGATGGTTAAATGGCTAAGGCACTAGCCTGCGATTTCAGAGACTTTTCAAGTCTCTTTTCTACCAAAGACATCCTGTGTGAACTTGGGCATGTCACTTAGTCTCTCTGTGCCTCAGTTCCCTGATGACCAACGTGGATACTAGCACTTTCTCACCTCAGAGGCATGTTGGGAGGAGAAATTAATTAAAAAGTGTGTAATAAGGTGGGTGAAATAATATCTCTGTTGGTGAGAGAGATACACTTTTGAACTGCTTAGAGCTCCTTTTCAGGACTTGCAAAGGTCACAGCTTTGTGAAGGTGTCACAGCTAAATGCAAAGTTTAACCGAAAGTTTATTATAAACAGTTAATGTATATTCTACGGGACCATTCGAGGTGGAGTCTGGGACCAACACAGCTACAACTCCACTGCATACAACAATTAAATACTGTGAGGCGCACTGGTTTGGGGGACTATATAGAGGCTAGAGAGAAGAGTGAAAGGTTTTCCTCAGCTGCTAGGAAAGAAGGAAACATGAACCCAAAAGTATAACAACCTTAACAAATCCAACCAAGTTTGCTTGGGAAGGGTGATATTAGGAGTGAAGAGGGGCTTGGATCATAGGCCTTGTTTGGGCTGTCCATCCCAAGGAAGGATGGTTTTGTGGTTAAGACACTGGACTGGAATACATGAGATGTGCCACACACTCCTTGCACGACCATGGCCATGTAATTTAATTTTTAATTGTCTTAGCTGCCTGTCTATAAAATGGGCAGCCAGGGCACAGAACTCTTTCCTTCTCACCTAGCCCTTGTTTGTCTTGTCTAGGCTATGACTACATTGGAATTAAAAACCTGCAGTTGACCTGAGCCCAGCTCACCTGGACTAAGGGGCTGTTTAATAGCAGTACAGACCTTCAGGCTCTGGCTGAAGCCCAAGTGCTAGTAACCTGCAAGGTGGGAAGGTCCCAAAGCTCAGGTTGCAGTCCAAGATGGAACATCTACTAAATACCGTTCCTTACCCTGAGCCCTGTGAGCCTGAGCCAGCTGGCACAAGCCACCATGTGTTTTTAACTGCAGTGTAGACATATTCTTAGACTGTAAACTCTTCACAACGGGGAACATCTTCCACTATATGTTTGGGACAACTAGGTCTCCATCTTAACTGGGGCCTCTAAGTGTTACAATAATACAATAAATATGATGCTAGAACAAGAAAGGACAAGAACAGATATACAAATGGTATAGGATAGTAGCAAAGGCAAATGTAGAAATGGCTCTACTGCCAACTCCTCCTCCCAAGCACTTAACTGTGCTCTTATTCAATGACTAGCACTGATGAAATGTACCCACCACAGTGCTGTCTCCCAGGGAACCTGCTCTTTCACCCGACTGGACGAGCAGATGGACAAAGCCATAAGCGGAGCAGCAGTGGAAGTGCAGCTGCTGCTGAAGGTGGTGAAATTTAGAACAGGAATGAGGGTCAATTCTCATTATCCTATCATCTACCAACTGGACAGTTTGTTTGGGTCTATGTACTGGCCACACTGTTATTCATTTTAGATTATTTTGCTGTTGATTTGAGTCAGTGCGTTTCTGTGACCCATCTGTGTTGCATGTGACTAACAAATAATTAAGCAGCTGGCTTTGTGGGAGCTTTATAGCTGGCACCACACTGTGCCCACAGCAGATCAGATGCCAGTCTGACAGCTTGGTGGTGGTTTCAGTTTACATGGGTAGTGGGAAAAGTCCAACAGTTGAGCTCTTGTTTCAGTTCCAAGAATTACTGGCATTGGGTGCAGTGACTCAGTTGTCTTTAAACGGTGCATCAGCAGTCCTTACCCCTACACTCGGGCTCAGGAGTCCTTTCCCTGTGTGTATATAGCTAACCATATACATGCATATGGAGTAACTGTATCGCCCAACCCTGAAATGTGGCTGCTTCTGGGGTGGAATGAAGCAGCTATTGTAACAGCACACAGCAGCACTATCAGAATATTTTAGGAGAAAGAGCGAAGAAGAATACTGTATTTAACTGAAATTGCAAAGGAATCTATGCTAATATGTCCCAGACTTGGATATCTTATGTTGTTTGGCAGTATTGTCCAATGGCACCAGGTAGGGCTAGTCCTGGCTTTGCCACTAACCTGTTTTGTAACCTTGGTCAAGTCATTTCACCTCTGTAGGCCCTTGGCAGCAGATGTATGGGATTGGGTCCCCTGGATTGTACACTAATATTTTTTATCTATATGATGAATGGAGCTATTGAGAAATCAGCAGGCCTCCTCTTGGGAGAGGATGGGAGGAAGAGATTTAGAAATTGGCATCTCCTCACTTGGCTATAGATTTGATACAGGCTTTTGCTGGTGCAGGATGCAGGTTTATTCAATTGATTTCTTGTCACATTCTTACCATACATACAGCTTTCCTCCCCTTTACTTCAAATTTTTATTTGCCATCTGGTAACTGTATTTTTAATTTTATTTTTGCATCTGTATTTGCTTTATGAGCTATGGCTAAGGCATTTTTACAGGTGAAGAGGAGGGTTTGGTCAATTCATTCCATATGTTCATTTACTCTCATAACATTTTCTGGCTCTAGCCAATCTATACACATACCTCCCTAACCCTAGTCTCCACACCGTGCCTTCCAGCCACAGTCCTGGGGTATTCAGCTGGGATTTTGTCACGAGAACAATTTCTGAAGCCACTTTGCTTCACTATTATTGCATTAAGAAAACGGTCATATTCTCAACAGTTCCTTAGCTCTCTGTGTGAATGCAGCCAATTATTCACTCACATCTTTCTAACACCAGCTGAATGGACTTCACCGCCTCCCATTTCAAGTACATTCTTCACTATACTCCAGGGTCTATAAGGAGGTTAAGGTGTGAAATCCCAGCTGTAAGTTTTGATTTGTGTTTATTTCTTTTCTAGTTACAGTTGCTTGAGAAATGCCAGAAAGCATGTGAGAGTATCCAAGGAACACGCTCACTTTCTACAGACTGTACTGTACTAAGGGAATTAAACAGGATCATTGCTCACATAAAAAAAAAAGAGGCCTTTAAAATGTCTTCTGTTGTTATAAACAAGGGTCAGAGTGAGATGTCAGGGTTGAGAGAGTATGAAAGTAGCCACGGAGCTCCCCGTGTGATAAGCTTACCGACTTTCTATGGTAAAGCTCACTTAACATCCTGTTTAGGGAGCATAGTGTCATCAGGCAAAGTGCGCTGGTTTTTCGGGGGCAAGAGGTAGAACCCAGAAGAGTTATGATCTGGAAAATCAGTGGGGAATTTAGAACTGGGAGGTGCAGCAGAAGGAAAGAAGTCAACTGTTCAAGTCTGTAGCTCTCTCAATTTCCTGGCTAATGTTATATAACCACTATAAAGATAGTTCATTGGGGATAAAAAGAACACTCCCCCAATTCTGTCAGCACCGAATTCTCAAAATGGGGGACACATGTTAGTAAGATATTTTAAAAGCCTTTTGACTATTGAATGACTGATGAAGCTTGAACTGGCAGGTGGAAGGGTGGCACGGCTGCCAAATGCACTCCCGTTGGAGGCAAGAGAGAATCCTGTCCTTTTAAAGGTAAGTACAGAGACGAGAACATTGTGATTCATGTTGACCAAGGTGACAAATAAGTAGCCAAAGAGCACAGTGACCTGTTCCACACAAAGTAACTCTGTCTTTTTGACACCGTGCAAAACTGCGATAGCACGTCCTTCCGAGAAAGGCTGACCTTTGCCTGGTGACCAGAAGAGCCAGCAAACAGAGTCCTTGTGCCTGTTCACAAACTATGGATTTTGACAACTTTATTCATTATTTGTAATTATCCAAATTATTTGACTATTAATGTTAATACTTAGATTGCATTGGTGCCCTAAATGTCCTAGGTCCTGTTTAAACCATTCTTGCCCTGGAGCGCGTATCATCTCACCTTACATTTAAGCACACATGGTGCCCTCTTGATACAAGCACAAACTTAAATGCATTGCTGGCTTGGGGATTCATCCCTCTAGTGCAAGAAAGAGTTAGTCTTTTCCACCCCATCTCATTTGAGTCTCCTTACAGCCCTCCTCCTGGCATGCCATTCCCTCCATTGACTCACTCATTCAAGAAATAACTTAAGGGTTGATTGGGACTTAATGATCCATCTGCAGGAAGGGGCAGAACACTGATGTGCTGCCTCTGAAGCAGTCCCTGAGGTAGACTGTGACATGGGTCTCAGTCTCCCTTCTGGTTTCCCTGCTGCTCCAGGGAAGGAGTCAGCTATGCTAGGCACCTTGTGTGCTATGTGATGCACTAGTACAGTTGTGTTGCTGGAGGATCAGGCTGCTGAAGCAACTGCTGAGTGTGTGCCCTACCCTCTTGCCCACGGAGGGAATGCAGTGGCTTTGTGGAGTGGAGCCCGTTTTCCCTCCTGTGTTGCTACATAATGTGGGCAGCCAGAGCACAGGTGTCGTGGGGCAGCCCCTTATCCCTACACCAGCCAAGTCACAATTTGTTAGTTTCTTGAAGATTGAATGGAAGATCTGAGCCTTCGGGAGGGAGGAAATTGTCATAGCTAAGTGAACCACCTCAGGAAGGACATTCCACTGCAGTGGGGGAGCCTGGGGAAAAAAGAACATAATGCTTAAGGGAGATGCAGCCAAAAAGTGCCTCAAAGCTCTTGGGTGCACAGGGGATCAAGTATGACAGGGTCAGAGAGTGATGAAGGGCCTCTTCTGATCTCCTCAGGCTTTTCTACTATGGAAGCAGGTGCTCCGCAGTGAGACACACCCTTATTCCTACTAATAATTCTCTTGCCACCTCCTCCCTCTCACTGACAAGTGCTTCCACAAATCTCGCTGGCTGGATGTTTGTAATGTGCTAAGGGGTTGTGGCGAGGCTATCATCTCTGTTTCTGACTGTCAATGATCCACTGCCCCTTTCAGCTTTGCTCACCCTGACTGGGGGATCAGACAAGTTGCCCTTGCTTACAGGGCAGCCCACTGTGTTGGATGGTTTATGTTGTTTATGGCTCGGCTTGTTTTCAGAAATGCAGCATGAGGAGCTTTGCAGGTGCTTCTGGGGCAAGGAGAGTATACCACGCACATTCCTAAGATTGTAGAACTGAATCCAGCCATTCTGAAATGAGAATAAAATTTAAGGAAACTCCTTATGGTCTACTGCTCTTTCAAGATGTGAACTTGTCCAGTTCTGCTCCTCTGGCTAATTATAAACGTTGTCTTGTATCTCTTGGAGAGGGTCTGCCAATGGGAAATATAGCCCTCTTTGTTATTAAAACCTCTGTGTAGCTGGGTATCTTTTTACACTTACAGTGTCTTTCTGTGTTTCAATAGCCTTTCATGCTGCAGCAATAAAAATGTGGCAAGTCAACTTTTTGATCATATTTGGGGAAGCTAGCCATCCTTGTCAACAAATGGCAAGCCCTCCTGTGCCCATCACATTAGCTGTCAATCAAGCTTGACTTCTTTTTATATATGAAACCAGACTATTAAATCTCCATCTATCACCGAGCTACAAAAGAGTCTTTGATTTGAGTAATATTACAAAACCTGTCTTACTAGTAGGGATTAAAAACCTGGTTAACTGATTATGTGGGATCCCATTCCTGCCCCTATCTCCCCCCACCCACTTTTGGGAGGGCTGGCTTCTGCTCACAGCCCCCCTGCACATGGGGCTCCCAGCAGCAGGAGCAAACAGGCCCATGCACAGGACAGCCAGCTCCTGCTCCCAGCCCCTCTCGCATGGGGGTGGCGCAGCTCCCACCCCCATGGGGCTGGAGCAGCCCTCCACCCACAGTAGGCTGCAGGCAGGGGGCTGCCCCTGGGTACCGGTATGCATTATCTGGTAAGGGTGATGCTTACTGGGTAACTGGTTACCTGTTCACATCCCTATTTACTGGCAAACTTAAATGCGCCATATGGTTTTGCAAGTCGCAATTTTAAAAGGTCTGAGGCATTTCCTTCCTCATGAGACCTTTTAGGTCTGTCTACATGGCAATAAAGCACTGCAGTGGGCCTGTGTCAGGAGACTCAGGCTCATGGAGCTTGGGCTACAGGGCTATAAAACTGCAGTGCAGATATTCGGGCTTAGACTGGAGTGTTGGCTGTGGGACCCTCCTCCCCCCATGTCAGGTCTCAGACCCAGGCTCCAGCCTGAGCCCGAACATCTGCACTGAAATTTTATAACCCCCCAGGCTGAGGGTTGTGAGCCCGAGTCAGCTTAGCCAGGCCCAGCGTACATGTTTTATTACAGTGTAGACATACCCCCAAAGCGCATTCGTTTTAATCTGGTAAAGAGAGAAAGAGCCGATTTTGTAACGGACTATGTCCAAAACAATACACAGTTCTGTCTGAATCGTACATGTCAGAATTAAAAGCACAGTTCGCATGCAAGTGAGTCATCAAGTGGTCGCAGGATTTGGCTGGCTGGTGGCTGAGATCTAATAGAGCACCATCTCGTCTCAGGGGTTATCTTTTAGGGTTAGACTTTGCAGAAAGGAGTTCAGTAGGCAGGACCCTTTGATTCAGGCAGGACTTGTAGTTTTTTGTTGTTCCCTTATATCTAAGCAGAGGTGAGTTCCTGTCTCTCCCCAGTCTCCAAATCTGCACATAATGCACTGAAAATTGCACTGAAAATCCAGGCTACTCTCCTTTCCCCTTTTTTTACATGATCCTTCACTGTTCCTGCCACTTTCTGTTTCACTAAGAACACATCATTAGCCTGGTTTTCATGCTGGCAGCTGGAGTGTTACCTGTGGGGTGAAGCGGATTCCATTCACTCTAATGAGGAATTTTAGCCCCATTCTGTCAAAACACATGTGGGGTAAATAAACTCTTCATAGTGAAGCTCTGGTGAGCTCACATAGGGTGCATTTACACAGCACCCTTACCTTACAATAAGCTACGCAATTTCGAAATAAGGTGCTTTTCCAAAATGTCCCTTAACCCTCCTGCAATGAGGTTTACAGGGACGTCAGAATGGCGAGCCCATTATATTTTGAATATAAATAAAGAGAACTATGTGTAGATGCTAGCAGGATGGCAGTTCTACTCTGCAAGGAACTCACCTTTAGAAAAGCAAATGAAATGAATGAAAATCAACGTCTTGCTGAGATATAAGCAGAAATTGGAGTAAAAATCCACGTTGCTTATAGCAATCTATAGTATTACTCAAAATGAGCCTAAGAAGTGCTGACGGCGTACGAATGCTAAGTCCTCCAAGTAATAACATATTTACAGCTTTCAATCTCCTTATTAGTGCTTGTTTGTCATTTCCAGATTAATGTTCCTGTTGTAAGGATGAGTCAGTAGCACAAATATTGCGGGAGCGCTGAATCCCAGATTTGTTTTGATTTCCCATTAGCAGCTAAGAAATTGTTTACTGCGACACATCTAAAAAATAGCTAGTTTTAATTCAAAGGTATTTCTAAGTCAGTGACAAGATTGGAATGGGGAGAGGAATTAACTCCATTCTTTGAGGAAAACTATCCTCCTTTATAATTGTTACAGGAATACTTTCCTGTTACTCTAACTTTGCTCTGTTGTCTTGGTTTTTGGGTTATTTTGGGTAGATTTATATAACAATTTGATTATATTAATTATTTTAACTAAGCTGTTTCCTCCTGCATTAGCCATCTTTCCTTTGTGTGTCAAAACCATGGCAGAACCACCCTCCCCCAGTGTTCCACCACACAACTGGAACTACAGGGGCATCTGAACCTGAAAACTGTCAGTTGTTTCATTTTACAGGGGCAGAAGAAATGCAAGCCTGTCTAGAGTCTAGCAATTTAATTTAAACACAAATAGAACCAAGCCAGGCAAGAGACAGGAGACAGTAACAAGGCATTCTGGCCACCCACTTGTACATTTTATGTTTCCTTCATCCGAGATGACACAAAACAGTTTCAGATATGAGTCCAAAAGACTCAGTACTTCTAGGTGTAACTGCTACCTATGGCAGCACTGATTGTTCTGACTGTGCCAAATACTGGCCCCACTGTATTCAATAGGAGGTTCCAGTCTGATTTTCAGAGGTCACTTCTCAGTGATGTCCAATGGAGTTTAGAGTGCTTGGCATTTGGAACAATCAGCCTATTTTAGGTGCCTAAACATGGCTTTAGGTTATCTTATGCATGGCCTCTGGCATTCTGCAGCATGGCCAATGCAGCCATCAGCTGAGCAAAATGAGCGCATCTTTGCTTTACGATCTAATGCCTCTATACTCCCTTCTAAACTTGTTATAATGATCAGGGACATGGCATACTCTGCAAATATTTCGCTATTACACTGCAGTCCGCTTCACCATAAATACATTTTGAAGAGTTCAAAAATGCAAATATAATATTAAACACAAACATCCGAGCCATGCTTGCGCTGATGATGTGTGTGAGCCATCTTTCAGAGCTGCTTATGATGGAATCAAAAGCATGGACAGTGGATTGGCTACAGCTTTGCCATTTGCTTGTTTCCACATGTAGGAAAACTGAGACCGTTGATTTTACTCATAACCTATTTGCCTGTGAGTTCAACCTATTGCTCCTGACTCCACCAGACACATGTAATGAATACCACCAAGCAATTACATTGCCCCTTTCATTTAATTCCCTTTAATTAAGCTACACACCTCACTGCTTGCAGTCCATTTACGCTGGATGTTCCAAAGTGCCTTGTCTACACTTCCAAGAGTGAGTCGAGTACAGGTACTATACATGTAGCTACATCCCACAGTGATAGGTGGCTGTGTCACCACTTGTGGCAATGAAAGGCTTTGGTAGCGGAGAAAGCAGGAAGCTGCCTGCCAGAGCCTTTACTGCTGCCTCCCTGATGCTGGGTAGGTAGAAACCAAAATAGGATATATGCTTTAGGGGTTCAGGCTGGTTCAAGTACTCTCTACTTGCCTATGGCGTGTACTGGTATTTATAGATCTATATTCTGCATGCTGTTTAAGTGTACACATACCTTAAAACACCTGATGGCAGAACCTGGTCCAATATGCATGCACTATTTCCTATTACTATTCTGCTAGTCAGGGCGAGGTACACAGGAAAACACACCCCTATGTATCCTATGCCAGTGAAAGCTACACATCCTTTGACCCTCTGTACTACAGTCTTAAGAGATTTCATTTGTTCCTTAAACTTGAAGTGCAAATCTGACCTCAGGGACATCCAAGAAGCCTGACTGAGCAAGGGGCCCGCTCCCTTTTGGGTGCTCATTTTTGTGCATATCTGACAAGAAGTTACAATGAGAATGGAAACATTTACAAGCAAAATAAAGCTCTGCTTTTTCACTGCTAACGTCTCAGTTTACATTAACTACACAGTTACAAAATATATGTAATTCTCTCTCCCACACCCGAAGTCCTATTGCATTGCACTTAAGTAATCCCAGACAAAAAAAATAAATGTATTCCCTAACATTTTTAACATTCTTGAAGCTATAATAAAAAAGATGGTGAATATCACAGGTTTGAAAGAGACTGAGAAAATACTGTTATGAATTTGGATAAGGAAAAGCTAGGCAGAAATGTTCACATGTAGCCACATAAAATGTGCCAGTGAAATATGCACCTTAGAATTAACTGCTAGAGAAGGACTTGTGTCATGCTCCATAATTAAGGAGAGATTGCTGTTGGCAGTATGCCCCGAGAGCCAATCATTTTCTAATAGCAGTATGGCTTAGTAGACAGGGCTCTTACTTAGGATTCTAAAAGCTCTAGGTTCTGGTCTCACCACAAGCCTGCAGGTTGACCTTTGGTAAATAACCATACTGCTCTGTGCCTTGGCTTCCCCTGTCTGAAAAATGGGGATAATGAAGTTGACCTTCATTGTAAAGCACATTAAAATCTACAGAAGGAAAGTGCTATGTATTATTATTAATGTTGCTCAATGCTGGATCTTTTGCTCTGTACACTTTCAAATACGATAAAACTTTTCTGACCATAGGCAGTGATTCACATTCACGTCTCCGATTTTATAGCCCATAGCCATAAGTAGTTAACTTGATTTGCAAAATATGCCTTTGGGTTTCCCCATATAGATTTTCCACATGCAATAAACCCAGTTAGCCTACTTTGGGTGTCTGGTGAAAATATGATAATTTAGGGCAAGGAAGACAGTATGGGAAGGGAAAATGTAAATAGGCAGACATTGTCTTAGCAGTCAACAGTCATAAAAGTCTGGAAAATCACAGCCCTCACTTACAGCACAGTGGAGAAAGATCCTTCACCCTTACTCAGAAGTGCTTCAATTACAACTCCAGCTGCAAGGGGGATATAGAGGCTTCTAGCCTGATAACTCCCCTCTGCAAGTAGGTGGGTAGAGAGGACTAGGGAGTGGAAGGAGCCCTAGCAACACCCATACTTATTGACCGAAGTAAGCGAGTGCTACTCCCCAGAACAGGGTGAAGTAACTTCCTTTTCCCTTGGAGTAAGTGGGAAGGAATTGTGACTCATTCTCTGGTCTGCTCCTGGAAAAATGCAGCTACGTGCTGCTCCATACACAGAGCACAGTGTAAAGTTAACCATTTTGCTCATCAGAAGTGGCTGTATCCACAAACGTTAAATTCCCTCCATCTGCTGCTTCCTCCCTCCATTCAGTTTTATGTTGTCCTTTTTCTAGGGGGCTGAGGTGGCCTCAGCTGCTCAGAGGAAAAATAGTTGCATAAAGCAGAGACCAGTCTCTCTGCTACTCGTTGAGCTACTTGATGACATGGCTGCAACAGAGAAATGGACAAGCAGGATCCCTTCCATCATCATAAAAACAAGTAAATAATAGCTACAGCCTGTAAACATAAGCTGCAAATTAAATGGGGGTTGCGAGGGGCATATTGTATTATCCACTCACATTAATGTCAACTCAGCCTAAAGAATATCAGATGTTCTGCTGGCCTTAGAAGTTCTGAGACAAACTGTGCATGCAGGAGAAGAAGAAGTCAAATGACTCATGACAGAGTTTGTTTTAACATAAATTACTTTTCCTGGCTCCTTGCTTTAGAAGACAGGCCCTTTCTGGAGCTCTCTGCCACCTCAGGCAGGTGGTCTTGCTAGTCAATGCTCTTTACTTTGCTTATACAATGTTGGCCCCTACAAGCTTACATTCATTGGAATGAATGCAGAGTCCAGGAGCCTCAACTGTATCCAGTCAGCAGCACTGCTGTGTAAACGCATCAAAATAATAATGTCACATTTAAAAAGAAGTCTGTATGAGCACTCACCAATGAGCTACTGCTCAAGGGCTAGACCTGGCCTGTTAAAATGGGGCCTGCACAGCAAAGGGGCCATAAACTGAACCTTCCCCTCTCTGTGTGTTTAGCTAGAGCTCCTGAGGAAGGAAAAGCCATAAGGAAAGAACACAGGCCATTTAGATGAGTTTATAATTGGCAGAACCCAGGCAGGAAGAAACACCAATGATCCTGATTCAACCATGAAGACTCAAGGGCTCCAACAAAGTCTAAACCCTGCTAAAAAACAACAGCACAAGGACAAGAAGCCGAGGACCTGGTGAATCATTATAATTGTATGCCAGCCGTGACCACTCACGTATTGGCCCCTCAAATAGCCCCTTCCTTCTTATCACGTACCCAGATCTCCAGGGTTTTCTGACACCCTGTGACATATGAACAGAGAGGAGTGGAAATGTGAGTGTTGACTGTGGGAAACAGAGGCTATACAGACAGGCTGAAATGTAATGTAGTCCCCCAAGCCTATGCTGAGACTGTATTACAGGCCAAGAGATGATTCCCGTCAGCCTGTCAAAAGAGGCTGGGAAATCCTGCCCCATTTGCTAGCCAGGGGAGTAAACAGCTTGATCAACCCTGAAAGCCCACAACTGGCACCAGAGTAGAGCACCAGACAAAGTACTATCATCCTATTTCACATATTCAGGATGCCTTCTCAAACAGCATGGATGTGTTCTGTCTGCACCCACCAACCAGCTCTGCATTCCCAGAGTGCAGTACATTCATCCACCAAGAAACGCTGCACACTCTACAGGAGTTCTGGATCAAGACTTCTGAATCCAATGCATGCCTGGCCTGGCTGATGAAAGAGGGTATGTCTACACTACCACCCTAGTTCGAACTAGGGTGGTTAATGTAGGCATTCGAAGTTGCAAATGAAGCCCGGGATTTAAATATCCCGGGCTTCATTTGCATCTTGCCGGGCGGGCGCCATTTTTAAATCCCCTTAGGTCGAACACCGTGCCCGCGGCTACACGCAGCACGGAGTAGGTAGTTCAAATTAGGATCTCTAATTCGAACTACCGGTACACCTCATTCCACGAGGAGTAACGGTAGTTCGAATTAGAGATCCTAATTCGAACTACCTACTCCGTGCCGCGTGTAGCCGCGGGCACGGAGTTCGACCTAAGGGGATTTAAAAATGGCGCCCGCCTGGCAAGATGCAAATGAAGCCCGGGATATTTAAATCCTGGGCTTCATTTGCAACTTCGAATGCCTACATTAACCACTCTAGTTCGAACTAGGGTGGTAGTGTAGACATACCCAGAGAGTAATAAGCAATGAGTGCAACTCCTGAATGAAATAGCCAAAGCGTTGTTCAGAAAAGGAATCTTCTCTTACTACTGCAAGCACACAGGGGTCTGACCAACAAGGAAGAAACTCATGCTAGATACATCAGTTTTAGCCAACTACTGCACAGTGTCAAACCTCCTATTTCTGAGCAAGCTCACAAAATAAACAGCCAAAGGCCAACTATAAACTCATTCGTCTGAAGCTAACATTGTAGACCTAGCACAATTTGGATTCAGGCCAGGACACAGAACTGGCATAGTGCATGATTTCTTCCTCTTAATGCGAGGAGGGCAGACACTCCTTTACATCCTCCTAGGCCTCTCTGCAGCATTCAGCACATAGATACTGTTGTCTCACCCAAGAGAGGTGGCAAGGATCCATGCTCATGTGCTAAGATGCTTTGAGTCCTTCTTAAGAGATGCACCTAATAATGAAAGGAAACTGAACCCCCACCACAAAAGCCCTCATTTAGGGTGTCCCATGGAAATCAATTTCCTCCTGTCCTTTCAACAGCGACATGCAGCCACTAGGCCAGTGTTTCCCAACCGGGGTTCCACGAGAAATTGTGGAATAAATAACACTGGGCGGGGCCTGGAGCGCCTGTCACGCCCTTCACCTCCCGCACTGGCACTCGGCTGACTTCTGCACTGCTCAGCCAGGCCACTGCGTGGGAGCAAGCGGCACTAGCCGCGCTCCAAACAGCCGCTTACGCCGCTTGCTCCCATGCAGTGGCCCAGCTGAGCAGCGCAGAAGTCAGCCAAAAAGTCAGAGGGCGGGGCCTGGAGCCTCTGTCACACCCTACGCCTCCCGCCCTGGCGCTTGGCTGACTTCTGCGCCACTCAGCCAGGGGGGCCTGGAGCCTCTGTCACGGCCTTTGCCTCCTGCCCTGGCGCTCGGCTAACTTCTGTGCCGCTCAGCCGGGACGCCAAGTGGGAGCAAGCAGCCATTTGAGCTCCGCGAGTGAGAGGCAGGAGGGGGAGGAGAAGAGAAAGAGAGAGTGAGGCAGGAGGAGGGGGAGAAGAGAAAGAGAGTGAGAGTGAGAGGCAGGAGGAGGAGAAGAAGAGAAAGAGAGTGAGAGGCAGGAGGGGGAGGAGAAGAGAAAGAGAGAGTGAAGCAGGAGGGGGAGGATATTTGATATTTGAAAAAAAAGATTAGATAATACAAAAAAAACCCAGGAAAAATACTCCAGTTTTTTTTCTTACAATGTAAGCTGACACACACACACACACACAAAACAGCTCTTTACAAATAAATTTTCTTGAAAAAAATTAGCAGTAATTGAATTGCAGTCCCTGCTGTCAACTTTTTCTGGCCAGGCAAACATTTTCATAGGTAGGGGTTCCTCGGGATATGAAAAATTATTTTAGGGGTTCCTCCATGGGGAAAAGGTTGGGAATCACTGCACTAGGCACAATGTCTGCTCAGGAGACAAAGACTCAAGGGCAGATAACATGCCACTCTATGTGCCCTTTACCACATACTACCACATCGCTGTGACCAACATGGTCCAATGCTTAGACAAGGTCAGCTCAAGAACAACTAGCTGATGCTGAAGCTGAACTTAAACAAGACTGAGGAGAAGCTGGTGGGCAAAGAAACACATTTTGAGAAGTTGGCAGCTGCATGTCAGTCTCCTTTGGC
Organism: Pelochelys cantorii; assembly: GCA_032595735.1. Lineage (NCBI taxonomy): Eukaryota > Metazoa > Chordata > Testudines > Trionychidae > Pelochelys > Pelochelys cantorii. Next base: position 51,225,525 of record CM064334.1, read on the forward strand.
TGGAGGTACACACCCACAAGTGGTCAATTCACCATGTAGCGGAGCAGAACTCTTAGATTCCTCACTGACACTAAGTGATCACATTGTAGCATCTGCAAAGAACACGTTCTGTCACCTTCTATTGCCTAGGAGAGCTCGTCCCACCCAGAAGGTCGATTGCCTCATCTCAGTGAATCTCACCTCTGTCACCTCTTGGTTGGAGTTCAGTAATGTGATATAAATGAGCAAAAAGGCTTCAGTACTTAGGATATTTCACCCAGCACAAAATGCTGCAGCATGTCACCTGCCGTTGTTCTGAGTACTGGTTTCCAATAGAATATTAAATCAAGTTGAGAGTCGTAGTCCTTATTTTCCAGGAGCTCCATGGTCTGGACTCAGGATACCTAGAGGACAGGCTAAAGCTCTAGGATGAAGACCTTGGTCAACAACTCTTTTCCTGTGGTTCAATGAAACTTTCTGCAATAAGGGTAAAGCTCATCTGTGCAGGAGGTAGAACTCTGTCAGAGACTGGTCTCAGACTATGGAGTGAAGTTCTCTAGGAACTAAGAACAATCACAATAACCCCGTTTTGGACCTTGCCTTATCTAGCAAATACGTACCATCAACAAAAAGCAAAACAAGTTCACTACCACAACAAGACACTTCCCAGCACACAATTCTCCCTCTGCTGAGATGAGAGAACAGATGTTAGTCGCACTGGTTAATGCACTACTGAGAAACACTCAGATATTATGATGAGGAGCGCAGTATGAGGATCTATATCGGGGTGGGCAAGAGGCGGCTCGCAGGCTGCATCCAGCCGACCAAGCCATCGGATCCGGTCCACGGCCACCTCACCATCCTTAGGCAGAGAGCAGCTGCAGCCTCTTTAAAGGCTTGCTGCTTCGTGCGCTGGATGCTAAGGAGGGAGGAGGGAAGCTTTGCGTGCTGTCCCACCCCCCAGCAAAATCTCTCTGCTCCCATTGGCCAGTTTTTTGCCAATAGGAGCTAAGAAATTTTGCTGAAGGTAGGGGCAGCATGTGAAGTTTCCTCCCTCTCTCCTCCCACCTGCCCATCACAAAACCATGTGAAACAGCCTGTGACTGCAGCTCAGGTTCCTGCAGGGCTACTGGCAGGGAGCTGCCGAGGTAAGTGCCTCTCAGCCAGATCCTGCCTCTGGCACATCAGCCCGCCCTCCCCCCTGCAATTCCCTGTCCCAGGCCATCATCCAAGCCCTCTATACTTCTTTCCTCCAGGTTACAACTCCTTGCTTAATACTGCAAGAAAATTAAAAAAAGAAAAGTAGATTAGAGAAATAGCCAAATGACTCAGGAAAGATAATGGTGTCACACGAAAAAAAAAGTGAACGTTCTGGATAGCCTCTGTCATCCCTTTTTCTTTCTGTCTCCTGCTTCTTGTATGCTCTTTCCACTTCTGTGTCTCATCAGAGGGAAATGACTCCAACACACACACACACACACACACACACAAAGCAAATTCAAAAAACTAAAATTCTGGACAACATGTTGTTTCTTCTGGGCGATATCTTTGCTGCTTCAGTACATCCATCTCCACGGACACACAAATGACAAAAAGTAGCAGAGAACATGAAAGCAAACTGAAAGCAGAGCTAACCTAGCCTCCTCTTGATTAGTGCAATACAAGTAACATCCCCTAGGTGGGACTATTGCAAAATTAAACAGCCTGCGGTATTGCCATTACCAGCAAATCATGAGTAATGGGCTGTTTCTACATACAAAGCTTTTATGCAGAATATTACAAAAGTGAGAACAGCTCATCCCCCAAAGACTCCATTTATTACAAGAGCTTCAAACAACTTAGCATCTTTAAGGCAATTATTCATCTCTTTCACCTAAGCTAAGAGCTAGCTCCCACACCAGAGGCTAAGATACAACTAATTTATCAGCTTTAAGATATTCAAGCACAACTTTCCCTCAGTCCAAAGTTACAGGGTTTGATGTGTATTCTGTGAAAAATTAATAGAGATTACAAGGTGTTTCATGCCAACCTAAAGGAAGTAACTTGTCAGGGAAATACGTCCTGGAAGGATAACTAAGAGTCAAGTGAGTGAAATGAGCTGGCTGGGCACAGCAGCCACATGTTATAAACATCTTAGGTGACTAGCTATACGCTGGAGAGGTGAAGAAGGTGGCAAGTGTGTAGGACAGAGGCAATGGGCATCATCTACCAATCCTGTGCACCTCCCAGTCTGACAGAAACCCCCCAGCAGAGACAATACAGCTTGGAATGGTTACATCTTTTCTGGCCCTTGGAAATCAGTTGGCAACATTCCCTGGTAGCCTAGCTCCAATGAACCCGTCCCCCCCGCCCCACTGCCAGGCAGGTGTGGATTCACCACTCCTCTGCCTATTTGACTATGATGAGGAGTGGATACTCTCTCCCCATCCTAGATGGGATAATGTGGAATGGAGGCCATTCATCACCTCACAGGAGATGTTCAGCATCTCGCAGGGCCAGGCCCTGATGGGTCAGTACGTGTTACGTGCGTGTTATAACTGTGCAATAAATGCAGTCCATTCTCCATCAATCCACAAATCAGGAACGGCGCAAGTCAAGGGCAGTGCAAGCTTCTCTACCAAGTGTACTCCCAGTTCATCTCAATCCTGACCCAGAGGAACAATCCCCGGAATAAGGTGGTAGCTAAGCCTTGATGCTCATTGAGTCATTGGCCTTTCTGCTGAGTCTCCCCACAAGACTGCCAATTACTGGAGTGCCAATGATGGTATGGATATTTGTCCATGTGGAAATTAATTGAAACCATCAACCCATTTCATATAGGCTCTCTCTATATGCTGCTGCTCTGCTTTTCAACTCAAACCATGCATCGCAACACCAGACCAGAACATAGAAGACACACAACAAAAGCAGAAAGGGAACCACGAAGCTGGAATTTTGCATTTCTGGAATTGTGTGTGATGATTGCATAGCTGTGTCTGACACTTAGACACCAAGGAGGTGAAACACATGAGGCTGATCAATAGACAGGAGAGAGTGAGAGACACATTTGAAATATGAGGATGATGAGAGTTAATATGTTAAAAAAAATCAACTTGTTTTTAAATAGTTTATAAGTGCTGAAGATTTCAGACTTTCCCTCTATCATATATATAGTAGCCCAGTGTCTAAGAGTCTGTAACGTTGCTGTAGCGTTACAGACTGGCCTCTGGGGTGCGCTCTTGCCTCCTGCCGTGGCGCTCAGCTGAGTGCTGCACCGCTCAGCTGGGTGGTGGCGGGGGAGGAAGCAGTGGCAAGTGGCCGTTTGCGGTCCATGCTCCTCATGCATGGGGAGCGCGGACCCCAAACGGCCGCTTGCCGCCGCTTGCTCCCCCGCCACCGCCCAGCTGAGCGGCGTAGCACTCAGCCGAGCGCCACGGCGGGAGAGGAAGGGGGGGGCGGGGTGGTGACATACACCACCCTGCCTCTCCTCCCCCGTGATGGCCTGGCTGAGCGCGCAGCACTCAGCCGAGCACCACGGCAGGAGGGGAAGGGGGTGGGGCGGTGACGTACATGGCCCGGGGACGGGACCGTGTACGTCGCTGCCCCACCCCCTTCCCCTCCATGCATAGGGAGCGTGGACCCCAAACGGCTGCTTGCCGCCGCTTGCTCCCCCGCTGCCGCCAAACTGAGCGGCGCAGCACTCAGCCGAGTGCCACGGCGGGGGGGGGGGCAGGGCTGTGACATACACGGCCCCGCCCCCTGGCCATGTATGTCACCACCCCGCCCCCCTCCCTCGCAGCGGCCCGGCTGAGCAGGCAGCACTGAGCTGAGCACCATGGTGGGAGGGGAAAGGGGCGGGGAGAGACGGAGGGGAGAGAGAGGCAGGAGGAGGAGGAAAAGAGAAAGAGAGAGTGAGAGGCAGGAGGGGGAGAAGAGAAAGAAAGAGACGGAGAGAGAGGCAGAAGGCGAGAGAGGCAGGAGGCGGAGGAGAGCTGAGAGAGAGAGGGGGAGGCAGTAGGAAGAGGAGAGAGAGAGAAAGAGACGGAGAGAGAGACCGGAGGCTCAGGAGAGAAGACCAACGTGGAGGAGAGACCTGAAAATCCCGTCTTATGACGGGCTATTTGGCTAGTTATTTATAAAAGGTAACAAAGAAATCTCCACTCATGCTTTGCTATGGAAGGGGATCTAAAAAATGCCTAGACACCAGGGTGAATGGAGTTGTATTTATTAGCCAGATATGGCAGAATTATCTTAATTTTATGGGAACAAAACCTTAAAGTTACCTTCAGTACAAAATCCAAAAGGTGTCCCTGTGAGAGAGCAATGCCTCTGAAGCTCTAGAGTGGTAAAAATATGTTCTGTTGCTTCAGACCACTGGTGTCAAATCCCGAAACGAAGTAATCGCAATGTCCTTTGAGAAATTCATTGTAAACCCCCAGGCATTTCAGACAGCTAACACTGTGACTCTACATGCCTGTCCTTCCTTATAGAACAGTCCGATCTGCTCTATTGACACAGCAAGAGTTCAAATCCCAGATGGAAAATTAATCTCACAGTGTGGCCTGATTGAGTTTCAATTCTCTAGTGCATAGCTTGAAGGTTGTTCTGCTTAGCTATGGAAGGAGGTTAGGGTAGAGAGAGACTTAATTTGTCTGACATCCCGTAGATCTTTATGCAAGGCACACACTGAAAAGGCACCACTGGCTATATAGAATCTCTAGGAGTCCCACATATTCATCCTTCCCCAAAACTGCTGTTTCTACACTTTTTTCCCCTACATACCCCCAAAGAATGGTCCCAAGGACCAAAAGACTTACGTGCGAGTTGTGCTTGTGTATCTATGGGTAGAACCAGGTCCCAAAATAGGAGGGATCTTGATGGCTATACATTTTAAGAAGTCCCAAAGGCACATTTACAGTTTCCTTACAAATCTATGAAGAGAAAACAGTGCCCTGAGTTATAATAAGCATAAGGTAGCCCTATTATTGCACAATTTATTGTAAAAGCTGATACTGAATCTTAATCTGCTTACAAAAATTGATTTATTCCAAAATGGGATTTTCACAACTGATTGAAACTGTCTATTTAAAAACAACACCATGTTCCTCATTATAGAATGAGAATGACCAACAAGGCTCTACACAGTGATACCAAGTCCTGCTTTATTAACATACTGTTACTTTGCATGTTGTTTCATATCTTTTTTCTCACATATACATATTATTACTAGGGATGTAACTGACTAGTCGACGCACTAGTCGACTAGTCACTTCCCCCCCCTTGCTGCCTCTATCACAAAGAGGCAGCGGGGAGGGGAGGGGCGGGAGAAGAGGGGATGCTGGAGGGAGCCAGATTAAAAGTGGGGGCTCTTGTACATTTCAAAGCAGAAGCGCGGTAAGGAGCCTGCGGCCAGTGCGGGACTCTGAGTCCCCCCCTGACCCCAGGCTCCATGTAGCACTTCTGCTTTGAAATGCACAAGAGCCCCTGCTGGGACTCTTGTGCATTTCAAAGCAGAAGCACCTGCGTGGGGCCTGGGGTCAGTGGGACTGTCCGCTGGCCCCGAGCTCCATGTCGTGTTCCAATTTTGAAATGCACAAGAGCCCCCACTGAGGCTCTTGTACATTTCATAGGCGGAATGCTGAAGTTCTTATCGACTAATTGAATAGTTGATGGAAATCCCATCAACTATTCGATTACTTAATCAAAATTTAATATCCCTAATTATTACCAATTGGTTATAGGTGTCCCATCTGAACTCCAAGGGGCAATCATACCCATGGTTTGCTATGAAAAGACGCAGCAGTGGAGATTAAGCTCTCTTAACCAATCATGTTTAAAAGGCTCAGTGTTAGTCTGTAACTTTAAAAAAAACGAGTACTACTTGTTGTTCTTCTAACCAATATATTTCCTCTTGCTTTCCGCCTTTCAGACTTGCTGACAGATTACATCAGTAGTATTGTCATAGAAGTCTCACTTGATTGATCCAGCAAATTCTATTCAATGCCAAAGTCTCATCTGATAGAGATTACTAAAAGTTAATAGGTGGAAAATCACAGTCCCTTACTATAGATCACCAGGATTACAAACGTAGATATCAAACCTACTGACAACAGAGATGCTACATGCGTAGTGGATGCTGCTTCTGAGAGGATCTATGAAGCATCAAAGAGCCATTGAAGGTATCGGGAATCCTTCCATCACCTTCAATGATCTTTGGATTAGATCAATGAAGGCAACACTGAACTTCTCAAAATGCTATGGACCAAATCTTTAGTAAATGTAAAGTAGCATAACTCAACAGGGCCGGCCCACAACATTTTGGCACCTGAGGCGGGGAGCTCAAATGATGCCCCCATACTCCCTTGCTTGGGCCAAAACTTTGAAAGGTCTCAACTCTCTGGGTCCTAGTGGTGTTCCCCCCCCCCACACACACAGTCTGGCACCTGAGGCGGTCGCCTCAGTTTGCCTCATGGTAAGGCTAGCCCTGTAACTCAATTGAAGTTAAGTGATTTAACCAGCCGCGAGGATCTATCCTTCTCTATCTGGCCACATATTGTTCATGAAGACACAATAAAAGAGTAGGTTTCTTGGCTCGTTTTATTGTTCCTGAAGGAATTAATTGCCTTTCCAATCCACTCTCATAAATGTAAGTGATAAGTAATAAAATCTTTATTGTTGCTCTCAGACAGATAATAAACAGGTAAGTCAAGCTGATTGCCCAACAAACAGTAACACGTACCCTTTCATTGACATCTAAAGAGAACATAATGTATTATTTCTTTTTATGAGTGTGGTATTTTATTAATCATTTACTTTGAAAAAAATAATATGGCCATATTATTAAGTATTGCTAAGTCTGTGGCTCCACCTGTGAGCATTTTGGACCAGACCAGACATCCAACCACTGTAAATCAGCATGACTTCCTGGAAGCCAATGGAGTTACATGCATTTATATTACCTGAGGATCTGGCTTTCTTTGTCTATTACATAGCTATAGAGAAATTATAAATTTGAATCCCAATCCTACGCTGGATGACATTGAAAACAGGATGGGCTAAATTTCTGGAGAGCAACAATAAAGAAAATGTTATACCTTTGTAACTGCTCTCCAACATATCCCATCACAGCTTGTTGAATGGGTATTATTATATGGGTATTATTGGGTATTATTATATGAGCCAACAGCAGAAACCGTAGTAATACTCATCACTTCAAGATATACCATCTACAAGTGAATTAATGGCCAGACCCTCCGCAGAGTCTTGATTCAGCAAAGCACTAATTTAGTGTGTGGGAAGTTCCACTGTCTTTAATGGGAGTCTTGTACACTAAGGCTACGTCTAGACTACATGCCTTTTTTGAAAGAGGCTTTTCCAAAAGTATCTTTTGAAAAAGCCTCTTTCGAAAAACAGCGTCTAGATAGCATTATGCAGATCGAAAAATCGATCCGCTGGACGCTCTTTTGAAAAAAAACAAGACACCTGGAACCATTTCTGGCAGGGCATGGGGGCAGCATTTACTTCCTGGTGCTACTGCATGCCCTTTGCAGAGACGCGTGCGTAAAGGGATCCCCCTGGACAGCCGTTGCTCTGCTCCTGCTTCTGGCATGCCTACCTCCTAGAGGGACAGCAAAGCTGCTGCAGTGCTTGCTCTGGTTGCCCTGCTTTCTTGGACACCACAGCAGTTTCTTTTCTGGTTGGTTTTCCTGCTTTTCATTGGTTTTTTTGGCCATGGAGCTGGAGCTGCCCCTGGGCAGGCAAGGGTCCCACATCATCATGCTGTAAATTCTGCTGCATCTGCATGACACAGTCATGATGCTCCTTCCCCATCTGGACCTGGACCAGAGATATGAAAGCTTTGCCCAGGATGCAGGACCAATGCCCTTGCCTCCAAACTTCTTCCTGGAGAGGCATTTTTGGAGGCCTGACACCAGTTCCGACTGGTGGGACCGGCTTGTTATGGAGCTGTGGGATGACAAGCAGTGGCTCCGCAACTTCCGGATGCAGAAGGCCACGTTCCAAGAGCTGTGTGCCTGGCTCTCCCCTGCGCTCCAATGACAGGACACACACCTGTAGCCCGCCATCCCCCTGGAAAAGAGGGTCGCTATTGCCCTGTGGAAACTCGCAACGCCCAACAGCTACCGCTCGGTGGGACACCAATTTGGCATGGGCAGGTCTACTGTCGGGTCCATCTTGATGGAGGTAAGTCACTCTAGGGGGACAATCACTGCTGGGGGGAGGTGAAAAAAGGGGAAGGGAGTGGTTGTGGGGAAGGGGGGTTTGGTGGGGCAGGGTCATGGTGTGCCAGAGGAGCGGTACCAGGGACAGGAGCAGGCAAGCCACAGACCTCCCGCATAGTGGCACAAATGGTAGTGCGCTGCTGGACGAGCTCTTCCAGCAGGCAGTCGTGCCACAGAGCCTCTGCCTCCGTCCTCTCTTTCAGGGTCTTGTTGAGATCCTGCAGGGCTGCCACATGCTGCTTCAAATGTCAGTATAGACACGCCAGTGCCTGCGGCTCCCATGTACCCAGGATGGAGGTAGGCCTGGAGTGCTGCGGCCCTCTTGGATGGGTGGTCCGTCTGTGGAGGAAAAGAGGAAGAGACAATCAGTCACGCGTACAACTGCTGTCCACGAGGGCATGCCCTCGCTGTAAGGGACTCACCTTCAGACAGGGGACTCAGAGGTTCTGAAAGCAACACCATGTGTGAACTGGGCAGCACCCTGAGCTTACAGGGCCCCCAAAGTGCCAATGGGACCATATGCCCCCCCCCCCCCGCCGCACTGCCAACCCACCCATGTGTGTTCTGGAAATGGCTCCTGGCACCACGTGGCGCACACCCACGTGTCACATGCTACCGCTGCACGTGTTTGCACATGCACGGCCAGCTTCACGATATTCAGGCTGAGCATTACACGTTTCCCTTGTGCATCAGCCACTGTGCACCCACCTCCGCCACCCTGTGTGTGGCACAACCCCACAGCACTCACCTGCTGGTTCTTCCCCGATGTCCGAAGACACCTGGGAGGCCTCTGGGGGTCTGGGTGACCGGCTCCAGGGTGAGTGTCGTCGCTCTCCTCCTCCAGCACCAGGTCTCGCTCTCCAGATTCCCTGGACTGCTCGTGCTCCTGCTCTGGTTCCTCCATGCCAGGGTCCGATAACCCAGACTGCACGAGACGCAGTGGAGTCCGGGCTTCCCCACCGCCGAGAATGTGCGCCAGCTCCGCATAGTATGGACAGTAGGGTGGGGCTGCCCCAGAGCGGGAGCTCTCATCTCGGGCCTTCGCATGCTCCTGGCGCAATTCTTTAACTTTGGCCTACACTTGGTCCTGGGTGCGGGGGTGGTGCCCTCTCCTGGCCAGTCCCTGGGCCATGCGGCCATAAATTTCCGCATTCCTGCGGCGTGTGTGGAAGGCTTGCAAGGATTCCTTCTTGGACCACAGCTCAAGGAGACTCTTGATTTCTGGCCCTGACCATGCTAGTGCCCGGCATTTGGAGCCCCTGGATAGGTCCTCAGAAGGCTCCCTGGAAGGGCCAGGAGGGTCTTGGGGCTGTGACATGGCTGGGATCCTGTGGGACAGGAAAAGCCACGTGCTCTGGCTGACTTCCTGCCACAAATGACGGGCAGGGTGCCTGTCCCTTTAAAACATGGTTGCAGACAAGAACAATAGAGATGCAAGGCATGCAGATGGACTGTCTACCAGGGCTTTTCCTGGAGGCCTTTTTTTTCCCTGAAAAAAACTGGCTCCCCGCGTCCACACACACCTTTTTTCGACAGATCTCTGTCGAAAAAGGCGTTCTTCCTTGTAAAACTAGGTTTACTGCCGTCGAAAAAACTGCCACATTCTTTCGATTTAATTTCAAAAGAATGCGGCAGTAGTCTAGACACAAGTAAAATTTTTTCGAAAAAAGACTACTTTTTTTAGAAAAAAAAAACCCTGTAGTTTAGACACACCCTTAAAGTTAAGCACATGGTTAAATCTTTGGCTAGATCAGGACTCTGATATAAACTGGTGTTGCTTCAATTAAATCAGTGGAATTTTGGTGGTTTACACTAGTTGCAAATCTAGCCCTGTACTGCAGCCCAGGATCAGCTGTCACTTTAATAGTTATATAATCCATAGCAACAAACTCTCACATTCTCCAAAACAAGTTTTTACCTGTAATAATTTCTAGTGATATGGAATAACGACAAATCATCTAACGTGACAATGAGTGAAACACTGCTGTACAGCATGTATTGAGCTGATAATATATCAAACAGAGGGCAGCATATAACATGAGATGGCATTTGGCTTAAAATATTTAACAGTGGTGGGGTTCTTAGATAGTTTTTTTCCCCAACAGCTCTAACGTAAAGATATGTGGGCCAGATGCTGCTGCCAAGCTTAGCAAACAATGAATGCTCTGCTTTTCATACAATGATTGCAGGGACTCTGTGGGGATTTTTGTATCAGTGAATTTCAGCAGCACGGCAATGTGAAAATGTTAGAGTAAGCAAAGCAAGCTCTTGTGAAGCAAGCAGGGCAACAGATGTTAACCGGCATCACATATCAGTAAACATTAATAGTGTAGGAGGCTACTGATCTTAAGGCTTTAATGAAAACATCACAGCTATTGTTGACTGCCACATCCCAGTTGTTTGGTGGTGGGGTTTTCCTTAAATTAAACTACTGCCAGGTGATGAGATTCAACCTTAGGTAAATATTCTTGGCACCTAAAATAAAAAGATAATGCTTCCACAGAGCTATTGCCGTTTTAAACAAGTGAATTTAATGACTGGAACCTCAGCCCTCTATTGAGTGGTACAGCAAACTCCCCCCACCTGTGTGTCTCAGTCTTAACCCAGAGCAATTATCTTTAGGGGTGAGAGAGTAGCTAGGTTTCCATTCAGTCCTCGTCCTCTTTGCTGACAGTTCTGAGAAGAGTGTTAAGATATGCCAAATGAAATGGCATTTTTCTGTAATGTGAACACCACCAGTCCATAAGGAAACGGACAGAGGCCACCAAATCTTTGCCCCTTAATTTTTCTCTCTCATCTCTATTTCTCTAAAGCAATTTTGTATGTACAAAGGCTGAAGCTATTGCTGGTCTTTTAGTGGTTTCACACATGCCAAGAACACATACTACAGCCAACTTCTTTATGCACTGAGGATTTTCTCATATGCAGAGATTCATTTTCATTTCAGAAAGGGGGACTAAGAAACTGGTAACGGCATACAGACCCTTTCAACACTAAGTCAATGCTTTGGATCTGGTCCTGGCTAAAAGTGACTACCATTACCATGTGATACCTTATCAGCCTCTGGGAAAGAGGCTGATACTTTATTCACAGACTCTGAGGTCAAAAGAGACCACTGTGATAATCTAATCAAACCTCTTGTGTAACACTGGCCATAAACTCCCCCAAAATAATTCCTAGAAAAACATCCAATCTTGGATTTAAAAACTATCTTTAGTACATGTAAATATTTGTGTTGCTTAAAACAAAAAAATAACACTTCCATAGACTTACTGCCATTTTAAACAAGTTAATTTAATGCTCATTAATTACTGGTAACTCAACACACTATTTAAAAAGTATACTTTACTTTGAGTCTGAATTTGTCTAACTTCAACTTGCAACCATTGGATTGTGTTATATATTTGTCTGCAAGACTAAAGAGCCCATTATTAAATATTTGTTCCCTGTGTAGATACTTTACAGGCTGTAATCAAGTCACCCCGTCACTGTCTCTTTATTAAACTAAACAGATTGAGCTCCTTGAGTCTATTATTATGAGGCATGATTTCTAAGCCTTTAATCATTCTCTGGCTCTTTTCATAACTCTTTCACATTTGTCAACATCCTTCTTGGACTGTGGGTGCCAGAACTGGACATAGCATTCCAGAAAACAAATAGAGAGGTAAAATGACCTCTTTACTGCTACTCGACACTCCCCTGTTTATACATCCCAGGATGGCATTAGCTCTTTCACATTGGGAGCTTATACTCATCTGATTATCCACTGTAACTCCCAAACCTTTTCCAGAGTCACTGCTTCCTAAGATAGAGTCCCCCAATCAATGTGTGGCCTACATTCTTTGTTCCTAGAGGCAGACATTGACAATTAGCCTATTAAAATGCATATGGTTTGCAAATGATCTACATCACTCTGAATCAGTGACTTGTCCCTCAGTTCATGGGTCATCTGCAAACTTTATCAATGAAGATTTTATATTTTCTTCCAGGTCACTGATAAAAACATTAAATAGCATAGGACTCAGAACCGATTCCTATTAGGGACTGCAATATGTAGATGACTACATGATTTACCAATAAGTCTGGGGTTATCGGTCAATCCTGTTGACTGCACGCATTCCCTGCCCCTCCGCCTCTGTATTAGAGGCAGCAAGAGGGGGGAGGCAGGAGGTGGTGCCTTCCCCGCCCCTGCACTGCTGCCTCTGATAGAGAGGCAGCACCATGGAGGGTGAGGAGAGCAGGCTAGAGCCGATATGCACAAGGAGCCAGCTTTTAAGCTAGCTCTCCGTGTGTGCCGATTCCATAGACCCGCCTACTACCCCTTGCTGCGTCCTACAGAGGCAGTGGGATGGAGAAGGCAGGCAGGAGCCAGTGCTGCCTGCCTGCCCCTGTGCTGCTGCATCTATCAGAAGCAGCAGTGGGGAAGGGTTCAGGGGAGGCTGCTGTAAAGCAGCCTCTGTCTGTGGTGGGTCTGGGCTTGCAGCAGCCACTGCCCGTGAGGGGTCTAAGCGCCACACAGACAAAGGCTGCTCTGGGATCCTATGGAGCAGCCTCTGTCCCCTGCCAGTCTGGTCTGGCACAGACAGTCAGCAGGAGAGAGCTGGTCTGTGCGGGGAGCTGTTTTTTACACTGGCTCCCCTCGCGGTTCAGCTCCTGCCTGCCACCCCACGCTGCTGCCCTGGATAGAGAGGCAGTGGCATGGCATGGCAGTGGACTCCCTGGGAAAGAGGCCAGGAGCGCACTGGCTGCCAGCCCCTCCTCCAGGGACTATCAAATAATCATGTAACCACTAAAATTTGATGTAGTTACACAACTATTCAATTACACGCTTTCTAACATCCCTAATTCCTATAGGACGCCATTGGAAACACACACCTCAATGACAAATTTCCCATTGACAGTTATTTTTGAGACCTAGTTGTGAGCCAGTGTTTAATCTATTTAATGTGTGCCAAGTTAATTTTATATAATGCTAATATTTGAATCAAAATCTTGTGCGGTGCCCAGTGGGTGCAAGAGGCCTCATCCATGACTTTATATAAACTATTTGTTGCTGGTCAAAGCAGAGAGGTTAAGAACTGAATGGCTATGAAGACTCAACTTTATCTTCTCCTCTAACATGGTGCACCCAGGGAAGGGTACATAATTTGTGTAACTAAAACTTGAACTAATTCTTCTTACACCATGTATTCCTGTGGATAAATGGATGACTTCTCCCTGTGGAGAGGCATGTCTCACAAAAACCAAATGTACTTATATAATACAAATCAGAAGTAATCACCTGCCCTTTTCCAGGAACCAGACCACATGATCTGCAGTAAACTGTGAACCCAAACTTCAAGCATATGAATTTATCCAAAATCCTTTGGCATTGTTGAAGACCAAAGCCACAAGATCAGACCACCCCAAACCATTTCCTCCTGAACATCTTGTTGCCTCAGAATAGCCATCTAAACCTTCTTTTCCCCTATCAAAATTGCTTTGATTAAAAGATTTGAGAATAAAAAACATCCTGACACTGCAGGAAGCCCCTTAGTAAAAGGTGCATTAATAAGGTAAAAGCAAGCCAACAAAATGATTAATTTGCTTCTCCCGTTCCATATTCTGTTTACACAAGTTGATTATAGCACTTAATTACTAATTTACCCTGCTTAAAAACAAGAGTGCTCTTCATTTTTAATGAGATGAGGGAAGGAGACTTGCCTACCTCAACAGGGAGAAGTCATTTTATTTCCTCTGTTGATGTTGTCTACTCCGTTATTAACATTTTCAAAGGCGAGAAATATAACTCCCCAATTTCCCCTGGTTTTCCTTTTTAAAAACATAGAAGCAGATAGTCTCACATCAGTCCTTGACCAAACTGGCAATGGATGGCGGAGAAATATAGGACCAGAACTTTAGCTAGTGTAGCTCAGTGTAGCTATATTGAAGACAATGGAGCTACACAAAATTATGCCAGTGGAGGAGCTAGTTCAAAAACTCAAACAACATGATCTGTAGCTTTATTCCTCTCTGAGTGAGCCAGTATGAGCCTCTTCCCCAGTCCAGGCAATTATGAGTGGTGGTCTTACAACCATGTGTTACATGGTTCCACTACATTTAGAAGAGCCAAGCAGTGCATGAATAAAACAATTTCAAGTTCTTGTAAATGGGAATTATGAACTAATCATTTCAAACGTGTCATAATTACTATTATGATTTCAAACCCTTGCATGCAACATATCCCTTTGGTACTTATGGACTTTACTCACATGTCCATCATTTTTAAAAGAATATTGAGATGCCCTATGTCCATATGGCTAATGAGAATGCTTCAGGGGACATGCAATTGATGTCCACAGGTAGCTCAGCTGCTCAACTACAATGGCTGTTTAAATGAGGCAACCAATTTCTTAGGTATTTATACAGTGCCAGTCACGGCAGCATCTAGATAGCTTTCTGCTTACCTCTCAGAGACAGCAGGGAAAAAACTGCAAATGATTTCACAAGTTACTTTCATATGTGGAATATCTCACATACATCATAGTTAAAAATCAACTCCATTGTGTGTTTTAATGTTGGGTTCTTTTCTTATAGGTCAAAGATTTCTGCCCATATTTGACTCTTAATTTAACCGCAGACATCACAGTTATTTCCATGGCAACACACGGATGTCAATTCAAAACTATGATCTCACTACTGGAGCAAACAGAATGTGAGGCTGAGAAGGGGGAGCCAAGGATCCCTTTCACACACCCGAAAAATGGATCACAGATGAAAGCGTAATCATAAGGGGAATGAGAAGGGAACTTTCTCCTTCAAATTTGCCAGTGTGGTGGAGGAGAGGTCAGGGAGGGAGGAAATTGGAAGTCATTCTAGACCCCGGAGTGCTGTTGTGGGGCAGGCAGGCTCAATACTTCTTCATGTGTGGGGCTGCCCAAGAGCTGGTAAATAGAGATCAAAGTTCTGTATGTGCTGGACAGAGGTAACATCATACTCAGTCTGCAGGAGGAGCCAGAAGCAGAAGTCCAGCATTGCTCTAGTAGAACAACAGGAAGCACATTCTCTCTCCCACAGATCTGGAGCAGCTATAGGAAACTCCTGGCCCGCTTTCCAAAGCGAGGAGCAATGTACTTCTGGGAGGGGGACACAACTTACTGGGGGAGTCTGGTTCCAAAGGGGTGAGAACACAGAGGAAGCGGGACACACAGAATATTGGGTGGAGGAGAGATGGAGCTACAAAGCACTGGAGGAATACAGGAAGAGAGAGGTGTAGATGCACATGTAGCCCACTGATCACACTTATTGTGCCATTTATATATTATTATTTATTTGCAGTCACTCTCACAACGTGCTTGGATGCTTTCCAAGCACTGCTAAGAGTTAAAATGGTGCAAAAGCTTGACAGCCAAGCCCAAAGCAACCCTTTGTTGCCCCCTCAATAGTTCTGTCAAAATGACTCCACTGGTTACAGAAAGTCACTGGTCAAACACATTGCACGTCTCTGTGTAACGTTTCTTTTCTTTAACCTTTTCCTCATGGAGAAGAGGCCAGGTCCAAACGAAAACTGGGAATTACATTTCCTAAAGATAACGGTATTTATTAAGGAATGAGCAGTGGGGATCCTCGTGTTTACAGGGCAATAATCCTGTTTCCTAGTCTGCTGTCTGAATGAGAAGCCTATCCTGAAGACCTGAACAATTGCCAAATCAAAGCACCCCCCTCTTTTCATTTTCACTTACATACAACTACAGTGGAGTAATGATATATTTGAAACTCTGACATTTATTTATTGAATACTTTTACCTAGGAGGAACTGCTGATACAAACTGGAAACTATAACTTTTCTATACAAAACAATCACACAGCAGTGTGCATAGATAGTGAAGCAGAACCCTGGTGCTCAATCAGCCTCTAAATCGGGGTGGGGAACCTCAGGCCCAGGGGCCGCATCCGGCCCCTGGCTTGCCTGGATCGAGGCTAAGGGATGCCCTTAGCATTGGGGAGCCTGCGCTGGCACTCCAGCCCCACCACTGCCCCACTGTGGGGCTGGAGCACACAAGATCTCCTAGGCTGGGCTCCCCTAGGCTCTGGTGTGGGAGGGGCACGTGGGGAGTGTTTTTCTCCTTCTCAGTCAGGGGCCACGTCAGTGAAGGATTTTTGTTTGTTTGTTTGGGGGTTTTTTTGTTTCTCACTTGTGTGCGGCCCCTAACTGACTTTTCTGTGGGTCAGTGGCCCCTGACCTAAAAAAGGTTCCTCAGCCCTGAACTGACTCATCTTGGTAGCCGCGCTAAGGACACTTCATTCACAGACATATACATTTCAAAAATCCTTCACACCATGCAATTTTATATGGCAACGAACCACCACCATGCATTGTCTCCTGTGTGTCAGTGCTGAGCCAGGTGGGCTGTTTTTATAGCTTGTAGCTACAGAAACATAAACTAACCAGCTAAAAGAAAACAGTGCATAGCTGGTGCAAATTAAAAGACAAAACCAAACCACAAAAAAGGAAAACAGTCTTTTTTTCCCTTCAGGAGATTCTAGAGATTTACATAATCAAGGACGAAATGGGGGATAATTTTGATCATGCTGAGCATTCTTTTATTGGGTAGACCCATTGTTTTAATTCCTCTTTACCACAGAGGAGGAAAAAAAACACACACAGAAGGGATACATGAAGAGGAAAATAGGGAACTCAACATTCTTTGAAGAAATAACACATGGTGACCAGGCATCAGAGATGGATGTTATAAATCTTTCCTTGGTAGAATTACCTAAAGATGAAATTGCAGTTTTGAATCATGGCATGGGTTTTTAACCCCACACTGGAATCTGGCAAATTAGATTGTAACATGGGCTGTTACAAATTTTGCAGTAACCTTCATTTCAGACATTTCTTTGCAAGATGTTCCATATTCTGAAAACTCTGTTGTTACCACAGATGTCGTCAATAAAGATAATGAATAAAAGGGCAATATGATATTTTAAAAGAAATCCCCTTTAATCCACGAGTCATTAATGCATTCCTGGTGACTTGCTCTCATCTTTAAGATAAGATTTCGATACTTTATTTGGAATATTCTATCAAAAGAAAAAATTTGCAAGATTTAAAAGTTGGAATCTGACTGCTTTGGGGGAAAAAAATCTATGTAATGTACTCCGTAAAGAGCACTTAGAGTATTGCTATATAAGTGGAGAGAAAGTCCGGTGATAAACTGGTGCTCAGTGCTTTGTGAGAAGAAGCATGCTTAGGGCTACAGTATAGCTACTTCAAGTAAGAAGCCATAATTGCTGCAGTAAATATAAATAATGGTTCTGATCAAAACCCCAGGAAGGTCAATGGAGAGATTCCCATACATTTAAGTGGGCTTTTGGGTAAAATATATTGACATACAGATAATTCACTACCCTACATAAGGAATGGTATTCTTTAGAGATTTTCTAAACAATATCACTATTGTACTTCTGTGTTCCCCCTCCTCCAGATCAAGGATCACCCCACGGCTGTGAGGCCTGTCTGTGTAGCACCATCATCATGGAACCTGAAGAAGGTATGCCACATGTCTGGGGATCTACAGAGTGCAAAGTGAACAAGAAAGGAAGGCAAATAGAGTCGAGTTCCAATGCTTCTTCCAGTCATGAGCAGACAGACATAGGCAAAGTTCAACTGTAGTTACTATTTCTTATTTTATTTTAACTTTCTGCTTAGCAATTAACACCTTGGGTGGCAGAGCACTACAAATGAAGGCCAGGATTAAAAAATGACTAGCAATTTTGGATGGCCTACTTGGATGTCTAACTTGTGACTTTCTAAAGAAGCCCAATCTTCACCTCAGACCACTTTGAGGTACCTCGTGCTGAGAAATCAGAAACCAAGGTAACCCAAAATCACTTTTTTAAAAGTTGCCAAAATTACTAGGACAAATCCAATCAAAACACCCACTTAAATGAATGACTGGGTAAGGACTGTGTAAATATCAAGCAAAGGCCTTAGAATAATCTGCCTCCTTGTTATTTTGGACAAACAAAGAGCTCTGAAAAAAGAGCTACACTACATCACTATCATAACAGTCAATAATAATGTTTCCTATTGGCAAACATTATAATAAAGCTAACCATAATTTATGACAGCAGCACTGAGAATGGTATTAGGTGGGAAGAGGCCTGCAAAAGGATGTGTGAGAGAAAGGAGATAAATTTAATGAAAATCAGATTACCCCACTGCATATAAGTTTAATCAAGAGTACGGGGCTTACATGGCTTCTTGCTTCTAATTCTAGCATAGTTAATAGATAGATTCCCCATTAAAACTATTTTTTTAATTATGTAAATTGTCTCTAGCACTGTGCAACTGGTATTACTATATGTGGCAGGTAACATATTTTAACCAGTAGCATGTTCTGAAAATGTGTTCTGTGGAAACATTTATGGTGTGATTTTTCTCCCAAGTTACAGGAATATAACTGTGTGCTGTGACAAGATTCAAGTGCATGACCTGCTCCCTAGTGAACAAGATGCTCAGATACCATGGTAATGAGGATGATATAAATACCTAGAGAGACAGATCAGTTTCTCCCTCTCACACGTAGAGAGGCTTTTTAAGGCACTGCTATGGACTTGGTCGTGATCCAAAGCTCATTAAAGTCAATGGAAACCGTGCCATTGACATGAACAGGGTCTGAATCAGACCCTATGAGAGTGAATACATGGAAGACAAGAGAAAGAGGCTGCCTTTAGGAAGGTCAGGTTCTACAGGTCATAAGACTGGGCTGAACTTCAGACCAGGGAGTTTTCCCATCATTCTTTTATCTGCTATGTTTACTTTTTTATTCATTCCTTATCATAAACTGTTTTATTTAAAGAAGGAAAAAAGCATTGCTGAATGTGATTTTGTTTTTTTCCTCTGAATTCTCCCACCAGTTTATATATGCCAAATCTGTGCACAATTACTGTTATTATTCATTCAAATAACTTATTTTTATATTCAAAATGCCAGGTATGCATCTAATGGCCACTGGTGTGTGAAAATGCCAAGTTGCATATGCAATTGCAATAACAGCACTTGTAAATTAACAACATAATTGTGCCTTAGCAGTACTGAACATCACACATTTAAAATGTAAATGAGAGCCATAAGTCTTTGACTTTATAAGCTAATTCTTTTCAGCACGTGCATTTTGATCATGATGAAGTCTCCTCACTGAAAAGCATAGTTTCCAACTGATGACTGGCCATATGCCATTATGCAATGTCTTTATCAAAGGATCAAATGTATTATTTTGAACGTTATGCTGCAGTGAGAGCCACTGACTGATTCAGGAATGCAACAGCTGACTCAGATAGGCTGTCAAAATACTTTGTATCAAATATTACAATACAGCATCTTCAGAAACGTTTCTGAACATTTGAGTTTAATGGTAATGTAGGTGTTCAGCACATCAGAAAAACCAGACCATTTTTACTTAGGTGCATAGGAATGGATTAAGGTACCAAATATTTAGGTATCTGTAGTGGTTCAGTGGTGCAGTTCCTTCCCCTTCGGGTTCATAGGAGGTCAGTTTGCCTCTCTGCGTCTAGGGGCATCACCTATTGTGGGGAATTAGCGATGCAGCAAGAATCTATAGCTTGGACGTGTATTCAAGGTTGAGCAGCAAAGCAGGTAGGTAGGCCAGGCCCTAGGCAGGGAAAGGCAGGGCAGTGAGTTTGTAGCTTGAGCCTATCCTCAGGGTCAAGCAGCAAACCTCTACTTTGGCCAGTCCTCAGCTCCTCCGGGGTCAGCAGCAGTTTCCCAGTTTGGGAGCAAACAGGAGGCGTCTGGTTCCTCCTGCGTCTGCAGCCCAACTGAGCTTTCATATCCGCCTTTTATACTTCCTGTCCTGCCCACTGACTTCCAGCTGGAGGGGTGAATATGACCTGGCTCTGCCCACCAGGACTGCGTGAGGGGTTCCTCCTCCTCCAAGTCTGTGGGCGGTCAGTCTGCCTCATTATGGTAGTCAACAATCTTAATCTCAAATTCTACAGACACTGATGAGGACAGTCAAAAAGTGCTCGTGCCATGTCTCAACAAGTACCGTTTCAATAGTATGACCTAGGTCAGGGCTACTCAACACGCGGCCCGTGGGCCACATGCATCCCGCGGCCCATTTGTTGGTGGCCTGCAGTGTGGTTTGGGTTTACGCAGGGCTCAACGCACAGCCTGCAGGTAGGATCCTTTGAACATGGCCTCCGCTGGGAACATGTTCCACAACGGCAAGGCATCTCCCCGGCGGGGTGAGCACTGAAAGATGCAGGCGGGTGGGCTGGCTGGAACAGATAGGTACAGGGTGTTGGTGTTTCTAGCCCCCAGGGAGGAGGTGCCGAGGCACTGTGGGAAGTGCTTTGTATTCATGCCCGTCAGTGTGAAAGGTGCTATTTGCATATATTTGCATATCTATTTGCATCTATATGCAACCACATTAAAGTTGCGGCCCTCGTCATGTGCTGTGAGTATCACTGTGGCCCCTCAGGGCTTCCAAAGTTGAGTAGCCCTGACCTAGGTATTAGCTCTTACAGTGCTTTTCATCAGTAGATCTCAAAGGTCAGTATCAGCTTGTTAGTTACATGGGGAAACAGAGGCATAGAGATGTTAAATGACCTGTCCAAGGTTATCCATCAGGGGTTACTGTTTTCCTAATTTAAAAGGGTGTACTTAAACTTCTAGAATGAGGTTCCCCCCAAGGGATATCATCACAATCTTTTCACTGAAGGAAGTAAATGTAATAGATCTGTGATGTAATTGGCTGAAAGGGTCCAGCTGCAGTTTACAGGAGAAAACTATTTGAAGGAATCTGCTGCACTGTAGTATTTGACAGGGTATTTATTCTGACTTTCCTGGGTGGATTATACTTTTTGAAACATTTTGGGTATACCAAGATGAGGAGACATGTTTAAAATAAAAAAACCCTACACACATGAGAAAAGGCATCTGACTCTGAGCAGTTTCATAGCATAGGAGTTACCAACATTTACAAAACCAGACACGGTACTGTGCGTTTTGAAATATTAACTTACCAAGTATCAGTGTGTATGACAGCTTAATTTAAACTAAGTACCCATATATCTGAGGCCAGAAGATAATCTTCAAAAGATTAATGGAAGAGCAATAATTAAATATGAAGCCCTGTCACGAGAAGCTTTTACTGAAATCAATTATATTTTTCAGAATTATCGAGTTCTAATTGCAAGCACCACAAGGGTACAATACAGGTACGCTACAATACAAGATTCTTAATTTGATGCAGTAAGATTCACTTTTCTGAGGCTATGTCTAAACACTGGGGAAGATCAATGCTGCTGTGATCAATCTTCTGGAGTTCGATTTACCAGGTCTAGTTAAGACTTGCTAAATCGAACCCAGAGGGCACCTCCATCAGTGGCCAATACTCCTGGTCCTCTGAGGAATAAGGGAAGCCAACAGAAAGGGACAGTGGGGAAACGTAAATTAAGGTTCGTCAACTCCAGCTATGTAATTAATGTTGCTGGAGTTACATATCTTGATTAGACCTTCCCCTTTAGTGTAGACCTGGCCTGAGAGAATTCTCATGAAAGGAAACTGCTATTCACAGCTAATCCAGATCATTCAGCAGATCCTGTTTGGAAAAATTTGGAACACTAACCCAAATGTTCAACTGGTGTAAATCTGCTTATTGGCTTCAATGGAACTATGTTAATTTATACCAGTGGGGATCTGCCCCACTACTCAGTTTCTGTTTAAAACTTCATTTAACAATTTCTGTGCTTGCCTTAAAAAAATGAAGGCAGAGGCTGTCCTGGAAAGAGCATTTGCAAATGCATTATAATTTACAGTCTAGTGCGATGGTGTCCAACACTCTAGCCACTAGCCACCTGTGGCTATTTGGCCGGTTGAGTGTAGCTAGTTTGCTATGGCTACTGCTTCAGAACTGGTTGGACACCACAGGTTTAGTGCACAATGTGTACAACTGCAACATGAAACCATGCAACATCTGTTTAAATGTTTGTGACTATGTCATTCTCTAGCAGCTGATATACAAAAGATAAAAGTTTAATGCTACTTCTACTAAAGTTAACAAAGTTAAGTAGCCAGAGTCTATGTTTTTGGAACAAAGATTCTTAAATTCCATCCTTAGTAGTGACCCTTGAGTCTCTGTGGCAGTCACTGCAATATTTATAACAACATGGAAGTTTTACAGTGTGGTCTATGTTTAAGATTTCCCAGCGCCAGGAAGTGGAAGTAGGACTAAGCATGAATGTGATAGGCTGGGATGAAAGAGTGGATGCATTAGCAGTGGTTACAATGCTAGGACCTGAGCCTGTTTTGAGGTGCAGCCATATTCACGTCCTGGAGTGCACTGAAAGATCAGGGCCTTACTGAACACTTTTCCTATTTATCTGTTACCTAGGTGAACTCTACAAGCAGTGATTTGTGCTTGCCTCACCTTACAGCTCAAAGACAAGTTTCTCCAATACACAAGAGAAACATGTGTACAACAATGATAGGGCATGGTTCAACGAAAGGAAGAAAATAATTGGTAAATACATTGGAGACTGGAATCTTCCTTGCTGAGCAGTGATCCTACATTTTTCTTCCATTTTAATTATAACCTGAGTGTGATGCCAGATATAAAAGTGTAAATGAAAACTGGAAACAGTAGGATTTGGGAGTTTCCATTATTACCTACCTGTACAGAAGCAAAATCACCAGAAGCACAAGCTCCTAGAATAGCAGCACCAACTAAAACAGACTCCACCTCTTTGGACAGCACAATGGGCTTTCCTATACAAGAAACAAACACACCTCTGTTGGAAAATGAAATGGTGCAGCGCTAAAGACACAATAACTAATTAAACTGAGAAAGAATAAACCTCTAGCCTATCAGCCAACTACACAAACCCCTTACACTGCTAAGCAATGGCATTTCTGCAGTACCTATCCCAGGCTGTAGGCAAAATACAGAATTTACATACATTTCAGTAAAATATTAACACACAACACATATTATACAAAGAACAAAAATGCAGATCTCTGACAATATCTCCCCAATTGCAAATATCTTTAAAACCAACTATCCGCACTCTCTGAATCAGTCCCCTGCTTAAAAGGTGACTTGCAATGTGTTACCTACCAGTTCTGGGGAGCCAGGGCATGAAACTCATGGAGAACACCCCCACCTCCACCCTCGGGCCTCTGCTTGAACCAAAGACAAAGCAATGAAAAGGCAGGGGAAGATGCATCTAAAATCCTCTGGACAAGTGTGATAGAATTAAGGAAACACCCCTAGCCTAATCTACACTGAAGATAGAACAGATAGACATCTACATTAGCATACAGAATGAAGAACAGCACTTTCCAAGCAAGAACCGCACAGAACTATGGGATACCAAAAGCAGAAAAGCACTGCCTGATGGGAAATCTCAGCTCTGGATGATAAGGAACCCATGCCTGCTCACACCCAAATCAGTAATTATCAGACCAATTGTAGTAATAGATCCTCTATTGATTTCCAAAATACTGAAACTGCCTAGTTGCATTATGAGCTCTCTCAAGGAACACCCATAATCAGGAATGATCAGTTTCTATTGTCTAGCCTAAACAAAACTTTAGAATACTCCTTGAACCCTCTGTTTCCCCATAAACAAATCCAGTGTTCCCTGTGAACCATTGTTATCTCCCTACAAAAACTCCTACCCTTGCTCAAGAATTGTTCTGATGCCTGGACCCAAAGTCTGCATCAGTTCCACTGGGACTTCATCTGCTCCTGAGTGATTGTGCTGGGGGCTCTACTCTGCTCTGCCTGTCTCCAACGCTCAGGACCCCAACTATCATCACCATCTGGGAATCCCGATCAGTTCAAACTGCATGGAGTAGGGAAATCTCTCTCTCTCTGTCTCTTTCTCTCCCTCTCACCTCTCCCTTCCCTCCCCGCCTCTCCCTAGGCATAGCCTCCTGACCCTGCCTTCTGTGATCGGTTATGGTTTGCTAGCCCTAACATTTGCAATCAGATTTAAGTTTAACATTGTAACTGTTTTGTTGGTTTGTCTGCCCTTGTATGGTTACTCCCTAAAAATAAATAAAACTTTCATTGTTAAGCTGGTTGCTTCTCTCTCTTTTTCTCTCTCACTCTCACTCCCTTGGGGGTATTGAGTTGGCTTCCTCATTCACTCTGAAACAACGCTTCCTGTACCTAAGCTAAAGATCCCTGTAGTGCCCCAAAATCCTGTGGGCTGTGCTCATCAGGTAGGTTACTAGCAGAACGATTGTGGTGTGAAAGTGAGGACAGGGAAGTGCTGAACCTGGGGGCATATGAGGTTAGCAACTTCAAGTGCTGTTAAACACAGCCCACTGAGTCCAAGGGCGCATGAGGGTCACAGCTTGGCATTGCTGTGCAATGCAGCCTACTGAGTTCAGGGACATAAGGGGTCAGCTTGTGAGTGCTGATTAACCCGTCCTTTCACACATGCTCTGTTCGTGGATGTGAGTGTCTGTATGTTTGTCTGTTTCTACGGAGGGAAGAACCCAGTTCTCGGGCACATAGTTCCTGCAGAAGAGCTCCATTGGGAGGGAATTGGCAGCAGGGAGAAGCATAGCTCCATATGAGAGCACAAGCAGCATGCTCATAGCACCTCCCCCTCCCCCATAAGAGTAACCCTAATAAATGAGCACGTCCCAGAGTCACAGGCAAATCTGGTAACAAGCGGGAAAATGGGAATGTATCATTTTCTCCTTCTTTGGTATTAAAAAAAGGAGCAGCAGCTTGAGTCCTTCCCCCTTCCCCAGAAAAATGTATCAACAATGTCAACTCTCCTTTCCCCTTTTTTGTTTGTTTTGATTTAAGTTGTGTTGCTGGAAGCCCCGAACTGGTAAACTAGGAGTTTCCCCCATGCTTCCGTGAACTGACTGAATCCTAAGGTTTTTTTCTTCCAATACGGGTTGAACTTCTCTAGTATATCATCTCTGGTTCGGCAACATCCATGGTCCAGCATCATTTTAGTTAGCCAGACATCTGCTTATCATGGGTGCGGCCAAGTTTCCTGTGGTCCCATAAAGTTTGTTTGCAGCCACTAGCCCTAGGGCTCAGTGTCCATGCTTTTATTTAGCTCTAATTTATCCGTATATGTCTTCTAAGAGCCCAGTAAGCAGCGGAAGTGTTGGTAGTGCTGCTAGACCAGGGGTTGGCTACCTTTCAGAAGACGTGTGCTAAGATTTAACTTATTCGTGGGTCTGTGTGCTGGCGGGGGTCAGGGGGGCATGGAGGATGGGGGCAGGGGCAGGATGGATATGGCGACCATATTTTCTGCAGCTAGGAAGAACAGTTTAATTTAAATGATTAAACAGATTAAGCGTTTTAACTTTCTCATGTTTGTTTATCAAACTTCATTTAAAATAAAGTAAAATATTATGTCCAACACAAAAGGTTTCAATGTTTTCTTTATTTATGGGAGGGATGGGGAACCTTTTTTGGGTCGGGGGGGTCACTGACCCACAGAAAAATCAGCTAGGGACCACACAAGTGAGAAGCAAAAGAACTCCTCCAAAAATCTCCAACCCTCACTGATGTGGCCCCCAGCTGAGACACTTCACTCCTCTGGTGCTCCAGCCTTGCAAGGTGAGGGGAAGGGACAGGAAGGACTGAGGGTCAGAGCTGGCCCACCTCACTTGGGCCTTGTGAAGACTAATGTTTGCACAAGATTAAACTTTATCCAGACGGTTATGCAGCTGCACAGCAGCATTGCTGTAAGGTGCTCCTGGCAATCCTCCTCCAACCCACAGACTGACATTCCATTTCCAGGGGGAAGAGGAACAAAGAAGAGTCTCCCAGAAGCAATAATAAACCATCAATATCCCCACTATAAGCAAAGACAAGAGAGCCCCATTACTCCAAGGAGCAGAACTACCGCCAAGATTTAACACCCACTGCTACCCTCTGACACAGGCCTCACAAAGTTCTCGCCGCCCCATACCGCCTGTCTTCCCCTACAGTCCTCCCTCTCCTCTGCCATCAGCTTCTCTTCTAGTGGGGCCCTTCCTCTCCCCCAGTTTCCTTCTTGTACAGCCCTTTGCCTGCAGTTCTTGTCTCTCCCCTGTGCCTTCCCCTACAATAGATCCTCCCTCATTAGCCCACCTGCTATACAGCCCCTTCCCCTACAAGGGACTCCCCCACCCAGCTTCCCTCCCATACAGCTCCTCCCCCCAACAGAACCCTCCTGTCGCTTCCCTCCCAAAATGTGTCTCTGCCCAGGATCCCCATGGTACACCCCAGGCGTCACTAACCTGGCAGGGCCCGGTATGGCCACGCTCGCTTTCTGTATCTGCTTCAATGCCATGGCAGAGACACACTCTGGCTCGGGACTATGGGCAGTGGCAGTGGGTGGCTGCTCCCCGACCGGGCTGACCCAGGACTGCATGGCCGCAGCAGCAGTGCCTCTGATCTCCAGGGCCAGCCTGGGACTGCATGGCTGCAGCAGCGCCTCTGGAGCTGTCCCAGGACCATGTGGCTGCAGCAGAGGTGCCTCCAGCCTCCGGGGCCATCCCGGGACCACGTGGCCACGGCAGAGGTGCCTCTGGAGTGATCGGAGGCCAGAGGCATTGCTGCTACAGCCACACAGTCCTGAGCTGGCCCTGGAGGCGCTACTGAGGAGCTCCAGCGCTACCTCCTCCCACCGCAGCCTAACCTGCTGGTGGCTGTGCAGGGGAGGAGGGGCGGGGCTGAGCTCCCACTCCGCATGCCATTGAAAATCACCGTAGGTTGCTGACCCCTGTGCTAAACAATATTGACCTCCCGTGGTCCAGCAAATGCTCTGGTTCGGCACCAGTCAGGTCCCAAGGGCGCAAACTAGAGAGGTTCAACATGTAGTTTGTAAAATATGTGCGTTAAATAGGAGATATTTAAAACCTCACCATAAAATATAAAAACAATTATCACCTTCCATTTACCTTCTTGGTACCTGTGATAGTGGATACCTATTAGTTCTCTAACCCAACAGTCTTTTCCAGGAAAAATGGAGTAGAAAAGATCAGGGTTTTCAGTGGAAACAAACAAACAAACCACAAGTAGGAAAAAAAGTGAAATAAATAAAGAATGAACCTTTCAGCCTTCCTCACACCTCATAAAAAAACCAAAAAAGGGGGCACAAATCCATGTTTCTTCCTAGCTGGAGGCTCTAAGTAACCATTAGGCTTTAAACAATTCTTTAGTACTGTTGCAGTACTTGGCATTGTTGTGAATTCCCTGATTATGATCATTGAGTTATTTGCATTCTGGGGCTGGATTTACATATTAAAGGCCCATTACCGCAGAGGAAGGATACTGGAAGAAGTGCTTCCTTCTGTGAACAGTTGGATTCAAGTCAATACAATTACTAGTGATAAGCATTATTACTCCAGATATTAAAATGCAGGGTTGGGTCTTAAGACTGTCAGGTCTTAAAGTAACTTAGTGCAATGATGGGTAACCTACAGCCAATCAAGGTTCTACGTGTGGCCCATGAGAAAATGTTGTTTCCTGCTGCCCATGTGCAGGGTTGCAGGTTTCCCTCTATGTAGGTTTTTTCACAGTGGTATTACTCAAGTGACATGCACATGAAGTGAGGGGCTTGCTGATTGCACACAACATTGACTGTGAGAGCCATGTGTTCCCTTTGTATACATAGTGTTGCTACGATACAGTCGGTACTCCCTAGAAATTCTAGGTACACAAGCACAGTTAGCAAAAACACACTATCCCGGAAGATTGTCTTGGCTGAGACAATCTTGCAGCCCATCGAGATGAAGAAGGGCCACTCATGTGACCCACTCACTAGCCTAGGATGTCCATCGCTGATCTAGAGGTCTTGAACCCATGAGGCCACTTGCTACTCCTGTGCAGGGCGTTCTTGGAAAGGAGCTATGACACTCTTCGTTAACATAGGCTCCTGGAGTTTCCTTCATCATCCGAGGTGGGGAAGCACAAGGATAATTCGCAACATTCTGTGGACCAGTGACTTTAAGACATCTTCGCATCACTCCGCCTATACAAAGCCCCAGCTATCCAGGATAGTGAGATCATTGGACAGCACAGAACTACTATATTTGCTCCCATACCACTTCCCCTCTCTCCAGACAGCTTTTCTGTTCCCCAGCAATCTTTCACTGCTGGACTAGCCCCTTTTGGGCACAGCCAGCCAGTGTTACTTAGAACAGTGGTTCTCAACCGTGGGCCATATGGCTCCCCAGGGGCCATGCCCTACCTCTAGGGGGCCACATGGAAAAAATGGGACATTAGGTAAATTATGTGCCTTTTTTTCCAACTAACAGCGGCTATGAGAGGGGGCCACAGAGGTAAACGAGGCTCAGAAGGGGGCCATGAGCAAAAAAAGGTTGAGAAACACTGACTTAGAACATCCCTCAAACTTCTAAAAGTTGTACCCAGAGGGGATCAGCCCACTTTGCATTTCCCCTCTTTAGCTGTAGCACAGCTCAGGGTCTGGATCTGGGCCTGGACCCCTGAATATTTCCAGATAAGCTAGAAAGCAAAGGTACTGCTAGTATTATTGTTTGTAGAGCTTTGAAGCACTGGGCAACTTTCAGTGTGCTTTAAAACTTTACTGCTTATTTTCTTAAAAGAGTCCTCAGAATGACCATATTCATCTTATAAGCTGAACCACAAGAGTCTGATGCTTTGTAAGCCATTTATGAAATTATCAATTGGCAGTCTGCATGGCTGAGTAATGGCACTTGTATCTAACAGTAACATATTCAGAATTTTTTCTTTTCCTGAAAGAATGGGGGATTGATCCAGGAATGCGAGTTATTTTATCTGATAGGCTCTAATGAGTTCAACAGAAGCAAGAGCATTTCAGCCAGATGAACTCTGACATCCCTCGTTAGTCACAGATTTTACAAATGGGGAGATTCCAAGAGTGGAAAAGGGCCTTTTTGTCCTGAATTGTACTTAGCCATTAGTTATGGTCAAAGGACTCCAGTTTAAATTTTAACAAGAATACCTATTAATAGATCTTTTATTTCAGACATCAGAAAGCCGCTTTCAATTCCAAGTCTATTTGCAACAAAACTGACCATATGTTTCTTTTGAATCAGATAAGAGAAGGTGTGGACTTGATAAAATCATGTTTGACAAATAGAAAGTGCCAATGTGGTAATACCGTATATATCTAGCCTAGGTCAGCGATGGTTGTGTCATCTGGTTCTCTATTTCTGCTTTCATTTAATATAATTACATGATGCAGATTTTCATCTCTCTTCCTGCATTAAGGTAGAATGTCTCGTTTGATGTCAGAGTGATGCGAATCTACACACCAAATACCTCAGATTGGAGCTTTATACTGGATCCAAAACATCTTGACTGTTCTTAATTTGAAATCTGTCCCAACACAAACACAGTTCACAGATTTTTTTGAAGTCCTTTAACTAAATGACATTATTTTCCATATTTTTAAAGAAAACATACTGAACTAACTTACAGATGTTCAAAGATACACAACCTATAAAGACGGAAAGGAGATTATAAATAGACTACAAGCTTGAACATCAGTCCTGCAAGTATAGACACAGATACAGGCACTTTCATCAATATGAAATCTTATCAAAGTCAATGACACTCTGTACGCAAGTCAAACTGCAGAGTTGGGTCCTAAATTATCTGAACAACATGAGATATGGCATTGTATATTCAAGAAAACGTTCCATCTAAGCAACAGAAAGCAGGGGAAAGCCCTTTAAAATTCCAATGGGATGAAACCAACAGGATTATTATAGAAACTGAAAAAGCTCTATATAAAGTTACTCTAAAAACTTACAAAGCTAGCAGCTAAGGATCTGCTCTATTTAACAAAAGAATAATTTCTATAGAATCTTTCAACCAATTTATAGAATTTAATAGTAAACAAAATCCCTGCTATACAACTCTATAGGCTGGTTTTAAAAAAAATCTATAGAAAGGTTATAATTCTCTGTATTCTATAGAATTGTTTTATAAGAATTTCAACAAATAAGGTCTATAAGTGGGAAATCACATAGACAGTTTCTCTAGAAATCTATTTGCTAATAATATGGATTAGGGATGATTGTTTACACCATGTCTTTGTGTTATTTCAGTGTCTTTAAACTTCAGGAAATTCAGTCTTTCAGGAAGTAACATTTCATTACATAGTTTTTGGCCAACCAACAAAACAAAGTTCCATATAAAAAGAGTATTTATTTTTCCAAACACAAGGTTTTTAGACACCTAAAATAATAAAAGTAGTTTACTGTTCTCTTTTCTCTATTTCCTCTATCTAACTTACCAGTAACGTCAGCATGCATCTGCACAAAGAGGGAGTTCTTGCTCAGCCCACCACAGAGAAACAGGGTGCTGATGTGATGTCCTGCAGACTCCATAGTTTCCAAAATATGTCTTGTTCCCAACTTGAAAGACAGAAAAAAGACCGATGAGTGTGGAAAACTTGCTCAGAAAGAAACCTGCACAAAATGATTGTCTGAAGGCAAGGAATAGGCCTATAGGGGTAGGGATTCAGTTAATCATCACATTCTCTTGATTTTGGGCTCCACATGCACCTAAAATCCACAGTGAACCCCTCTTCAGACCCAGGCTGAATTTTGGGCTGCTTCTGAAAACTGAGACCAATTGAGTAATGTCAGATTTGGCATGTTTATTGGGAAAAGGTGGCAGATCTTTGGATAGGCCTTGAAATGTAGTATGGTTAAAGAAAAAGAAGTTATGACGTACTAAAATGGACATGAGGATAGCTGACTAAATCTATCATTTCCCTATTGACAGAGAGAGCTAACTTCCCAAATCACATAGTTACGATTTTAATTATAGAAAAATAAAATTACTCTAAAAAGAGTTCCTTTCCTAAAAACTGGATTTGATAATGACAATCATATTTCTGATTATATTCATTACAGTCTCCCTGTTGTATTGAATTGACACATGAGCATTCACAGCTGCTGATATGCAAATTTATGAGAAAATTCCCTTACAACAGAAAGACAGACAGACTCTTTTTCTCTCTCTTTCTCTAAAAACTTTGAAAAAGAATGTGCTGTGAAAATTATTTGGTGTTTACCAGCCTGGAAAATTTTATTCAGAGACATTTACATTAAAACTAGACTTTTTCCTCTCGGGATATAAAGGACAGTGGGAGGGATTAATTTAATCTTAGAGAAAATATAAATTGAGAGGCTTGAAATGCAAGTTTTATTATTTTTAAATTCTGGTTGTAAAGAAAACTAGAGATTAACATTCCATGGGAACAATTTGGAATTTTGGGGTTTTGACAAGGTTTGCGCATTTGCTAATGTTGGGTTTAGTGTCTAATGTTGCTCCCACTGAAGTCAATGTATAGTACAGAACTCTAGCTCTAGGAAACAGGACATTTTTCCTTTTAGAGTTACAAAATAAACATAAAGCTTAAATTAGGGGAGGGGGTTGAAAAACTAATTTTATATTTAATAAAGATCACCAACAAAAGGCAGGCATAAATTTCCCTCTATTTATTATGATTGCTTGAGCCTTGCAAATCTGTGGATATCTGTTTTATATCCATGGGTATACGCATCTGTGGATGTGTATGTAAATATCCACAGTTCATTTTTTCAGATACAAATGTGGAAACAAATGTTGTATCCATGCAGGGCTCCAATGATTGCCTTCTGCTTCAATGGAATTTTAAAAGCAAATGTGTGTTAATTTGCCAAGAAGAAAAATATAGGGAATTTCTTATCTTGATATTATGTATCATAGGCAAAAAATCTATTCTAGAAAGAGGTGTATCAACACTGAATTTCATGTTAAAATGCAGTATCTGAAATAAAGCAATCAGATAATGGGATGTCCAGCAGAGAATGCATCCAACTCATAATGGGACACCTGTTTGGTACTGAAATGTTTTTGTTTTCAGCCATTATCAGGAAAACAAACATAATTTTATATTTAAATCATAGAATTGTACTAAAGCAGCTAGTACACCAAGTATGAATTCCAGGCCCAGATTAAATGATCAGGGTTTGCTGAAGGAGTGTTATCACATCAGATATGTAATTTGCAGTACATTTATCACAGCTTCTCAAGCAAACTATTTCACTGTGTAGGAAAGTATGGTGAAAGACCGCCTTGGCTTAACCAGGAAATCTTGCATGACTTAAAAATAAAAAAGGAGTCATATAAAAAGTGGAAACTAAGGCAAATTACAAAGGATGAATATAAGCAAACTATACAGGAGAAAGATTAGAAAGACAAAGCACAAAATGAGCTCAAACTAGCTCGAGACATAAAGGGTAACATGAAGACATTCTATAAATATATTAGACGCAAGAGGAAGACCAAGGACAGGGTAGGCCCATTGCTCAGTGAAGAGGGAGAAACAATAACAGCAAACTTGGAAATGGCAGAGGTGCTTAATGACCTCTTTGTTTTGGTCTTCATCAAGAAATCTGATGATGAAGGAATGCATAAAATAGTGAATGCTAGTGGAAATGGTGTAGGTTTAGAAGATAAAATTAAAATTAAAATAAAAAAAACCAAGCTAAAAATTGCTTAGAAATTTAGATGCCTGCAAATCACCAGGGCCTGATGAAATGCATCCTAGAATACTCAAGGAACTGATAGAGGAAGTATCTGAGCCTTTAGCTATCATCTTTGAAAAATCATGGCAGTCGGGAGAGATTCTAGAAGACTGGAAAAGGACAAATATAGTGCCTATAAAAAGGGAAATAAGAATAACCCAGAAAACTACAGACCAGTTAGTATAACTTCTGTGCCAGGAAAGATAATGGAGCAAGTAATTAAGGAATTCATCTGCAAATATCTGGAAAAAAGTAAGGTGATAAGTAACAGCCAGCATGGATTTGTAAAGAACAAATCATGTCAAACCAATCTGATAACTTTCTTTGATAGGATAACAAGTCTTGTGGATAAGGGAGAAATGGTGGATGTGGTATACCTAGACTTTAGAAAGGCATTGGATATGCTCTCACATGAACTTCTTATCAATAAACTAGGCAAATGCAACTTAGATGGGGCTACTAAGGTGGGTGCATAACTGGCTGGATAACCGTTCTCAGAGAGTAGTTATTAATGGTTCACAATTGTGCTGGAAAGTCATAACAAGTGGGGTTCTGCAGAGGTCTGTTTTGGGACAGGTTCTATTCAATATCTTCATCAACGATTTAGATATTGGCATAGAGAGTACACTTATTAAGTTTGCAGATGATTCAAAGCTGGGAGGGGTTGCAACTGCTTTGGAGGATAGGGTCATAATTCAAAATGATCTAGACAAACGGGAGAAATGGTCTGAGGTAAATAGGATGAAGTTTAATAAGGACAAATGCAAAGTACTCCACTTAGGAGGGAACAATCCATTTCATACATTCAGAATGGGAAGTGACTGTCTAGGAAGGAGTACTGCAGAAAGGGATCTAGGGGTTATAGTGTAGCACAAGCTAAATATGAGTCAAAAGTGTGATGCTGTTGCAAAAAAAGCAAACATGATTCTGGGATGCATTAACAGGAGTGTTGTGAGCAAGACACGAGAAGTCATTCTTCCGCTCTACTTTGCGCTGATTAGGCCTCAATTGGAGTATTGTGCCCAGTTCTGGGCACCACATTTCAAGAAAGATGTGGAGAAACTGGAGAAGGTCCAGAGAAGAGCAACAAGAATGATTAAAGGTCTAGAGAATATGACCTATGAAGGAAGACTGAAAGAATCAGGCTTATTTAGTTTGTAAAAGAGAAGACTGAGGGAACATGATAGGGTTTTCAGGTATCTAAAAGGGTGTCACAAGGAGGAGGGAGATAAATTGTTCTCCTTGGCCTCTGAGGATAGGACAAGAAGCCATGGGCTTAAACTGCAGCTAGGGAGGTTTAGGCTGGTCATTAGGAAAAACTTCCTAACTGTCAGGGTGATTAAACACTGGAATAAATTGACTAGGGAGGTTGTGGAATCTCCATCTCTGGAGATATTTAAGAGCAGGTTACATAGACATCTATCAGGAATCGTCTGACGGTGTTTGGTCCTGCCGCAAGAGCAGGGGACTGGACTCAATGACTTCTCAATGTCCCTTCCAGTTCTAACATTCTTTGATTCTATGATGCTATCCCAGATGACGTAATGTGATACTGGGATTTTGCATGCCATATTAATCCACGTTATCCATAAAGCTTTGTCCACATTAGAAAACAATGGCCAGTGTTAACTCCCAGGATAACAGAAAAACATGGGCATATGATCTCATTACCGTGGGAAAGATAATTAATTTCATCACTCTCCAATGCACAGTGTACCTGAAGGAATGTATGTTTACACTTATGCAGTATAGTTGTGCAATGGAATATTGAGAAATTAGTAAAGAGCTCAAGTGTAAAGATACCACTGTAATAAGCACCAGTAGAAAAGAGAGAGATTTATAGCTAGGTGAACCACAGGGAGTATGCATCTATAAATACAAGATGACTGCCCTACTTGAGCAAAGATTTTTTTTACTGTTGTTATTTAAACAAACAATTCACTTGGGAAAAGTGGGGCTAAAGTGTAAATTTATTCCAGTAAAATCACACACCCATACACAACCCACACCTGTGCCGTATAAATCTATTGATGGAGATTTATGGGTGTTTGTTTAAGGTAGAGCAGGGGTGGACAAAAGCCTCTCAGCGGGCTGGATCCGTACCGCCCAGGGCTTTGATCCGACCCATGAGGCAGTTCCGTAGCCCGCCCTCTAGTGCAGGAGTCGGCAGCCTACGGCACGTGTGGCATGTGTGCCAATTTTCAGCAGCACGGGGGAGGGAGCTCAGCCCCACCCCTACTCCCCCACACGACCGCTGGAGAGCGCTCCCTCCTTCCTGCGGCAGGTTAGGCTGCCGTGGGAGGAGACAGCGCTGGGGCTGAGGGTCCTCAGCAGTGACTCAGAAGGGACCAGAGGCACCATGGCCATGCTGCAAGGGGGCACGAAGCCAGGTAAGGTCCTCCCTCATGGCCAGACCCCCCACCTCAATCTCCTCACTTCCCTCCCCCCCCAAGACCGAGTACTCCAAGCTTGCTCCAACGCTCTCCCTTATTCCTGCATCCTCTCTCCTGGCCACACACGGCACCCTTCCTTGTTCCTGCTCCCTCCACCTGGCCAGACATCCTACCCCCAGCCTGCTTCTGCACCCCAGCTCCCTCCCAGATCCTGCACCCCATCCCTATCCTACTCGCTGACAGCCCTGTCTCACACACTGTACCCCTCATTTTTGTCCCTACCCCAGAGCCTAAGGAGGTCCATAAAATCTACTAACTCTGGAACTCCAGAAAAGTAAATCTGGTCTATCTGAAGCCCTGAACCTCAGTCCCTCCCCCGCCACCTTCACCCTGTGAGGCTGTGGCACCAGAGGAGTGAAGTGTCTCAGTTGGGGCCACATCAGTGAGAGCTGGGGATTTTAGGAGGAGTTTTTTTTGCTTCTCACTTGTGTGGTCCCCAACTGATTTTTCTGTGGGTCAGTGACCCTCGAACCAAAAAGGGTTCCCCACCCCTGCCATAAATAAAGAAAACATTGAAACCTTTTGTGTTGGACATAATATTTTACTTCATTTAAAATGAAGTTTGATAAACTAACATGAGAAAGTTAAAACGTTTAATGTGTTTCATAATTTAAATTAAATCGTTCTCACTAGCTGCAGCTGGTTCAGATAATAAGGTCACCGTATCCAGACTGCCCTTGCCTCCTTCCCTGGCACCCAGATCCGTGAATAAGTTCAATCTCAGTATGCCACTTCTGAAAGGTTGCCAACCCCTGCACTAAAAGGTAAGATCTGCATCTTAATTTATTTATTAATGAAGCTGCTGTAAGTAGGACTATTATTGACTTTAAAAAAGTATCACCAGCACTTCGACCCGTACATAGAGGTGAATAAGTCACATCTTGGCACTCCACCTCTGAAAGGTCGCTGAACCCTGCCCTAGCATGTTGCCTGGGAGCTGGAGATGCGTGAGCTCTTTCAACTGCTTCTATTTAAAGGGCTCGTTGCCTGGCAGCCACCCAGCAGGTGCAAGCCCTTTAAACAGAAGCAACTGAAAGGGCTCGCAGCTCTCAGTCCCACTGGCCCATTGCCTGGGAGCTGCCCCGGAGGCGTGAGCCCTTTCAACTGCTTCTGTTCCACAGGGTTTGTGCCTGCCAGGCAACAGGTTAGCAGCAGGGCCAGGAGCTGCCAGTCTTGTTATGTGAATTCTAAGCCTCCTCCCCAGACAACTCGGAGAGGATTCTGGCTCCCAGCATCCTCCCATCTGCTCCAGGTCCCTTCCATTGGCCAGAAGTCAGGGGGCAGGGACACCAGGCCAAGCAAAGCTCCCAGCAGGGGAGTTCTCACCCCACCCTTTCCGCCCGAGGCCCCACCCCTTCTGGGTCAGCCCACAGCCACTTCCGAAATTTGTGAAGTGGCCACCCTTCCAAAATTATTGCTTACCCCTGATGTAGAGCTATGTGATCTCTCCAGCTACTTTAACCAACTGGTAAGGGAGCTGAGAGGGGAAATAAATCATCCCCACAGGTCAATAGCATGCCTTGCAAGAGAAAAACTGCAGGAGTAAAATACCAGGAGTTTCAGCCTGCAAATTATTGACATCACACTACAGGGATGAGGAAGGAGAGGTCTGTAGCAGCACGAGACTCTGCTACTACCCAGGTTTCCTTTCCCACCCAAAGAGCACCGCTCTATACAATCTACACCATCAGCACTGCCCCATGTCACAGTGTCTCTGACATTCACCAGTGGAAAGCACTCCCTCCATGACCATACAGGTTTGGTGGGGATAATACGACTTATGACAGTTACTCACACCCAGGCATATCTTCTGGACTGCACAGAGCTCCACCTTGCAAGTTCATGCAGAAGTGTATTTCTAGGTTGTGAGGGATTAAAGGCAGGTCTACACTTAAAACACTGCAGCTACACCACTGGAACACTTCATTGAAGGTGATGCCATCAGAAGAGAAACGTGTTTACTACGAGAGATGGTAGTTACTTTGATGGGAGAAACCCTCCCATAGACATAGTGCTGTCAAAACTGGGGCTTAAGGTAGGTAAAATTGTGTCGCTCAGGGGTGTGGAGTCATGCTGATATAAAATTTATAGTGTAGACCATCCCTGTGTCTCTCTTCTCCTTATGCATTTGCCATCCTCTTTTGGACTATATTTACCCATCTTTCACCTTAGACAGAAGAAGAGACAGCTCCATCTGCCTTGTAAGAACAACTTGGGGAAAAAACTCTACTAGGGAATTTTCTTTTCTACAATCAGGGTCCCTTAAGGGACTCTTCCATGGGAGGGGGCAATCCTCTCCATATATGTAATGTTTATCTTTCTCCTTTAAGAACTTATTTGGTGAGTTCATTTGTAATTAGAAATCTATTTGACAGGAGGGCATGATCAATCTGCAATGTGACACACAGTGCAATTCCTTTAAGTAAGTCTTTCATGCTTTTATAAGAAGCAGACTTTTTAAAATGGCTTACAGCAATGGCTTGAATTGTGGCCAAGTAGATAAGAGCAAGTTCATCAAGGCCCTGAGACAACGTCAGTCCAACAACCTGCACAGAACACAAGAAGAAAATGTTCAAATCTAGCAGAGGTGGAATTTCAGCATTTTCTGGGAAGCACAAGGAATGCTTTCTTGTTGCTACATGTTTAAGTGCAAATTTTAATCCTGTTTTTGTGAGCTGCACACATACTGTTATGTTAAACATATTATTCTTGATCTGGATAGGAGCCACAGAACTGAAATTGCCCTTGCAAAGGAACAGTGAACAAAATATCATTTTGTAAGGGATTTACATGTTATATTTTT
Organism: Pelochelys cantorii; assembly: GCA_032595735.1. Lineage (NCBI taxonomy): Eukaryota > Metazoa > Chordata > Testudines > Trionychidae > Pelochelys > Pelochelys cantorii. The sequence continues at coordinate 51,263,544 of CM064334.1, forward strand.
GCCGATAAAGTTTTCCTAGGAGTCTTGCACTATGAAATGAAACACAGTTTAAAAAAAAAAAAAAAATCCCACATACCCTTCCATTGAAAGACAATTAATAATTAAGGACTAGATTATGATTTCATTTACTCTGGCACAAATCCAAATTCCTTCTACTGAAGTCAGTATAGTTACTCTGGACTGAAATCGGAACAATTGAGATCCTAACTTTGTTCTGCAATGTGGCAGAAAAGATGCACGATCATTGCTAGTATTTGCATAAGAAACTCAAATTGGGGGCAGGGAGGGAAAAATAAAGACCCTCCTGTAGAAAATATTACTTGCGGAAATTAGTACAGTGTTACTAATGATCAAAATATTCCGGGGGCACTCCCACAGCAGTAGATTATCAGATGCACCTAAGAGCCTTAATTGTTTTACTCAAATTACTGGTATATTTGCAGCTCATAGTTATGTGCTTTAGAGATAGGGCTTCTGAAAAACAAAGTGAGTATTAGTACCAATTTACATGAATTGCATATCACTGTTCCTAGCACAGGTACTGAGTTGGGAACTTATTTTGTATATATCTTCACTGGCAGTAAAGACATGGTTTAAAGTGTTTCACAGCTTTTGCAGGGTAACCGAACAGGTAAATCCTTTTATGATAACGATATATTTCATCATGTTGCTGCGGTCTCAGAATGGATGATTCAAGGAGGAATTCCTGTGTCATTAATCAGTATCTGCAAATGCCATGCTTTTCACTTCAGTAGTTGACAAAGAAAAAAAGATTTGAAAACATTAGAAAAGAACCACTCAAATATTTTATCACCACCACATTTTTCTGGTTATGAGATTTTTCACTAATGTAACCAGATGTAGACCTTTTGGGGTGCGTAATTATTAGTGATGAGCCTGATTCAATTCTCCCAGATCCTCATATCCCTGATTTTCAGGTAAGTTCAAATGGAGATCCAAACCACCAGGTCCTAATTTTGTTGTGCAAGAATTTACACATCTATCCATTTGTCATCTGAACACTCCCCAATTCCTCCCCCTTCCCCCGCCTCCCGTATACTCTATGAATCCTTCTGGGCTTAGTAGCAGTAATTACAGCTGAAGCTCCCAAATGTTTGAAGTGTCAGTTGCAGGGCTGCTGATGACTGAGGTATCATTGGGTTTATTTGCCAACTCTTCAGGAATCAGTGACGATTTCAAGCTGTTATTCCATAAACCACGCAGGACACAAATCAGAACTAGACGTCATGATTCAAGAAGTATCAGACCTTAAAGTTACACAGATTATACCTTTATTCACCTGTTCAGTCATGGTCTTGTACAGTAACATTCTGACACGTCATCCAGCCTGTCTGCCTCCATCAGGTTCAGATAGCAGAAGTGGAAGTTTGTGTGACCCTCACGAGTCCATAGACGTGTGTTGAAAATCTCACCAGGAGTGGTTCTCTCATGATCTTCCTAATTCTGCTACTTCTAGGTTCTAAACTGAAGTATTGTGAAAACTGCTTTTTCTCACAGTATTTCAGCCCTTCCAGAAGAAACATTTCCAAACCTCAAATTGGGATCAGATTCAGCTCAGTGTTGGAAAACGAATAAAGATTCAGGAGGTATCATATTCAATTAATTGATTTGTTTTGAAATCAGCGCTTGCATACCCAGTGCCAATATTACACAGGAGCTTTCCAGCTTCTACTGAAAGTGATCAACAAGCATCTGAAATAGTGTAACACATCTACTGATGCATGTGATTGAAAACTGGAAATCATTTTTTGCAGTATTTTATATTCTTAATCTCTGAATACACCTAACCAGTTTTGGATTGAGACTCACCAATTCCACATGCAAGACTAAGTGGATTGTTGGGTGCACAAAAATAAGGAATGGCGCTTTTTAGCTCTCTAAAACATGACCTACCAGTAAAGATGCTGGATGGAAGACCTATCTCTTAGTATTTTCAACAGATAAATGAGGCACTGGTGATATTAGAAGTATCCTGATCAGCGGTGTGCTGCTAAAACACTTGCTGATTTCAACAACAACAACCAACATTAGCCAGCAATCCAAATCCTGTGGGACACTCCAAAGGAAGAGTATGTTAAAAAAAATGCTCCTTCCATTTTTTAAATTAAATATTACCCCTTTGTTCTATATTGACCTTTTTGCAAAGACAGGCTGTTTCTTACCATGCCCTTCAGTGTCAGATCTGCTAAGGGAGATCGGTTACCATGGAAATCTGGCCAAACGTGTAAATCAACAGTGAGGAAACCCGCAGGCAAAGATTTCTTAATCAGATCCAGGTGACTGTTCAAGTATGTATATATATTTTGAGCACTAGAAGAAAAACAAGTTGGGGGGAAAAAGAGGGAGGGAGGTTATTCAGTGAACATAAAACATTTGCACTTCTAATGTCAAATACAAGAAAATCATCAAAAGGGGCCCAAAAGCCAAACTTTAAAGAGAGAAAAATCATTTCTTTGCCAGGCATGTGGCACTGGAGAATGGGGGTGGGAGTAATTCCACTTTACTATCAGCCAGTAGAAGGTATGAATTCCCACACTGGGCAAGGAGGTGGGCCCAGTGAAAGCTGACCGACCTTTAGCTATAGTAGCAGCTGTACTACTGGTGCATTGCCTCCTGCTGGCCAGTCTCGGAAGCTGCAGCTGACTGACATTATGGTGCCTTGCCCCCAACACAGAGAGGAGGGAAAGCAATTGCACAGTGAAGACAGAGACATTTAAGCTGAGGGAGTAAAGAAATAAAAAAATTCCCAAAGAAGAATGAAAATAAAATCCCTTTACAAATGTTAGTAATTTCTTTTGTTAATCAAGAGTTCCTTGATTAACATATTCAGCCCCTGGTATAATTAAAACAAAGAAGTAAGGATAGAATGGGAACAGAAAGATGCTACTATGGAGGGGAGGAGGTGATTAAGGTCCCTACATTTAGTCTTCTCAAAGTTCTTGTAATACACCAATCTCCACTTTATCCAAGTACCTTTTTCCTGAGCCAACAGTGGTTGTGGGATTAATGACAAACTCTTCAGTGTTCTGGCTTGCTATGGCCTTTCTGACATTCCAGTTAAAATATGTTGCAATTAGGGTTAGAATACTTCTTAAAATAACTCTTGTACCATTATAAACAAATTTATAATTTTATGTTTGGTCTCAACCCCTAAGAAATCAGGGTAGAGCACTGGCATCTTGGTCAATAATAGCATCTAGCCCTAATTACAATTGATTAGTCATTGTCTCATTTATTGTAGGTCCAAACAGTGATATTCATTTAGCCTCTACGTGTATATTCAATCGTGCACTAATGAGATCCCAAAGGGAATTTGGCATATGCTTTACCACTTTGACTTCTGACCTCTTAGCAGCTGTATATTTATACTTCGCATTCAACCATTCAGCGGCATGTTTTTTCAATTATACCTTTCCATATGTGTACTATCAGGGAATATCACTCAAAATGAAGTACACTTGGAAGACATTAAAATAACTAATTCACATCATTATTCACATTGTTTAAAATGTGCTTTCTATGCCTTCCTAGAACCAAATTATAATTCTGAAAGTTACAACGGTTCTTTTTTCATATAGTAGCCTTATTTTCTGCCTCCCTAAAGATCATATTATAAACAGTACCTGCTAATAACCAGTCACTGCATTTCCAGTAGAAGCCCTGCTTTTATGGGGTGAGAAGGAAAAAGAAAGAGGGCAACTTCATTAAACGTGAGGCCTATCCTACTTCCGAGCTTCCATCTGGCCCTCTTGTTACTTGGAACCCCAGTGGGAGAAGTTATTCTAGAGCACAAACCCTGTGTAGCAGAGGTTGACATTTTACCATGCCTTCTCAGCCAAGCAGATAGCCTAGTGTTACATGGCTATACCCTCCTCTTCCTGTATATCTAAGCCCCACAACTCTATGTCTGGTTAGAGTGAAATGCAGAGCTCCCCCAAATGCCTACCAGTGCTACTTGTCAACCAAGCCTATTGGACAGTGTTGTGCTACCAGGCCCACCAACAGCAATTCCAGGCCCTAGGTCAGAACAATCAATGGGCCTGCTGGCCCCCTCCCTCGGTTGGAGCCACAAGGATCCCCACACCCAGAGAAACCCCAAGCGTTCCCCCAGCAGAGGACACCCCTGACCAGTTGCAGCCCCATCCCCTACCTGTCTGGAGGATTTCTGGGCCAGGCGCAGCCCTATCCATCACCTGCCCACAGCCTCATCCCCTATCTGTACAGAGAAGCCTCCCCCCTACCTGTCCTGAGGAGCCTTTCCCCCCCACACCTGCCAGAGGATCCTCAGGCCTGCTGCAACCCCATCTCTCACCTGCCCAGAGGAACCTCTCCCCCACCTGCCTGGAAGACTGGAAGAACTACTGAAGTTTCATCTCCCACCTACCTACCTGGAGGAGCTCCATGCCAACTGCAGCCGCGTCTCCCCTCTCTTCCCTAGGGGTATTTGCTAGTCAGCCACCCCAAAATCTGCACAGGGCTTCTCAAATGCATCTTTGAAGAGATGCTTTTCCACAGAGCAGGTTGGGTCTGGGAAAGGGAGGGGAGGCACAGCTGTGGCTGGTCTGGGGCTCCTCTGGCCAGTAGAGGAGGTACTTGAGGCTTATCTGGATTGGGGGGAGGGGCTGCAGCCAGCTCGGGATGCTTCTGGCTGGGCTGGGTACTTAGGGGTTTCTCCAGGTGGAGGGTGGAACCTCGTGGCTCCGACTGAGGAAGGAGGGTGAGGGTGGAGGTGGAAAGAGTGTAGCCAGGGGCTAGTCTCCCCAGGATCTAGCCTCCCCAAAGGGGGGTTTCACTCGTCACCCATTCCTGTGGCCCACCTGAGTGATTTAAAAGGGCCTAGCAGGGTTCCTGGCTGCTGCTACTTATTTTCTGAACCAATCCAATTTCTATTTTAAAAAAAGGAAAAGATACCCATTAACTTCAGCTGCAGTTGGATGAGCCATAGTGTTCTAGGGCTTTGCAAAGCCAAAGGTTATGGCTGTCATTTAGCTAGCTGTTCTTCAACCATTTAAAAATTTTACTGGAGTTATGCAAAAAATAATAGTGTATGTTTGTACTATGGGGCAGATTTCAGAAATAAATGGGAATTAGGCACCTAGGCACCTAGTGGGGTTTGCAAAAATGCCTTTCTTCATTTTTAGGCCCTAAATATGTTTGAAAATCTGGCTCTAAGTTCCACAGATGGAAAGAACTGCCAGATATTATCATCATACATTGCTTGAAAGATCCCAAAGCATTTCACAGACATACATCACTTCACTACTGAAAAGCAGCTCTCTCTAAGGTGGGAGAACAGCAGCCAAAACAACACACTGCTCACTAGTGGAAACTATGGAAATTCTGTCCCCAAAGACACCAAGGCAAAACACAACTCTTACAAAATCTGCCATCAGATCTACGATGTCAAGCACAAGGATTTTGTTATTCAAGGTCTCATTACAGAAAGTCCCAAACAATGCACGCTACATGGAACTTAGTAAGTCCACCATGGGAAAACGACAGGGTGACCCAAACCCGTCAGGGTTAGAAACTGTGATTCAAGGAAGATGCTTAGATCACAAAGTCATCTCCTTTCTTGAGTTCACCCTCTAGCCTGCATATGGGGAATTTTACTCTCAATAACACCTATATGATCTATCAGACAAAATGGACCTGATTCTTCATGGCCGTGCACCCTGATGGGTTGGCATTTTATACCCACTTTACATGTTCTGGACCAGCATAAATGACTACACAAAATGAAGAATCAGGCCCACTATATTAGAACTGATGCCCTAAAACACTCCAAGGAGATCTGCAGGCTAGTAACTCACCATTCCCTCCTCATTAACAACTCCCAAACCCAAACAAGATCCTAAATTAATATTAAGCATCTGACTTAACCCCCTTCTATTTGGCTATTTCAGATTATATAATTCTCTGTGATGATGCCTCACAACAGTGGGTGAAGTTTTAGGCCACATATGCTATACTAGCTAGGTATAAGGTGATGTCTTAATGATGGAATTTCAACCTGAACTGCAAAGTTCCTGGCTTCTGTCAGTTTAAGTTAGTCCCTTAGTGCTACCCTTTTTCAGGGGAATGGAGAGGAGGGTGAGTTTCTAAGTGGCTTGTTTACTGAATTTATAGCTATGAAAACATATCATTAGAATGGCAGTGTCTGGAAAGCATTATAGAAATGCCATTGGTATATTAACCATATAAAATATGACTCTCTTTATCAACACTCTCCTACACAGTTTTACCAACTGCATGAGCCTCAAATAAGAACTAAAGATACTACACCATGTCACACAGGACAGCTATATTGCTTTACATTCTGTATGTAAAGAAATAAAGTTCCCTCTACCTCAGCACTCAAGGGTTTTCTCATTCAATGCAGTATTAGAATTTGTTTAGGGCAGACATGATGAACTCATAGAAAACATGACCGGTACGGGGGTAATCACCTCTTGGTTTTAGCTATCCAGTTTAGATTCTAGGTTTGCATTCCTCTCTACACCACCATCCCAGTCTTTTTTCATTTAGCAGATCTCTCCCAGTAGTGCAAGGTAAATTGAACCTCATTCCTGGAGCCTGACAACTACACTCTGAAGTATGAGACAGAACGAGCCCTAGGCACCCAGGTCTGCAAAATTAGGACTATCTTGTACTTCCAAGAGATATATTAGGCTGGATTCAAAGAAGACTTTGACGTACAAAGCAAAAGGCCAGGCACATCATTTGGGGAAACTGAAGGGTGAATATTTAGGTTTTTGAAGCTTTGATCTTTGAATTATCATTACAGAAGCCTTTGTAAATACTTCCAATCAGCTCAGACTCAGGGGACTGAGTTCAGAGCCAGCTTGCCTGATCTCCACATTTTGAAATGGGAACGTTGTAACACAAGGATGACGATACAGCATAGCGTAAAAAAGATCTTTGGAAGGATGATGTTTTGATAAAGAAATAAGAATGGTGACCTGGCTGCAGCTTTTGCTTGTAACTCTGGGAAAGCAATGTGACCTCGGACTACGTGATCTATCTGAAAAAGAACAAAAAGAAAAACAACCAGCTTAAAATAAATTAAAGATTAATTCCTGGTAAAATATATCGAACCTTTATCATTCTACAATGACAGAAGAGCTTCAGTTTACTCGTGAAGTACTAAAACCTGGTCCTATTGAAGCCAATGGCAAACCTTCCATAATTTCAGTGGGATCAGAAAGTTTAACAGTGATATACCAAAAATAAGAGGAATGATAAGCTTACATCTTCTCAAATAATAGTGTGAAGTAGCTAACACATTTGTAATGGCTAGTGTGGACACTCCTCAAGCATTCAAGGACACTAAAAATATTTCTTCACTATAAAAATCAATTAACTCGGGTTAAAAAAACCCTATGTATAGTTGATGTGTGAACTGGAACCTCTAAGGAAAGGTATCTAGCATTATGCACAAACAAATGCCTTATGTAGGATTGTGTGGAATTTCACAATGGTAATTTAGCAGCTTTTGTGGCCAGTCCATAATGCCTGTCAGAGGCACCCATAAAGGTAATGAGGCAAAACTATGGCTACCCAGAGTACTGAATAAATAGGCAAGTAATTTGGCAAGATCTGCTGGCAGCAAGTCAAGTCATGTGTTTAATGTTCATTAGTTTGGGTGCTTGGGTGTTAACAGTATAATAAAATTTATTTTAACTATGCACACACATCTGTATACAGGGAAAGAACTAAATATTTCTTGATTCCCTCTGGAGTTTGTGTAGGAGATGAAAGAAAACCATTTATAAAAACAGAAATGGTGTTAGAAACAGAGTTGTGGCATGCCCTGAGGTTTGCTGACTGAAATGTTAACATGAGAACAAGCCAATTCAAGGCTGACACTGGTTAGTAGGAACTGTGCAAATCTGTCCAGAAAATGTTTGATGGGACCAGTCTATACATTTAAAAGTAAATACACAAATAAATAAAATGTGGTTATGTGTTCGTGTGTGTGTATGTGTGTGTGTATGAATATTTTACTTAAAAATATTTCAATGCAACAATAAGGTTTGCATAATTAAACACTCAGATATCAAGAAATGACCAAGTTAAGGCCAGTTGCATATACTTACCTTTGCCCCATGTGGATATGCAAAATTACGTGATTACATCTTATTTCTTGGTTAATGCAGTTGAACCTAATACATTTTAAGTCCCATTTCCCCCTCCCCCCCCATATTCATTCTGAAAACACAAAGTCCTAGAAATTCCTTTTAAAAACACAATTTTTCACCAGGCCAAGCAGAGCCTCCAATGGTGCTAGGTCCAGGCCTCTTTTCAAATTTCAAACTTTGGCAGGTTATATGGTAGCCCAGAGGTGAAAGTGAGCCGGTTCACACTGCTGTAGTGCACTAATATGAGAACTGCTAGCTAGGGGCAGGACTCTGGGTGTTGCCAGCCACCGTGCTGCTGCTAGTCACGGTCGACCCACCCCTCCCATTCTGGCTGCCATCCTCCACAGCCAGAGCCCAAACCACTGCCTCCCTAGTGCTTGGCCCCAGTGCCAGACAGCTGGGGGCAGGAAGGCAAGGCTCCAGCCTTGGTGGGCCCAAATCAGCACCCACAGCATCTGGGCAGCCACAGCACACCCAGACTCCAGCCCCGAAGCTTGGCTGATTGGGCAGCATGGTCATCGCCCCAGTCCTGGAGATCTGGCAGCTGGGCAGTGCGGTCCTTGTCACCCCAGCCAGCCCCAGAGATCCAGCGGCCAAGCAGCATGGTGGCCACACTCCCATCCCCAAACCCACTGCACACACTTTGCCTTGAGCTCCCCACGCATCCAGCCTCCTGCCCTGAAACCTGCACCAATCTTCTGAGGTAACAAGTACCTACTAGGAGCTGAGAAAGCTTGGAACTGTTCAAGATCAAGCCTTTTATCTATTAACAAATTAAACTGATACCTCTGTATGTGCATATCCAAGTCATATTCCTTGCACTCAACGAGAGATTTAGATGACAATTTAGGGTATAATGAAAACATGTTTCTACCCCGATATACTGTATGTGTGTTATTTATTGATGTCCATCAGTAAGCACAGTTTTGAAATATAATTTATGTGATTAGGGTATAGACTTTGGGGGAATACCCAGTCTTCTCAATTTCTCCCTTGAGTGCAGGGATGTGACAGGGTGAATAAACCCCACACTGGCAATGAAGGGCTTAAAGAGCTGCCATGGGCAAAGCTCCCCTGTGCATCATATCAGGGGTACGGTAAGGATCTAGAAACAGACAGGTCCAGAGAGTTGCTGAGCAGTTTTGGTAGAGAACAGACAGTGGCTCTACAGCTCACTCCTGGAAGCCACCAGAGGAACTTCCTTTCGAAAAGCAATTCAGTAATCCCCCTTAAGTTGTGTCCTCAAGGAGGCAATGGCAGTAGCGTGCCAGCCTTGTACGACAGGTTCAGCAGGCCTCAAGTAAGCTGCTGAGTAGGAGATTGTAGTACCAAGCACCTCTTTCTGGGGTTAGGGTATCTGGGACTATATTAAAGGGACTATGGCAGTGGGAATCAGAAGCCCCTTCCCCTTCAAGTACACGGTTTGGCCTCAGTTTTGTATCCTAGAGACCCCTGCCTAGGCCGATGGATGCACCCTAAGGAATTTTCAGTGTCCAGACCCTGAAAGGTGCCTGTCAGCAGCCCTAGAACTGTGACAAGGGGCTAGGCTTGTGCCTGGAACTAGAGACGGTATTAAGAGGGGGATGTTCCCTAAGGCCTCATTCCCCCACTCCCGCAAGCGAGGGCCAAACACAACAGCTGCGCCTACTCTTCTCATAATTAATAGACTTTAGTTAGCATTTCCAAGCGCCCACGTGCGGAGTGCTATTTGCAGCACTTTCGCTATTATGATCTCATTATGATGTTTGGGACCAGCCTCTCAGCTGATAAAAACTGGAATAGCTCTGCTGGCTGCATTGCTGCTGCACTGATTGACATCAGCTGAGGAACTGTTCCTATGTTTTTATAAGAAGCTATCTGTGCCTTCACAGACTCACCAGTTTTCCGGTAGCGCTTTGGCCTCCCTCATTCAACCAGAATCCAGGCACCATGGCTGAGTAGTAAGGCCCCCAAACACCAGGCACAAAAATGGGAGCATCACTTATCTGGAAAGAGAACAGCAGATCTAGTTATTTTAGTTGCCCTTTGTTTGACACCGAATTTCAAGGGCTAATGCTTGACCGCAGTTAGGACCCCTTTCTGCAAACACTCATATTAGTGCCCCTTGTTCCAGTGAGTAGTCCCACCAATGGAATGACTCAACTGAGGGGATGAGGAAGAATTCTCAGGATCAAATCTTGAGTGTTAAAGTGTTAAGTAGGAACATGTCTTATGTCTACAGCAAAATACATTAGTTTCAACGAACTTTATAATGGGGTGATGCTCCCATTGCCAGCTGATGATCAGATACTGATCACTGATTAAATCCACCCTAAATTCCCTTTGCACAGCTGAGATTCAACATGGAACTTTTCGACCCATAGCAATGTTCCCTCTAATCTTTTCCATCCATGTGCAAAATAAATTATTTGCATTGGGGCATGTGTAAATGTGCACCACTAGTAGAAACAAACACCTAATTTGGGGGGCTCTGCTAATCAGCTGGGAGGCATTTGAATCTCTCCTGAGCAGCCTCCTGAGCACACAGCTTACAGGGAACACTGGTCCATAGGGAATGACCCTCCACTATCCCATTGTTTGTCCACACAATAAATAAAAGTCCCTGTCTTGCCCCCAGTAAATGCAATGCAGAATTCCCACTGACTTCAATGGGCGCAGGGCCACAACTTAAGTAGCAGTAGAAGATTTTGCAAAAGTTTAGGGAGCCTCTGCTAGACAAAGCTTACTGGCATATGTGCATCACCAATGTTTAGTAAATATATCAGCTGAAAGGTTTCTGCATAAACAATAGTCTTCTCAAGCCATCTTAAATTACAGACAACTCTCAAGAGTAACATGAAATTAAATAAGAAAAACAAAGAAGAGAAATGGGCTTCCCAAGTATTTCTCAGCAATCCCAACCCCTTATTTCTCTGGGGAGTAACACAACTGCGTGTGAGAGAATCCTGTTCAAATGTACCCACGCTATCAGCCTGGCTGTTTTGAAATATTTTTGTTAAAGATCTTTGGTGCTGAATGACATTGCGGCACAACTGACTGCAGCGACATCTCACAAAAAAAGGGCTGCCTTGCCACTGAATTCCACACGCCACACAGGACGCCAAGCAGCTGGATCCATCACAAAGATCTCAAAGGGTTGTTGTTTTTAAACACTGACCCTTTAAACAATGGCCTTAAATTGCAGAAAGGGCAGTTTAGGTTGGACACATGGAAAAACTGTCAGTGTAGGTAAGCACTGGAGTCCTGACTCACAGTTCCCTGCTCTAACCCAAAACATCACAGCATCTCCAAGGAGGGGAAGGACCATGCCTGCTGATGCAGGGCGGGGGAGGGAGGGCAAATGAGGCAGTTTCCCTGGGCCCTGGCAATTCAAAGGGGCCTAGGATTCCCAATCACTGTGTGCTCCAAGTGGCTCTGAGGGGGGCACCAGCGTCCGAGTGGCGCTGAGGACTTGTTGCCTCCAACCCCACCCCATCTGCCTGAGCCACTGCCCCTTCCAGGGGCACAGAGGTAGCCCCACACACATGTACCCCAGGAAGCTGTCGGCTCCCCTGGGAAGGACCATGAAGAGCAGACAGGACCTGGATTTTGAAAGTCTGATCCAAAATAGTCTTGATGCACCAAACTTAGTTGTAGTCAGTTTACCTGCCTTGAAAGGAAGAAGGGCTGAGCGGAACCTGCAGTTCTAAAAAGGATAGCTAATCTAACCAGGGACTCAGACTGCTGAGCTTATTCTCCTACCTGTTATGGATAAGAGATTAGTTGCACAGGCTAAGTGTCCAAGGTACAAGGCTCTCTGAAAGCAAGGCATTTACAAAACTTACAGGACAGCTGAAACATGTTTTTTGCGGCACTGTTCTTTTCCATATTTCCTAAGTTGTTACTCCAGTATTCTCAACCTGTCCCCTATGCAGCCAGCAGTGACTAGAAGCAGCAGATGGATTAAAAGCCTGAACGGGGAAGCAGTGGATTCTGAGTACTTGGAAAATACCCACAGGAATTTGCCAAGACAGGATGTTTCCATACTGGCTCATATCTAGTTGCGCTGAGACTTTCCTATCATCTTACTACCGAAATACCATCTGTATGCATTCCAGCAACCTTTCAACGCATGTATGGCACAAATGAGAGAGTGCATTGGTGAATAAAGCCAATGGGATCTGACTCTTGTTTCTTCTGCAGGGCAAAGCTTTCTCCTTCCTCTCCTTAGTTACTGTGGGGCAAGGAAAGTAGTCGAGGATTAGCTGTCCTGTTCCCAGCATCATTAGATTTCTCTCTCCCTCCAGCTTCCCCCACCTCGAACAACTTCATATACTTTCTCAGCTTGGGCAGGCAAGGCAGCTAAGGAGTGGAACTGAAGATAGTGGTCTCAGTGGAAAGTGAGAGTTGTCACTCACCAGAACAAACATAGAAAGTCTTTGAAGAGCAGGGGAGTGAATCATCTTCCACACCTGCATGTAGAATGTAAACAAAATAGCTTGGTATTTCCCTTCCATGAATAAGATTTGGGGGATGTGTGACGCCTCCAAGCCACCCTGCAGCTGCCATCTGTATTTTCATAATAAAAAAACCTAAACTCTGTCTCAACTTACGTCATATGCAACCCCATTGGAGTAAATGGGCCTACACAGGGCAAAGGGTGCAACATTTGCTGCAGCTCTGCCCTATATAGAGTTTTTTACATTCAAACAGAGAATATTTTCCTGCACTAACGCCATATCCTTTCCACATTAACTTTTAACACACCCACATGCTGGCATGGATAAATCAGTACTAGTGCTATTACTTGTTTTTCTGAAGCTTGGGGAAATTCTTAGCCTTCATAGGGCACAACCAGCCATTTTGGATTTATGAATAGGCAATTTTTATTTGTAATCTGAAGACGACATTCCACCATTCTGATCTTGAAAGGTGAAATAGGTAGGCAGAGGGAGACCCAGATTTTCTGCCTCATATCTCACCTAAATTGTAACTCAGTATAATGAGACTTAGCATTCAGATCGTGGTTTTTGTCTGTAAGGCACCTTACAAACATGAATTGATTAATTACTTATAACACCAAAATCACCTTTGGCCAGTTTTACTTCCCTGATGAGGTAGGTTGAGACAATTAACCTCATTTTACCAATCGGGAGACTGATGTCCAGGGAGATGAAATGACTTGTCCTCAGTTACAGAGAGAATCATTTTCAGAGCCCTGCTCAAAACCCACGTCATCCTGGCTCCCACTCCACTGCATGATATTTGTTGGCACAGACTTTAGGGGGTTGGGGTAGGAAACAGATTTTGACTCCTGCACAGGGTGAGCTCCAACATGAGGATGCACAGCCCCAATCTATACTCACTGAACTGATTAAACATAACCAGAGAGACTACTGCCCTCTCTGTGTTATTGTTTCTTACCAAAGTTCTCTGATGCTTTTGGAGAACAATTTCTGCCCTCTCTACACTACAGGGAAGACTGCTGCTGCCACGATCTATCTTCTGGGGGTTCGATTTAGCAGGTCTAGTAAAACCCCACTAATTCAAACTGACAGGGCCCCCCCATCTGTGCCAGGACTCCTGCTCCTCATGAGGAGTATGGGAAGCCGACAGGAGTGTTTGCTCCCATCAACCTCCCGCTGTGTGGACAGTGATTTAAGATACGTCGACTCCAGCTAGTTAATTAAAGTAGCTGGAGCTGTGCATCTTAAATCGACCTTCCCCTTTAGTGTAGGCATGGTCCATGTCTTCTCAAAAAGCACATGCTCCCCCCCTCCCATTTACCAAAAATGTTTGGGAAGATTGAAAATATCCCATGGATTTTGATCTGGACAAACTGTCGAATAGTCTAAAGTAAACAGGATGTTATTCAACAAGGACAAATGCAAAGTACTCCACTTAGGAAGGAACAATCAGTTGCACACCTACAAAGTGGGAAATGGCTATCTAGGAAGAAGTACTGCAGAAAGCGACATGGGAGGTGTCAGTGTGGATCACAAGCTAACTATGAGTCAACAGCATAGCACTGTTACCAAAAAAAAGCATCATTCTGGGAGTGCTGTAAGCAAGACACAGAAAATAATTCTCCCACTCTACTCTGCACTGATTAGACCTCAACTAAAGAATCATATCCAGTTCTAGGTGACACATTTCAGGAAAGATTGGGTTTGTTTATTCAAGAGAAGACTGAGAGAGGACATGGGATGTGAGTTTTCAAAAGTACATCAAAGGTTGTTACAAGGAGGAGGGAGAAAAATTGTTCTCTTTAATCTTTGAGGATAGGACAAGAAGCAATGGGCTTAAATTGCAGCAAGGACAGTTTAAGTGGGACATTAGGAAAAACTTCCTAACTGTCAGGATGATTAATCACTGGAATAAATTGCCTAGAGACATTGTGGAATCTCCATCATTGGAGATTTTGAAGAGCAGATTAGACAAACAGCTGTCAGGAAAGGTCTAGATAATGCCTAGTCCTGTCATGAGTGCAGGCGACTGGACTAAATGATCTCTAGTCCTGCACTTCTATGATTCTGTATTTCTGCCCTTCAGGTGAGAGAGAAGTTCTGCATTTTCTAGCAGGGAGGATAAAAGGAAAAAAGAGTTCTATCTGGGAGGGTTTAACCTCGGTGTGTACTCTACACAAGATTATACTAATATGTAAGCTATGTAAACATTATATAGTGATCAGAAACAAATGAAATGATGAATTCAGTTTAACAGTATTCAGCTGTGTTACAAATGCCAGAAGGCACTTTTTGTTATGAATAGATCATTTGGATGAGAGACAGACCTGATTTCAACCCCGGCGTGTGCTAGGAAAATCAATGTCAAACTATCTGGGATCAGAAGGCGTCAGGAGCACATCTGGCAATGCACAAAAATGTAAAAAGGCTATAAAATATATGATGCTATGTAGAACTATGCTACAGTACCAAAGGAGCTGTTTAAACGGCACAGGCATAAGGTTTGTAATGTTTTTTGCATGGCTTAACACACCCCCCCCCCCAAACGTAATTGCAAAATTATATGTGGAAGAAACAAATTATGTACCAATTATAGTTAAAAGCTAACTTGAAACAACTGTAAGTGAATCAGTGGAGTCAGTCTCTTTAACCCAAAATGAGCTCATGTAAGTTTTCCACACTGCCATTTGGTACAATGAATGGAGCAGAACATAAACCTCTGAAGAATAGAGTCATCTTAGCCTATACTCCATCTAGGAAATGAAGTCACGAGGTAAGCAACATAGATTATGGGCAGGTCTACACTACAGGGGAAGGCTGGCTTAAGGTATGCAATTCCAGCTATATAAATAACGTAGCTGGAGTCAATGTACCTTAAGCCAACCTAGGGCCCAGTCTTCACTGTGTGAGGAGGTCAACAGGAGAAATGCTACTGTTGTCTTCCTTTACTCCTCGCGACAGCTAGGAGTACCAGTGTCAACGGGAATGCCATTAGCCTTCGATTTATCATGGCCCCACTAGACCCGCTAACACGAACCCCAGAAGATCGACTGCCGCAGCGTCGATCTTCCCCGTAATGTAGCCCTGCCCTTAGTTTAGCTGGTATTATTTTGCCAGAACAGCCATAATTGACCAGGCATGCACAGATGTTTCCGCCTCAGTTTTATGTAAATGTTACAGTAATTAGAGACAAGATAAAATAAAACAGGCTATGCTGGTGAAAGCAGTTTTATGGAAGTGTGAATTCCAGGAGAACGTTCCTTCTTAGTCGACTCCATGTGTTGCTGGTGTAGCCTTACAGGAATTCCTTCATTGACTCTATCTGATAAGTTGGCTACCACCTGAAAAATAAATCTTTGTACTTATAGGGTACCCTGATGTAGGTGTGTCCTTTTCCATTTTCACAACCCCATCCAAATGGGGCCACTGTGACAAGCAACAGAATTACAGTCTCAGGATTGGAATCTCCTCTCACTCATAATAGTTTTACAGTGGTGTAATGTCTTTGATTTCAGTGGAACTACATTTGATTTACACCAGCATACATGACAGCAGAACTGAGCCTTCAATATACTTATTAATAAGGAGCTAGGTCAGAAAGCCCATTTGAAATTTTACAGATGGTGATTCAGAACAATAGGTTTGTTAGGGATGTTGTTAGGGTAAAGTAGATAAGTAGCAAAATCCAAGATATTTAGGAACAGAGGACAGAAAGAAAGAACAATACTGTATCAATCACCAAGTAATAAATGCTGTCTGTACTTCTGGTCTTTGATCTTCCATAAGTCAACTACATGCATTAACTAGTGTGTTGTCTTTTAACTTTCAATTCTATGCCTTACTATACATTAAGAATATTAATTATCAATACCGATGAGTATTAGTAAGCATTTTATTGTTTTGCTGCTCCTAACAGAGTTGTCCTGTGTAGCCAAGTGAACACACCTCTGTGACAAAGAATGAATGAGGATCAATGGCCAATTTTAATTTTGGAGAGATTGTCTAGCTCCCGGATGTCGACAGCGCAATTACCAAAGAGAGGCCAAGAGCTAAATGGTAAATGCACACAAAAATTGAACTACTTTTCAATCTTAGGGTGCGTTTACACAGCACCCCAAACTTGAAATAAGATACGCAATCTGTGCTACGCAAATTGCGTATCTTATCTCGAATCTATTTAGAAATAGCTTATTTTGAAATTTGGTGCATCTAGACAGCACCACATTTCAAAATAACATGCTATTTCAAGCCATCCCTTATCCCTCGAAATAATGGGCGGCTTGTGTAGACATGGGGTAGCTATTTCAGGATACCTTCAGTATCCCGAAATAGCCGTGCAGTGTAGACGTATCCTTAGAGCAGGGCTACTCAACACGTGGCCCGTGGACCACATGCGGCCCGTGGCCCATTTGTTTGCAGCTCATGGTGCAGTTTGGGTTTATGTGGGGCTCAACACACAGCTGGGAGCTGAAACAAAAAAGTAGTCAATATAACGGTCTTCTGTCGACATGTGTTTTAGTAGTTGTCATTGCTCATTAAAAGTGCTGTCATATGGGTGGAAGTCAGGTAAATGTTTCATTTTATTAATATCAGCAGAACTGACTAAATGGGGCCTGTGTGTTGTGTAGTCTTGCCTTAATCTTTGTATTCATGCCCATCAGTGTGAAAGAACCTATTTGCATGTATATGCAACCACACTTAAGTTGCTGCCCTCGGCATGTGCTGTGAGTATGATTTTGGCCCCCAGAGCTTCCAAAGTTGAGAAGCCCTGCCTTAGAGGCAAATCTACAAAGCCAAGTTAGAGAGACTAAACTAACCTTGTATAAATATATTTAATCATATCAATAATTCCTACAATAAACTGTAATGGGTTTTCAAGTTGCAGCCTGATGCAAAAGATTAAAAAAGCCAATTAATATATGGCAGCTTAGAAGTGCACTCAAAAGAAAGAGGAATGTTCACTGCAAAGTTGGTTAGAGGTGTGTATATTTTCCACAGCACAAATCCTATGATTCAGACAGTGCTGATGTTTTTGTTTGCTCATGTTCTCCATAAATCATAGAACCTATAGCAGTCGGTGATTTGTTACATAGCTGCACAGTTTTTGTGGTGTCAAATCACACAGCTATCCACAGCAACTGAGTTGCATTGCAAGGATATTGGAACAATGCCTGCAAACATTTGTACTTGTGAGTAACTGTAAACAAGTAGCCCCATCCAGGTCACTGAATCAATGAGAATTTGCTTGAATAAAGAAAAAAGAGTAAGGAACTCAGGATTTGGCCTAAATACATTTGTATGAAAACAAGAACTTTGACTGTTCCTCTGATTCTGTTATTTCACAAATCCTCTGTGACAACAAAGCTTGTTCCTATGGCAATTATAAGAATTGGGGATAGACTAACATCATGATATTTGGATCAGGAGTAAGTTTGGAATCTAAAAATTCCCTACAACTGGATCTGGGATGGAGAGTTCTAATTCAGACGCTCCTCTAATTATAATGTCACAGAGGGCACGTTTGCAGTGTAGCACTGTTTCAGGATATTTCTGGTATCCCGAAATAGCTATTCCGCGTCTTTTGAACAAGCCTGTTATTTCGAAATATAACAGGCTCGCTATTCTGATGTCCCTGAAAACCTCATTCCACGAGGATTAAGGGACATTTCAGAATAGTGGTTTATTTTGAAATTTGGCGCTGTGTAGACAGCACCAAATTACAAAAAAAACTATTCTGAAAATAACTCAAAATAAGCTATGCATTTGCATAGCTCAAATTGCGTAGCTTATTTCGAGCTAAGGGTGCAGTGTAGAGAGGTCGAGAGAGAGAACTGTCAGGCGGAAGGAGATGAGCTCTTAAATGTTCCTGTTTGTAAATATCCTGAACACCAGCACTTACAGGAACAGGAACAAAAAATAAATTACATGTGTGCAGAACTGTTTCTCATTTTCTAAGTTTCCCATGAAGCATTAACTGTTCTTCCAGAAATAAACCTAAAGAGGGATGTATGATTAATGCTCAATAAAGTAACAACGTTCTTGATTGTCTCACCTCTACAAATGTTTCAGATGAGTTATGAAATAGCTCAGTGTGCTGTACTGTCTGGCCCTATATCTAACAAGAGTTAAGTAGAGAAAAAGTTTAATTTTAATTTTTCCACAATAATGTGCTCATTAAAAGCTAAATAAGGAAACATATTTTAACACTAATTTTAAGATCACAGTTAAAGTATTATTATATTTAACAAAAAAATTGATTTACCTAACAGAAGATGTTAGACTGAATTTTTAAGGGACATATGTAGAGGCAAATCAGTCTAGACTAATATTTTCAAACTTGGGGGCTAAATCTTCAACTAGTGTATACATAAACTGATTGAGACCAGTTTAGGATCTGAGCCAGAATCGATACAGAAGCGCTTTAAGTGACTGGTCTGATTTTCAGATATCCTAAGAGCCCCTAGTTAAAATTAATATGCAAACTCAGCATTTTAGTAGCTATCAGCTACGCTGGTGCCCAAACATGTATTTAGGTGCTTAACTTTAGGAACCTGAGTTTGAAAATGTTGTCCCTAATGTTTAAGATTCCATTATGATTGTACAGCTGAAAAAGACACCTTTTCAAGTCAGAAACAGAGAGTGTATGGAAAATGGGCAAAGGGTGGAATTTGTCTGCCTTGAATGCTTCTGTTCTTTACTTTCTGAATATAAAAGATCAAGAGAATACTGGAGGACAGCACTGCTGCAGCGGCGATTTACCTGAATGAAGAATGCAGAACTAATCATGAAGGGTAGGCTTTCAAAAATTAGAAAATCAGTTTGAATTTACCAAAAGAATCCCTGAGCACACAGCTCTATGGTGCACAACCATACTAGCAACATTTCATTGAGCTACAATCACGCTAAATATTAATTGCATTAGATATGTAACCAACGTCTTAACAAGCCAGTTTTTGTTGAAGTGTTTAAAACAGTTCAGCTACGATTATTAAAAAAGACAAACAAAAGAAAAGCCCAACAACCCTTTGTGGTGAACATTTCAAATTCAGAAAAATTAAGGTTGAAAAAAGTTTAGCAGTAAAGCACCCATTTCATTTAGTTTATATGGAACTTTATGATGCAATGCAAGAGATATCAGGGTATTAGAGGGAAATGTGGGAGGTGACAGGCAATGTTTGTGCAGCTATCCTGCTAGGGAAGGAAAGCTTTAAGTTGCACTTGGGGGAGCTCATCTGAAAGAGGCAGTTTTGAGGATGTAGTACATCCCGGTTTCCCTTGGTGAGCTGGCCATGCCCCTCCTAGGCCAGCTCTGCCTACTGGCCAGGAAACATTGGCCAACTCCAGCTTTTCCTGCAAAGTCTGAGGTGTGTGTGCCTTCTGATGAACAATATCATGCCTGGAGAGAGATTCTCTGTCATCTGAGACAAGAGAGCCCCGCATTATAATGGTGACCAGCGTCTCTCAAGGGCGAAGCTCTCTACCCATTATTTAAAAACTACATGCTGTAGTTAAAAAAGGTAATGTTATTTAATAGAGGAATAGATTTAAATACTTTATTTGTATTTGCTTATTGTTCTTTGTTACTCTAATATGCCACAGTTTCCAGCACTGACAGAGCCTGCCCATGAGAGACTTGTCAGATATTAAAAATATTACAACCAGCTGACTTTTGCCTGGTCTTATGATGCCTGTTTTCTACACTTCTACTGTGGCCTCTTTTCAACATTGCCAGACTGTTTAATCCATCTTCAGCTTGGGTGTGGGCAGGCATATACCAGGCCCACTGTGGCACATAATTATTTTCTTTTTATTCCCAAAGGACAAGGCTTCTTATGGCAACTGGCAAAAATTAAAAAAAAAAGTAAAAGTAGTTTTAATCTGTTAAATTGTTGTTTGAGTTTAAAAAAAACAGTAAATTCCTAATGGATTCAGAAGCTTTTTGCTAAGCACTTAAGCACCCGCCCTACTGCATTGATTTATTTTATTGTTTTATTTAATGAAACGTCTGGATACAGATTAACCTTTTTTTAAATCATATTTACTGTGTCGCCTGCCTTGAAATAGGAATGAGTGCTTTGATAAATGGACTGAAAGGTTGTCTGGTAGCTTCTAACAGTCTAGTAGAGTCCTCAACTGAAATGCTATCTTGTTCAGTTCTGAAAGAATACTGCTTAGTGACTCACAAGAGATAATTCCCATTCCCACACTCTTTGCAATAGCTCGTTGGAGGTATCGGACCTCAATAGAACTACACACCAATTTGTATCACCCCATTATATTTTTACTCCTTTTCCAATGATAGAAAACCAGCCATTATCACAAAAACGCTGTTCTTTATGGAGATTGTAACCCTTAGACAGACACTAATTTGTCCTGATGTTAAAGTGTAATCTTTAAAATAGCATACTTCATGACTAAGATCATGTTTGTGATGAACTCCCAGGAATTTAACTGAACTAATTCCTCTTAATATTTCCAATCAACTAAAGAGCCAAATAATTCATGCCTGAAAGTCGGATAGGGAACCGGAGTACCAGCTTTTTTTTTTAAAGGAAACATTAACAACCGCTAGTTAAAAACCTGACTAATGCATTTAAAAAAAGATTGCTTATTATAATATAGACTTTAACTCGAATGCAGATCGGCAGTGTCTCAAAAGAACATTGGGATATGTACTTTTAACTCCAAACCTTTCCACTGAGATTGTAACTCATAAAACCACACGTAGGTTATATCTACACTGGGGGGAAAAAAAGTATGTTCTTCATTCAGGTTAAAATAACAGTAATAATATGCCTCAGAGGGGTAGTCAAGTTAGTCTATAACAGGAAAAACTTAAAAAACAACAAATAATCTAGTAGCACTTTAAAGACTAACAATCTACATGGTTTGTTAGTAATAATATGGTATCTTGAAATTCAGCTTGGGTTTGCAGCTGGAGTTAACGTCTATACAGCAATCTGAGATTGTACTTGAGCTGCTAATGCAAGTTAAAAGCCATGATCTGCTATTTTAACCAGAATTAACTAATGTAGTTTTGCTAAAGCGAGTTAAGGTCACACTTTTGTCCTGTGCAATGTAGACACACCCAAAGAGCAGACTATCAGCAGCACCGTACCCCTTCTAGACTTCATGGAGGCCTCTCCACTTGTCTAGGAATAAGGGAGGAGTAGAGGCCAAATGGCTGGGCTTGAATGCGTGTGTCTTGTACACACTTTGAAATGTGTGTGGCTGGAGGAGCGAAGAAGATAGCAGAACCTCAGGGCACCTTATCTTTTCCACAGATCCCTCCTCATTGCAGGTTCTGGGGCAGCCCCAGACAGGAACAACGCTGGTCAGCCTGGCTGCTGTGGAACTGTGTTGCCTGAAAGCAGGGGTGTGATGCCAGGAGCCAGAGCCAGCACAGAGACACAGCCTCTCCATAGGTTTGTCTACACAGCAAGGGGTATCCTGCAACTGCAAGACTCAGAGCTCAGGTTGGCGGACTTGGCTTGTGACACAGCTGTGCCAATGTTGTGGCTCAGGCTGGAGCTCGGTCTCTGAACCCTATGGTGCAAGGTGGGCTTTAGGGCCGGAGAGCCAGGCTGAGCAGCAGTATCTCTACATAATTATTTTTAGTGCCACAGAGCGAGCCCTGTCCACCTGGGCTCTGAGACTCACTAGGCCATCCTGTCCCTTCCTGAAGGTTATGCCATAGACAGGGGTGGGCAATAAATTTTAGTTGGGGGCCACTCCAAGATTTTGGAAAGTGGTCAAGGGCCACACTTCTCTATGGAGAGGGTGCGGGGCTTGGGACGGAGGCTGGGTGCAGAAGGAAGCTCGGGGTAGAGGACTGGGTCAGCAGTAGGGATGTAAGTGACTAATCGAGTAGTAAACTATCCAATAAGCAAAAGTTTATTGGATAATTGACTAGTCCCTTGACTAGTCCCTGATAGAGGCAGCAAGGGAGGGGGGGGGAGAGCAGGAGATGGTGCTGGGGGGATGCCAGTTTAAATGCCAGTTTCCCCCAGCACCATCTCCATGGGGGCAGGGAGTAGCAGGGACTGAGTGCGAGCTCACACCCGGTCCCAGATGCTGCGTGAGCCAGGAATCAGCTGGCCCAGCTTGTGCCAGGTCCTCCCGCTACCCTTTAGCCTTTTAAATGTAGTAAGAGCTTGCCAGGTTGAAACGCAGCGGGGGAGGAGGGACACAATGCGAGCCGGGACAGCTGATTCCTGGCTCATGCATGGTCTCTTCTATGCTCCAGCCTTTTCACACTTAAGGCTGGTGCACAGCAGTAGAACCGGCGTGAGCTGGGAATCAGCTGGCCCAGCTTGCCAAAGGTCCCATCTACCGCATGTTAGCCTTTTAAATGTATTAAGAGCCAATAGGCTCTTAATACATTTAAAAGGCAGAGCTGCAGTGAGGTTAGCTCCCAGGACCAGAAGCTAACCCCGCTGCGGCTCCCTGCTTATCAACGAATTGACTAGTCAATGGAAAATCCATTGACTAGTCAATTAGTTGAGTAAACGAAATTTAACATCCCTAGTCAGGAGAGGGTGTGGGGTCTGAGAGGGAGTTTGGGTGAAGTAGGGAGTTGTGACCTTGGGCAGGGGATGAGGGTGCTGGGTCTGGGAGGGAATAGGTGTGCAGGAATGAATTTTGACCTGTGGGAAGGGTGTGGCAGGGGGTGCAGGGTCTGGGAGACAATTGTGATCTAGGGCAGTGTGCAGCAGATTGGGTGGTGACCTAGGGCAGAAATGGGTGATGACCTGGAGCAGGGAGTTAAGAAGAGGCAGGGGCTGAGGTGCCAGAGGCAGGCTCTGGCTGGCAGTCACTCACCTTAGGCAGCGCCCAGCCAGCAGTCCAACAGGGTCCCGGAGGCAGGCTCCCTCCTGCAGCAGCCCCAGCCACATGGGTTCCCTCCATGTGCTGCTCAGGGCCGTGTCTCCCTGGGGGGAAGAGATTTCACGGACTCTCCCCTCCCCCGGCCAATCAGGTCCCATGGGCAGGGGAATGCGCAAAGTCTCTTGGCCCCTACCAGGGTCACGCGGTGCCCAGAGGGAACTGCCAGCTGCTCAAAACAGCTGGTGGCTCTGTCTACACACCGTGCATGTCTAGTGGGGAGTAAGAAACTTCACACGCTCTTCTGACTCAGCTACAATGATTGGCCTGGGGGCAGGGAAGTGTGCAAAATCTCCTCCCCACCTCCCTGCTACCAGGAGTGCACGGTGCATAGAAGGAACTGCCAGCCATTTTGAATGGCTCGCGGCTCCATCCATGCACAGTGCACCCTTGGCGGGGCCGTGGGAAGGAGCAGACTTCTTATACTACCCCACTCGCAAGCCAATCGGACCTGGGGGTGGGGGAGTGCACAAAGTGCCTCACCCCTGCCTTGCCCCACGGTGGGCTATGGGCCAGATCAAATGGCTTGGCTGCCCATCCCTGTCATAGAAGCTGGCTTTCTGCTGTTAATTGTCTTTATTGTTCCTCCAGTTCTAGCCAAAGCCTGAGGTTCTCTCTCAGGGAAAATCATCAGATCAGATGGACACCCAGAGAAGGGTGAAACTCTTGCATGAACTGGAGTTCAGATGCTGGATAAAGTGCCCTGAAAATTTAGCTCCTCAAAGGAAAAAACTCCACAAAGCTGCAACGTTAAAATAAACATTGCCTTTTTGTGTGACCACCCACAACTCCTATTGAAATCAATGAGAAACATAGCAAGGAAAATCTCTCTCAGGATTGGGGCTGGTTTGTTTCCTTCAACCTGTGTGAATGTCCCATTTGCCTTATGATTGCACAGTGGAGTACAGTTCAAAAGATAGCCAGGTAAGCTATCAGTGTTTTGAGCTGGTACACCCTATATTTGTAATGGCGAATGTCACTAATACTGGCAATATCTGACCTACAGGTAACAGGAAACTTTAAGTATCAGAGGGGTAGACGTGTTAATCTGAATCTGCAAAAGCGGCGAGGAGTCCTGTGGCGCTCCTGTTAGTCTATAAGGTGCCACAGGACTCCTCGCCGCTTCTGAGGAAACTTTAACTGCACCCACTAAGTGTTATTGCAAGGGCATTCAACAATACACAGGAGGTGCCATCTCACACTGTGTTTTAAAGATGCTGTTATCTGAAAAATAAAACGGGCAAAATACCGAGTGCCTTATTCAGTGTTTACTTGCTCCTTAATTATGGAGACAAACCTTCAGTGACTGCATATACGCAGAGGGGACATCACGATTTCCCCCACAACAAGCTCAGAGTGAACTGTGATTCTCTGCTGACAGGGAGAGAAAGACAGCACCTAATGCGTCACTGTACTTTGGTTACGCAACTAGTGTACATTCTCCCTAATAAATCCTGTCCCAGCTGGTGCTTTCCTCAGCCCCACTCATACCTGGAGAGGAAGAGGAAACTCAGATAAACAACTATTGCTTCATGAAGGCTGCATGAGACTAGGTGGAGAATGAAAGTCCCAGTGGAGAATGAATGTCCTTTGTGGGAAATCCCCTGGCCAGGTATCAATGGAATTTTCCTTTATTTAGTGGTTTGTTGCTATTTATAGAGATTTAAAATGTATCATTTGTATAATAGTGTAGGTCAGAGAGTCCTTAATACTTTGCACTTACTATATATAGCACCTTTCACCCCAGGATCTCAATCCACTTCATAGACAATTAATGCGACTTCCCAGCATTCCTGAGACAGCAGTATTAATGGGGGGGGCGTGGAGGGGGAGGGAGGGGATGAAACAACATGTGTAGTGGGGATGCTGAGAACCACTGAATCAAACTGTAAATACTATATTTAATAGA
The DNA here is from genome assembly GCA_032595735.1 of Pelochelys cantorii. Classification (NCBI taxonomy): domain Eukaryota; kingdom Metazoa; phylum Chordata; order Testudines; family Trionychidae; genus Pelochelys; species Pelochelys cantorii. The sequence continues at coordinate 51,288,944 of CM064334.1, forward strand.
AACCACTTCAAGCCAGGGGATACTTGGCAGCACCCCCAGCATACCTAATTCCAGCCGCTATGAGTATTGCTATAACTATTTGTCTCAAAATCCTTTTCAAATGCCTTCTCTTCACAACTCCAGAACCCTAATTGACCACTCCCAAGCCCCCTATCTCCCCCGTTTCCATAGGCAACTCATGGTAGCACCCAGGAGGTGTACTACCCCGTGTCTCTGCCAAAATGTTAATTGCTAAATGGGGCGCTCCTTCAGGATCTTTCCCTGTTCCTCTGTGTGGCCCTCCCTGCATCCCCAACCCCTCGTGGGCACTAGTCTCCTATGCCCCTTTCTGTTAGGGAAACAGGAATAGGAATAGCTGTGTATTCTCCTGCTCCCCCCCACTCCCCCCACTTCATTTCTTTATTGTCATCACTATCTCTCCATATCTGACACTTACATTCTTTATATGTTTCCATACCATTTTCAATTATTCATCTGCTCTTGTCCTCTGTTTTCTTCCATCTCCCTCTCTCTTTCTCTGACGTAGCTCTTTCCATTCTCCGCTCTCCCCACCAAACATGCCTGCCCCTCAGTGTTCTGGCTGTTTTCTTCTAAGTCTCCTGGATCCTAGTCTTCACCAGGATGCTATGATTACACACCGGGATGTGCAATATGTGCACTTGTTTGACAAGGTCACATGGCAAGTAAGTGATACGGTCATAAACAAAACCCAGGAGTTCTGTATAAAAGTTTTATATTGTAATCACTATATCATATCTTACACCACTGACTTACAAACACTGAGATTTTAAATCCCACCAACACAAAATTAAAGCATTTTTTATTTCACTGAAATTTTAAAAATTTCATTTAAGAAAATCTATTAGACTGTGTTGAGCCAAAAAGCCATCTTAGCAAAATCTGTGTCCGCTACACTTTAGCCACTTCATTACAGTTTAAGTCAATATTCAAGGAGTTAATATAAAGGTCATTGTAATCTCTCCTCTTCTCTCCACCAGGAAGTCTAGACACATGGGGAAAAAATGAACTGTTTAATAATCTCCTGCCCAGTCACATGAAGAGAAGGCCAGCAGGGGAGGAAAGGACAAACACACACAAATCTGCTTGTGATCTGAAGGAAATCCTCTACCCAACTGTATTAGGCCATTCTGATAAGAAGCTGGGATTTTATCAACATGGTGGGCCTCAGACTAATAGGTTTTTCTAAATCAGAAGAGTAACAAAACTGGATACTTTGAGGTTGGATGAAATGTTGTACCTTTCAAGTCTGATAGTCATTTCAAAAATGTACTTAAAAGGAAACAGAGGAAAATCACCTTAAAAACAATATTTAAAAAAAACAAGCTAAAATTCTGGCTTATATAATAGAGAAAGGAATTTAATAGTGAATTATTAGATCTTCAGTATATCCAGTTACAATGGGATACCCTCACTAATTATGTGCTTTGGTGAACCCATATAACACAGTTCAGAACTTAGCAGCAATCTGATTTACATTCTCCTTTCATCCTCTCCCTCCTTAAACACCTCTGCTCCCCCGTTTGCTCGAAACCTAAGGAAACCAGAGCTACACAATTATCTCTCAAGGTACTGTCCTTCAGTTTAGATTCTCAGTGGTCTCACCTTGGGAGCATAAGAAGTGGAGTCTCCTTCTAAGGCAAAGAGATGGGATATGGCATGTGGGAGGAGTCTTGCAGGGAAAAATCCTGCAATTAGCTGTGTAGTAAGCTCAGCCTGAAGTCTATAGGAAATGCTCAGGAAAGAGATGAATTTTGGACACAGAGTCAGGCCTTGTCTATACTACTTTGTGTTAGAAATTTAACACATACCATGTTCAATACCATTTGCTTTTACTGCGGATGAGGACTGTCATGTTTAAACATGCTTGCTGGTTGGGGGGAAACATTTATCATTTATGTTTTATATGCTCCCAGAGAGCAAGGTAGTTGCAACTTGTAAATCTAAAGAGACAAACATTTAAAAAGCCACTAAACTCTTCATACTTCAGTTTCTCTTATATACAATCGGAATAAATCTTATCTCTCTTACACAGAGAAACTAGGAGGCTTAATTCATTCATAGTTCCTTGAGACATTTAGATAGATAGTATTGCAGATGTACATGGCATTATATATCAGATATCCCAATACATGGCTTTATGTCACATAAGGGTAACTTGCAATCAATCACAGAATGAAAACTACTGCATCTGACAGAATTTTCAAAGCAAAGCGTTTTCACTGATATCAATGAGTCAGCTGCAGATTATTAGTCTTAGTCCAGTTTTAGAGGTCCATGCCTGTATCATGACTCTCACTTGGAATTCGAATGGCCATTCCCAAGAGGAGTTCCCAAGGGGAGTTGATAGAGTTTTCGGTGAATGTTATTATTCATTATCTACTTATATACAACACAGACATTATACTGTTTTCACCTGCATTCTCATGCACAGGTGGAGTTCTGGCCAAGTATTGGGGAGTAAAACCAGGATTTCGGTGACAGATGGGCTAACGAGAAACTTCCCACTCGCTCAATCCAAGACGTACCTGAGTAAAATTATGTCAGGCCATGAGCAAAGGAACCTTGCTCCTCACAAAAACTTAGCAACTAATTTACTCAGAGAGCCTTCCTTTCATCTCTGCCAGTCTGTAGGAAAGGCTGGAAGGCAAGCTGAAGTAAACATTACACAGGAGGCTCAGCACTGCTGGCTCTAAAGTAAACTCTTCCACTTCCTATTTACATTTCAGGATCTTAAACTTTGTGGTTTTCTAGTTCTGCAAGTGCTTGGGATTTGGGAGACAGCCTGCATGAGATCTCCAAGCCTCACCAATATCTTGCTAACCTTTATTAATAAAATTAAGTGGGCTCAAAACCAATCTTTTTATACATCCATCTAGTGAAAATATTCCACTTCTCCAAAAAATAAATCAGACAAATTAACGCCAACCCAGGATCTTCTTGCCAAGCGAGAGGGGGAAAGTTTCAAGAAAGAAACTAAATAAGAGAAATACTTGAGGAGTTGTGCTCTCCCCACCCCCCCAAGTATGTAAAAATGTAACCCCTGTAAGGCCATGTGCTGAACAGAAATAGTACCATGGCATCCAAATATGCTCTGTGACCTTTTCCAGCTGCAGTGCCTGAGTCATGGGTACAGCTAGGATGGGCAACCTCTGACAGGGTGGTAAAATAAATGTGGTTTTCATTTCATGCAGCCCTCCCTGAATGTAAAATGTCTTCATTAGCTGGGAAGTCATCATTGTGACTGCTGCCAAATGCAATATATAAAGCAGCAAAACTGAACAGAATGAGGACAGAGTAAGGGAGAGGTTCCTGTGCTACTGATTTATTTCCCTCACTCAAAAGACACTAGATTTGTGATTCATATTCAGAGGAGAGGCCTTTTAGCAGAGAAGAATATTAAAAAGCAGGGAGGGCAGAGGTTTATTGGGTGGATGCTCTCAGTTTCACAGCTCCTTTCAAAACTTTTCCAAGCTGCTTTGGTTTCAATAGTTTTGCTTTTGTTTTTACTTTTTACTGCACTCACCCGTTCCTTCCCCTCCCCATCTCAGCACCTCTCCTCTGGTTAGGAGGACAAATTGTTGCCTATGCTAAATGCTGGACCCCAGCCAGCTGGCATCCAGATTCATGGGCCAAGGTTTCAAGCCCCGTCCCCTCAAAGACTGCACGTTCCATCGTGGTAATATGAGAGCAGCAGCGACTGAAGAGTGAAAGGTTGAAATCTGGCGCACAGTCCATAGATCTACTTGCCAGAAAGGAATTGCCTAGTGCCACCCGGCTAGATTAATTAGAGCTGGCAAGTTGAGCATAATGCTCTTTGATTCCTGCAAGTTTTCTTCTTGGAGACAGTTTCAAACAGCTGAGGAGTCCCTCTGTAGTAACTATTCAAAAGTCTGCTGCTTTAACAACGTGGCATGTTCTAAAGAGGAGACTCTCGTACCAGAGCCAAAATACACTGAATCCACTTGCTGGTCTGGCTCCCACTGAGATTACAGAGATCAGGCTACAAGAACACTTTGAGCCAGCGTGTCTCTGCAGTCTCCACCCCAGGATGTACTGCAAAGGACACGTACTGTGCATGTTGTGGGGCTGGAAATGTGCTTTCGACTCTATTTATGTGAACAAAGCTGGCAGCCTGAGTGGATATTGTGGAGCAAAGAAACTCTATTGTGTTTCACAGAGAATCAGATGAACAAATTTAGAATAAGCTAATTACACTGACGTTCCTTTAACGGCAGAAGACAAAGAATTGCCCTGCTTGGTAAAAATAAGCATAGTAAATTATTTTAAAATAGCACATAGTAAATGATAGGACAGCAAATGAAAGGCTTTAGACATCTCCCATTTGACTATGTATATAGCTGCTCAGTGACATCTCAAGAGAAACTGACTCCTATCCCTGATGGGAGACAGTCTCATAAGAGAGAGAAGAATAATCCCCCAAGAGATACATTATTGCAGACTATTCAGGATTACAGTAGCCAAATTATCAAAGTCAGGCTGTATACTGCGCACACATACTACCCCACAAAACAGGTTCATTTGTGTTTGTGCAAGTCAGGTGACTTGGTACCTAACTACCGACTTGTATGTGTACCATTTACTTATTTAAGATAGAGGAATCAAAACTTACACAGGAGTAACAGACTGGCAAAAAGAGAGAGGAAAAAAACCCATCCAAGCCAGAGAGGAAACTTCTTGACCACCACAAATCAGAAGCACTGTCTCCTGAAGAGCCAACACCATGGGGGACAGGAAGTGACAGAAGCTTCATGAGGGTCCAGTTATTTAATGTAGGGAAATTAAGGAAAACCTGAATCGAAAGGGTCACCATACGTTGTGTATTCCAGATTCAACCTGCTAGAAAATTCAAACCACTCCCAACCCACATTAAGATGAATTAGAGGCCAGAAAATGCCTCCTAATAAAAATATCCCTGGAAACTCTCTTTAGTTGTGAATTCCCAAAGATGTTAGGACAAGGATGACAAGTGGAAAGCACAGTGGAAAAGCTGTTGGGAAACAGGAAAAACAGTACACTGCCTTCTGGCTAAACTTAGCTCACAACAAAAGGTAGAAATCTACTGCTATTCTCTGCACTGATTAGGCCTCAATTGGAGTATTGCGTCCACTTCTGGGCACCACGTTTCAAGTAAGATATGGAGAAATTGGAGAAGGTCCAGAGAAGAGCAACAAGAATGATTAAAGGTCTAGAAAACATGACTTATGAAGGAAGACTGAAGGAATTGGACTTGTTTAATTTAGAAAAGAGAAGACTGAGCGGGGACATGATAGTGGTTTTCAAGTATCTAAAAGGGCGTTACAAGGAAGAGGGAGAAAAATTGTTCTTCTTGGCCTCTGAGGATAGGACAAGAAGCAATAGGCTTACATTGCAGCAAGGGAGGTTTAGGTTGGATACTAGGAAAAAATTCCTGTCATGATGGTTAAATACTGGAATAATTGCCTAGGGAGGTTGTGGAATCTCCATCTATGGAGATATTTAAGAGCAGGTTAGACAGACACTTGTCAGGGATGATCTAGACAGTGCTTGGTCCTGCCGTGAGGACTGGGGACTGGACTTGATGACCTCTTGAGGTCCCTTCCAGTTCTATGATTCTATGAAATAGCCTATACATATTTTATGAATAGGGGTGTTTTATAAGGATGTTAAGTATCAGGTAATTGACTAATAGACTAGTCGATGCATTTTGCATCGACTATTCAATTAGTCAATAGGACGCCTCCGCCTTTGAAGTGTAGCAACAGTCCTAGGGCTGTTGCTACACTTCAAAGGCAAAAGCACCGCATGGAGCCTGGGGTCAGCTGGGGACTCCTCTGCTGACCCCAGGCTCTGTGTGATGCTGTCGCTTTCAAACGCCTCAGTAGCGTTTCAAAGCACCAGTGCCACACGGTGCCCAGGGTCATCTGGGGAGTCCTCAGCTGATCCTAGGCTCCACACAGTGTTCTGCTTTGAAATGCCACGAGGAGGCCGATGCCAGGCTCCCCAGCTGATTCTGGGCTCCACATGGCACTGCCGCTTTGAAATGCCACGTGCAGCCTAGGGACACCCCAGCTGGCTGTGGGCTGTACGCGGTTTTTCAAAGTGGCAGCGCCACATGGAGCCCAGGGTCTGGCCCCAGGCTTCAAGCGGCACTGCCGCTTTGAAGTACCCTGTTTCCCCCCCTTGTTGCCTCTATCTGATAGAAGCAGCAAGGGGGGGAAGCAACTAGGAGACTATCTGATAAGCATTTGCTTATCAGATAGTCAACTAGTCCTTCACATCCCTAGTGTTTTATGCAAATATCTCAAGACCTTCATTTAATATGTCTATATGGTGCATATTCTGTATTAATGAAACCTCTGGCCATGTGCAAACATCGTTAAAAACAATAGTGAACAGTTTTAAAGATGTCAAGTTTATAGCATCTTTTCTCTGTATAGCTTTTGAATAAATGTGTCTGACTATCCATAACACAACCAGTTTTCCCCAGTAAATCATATTGAAAAAAGGCAGCATTATTATTTTTATAGCACTGGTGACAGAGGTCCCAGGTGGGACTAGGATCCCATTGTGTTGACACTGTAGAAACAGATCTGAAGGTGTGGTCTCTATCCCAAATAGTTTACCATCTAAGAAACATTTTTTACTTCCTGGAAAAGGTTGTTTTTCATGTTTTCTTTGAATAAATTTGGTGCTTGTGAAAAATGTCAGTTTGACAGCTCTGGTGACTGCATTACTGTTATCCACTGGACTGAAGCAGCAGCTGTTCAAGCCTCTTCACACAGCTCTGCTGTGAAAACCATTGGAAATATGTTATTTATTTTGACGACTATCTTGTGTGTCTCTATTTACTTGATTAGCTTTGCACTGATGGCCACCAAGGATCAAAGAGTTAATTTCGTCCTGGTTTTACATGTCTACAGAAAAGCAGACACTGGCCTTAGATAACCCCAGTCACCAGCACTTAAGGCTTTGGTTCTCAAGTGGTGGTCCATGGACCACTAGGGGTCCATGGTGATTTTTTCGGTGGTCCACAGGAACATTGTCCAAAGTCCACAAAAATTTTTTGATTGGCCTGGTGGTCTGTGGACTGAAACGAGTTGAGAACCACTTAATTAAGAGGGCAACTATGCCTGACAATGTTGGGGCTTCAGGGGGAATGACTGCCACAGAGGACTTTTGGAACTGTTCAAAAGCTGAGCTCCAGAAGTCAAAGGGGAAGAGACCGTGTCCGGAGGAAGCCAGCTATATTCCATTCCCATCTTTGGGTAGTCCTTTTGTTGTTTTAAACCTTTTCTGACTGACTGCTATGTTCCTACAAATAAATAAACAGTATTTTGATTTGAAGAAGCTTTCCTGAGATGCTGCAGTTGCTGAAGGGAAGTCTCTTGTGGTAGCCTGGAGACCTTGTCTGAAAGTGGGTGATTTGTGGGAACCTGCCCAAAGAGCCGTGCAGGTGCTGTGTCTATCACTTAAAATGGGTGGTGAGCCAATCAGAAGCCATAAAGCAGCTGCCTATCAGACCTTGCAGGAGTACCTTCTGTTCACAGTGGGTAAGTGAAGTACTAGGTAGTTATATCTGCTGCTGGGTGGCAACATGGAGGTGTCTCTACTTAGCAGTTCAAGTTCAAGACCTGCTGGTCCTTACAGGTAGCCAAAGAGGACAGAGACAGATGAAAAAAATGCAGTTAATCCTGTAATTGTAGCACGAAGCAACAAGTAGCAACCCTGACATGACGAAACCAGCTCTGAAAAAGAGAACTCATTTGCCATACAGACTGAGAATGGGCTTCTGATTAGACTACTTTCAGAGTAGGCGGCTTGCGTGATGTGGATAATTGGTCAGACCGACCAAAATCTTTGTTTACAAAGGCCACAGACCAGACTTTAAATGATAGGGACTATTGGTGATTACTCACCTAGAACTGGGTTCAAACTAATACACTAATTAGTTATGAAATTCTCTTTGGCCCGTGGCTCCAGCCATCCAAGCCTCTCAGTGGAAACAGTCTTACAAAGTGTCCTGGGAGTCTGAATGCCTAAGAAAGGCAGTGGTTAATTAAAAAAAAACAAAACCTAATTTGAAAAAAAAATGGGAATTTTACCACTATTAGAGCCACCAGGAAAAAGTATATTCAAAACTTGTAACTTGTAAAGTATCAAAGGTGTGATTAGCAAAGTCTTTTGTTCAAATTCTTTATACTCCTTGCAGTAATGAAAACTGGGTCATGGAGCTTCTTTGTAAGTTTAAAGTAAATGCTCTTCTCAAGCAATTTCTAATTCTGTGACACCAGGAGCCTTCAGCCTTGATAATGGCAATATTATATCCATACACATATATCACCAAGAGCACTCATACCAGTGCCAAAAGAAAAACTAACAATCCTGCAGATGATTCTGAACTGTTTCATGCAAGAGACCTGAAAGAAATCCACTGCCCAGTCGCCACACTTTAACCCTGGTTTCTGTTTTCTGAATTCCTCCTGACAGTTGGCTCTTTAGTTCACCAGAACCACAACAAAGAACAGTACTGAGTTTCCACACACACCATTTTCTCTCTCTCTCTCTTCTCTGATCATCTCACAAAGGTATTATTGTTTCTGGCTCACTGGGACTCCATGCACCTGAGGCAGATCAAAGGCACTTTATAATGCCAGCCTGACCACACAGGTCTCTCTCCCACTGCATTAAATTAAACCCGATGATTAATCTCTATTGCCCTGAGGGTCCCTCAGTACAAAGAAGCAAGAGAGAGAAAAAATATATTTCTAACAAAACATGAGTATAATAAACTTTCATTTTATAGCACTAATTTAAAAAAGGTACAGCTAATTTCAACCAACTGCAGCTGCATATACGTCTCATTAAAAACACACACACAGTTGCCCTATGTCTTTTATATTTACTTAGTAAGCAGATAAAGATCACTTAAACCAAAGGCCTTCCATAGATTTGTTCCAGAACAGTTTTGAATTTGCTCGTTGTCTGTTGATTGGAATTTGTGGTGCCTTTAAAAATGAACAAACGAACACACACACACTAGCAAACCCCTAAAACCACCCCCCTCCAAAAAAAAAAAAAAAAAATGGGAGAAGGGGGAAAATACTTAATAAATGCTAAGTTGTTACACTTAAATGAAAAAAAAAAAACCCAACAGTTTAAATTTCTCTAAGAACCACTGAAAATGCCTCTCTCCTAGTTGGGGCTCAAACCATTAAGAGTCTTAAACTGCTATCTCACTTTCCTCGAGGCGTATAGGAGGGACTATACAGAGAGTGTACTCACAGAGTGAGGTACTAATCAATGCCAAATATGGCTTGTCGGCACTAAAAAATTCTCCTGCTTTAAAGATATTGCTATGACAAACTCCCTCCCTGTACCCCACCTCTGGTGTGGATGTAGTTATAGCAGTATACAAATTTGGGAAGCAAAAGAAGCTTTATTTTGGGACTTTGATATCAATGTAACAATCTCTAAAGACTTATACCTATATAACTATAGCAGTAAATAAAAAAACAACACAAAACAACACCCTGGCCAACACACTCATCTCAGAATAGCTTTTCAGGTGTAGACCAGGGCTAAGGATGGTAGAATTTTAGGCCTAAAATCCTGATTTAATGAGAAGTTTAAACATATGCTTAAGTACATAATTAAATCCCACTGACTTCAAGTATAAGCTTAATGCTTTGGCTTCATAGGAACAGGATTAGTGATATGCTGAAAATTAAGCTCATACTTAAGTCCTTTGCTGTACTGTGGCATGTCTGGCAAGGTCATTGAGTTATTAACATGGCCTCTACCCATGAATACACAGTATGACGACAAGATACAGTCACTTCTATTAAGTTTAGTAAAGACGTAATTTAAGTAGCTCCCTCTTTTCACAATCTGAGATGCCTTTCCTTGAGAGCAAAACCTCTACCCACTCCCACCCCAATTTGCTCACTTGGGAAAAATCCAAGTTATAATCAGTCTAAATTTAAGAGCATAATGAGTTTTAAATAAAAAAATACGGCAGAAAAGGGTACTTATCTAAATGGAATGCTTTCAGACTCATACATTTTAATTAGGTATAAATTTCCAAAGCAGACACTAAATTTTAATTGCAAGCCAAGGAAAAGCTTTTTCATTAATTCACTGGGAAAAATTAACAAAGCAAAAATTGCTTATCAGGGTTTTTTTCAAGTCATCAGACTTATCATAATTCTATATAGATCACTGCAGCTCTCAGAGGGAGATGGATTTATATTGATTGAGTGATGAGGTGGGGGAGAAGGGCTGCTGGAGAACACACACTACTTCTCTGAAGACGCTACTCAGGAACACATTAGTGACATGTTTGTCATGGATAACTCAAATTCAGAGTCTTCGGCTCCGATTTCACGCTGCTCTCTTTAAGCTTCTGTAGCATCGTGTTCAACTTTGCTTCTGCACTTCATGTCAGTTTTTTTCTTCCAGTATTGATTTCCACTACTATGAAAGCTCCTGGTTGCTAGCAAATGCATAATGTGTGATTAATATCTGAAGGGAGGAATAAAAACACACACACACTATGGTAACAAAAAAGAGGGTGCAATGGGAAAAAAAAGTGTAATTTCTCAACAGAGACATTAGCTATTATACAAAACTGGCATCATGACTATGTTTCCAACCTACCCCCATGTGACAGGAAGATGTTCCACAGATCATAGCTAGTCGGGATGTAATTGGCTGATTTTCACAGGGCAAGTTATGTCCTTTCACATCTGCTCCAATCACTCCTTTAAAAAAAAAAAGAACAATTTACCTTAAAAAATAACCCAATCTTCCATAAAACAGAGTTCTTTAGCATTTAAATTGTTGCAAAGGATCCCATTCTATACATAGGTCAGACCTGTTTCACCATCAGAAAGTCTATTCCAAGCTGGTGTCTGTGGATATTGTTTCATTGACAAGATAAGGATGCACTCTTATTTCCATACATAGGGCATTACACATTTATGCTACTCTATACACAATATTATTTTGTTTATATTTCAGCAGCGCCTGAAGACCTCAACAGTAATCCTGGCCCCATTGTACCAGGCATCAAACTAATGAGTAGAAAAAGAGAGCCCCGTACTGATGAGTTTACAGTTAAAACAGCCTAAATAGAGAAAAGTTGTGGGGGGAGGAAATATTAGGAAAAGCAGCAATGGGCTTAAACTTCAGCAAGGGAGGTTTAGGTTGGACATTAGGAAAAACTTCCTAACCGTCAGGGTGGTTAAACATGGGAATAAATTGCCTAGGGAGGTTGTAGAATCTCCATTGCTGGAGATATTTAAGAGCAGGTTAGACAGACATCTATCAGGAATTATCTAGATGGTGCTTGGTCCTGCCGTGAGGGTAGGGGACTGGACTTGATGATCTCTCAAAGTCCCTTCCAGTTCTAGTGTTCTGTGCTTCTAAGATTCCCATTATCCCTGTTTTACAGATGAAGAGCTGAATTGCAAAGAGACTAAGGGCACGTCTACACTGCTGGGCTAAACTTGAAATAAGCTACGCAACTTGAGCTACACTAATTGAGTAGCATAAGTTAAAATAGCTTATTTTGACTTTTGGCACTGCCTACACAGCAGTTATTTTGAGACAGAGCACTTTTCCCCTGACTTCCCTTACTTCTCATACAATGAGGGTTACAGGAGTCAGAGTAAGCAGTCCTCCATCTCAACATTATTTTGACATTATGTCGAAGTAATTGCTTGTGTATAGACTTGGACTATGTTATTTCGGAGTAACGTCAGTTATTCCGAAATAATGCTGCTGTGTGGACATAGGCTAAGAGACTTGCTTAAGGTCATACAGGAAGCCTGTGAAAGGGCTGGGAATTGTCCCTTAATCTCCTGAAGAGCAGAGACGTGCCTTAATGTTTTCTTGCTTTGTCCCCCACTGTAGCATCTACTGTCTGACCACTATGCAGGGCGTGTGTGTGTGTGTACCTCCAAACAGCACTGGTCAATCTAACTAGGTGCCAATCTGCATCTTAGGTACCTAACTACCTTCAAGAACTGACCCTAAATCATTTTATGTACACAGCGTAAATGCAGAATCCCATTTGAATCAAGAAACATATATGTCAGTAGACTAGACTGAGATTATGTATGCTATTCTGCACATACATGGGATTCATTTATTGGTAAGGATAAACGGACTCCTTAAAGTGTTGATGCTATCTATCATGCTTGATTTTATTTTATTTTTTTTATACACAGACAGAGACATGCTCCACTACAGGTTAAAGATTTTGCATAGTTTAATCTAGCAGGTAATGTCCTGAATGAAGAAATACCATGGTTAGATCCACTACAGGTCATTCAAAATACTATTCACCCACTACAGAATACAAATCTACTCAGGTGTGAATTGTCAATGCAACTGGTAGAGAGAAATTTTTTGTATGTTTCCCGTAATGTTACTAAGTCTCATAGTTCAAGAAATGTTAATCATTAAGGAAACCTGCATCACTTCAGGAGAAATATTGGCCCTGTTGATGTCACTAGGAATTTTCCCATTGATTTCAGTGGGACCAGAATTTGACCCGTAGTGTTTATGTCAACTTTAGTCAGTGAAAGTCCTATTTGTGATTGACTGAAACAAGATAGTATTAAATGATAATGAATAAGCTACATTAACTACAACATGGAATTATAAATGGATGTCAAGTTATTTAATTCAGTTCTTAGGACAAGTTAAGTACTATTAAGAATAGTTTTGATGTTTATTTTTGTCAGAATCTGTAGTATACTGGGATAGCCTCATGGGCCTCATCCTGTATACACACGCTGTTCCTCTCAACAAGTCAGTGCCTGGGGAAAATGCCCCAAACACGTGATATCACATTTTTAATACATGGCAACTCTTCATTAACAAGAGCAGTTAATTATTCTCAGTATTTCTTGATTTTTATTTATCATGTTGGTGCAGATGCTTTCTCTCTTCTCCCTGCATTTTCTGCACAATTTCTTTTGTGAAAGTTCCCAAAGGACAAACTTAAAACAGCAAACTTTAGTACCATACAAAACCCTCAGACAGTATCAAAGGGTAGGAAACACTTAGCAGTCTAATTTCAGGTATTTTGCACAGGAAGAAAGTATTTAAAATACTGTACAATGAGAGATATACAATGCTGTGCCTGTTTTAATGGAGCAGGTAGTTTATTCCAGCTTTTTGAGGTCACAGCCTGAAGAACTAGACCTCCCACACTCAGCTTTAACTCTAGACAGTTTAAATTAATAGACTAGGTCGAATGAAGGGCATATATCTATTCAGCTTCCAGTTTTCAGTTTTTCAGTAACAGATTTCAGATGCACTAGCTTGGAAGCTACTCAAGACCGCTGCAGCAGTAAATATCAAATAACTCTTCATCTCCTCCCTACCCTTCTCACGGACTTCAAAGCTGTCATACATTCCAGGACTCACAACACCCAAAACTATTTTATACCTAGCCAAATGCAGAAATGGATTGTGTGTCAAAATTTACTAGCTAGAAAAAACTAAACGTCCACCCTGTCACCCTGGCTCAGTCTACAGACTGAGAAAGGGCTGTTTTTACTGTTCCATCTTTGTGGACCATTTTTGATACACTCAGAAGAATAAATTTCAGTGGAACAATTATGATATCCTACAGAAATTAATGTACAACTGGGTAACCTATAATATGCAGGTATTTTGGGGCATATCTTCTATATACACTGTTTCCCCATGCACTGCTGTTCCTCTCAACAAGTCAGTGCATGGGGAAAATGCCCCAAATACGTGACATCATATTTTTAATACATGGCAATTTTTCATTAACCAGAGCAGTTAATTATTCTCATTATTTCTTGATTTACATTTATTATGTTGGTGCAGATGCTTTCTCTCTTCTCCCAGCATTTTCTTTCCTCTGTATATTCTTCAATATTTTTGTACTTTTAAAATAAGAGCTGTATGTTTTAATAGTTTCTTCTGCATTTTCATTAGAATTTATTTTCAGGGGAAACCCTCTACCTCCCCCGCCCCCTTAGTTTCTTATTTCCTATACTCTCCTTCCACCACTATTTTTCCTGTACTTTATGAGTAAAGAATATGTGGAAGGGAGGCAGGAGTCACCCTACCAGCCATGAAGAAAGGAGCAGCTCGACATTACAGAGACAGCTCTCTTCTCTGATTACCTTCTCACATGCACTCCTATACCCTCCCTTTCTTCCCCATTCTTCCCTCTGCACTCTCTCTTCAATCCACATTTTTCTTATTCCATCTTCTTCTCTACCAGCCCCAATATTTGGCAACCACAGTAAATTTATATCTCATAAATGCTCTCCTCTTACAATCTCCTTTGAACTCTCCTCAATGGGCACTGAATTTGTCCCAGTGTTGTAATTACTCTCCTTGCTACTACCACACATCAACTTCTATCACAGAGAGACAACCCTTTTTCAAGCCATCATATTTTGTAACATGTGTAACAGGGCTTTATAGCACTAACATAAAGGGACATCCACGTGACTGGCTTCCCTGCACAAACAATCAAACACCACCCACTAGATTTCCCTGTTTCTGTTAAACGTATAGAGCCCTAACAGGGAATCTGTGATCGGTAGAGCTCCTTTATGGGACTATGGGGGCACTGTGGAAAATGGTGTCTGAACAGAGAATTCTAAGATATGAAAAGTTAGCTCCCATTCTCATTTATTCACTGATATGCCAGTTGCTGGCAGTGAAGATAACAAGAGCTGTGCATTTCTCTGAATATGAATTAACCCTGTCATCAGTACAATTTTCCCCCACAATTTTTCAGCTTTCAGTATAATTTTTCCCCACACATAATCGATATCTTGCTGGGCCTTTACTGAAGTTTTGTTAAGATTCAAACTACAAACCATAAAGAGTTTGAGTACAGCAAATTATTCTCCATGTTTAAATAAATGCTTTAGTTTAGGATATACAATATGAAGAGATGATGAAGAGAAGGAGAAATTTACTGGTTAAATGTTCATGATTTAATTCTTACAAAGGCCTTCGGAGATACATATTTACACATAAAATCAAAGTGTGTATTTTATGTCCAAAAAGAAAGGATATTTTGTTACCTGTCTATATTCAGAGAATAGTATACATTTTAATCAACCTAAGCAAATGTAATGTAAAAATCAAGATTACAGACCTGAATTTGAAAAGTGGTCTCTAATTTTCCTGGCACAATTTTGCTTATATTTAGGGCCAAATTTTCAAACCACCCTTACCTGCTCCTCCATTTTCAAAAGCACAAGGACAAGGAACCATTTACACATAATTTTAACATGTCTCACTGAGCCAGCTAAAGCACTGATTTCCATCACCTGAGATATTTAAATGACTTAAGTTATAGGTGCTAATAATTGTGGGGACAAAAAAATGCTGACAACTGAAGCTTGCAAAAATAAATCTGTCCTTCGCAGTAACAGAAGATAAAAGCATGTGTGTTTACATGAAAATTAGGTCCAGCAGCGCAGAGGGGAAAGGGTGGCAGGATCCCATACATGTGGGCAGGGAGCGAAAGCCATACAGAGGCAGCAGTGCCAGGGGCGGGGGTCTGCGTATAACCATGTAATTAAAAAAAAATTATGAAGATTCATAAATTTTAAGGCTAAAAGGAAGCCTTATGAATCCCTAGTCTGAACCGCTGCATAGCACAGCCCAGAGAACTTCCCTGAATGATTCCTGCATCAGGTCCATGACTTTTGGCTGATTACTTTATTTTGTACTTGGGATTTTTTTTTTTCCTAATGCGTTGAGAAATAGGAAGCACATTGGGAGTTCCAGCTGCTCAGCCTTTCAGAATATGTTCTTTGGTGTCTCATATAAAAAACCTGAAAATGGAGGCAACAAAAATAAGGGGACACTTTTGAAAATCTGAGATTGATTTTAGAGATGTTGACACCCGCTCTTTTCTATAAGTAATACATAAAGATTTTTGTAAAGTGCACTACTTGATAAGAACAGGTCTTTCAGCATGAGGGCAACATGCTGCTTGGTTAGTAGTGTTTGTAAAAAATGGGGCTCTGGGTGAAGGCTATTTCACACAAAACTTTAATTTCAATAATGTCCCTGTTTCTGAGAACAGTAATTATATACAAATACCTAGTCCTCCAGCATGTGCATCAATAAGAGATGCTGCTACTGCAGTCCCTTCAACAAGACCGAGGTCTTTTGCAGCCTCTGGCGTTAGGCCTTTTCCAACAGAAGCTCCAGGAGACAGGACTTGGTTTCCTGAGCAGACACAAGAAAAACCCAACACCCATCAGTTTGATAAACAGAAGAGCAAACGCGCTTTTTCCTGAAAAAGTGGATTTTCCCCCACCGCTGTTTTATTTAGTAGCCCATCAAAGAAGTGCATTAATAACTCCATTTACTTACCAAATACCAATTGCACTGTACGTATATTAAACAATAACTGTGCTGTATTATGCTGCTCATAAAGGTTTAAAAACAGATAACTATTCAAAGTCCAGTATAGCCATGTAGAACAAATTTTACTGTAAGCCATAAAAATTCAATTTAACATGGCATGATCTTTTTATTAGGCATGTAAATAGACACTCTGGCTCACACTTTATATTGTAGCCACTGACTACTTATCTGCAAAAAATAAAGGTACTGTACTTTAGAAATTAGATTTTTTTAGGGGCAGATTCACTTGTACTGAGGCAAATAAGAGAAAACTGCACATCCTGCACCAGGAAGGAATGCTTGGCCCCGAGGTGTTTCCATCTCCAATGTCCTTCGGGGGTTCCACCAGACAAGTGGTGGCTTTAATGTCCATTAGGCCTTTATAAGAGCCAGTAGCAGCCATTCAGGAGAACCATTAAATCAACTAAATCCTTCTACCCACATTTCTTACCTAGTTGGGACCACCCACTTTTGAGTCTATGTTGGCTAGTTGCTGTGCAGGGTATATTGAACCATCACAAACTAGCCTCCCCCACTCATCTGGCATTCTGCAACAGGGCCTTTTCTGCCATGTTCTTTGCCACCACACAGGAGGGAATTTGGACATGTAGCTGCTTTTTCCCCCCAAATGGAAAGATTATTTTAACAACTAATCAGTTATAATAAAGGTAAGGAAAGGCCCAAGCTATGATGGGATCCAGGCCCAGACACTTCGGAGTTCAGGTGTTTTCGGAACAGGGATTTGGTTCAGCCCCATCTCACATAAAAGATTTTTCCCTAGGATAAACTGGAGCATATGTAGATACAAATCAGTGAGACCGGACTGACAGCTCCTGGAATCTGTGGTGCTTTATTCATCCGTAGGATACATAGATGTGGCATATAAAGTCCCAGTGGGAGCTTCCATTCATGTCCTTGTCAATGGCTTCGCTCTAATTCATTCAATCAGGCTTATCTTTAATAACTACTAAGTTCAACAAATCATCTGGGTGGAGTTGGAATAATTTTTGTTTGAAATAAAAGATAGTTCTGTTTTCACAGTGGTTTTCATGAGACTGCATCACAGTTTCAATTGGTTCTGATGTAATAAACTCCAAGTACAACTTGCTGAACAATACAGATTAGTGAACATGAATAGCTTATGATAAGAATGGTCAGAGACATAATATTGTTCATGAGGATAACCTTAATGGGTGTGTCTAGACTACAGGGTTTTGTTGACAAAAGTGGCCTTTTGTCGACAAAACTATACCTGAGTCTACACTACCACCGCGTTCTGTTGGCAGTAAGTCGACAGAACGTGGCAGTTTTGTCGACAGCGGTAAACCTCGTTTTATGAGGAAGAACGCCTTTGTCGACAGAGATCTGTTGACAAAAGGGTGTGTGTGGATGCAAGGAGACAGTTCTGTCGAAAAAATAGGCCTCCAGGAAGAAACCCTGGTGGACAGTCTAGCCTTTACATGTACAGCACCTCTCTGGTTCCTGGTTGCAGCTTCTTAAAGGCACAGGCACCCAGACAGGCCTTGCTGTCCGGCAGCTAGCCAGAGCACCCGTGATAGCCATGTCCCAGCCTTAAGGCCCCCTGGTCCTTCTCGGGATAGAGACGAGGACCCACCCAGGGGCACCAAAAGGCAGACACCAGCCTGGTCAGGGCCAGAAATCCAAAACCTCCTGAAGCTCTGGTCCCAGAAAGAAGCCCTGCAGGCCCTGCAGACACGCCGCAGGAATGCGGATATCTACGAGCGCCTGGCCCAGGGACTGGCCATCAAAGGACATCACCCCTGCACCATGGCACAAGTCAGGGCCAAGGTAAAGGAGCTGCGGCAGGGATATGCCAGGGCCTAGGACCAGAGCTCCCGCTCCAGGGTAGCCCCTGAGACCTGCCCTTACTACCAGGAGTTGGAGCAGATCCTGGGCGGTGGGGAAGCCCAGACTCCACTGAGTCTGGTGGAGTCCGGGTTACCCCACCACATCGTGGACCGACCCCTCCTAAGGGAGGAAGACCAGGCAGGAGAGGCAGGAGAGCTGCACCAGGAGGAGGAGGAGGAAGAGTAGGCAGCAGGGACCTTCTCCCAGGAGCCGGTCCTCCAGACCCCAGAGGCCTCCCAGGCGTCCATGGACAGTGGGGAGGGAACTTCAGGTGAGTGCTTTGAGGGGTCACCACACACGGGCGGGTTGGCAATGTGGGGGGCCATCTAGTCCCATTGTCACTGTGGGGCCCCGTGAGGCTTTCAGGCCGTTGCCCAACTCACACGCAGTGTCCTGTGTAACACCCCTGAGTCTCCTGTCCAAAGGAGAGCCCCTGACAGCCACAGCATGCGCTCGGGGACAGCAGGGGTGCACACAGACATTGATTGTCTCCTCTTCTTTTACTGCACAGCCAGACCCTCTACCCAACAGGGGAGCACACCAGCCCCACCGCCATCCCGGACCCATGGCACCCGCAGACACTGGCGTGTGTACACAGACCTGCTGAGGGAGCACGTAGTGGCCTTGCAGGACCTCAACAGGACCCTCCAGCAGAGGATGCAGGCAGAGGCCGAGTGGCGCACCAGGCTGCTGGATGAGCTGGTCCAGCAGCGCACTGACATCTGTGCCACAATGCGGGAGGTCTTCGCCTTGCCTGCCCCTGTCACGGGCACTGCTCCTCCACCATGCCAGGCTCCTGCTCCCCCTTCTCCTCCAACCCCTCCTTCACCCCCAGTCCCCCTGCTCCTCCAGTCCCCCCTTCCCTCCCAGCCCCTCCTGCTCCTCCAGCCCCTTCTCCCCCCCCCCCACCCCTCCTCCTCCCAAGCCCTCACAGGCCCAACAGCTGTCCCCTCCCCACCCCCTGCCCCAGGCCAGGACTGCCTGTCGCTCTACCCGATCCCAAGGCTGTGGCGATGCCAGGATACAGAACGGTGGCAGGACCCTGCGATCAGGGAATCAGCGGCCCTCTTGAGCCCCCTCCCCCACTCCAGGTTTTCAGTCCCCCTCCCCGCTCCAGGTTTTCAGTTCCCTACCACCCCAGTTAAAGGACATTTCAGTTATGTTACAAAATCTTTATTTTTGACTGACAGATTTACTTTGTGGATAAACAGGTAAACAGTTAAAAGAGAAAGTTTTGTGTTTTTTCTTTACTGCTAGTGTTTCTAATAAAGCAAATTTCTGTTTACAAAGAAAAGTGGGTCTTATATGTGTTCTTAATGGGAAGAGAGTGAGGGTTGTGGAGGGAAAGGTAGGGGTGGGCCAGGCCAAACCCCCTGTGGGGGAGGCCCTGGGGAGAGTCAGTGAGCTCCTTCTGAGAATCTCTCCCTCAGGGCCTCTTGGATCTGGACACCAGCCTGGTGAGCCTGGCAGATGGCAGCCGTCCGGGGCTGCTGAAATTGCCTCTCCTCACCATCAGGACCTGTTCCCCACTCCGGCAGGAAGGCCTCCCCTTTCCTCTCCACCAGGTTATGGAGGGCGCAACATGCAGCCACCACCTCCAGGATGTTGTGTTCGCCCATCTCCAGGCATGTGAGGAGGCAACGGAACCTCCCTTTCAAACGGCTGAAGGCGCATTCCACCTGGATGAGGGCCTGGCTAAGATGCATGTTGAAAAGCTCCTTGCTCACATCCAGGTGGCCGGTGTAGGGCTTCATGAGCCACGGCATCACGGGGTAGGCCGCATCGGCCACTATGCACACCGGCATCTGCACGTCCCCGAGTGCGAAGTGCCGCTGGGGGAAAAGTGTTCCTGCCTGCAACCTATGGTACAGGTAGGAGTTCGGGAATATGCAGGCATCATGTGCCCGCCCTGACCACGCAACAAATGTCCATAAAGCGTCCCGGTGGTCGACCAGGGCCTGCAGCACCATCGAATAGTAGCATTTCCGGTTTATAAATTGGGCTGCTTCATGGGGCGTTGCATGGATTGCGATGTGCGTCCCATTGAGGGCTCCTCGGCAGTTCGGGAATCCAAGGGCGGCAAACCCGGCAATGATGTTGTCCAAGTCCCCGAGAAGGACGAGCCTCTTCAGCAGCTCCTCACTGATGGCCCTCACCACCTGCAGCACGAGACAAATTGACAGACAGAAACCAGGGAGTTAGACAGGTTACCTAAGCACTTGGGAGGAGAACCCTCCCCCCAACCCACCCCTCCCCTTGTCAGGACGCCCTCTCTCCCCTGCATCAGTGCAGGGGTGGCCCAGGAGTGGCCTCCGAGTGCCACTCCATCCCCCACTCCCTCTTGCCCTTGCCTGGCAGTCCCCCTTTCTCAACCCCCCCACTTGGCAGGGCCTGTCCCCTGACACTGACTTACCTCCATCAAGATGGCCCCAACGGTAGACCTCCCCATGCCAAATGGGTGTCCCACGGAGCGATAGCTGTCAGGGATGGCCAGCTTCCACAGGGCAATTGCGACCCGCTTCTGCAGGGGGATGGAGGGGCCACAGGTGGGTGTCCTGGTGTTCCAGAGCAGGGGTGGGCCAGGCACACAGCTCCAGGAATGTGGCCTTCCACATCCGGAAGTTGCGGAGCCACTGGTTGTCATCCCAGAGCTACATGACGAGCCAGTCCCACCAGTCTGAACTCGTCTCGTACTTCCACCAAATCTACCTGTCCCCAAAAAAGTTTGGGGGCAAGGGCAGAGCTCCTGCATCCCAAAGAAGGGTCTCCTTGGAGCGGTTCAGGTCCATATGGGGCAGGAGATTTATGATGGAGTCATGCAGATACAGCAGAAGCTGCAGTATGGCAGCGTGGGGCCATCGCCTGCCCAGGGGCAGCTCAGGCTCCATAGCCAAATAAAAGGTGAAAAGCAGAAAAAAAACAGAAAAGAAACTGCTGTGGTGTCCAAGGAAGCAGGGCAATCAGAGCAAGCACTGCAGCAGCTTTGCTTTCTCTCTAAGAGATAGGCAAACCAGAAGCAGGAGTAGAGCAACGGCTGTCCAGGGGGATCCCTTTAAGCACGCGTCTCTGCAAAGGGCAGGCAGCAGCACCTGGAAATAAAGTCTGCCCCCATGCCCTGCCAGAAGCACTTCCAGGTGCCTTCTTTTGTCGACAGAGCGTCTGGCAGTCTGGACGCTCTTTTTCAAAAAAGTGGATCCATTTTTTGATCCGCATAATTAATCTCGACGCTCTTTTTTGACAGAGGCTTTGTCAACAGATACTGTCGACAAAGCCTCTGTCGAAAAAGGCGTGCAGTCTAGACATAGCCAATGATAGAACCTATTTTAGTTTGCTGCTGAATGAAAAGGAAGTAATGAAATTCACAAGTGGAGAATCATAGAAACGTCAGAGAATCATAGAAATGTTCCTAATAGGCGTATATCCAAACTATTCTTAAAAGCTTGGAATGAGGGGGATTCCACAACCTCTTTCAGAAGACTATTCCAGAGCTTAACTATGCATAGGGTTGGGAAGCTTTTCCTAATATCTACCTAAATCTGCCCAGCTGTGGATTAAAACCATTACTTCTTGTCCTACAAACTCCAAACACATGGACCACAATTGATCACCATTATCTTTCCAATAACCCTTAACATATTTGAAAAATGTTATAAGGTCTCCCCCCCCCCGTCTTCTTTCTTCAGGACTAAGCATGCCTGTTTGTTTGTTTTTAATTTTCCTGTCATAAGTAAAGTTTTCTAAACCTTTTATCATTCTTGCCACACTTCTCCATACTCTCTCAAATTTGTCCACATCTTTCCTGGAGTACAGCACCCAGAACTGAGCACAGTACTCTAGCTGAGGCCTCACCAGTGCCAAGTAGAGTTTAGGGTTGCCAGATGGTTTCAACAAAAATACCAGACACACTTTACATTACATCACTATCTACATTACATCTTATTTAGAAAATACCGGACATTTATATTTTCTCAATTTGTTTCCCAAACAGAAAGCTCAAATACTGGACTGTCTGGTTCAAAACCGGACACCTGGCAACCCTAGTAGAATTGGACAACCATCTTCTTTGTCATACAAAGAAGAGTCTGTGACAACATCCCAGAGTGATTAGAGTTTTTCAGAACTTCATCACACGATTGACTCTCATTCACGTTGTGACTGGCCTTCAAAGCTTAGCATGTTGCAGTCACGAGAGACATTTGGCTTTGTTGCTGCTTTTTTTTTTTTTTTTTTTTTTACAGGGTATCCAGTTGCTTTATCAGAATTCACCTACAAATCAAACATGTAATGTACTGTGAGATTAAACAGGCTTCCCCCACTTCCAAACACATAACTTCTGGGTGTTAAATCATCACCCAGGCTGTAAAACACTCAGGAACAAGGGTCCCCATGCTCTTCCCTTCAAAGATTCATGCTTGAGTTGGTCTGAATATCATATTGTGAATTTAAAATCCACACATATGGATTACTCAAAGGTTTCCAAATAGCTCATTCAACTAACCAAAAGTGACCATTTTCAGTGGTTTATGTGAAATGAATAGTGGGTCTCCTCCACTTCCTAGAAGACAAGCACCAATGTATTATTGCTTTTAGGCACAGAAAAATCATGCTTGACTTTCCAAGTATATCACTTGTTCACCTCTTTTAATAAGGTTAGACAGCAAGATGATTTTCTTTCAGAACTGTGTAGTTAAAAACATAAAAATATGAGAGAGTAAGACTAAAGCAAGACAGTTGTGTGCTTCTCCCAACACTGAAAGACCTTGTAGCTAGGAGGTTCAAGGAAGTTCATACAGCTACAATCACAGCTTTTGCTTCACAATCAGCTGCACCTCCTTAGCGTGCACAGCTGTGGAATGAAATTATTCTGATGGAAAATCTTTCACCACTCACCCCCACTGCACATTTGTTTTTTCAGTCTGAATGGTCAGGCATTGTGGCATGTAATTATGAACTGGTTAGAGTCCATTCGAAAGATTGGGGCTACTATTAGACAATATATTTTCTTAATAGTTATTCAGTTACAAAGTCTCTGACTAATGCACTTTTAGGGAACAATTTTAGACATACAGATATTCCTCTTACCTGATGCAAACAGTAGAAAATGATCATATGTATTTCTTTGAAACAGAAAGCTCTTAAGTCTGGTCTACATTGTGGTGTTCCCCTTTAGAGTTGAGTGTGTGGAGATACGTTTGTTGTGATTTCAGATACTGTCTGAAGCCTCTGTTAATTGGCTGAGCCTCAGTCAGGGGGAGGGGCTACTAGAGCTATATAAGCCTGTGACTCAGCGACCAGGAGCTGCTAACAGGGAGTTTTGAGAGGGAGTTCTCCAGGTAAAAGAGGAGTAAAAACGGGACCCTTGTGGTAAGTGGCTGTCTGGAGTGTGTGTTTGTGTGTGGGGGAGTTATTTGCTGTGTGCTGAGCTTGTGTTTGTGTGTTTGGTTTGTTGGTTGGTTGGTTGGTTTGTTTGTTTGTCTGAAGGAGCTTCTAAAAGGTTTGAAATCTAGAAGCCTCTGTTAATTGGCTGAGCCTCAGTCAGGGGGAGGGGCTACTAGAGCTATATAAGCCTGTGACTCAGTGACCAGGGAGCTTGTGAACAGGAGCAGCTAACAGGGAGTTTTGAGAGGGAGTTTAGAGGGGGAGGTTAGAGGGCACGAGGGACTTCTGACCTTCTTAAAAACAACTCTTATAATAATCTATATTCCAGAGGTTTAATAAGAAGCCCAGTTTCTGCTTAAACTTATTCATTAGAAAAATGGAGACAGAAGCCCAGCAGCAGAGTGGGGGCTATCCTGTTTATTGCGTCGAGTGTAACGTGTATGATTACCTGCTCTGTGGGCGGGTGACGTATGTGTGCACCCGTTGCAAGGAGCTCCTGACCCTCAGAGACCGGGTTCGGGCTTTGGAGGCCAGGGTGGCTGAACTGGAGGAGCTAAGGGAGGTAGAGAGATATGTTGATGAGACTTTCCGGGACATTGTAGTACTGTCCCACCTCCAGTCTGAGAGCCCCAGTGCTCTTAAGGAGGATCAAAGTCTCAAGGAAACAGAGCATTCAATGGGAGCAGAGGGAAACCATCCCGTAGTTGGGACCCTCCTCCCAGAGGATGTTGTGGTATCCTCTCGCACTGAGGATACCTCTGAGGGGGAGGAAATGCCAGTTAGGAAGAGGCAGGTGTTAGTAGTGGGTGATTCGATTGTTAGAAACATAGATAGTTGGGTTTGTGATGACCGGGAGAACCGTATGGTCACTTGCCTGCCTGGTGCGAAGGTTGCGGATCTCTCGAGGCATCGAGATAGACTTATGCGTAGTGCTGGGGTGGAGCCGGTGGTCGTGGTACATGTCGGTACCAACAACGTAGGGAAGGGTAGGAGAGATGTCCTGGAGGACAAATTTAGGCTGCTAGGAAAGAGACTGAAATCCAGGACCTCTATGGTGGCATTCTCGGAAATGCTTCCGGTTCCATGCGCAGGGCCGGGTAGGCAGGCAGAGCTTCAGAGTCTCAATGCGTGGATGAGACGATGGTGTAGGGAAGAGGGGTTTGGATTTATTAGGAACTGGGGACACTTTTGGGAGAGGGGGAGCCTATACAGGAAGGATGGGCTCCACCTAAACCAGGGTGGAACCAGACTGCTGGCACTAAACATTAAAAAGGCTGTAGAGCAGTTTTTAAACTAAGAGATGGGGGAAAGCCAATTGGTGCGGAGATGCATGTAAATTGGAGGGAGACTTCTCTTAGAGGAGAATCCATTGATAGAGAGTCTCTAAGCTGTAGTCAGAAAGAGAGGAGGGGAGAGGGCAAACCATGGGCCAGAGCAGACAAACAACCACATATAAAGGAATCCGATGCACCAGGGAAGGGCAGACAAATAAGCAGTGGCAAATTTTTAAAGTGCTTCTACACAAATTCTAGGAGTCTGACTAATAAGATGGGTGAACTAGAGTACCTAGTATTAAATGAGGAGATTGACATAATAGGCATCACTGAAACCTGGTGGAGTGAGGAAAATCTGTGGGACACAATCATACCGGGATATAAAATATATCGAAAGGATAGAGCAGGCCGGGTGGGTGGTGGAGTGGCACTGTATGTGAAAGATAATGTAGAATCAAATGAAATAAAAATATTAAGTGAATCAACATGCTCAATAGAATCGCTATGGATAGTAATTACATGCTCCAATAATAAGAAATTAGCAGTAGGGATATATTACTGACCACCTGACCAGGACAGTGATACTGACATTGAAATGCTGAGGGAGATTAGAGAGGCTACCAAAATAAAGAACTCTATAATAATGGGGGATTTTAATTATCCTCATGTTGACTGGGTACATGTCACCTCAGGAAGAGAAGCAGAGATAAAATTTCTCAATGGCCTAAATCACTGCTTCTTGGAGCAGCTGCTGCACGAACCCACAAGGAGAGAGGCAATTCTCGATTTAGTCCTGAGTGGAGTGCAGGATCAGGTCCTGCACCCTGGCATTTAATTTCAAAAAGGGGAATTACACAAAAATGAGGAGGCTAGTTAAACAGAAATTAAAAGGCACAGCGACTAGAGCCAAATCCCTGCAAGCTGCATGGAAACTTTTTAAAGACACCATAATAGAGGCCCAACTTAAATGTATACCCCAAATTAAAAAACATAGCAAGAGACCTAAAAAAGTGTCACCGTGGCTTAACCACCATGTAAAAGAAGCAGTGAGGGACAAAAAGGCATCTTTTAAGAAGTGGAAGTCCAATCCTAGTGAGATAAATAGAAAGGAACATAAACACTGTCAAATCAAGTGTAAAAATGTAATAAGAAAAGCAAAAAAAGATTTTGAGGAACAGCTAGCCAAAAACTCAAAAAGAAATAACAAAATGTTTTTTAAGTACATTAGAAGCAGGAAGCCTGCTAAAAAACCTGTGGGTCTCCTAGACGATCGAACTATAAAAGGCGCAATCAAGGACGATAAAGCCATTGCGGAGAAACTAAATGATTTCTTTGCTTCAGTCTTCACGGCTGAGGACGTTGGGGAGATTCCCAAATCTGCACCGTCCTTTGTGGGTGATGAATCTGAGGAACTGTCCTGGATTGAAGTGTCATTAGAGGAGGTTTTGGAACAAATAGAAAAACTTAATGTTAACAAATCTCCGGGACCGGATGGCATTCATCCAAGGGTTCTAAAAGAACTCAAATGGGAAATTGCTGAACTATTATCTGTGGTTTGTAACCTATCCCTTAAATAGGCTTCTGTACCTAATGACTGGAAGGTAGCTAACGTGACACCAATATTTAAAAAGGGCTCCAGAGGCGATCCGGGCAATTACAGACCGGTAAGTCTAACTTCAGTACCGGGCAAATTAGTCGAAACAATAGTAAAGAATAAAATTGTGAAGCACGTAGAAGAACATAATTTGTTGGACAAAAGTCAACATGGTTTCTCTAAAGGGAAATCCTGTCTTACTAATCTATTAGAGTTCTTTGAAGGGGTTAACAAACATGCGGACAAGGGGGATCCAGTAGATATAGTATACTTAGATTTTCAGAAAGCCTTTGACAAGGTCCCTCACCAAAGGCTCTTGTGTAAATTACATTGCCATGGGATAAGAGGGAAGGTCCTTTCTTGGATTGAGAACTGGTTAAAAGACAGGAAACAAAGGGTAGGAATAAATGGTAAATTTTCAGAATGGAGGGGGTAACTAGTGGTGTCCCCCAAAGGTCAGTCCTAGGACCAATCCTGTTCAACTTATTCATAAATGATCTGGAGAAAGGGGTAAGCAGTGAGGTGGTAAAGTTTGCAGATGATACCAAACTGTTTAGGATAGTCAAGACAGAAGCAGACTGTGAGGGACTCCAAGAAGATCTCACCAAACTGAGTGATTGGGCAACAAAATGGCAAATGAAATTTAATGTGGATAAGTGTAAAGTAATGCACATTGGGAAAAATAACCCCAACTATACGTACAGTATGATGGGGGCTAATTTGGCTACGACAAACCAGGAAAGAGATCTTGGAGTTATCGTGGACAGTTCTCTGAAAACTTCCACACAGTGTGCAGCGGCGGTCAAAAAGGCAAATAGGATGCTAGGAATTATTAAGAAAGGGATAGAAAATAAGACCCAGAATATCTTATTGCCCCTGTATAAAACTATGGTACGCCCACATCTCGAATACTGTGTACAGATGTGGTCTCCTCACCTCAAAAAAGATATTTTGGCCTTGGAAAGGGTTCAGAAAAGGGCAACTAAAATGATTAGGGGTTTGGAACGGGTCCCATATGAGGAGAGGTTAAAGCGACTGGGACTTTTCAGTTTAGAAAAGAGGAGACTGAGGGGGGATATGATAGAGGTATATAAAATCATGAGTGGTGTGGAGAGGGCTGATAAAGAGAAGTTATTTATTAGTTCCCTAAATAGAAGAACTAGAGGACACCAAATGAAATTAATGGGTAGCAAGTTTAAAACTAATAAAAGAAAGTTCTTCTTCACACAGCGTGTAGTCAGCCTGTGGAACTCCTTGCCAGAGGAGGCTGTGAAGGCTAGGACTATAATAGAGTTTAAAGAGAAGCTAGATAATTTCATGGAGGTTAGGTCCATAAAAGGCTATTAGCCAGGGGATAAAATGGTGTCCTTGGCCTCTGTTTGTCAGAGGCTGGAGAGGGATGGCAGGAAACAAATCGCTTGATCATTGTCTTCGGTCCACCCTCTCTGGGGCACCTGGTGCTGGCCACTGTCGGCAGACAAGCTACTGGGCTAGATGGACCTTTGATCTGACCCAGTACGGCCATTCTTATGTTCTTATGTCATTTTGTGCTTTAGAAAAATGCACTGAATCCACAGCAATCTCAGGTGGTTTTAGAAGAAGTCACAGTAAGCTTGAGTAATTCTTCCCTAACTGAAGCCACTTCCTGACAGCATGAGAGGTCTGTTCTTGGTGCTTGGTCCTGCCGTGAGGACAGGGGACTGGACTTGATGACCTCTTGAGGTCCCTTCCAATTCTAGTATTCTATGATTCTATATCACTTCCATGTTACAAGTTCTGCTGGAGCCTGATTTCAGGCATAACCCTGCACTTGACCTAGGAAGAACAAGTGAAAGACCAACTTGAAAAGCAATCCCATTTTAAATCTAATACTGTGGGGAACAGTGAGCAAATGTATCCAGAAATGCAGCTCCCACTCCTATGGGAAAGGGCAATGAGAAGCCATTCAGAAATATACACCAACCACCCTTTGGGAAAAAAGATAACTGTGTGCTCAGGACCTACAGGAATCAGATGAATTTTCTCCCTCTCCATCAGTGGCAAGAAGAAAGTCTCCTTTTCCTGATCCAGCAGCTAGGAGAAGACAGAAAGAAGGCAGAGGCAAGGGTGACATGAAACAGGCTGAAGAGAAAACAAGAGGGGAAAGCCACTTCCTTCAGAACAGCAAGAAGGATCATGGGCAAAAAAGAAAGCATCCCCCTGGTCATCCAGTAGCTGGGTGACCGGGAATGTAGTAATGAGGGAAAGCTGTATTTTCCCCTCTACCTCAACTACTGGGCCACAGAGATCAGTGAAGATTCATGAGCTGCACATACAGGACCCTGTCTGCATAGTGAGTCTGGGTGCAAGGGAAACAGACTCCACATGGACATGACTTTATCCCTCGTAGTGAAATTTGCTCTTCCACCTACACACCTGTAGGAGGTGTGGAATGGGCAGAACCTTGCCTCTATCCCCAAAGTGCAGGAAGGTGAGAAGGAATTGTGATCCACATGTTTACAATCACTGGAAGCGAGAAGCCAGAACCTAGCTCCTACAGCCTCAACGTACATAGAATTTGGAATGGCAAGAATCCATAATGGTGAAGTAACACACACAAGGAATAGGAACACAGTGGTCACAATTAACTGCTTATCTCCTATTCTGAGCATGGGGGGGTGGGGGGGGGGAGAGATATTTCAGACCTTACCAGTGTGGGGTAACTGTTGAAAATACGGATTCCTTCAAAGGTTGTAAATGTGCATAGCACACATGATTGGTATGGGCTTTCCATTGAAATAAAGACACTAGCCACACTGAGGAATGATGTTGGCTCCTATAAAAGCAATACAGCAACAAGGTACACACTGGCTTAGGAGGCAAAAACGTATCACAGCCAGAGTATAGCTTCTAAACAACCGTACACTTCCGATCCAACAACAGGTAACACTGTTCATATTTTCAGCAAGGCAAGGGAAGCAAATTGTCAGAGTAGAAGAGAGAGAGATGAGAACCCTGCAAATAGAGGCAGGCAGTGGGCGTACTATGTCTTCTTACAGTCTTTCCAAAGAGAATGCTTGCAGTCTTCGGTCTATAAAGCAGCAATGAGCAACCTAGGCTAGTGACTGGGCTGCATGAGTGGCCCTCCATCTTAGTGGGCCACATGATTGTCATAATCAAGATGGTCTTCTTAAATACGGTAGTTTTGCTAACTACACTTGCATACACTTGCATACCTAGAATTTGCGGGGTGTGCCAACTGAACCGTCGCAGCACGTTGATTATTCAGAAGGAGCTCACAGCTCTCACAGTCAATGTTGTGTGCAAACAACACACACCTCACTTCACATACCCTTGCTTTACATGCATGTCACTTTAGCAATGCTGGTAGGAAAAAAAACCTACACAGATGGAAACCAGCAGATTCTGGCTACCCTATGCATGGGCAACGATAAACAAAATGTCTCGTGGGCCACACATAGAACCCCACAAATCATTAACCTCTTGTAAAATTAAGCTTAACACAACAGACCCACAGTTATTTGAGGGTCAAGAACTTTCTTTTTCATATTCATACTAGGGATGTAAGTGACTAATCAACTAGTTGACTACGCAAAAGTTTATTGGACAGTCGACACATTAGTCTACTAGTCGCTTCCCCCCCTTGCTGCATCTATCACAAAGAGGCAGCAAAGGGGGGAACAGAACGGGGAGCTGGCTTAAAAGCTGGTTTCCCTGCCCCCCCAGCTCCAGCTCTGTGGGACAGAGCAGGGGTGCAAGTGGCACTTCCTCTTTGAAATGTACAAGAGCCCCAGTAGGGGTTCTTAAGCATTTCAAAGCTTGAAACGCCGCGTGGAACCCAGGGCCAGCAGGGAGTCCCCCGCTGACTCCGGGCTCCAAGCAGCATTTCCACCTTGAAATGCACAAGAGCCTCAGCTGGGGCTCCTGTACTTTTCAAAGGCAGAATGTGCGCTAGTCCTTATCGACTAATCAAATAGTCGATGGAAATCTCATCAACTATTCAATTAGTTAATTAACCAATATTTAATATCCCTAATTCATATGACTGTTCCACTGAGATACACAGACCCCTTCTCAATGCACTGCCTTGATTCACAACATTTTTATTTTTAACAAGATAACTCATTTTTAGCAAGGCTTTTTCCTGCTGTAGAGCAGAAAGTTTTCAAAAGGAAAAAACTCAGTTTGAAGCCTTTCCTCCTCTTTCATCTGTCCTTGAAGACGGACTCTGGAATCTGCTATGATCTAGTTTTGTTTAAAGTATGCTTGCGGTACCAATGACCCACCACCCTTTTTAGGCAGTTGCCACAGCAACCACTTATTTACCAGACGTAATACTTGAAGCAGACAACAATACATCTTTAGTCCACTTCCGTAAGCAAAATGCACAGTACAGTAACTTACTAATATTTAACAGAAAGAGACTTTTTATTGCTTACCAGTCTTTTTTTTTTAATAACAAAAAGAAAGCACAGCAGGGGGCCTCAGCTGACTCAGCTATTACACATTCATTCATTTAAGAGCAGCCTTTAACCTGTCATGCATTTTGTGCTTAATTGTATTTGGCTGCATAACTGAGGAAAAAAAACACAAGAGCAAAAAACCCAAAGGAGAAGTTTCCTTTCTCTATTAACTTTACACCAGAAGTTTTAAAAAGCTACTTTAATGTCTGGTGTTAACTGCACTGACCTCAGAGATGAATTCGGCCAAAGGATGTTCTATCCCATCTTTTGACCCTCATAGACTGAAATTTCCCAATTATATTCATTAAAAAAAATCATCAAAATACAATGATTTCTCCTTTAAATAATAATACGTATCTCTTACCCAAAGCTTTTCATAAATAGTCTAAAAGTGCTTCACACTCTTTAATGTATTTATCCTTACTACAACACTGTGAGGTAGGGAATTATTCTTATACCCATCTCTATTTATTTTTGCAGATAGGGGACTCAGGTAAAAGGAAACTAAATGGTTAAGGTCACACAGGAAAATGGTGGTGGAGCAGGGAATTAAACCCAGGTCTCCAAAGTGCAAGGCTAGAGCCCTAATGACTGAACAATTAGGAAAGCTACATGTTAAATAAAAGTGCATAAGTACAGTGTCAAAGGAAGGAGGACCTTCTATTCACATGGAGCTGCAACTATTGGAATGAGGTGTTCTATGCTGCCTTCGAGACTAACAGATTTATAAGGGCATAAGCTTTAATGAGTAAAACCCACGAAAGCTTATGTCCTAATAAATCTGTTAGTCTCTAAGGTGCCACAGGACTCCTTGTTGTTTTTGCAGATACACACTAACATGGCTACCCCTTTGAGACGAGGGTGGTCCTGGCGCCACACAGTGAAAGTGGTCGCGCCTTCTACACGGTACGGCTTGCACTAGGCAGGCACACTCACTCCAGCACGCTCAGCTTTCTATGTGGCTCCAATAGTGCGGGGAGGGGAGGCACAACCACTGCCATTGTGTGGCACCAGGCCCCCCCTGCTGATCAGGGATTGAGTGCTAGGGGGGGAAGAGTGGGGTGATGGTGGGAAGCGACAGGGCTCTGGGGCAGGTAACTGATAGCCCCCCGCCCCAGCCTGCTGGAAGTCCCTGGATGGATGGTACAAGCGCTCTAGACAGGACTGGCCCGCAGGCTGGGAGTTTGAGACACCTGATATATTTATTTCACAACACACAGAAATGTGCCATATACAGCAAACATTCCTGTCTCAAATAGCATCCAACAAATTGAGGCCCTATGAAAATACCTGGTAGCAGATAAGCTGATGCTGCATCCACATGGAGTCCCACTGAATTCATAAGGACTCTGCACGGGAGCAGCAAGTGTGGGATCGGGGCAGATTTCTGACATGATAATAAAAGGGGAACACCACCACAGAAAGGGGTTGAGACAGGAAGGACAGATTACAACAAGAGATAAATGCCTCCACTCAATTACCTTATTCTCCTCAAAGAGAAATCTTTTCCTAGAAACACTCTACTCACCATTCTCTCACGTTCTATACCTTCCATACATCGTTCGACGTTAAAATACTACTGCGGTAACTGCCGTAAGCAAGGTTTTGCTAAGAGTGTTGATTTAAACTTTCACTGTCTACTAAATATGAAAATGAGAAGTATAGAAAGCTCCTGGATTTCATTTTGAACAGGAAGAGGAAGTTTAAGTTGGCATGATATGAGCAAAAACACCACTTACAGTTACTGCATGAGAAAAGAAAGAAAGTAATCATGCCTGTCAGATACAGAAGGAACAAATACTTCCAAAAAATAAAAAATGAAGACACCATCTAAAGACAAGCAGTTCCAAGACAGTGGTTTAAATACAGCATATGTTCTTAAGAATTAAGTTGTTTGCTTGGACTCCAAGAGAAAGTCTGTTCAGCCTAGTTCCAAACAGCTAGGCAGGGCTTCCCTCCTTTCTGTTGATTCAGGCTCATGAGAGCACGACAGTAAGTTAAATCTTCCCTCTAAGCTTCCAGTGTATTCACCAGCATGACAGCGCCTACCAGGAGATATCAGCCCTCACCGCCTTCTCTGAAGAATTCTCTCCTGAACTTGTTACTGCTGACTCACAGATTACAAAGAGGTGCCTGAGGCTTTCAGGGAAGAGTCACCAGAAAGTACCCCTTTATATGGTTCCAACTTCATCCCCTTTCTAGTTGTTACAACTCCTAGAGGGATGGACTGAAACAGCAGGAAGCCAAAGAAACGCTGGCATTTTTGGAGCTCTACTCACTTGTAAATTCAGTGGATTTTGACAGTATAAAAGACTTGAGTATCCTGTGAGTCAAGCCTTTAACATATTTTTGAAATTGCAGCTAACTATACCTTAATTGGGGGAAATGTAAATAGGACCATCTATTTTGAGAAAATGTTTTTTTACCCTCTATTCTTTATCATTTGCAAAGCTCTGTGTTTAAGGCTCTTTTCTTCTATTTTTTTGGTTCTGTATGCAGATGGCTGAATCCAGGAGCTTAGTATCAGACATGCCTGGAACAAAGGAATGTGCTCCTTTTCTCTCGACCTTCAAGGAAGACCCTCAGGGCATGGCTACATTACACGGAAGATCAACCCTGCCACAGTCGATCTTCTGGGGTTCCCTTTAGCGGGTGTAATATAGATCAAACTCAAAGAGTGCACCTGTCGGCACCAGTACTTCTGCTCCTCCTGCTGTGTGGACGGGGATTTCAGATACGTGGACTCCAGCTACAACATTTACACAGCTGGAATTGTATGTTTTATTTTGACCTTCCCATGCAGTGTAAACCAGTCCTCAGTGTGTTCTGTGGTGTTTGGCCTCCGTAGCCTTCAAAAGAGTGGAAAAGGGGCTGGGCCAATGGAATGGCAACTCTCTGGAGCATCAATTAATAATGGTTCAATTCACCCAGCCCAGAATGGAAACTTCTTTTCCAGAGGAAAAGAAAGTCAGGTCACCTGCCAGCAGAGGAACTAGGAGAGCTCATCTCCTG
The DNA here is from genome assembly GCA_032595735.1 of Pelochelys cantorii. Classification (NCBI taxonomy): domain Eukaryota; kingdom Metazoa; phylum Chordata; order Testudines; family Trionychidae; genus Pelochelys; species Pelochelys cantorii. Next base: position 51,322,984 of record CM064334.1, read on the forward strand.
AAGAATGCCCCTATGGAATAGGAGGCTCAGGGTGAGGATGTGGGCAGGAAGCAGTGTGAAGACAAAGTGACTCTGCACAGATGGCCCTGTCCTCTACTGAATCCTAGCCCGAGGAGGGAAGGTCCACTAGGCTGAACACCTTCTCTCTTTGAAGATGGGAGGTAAGAACAGAACTTCTTCTCCCCCAGACCTAAGAATGAAGAGAAGACTCTGCAAATACAAACTGATAGTGTCCTTGCCCTTTTGAGGGGAGGGGGAACAATTCAAGGAAGCATGTGGTTCTCCATCTTTTCTCAGCAGTATCAGTCTTTTCCGTATTTATGGTTCTTTTGTTATGGTACTACTGCTGGTACTGATGTTAGCTATGTACTACTTCCTACGTGTCCACAAGCAAACTGAAAATCCAAAGGGTTACCTTTTCAAACAAAAGCATGTAAACAAAAGCATCCAAGAAAATACAGGCCACAGTGAACAAATACGAACAGATGATTACTGGGGGAGTGAAAATGTAACCGTGTACAGCGTTCCTTTGCTGACCACAGCCAAGAAGGCACTGGGTGGAGCACTTGGAGGATGGCATTTACATACAGGAAAGCATAAGGGCCAGTATCCTGGCTCACACTGTAGGGTCAAAAATCTAAGATGAATGAATTCTGCCAGTCTCAGTCTCGACTGGAGAAATCCAGGATGAACCCTTTGTAGAAGTAGGACTACAGTAATTACTCATTTAACATGTGCCCGCTTAACACATTTTCACAATAGCACGATTTTTTTTTAGGGAATGTTTTTCAAATAACACGACTGTCCCCGAAATAACACGAAAATAATCAAGTAGTGGACTACTTCGGGCGGCAGTATAAATTGGTGAAAACAGTGGTAATACACACGAGCGGATGAATTCACGTGGTCACAGCGCTCCTCCGCTCACTCACGTGTTTATCTTTGTGTTTTAACAAACCGCAGCAACTTGTGTTGCTAGATATCGAACGTTGACGTTGACGACCCAGCACCAACAAAAAATTGACTTTGCCACCACCACCTGAAATGCAACCCCCACCTTTTCCATTATTTCTAATGGGAAAATTGACCCCGCATAGCACATTTTCACTTAGCACATTTTCAGAAATGCATGAATAGTGTTAAATGAGGAATTACTGTATTCTATTTAGAGATGAGGAAACAGAGGTGGAGAGAAGTTAAGTAACTTGTCCAGAGGAAGCTTGGGGTAAAGTCAAGAATAAATTCAAGAATAAAGCTAAAATCTCCAGATTACCCAGTCCTATGTTTTAACCCTAAGACCTTATTCCTTTCGTAATATCCTGCCTAGATGATGACATTGGTATTCTGCAGCAATCATTTTTATAAACATGTTAATTTCAGAACTTAAAGTCTATGGATACTATCTGTAATACAGATGTGAAACACAAAAGATGCTGGTTTTTATTTCCTGGACACAATCACCTGACATGGCCCTGCATTACAGAAGATTAATACTTCGGTACATGTCATGGCTCAGTATTCCTTGATTCCAGCAGCTACTATTATCCCTCTCTATGCACTCGTCTTCCTCAGTGATGTAGTTTATCTGTGAAGTCAGCTTTCTTGGAAAATCAGTTTTCAGTAAAGTCCTGCCCTTATTCTGTAGTTGGGCTGAAAGGCAGTTATGTGATTTGTGCAAAGTCCAGATTTTCCAAGGTACTTAAGCACCTATTGGGTTTTTCAAAGGCCTCTGAGCATGTTAGACACTTCACACTGAAATCAGACTTCGGAGCCTAACCTGCTTGAAAATCCCACTAGGTGCTAGTGTGAATCTTTAGGTGCCTATTCACCTTTGAATATCTGACCACAAGTTCCTATTTACAGCTGGTTCTAGACATACTTGGAAATAGGATTTTATAATCTTTCAGCAGGTATAAGGACTATGTCTCAGAGTATTAAGTTTGGTCTGAATATAAATGTAGTAAAATTAGCATGCAGCTCCATCACAGATGAAAAGAGAATAAGTGTCTATTTATAAAGTATAACTGCAATGCCAACATCAAAACACGAGTTATTACACCAAAAGACATAACTGTCCTACAGCAGTGTTTCTCCACCTTTTTTTTTATAAAGTACCCCTTTAAAAAAATTATATAAGTACCCACAGTACCTACAGCGTTCAGACACACAATTTTTTTTCTACCATTGCAACACATTCATTTAAACAACTTAATCATAGCCAGGCGGGCGATGAAATTTTTGGGTGTAAAAAGTAAAAAAATAATAAAACACTGTAAAACTTAAAACAGAAATTCAGTTTTCTCCAAATTTCAGTTGTGTTGACATATTCCCCCGACTTCTCTCGAGTACCCCTAAGAGTACTCATACCACTGATTGAGAAACACTGTCCCACAGTACCAACACTCTGAGATAAATGCACCATCTTCTAGGGATAAAAGGTGGGGGGAGAAGGTTAGACATAAATTATTACAATATAAAATTATTTGGTCCCTTAAGTAGCCCCTGAAGTAGGAGATGGTGGTGAAAATTCATCAGGCCCACCCCTCACCCCCAACAGACTGTACAATTCAATACCTAAATGTTCACGTACTACAGTCCTTTTCATAGAATTGCTGATGGCTTTCTAGGTTTTATAATGCCGCAAAAACATGCTCATCATGCAATCTCACCACAGCAGCTAAGTGCTAGTGCCTGTGGGGGTTTTCAATGCAAGCTTGCTTCTACTGTTTGTTCGCAGTGGTTACATTAATGGGGTCAATAAAGTTTGCAGCAACTCGAAGCATGAATCTATACCTTCAAGAATGTGATCAGCAAATTCTAGACATGCAGAAGGGACCCCAGCAGCCTATTGTGTGGATTCCCTGCAAAGTCAACCACTCTGTGTAATGTAAAAGGTCAGAAGGCTGGTACTTTCACAGCAGAAACCACCATTTGATGTGTGAACGGTTCAGGGGAGATCCTAAAGGCCAACAGAGAAGGGTCCCTTATCAACAAGGTCATGTCAATCTAGAATGAAACTAAAAGGAGCTTATTACATGAAACCACAAACAACATTGTGGATACATTAAATGCCTTGCCCTTTCAAAACACATTTTAGAATATGCACTACTTCAGAACATACAGTAACTATTCCCTTGTAATTTCTCCAAATTCTTTTTAAGGTCCTGAAATTTAAGGGCACTTTATAAAAACCCTGTTTTATGTTCCTAAAACCCTGTTTTATATTCCTGTCATAACTATCCAGCTACAGTTTCCTCTCAATGGATGTAATATTGTTCTCATCAGAGACTAGAAAAACATGTTGTGTTTGCCTATTCCAGCTTCAGTAACAAAAATATGCTTCTGTAAACAATAAAAGAAGGCTCAGCTAATTTTCTTCTGATTTTTTTTCTTTCTTTGACAACAAAATGATTATTACAGTTTAGTGTTGCTAAGACTTTGAGCACACTGCATTAAAGGTATCTCAGTAAAGTGCCAGTATCTCCCTGTCAGTGGGAAAGTACAGGCACTAAAATAAGTTCATATAAGAATTTGGGATAAACAAACCTTGAACAGAGGTATGTTGGCTAAATTGTGCTCTGGAGCAAATGAGAAATTCGAGTAGAGGCATTCGATTGATTGATTGATTGATGATTGAATTAGAATTTGACCGTGTCCCATTTCTTGTCTCATCCTTATTGCTTTCTAGCTTGGTTGACAAACTGCAGAGCTCCTGAATTTGCAAGCGTATTTTGACCTATTTTCTGCACCCCTGTCTGGGTCAAGCATAACTTTTATTATATACATATAAGTAAGGCCCTACTTAACTTGTGATACTGTGGAAATTGCAGATTCCTCAATATTAGGCTTCCACTGCTATTCTGACAGCAGGAGCCCCACACTCAGCCTTGGAAAGAGAAAGCCCCTGTCAGCTGGCAGGGAGAGAGAAGGCTCTTGCCAGCCAGGAGCACAGGGGGCGGAGAGAAGGCCCCTGCCAGTGGTAGGGCTGTGGGGGAAAGAGAAGGTCCCTTCTGGCTGGGTGGGAGAGGGAGCTCTGCTGGGTGGGACGCCCAGCCCTGAGCCCCTCCTCACCCCCCAATCCTCATTCTCACCCTTCAACCCCCTCAGCTTCCTGCCCTGCCCCCCATTTCCCCAAGGCCCTGCCCTGACTCCTGCACCTCCCACACTGCCAGTGGCCTGCCCTGAAGCACTGAGCTGAAACCATCCATTAAGATCTAATGAGCACAGACCACACGACTAATTCCCTTCAGTTGCAGCAGAGTGGTAGATTCCTTCCTCCATGTTTCTTTTAACACAGAAGGCTCCTGAATCCCACTTCCTCCCTTCATGCACTCATAGGGAAAGCCAGTATCTAGCCCTTAGATTTTAACATGGGGCTAAATTCAATAAGGTCAACAGTTTTTGTCTGCTTGCTTGTTTCTTTAAAAGATAATTTAGATAAACCTTGTGGGAGTGGCCATGCCTTCCTGATCACTTCAGGCAGGGTTCTGACACTATTACTCAAGCTAAATAGCATTTTACTCTTTGGATACCCCCACTAAAATCAAGGTAACTGCATAAGGAGTCAAACACTATGCAGTATGAACAACAGGGTAAGAATTTGGCTCGAAATAACTCTTACATTTGCACCTGATATGTGGTAGGTACAAGCATTTTATCCTTCCATGTTGCTTCCATGGGAAAAATTGATTTCCATTTCACAGTTTCTTATAAACGATCTGGGCCAGATTCTGTGTGTCTGTTTCCCATGGAGTAGCACATGACTCCGGCAGTAATCCTCCTGAAACCAAGGGGACCACTTGAAGAGTGATGTGCCACTCTTTTTAAGAAAACAGATTCCAATTCCCTATCTAGTGCATCTGTGAACACCCTGGTTTAAAGAAAAGAGACATGTATACATTATTTAATTGGAAATTTAAGATTTTAACCTAAATTCTGGTACTTCTACTGCTCAGTTTTATGTGGTTTCCATCATTACAACCCTTCCTTTTTATTGAAAGTTACTTCATCAGCTGAAACTTGTATGTTTAGTTACTTAAAATGGTAAATTGCTTTGCACTGTCCTAGAAATGCACCATATAAATATTGTATTCAATCCTTAGCTTACACGTCATAAATAATTTATTTAAAAAATATTCTTCCAGGAGACTATCAGCTTCTGAGGTGTTCAATTTTCTGGTCAAACATTTATTTACATCATGTGTTCTTTTAGCTTAGTAACGATCTGCTAAAAGCTACATCTGGTTGGAGTTATAGGAATTGTATTTATGCTAAAAATTGCAAAATACTAAATGCTCAAATCTGTTAACAAGGTTTATACCAGAGTATAAATGTTTTAATGAGTAGTCTAGATGTTGAAAGCGATACAGGGGAGGTTTTCAGAGAGGCCTAAAAATTACTTAAAGCATCCATTTGTGACTATTGGAAAGATTTATATATTGCATTGATGATATCCAATCATTCCTAAATTATTTCTATTTCATGTTACTACACTGAAACTGTTGTAGAAACTTGTTCAAAGTGCCACATGTTTAAAAAATCTAGAGGAAATTTCAGATGATTAACTTTGATGAATGTACATATTTTAATTCCTGTACCATAATAGTCTTGTTAATGACATGTCTGCTTAGGACATCCATTAAAAATCCATTAACTTAACAGAGAAAGTCTAATAAAGTTACTCTGGAAATTTTCTGGTAAATTAACATTATGGATTTTTAATGAATATTTGCTGTAGGTATTGTTACATGGCTAACATTCAAATTAAATTTAGGCCCTAAGGAAGTAAAACAGCCCCTTTGAAGACACTAAGGGTGTGGCTAAACTACACCCCTCTGCCGACAGAGGGATGTAAATTAGGCACATCGCTATTGCAGATGAAGTGGCGCATAAGGGATCGGTCGGAAAAGGCTTTCCTTGTCGACCAATCCCCGTCTAGACTGCCGCTTTTTGCCGGCAAACTGCCACGGCGGCAAAAAGCAGCGGCCATTTCTATTCGAATGAAGCGCAGGATATTTAAATCCCCGCTTCATTTGCAATAGCGATGTGCCTAATCTACATCCCTCTGTCGGCAGAGGGGTGTATTTTAGACACACCCTAACAAAGCAAAAGAAGTTTTCTTAAAAGCTGTCATCAACATGGTAGGTGCAGGTCACAAGTATGATAACAGTTGCTAAAGCCATTATCATTATCTTCATTGGTCCAATCGCTGGTGTCCCAGCATCAGAAATTTACTGAAAAAATTCAAGTGCTAAGATTCCCATTTTCATCTGTGTCTGCTGTAAAAATCGTTCAATTTTGGGGTGGCCATTTTGAAACCATTTGGGTCTGATTTTCAGGAATGCAGCTAACCCACAACTCTAGGTGAAGTGAATGGGAAATGTTGGGAATGACCACATTTGAAGAAAACCAAGCCCTGCCAACATGTGTCTCAAGATGAGAATAAGAAACTCTGCCACACTTAAAAATTAGTGGACACGTTTGAACATTTTGACCTAAATGATTTTGCTAAAGCCACAAGGAAAGTTGATATCAGTGCTGGAGTTTACAGGAATCACCAATTTCTGTATCTGTGCTTCTCAGCTCCCCAAGAATCGATTCAGGAACACCAGTAAATGATATCAAACCATTCTACAAGGCTGACTGGCCATGATGATGCCATGTTTTTAAGAATAGCTTTTCCAAAGTGATTCTTCTAGCAATATTAATAATTCTGTATCAAAAGGTTTCCTCCACCACATTGCAAGGCATCCACAGGTACAGACAATACTTGAGAGATATACTGCTCAAGGGAGTATCCAATCTTATAGATTTTTGCCCTTTTATCTCCAGATTCGGTAAGGACTGATACTTTTCCACTGACAAAATTAATAAATAGTAAGACAACATATGGATTTATTTTTTTTTAAATAACTTCATTTACCTATTTTTTCATACTTATCTGCCACCAAATCTTCTAAACCAATCACCTTCCAGAAACTCTCATCCCAGCCCTTGTCTGGGGAATATGTCCATTTGCACACCAATGGACAGAGAGACCTAAGGAGAAAAGACATAAATCCAGAGTCAGGATGCTTATTACACTAGTTCATGAAACTTAGGAAGTTTTCAGGGAGGAACATGGTAGCTGACTGGCTACAGAGTGCTTGGGCCAAAATTTTCAGAAGTGACCACTGAGTGACCGAATCAACTAGGAACGCTTCTATATAGTGTGTATTCAAGTGTCAGTACCACTGATTGTATTTCATCAGAACCTGATGACAGTTTAGTGACATATTGAAATAACATACACTGTGATGCAACTCAGTGCAATGTTAAGTTACTGTTTCAATTAACATTGATGATAAAACTGTTTGACACACAGGCTGTGTCTACATTGGCAAGATTTTGTGCAAAAGCAGCCGCTTTTGCGCAAAAACTTGCCGCCTGTCTACACTGGCCGCAAGTTCTTTCACAAGAACACTGACGTTCTAATGTAAGAAATCAGTGCTTCTTGTGCAAGAACTATGACTCTCCCGCTCAGGAATAAGCCCTCTTGCGCAAGTGTTCTTGCGCAAGAGGCCAGTGTAGACAGGCAACATGAATTTCTTGCGCAAGAAAGCCCGATGGCTAAAATGGCCATCGGAGCTTTCTTGCGCAAGAGAGCGTCTACACTGGCATGGATGCTTTTGCGCAAAAGCACATCTCTTGCGCAAAAGCACATGCCAGTGTAGACACTCTCTTGTGCAACTACTTTAATGCAAAAACTTTTGCGTTAAAAGTATTTGTGCAAAATCTTGCCAATGTAGATGTAGCCATAGTGTGTTGGCACAGTCATAAGGACACAGTATAGGTATAAAGAAGAATTAATGATCTACTGCAAAATAGATTTTTCCCCTCCCCAACTGTCCTTATAGCAAGAAAACATGAATAACTAAGCACAACAAGATGCCGTGCAACAAACAGACTGCTGTCTTTCTGAAAATTAAGGCATTTTAGGAGATAATATTTTATTATGCTCTGTAAAGTCAGCTAACCCAAAATGCATTAATAATTCTAAGTGCTATTGAAAAAGTCAACCACCTGTAGATTTGAAGGTGCCATTGCAGTGCTACATGCCAGCGGGTTGTGCCAAGTCTCATGAAATGTTACATGTTCACTGTGATTAGTTTCAAGAGATGCGTACTTGGGAATTATATTTCTTTTAGATTTTATTTTATGAATTACGAATACATGTGTTTTAGCTTAGATTTACTGTTGAAAGATTACTTTTATTGCGATGCTATTATTTAAAGAAATGTTAAAAATACAAGTGCTCCTTTCCTATTTTATACAACTTATTCATAGCATGTTGTGCTGTATCTCCTTGCAAACAATAAAAATGTTATAAATGTCCCCCAAACCTCTCTCTCCGACTCCTTCCGCCTAAAAAGTTCCTATCATCCTAACAAGGGGAGTTAAAACTTTATATATATATATATATATATATATATATATATATATATATATATAATCTTACTATATATTTTAGAAATGTGTATCTGTCTGTCTGTCTCTCCAACTGATATGGATATGGATTTAATCTATCTGAACTGATCCTACCACCATGCTTAGTTCCTAAAATAAGTGTAGTCATTTCAAAGTGGGATTTAAGAATAATCTCTGGCTATTTAATAGGATTCTGCATTGTAATAGGCCCAAATGCACTGGAACTGAGAGTTTTCCTTTTTTTCTTAAAAACATTTGAAGAAACAAATATTGAGGCAACTTTTTATTCAGTCTCAAACACAAATCAAATTATTGATAGAGATGCAGCCGTGTTAGTCTGGTGTAGCTGAAACAAAAGACAGAACTATGTATCACTTTGGTATATATGGTTGTGCCGATTTTCTTCCACATATTGATCTGAGGAAGTGGGTCTGGCCCACGAAAGCTCATCACCTAATAATCCATCTTGTTAGTCTTTAAAGTGCTACATAGTTCTGTCTTTTAAATCAAATTCTTGGTTTTTTAGATGTGCTATAGTATAAATGATTAAGGCAAACAAATGCAAAAGTTATTTTCCCTCTTTTGCTGAAAAACTACAACCTACTCAGTAGGGATGTTAAGTTGCGATTAATTAGCTAATCGAGTAGTAGATGGAATTTCCATCAACTACTCAATTAGTTGATAAGGGGTGAGGGAAGGGCGCTTGCTACCCCTGCTGCAGCTCTCCAGTTTAAATGTAGTAAGAGCCGGGTTTAAACTGCAGTGCTACAGCGGGGTTAGCTCCTGGGGGTGGCATGAGCCAGGACTGAACAGTCCCAGCTTGCATCAGCTCCGGGACCACTGCAGCTCTGCCTGCCCTCTCCTCCCTTCCCCCTGCCTCTTCTTGCTCCTGCTCCTCCCCCTTGCTGCCTCTGGCACAGAGGCAGCAAGGGCAGGGGAAGAGAGTAGTCGACTCGACTACCCGATAAGCATAGGCTTATGAGGTAGTTAACCAGTTGACTACTCCCTTACGTCCCTACTACTCAGACCTTGTATGGTTTCTTATGCAGACAGCCAAAGCACATCTGAAGAATATCACGTTACATTTTATTCCATTTCTTTAGCATTCCCATAATGTTTTTATAACTGAGTGACTCGATGATGCTTATTTACAAAACAGATCTGTAAAAAAATGGTACATCACCCTAGTTTTCGTGACATTTCCCATATGTATGGTTTCCATTCTATTTTTATACAATAGTTTGCAACAAATAAATGACATGAAGGCCGCGTCTAGACTGGCATGATTTTCCGCAAATGCTTTTAACGGAAAAGTTTTTCCGTTAAAAGCATTTGCGGAAAAGAGCGTCTAGATTGGCACGGATGCTTTTGCTCAAAAGTGCTTTTGCGCAAAAGCATCCGTGGCCAATCTAGACGCGGTTTTGCGCAAAAAAGCCCCGATCGCCATTTTCGCCATCGGGGCTTTTTTGCGCAAAATGGTTCTCAGTTGTCTACACTGGCCCTCTTGCGCAAAAGCATTTGCGCAAGAGGGCTTTTTCCCGAGCAGGAGAGTCATTGTATTTGCGCAAGAACACTGACGATCATAAATTAGATCATCAGTGTTCTTGTGCAAATTCAAGCAGCCAGTGTAGACAGCTGGCAAGTTTTTGCGCAAAAGCACCTGCTTTTGCGCAAAAACTTGCCAGTCTAGATGCAGCCGAAGTGTTTTAGCCATCTGGAGAAAATGAAATAGGAATGACTAATTACATGCTCATATACATTGAGAGACACAGATCACTTTGGGGTTAAAGTTCTCCAGCTTTCCTCAAACTACCTGCCACACAAGCTAGTTCAAACAGGGTTCTGCCTATACATGTGAGTTGTGCATCTGTCCTCTTTTACCATTCACCTTGATACGAAAACACCCATGCCCCAAAACAGAAAGTATATGACATGTAACTACAGTTATGACACTCTTGGTATAAGGAACTCCAATTTCCAGGGATTTAAAAGACAAAGTTGAGTTAGCCTCCTTGACACTAGTTGTCAGAAATGGTATAAACAAACAAAATTCTCAGCATAGGCGCATAATGAATAAAGCCAAATATTTCCCTCCAAAATTAGCCTGATCCTTCCAATTAAGTAAAAGACTCACTTTTAAACCTTGTGCCAGCAGCAGCCAGGGCTGGGTTCAGTATCTTGGAGTTCCTCTCCACCCATCCAACACAGAACTGGTTCTAACCTCCACCCAGTAACCTGGAAATTCACACCCCTCCCCTTAGTGCCTCTGAGAGACAGTACTTCCCAATTCACAAGCACAGACTCTAGAAAAGAAACTTTTAATAAAAACGAAGAAGGTCATTTGGCATTAATTTGGCAACCAGAGAAACCCAAGGTCTCTCCCCACTTCCAGCTAACTGTCGGGGAGAATTCCTTCAGATCCTGCTTACGCACAATTTTAGGAAGATTTTGCATAAAAAGTAAACAAATAACAAATACTGCAGAACTTTCTCAAATATGGTAATTACCAAATCATAGCAAGCAATCATTGCAAATGACTATGTATTTAACTAGTTCTCTGTGTTATTAATTATCATGACATCTCTTTATTTAAGTGCTACTTTGACAAATGCTTTGAGATCTATATGCTGCTGCTAATGTTCTGGGACCACTGCCTATCATGCTGACCAATATTGTTTCATTGTTGACCTGCATTGCTTCATCTATGTCTGTCTGTATCCATCTACTGTCTATTAGTATTGTACTTAGATTGGAAGCTCTTTGACGCAGGGACTGTCATTTTGCGCAGCACCTAGCATAATGGGGATTAGAGGGCTATATAGGAGCTAAGTAGTAAGGCTTTGAATTCTCTAGGAGCCCAATGCATTTCCCACTGTGTCTTTATGTGTACTTTATGACATGTAAGCTAAGGATCGAATACAATATTTATATGATGCATTTCTAAGACAGTGCAAAGCAATTTATCATTTTAAGTAACTAAACATACAGGTTTCAAATGATAAAGTAACCTTTCTTCTCAGGAAACCAGACGACATGCTTAAATATTGTACTGTTTTGCTTTTCTCATGTAGACTAGTCTCTAAGGCTGCGTCTAGACTGGCATGATTTTGCACAAATAGTTTTAACTGAAAAGTTTTTCCGTTAAAAGTATTTGCGCAAGAGAGCGTCTACACTGGCATGTGCCTTTGCACAAAAGATTTGCTTTTGCACAAAAGCATCCGTGCCAGTGTAGACGCTCTCTTGCGCAAGAAAGCTCCGATGGCCATTTTAGCCATCGGGCTTTCTTGCGCAAGAAATTAACGTTGCTGTCTACACTAGCCTCTTGCGTAAGAATACTTGCACAAAAGGGCTTATCTCTGAGCGGGAGCGTCAGAATATTTGCGCAAGAAGCACTGATTTTGTACATTACAACATAAGTGTTCTTGTGCAAATACTCACGGCCAGTGTAGACAGGCGGCAAGATTTTGCGCAAAAGCAGCCACTTTTGCACAAAATCTTGCCAATGTAGACACAGCCTAAGGGTATGTCTACACTTGCAGCCTATTTCGGAATAGGGCTGCAAATGTAGGCATTCGGAATTACAAATCAAGCCCGGGATTTAAATATTCCGCGCTTGATTGGCATCTTCCCGGCTGGGCGCCATTTTTGAAATTTACAAGCCCAGAATAACTGCCCGCGTCTACACGCGGCAGTGAAACGGGCGTTCAAAATAAAGCCCTATTTTGAATTACCTGTTATTCTTCCTGCAATGAGGTTTAACAAGTAGTTCGAAATAGGGCTTTATTTCGAACGCCCGTTTCACTGCTGCGTGTAGATGCGGCCAGTTATTCCAGGCTTGTAAATTTCAAAAAATGGCACCCAGCTGGGAAGATGCAAATCAAGTGCGGGATATTTAAATCCCGGGCTTGATTTGCAATTCCGAATGCCTACATTTGCAGCCCTATTCCGAAATAGGCTGCAAATGTAGACATACCCTAATTTTAAGGAGAGCATCAAAGCAGTTCCTCAACCTGCATTGTGCTGGTGTCAAAGGGCCACAATGGCAGTGCACATCTTGAAGTGCTTACTTATAGGGGAAAGCTCAAGGCTGGGAAGGTAGATGAATCAAGTCTACATGCAGCTGAGAATCAAAGTTCTCCAGAGTTTAAAGTGCATCTCAGTCTTCATTGGTTACCAATTCATCTCCAGCTAAATGTTATCAAGTTAACCGAAGCATAAAGCTTTAAACAGTTGGGGTCAAGGCGATCTCAGAATCCCTCTTGCTGGATGTTACCATGGTAGCTGTGGTCAACTGAGATGCCAGATGTAATAGTTTAAGAGGCAAGAGTCAATCCTGCAAATCTGTGGATATCTACTTTGTAACCACAGACCATGTTTGCAGATCGGATACGGATACAAATTTTGTTTCCTGGTGCTGCTCATGGAGTAGTGCAGACCCATCCTATCCTATAAACAAGGGTGGTGCCTGAAAGGTACCTCTACGACACCAAGCCTAACCTCCTACGGACAGTGATGTAGGGCTTGAACCCATCAGTCGTCCATGTGTGGCATTCCTGAGCTAGATGACTTGCAGGATCAGGGCTCTACTGTATTTCACGTTCATCCCCAGCACTAGACGGTTTGGGGTTTGAGAGAAAACTAGCATGCATGGAAAATCAGCTGTCAGCTTTAAATCCCATGAGTCAATGGAAGTTTTGCCTCTGATTTTAACGGGACAAGGATCTTGTTCAATGGCTCTAAGGCAGCATTTCTCAAAGTGATCTGCAAAAGCTACTGGGCCACTCCCATTTGTTTATTTACCGGCTCCGCAGCCACACAGGCTCGCAACTCCACTTGGCTGCAAACATGAAACCGCAGCCAATGGGAGCTGCAAGGTTCCGTGGCTGCAGAACTGGTAAGTAAACAAACCAGAGCTGCCTAGTAGCAGCTCTCTCATAGTGGGTCCACAGAGCTCTTTGAGAAACACAGTTCTAAGGAGTTAGAGAGAAACTTAAAACCTGTGCAAAAAGTGTATTCTGTAGCCACCAATTTCAGAGTAAATATGTCACAACTGCTCCCTAGGTCACAATAAAAAACTATTAACAGAATTCTCTCTCAACTCTAACAATGTATATAAGGATAAGGATGACCCTTTAGATCAGGGCTACTCAGCACGTGGCCCGCATGCGGCCCGCGGCCCGTTTGTTTGCGGCCCACAGTGCAGTTTGGGTTTACATGCGGCTCGTGGGTGGGAGCCAAAACAAAAAAGTAGTCAATATAATGGTCTTCTGTTGATGTGTGTTTTAGTAGTTAAATTCCTGGACTGTCATTGCTCATTAAAAGTGCTGTCATATAGGTGGAAATCGGATAAATATTGCATTTCACTAATATCAGCAGAACTGACTTAAATGGGACCTGCGTGTTGTACAGTCTTGCCTTAATCTTTATATTCATGCCTGTCAGTGTGAAATATGCTATTTGCATATATTTGCATGTATATGCAGCCACACTTAAGTTGTGGCCCTCGGCATATGCTGTGAGTATCATTGTGGCCCCCTGGGCTTCCAAAGTTGAGTAGCCCTGCTTTAGACACTCTGAAGCAGAGGTTCTATACAGACACATAGAGCCAAGCCCTAAGCGGATATAAATAGGTATACCTCCACTGAGGTAACTGTAGCTGCATTCAAGTACACCTGTTGAAGATTTCATCCATCGTTCAATTGCTATACTAGTTACGGCAGACTGCAGTTAGGTACCAAACAGGTAGCGTGCAGATGAACAAAGTAGCTTTCTGTGGTTTGTAGGCAAGCATTTTTAAAGCCACAAATGCTCAAGAACAAAGCAAGCTGTGCGAGTTTCTGAAAGCCTGTGACTGTGAAGCGTGACTGCCACATCAAAAAATGTTTTCCCTTAATTTTGCAAACTAGAAAATTAAATAGATTAATTCAAATTAAAAACCAAGGGCTGAGGCTCTGCTCAGTTGAACTTCTCCATGGTCTGTCACCTGTAAAAGTTATTAGTATTTTCCCCCCAAAAAACTGTGCAACTCGTAGTCCCAAGTGCTTTCTACAGAAACAAGAACATTGCTGCTCTGATACAGTCATAAAACTGACTCGCTTTTACAAAAATGTCCCGGACAGAACATTGAGATACAGAACATGTATCCCCTCCAGCAACACTTTGTAGTCAAAAGTACTGGGCGTTGGTGGTATAGAAGGCATAAGAGCAGCACAGGTCATCAGAAGGCAGTAAGAGAACACATAGTTATATGTTCCTCTTTATGGCAATGATGATACATGTTAATTCATGACCTTTCTGAAATGGAACCAAATTATTAGTGCTACATACACAGACATGATTTACACTTGACACAGCAATGTCTTTGCCTACACTGCATATTATCCTCTTTGTGGGGAGTGGGAAAAGGGGGTAGGTTTACCCTGAGGTGACATTTCTTTGTCAGAAGGAGAGAAAATCTGGCACCCAGTCATTTAGCCTTGAAACAGTATCACACTGCTATAAAATTTATGAGCTGCTGCCCATGCGGGATGTTTGGTGAAGAGAATCAAAGAAAGAACTGTGGGTTAAGTTCACAGCAGTGTAAGAAGAGCTGCACCTGTTGTCATTCTGTTGCTACTTTAGATCTTCGAGGCAGATTAGTTTTAAACCACAGGGCCAGACAAGTCTGGGTCCAATCCATTTCACATCAGGCTATTTTCATTTTACTCATTTCACCTATTCAGCAGCTCTTTAATCGCATTTATACAAACTGAAAGATGGCAGGCTCTCCAAATAGCATCAGCTCCATCCATTAAATCAGGGGTAGGGAATCTAAGGTCCAGGGGCCAGTTGCAGCCCCCTTCCCCCCCACCTTGCCTGGATCCAGACCACAAGGCTCAGGGCTCTCCCCAGCATTGGGGAGCCTGCACTGGTGCTCCACCCCTTCCCTCCCACCTCATAGGGCTGGAGCACACAAAATCTACTAGCCTGGGCCCCTCCTAGGCTCTGGTGTGCGAAGGAAATGTGGGGAGTTGCTTCTCAGTCAGGGGCTACGTCAGTGAGGGTTTGTTTTTGTTTTCTGCTTCTCACTTGTGCGCGGCCCCCGACCCAAAAAAAGGTTCCCCACTCCTATAGTAAACTGTCTAAACCCCAAATTTTGAATATTTAGACCGTGTTATCTGAGGGAGGGAGATTTAGTTACCTTTGGAAAAAAAAAAAGAAAAAGAAAACCCCGCCTGTCTGAACTCATTGTCTTACCACAGATGTGACTTTAACCTGAAATATTTTTTTTTCTTTTGTCATGCCTTAAATATACCAAATAAAAATGGACAGTTGGGGAAGACTGGGACAAATAGCAGGTGCATCCCTATTGCATGCTGGGGCCCTAGTTCAAATCTTTTGCAGCTCTAAGGATTTAAATGAAGCCAATGAAAGGCGGCATAGAAATTGCTGTAGTCTGTATTGGCATAGCAATATTTTCAGGAATTCTCTACCACAGCTCTGTGTAACCTTTATATTTATATCTGCAGGAATAAAGAAAATCATCCTAAAGTTTAGGTTTTTAAAAAGTTAATAGCAAAGCAACATCAATGTTTGCTCCCTGACTATAAGAATCCTTAGAAACTCTGGATGGCAAAAAATATGAGTATCCCTTGGATTTCCTTCTATATGCATATGGTGATTAAGAGCTTGATCCCTGAAGTAGGATTGGGTCACAAATCTCAAACTATATCAAATGAGCAGCTCTGGATTAAGATGTGAGAATCCGGCATAAGCTGCCATCCAACTAGCTCATTAACATGCACAGTTTGTAAACTACAGTTCAGGTACATAAAATTTAATGAAGATTAATTAAATTTGAATAGACAATATAAGGCAATGGTCTCGTAACCTTTCAGACCAATAGGTCTTTTTCTTTCACCATAGTATGATTCTCTCTGTTATATGTTGGCAAATAAAAACGCGATGAAGTGCTGTATTTGACAGAGATTTCACAACCCTTCAAGCAAATGTATTTTAAGTGTTGGTTTGAGTTTCTACCATGCTTCTTTTCTCTTTACTTCTTTCTAGTCTTGCTGATGCAGTGAACTTGTCTGGCCCTGAGAGATCACTTCTCACTCAACAAAATTAAATCTTGATGGAAATTGTGAACTTTTGTTTTACCAGTTCTGTTCATCCTACATCTGGAAAAGTCTGAAATCCCCACAATGACTTAGTAGCATAGTTTTTCTTTAAAAATGTAGAACAATTTTTCCTCTTAGGTCCCATTAGAGTGCATTCAATGGTAAGCCCACAAAGGATAAAATTATTGGATTATTACAGCAGTTACAGCATAATTCTTGAGGGGTTCACTTCACCGTATATCTGGTTTGGACTAATAGAGGCACTCCACTAATGTTTCCCAATGTCACTATCAAAGGAGTCAATGTGTGGGCCCATATTTATTAAGGCTGAGTCCTATTTTCACTGAAGTAAATGGAGAGTTTGTAGACTTCAGTGGATCAGGCACTATGCTTGTTCAGGAAGGTTCACATTTCAACTCTCTGCACCAGCATGCTCCACATACCTCAAAGGATAGCAATCCTCAGGCAGGTGATTCTGCCAACAACAGCCTTAATTAGTCTTCCACTGTGAAGAGGAGAAGTTATAACCAGTGGTGCTAGGACAGTTTTTGTAGTGGGGGTGCTGAGCTGCACCCCCTGCTTACTTTGCCTTCACCCCTCTCCACCTGCTGAAGCTAGGGCCAGCGAGCGGGACCAAGGGGCCAGTGGCTTGGTGAGACCCCAGGCTGTCAGCCAGCACTTTGGGGCCAGCAGCTGAGCATAACTTGTGCCTGAGGGTGACCTGCAGCCCAGCAAGACCTGGGACCAGCACTGGAGCCCCCAGGCAGTAGAGGGCCCAGCGGCTGGGTGGGGTAGAGGGTCCAGACAGCAGTAGAGGGTCCAGACAGCATGGGTGCAGGGCCGGTGGCAGGGACCTTAGATGGCAAAGGTGCAAGCCGGCAGCAAGGATGTCGGGTGCAAAACCTGGGAGCTCCCCCCACACCTCTACTTCTAACTCTGGGTCTAACTCAGACAGGAGCTGCACCAAAAGAGCAAAATGTTGGTACATTTCAAAGCTATCCTGCCCACCTGCTATTACCAGCCAATGTCACACAATTTTCTACAATACTAGCCTCCCTCAACCACATTGTGCCATCATAAACTAGTCTCCTGGCAGATTTTCTTGGAATTGCCTGGAATTGCCTCCGTCGGTTATATCTATGGGTATGTCCACACTTGCAGCCTATTTCGGAATAGGGCTGCAAATGTAGGCATTCGGAATTGCAAATCAAGCCCGGGATTTAAAAATCCCGCACTTGATTTGCATCTTCCCGGCCGGGTGCCATTTTTTGAAATTTACAAGCCCAGAACAACTGCCCGCGTCCACACGCAGCAGTGAAACGGGTGTTTGAAATAAAGCCCTATTTTGAACTACCTGTTATTCCTCCTGCAATGAGGTTGAACAGGTAGTTCGAAATAGGGCTTTATTTCGAACGCCCGTTTCACTGCCGCATGTAGATGCAGGCAGTTATTCTGGGCTTGTAAATTTCAAAAATGGTGCCCAGCCGGGAAGATGCAAATCAAGCACAGGATATTTAAATCCCGGGCTTGATTTGTAATTCCGAATGCCTACATTTGCAGCCCTATTCCGAAATAGGTTGCAAGTGTAGACATACCCTAAGTGTGGGACACTTTAGCAGGCCACGAACTGAATGTTTGTGTAAATAAGCCATAAAGAGCATATCATCATGGCTTCTGATGTGGCAGAGTCAGGCCAGAGGGCTGCTGCAGAGTGGGAGAGAGGCAGCCCAAAAAGGGTAAAAGACCTGCTAAACAGAAGTGGAGGGTGGCAGGACAATTAGAAGCATCTGGTAGCGAGCTGGCTCAGGCAGACTGGGGCCAGTTGACGCCACTGCTGGCTTGCCTTTAAACGCCTCTAAAGTTGGAAGGTGAGGGGGAGAGTGAGAGGATGGAAGGAGAGATAGAGTTTGTCAGTAAACCAGAACAACTTTAGAACAGGAAACAGAGGGCGGGGTCCCAGGAGGAGTAGCTGGGCTCCCTACCCCAGACACCAGCTGCAAGCCCCAACCCCTGGGGAAGGGGGCAAGAGGCCAACCCAAGCAGTGGCCTGGACTTGCCATACTGAGCTCCAGGGTTTACACCTAAAGTAACAAACTTACATAAGCCCTGCCCCTGGATATCTCTGTAAAGATGGTCTACAATCTCCACACAGCTCTTACATTTAACATGATTAAAAAGAAAAAAGAAACTTGTTTTAATGGCCTAGAAGTAAAATCTTTCATTAAGAAGATTCAAACAGTAAGGGTATGTCTACACTAGAGTGTTATTTCGAAATAGCTTATTTCAAAATAATGCATCTACACACAAAATGCATTTCGAAATAGCATTTTGCTATTTCAAAATAGCGCGTCCACACTGAGTGGACTCTGAATCGCATTTAAGGCCAGCTGGAACCAGTTCCAGCAGGGCACCAGGTCAGGACTTACTATGTGGGGCTGCTGCCTGAGGCTATTTGAAGTCTGTGCTTAAAGGGACCCCACCCCCTCCCCCCGGACAGCCAGTTCTCAGGTTTCCCTGCTTGCTTGTCTACCTCGATGAGGGACAGCAAAGCATTTTGTCTCTGCATGCTCTGGTTGCCCCCACTCGGGACACCACAGCACTCTGCAACATGGAGCCAGAGCTGCCCCTGGGCACTCTGATGCTTCTCTTGGACGCATTGCTGCGAGCCTGGCTGCACTTTCTGGAGGCTGCCATCCGGGAGGTCCATCAGGGGGCTGTGAGTATCCAGGATGCCCTGCGGGAGAGCTTCCACCCTGAGGAGCACTAAGAGCCTCTCTGGTCTGCTCCACTGGGGGCTTGTGCCTCATTCCTCCCTCACGTCCTTTCACTTACCCCTCCCTAACCCCCCTTACGTGTATTTTATTTTACATCAGGATTTTCATGAACACAGACTCTGTTTATTTAACAAAACTGGGGGGGGGGGGGAGGGAATGAAACTCTGGTGAGACTGGGGAAAGGAGGTGGGAGAGGGGAGAAGAGAGGGTGGGAGAGGGGAGGGGGAAACCAGGGAGGACGAAGCTGGAAGGGGGAAACAAGGGGAAGAAGGGAGAGGGGAACCTCACAGCTCACGGTTGGGGGTCTCACCGGACCAACTTGATTTTCATGCAAACCTGCTCCTGGGTTCGCATGTGGCCTTTGGTGGTCAGGCTGGCAGCTATCCTGCCATAGACAGCCGTGTTCGTCCATCTAATGCGGAGATCATGGACGTTGGGGGCATCCCCCCCCAAATCTGAGTAACGTCCATGATCTCCACCCTGGACCAGGAAGGCGCCTGCCTTCTCTGGGCCCTGGCAGGCTCCTGGGAGCTGGCAGACTACTCCTGGGGAGCGGCGGAGGGCTGGCTGCCAGTGGCTTGTTGGCTCATGTTTTGGGGCCACTGGCTCAGGGGCAGTTACTGCTGGATCTGGACTGGCAGGCTTGGAGCTGGCACAGGCACTGTGGCCAGAGTCTACCCCTTTAAGGGCTCCAGGGAGCGGGGGAGGGAGAGGAGTGTTCTTGGTTGAGGCTGGAGTGACCACCAGGGCACCCTGGGAAGGCTGGAGGCCCCCTATTTCGATATAAGTGTCTACACAGCACTTATTTCAAAATAACTATTTCGAATTTGGCATTATTCCTCGTAGAATGAGGTTTACCAAATTCGAAATAAGCCCTCCCCTATTTCGAATTTATTTCGAAATAGCGGTTTGGCTGTGTAGATGCTAGGAAAGTTATTTTGAAATAAGGGCTGTTATTTCGAAATAACTTTGCTATGTAGACATACCCTTAGTTATTTCCGCGAATAAGGGCAAAAAATGGCTAACTCTACACTGTGAGCACTATTTACTTTCGATATTGCAACTCTTGGGGAGGTTGCTTTTCTTTCTTTCTTTACATATTTATTACATTGACAGAATTTTCTAAGCATGTGTGCTGTTTACTTAATAGGAAAGGATTTTATTGTATGAATAAGTTTTCATCTGCAATTTTCTACACCCACACACGTAATTAATATTCTCTGATTGTAGCCACTCCCTGGCAAGGATCCATGCTATATTTTACACTGGACACCATTTCAAAAATGGAAAGAGACCAACAAGGTTGTTTTCAAAGGCTACTTAACAAGATAAGGTTTAGAAAAAATACAATCCTTTGATCTTTAGTACCTTTCTCGTAGCCCATCACCCCAAAGTTGGAAGTGACCTTTGTTTACTATCAAATTTGCCACATAACTCTATTAAAATATAATTTAGAGGTAACACATCATTTCCAGAAATCCATTTCCTAAATATTGGAATATTTGTAATTCATGGTATAAGAGGATCGCTAACTATTAGAGTTCAAGATACTTCAGTGTGTGTGTGTGGTGCCGGGGGGGGGGGAGGGGGAGGGAGGGAGGAGGATTATTTCGCATTTGAAAAATTGTGTGGGTTCTTATACCTCTCTCTCAAGCATCTGGTGTGCTAGCCACTTTCAGGGACAGGCTGATAGACTAGATGGACCAGAGGTATGGGATTCCTATGTTCCTACCGCAGAAATTAGACACGAAACTTAATCTTAAAACAGCGCTTCTCAACCTATTTATCATGATGGGCCTTGTGTGCAGCCCACAGTGTGTTACATGGACCTCAGGTTGAGAATTACAAGTGCCTGCCCCCCCCAAAAATTCTGACAATTCCCTCTGCCTAGTGCCCCCCATCTAGTGACCTCTCCAGAGTGTGGGCCAGGAGCAGACCCATAAGCTCAGGGCCTGGCAGCCAGACCCCAGACTATGCCGTGGGGGGTTGGACAGTTGGCACCGGGACACTGCCATATGGGTCTGGACAGCTGGGTCCCTGGCACCAGGCCAGGAGCAGAGCTCCACCTATAACTTGTGGGTGCTGCAACATGCCCGCAAACTCCTAGTTCCCAGAATCCCTGACCCCCTCATTGCACAGAGCCCCAACCTGCAAACCTGAGAGTTTCACTTTCCTGTACCAGGCCATCAGGAGCGCTCTAGCAGACTGTCAGACACTATCTCCACTTGAGCCAGCCCCGCTCACTGTCAGAGCAAAGCGGCAATTTTTGAATTCTTTTAGTACACACCCAGGCCATGTCTGTGTGCTAACTGGGCCGTGTGCAGTCCACAAGCCACGGGCTGAGAACTGCTGTGTTAAAGCAAGGAGGGTCCTGAGCCTGTTACTGGATTTGAATGGATGTACCCTGACTTCAGTAAGACTTCACAGAAGAGAACTTCAATGAGACTCTAAAAAGGCTGCATAGTCCCATCCGCATCGCTAAAAGTTCTGGCTTAGGGTGAAGGGTGTTTATAGTCATCAATGCACCTCTCAGTACACATCTAACATACAGCACTGTATGTGGGGGATAAAGGGTGTATTTTTGAGGTGTGGCTGTTGCTGGTTAAAAACTGTCAAAAAAAAAAAAAGAAGAAGTTGAATAGGGCAAATGTCAAACTACTCATACAACAAGAAAATATGCCACACTTCCACTGAGCCAAGAAGCTGCTTCCCCTGTCAGTTTCAGTGATGTCTAATAAAAAGTGTTTCTCTGTAGGGATAAGCCTTCAAAAGCACAAAAACAAAACAGTCAATTCTAGACAATTCTTCAGTTTTCCTAGAAAAAATTATGTCAACACTCCTGAAGGGAAACACCCATCTCAAGTGCCAGATAACAAGTCAAATTAACCCCC
The DNA here is from genome assembly GCA_032595735.1 of Pelochelys cantorii. Taxonomy (NCBI): domain Eukaryota; kingdom Metazoa; phylum Chordata; order Testudines; family Trionychidae; genus Pelochelys; species Pelochelys cantorii. The sequence goes on from CM064334.1 coordinate 51,345,217, forward strand.
GCTGGATCTTCAATGATATTATTGCCATTATGCCCATGAATTTGGCTAAACATGTTCAATCAGACCAGAAAAGTAATAAATAAATAATAATAAATACCCTGATGGCATGTCATGAAGCAAGGAGAGGTAGTTATCTGTTTGATTGCTTGTTACTTACTATTGATATTACAGTACTGTATTATAGACAAGCAGACAAGCTTACTGCCCCATTGTTCTAGGCACCGTCCGAACACAAAAAAAGAGGAGTCCCTGCCATGGAGAATTTATAGTTTAGACAGAAAAAGAAGACAAAGCATGGAAGGCAGGAAAATAACTACTGTTATTGAGAAGAAGGTGATTTGAGGCACACAGAACTTCAAAGAAGTCATAGGGAGGGTCCTGAACCAAACTTTGAGCTCCTGAGACCTAGCCTAGTGCCTTAACCACAAAATCATTCTTAAAACATATGAACATAAGAACGGCCATACTGGGTCAGACCAAAGGTCCATTTAGCCCAGGATTCTGTCTTCTGACAGTGGCCAATGCAGGTGCCCTAGAAGGAATGAACAGAAGAGGTGATCCATCCTGTTCGCCATTTCCAGCTTCTGAAAAACAAAGGCTAAGGGCACCATCCATGCCCATCCTGACCAACAGCCATTGATGGACCTATCTTCCATGAATTTATTTAGGTTTTTATTTTGAATCTTGTTATAGTGTTGACTTTCACAGCATCCTCTGTCAAGGAGTTCCACAGGTTGACTATGTGCTGTATGAAGTAGTACTTCCTTTGGTTTGCTTTAAACCTGCTACCTGTTAATATCATTTGGTGACCCCAAGTTCTTGTGCTATAAGAAAGAATAAATAATTCTTCTTTATTCACTTTTTCTATACCAGTCATGATTTTATAGTCTTCTCTCATATCCTGTATCATAAACTTATGAGTTTCTAAAGCTGATGACAGTACCATGACGATGGACAGGTTACAAATGCCTATATAGGCTGATCAGGTTTAAACATTTGAAAGTTTTAAAAAAAAGTTAGTGAAATCTTTGAAAGGTCAAATAAAATATTAGCCTTGTATATAAAATTATAGTACTTTTCCATTGTAGATTTTAAAAATGCCTGCTAGGGCAATTAAGTATTACTGTATCATCCCCTTTTTACAAAAGGCGAACAGGAAGCACAGAGAAGTTAAGAATCTTGCCTAAGATTACTCAGCAAACGAATGAAACAGCTGGCAACAAGTCCATGTATCATGATTTCCAGTCCAGTATCCTGGACACTATCTCCCAACATGCAACTTCAGCAGCACTTCAGTTCAATTAATTCAAAAAAAGCACTCTTTCAAGCTCCATATTTCATCTGTGCCAGACTGGACTAAAAAGCCCAATATGCATTTTAATGAAAGGGCTCATTTAAAAAAATATATTCTCTTGTCACCATCTTTAGCCAGCTAAAGCTATTCAATAATTAAAGCTGAAAATGTAGCCTCAGACTACTATAAAACTTCAGTATATCTTAATTAGTGGGCCAAATTCATCCCTCCTGTAACTGCGTTCATTTAAATGGGGCCCACCAAGCATGCATTTTGCTCTCCAAGGAGAGTCATTGCTTAGCTTGATTTTGTCATCTATACCTCAGTGAAGCTGGTCTAATATGTAATGCTGTACACCAGAACAGCAGCAGTGATGTTCTCTACTCAGATCAAATGCTGGGAGGGGTCACTGTTAGAAGCTGGGCAAATCGTGGTTTAGCAGACCACAGACCTGACCAAAATTACCTGGGTTTATATTTCATTACATGTTAAGACCCAGTTTTTTAATCTCATGTTAAGCCCAATCAGATAAAGGGTTCATTGCTTTGATTTTTGTTTTTAAGTGAGAGCCACATAGTAAGAAGTAGCAGCAGCATACCCTTTGAGGACGGCAGAAGGTGAGAGTGGACCACAATGGTTTGAAGACATCCAGTAGAGCAGCTGAGGCCAGTAGCTCCTTAAAACCTCCATCTTGCATACAGAAAGGGACGAGAGCACCTTTGCACAGGCAACATTCCTTAAAGCCTTGGAGTCATTATTAGAACTTCCTCCCCTGCTTGGAAAGAGTGGCTTTCTAATGAACCACTGTGGATGTGCTCTTGGCGCTGATGGTGTCTCTCCAACAGTGGCAATGCTTGCTTTGACAGGCACAGTGCATGCTGAGGAGCAAGATTCCCTCTACATGAGGCATGCTACTTCTCACCATGTGACTCTCGCTTAAAAACAAAAATAAAAACAATAAAATCTGTATCGGATTGGGCTTAACATGGTTCTCCCATGGCCAACATATCACCAGAGAAAAAGTTTGTGCTGCCTGATCCAATACAGAACTGCAGATATGTTCTTACTACCCAGAGCCATGACCTGGGAGGCCATTGGGTGGTGGCGGCCAACATTTTAGATGTAGGTCCTTTTAGAGCACTCTTTTAAAAAAGTGATTGGTTTTTTTACATTGCAGAATTTTGTAAGCATATATATACACTTATGTCTAAAGAGAGAGTTTTTTAAAAATATGCATTAAAACAAAAAAGAAGGAAAAGCCCTGAGCTCCTCAAAAACAAGAAAACTGACATTCTTCAGGGTGTTACAACATGCACAAGCTTGGCCGAAACATTGAAATAATCAGAGATAGATGATAGGTTCCCTTGTCTGATTGCCTTGAGGTAATTCATACTAAGAGCTCGTAAATTAAATGTTGACTGTAATATTAGGTAAAGACATCGTAACCCCAACTCCATTACCACCATTCTAGAAGTAAGAAAAATTACTTATTTATTAATTAGAGTTCTCTGAATACAGTCTCTACATCAATACACTTTTTATGCTACCAAGATTTAGGGAATCTAAGGTGGTAATATTCAGAGGAGAACAATGCATATGTTCCAGAACAGTGAATTTATTCTGAAAGCTGAGTATACACCTAACTTTCAGCACATGGAGCAATCCCATTAAAGTCAATGGGACTACTATTCACATACTTAGCATTAGGCATGTGTTTAATTACTTTGCTGAATCAGAGCCTCGGTTATCATGTAGTGATAGCCTAACAAAAACGGAATGAGTCCTGAATACGAGTTTGATCTCTATTGTCTGGATTTCTATAGTTCAGCAGCATCTGTGGGCCGGCATCCCCATAGGTACCCCTGGGCTGGAGCACTCACTGGGAAAAAACAGCCCCCACTCAGCAACTCCTCCCCACCCTTCCAGAGCGTCTGGTGCACTGCAAACTCGGGGAGGGAGGGGGAAGAAGTGGGGACAGGGGATGCTTGGGGGAACGAGGCATTGACTTGCCCTGGTCCGGCAAATTCCCTGGTTTGGGACCAGCCAGGTGCCTCACCAGGGAGTCAGAACTTGTAGAAGCAGAAAAAAAATGCCATCAGCAATGCATACATTTAGAGTGAAAAAAAAAAAAAAAAGAACAGAAGGTTTTAATAGTTCTATAAATTTTGTTGCAGATCGGCCCAATCCTGCATTCTTTATGAACATTAAAACACCTGGAAACGGGGCTCAATCCTTGCTCAGGCAAACATATGTCTGTTGTGAAGTCTGTGGAAGTTTTATTTCAGTTTAGGATGACAGGGTTTGGCCGCCAGGCCAATGAGAGCTGTCAAAGATATGTATCAAAGGTTCCTGGAACACAAAGTGAGTGTGGCATTTTGTCTCCTCCTTTTGGAAACAACTGAAACCCTCAAGATGCACTTGATAAGAACATCAAAATGTTATACTCATCATTAGCTATTTTAAACAGCACTTTGGAATTTGAATATGAGACAGGAGGGGAAAACAGTTTAAAAGTTCCCAGAAAACAAAAATCTGTGTATAACTTTTTTCATTTTCAAGAAGTTTCATTGAATTGCGTCAGCTTCTCCTCCCATTTGTTATACCTATTCTAAGAATCTGAAAATGCAGGCCAGTGCCAGATTTTCGTCTGTTCCTTGTTTCAAAACTCTGATGTAAAAATCGGAGGTTGTATAAATGAGGAAGGTTTGTAGAACTAAAGACTTGAAACAACTTGCTTACATCACAAGATCCACTTGCATTATCAGTGTGCTAAAGGGTTAGGTGAAAATTTCCTTTTGTACACTAAGCATGGCTCACTATCTCAATTAATTCCTATTATCAATGATTCTGTGGGCCATTGAGAATTACTGAATTTGGGGTGAAATTTCCCTCTGATTGGAGGGCCAGCACAAGCCTATGTAAGTACTTCTTAAGCCCTCTTTTGAATAAATCAAATGGGCTTAATGGACTTGGTGCTGGGCTGAATTTTGCATTTTGTGAAACATGAGTACATGAACAAACAATACATTAAAAATAACATCAAGGCCCCAGCCTCTCAGAAATCACAATGTATTGGGTTCAACATATGTAGATTAGTTCAATGTATAAACAATCCATAACAGATACGCCAGTACTATTTAATGCATTTCAAAATACTGATGTAGTTTAGTTTATAGCCCCTTGGAACATGACATTTATGCTAAGAAGAGAGGAGAGAAACACCTTTAGGATGAATTATAAAATATGTAGATTAGTAAGATCCTACTATACTGTACTGTTTGTAAAGTCGTTAAATCAATAGCGTGCCCCTTCTTGGTTTGCTGGATTAATTTCTCACTGCTTAATCAAAAAATAAATGAGCCAAAACACAGCAGAAGGGGTACAGAAATGGGTGACAAAAGCCACTAGTGGCACAGAGAGACTTCCAAATGATTCCAACACAGGAAAGATAATAAGGGGTGACATAAGAGCAACAAAAAACAAAGAAAGCTATCAAGAAGGCAAATCAGGTGCTCAAATTTACCTTTTCTCATAAAACAGAAGCAGGAGTTCAGAACAGAACCATGCAACCCAGTCAATATATTTAGTATTGAGAAAAGGAAAAAATGTATTGTGTAAAATAACTAGTCAACTTGTGGTTCTTTCTGCCACACGATCTCACTGAAGCTATGACTTATGCAGAAACCAAAGAAGGATTATAACAGGTGAACATGCCCACTAAAATAAGGCTAGGCTATGTCCAGGGCCATCCTTACCCACACACAGAATATGCAGTTGCACAGGGCACCTGAAAATTTGGGGTCTTAATGTCCAGCCACCCACCTCTTCCTATTCCTGTTCTGTGTCTCAGCTTTCTCTGGATAGAGCTAGTTAACTTCAAAGTGAAAAGGCCTGCCAAAGCTATTAGCAGATCATCAAACCTGTGAAAGATGCATTCTAGTGGTAATTTAACAGGCATTTGCCAACCCCAGCTATATACTACCAGTTTCTGAATTTACTGTATTAATCAGCAGGAGCACAGTTTAAAGTTTGGTTTAAAATATTTCAATAGTGTGTTGCTGAAGATTATAAAATCACATCTCTAAAAAATTGTCCCGTCCTCCCAGATGCCATCAGGCATAGGGGGACCAGTTTAATAGTACTGCGTGGGGCCCCATAAATCCTAAGAACAGCCCTGACTATGTCTACACTAACACTTGTGTGGATATAACATGTCACTCGGGATGTGAAAAAATCCCCACCGTTCTGAACCACAAAAACTTACACCGACAGAAGCGCCAGGATAGACAGCACTATGTCGGCTGGGATACTCTGCTGCTGACATAGCTACTGCTGCTCATTGAGGATGGTTTAATTATGTTGACAGGAGATCTCTTTCCCTTTGGCATAGAGCAGTTACACGAGAAATCTCACACAGTGTAGGGAAGACACAGCCTAAAGAGGCCATAAAATACATCTGTAAACTAACCTTCAAATGACTGGGGTTAGAAAACACTTCCACTACTGGAAGGTTAATTCATCATTGTACATAATCGGATTTTTGTGCTTTCTTCTGTTGCTGTCAGAGAAAAGATATTGGATTGGTGGGCCACTGGCTGCTCCGCTATAATAATCCTACGCATCTACCCATGGGTTCTCTGATGGGTGGACATCTGGAAGACACATTGTGAAAATAATTGTGTGTTTGGAGCTTGGTTAATGAGCAACATAATTATCAGGGTTTTTAATTTTAATGTTGAAAAAATTTAGTGGCCTAGGGGAATGAGTATGCACCGTGCTCTCTGGCCTGAGCCTCCCAGGTGAGTTAAGTAATGCCTGTACTTGTCTCATACGAAGTGCTGTCAGAGGCATGAACCAGAAGGGTGGAGTTCACCACTATTCTAACCTCTTGTGAACTCTATAAGGCAGCTCTAATCACATCACTTAGCTTTTTCTTCCCCGTTCTTGAAACCTTAATTAAAATCAAGTAGTGGAAAAGCAAAGGAATGTGGCACTAACATCGATTTTAAATACCTTTTTCTCCCATTTAACAAAGGGAAAGAAAAGCCTTTAAACAAACAATGTACAACATGAGAATTTCCACACATGCATTTCCAGGGAAGTGAGGGCATTAAAAAAGACCACAAAGACTATTTTTCAAGGAAATTCAAAACTTTGCTGAAGGCTGCCTATAATTGTACTATCTTACATTTACTTACACAAATGAGTCACTTCAATTGAGTAGTCCTCTCTTGATGTCAATGCAATCATTTATGTAAGAAATAGTACGTGTAAACAATTGCATGATTGGGCCGAGTCTTGCAAACCTTATTATATGTGTACAGGCACCATTTGCCCCCAATAATCAAAGTCAGACACAATACTTCAATGTTTTGCATACTTCACCCATCCTCTTGAGGCTAATGCAGAAATGAAGACTAACATGTAAAGAAAGCTAGTATACTGATGTTCTAACAGGGCTCTGGAGATTAATGTCCCATCCCCACTGCTGCAAAATGGAGGCAGAAATCCTTAGATGCTATTTTTACTGAGAGAGTTTTCATGTCCTGACTTGCCATGGGTGGGTGGGGGGCGGATAAGGAGAACAGAAGGGTCACAGCAGTGCAGTGATTGGAAGTATGCAAATAACAAACAATCTATCAATTGCCAATACCGATCTATGCTAAAATCAAAATACGACATTGATGTGGAACCTATTAAGAACTCAATAAACTCAAAATTTCCAGAGGAAGTTGGATAAACTAGAGGGATAGGCTAGTAAGACTCTATGTCCTTAAGTACTCTGTTTGGAAAGCTGGTTGGAACAGTCATCATGAGCAAAACCATCAGAGTGTAATCTTCTCTTTTTGAGAGTTGGTCATGAACTGCTCCCATTTTCCATAACTAATTTAGTTGAACAATTTTCAGCTTATAGGTTGTTTGCTAATTTTTCCACTTTAACTACGCACTACTTATTATTTGTATTGGGCAAATGGCTAGCTAGGTCACCTGGTATCATTTCTGCTGTGACTCGGTGACAACGGAAAGAAAGAATGAATGAGGTACATAGCAAAGCACAGCAAATACTTTTGTTTGCATGCAGGTATATATAAAAAGAGCAACAGATCCCCACACATTCAAACAACCAAAAGGCTGTTTAGACCAATAACATAAGAACATAAGAATGGCCGTACTGGGTCAGACCAAAGGTCCATCTAGCCCAGTATCCTGTCTGCCGACAGTGGCCAGCACCAGGTGCCCCAGAGAGGATGGACCGAAGACAATGATCAAGCGATTTGTCTCCTGCCATCCCTCTCCAGCCTCTGACAAACAGAGGCCAAGGACACCATTTTATCCCCTGGCTAATAGCCTTTTATGGACCTAACCTCCATGAAATTATCCAGCTTCTCTTTAAACTCTATTATAGTCCTAGCCTTCACAGCCTCCTCTGGCAAGGAGTTCCACAGGCTGACTACACGCTCTGTGAAGAAGAACTTTCTTTTATTAGTTTTAAACCTGCTACCCATTAATTTCATTTGGTGTCCTCTAGTTCTTCTATTTAGGGAACTAATAAATAACTTTTCTTTATCGGCCCTCTCCACACCACTCATGATTTTATATACTTCTATCATATCCCCCCTCAGTCTCCTCTTTTCTAAACTGAAAAGTCCCAGTCGCTTTAACCTCTCCTCATATGGGACCCGTTCCAAACCCCTAATCATTTTAGTTGCCCTTTTCTGAACCCTTTCCAATGAACTTAACTACAAAATAAAGGAGGCAAGCCGGCCAAGTACTCAGGGGCATGCTTTAACTTTAAGCACGTGCTTAAATGTTTTACTGGATAAGGTTCTAAAGAGAGGCATGAACATACTCAAACTGAACAGCAAGTCTAAACTGGATGGCTGGCTTTGTTTTTACATCAGCTCTAGATACTAGTGAAGACCCATTTATCTCAGTTTGGGGCCCATAAAGCTGCCACCCATATCACGAACATACCAAGTACTTTGGTGTAAGGGAGCTCTTTGCTCAGGACAGTCCCAAGAACGAAAGAGTCAAGCTGCTGCAGGCCAGGTTTGAGGTAGATGGGGCAGAGTAGCAAACTAATGTTGTAACCCTGCACGTTGGACTGAATCCCCAACCTCCGTGAAAATCCGTAGGCAGGGACTACACCCTTCACAAATCCCTTAGAATTCCTCCCCCATCAGCATGCCTAGTTACTGCTTCCTCCTCCTCTTGGAACAAAGCCCCAATCACCCTACTTTTCATGGTCTCAGGAAGGAGCCAGGGAATGATGCCATGAGAGTTGCCTGAGCCTCCTACTTTTCCGTATGGGAGACCCAAGTATGGTAGGGATCCTTGGAGTGTGGATCTTTGGGTATGTCTACACTACAGCGTTATTTCAAAATAGCTTATTTCGAAATAACGCGTCTACACACAAAATGCATTTCGAAATAGCTTTTTGTTATTTCGAAATAGTGCGTCAACACTGAGTGTATGCCAAATCACATTTAAGGCCGGCCGGAACCAGGTCCAGCAGGGCATCAGGTCAGGAGTTACTTTGTGTGGCTATCTGAGGTCTGTGCTTAAAGGGACCCCCCCTGGACAGCCAGTTCTCAGGTTTCCCTAGCTTGCTTGCCTACCTCGTTGAGGGACAGCATTTTGTCTCTGCGCGCTCTGATTGCCCTCACTCGGGACACCACAGCACTCTGCAACATGGAGCCAGACCTGCCCTGAGCACTCTGGTGCTTCTCGTGGATGCCCTGAGGAGCACTAAGAGCCTCCCTGCTCTGCCCCACTAGGAGCTTGTGCCTCATTCCTCCCTCACGTCCTTCCACTTACCCCTCCATAACCCCTCTTCCTGATGTCAAATGAAATACACGTATTTTCATGAACACAAACGCTCTTTATTTAACAAAACTGGGGGGGGGGATGAAACTCTGGTGAGACTGGGGAAAGGAGAAGAGAGAGGGTGGGAGGGGGAGGGGGAAACCTGGGAGGAGGGAACTGGAAGGGGGAAGCAAGGGGAAGAAGGGAGAGGGGAAGCTCAGGGCTCAGGGTTGGGGGGTCTCACCGGATCAACTTGATTTTCATGCAAACCTGCTCCTGGGTTTGCATGTGGCCCTTGGTGGCCAGGCTGGCAGCTATCCTGCCATAGACGGCCGCGTTCCTCCGTCTAGTGCGGAGATCATGGACGTTGGGGGCATCCCCCCCAAACCTGAATAACATCCATGATCTCCACCCTGGACCAGGAAGGCGCCCACCTTCTCTGGGCCCTGGCAGGCTCCTGGGAGCTGGCAGACTGCTCCTGGGGAGTGGTGGAGGGCTGGCAGCCAGTGGCTTGCTTGCTCATGTTTTGGGACCACTGGGTCAGGGGCAGTGACTGCTGGCTCTGGGCTGGCAGGCTTGGAGCTGGCACAGGCACTGTGGCCAGAGTCAATCCCTTTAAGGGCTCCGGGGAGGGAGAGGAGTGTTCTTGGTTGAGGCTGGAGTGACCACCAGGGCACCCTGGGAAGGCTGGAGGCCCCCTATTTTGAAATAAGTGTCTACACAGCACTTATTTCGAAATAGCTATTTCAAATTTGGCATTATTCCTCGTGGAATGAGGTTTACCAGATTCAAAATAAGCGCTCCGCTATTTCGAATTAATTTAGAAATAGCGGTTTGGCTGTGTAGATGCTAGTAAAGTTATTTTGAAATAACAGCTGTTATTTCGAAATAACTTTGCTGTGTAGACATACCCTTAGGGATGCAATGAATGGCTTTAACCTGGTCCACTACTACCTTATTTCATGAGCACCTAATTTACCCTGAAAACTAAAAAGAAAGAACTTCATCAAGGAATGGAATCACAAGATCTGATATCTAAATGTTAACCTTGTAAAAAGACTGGGGAAAGGGCACCAACATGGAAATACTAAGACTGGGGAGGTGGGTAGAGTTAATAATAATAGAAGTTCCCAAGAGCACTTCATATATTCTTAGTTCTTGAATCATTAAAGCTCTGCATGACAGCTCTCACCAGCTCTGGAATGGCAAACTAGCTCATTTTTAAGCAGGAGTCAAAGTGGTTAAGCCCTAGGACAAATAACTTGAAAAGCTAGGCATAAGTCTGATCTCAGAACGTTTAAAGGAATGCAGACTGCCCAAAAACACAGCAGCTGTTTGTTTTTTCTGCTACCTTTCCAAGGTTCATGTCTGGAGTGAGGATAAACAGTTCTGAAAAAAGAAGTTATGTGGAGTTCAGACTTTAAGAAAATAAAACCTCAGACTAGTATTTCTTAGAGATATTTTTTAAAAACTCTCAATTATTCAACTGTGTAAATTTTTTAGGTATGGCTCTGAGGGACTGGGAGATGGATGGCTTAAGGCTTTGACATATTAAATACTTTCTGAATTAGTTTGCATTTTCAAAAGGTTAGCCCACTGAGGTTTCCTTGAAGCAGTATTCCTTCAAGAAGGGTTTCAAGTTTACTTCATAATGTGAAATTATACTACTTACACCACACACACACTTTAATAAACTGACAAGTTAAAGAGCTGAAGATGATGCCTTACAGAACTGCCTAGAGTAACTTCTATCAATATTGTGAATATCATATTCATAGGTTAATTTGTGTTGCGTCTATTTATGTTTTCACTACTCTCTGCCTCCCCCACCCCCCACACACACACTTCAACAATTCAGTATGAGTTAAAGCACTTGATATGTTCTTTAAAGTTTGGTGTTTCATATGAAGAGCTTTACTTTGATTGACGTTTACAGGGACAAAACCTTGAATAAAATTGTATTTCTTGGCATTTTAGGAGATATGAAAGGTCCAGATTTGCACACCCCTCCTTACTGTTGTCAGTGAGACTCTTGCATTGAGTAAGGGATGGCAGTATTGGGGCCTATGCTATTACAACAGGTGGCTCAGAAGTAACACTGCACTTCAAGACCCACTGTGACTTTCTAGATCTGTATTTGTCAACTGTCTTTGCATTCAAAAAGAAGAGTTCCTATAGAACTGAATGTGGAAAGCACACCAAGAACAGTGGCCTGAGATTCTTCTCTAAAGAGCTCTATGGTTATACCCAAATCTGCTGTTATAGGGTCCGTATATATGGCGAGAAGGATAAAGAACTTCATTTTGCCTTTACGGCATGGTCCTACGCTGGGGATAACCTAGGGCTGCTAACAGGTGATGCCTCCTAGGTAATGGTTAACCTATACCTGGGGAGCAGACCCCTGCCCGCAGCCCACTGCAGGTATAAGGCTGCTCCAGCACTGCCAGGCCCTCGTGCGGGGCTGCCAGCTCCCAGCCCATGCAGGCTGGCAGTCAGCAGCCCCGCAAGAAGCTGAAAGCAGCCAGGCTGGAACTGGGATTTACATCCCTGGGACAAATGCACCCCAATGAGACCCCCCCCAAATATCATGCTTTAAAAAGGGCAGAGCGGCTACTCCATTCTGCACCTGCTCAGTGGTGTTCTGTCCTGTGTGAGCGTGGACAGCGATGTCAGGCAGAAAGGGGATCACTAGCATGCCTGGGCCCCCATTGTACCCTTCCTTGCCCAGCGTGGAGAGGGCAGTACTGGCAGAGAGAAGCTAATGCTAGCAGAACCCCTACCCTTGTGCAATCCTTGTGTTGAAAACCGTGTAAAACACACATCATGCCCAGTCTTTCCATGGGGATTCCTGCTACCTGACAAAGATAGGAAACGCTCACACCAATTTTTTCATTCAAGTAAGATCCTGCTACAGTGGTACTTTTCCAGAATCACTCACTACATTCATTACATGCCAGGCACCAGTGATAAGCCAACTTCAAAAGGACAGAGTTCAAGCTCAGGTTTACCTGAAGGGACCCACTGTTTGGAATCTCAACCAATTACTTGTTCCTGCAAGAGCGGGATGGATGTCACATGTGAACAGGTTCCCTCTCAAGGGAGGACTGCTACTTCCTAACCCTTCTCATCACTTTGCATGTGGTATGACAGTAGAACTTCTTACAGACCCAGCCTGAATCTTTAAAAGCAGAAAGTACACTGTGAAAGTGAAAATATCATAAAGGGGGGAAAGTTCTGAATTTTTTTAAAACCTCTACAGAAGTTGAGATCAGCTCTGGGTTAAAGTTTTGAGAGAAAGATGGAGTTAGTTCTTGCTTAAGCTGAATATGTTCACCCATTCCTTCTATTAAACCTATGTTCTGATTACCAGTATGCATGTCTTTGTCAAGTGACTGGGACATGGTCAAAGCTGAATTCAGGCCTAGTGGTCAGAGCCAAAGGCCAGAGCTGAAGTTAAGAGGTCTGGAATAAGAGCCACGAATCAAAACTAGGGATGTAAAATTCCAATTGGTGAGTAAGCCAGTCAATGTTAGGCTGTCCTAACAATTAACCAGTTAACCAATTAAGTGGGATCCGGGCTGGGGACCGTTCCAGCCTGGCTGGAGCAGCCTCCAGCCTGCGGGGCTCCCACCCCCAGCCCTGCACTGGGTCTGGCTGCCGGCTCCTGGTTCCCAGTCCCTACCGGAGCAGTCCCTGTCCACAGCAGACCCAGGCGCCCTGCAGGTAGAGGTTGCTCTGGCGACAGGGGCTGCTCTGCTCCAGCCCTACCAGTTAACCTTTCACATCCCTAGTCAGAACCAGGGAAACTACAGACCAGTAAGCCTCAACTCAGTCTCTGGAAAAATCATGGAGCAGATCCTCAAGGAATCCATTTTGAAACCCCTGGAAGAGAGAAAGGTGATCGGGGTACAGTCAACACAGAATCACCAAGGGCAAGTCATGCCTCACCAACCTAATCGCCTTCTATGATAACTAGCTCTGTGGAGATGGGGAAAGAGGTGGACAGGATATACCTTGACTTTAGCAAAGCTTTTGATACAGTCTCTGACCGTAATTTTTCCAATGAGTTAAAGATGTATGGCTTGGATGAATGGACTAGAACAGGGGTTCCCAACCTTTTTCGGTCCCCGTACCCCCTTGGCTTTTAGTAAACCTTCCCATACCCCCTATTCAATATGAAAGGAAATAAATTCTAGACTTTAGAATCCACAACGTTTTTCACTAACACTACTACTTTTGAAATATTTCAATTAGGATAATCTAGTTATTTACCAAATATTCCCCATGCCCCCTTGACAAGCTTCTCATACCCCCTGGGGGTACGCGTACCCCAGGTTGGGAACCCTGGACTAGAAGGTGGATAAAAAGCTGGCTAGATTGTTGGGCTCAATGGACTCATAGACTCATAGACTTTAAGGTCAGAAGGGACCATTCTGATCATCTAGTCTGACCCCCTGCACAATGCAGGCCACAGAATCTCACCTACCCACTGCTAGAATAATCCTCTCACCTATATCTCAGATATTGAAGTCCTTGAAACGATGGTTCAAAGACCCCAAGATGCAGAGAATCCTCCCGCTAGTGACCCGTGCCCCATGCTACAGAGGAAGGCAAAACACCTCCAGGGCCTCTGCCAATCTACCCTGGAGGAAAATTCCTTCCCGACCCCAAATATGGCGATCGGCTGAACCCTGAGCATGTGGGCAAGACTCACGAGCCAGACACCCAGAAAAAAGTTCTCTATAGCAACTCCTATCTTCCCACCATTGGCCTATATACCACTGATAGCGAAAGGTCAATTAATTGCCAAGATCATGTTACCTCATCAAGCCATCTCCTTCATAAACCCATCTAGCTTTATCTTGAAGCCAGATAGGTCTTTTGCCCCCACTACTTCCCTTGGAAGGCTGTTCCAGAACTTCACTCCTCTGATGGTTAGAAACCTTTGCCTAATTTCGAGTCTAAACTTCCTAATAGCCAACTTATATCTATTTGTTCTTGTGTCCACATTGGTATTGAGCTTAAATAATTCTTCTCCCTCCTTGGCATTTATCCCTCTAATATATTTAAAGAGAGCAATCATATCTCCCCTCAGCCTTCTTTTGGTTAAGGTAAACAAGCCAAGTTCCTTGAGTCTCCCTTCATAAGACATGTTTTCCATTCCTCGGATCATCCTAGTGGCCCTTCTTTGTACCTGTTCCAGTTTGAATTCATCCTTCTTAAACATGGGAGACCAGAACTGCACACAGTATTCCAAATGAGGTCTCACCAATGCCTTATATAACGGCACTAACACCTCCTTATCCCTACTGGAAATAGCTCACCTAATGCATCCCAAGACCGTATTAGCCTTTTTCACAGCCATGTCACAATGGCGGCTCATAGTCATCCTGTGATCAACCAGGACTCCGAGGTCCTTCTCCTCTTCTGTTACTTCCAACTGTTGTGTCCCCAGCTTATAACTAAAATTCTTGTTATTAATCCCTAAATGCATAACTTTACACTTCTCACTATTAAATTTCATCCTATTACTATTACTCCAATTTACAAGATCATCCAGATCTTCCTGAATGATATCCTGTTCTTTCTGAATTGGCAATACCTCCCAACTTTGTGTCATCCGCAAACTTTATTAGCACACTCCCACTTTTAGTGCCGAGGTCAGTAATGGGTCGCGATCAACAATGTAATGTCTAGTTGACAGCCGATATCAACAAAAGTGCCCCAGGGGTTGTTCCTGGGCAATGTTTCCTGTAAGCTGTGCACTTAGGTGGCCACTCAGGAGAGATTCAGGTGCCACCCAACTGATTAGCAGAGCGTCCACAGCTGGCAGCATGTTTTTCTACTGGTAGTGCACGTCCACACATGCCGCATAGCACATAACAAAATTTATTCCACACATGAATGAAAAGCATTGGAAGGAACATTGGTCCTGGGGCTGGTTTTGTTCAGCATCTTCATTAGTGATCTGGAAGAGGGGATGGATTGCACCCTCAGCAAGTTCACACATTACACTGAGTTAGAAGGAGAAGTAGATATGCTGCAGGGTTGGGATGGGGTCCAGAATGACCTAGATCAACTGGAGGACTGGGCTAAAAGAAATCTGATGACTTTCAGCAAGGATAAGTGTAGAGTCCTGCATCCTGCACTTGGGATGGAAGAATCCCATGCACTGCTAGAGGCTTGGGACTGACTGGCTAAGCAGCAGTTCTGCAGAAAAGGACCTGGGGATTAGACAAGAAGCTAGATATGAGTCAACAGTATGACATTGTTGCCAGGAAGGCTAATGGCATGTTGGGCTGTATTAGTATGAACACTGCCAACAGATCAATAGACATGATTATTCCCTTCTATTTGGCACTGTTGAGGCCACATCTGGAGTACTGTGTCCAGTCTTGGGGCTCCCGCAATAAAGAGGACATGGAGAAATTGGTGAGAAACCAGTGGAAGAAACAAAAACGATTACGCTGCTGGGCTGTGTGACTTATGAAGAAAGGCTGAGGGAACTGGGCTTACTTAGTCAGCAAGAGAGAAGAATGAAAGGGGATTTGATAGCAGCCTTAAACTACCTGAAGGGGGTTCCAAAGAGGATGGGGCTAGATTATTCTCAGTGGTGGCAGATGACAAGGGCCTCAAGTTGCAGTGAGGGGAGGTCTGGGTTGAATATTAGGGAAAGTTCTCTCACTAAGAGGGTGGTGAAGCACTGGAATGGGTTACCTAGGGAGGTGCTAAAATCTCCATTTTAGAGGTTAAGACCAGAGTTGACAATAGGGATGTTAGAAATAGTATATTTCAATCATCATGTAGCTGCTAAAATTCTTAGCTGTTACACAATTATTCTGTGTCCCCCCCCCCCTCCGCAAGTGGGCCAGCAGCCGGTGCACTTCCAGCCCCATTCCCAGGGAGTCCCCTGCTACCTGCACTGCTGCCTCTGTATCAGAGGCAGCAGGGAGCAGCCCCTGTCTGCAGTGAGCTGGACTTGCCGCAAATAGAGGCTGCTCCGTGGGATACCAGAGGCAGCAGAATGGGGCAGGAGGCGGGAGCAGGTTTTTAAACCGGCTCCCCACACAAACTGGCTCCTGCCTGCTGCAAGGTGGCAGGTGGCTCTCCTGCATGGTCTTCATGTAAAACTTGGACCAGTGGGCTGTGACTGAGACAGCCTGATGATACGAGTTTTAAATGCAGAGCATGCGGGGGGAGGAGGGCTGAAGAGGTTAAGTAATTAACGACCACTTGGTGGATATCCCTATTTGACAAAACACCAACTGGAATGATATAGTTGTGATATAGTTGGGACTTGTCCTGCTTCGAGCAGTGGCATCCTTAATCTTCTATGATTATGTAATTCTTCAGCAATAAGATGAACCTTTGAACATCTCACACACAGAAGAATATTTTTGCTTTTACAGACAGTGCATGTTAACACTAATGAACACAACTTCTATTCTTTACTGCCTTGCCCTTCTATCTTCACTGATCTCCAGGGAATGACCTCAGATGGACCTTACAATTAAAATATAACTGTATGCAGCAGGGAATAAAAAATAAACACCAAACTTCTTTGATTCCACGAGTGCAAATAAATTTCACCTTCTGAAAAATGAATTTCAACCTTTCATCTAACCAGCAAATTAATGGAATGGCATAGGAATAAAGGAGGGAGAAAAGCCAATCCTCAATGATTTCACAGAAAATATTATATATTTATATAATGCTGGTCTCACTATCTGAGAGCATCAATTTGCATCATACAGTAAAAGCGTGAAAAATCATAATGTAAGTAGAAGCTATAGTCAGGCACTTACATCAAATCAATAACTATATTTTACTTGAACTTCAGGTGGCAGATGGTCTACCACAATCAAGAAATGACAGAACATATAAGTTGAAATGTCTGTGTTCGTTAGATGTATTCTTGAAAGCACTGTGCCCTTGATCTATGATGACTTTTACAGGCAGATGACAGGTCAAACATAAAAGTATGTTATTTTAAAGGTCACAGAACTGGCAAAACTGCTATCACTATTGTGGGCAAAGAGGGATCTGCCTTTGAAGTTTGAGCTGTTAGAACAGTTACCAGCTAAAAGGCCCTCTATGGGCAAAGTGAATGTAAAAATAAATAAGCAAAAAAGGAATGCTGTTTTAAGGGGATAACAGAAATTAACCCAAACAACCCCAATGTAGTCTAAGAGAAGTGACTAAAATTAACAGATTTTGGACAGCTAGCCATGAAAAAAACACAAAACAGTTATAAAATGGCATTCTAGGATAAGGCTATTGTTACAACCATGCAGTGTTACAATAAGACATGAGAGGAAGGATTAGCAGCAAAAGCATAGGTTGGGGAGTCAGGAGGAGTAGGCCATAATCCAATCTTTGGCACAGACTTGCTTTGTGAAGTAGTGCAAGCCACATGGAATGGGATTTTCAAAAATACCTACAGGAGCTAATATCCAATTCCCTCTGGAAGCCTGTGAGACTTAGATGGCCAGCTCCTTTAGGCATGATTGAAACTCTCACCCTTGAAATGCTATGCCTCAGTTTCCCCAACTGTAAAATCAGGACAATTCTTCTCTACTCAGATGGATATTTTAAGGCCTAATTCAGTGAGACTTCCTCACATAGAAGGTTCTATAGAAGATCGTGGTTTAAAAATAGCAAGAACAAAAGGAATAGGGATTTACTTTTAGGCTTATTTGGAACTTGTGATCATCTCTTAACTAATGCACACAGCCGGTAATGCTTTAAGCCAGGGTGGGGAACCTCAGGCCCGGGGGCCAGATGCGGCCTCCGGCTTGCCTGGATCTGTCCCCCGAGTCTCAACATTGGGGAGCCCGCACTGGCATTCCAGTCCCCCTGCCACCCATCTGCAAGGCTGGAGCACACAAAATCAACTAGCGTGGACCTCCCCCCAGCCAGGCTCTGGTGTGAAAGGGAATGTGGGGAGTGTCTTTCTTCTTCTCAGTCAGAGGCTTCTCACTTTGCTTTTCACTTATGTGCAGCCCCTGACTGATTTTTCTTTAGGTCAGTGGCACCCGACCAAAAAAGGATCCCCACCCCTGCTTTAAACATTATGGCCTAGCGTGCGCATGCATGCGAACACACACAATAGTTTATAGTATATTTTTGTTTTATTGATGGAAATGCTTTTGGAATGTGGTTTATCATACTTAGAAACCTGAGTTTAGGAATTTACTGAGTATTTGCAGTGTATACACATACACAAAATAAATATATTAGTGTTACTGAAAATGCTCTTGGAGAAATATAAACAAAGTTGTTTTCTATTCTATTTTAAATCTATACAAGAATAGCTGCCACAACACCAGTTACTTCTGCTCTTTTTGAATGGAGAGGAGGGCTCACAAACGAAGATGGGTATATGCAGATTATCCACCCATAGAATTTGTGTACAAACTGGGGTTCAGAGAAGATGCCTCGGCCATGTGCTGGCCAAGGGTTTGTACAGTGCCTAGGGACAGCGAGTATGTGATCCAGGATGGAGTTCTCAGGTAATACTGCAGCAAAAATCAGTAACAATAATTATGTGATCTCTGCCTCCTGCCCCATTGCCTAAGGAGCCTAAGTGCCAGGGGAAGAGAGCACTGTGAAAACACAACCCCTTGACTGGGTTGGATCTGCCATTCTCTGCCGGTCCCCAGAATGTGTGGGGTTTGGCACCCACCCACCAGCTTCAGTTCCTCCACAGAACCCCAATTCCACTCCCACTGGTTGGAAACCCAGTCAGGTAAATACAGGAGTTTCCTGGTCACCCATCTTCAGATAATCGGGATGTTAAGTAGCTAAGTGGCAAGCATGAGGCTTGCTTACCAATTAACTAGTTAATCGACCCTTGCCAGTGAACTCCAGTGGCAGCCAGCCATGCTGGACTGGAGCAGCCAAGGCCTTGGAGGGGCTGGCAGGTGGCAGGACCCTGTGGCCATGGCAAGACATCACCGTGGTGGCCTCAGCAGGGCCGGGTGATCGGCCAGGCAGCAGGCCCTGAGTTAAAATGGTTATGTGACTATATATTGCTCCAGCACATGATAAACAAGGAAAGGGCTGTTTAAATATGGGCTCCTTTTCCTTGATGGAAAATATTATTTTCTACTCAGCTGAAATAAATGCAAATGACTATTGGGGAAAAATGAAAGGAATACGGTCATTTTCTGGGGTGCGGTAATTTCTTTCTTCAGATGCTTTCTATGATGTAGGAGGTTTCATTTCCAAGAGGAAGGAATAATGTGATTAACAAAAAGAGAATACATGAATTCAGTTAGAAAGTGCTTAGTAACTTCTTACCCATCATTAGAAAGAAAGAACACACCACTATCACACTGCGTGAGATCAGAGCTTAACAGCCAACACAACACACATTCAATCCCTGAGATCATTTTCCTGAAATAGAAAACTACATACGTTTCTCAAATTTCACATCAAGCCACTGCATCGCCCAAACTGCAGGGAATAGCAGAGCCAAGCCTGCCTTCAGGCTTAAGGGAGTAAGCATCAGAAAACAAGATGATTCTTTCACATCACCACATTTCTCATTTGCTATCTAAACTTACACACACCCCTGTTGAACAGAATTTGTAGCAGGGCTGCTTATCGAGCAGTCTTTACTTTGTCAAATTAAGACACATTGCCTCGGATTAGTGCGACTCCTTGAGTTCAGAATGACTTCATGCTTGGCTCAGAGTTCAGTGTCTCCAGGGCAAGCTGCCAGTAATACATCTACTACAGCTCCTGCCCCCACTTCTTTTCTAGACTGACCTAGCCATGTTTTTCCTAAAGGCAAACAAGCACAATACAAAATTAAAGGCCTGATGCTGTCACTATTAACTGTGAGCTCAAACACCTTTTAAAAAAATCTTTATAGAAGTAACTATTTACATAAGACGTGAATATAAACCCTTGGAACATATTGAGAGGGTGTATTTAAAAGGTGTTAAAAACTTGCAATGCAATTTCATTCCAGTGCATAGATATAAGGAGGCATTACTAAGGCCCTACTAAGAGGAAAGATCTGAAGACATCAGTTTCTCTTGCTCACGTTTTGTAAAGAACATTTGTACAACAACAATAGCTAGCGTTTTCTGTCTGCCTGCACGCTTCCTGGCAAACTTTCACAATACATGCTGACAATTTTCATAGCCAAGACACAAACAAAACTCCTACAGACTACTTAGTAAGGAAAGTAGGATGCAGTCTTTTAAAGGGACATGCCGCAATTGAAATCTAGTCAGTTCTGAAAAATAAATTAAGTTGTGTCATATACTGCACTTGCCCTTGAGTCCCCTGCCAAATTTGTGTGCACCTGGGGCATAGCCATGGGTGGGCCTGAGAGAGCCCTGGCCCACCCACTTATTATCCAGGCCCATCCCCGTCCCAGCTCTGCTCCTGCCCCAGCGTTGGCTCTGACTCACTTGTCCAGCCCTCTTGCTGGAGAGCAGGATCAGGGCGGGTACTTGCTCAGCTCCAGTGCTCCAGATGGGGAGAGGGAGCCGAGCTGCAGGGGCTTGCCCTGTTCCACTCACCCTGTGCTCCTGCCGAGGTTCGGGGTCAGGACGTGGGCTTGCTACACTCTCCGTGGCTGGAGCACTTGACCGGCAGATGGGTCAGGGACTTGCCCTGCTCCTCCCACCTGGTGCTCTTGCTGTGGAGCGGAATTCGGGTATGGGGGCTTGCGGGCCTCTGAGCCCCCATCACCAGCTGGAGCGCCGGACCAAGGCAAGTCCTGGTGGTCCAAGCTGGGTGGGGGGAATGGCGCAACCCCCTGCGGCCCAACCCCACTCCGCAGCATGAGTGCCGGGTGGAGGAGGGATTGGGATATGCCCCTGCAGCAGGACCCCGCTCTCGGACCCCACTCCCTGACCGCCTCTCCCCCTCTGGAAATGGGCAAGGCCCACTGCTCCGATCCCACTCCCCAGCGGGAGTGCTGGAGCAGCACAGGTGGGGATGCACTTTTCTTCAACCCCCCCCATTTTTTCAGGGCCCTCACCAGAGCATGTATTGCCAGGGTGGCCCTGATGACTCCTGCCCCCACCCTCCTGTCATTACCCACCCACCCTAAATCGGGGCCCACCCAAGGGTCACAGTCTGCCCATGCCACTGGTGTACACAGAAGCATATTTTAAAACATGTTTCTCTTCCCCTATGCTGGGCTTACAAAAGAAGGTAGAAAGAAACTGCCTATGAAAGGAGAAAACAGTGAAACTGATTATATACAAATTGGTGTCAAATGCACAAAGTAAAGAAGCTGAAATATCTAGTAATAACTATTCCTCTCTAATTTCTTTCGGACATCTTAGATATTAGTTGCAATTGTAATAAATTCAGTACAGATACAGTGTAATTTTTAAGTTGACAATTTCCCTTTAATTTTGATTTTTTTTTTCCCAAACAGACATGATACTGGCAGAGAAGGAAAGAGGGGGAAAATGACCTAAAAATAAACTTTTTAAAAGATGAGAGAAAAGTTTGGAACACAGAGGACAACAAAACCCCTCTGCAGAAAGGTCTGAATTCTGCTCCCACTAAAACCAGTGACAAAAATCTCAAATGCTGTTGCTGATAAAAAAGATTGGGACCATAAAATAGACATTAAGTGCCAGGGTAATAAGTGTCTTGAAATACAATAGGGCTATATCTTTACGATCACTACTCTAAGGAGTTTTGGTACTTTAATTTCCTTATTTGAAAATGGAATTTCCTAGTCTGGTTTGCCAGTTACACAGATTTTGATTAATACTAATGAGAACTTAAGGTGAATAGTTCGACATTCAGGAGAGGGGGACTATATTATCCCACAAATGCAACAGAAGCAAAGAATTTCAGGGATGAATCCAGTTCACCAACTCATCCAAAAACCACCACGAAAGACTTCCTGAATATGGATAGACCAAGAACAGACTGGACATGGAGACAGAGCTCTTCTCCTAGCACTAATCATAATTTAACATCGCTTGCTATTATATCATGCTTTTTGTCAGATCACAATGTTTCTTTAAAAAGAAGGTTGGTATTATTCCCGTTATACAGATGGGAAAAGTAAGGCACAGAGCGGGAAAGTGACTTGCCCCAAGTCACCCAGCAGGCTAGTGGCAGAGCTAGCAATAAAACACAGGCCCTCTGAATCCTGCACTAGTGCTCTATCCACCAGTCCACACTGCTTCCCCCAGGTCACATTACACAGGCATAGATTCAGCATGTCACATTACACATGCAGTTACATTATAGACATAATTATCTTACATGCCGCCATAAAAATAAATTATAAAATAGAGGCTCATGGAAAGAAAAAGAAGAGCCAGATGCACACAAAAAAAGGAGTCACCAAAACCCCTTTCCTCGATAATGGGGGGCAGTCTTTTCACATTTCAGGGTTGTATAATGCTTTGCTACCTTAGGTCCCTAGCACGTCCATATGAAACATGTCCCACTTTCCACATTGGTGAAAGGGACAATTGAGCTAGTTTGTAATGACCATGCTCTGAATTCACTGAAAGTGAGGAGAACTGGGACAGTCACAATGGGGGGGGAGCTCTCCTTTCATCTGGAAAAGGTTTGGCCATATGCCGTACGGCGTACACTGTCGGCTCTGGCACAGGAAGTACACAGCACTTTGTCTGTACTGCCTATGAAATTAAAGTATTATCCCTTGTTCTCCAAAATAAATTCCCCTTTTTGGCAGCTTCTCCCGAAGGAGTCAGTATCGGAGGTCTAGGGTTTCACTGTATAAACAGGACACCAAATTCATTTCACAGAGCAGAGTATTGCCTCCACGGTACAGACCACGATACTAATCAGAGCAGCCTTCTGAAAGATGCCCAGGCCCTTTTCTTTTCAGAGAGAAGTCTGGCTTTTAGACCAGGCACTTTTTGAAGTTGGCACCAAATGCAAATAAGGAGCAGCCGAATACCAGAACCCAGCCAAGGAGTATCCATTACTCATCATGGCACTGCTGGGAAGGAGGGGGAGGGGAGTTGACCAAAAGTCTCTGAGCTGATCCAATGACTACATCTTATTAACCCCCTGAAAAAAAAGCACACACTCCTCTCAGAATCATTTAACTTCCACTACCCTTTCTTACTAAGCAATTTCTCTAACAAGCACCAATTTCTCCCCACAAATTCTCTTTTTCCAACTTTCCAGCACTGATCTACCTACCTAAATGTGGTACTCAGTTTAGCCCCCCACCTACTACTATAAGTCTGAGCGTCTCATCCCTTGGGATGGACATATCCACACTGTGTCTGTGAGGTAAAGAAGTGTCATTATCCCCATTTCACAGAGGAGGGACTAAGGCACAGAGACTAAATAAGTAACTTACCCAAGGTCACATGAGAAGGCAGTTGCAGAGAAGGGGCTGGACACCCACACCCCAGCTCTTCTAAGTCACTGGCTAGTACCGTAATTACTGGATCATCCTTCCTCTCCTGTTTCACTAACAGCTTTCATTATTCCAAATAAATTAGGGGATAGCTATTGCCTTCTGTTACACTGGTGCACCTCTGAATTAACGCCAGTAACGCCAAAGGAGCTACTTTGGAGTTAATGCTGTGTAACAAAGCAAAATCTGATCCTAATGTGCAAAATGATGAAATTTATAAAATGGCCAGATCCTCATCTGTGCAAACTGGCATCTCTTTCAATTTATACCAAACGAGGAACTAAATTCAGGTGTTTAGTAGAATGATGACAAGAAAAAGAAAATCTGTCTTCTTTCAGCCTGATCTGTTTATACGAATAGGAAATCTAGTATTAGTTGTCCATGTATCACCAATGTTTGTTAAGAAAGAACATAAGAACAGCCATACTAGATCAGACCAAAGGTCCATCTAGCCCTGTATTCTGTCTTCTGACAGTGGCCAATGCGAGGTGGCTCAGAGGGAATGAACAGAACAGGCAATCATCAGGCGTTCCTCCCCACGGTGCCCATTCCCAGCTTCTGACAAACAGAGGCTAGGGACACCAACCCTGTCCATCCTGGCTAATAGCCATTGATGGACCTATCCTCCATGAATTTATCTAACTCTTTTAAAAATCCTGTTATAGCCTTGGCCTTCACAACATCCTCTGGTAAGGAGTTCCACAGGTTGACTACACATTGTGTGAAGTACTTCCTTTTGTTTGTTTTAAACCTGCTACCTATTAATATTAATAATTAATAATAATAATAATAATAATAATAATTATTATTATTATTATTATTATTAATACCCCTAGTTCTTGTGTTCTAGAAAGGAACAAATAACTCTTCATTCATTTTCTCCACACCCCTCATGATTGTATATAAACAATGACTGGAAAGATCTACCGCCCAACATTAAAGACCACAAACATCTGCCTTTGGGACTGTGTAATGTAGACAATGCCCATAAATGTATGAGTCAGCTTCTTTTAGAAAATATTTAATTTGGGCCAGGTTCAGACCCTGAGATGCATGTGAGCAAGCTATATACAGAAGCTCTCTCATACCCTATACAGAAGGGAAAGTACCAAATGCCTCCATGGAACCATTTTTCTCTTCCAGAGACTCCAAGAGGCAAAAGAGCTAGAGAGTAAGTAAACAGGATATTTTTGTAGGAAATGGGTCAACATTCATAAAACAGAACAACTATTAATGTATTGTGTGGGTTAAAAACACTTCCTCTGTCTTAAAAAAAAAAAGCTGATCAAATTGCATGGCAATCATTTTGCTTCAGTGAACCATGCAGACTTTTAAATGGGATCTGAACCTTTAGTCTGTTCATCCCATTCCAGACTCCTCAAGTTTTTACTTTTACTTTCCCAGCATTTCTACCTTGCTATGTACAGTAGACAACAGTATTCTTGCTTTTAAAAGCGCTCCCAGTTCCATGTTGGACATGCTCCACTTTTATTGTGGATTAGTTGATATTCTGAACTAAGATTCCAAATCCTCTTCCATAGCATTTTTTTTTTTTTAAATAGTTCATCTTAAGCAAACCAAACCCAGTGGAACCTCTAACTATCTTTCCAATGAGTAAACTGCTTGTAATTAGAGAAGGCCCCGAAGCAAAATCCTGGATCATGATTCCCCTGTTGTGGAAATCTGGATGTGGCTCCAGATACGACTTTGCTGCCCAGCCTCATTTTTGTTTGTGTTGCAGTTCTTAACAAGATTTCACAAGCATGCAGAAGAGAGGTGTATCTCCAACAAGAGTTCTCTATCCATAATACATTTTACCTGTAGCTGGACCAATTGTTCATGGAAGATTATTTTTAAGCTACCATTACTCAAACCACCGTATAAAGAAAAAGTTAGAGGTAATAGGAGGAGGAGGAGGAGGAGGAGGGTGAGTCAGACTCACCATGAGTAAAATGCTGAGCCTTTGAAGAGCATTACTGACACATCTGAGAAAAACAACTCTCTCCTTCTTCCTCCCCCTCCCCCCACAATAGCTTTGTTGAAACAAGCCAGGTGAAAATCTAAATGTCAAGACTGGTGCTCGTCCTTTCTATATTAAAAAAGTATCCGCACCAGTTTTTAAGGTGGTAGAACTCAGATGGTAAAACACATCAACCCTAAGAAAAGCAGTGCTACACACCATTTAGAACAAATGCCTTATTTTTCATTGTTCCTAAGAAGGAATCTTAGAAAATGAATACATTTTTGTATAAGGAAGATCCCAGACAATAATCCTCTGTGAACAGCTGGAGTTTACTGGAAACCTCTACAACAATTTTGAACTAGTTCTATGCAGCTACTGGATGAATGGTATTTATCAACAAGACAACTAGTGACAAAAGGTAGTTGTTCAAATCTAAGAAAATGCCTGAACTGTGTACCTTCAGGTATGGAGCATATAAAGACATTTCTGTGGATTTTATGTAGGTCCATAGTACAACCCATAGACAGGAAGTGAGGGAGGATTCAAGCCATTAAAGACTACTCAAAGGCCAAAGAGATACAAACATAAACTTACAAACTAGGAATGTGAACAACTAGTTGACTAGTTGCTCCCACCCCTTGCTTCCTCTATCAGAAAGAGGCAGCAGGTGGAAGAGGAAGCGAAGGGGGTGCTTCAAAGCAGCAGTGCCGCATGGAGCCTGGGGCCAGACCCCGGGCTCCATGTGGTGCTGCCACTTTGAAATGCCACATGCAGCCAGGCTGCACCTGGCATTTCAAAATGGCAGCACCACATGGAGCCCAGGGTCAGCTGGGGACTGCCCTGTTGATCCCAGGCTCCATGTGGCGCTGCTGCTTTGAAATGCCGCAGGAAGCATGGGCCAGCGGGGGACTGCTTGAGTCCACCGCTGACCCCATGCTCCCTGCAGAGCTTTCACCTTTGAAGTGTAGCAACTGCCCTGGGATTATGGCTACACTTCAAAGATGGAGGTGCCCTTACTGACTAATTGAATAGTTGATGCAAATTGCTATTCGATTAGCCAATTAATCAAAATTTTACATCCCTATTACCAGGGCTTGACAAATGGTGGCGAAATCTACTCGCCAGCCCCGCATTGCGCATGAGCAAGACCCGCATTGCACATGCGCGTGCCGCCGGTGAACGGGGCGACCGGCTGAAATCTACTTGCCATGGGCGAGTAGATTCACTGCTTTGTCGAGCCCTGACTATTACAAATACATGCACTAAGAACTGTTTAAGAACATAATTCCCTGATCCTGCAAAACTTTATACATGTGCTTAACTCTACATACTGGGAGTAGCCACACTGAAGCCAAAGGAGCTACTCACAGTATGTATCGTACATGTGAAAGTCTCTGAAGGGCCTCAGACTATATAAATGCTAAGAAAGCTGTAACAATATGGGCTTTTTATAGCCATATTGGAAGGCCTGTAGCCATAATTGAAGGCATAAAGCCTTCCTCTGCAGCCAGATTGAAGAGCAGCAGCCATTAGCTGTAAAGCTTGAAGTCACATACTCACGTTCCACCTACATTGCATTAAAATAGTGTCACACCAGGCTGTTTAGAAGGAGATCCTGTTCTAATGGCACCCACTGTAACCAGGTAAAGAAAGAGATATCAAGATGGATAGGGAAACTTAGCTTAAAAGGCAAGAAACTGTTTCAGTAGTTGAGATTGTAGAATCCTCATTCTGTTATTTTTGTCCTCACTTTCCTATTGTTTGTGTGATCTTTGTCTGCCTGGTAACTGTTTCAGTCTGCTGTATAATCAGTTTTGCTAGGTGTAAATCAACTAAGGTGGTGGGGTGTGATTGGTTAGGTAATTCCATTACAGTATGTTATGATTGGTTAGGAAAATTATACTAAAATAATTGGTTAAAAGTATAGCTAAGCAGGACTCAAGTTTCACCATATAAACTGGGGTCCAAGAAGACCAGAAGGAAAAGAGAAAGAGGAAGGAAAAGAGGAAAGCAAGAAAGGAACAACAACAAGAAGGGGGAAGACCTAAAAGAAGAACTCACCTCCAAGACACAGCCTAAGACCAGAGCTGCCAGGCTAGGTTCCCAAGAGACTGACCTTGCCTGGCCAACAGGGGAAGTTTGCCTGCCTTTATCAGGATTGATGAGTATGGCACTGTGTGCTTAGCATGTATATTCTGCTTGCTTGGTAATTGTCAATAAATAGAGAATAAAAATATTAGTGTGTAAGGCTCCTTCAGTGGCAAAAGATCCTGCACACCCTCAGGAAGTCACGCCCTGAGCCCTAGGAATTGGGTAAGGGTGGGTGTCCCTAAAGTGTGGATGGGATAAGGAAAACTATGTAGGTAACAAAGCAGGAGCAGTGGGGTAAACAGAAATGGAAACATTTCACAACAAAAATACCTTCAGAATCATAGTTACTCTCCCAGGGTATCCATCAGCAAAAAATTACAAGATTCTTCCTTTATTCTAGCTGCTTTCTACCACTTTTATTCAAACTGGCTAGTACCATGCCTCACTAAGTAGTCCTACTGAAAATGGTACAAGAATCTGGCCCTTGCTTTGTTCACCCTTGCACAGCACTTTGAACATAGGAAATATACAGTATATTGGTGTATACACCAAAATTCTACGGTATCTTTCATAACAAATGGTGAGATCCTGTGCTGGGCCTTTAAGCAACCTAGCACAGAATTCATCACCCAGGAAAAGACGGGACCAAAACAGCTTTAAGTCGCCACTGGGCCTTCCCACGACTGGAGAAGAATCCAGCTTAACTCAGACTACTTTGGAGCACCGGTTAACTTATGTTATGGCAGCCGGTGGCCAGCATATTAGGGCTGAGAAATTCTACAGCATCACCCCTGACATTACATCCCCACTCACAAGCCCTGTTCCTACCGTGCCTTTTATGACTGGGTTGTCATCCAGGTTCCATTTATAATGTGATGTTGCCCTCCTTACTTTTTGCACCTGGAGAATTCTCCTATCTGACTCAGCGGGGTTAGACTCCTTTCCTGCCCCTTCCAGCCTCTTTACCTGGAGCACAGAAGCTGGAGGGAGGCTGAAAATTTCACCCAGTGAGCTTATAACAACATTACTGTGGTGCTTGGCCCATTGGGGTGGAATACTGTAGTTTATTTATAAGAACCCTCTACCTTTGCAGTATTATTTGTATTGCACTAATGTCTGGAGTGGGGTGGGATGAGGGGGAAGACACTGATCACAGAAAGACTGTCCAAGTACAAAGACTTCTTATCCAACAAAAGATAACAGGTAGCTGGAACAAAGAAGTGAGAGGACGAAGGTTATATATACTAACCTTAAGCAGTGATCATAACAAACTACCAGCCTATCCACAGTCTAATGTTATGTATAAATCACAGTAGAGGTGAGTTTTAAGGAGTGATTTGAAGGAAGACACAACAAGAGGCTTTAACACGTAATGACAATTTTGTCATCTCATTATCTTGTTTTCCTTCAATCTTCGTCACTACTGCAGCAGCAGTTGTTGCTAAACACTTGGATCCATCAGGTATTGCAACCAGGATGGCTGGATGCATACACAGTGTAACTCTTGCAATTTAATCAGAGCATTTGTTTCCCCAACAGACTTAAGGATTAGTCAGCATGACCATGAAGTTTTCCTTTTAAGTCTGGAGGAAGACTGCTGTTCTTTTCCATCTGCTCTCCCAAGTTGCAGAAGGCTGGAGGTTAAGCGATTATGTTACCAAAGGAAGGGAGGGAAAGGGAGGTGGAAATATTTTCTCTAACAACTTTCTGCTGAGTTTATCCAAGAGGAGGATGAGCGGCCCAACTTGCCTATCCCTAAACTGGAGACACGACTGTCATTAAGGGATATGACTGCTGGCTCAACATACTGAACACCAGTGACTTGATCCTCCTACTTTCAAAGCTGTTAGTCTGTATCCTAGTGGGGTCAGGTTAAGATTGAATTACAGCACAAGCAGCTAGTTTCTGGGTCTGAATGTGCCAGACAGTGAGGGCTGTTGTTCCTCAGAGGAAGAGAACATTTAAAAAAAAAGAGGACTTCTTTTACACAGAGTGTGTTTGCCAACTCTGAAAGAGGGGAGGGAGGAAGAAGGCGCTGGAGAGTACTGTAATTTGATGCATCAGTGCTATGAATTTCTCAGTCTAACTAGGTAAAAAATAGATTTCTTAACACCCACCCCCATTTAAAACCACCTCCCTTCTTTAACAATGATCTGGAAATCCCGTGTTTCAAGCATTTCCCTGTGTTAGGGTTATACATAATGTTCAAATAATACAGGGAGTGCAGTCTCCTTCACTTCCTTAATCTTCAACACACTAAGAACATTTCATGTTTTACTCATGTCTTTTTGAAAACATTCATCATCTGGCCCCATAGTCTAGTTGTAGAGCCCAGTGTATTTGGGGGAAAGAGGGGTTGATTACCACTCTGCTGTCTTACTCCCCGGGTTAGCAGGGGTGAAATGCTACAGAGGGCACTCCTACCCCAGTGAAAAGCAGACCAAAGTGATCCTCTCTAGCTTGCTCTATAAAATTACTGGAAGACTGAAAGGATTTATAGCCAGATAAGGGGGGAGAGAGCAACAGACATATAGACTCTGTGCATCCAAAAGCACTAGGAGGAAGTCTGTCTCTCTGTGTGGTCTATGGGATAGTGGCTCCTGCCCTATGCCACACTCATGGATGTGTCCATAAAGCACAACTAAGACCATAATTTTCAGCATTCTGTAGAGCAGATGAAAAAGAATAGTAGTGTCTCCCTTTGTCCAGTCTTCAGCCAGAAAGTCGATGGGCAGAACTGAAGAAGTTACACATATTTCACAAGGCATGATACCCCTGTTTGGAACCTTAGTGTTCACATTCTTGACACTAGTGTGGGTCAGACATGCTGTGGGACAGCTGAGAGGAACACTTCAGACGACAAGCTCTTTGGGAAAGGGAGTTTTTTTGTTGCGTGCTTGTATCACAAACAGGGTCCTGTCTATGACCGGGGCTCACGAGAGCTACCGCATCACAAGTAACAACACTGACTAAGTTCTTACAGTAAATAATGCTCTTTGCCAGGGGTTGGTTGGCTGGTTTTAAACAAACCCAGGACGGGAAGTGAGATTCTTGACCACTGGTGGTTCTTCTGAAGTAAATGGATAGACAGAAAGTCTACGCTGAACGTAAAGAGACTAGTCCTATATTCCTGGGGAAGCTGAGGGTGCAACTATTCTGCAAAAAAAGGCTGGGGCAATGAGTCTCAGAGCCTAGATCCACTGACTCAGGTTTGCACTACAGGGATAAAAACATCCTGATGTTCCAGCTTGGGCTGGTGCCCAGGCTCTCACCCCAAACTGGGTTTCAGAGCGCAGGGTACAGCCTGAGTCAGAACATCAACTCTGGTATTTTTAGCCCTATAGCATCAGCCCAAGTCATTTGACACAGGCTCTGAGGCTCACTGTTGTAGTCTTGTTCTGCAGTGTAGACATACCCTAAAACTATGCCAGGCCTCATTCCCTCTTGCACTAGTTTTGCACAGTTATAACTCCTGCCTGGCACTGCAGCCTCGAATCCTCTCCTGCCCCACCCCCGCAAGATTAGAGGACAGCAGCGCACGCCTTCCCCACAAGCAGAATCCAGTGTGGCGCCTCGCGGTTTCCTCCTCTTCCCCATCCCCCACAGGAAGCTGGCGCTAGTGCTGTAATCGTGCAGGGAGGGAGGGGAGATTTGAGGCTGCAGAGTCAGGCAGGCGGTGGCCCAAGCGCAGGCCAGGTGGCAGTGTCAGTTCCCGATGGGTCCCAGAGCATCAGGGCCTTGGAGCACAGCAAAGAGCCACTTCTGCCACCCCCTGGTCCTCCTGCAGAGGAACCAGGGTCCAGCAGGGAGCCCAGGGTGCCCCCCAAGGAGGAGCTGGAGAAACTCCAAGCCAGGGGCGCTGCTTTCCCTTCTGGGGTTTCAGCTCAGGCTGGGGGGCAGAGCGACACAGAGTGACATGATGATGTCACTCTTTCACCCCGCAGGAAAAAAAATTTTATATAGAGAGAGAAATTATCTCAAAGCAACACTATTAATTGCTGCCTAGGGTACACAGAACATATGCTGATATTTGAGCTTAATATAACAAAATATGTGCTTTGCTGAGATGTTTTTGGGGGGAGCTATGCGGCCACTGCAATTTTATACCCATTGTTCATTTTTAACAAAGCTTATTGTATCTTACTCAGACTGAAAACAATGTTTTGTTGGGGGAAGATTATTTTTGTCAAAACTGAAGCAATTTCATTTGTCAGTGAGAACAAATTTCAGTGGACTACAATGAGAAATGGGTAATGCAAGCTTGCTTATGTTCAAAAAATGGAGCACAAGATCAACTAACTAATGGCTGTAGCAACATACTGTATCTGAGAATTACAGCGCTCACAGGAATGATTGTGTTCAGGAATGCACACTGGAAGTCGGAGATAGGTTCAAGATGTTTCTGAATAGGCTAAATCACATACAGATGTACATACAGCATGTCCAGTCAAAATGATTTAAGGCAGAAACATGCACAGGAAAAATAGATGAAGAAAAACAAATCATGCAGTTATAATTAACATACCTTGCAGTGACACCTGTTGCTTTCCATGATAAGAAATCTGGAAGATCAAAGAAGTAGCCTGCCTTTCCCCAGCAAGACTCTCTCAAGTTCTGACAAAATTTAAAAAGAGAGAGACGTGAGTTGCAATCATGGTCTGCCTTTATTTTTAAAAACAAATTCTAAGTTAGCTGCCAGTTACCTAAAAAATAACAATTTTTTCCCCTAGCTTAAAACTCTGATCATACAGCTCTTCAGACTGCAGCTACTCGACTGACTTTAGAATGATTCACTCGCTATGTTGTTGGGTCTTTCACTTGCTGGATGGTGCTAATGAGAACAGGTTCCCCAAATTTGGGTTTACAGAAGCATCCTTTTCAAAATGACAGTGTGAAGCCCTTTAAGATTATCCTGTTAAAATTAACAGCACCAGTTTCCGCTTTGGAACTCTGCTGCATTTAGTTCAAAATGCAAGAAGAAATATAAAATCAATCAAGTGCAATAACCTAGGCAAGTTCTAGCAAATGACCTCAGCAGGAGTATGGTCCCTGCAAGCCCAGGACTGTTGCACAGCATTGCCAAATTCCTAAAGACCCAGGCTCAATAAACTACAGAGAGCCCCAAAGTGCAGTGTGAGGAGCACTAGTGGTCCATAAATCCTTACTGGTGATCTGCAGAAAGATGGCAGTTCATGTAAGGCTGGCTCTTCTCCTTGTTACCAGTTTCTAAATTTAAGAAGACGACGGATAAAATTAAATAAATATTTTCTCAATATTACTTTTCCATGTAAGCAATCATTGTACTTGCCATCAAGATGACAAATGAGAAAGAATGGGAGAGGATGTGGTCTGGACTATTGTGAATGGGAATGAAGTTTTCTGAAGAGTTGTTCTCCATTAAGATATGGTATATACTATGAAAAAAAGCACAAGGATCATTGGCCTACAATATATAATGGCCCACACGAGCAGCTACTTATCAATCTATCAAATTCTAAGTATCGTAGGAACAAAATCATTACCATAACTTAGTGCTGCCAAACCCAAGTGTTCAAAATTCACAATCCAGGCTTTCCAAAATGATGAGGTGGTGTTAAACAGCAAAAAACCCACACATTTTTTTTTAAATTAAATTGGGTATCTTTTTATTCATTTCTTGCTTTTTGAGCCTTTTTTCCCTCAAAAACCAGGAGGACTCGAAAATTACTTTTTTTTTTTTAAATGACAGCTGAGGTTCTCATGTAATTACATGACTTCAGGAACTGCGACTGAAAGTAACACAAAATATCAGACATACATCTGACGAAGTGGGTCTTTGCCCACAAAAGCTTATGCTCCAATACATCTGTTAGTCTATATGGTGCCACAGGACTCCTTGTCACTTTTGCAGATCCAGACTAACACGGCTACCACTCTGATACTTGACAAAATTAGGAGACTCGCGATAAAATCATGAGAGCTAGAAAAAAGTGATAATGATGAAGAATAGTCATATGTAGGTAGAGTAGAAGGCTTAAGGTGCTGCAGGTTCGACAGAGGTGCTTTGGCAGAGCTGCGTTAACTTTTAGAAGTGCCATGTGTCTTCAAAAATGTAGTAAAGCTTAAGTACCAATAGTAATACATATAATTACCATTTTATTATTTGTATTAAAGTAGCTTCCAGGTTCCCCAACCAGTATCAGGGCCCCATTGTGCTAGAAATGTACAAATATAGTAAAAGATAGTCCCTGTTCCAGAAAGCCTATATTCTAAATAAATATAAAAGGTACCTCCAATTGAACTTTGTGTTTAACACAGAACACTACAATAATCTTTTGACGACGTTTGTTATGTGATGGCAAATTTAAAATCCCAAAAAGTTACTCGAGCGGCGTCTATAAGGCCAATAATATGGCAAAAATGTAATGTTAAAAAGAAAGATGTAGCCAGGTTAAGACTGAAAAAAAGAGCATAATTTTGGCTTTGGATCATCCAAAGAACACATCTCCATGTTTTCTCTGGTTTCAAGCCTTTAGGGCTCACAGAAAGGACTGTACTTCTATTGAAGTCTGAAAACAAAAACTTTAACCACAATTTTAAGCCTAAAAAGCACTAGTTGGATGTCTATTTCAGACCCCTTTGCTCCCAGACATGTATGATCGTTAGTCATTCTGACCATGTCTACACAGCAGTGTTATTTAGGAATAACGTCAGTTATTCCAAAATAACATAGTGCGCATCTACACAACAAGCCCATTATTTCGAAATAAATTTGAAATAATGGGCTTCTTACTCCAACTCCTGTAACCCTCATTGTATGAGGAGTAAGGGAAGTCAGGGAAGAGTGCTGTATTTCGAAATACCTGCTGTGTAGACAGCGCCAAAAGTCAAAATAAGCTATTTCAACTTAGCTACACAATTAGCGTAACTCAGGTTGCGTAGCTTATTTCAAGTTTAGTCCTCCTGTGTAGGTGTGCCCTAACTGTGCATTTGCCTCCCTGTGAGAGTTTGGCCCTTTACATTTTAACTCAAAAGATCAGTCAGCCTGGCTATTTTGATAATACATACTATAAGCTACTGGTAAAAGTAGGATTTCTGTCTAAACACTAGGCTAGGATGAATCATGTAACTAAAACCTCAGTATTCAGTAAAGAAAGTCACTGAATCCTGATTTCATTATTTCATGAATCCCAACCAAGTTACAGGTTAGCCACTCTATGGTACGGTGTCTCATGAGTGTCCAAATGATTCATCCTTTGTCATGTTGATGCTATGTCATTATTAGCTAGCACCAACAAAAATCATATAATTCCTTGATGCATTTCTCACATGAGTATAAACATCTCCATATTCTCTACATTTGCTGAAGTTCACTATTTGATTTTCGCTCACAGTGAAGGAATCCACAACCACATTAAAAGCATTGTGGAAAAGTCCCAAGAACATTCTCAATGCCATATTCATATCCTGCGACACATCCTCCAAACTCATGTTTAAAGAAAATAAATTCAGTCCCCGTGCTTTCCTGGGGCCCCTCTAGTCTCTCCTCCACTCATTTTTCCTTTCTTCATACCCAAACCATAAGCCATAGTTAATCCTCTTTCAGACACTGTCACTGAGGAGCCTATAAACACCATTCCTGAAACAGCTTGGGGTGACACATTTGAACACTAGCAAGCTATCTCCTCCCTCGGGTGTTTATTTTACTGCCTCTGCAGCATTCTTAGCACCTTATGGCCAGTAGAGTAAGAGAGAAAGATTGGGAACACAAATCAAACCTAGCTCTTTGGCACAGCAATATTACCCTGCCACTGTGTCTACACACCAGCTTCTGTCTTGAAACAAGAATCCTATGAGTCTCTTTCTTAAGAAACAAAACCAAAAATGAACAGTTTTTCCACATGGAAAATGATGGGCTGACATGCATGGCACCAAAGACTACAGTCCACTATTTGTCCACAGAACAAGTGCAGAAGTCAAAGCTTTTTCCTCAGAGTGCCTTGTCAGCATGCTTCTACCTTGACCTGCAGGGTTTGCCTGTACGGGTGCATGGACTGCTCTGAGGAGTTAATTTGTTCCTGGTGAAAGTCTGCTTTTTAATGTTGATGCGTATATTACGAGTATTAAACAAGCATCGGGGGACTTCGAGCTCTTGCAGAGGCATCTTTTTATATTGTTACTTTAGCCTAAAACAATATAATAGGCTACCAAATACTTAGTAGATGGCACTGACTCTGGCCCATTGCCAAAATGGTGAAGTGATCTAGTGGTGAAAGGCTTTATATTTCATATCCCATAACCAGCCTTCTGTGCCATCAGAACCCCAATGGCACTGTGGGCCAGAAGCAAATAACCCTAGTTCAAACCAGGTGATTGATCTAATTTCCTTGGCTGCCCATCTTCTCTAAAAGTGGGCTGAAATCAAACATCCAAGTTCAAACATCTCCAAAAATGTGAAGTTCATGAAATCTAGCTGTCAAATCAGAATTCCGTAGCTTGGGCACGCCCTTACAGTACAAGAAGTTGGCTTACTTTCTGGCAAAAACATAACCTTTTCAGCCATCTAAAACAGGGAGAACAAAAAGCCATCTGTAAAGAGAGCAACTCAGAGACTATGAATAAAGTAGTCACCACTCTGTGACCATCAGCACATCAGCCATTTGCCCTCACTCCATGACCAACAACCATATTTGTAATGGCGGCTGTTGTGCTTTTCTCCTGGTTATTGCTAGCCAAGGGTGGGAAGATGCAATAATAGGAATAAAAGAAAGAACTGAACAGTTGCATATAGTGAGAGCCTTGGGCAATGCTCCAGAAAAAGAAAAAGAAATATGATTCAAGAAACATCCATCTTTAGTTATTAATTGCAAAGGAATTATACCCTGGCAGTTTGCTCTATTAAGTGATTATTGCTAAAAGGAGTATCTTCTTTGCTTCTGTTCCCTATCCAATAAATGAGGTGTGAAAGAAACACCTTAGAATACATGCATTTTATTTGGACACAATCACAGAAGAAACACCTACTCCCGGTGCACCCCTACTCTGAACCCAAATGTGCTCCAGCACCACTGATTTAATTGGGCAAATATTTTTTATGAAATAACTGAAATGAAAGGTCATTAATCTAAAGAAAAATGTAACCACCATCCTTTGGGTTTTGGCACAATCCACAGCAAAATTTTCAGGCAGAAAGTAAATATGGAACTTTATTCTGCGACCTCTGAAAAGAATAAATGCATAATACAAGAGTTTGGTAGCCAGATAAACATGGCAAACATATTTCACTCAAACTATTGCATTAATTTATTTTGTTCATACTCATTTTTTTGTTTTGTTCACTTCCACAAACATTTATTCTACTGAATTGTGCGGACATAAACATTTGAAGCAAGTGAAATTCAAAGTTTCGTGTGTAAGTATTCGTAGAAAACAGATTTTAAATTTCCATGCATGCATGTCCGTCCCATAAGCACCTCTGCACTCATCCAATCAGAGAACAAAAACAGTACCATGCAATTTATCTGACCAAGCACAAATAAAACAGCATAATCTCACAGAGTACTATTTGTGACCACTGCAGAGTTAAATAGTGCAAGACCATTTGTAAAATCCTTTTGAATAATGAGTACATTGAGGAAAGAGTCTGTTTTCAGACTGTCTGCAAGGAGAAAAAGAACCATTTTAATCTTTCATATGAATTTGGAATATAATCCAGGAATATTTAAAGTACTTCCAATGAGGTTTACATTTAGAGTTATTTTAGTGACTTAATCAGAAGGGTTTGTTTGTTTGCCTTGTTTATCCATCATGTAAAAAAGCATTCTTGTATATGAGGATAGGGTTACCAGGTGAGTTAAAAAAAAATACCGGCAGGGCTGGCCGGGGAAGATCGGGAGGAGAAGTGGGGGAGAACCGGATAGCTGGGAGGGGGTTGGTGGTGCGGGGGGAGGGGGGGAGCGAATCGGCCAGCGGAGAGCAGGACTGACCTGGGCACGTGCAGATCCCAAGGTGCTGCCTGTCCCGTGCATGGTCCCGGCGAAGCAGAAGTGAGTCCAGGTGTGGCTCCACAACACACTTGAACAGCGCTCAGGAGCACATACAGGGCTTCCCCTCCTCCCCAAGGCATCACATGCAATCAGAGGCTCCCAGCGCCGATCGCGCCCTGCCTCCCAGCCACTCCCCCCGCCCCCGTCAGGCTTCCCTTGGGCGCCCAGCCTGAAAACCAGAAAATGCTGGACATTGCACATGTCCAGAATTTTCTGAATTTTTTTTACTGGACAGAGGGCCCAAAAACCGGACTGTCCGGTTGAATACTGGACACCTGGCAACCCTATATGAGGAGAAGAAAATTCTTATATGTGAAAAGAAAATTACTCATGATTCCTATTTCTACCTCATCCCTAATGCTCACAGCAAGCAAATTTCAAAGTTATATGTGCAAGTATTTATGGAAACCAAATTTTAAAAAATTCCATGAAAACCCTAGGAACTGAACAGGCAAGAGACAAGCGCAGTGCACCTCAATCCCCCACAAATTTGCTTTCACCATGTTCTAACAAGGCTTTTCTATGGGTTTGGAGTATTTCAGTCTGATTAACCAGTCATTGCTTGGACAGGCAGCTGAGACAGAAACAAAAGTTCTATTTCAACCTATAGGTGGTGTCAGTTTTATGATATGGATACCTGCTTGCTGGGAACTTGGCCAAGACCCCTAACAAATAATTCCAGACTAGGGTTGCCAGATGGTTTAACCAAAAATACTGAACACCATCGCCCCCACAAAAAAAAAAAAAAAAACCCGGGAAAAAAATTCTGTTGAGGAAAAAAAAGGGGAGACCAAAGTTGTTTGAAAAAAAAAAATTTAGCATAGTCCCTTTAAGAAGAGGCTTTTTTGCCGAAGGCCATTTTGTTTTTGTTCCAGCCACAAGACAAGCTCCTGCGGAACCAGGTAAGCAGGGCGGTGGAGGGAGGCGTCCGGGGGGGGGCTGGCAGGAGGACGGGGGGGCTGCAGGAGCTGGGCCCGGTTGCTGAGTGTGCTGTAGTGTTGCCAGGTGTCCGGTATTTTCGCCTCCTGGCAGGGAAAATAATCAGAAAATACCGGACATTTTAGATGTCCGGTATTTTCCGAATTTTTTTTTACCGGACAGGAGGCAAAAATATCGGAGTGTCTGGGTCAATACTGGACACCTGGCAACCCTATTCCAGACTACCAGCTATCAGATGGTCAAGTCATTCAGCTGCTACTTAAATAGACTGCATTTGAACCTGTGATGCAGAAGTAAGAAATCCTATACAGTATTACCAGACTCACCCAGATCTTCACTGATTCAACTTGTTAATCCTTTTCTTGTTTTCCTCTTTTCCTTTGTTCCAAGTGAAAGCATGTAATACAGTAGGAGTGGGAGCAAGGGCCACAGAGACTCTGAATATGAAAATGGAAGTTTAAGGAGAGGAAAACAAATCTCACAAAATAAAAGAAAACAAAAGACCACAAAGTAAAAAGGAGATGAGCCAATTAAGGTTTGGAGAGAAGAATAGAACATCACCCTAGAAACAGCAACCCTGAAAATA
Organism: Pelochelys cantorii; assembly: GCA_032595735.1. Lineage (NCBI taxonomy): Eukaryota > Metazoa > Chordata > Testudines > Trionychidae > Pelochelys > Pelochelys cantorii. The sequence continues at coordinate 51,384,313 of CM064334.1, forward strand.
ATGGGAAACCAGCAAGAAGTAGGAATCATCATCTACTTCCCAAACCATAAAGTCATCTCATTCCTCTGGGTGCATTAGGTCATCTTCCACTTCACCTTTTCTGAGTCAGAGACTGCATGCAGAAAAGTTCCATTAGGTCATCTTGTCTCTCTCCTCTCCCCTCCCCACTGCTAACCAGCACAGGACTAATTTGCTAAGGTATAATCTTGAGTGGTGCTTTTTTCTGGTTTAATTTTAAATTATATAAATGATGGGATTTACACCCCTTCCTCTGGGAAATATCACCAGCTGAAAGCTAGCAATGTCACTCAAAATTACTTGCTTTGAACGTCTCCTAGCCAGGGACATTCGTTTTTTTTAAGTCTATAGTCAGGAGGCGGCAGGCCAAACAACAATAAAGAAGTCTGCCATGGGTTCTCTGGAGTCTGCAGACAGGATTTGCTCATATGGCTTCTCAAGGTGGTCAGATTAACATAATAGAAAGGAAAAGGTGAACAGTTTGGACTACTGTATAATATGCACAATGAATCTGCAGTTTATATGCAGTAAGATGATGTTGGTACAGAACTTGATTCAACATCAAGCTTTTAACCCAATTCTACTCAAAATATCTCATGTACACGAAAGATGTAAACTGTTGTTTCAAAAGTTAACCGGTTAAACACCATAATCATAAAGCAGGCCCCTCCCCCTGGTGCATGGCGCGATGTGGCAGGCTCAGCTGGGCTGGAGTAGCCCCCTAACAGTAGCACAACACAGGAGGGGGGCTGCTCCAGCCCAGCCAGCCCACCGCTCCATGGGCTACTCCAGCAAGGCCAGGCCACTGATTATCCAGTTACTGGTAAGCATCACCTGGGTAACCGGTTACCCCTTTACATACCTAATGTACACCAATCTCCCAATTCATCATCTGAACAAAATAACTTTGCTGACAATTGTGTCCAACCAATTTGTCCTTCTGGTACTGGCAAGCAAATGGTCACAGCTGCTAACGTTTTGGACCAGTGGTAGAGCAAAAGCATTGGAATGCAGAGGATCATATGCTATATCAGAGCTGAACTAGCATCTCTTATATGGAACCAGGGGAAAGTCAACAGACTATCTAGAATGTTAGTCAAGTCAGCAAATCTTTTGCCGTTCTAATATTTCCTGTTTTTGATTAGAGGTTATACCGTACCTTCTTCTAGATATTCTTATAACATCCTTTTATGCTTCCATGACATACAGGATGTACTTTGCCAATGAATTTATGCTCCATCTATTCATTCTTGTGCCAAAAGAAGTCTGATAGAATGCTAAACGACACAAAAGTAAAATAGTACAGGCAGATGCAATACAATACTGGCTTTAGAATCCTAATCCTAAACAGACAGCTCTTTGGGAAATGCATACTTTTATAAAGCCATCACCTCTTGCACTGCTAAATACCAGTATTTTTACAGCCCCAGAAAATGTTCTAATTAAAGCCAAGATTGGTATGTTGCCCAGAGGTTGGTGTTATATTATTCCAGTATACTACTAAACATCAAAGACTTGTGCAGGCATGGAGTATGTACATGCTGGAACCAGTGAGTTAGTATTTTGCTACAAGAATCAGTATTTAGGGCACAGCTGTTAACAAATGTAACAAAAGTAGTGTTGATCTGACCCGTGATACAACACAACAGCCTTCCAAGGCACTTATTCTCTTAGGGTACGTCTGCACAGCAAGGCAAAAGTCAATTAAGATACACAACTTCAGCTATGTCAATTGCATGGCTGAAGTCGAAATAGCTTAATTCGGCTTTTGGCGCTGTCTTCACAGCAGGAAGTCGAAGGAAGAACATTCTTTCTTTGACTTTCCTTACTCCTTGTGAAATGAGAGTTACAGGAATCAGAGTAAGAGTCAGAATAAGAAGTCCTCCATCTTGACATTATTTCAAAATGATGGTTGTGTAGAAGCACATTTTGTTATTCCGAAATAACGCTGCTGTGTAGATATACCCTTAGTGCTCTTGAGAGCAAACTTTTTATTTATTAATCTTTCTTTTTGGAGTTAAAGGATGAATACAAAATCATTTAACTGATTTATCGTACCTCTTAAATATGTTTGCTCTACTGGATACGAATGGGATAATCCGCATTTCAACCTCGGCAGGGTTTGCTTTCCTTTGATATGTTCAGTATTTCCAATCCAAAGCAATCAAAAATCATGAGTTAGGCTCACAAAATCACGGGACTGGTGATAATAAAAATCATGAGGATTTTTGGTTTTGGGGGTTTTTTTTAGAAAAATAACTTTTGGCTTCATTTTATATATTATCTTCAGGAATTTAAGTGTTTATATGTCATGTTTTCAAGATTTTAATCCTACACCTACTTACTACACTTACTTTATTTTAAAAAAATGAAAGATGAAATTCTCACAAATCAAAAATTCAAGATCTAGCACGTTATGAAAAATACTTCCTATTGGAAGAATTGGCAATGTTGGCATGCCAATGTTCATACTCCCTATCTTAAATAGCATGGGGACACGGCATGGGATAACACTGATAGAAAAAAAAAGAATATATGTCTGACAGGGTGGACAAGGCCCTGAAGCTCCCTGCTGAAGGGTTGTGGCCTTGCCATACTGTAACAATATGGCTTTTCTGTAGCCATATTGGAAGGCCTGTGCTAGGCCTGAACCAAAGCCACCTTCTGTAGCCAGACTGAAAGGCCTGGAGTCACATACTCACAGTTCCATCTAAATTGTATTACAAAATGTCACACCAGGCTGTGAGGAGGGACTTTGCCCTGATAGCTCCCCCACTGTCACCAGATTAAAAAAAACAGATCTCAAGATGAGTAAAGTTGTCTGGCAAGAAACTGCTTATCAATAGAGGATGTTGTGGAATCCTCATCCTATGAGCATTGTCACTACACTTTCCTGTTGTTTGACTGTGCGATCTCTGTCTGGTTTGTAACTGTTTCTGTCTGCTGTATCATTAATTTTGCTTGGTGTAAATCAATTAAAGTGGTGGGGTATGATTGGTTAGGTAATTTTGTTATGATTGGTTAGTAAAATTATACTAAAATAATTGGTTAAGGTATAGCTAAGTGTGATGGGGCTCCTGCCCTGCACTGGCCCTTTAAGGCCAAGACTCAGGCCCTGAGCCGGGGCTGAGAACAGAGCGGCCAGCTGAAGCCATTAGGGCTAGTGAGAGCCCAGCTGGCAGCTATCTAGTGAAGCACCGTTTGCTTGAAGAGGCCAGCTGAAGCCAGTAGGGGGGGGTGAGGGTCCAGTGGGCAGCTATATCGAGAAGCACTTGCTTAGGGAGGGGGGAAGCTAGTGAGGGGCTGACTGTAGAGGAAGCAGGGACTCCCAGGGGGGAGAACAGCTGGGGATAGCCAGCTAGGGCTGGGAGAGGGCCAGCCAAGACTCTCCCTAGCTAGGGGCTGGAGGCAAGGCCCAGGGTTTGGAGGTGGATTACAATGCAGCCTAGGTAAGTGGGGCAGTAGAGATAACCCCAATGCCAATGATGAGCAACCCGTACAGACTGTAACTTGCCCTGAGAGGGGCTAGATGAGGACAGTCAGGGGGCACTGAGGCACAGTGGGGAGCATGCACCCTGACACTAAGCAAGGCTCTGGTTTCATTTTATAAACTGGGGTTCAAGAAGGAAAAGAAGGAAGATCATCAGAAATAACAGAAGGAAGAAAGGGCTGGAAGAGGACCAGGAGGAGAGGGGGAAGACCTGGAAAAGAAGAATTCTCCTCCGAGACACAGCCTAAGACCAGAGAGACTGATATTGCCTGGCTAACAGGAAGTCTGCCTGCCTTTATCATGACTGGTGAGCATGACACTGTGTGCTTAGCATGTGCATCCTGCTTGTTTGGGAATTGTCAATAAATAGAGGATAAGGATATTACTGTGTGAGGCTTTTTCAGTGGTGAAAGATCCTGCCAACCCACGGGTTATTACACCCTGAGCCCTAAGAATTGGGTAAGGGTGGGTGTGTAAATTAACAGGGTTGCACCTTGAGCCCTAGGAACTGGGTAGAGATGTGTGTCCCTAGAGGTGTGTGTCCCTCCAGTGTGGAAGGGATAGAGACATTTGTGTGGGTAACAATACCCCATCCCAGAAGATAAGCCATAGGGAAGTCCTCCAAGGAAGCTAGAGTGGCTGTAGGAGAAGCAGCCAATCACGGGCCAGGAAGGACCTATAAAAGGAGCTGTAGGACCAGACAGCAGTTAGTTCCTCTGGAGCTCTCCAGTTGGGCAGAGCAGGAGACTGCCTGGCTGAGATAGCAGCATCACTGTGGATAGCTCCAGGTGGAGAGCACATTGGAGACTGAAGGTCACTATGGGACTCTAAGATAAAGGCCTGAGATAAGGACAAGGATGCTGCCTCCAGGAGGGGAAGTCCTGGCGGCCCCACATTTTTCTGGAGTGGAGAACAGACTGAGGGGAATGGAGTAAGAGACACTACTGAGAGGGTACCAAGATAGGCCCCTGTTAAAGGTGTACCCTAGAAGGGGTTGTGTGTTTGATTGCACCCCAGATGTATGTGACTCAGCTGGAGAGCTCAGCTGCTGAAGAAGGCTTTTAAACAGAGAGCGCAAACACACACACTCGGTTAAAAGTGGGGTGCTCACAAGAGGTGAGTGCCGCCCCATTACAATATGCCACTTCAGTATTTTTCAAAGACAACTATTTATACCCATGTCAGCCAGAACAGATCCTTTCCCTTATTCTATTGTGTGATATAATAGATTATATTTAAATTATTGATTTTGAAAAGTTGTCCAGGTCTCTCAGTATTCCAGGGCAAAAAAATAAAACATGGGAATGCACTGGCATCAGTAATAGAAAACACATCCAAAAATGCAATCTGCAAGAGGGCATGAGCTACAAAAATTAGAAATCCGAAAGAAAATGTTTCCTTATGCTGAAAGTCCAGCCAATAGAAACATTCCCCAATGACTAACCTTATGGATTGCCAGTATGTGTTCTGAGCTATGCTATGCTAATATTGCAAGAAAAGTATCTACATTGAAACACAAAAAATTTGGTGCAAAATCCTTGTCCTGCTAAAGTGGATGTGAGCTTTGCCATTGACGCTCTATCAAGACAAAATTATACCTGGCCTGTTTCATCACTGAAGCACCCTAGTAGTGGCTAGACAGATTGGCAAACTGCTCAGAGGAGCACAGAGACTGCTCCTTCCCCCTCCTTCTGGGGGTGCACAGCATACACCACAAAGGGACAGGGCATGGGTGGCAGGAATGTTAGGCAGGGGAAGGCACTACCTTCCCAAACTGCCAGGCTAGCCCCACCCATTCTCTGCCCCCAGAACACCTACTGTAGGCATCCTGGGGGCGGAGTGTTGCTGCTCCTAACTGCCTGTCCTCCCCATGCTCTGGGGCTGGGGAGGCTGAGGCCATGTGCCACCTGTGCTCTGGGGCTGAGGCCACATGTCACCTGCCGTCCCTGTGCTCTGGGGCCGTGCGCCAACCCATTACCCCATGATGTGGGGAGAGGGGCTTGGCAGAGATACGAGGCTGGGGGAGGGGTTGGGGGCTTTCCTCCCCCAGCCCTACCTTCACCTACGCCCATGGGACAGGGAAAGACAAGGAGAAGGACGCAGATGCAACTCTCTGCCTCCTTATGCACTGTCCAGCAGCCATCACTTGGGGGGAATAAATTACTCGTATCTCATAAATGGATGTAGCAACATGTGAGCAGCATTTGAAGGGATGTAGCAACATGTGAGTGCCACATTTCAGGAAAGATGTGGACAAACTGAATAAAGTCCAGAGATGTGCATCAAAAATGATTAAAGGTCTAGAAAACATGAGCTAGGAGGGAAGACTGAAAGAACTGGGTTTGAGGGCCCAGGAGGTTGTGCTGCTTCTCTTTGCAGCTTCCTCTGACAGCAACTGTGAAGTTCAAGGACCCTCCTTCTCTGCTCTTTCTGTGAGCTCTGCCACTCTGCTGCTCCCCTTGGTACTTCCTAGCAATAGCCTCTTGGGGGGCTGCTGGAGGTACTGTCTTTTATAACTATAGTGGCTCCACTTGGGTTACAGATACCAACTGTCAGGGTGTACTGCACATGGCTAAATACTTAGTCTGAGCCTCAGAGTGGCTCTGAAAGGAGGGGAGGAGTATCCAGAGTCCAACCGGGACAGACTGTGGGTCCCTGCCAGGATTGATAGGACTCTTTAAGAGCTGAGAAATGGCTACACAACAGATGATTTTAAACAATGAACACAGCTACTTAACAGGCCTAGGCCTAAAGCTGCTCTTGAGGCAGAACCATTCACTGGAGCAAGTGGTGAATTATAAGGAAAGATTATTTTATACTTCATGGAAGAAAAATAAGCAGCAATGAGGATTTAAAGAAGAAAAATAAGCTACTTACAGCAGCAAGATAGTTTAAAGAAATCTTGTTAGTAGTGTATTTGGTACCATTTAGAATTCATGGAAGTTGGAGGAGACTAAAGGCACTGATGAGCCATACACATATTGGGGCAGACACTGTGTAAACTTCCTCTCACAGTTCTACCAATACATTTCACTCCTACAGTGCCACACCCACAACAATCCCTTCTTGTCCTCTCCTTAGCCAGGCTTAGGGCCATATTTTAAAATACAGATTCCAATTTCGTGCTCATAAAATGCCCAGCTAGGCTACTGACTTACTGTGTGTTCCATGTGAATTACTTACAGCACAGTTGTATACTGAAGGGATGCTTAAAAAAAGGCATGAGTGGGATTCTAAAGCATGCTGGCCTTCACATTATATTTTCTGAGTTAGGAAGAAAACTTTTTTTTTCCTGCTAGTCTTGCGGACTCACCCTAGAACAGTGGTGGGCAACCTGCAGCCCATCAGGGTTCTACATGTGCCTCACACTAGCCCCTATAGTTTCTCCTCATGCACCTTTTCCATGGTGGAGGACCCACACTTGCCTACTTCTCCCCTTCCCTCCCAGAACTTCAGAGAGCTATGAATCGGCTGATTCGTACCCCATCTCTGCTCCTCTCCCTCCTTCCCAGAGCTTGAACAACATCTCCAGAAATGCTGGGAGAGGTAGAAGGGATGAGGCATGCTCAGGGAGGAGGCAGGTAGAAGCTGGGTGGGGGTTGAGGGAAGGGGTAGAGTGGAGGTGGGGCTTGCAGTGGAGGGGAAGTTCGAGCAGCCCCTGGAGAATGAGAAGTGACACACATTTAAAGCAAAGACATGTGAGGTAGGTGCATGCTGGTTACACACAACATTTTAAGAGCCATGCACTCCCTCAGCTTCCTTATGTTACTTTTGCCGGTAATTTAATTTGCCCCTAATAATGAATTGCTTTTGTTGAAAAGGGCATGATAAAGAAGAAGAATTAAGTGAGATGTATTTAATCTCATTCTTGAGGTCATGGTCTGGACACATGTCCGATTTCAATCTTGCGGACCACTGAGATGCAGGAGGGCCACTTACATGGTAGGGATGTAAAAAAAATCATTTAAAAATGTAACCGTGTAACCGCTAAAAATCCTAGCAGTTACATGCACTGCTAAAAAGCTTATATACTGTGGCAAGGTCCTTGCTCAGGCACCTCACCCTGGGACCCCTTCTTTGGTCACAAATCAACTGGAGCCCCTTTCTGGTGCAAATCACCCGGGCCTTTTATTGTCCATGCCGATTTCCCACCATCTTCTGTTTGCAGCCAAATCAGCTAGCCTCTCTAGCGGGCTAGGGAGCACACTCAGCCACTCTCTGGCTCCTCCCTTTCCACTTCCCCTCTGGCTGGCTGCCTTATCTAGCCCGCTGACTAATGAGGCCCACAGTTGCTTCCTATTAACCCCCAGGCCTGGGCTTGCTCAGCTGGCTTCCATTGCCCTTTTCAGTCAGGCTGTAGGAGGAGAGCTCTGGCTTAGCCAGCTGTCTGTCACAATACATATAGGCTACGTCTAGACTGGCATGATTTTCCGCAAATGCTTTTAACGGAAAAGTTTTTCCGTTAAAAGCATTTGCGGAAACGAGTGTCTAGATTGGCACGGACGCTTTTGCGCAAAAGCATCCCTGGCCAATCTAGACGGCTTTTTTGCGCAAAACAAATCTGAGCTGTCTACACTGGCCCTTTTGCGCAAAAGGACTTTTGCCCGAACGGGAGCGTCAAAGTATTTGCGCAAGAAGCACTGACTTCTTACATTAGAACGTCAGTGCTCTTGTGCAAATTCAAGCGGCCAGTGTAGACAGCTGGCAAGTTTTTCCGGAAAAGCGGCTGATTTTCCGGAAAAACTGGCCAGTCTAGACACAGCCATAAGCTGTAGACTGCAGAGCCCGCAGTGAAGCGCCCCAGGAGCAGGGCCATCCAGTGTGTAACCTGTGGGGGAGAGCCAGGCCTGCCAGCCAAAGCAGCCCCTGCCTGCAGTGGGCCCTGCAAGGCTGGAGCAGCCCCCTGCCTAGGGTGGGTGAGGAGCTGCTCCAGCCCCTACTAGTTAACTTGAACCTGTAAGCCTCACCCATTAAGGGTGGGGCTTACTGATTAACCGGTTAACCATTTACATCCATATCAAGCAGCCCTCTCACTAGCCTTTGTTGCCCATCCCTGCTTTAGAATCTGAGAACAAAGCTTTGTTCTTTTTGGCATGTACATCATTCACCGTTTTAAAAAAAAAAAAAAAAGAAGAAGAAGCCTGCAATCAGAACTTAATACCATACTTCATGCATAAGCTCCGTTGGAACCTAGCTAACTCTGCCATTTCTGTCTTATTTCTGCCGTGCTAACAGGAGTTTAAAAAAGCCCTTATCTTTAATCAGAAAAGTGGATGTGACTGTGAAACTTGCAGATACATACCATTCCATAGGTATTTTTCTGAATATAATTGCATTTCATTTTCTCTGTGCCAGTTTACTCATCTATAAACTATTAATACTATTACAGCAGGCCTGCACAAAGATCTTCACTAGTATAAGGGTTACCATGGATCTTAATTGGTGCAGGTCCATTGAAGAGGGATTAATTTCACTTTTACTGCAGGCTAAAATGAGTTTTTGCTTCTAGCCCCAAACACGCAGCGGTACATAGCAGTGTCACTGCAAACAGCCCTGTGAATTCAATTACAATTTCTTCCATGCTCCCACAATGAGAGAGAGAATGTGAATTTACAACACCCTTTTACCACATGCTGCACAGTCCTCACTGGCTAATGTGTTAGGGTATTTCTTTAAGACTTTCATAAAGAATAATGCAAATATCAAACTATAAAATGACTAGCTTTATGCTACTCATGGCTCAGAAATGGAAAGTATTTAGTAGATGGATATTCATATTTTACTACAGCATTCACAAACATTAATTATCTTCTATTAACATTAATCTGTCAGTATCTGCTTCTGCTAGGTAACTCCCTTGATCTTCCCCAATCTGCACTTTGTTACTATACAATGTTTCATGTTTGTAAGGAGAAGAAAAGTCAGCTGTTCACAGCTGACAGAATGTAATTTACATTTGGCCTTCATTAAGACTACAGTAAGCATCACTGAGACCAAATGTAAAAGCCAGATTGGTGGAGGTTATGAAACATTCAAATGGCAAGCATTCTTTCTTTTATTTAACAGTTATTATTAAGAAGCCATAAGTCAACCTACAACATATAAAATTCAAGCATAAGAGAGAGCATTAGAATTCTACATTATGAATAGAGCGTCTTCCTCCAACATATGGGCTAGTTCCTACAGATGGGACTGAACAGATTAGGTGCTTTTCTGGAGGCCTGCAAGTGTGTTAAGGACTTTGACTGAGCCATTTCTGTACTAGTGACCAAAGCCATCTTAAATCATTTCACTCCTGGATGCAATGCATCAGACACCATCCTTCTGGCAAGACAGATCCATTTTGAGATAACGATGATTGCCAATCTCTCCCAGAAATATCACTGACACCTCCTGAGTGTAAGTAGGATAGGCAGGATACCCAGGTAATTAAAGTCTCATCTATTTCCATTCCCTATTTATCAGTAATCCTGTCTTCCTTTTACAAAGTGCATATACAAAATATCTGATCCCAAAACGGCAGTAACAGAATTATATGATGTGTTCTAAACAGAAAATATTGAATTAAACAGAAATTTAGAAGCAGTCAGTTTAAAAAAAAAAAAAAAAAAAAAAAGGAAGCTCTTAGGGTAGGATTTTCAAAAATATTCCAAATTTGCTTCCCTCGGTTCCTACTATACTTAATGGTGAAACACTTACTGCCTTCCCAGAAGCAGTGTTCGCCCAATGCTGAATGGGTTTTTTTAAATCTCATTCTTAAGGATATGAACAGTGTCAAAGCCTTTAACCATCAGCCAGAAAATTGTCACAATTTAAAACATACTCACTTCTTTCAGCCACAGCAACTTAGGCGGCTGCATTTCTACAGACATCACTCCCCCAACATAGCTCAAAACACCATGTTGAGTTCCATTGATTCTGTCCACTTCACTGGCTGCACGATGGTCCATCCACATAATGATGTTTCTTTTACATTCCCCTTGCCAACAAAAAACAAAACATAGACAAACAATTATTTTAATTTTGGTTCAATTTTTCCTCAGTATTATAAACTCCCAGGTGCCAAGCCACTTAGCCAAGCCCGGCCACAGAGTTTGCAGGGCCCAAGACAGCATGTTGTGGTTGCCTGCACCACGTGGCCGGGCGGCTCCCAGCCAGGGCAGTGAGCGAGCGGCCGGGTGCTGGGCAACGCGGGGCCCTGAAGGCGCAGGGCCCAAAGCAACTGCCTTGCTCGCCTTGCCCTAAGGCTGGGCCTGCACTTGGCAATGTCACTTAGGAGTACTGAATTTGGGTACAGGTCACTGAAATAACACCAAATGATAGACATCAAGGGTGAATTCTTGGCTCCACTGAAGCCAATGTTCAGATATGCTGAGCAACCACAACCTAAGTTGAAGTCAATGGATGCAACGGGTGCTCAGGAGCTCTGGAAAAATCAAGCTGTAATATAGAACCTTTCACCCCAAGAACCCAAATCACATGACAAAGTATGTGCAAGATAACTTCTCAAAGTCCCTTCTAGCCCTACATTTCTATGATTCTATAACTCAGCTAGACACCTACACAGACTCTTACCCAATGTTTCATTACCATGAGAAGCATCACTCACAACCCCCTCAAAAAAATGAGAGAGAGGTCATTTGCTGAAATGCATTCACTTTGAAGATGGCTAACAGAAGTGAAAGATACCTTCTCTAAATCAAACAGGGGCACATTAAATAGGCAGAAGATAACAATCTAACACCTCCAGTTCCTACTGACAGTGGCAGACAGGGCTGCTGGACCCAGTGTGAGCCAGGACTGAGCAAGCCCAGCTCAGTCCTGGTTTGCACTGGGTCCAGGAACTATCCCTGCTGTGGCTCTGCAGTTTAAATGTAGTAGGAGCCGGGCTGACTATTCAATTACTCAATAGGGCGCCTCTGCCTCTGAAGTGGAGCAACAGCCCTAGGGCTGTTGCTACACTTCAAAGCTGAAAGCGCCAAAGCCTGGGGTCAGCTGGGGACTCCCCTGCTGACTCTGGGCTCCGTGCGGCGCTGCCGCTTTCAAAGCGTTCAAAGAGGCAGCGCCACACGGAGCCCAGGGTCAGCTGTGGGGTCCCCAGCTGATCCAGGCTCTACGCGGCGCTGCCACTTTGAAATGCTGCAAGGAGCCTGACGCTGGGCTCTTACATGGCATTCAACGCAGCAGCGCCGCACGGAGCAGCTGACCCCGGGCTCCATGCAACGCTGACATGTTGAAGTATCCCCCTCTTCTCCCTCCCTCCTGTTTCTATCTGATAGAGGCAGCAAGGGTGGGGAGGCGACTAGTCAACTAGTTCTTCACATCCCTAATCAGAAGTGAGATGAGTGAATGCTACATCAGGTATTTATCCAAACCATAAGGACGTGTTTACACAGCAACGAGACACCTGTGGCTGGCCCATGCTAGCCAGCTCTGGGCTTGGGCTGCTCCTGTACTCTGCAGGGCTCTGGAGTGAGGGAAGGTTTCAGTGCCTATGCTCAAAGCCCAAACCCAGAAATCTACACAGCAATGAACCAGCCCCATAGCCTGAACCCTATGAGCCCGGGTCAGCTGGCACGGGCCAGCCGTGAGGGTGTTTTTGCTGTCTAAGTGCACCCAGAGAGGTTCCCATCACAGTTTGTATCTGTCTTTATAAGCGAAACGATGAAAATCTGGGGAGAGCTAGCAATGTAAAATATTAAACAGCTGAATGATTAACTGACAAGTATTAATCTTACCATTAATATACTGCCATTAACATTTCAAACAGCCTGGTAAAATAATTGTGACCTTTGTAATTAATATCTAACGTGCACTTTAACAATGCCGCCACATTACCCAGGGGATGCTTGCTTAGAGCACCACTGGGTCAGCCCATGCCCAATGGAGAGGGCACCATTGGGGGCAACCCTCCTGCCCGCCCTACCCCCTTCCCCAGCTCTGCTTCTTTTGGAGCTGGCTGCAGCGCGGAGTCTGCCCAGAAACTCCTGAATCTGCCAAAATACTTGGATCTGCCCTAGCACTACTGCTCTCCCAGGAACAATCTGCCAAACTCGCTATTCTAGGCAATGCCTAGTAACAGGGAGAGCGAGGGGCGGGATCAGAGCAAGACACACAGCTCCCAGCCATCCACATGCAAACAATCCTCCCACTTCTCTGTACTCCACCTCTGTGGAGAGACAGCAGGGTGCCCAACCCAAGAGAGGGTAGATTGTGAACTTGTTAATGACTAACTGGTTAACCATACAATTTTAATAGCTTGAATATATACTTTTTAAACAATATTTACATCCCTAGAAAGAACTAATATTCTAAAAAGATCTGTGTGATTCAAGGGGGCTTCTCATATAGACCCATGTCTATGGGATTCGGCTTTTACACAGGAGAATTCTGTGTAACATTCTGGCTCCACTAAAGGCAGCGGACAAACACTCGTGCTAAACTCAGACTCTGTGATGCAGCTTTACCTTCATAATTAACTGCCAAGGGCCGAAACTGCTTATCCATCACAACAAGTGAACATGTAGCATCAAAACCGAGCCCTCGAATCCAAGCAACATCTACTCCTCGGACGACTTTCTGCGAACATACACAAGAAATACTTAGACACAAACATGCCCAAATGTATGCACATTCTAGTGCTTTACAGACAAGAGTTTATAAACGAGAATTACAAGCAAGCTCAAAAAGCTTCTGAAATTCAGTCTGCTTAAGCACCTGAAAATCTGGATGCTAATCCAAAATGTATGCAAAATATGCAAACTCCTTTGGTCTGCAAAATTGGACTCAGTCTCATGAGAGCCTCTTTCGCAGGCTCTTAGGCCTGCTTTTTACACTCCTGGTTGGAAGCAGGAAGTGCAGGCATGCACAAAAAGGAAACATAATGGGAAACATGTTATGTTAATTTTATCTTCTTTCTGAAAGGTTTATTCTGAATTGGGTGAGATTCAAAAGCAGGTGAGGGGTGCGTATTTCATCTAGACCATGGCCACTAGAGCCCTGATTCTCTGTGCCACTTTGGGTCCAAACATGTCACAGTGTTTGTTTTTAACTCCACTTAGCTTCGTACCACAGCTGAATATCTTAGAACAGTGTTTCACAAAGCAGTCCATGAAACCACTTTGAGAAACCTGTTAACTGGCTGCGCTGGTGTATTTACTTACCAGCGCCATGGCCACAGAGCCTCACGGCTCCCATTGGCTCCGGTTCACTATTTTCAGCCAAGGGGAGCCACAGAAAGCGGCGTGGGCTGGACCACCGCTTCCCTCAGCTCCCCTTGGCTGCAAACGGCGATCAGGACCAATAGGCTCCGTGGCCACGGTGCCGGTAAGTAAACATACAGAAGCGGCTAGTTAACAGGTTTCTCAAAGTGGTTTCATGGACCACTTTGAGAAACACTGTCTTAGAAGAAGACTGCCTGTAAAATTAGTCCTGAGTGTATACTAGGACTCATATCTCTGCTCTGCACAGCTCCTTCAAAAGGTTACCAGCAAATAGGCTTCAGTTAAAGCCCTGGAACTCACTGACCCCCAGCCTTATGAGAACACTGAACTTTGTGGCTTGCTTGTGGAATTGCAAGGAGAGAGAGAGGGGAAAAAAAGACACCCACGCTGACTAAATGACAAGTGAGGTTGCTAAGCCTCAGAGGAGGTAATTTATGGGTACAGAGCATCCCCACTATACGTCGCCCCCGTATATATCCGTCCACACTAAACTTGTTGATGCTTGTAGGAACTGATGCGTTATAAATCCTCCCATTCTCCGTTCTTAAGTCATGCAAAAAAAACCCCAAAAAATCCAATTTGCAAAATGGAAGTCAGCCATGGGAAAAAAATTCCCCACTTTAAGTTGTTTCGCTATAAGTCCAAGTTTTCTGGAACGTATCTTGGACTTACAGTGAGGATGGCCTGTATACCAACATAGCAATTAAGAGACTGGCCCAGCTCAGCCAGCTTGGGCTTGTAGGGCTAAGGCTGCAAAACTCCTGTGTGGACACTGGGGCCCAGGCTCTGGGATGATGTAAGGGGAGAAGGTCTCAGATCCTGGGCTCTAACCATAGCCTTAACATCCACAAAGCATTTCTGTAGCCATAGCCCGGGGAAGCAGACTTAGATCAGCTGTGGGAGTTGAAATGCTGTGTGGATATACACAGTGATTCTGCACGGCAACAATAAAAGACACACTGTTTAATTAGCACTGTATTGAAAAATATTTTCTTTAGTGCTGCTTGGTAGTAAAGAATCACACCCACTCCCCTTTAACAGGCTCTTCAAGGTCTTTAGTGCTAAGAGATTATATTTTAGGGGTAAAAGGAAGACTGAGGGGGAACAGCAAAACAATTCATAAAGACAGAGAAAATTAAGCAAGCAGAATAAAAGGGCTGCTTTGCTTATCCCACTAGCCACTCTTCCCTCTCCCCCTCCATTATTTATCTCAGGGCACTTGCTGCAGAGCCAGGCTCATTAATGTTTGAAAAGGCTGATCAATAACAAGAGAACGGTGAACTGTCCATCTGCAAATTACCAGGCATCTTATGAATATTTAAAGAGCCAACCTTGGAACACAGAGCAGTCTAAGATTGTGGCAGTTTTAAGAAGGACAAAAGTGCCTTTTTACATTCACTGCCAATCAAGGTCACTTTTGCCAAGGGGAGGTATAAATTCAGATTCCTGCCCGCTAGATACAAAAGAAGAGTGGGAGAGATGATCCCTTACATATTCAGCATAGTAAAGTTTATTCAAGTTTCCCAACATGTAAACTAATGACCTGCCCCAGAGGGAGTGAACAGAACAGGGTATTATCACATAATCCCTCTCCCATCACCCATTCCCAGCCTCTGATAGAGGCTAGGGACACCATTCCTACCCACACTGGCTAATAGCCATGGATGGACCTAACCTCCATGAATTTATCTAATTCAGGGGTCAGCAACCTATGGCATGTGTCTCTTAAGTGACACACGAGCCAATTTTCACTGGCACATGAGCCTCCCTGCCGGTTGTATGCCAACCATACACCCCAGAAAGCCCCGCTGGATATTTCACTACTTGCAGGGAAGAAGCGATTGAGAAATGGCTCTGTGTACTGACATTGTTCCTCGTGTGGCCCAGCAGCCTCCTTCTGCCCCCTCTCTCCCCCCCCCCCATCCGCAGAGTGTATACGAGGCTCCAATGGAGCTCCCCCGCCCCCATCCGCAGAGTGTATATGAGGCTCCAATGGAGCTTTGCTGGTGGGCAGCCGGGCCAGCTTCCAGTGGTGTGCATTTTCCAGCCACTCTGCCACCCACTGTCCCAACACCGCACACCACACGGTCCCTTCCCTCCCCCCGCAGGACTGCCTCTGGCGTGTGGGGCCCCCAGTCCGGCCACGTTCTCCTGTAGGCCGCTTGGTACAGTGGCTGCCGCCACTGCTGCCAGGGGTGGAGGAGAGCAGGCAGCTCTGAAGTAAAAGCTGGCGGAGCTGCTCCCGGACCTCTGTGCCTTGGAACTGCCAGCGAGCGGAACGGGCGGCATGGAGCTGAACGCAGGGCCCTGAGCCGAGATGCTGCAGGTTGCCAAGGAGGCCTTTGGCAGTGGCAACTTCAAGCTGGTGGCTGAGATCTACAGCTCACAGCTGGCCAAGCTGGCGCAGCCCAAGCAAGGCCTCTGCCTGCGCCTGGGGGGACGCGCTCACCCGCACCGGACACATAGTCTAGGCCCTGGCGGCCTACAGCACCATCGCCTGCTTGGCCCGCCTATGGCCCGAGGAGCTGCAAGAGCTGGCCAAGAGCCTGGCACTCAGCCTGCATGAGAAGGCATTGCCAATGGGAGTGGCTGGGGCACAAAGTCAGGTAAGTACCCCTCCTCATGCCCAGACCCCCGCACCTCAATCCCCCCTTCGCTTATCTTCTGTCCCCATGCCAAGACCCAGCACCCCCCAGCTTGCTCCTCTTACCCTCCCTTGCTCCTGCGCCCTTCCTCCTGGCCAGACACACTACTCCTGGCCTGCTTCTGCACCCCACCTCCCACCCAGACCTTGCATCCTCACCCCCTCCTGCACTGTACCTCCCACCCAGATCCTGCACCCACATCGCTGTCCCACTCGCTGATAGCCCTGTCCTGCACACTGAACCCCTCATTTCTGTCCCCACCCCAGAGCCTAAGGGGGTCCACAAAATCCACTAACTCTGGAACCCCAGAAAAGTAAATCTGGCCTATGGGAAGCCCTGAACCTCAGTCCTCCCTGCCCCTTCCCCTCACCCCCTGAGGGCTGGAGCGCCAGAGAAGTGAGGTGTCTCAGTTGGGGGCTGCATCAGTAAGGGTTGGGCAGTTCTGGAGGAGTTTTTTTTCTTCTCACTTGTGTGGTCCCCAACTGATTTTTCTGTGGGTCAGTGGCTCCCGACCCAAAAAAGTTTCCCCACCCCTGCCATAAACGAAGAAAACATTGAAGCCTTTTATGTTGGACATAAAATAATATTTTACTTTATTTAAAATGAAGTTTGATAAACTAACATGAGAAAGTTAAAACGCTTAATCTCTTTAATAATTTACATTAAACCGCTCTCCCTAGCTGCTGCACTAGCAAAATGGCTCAGGCATAATTATGTAATTAACGGTGAGTTTCCTTTAGCAACTGATGGTCCATGGAAAGGTTTGCGTTGACCCAGGTGGTCCCTGGGGTGTGAGGTGGAAAGAACCCCTGCCCCCTTCCCTGAGAGCAGCACAGCCCAGGGCAAGAGAGTTAAATCTTGGCACGCAACTTCGGAAAGGTTGCTGACCCAATCCAGTTCTTTCTTGAACCCTGTTAATGTTCTCGTTTTCACAACCTCCTCTGACAATTGCATATGCTAGTAGGTTTGGAGCACTTTTGGCTTCAAAAGGGAGGATGGTCTTTTGCATAAGGTGAGACAAGGGGGGTGAGGTAATATCTTTTATTGAACAAACGTGCTGGTAAAAGAGAGAAGATTTCAAGCTCCACAAGACCTGAAGAACTACTCTGTAGAGACTGGAAGTTGGTCTCTTTCACCAACAGAAGCTTGGCCAATACATTAAAAAAAAATCTTGTCACATCAACTTTCTCTTTCATATCCTGGCTACTACAACACTTCAAAAATTGTGGATAAGGCTTGGACCAGGGGTGTGGAATCTTTTTTGGGTCGGGGGCTGCCGCTGACCCACTGACAGAGCTTGAGGAAGGTGGCCTTCTGCATGTCGAGGTTCTGCACTCACTGATGGTCATCTCGTACCTGCAGGACGATGTGGTCCCCCCAGTCCAAACTCATCTCCTGCCACTAGAAGTGACGTTCCATGGTGTCTAGGGGATTGAGGGGCATGCACAGCAGCAGGAGCACTAGGACCTGGGTGATTAGGACCTGTGGTCCAGGCTGGTCCTCATTCTGCTGGAGCAGCATGTAGGCAGTTTGAATGAATGGTGCAGCACAAGACCCATGACCCTAGCACTGCTCTGAAGCAGCTCCAGCTCCATAGTGTGAGTGCTGTGGCATCTGCAAGTGCAACCAGAGCACACTGCATCCCTTTTGTGTTCCATGAGGAGGGAGGCAGTGGAGGAGGGGCATGTGAGAAGCAGCCTTAGAGAGGAGCCCTTGAAAGCACGTCATAGCTTGCCTGACCAAGCAGCCACAGGAAATCTCCACCCACCTAGTGCTCTCCCAGGAATGTTTCCGGGAGCTCTAAGACCGAGGCAGGCTCCCATCAGTGCTGACATGCTATTCTGAAATAATTCCGACTAATTTCGATGCTTCCCTGCAGTGGAGACATGCTATTTCAATTTTGTTAAATTAGGACTTATTACATTGAATTTAGTTATTTCAAAATAATTTCCTACGTAGACATGCCCTAGAGTGGCTAGTAGATTTTGTGGCGCTCCCCTAGGCTCTGGGGTGGGGCCAAAAACGAGGAGTTCAGTGTGTGGGAGGAGGTTGCCAGGAAGCAGGCTTAGATTGTGGGGTCTGGGCAGGAGGAAGAATGCATGAGCAGGCTGGGAGGGGAGCCCCACGTCTCAGGGGTTGAATCCAGGCAAACCAGGGGGCCTTAGGTTCCCCACCCCAGGGTTTGACCAATGAATCAGTAAATCTGGGACCTGATCCTATGCTCACTGAAGTGAGTCAGTGGTGAAGCTCCCATTGATTTAAATAGCGCAGGATCAGGGCACTCAGTTCTATTTCCAAATGTTTCACAGATTCATGGGTGACCTTGGATAAGTCATGCAACCTCTCCGGTTTTCCAATTCCCTTGTGAAATAAGGATAGTGTTGAAGAGGCTACATCATCTGTATTTAGCAAATACTTTGGTGCAAAAAGGTTTTGTTTTTTGTTTTTTGTTTTTTTTTTTTACAGTAGAGCACACACACTGAAGGGGAGGTAGATGGCACTGACCGTTAAGACTGACTCTCGTTATACAGGTTGAACCCCTCAAGTCTGGCACACTCTGGTCCAAAAACATCCATGGTCCAGCATGATTTTAGTGAGCCAGATGTCCACTTAGCATGGGTGTGGCCAGGTTTCCCACTGTTCCATAAAGTTGGTTTACAGTCACCAGTCCTGGCTCTCAGTGTTCTGTGCTGTTATTTAGCTCCAATTTACCCCTCGGAGCCCCGTAAGCAATGGAAATGTTGGTAATGTTGCGAGAAAATATTGACCTCCCATGGTTCAGCAAATTCTCTGGTTTGGCACCTGTCAGGTCCCAAGGGTGCTGGACTAGACAGGTCCAACCTATAGAAGTTTAAATACTGCCTGCAGCATACATTCCCTCATGTTTTTAGTCCCCTGCATATACCTTTGTGACGGTGCAACAGGCAGCCCAGATGTCATCAGAGGATTGCTCGTAGTGGTCAGTTTGAGGTTCCCAAATTTGAATTGGCTGATCTGCATGTGCCACTATCGTCCCAAACTGGTCTATCAAAGCCGCACGAACACTTGCTGTTCCAACATCAATCCCAACATAGTAATTTACTGGATCCTGCTTCTCACTCTGCATTTTCAACAAGTCTGTAAAGGAACAACAAGAAAAACATCTGGTTTGAAACAAAGTGGCATTTTACACATGAATAATTGTGGTGATGATGTTTACAGTGATGAAGAAAAGCTATACCCCATAAAACAAACTGCAGATCCTGGGTAGTAGGCATTTTGACTGCTTGGTATTAAAGCAGAACAATTTTTGCAAGTCTTCGCTATAATTTTTAAATGAATTTGGCTCTTCAGTCCTCATAAGGCCTGTGTTCTTTTTCTGCAGACATTCCTGTACTTGAGCTTTAGTGGCATTGGAAAGGAGCCTTTAACTTTGCAAACAAAAGTGTGCATGAAAGGAACGTGAGCACTCCTCCAATCCGGCAAGCACTTATCTCAGCCAAGCTGACAGAATTGCAAATACAGTTTAAACTAAATGGCTCCAAGGTTCAGATAGGCAACTAAAAATTCAGCTGCCTATTTGAATAATGTATCACTCCAGAGAAACCTTCATGATTAAGAGTGAAATTTTTGTTTTGCAGAAAACACAACTACCAGTCACAGTCTCTGGGCACGTGCACAGTCACTATAAAATACTAAGAAGTTACATACACACACCGCAAAAAGAAAATCAGCTCAAAAAACTCCCTCCATACAGTTGCCACATTTTAGCAATCATGGTTTTGTTGTTTGTTTGGTGTTGTTCATTTTCCCCACAAAAACATGTCTTGCCTGCTTTTCCAGCTCATATTCATCCAGTTCCACTCCCTTTTACAAATGCCTCCTACTCAACACCTCCTGTTACCCTGCTGTCACTGAACTACACCTCCGGTTTTCTAAATACAGATAACAAGACCCTATAAGAACAATCCAGCCACAAAGCACCAGGCCAATCCACCTGAAATTATTATTCCCCCATGCTCCCCACATGCCCACAGAAACAGATCAGCCTTGCAGTAGGGATGTAATAGTGTAGTCAATTAACCGATTGACCGATAAGCAAAAGCTTATAGGTTAATGCTATGAACTACACGCATTTCCCTTCCCCCACCCTTGCCAGTAAATTTTTTGCAGGTTGGCCAGCAGCCCGGCTCAGTTCTGGCTCCTGCCAGGTTCAGAACCTCCCCCTGCTGCAGCTCTGCATTTAAAGTATATTAGGAGCCAGGTGGGCAGGCCGCCTGGATCAGTTCCAGTTCGGGCCGGGTCCAGGAGCTTAGACCCCCCCCCTTTAGAGAGGGGCTGCTGCCATCCCATGCTGCTGCCTCTTTATCAGAGGCAGCAGCGTGGGGCAACAGGCAGCTGGTCCAGAAGGGGAGCTGTTTTTTAAACTGGGCTCCCCCTCATGGACCAGGTCCTTCCTGGCACCCTGCACTGCTGCCTCTGATACAGTGGCCGCCGGCCCCGCCCCAGGGACTATAGAATAGTCAACTAACCTATAAAAATTCATGAGGTTACTCGACTATTAAATTAGCCAATATTTAACATCCCTACCTTGCAGTATGCACAGCAAGTCAACAGATCAATGATCTTGGAGTGTGGGAAAGCAACCTTAAGAAGTAATGCTGCTGGCAGAGTGATCTGCATATCTTCTCACCTCAAGGGGAGCTAGTTTGACCACCCCTCATAACTCAGATGAGGCAATTTGGCATAAAGAAGAGGTAATCCGCAAGTCCCAGGCATTTAAGGCTCTATCAGTTAAAATCAACATCTTAAAATCCATCCAAACGCAAAGTGGAACCATCATAGATGATTAGTTTTCATTTGCTTTCAATAAAATTCTCTGCACCCAGCTCTGAAGGCGCTGCCCCAGCTGCAGCAGTGCAGAAGTAAGGGTGGCAATACCATACCAGAACATCCTTACTTCTGTGTGCTGGAGGTGGCTCTGCCTTTAGGGCAGAGATCCCAGCTAACAGCCATGAGTTTCCAGCTGCCCAGCTCTGAAGGCAGTTTCACCACCAACTTCAGTGCAGAAGCAAAGGTATTGATACTGAAACCTCCCTATAAACAAATAACCTTCTGACCCCCCTCAACTCCCTTTTGGGCCAGTAGCACAATTACAACACTGAAATTTCAGATTGAAATAACTTTAAACATGAAATGATGGCTTTTAAAAAACCTTTGACCATGAAATTGACCAAAATGGATCATGAATTTGGTAGGGCCCCACTAATCAGTGTGCTTGGTTTCTAAGGCCAGGTCTACACTAGACCTGGAAGGTCAGCTTAAGGTACGCAACTCCAGCTATGTAGAATGCATAGTTGGAGTCAGCTTACCTTAAGCCGAGCTTGGCCCCATCCCCACTGCAGAAGGACAATGGAAGCAAACACTCCCATTGGCTTCCTTTACTCCTTGGCACCAGCCAGAGCTGCCCTCAGCATTCGATTTATGTGCCTATACTAGACCCGCTAAATCAAATGCGAGAATGTCAATCTCCGGTGTGGCAAGAAAACTCACTAAGACTTCAAATAAATGACTGGGAACCATCTGCTCTACTATCTGCAGCTAGTTTTCAAATTCTTCTGGTCAGGAGGAACACAGGCTCTACTGAACAGTGATCTTCCTATGCAAAACAGTTGTTCAGGTGAAGACTGGTAAACCACAATAATGGTAGCGATACGCCTTTGGTCTACTCTTACAACAATCTGATACCTAAGCATACTGGAAGAAGCCTGATTTTATTTCCTGGCCCTAGCCACATGACAAAGATTAATATCTCTATCTGATTACGGAAGTCATATTCACTGATTCTAGTAATTATTACTACATCTACACCAGTTGTGGGATGCTCATTACAACAATCTGCATCTTGCTCTGCAATTTATTCCCTGACTGTTGATCAGATTGTTAGGCATCATCTGCAAAAGATAATGTTCCCACTTGCTTTCTTAAAACAAAGTTTAGAAAGTTGGCAGCACATGGTGATAAGTATTTGTTAACAAAAATCACTAACTATACTGTTCTTGATATTATCTCATGCATGTCCCCCTCTCTCTCCTTATTTTGGCACTGTCTTTGACTGCTGACTCATTAAAAAAAAAGGTAAAAACCACAAGAAAACTAATTGGATTTAATTTTTAACACAGACAAATGGTGTTTTAAGGTCTTTCACAGAATATGGAAATTCTCACACACTACCACTATTTATCATTTTTATTCCTCTTCCATATATGGCAGCCTTGATTTTAGATCTTCAATGTTTTTTGCTACAGAGAAGACAACTTTAACAAATGTTAGAAAATTAAGCTATATCATACATCACTACTCAGCACTTAAAATTACAGCTTTGCAAAGGATTCTCACCACAAGCATTTGAAAAATGGAACCCAATCAACCCATATAATGTTTTACTTACCTTTTTCCCTTACTAAGCAACAAAACAAAGTACGTGTGTGTGGCCATGTGAATAACAGATTATTTAGGTATCTATACAATATATATTACAGTCTATGATCAAATACTATTTGACTTCTGCAATTTGATTGACAGCCACCTAGGCTGTGTCTAAACTACATCCCTTTTTCAATAAAGGGATGTAGATTAGGCACGTGTATATTGCAAATGAAGCCGGGATTTAAATATCCCGTGCTTCATTTGCATAATGGCAGCTGCCGCTTTTTTTCGAAACGGGGCTTTTTTGGAAAAAACCCGGCAGTTTAGATGGGGCATTTTCAACAGAAATGCCCCGTTTCAAAAGATCCTATACTCCTCATATTTTTTAGGATCCTGTACTTCTCATTTTTTGAGAAGTACAGGATCTTTTGAAATGGAGCTTTTCTGTCGAAAATGCCCCATCTAAACTGCCGGGGGGGGTTTCGAAAAAGCCCCGTTTCGAAAAAAAGCAGCCGCTGCCATTATGCAAATAAAATGCGGGATATTTAAATCCCGGCTTCATTTGCAATATCGACGTGCCTAATCTACATCCCTTTATCGAAAAAAGGATATAGTTTAGACACAGCCCTAGAGTAAGTCAATTAGCAGACTCTTGAAAGTCAAATTCCTTATCTCTTTTTCCTAATCTCTCTGAGAATAGGTCTCCACTATCACAGTAAATTGACCTAAGGAATGCAACTCCCAGCTCCATGAATAACATAGCTGGAATTGACATACCTTAGATCAAGTTACTGCAGTGTCTACACCACGAGGGATCCACGGGAGACACAGGGTTGGAGTAGCAGGGCTGATTGGAGTGTGATCTGCAGACAATTTCGTTACAGTCCTGGCTGTCATTTAAAATTTAATTTTAAGAAGTTTTTCTGTAATAAATAAACCTGTATTTTTTTAAAATTTTAAACAATCTCATGTAAAATAAAGAGTCCAATTTTTATTTTAAAAATCAATTTTTATTAGGGCTGTTAAGCAATTCAAAATTAATCTTGATTCATTGCACTGTTAAACAATAATAAAATACCATTTATTTTAAATATATTTGAGTGTTTCCTATATTTTCCAATATGCTGATTTCTATTAGGGGTCCACCTCTTGAGGAAGAGCATACATTAATACGGACTGGCTAACTTAGTAAGGAGGGCTTTAAACTAGGTTCCGTGGGGGAAGGTGACCAATGCCCACAAATAAGTCAGAAACATGAAGACCTAGGAGAAGGGTAAGAAATTGGAGACAGCATGGGCTGCATTAGCAGAGATAAAGAAGACACAAGACAGAACTGGGGGATGAGATCAAATCAGGATCTTAGATGTCTGCATACTAATGTGAGAAGCATGGGGCATAAACTGGAAGAACTCAAAATGCTAGTAAATAAACTCAGCTATGACACAGTTGGCCTCACAGAGACTTGGTGGAATGATACACATCCTTGGAATATTAGTAAAGAAGGGTACAGTTTGCTCAGCAAGGAAAGGCAGGACACAGGAGAGTAGTTGCCTTGCATATTAAAAATATATACACTTGGACTGAGGTTGGGAAGGAAATACGAGATAGACTTGTTGAGAGCCTGTGGGTAAGGAAAAATGGGGTAAAAAAACAAAAACAAGGGTGAGGCCATGCTAGGGATTTACTACAGACCTCCTGCCCAGGAAGAAGAGGCGGATGAGGGGGTTTGTTTGTTTCTTTTAATTACTAACAAAATCATCCAAAGCACAGAGCTGGTGGTGATGGGGGACTTCAGCTATACAGACATCTGCTGGGAAAATAACACAGTGGGACACAGATTATCCAACAAATTCCAGTGAGATGTACTGGAGACATGTTTTTATTCAGAAGCTGGATTTGATTTTGACAAATAGGGAGGAAGTGGTTGAGAATTTGAAAGTTGAAGGCATCTTGGATGAAAGTCATCATGAATGAGCAGCTGTCATGATATTAAGGAGCGAGATAGATGGGAGAGCAGCAAAATAAAGACAATGGACTTCAAAAAGGCAGACTTTAACAAACTCAGGGAGCTGATAAGTAAGATCCCACAGGAAGCAAATCTAAGAGGAAAAACAACTGAGCGCAGTTGGCAGTTTTTCAATGAGACACCATTAAGGACACAAGAGCAAACTATTCCACCGAATAGGAAAGATAGGAAGTATGGCAAGAGATCACAAAGGAAGGATTATTGCAGAAAGGAATCTAGGGGTCATACTGGACCACAAGGTAAACAGAAGTCAACAGAGTAACACTGTTTAAAAAAAAAAGAAAACATCATTCTGGGATGTACTAACAGGAGTGTTATAAGCAGGACAGGAGAAGTAGTTCTTCCAGGCTACTCAAGCTAATTAGGCCTCAGCTGGAGTATTGTGCCCAGTTCTGGGTGCCATATTTCAGGAAACATGGGGACAAACTGGTAAAAGTCCAAAGAAGAGCAACAAAAATAATTAAAAACTAGAAAACATGTCCTATGAGAGAAGACTGAAAGAACTGGATTTGTTTAGTCTAGAAAAGAGAAGACTGAGAGGGAACTTGATAACAGCTTTCAAGTACCTAAGGTTATTACAATTTTTCCCTTCTCCTTACCTCCTGATGATAGGACAAGACATGGGTTAAAATTGCAAAGGACTTGTCTTAATGACCTCTTGAGGTTCCTTCCAGTTCTATGATTCACAGAATACAAAGTGTACAGTGCTCAGTTTATTTTTTATTACAAACTACTTATTCATTATTTTTATTATTTATCATTTTACAGTGCATATTTTGATAATAAAAATAATATAAAGTAAGAACTGTACATACAGTTTTCTGTGTTGTCATTGAAATCAAAATTGAAAATGTAGGAAAAAATCCACAGCTACTCCATAAATTTCAGCTGGTATTCTATTATTTAATAGCGTGATTAATCACAATTAACTTTTTTAATTGCAATTCATTTTTGTGTTAATCGCATGATTTAACGGCGAGTAATCAACAGCTCTATATTTTATCCCTGATTCTGAGGAAAGCAGTGTAGAATGATACAGCAGAAAAACACAGATATAGTCAGCAACATCTTTTCCTTGGGAATAATGTTTATAATAAGAAGCAAAATAAAATACAAGATGAAAAGGAAACAAAACTGCTCCTCTTGATGTTCAACCCACTGCTATGACCACTGGGAGTGGAGCCCTGCTTTTCTCCAAAGGCCACTGACTCACTTTTTACCATCCCCACAATTGTAGGGTTCCTGCTTAAGCACATGTGCAAGGAGATAGATAAGCAGAGCTGAAATTAACCCCTGCTTCACTATGAACAGAGGATGCCTGGGGTATCTAGCCCCCCTACCCCCATCCTTCAATAGACTTCAAGCAGGCAGCTTCCTGCTGCTGTATGGGACTGCCTCAACTTCCGTGGAGCTCTGCCACAGAGAATCAAGGCCTGTGGGTTTTTTTAATGATGTTGTTAGTACTTGGACTTTGCAAGCAGAAACATCGAAACACCAGCTATTGGGAGGGGGCGGGGGAGGATCTACCAAACTGAGTGTCACTCTGCCACACAGTCACTCAAACACAGGCCCTGGAGCCAACATCCTTTCAGAGTAGTAAGGCCTCCTTCTTCAGGAGTCGCAGCAGGGACAGGACAGCTTTTGAAACAAGTACTTATGATCAAAGAGCTACCGCACATCCTAAATATTTATACGGTCTATTAAATAATAGTCTGTACAAATATTATTCAAAATGTGCATGCTGAAAACCACAGACTTCTCAGTTTGTCCTTAAACAAATGTGCTCGTTTTCCCACATAGGCAGTCAAAAAAATAAACAAACTGCCCTTTGCAAAAACATTTCATTCAATAAAAAGAAAATCCTGAACCGTTTATTTAAATTTAAAAGGAATGACCAAGAAACCAGACAAATGTTTCATTACAATTAAGACATGAGCTCTGCTTGTCTTACCTTTCTTTATGGTTATCAGACTGCCCTTAGGTGAAAGCCATCGTACCAGAAAATGCCGCACCTACACAGTCCGAGGCTCAGCAGAAATATCTATCAGCCATAAGTACGGATTATAAAGGATTGACACTTTTTTTAAAAAGTTGATCTTTGGAACTAAGCAGGCTGCCCAAAACAACAGATCCTGTATAAATAGCCTGTTTTTAGTGCCTGCAGTGCAGCTGTGCTTTTTCTAGGGATTACAGGGGGAAAGATTAGCAGGGCAACATATTAGGCTTCATAATCTAAATATGAAAGGACCTGTCGTAAACCCTGGGTTAAACAAAAGTTGCATGGTAATGTCACAATCTTTATGAAAGGGAGATAAAATGGAAGGAGTATCTCTGACAACATTGTACCTGGCAGAAGTGCAATTCTATGTTAGGAATGTAACAGGTTAACCGGTTTGCTGGTAAGCAGGTGGCTTATTGGACTGCTTACCAGATAACCAGTTAACCGGCTTCACTGGATGGACTCTGTCCAGGGCTGCAGGAGGGCTGGGACAGCTCCCACCTGCCCTAGGCCACAGCGGAGAGAGGAGAGGAGCAACTCCCACGGCTTGTGTCTGGGCACCCGCCACCCAAAGCCATGACAGGGCCAGGGCCAGAACAGCCTCTGCTGGCCGCAGCAGGGCTAGGGGTGGAGCATCCTCCACCACCCACAGTGGAGCCATAACAGCCTCTCCCCCAGCTCATCATGCCGTAGGTGGGGCAGGGGCTATTCCAGGGTTAACTGGCTAAACCTAGAGTTCAAACAGTTATCGTTTTAAACGTTAATTAACATCCCTACTCTATGTTGGCCTTTTAGTGATACAGTAATAGAGATGTAGCCGTGTTAGTCTGGTCTTGCTGAAACAAAAGTCTTTAGTCCTGTCTTTTGTTTTAGTGATACAAAAAGCTAACAACAAAACAATTTATGGTGGCAGAGTAATCATGATTTCTTCTTAACGGCAATTACTTCAGTCCCTGTTCCAGGACAGAGTAAAAGTCACTTATGGCACAGGAGAGGGATAAACCACAGGACACCTACTGATGTTTTCTCACAATGTGTTGAATGCCCAAGGGACCTTGCTATCAACCTATCAACAATGGCTTACTTTCCACTTATGCAGTGTCAAAAGAAAGATGAGATACACAGTAAACTCCTTAGTTCTGGAGACTGCCTGAATGCTAACAATAAAAACAACTGGAAGAGATAACACATTTACTCTTCCGTTACTCTGTCTCACAGTACTGTTCATTTATTTTAAAATAAAAGCTTCCACTTCAACATAACTTTTTTCTTTCACTGCAAATGCTTAGCCATGTGTAAAGCTCCATGGGTGAGCACTTCCTCAGGGATGGAAAAACCGAGTTGCAAAGACAGAGATTTGCCAAGGCAGAGTTGCACATAGACCTAAGCTTCCAAACTCTGAGTCTCATATTCTATCCACACGACTACGCAGCCTCAAAATTTCTAATCTAATCATCGGGTATCAGGGCCAATGGGAGAAACTGCACTGGGGCCAGACGATTTAAAAGGGCCCAGAGCGCCCAGCTGTTGCTACCTCGGCAGCAGCAGCAGACGACATCCTGGGTTCTTTAAATCACTGCCAGAGCACCTGACATGCCCTGGAACTCTGGTGGCACTGAATTGCAGCCCTCACCTCTTCTGCCCAAGGCCCCGGCCTTTCTGGGGGCTCAGAGCCCGCTTCACCGTGGCCCAGTGAAGACTCTTGTCAGCCCTGACAGATATTACAATATTTTCCTTCAATAAACTACACTGCAAGTCTGAAAATGAGTGTGGTCAGTGTCAACTTATCCTTTCCTTTCCTCCACACAAATAGCCCTCCCGTCCCTTCTAACTGTTCATCTCCTGATACCTGTCCTAGGGATGTAAGCAACTAATCGATCAGTCAACTATCCGATGAGCAAAAGCTTATTGGATCGTCGACACACGAGTCAACTAGTCACTTCCCCCCCTCTTGCTGCCTCTATCACAAAGAGGCTCCCCCCCACCAGCTCCAGCTCTGTGGGAGGGGGCAGGGGTGCAGCGGCAGCATTCCAACTTTGAAATGTACAAGAGACTCCGCTGGGGCTCTTGCGCATTTCAAAGCAGAAGTGCTGTAAGGAGCCTGGGGCCAGTGGGAAGTCCCACTGGCCCCAGGCTCCACACAGCGTTTCAATCTTTGAAATGCAGAAGAGCCCTCCTGGGGCTCTTGTACATTTCAAAGGCAGAACTGCCACGCTAGTCCTTATCAACTAATTAAATAGTTGATGGGAATGCCATCGACTATTAGTTAATCGAAGTTTAGCATCCTTAGCCTGTCCACCATATTTTCCTTCTCTACCCTCCAAGGTATATTAGAGGATACAGCAGCATCATTCTTTTGACCTTTTCTGTCTATATTGTCAAGTACTTATAAGACAAACCTCTGCGCTTACCCACACTGGTGTCAGTGCATTCCTGATTTATACCAGAGTAACTAAATGAAAAATGTGGCCCAGAGAGCCATTCTGTAATAGCCAACATCATCCGAGTACAGCACTGAAACAACAGAAAAGCAACATAGCTGCAAATAAGGAAAATGTACAAGAATTCCCAACACTGATAATAACTGACATCAGAAAAAAATTAAGCAAGCTAGCAGGTCAAGACGGATGCAGCTACAGAGACATTCCAACTCCACTGGCTATAGAGACATCTCACTCAAGCAGCTGAGAGATGCTGCTATGACAGATGCCAAGAAAAATCAGACTCTGCCAAATGAATAAAGCTGCTAAATGCTGAATAACTGAACCGATCTATAGTGAAACAGCATGCTGATGCTCTCCTTCTTTCGAGAGCTTCTCTTGAGTTTGCATGCAGGGAGAAGGCCCTTGACAGAAATGATCAAATTATCAGAACAATGGAGTCCAGGTTTATGACTCGTGCTAGGCATTTCCACAATACAAATAATTATAATAATGATGGTAATTGCAAATTTTGCCCTTCTTTTCTGTCCATGGATGACTCAAGAGCACACTTTGATCTCTGCTAATCAATTTCTACTTGCAACAATTCAATGATCAATTCAGATGACCAATTTTCAGCCTATGAGGTGCCTCCAAACAGTTCATCTCAAAGATCAGTAATTCATGGCTCATGAGCAATGACTGATGACTGGTGAGGTGGTAGTATTTCTGCTGCCTGATTAGATGACTGAGAAATTTTTTATACATAAGGGAACAACAAATAATGACTATTAGACATCTGGTAAGCAGGAGAAGAGCAACAGTGCATTCACCAGCCTCAATGGGTGGAAAACTTGATGGGGCCACTGGTAATGGAAGGAAAACACAACCTAGGGCATTCAGAGGGGGCCTCACCTCCCCTCGAGTCTCTAGCCACTCACTGGCCAACCTGATGAAAAAGGAATTGAATGGTCCCTCACTTTCCCTTTTCATTAATTTAAGTCACGTGGAGTCTTTTGTTGTTCCATTTCAGCAGCTCCCGCCCCATACTGGTAACTGTGGTGCTGTGTTTGCAGATGCTGAAGGTCTGACTGATTGCCCATTTTGGCATCAAGAGGAAATTTTTTCATTGGGGAAGGGGCAAATTGGTATAGGCCTGGTAAATTTGTTCACCTTCCTTGCAGCATCCTGGAAGTAAAGTTAAGTTAACCGGGAATAGGATTTAGTAATTAGTGGTATTACTTGGTAAGCGTATTAGGAAGGCCAAGGTTCCCCCTTTTGTACCTAAGGATGTTAAATTTAGATTAATCAACTAATCAAATAGTGGATGAAATTTGCATCGACTATTCGATTAGTCGATAAGGGCACCTCTGCCTTTGAAATGTAGCAAGAGCCCTGACGGCTCTTGCTACATTTCAAAGGCGGACGCGCCACAGGGAGCACAGGGGAGCAGGGGACTCAAGTAGTCCCTGGCTGGCCCCATGCTCCCTACTTTTGAAATGTACAAGAGCCGTACATTTCAAAAGTAGGGAGCATGGGGTGAGTGGGGGACCACTTGAGTCCCCCACTCGCCCCCCACTCCCACAGAACTTCTGCTTTTGAAATGTACCAAGAGCCCCCCTCTTGCTACATTTCATAGGTGGAAGCACTGCCAGTTCCCTGCTGCCCCCTGTCCCCCCATGGAGAGGGTACTGGGGGAACTGGCTTTTAAGTCCGTCTCCCCCCAGCACCAGCTCCTGCTCCCCCCCTTGCTGCCTCTCTCTGATATAGGCAGCAAGGGGGGGGAAGCAAGTAGTAGAGTCACTAGTCAACTATTCAATAAGCATATGCTTATCGGATAGTTGATGAGTCTCTTACGTCCTAATTTTTACCTTCTGTCCCATTTGCAGCAGGGGAGGTAGCTCTCAAAAAAGTGAACTACAGACCTGGCTAAGGAGAACTCTGGAAAAAGAAAGGGATTTGTAATCTTCAATCGCAGTGCAACATCAGTTCTTTGAGACTAAAAGATGAAGACCAGAGAGAGGATACTATATTTTAGAGCTACGGGTGTGTACTGATCTGGCCTTGCATGCCCTCGGTTCTTTCTCCATCACTGTCTGGTATTATTAAGAAAGGGATAGAAAATAAGACCCGGAATATCTTACTGCCCCTGTATAAAACTATGGTACGCCCACATCTTGAATACTGTGTACAGATGTGGTCTCCTCACCTCAAAAAAGATATTTTGGCCTTGGAAAGGGTTCAGAAAAGGGCAACTAAATTGATTAGGGTTTGGAACGGGTCCCATATGAGGAGAGGTTAAAGCGACTGGGACTTTTCAGTTTAGAAAAGAGGAGACTGAGGGGGATATGATAGAGGTATAAATCATGAGTGGTATGGAGAGGGCCGATAAAGAAAAGTTATTTATTAGTTCCCTAAATAGAAGAACTAGAGGACACCAAATGAAATTAATGGTAGCAGGTTTAAAACTAATAAAAGAAAGTTCTTCTTCACACAGCGTGTAGTCAGCATGTGGAACTCCTTGCCAGAGGAGGCTGTGAAGGCTAGGACTATAACAGAGTTTAAAGAGAAGCTAGATAATTTCATGGAGGTTAGGTCCATAAAAGGCTATTAGCCAGGGGATAAAATGGTGTCCTTGGCCTCTGTTTGACAGAGGCTGGAGAGGGATGGCAGGAGACAAAGCGCTTGATCATTGTCTTCGGTCCACCCCCTCTGGGGCACCTGGTGCTGGCCACTGTCGGCAGACAGGATACTGGGCTAGATGGACCTTTGGTCTGACCCGGTACGGCCGTTCTTATGTTCTTATGTCTCCCAAGGAAGAAATAACACACTCAGCCTTAGCCCTGCTCCACTGGCTGCTGTGTTAAGTACATCTCTTTTTCTGTTCCCCTGTAATCTCAGAAGGGGCATGAAGCCACTATCTAAGGAGCTGTGGCCAGGGGCTAGGAGGAAAGGGGAAGGCAAATATCACTCCGTGCTTAGGAAAGCTGTTGCAGTGTGGCTGGCAATCAAACCTATTCTGTGCGATAGGATGATGTATTTGGAACCAAGATCGGAGATGCTGGTTTGACGGTTATTGTGTGAAAAGATATGTTACAGTCTGAATGTTCCATGCAACCTGTAGATTAGCCAAGAGGTGACAAGAAACCCTAAGTAACACAGCTCCACAGGGGGCAGCCTCCTGGTAGTAAGGACCAGTTTTGAAAAGGACGGTGCTTTGTGATCACTCTGTAATTTATCTATACAGGGGGAGGGATAAAACAACGTCAATGAGACAGTCACGAATTTTAATGTGTTCGTTGTTTTTATTCCCTTCTCAGTAACAAGAGGAGCGAGAAAGGAGACAACACATGGGCTAAATTCATTCTTGGCATGACTCCAGTGAAAATAACTTAGTTACATCAGGGATGAATTTGCCTTATAAGTTTAATTACATCAGCAAATCATTATAAAATGATTTGCTCTTGAGTTTACAAGTCTATAAAATGACAAAATATCAAAATTAGCATATTGGCTGACATCCACTGTATTTCCCAGAAAGCTTCTACCCATTTAAACATCTGAACCAACTGTCTAACAACCCATGGCAGAATTGAAAAGCTCAGGCCAGTAATAGATGCAACATTTAAATCAATGTTTAAAGACATGCTATACACCATTTCTGTTAAGACACTTTCAGCCCAGGAGCAAGTATATTTCTATACTCAGATCTAAGGTTTACTATTCAGTACTCATTCAGTCTTGCATAGTAGTTGGAAAGAGTGACAAACTTAACTGATTTGTCATATTAAGATTAAACTTTTATTTGAGTTGACAGACAATCCACAATTCTAAACACTCTAATCCTGAAATTCTTGTCACAACTACTTAGGAAGAAGCAAGGTTACACATTAGGCTAATTAAGAGAAACGTACTCAGCACATAAATCAAACAACAGGACACACTGTACATGTGTATTGTCTCTGCATCCCTCACTCCTTCTGCTAGAATCCCTAACAGTAATGGACGAATCTCAAAAGCTTTTCTGAACCTATATAGGTGTTTTCCTTGGCTTCCCCCACTCCTGGTCCCCTATACACCATAAAGCTTCAGACTTCCCTTTTGACAATCCCATGTACACAACTACAGCACCCAGAAGATATCAGCCACTTCCCCCTTCTCAGATTGTGTGCTCTGCGCCTTCCCCCATAGAGCACAGAATTCTGTAGACAGAAAAGCCCAAAGCTTGCAAGCTTGTGCACCTCAGATTTTCAGGGACCTGCATGCAGCCTTCTCTGTCTCAACAAAGAGCTGTGGGAGATATGGGTCAGACCACTGCACATCTGCTTCCTCTTTTGACGTCCTCAGGGAGGGAGACAGAAGTATTTGTGATCAGCCAGTGCCTATGGTGCTAAGTAGCAGCAGAAGTTTCCACCAGTAGGCATGTATAAAACTTAAGTCTAATACTATCTCGCAGCTAACAAATGGCTCTAGCACAAGGCAAAGGCCCACAAGCTCAAAATCAGAATTCTCAAACTATGTTCTCCCCTGCCTCTTTGGCCATTGAGGCCAGATTCAGAAGTATGCTCAGTGCATGCCTATAAGCTGTACAATGTGTGCATGTGTTGGTTAGGGCACTAAGCCTGGGAGACCTAGGTTCAAGTCCCTAAACCTGGGTCTCAGATATAGCAGATGGTTGCTGTAACCACTAAATTATTCTGGAGAACAGGAGGGAAGAGTGTCATTCCCTCCCTCTGAGCATTGAGCTCCAGGAACATTCGCAGTTGAGACTCCTGAGTGGAGGGATGCACCTCCACTTAACCAGTCAGTCCAGCACCTACATATCTTCGAAGATCATTCTAAATCATCTCTCTGCACATCACAGCTGGCTAACTTATGAGGCTCCCGGATGAGTTTGCTGGCTTCTGAGATTTTTATTAGGCACCAACATCTCCCAGGCAATGCACTGGAGCCTGGAGACCTAATCTGAGGCTGAGAATTCCAGTAGGCAGCTGAGTGTTACAATGCTTAAATACCTTTGCAAATCTATACCCCAGAAACTATGGTGATGGGCAGTAGCATACCACCCTAAAATACACAGGACTCAAGCTGTAAAATGAGGATCCAGAATATAATCATTCTCTTCTGCCATAAAATTTTAGGTGCTCAGAAGTAGGCCAGAATCAGAGCTCCATCTCTAACACTGAGAGAACGTGGGTCCAATAGTGGTAGATTTGTATGGAAGGGTTGTTAAAAAGGACAAGGAAGCAAAGGAATTACAGAGAAGCCACAAGAATGAGGACCTGCCACTCATTGGGAGAGAAGATGGATATTTGTCCAAAGCGACCATAATTTTCTAAAATATCAGCTCTTCAAAAACCTGTTCTACAGAACACTGCCAAGGACCGCAGAAGCAAGTGAGGCTCCATATCCAATGGCATCGTATTGCTCTAGTTTCCTCTCCTTTGACCCTGACAACTAATTTCAGCTCAAAATCTTAGATCCCAAACTAGTGGCAGCTATCCAATAGAGGTTACCTCCAAGGCTTCGGGGAAATATAAGGGCTCTGTCCCATATCCCAGGGTGTGTTGATGTGGGGGAGGAAACTAGTAAGTGTTGGGAAAGCCCTTTTTAAGCATTGTTTTAATAATATATTTTACTAAATTACAAGGACTGGTCTTACAGGATGGAAATGCAGGAGGAAGGAAAATTGAAGTATGATGGAACAACTAACCTCTTTTAAGAGTTAGGAGAAATCTTGGACCCCAGCCTTTTCTAAGCTCTTCAGCAGGACCTCTCTCTCGCTCATCCTACTCCCTTATATTTTCCTTCTCCTAAACTGTCTCTAGCCACAGGCTTATCAGGTTAATTTTATGAAATAGCCTTCAGCTCCTATGCCTATAACCAGGTGTCAGACTGTTTCCACTTTTCAGAAGAAAATCCTACTAGAACCAATACACAAGCAACATATTGCTGGGAGTTTCCCCCAAAATCAGAAGGATCCACTAAGTAACATTGCAAAGAAATTAATATCTGCTGAAAATTAACTGCTACAACTTACACAGCAGGAACAAGTTGAGGATAACTTAATATGAAGTACTATTCGGATATCAGATTTTGTTAATAGAAATAATTGTGAAGGTTAAAGACATACTGAGCCAAATCCCACCCCCCCCAAAACGTGGAGGACTTCCTCTGGGGTTCCTACCATTATTGATTCTGACTGAAATCAATCAATCAATGGGAGATGAGGGCACTCAGTAAATATCAGAATCAGGCCTACTGTCAATTAGTTTATTACACCCAGTAAGGAGGCTGTGTTTCAAGCAAATGTCAATACAAACAATTTTGGGGGAAATGACAACCTGAATCATCTTGACCCATCTCGCTCAGTGCATGGACATCAGTATGTTGAAACTGGCTAAGAACAATCTAGTTTAATTTTGCAGTCCAACCTGAGTAACATACATGCAAGAAATAAACAGCTCACATCCATGATTTCAAAAATCTTTTCACTTTGAATAATTTCCAGTTATTCAGACAGATAAGCAATCTCTCCCCAACCCTTGTTAGTATTTGAATTTTATACTGTATTCTGTTTTAAACTTAAACATCTTATATGAGGAAGGCACAAAACAATCTGGGTTTTTTTTTTTTAATTAAATCTCACAGTCCACACAGTCATTCACTAAAACAAATCGTCACACTGCGGTCAGAGGACATCATGTGGTGTTCCATATTACAGTGAAGGCGGTATGCTAAAAGAAGGTGGAGTAAATACACAGACCAGGTAGAAAACATTATTGGAGGTTGCAGTGATACTGGATTTTCTCTCTAATCATCGCACAATTAACATTTTGACTTTTTTACACAATAAAAATCACCACCACATTTTTACCGAGAAGCCTCTAAAAGTACCCCAGGGGCCCTCTGTTTTGCAGAGCTGAAAACTCCCTGGTTTGAACTAAGAGCAGAGCAACATTGAAAAGCCTGCAGTCCATGTTTGCCCCCCACAAAAAAAATCCTGAGTTGTTTGCATTAGTGATCTATATCTTTGCTGCACAGC
Source organism: Pelochelys cantorii (assembly GCA_032595735.1). NCBI lineage: Eukaryota > Metazoa > Chordata > Testudines > Trionychidae > Pelochelys > Pelochelys cantorii. The sequence continues at coordinate 51,420,587 of CM064334.1, forward strand.
TAATTGTTGTTTGGATTGGAGAACAGTGGTCACTTACGTGTCCAAATTGAAATATTATATTAGCGAGCAGTGGGTACGCAGACAGCAGTTTAAAGAACCCACAGTTTTCCTGACAGGGCAATTTCCTGACTGCCAGCAGTTGCCGGAAAATCCTCATGTTCTTCTCTTGGCTGGAGCACAGTTGTAATGCATTTTCTGATTGGTGCATTGAACGTCAGCCACAACTGGTTGAAATTTTCTCCCTTCTGCTTTCTTTGAATCTGCTGAGCACTCAGCAAGATCTGCACTGTGTGTTTTTCCTTCCGGGCCTGGTTATAGTACTTCATTTTGAACTCTTTTACAAGGATCTGCTGGTTGTTAGATATAGCTGTCAAGCTACACTCTTGGATGAAGCACAGGTGTGTGTTATACCTTGTGAAGAATTCAAATGATATAAGTATTTTTGTGTCACTAGGACAGACATATTTCTCTTTTATTTAAAAAATGAAAGAGGAGAAATAGGCTTTAAAATACTGATAAAATTATAATGCAGCCCAAATTCTACCATCAGCCACAATACTGTAACCTCATAAGACCACTACAGAAATAGGCTCTGGCTGGGTGTGTGGGCTTTGGGTGAGGTCAGGGATGAGAGGTTTGGGGTGTAGCAAGGGTCTTAGGGCTGGGGAGGTGGGGAATGGGGTTGGAGCTTGGGCTTACCTAGGCAGCTCTAAATGGATTATTTCATTTTGGATCAGTTTGACTAAAATTGAAATATTTAATTTGAACTGGCCCAAAACATTGTGTTTTGACTTTGAGTAAGTTCAATAAAACTGCATTTCCTTATCAGTACATTGCCTTATAGGAACTGTGGGGGTTTTATCCCCATTATTGCCTACAAACTATGCTGTCTGAAAGCTTACATCTCCCATAATGCAATGCCGAGACTTCCTTGTGCTCAAGTTCTGTGTGGTGCTCATGGGAGATGTAGTACAGCCAGGGCATCACCCTAGAGGGAAGAATGGGGCTGCCAGGGTCCTGAAATGAGGCAATGTGCCCAGTAGGAAAATTCAATTTAATGCCAAATTAATTCAAAATAAATCAGGCCAGTCTGACAAACAAAAACTAAACATTTTGATTTTGATGGTGTTAAAATGTTTCAATCAAACTATTGGGGAAAAAATCAATATTTCTATACTTTTTTTAAATTTATTTCATTCTGCAAATGAGAACAAATCTTGAAACTATCCAATGAGTTTAATGTGCCACCAAGGTCTCCCTCTCTCTCTTTCCCTCTCCATGGAATACTGGATTTTCAGTGTTGTTAATAAAGATCTCTCTCCTTCAACTCTGACTGATGAATTACTCACTGGTAATGAAACTAAGACTAATATTTTCAAGAGCCACCACTTATTCCCAGTGTCTTCATTTGCTGAGTGCCCAGTTTCACATATCCAGGAAAGTCAAGTTGGGCACCCAAAAAATGGAGACGCCCAGAATTAGTGGCCACCTTTGAAAGTTTGACTGCAAGCCCATATATAAAATAGAGATAACAATATCTTTAGTGTTACCAACATCACACATTCAGCTACCATGAACCAAATCTAAAAATATCATGAGATTGGCTTACAAATCATGTGATTTTTATAAAAATATCTGGGTTTATTTGTCTTCTGATTTTCATATCTTTAGGGTGCATTTGAGCCACATTTTCAAGCTTTTCTTCAAAATTAGGAGGCTAGAAACATTTTTAATGAAAGTTAAGCTTCTCACATAGTCATATAACTCCAGTTCTACAGCTTTAAGTAAAACACCAATTTTTGTGAGGCTCACAATAAAATCACAAAAGTTGACAACACCAAGTGCGCTATGAGACTGAAGGAATTACGGTTTTAAAAAGACCATTCTATCCGAGGTTGGGAGGTAGTGTATCAGCGTAGAATATTATTATATTTTTGTTTTATGTCAAATCCAGCAAGCACAGTTGTGTGTGCACTGAACCTTCCAGAATCTCAAAATGTAACTATCCAATCATAAAATATACTATCGATATTTGCCTCTGTTATGCAAGATGGCATTTAATGTACTGCAAGACATGCAAGACAACTGAATTTTGTTTTATTTTTGATTGTTATACCTGGTATAACTCAGGAAAACCAGTAATGAGATCTGTTTTACCCTTTATTTTTCAAAATCTTGCCAACCTCGGTGGATTATGGATAAGCACTTCAGAGCATATGCGCAACGTGACCAGGTTACATCACCAAATTTGGTCTGCTGGTTAGATCATTAGCTTTCCCAGTCCAGTCCAGATACTAGCAGGGAGTACAATGTGAATGCTGATCCATGCCCCCATGGATAGGCAATCTTGAAATACATCACTTTTCCTTTCAAGTACATGGTAACAAATGAAATATCTTCTTTCTAATGTAGAAGAAAAGTTCTGTTTTCTTTGTTTCTTTATTAAAAGAAAACCACTCTTGCAAGTAGTGGGGGCAGATCCTCATGTAAATCAGTCTTGTTGTCATCTTGCACCCTAGTCATTTTAACCAGTTTTAGAGAACAATTTAGTGCTTTTCAGTGGCAGTTGGCATCTTTGAAATACTCTCTTATTAGAACTAGACTAGATGTGACATTTGCTGGAGAAGAAACTCTTTGCATAAATCTGTCTAAAAGGACTCACTTAATCATATTACTTCACTAACAGTGGTAACCTTTGGAGGCCAAAGTCCAGACAGGCTGAGAAATGGAACATGAGGACATAAAGGTGACAGTTCCATTAACTGCAATCAAAGAGGAAGGTCAAAGGTGGCATAGAGATAAATGACTTAGTCTAGAAGAAAAAGGAAAAATGAAAACTCCCTAGTGTGCCTGAGGAAAAGTTGGGGATTAAAGGTCCAATCCTGGTCTCACTGAAATCAGAACTAAAAATCCCACTGAGTATGTGTAAGATCACACCATTAGCGCTGCAGTTTGTCAATGGAGACTACCACTGCAAGACTACATATGTGCATACAGGTTTATTTATGTATCAGTAATAAAATCATATGCAGACTGGCTGAGCAAAATTGCCCACAGAAATGCTGATGGAAAGGCTGATTTGGGGGACCCACCTCAGGAGTAAATGGGATCTCCGTTGGAAGGACTGCTTGCAGGATCTGACCCTTTATCACAAACAAATCCCTTGAAAAAATATCAACATTTAGGCATATAGGCAGGAACTACACCTTCTAACTAACCAGCCACTCAAGTCCACAATTCTCCAATGCAGGCACTAGGCAAGATCATGCAATCTGACCAGACTGTACTCACTGCAAGACCAAAGGATAGGTGGGGATGTGCATGGAGGCTTTCAGACACTTTTATGGCCCAGTGGCAGGCTTCACTCTAGGGCCAGCAAGTCAAGTGGTCAGACTACATCCAGACAGTCTCTCCAAGTCATGGGCCAGCTCTTTAGGGCATTTCAGTGGACCTGGATGCCAAGGCCCCATTTATCACTTCCTCATTGGAGTCATCCAGGATCGCTGTGGCTGGGGGGAGTAGGGAGACCTGAGCCCTTCTCTGCACTGGGTCCTGGCCCAGGGCCAAGGGGGAAGAGGCAAAATATGGCTCAGACACCTCTGGCTGCTATTCCAGATCAGCCTTCCCTAGGCTTCTTTCTAACTTCCCTGTTTCCCTTCAGTTTGGGGATGTTGCCCCAGCCTCCTGGAACAGGCTCAGTAATTTGGAGCCCCACATGAAGGGAGGGAAGGGGCACCTGCTAAGCTCACTTCCAGAATTAAATTGTTCCCCCTAGTCAAAAAGAGGCAGAAAGGGGTGGGGTCAGCCCTCCACTCTTCTAGACAAGTCCTGCTCACAATCCTGGTCTTCTCCCTGTAGATTGTTCTGCTTCAGCAGCTGCCGCCGGCCTGCCTTCCTGCAGCCAGTGCCCCCTCACTCTTTCCCCCACCTGATTGCCAGAGCTCCCTTTTGAAGCAGACCCTCCGTAGGGAACACATCTGGCAGCTGCAGAGCCTTCTTGGCCCAATGTTCCTCCACCTCTCCTTTCATGTAAAGATGTTAAATATCGACTTATTAACTAATCGAATAGTCAATAGGGCAATTCTGCCTTTGAAGTGTAGCAACAGCCCTAGGGGACTCCAGCTGATCCTGGGATCAAAGGGGGAGTCCCCAGCTAACCCCGGGCTCCATGCGGTGCTGCTGCTTTGAAACGCTGTGAGGAGCCTGATGCCAGGCTCCTCATGGTGTTTCAAAGCAGCAGTGCCACATGGAGCCCGGGGTCAATGAGGGAGTCCCCAGTTGATCCCAGGCTCCACACGGTGCTTCTGCTTTGAAATGCTGCGTACAGTTTGGGGACACACCTGCTGGTCCTGGGCTGCATGCAGCGTTTCAAAGTGACAGCACCGGGTGGAGCCCAGGATCCGGCACCAGGCTCCAAGCGGCACTGCCACTTTGAAGTATCCCCTTCTGTTTCCCCACCTCCCTTACTGCCTCTTTCTGACAGAGGCAGCGGGGGTGGGGGGGAGCGACTAGTCGACTAGCATGTCCAATAAGCTAGTCTTTCACATCCCAACTTCAATGTTAGTGAGGGAGTCGGCAAACCTCATCACAGACCCCCAGATCCTAGAACTCATCTCCATTTGTCAGAATCTCAATACAAACCAAAGCAGTTTGAGAGCTGTTCCAGCAATCAGGGATTGTCAAGGCACACAAACTCTCACACGACCATGTCCATTTCCTTCAGCCACGGCCCTGCAGCAGGGTGACAGTACCAGCAACACAACTCTACACTAACCATATATTCCTCAACAGATGTGGAAGCTTCAAGGGGTTGGTAAAAGTGGCTATAGAATTGCTTGGCAGTGTTCAAAGCAGGTAGTGATGCTAAGCATGTGTCCCATTGTCTTTCCAGATCTAGCAGGGAAGTGAATACTCCAAGGTCTGCATATACTGAAAATAAGTATCTTGTTTGCTCTGTGCAACTTTTGCTGATTGGCTTTGTATCCATAATTATCTACAACCTTGCTGTGCCTTTTTATGTACATGAGCAACTGACATAAGACCAATGCAATTACAAACAGAAGGGAAGCAGTTAAGAAAACCCTTTTACTGGTAAGTTATGCCAGTAAAAAGGTTAGGTCCTTGATCATGAAGAATTTCAATTACTTAGCTATTGATTGGGATAACAATCAGGCAGAAATTAAAGAGAAGAAAGAATTTATAAAGGCCCATTGAGAATTGCTTACTCAGGCAGTTTGTGAAACTACCAGCAGAGACTGGGGTTAATATGGACTTAATCCCAGGAAGTGGGCTAGTCCTGATACACAAGGTTGAGGTTGGGGAGCATCTAGCATGAGACACCTCCTGGATCAGTAGCGTTGAACTATTCATGCAGACAGGCAAAAAAGAGGGAAGTAACACCTGATGGCTTTAGGTCAGACAACTAGGGAATTTTGAGTGGAATGGTAAGATAGTAGGAAGGCACCACAGGGAAAAAAGGGCATTTCCTGCAGGGATTTTTCAGAGATGTATCTAACTTGCTCTTAGACACTAAAGGTACAAAGAAGGGAAACCCCAAAGCTTTATGCAGCTTTAATTCTATCTGAGGAAATAAGGATTAGGTACCTACACTTGAGATCCATCTGCTCAGTTATCTGAACTTACAAGTTTGAATATAAAGACCACAAACTGATCTAAAAGAGCACTGATCCAACGAATGTCTAGATCCTCCAAAACAATGAGATCTTACACATGGTCTGCCTCTCCCTGTCTCCCTGGACAGACACTTGTTCACCGCTACACCCCACTCTCCAGGAAGGAGCCCAACAAGTAGCCGGATGACACATTATTCAATGATGCATGGTCCTGGTGATGACCTACTTGTGTTTTCAGGCCTCCTCTGACCATGGAATGCAAAACCTAAGGATTCAAGGGGACTTTTTTTTTTATTGAAGTCACAGTATAAAGGCTACAAGAACCAGTGATCTTGATAGCAAACAGGCTGGCTTATTTGCTGCCACACTAAAAACACCAGTGAAAACCAACTACCCTTCCTTCTCTCTGAGCCCTCAAAACTGCTAGAATTTTTTTCCTCAGCTAGTTCTCCTCTTGGAAGCCTGCTACATCTTCATACACTGTGGAAAGGGAAGAAGAGATCACAGCGCAAGACCAGAAAAGGATCTCATTGCCAGTCAGGAGGTAGAACTAATGCTTTGGTTGACTGTCTCCTTATGCATATTCATGGTTGACTATCTCCATATGCGTGGTCAACTAACCAACTTCATTCATCTTTTGCTGCACAGAAGCAAAATGACCCATCATCTCTTGCTGAGTAAACAGGGCCTGATCATAGTCCACCAGTGCGCAGTAAGAGCATATCCAAAGGAAAATTGAGTCATATGGGTCCCCACATGTTCTTGTTCAATGGAAAGATCTAGCATTTGCTGTCCACCTAGTGCTGGTCAGCAGTTTGGTGCCTCAGCTTGTTTCTCAATGCTAGATGAACCATGGGTTGGTGTATCTACAGATTTGCGTGCAACTTCTAGCCACTTCAATCGCAAGTCGCCTGGTTTGTGTCTCTTTATACAGCCGGTCCCCAACTTACGAACAGGTTACGGACCAAACACTTGGCCGTAACTCGAAATGTTCGTAAGTCAGTCCCCATTGAGTTACATTGCGACCGCGCTGTTCGTAAGCGTGGGTCACGTTTGTAACTCAGGGACCAGCTGACATCATATTATATATTTGCACGTGGCTCTGATTTTACAGTTTTGCAAACTGTTGAGCTGGGAATGGATTTCACAAACCAAGCTGTGAAAATCGATTGATCTCTTTAAATTGCATAATGCACTAAAACCAACAAAAGGTGGAAAATACTTTCATCCAAAATTTTCCCAGGCCTTTATCACAAATTATGTCTAGCTCATGTCAGTACATTTATCGGGGTGGGGCATGGATCAGTGATCATGTCACACTCCTCTCCTTGCCTGGGGCAGGGAAGCTAATGATCCAATCAGTAGACCAAATTTGGTGATGAATTCTGGCCACATGCCATCTGAGACACATGGGCTATGTCTATACTGCAGGCTTTTTGCACAAGAACAGCTGTTCTTGTGCAAAAACTTGCAGAGCATCTACACCCCACGCGTTCTTGCACAAGTAAATTTACAGTAAAGCGTTGGAAAACAGGGTTTCTTGCGCAAGAGTTATTCCTGTCCCCACGAGGAATAAGCCCTCTCGTGCAAGAGCTTTTCCACAAGAAGGCAGTGTAGACAGGCAACAGGGTTTCTTGCGCAAGAAAGCCTTATGGCTAAAATGGCCATCAGAGCTTTCTTGCGCAAGAGAGCGTCCACACTGCCATGGACGCTCTTGCGCAAAAGCACATCTCTTCCACAAAAGCACATGGCAGTGTGGATGCACTCTTGTGAAAGACCTTTTGCGCAAGAACTCTTGCACAAAATGGTTCTTGCACAAGAAGCCTGCAGTGTAGACGTAGCCATAATGTATACACTAAGAAGAACAGTCATTTTGGTTTTGATGTACCATACAATGTATTAACATAATAACCTGTCAGTAATGAAGAATGATCCAAAGATCTTGCCATCTGCCTCAAACATACTCTCTATAAATGATATATATTTCTAACTTTTTACAGGAAGTTTCCTACTTCAGAGCTACTTAACACATATTTCCCATTTGTCCACTGTTCGATTGCAAAATCTGGTTAAACTGAAAAGAGGCTGAAAAAGACTTTGATGCATTTCAAACAGCGTTCTAACTGCTTCAGTGACTGGGGGACTTTTTTTTCCCCCTTCAGGCAAGATCATGCATTTCCTGTGATGCCTTTTTGTATTCAGGCACTTGTGAACAGAGTCTCAAGGTAGAGTTTCGACAACATCTGTTAGCTTATAAAAAAAATTCTTCTAGTGATTAGGTGATTAACTGAAATATAAAGTATCCTTGCAAATAATAAACTGCTATTTGGCTAAATTGTTTGCAAGATGTACAGCAAATGGTTTCTGCCAGCACTATAATTTTCTGAAATCTTAAATACAACTGGGGCTCATTCAGACATAAAAAAAAGAAGCTTGTAAGGTCACTTAGCCACCTGCAAATCCTGGACAATTAAACTAAAAAGCAGTGAAGACACAGGAATAAAATCACCATGTACGTAGTGAGTTCCTACAGTATAGAAGTTACATTTTCATGCTCTGTATTCAATCCAAAACAAATTGTCTGCTTATAATTAAAATACAGTACTGATTCCAAGAGTCCTGACTCAAGGGAACAAGTTGTATACCACAGGCCAAATACATTTGTGATGTAACATCACTGAAGCTGAAGGAATTACACCAGTGCAGAATTTAGCCCTGTGTCTTTAGCTACACTGACACAACTCAACTTTTAAGTGATAATTATGGGGTTTCCTCCTAAATTAGGCCAAGATTTCCCCAAAACATGTCAAGGGAAAGGCTGTAAGAGAAAGAGCTGGAGGCTTTGGTTTTTTTAAATTTTATTTTATGATTGCATTTAAGAATATTCAGATATTACAAAATTTCATTAGATCTGTTCTGTATGTATTCAGTTTTATAACCTGTTGCTATTTCTCTTTTATTTAGATATACATTATAGGTAAGAGGTCATAGAAAATACTACAATCCCAAGGACATTAATACAACAATTACAGAAAGCCTAGTAAGAAGTATTGTGTGGATCCAGCAAATTCTGCTTAATCTGAAATGAATTTAACACCACCTGTTTTCCAGCTTGAATGTATTGCTTAGGAGCCTGGAAGACAATACTGAATGTTAATTCAAGGGCTTTTTTAAAAAAAACAGTTTTAAATGCTATGGGCTCAATTCTGATCTCACGTATAGAGTGAATTTTCATTGCATTTACACTGTTGCACAAGAGATAAGAATCACAACTTATATATGGGAAAGAAACTAAAAACACGGCACCAGATCCTCTGGTCTTGCTGCAAGACCAGGTGAAAGGAGACACTTGCAGTTGTAAGCTATCGTAACACTAACTTAAACTTAGGGCTAGACTGGTCTCTGGTGTTAATATGACAACCTTATGATTATGCTAAAATTCGGATGCCTATGGCCCCAACGGCCTGATCTAAAAACCAGGGACTGTAACGATATAGAAACTCCCTAGCTATGCTTGCTTTTACCAGAGAATGTTCCCTGTCCTGGGAAGAGGCATTTGTGCACTATGGCCTGGTTTACATTGGAGGGGAAGGTCTACTTAAGATATGCAACACCAGCTATGTTTATTGCATAGCTGGAGATGATGTATCTTAAATCTCTATTCACACAGTGGGAGGTCAGTGGGAGCAAAAGCTCCCATCAGCTTTCCTAACCCCTCACAAGGAGCAGGAGTACTGGTGCCAATAGGGGTGCCCTCTGAGTTCGATTTAGAATGTCTTCTCTAGACCCACTAAATCAAACCCCAGGAGATTGACCACGGCAGCGTCCATCTTCCCTGGAGTGTAGACATGCCCTATTGTATATACACCAGCAAAGGATTCAGGGAGCTGATTTGCTAGCTTTACAGTTGTCAGAGAAGTGCAAAGTGGCTGTAATGAGGGTCCAGGATCTGGTGTCCTAGAACGATAAAGATATCAATTCTAGTTCAACACCTTCTCTGAACAAATATTCTAATATTATAAAGAGGCTTCAGGCAGGGGAAGGAAAAATAAGACAAGAAGTTAACTGGTGAATGTTGCATCTGCTCAAGCTCATTGCTGAGCTCCATTATAAGAATTGTGATCTTTTTTAGCTTCTTGACTTTGTATTAACATCAAGAACATTTATTGATCAGCACAATTATGGTAATCAGCCTCAAACTGACCAGCCTACATACAATTGATTCTTTCCCACTCACATTCTTGCTTTGAGATTACAAGCAAGCAGTCATTTTACAAATCAACGTGGAGCAAATGCAATCAACAATTTAAAATATTTTAGTTATGAAAAATAAACTACATGATATGTGCAAAAATTAAAGGCATTTTGACATACAAGGCAGCCACAGATTCAGAGCTCCTTCCAGCGTCAGGCACAAGCAGCAGAAGAAAAATGCTTTAAGCATTCTTCAGAATCACATTCCAGAAGCTAATCTTTGGATCATACAGCTTTTCTTTCTGAAGCAATGATAAACCCTAATGGCTTTACTTAGCCTCTTAATGCAATAATCAGTCTGAAAAAATGAAAGTGAAATAAATAGTGCAGACAAAAATTTCATAAATACCAAAAATATTTTTCGCAGCGTTTTTATTTTAACCTTAACTGGGAAGTGTGGTAATGAAGGAGGAAAAATATGTCGAGGAAGGAAATAAATTGCAGCCTTTCTTATTTTAGGAGACTTTAAATATGATTAATTTTGGAAATAGGGAGAATGGCGACTTCATCATTGTAAAGAATTGCCGTAATTGCTGTTTACACAAATTATAAGTATTTGAGCATTTTCCTTGATTACGGTGCTTGTCAAGCAACAAAATAACATGGGAATTATTTAACTTACCAACACCCTTCCTCATCAACGGATAAATTATATGGGTTACAAAATATATTAGTGTATATAAGCCTTCTAAGTCAGAAATAGAAAATAATGGCCCTATAACTTGCAAAAATGTCCAACAATGGAACATAATGCACAAAATCACAGGCTGGGAGCATTAGTTACATTCCACTAGAGCTTCCTTTTGTAAGCCAAGGGAAAAGGGATTTCTTTAAAAATTCCATTGAATATAGCGTGTGCACACATGTGCATGTATTACATCATTTATTTATTACTTATTTTGCAGTAACGTGGCATCCTGAGTCATTGACAGGATCCCGTTGTGGTCGGTACTGTACAAATACAGAACAAAGATAACTGCCGCCCCTAAGAACTCTCAATCTAAGTTGATTAATTAAGAAAAGAAAAGAACAAACTTCTACTTTCACAAGTTAACTGTCACCGATCAGCACTTCCTTCACACTTCTCATGTCTGGATTTTTAAGGGGATGAGCTTCCTTTCCGCATATCACCTCCTCTCTCCCTTTCCCCCGGTTTACTATCTCTGAGCTTCAGAATTGGTTGGGTTTTTTTCTGAGCAGCTGTAGCCAGCAACTTTGGGACTCAAATGAATTCCACCTGGCTTTCTATCAGCTTCAGCAGTGCTTCAAAGGATGTAGCAAAGAACAGTATGGAACATCCCTGATTCAAATGCAGACTACAGATATCAATAAACTTAATATTATTAAGGAAGGGAGAAAATATCATAGCAGAAAACTTGAAGTAGTAAAGGAAGGAAGCATGTTCCTTGGATTGAAAACACTACCACAACTAATATTTGGCAACAGTTAAAAAAAAAAAAGAAGCCCAAAACAACACTAATGGTGCATTGCTTAGAAATTCAATAGAGTGCTAATCTGTTTTAGGTTGTGTAATTTTGTTGGATTGTATCTGAAAATCCAGAACCTGATCTATTACACATCTGGATTGTATTGATCCACAAAAGAAATACTGAGTAAGGTAAAGCAATAGAGGAGAGAGTTTCTCTCTCTCTCTCTCTCTCTCTTTCTCTATCCTTCCCTCCACTGAAGAAGAATATCTGTTTCCCTTTTAGCCCAATGTATATCCTGGTACTTTATCTTGCCTGTTCCTGTCAGTCCTTCAGGAGACCTCCAACTGGGTATTTAATATGTATTTGAGGAGTTTAGAAAAACATTTTCATTGAACGACTTGAGTTTCATAAAATACTACCTTAACCTCTTCCAGCGGATGGTAGAGTTAGTGTAACTGGATGTGTCCACCACTGGAGATTACTCAGTTTCTCCTCTCCTGTGTATGTATGGTTTGGCTCTTAAATCAACTGTGAGATAACAGTTTCAACTAAAGGTATTTTGTTTGCACTTTCTGCCTAAAAACAATGAACGTCCAAGAAGCATTTGATCAGCGCTAAGCTTTACAAGACCACCACCTTACCCACCTTTTATTGAGGAGGCGGGGGAGCTGTTATGCTAGTCTTGTTGCAATATTTGAATAAAAGGAAAGCATCCACACTCCATCCACATTCTCCTTTTGGACTCATTGGCACTATTTGTTATGTACAAATATTTACTAATTAACCAGGCAGAACCTGTGCTGGTGAATTTCTAGCATGTGTAACAACCACACCTCCTTAGAATTTTTTACATTTTGAAATTTAAACAAAATTTCAATTTTCAGAATTTTGAAATCCAGAAAAATGTCTTCTGCTCCCTTAAAGAGCTGAACCTAGGGCTTCCAGAGCTAAAGTTTTAGCCTCTACAACCTTGAGCTAAACAGCTATGTCTTCTGAGAAGCAGTTGTAGCAGACTCAGAATCACTTTGGATTAGGCACAGTGAGGGAAGCATAAAACACACTGAACAGCAGATTCTATATAGATACTTGTCTAGAGTAATTACCACAGATTACAAGAAGAAAAACATAAAAATACAAATTTCATATATTTTCCTCCTTCAGAGGAATTTCTCTTGGATATTACCCAATCAACGTGCTCTTGCTATAGATACACGTCCTCAAACCTGGGAAAACAGAAGCCTTGCTAATGGGTGGAGGTCACCATTATGAGATTGCTTTCTCTGTCATCATGTTCCTGCTTATTAAAAGAACCTGTTCAGCAATAGTGAGCAAAGCTAAGGACCTTTGTGGTGCTTTTAATTTTTTAATCACAGCTTTTCCAGGGAAGCCTATGTATCAGTTATGGCACACACTGTTATTTTCTGTTGCAGGTTGTTTTCACATTTATTTTGTACAGGGCCGGCCCACAACATTTTGGCACCTGAGGTGGGGAGCTCAGATGAGGCCCCCTCGCTTGGGCCAAAACTTTGAAAGGTCTCAATTCTGCCTTCTTCCTGTTCTACTCCTCTCATGGCACTCCACCATCTCTGTGCATCTAGAGCAGAGAGAATACATACGCACCAGCAGCAGACACAATTTTCTACACTCTGGGTCCTCGTGGTGCCCCCCCACCACAGTCTGGCACCTGAGGCAGCCACCTCAGTTCGCTTCATGGTAAGGCCAGCCCTGATTTTGTAATGTCCTTGCAACAACAATAAATAGCCCTGTGACCATGGGGGCTCCATTACTAACATTTCCCACAGCAGGGCTTCCAGTACTCCATTTCAGTCACTTCAGGTATATCTACACAGCAGGGCTAAAGTTGAATTAAGCTGTGCAACTTGAGTTACGTCAATTGCATGGCTTAACTGGAAATAGTTTAATTCAGCTTTTGGCTCTGTCTACACCACAAGAAATTGAAGGAAGAACACTCTTCCTTCGACTTCCCTTACTCCTCATGAAATGAGGGTTACAGGAGTCAGAGTAAGAAGTCTTCCAGTTCGACATTATTTCAGAATAAAGGCTTGTAGTGTAGACGCACTCTTTGTTATTTTGGAATAACATCCGTTATTCTGAAATAACGCTGCTGTGTAGACGTACCCTTACTGCTCATAGAGAATGCAGAAAAGCACATTTGTTCCTGGGATTTAGCAACCATGGCTTGAGCAAGTATGCCTGCCTTGTGTACTTCATGCCAGGCAAGAGGAAGTGGCTGCTTGACCACTCTGACCAGAGAGCTCTTGGCTTTTGAGGTCCTTCACTGCAGAGACCCTAGCTCAGGGGTGGGCAATGATTTTGGAAGGGGGACCACTTCACAAATTTCGGAAGTGGCCACGGGCCGACCTGGAAGGAGCGGTGCCTTGGGTGGAAGGGCAGGGCTGAGAACTACCCTGCTGGGTACAGTGACCTTATTTTCTGAACCAGCTGCAGCCGGTAAGAACAGTTTGATTTAAGTTATGAAACAGATTAAGTGTTTTAACTTTCTCATGTTAGTTTATCAAACTTCATTTTAAATAAAGTAAAATATTATGTCCAACACAAAAGGTTTCAATGTTTTCTTTATTTGTGGGAGGGGTGGGGAACCCTTTTTGGATCTGGGGTCACTGACCCACAAAAAAATCAGTTGGGGACCACCCAAGTAAGAAGCAAAAAAACTCCTCCAAAACCCCCCACAGATGTGGCCCCAACTGAGACACCTCATTCTGGTGCCCCAACCTCATGGGATGAGGGGAAGGGAAGAGGAAAACTGAGATTCAGGGCTCCCCATAGATCAGATTTATTTTTCTGGGGTTCTGGAGTTAGTGGATTTTATGGAATCTCCTTAGGCTCTGGGGTAGGGACAAAAATGAGGGGTACAGTGCGTGAGACAGGGCTGCCGGCAAGTAGGATAGGCATGGGGTGCAGGATCTGGGAGGGAGCTGGGGTGCAGAAGCAGGCTGGGAGTAGGGTGTCTGGGCATGTGGAGGGAGCAGGAACAAGGGAGGGTGCAGTATGTAGCCATGCAGCTGGTCCCGTAGGCGCCGCTACCGTAGCCAGGCGGTCCAGTGCCGGCCCCAGGGGCACCGCTACCATGGCCTGGGGCCAACACCATGGCCAGGAGGCCTGGGGCCGGCCCCGGAGGTGCTGCTACTACGGCCTGGGACCAGCCCGGAAGCGCTGCTACCTCAGCCTCAGCGCTGCCTTCTTTCCAGCAGCAGCATGGGGGATGGCAGGGTGGGGCTGAGCTACTTCCCCTTGGAGGGGCCCGTAATTGCCTTGCGGGCTGGATCAAACCCCACTGAGAAGCTTTTGCCCACCCCTGTCCTAGCTTGTACATATTCTGCTCTTTGACACCTCCTGTCTGATGAGGATCCTACCTACTCTATCTCAGATGGGAGTGTGGTTGTGTCCCAGCTACAGAAGTCCTTCACTGAACCCGAGCCAAGTTCTGGAGCAAAGCTGCACCAGTGTATGGCCTCCATGTTTGTTCATGAATTAGACATGAAAAGCAAGCAGATCTTGGCTGACTTTTGCTTTGAGTCCCCAAACTAGGAGCGGGAAAGCTAGGAGAGTAAAATCCAGGAGGGCCTGAGACAAAACTAAGGAGGAAAAGTTCATCCAATCCCCCAAGAACCACATTATGTTCCGCACGGAATTATTTATGAACTAGTTAATGTTTGTAGAATGCATTGCACTTGTAAATTGTTACATAGATGGCAAATTGCTGTATAAATGCTAAGAATGATTACACTTTCCCTGCAGTCCCAAATGGAATGAACTTTCATTCTAAAGTCATATAAATCCATAGCAGCTCATTACAACAGTTCTACAGCCAGGCTGTCCCCACGGCTTGGTGTTTTTCAGAAATTTGATCATGTCACTATTAAACTGCTGGTTAGCTGATGAACCCTAGTCAGACAGAGACTGTGTCATTGCCTTTCACCACAGAAACCTTTGCTCTGGATCATGCTTGTTTTAATTCCTTCATGGATCCCATTCTGTTAATGGTCATTTGATTTTGCATCGCAAGACCCAGCTGTACATTAGGAGGTCATAACCTTCCAATTTATCACTTGAAATAACTATTTTTTCCCCAAGTTCCATCAGGTTAAAAGAGTTAGCAATTTTTCTCCTTGAAGTGTCCCTTCAGCAGGACCGAGATGTATCACAGATCAGTGTAGCTATGAATGCATTACACCATTACTCATCAATTAGTTTTAAACCACCCCCACAATATATCATTTATCTAGCCTGCTGTAGCACTATTGTGAACATTTAATTTTTTAAGGCATCTTGATTTTTAACCTGGCTGCTGTATCCCTCTTTAGTCTCCTATACAGACATCTCCTTAAGGAACTATAAAAATTAGATTTGTTTGACCTGCACTCAGGGTTCATTTAAGCGAGATGGATTTTAATTGCGCCGCTTGCTCTACCAGACAGATTTTATGTAATATTCCAGACATTTATGCACTGTCTTTTGCCTTTCTGTAAGCAGGTGTGTGTGCCCATGAATGTCTGTGAAGCAGCTCTTAGCATTCATTTCACATCTCTCCAATAATCCATTGGGAAATTGCTTACTTTGAGATACCATTGACATTTGATTAAGGGCTCTAAGTCATTGTCATGTTTCCTAACAACATTTTCATTTCTCTTCAGTGTTCCACTTTTAGTTTACAGTTAACCCTCAAAGGACATTGCACACAGCCTGAGCTTCCCAGGTTATTGTTGTACAATATTTAATGCTCATCTCAGTACTGTATTGCCTGGTGTTGATAACACATATAATACTCAGACTTTTCTCTTTAGCTGTTTGTCCTCTTTGTGAACCGACCACATACACACAATTTCTTTGCAACATTCGCATTGCAACATTCTTGCAGTATTGCGTCCAGTTCTGGGCACCACATTTCAAGAAAGATGTGGAGAAGGTCCAAAGAAGAGCAACAAAACTGATTAAAGGTCTAGAAAACATGACCTATGAGGGAAGGCTAAAAGAACTGGGCTTGTTTAGTTTAGGAAAGAGAAGACTGAGAGGGGACACGATAGCGGTTTTCCAGTATCTAAAAGGATGTTACAAGAAGGAGGGAAAAAAATTGTTTTCTTTGGCCTCTGATGATAGGGAAAGAAGCAATGGGATTAAATTGCAGCAAGGGAGGTTGGACACCAGGAAAAAACTTTCTAACCATCAGGGTAGTTAAACATTGGAATAAGTTGCATGGGGAGGTTGTGGAATCTCCATCACTGGAGGTATTTAAAATCATGTTAGACAGACATCTATCAGGGATGATCTAGAAGATGGTGCTTGGTTCTGCCATGAGGGCAGGGGCCTGGACTTGATGACCGCTGAAGTTCCCTTCCAGTTTTACAATTCTATTACTCTTTCCTGAATTTACCATTTGAGGACACCCAGACTGCAAGAGGCAGTGGGAAAAGAGACCTGTGAGCTGCTTCTCCATTTGGTCCAGCTGCTGAGATGGAGAGAATCTTCTTTCCACCCTGATTCTATTCTTGATGAGGACTCGGGGGGAGAATGATCCAGGGATGACAGCTTCCCCTTTCCCTTTTCTTCCAGCTTCTAAAGGGTAAGATTTGGTTGGCCTGTAAGGTACCAAATGAGCACAGAGCTGCAAAACCCCAAGTAGTTTCTTGTGCCTGTGGTTGGGCCTGATCTACTCTCCACTTGATTCCCATTCACATAATTCCCATTAGCAATGGATGACTAATAAATGAACAAGTCTGTGCCCTGGTCTACACTAGGGAGTTATTTTGAAATAACCCCCCTTATGTCGAAATAATAAGCAGAGTCTCCACACTTCTAAGCCTGTTATTTCGAAATAATGAGCTGGGTATTTCAAAATCTGCGCTCCTGCTTTCCTCTGGGAATAGTTAATTTGAAATAAGGTTAGTGTGGACGCTCCTCTGCTGCTATTTCAAAATAACAACTCCCCAGAGGAGTTTGAACTAATTACTCCCGAGTGCGTCCTGGGGTTCTAAGTTGAGGTAGTGCATCCGCATTAACGGAGCCTGACTCAGACCAATTTCGAGGCTCTCCCGTAGAGGGGAACACACTATTTCGATGTTGTTATTTCAGGAATCATTATTTCGAATTTAGTTATTTTGAAATAATTTCCTAGCATAAACATGCTCTGTAAGGGCATGTCTATGCTGTCTGCTTATTTTGGAATAAGCTATTTCAGAAGAAATACTCGGAAATAGCTTATTTAGAAATAGCGTGTCTATACAACAAATGCCCATTGAAATAGCATTGAGCTATTTCGAAATAGAGCCTCCGCACTCATTGGACGCTGAATCACATTTCATGCCAGCACTTCAGGCAGGGCATCAGGACAGCCCTCTCCTCCTGAGGCTTGAGCTTAAAGGGACCTCCCTGTACAGCCGTGTCTCAGACTCTTCTCCTTTGCCTACCTCCTTGAGGGACAGCAAAGCCTTTCCTTTGCCTGCTGTGGTTGCCCTTGCAGACACCTCAGCTCTCTAGCCATGGAGCCGGACCTGCCTCCCAGCAGTCGACAGCACTTATATGCACCTCCTGCTGCAGTTACTGTGGGCTGCCTTCCTAGCTCTGCAGGAACAGGCCCCCCAGCTCCTTGTGGGGCAATTCCTCTCCACTCTCTGGCCACTGCTCATGCAGCTCGACCCCACCTGCCCTCCCCTACACACTGTGCACCACTGCTTCTGGCAACTGGACACCAGCTCTGACTGGTGGGACCAGATTGTCCTGCAGCGGTGGGACAACCAACAATGGCTCCAGAATTTCGATATGTGGAAGGACACCTTTCTGGAGCTGTGTGAGTAGCTTGCCCCTGCCCTCCAGTGATGGGACACCCATATGAGACCTGCCATCCCCCCTTCAGAATTGGGTAGCCATTGCCAACTGGAAGCTCACCACACTGGACAGCTACCAATCCGTCGGGAACTAGTTCGGCATGGGGAGATCGACCGTCAGGGCCATGATCATGCAGGTAAGATGCTCTCATGTAATTGTCCAAGGAGGTTGGTGAACTGAACTGCCAGAGTGGGGTTCCCTAAGGAAGGGGGGGAGTGATGGTGGAGGGTAGAAACCCCTTCCCCGGGAGGTTTTTCAGTCCTGCCTTCACAAAGCCCTGAGGGCAGATGGGGCAAGTTGGGGTGTGAGGGAAAAGAGGAGTGAGCTCGGGGGCCTCCGAGGGCCCTGGCAACCCTGTGAGTCTGTTTGTTTGTCTCCTTCTGCAGGTGGTGAGGCCATCAACACTGTCTTGCTGCACAGAGTCATCAACCTGAGCAACATGGACCGCATCATCACCGGTTTTGCCGTCATGGGCTTCCCCAACTGCAGGGGGGCTATTGATGGCTCCCACATCGCCATCCAGGCCCCCCATCACCAGGTATCCGAATACATCAACTGGAAGGGGTACTTTTCGATGGCCCTGCAGGCCCTCGTCGATCACTGTGGCCAGTTCACGGTCAGGAAAGGCGCACAACAGACGTGTCTTCTGAAACTCCAGCCTCTTCCAGAAGCTGCACGCTGACACCTTTTTCCCTGACTGCACCAGGGTTGGGGACGTGGACATGCCAGGGAGCGCAGCCTACTCTCTGCTCCCCTGGCTAATGCCCTACACTGGACACCTGGACCAAAGCAAGGGATGCTTCAGTGCCAGGCTCAACAGGGCCTGTATTGTTGTTGAGGGCACCTTCGGGCATCTCAAGAGGAGGTTCTGTTGCTGCCTGATCCAGCTGGACCTCAGCAAGCAGAATGCCCCCAAGTGGTGGCGACGTGTTGTGTCCTTCACAAGGGGGAGACATTCCTACCAGGGTGGGGGGCAGAGGCCGACTGGATCAGCAGGGCCTTTGAGCAGCCATGCACGGCTGGCATTGGGCAGGCCCATCAAGAGGCTGTGCGTATCCGTGAGGCCCTGAGGGAGAGTTTCACACAAGGACCCCAGTGTCACTCTCCCCTTGCCCGCCCCCCCCCCCACAACGGGCCTATGCATTGCCCCTCTGTCTTTCCTCCCACAGCCCTCCCTTCCCCTGCCTCCCATTCTCCTCTCCTCCCCCCACTCCCCTGCACAGACATAAACTACACTTTTTGTTTTGGAACAAGAAACTCTGTTTTTTTATTGGGATGAATGTAACTGGGAAAGGACAAGGGAAAGAATCTGGGAGAGAGAGAGAGGGGAGGAGAGGCTCAGGCCTGGGGGCAGGGAATCCCACCGCCTCTTTTGCTGGGCCCTTGGTAGCCGGGGGGTGGGACTAGAGGGATAAACTGGAGGGGTGGGAGCTGGCACAGGACCCGCCACCAGGAGGGTCAATGACTGTGTGGAAGGCTGCGCAGATGCTTCAGCCTTGCTGAAGCAGCTCCCACCAGGTGCTGTGGTGCAGCAGGAGGTCCTCCTTGAGTCTCCAGTCCTGCCAGTCCATGGAGCGCTGCAGGGCTTGCAGGGCAGTGATATGCTCCTCTTTTGGAGGTCCTCGTGGGCTCTCCTGCACTGGCAGATCACGGGGTGTTAGGAGGATGGCACAGATGATGGGCTTTGGTTCGAACTAACGCGTCCTGGCGCGCACTCCTGGTTTGAATCAGCTGCGATTCGAACTAGTGCGCCAGGCGAGATCTTGCTAATGAAGCATGGGATATTTAAATCCTCGCTTCATTTGCAATTTCGGTACACTACATTTGCATCCCTATCTCAAGATAGGGAGCAAGTGTAGATGTATCCATAGTGTGCACATTACCCTAAACAACATATAAATAGGATCAAACCTGAGTCTTTTCTCTCCGTCTTTGAGGGACTCGCAACAGTAGAACCAGCTAGTATTTGGTTTATACACTCAGATTGAGGAGACCGGTGGATACTGCAACTTTCTGTACATTAAAGTGTAATCTTAACCTTGCTGTGTTTGTTTGTGTAAATATCAGACATTGGACTGGGCTGCAGAGTTGGATGCCAAGCTGATCTCTTCCAAAGTGTGAAAGTTGTACAGATCTAGGGTTTTGAATCAGGCCCATGGCTAACTGATCTCTCCTTTTACCTCATAAGCTGTTAGACATCATAATTTCCTGTCTATTTTACCACCCAGAATTGGATGTTTCTTCAAGGGTCTCAATGGCCTGAGCCCATGAGATGTACAAGAACATCAAACACTGCAACATGAAGACCATGGTCAACAATTCCATTTCTCAGACATACCATAGGCTAATGCTCATTTGAGCGAGAAAGGTTGAAATTTCTCAGGGGGCTATCAAAGTGTGTGCAACAAGCTCCCACAGGGATGCAGGACCCCCCTTCCATGCTGAATTAAAAACACACTTCTTTGTCCTGCCTTCACTAACAAATGTGAGTCAGTACATTTAAAAAACAAACAAACCCAAACCCTCCCACAGCCAAACACACCACTGTGCGCCTTCTCCTTGGAGAGAACAAACCGCATGTGACAGATATTAGTCATATGACTTCATGCATGACGGGGAGGCTCTCAAACATGATCGCGATGAGGGTAGTATAAAACCTGTGTTGAATAATAAAAAGAACATAGAAACTATGAATGCAGCAGCTGCAACTGGAGGGAAGCTTCCTGTGTGCTCCCTTTTAGCAATATACAAGGTGTGATTCTTTGTTTCAATGAACTTTGTGCCCATTAGTGGTAGACCATCAATAACTACACTGCCAGGTCATGTAACAATACTGTTATCTCCTCTAACAAAAGCCATCACATTCAAAGACCATTAATTTAGAACATTAAGCAAAAGCATATTGGAAATGCGCTAAGCTACAAAATTTGGACCCAGAATTCTAACCCCCTCATGCCAAATGAGTTAAGATTTAGATTCTGGATTGGCTCATTTTTGACAATTGGACAGTAATGCTTAACACTGAGGAGTCAGGTTTGCAGTAAAGAAGGCAAAATACCCATATTGAATGTATAAGCATCCAGCTTACACTGAGTCTGCTCAGGCTTCTGACAACGTCTAACACGCTGCACAAGCTCAGAGGCTTAACACATTTGTTTGGATAAGCTACTCCTAAATTAGCATTATGTCTTTTCATTTGCAGTTACTCCTACACTTGCAACATGAGACCACTTCTTACAAGGGCCAGCAGAGGAATTTGGATTCAGATCTGACTTGGGATTCCGAAAGCTCCTAGTTTGGGGGGAAGGGTTGGATCCAGGGGGGCTGGCTTGGGACCATCTTCGAAGCCAAGAGAAAATTAAATGCACATCGGCCCTGCTATGCATTTGTTCCTTTAATAACACTTTCTGCATGTCTGCAGAGCAGCAGCGTGAACTGACAGAGTTGCTCCCAAGTTGATTTATGGAATGCACATACTGAGCAATGTTGAGGTAAACCACTGAGGAAGGGCCAAGTACAGCAATAAGTCCTATCCCCTCCAAAGGCTGCACTTACACAAGCTGAAGGAGGTTTGGAATACTAGCCAACTTTTCCCTTTGTGAATGGGATTAGGAAGCATCCTGTGCAAGAGAGTTAGCAAGAGTTGTTACAGTATGTGTCACATGCTTGCCTGTCACTTGTTCCTTGCTATAGGGCTTTGTTGCAATGGATCTGTTGTACATCACCTTTCCCCCCGACCTCACCAGACACTACATTAAATGATGCAGCATTGACACTTTTGGTGAGCATTGCACTTCTTCAGCGGAAATTATATTGGTTGTGTATTGGGTTTGTTTAAATTATTCAGGTCAACTCAGTGCTAATAAAAAGTGCTGGTAGAGTGGAAACCCTCTCATTAATACCAGAAGAGGCCCAGCTCAGGCAGTGACAATTAGCACTTCCCACACACTGCCTGCGCCTCATTCCTGACCTACTTGGAGGGACTGCTGCAATGAACAAGAAGGTGCTTCATCCCCAGGCTGACTCATTCTTTGTGGCCTCTGTGGCAGCTGCCATGCAGGGAAGGGTTAGTGTCAGGTGGGATAATGATAGGAAGGGGGCTGAGCCCACAGAGGGCAAGTGGCTTGTTTAAATGCGGCGGAACATTTTACAAATTGCCTATCTGAAGCAATCTACGAAGCTGAGAAATATTTAAATCGGTGTTCAAGGTGAGTCAAAGTGGAACTATTTCCTTGGCATTCCTTCCTCCTCCCACAGACACAGCACACTTGGCATCAAATGCAAGACCTAGCCGACTGGTAGTGAGCCCCACCAGAGGGCTCACAAATTTTTTACTATCAGCCTTCTGAGAGCTAAGCCAGTGGTTATTGAACTTATTTGATTAGAGCCCCCCTTCTGTGTGCTGTTCGTCATTTAAGCCTCCCCTCAAAGTACACAGAGCACCACTCTGCTCTGAAGGCAGCATGTGCCCACTGCAGTACAGAAGTAAGGGTTGTCACAAGGACAAAAGGGGCAGCTGCCTTAAGGCCCAGCAATTTGAAAGGACCGGGACTCCTGGCCACTGCTACCGTGGGAATGACAGCAACCGGAGCCCTGGGCCCTTTAAATTGCTGCCAGAGCCACGGGCAGTTGGTGAAGGTCGGGCTGGAGGAGGCAAGCCCTCAGCCCCGCCTCCAGCCCCGCCCCTTCTCCTGAGGCCCTGCCCTCTCCCACCCACCCCGCATGGGGAGGGGAGTGGAGCAGGTGGGCGTGGGCTCACCCCAGCCCCAGAGCACCGGGGGAGGGAGGAGGGCACACGGTGCAGCCCCAGCCCTGGAGCACCAGGGAGGGAGGAGGGCATGTGGCGTGGCCCCAGCCCTGGAGCACCGGGAAGGAAGGAGGGCGTGTGATGCAGCCCCAGAGCACCAGGGAAGGAGGAGGCTATGCAGTTCCAGCCTCCCCACCCCAGAGCATGGGGAGGCCAGGCACTGGGGGTCAGCAACACTCCACCCCCAGAATGCCTACCACAGGTGTTCTGGGGGCAGAGTATAGGCGGGGCCATGCCTGGCAGTTTGGGAAGGCAAAGCCTTCCCCC
This sequence comes from Pelochelys cantorii, assembly GCA_032595735.1. Classification (NCBI taxonomy): domain Eukaryota; kingdom Metazoa; phylum Chordata; order Testudines; family Trionychidae; genus Pelochelys; species Pelochelys cantorii. Next base: position 51,443,842 of record CM064334.1, read on the forward strand.
ACCTAGGCTACCAGATGCCCATGGTCAGAGCCCTGGGTGGCGCAGGCCAGGCAGTGCTTAAGGGCTGGCTGTGGGAGACTAGCTCTCAGACCTGCCCCTTCTTCCTGAGGCTCCACCCCTTCCAGGGCCCTAGAGTTGGGGCCCTCCTACTTTGACCAAAGGCCAGGCAATTCTCTTGGCTGCCCTGGCAATATGGAAACTGATATTCATCAATATCACTTCTCACAGCAGACTTAGGCTTTGTCTGCATTAACACTTGTGTTGGTAAAAGTTTTGTCAGGCAGGGATGGGAGAAAAGCACATCCTGACCTTCATAAGCCCAGGGATTGGGGAGAAAAGGGGAAGTAGAGCACGAGCCTAGGCTGCCTCCTAGTGAGGGACTGCGGGAAGAAGGGAAAGGAAAACCTAAGCAGCAGGACTCCAGCTGTCCCATTTATCCCACCTCCGGAGTGTACAGAGCCCTTCTGCATGAGCCCCAGCCATCTGGGACTGGCAGGCAGAGCTTTTCAATGAAAAAAAATAGCACACAGCTCACACCTCCCTTGACACATTCCTGTGCCTGTCTAGGGAGGCACAACCAGTAGTTTGAGAACGCTGATCTAAGAAATTCAGATGAACATGGATGACTGTTTTCAAGCTTTTCTCTGCAATTATGAGGCTAGAAACTTACTTTAAAAAAAAGAGGGCTAAAAGTCTCATGTAATCACATGACTCCCGGAGCAAAGGCTTTAAGGAGAACACTAAAGACTCAGGGATAAAATCACAGGAGTTGACAGCATTGTGTTGACTCCTCCTTCCAAATGTTCAGTTATTCCTCCCTGTCCCACCAAACCCCTCTCATTTTCCCTCACCTCACCTCAACTCCTCTCCCTCAAAAAACCCATCTTCCCTCCCAGAAATCTGTCTCCCTCCCCAACTTCCTGCCACAAAGGCTCTCCCTGGCTCTGCATTCCTCCTTAGCTCACCTTGCCACCCCACCACAAGCCTGTGCCACCTTAGGTTCCCTCCCATCTCACAGAATCATGGACTCCTAGAACTGGAAGAGACCTCAAGAGATAATCGAGTCCAGTGCCTTGCCCTCATGGCAGGACCAAGCACTGTCTAGTTCATCCCTGACAGGTAGGTGTCTATCCAACCTGCTCTTAAATATCTCCAGTGATGGAGATTCCACAACCTCCCTAGGCAATTTATTCCAGTGTTTAACTACCCTGACAGTTAGGAAGTTTTTCCTAATGTCCAACCTAAACCTCCCTGCTGCAGTTTAAGCCCATTGCTTCATGTCTTATCATCAGAGGCCAAGGAGAACAATTTTTCTCCTTCCTCCTTGTAACATCCTTTTAAATACTGGAAAACCGCTATGATGTCCCCTCTCAGTCTTCTCTTTTCTAAATTAAACAAACCCAATTCTTTCAGTCTTCCTTCATAGGTCATGTTTTCTAGACCTTTAATCAGTTTTGTTGCTCTTCTTTGGACCTTCTCCACATCTTTCTTGAAATGTGGTGTCCGGAACTGGACACAATACTCCAGTTGGGGCCTAATCAGTGCAGAGTAGAGCAGAAGAATGATTTCTTGTGTCTTGCTCACAACACTCTTGTTAATGCATCCTAGAATCACATTTGCTTTTTTTTCCCAACAGCATAACTATTGAGTCATGTTTAACTTGTCATCCACTATGACCCCTAGATCCCTTTCTGCAGTACTCCTTCCTAGCCAGTCACTTCCTATTCTGTATGTGTGAAATGGATTGTTCCTTCCTAAGTGCAGTACTTTGCATTTGTCCTTATTAAACTTCATCCTGTTTACCTCAGACCATTTCTCCAATTTGTCCAGATCATTTTGAACTTTGATCCTATCCTCCAAAGCAGTTGCAACCACTCCCAGCTTGGTATCATCTGCAAACTTAATATTGTACTCTCTATGCTGTCATCTAAATCATTGATGAAGATATTGAACTGAACCAATCCCAAAACATACCCCTGCGGAACCCCACTTGTTGTGCCCTTCATGTTGGAAGGGCATGTCCCCAATAAGGCTCTCCCCTGTCATGTTTCCAACCTCCCCAGATACCTGACACTGATCAGTGGGTGAGGTGGGGGACACAGTGTGAGCTAAGACTGAGGCTATGTCTACACTACGGGGGTTTTCCAGGATACCAGAGGTATCCAGGAAAAATTCCGCCACCTCCAGGGGACGCATCTGCTCTTCCACTTTTTTTTGCAGAAGAGCAGACGTGCTCTTTTGGAAGCCCTGTCTTCCTCCTCCCACAAGGAAGAAGGGCTCTTCTGAAAGAGGAGGCTTTTCCAAAATTTGGCCCAGTGTAGATGGGCCAATTTTTGGAAAAGCCTCTTCTGAAAAAACTATCAGAAAAAGGTACACAAATTGCGGAGTTCAATTTGCATATCTTTTTCCGATAGATCTTTGTAGCGTAGACATAGCCTGAGTCTGCACCCTCCTCCATCCCCTCCTATCCTTCCATCTGCCCCTCCAAGGAGATGGGGGGGGGGCAGGAGATGAGGGAGGAGAGAAGAAACTCAGCATTGTCCTCCTCAAGCTGAAAGTTGGGAGCGGGGAGGTGGCTCCTTCCCATTCTTCCTAAAACTACACCCATGGGGTCAAAAGGAATTTTATGGCCATTTTTATGAGGCACAGCCCAAAAAGAGGGGAGGGCTGGTGCTGCTGGATGGGGGCAGGGTCTAAGAAGGTGCCCAATCTCTCCTGTGTCTCCATGCAAGACTGCCTCTGGGCTCTCCCCCTCACAACACTATGTTTACAGCCCTGGATTAGAAGGGACTGATGGGTATACTCTCTTTCTGCCCACTTGGTCCATGCATGTTGTGGGAGCCAGCACTGCCAGGTGACGCTTTTGCCTTTGCTTTCCCCTTGAGGACTGAGTCTGACACTCTCTGTGCTGCTGAGTGGAGCCCCATAGGAGGGGTGGGGAGAAGAAGAGGGGCAGAACTTGAGAGTACCACAGTGACATGTTACAACTCTTCTGAGCCTGGCCTGCTTCTCCTACACTGTTCCTACAGGAGAATTCAGCCTGTGACTCTACACTTTCTTAAAAGTTCCCTTGAAACAGATTAGAGTAGAAACACCATGGGCCATGGACCAGTGTTTATTTACCAGGAGCTGGCGCTCATTCTTCCCCTGCTAAATTTCATGAAAAGAAAGCTAAATAAACGTTAAATATTTTCCTAACATTACTTTTCCTGTTAGCAATTGTGCTGTAGGTGCCATAGATTAGAATGGAGGCACCATGGGTTAGGGGTGCAAGACATTTTTCATAGCATGGACCACATGTTCATGAATTCTCTCCTGGTCCACTCTCCTTCTAATTCTAATAGCCCTATGGCAACTACAGCATAATTGCTGACAGGAAAAATAATCTTGGGAAAATATTTATCATATATTTAACTTTCTTTTATTGCAATCGAGCAGGAGAAGAAACAGCACCAGCTGCCAGTAAATAAACACTGGTCCACAGCCCACAGTTTGCAAACCTCTGTCATAGAGTCTAAAAACTCAAGAGGTGTAACTGTCCTAAAAAGAGCTTTTGTGGGAAAGCCTCAGTATATAGCCAAATGCTCAGTGTTGAACACAGAGCTAGGAAACCTGGCTTCTAGGCTGTTTAAGAGTGGTCATATTCTTAACTTCTCTGCGTCTGTTTCTCCATTTGTAAATGGCATAATAGATGCACCAACAATAAACCACTCTGAGGTTTTCTGATATTTGTTTGTGGCAGCAGCCGGGACAAGCTGGGACCTTTCCAAATATTCAGGAAGGGACAATTCCTGAGCTCTCAATCTAAGGAGAGAGAGAAAAATAGACAAAGGGGGGAGGGGGGGGCTACAATAGACAACTTACGTAAGAACGCATCAAGCAGAGGGAACCCGGGGGGAAAGGCATGGAGAAGACTATGGGGAAAGCTGATAAATGAGGGGACCTGGCTGGGAACAATGGAGGATCAGAGAGGCTATGGAGGCAATATGAAGTATGTAAATACAAATTACTATTAGGTTAAATAAATGCTTAGTTTGCAAAGTGATGAAGCCTGAGTTCTGCTGCCCAAGAATGAAACAACAACAGACTCTATTGAAGTCCTCCCCATAGTCCATAGCCCCCTTGGGGGCCAGAACTACACTTTCTTAAAAGTCCCCTTGAAACAGTTGCTTGCAGAGCTCTAAAAGAAACAAAAATAGGTGAAAGCAAGAGAGGAACTGACCATTGCAGCTAAATCAAAGCATCTCCCTAGAAATAATGCAGGCTCAGTGCATTATCTATGGATCTCAACTGCTTCTAAAAGCAGTGTCCAGAGCCAAGTACCAGCATCAGTTAAAGGAATAAGTGAGAGAATAACAGTTGTTCTGTGAATCCATTTAATGGTAGCAGATTAGCCAAGAGGTTCTATCAGGCCTTCATGTAAAAATAGAATCAAGTAAATAGGACAAATTCTATCCCAGTGTAAGTGTGTTGTACTTTTATCTTCAGTGGAGTGGCACCCATTTTACATCTGCTTTGAATTTAGTCCATTAAGTCCATTCTGGTTCGGCTTCCAGTCAGCATTTGCATAGATCAAGTTCTGCTACTGAAATATAAAGCCTTAGATAATCTGTGTCTAACTGATTGCTTTGATCTATGGACCCTCTTAATCTGGAGGGGGCAGTTGAGGATTCATGAAACATTCAGACCTCCATGGAGACAGCAATATTGACAAGAATCAAGATAGAGATATGTCTCCTTCAAAAGTCTCAAACTACTGTCCCCATCTCTCCCAACTACTTGTTTTGGCAACTATTATCTAAATCTGATTGTACCATTTATTATACTATAAGAACATGCTGATTTGAGTACACAAAGAATGGAGCCCAAGAAGTATGTGAGCATGGGTCCTTCACACTCGTTAAAGTAATATAATAATCACCTTTCATGAGGGAGACATATGATATATGCCTAGAGCTATAAAATTCTAAAGAGCTACAGATTATTAGAAGAACAAATGGACCCAACCATGCCAGAAGGAAAAGAAAACCAGCTGGCTTAAATATTCAGATTGACAAAAATCTGGCCAACTGCCAAACATATTGTTCCCACCCAGAAACCATTTGGATTTGATAGGATCATAAACAGTCCTTAAAATTCTGTATCATTAACTGATTGTCCTGTGTGGTGTCCTAGAATGTCAGCATCTGAATGAACTTGATACGGCACTGATCTTTTATGAGAAATGACACCCTCTGTTTTTCAGCACACTCCAAAAAGTTCACATGGGGAGAAGCATTTCTTGCCATATGGCAATGATCAGTTGTATGTTTTTATTGTACACTAAGCGTCACTTGGAATCTTCTCTTGGTGACTGCCGTACTACAGAATAGTGAGACCATTTAGCCTTGTCCAATCTCAGAGGCTGCAAAAAAAAATTTCCATCTAGCTTCAATGTAGTTTAGTAATCCCAACAAATAATTTTGCTGTCATGGCAAATTGGTAGCCATTTGATACACGTGAACATGCATTGCCACAGAACAGCATTTCTTAACTCAGCATGCAACTCCAGCAGATAATGGATTTCAGGGCTGATTTTACAGAAGAGGGGCTGTGATATCAAAGAAGGATGTGAGGCGGAGGAGGTGCTCTATTACCCATATTCTATTAATGGTCAGGGAGAGTTCTTACCTCTGTACTATAATGTGATCAGAAACTTAATTGAAACTATTCAAAGAGGTTAGTGGTAATGAGGTGAAGGCAATATGAATTTACTGCAGATGACTGAAAGACTTTGGCTAGAAAGAGAAGGTTATATATATACACACATATATTTAATTAAATGTATTGCGGGATTTAATGTGAATTTTTCAAGCAAGACTAGGGACAGAGAACTTGTAATTGCTTCTAATGCATATTATAAACAGTCAGACATATTCATTTTACTTCTTGTGACATTCATATTCAATACTCATTCAAAGTTCCATTGACCTAGCTGGGAGGAGGGTTCTTTGAGTCAAGCCATTAGATCTATATCATAGGAAAAAGAAACCCACACAAAAGGCCGATCAGAAGATTCGTGCTTTCTTTGTTTCATGAGAATTCTTGGAAATAGTCCGGATACCATCACCACCACTATTTATTTTATTACTAGAAGATTTACCCAGTGTTGCTCAGTTCCTTAACTCAAATACATTTTGTTTTTCCTCATTAAAATAATTGTTCTGGGTGGGGCTGGGGATGAGGGGTTCAGGCTGCAGGCTGCCCCAGGCAGAGAAGACAACCCCAGACCTCTCTCAGCACAACAGCTAGGGACCAGGTGAGCAGCACCTGTCCATGGCCGCTGCAGCTGCAGCACGCACAGCTAGGGGAGCGGTGCGTGTCCCCTGGTTGTGGGGACAGATAAACACACAGATGGACACACAAACAGAAAAACTCACTGAAATATATAATAGATAGCTGGCCCTTTCTTCACCCCTGCTGACCCAATGGGGTTGTAGTTGTCCTGGCCCCCATTTCTGGCCCATTGCTGCCCCCCCCTTTGGGTCATTCTACAATACAACTCCTTCCTACCAGACCCCCCCCCCGCCTTTGTATTTTATGAGATACTATCAAATTCCAAGAACATCCCATTGTCTTAGCACAACCAAAACCTTACCGTGCTTTAAGTTATGATAAGATGAAGCTGCATACCAAATTTGGTGATCCTATCTTTTACCATTTAGGAGGAATTCTTGGACAAACAGACTCACAGATAGACACACATTTCTAAAATATATAATAAGACTACTGTCATTCTGCCACATTTCAGAGCTAGAGTACCCTGAATACACATACAACTTAATATTTCTGTTAACTACATGATTTACAAATGTGAGAAACTATGGTCAAATATTGCAAAAAACATTTGAAGGGAAATTGAAATTGCTTCAAATATATTCATAGACTCATCTATTACTTTACAGTGAATGTGAATAAGAATGAATATTTTTTCACTATTTTTGCATTAAGAAACAGGGACTAAATTAACTGAATAAATTGTTCATTGAAATAGTTCATCAGCTCTCCTGGTAAAAACTAAATAACTGCCTCCCCCGCCCATATAAAGTCTACCTCACAGAAAGATGTTTCCACATCTTCTGATAAAGCACAGGAAGTATAATCCTCTAGTGATAGTCAATCAATGTCCATTGGATTTCAAGCCTCTCATTGTGTAAATCAGATTAAGTGTATCATAAATACTTTTGTAGCATGTATGGTAGGTTCTACTAGGGTCAACTGCATAAATCATATTAAGCACAAGTCTCATATAATTCCATTTAACAAACCAATTAAAATGAAATTGTCACAGCAAGAGGAAAGTCAGAGTGGGGGGAAATTCAGGTGCAAACAGAGATTAATAGTACTGAGTTAAGTTAATTCCTGGCAGAACTACACTGATTAAAATAAAGTTACTTCCAGGGATGATTTTGGCTATTGTTTTGGTTTCTGAAGAAAAGTGAGGAATACTACAATTATATCATTGGAGAGACATAAAAAGGTCAAAAGTCGTCTGAATCTAAAAGAAACCTGAGTTCAGAAATAATAAAACACAATAATAATACTGTGTATTTATATAGCATTTTACATTTTAAAGGTGTTAAATACACATTAACTAACTAGGCAACATGACAGAATAATTAGAAGTTCAGACTTAATGCAGCTGCTGTGAATTGGGGTAACTGGTTGAGTGGCTTCTTCAGACTTTGGAAGGATAAAAAAAGCCCGCACATTTACTAACATGAAAGAAGAGAGAACTCAATATGTAGAGTACATTAAAGGGACTAACAATAAATTTGTATCTGTCAGTGGAAGGCAAAGATAAACCTCCAGAAAACTCTGAGAGGGTTAGGGAAAACAGTAAACAATGGACAGTGAAACAAAGACAAAGCTGGGAATCTAACTATAAAGTGTTCAAGGAAATCCCTTGGTGTTAAAACTTTAACAATGATGTTTAAAGGTTGGCTTCAATCTTGCTACCATGGGAATTCGGTCAGAGTCGTTAATGGGAGCAGGAGCAGGTCCTAAAATTTAAAAGTAACAGCAAGACCACTGCTTTGATGGGGCTTGAAGCTTCTCTGCGACACAGATCAAATGGTGATCTGATTAGAAAGACATAGATAACTAGGTAATACCAACTTTTCAGAGAGTAACTATTTGGACTCTAGCAAGTGTGTTCTGATAAATATCCTTGCTAAGAAACAAGCCTTGGTATAGGTAATGGAGCAAGCAGTAGCAAGTGTTACATAGAGATAAATAGCATGGAAAGAAGGGTGAAATTGCCTTTGATTTAGTAGCTGCAGGATCTGCCCATGATGTCAGGAAGAGGTAAAGGAGCCTGCATTATTTTGTGGGAAGCAAATCCAAGGTACTTGCCCGGAAAAACAGGTCAAGCTAGTTTTACTGGCCGATTTCCAGCAGTCCATTTCACATTCTGTACCAGCTCCTATTCTAGTGACTGCTCCTGTCAACACTACAGTGCTCGGGCTCTCAGGTTACAGCTTTACAGTATGAGGGCCTTAAAAGGGCATCGCATATGTCCAAAAATGCTGCTGCTAAGATCATCTTCCTTACTCCTTGTTCTGGACGTGACAGCCCTCCTGTGTTGCCCTTTGGCTGATTCTCACCCTCTGAAGGAAACAAAGTCAAGCTCCCCATCCTGACTTTCAACAACCCCGCCCCAGCCTGCACATCCAGTTACCACCCCTCAATAACCCTCCCTCTGACTGCTTACTACCCCCTCACCGCTTCACTAGGGCACTTCCCTTTGTGTCCTTTCCCCGCTCACAGCTGGCCTGCACCCTTTCCCACTAGGAATGCCCTCATCAGTGTGGAGTCGCACTTTCTCCTCCTCTCCATCCCCCTTCAGAACATGCTACTTCAGGAAAGCAGACGCTGTGGCGAATGCCATGACACGGACCTCCTTTTTGGAGTAACTTGGACATGTTTAAAAAAATACTACTACTAACCTGAGAAGCACTTCAGCCTTTGTCACGGACGATGTTGCTTTGAAACAGCTGAGTGTTTCCAAGGCAATTTGCTTTATTCATTCTTTCTTCACATAGTAACTGTAACTAGAGAAAAAGGCAAATCGAGCCAATCAAAGGACCAAGTTGACCTATTACTTAGAAGCAGGCCAGCTGGAGGGGGGTGGGGGAGAAGGGACCAGTTGCTCGGGGCCCAGTGCTTCAAAGGGGCCTGGGGTTCCCAACCACCACCGCACCCCTGCTACAGTGGCAGCAATGGTGGCCAGTGCCCCAGGCCCTTTAAATCACTGTTGGAGCGCCATGCCACACACTCTGTGTGGCTCTAAGGGCTATGGGGGGCAATGCCACACTCCGGGCAGCACTGAGGGCTGGCTGCCTCTGCCCCACTCCTTCCAACCTCACCTTGCCCAGGGGCCTGCGGAGGCTGGCAGCATCCTTGCTTAGAAACAGCGTATCCTATTGTGGGCCTGATTCTCCCTGCATAGCAGACTTCCAGTTTTACTGGATTACCCTCTGGTTTGGTTAGTCAATAAGAATTTTTCTAAAAAGGAAACAACAGTGTTTTAGTCCCAGCAGACCAAAGATTTTCCTAGTGTCTTCTTGTCCATCCTGACACAGCAGGAAAAAGAAGTTTCGAAAGCCAAGTATTACTCAACAATAAACAAACAACTTGAGACATATTGTAATACAAAACTAAACCGAGCATAAAAATCTGTTCATTGGGACCTGATCCAAAGTCCTTTGAAGTTAGCAGAAAGATTCCCAATGTCTTCAATCAGCTTTGGATCAGGCCCTTAATGAACACAACGATTCGCTTATGACTGAAATAACTTTGGAGTTCATTAAGTCGCCTCTTTGTGCAAACTTGTGTAATTAACAATGGGAATTATGTATGTGCATAAAAGAGTGGACTGAGCCACTTTTATTCAAGTGCAGAACCACAAAATCGTATGGCTGATTGTATGGTTAAGTACCATCGGTCATGAAGGTTGAAAGCATGTACAGTTGTACGCTGTCCACTCATGGATTGATATTTCTCAGAGTAATGTTTTTAGAAGTTCCTACCCCCACAGGAAATGTCTACAGCAGGGGTGGGTAAGAAATGAGATGTGGGCCAGATGCAGTTTGCCAGGGTTAACCCCTGGTGGGGCACTGGGCAGTTTATTTCCCTGTGCATCCACAGGTATGGCCGCTCACAGCTCCTGTTGGCTGTGGTTCTCTGTTCCCAGCCACTAGGAGCCAAGGAAAGTGACATGGGCCAGGTTACCACTTCTTACAGCTCCCATTGGCTAAGAACAGCGAACTGTAGCCAATGGGAGTAATGAGTGCTGTAGTTTTCCAGTCACACCCCCTTTTCCTAGCCACACCCCCATGGTGTGAGCTGATAGGGGGATAGTGGAGAGCCAACATAATTGTAGGAATATCCAAGGGATCTGATGCACCAAGCTTTTGGTGGGGGGGGGGGCGGGGAGGGGAGGGTTGCCACCAGAGTGTTGCAGGATACCAACCTCCAGGGGGCAGAACTCATCTATACAATCATTAAGTTCAGAGGTTCCCCAACCACTATATAGGATGAAATTGCTCAGACCCTTGACTATGGCTAGAGGCTGAAGAAAATAATTTAAAACTCTTTAGCCCCAAGGTGGCACATTAAAACTATAATACTATCAAGTAGTTCTAGAGACTCAGTGCATCAACAGACTAGAACTGTTGAGTGATTGACACTCTCTCCAGAACACCATGTGATACACTTTGTGGGTGGTGGTGTGCTCGGGTGGATGGACCACTGGGCTGGAATCCAGAGACTTCTGAGCTCTCCTTTTGGCTCTCCACTGATTCAGAGTACGTCTACACTACAGGACAAAGTCAAATTAAGATACGCAACTTCAGCTATGTTAATTGCACAGCTGAAATCGAAGTAGATTAACTTGGCTTTTGGTACTGTCTACACACCAGGAAGTCGAAGGAAGAATACTCTTCCTTCGACTTCCCTTACTTACTCTTTGTGAAAGCAGGGTTACCTGCATCGACTGGAGTGCCCCTCTCACTTCGAGTAAGCTATCTTAACTAGACCACTAATTTGAACCCCAGCAGCAGCAGCTTTGATCTTCCTCTGTAGTATAGACATACCCTCACTGTGTAGCCTCGTACAAGTAAGTTAGCACTTGCACTCAGCGAAGTCAGTAACAAAGCTCCCCTTGACTTCAGTGGGGCAGGATCGCTCTCTGTCCATCTTACTTTTCAGGGATGAGGCACAGATTAATATTTGTACAGTGTTTTGAAGACTGAATAAACTTAAAAAACAACAAATAGTCTTGCAGCACCTTAGAGACTTACAAAAAAATGTAGATGGTATCATGAGCTTCCGTGGGCACAAGTGTGTTGTGCCCACGAAAGCTCATGATACCATCTACATTTTTTGGTTAGTCTCTAAGGTGCTGCAAGACTGTTGTTTCTTAAGTTTATTCAGTTACAGACCAGCACAGCTACCCCTCTGAAACTTCGGAAGATTGAAAGCACTCTGGTTATCATCCTGCAGTCCTTAGTCATGCTGGGTGATTTCTCTCGTGGGACTAGTGCTTCTGCCTCTAGCCTCAATATTATTCATCGCACAGCCAGCAATATTCATAACATATCCAGTTTTCTGACGTTAAAATCAGGACAATGTTGTCAACACATTTTACATTTTGAGTACATGGGCAATATATTTAACTAAAGCAGTAGCGTAAGAAATGTATGGGAAGTGTTTTTCTCATAGATGTATGCTTACGTCAGATGCCTTGTAGGTGTTAGTCATCTTTAATATTTGACTCCCCACAGTTACACTCAGCTCAAATCTTCTGCTGTTCTCTAAGTACATTATCACAGTTAAAAAAATAATCGAGGTTCTGTCAGGCACAGCTACTTTAAAAAATATTTCACTGCATCCTTGAGCTGTTTTCAAATGAGGAGCCATAATCATACCTTTGGATCTGGGGGCGGCTGATGGAAAGAATGACATGTTAAGACCTGTGACTGCCACCATTTCCCACGCATACGTCAGTTCTGTTCTGTCCTGCACAACCACCCAGCACTTTCAATTATAAGATGTGTTGCAAAGCCTGATGTGAAAACAATGGGTACGTGCAAGGGCAAATACAGGAAACCTTTGCTATTTGTGGATTTGCTAGTCACGGTGTCATATATTCGCAGTGCGCTGCGCCACCCTAGCCAAAGCACGGATGCAGCGTGATGCTGCTTTTTCAGTGTGCTCTAGAGTTACGTTCACTACATGGCAAGAGTATGTTAGTATTAATACACATCTTTAATTATGGCACTGAAAAGAAAATGTTTTACATCAACAGGTGGAACTGAACCTGGAACCTCTGGAGTTTAGTGCATAAGCCTCTGCTGCTTGAGCTCAAAGCTAGCTGGCTCTCTGCTAAGGCTGTAGAGCAAACTCATTCTTTCTCTCACTGTAAGTGGGCTCAGTGCCACTACATGGGACAGTGAACCGCACCCAGCAGGTGTGTGGGTTACACGTGGCTGCAGCAACTTGGTCATCCTCAAACCTTTTTGGTAAATGCAACAGCACCCCCTTCTCCACAAACCCTGGTCCTAGCAGCATGTGCATCATGGAGTACTCAGCAGCTCTATAGTGCGGCTGGACTTGCAGCTATAAATTCCTCCCTGACTCCTGAAAGAAGCGTGCTTCTGAACAGATACAGAACACCTGTGTTGCTGCCCAATTCCACCACATCCTCAAGGACTGATTCTGAGCCACCTGTCTTCCTATATATTACAGTGCCTCCAACTTCCCAGTAGTTGGGGTAAAAAGGGTTCATCCCACGCTGATTGATAAGTGGGGAAAATGCTGAAAAGGCACCAACAATAAAGGGAGAGATGGTGGAGCATCATCTAGTGCTGTTTGGGGTGATGTCATCTGTAAATTCCAAGCCCACTTGCATTTCCATATCCATTTCCACGGGCATTTCCATACGCCCCATCCACACAGCAGGTGCAGAGCCCTTCCAACACGAGTTGGAGTTATTTCCAGGATTATACACCTTCTTTATTCAGCTATGGGGTTTATATCACCTGCATGGCTGTCTAAATGTGGGTCAGGATTGGCCTTATAAGTAGTGAGCAAGTATAACCAAGATGGCACTTTATATATTGAAACGCTAAGGCAGAGTGTGACTTCAGCTCACTTAAGCCAGGTCTACACTCATAGGGAATGTCGAAGCAAGATACGTTATTTCAGCTATGTTAATTATGTAGCTGTAGTTGATATACCTTGTTTCGCATTTCCCCGCCATTGTACAAGCAGGAGTACTGGCAGCTGGTGGGGGCACCCTCTGAGTTTGGTTTAGCGAGTCTAAGTAGACTCACTAAATCAAACTCTGGAAGATTGATTGTGGCAGCAGCGATCTTCTGTTTAGCGTAGACATGGCTTCAGACATACCAGAGCTAGCTTTAAAACTAGCTAGCTCTGGTATCAGAGTTGTGAAGTCATCTCAACCCAAGTAATTACCCAGGATTCCAGATAGGTTTGTACATTCTGTTCTGCCACTAACAGAATTACACTTTATGTCACTATTGGAAAGTTCTCCTGTGTACTACAGTCTGAATGTAGTCATCTGCTGCCTTGCTTACAACCTTTCAATTATTTCTTTACTTGTTGATCTTTGCACTAAAATTTTCTTCCCTACAAATAAGAAGAAAAACACTGCCTCCTTTTGTAAGTCTGCTGCTGAGAGCCAAGTGCTTTCAATACTCTAGTGAGGTGTGGGAGTGGTGAACTCCCTCTTGCTAACAGATGTCAAGGGAGCTGAAGCCAAAGAGGAGGAGATGCTTTTCAAAGATTGCCTGCGAGCAGTTGGTCGACTCGCAGTTGGGAGAATTCAGAAACTAGCCAGCTCTGTGTCAGCTGAGAAAATAGCATGCTAGAAATGCTAGGAAAGGATTTTCCAAAGAACTCTGGATTGTTAGGTGCTCAGATCCCATGAAAATTCAATGGAAGTTGGGTGTCTAATTTTTTTAAGATTCTCTGAAAATCCAAGCCTTGGGTGTTACATACCTAATTAAAGTATTTGGAGTGCAAACATCAAGTTTATATAGAGAAATCAAAATTGCTTTTGAGTTTTCCTTCCTATCCAATACTGTACACAGAGCCGTCCCTATGGTAAGATGAACTGGGGCGACCACTCAGGCCCCCACGCTTTGGGGATCCCCATGTGCCAGTATGATTGGCCTGCATGGTCTGCCCCAGAAGTGACATTCATCACTTATACTCCAGACCCTGCACATTTCTAGGGACTGTAAGGCCAAATCTTGACATCCTTACTCAGCAACTACACTGGCTTTTTCAATCCTTACTCAAGCAAACTTGCAATGGGAATTTGCCCAATTAATAAATGAATTGAGAGCTTAATATTTGGCCCTTCAAGTCTTTCATCTGAAAATTTCACAAGTCACCACAAACATTAAGAGAACTGAGAGGGAGATAATCCAGTGGTTAGATTGCTGTCCTAAGATTTAGGAAACATGGATTTAGTTCTCTGCTCCATTGCATGCTACCTATGTGACCCTGAGCAAGTTTCTTTGTGACTCAGTTCTCTCTCTGTACATTGGCAATAATAGCACTTCCCCTACGTCACAGGGGAGTTGTGAGGTTAAATGCATTAAAGATTGGGAGGTGCTCAGATAATCCATCCCAGAGTATCCTCTAAATTGATTTTAAAATACTATCAAAAATACATTTCACTGTCTCCTAAATTCTGAAGGACTTTCCAGTGAGGTAGATTTACCCTACTCATAAATAAATAGAGCTTCTATTTGCATACTTTCACCTGATTCCCCTTCCTGAGCACTTTGGCAGTTCCTGAAGGCAGACAGGTGGGTTAACTAATTCAATCCCTGTCCAGTTCTAATGAGAGACCCAGATGCACATTTTATAATTTTGCTGCATCAGGAAGAAAAAGTAAGGGCAAGAGCTGGGAAAAAATATTTCACACTAGTTTAACCTCCTTCCTGTCCCTCTCCATTTATGAAGTAGAGGTTTTAACAACATACAAGGTGAGTGTATAGATCTGAGGGCCAATCAACTGACATTGATTTCACTGGCTGCAGGATCAGGGCCTATGTTTTGTCAACAATATTGGACCAGGCCTGCAAAGCACTGAGTCGCTCCTAGAAGATGGCTTAAGCGCCCACCAATTTTGATGGAAGTTGAGAATGCTCAGCCCCTTGAGCAACATTGTTACTATAACAACGAGGAGTCCTGTGGCACATTAAAGACTAATAGATTTATTTGAGCATAAGCATTTGTGGGTAAAAGCACTTTGTCAGATGCACTGGAGTGGAAATTACAGAGATGGGGATATATGTATATATTTTGTATATAACTATGGACCTGATCCAAAGTCCACTGAAGATAATGGAAGGACTTCCTTTGGCATTCATCATCTTTGGATTAGGCCCGATCACCAGAATTTTTGACAGCCTATTATTTAACAAAACATGTTATTGAAAAATAAGAGGTTGTTCATCAGATTCATGTGACAACACACTATATGGTCTGTGCCCTCTTTTGGAGAGAAATACAACTTGTTATTACTGTTACATGATACAAAGGCACACCATGTCCTCATGTAAATAGAGTGTAGTAGATTTGGTTCTGGCACAAAGTAGTATGCCAGGCATGTCCATGCTGGAAAGCATGCTAAATTTTAGTATTTGTATTACAGTAGCACTTAAGAGTCCCAGTCACGAGCCCTATTGTGCTAGCTACTAGACAAACAAAATGCTCATAGCCTTAAAACAAACATCTTCTAAACCAGCTAGTATATATGCCCTGGGTCTTCCACAGTGATCTGGTTTTTGGAACACTGGAAGAGGAAAGACTAATAGGATTATATCAGTGAAACTATAAGCAGTTATATTGACTTCCTGATATTGGTCTAGTTCTTTGTCAGCTGGTGTTCATAACACACAAGCTAACAAGACAACTGGCATTAATTGCATCTTTGTCTGCAGCCTCTGCAGAGAAGCCAGACACTGACTGGCCACGGCCACTGAACCACCTTCTCACCACTAAATCTGGCCACTCCCGGGCAGCCTTATGGCACTTTGGCGAGAGAGTGCCCATTTTGCTTTTAGACCATGTTTCTCCTGTCCTGTGGTTAAGCAGAGGGCCTCAGTTTCCTGGGCTGCCAATCTGGCTTCATTAACCAGCAATGAATTCACTAAAAATGTAGAAAGAAAGAAACAGGAAAAAACTGTATATGGTTTCCATGGCCACTTGACTGTTTATTCTGTTTCTGACCAATATGACAAATTTCAATCCTCGCCAATTTGCCATCCAAACAAGCAGCAGATGTCAGCTCTGAAATAATAATTGTTGTTAGTGAGTGTTCATTTTGGATACATCACAGTGAAAGATGTTGCCTTTAAGCCCAGTTAAGTTGCATGGATTCATCTGCCGGCAGAACACAAAATTTAAACACCCAAGTCTGAACATGTTGGCACTAGTTCAGACGGGGTTTGCTTTTAGTTCTTGTTTTCAGTATTTCCCAATTACGTTGAACTTTTGGGGATTATGTTCCTTTATTGTCTCTGGCTTTTTAGGACTGATGGTTGTAAAAAACAAGTTTGATTAACAACAGAGTCATTTTTCCTGAGGGACAGATAGATAATAAAAATAGGATAGAGCAGAACCCTCATTTTACAAACTCACTGGGAATTGAGGACTTCATAAAATCCAGACGTTTTTAAAAATAAACATCTCACTATGGGTGTAGATACAGTGAGTAAGTCGCAGTCTCTAGCAGGACAAATTCATGCATGGACTTTAGGCATTGTAGCCTGATAGCTAGGCTTCTGAGCCGCCCCTCTCCCCCCCCCCCCAAGATATATAATTTATTGCATTGTTCTTCATCTGGTGGCATGCAAGCCAGATTTATCCCCTGAGGACCTTCCCTGTGGCACCCCTACCTCCAGCTATTCCTTCACGCCTCCTGGGAAGCAGAAGCCAATCAGAGCTGCTCAGGGAGCAGCAGTGTTCTCCCACCACCCTTCAGAAACCTAGCCTGTTCTCATAGGAAGAGAAAGGGGAGGAGCCATCCCTGCTCACAACAAGGGATGGAGGAGGAGAAAGCAATTCCATGTGGCTCCACTTCCTCTTCCCCCATTCCCTTCCTGTGAGCAGGGATGGCTGTACAGTCCCCCTTCCCTCTGTTGCCTGGAAATGAGGTGAAGATCCCCTGGAGCTGCCCTCTCCCCCAACCGAAAGGCAGATGGAGGATCCTACCCCTATTGTAGACCCTCCCTCGGACCTGGGAGAAGGGCTGAAGAACTCCAGTAGGCTGGGGGTATCATAGCTGATGAGGAGCTGGCTGAACTGGGCAGATGAGGGGCAGGGCTAGAGGGCAGAAGTGATGGGACCTGGGAGCTGGTAAGATGCTCTTCAATTCATTTTCCTTCCTGTCATGCCCTTTATTTCAGTTAGAAACTTTTCATTTGCCTTAACACACTGGAGCTGAGCTGCATTGATATAGTTTGATTTACAGCAGGACCCTTTTAATCGTGTGTATAATCACATATTCATGCAGCATAAAATGATCAGTAATTGATGTGCTTCTGTTTGTTAACTTCATTGTGTACTGTGCAGGGCTTTTCGGGGCAGAGGGGAGAAAGCGCAAGCAAGTAAGAAAATTTCAGGCAATGAGAAATGGGAAATTACATATCTGTTGACTTCTTGTGTGTTTAACTTCTAATTTTAAATTTAGATTTTTAATCAAATTAATATTAACATGCTGATTTAATAGCATTACTGTGTATAATTATAATTATTTGTCTGATGGAGTATTATCTACCAGAACACCTAAATTATTCACTACAGTCAATAGGTCATTTGGCCCTCACAGAGGGAGTGCTGATCACAACACGCCAGTTGTACTGTTCTAGCCACCAGCTAGCCAGGTTGCCTGTGGCTGATATCGAGATTAATCAATAAAACCTAGCATACCACTCTTGAAAGGTGATCCATGGCCGGTGACAGACTCACAAGAGAGCAAACACCTGAAGTGCCCATTGGCTCTCCAAGATTTGGACATTGCCTTAATAATAACGTAACTCAATACCACTGCTATAAGTAATTAGCAGGGCTTAAATTCAACCTGAGCCCTCTGAAGCGGAACTCTGGTAAATATTTTCAAACCCATGGAAACCCCAGCACCTCCCATGGGGCTGAAAGCCCAAGCCCTGGCGTCCCCACCCCAAAGCCAAAAGCCCTGATCCAGTGCGAGGGCAGGAGTACACAGGGGATGGGGGCCTAAGAAATAATCTCTGTGAATATACACCCTGGTAATTGGGTAATGAAAACCATAGCATCACCATGCATATTACTCCCAGTTCTGTATCAATAGCTACATGGTTTTGTTTTCTTTCATGTTCATTCAGCTTTACAACTGGAAGATCACATTTAAAAAAAACAGAACTAAAATAACCAAGGAAATTTGATCATAAAGTGTTTGGCATCAGGCATGAGTTCTCGTAAAACAGTAAAAAGGAGGAATTAAATATGCAGTGAGGGCCTCCCAGAACTATAACACCCCACACTCCCATCAACCTTAATCTGGCCCTGGAGTATATTGCTCTGCATCATTTTCTGCTTGCCCTTCAAACCACTGCAAAGCAACTGCCAATGCAGCGTAGGCATCAAATGTTAAAGATGTTGACATGTTCTTCATTGACATCACCTATCTTGTGTCTTTTTTCTGTTGGGAATTAAACTGTTCATATGAACAGCTAGTTATAACACTAGTATTTGTAAAATGGAGGTTCTGCTGTAAGAGAAGCATATATAGAAACAGATTATCCAACAACTTCTAGTGGCAGAAACTAGTTGGGGGGAGATTGTTCTACATTTGATTTTGACAAATAGGGAGGAACTGGTTGAGAATTTGAAAGCAGAAGGCAGCTTGGGTGAAAATGGCCATGAAATAGTAGAGGCCATGATTCTAAGGAACGGTAGGAGGGACAACAGCAAAACAAAGACAATGGATTTCAAGAAGGCAGACTTTAGCACACTCAGGGTGCATCTACACAGCACCCTAAACTCAAAATAAGATATGCAATGTGCGCTATGCAAATTGCTTATCTTACCTCGAATCTATTTCGAAATAGCTTATTTTGAAATTTGGTGCATCTACATAGTGCCAAATTTTGACACAACATGCTATTTCGAGCCATCCCTTATCCCTCATGAAACAAAGTTTATCAGGATGGTGAAATAGCACGCCCGTTATTTTGAAGAATATTTTGAAATAATGAGTAGCTTGTGTAGATGTGGGGTAGCTATTTTGGGATACTTCCGGTATCCCAAAATAGCTGTGCAGTGTAGAGGTACCCTCAGAGAGTTGGTAGATTTGCTTCCTATGGGATCTTATCTAAGAGGAAAAACAACTGAAGACAGTTGGCAGTTTCTCAAAGAGATATTATTAAGGGCATGTGACGGGGTCTGCCCAACCCGTACTGCACAGTGGGGGGGGGGGGCAAACATGCCTATGGGTGTAGTACACCCCTCCCCCGCGGCCCTGCTGGGCATGTTCCCAGGGAAGCCTAGGTATAAAAGCCCACAAAGCAACTCAGTGTGGGCTGACCTCCAGAGCGGAAGGAGCTACTGCACGAGTGCCAGAGACACAGCCACAGCCACTGCAGCCAGAGCAAGAGCCACTGGGCCAGCTGCCCCCACCACTACCATCCCCGTGCCGAGCACATCCGCAATGCCAGCCACGCCATACAGCCAACCTATCTCCTGTTGCCACACCAGCTGTAGATGCCCCGGATGCCATGCCTGCCAACGCCACTGTCGCAGTCAGACCCTCATCTCCAGGTGGGACCTCTGCCGGTCAGGGGGAGGAGGTAGGAAGCAACCCAGAACGGGGAGCAGGAAAAGCCCCAGCGGGCTCGGCGCATTTTGGGGAAAACTCCCCACCGAGCCACTGGTAGGAACCACCCACCACTGATAGGGCCCTGGGTTGGGGCCCAGTGGAGAGGGCAGGCCCGGGCCCCCCAACCCCTTCTTCCCAGACCCTGGAGTAAGTGTGGATACTATAAAGGACTAGGCCTCAGGGCCTGTGTTTAAGGGACTAGGCTGCCGGGCCTGGTTGTAAAGGACTCGACCCCAGGTCCGAGCTGCGTGGGGCTAGACACCCTGCCACAGGGCACAAGAGCATACTATCTCACTGTGCAGGCAAAATAGGAAGTATGGCAAAAGACCACCCTGGCTTAATCAGGAGATCTTCAATGATCTAAAAATAATTTTAAAAATCCTATAAAAAGTGGAAACTAGGTCAAATTACAAAGGATGAATACAATCAAATAACACAAATAGGTAGGGACAAAATGAGAAAAGCAAATGCACACAAGTTGAGCCATGCACAGATACAAAATTTTGTATCTGCATCCACATCCTATATCCACAAAAAATGAACCACAGATATCTGCATCCACACCCATGGATATAAAGTGGATATCTGCACATTTGCAGGGCTCTAGATACAAAATTTATATCCACATCCGTATTTGGAAAAATGAACAGCAGATACCTGCAGATTGGCAGGACTCTACACACAAAATCAAACTATCTAGAGATATAAAGGGTAACAAAAAATTTTCACAAATACATTAGAAGCAAGAGGATTACTGGGGCAGGATGGGGCCTTACTCAATGAGGGGGGAAAATAATAACAAAAAATGTGGAAATAGCAGAGGAGCTTAATGACTTCTTTGTTTGGATTTTTACCAGGAAGGTTGGTGATGATTGGACATCTTGCATAGCAAATGCCACTGAAAATTAGGTCAGATCAAAAGCTAATATAGGGAACGAACAACTTAAAAATTACTTAGACAAGTTAGATGTCTTCGAGTCACCAGGGCCTGATGTAATGAATCCTAGAATACTCCAAGAGCTGATAGAGGAGATATATGAGTCATTAGCTATTATGTCTGAAAAGTGATAGAAGATGGGAGAGAATCCAGAAAACTAGAAAAGGGCAAATATAGTGCCCATCTATAAAAAGGGAAATGAGAACAACTCAGGGAATTACAGACCAGTCAGCTTTAACTGCTATATCTGGAAAGATAATGGCACAAATAATTAAACTATGAATTTGCAAACGTCTAGGAGAAAATAAGCCTATAAGTAACAGTTTGGATGGATTTGTCAAGAACAAAGCATGTCAAACCAACCTGGTAGTTTTCTTTGACAAGATAACAAGCCTTGTGGATGGAGAGGAAGTGGTAGATGTAGTATATCGAGACTTTTGTAGGGCTTTTGATACTGTCTTACATGACCTTCCCATAAACAAACTAGGAAACTATAACCTAGATGGAACTACTATAAGATGGATGGGTGCATAACTGGTTGGAAAACTGTTCCCGGAGAGTAGTTATCAATGGTTCACAGTCACATTGGAAGGGCATAAGTGGTGGGGTCACGCAGGATCTGTTCTGTTCAATATATTAATCAATGAATTAGATAATGGCATCAATAGTATACTTACAAAGTTTGTCAACAATACCAAACTGGGAAGGGATACAAGTGCTTTGGAGGATAGGATTATAATTTTAAATGATCTGGACAAACGGAGACATGGTCCAAAGTAAATAGGATAAAATTTAGCAAATATGATGATTAGGGGGTTTGGAATCAGTCCCATATGAAGAGAGATTAAAAAGACTTGGACTTTTCAGCTTAGAAAAGAGGAGACTAAGGGGGGATACGATAGAGGTCTATAAAATCATGACAGGTATGGAGAAAGTGAATAAGGAAAAGGTATTTACTTGTTCCCATAACATAAGAACTAGGGGGTCATCAGATGAAATTAGTAGGTAGCAGGTTTAAAACAAACAAAAGGAAGTTTTTCTTTGTGCAGTCAACCTGTGGAACTCCTTGCCAGAGGATGTTGTGAAGACCAGGACTTTAACAGGGTTCAAGAAAAAACTAGATAAATTAATGGAGGTTAGGTCCATTAATATTTATTAGCCAAAATGGATAGGAATGGTGTCCCTAGCCTCTGTTTGTCAGGGGCTGGAAATGGATGACAGGAGAGGGATCACTTGATGATTACCTGTTCTGTTCACTCCCTCTGGGGCACCTGGCATTGGCCACTGCTGGAAGACAGGATACTGGGCTAGATGGACCTTTGGTCTGACCCAGTTAGGCTGTTCTTATGTACAATTCAATAAGGACAAATGTAAAATGCTCCACTTGGGCAGGGGAAATCAGTTGCACATATACAAAGTGGGAAATGACTGCCTAGGAAGGAATACTGTAGAAAGAGATCTAGGGACCATCTTGGACCACAAGCTAAAAATGAGTCAACAGTGTAACACTGTTGCAGAAAAAGCAAACATCATTCTGGGATATGTTAGCTGGAGTGTTGCAAGAAAGACAAGAGAAGTCATTCTTTTACTCTATTCCATGCTGATTAGGCCTCAGTTGGAGCACTGTGCCCAGTTCTGGGCACCAAATTTCAGGAAAGATGTGAACAAATTGAAAAAAAGTCCAGAGAACCGGGAAAAATGATTAAAGGTCTATAAAACATGACCTATGAAGGAAGATTGAAAAAAATGTATTATTATTATGTATTATTGGGTTTGTTTAGTCTGGAAAAGAGAAGACTGAGAGGGGACGAATCTTCAGGTACATAAAAGATTGTTACAAGGAGGAGAGTTTAAAATGACCTTCTTCACCTGTGATGGTAGGACAAGCACCAATGGACTTAAACTGCAGTAAGACAGGTTTGGGTTAAACAGAAAAAACTTTCTGTCAGGGTGGTTAAGTACTAGAATAAATTGCCAAGGGATGTTGTGGAATCTCCATCTCAGAAGATTTTGAAGAGCAGGTTAGACAAACACCTGTCTGGGTTGGTCTAGATAATATTTAGTCTCGTCATGAGTGCAGGGGACTTCCATCCTATGATTCTATAATTAGTGGTGGAATCAGAGGATTGTGGATTGAAGAGAGCCATATGGGATAGAGGACATATAAGATGTGATTGGTAGAATTTTAAGGTACTACAGGTAACTGGGCAAGTGCAGGGCTGAACCCAAGGCTACAAAGGGCTGTTTGTACCTGGGGATTCCCCAAGAGGCCATTCTAGTGGCTGTGCCAGTGCAGCATAAAAGGGGCTGAAATTTATTCCAGTGTCTCCTAGAAAAGATGGGGGAAAGTAGGAGGAAATTGGTTATATAGAAAAACCCACTACAAACCATCTTCCAATCACAGAAGCAAAGATATTATGGTATATCCAGAGTCCCTCATTGCTAACCAGTAATTTCAGTTTGTTCTGGTAGATTTATCAAAACTGGATTAATTCAAAGAAGGAAAAACTGTGGGTTTCACATAAGATGGCAAGACAGGCACCTTCAAGGTTACTTGCAGCAAGTATTTGGGGGAGAGATTGCATTAGTCATGTCTCTTAATGCTCTGGGTCATGGGGGTAAGGTAGAAATAGAGGTCATGAAAATGACTCTTCTATCAACTGGTTTCGGGTCATATTCCTGCTCAGATCCTGCATTAAATTTACAGTGTCTTCAAGAGTGACAGGTGGAAGTACCAGTATCCTTGCTATCCTGTTCTCCTTTGTGTCTCTGTGGCCATCTCATCTATATTCTCTCACCAAAATCCTTTCCACTGACACTCTGCATTGTTTCCCTAGGCTTGTATGTCCTCTCCCTTTGCAGCTGGGATTTCAGCTTCTAGAGCATACTTTCAATTAGCTTGCAGGAGCAGTACCTGGGGTCTCATTTAGCTATTGGGCCTTCTTGCCTCATTTCCCTCTCCCAAGCAAAGCCATCTCTTCTGACATACATACAGCCTTCACGAGTCTCTGAACCAAAAACTTGTATTTAGGGTCAAATCCCTCTGCTTCCCTCTCATGCAGAATAGGAAATCTGGGCTGCCTTACAAACCACCCTTATTGTGTTCCTTGCTGTTATTTTATTTCTACAGCAGCTAAAGTATGACAGATGAGGTAGAAAAATTGCAAGCAGTCTTATTTGCTACCCTTTGTGTCTAAGCACCCTCAGTGAATCACCAGTTTCCTGAAGGGTTAATTTAATAACAAGGTTTTTTTTCTCAACAGTTGGTTTGAAAGCACAACAATCGCTGAGTCATAATAGTCAATTAGAGCATCACTCTAATAGCCATGTCATGCCCTGGCTTATTCTTAAAGCTTCTTGGAGGCAGGAAAGAGTCAACAACAAACCTACGAGGTTTAAGACTGTAACAGCAGGTAATCCAGTTTAATCACAATGAACAATATCAGTTTGTAGTCATTCCACTAAATCATAAAACGGTAAAGTACTGCTGGAGGTAAAGCACATGGCTGCTGGTATATGTCTGTAGAGGTTCTAGGAATTAATTCTGCTCTAAAGAACTATTCCAGTTATTCATGTGACTCAGCGGCTGAAACCAGGATCTTCCTGCAGTCACATGGTGACGAGCTGACTCAGACGGCTTAAGCAGCAAGGGACACAAGAGACAACTTATCAAAAGAGAAGTGCCCCCTCTCCTTCAGGGACACACTCTATTAGCTGCTCAAAGGGAAAGTTACAGTGAGCTATTTGTTCTTGGCTAGCTTGGTGAAAATATCCAGGCACTAACAGATCTCAGTGCTATTTTTTAATTTGTCCTTGTCTTAGGTAAAAGGAGGAAAAATAATTTTAACCACTGTTTATTCTTATTAGAATGGTTACATATTTCTTTTGCTTCTCAGCATTAACATCACAGCTGTGACATCAGCACAGCCACGAACTCAGGACTGTATGTTAATGTCACAACACAATTAAATAAAACTTTGCATTTTCACTGCCTTTTTTTTCCCTCTTGATCTCAGAATGCTTTGCAAAGGTTGGAGACTATTATCCTATTCACTTTATAGTCAAGTTTTATATATACATTGTTTACAAAGGGATAATTAATGATTTCTGATAAACACGTTACAGACATGAGCAATGTGATGTTTATAATAAACCTTATTGACTTCTTGTTTTTTAGAAAAATCTACAATAACTGACGTTTTAAAAACATTTATTAACCCTTTACCAAATATTTACAAATGGCACCAAATACAAGGTGTGACCACTATCCTTAATATACAGGTAGAGATACTAAGGCACAGAGAGTTTAAGAAACTTTCCTAAATTCACACAACTAGAAAGTGGCAGAGCAAGAATGAGAATCCAGCACTGCTGACTCCTTTCCCCATTTTTAGTCCTTTAGCACACTGCTGCCCTATATACACACAGTGATATATTCCTGCCTTCCTTCAGATAAGCAGTTAATATACGCCATTTAAGGTTCTTAAATGTTCCTACTCCACCAGCCTCTAGGGAAAAAACAAACTACTTTTAGAGTTCTACTCAGGCAACATTTTCAGAACACAGAGCCAGCATAATCCACTGCCATCTCTTCAGGTATATTCATAAAATCATAGGAACATAAGAATGGCTACACTGAATCAGACCAAAGGCCCATTTATCCTGTCTTCTGACAGTGGCCAGTACCTTGTGCCCCAGAGACAATGAACAGAAAAGGTAATCATCCAGTGATCCATTCTCTGTCACTTATTCCCAGCTTCTGGCAAATAGGAGCTAGGGACACCATCCCCGCCCATCCCAACTAATAGCCATTGATGGACTTATCCTCCCTGAATTTATCTAGCTCTTTTTCGAACCCTGTTAGAGTCTTGGTCTTCACAACATTCTCTGGCAAAGAGTTCCACAGGTTGACTGTGTGTTGTATGAAGAAATTCTTCCTTTTCTTTGTTTTAAACCTGTTGCCTATTAATTTCATTGGATGACCCCTTGTTCTTGTATTATGAGCAAATAATACTCCCTTATCAATTTTCTCTATACCAGTCATGATTTTGTAGCCCTCAATCATATCCCCCCCTTACTCATCTCTTTTCCAAACTGAAAAGTCCCAGTTTTATTAATCTCTCCTCATACAAAAGCCATTCCATACTCCTAATCATTTCTGTTGCCCTTTTCTGAACCTTTTCCAATCCCAGTATATCTTTTTGAGATGGGGCAACCACATTTGCCTGGAGTATTCAAGATGTGGGCAAACCATGGATTTATATAGAGGCAATATGACATTTTCTGTCTTATTATCTATCCCTTTCTTCTAATGATCCCCAACATTCAGTTTCCTTTTTGGGCTGTTGAGTGGAAGTTTTCAGAGAACTATCCACAATAACTCCAAGATCCCTTTTTGAGTGGTAACAGCTAATGCAGGCCCCATTATTTCCCATGTATGAATTCACTGTAGTATTTGAGTGTCTGAGTGAATTACGTCTCATATTGAGGATTATGGCTTCAGTCCATGTTGATATTAGAAATAACAATACCTTTTAAAATACCAAAGTATTGTTTCCTATATTTAAAATTCCTTCCACCCTCACCCCCCAATGGATTTTCTCCATCAGGGCAGATTATTTTCCATCTGCTTTGTGGTTCATTTCTCCCAAAGCAAATGGCATGTTTGAACAAGAGAGGAAGCAACATTTTAACCTCTTCATTATCTGCCACCAGCATAATCAGAGGGGCATCAGTGACAAAGAAAAAATAAATAAATATATAAACAAACAAATAATGCCATCAATTGGCCTGGTCCTAGCGAAGTACCAGTGCATGGCAGCAAACAGGGTTCCTACTTGGATGTTTTCCATGTATCTGTTTCTAAACTCTAACAATAAAACTGTACAGAATAAGAGTGAAAAAAAAGAGAAAAAAATCTAAGAGACATCTCTAAGCATTCCCCCCCCATCAGCCCTGAAACTCTGGAATGCCTCTTAATTACTTTTCAAAGCTAAGAAGCTCCATGTGCAAACAGCTCCTCACTAGTCCTTCCCTGCTTAAGGCAGGGGAGGGGAACCTCAGGCTTAGGGGCCAGATGCAGCCCTTGGCTTGCCTGGATCCAGCCCCTAGGTTCAACTCCCCCCCGACCCCACCCAGCACTGGGGAGCCTGCACTGGTGCTACAGCACCCCTGCTGCCAGCCTGGAGGATGGAGCACACAAAATCTACTAGGCTGGGCCCCTCTGGGCTCTGGTGTGCAAGGGGAATGTGAGGAGCATCTTTATCTTTCTCAGTCGGGGGCCACAGTGAGGGTTTTTTCCCCGCTTCTCCTGACTGATTTTTTTCTGGGTCAGTGGTCCCCGACCCGAAAAAGATTCCCCACCTCTGGCTTAAGGTGTATTATTCATACCAAAACCAGCAGTCAATTTATTTTTATTCTTTAAATAGAGAAATAATGTGAAACATCAGGCACTCTAAAAAAAAAAAAAAAAAATATTTGAGGGTTAAAAAATGGAGAAAAACTCTAGCCTGGGAAAATTAGGGGCTTTCCAGTCCTGCTATAATACAGAGGCAGATTTAAACTTCAGAGTGAAAAAGTCCTTGAAAGGAATTAGATTTCGAGCTTCCTGAGTCATATGAGATTTTTCAAGGCTATTGATAAATCTATCAAAAAAAGAAACCCTATGAAAATGGATTTTGCTGTCTTAATTGAAAGGAAAGAGGTTTAAAGAATGTCCACTGTAAGGTCTCTCTTAAGAAGGAAAGTCCCTGGAGGCAAAACAATAATTGGTTTTGACCTTCCATAGTTCAAGAGGCGTTGGTAAAGACCAGGCTTAAACACAGTCTGACAACTAAGTTCCAATCAAATTCAGAAAGAGACGGAAATTGGATAAGCAAATTCCTTTTTGTTCATGACCCCGGTCCTACTTTCTTTTCCCCCTGCAGCATGACACATCAGAACCTTTCCTGTGTACCGTAAATCACTCACCAGACTGCCGTAGCCTTTGAATAGCTGTCTTACATTACATTCATATCTTCCAGACAAGCAGCATTAGCGGTGCCTCTGTCTGCTTTGGAACACCACAATGTTAAAGAGAGCACAAAAAGGCCAGCTACAGCAGTGAAGGAAGAAGCACTGTTTCAATGTGGCATGAATTCTCCTCTATTGGAATTGTGAAGAACCCTTCACAGTAGTAGGAGTAGCTGCTTGCCCATGGAATGAACTTTCTGGTTTGATTTTTTAATGCAGAAACGAGCAAGCATCCCTGTGCATATCAGATGTTACAAAAAATCAAGTGTTTGTCTTCTTTAAATATGATCTTGTTCACAGTATTCTATCCTCCCATTGCTGTGGGTAATGTAACATGTCCTATGTTGTGTTCCTTATGACATGTGTCATGAATCAGCATCCATGGAAACTTCTGATGGCAGCTACATGCTTCCCACAACTTGTGCATGTCAGGACTCACCACCATCATTGCTCAGCAGTGCCATGCTGGCCCACTGCCATTCTGCTTGCCAACTTCCCGTTACAGGGATAAATTAATTCCCTACCCTTCCCTTTAACTGGTTTAGGTGTATCAAAAATCATGAAACTAAACATTGTTGCCAGAATATTTTTATACGTAACCATGAAAGTAAAATCGAGATGAGCAGGGGGGTTTGCTCATATTACCAGGACCACCACAGTGAACATGGGGATGTCCTGAAACTATCAAAAGGAGGGAGAGGGAAAAAAATCACACACATGTCATCTATTAAGTGAAAAAAGCACCAGTTCATGGTGAATTTTTCACCTTAAATGTCCAAGCAATTTCAGCTCCTGTAACTTGCAGTTATGACTCATCGGTAGTGTCCCCTGTGAACTGAGCACTTGGGCGACCAGCCTGGAGAGATTCAAATGCCATCCAGCTGATCAGCAGAGTGCCCACAACGCTCACAGCCAGCTGCATGTGTTTCTACTGGTGGTACACATCCACACATGCACATTAAATTTATTCCACACATGCATGGAAAAATTAGAGGGAACCCTGCACACAAGGGTTGGAGATTCAAAAGCAATACAGCACAGTCTGGAAACAATTCTAGTTTCCAACATTTTGATACACAAATTGGTTATTGTTAAGCTCTCATGAAAAACAGAGATTAGGAAGTGGTTAAAAGAAAGGTAAGAGCAGTATCCACATCGTATCTCAAGATTGATATGGTTTCACTTTCTTCTGGAAGTGGACTGAAAGCTGGAAATAGCTAAGGGTACGTCTACACTAGTCCCCTAGTTCGAACTAGGGAGGCTAACATAGGCATTCGAAGTTGCAAATGAAACCTGGGATTTAAATATCCCGGGCTTCATTTGCATCTTCCCGGGCGCCGCCATTTTTAAATGTCCCCTAGTCCGAACTCCGTGCCCACGGTTACACGCGGCACGGAGTAGGTAGTTCGAATTAGGATCTTTGAATACCTACATTTGCAACTTTGAATACCTACATTAGCCTCTCTAGTTCGAACTAGGGGGCTAGTGTAGATATACCCTAAGAGAAGTAAAACTGCACTTGAGATGAAACTGACCCAGAACACCAGCTGTAAATTCCCTTCCCTCCCATAAAATTTGGGGAAGTAAAGTTGGGCTCTGGTTCTGAACATCACAAGTCAAGCTATTCTCTCTCTTGAAGTATAGGGACACCAAACTTGACCATGTTGGGGAAGGTCATATTTGGATTAGATATGGAATCTTAAATCTGCATCGCCTGCAACTTCCCATTCACTCCCATCAGTGTGCTTCCAGTAATGTAAGCCCAATCTCAGTTCAAATACACAAATGCTCCCATGTGCCACTCTTACACACGCCTATCCCATCCCAAACTCAAGATGTGTCCCAGTCTGAGTATTTAAAATGTTAGCCACTATATTCAGAAGCATTTGCTTAATTAATTCTAATTAGAGCAGCAGCTGAGGGACCTCTTTTGTGCTCTTTAGCAGACTTGGTCTTCTATTAATGGACTGCTCCTAGCTCTGTTATCTGCTACTATGGCTTCTGCAGGGCATAAAGATAGATGCCTTCACGTAACACATTGCAAAGTTAGAGAGAACTTATGGACTGTAACAGCCTTAGCAATATCAGCTGATGTAAGACATTACATACTTCCTATGCTGGGTCATGCACCCAGCATGTCCTTGCTGAAATGCTGTCACATTAAAAGGAAATTATTGCTTTCTACAGTAGTACAAGTGTTTGCTGCAGAACTCAGGTTAGCTGTGGAGCATGTCAAAATCTATAAATACTATCAAGAAGAGGCCTCTTGAAATGTGAGTCTTTTATTTAGGGGGCTCTGATGATGGGCCTGGAGCTTTAGACCAAACTCAGAAGAAAAAGTCCCTAGCACTCTCCATTCAAGGTTCTCCCACTGAAGTAGAGTACTCAGCACATCACAGCATTGGTATTATCGGTTATTTATAATAGTGCCCACTAGGTGCTAGATGCTTTCCAAAGATTCAGGATGGAACCTCTGCTACTAGTAAGGGCACGGCTCTCTCATGCTGTCTCATGCCACCCTCACAGGCAGGGTTTCTAGAACAACATCATGGCTGATCAATGGAGTCTGCTTGGTACCAGAAACCTGAGTGTTGCAAGAAGTATACACCCATCAACAGCTCTTAGGGGGGATCCTGGTCTAATGAGGCCTGTGTGAACAATGGCAAGGTTCACCTCATTGTATCTGGAAGGAAGCTCTGCTCTTGACGTGAGAGCCTGACTACAGGAGGTGCCAGAGCACGGAGAGCACAGAGTGAAAGCTCTTTGTCCTGCATATCTGAACTTTTAACTGCATTTGTTCTTCGAGGAGAGAGGACTTTTGAGTGAATCCCATGTTGTCTTTGTATTTTTAATCCTCCAGCCACCACAGGTGCATAAGGCGTCCACCAGTTTCCGCCATGTATTTCTTGGGCTGATCTGTTCATCAACAAGATACTCAGAAGTCTGAATCCAGCATCTTTATTGCTCTGTGTAATGTTTCTCTAGTTTGCCCTCTTTTTCTCTTTCCAGGTGGTGTTCATATTATTCCTTGCTGTAGAAGTCATGTTGGTTGCACCCTTAACGTACATTCTAAATATATGCATTCTCATCTTGCTATTTTTGATGCATTATTAGATGGATTTCCTCTACCTAGAATTCCTGGTGCGGGAAAACACTCTTTCCAACAGGCTCTGAAGATCTTCCACAGGCATGCCCCTCGAAATGAATTGTTCATATCAGTTCAGTGGTACCTTTCCATGACTCCCCCATAAAGGAGATCTGAGGTGATCTGAGGAAGTGGGTCCGGCCCATGAAAGCTCATCACCTATTAAACCATCTTGTTAGTCTTTAAAGTGCTACATAGTTTTTCCTTTTGTTTTAGCAAGATCAGACTAACACGGCTACCTCTCTACTACCATAAAGGAGAATGGGCATGATGCCAGTGTTAAAAAGTCATATTTCTGTCAGTGATAATTCTGTATCACCCAAATGGAATAGCTTGAAATAAAACCCCCACACAGACACACATTCCATCCTGCTTTTTGTGACATTACTAAATTTTCCACATCTAGCCCCCCCCCCCGGCCCCAAAGAACAGAACAACCTCTCTCCCTCCCCCACCCCCAGACATCCATGCTGCAAGAGCAACACCACTGATTGCACTGATGATATTCATGTTCACACCAACTGTGGCAGTAAACTTTCTTTCAACTTTGACATTCAGTTCCCGTACAGTGAGTCATGATGGTCTATTAGGCTCCTGTTAGGGATGGAAGAAACAACAGCCAGTGCAGAAGAAATGAGTGATGCACAGGCATAACTGAGAGGCATATGGAGGAAAGAGCGTGCCTTATCATTTTGGGGCATAGCAGCAGAGGAAGCACTAGTAAGGGGTTGAGTTCCAGCTTCCGTGTACTTATTCAGAGAGAGACTTTAATTTATTTTACCATTTCATACCGTGGGCATTTTTTAAAATAAATATGACAACTGTTGGTTTTACCGCAAGTATTTGGCAGATGGAAAGGACAAGCTTTGCCAAGTCCGGTGTTTTAATGAGTCCAAAAAAAAAAGAGGGCGGGAGCTATTTTGGAAGCAGGGGCAATGGAACAGGGGGCACAGAAGACTATGAGTCCCTCACTTTTTATCAGCCATAAGGATGAGTGGCGGAGGTTGGGGAGGGGAAGATGTGATACAAGAGTGAGGCCTCGTGGGAAAGGGGTTGATGGGGGGGGGTGAGGCCAGGGAGCAGGCACCAGTTCCCTCCTCCCCCCACACTGTTAGGAAATGTCCACCCCTCCTAGTTGGAAGGTGATGAAGAAAACTACCAGGGATATCACAGGCATAGAACGTTGCCTCCCAAGGTGTTTCTCACAGAGCTGTTTCCTATGCTCCCTCCCACCCATCCTACTGCAAGGAAGAGTCTTCATTCATTTAGCTCCAGCTCCCAGGATAAACCCTGTCTATCAATGGAAACTTTGAATTCCTCCCCTCTGGCTCTGAGCTTTCTCCACAGACATGGGTGAGGACGGCAATGAAGATGTTCCATGCCCGACAGAACAATGACATAACCAAACTGCATGCCTGTATCAGCTTTCTAAGAAGGAAACCTCTCTGATGGACAAGGCAGCACACTGGAACAATTCCTTCCACAAGAGCCCAGCTCCAACAGATTTACCCCATGCGCCGATCCTCTATTAACTTGCTACTTTCTGAGGCTGAGTTTTATAACTGATGCTGGGATGGCGGTGGGAAAATTAATAAAGTTATAATTTTTATATAATTAATTCCCAGTCTCCTCGGGATTTGTTTTCCCAATAGCCTGGCTGCCCATGCAATCAGGAGTCTGTGAGAGTCAGACCAAATAAGTTTATAAGCAAATAATTTAATAGATTAACACTGGTTTCCAGAGCATAGATGCCCTGGAAGTGAAGCTTCTGTGAGCAAAAAGCAATCAGTGCTCTTCAGTAATTATCATTTTTAAGTACAAGTCACACAGTACAGGAACCCCTGGTCTAACCTAGGGGATAAGTTCGAATTAAGATACACAACTTCAGCTACCTTAATTGCGTAGCTTAAATCAAAGTATCTTAAGTCGAATTTTGGCACTATCCACACTATGGAAAATTGAAGGGAGCAGACTCACCCTTCGACTTCCCTTACTCCTCGTAGAAGCAGGACTACCAGCATCAACGGGAGTGCCCCTCTCAGTGTGAATCAGTGTGTCTTCACTAGACCCACTAATTCGAACCCCAGAAGATCGACTGAGGCTGCTTCGATCTTATCTGTCGTGTAGACGTGGCCAAAATAAATTTAGAGATCAGCATTTCCACCCTATGGGAATAAAAGATGCTTCTATAACAGTGTTACCTAAATCTCAATGGAATAGAAAGGTCACACTTCGAAATGCACATCTGATAACAGATCTCACATGATGGGCCAAAGTGAGTCCTGTGGTGTAAGAGATGCAGTCACAAAGAAATCCTCAGCTAATGTGAATTGTCATAGCTATGTTAATTGCAGTGAACCTGTGCTGTATTACACCATAGACACAAATTGCCCAATTTAGATCTCTGTGTCTACTGACAAGCACTGAATACATTTCGCATGTACAAAATGTCTGTAAGAGAAAAAGATATAAGTGAATGTGCATCTGCTGCTTGGAAGATTATCCAGGTTAATCTATTTAAGGCAGCTCAGAAACAAGTCTCCCTTCCCCCATTCTGTATAAAAGAATGATTCCTGCAGGGTGTCCTGGGGTTATCTGGAACAATTGGTACATTCAACGAATTCGAGTATTCGTTGGTGATGGTGTAAGAAAGAATATTAAATCGGCTCGTTCCATTTCTTGATTCCTGCCAGTGTGGCACGGTCCCAGAACCCCACTTCCTTGCTGGATATCAGCTCCCTGTTAGCACTATCAGCTGAATCCTGGGAGGAGGAGATTATGCCAATTTGTCTCTCACCCTGGGAAGAACCCTCCCCACATGCAGTCTTTCCTACCAGCCCCTAAGTTCCACCAAGCCCCTGCAATACGCAGACGTGTGTTTGTAATATGGGGAAGAGGGAGCAGAAATGGAGTTATTTTATGGTGACTAGAAAGTCACAAAAAAGCACCCAGTGAGCAACTGGCAGACAGCCTTCTCTCTTCTGGTTTGGAACAGCATTCCACAAGCAACAAGCATGACCAGGTAGTTGGGCTATAGCCAGGCTCAACACCCACAGAGCAGCAGGGGAAGAATTTGAGCCCTTGTTTTTTCCAGCATGGATGATGATGATTTTTTTTTTTTTTTTTTTTTTTTTTTTGCAAGCACTCTATGAAGTAGCCTTAGTAACTTTGTTATTTTCTAAACCCTACAGTGGGGCCTGCAGCTCTGGTTTAATAAATAATAATAATGAATTGCAGAAGGAGTCATAACACAGGGAACAGTTGTCTTAATTAAGTCATCATCTGGTAGGATTTGGAAATGGTGGTGCCCAAGGAAGAACAAGAAACAGCTGTGACAAGTATAAGAAAACTACTGTGATATCTCTGGTATCGTTGCATGGTAACCATTGGCAGATGGTGACTTTCTAATGGTGGCCAGTGAACAGAGTCCCAAAAGGCTTATTAATCAGATAGACAATATAATACCCATTGCACATATTACATTACAAGTGCTACACAACAACCACACATTTGCTACCTAATACTGGTTATTAAAATGTTGCCTAATTATATATTTACCTGATAGCTTGGCACCCTTCCAAGCACATAGAAATGGTACCCAATGTAAAGAAACAAGTGAATTACATGTTTACATGAGAGAACAAAATGTCTTTCTGGTACATAATACAGTACTCAATATATTTCTTGGAAGGGACATTTGGGGGTTGGCACAAAGCAAAGAGTTTGACCAACTACTATATCTTAGACAAATGGTCTGTGGAGAGTTAGAAATACAACAGGGAAGGCAGCAAACAAATGGAAAAGGCAAATGACACAGGCAAGACTCAGGGCTGCCAATGGGGGGCGGGGCTGGAAAGGGGCAGATGTCCCAGAGCACCAGAAATTTAAAAGGGCCCAGGGCTCCCAAATGCAGCCACTGTTAGTTCAGCAGTAGCTGGAGCCCTGAGACTTTTAAACCTCTGCCAGGGGCTGGCAGCACGGGCCAGGCAGCTCTGAAGGGCTGGCTGGGGGGAAGGCTAGCCCCTAGCCCTGTTCCTTCCATTTGAGGCCTCGCCCCTTCTTGGGGCCCAGAGCCAGGTCCCCACACTTTGCCTAGGGTCCCAGCAAGTCTTTTGGTAGCCCTGATGAGACCAGATGTAGGTTACTAACAAACACCCTCTGTATGATACAAGGTTAGTCTACACTAGAAATACTGCACTGCTGCAGCTGTGCTCCTGCAACATGTCTGGTGAAGATGCTCCAAGCCAACAGGAGAAAGCTCTCCTGCCAGCATCATGAATCCACCTCTACAAGAGGTGGTAGCTATCCTTCCTACATCGAGCTCTCCACACCAGCACTTAGGTCAGGGTAATTTATGTTTCTCAGGGAGGTACCCCCGAGAGACATAAGTTATACAGAAGTAAGTGGTAGTGTAGATCTGGCCCGAGTTCCAGTTGTCTCTTCCTTACAGTTATACCCACAGCTAGCCTTAGTGATTGCAGTGGGAGATGACTTTCTGGTGGAACAGCCTGCCATTGCCCAACTACATGCAAAGGTCCAGCTAAAACACAGTTGAAATAACTCACTGCACAGCCCACAGGCTTAATATGAAGCAGACCAAAATATCTGGTTGATTTTTTTGATTGTACAATGGATAAGAGTTTGGGAGAACTTACGAAATCTAAAGCCATCATGGTTGACTGAGTTAGAGTGTGTGACTTGTTTCACAGATGTTGAGGATCTGAAATTCTTTCTATCCTCGATAGGCTCTTGTACTGTGCTCATCATGATAGTACCTGAGCGCCTTCCGGTTGCACATTAAGGGCTAGTCTATACTGTGGTATCACAGTGGTGGTGATTTAGTAGGTCTGGTAAAGACATGATGAGTCGATGGAGAGCTCTCTTCTGTCACCTGTGGTACTCCATCCACTTCCCTGAGAGGTAGAAGGTAAGTCGATGCACCTGCCAACATAGTGCGGTGTAGACACAACATTAAGTCGATGTAAGTTAAATCACTCAGAGCAGCGACTTTTTTCATACTCCTAAGCAACATAATCCAAATCAATTTACGCAACAGTGTAGACCACACCTTAGTGACATGAGAAATAGCTGACATGTGTGATTCATGCTTTTTCCTCTCGTCTTCTTCTCAAAGGGACAATTATGTGTGCCACATGATATTTGGGTTTGTTTGAATGTACGCACTGTTGCAAGTTTGTTAGACAAGGCGAGTCACAGGAGTGTGCCTAGTACTTGGAGTGAAAGATGGTATGTTTGTGATCGTCTTTCATTCCTCTGGAAATTTTTTCCTCAGGCTTGGACTAAGCCCTCCTCCAGAAAATGTTCCATTTTCTACACAATTATACCCTTATTCATCCTAATTCTTTTGTTGGGACATAGCTGGAAAGGCAATAAGGTGAATGAAGCTGTAAGACCAATCATGGTGAAATCCTAGTCCCATTAAAAAACTCATCTAAATTCACATTGTCTCCAGTGGAGACAGACTTTAATCCATAATGTGCAGCTGATGAAGCACTGGAAAATAAACCAGCTGACACAGGTTAAGGTGCATATATGCTTTTGGACATAATAAGACAAATACAAAAACTTGTGGGTGAAACATGCTATCAATTCAAAAACATCTTAAGAAGCAACAGACACAGACAAGTGATTCTATGTAAAGAACTCCACTTAAACTCAGCTATGAACTCAAGCTCAAAAACTCAAATATGTATCGCTTTCTGTTTGTTCTCCACATATGGTGCTGTGACTACATCGGTACCCAGCCTTAGATGTTTTAAAATTTAAGTTGCAGTGTTGATGTAGCTGTGTTGGTCTCAGGATATTACAGAAATGAGGTGCATGAAGTAACATCTTTTATTAAACCAACTTCTATTGATGAGAAAGACATGCTTTTGAGCAATAAAGAGTTCTTGTTTAGGTCTGGGAAACCACAGCAACAGCTATTCTATGCTGACACAGCTGTGCTGCTGTAAGATCTCAAGTGTAGCTGCTCTATGCTTAAGGGAGAGAGCAACCTCATCAACATAATTAAACCACTCTCAGAGAGTCAGGCTGGTATACAGAGGGGTGCAAAGGTTGCAGATGCATCCCCCTCCCCATGGTCCTTCATGGTCTGTCATGGGGCTGATTCCGGCCGGTCTGGGAAAGCAGAGGTGGCACGCTGCCAGCCTCCTTCCCTGGTGCTCTGGCCGATCTGGGGCAGCCTGGGGCTGATTCCCCCCTACCTCCCCCAAGAGAGAGGCTGGGGGCGGAGCTGAGCTGTGGGGGTGGGGGTGGGGCTGGGGCAGCCACCAGCCCCTCCCACAGCTCTTCCCCCACCCCCGAAATTTCTGCATACGAGCCTGAGAGTAGTGGTAGCTACGTTGGTGAAGAGCATGTACACCAGGGCTCTGTCAGTATAACTTTTGTAAGTCAGGGTACGTGTGTGCTTTTTTCACACTCCTGAGCAATATACGTTTTATCAACAAAAGTGCAAGCATAGACATAGCCTAAGGCAAGAGTGTCAGAGCTAAATACAAGGTGGAACAGATTGTTGAGCATAAGAAGTTAACAATATTTCAAGGGACGATTCAAGGTGTAATGGCCAGTTACCGCCTCCTCAGTCATTGGGAAAAAAAGAAGGGGGAACAAAGCAGCTAGGGGTGCAGGGTTGTTAGTGGGTTACAGATTGTTGTAATAAGGCATAAATTCAACATTTCTGTTCAGGCCATGATTATTGGTATCTAGCAAAGTTATGAATGTAAGTTCCCAGACATACGTTTTTTAATGTACTGTGTGGGTTTCCTTTGAGGATGAGGACTGAAAGGAAGGATAGTTGGGGTTGATTTAGTTGGGATTGGTCCTGCCTTGGGCAGGGGACTGGACTTGATGACCTCCAGAGGTCTCTTCCAGCTCTATGATTCTATGACTCTATGATAGAAAGACCACTTTGTAAGACGTGTTCACCTACAAATAATGTGGTGATTTTGTCTTATTTTCCTGTGAGAGTTCATTCAAGAGCTTTGATTGGTTCCATCCACAGAGTTGCTGTTAGGGTAGTGCACTGGATGAGGTCCACCACATGTGACAGACAGGTGTAGGAACCAGGGATCTTGAAAGGTGTGCTGGGGTGGCGAGTGTGTTGATCACTGTATTAGTGGATGTACATCTGTAGGGTTTGCATCTGTTTTTCTGGCAGGGTCTGGTGCCATTTTAAATTGGTGTGTCCTGGTCCTTGAGGAGCTTGCTTATGAGCAGAGCTCGACAAATAATGTAATCTTCTCGCCCATGGCGAGTAGATTACACCCCGGAAGAGCTGGCACAGAGCGATCTGCACATGTGCAGAGCGCAGAACTGCGTGGCTGGCGAGCGGGGCTTGCTGCCACTTGGCGAGCCCTGCTTATGAGAATGAGCTTGGAAGTTGGTTGAAGGCCAGAAGAGGGGATTCAGGAAAGATTTCTTTCAGGATTTTTCTTTACCCATTGAATATGGAGTATGGGGTCCAGTGTAGGGTGACAAGTAAGATGTGTAGTTGAACTGGGTTTTATTTCTGTACTGAAGCAGGTTCTCTTCGGCCAGGTCTACACTAGTACACAACTCCAGCTATGTAGAATACGCAGTTGGAGTCAGCTTACCTTAAGGCAAGTGTGGCACCATCCCCACTGGGGAACCAACAGGAGAAAATGCTCCCATCAGCTTCCTTTACTCCTCACTAAACTGCGAGGAGTACAAGCATTATC
The DNA here is from genome assembly GCA_032595735.1 of Pelochelys cantorii. Classification (NCBI taxonomy): domain Eukaryota; kingdom Metazoa; phylum Chordata; order Testudines; family Trionychidae; genus Pelochelys; species Pelochelys cantorii. The sequence continues at coordinate 51,482,595 of CM064334.1, forward strand.
CAGAACTGCCCTCAGCACTTGATTTATGGGTCTATACTAGACCCACTAAATCGAATGCCAGAATGTTGATCTCCAGCACTGCGAGTGAAGACATCCCCTTAGAGTATCTGAATGACCTGTTCCATGATGTGATCTACATCTCTGGTAGAGTGTCCTGTTTGATGAAAGTGATTTTGGGTGTCTTACGGTGTGTATCCAGGAGTAACATCTAATGCTCAATCCTGAAAAGATTCAGACACATGCTTAAATTTACACAGGTGAGTAGTTCCACTGGAGTTTAAGATAAGCAGGTGAATAAATCTTTGCAAGATCAGAACCTGGAATGCCACATTGAAATCAGAGATTTAGAGTGAAATCCTGATTCCTTTTAAGTAAAAGGCAGAACTTCCATTGACTTCAAAGAGGGCCAGGATTTCACCCTCCCTGCTGTAAGACTCCTTATTCTGCCACTACCAATCCCCTGAGCTGTGCAATTCGAAATAAATTCCCTTTAAAACTGCCATGATACCTAACAGAGTACTGAAAGCTACATTTTTCTTCTTCCTTTTAAATTAGAACATAAAATGTTATAGATTGGTGGTTGAGAGCCTGCTCAGCAAGTTTTAAAGAAAGCTTTTCTGAACACACATACACAATGCATGTAATATCTATGAAGAGATGATCAGCCATACAGGGAATTAATTAAAAAATAACCAATGTCAGATTGTCTTGACTCCGACCATCAAGATAGTTACGATGATACAAGAACTAAAATATGAACATCAGAACTTTTGCCAGTTCCAAAGCGTTTTTGATGGCAGAGTAAAACATTACTTCACTAAAGGATTTTAAAGACTAACCTGTTGGAAATGAACAGCATATAAAGCACTGGAAGCTAAGTCTTCAAAGTGTTTGAACAGTGTTTTTAGATTATTCAGGGTATATGCATTTCAGTTGTTTCCTCATCGAAGATACCTTTCATAATTTTTTAAAAAATTAGGTCTTGAGCAACTTATAACTCACTGGGTTGGGTGGTTGGCTGATTTTTTTTAAAAGGAATTTCACACAAACATTGTCACAGTTTCACATTTCCCAAATTTTGCTTTATTGACATTTCCAACTAAATAATTATTTCTGTAGAGAAAGGTTCCATTTTGAACTAGGAATGGGCCATTTTTTGCTTAAAAACGGTTAATATTTTACTAAAAACACTAGGCCCATGACTGCTTTTTTAAAATTGCAGAACTAAGCAGTTGCACTCTAAAACAAACCTACCCTGCCCCTCTTCTTCATGTTCCCATCAACTCTCTCCTGTTACCTACATTTTCCCTGCCTATGGCCCTGCACTCCAAGGAAACCATTAGACATACATCAAGAGGGATAACGTGCTCTAATGTGGTAGCTCTACAGCTTAGATGTTCTGTGGACCCTCACATTAGACTCGTATCTTCTTATTTTATGAACTCGCATCCCATCCAAACATCTCAATGCACTAGGTTCTTAAATGTCTTCCATCTTGGGTCCCCATGAAAGGCTAGTGGACCAGGAACTACTGCTCATCTATACACAATTCAGGTCCTTTCCCAGGAATGGCATTGTGCCTTTAAAGCAAGCACAACATCACATATTCTACTCTCAATAGGACACCACTTCCCATACTGAGTCATGGAGACAATAGACAATGAGATTAATCTGGAATGCAGTGAGAATCTAGTACCTGCCATCCATTGTTCCAGAGGCACTTTACTCTTACTCTTACTGTTCTAGTGATCTTAAATACTTTGTTTTTGTTGCCCTTTTGTTTTGCATTATGGCTTCCCTTTGATTTTAGTTCTTTTGTGAGGGTTTCTTTATATCTGCCTTCTAAACATCCCACCCACTAGGCTTCAGTTAAAATAAAAAGATTAGTTGCAAAGCATTCAGTGAAAGAGAACAACAAATTTTACAGGGACTCTCACTTACACTGTACAAATTAAAAATGAGTTTGTATTGGCAAAGGACTCTCTTGATCTGTTACTATCAAGGAAGATAAAATTATCTATATTCTTTGCAAAGCAGCGGTTCTTTTAGTGGGGAAGAAACCCAAGACAGCTGTTAGCTAGGTCAATGTAAAATACTAAATATAACTATAACACCAACACTAGCAGTCAGGGATTTGGCCAAGTTGCCAACTCAACTTACCAAATATTATTAATACTGATTTAAAGAGTTTGACAAACAGCAATAATGTAATTGTTTCACAGGGGTAAAAGACTTCATTTCAACTCGTCTTCATCTACTGTGTTTTTTAAACAGCCAAAGCAGTGCAGGCAAAATAATTCTTCAGCTGAAAAGAAGACGTTCTGAGGCAATTTTAACATGGATCCTGGTCAGTGTTTAAAACTCAGAGGAGGAGAATTCAGCCATGTTTAGTTTGGATGCAATATCTGCCTCACTAAGAAAGGAAGAGCCATGAGATTTCAACAACTTTTCAAGGGGCCTATATTCAAGCTATTCAAACAAATGTTTTTGCTCACAAGACCTATAGCATCCCAATCCCAAGAATAGAGATTCTGATACAATTTCTTGCTCTTCCTTCAAAGAGGATGAAAGTCAGTATGCCTACTAGTTAGATCAGGGGAACAAAACAGACTCATGACTAGAACTCTAATCTGACCGTGTGCTCTTGCTTGAGACACTTGATTTCACTTGCATCTCATCTTCTCCATCTGTATTGGCTTTTCTCACGTGCATTTTATAAAGATTTGATAGACAGCCTTCTCAAGTTTGCAGATGAACGCAACATATAAAGTACAGAGGACTGAATTTTGCTCTTGTTGGCAACTATGCAAGTGTACCCACTGAAGTAAATGGGACCAAGTTGGCGCATTTTTTACCAAGCTTCTCAAAAAAATAGTGTGTAAGGCAGCTTTTAACTCTGGTTCTGTGATGTGGACACATGTCAGAAACAGACTTGAACCACAGAGGTTCTTGATGGATTAGACAAGCTCATTGAACTCCCTTTGGTATACTTTTTTTTATCCTGGCCTTCAGAAGCATTTCTTTATCTCCTATGGTTTCAGGATATTTACCCAAAGGTATCAATCAGACCCACATGCCCAGCTAACTATAATGCTCTTATATTTTGAAAGATAAAGTTGTGTGTTGAACTATTCTGTGCAATAAGATGTTGTATTTTCTTGTTGCGCAAAAGCCTCTGATACAATAAAGTGACTTTATTCCTGTGACATTGAGAAGCACAAATTAATAATTTTTGTTTGCCAACTTGTGCTTTGGCAGAGTGCTCAAATAAACACACAAAACCTTGCTCAAAATTGCTGATGCAGCACTGCATTTCAGCACTTAAAATCTCACAGCTTGAAAAAGCAAGGCACTTCCTGTAAGTAGCAGATTCTCTACACCTTCCCTCAACCTCAGCTCCAGGAAAACAAATAGATTTTACCCAATACATTACTTTGGATGGGGGAAAGTCAGAACCCCCCAGGAGATGTAAATGAGGACAACTGAATTGACGGATAATAGCAGTCAGTGCACCTGAAGATTCGTAACCGTTTTATTAAAACACAGACACAAATTGGTCATATAAAATCTGCTTCAAAGAGCTGGACAACATTTCCATTCATGTGAGAACAGCATTGAAACCTGATAGCTGACCCATAGTAGTTTAAAGTTTCTTTTTGCCTGAGCCAGAAAGAATTTGATGTATTGTCATTACAGAGACAGTTGCTAGAAGAAGCAACCCATAGAAAATGTGCATGTTGATGCCTCCATTTATGTCAAGTTGCTTCTGGAACATCAGAGGTTGGATTAATGTAAATGCATACACTGTCCTCCTCCATTGGCTGGGAGCAGTGTTTAGAAATGCCCTGCAGTTCCCACACTGGAATTATGTTCACCCATTTTTTTACAGAAAAGTGAATCCAAGACAGAAATGAATATACAGTTGCAAGGCTGGCTAGGCAAATCAAAGGAGATTGTGGTGAGGTAAATGCAATAGGTAAAACCTGTGACAGAGATAAGATAATAATAAAGTTGGCCTCTTTCTTTCTTTCTTCTTCTTCTTCTGTGGAAGGCAAACTGTGTGACAGGGAATCACACAGTTATCACCACAATATGAACTTAACAGTTTTTACTCCATCAGAAGTGATGGTGAAATAATCATATTCCACCAATAGTTGTCAAAGGGGAATCATTACGGAGTAGGTGCGTTACCACTGGGGTTATGCAGGGGCTCAGTTCTCGTCCCACTCCTATTCTTTTTATTGGTAATCTGGAAAGTAAATATAACAATCGTAACAATCTGGAAAAGACAATCAGGTGGAATGATCAGGGAATGGACAACAGGGGATGGATCACTTGACGATTACCTGTACTTTACATTCTCTCTGGGGCACCTGGCATTGGCCACTGTCGGAAGACAGGATAGTTGGTCTAAGCCAGTGGTCCCCAACCTTTTGGGGCTGCCGGGCACCCGGGGGCGGGGCCGTGCATATGCCGTGCGCCCGGGGCACAAGAATAGCTCAGGCCGGCCCTGGTCACTAGGCGGGCGCACATAAATGCCCCGGAGGGCACCATGGCGCCCACGGGGACCACGTTGGTGGACCACTGGTCTAAGCCATCCTTTGGGCTGACCCAGTATGGGTGTTCTTATGTTTTTATGGATGATTTGCTCAGAGGACCCACTCAAACAAAAGGCTTTTAATACCTGTATCTTTGGCACTGGTGACCTTTAGAATACTGTGTTCAGTTTCCAATGTCCACTGTTCAAGGATGATATTGATAAATGGGACAAGATTCAGAGAGCAATTAGGGGATTAGAAAAAAATACCTTATGGAGCTTGAGCTCTTTGAATCTGCTTAGTTTAAGGAGAAGGTTCAAGTGTGACTTGATTATAGTCTGTAAGTACCTACATGGGCAAGAAATATTTAACGGTGGGCTATTCAGCCTAGCAGAGAAATATATAACAACTGAATGGCTAGGAATTGAAACAACATAAATTCAAACTGTAAATTAATAAGGCATAATGAGAGTAATTAGCCCTTAGAACAATTTACCAAGGGTTATGATGATTTGCCATCTAGCCATCAGACTATTTTAAAATCAAAATTGGATGCTTGTGTGTAAAATCTGCTCTAAAAAATATTTTGGGGAAAGTTCTTGGGCCTATACTATAAAGAAGCTGAGAGTGGGTGATCACAGTGGTCTCTTTTGGCTTTGGAATCAATGAAATACTAGACTACCACATGCAAAGTGATTGCCTATCAAAATGGCCTACCTGTAGCCTGGAAAGCCATGACTCTGAAACGGAGTCACAGTGGACACGCAGCCCAGTGTGATCCTGGGGCAAAAAGAGCAAATGCGATCCTGGGATATGTACAGTGACTCCAAAGCCAGAAGGGACAACTGTGATCATCTAGCCTGGCCTCATGTAGAACACACATATGAAAGAACATTTGGGGTTCTTTAATCTAGCAGAGAATGATATAATAAAAACCAATGAGACCAGACAGAATCAAGTGAGGGTTTTTTTTTTTTTTTTTTTTTTTTTTTTTAAATACAGTGATGGGTATTAACCACAGGAAAAAATTTCCAAGGGAAACGGGGGATTCTCCAGCTCTTGATTTCTTCACTGCATGGATGCACTTTGGTCATACAATGTAGTTAAATTATTAGGCTTAATATAAGGGTAATGGTCATCATCTAATGTTATATATATGAGGTCAGTTAGATAATACAATGGTCTCTTCTGGCTTTACAATGCTTCAGACTATGAACATTAGGGAAATTCCACTTTCCACTTTGAGAAAATGAATTTGAGGTGAGAATCCACAAATCTGGCTATTTCCTTGTGTGATGGGGTGTGTAAATTAATTAATGGGGCCTGAGAGGCCAATTTACATGCTGCACATAGAGGGAGAGCCAGGCATCTCTGATCACAAAGCCCAGCGGGGCAGAAAGAGGATGGTTAGTAGAAAGAGATGGAAGTTGTAGCAGAAAGGACTGCAGAGAGAAAGTCTGCAGTCACACCCTGGGAACACAGGGTCTGTGAGCAGGAAGCCGGGAGACTGAGTTAGCCCTGGGATCCTTAATTCAATAGAACATGCTGGCAAGTGGCCAAGAGAGATAAAGCAGCCACTAAGAATAGAGCCTGCTCCAGTGGTAAGTTTTTATAAGAGGGCAGGATTTGGACATGGGTTTGAGTTTATACTTCTTTTAGCCTGGGGTTTTTGCTCGGAGACTCCTGATGGGAGGACCCCGAGGCCATAAAGATATACTGGCATTAGAAAAGGTTCAGAAAAGGGCAACTAAAATGATTAGGGGTTTGGAACGGGTCCCATATGAGGAGAGATTAAAGAGACTGGGACTTTTCAACTTGGAAAAGAGGAGACTAAGGGGGGATAGGATAGAAGTATATAAAATCATGAGTGGTATGGAGAAAGTGAATAAGGAAAAGTTATTTACTTGTTCCCATAATATAAGAACGAGGGGCCATCAAATGAAACTAATGGGCAGCAGGTTTAAAACAAATAAAAGGAAGTTCTTCACACAGTGCATAGTCAATCTGTGGAACTCCTTGCCTGAGGAGGTTGTGAAGGCTAGGACTATAACAGGGTTTAAAAGAGATCTAGATAAATTCATGGCAGGTAAGTCCATAAATGGCTATTAGCCAGTATGGGTAAGGAATGGTGTCCCTAGCCTCTGTTTGTCAGAGGGTGGAGATGGATGGCAGGAGAGAGTTCGCTTGATCATTACCCGTTCGTTTCACTCCCTCTGGGACACCTGGCATTGGCCACTGTCGGCAGACAGGGCACTGGGCTGGATGGACCTTTGGTCTGACCCAGTATGGCCATTCTTATGTTCTTATGTTCATGTCTACACTACCAGGGGATTTTGAAATAATTACTCCTGAAGTAAAACTATTTCAAAATAAGTTTATTCCTCTTCCCAAGCAGGAGTTATTATTTCAAAATAACAAGCCTATTACTTCAAAATAACAGGCTTGGTAGTGTGAACGCTAGCCTTTTATTTTGAAACAAGGGGAGTTATTTCGAAATAACTCTGCAGTGTAGACGTGCCCAGAGAAAGTCCTGAAAGGAAGGTGAACCTACAGAGGCTGCAGGGGAGAACTGGAGTCCCAAGAAAGGCACCATAGGAAGAAGTCCTTAGAAACAGCAAGGAATCTGAAGAAGCAGACTTTGGCTGCTGGTTTTAAGGTCTCTGGGCTGAAACCTGATGTTGGGGGAGAGCCTGGGTTCCCCTACCAGCTACTGGCAAGTCCAGAGAAGGGGGACAAGGATGACAAAGAGCCCTGCCAGAAGTGTGTGAGGACAACCAGGCCAAAAGGTGGGGCTGACGGCCTTGTTATAATGGCACTGTACTATTTAGTTCTGTTTTTACCTCAGAAGGGGTGGACTAATTTGTGATCTGGCAGAAGATCAAGTCAAGGGAAGAAGTGGATTATTGAAGGGATAGAGCAGCAGCCATTGGCAGGAGGCTCCAGATGGGGAGAACTTCCACAGCAAGTCTAACCCAAAAGAAGGCGCTCCAGTGATAAGATCCCATTTCATATCCTGGGTAGTGAGAAGTCTTCATTTAGGTGTGAGAGATATGTATAACCTAGATCACAAAGCATGTGTTTTAATAGGCGGGACTTACAGTGGTTATTCAGCATCTAGTTCTGACAAAAGTAAATTGCATGTCAACACAGGTTACATGAAAGCAGAAACAAGCATGCCAGATCTAGAGGTTAGCTGAATCCAAGCTGCTAACCTTCAGTGCAGGATATTCTAATTCAAGTCCTTGTCATGTCCTCTCTTGACCAAAGATATGAAAGTGTAACTGTGTACAGGGTTAACTGATGAGCCTGGGCGCATCACTTAACCTTCGCAGTTACACGCATGCTCCCGCTATGCGTGGGAAGCTGGCTTAAAAGCCGGCTCCCAACATGTACCAGCTCCTGAGGAGTCGCCTGCCCCCAACACTGCTGCCTCTGATTCAGAGGCACCAGCGTGGAAGGGCAGGCAGGAGCTAGTACATGCGATGAGCCAGTTCAAAAGCCGACTTCCTATGTGAATCGACTCCTGGAACCCAGCCTGCCCCCCAGCACTGCTGCCAATGCCCCCGTCCACCCCACATGTAACCTACGTACCTGCTACATTTTTCAGCAGTTACATGCTCACTTCATTAAACACATTTTAACATACCTACCCTTAACTATAACATTGTCCTCATTTTTGGTTTTTCTTATTCACTTATTAACCTTCTCTAAACCATTCAGAACACGGCTACTGGGACCATCTTCCTCACCCATTGCTTTGATTACGTCCTTCCCTTCTCAATCCCTCATCCATTTCCCCTGCTTCACCTTTCGTTAAGTTTGTAGCTTCTTGTCCTCATTTTTTATGCCTTTCACCACTTTAGTCCTTCCTACTGGAGTCTTTTCTTATTGGATCAATATCCACATCTTCTATTCTGCATACCATGTCAGTCTTGTCCACTAATTTCTCCTACAGTTCCATCCATGTTGCCCCTTATTATGAGGATGCCCTCCTCAAAGGATTACTAAGAAGCAAATCTTCAAGCCTGAGAAAGAAATGGCAGTCTAGTAGACTGCAGCCCCAATCAGAGAAGATAAGGTCTGGGAGCATAAAAATGCCATGGTATCAATGATGAAGAGAAAACTGAAAGCAGTGTCTGCTAAACAGCCAATAAATCTGTATACAGTAAAACCTCTGAGTTACCATCACTTTGGGAATGGAGGCTGTTCATAACTGAAATTTTTGTAACTGAGCAAAACATTATGGTTGTTCTTTCAAAAGTTTACAGCTGAACACTGACTTAATACTACAGCTTTGAAACTTTACTTGACTTTGTTTTTAGCCACCTTATTTTAAATGAAACAAGCACAGAAACAGTTTCCTTACCTTGCCAAATCTTTTTTTAAAACTTTCCCTTTATTTTTAGTAGTTTGTTTAATACAATTCTGTGTGTACTTCCAGTTCCAAAAGAGATTAACCAGTCCATTCGTAGCTCTGATGTTCATACCTCTGAGAGGTTCTACTGTATCAATTTCCCTCAGCATAAAAGAAAAGCCAAACATGTTTATACCTTCTCTGCACTTACAATGGCAAATATAATACTTTTTCTTGTTCAAAAAAGGAACAGAATAGCATACAAAATATCCCAGAATTCACTAGGCAATTTGGCTCCCTCTAAAGTTCTCCCTCCCTGAAAGATTCAGCACCCCAGTGATTTCCTCAAAGGGGCCTCCTCTTCACAAACTTAGGCGATCCAATCAATGAAGAGAAATAATACCATGTGATTTAGGCAAACACATGTGAGTGTGTATGGCAGTCCACATGGATTATTCAATGGGCTGTTATGGTAACAGAAACTTAGGCTAGTTCACAAACAATGGACTCTATTTGTCAGGTGAATTGCTCATTGCAAATGCCTTGCCCATTCCAAATGCTGTGAGAAGGCTGCTGGATGTAAGTGCTTCAAAACTTACTGCTGCATGGTCCCCCTCTTCCTGCCACAGATACTGGCCCAGGACTGCTGCAGGATTCTACAGCTGCCTGTTGTGATTTACAAACAGATCTAAGAAACACTTATGACTGTGACTCTCACCCCCAATTGTCACTTACTCAAATGGAAATGGACCTCATCCACAGGTGCAAGGCTTATGGTAAAAGCCTTGGCAAATTGAAAAGGAATAATTGTATTTCTGCCACTGTCAATTACTTTAAACCATTGTGGGTCAGAGGCACCAGTTATGGAGAAAACACTCATTTTTCATTACATTTTCCAATTATAAGGAAGTATTCATAGCAACATCACCTGCAGCATCAGACATCTTAGGTCTGGTCTACAGTTAAAAGGTACCGATATAAATTATGTGGGTTTGGCATCTTCAGGGACAGCTGTACTGGGATATGGCACCTTTATAGCTACATACTTTTGAGAGGCTGTACCACTTTAAAAATCCTGGCACAGTTAAAGTGGTAACATTTATATGGGTAGACAAGCTCTTAAACAGGTATGGCTGCAGGTCAGCTTGCACCCACACTGGTAATAGGAACCACCCTGATATGAAGAGCTAAATCGACCATTGTTTCAGAGAGGTAGCTGTGTTAGTCTGTATCTGCAAAAACAATGAGGAGTCCTGTGGCACCTTAAAGACTAATGGATTAATGAGATCAATTCAGTCAGGGTGGATATGGCTTACTCTCAGCAGCTCCTATTGGGGTCTGGGAGGTGGGCAGGCCTACAGGGAGGATCCAAAAAGCCCAGACTCCAACTGATTCCAGGGGACAAATTAAAAAAAACAGGGATGGATGTGGGAGTCAAAGGGCCATGCACACACCGAGCAGAGAGCTGTGGACAGTGCCCACTGCCCTTCAAAGGCCTCAAAAGAGTCAGTGGATATGGCCCAGTGGAACTCTGCACAGATGTGTGAACAGACACAGGAGTGGAAATAGGCCCCACAGTCGCAGGCCCCTACTTTAGCCAACTTCTGCTCCTTTGTCTTGTAAATTGCCATCTTGGGCTTAGCCAGGAGGAGGTTGACCAGAAGGTCCCGACACTTGGTCGGGCCACGGACGGGGTGTGCGTAGGTTAATAGGTGAGGGGAGAAGTGCAGCCAGAACCTCAACAAGAGGTTCTGGAGGAGCTGAAAGAGGGGCTGTAACCTGGTGCACTCGAGAGAAAAGTGCACCAGGGTTTCCCTCACACCACAGAAGGAGCAAGTGTCGGGAATAGGGGTGAACCACACCAACTCCATGCCCGTGCTCACAGTGCCATGGAGGATTCTCCAGCTAATGTCCCCAGCGGGCCGTGGAACCATGGTGGAGTAAAGACTGGCCCACCAGACTCCCCACCTTCTATTGGTCCTGCCACTTTGTATCTAGGCAGGACACAAGGATGGGGAAGTGAAGAATGTGAAGCATGAGCATGTACAGATGACTTTTTGGTTTGAAAAGGGCCTCCCAGCAGCTGAAGGGGAGGCATGAATAGCAGAGGGGGAAAATTGCCTTTGTAATGAGAGAACCATTCTAAGTCCTTATTCAGTCCTATTCAAGTATTCAAAGAACCAAATCCTTTTATGGGTCCATGAATGAAGTGAAAACCATCTTTGCAATTGTTGTTTCTCCCTCATTTGCTGCATGCCATCCACTACACCAGATTTTGCTAGCTCCAAGGAACATGAATGTGGCCTGCCTATGGAAGGAATCTGGACTTCCATGCAAATCAGATTTAGGGACTAGGCATTGGGAGAGCAGTAGAAGGAGACACAGACAGCACTACAATCACCTATAACACTGAAATATTGTCTGTGTGCCCTTATTCCAACATTGCACTTCCCTCCTCAGGGGCACCAACAACCTCCGTGGGCCCCTGGGCAAGGAGGGGAATCATAAGAACAGCCATACTGGTCAGACCAAAGGTCCATCTAGCCCAGTATCCTGTCTTCTGGCAGTGGCCAATGCCAGATGCCCCAGAGGGAATGAACAGAACAGGTAATCATCAAGTGATCCCTCCTCTGTCACCCATTTCCAGCTTCTGACAAGCAGAGGCTACAGGCACCATTCCCACTCATCCTGGCTAACAGCCATTGATGGACCTAACCTCCATGAATTTAGCTAGTTCTTTTTTGAATCCTGTTAATGTCCTGGTCTTCACAATCTCCTCTGGCAAGGAGTTCCATAAGGCTGACTCTGCATTGTGTGATGAAATTCTTTCTTCTGTTTGTTTTAAACTTGCTGCCTATTAATTCCATGTGGTGAGCCCTAATTCTTGTGTTATGGGAGCAAGTAAATAATTTTTCTTTACTCATTTTCTCCACGCTGGTCATGACTTTATAGACCTCTATCATAGTTCCCCTTAGTCTCCTCTTTTCTGAGCTGAAAAGTCCCAGTTTTATTAATCTCTTTCATAGGGCAGCTGTACCAAATCCCTAATAATTTTTGTTGCCCTTTTCTCAACTTTTTCCAATGCCAAGATACCTTTTTTGAGATGAGGCAACCACATCTGTGCACAATATTCAAGACGTAGGTGTACCAAGGATTTATATAGAGGCAATAAGATATTCTCTGTCTTATTTTTATTCCCTTTTAAAATTATTTCTAGGGCTGTCAATTGACCTGCATTAACGCCTGCGATTAACGCGGGACAGGATTAACGCATTAATTTTTTTAACGCATTAATCGCAGGTGTTAATACTGCACTGCCCCTTTGAAGTGCCGCTCCAGCGCTTCAAAAGGGCAGCACAAGCGGAGCCAGGGATCGGCAGGAGTCATTTTGATAATGTGCAAACCTCAGGGCTTGTCTACTATTAAAAGGGTTTGCAACCATAGAAATATTGATGCAGCTGTACAGGGAGCCTCACTAGTGAAGAAATAGCTAATGCTTGCCAACGGATTCTTTTGTGGTGGTAGTCTAAGTCAATTCCCCAAATGGAATAAGCTAAACCAGCAAGGCTATGTCTACACACTGGCAATTGAAAGACAAAACTTTCATTGTTCAGAGGTACTAACACCCCATGCCTGAAAGACAAAAAAGTTTGCCACAGCATGTACCAGTGTGAACAATGTGTTACTGGCAAATGTGCTCTCCTGTTAACAATGGGAATGCTGTTCATTGAGGGTAGAAGTATTTTGGCGGCAAAAGAGCTGACAAACAGTGACTATACTGCCTAACTCAGGGGTGGGCAATAATTTTTGCCTGGGGGCCACTTCAAAAAATTTTGAAGTAGCCCCGGGCCACCCCGGAAGGGGTGTGGCCTAAACAGGAAGGGGGTGGGGGAGTCCTTTTGCCCCCCCGTCCCACTAGGCACCCATGCCCTGGAAGAGGCTTGGCATGCTCCCTCACCCCCAGGCCAATTAGGGCCTGGGGGCAGGGGAGTGTGGGAAGCCTCCTCCGCTCTTCCCCCCCCCCACCCCACCCTGCCAGCAGCACACAGCACTTCAAAGTGTCATGTGCTCCTGGCAGGGCAGGAAGAGGCTTCACGCGCTCCCCTGCTCCCATGCCTTAATTAGCCTAGGGGCAGGGGAGCAGCAGGGCCTCCGCGGGCCGAATCCATCCGCTTGGCAGGCCAGATCCAGCTTGTGAAGGCCCTTTTGCTCACCCCTGGCCTAACTTGACATGGCTGTATCAGTAAAACCTGTGTAGTACAGGGATGTGTTGGAGTTTTTTCTCCCATGCTCTCAACTAACCTTCCTAAGTCAGTAACACTTTCTAATGTACACCAGGCTTCAGGGTCTTATGTAAAGAAATACATTTCTAGCCCCATTTGGGGAAGAAACACTGGAAAACATGAATCATGACTGAAACACCAGAAGGTAAAAAGAACCCTAAGATCGTTATTTTTAAAAATCTTGTGTATTGTGGTATCTTGACAATATTTTAAAAGGAGATTCTGTATGTGTTCAAGGGAAAAAGCTATCTACAAATTAGTTTGAGTTTAGCCTTGAAGCTATCTATTAATATATATTTCAGCTTTTTATTTTCCTTGCTTGTTTTTTTAAACACTTCATTTTCCATGAATCTTAGAAACCTGAGGCTCGATTCTCCATTTCCTTGCATCTTCTCTAGTTTTTCACACCAGCTGAAAGTCTTGACTTGGTAGCATTTCACACACATTTTGCCTTTACTTCTCACTTTCTGTGACTCTGCAGGGTGTAAAACACTGGAGATTCAAGGACACCGACTGGGTTAGAATGTAGGCATGCAGCGGAAACGTATAGAGTGCATCATTATTATCCAACTCCTATACTTTCGCATGAGAATTAGAAACCACATCAAGAGCACAGGAGATGATCTGATCAAGTCAGAAGAACCAGATAACGATAATGCTGACCAGGAAGGGGTTTCCTAGTCACCTAAAACTCCCAAACGGATCAAAGCAATCCCCCATCCTTCCTTTCCACAGCAGAGAGCAAAACCTGCCCTATCAATGCCAACCAGGCTGTTTGTTTTTGTTGTGTACGTTGCTAAGGAACAGGGCTGTTTTTGCTTATTTGTGTCCCTGGGGCTATTTCACAACACTTTGTAATACACATTGCTCTTCTTGGTTGCACATCTGGTTTGGATTCTAGATTTTAGAATCCCCCACTGCAAACTGAGATTTCAGAATGCATATCTACCATCTAGGCAATCTGTATCAAATATGACCCACCTCAGCATCAGTGAAACGTTTAACCCTCTCAAGTATTTATTATTATTAATCAGGAAAGTTCTTCTGCTCTAGCTGAATTTTGGAAGTAGAAAATGTGTATCCCTATATATAGTGTATTGTCAGAAACTAGCAGCCCATATTACAGATTTGGGGTCTGGAACCAAGAATACCCATTTCTTCAAGATGTTAAACTTGATGGAAACTGGTTATGCTTCATAAATGCTTGCAAATAAAAAGCAGTCGGATGTCTTAACTGACCATCTTCCCAGCAGATGTTAGGCAATTTCTTTCACAGCTGCTGGGCCTTTTTTCCCCTCTATGAGAAACCGCTCAATGAAAAACAAAGTAGCACCACAGGGGTGGCCCTATGTCACTAAAATTGGTGTTGCAGGACACAAAGAGTCCCTGAAACATGTTCTGGAGCAGATATTGGGCCTGAGATAAACCCTAAGATTCCAGTACAGCAGCTAATCAAGGCTCCAGCTCAGAATACTCCAGGAATTTGGGCTCAAGTCAGATCCAAAAGTGAAGTTTGCTGCTCAGGAGGCCTGATGTCTGTTACAATGTCATTGTGCTGCCAAAGTAGATCTTGAAGAATTTGTCCCTCAGCATCAAATCTTCACACTGCAGCAACCATAAACATGAGATAGACTGATGGAAGTTTGTTATCTGCCAATAATTATCACCGCTCTGCTGCTGCTTGTTAATCAAATTAAAACAATTACTAGATCCCCACAAGAGACACTTTTTAATTTCCCACATTTTGGGGTAGATTGCCTCTCTCACACACACACACCTGACCCCAGCCTAAGCTGCCAGAGAGCACCTCTAGCATACATCACTGGTGGAACCACATGGACCTTATGGCAGTGCAGAACCGGAAGGAAAAGAGATACATTTCAACCGGTCCCTGGAACGCCTTAACACACTTATTGCTCCCCTGACACCATTGTAAGGGTGGCTAGTGCAGCACGAGGTGAGGTTGCCACCGGCTTGCCTGTATCAGCCCCTGAGACTTGGGGTTCCTCCCCCCAGAGCATTGGGGATTCAGTGCTGGAGCACTAGCCCTGCCCCTCTTGGTCTAGAGCACCAGCACTAGCTCCCCACTTTGAGTGGGAGGAGGAACTAGGGTTGCCAGATGGTTTAACAAAGAATGCCGAACACCTCCTCCCCCCCAAAAAACCCGGGAAAAAATTCTGTTGAGAAAAAAAAGGGGGGGAACCAAAGTTGCTAAGCCCCCCCCAAAAAGGGGGGGGGGGAGACCAAAGTTGCAAAGACGCGTCAGGGAAAAATTGTCCCCACCGGGCTTCCATCCAAGGGAAACAGGAAATATCAGACATTTCACATGTCTGGTATTTCTGTGTTTTTACTGGACGGGGGACCTGAATAATAGACAGTCGGGTGAAAACCGGACACCTGGCAGCCCTAGGAGGGACTCAAGTCTTGCAGGCCAGAATCAGGCAAGCTGGGGCCAGAAGTGCTGCCACTCCCCTTTTTCCTTCTCCTAGCCCAGGAAACAGAAGCACAGCATTTTTAGCCCCATTTTTGGCCCCACCCCAGAGCTTGGAGGGGCTACAAAATCTACTAAGCGTGGGCCCACCTAGGCTCTGGTATGTGAGGGGAATTTGGGAAGTATCTTTCTGCTTCTCAGTCAGGGGCCATGGCAGTGAGAGGGGTTTCCCCCCCCCCCCCTTCTTCCTTTTGTGCAGCCCCCAACTGATTTTTCTGTGGATCAGCAGCCCTAGACCCAAAACAGGTTCCCCGCTTCTGGTTAAGGCCATGACAACACTAGCAGGCTCACAGCAGCACACATAAGGCTGCCCATATAGCCTCACAGGGCACTCAACCACTTCCGGCTCAGCAGGTTGAGCAGCTGCTCTACAAACCCTGGACAATTCACTCTTCCTGCTTTACAGGCATTACAAGATTCACCAGCCCCATCATTATGCAGTGGGGCATTGCAGCAGCTTTGCCTTAGTTCCCCCTGGTCCTCTAGTCTACACCTCCATTCAGCTGCCAATGCCCTCCCGTCTGCTTCAGTTATTTAGTGCTCTGGCTAAGTCACAGCTAGTCCCACCCTCTCCAGTGCATGTACTTGGTAGCATTTCACATTCATTGTACCTTTATTTCTCACTGTCAACGACTCTGCAAGGTGGCCACAGGCCCTGTCAATTCTATGTTCTCTCCCACATTGGAACACACCACACCTTGCGTCCCCCTGACTCCAGCTCTGCCCTGCAGCTCTTTCACTAAGGTTTGTGAGAAGTCCTATACCCTCCCAACCTTAGTTCCAAGGGTCCACAGTAGCCAGGCCATACACTGGCCCTCTCACCAGCGTCTGGCCCTAGGCTCACTTGGACTTCTTCCCCAGTCCTTGCCAAAACAGACCTAGCTCTTTACTGCACCTGTTTTCTATCAGGTCTTCCAGTGGAGAGACTCCCTGCTGTTCCCTGGGTCTCTTCCTCAGCCAGTCCTTGATAAACACGTCTAGCCTTCAGGGGAATGCAATTGACTCCAGTTATCTCCTTCCCCAATTATCTCCAATTACTCAATCCCCATCTGCTGGGCTTTCTTCCTTTTTTAAGTCCCACACCCTGCCCAGGCATGGTGGAGCAGGGGTAACTGAAGGGGCTGGCCAGCTCTTTAAAGGGGCAGGTTGCTCTGTTGTACAATTCTAACGTGCAATGCACTTTGTCGTAAACTATTGCCAGAGAGACCTGAAGTGCAGGGAACGGGAAGAGCTCAGTCCAGTGATCAGCAAAGAACCTGCCAGATGGGAAGGGCAGATTCAAGAGCCGCCTGCTGATTGGGAGCTTACACACAGGTGTGCTGCAGAATGAAAGACGGAGGCCTGATGTGGGGGAGCCGTGCCCTCTCTGAAGCTGTGCTCGAGTCAGAGGTGAAAGTAAAGTGGTATGCCCTGGTGTGCCACTTTGATAAGAGCCGGCTGTGAAGGGCAGGGCTGCTCGTAGTGTGCTCCCCTAGCCGGGCTCCTGCTGCAGGCTGGCACTGACGGCCCTGTGCATGAAGCCAGGTGAGGCAGGCAGGTGTGAAAGGGGCTGGCGGGGGGTGCACTGTAGGGGAGGCCTGTGGGAAGAAGCCAGGGGAGGGGAGTGGCAGGTCAGGAGGGTTTCTCATGCTGCTGCTGGTTTCTCTGCAACAATGCCCCCCACACAGCTGGCCTACAGCTCCCCTGTGGCAATGTAGTGAACAGGAGCAGCAAAACAGGGAGCCATCCACCAGCCAGATACAGGTAACCCGGCAGGAACCAGGATTGCCCCTGCCACTGCTTACTTCCCCAGGCCTCCTCACTCCCACCTACATGCACAGCCCAGCCCCCTGCCTCACCTCACACCCCCAGCCTCCTGCCTCAGCTCCTGCACCCTTCCACATGCCCCCAGCCTGAGCATCTCTGCCACGTCCCCTTCCCCCTGCCCTGACTCCTGCACCCCCACATCTCCTGCCCTAAGTCTCCCCCCACACTCCCAACCCCCCGCCCTTACTCTTGCACACCCCACATCTGAATCCTCTGCCCTGAGTTCCCCCACACTGCACCCCACATTTAAAATGTTTACAGGTACTGTTGTACAGCAACACTCCAACCCCTTGCCCTGAGCCCTCCTCCCCCCACCAGGGACGGTTGTGATAGGACAGTACCTATAAGAAATTTAAGTTACTTTCACCCCATTACAAAGGCATTTAATTTAAGCACCTGAGTTCTGAATTCTCAACCAATCCTCCAAACTCGTTTTAAATTTCGCCCATCACTAGTTTTGGATGGACCTGCACAAAGCAGTAGGCTAGGAATTCGCCAGCTCACAACTTCAAGTCGATCAGGTCATTTTCAAATGAAACTTTCAGCGTGTACATGATTCAGCACCTAATCCAAGCCGGCTGCGACACACAGGAGCACAGCAGCCAGGGCAAGCTCATGTTCATCATTCTTCCGTAGTCCACAATGTCTACACAATGTGCCTATCAGGTTACCCTTAATAACTTCACAGCAAACCTAGGAACTTGTGTGTAATTTCATCAGTTGGACCGGAGACAATACAGATGTGAAATTTCTTCCCCCAACACAAACCTGACAGCATTTGAAAGAATTCTACAGCCATGTGGCCAGCTTTGGTGACCTTACGCGGCACAGAAAGGACTATTTCTTCACAATGCGTAGTGCTGAAGTGGGAGATCGGAAGATTAAGACTGAGGATCTTGAGAGTTCTCCTATGCAACAGAGACGGAAGAGGAAGGCAAACATCAGTGCCTTAAAGACCACCAGAGGGGGAGTCAAAAGTATCAGGGTGTTCAGTGATTCAAGCAGGCGACCAGCAGCAAGAATCAGTACATGACTTAGGCTTTGTCTACAGCTAACAGTTTAAAGTGCTGTCACTTGATGTGCTTGGGGGAGAGGGGTGTTTTTTCACACCCCTGAGACAGAAGGTGGCAATGCTGTAAAGTGCCAATGTAGACTTGGCCTTAGTAAATGACCCATTTTATAGAAGGGCATAATCATTTCCAAAGTTAAAAACACTTTGATGTGCCCACATGTAAAGGCACTATTGAAATCAGTCTCACAGGCAGGGAAGGTGAACCAGGCCAACAGCCTCTTGATGCCATTGAAAATACATACTAGAGAAGCCAGCCACTGATTTAAAATAAAAAAAAAAGTTTAAGGGAGGAAGAACATTAAAGAGGAGCACATGGAATAAGAGAACCAGAGCTGAAAAGAAATCAGAAGGGGTGCGTCTACACTACACTGTAACTCGAAATAAGATACGCAATTTGAACTACACAAATTGCATTTCTTATTTCAATGCTATTTTGAAACAGCTTTGTGGCGGGGTGAGGCAACCCCGCCACTATCCCTTTCAGGAAGGGTGGGACGCCACGGGGAGTTGCGCGGCAGCAACCCAAGCAGCGACAAAACAAGCGCCGCCGAACGCACCCGGGGAGGGAGCGGACGGCGGCGACGCTGAAACGCGGCAGGCGGGGGGGGCAGGGGAAGCGCAAGAGGCAACGCCCTGGCTGGTGACGTCACGTGACGTCCCCAGCGTGACGCAAAGGGGCGGGGCTGAAGGTTCGGCGGGGGCAGACTGAGGGGCGGACATTACACACCGGGAGCGGCACAAGGGGAGAATAAAAGCGGGGGTGGGAGCACAAACAGGGGAGGAGGAGCAAGAGTCACCAGGTAAAGGGGCTAGGAAGGGCCGGGGGAGAGTCTCCCTGGGAGCGGGATAGAACGCGTTCTCGGTGGCAGTGTGGAATACGGCCCAGGGCGGGGTCGCGGAGCCCGAGAGCAGGTGTGTTTAGGGGTAAACTAAACACCTACCTGTTACCGCTGGGAGCTTGGTTCCCAGCGTTAGGGCCCTGGGCTGGGGTCCAGGAGTGAGGGAGGGTCCGGACCCCCTCTCTGCCACCAGCAGGCGACCTTGCCGATTGTAATCCGAGTCAATTCTCGGGGACTTGATCCCGTATAGGGAGAGTGTAATGGGGTGAGGCGGACAGCATAACCCCACGGGAGTGTGGTGCGCCAATAAAATATCTGCGTCTCGCAGAGGCACAAACGTGAACTCGTGACAAGCTTATTTTGTCATTTGGTGCTGTCTACACAGTACCAAATTTTGAAATAAAGTGCTATTCCGAAATGTCCCTTACTCCTTGTAGAATGAGGTTTACAGGGACATCGGAATAGCGAGCCTGAAATAAAGGCTTGACTGTGAAGATGCAGGATAGCTATTTTGGGATACTTCAATATCCCGAAATAGCGTTGTAGTGTAGATGTACCCAGGTAGTCTAAAATATCAACATTTTAGCAGTGAGGAGGGGCAATCACAGAATCAAGCTACCAAAGGAAGTGATGGATTCTCTTGAAGACTTCAGAACAAAACTGGATGCCTTTCTTGGAAGACATGCTTTAGTCAAACAAAAGGGAATCAACAGAGGAGTAACCGGATGAAATTTTATGACCTGGATTATACAGGAGGTGAGACTGGATGATTTCTCAGAACCTACCAGAAACTGAACTAAGATTCAAGAAGCAGGGTAAACTAGGGGGAAATTCTAATCTGGAGCCAGACTTTCCAGCTCAGAATCACCTCCAGTCAGAACCGTGCTGAACAAGACATGGCAGGAAATACTCTAGCACTGAAAGGGGGACGGGCTGAATGGACAGATCTGTCTCTTGCTGTCTGCCTTCTTTGATTGTCGTCATCTGTTAGGTGACACTCACTGATAGAAAAAGGTCTCTGGCATTTCACAGTGCTGCTACTTGTAGTGTAAAGTCTAATAATGCTTCAAACCCTGGACACAGAAAATGAAGAACAAAATTAGTTAAAGCATGCTTACAAGGGAAAACGTACGACCTTGTACCAGCTGTGCATGAAAAACCACAGCTCTGCCTTGTCTATTTGTGGGTTTATTTACAAGTTAAGAAGTGAAATGCTATTCCGGGGGTGGTACGTGCACCTTGCCAGGTGGCATCTTGGCAGGGATAGCTGCTCAGTGTCAGCAGACAGTCCTCAGCTTCCTCTCCAGACATGTTTGTCTATTAATATTTATGTAGCAAATAGACAACCTGATCCTCTTCCCACTGAAGCCTCTGCCAGAACTTCCACTGTCTTCATTGAGAACAGGATGAGAGTGATAGCTGGCTGCCGTCAAGTCACGTTCATGAGACTGGAGTTGGCCTGGTCCTGCTAACCCTAATTGAACATATACTTCTAATTCTTTCCAGTTGCTTTCCCTTGGCTCCAGTACTCAGAGATGATGAACATCCATGTCAAGGTGTAATGGGAGTGGTGGGGAGCCATTAAAAAGGAAATTCCTAGAGCTGTCTAACAAGCCCTCTCTGACAAGAGGAAAATGGAAGGGGGCTACAGTGGAGGGGCTTGAGAGGCTGCAGAGTTTGGCGGCAGTGCTGCCTCTCTGCTCTGCAGATTGTAGATTGCCACAGGGATGGGAACCCTGTTCTACAGTGAGCCAGGAGCTGTATGGCAGGGAGGCTCCCCAGCATGCCAGCCCTCTTTTCATGTAGCTATGCTAATGCACCTCAGTAGCAGACCTAGAGGGGACTCGGAGGGAAGCTAACCAGCTCCCAGCATAACTGCCTCCATGTGGAAATCCAGATGAGAAGAAAAGGGCAGTGTGTTGCGGGAGGCACCTCTTGCTCTGTCTTCTCCCACCCGCAGCCAGTTACTCCAGAAATCTGCCATACTCTTGGTCAGGAGCATCCTCGAGGTGACGGGTGTTGAGCGGGCCAACAATACAGAAATGGGAGTGGGCCAATAATACAGAAACAGCAACTCTCCTCTTCAGGCCTGCCAATGGGGGTGGAAAAGGAGGCAGTTACTCTGTGACCTGGTGATTTTAAAGAGCCCAGGGCTCCTGGCTGCTGCTACTGCGGCAGTGGTGGCTGCCAGAGCCCTGGGCCCTTTAGAATCACCTGAGCAACAGGTGACACATGCCAGAGCCCCATGCTGAGTGCTCCAGTGGGGCGGGGCTGTAGGCTGGCTGCCCCAACCCTGCCCCTTCTGCCCAAGGTCCTGCCCCTTCCGGGAGTGTGGAGATGCCCCCACCCCATTGCCCAGGAGCCTTGCAATCCTGTTGGTTCCCCTGCTCCTCCCCCACTTCAAAGGCTGTCACAAGCATATGTAGCACAAAGAAGGGGTTCTAGCTCTCCCCCCAAGAGTTTTACTTAGAAAGTCTCTTAGAGCTATTGTCTTAGAACCTTAGCTCTTAGAACCTTGTGTATGCAGTTCTCCAGTAGAAAATCTAGGTCTTTTGCCTTGCAGGGCAACCACCAGTCCCACCAGAGATCAGCGCTGCTAGGAGCTATACAGATAGCAAGAGATAATCCCTCCTCCAAAGAGCCTCATATACGGTCTATGAAAGACTCAGAGTAATCCACAGTACTAGGTTTCCTCTCTGTGTTTCTTTCCTCTTCGGGAAGGGAAAGAAGAAAACAAAGCCTTCATAACACTGAGCCGAAACTTTCTCTGACAGTGTGGTAAATCCAGAATAACCCAGGGGTTAGCACTGCCAATTCCAGGCTCTCTCCCCTTTTTTCCTTCTGGGGTGGCCGGGCCTTTTCTTTTGCTTCCCTGCCCATAGTCTTTCCCCCAGCCCTCCTGGGAACGTTCTCAACAATCTACTTCCACTCAAAGCGAAGGCAGCAATCTCCCTGTGGCCTTTCAGAGAAGCAGAGTGCTTATTTGCTTCTCCTGTTCACAGCGGCCCGTGGTGCTATGGGTTTCTTATCCAGATCACGTTGACCCATTTATTACCGGTTTTTGTCAGTTGCGATGTGCTCAGCACAGCACAAGATAAAGGTGATTCCAGAAGGGAGGGACTCAGTTTCATTGATGAAACAGGGGTGAGGACAGATATGGCAGGCGGGAGAGGTGTTGTGTATGGATCGGGGAAATCTAGATGAGAAGAGTTTGCAGTAAGCTAGGGAGAGGATGAGACAAGCCCCAAGACACGTAGATACAGAAAACAAAACCACATGGGACACAGACTTAAATCTGGAAGGATAGATAACTAATTCTAGATGGACTTCACAGATACTCTACCCCAGATGTGGCCTAGAGGCTCACGCAGCAAGATGTGCTGTTTAGAACATACTGTACGCCAACCAGTTTGGCTAAAGCAGGGATCAGAGCCAACACTATGTGCTGGAGCTGCAGAGTACTGAATGTTCATTCAATACACATGGTTATGGAATGCATACATGCTAGGACGAAGTGCTTCTCAGAGCTTATGTGACCTTGGACAGCAATATCCTCTTAGATCCGAGGATTTTTCTATTAGGAAATGTAAGTATTGTATAAGTAACAGAATTAGGGCAAGAGTACAGCTGGTCCACATTCTGTTCCCAATACAAAATTCTGCACTATGCCATGCCAGACAACACTCAGAGTCTGAAGACGTCAATTTTTTTTTTAATTCCATGAGTGCTTGTGTGTCTCTTTCTGCCCTGCTGTTCTCTAGGGCTGAGCTGGCATTAGAAAGTCCCTCAAGACTCCTTTATGAATACTGCCAACTGGCAGTACCCCTCCGGCTTCCCTGGAAATGCCAAGCTGGCTGCAGCCGCAAGGAAATCCACCAGAAAAGACATCAAAGCCCTTACTTCCAATGAAGGCATTTCCCCATCACGCGAGGCCAACAAGGTCCCAGGCAGGTCAGCATGGAACTTCAGTAAAGGCCTGCCAATGCTGGTGTCATTTTTTAAAATGTCTTGCTTTATTAGATCTTCACTTATCAAACTTAGGTGCCACAAAATTTTTCCAGGTAGGAGGAAAGGCAGTTTGGGGAACCAAACAATTTGCACTGCTGACCTTCATGCCTGGCTCTGAGAGGCGTTTGATTTGTATTCATGGCTGTACGTGTACGTTCAGGGAAACTCTACATTGTTCGAGCCAGTTGTATGGGACCAGAGTACAAAGGAGCCCGACTCAGTGTTTTAGGTTCTGGCATCCAGCAAGCCACAGGGTTTGAAAAGAGAGCCAAGTCAATTGCCTAGCTTGGCTGTAGGAACCAAAACACAAGCCCAGCCACTGGAAGTGATTATATGCACATGAAAAGGAAAAATATATAAAATGATACATACAGTTCTTGTAACCTCCAAGAATTGACGCCAGAGTATCTTCACTGGCTTGGGCCTTCCCTGGCTCAACCTCAGTGCACACAGAGCAGAGCTGGGGCTCATGCCGAGGTTTTCATCAGATTAACCCCTCTGCAGAGGTCATAGGGTCTACTTTCATAGGACTCTAAGACCAAATTCCTCTGTAAGCCCCTAGGGATACGATGTTCTAGCAGACTGCTATTTGAATACATGATTGCATTCAAATAGCAAATACCCTTAAAGCTGGTATAGCAGATGCTATCACTGCTCATGGAAGAAAGAAGTAAATTGAATTTAAGTACGATTAGAAATCTCAGGGAAGTATTTACAAGAGACTCACAGTGATGCCAATTCAGATATTTCTTGGGAGAGGGAGGCAAATTCTGGTTCCCACTTGCCCCATACTGATAGGGTCCCCGGGTCTTCCTTAGCTAGAGAGTCTCCCCTCTGTCTAGCCCACCTAGTATTAAGCTGGTGCTGCTTGGAGTCAAGCAGTTGGCAAAATATCCTGCACTCCACACAGGAACAGACTTCCAGTAGGCCAATTCATTTGGCCCAGCCAACCAGGCCCGGCCAAAGAGTTTGCGGGGCCCAAGGTGGCATGTTGTGGTTGGCTGCACCGCGTGGCCAGGTGGCTCCCAGCCAGGGCAGCGAGCGAGCAGCCAGGCGGGCGGGTGGCGGGCAGCACGGGGCCCTGAAGGTGCGGGGCCCAAGGCAACTGCTTTGCTCGCCTTGCCTTAAGGTTGGGCCTGCAGCCAATCCTCCATCTGGATGGAGTCAAATTTTAGTAGTGCTGCAGCTACACAACAAGGCTCTGAATCGCTCTGGCAGCAGAGGTGCTAATTTAGTATGGAAACACAGCTGGAAAATTATTTTGCTGTGGGCCCTGCACCCCAGCTCTCTAATGTGTGGAATTTGGGGCATGTAGAAGAGCTTTGGGGACGGGGAACTTGCTTTCCCCCAGCTTCCATCACTGCTTCTAAAATTGTGCATCCTGCACAGACAAGCAAAAAAAGTTCAGAATCTACATGTGATCCACTGACAAAGGGGGTTTGCCCTAAAATGTGGGCCTTTAGCTCTTTAAAAACAAATTGGAAGCCTCTACTCTGCATCCATTTACTTAATTACATTTAATTAGGAAGTTTAGACCTCAACGGACAATTGTGTCACTTTATAAAATCAACAAAAAAATTAAATATGAGCATTTCTTGGAGCAAAACTTGATGTTAATAAAGTACTTTTCAGTGCGAATATTTGATCCCATTGGTAGTGACTTGCCATTGCCCAGAGATCAGGAAGATCTGTTGTACCCAGTTTGTTACATTTTACATTATCAAAATGCAGAGCCACATAAAATCACTTTAGAAAGTGCTTCAGTATTGGCTTTATTATTTTAATACATTTTAGGACAGTAATGGGGCTTTTTAAAAATCATACCTGACAATGTGATGATCTGTTTTACATGGGTATTTGGTAGGAGGGTTTTTTTTTTAAGACACCTGTGTAAAATACCCACATGGAGCGTCCACTTACAAAACAAATAAGTTTGATTCAATAATCAAGGTGCAGTTGACAGAAAACAGATCCAAACTATGCACACGCCATTCCAACTATAGAATCCACAATGATTATTAAAAGTGAAATTTTCACATCTGATAAAAAAAAAAAACACCTGGGTTTTAAAAAAAAAAAAACCACAGGTACTTTTGAAGTATTGTATTGCACTCAGCATGGCCAGCAGGTGAAATGAAATGAATCACTTTCCCTTTCTGATCAGAGTCCTTTTAATGAATCTCTGTCCCAAGGTGGTGACAGATTTCAAGTGGTGGCTTTCCTGTGCTGCAAGGAAATGCAAGACGAAATCTGCAGTTTTCATTTTAAAACCTTCATCATGACACTGTCACAGTATTTATATGTGAAACATTTTTATTTTTGGCAAAACCCAAACATTGGCTATTAAATCACTGATGATGACCCTTGCAGACCTCTGTTTTTCAAACGTAAGACTGCCTAGAGCACAAAAAGGGTTCCGAAAGGATGGTGAAAGGCGCTAGGTCAGATCAACAGCTGGTGTCAATCAGCATAGCGCCATAGATTTACACAATTTGATGTGGCCTGGAATTTTTCCTGGTTTTGCTAGGTTTTCGCTGCAGAGCCATATGAACATAGTAGCACCTACAAATCCTGACTGAGACTGGACCCCATTCTGCCAGGTTCTGTACATGCACATAATAAGAAACAGCCTTTGTCCGGAAGCGCACTCATTCTAATACATGACAGACAAAGGAGTGGGAGAAACAAAGCATGACCATACCCCTTTCACAGATGTGGAATCTAAGGGAGGGAGAGATTAGGGGCTTTGCTTTCAAAGTGTCTGAGCACCTGTAAACCATAGGTGGCTTTGGGGCAAGTCCCTCACACTCATCCTACAACAGTAGCTTCTGTCCCAGGGAGCTGGGCCTGTCTCCCTGCTCTCACCACTTCCAGATTTGAAGGAGCAGAGCTGCACAAACTGGGCCCATTCCCCACATCACCCTGCCCCCTTCCTGATCTGGGTGCCAGCAGGCCAAGTCTCGGGCTCTCCCTTCCCTACCTGCCATCAGGAACCGATTTTTTCCCCTCACACACACTCTCTTTACCCTTCTCCCAGGACACTCACCCTGTCACAATGAACCTCATCCTCTACTCTGTACTGTTCCAGCTCCAGCTCCATCTTAACTCCTTCCTAGGAAGCCCCTCAACAGGTCCTTCTTACTCATCTGCTGGGGTTCGTGGACATCACTGTGTGCCTTCCTCTGTGACCTGCTCCAGACATGGTGCTCCAGCCTTCCTGCCCAGTGGAACCTCCTGCAACCACACTTTTCAAACTTCAGCCTTCCCAGGAACCACTGCTTCGGAGACCGTGCTTCTGCTGGAACTGAAGAGTCTATCTCCAGCTACCGGGATTCCAGCGCATGGGTAGGGACTTCTTCTTAGGTTAACAGCCTGACCTGCCCTGTTCTTGGCTTTGGTAACTTGGACACAGGGCTTCACTTGCCAAACAGGGCATGTGTGGAGGAAGTGTGGTGGTTCAGAAAATGGCAAGCCAAGATCGGTTGTGGGGGTTGAACCCCTTGTAGCCCTAGCCATCTACATCTTCAGAGCCCACTGCTGTCAGCTGGAATTATTGGTACTCCAAACATCCGAAAATCAAATTCTAAATGACCAGCATCACACAACACAGGCACCAGCTTCCTCCTCTCCCTGGAGGAGTGCTCAATCCCCACTCAGCACCAGGCTCTGCCTCCACTCCAGACCTTCCTCCCAAGGCTCCACCCAGGACCCACCTCTTCCTGCTCCTCCTCCACACCCATCCTATCTCTTCCCATCCAGTTCTGCTCCTCCCTCAAGTGCACCCCATTCCTGCTCCTTCACCTCATCCCCTAGCGCGTCCTGTATGCCACTAAAGAGTTGATCATAGCAGGCAGGAGGCCCTGTGTGTGTGTGGGAGGGGGGGAAGCTGAATGCTGGTAGATGTTAAGTGCCTGCTAATTATTTTGCATGGGTTCTCCAAGGGTGGAACATCCATGGAGACGGCCCATATATAATGCAGGAAATTTATGGCAGAAACAAGAACTGAACCCAGATCTCCTAAATTCAGCTGAGTGCAGGATAGCTCTTCAGTTCTAGATATGCTAATTTTGCTGTGTATGTTGCTCATACCTCCCCAATAGCTAAGTGTATACAGGGCCGGCTTTAGGAAGTGCAGGGCCCAATTCAAACAGTTTCGACAGGGCCCCAGCAGCCAGGATTTTTTTGTTGAGCAAAAAAAAAAATAAAACCACCGCACACAAAAAAAGAGTAACAGCCCCTTTAAATCCCCAGTTACAGGGCAGAGTCATGTCCCGCCTTCCCGCCAAACCCCAGGGCCAACTCCCCCCCCCACGGCGCAGGGAAACCCCTGCGCTCAACTCACCCCTCCTGCAGCACAGGGAAGCCGCCGTGCTCCTCCTCCGGGGCTGACACCCCCTCCTGCAGCATGCCCGGCATGCCACCACACTTCCGGCTTTAGGGCGGGGGAATCGGTCGAATCGGCCTAAAGCCGGCCCTAAGTGTATAATCCTTTGTCTGTGCAGCTGGTCATGTCCAAAGGCAGATATCACTGTTCAAAAGTGAACACACTTTCTTGCTTCTCATTAGACCAGTGCAGGAACTGGAATTTCCATTTTTGTGAGAAATGCCACACTGTCTAATGATTCTGTTCCGAATCAGAACAAAATAAAAAACCCTCCCTGAAATGTTTCATTTCATTTAAAATCTTTTATTTTTATACTAAATTTTTTAATAAGTCTGTTTGAAATGAAAAAAATAAAACAGAATGTTCCTTTCTGAATGTGTCAAAACTGACTTTGACCTAATAAAATGTTGTAATCTCCAGGTGCCCACCAAATGTTTCAGTGTTGATGAAAAGGCATTTTCTGATGGAAAAGCATTAACTTGGAAAACGCTAAACCAGCCTGAGATCCCACATCCCTGGTGCAGCTCTGCCTCTAAGAGCGGTACCTGAACCATGCACACAGTGTAGTATGCCAAGCCTAGAGAAGGTGTATTATGTTCACCTTTCACTCTGAATTGTCTTATTTTACTGATATGTATCAGAAACATAGGCGTGCGCACGGGGTGTCCCGGGTGTGCACAGGCACACCCTAATGTTTCAAAGGGCCACCCATGGTGTGGGGGCGCAAGCCCCCGCACTAGAATGTGCGCCGCTTCGGTGCTCTGGGGAATGGGCGCTGCGCCGGGTTTGCCGCGCATGCACGGCTGCATGGTCAAAACTGGCGGGTCTTAGGACCCCACAGAAAGAGGTGGCAGGGACGCAGCAACGTCACCCCGCCGCCCCGTCAAGCGTGGTTAGTTTAAATCCCAGGCGGGAGGTCGGGAGGAAAGAGGAGAGGTGTGGGGTGCCCCGGGCAGGGGATCGGGTGCAGCGTGGCTGGCCCGGGGAGGAGGAGGAGGAGGAGGGGTCGGGTCGGGAGCAGCAATGGCTGGCCCACAGGGGTCAGGCCCTGCAGGGCTGTGTGCGTGGGCTTCCCTACTCCGCGGGAGGGGGCTCGGCCCCAAGGGGTCGCGTGCGCGGCTTCCCTGCTCGGTGGGAGGGAGCGCGCAACGGGGCTTCCTTCCTCTGCGGGGAGTCAGCCCCGGAGGCAGCGCGCGGTGGAGTCTTCCCTCCGAGGCTGGTGTAGGGGACTCCCTGCCCCCACTGGCACCCTGCCCCAGAATCTTGTCCCCCACCCTCCTTCCCCCATTCCCTCTCCTCTGCCCCCAGCCACAGAACTGTCCCCTGTCCGCCCCCCTGCAGAAACCTGCCCCCCTGGCACCCTGCCTCCTGCTGCAGAAACTTGGCCCCTGATACAGAAACCTGTCCCCTGCCCTGCCCTCTCCCCCCCACGCACCCTGTTCCGTCTGCCCTGCCCCCAGCCCCAGAACCCTGCCCCCACTGGCACCCTTACCCAGTACCATGTCCCCTGCTCCCAACTGACTTTTCTGTGGATCAGTGACCCCTGACTTAAGACAGGTTCCCTGCCCTTCTTGTAAATAAAGACAATGTAGAAACTTTTTGTGTTTGACATAGTATTTTATTTAAGAATGAAGCCTGGCCAACAAACCCCCAACTGGGGCCAAGCCCCCATCTGGCCACAGCCACTCCTGTACTCCCCATTGCCCCACACCCTATATCTGTACACTGGAACCCCCTGCCCTGAGCCCCTCACATACCCCAACCCAAATTCCTGCACCCTCACATCCACAAACTAGTGGCTTGCTTAATACCCCAATACTGCCCGGCCTGGAGCCCCATCCCCGAGCCAGCGTCCCCTTCTCCACCTCCTCCTGCATCCAGATTTCCTCCCAAAGCTTGCACCTCTCACCCCTTCCCATCCCAGAACCTACACATCCTGTCCTCAACCCAGCAAGGGTATGGCTAGACTGCAGGAGTTTTTCAGGATTCTGGGGATATCCCAGAAAAACTCTTCTGCATCCAGGGTTGCATTTGTTCTTCTGCTTTTTTTAGTGGAAGAGCAAACATGATCTTTCGGTCACCCCTATATTCCTCTTTCCACGAGGAATAAGGGGGCTTCCAAAAGAAGGGATTTTTCTGACATTTGGTCCAGTCTAGACAGGCCAAATATTGGAAAAACCTCTTCCTACAGAAGAATTGGGGGGAAAAAAAGCAGCAGTATAAGGATTGGGGATAGCAAGTGATGGAGAGGAGGAGAATAGAGAGGGCAGGGCTTCAAGGAAGGGGCAGGGTGGTAGATCTTGGCTTGGTCTGTCATTTAAAAAGTGATCTTGGGTGTAAAAAGGTTGGAGAGCGCTGGAGTAGGGGGAGCACCAGAAGGGTGAAAGTCAGGGTGACCCTAGAACTCTGTTACAGACTAGCTGGCAGCTGCTGGAGGAGGAGGGGAAAATAGGGGGAAAGGGTCAGAGAGGAAGGGGCTCGTGCTGAGGGGAGGGGGGAAAGTCAGGAGAAGAAAGGGGAAGGCACCAAGGGACAGGGTGGAGGAGAGAGACAAATGCCAGGGGGCCAAGTGGAGACAATGAGGAAAAGAGCAGGAGTGGAGGTGTCAGTGAGGGGGGCGGAGACAGGATAATGCTGGGAGAGGAGAGGGGAAGGGCTTTGGAGGCTAGAGGGGAGAAGGGGAGGTGCCGGGAGAAGGCTTGAAAGAAGGGGTGGGCATGAGGAAGGCGGGGATGGAGCAAGTCATGTGTGAGGGCATAGAGGGGCATGAGAGGAACGGGGGCAGAGGGTGGTGAGGGGGTGGGCATCAGGGAAAAAGAGGGCAAAGGGGGCAAGGGCAGTGAGGGAAGGGGGAGGCACCAGGAGGGTGCAGGGGTAAGGGAAGGTGCAGGTGCCAGGGGATTCTGGGGGTGAAGCAGAAGGGCAGACACCTGCAGGGGAGGGACCAGCACCAGAGGAGAGAGGCAGGGCAGGTGTGTAGAGGGAGGTGTTAGGAGAGGGGATGAGGAGGGGTAGCTCACATGATCAGAGTGGGACTCCTGGAGGAGTGGACACAGGGGGGAGAGAAGGGCTGGTGGAGGGGGGCAGGTCGCAGGAATGCTGAGGGCAGTGAGAAGGGCAGGAGTCAGGACAGCATAGGTGGGTGAGGGGTTGGGGGGGGCAGCAGGCACCAGCGGAGCTGATGGAGCAAGGGGAGGAGACAGGGCAGCAGAGAGAAAAGGTAGAGGTTTATAAGATATTTATTAATAACTTGGGTGCCAACATCCAAACAAGCCACAAACTCAGTACTGGTGCACAACACAAAATTTATTCTGCTCATGGGAGGAAACTCTTAGAGGGAACACTTCCCCCAGTCTCTCCACTCCCGAGTTAATGTCACACACATTGGCTAATGCAATTGCAGGATAGTTGCATGAGGGGGGTTTGGTGGGGGCCAGACTAATCCCTATTGGTAGGAGGATGGTGGGAAAAGTCCTTAGAGGGGGGTCACATGACACCTTTTACTTCTGGTCATGTGTCCATATTGCACCAAGAGTGTTACCTCCAGAGGCCTGGCTAATGGGGGTCAGGGGGTTTGGCTAATGGGGATCAAAGAGTACATTTTAAAAAAATTCTTTGGGTGCACATCCTAATGAAATGTGCTGCGCACGCCTATGATCAGAAACCTAATTTTTTAAAAATAATCTCAGTTTTAGTGAGTCATTTGATCTGTGAGAATATTTTACTACAATTTGTAAACAGTGGAGTCTGGTTTGTATGTAAGAGCTAGTAAAGATACACCTCCAGCTACTGGTTTTACACTTCCTTTCTATTTCTCACTCACAGCCTTACCTATAAGAGCAGGAACTGCATAGATTTGGAAACCAAAGCACTTTCAGGTGTCCCACCTCACTCTCTAAACCCGAGTGATTTCTAAACTAGCCCCTGGGGGTGAGCTACTCTCTCTTCTAGGTCTGAGTGAGCAGCAAACCATTATGGTGTCAAATACCGGTCTCACTTACACATGTGGCATTTAATGATGGACCATTCCTGACAGGCCCAGGTGCTGGAATTAGGAATGCTGCCACACCCATTGCTTGACATCCTTTCCATCATATACAGTGTTTACAGTTTGGTTCCATCGCTCTCAGCACCCCCACAATACTAATTGTTCCACCAGCCCTGTTGATGGGGCAGATTCTGCCCTCCTAATTCACTCGTGTGAAAAGCGCCACTGAAAGCAGCAGGACGGCGTGTAGAGTAAGGTGCGACTCAGTGCAAGTGTAGGTGGATCGTGGTAGAAACTACTCAACAATATCTAGGTTCAAAGAGACACTGAAAACCTTAAATATCTATCTAAAGCATCCTGTTCCTGTTCCTGTTTTGATTCTACCTAGCTGAGCGGTAAATCATGCCAGAATTGGCTTTGTGTAATTGCCGATACATTTCATTGAAAGAGTCCAGCTGGATCAGGGCCATCCTTAGGATTTATGGGGCCTACACAGTACTATTAAACTGGTGCACCTATGTCCAATGGCAGCCCGGGGAGGACAATGATATTTTAGAGATGTGAATTTATCATCCTCAGCAACACAGGAATGAAATATTTTTTAAACAAAATTTCAACTGCCGACTAACACAGTAAATTCAGAAACTGTCAGTATGTACCTGGGGTTGGCAAATGCCTGTTAAGTAATTTCATTGCCATGTGAATGGCTCTTTCACAGGTTCCATGTTCTGCTAATAGGTCTGTCAGGCTTTTTCACTTGTAAGTTAACTAGACCCTCTCCAGAGGAAGCAGAGCCACACAACAGGCAGAGGAGGTAGCAGATGGGTGGACATTAAGACCCAGTGGTGCCCCACATTTTTGGGTGCCCTACCCCAGTGATTCCCAACTGCTTTTTTTTATACTGTGGACCAGCAAACTCATTCAAAAACTTTTGGCAGGACAGGATAGAAACATTTGCATATTCATTATGAGAATTAAAGTGGTCACGTGTTCTTTTGCATTGCATCTGTAGGCACACAATGAAGAACCCACCACTTCCCCAAGTTTGCCCGCTTTATGAGGGCCATCCCTCCCGCCTCATTCTCTTCTCTTCAGGAACGTCCCGCCCTGGACACTGGCCCCCAAGCTGTCCCCACCCCCACCTCCAGCCCCTCAGCACTGCCCAGGGCGAGCCCAACCCCCACTTCACTCTGCCCCAGCTATTGGCACCAAGCCCTGGTGTGCCCAGCTGCCTGGCCTGTGGCCCCACGCTGTCACTTATCAGCCTGGGTGGTAGGGTGCTCCAGGGCGCTGGAAGGGGAAGTGGAAGAGCAACTTGTGGCCACAGCTGCCCAAGCTCACCAGGATCACACTGATGGAGCTGGTGCTCTCACCCATCCCCTTCTCCCTGCGGGGCAGGCAGAGGTGCCACCACCACCACCACCATTCCCCCTTGCCCCACAGCTCCCCGTACGAGTGGCACCCGGGGGCCACAGAGACGCCTCAGCTTAGGGGCCTAGAAGGGCCCCTCAAGAAGCCAAGACTGGTGGACATCTGGTTCCACGCATGTGCTCCGCGGCTGGCTAGCGCTGCTCTTCAGGATCTCGTGGAGTGGCCTGTGCCATGGACAGGCAGTGCCTTCCCCAGGGCTGGGCCCACTCCTGCGAGGCATGTGACACCTCCTGTCCCTTGTGCCCTGTGCTGCTTGGGTCTGCACACACACAGGCCCAGCACATGCCCCCAGAGCACACGCCTGCTCCTCCACTCACCATGCACTTCTCCAGCAGGCGGGGCCAGGGCAGCAGGGTGTGGCCTGGCAGTGTGTCACGGTCCGGCAAGCAGCTGTTCGTGGCCCACAACTGGTCTGTGGACCGGCGGTTGGGAACTGCTGCCCTACCCAACTGGGTATTCTGCATAAGGGTAAGGATGGCTCTGGAGCAGGACGAGTACAAATAGGACCCTTCTTGTGAGAGTCCAGCATTTCTGGGTCTGACTGGCAACCTTCTCTGCACACTGCAGAAAAAAAGCATACTGTCTGGGTCCAGCCCTAGAGCAGCTGATGCGGGAAGTGAGCAATTACAAAAAGAGGAGAAGATTTGTCCCAAAGCAGATTTGTCTCTTCCTCATGAGGAGTTTGTGCTTAGTGATTAAAGCACAGACCCTAAGAGCAGGAGAGCTGTCCTCTAAAATGAACCACCAAGACACTAATCTGTGCCTCAGTTTCCTCATCCACCAAATGACTATTATAATACTCTTCTGTGATAGGGTGTTTCATACCTCACTAGCCTGGAAAGCATTAATAAAACTCAGCTGGGACCAATTTACCTGATAGGCCTCACCTGAGGGAAGATTAATATTGATAGGCAATCCCTGATGGAGAATGGAGCCTGGCTGAGCAGGAGGAGGCAGGACTGGTATAAGGCCAAGCAATGAGGACAGAAGGAAGCTGCATTGTGGAACCCAGCGATCCTTCTCTGGGATTACAGGCTATATCAACATTGCTGACTTGGGCTCGCAGGGCCCAGGTTCAGAGGCTGTTTAATTCCGAATCAGGGTTGAACCTGGCCTCCATGACCCTCCATGACCCTGACCCTAACCCTAACCCCTCTCTCTGTGGCAGTTCCCAGGACACACAATCTCTCTCTCCTACTCTTCCCCCTCCGCACCCCTACAGGACTCTCAACCACCTCTACATCTCACTGCAGTACACCATCATCACTGGAGGCAACCTAACCTCTCAGATACCTAAGGTCACAGTTCAAGGCAACTGCTCCTGTTTTTTCCCCTCAGTGCTTCAGCAAAGGCATCCACTCCTGGCTTTCAGCTCCTCAGCTGTCCTCTCTTGAGTGAGACACATCTCTCTCCCTTCTGACTAGAATATTCTCTACTTGGACAGTTCCCTCGCTTTCACTGTGTCGTTCCCTGGCAGCGAATTTGCCTTGGACACCTGCTAGCTTTCTCGTCAGAGACAGGTAGCAATGCAATAACGGATGTCAGTTATACCACACATTTCTTTATCAGCAAATCTACTTTATTCTTAAGGCGTAATGCACTATAAGGAAAACATGAAAACCAATAAAAGAACATATACATGGGCTAATTAACTTACCAGAGGGTCATCCCAATTCTCACATGGGCTCTGGCAAGTGCAGGTTTTTAATACCTCTCCTCCTGTTCTCCCCACAGAAACACACACTCCTATGGAAGCATCCTTATTCATCACAGCTTCAACTCCAAACAAGCACACTCATAACTTGCTCAGTACCCTCTATATGCAGTTCAGGGAACTCTGAACGGGAGTTTTCAAGGTAGTTAGTATATAAAGACATCTCTTTCTAGGGCAGTGGTGGGCAACCTGCAACCTGTGGACCACATATAGCCCACTGGAGCTCTACGTGTGACCCATCAGACATTTTGTTTACTGTTGCCTACATGCAGAGTTGCCAGATTTCTGTCCATGCAGTTTTTTCCCTAGCAGTGTTACTAAAAATGACATGCACATAAAGCAAAGGTACATGGAGCGAGGTGTGTGCTGATGGCAATCTAGGAGCCATGCACTTCTTCTGCATCCAGTCAAAGTGCTGATATGATTCAAATCGGCACAGCCTGCAAATTCTAGGTATGCACACAGACTTAGCAACAACTACTCTATTCTGGGAGAACGTCTTGGTTATGACAATCTTGCGGCCTGCTGAGATGAAGGAGGGCCACTTATGTGGCCCACTCACTAGCCTAGGTTGCCCATCACTGTTCTAGGACATATCTCCAAAAGGTTGGCTTTGTAGGGGGAGAATTTGCATTGCTTTCACCTCAAGCTATTTCCTAAGGAAATCCACTTCATGCCTATTGTTCTAAAAAGACCTTGGAACTTTCTTATATGTTCCAGAGACTGCATTAATCTTGTCTTTGTGCTAAAGAAGTTCTGCACAAGCACACAACAGTACATAAGCGTTTCCATTTTAATACAATGAACTTTCAATAAAGTTATTCTTAAACCCAGAACTGTTTGTTCAGGATATTGTCAATACTTCAGTATCACTGCTGCTTAATCTATTCTTTATCCTGTTAAAAAGTGCCATCGACACTTGAGCAAAGCTCCTCCTCTTCAGTCTGCCAACTTGTTTAGAATAGACCATCTGATCCACGAACACTTGACTGATGGAGAATGGGCAGGATAAATGTCAGCATGCTGGGTATGAGGCTCATCTTTCACCTTTTTACACTGCTCTAGTCCCACTCTCTTTAGTGGAGTTACTCCGGTGTACATGGGACCAACCAACATTGCACCTTGTTGAGCTATTTGCACCTGAGTAAAATTCAGTTCAAACATAAGCATTCTTAGACTGAAAACTGTTCAGGGCAGGGGCTGTTCTTCGTATTTTATGTTTGTACATTACCTTGCACAAGCCATCTGGCATCTTTTGGCATAACTACAATAGAAATAAAAAATATCATAAGAATTCTGATTTGGCAGCATTTTATGACCACTTTGCAAAAGTGTGCAGCTCAAGGCAGTCTGAGTGGGAAGGAGGTGCCTGGTGATGATGTCAGCTGTCAGCGCCAGCTGTTAGAAGCCCCGTACTGGTGGGCTGGACAGGCATGAGTCAGGTTTGTGTGCCTGAAGGCATGGCAAGGGTGCCATTTATGGGGGGCTAGATAGACAGTAGCCCCCACCCCCAAGTTTGAACCCTGGATTTCATACTTGAGGTCTGCTTAAAGCCCATGTCTTGACTCCAGTGGCAGTTCTTAAATGCCACAGAGTTTGAGCTGCTTGCAGCTTTGCCTTTGGAGCAGGGAGTTTGTTATAAAAAGAAGAAGGTGGGGTGATTAAGAATAACAAAAGGCTGGGCAGTCAAGCAATTGCAGGATCACTAGATCATCGTGAAAACATTGCCGGGTCCTCCACTTAAAAGATGGGGGAGGGGAGGAGAAAAATGAGTGTTGTGCTGCCGGGATTTGCATTTGGACCTCTGCTGTTAAACTTCTCATAAATGTTCTTGAAAAGGGGGTAAAGAGTGGCTAATCCAAAGCTGACTGCAAAGAGTTACAAAGAGATATCACAAAACTGGGTGATTGGGCAACACAAGGGCCAATGGAATTCAGTGTTGATACGTGCAACGTAATGTACATGGGAAAATATAATCCTAACTATAGATACAAAAATTATGGGTTCTAAAATAGCTGTTACCACTCAAAAAAGAGATCTTGGAACCTTGTGGAGAGTTCCCTGAAAACATCTGTTCAATGTGCACTGGAAGTCTAAAAGCTAAAAAGCTAATAGAATATTGGGAATCATTAGGAAAGAAATAGACATTAAGACAAAATACCATATTGCCTCTATATAAAGTCACTGTATGCCCACATCTTGAATACCATATGTAGATCTGGTCATCCAATCTAAAAAAGTTATATTAGATTTGGAAAAGGTACAGAAAGGGCAACAGAAATTCATATGAGAAGAAATTAACAAGACTGGGACTTTTCAGCTTGGAAAAAAAATGTCAGTGGGGGGATACGTTAGAGGTCTAGAAAATTATGAATGGTGTGGAAAAATAGAATAAGCGAATGTTATTCATTCCTTCACTAACATAACACAAGAAGATGACCCAATTAAATCTATAGGCAGCAGATTTAAAACACAGAAAAAAAGCGACAGGAGATGGATCATGATGATTACCTCTTCTGTTTATTCCTTCTGAAGTATCTGGCATTGGCCACTCTTGGACGACAGGATACAGAGCGAGAGGGACCATTGGTCTGACCCAGTATGGCCATTCTGATGTTCTTCTATAGAGCTGAAATGTATCTGCCCCCTGCTGTAATCTACTAGACCCCACTCTTCTTCCAGAGCTGAAATAGAGCCCAGGAATCCTGATGGGGACTCTCTCTCTGGAGAGAGTTAGTAACAAAGTAAGAATATATATTAAAATTTTAAGGGTAAACAGTGTCCCATTCCAGGAAGGACTGCTGGGCAGAGATGGTGTTCACCTTTCGAGGAGGGGGAAGACCCTATTTGGACACAGACTGGCTAACCTAGTGAGGAGGGCTTTAAACTAGGTTTGACGGGGACAGGTGAGCAAAGCCCACAGGTAAGTGGAGAACATGGAGACCTGGGAGAT
Organism: Pelochelys cantorii; assembly: GCA_032595735.1. Lineage (NCBI taxonomy): Eukaryota > Metazoa > Chordata > Testudines > Trionychidae > Pelochelys > Pelochelys cantorii. The sequence goes on from CM064334.1 coordinate 51,520,456, forward strand.
GGGTCAGAAATGGGAGAGAGCGTGGGCTATAATGGCAGAGAGAAAGGAGGATCAGGGCAAAACTGGGAGGCAAGGTCAAATCAGTATCTTAGATGCCTATATGCAAATGTGAGAAGTATGGGTAATAAGCAGGAGGAACTGGAAGTGCTAATAAATAAGTACAATTATGACATTGTTGGCATCACAGAAACTTAGTGGGATAATACACATGATTGGAATGTTTGTATGGAAGGGTACAGCTTGCTCAGGAAGCATAGACAGGGGAAAAAGGGAGGAGGTGTTGCCTTATATATTAAAAATGAACACACTTGGAGTGAGGTGAGATGGACACAGGAGACGGAAGTGTTGAGAGTCTCTGGGTCAGGCTAAAAGGGATTAAAAACAAGGGTGATGTCATGCTAGGAGTCTACTACAGGCCACCTACCCAGGTGGAAGAAGTGGATGAGGCTTTTTTTAAACGACTAACAATATCATCCAAAGCCCAAGATTTGGTGGTGATGGGGGACTTCAACTATCCAGATATATGTTGGGAAAATAACACAGCGGGGCACAGACTATCCAATAAGTTCTTGGACTGCATTGGAGACAACTTTTTATTTCAGAAGGTTGAAAAAGCTACCGGGGGGAAGCTGTTCTAGATTTGATTTTAGCAAATAGGGAGGAATTGGTTGAGAATTTGAAAGTGGAAGGCAGCTTGGGTGAAAGTGATCATGAAATCATAGAGTTCACAATTCTAAGGAAGGGTAGAAGGGAGAACAGCAAAATAGAGACAATGGATTTCAGGAAGGTGGATTTTGGTAAGCTCAGAGAGCTGATAGGTAAGGTTCCATGGGTATCAAGACTGAGGGGAAAAACAGCTGAGGAGAGTTGGCAATTTTTCAAAGGGACATTGTTAAGGGCCCAAAAGCAAGCTATTCCGCTGTGTCGGAAAGATAGAAAATATGGCAAAAGACCGCCTTGGCTTAACCACGAGATCTTGCATAATCTAAAAATAAAAAAGGAGTCATATAAAAAATGGAAAGTAGGACAAATTACAAAGGAAGAATATAGGCAAACAACAGAGGAATGCAGGGGCAAGCTCAGAAAAGCAAAGGCACAAAATGAGCTCAAACTAGCTATGGGAATAAAGGGAAACAAGAAGACTTTTTATAAATACATTAGAAGCAAGAGGAAGACTAAGGACAGGGTAGGCCCACTGGTCAGTGAGGAGGGAGAAACAGTAACAGGAAACTTGGAAATGGCAGAGATGCTTAATGACTTCTTTGTTTCGGTCTTCACTAAGAAGTCTGAAGGAATGCCTAACATAGGGAATGCTAGTGGGAAGGGGGTAGGTTTAGAAGATAAAATAAAAAAAGAACAAGTTAAAAATCACCTAGAAAAGTTAGATGCCTGCAAGTCACCAGGGCCTGATGAAATGCATCCTAGAGTACTCAAGGAGCTGATAGAGGAGGTATCTGAGCCTCTAGCTATCATCTTTGGAAAATCATGGGAGACAGGAGAGATTCCAGAAGACTGGAAAAGGGCAAATATAGTGCCCATTTATAAAAAGGGAAATAAGAACAACCCGGGAAACTACAGACCAGTTAGTTTAACTTCTGTGCCAGGGAAGATAATGGAGCAGGTAATTAAGGAAGTCATCTGTAAACACCTGCAAGGTGGCAAAGTGATAGGGAACAGCCAGCATGGATTTGTAAAGAACAAATTGTGTCAAACCAATCTGATAACTTTCTTTGATAGGATAACGAGTCTTGTGGATAAGGGAGAAGTGGTGGATGCCTAGACTTTAGTAAGATGTTTGATACGGTCTCGCATGATATTCTTATCAATAAACTAGGCAAATACAACTTAGATGGGGCTACTATAAGGTGGGTGCATAACTGGTTGGATAACCATACTCAGAGAGTAGTTATTCATGGTTCACAATCCTGCTGGAAAGGTATAAAAAGTGGGGTTCCACAGGGATCTGTTTTGGGACCGGCTCTCTTCAATATCTTCATCAACGATTTAGATATTGGCATAGAAAGTACGCTTATTAAGTTTGCAGATGATACCAAGCTGGGAGGGGTTGCAACTAATCTGGAGGATAGGGTCATAATTCAAAATGATCTGGACAAATTGGAGAAATGGTCTGAGGTAAACAGGATGAAGTTTAATAAAGACAAATGCAAAGTGCTCCACTTAGGAAGGAACAATCAGTTTCATACATACAGAATGGGAAGTGACTGTCTAGGAAGGAGTACAGCAGAAAGGGATCTAGGGGTTATAGTGGACCACAAGCTCAATATGAGTCAGCAGTGTGATGTTGTTGCAAAAAAAAAGCAAACACGATTCCAGGATGCATTAACAGGTGTGTTGTGAGCAAGACACAAGAAGTCATTCTTCTGCTCTACTCTGCGCTAGTTAGGCCTCAGTTGGAGTATTGTGTCCAGTTTTGGACACCGCACTTCAAGAAGTATGTGGAGAAATTGGTGAGGGTCCAGACAAGAGCAACAAGAATGATTAAAGGTCTAGAGAGCATGACCTATGAAGGAAGGCTGAAAGAATTGGGTTTGTTTAGTTTAGAAAAGAGAAGACTGAGGGGGGACATGATAGCAGTTTTCAGGTATCTAAAAGGGTGCCATAAGGAGGAGGGAGAAAACCTGTTCATCTTGGCCTCTGAGGATAGAACAAGAAGCAATGGGCTTAAACTGCAGCAAGGGAGGTTTAGGATGGACATTAGGAAATGTTCCTAACTGTCAGGGTAGTCAAACACTGGAATAAATTGCCCAGGGAGATTGTGGAATCTCCATCTCTGGAGATATTTAAGAGTAGGTTTGATAAATGTCTATCAGGGATGGTCTAGACAGTATTTGGTCCTGCCATGAGGGCAGGGGACTGGACTTGATGACCTTTCGAGGTCCCTTCCAGTCCTAGTATTCTATGATTCTGTAAGTGACTTGCCACAAGAGGTCAGAATATGCTAGTGTCAGAGCTGAGTGGGTCTAATATTTAATTAATTTTCTTTCTTTTATATAGGAATTAGATATAGTGCTCCTGTCAACTAACTGCTAAGTTGCCTGCCAAAAAAGTAGAGTTTTCCTGTGCCTTAATATCCCCTGGATAGAGATGATGTGTGTGTGGGGAGGAAGGGTGGATGGGGTTGGTTGGTGCCCCCCCTCCTCTGCCATTTGGTGCTTCGCTTGTACTGAGCATGCTCAGTAACACTGCTGAAGCCTCTGTCCTCAGTCTGTTCCCCTCTTGCTCTCACTCTCTCCCCTTGCCCGTCCCCCCCACCATCCTGGCATGCACAGGTCCCTGAGACACAGCAAAATTGTAGCTGGGGGCAATGCCAGTTACAAGTTTTCTCGTTAAGCAAGTGCCAGATAACAAAGCTTTCACTGTATACCACTATGGAAAAGTAGGCCTAAAATATATAAATACACTGAGAGATTCTCAAGAAACATTTCTAGCATTCATATTATTTTTCAATTCAGCAAAGAGCTACTGGAGCTCTATAAGCTTTATTGTATGGATATGGCAACTTGTGTGATTTCTTGAAGATTTCATACAAAATCTAATTTAGATTAAAAGTGTTTTAGTGAGTGTGCTTTGCCTGTCTAAATAGAAATATTATAGTAGCCACTTAAAAGGTAATTGATAAATGCATAAAATTACTGCCTTTCAAACTGCAAATCAGTTAACAAAATCCAATGAAAGTTAAAACATTTTATTGCATTAAAGACATAAATGCATAAATTTACAGGGAATAGCAACGAGACATTTGGCAGTTTTCCATTGTATTTACTTAAAGGTGATAATGCCTTTAAAAAGCACTTGAAGCAGAATCTGCATTGAGCTCTACCAAACCTGTACACATTTATTAGCACAAGCTTTTAGGCTGTCTCTCCCCTGAAGCAAAGCTTTTTAATTTCTGGAAGTTAAAAACAAGACAGTAATAATACATCATTTAGAGACACCAAAGAGGGGTTGATGGGAGAGCTATGTTAACATGCCATTTTTGCACTACAGGAGTGGTTCTACAGCTGCTACTCCAGAAATTCTAGGCCTTTAGCTTTTATGTAATTAATTAAAACAGGCTGAAAAAACTTTAGGAATGTCCACAGTATTTTCACTGAAACGTTAATGAAAAACGGAAGTGTTAGTGCTTTTTGAAAAAAATCTCTATAATTTCTACACTAGTTGTAGGGTGACCGTATTTCCCCAAGTGAAAATGGCACCCTGCATGGGGCTGGCCTGATCTGCCTGGCATCACTGCTCCCCTCCCCACCTCAAACATTTCTCTGGGGCCCCCAGAAGGAAGCACACCTCACTTTTTTGGAAAAACTGGACATTTGTCCCATTTGCTCTTGACAACTGATGATCGGGAGCTCTTGACAACTGTGGTCAGGAGAAGGGTGGTACAGCACAACTGCAGTTGGCCCGAGCCTCCTCTGGGCAGATAGGAGGGGGCTTGGGCCTTCAGCCAGCTCAGGGCTCCTCCAGCTCAGGTAGGTGGGCTCTTAGGGTCCCTCTGGGAGTGAGGAAGCTCAGGACACGGGGGGCAGAGCTATGGGCTAGTCTCCTCCAATGGGAGCACCACCCATCTCCCCTGCAGACAAACTCTCAGTATTGCCAAAAAGGTCAGCATGTCTGGAACTGGGCTTAAACAGAGGGCTGTCCTGGCCAAAATGAGACATAGGCAGGGCTCGGCCAAGCGGCGGCGAGCCCCGCTTGCCAGCCGCACGGTTCAGCACACTGCGCATGCGCAGACTGTGCTGCGCACGCACTGATCGCGCTGCGTGGCTGTGCCAGCTTGTAATCTACTCACCACGGGTGAGTAGATTACACTAATTGTCGAGCCCTGGACATAGGTATTGTCATCTTAAGGCTAATGAACTAGGGGGCTATGTCTACACAGCAGCATTATTTCAGAATAACTGATGTTATTCCAAAATAACAAAGAGTGTGTCTACACAGCAAGCCATTATTTCGAAATAATGTTGAGATGGAGGACTTCTTACTCAGACTCCTGTAACTCTCATTTCACGAGGAGTAAGGGAAGTCAGAGGAACAGTGTTCTTCCTTCAACTCCCTGCTGCGTAGATAGAGCCAAAAGCCGAGTTAAGCTATTTCGACTTAAGCTATGCAACTGATGTAGCTCAAGTTGCAGAGTTTAATTCAGCTTTTGCCCTGCTGTGTAGACATGCCCTCGGGAACTTGGCACCTGTGAGGAGACAGTTGCCAGCATAAAATAGGCTGCCACAGTCTCTCTGAAGAGACAGGAAACCACAGCTGCACACCCTTCGTCCAGGGATTACCAGAGAACTCGCTCATAAGGGCAGAGTTGTCCTGTCCATTGTGAGTGAGTGGGCAGGGATGTGTGGAGGGAGGCAAACCCTGCTGCTGCTCACTAGGCCCCCCATAATCCCCAGGCTATGTTGCTGAGTCAAGGGGGGGAAGTGGGTGGATCAGGGGCGGGGAATGAGGCGGGAAGGGGGGTTGCCCTGGTCCTGCACCAGGGGCACTGAGTGGTGTTTACCTCAGGCCCTGCACCCCCCTTGGGATGGCCCTTTACCCCCCCCCCCTCCCCTTGGGACGGCTCTGCATAAGAGAAGCATATCTGGTTCTTAATTAATTAATTATACACCAGTAAATTCCCCGGGGCACAGTAAGAGATATACTTTGAGATGTTTTGGATGTAGCCTGCATTAGGAGGTAAATCCTTCTTATGGGATAGAAGAGGTTACAGAAACCAAAGAGGATGAGAAAGGCTCTTGGCTGATTTTGATTAGTAAAATCCAGGTTCTCTCAATCATGGGCATTCCAGACCCTGACAGATAAGCCTTGCACCCAACCACAGCTCCTCTGACCTGCCAGCACCAAATTCAGAAATTTTAAAATGTCCTCAAATGAAGGAGCCGAGCCTGGAAACGCATGCATGTATAATTTCACCTCTGTACAAAACCCCATTTGAGTTAGTCACGTGCATGAAGCCACACTTATTAGGGGGAGATCAGTTCAGAAATTCAGCCCAGATCCGCTCAATCTATTATAGCTCCTTTCACCACAGCATCTGAGCACGAATCAACTTCATTGAATAAAATGTTCGCAACACTCTTGCCTGAGAAGGAAGTACTGTTTTCCCTATTATTAGAGAAAGGGAACTAAGAAAGGGTGGGGTAGGTTTAATGACTAGCCCAAAGTGACACAGGAAGTCTGTGGTGAAACTAAGAAGTGAATCCAAATAGTATGAAACCCAGTCCAGGATGGCTTTCACCACAACCTCATCAATTCTCTAGGGAAATGCAGGAAGCCTTTCTATGAACGCAGAACAAGTTTCAAGTTGCTAAGCAAAAATGGAACATGCCACTGTTCAGTGCTTACTGCAGATGTTTCTCATAGTTCTAGTTCAGGGGCCGGCAAAATCAGGCCCTGGGGCTGGATCCAACCCACCATGCAGTTCTCTCAGGACTGCCCAGCTGATTAGCAGAGCATGTATACTTATAGCTGGGCAGCATGTGTTCAGCTGCCCTTCCTCCCACCTTGCTCAGTCCTACAGCTGAGCAGCTCGCAGATTCTCCTGCTAGCTATACAGAGGGGAATGGAGAAGGGAGTGCAGAAGTTAGGTGTCCCGCTGCCCATGTAGCCCCATTCCTGCACAGCAGGGAGAGGGAGACACATAGCGGAGCTGCTCCAGTCTGAAGCATGGATGGTAAGAGACTCAGAGCAGTGCCTGTCCAGTACACGCTTCCCCGCCCCAGAGCTTTCCCTGTCTTAAAGAGAGAGTGCATGACTTCTCTCAGAAACTTACTCAGCAGCAGCCAAAACACACACTTTGTATTATATACCCATTCTGTGCCATACTGTCTCTGTGCCACATACACACACTGCCACACGCTCTCCCATCTCTGTGTCACACACTCAGTGTCACAAAGTCTGTCTCTCCCAGTGTCTCTCACACTCACACGCACTTTCTGTAGGCCACAGCCCCACCCCTTCCACCTGAGGCCCTGACCCTTGCAGGGGCCCTGAAGCTGGCCTGTGACCACATAACAAAATTCATTAAGTGCCCCCCCTTGCAAAAATTATTGCCCACTCCTGCTCTAGTTGCATAAGGGCATTTTGCAGAACTAAGGATCTGACTGTGAAGGGTCCCATTGAACAACAAGCGGCCCCACTTGGAAAGAATTTCAGTAGAAAATAATGTTTAGCTACATCCATGTCCAATAAAGTATTTACAAACATAATTAGCTTTATGCTGGGAGCAGTGTGGTCAGAAGCACGATGGGATTTTTGATGGAGTGAGGACAATAGGACTGAGCCCCCAGCGTTTGATCTCAGAGTTGGGATTCATCTATGGAATTCCACTTTCATTTATTCTTATGTTTTCATTGATCCTTCTGGGCTCCCACCCTTTGTCAGTATGCTCTGTTTAGATGGTCAGTTCTTTGGGGTAGGACGTGTCTCTTCCTAGGTGTCTGAAGAGTGCCCAGCATCTGGGGCCCAGATCCAGAAGTAACGACAACACCAAACCCAATAATAATAATTCTGATTTGCCATCAAGAAGGGTATCAGCAGTGATCTTTCCTGAACTGCCTGACACATCTCTAGCACTTCCTAATAAGGGAACTCCTGTTGTACATTCCTTATAGGTACAGATGCTGACATCTTTTGAACTTCTATATGCAACAATTCTAATGACATCTTAGAAGAGAACTTCACTGTTAGCTGTATTCCCCCCTCCAAATTCAATAGCTACCCCTGCCCTGTAGATTTGATAAACAGCAGCCAGACAGTTGTACGCAAGCTAAAATGTTTGACTAAAATATAGAGGATAGAATTTAAGCACTTTTTTAGCCCAACATAAACTAGTTTTGTCCCCAAAGCAAATTCTTAGCTCTTTTCAGGATGCTAAGTTAAAGCCCAAGTGTTATAAATCCATCATAAATGTTAATCCATCATAAATGTTTTCTCACAGCTATATAGCTGACACCTCTAAATCACTGAGACCTAAAAGCATGCCCAAAGAAATGAGTGCTATCACAACACATCAGAGAAAGACATATTGCAAGTGTTTCTCTAATGTACCTGACTGCTGATGGGAATGATATTAGCTCACTTTCACGGAGGGAAGCTGTGTGTAAAAATGAGTTCATAATGAATAGATGTCTGACCATAAAGCAGTTGATTTAAATGTATCAATTAAAAATTAGCCTGATATCAATGAAGAGAGGTTTTGAAATACAGTTAACCTCAAAGAAGGGGGGAGTCTTCTTTAGGATCAAGCAAGTATCTTTGAGATCTAGATGATATATATCTAAATCATAAAACATTCTAATACCAGAAAATGTTATCTCATTCTGAAAACATTCAGCACTTCGGGGATCCGGTGTCAAAGCATCAAATGCCAACATTAAAAAAATCAAGATATTTGTGTCAAAGCAAAATTACAGAACATTAAAGAAAACTGCAACTGCATTAAACAGCTCAGTACATTTATATTTAAATGTACTGAAAGAAGATTTTGCTGCTTCAGTGTATCTGCTGAAGTCAGTTTTACCCATAAATGCCTATGCCTAAATAAGCTTAGTCTTTAAGATTATGCCCAAATAAACTTAATTTGTTAGTCTTTAAGGTGACACAGGACAGCTCGTTGGTTTTTGTGAATGCAACAGTACCTGGTATTTGCGATCAATATAGTCGTTACAGTGGGATCCCGAGTACGCTTTCATATTATGCTGTTCTCTTGTACAGTATTAGAAAAAGCTTTGTGGACAATGACAATCAAGCTACAAGAGATACAATTACTTAGCTATTCCGGGACAGCAATGTCAAACCAACAAAGTAGGCCATACGAGGCTCCATGGAAGCACATTGGTTATAACCAGAACCTAAAAGTGTGGTGCTCAACCAGTTAATACCATCCAGCCTGCAAATTCAATTCTCCTACATTCCATTTATCATTAACAAGCAACATATGTCTCTGTACATTAAGTACTTAGAAAGTAATGTTCTCACAACGCCCTTGGTTAATACTGACACAATTGTCAAAACACTGTACAGCAGGATAATGCATTTATGGTTGATAAGTAGCAGGATAGCATTTTTAGCATGGTTGTGAGAAAAAAACTGGCATTCTCCAGAATCTAGCATGTATACATGGTACAGGATGAAATGTACCCACTTCCTCAGATTTGACTTTTTTAAAAACCAAAGTAACTCAAAAGGAAACTATGCAAATCTCAGCCTAAACCTATGTAGACTTGGCTGGTCTCCTGGCTGACCCTGTCTTAATATTTCTGAAGTGCAAACCTTAGATCCCTGTATTTAGCGTGCTTCTCTGACCTTCCATGTATCCAGAGTAAAATATCAAGCTACATCTGCTACAGTGAGTCAGCAGGACTCACTGGACATCACTCTGCAGGCCTCCAACACTCACTGAAATTTAAATGAAATGAAATGTAATGTTGATAAATGTAAAGTAATGTACATTGGAAAAAAATAATCCCAGCTATACATACAATATGGTGGGGACTAATTTAGCCACAAGTACTCAAGAGAGATATCTTGGAGTCATTGTGGATAGTTCTCTGAAAACATCCACTCAATGTGCAGCGGCAGTCAAAAAAAACCAAACAAACAATACCCGGAATGTAAGGAATCATTAAAAAAGGGATAGAAACTAAAACAGAGAATATCTTATTGCCTCTATATAAAACCATGCTACAGATGTGGTCTCCTCATCTAAAAAAAGATATACTGGAATTGGAAAAGGTTCAGAAAAGGGCAACAAAAATGATGAGGGGTTTGGAACTGGTCCCATATGAAGAGAGATTAAAAAGACTGGGACTTTTCAGCTTAGAACAGAGGAGACTAAGGAGGGAATATGATAGAGGTCTATAAAATCATGACTGGTGTGGAGAAAGTGAATAAGGAAAAGTTATTTACTTGTTCCCATAATATAAGAATTAGGGGTCATCAAATGAAATTAATTGGAAGCAGTTTTAAAACAAACAAAAGAAAGTTTTTCTTCATGCAGTGCACAGCCAACCTATGGAACTCCTTACCAGAGGATGTTGTGAAGACCAGGACTTTAACAGGGTTCAAAGAAGAGCTAGATACATTCCTGGAGGTTAGGTCCAAAAATGGCTATTAGCCAAGATGGGAAGGAATGGTGTCCCTAGCCTCTGTTTGTCTGGAAATGGATGACAGGAGAAGGATCATAACATGAGTATCTGTTGTGTTCATTCCCTCTGGGATATCTGGCATTGGCCACTGTCAGCAGACAGGATACTGAGCTAGATGGACCTTTGGTATAACCTAGTATGGCCCATTCTTATATTCTTATGGAGTCAGCAGAAGAACCCAGAATTCAGCTACACTTGTGTTACAATAATTAATTCCTAAGACACTAGCTGATAGTATGATTTGGTATTGCAATGCAAACACAAATGTGCACCTATTGCACATTATAAGTCAGTATCCACAGCACCAAAAAGTTTAAAAGACATATTTTTGAGATAGCCAGATATGGTCTACATTTTGCATTATAATGCAGACAGATGTTCTGTAACTTCAGAGGAGTAGCCAAGTTAGTCTATAACTGGCAAAACTTTAAAAACAACGAATAGTCTTGCAGCACCTTAAAGACTAACAAAACATGTAGATGGTATCATGAACTTTTGTGGGCACAACCCACTTCTTCAGATGAATGGAATTATTAAAGGTCTGGTTTCAAAATAAAGAGCAGATTGGGGGCGGGAGGGAGAAGGAAAAAAAGGGAAAGAAATAGTCAATTGATTTCCACTTTGTTTTCAAATTCCCAGGCATGGCCCTGAACAAAAAAGCACGGGTAGTGTTTTGGTGTAGAAGAGTTAAGATTACTGCACTTCTTTTGCAGAACCTTGCATAGAAAATGTGCCATTTTGTGTGAATTTATACCTCATAATTGTGCCTAATTGTGATTTTTCACAGAAATTACCCCACCTATAACAGTGAAATCAAATTCAAGCTATTTTTTAACAAAGGCATGATTATGCACCATTGAAATCAATGGGATTTAGGTGCCTAGATAAGGTTACTTCTTGTGCTGTCAGTTGGAAAGCACAGGGGCCACAGAACATGTTCTGAGCCTCCATGATATTCAGTCCTGAGCCAAATCTGGCATATTATGGGGTAAAATGTCTGTGTGGGGATCTGGCTCTATCCAGCCATTGTGTTTCAGGTCTTCAAAGGCATCTCTTCTATCTTGCCCTCTGCAGTGGATTTTGCTTGGAGGCCAGCAGACTGAGTGGTCAAATTGCAACCAAACAGTCTTTCTGAGTTGTGAGGCAGTTCTTCTGTGCAGTGTGGAGGCCAAGCAGCCAAGCCTCCCTGGAGTTCTCTCAAATGTCTTGGTGAACATGGAAAGATAGGGAGACCCAAAGCATCCCTCTCTACTGGCACCTGCCTGGCTCAGTGCTCCAGGGCTGAGAGATGGTTTAGTTCCTTCTGGCTGCCACTCTAGGTCAGCCTTGCGGAGCTACTTCCTTCCTTACCTCTCCTTTTGCAAAGGGTTCAGCTCTTCACCTCCCTGTGGCTGGGCTTGATGTAGCTGCTCACTCTTTGCTGGGGCGGTAACTGCTGGCTGTTCCACCACTGCAGTGACCTGACTCTTCCTTTAACTTGGCCCTCTGGCCACAACACTTCCAAATCTCTCTCCCCTTCCGGGACAGTCAGTGAACAAGAGCAAGGGGAACTGACACAAACAAATGAAGTTAGCACAAGGAACAGGGCAATACCTCCCTCACAAGGTGATTTAGGGAGGGCCTTCAAGTAGTAATTGTCTGGGGGGCTCCTGAAGCCCTTTCCTCAGGAGCTGAGGGTTGATGGTCTGTTCTCTTCCCTGGTCTGCCTACCAGTCAACTGGTCATGCCCCCCCTTTAAAATCCTTCCCCAGCCCTGCATGCCTTGCAGGTGTGGCAGGGTGGGGCTGACTGAGCCCAGAGCCGCTCCTCGACTCTTTGTTGTCCAGTGTGGGGTTTGTGTATCCCACCTCACTCTTCCATTTGGGGCATGGCCCCAGCCTTCTGCTTAGAGTCTCCGTAGTTCAGGGCTTTGGCTGGAGGTAGAGGGTGCTTCCCAGCTCACTCTCAGAGTCCAATTGTCCCCCACTTATTCAAGGGATGGGAGGATCCCAGTTGAGTTTCACTCCAAGTCCCAGTCCTTCTTCTGTAGATTACTGTGTCTCAGCTTCTGCAACCAGTCTGCTTTCTGGTAGCCAGGCTCTTCTTCACACTCCTTCGACTGCACTACAAGAGTTTCCCTTTTAAACAAGTCCTCTGAAGGGGACATGCACAGCAGCTGCTGAGGAGTAGCGTCTTCCTGTCCCAACATTGTTCCACCATTTCTTTTACTTTAGTGTGGGGTCTGTAAACCTCACCACACCATCACTGGGGCAAAACAGAAGAGGATTCTCACAGGAAAGTTAGAAAACAACAAATGGTCTGGTAGCACTTTATAGACTAACAAAACATGTAGATGGTATCATGAGCTTTTGTGGGCACAGCCCACTTCTTCAGATGGGTGGGCTGTGCTCACAAAAGCTCATGATACCATCTGCGTGTCTTTTTAGTCTATAAAGTGCTACCGGACCATTTGTTGTTTTTTAAGTTTATCCTGTACAGACTAACACTGCTATCCCCTGAAGCTTCCACACAGAAAAGTTGGCAGGCATTTGGAGCAGTCTATAAGCACCTGCCTGGGGAACAAATATTTATAATGGACTTTTCAATTTAATATGTTCCAATGGCCTGAAGTTGAAGCTAGACAAATTCAGAGTGTAAATAAGATATACATTTTTAAAAGTGAGGGTAATAATCATTGGAACAATGTACGAAGGGTCATGGTGGATTCTCCACCACTGACTATTTTAAAGTCAAGATTGAATGCTTTAGTAAAAAGGTATGCTTTATGCATTAGTTTGGGAAGCTCAAGGACACACGTGTGATGAAATGGGGGATTTGTGGGAGGTTCCAAAGGGTTGCATGCAGAGGGCATGGGACTCAGTGTCCCTGGGTGTTACTGGTTTAGCCAGGTGAGGGAGAGGCAGTTTGTTGTCACAGGGACCAGCATGGAACTTGGGACCTCAGCCAATGGCCTGGAGGATGGAAAGCCTAAGTGACTAGAAGACCCAACTCAGATGGCACAGCCCGTTCTGGGCAGTGGGAGGACAATGGGCTGCAGGGTCCTGGTGACTGACTGGTTCCAGCCAGGGGGAAACAAAGGACTGATGAGAGAAGAGGGGCCCCAGGCAACCCTGTTAACCTTGACAGAAGACAAAGGACAGGGTTATCCTTTGCTGCTGGGGAGGGATATCGGGGGAGAAGGGGGTAAGCTGGAAGGAGGGGCTTTCTGGACTGCACAGAGAGAGCAGGCAGAGCCCACCTGGATGCAGGGAAGACTCAGATGTAGCATGCTGAGGGAGGCCAAGCCTACAGGCCCTGAGAGCTCCTATGTTCAGCAAACCCTCCTGTTTTATGCTGGCTGAGAGATGCTCCAGTCTAGAGAACAAGGTTGCATTATTCCCTCTGGGCGTAAACTCCCTAAGGCAGTGGTCTCCAGCCTACCAAGATCTACCATTGCCGCAGGGGGTCCCACAACAAGAGACAGGCATGCTGAAGGCTCCGAGAGGGGTGGTCCCAGGAGAAGGAGGGGCTTAATCCCCGAGAGAGAGTGGACGCTGAGAAGGGCTGTCACACTGAAGGGGATTCCCCACAGAGACGGTATGGCCCAAGAGTAAGCATGACCTGTGAGTCCATGTCAATGTGTTACACAGACGCTCAGACTAAATGATCACAATATTCCCTTGCGGCCTTAGAATCTATGAATCAAGGTCAGAATGCTGAGTGATAAAGCTTTTATCTACCCTTAGTGTTCTCCCTCTATTTACCAGTGTGTTCAGTGTGCTAAAGGCATTCTTAATGAGGCCTCCCATTACTGTCTACACTTGGTAGGTTTGTTCTTTCTTATTGCCACCCAGGGTATTGGCAACATTGATCTCACTGACAAGAAAGGTCATATGTTCAGTGCAATCTATTTCCATTCTGGTCAGCTTATTCATGCTGAAGTGGCTTCCTGGAGTGAACATTCCACCAGCCGTTAAATGTGCACCCAATTTTGGGGATCTCTGATAATAAGTCTGCTGCCGAGATAACCCATTCTGCCCACACACTTCTGGAGAATACATTGTCAATGAAATCCATAGAGCTGTAAAGAAATGAAAGTGAAATAAGTGACAGGAATCTGTGGGGTTCTGCAGAACTGATAAAAAGCACTGACCCTTTGTCTTTGTGGCTGCAGGAGCTGTTCATTATCATCTGGAAAACACAAGTAGAGTCAGTCCCATCTGATTATGAAAATACATTGTTTTACCACTTTGGAAACATAGAGGCAACAAGTGAAATGGTTGTAACAATCATAACATTACTCTTCTATTCATGCCAGAGAAAGATTTTGGTTCTGTCTTGTTGGCCTAGGCTGCTGTCATCTTAAGGAATAAGATTAAGGACATTGCATGTCTAAGCTGTATTTGACTCTGTTGACCGGGAATGTCTTATGCTGATCTAGAAACTCACAGGCTTCCTTGACAAACACTGTAGAATGTTGGGTCTTCTATACGACCACTCTTCAAGCTGGAGTGCTGTAAATGGGAAGAGAACTACCTTCTCCTGAACTAGGTCCAGCATTTGACAAGGATGCCTTGCCCCTGCAGAACTCCTCAATGCCATCTCACTAAGTAAATCCAGTTTAGGTTGATGTTTTGATTAAAAGAACCACAACCACATTGCTTTTCACCACTGACATAGCAGTAGTTACTGAATCCAGGGCCAAGCGAGTTGTGCCACTTAAAGACCTGAAAAACTCCGTAACAAAACAAAAACAAACAAACAAAATCAGCTGGAAAATTAATGGGGTGTGTGTGTGGCGGGGGGGGGGGGGGCAGGGGGTGTTTAAAACCAAAATTCTTCCAGTCAACCATTTGGAACATGCTTTGGGCTCTACCATCTTCATGGGTGACAACCCAATTAAAATTCTTTGTGATTTCACCTGCCTCAGCACTGTTCTTGTTAAAAAGGCACTTAAGAGTTTTTTGAAAATCCCATTGGGCACCAATCTGCATCTTGAGAAACGACTTTGAAAATCTGACCAAAAGCCACTTTTGAAAAATGGAGCATTTAAGTAGTATGCTGAATCTGTCCTCTTCCCAGATGTTACTAACTAATGTTCATCCACATTAATGGACTGTTGAAATGGTTGACTCCTCTTTCCATCTTCTGCTTCCCTTCCTCTCCTCTCTCTTTGCTGCTGTCCAATAAACAGCTCATTGAATGGTGGGGCTGTTGACATCAGAGGTAAATCGATTGTGACAGCGAGACACAATAGGCTGGGGAAAAGGAAGAGGGCAGCCTGCAGACAGAAATAAGATTGTCAAATTCCAGACATTGTTCCTGAACTGTGACTGCACATTGTCCCTTGTGGGTTTGATAGGATTGCAATGAAGAACTCCATGAATTCTTGTCTTGCCTCAACTAAATTTACACTCTTCTGTTGTAAACAAGCATGTTTTAAATAATAGCTAATTTGTTTAGATTTGTCTCATCTTGGATCCACCTACAAGCTGACTGCAGTAGGTCTTTTGGAATCAAAAGGATCCTTCTTTGAGAGATGCACATTGAAAAATGCTTGTGTCTCTGAAGTGCTGAAATACAGTGCACAGCAAGCAGTAAGAATTGAGCTCCTTTTTAATGGGAAGGTTTTGGAAAAACAAACACAAAACAATTCCTTGCACCTTAAGAAACAAGATTTGGGTAGATCAACTACTAGGACTTCTGCATTTCAGAGGACTGAACGCTGCCAGAACCATAATTCCAACATAATCAAGGTTCTGTCCACAACCTAAGGAAACAAAGATTCTGACATTTGTGTTAGATATTAATGCTCAGAACTACTGTGCCAGTAATTCTGCATGTTCAGAAAGAGGTGATGAAGTTACCCTCCTGGACCTGTACAAATGCAATGTAAGATTTTTTATTTTATTTTTTTTAGGACACGATCTGTCAACCGGTCTAGCAAATGTCAGTCTAGTAATAACGTACCCATCTGCTGAAACAAGCCTAAATAATGCAGCAGCCTATCCATAATTAATAGGCCTGCCGGTCAACAAGTTAAAAATTGTTACAGACAAAACCTGATATAAAAGAGAACACTCCATTCTGAATAGCTGCTGGGCTGAGAGTGACAATGATGACACTGTATGAAAACGGAAACAAAAGCAAGTTTCATGGAATAAATGTTAAGGGCCCAACTTACTTAGGGCTGCTCTGTCCCAAACATACAGCAAGCAGAACCAGTGAAATTTCCCACAAAGTAACTTATTACTCAGCATGAATAAGAGAGGCACAACCTTTTCCACTGAGTGTCTTAATAGGTTTCAGGACTCACACTGCATCTTCAAACCGGACAAAAAGAGGTCTCTTAACAAGACATCCAGAGCTAGGTTTTAAGCTTTGGCACCTAATCGTACCAGCTCCCTATAATCTGTCCCAAAACCATTTTTTTAAAACTCCCCAAGTTGCAAACAAAGAGTCCAATCCTTCTGTGGTGTCTCAGTGAGTGATTCCATAGACTTCAATGAGACTGTGTGTTTCACTAATGGCAGGAATCAAATGAAGGGTCACACATTCTACCCCCCTTCCCTTTATATATGCACACAATTCCTATTGCTCTCAGTGGGGATTATACACCTATACCTAACAGCAGAAGTGAGCACACAGGAGCCTCAGGGACTTAGGCATCCAATTCTCCCTGGTTTTTCAATGGGAGTCTGGACACTCAAGTTCCTTTGGCACATTTGAAAATCCCAGCCTAAATGCCTACAAAGTGTCAACTGCTAGGTTTGGTACAAGTTCATGATAAAAGCACCTGAGATCACTTGCTGCCTTGGCCTTGACAGAACTTTAGTCTCCAATGTAAACTACAATACTTTAAAAATTAATGGAAAAATGAAGTTTATTGTGCAAACCACTAAGCAAAAAAGAGGCAAAAAACCAAAACCAAAAACAGCCACCTACCCACCCTTTGGATATGTGATAGCACAGAATATAACAATGAGGTTTGCTCCTTTGTAAGCTAGATCTCCAAAATCATAACATTTCCGTGGTCCTACTACATTTAGAACTCTCTCCTGAAGTCAGATCTGCCAGGGCCTTGTAAAATCCAAACCAATCCTAGCTGATTATGTGGTCTTCACCATCTGCAGCTATGACAGTATGTGTTGATCTGTACATATAACAGCCTCCAATAGGAATGTGTGTCAATAATAATGTTACAGATTATTTTCTGTATAAAATAAAACTTAAATATGATTTGGCATCTGCCCAGACTATGGTACCAATGCAGATTATCCTCCTGAAGCAAATATACTATATCTGTCAAACTTGTCTCAACAGTAGTAACCCAGATACACAATGGAAAGAAACATTTGCTTCCAGTCAGCTTTCTTTAAAAGGTCTTGTATATTTGATGGTAAACACTGTGGTTATTTCTGCAGAAAACCCCAGCTGATTTGCAGCGAGAGCAGTCATAAAGAGAAACAGAAAGTAGGAAAGGGAGTCACACACCAAGCAGGGAATTCTAGCACAACAGTCCCTTTAAAAGGGGATCACACATACACAAAAATCCCCATATTAATGTTTACAGTAAATCTGCTTTGAAAGTTGTCTTCAATTAAGTACTGATACCTCAATGAAAGGGATTGGTTTTTAGAAAAAAGCTTTATTGAATGTGAAGCGGTCTGTTCCTCAGTGTATTTTTTAACTAAAGGCGCCGATTCTGCCCTTATTTACACTGGTGTAAAGCAGGACTAGCTCTGTTGGACTCAGCTGAGGGGTACCAATGTAAAAATGAGAACCCAAGCAAACCAACTTAATTTGCACAATCTATTGCTGAACTGATCTGCATTCATAAGTGTAGAACTGGACATTTGTCACTTGTCAAATGTGTCATACAGTTGGCTGTCTGAATCTTATACATATATACTGCCTCTGTCTTTAAGTACAACAATTAGTCCTGTGCCTCTTTAGAGGCTAACAAAAATATATATAATATCCTGAGCTTCCGTGGGCAAAACCCAATTCAACAGATGAGCTGGAAACTGTGTCTTTAAGTAGCATTTGCACATACACCTAAGCGACTTAGTCTTCCCAAGTCCTATTTTCAAAAGTGCCTTGAAAATGTAGGAGCATAACTCAGAGGGATTTAGATTCCTAAGAACTTAAGGCACTTTTGAAAATGGGACTTAACGCTCTTTTGAAAATGTTACCTTTTCTCCTGGGCTCAATCCTGCAGTCAGCACACAAGTTCAAGCATGCTTTGTACAAGTGTTTTTATTTTGTAGAGGGATTCAAGCATGGTGATGGGGTAGGCAGATGGAAGGGTAGACTGTTGAATAGATTTCAGTGGGGACATGTCTATGCTAAGGACCCATGCATCAGTGCAGTTAAACCGATTTTAATAACTAATGTAGCTATTAAGACAATTTCTTCCAGTAACTTACACAACTACAGAGTGCACATTTCCATAATGAAGGTAGCTGACAGAAGAATAGGAATTTAATATCCAGTCTTGCGCGCACTGAAATCAGTAGCAAAACCCCATTGATTTCAGTGAGGCAAGAGAAACCATTTAGTGACTGTGCTGGGAGCTACACAAATAAACAAATGCTTAGTGAGAGCTGGAGGCTGTGATTTTCAAAGCCTGAGGGGATTAATCACCTCCCATTGAAAGAGAATGCTTACCTCCCTAGGGTCCCTTGAAAAATCCCAGTCTTGTTTACCTGAGATATGGATACATTTCCTGCATTTTTCACCATCAGCAAAATAACAAAAGCTATTTTTTAAAAAAAATCTTTGCAAATCCAGCCCAGTTCTGCAGATCACTTCCCAGAATAAAAACAGCAATCCTATGCTCAAAAGTAATGGCTCATCCCCCCACAGTAATTTTTATACTGATTCTATGTTAAGGCCTCAGACTTTGGACTTTTAAAATTTTGTTTCCCTTTCCCCTCTTCCTCTTTTCGAACCATCCCCTCTCTTGCTGGATTTTCTTCCCACAAGGCAAAATGCCTTGTTGATAATTGAGACTAAAGTGCTGCACTGTCAGAGGTATTGAACTTCCATAGCAGAATTTGAGGGAAATTAATTCACTATAGTACATTTTATATGTGCAGTCACTTGATCCCGATTCCTTTGTTACAATCCCATATGTTAGAAGGGATTATTCCTCCCTATTCATGCTTCACAGTCTTTTCATGGATTTAGGGCATAGCTCTTAAAAATGCATAAGGGTGATAGGCATCACATGATTTTACTATGGATATTTTATGAGCAAGTCTGGGTGCATGCTGTGTGCTTTAAACAAAAGATTGGACAATTCACTACCTTGCTAGGATGCATATTAGCATATAACATATGCAAAGTTTATGAGAGATCTTAGCTGTGCATAGAAAAAGAAGGGCATGAGAAAGACTCCATGTTCTAGCACATAGGTCAACAAAGAGCACATACAGTCATTGCTATTAAAGAACTGGAATCCATCACCTCACAGAAAACAGAGCTGGAAAGAACAACAGATTTAGGAAGTCATGTCTTTCCCCAGTTGTTTTTCATTTTGGGGGTTGTATGGCAACATATTGACTTAAATGGTTATATTGCTGTGGTTATGCTGTTGCAGCTAGGGCTTCTTTCATGATCAATTTGCTCTTATATGATTTGACACTGCCTGCAACCTGAGCCGGAGACCTTTTGGATATCAAGAAGCACGGGTGGTTATAGATCTGTCAAATATTATTGATATGTGGCATTAATCTTTCCATAGGGACTCCACACCAAGGAAAACCTCAGCTGGGGATTTTTGGTCTCTGACTGGGGCAGGACTGATAATCTGCTCCAGTATTTTCCTTCACAAAGGCAGGAAACTGAACTATTACCATTGAATAGTAATAAATAGTAGAGTAAGGGTCGAACCAGACTTTGGATTCCATTGGGTCCCCAGCATTTCCATTGTGCACCACAATATCAGTCTGAATTTCTTAAAAGCAATGGGCTATATCCTGTACACACTTCCCACTTGCTGTAGTGCTTCGCGCAAGGTATAATCTTATTTACTACAGTGGGAGCCAGCACTGTAACTGTTTATAATTCTGAGCCCTTCATCTGTTCTTTGAAAATGATGGCATGGGGCTGAATATGGATGAAGTCCTGATCATCCATCTCTTAAACTCAAAACTTTCCACTCTACATTTGTCTCCCCCACCCAGTCCTGAACCACAATGAAACCCATTTTTGTTTATTACTGCTACAAAACATTAATGGTATTTTATTCTTTTTAGTGTCTTCCATCTGGGGAGCTTAACGACATTCACAAAGGATAGGTATGAATAACAGAACTCTAAATGCTAGCTATACTCGCACCTGGCATTGATACTTTTCAGGCAAGATTTGTCTAAGACAAACCAGAATCTTACTTATTCTCTAAGAAATCATAGAAATGGCCCCTAAAAAGTCAAAGTCTTAGATCTAATCTCATGGTTTATGGTCAATACCGATCACCATAGTAGTCAGGAAGGAATTATTTTCTCAACACATATTATTTATGGGACTGTTTGGTCTCCTCTGTGCCATCAGGTACCATATACTGCCAGAGGCAAATACCACATTTAATGGATCAGTGGCCTTATGTGGCAATAACAAACAATATTTCTCACAGATATAGTACCTTCTCTTCAAGCACAAATATTACCTTATCATACTACCTGAGGTGGCAAATACTAGAGTCCTATTTATGGGAAAGTGGTCACTGAAGATGCTTCATAGTACAGCACAATAAATATCTTTATGATATGGTGGTTGCTATAGGAACTTCATTTTCTACTGAACTGTAGAATAAATAGGCTAATTAATTCTCTACATCACCTCACATCCCACACAACCCTGGATACACCTTCCCAAAGTTGCTGGTAATAATAAATAAAATAATACTTGCAACTATATAGCATTTTCATCTTCACACCCTGCTACAAATATCAAACCAAATATAACTGATGATACCTCCCTGAGGTAGATAAGTTAGTAGCATTACCCCCATTCTGCAGGTGAAGTGAAACACTGAGTAGTTAAATAACCTCTATAAGCCCTTAGAGGTATTGTCTGAAAACTACAGTATTCTGAACTTGTGACCTTTTTCACTAATCTCATGCTTGATGGTGATTTTCCTCAATAGCCCCTCTCTATAAATCTGGAGATGTGCAGCTTTCTTTTAGAAAAGGCCGGCTTCTAGTTCCCCAGGGTGGTGGAGTGACATTTGAAAACATGGGAGGGCAGCCTAAAGGTTCAAAGACTGAAGGCCAAGGAAAACATGTCCTATTTATTACTGGCTAAAAGAATCATGTGTGCACCCCTTCTCTCTCCATCTCCCCAGAATAATACTGGTACAGGGGAAATCCAGTCTCTAGTTAGAGCCAGCCAGACCAGCTATGTGACCCCTCACAGAGGCCCTGGCCATTCCAAGGCTGGAGGAGAAAAAGGAGCAGGAAGTGATGTGGCCTCTGGCCCAGGAGATTCTTGTTTGACACAATCCCTAGGACCATCCCCGCCTGTGCTGAGGGTCAAACCAGCCCCCATCCCAGAATTAGGAACATTTTTAGCCCCCCTGTGAGCCCAAGTCTATTGACCTGAGTGCTGAGACGAGGTGCTGCAGGTTCTTTATTTCAGTGTAGACATACCATTACAGCCTGAGGAAAGCTGCCCATCAGAAGTATTTCTCTAAAGGTCCCTACCTATAATATGCAAGTACCATTTCTCTGTTTTGCTAGGGGTTCCCCCCACCCCATTTCAACATCATTGCCGTTCCCAAACCCACACAGATGCTGTACGTTAGTCCTGAGATCAGGAATGTAGGAGTCTGAACTCCTCCACAGACCATATGGCTTGCTCGTTTGTTTTTGGTTTTAGTGCCTAGCGATTCGATCACTGTTGTTGCTCTTTGAAACACTGGTAGTTCTGTGAACATATCAAAACTTCCCTAACAACTCATGGAAAAGACAATCGAAGAGTGTTCATTCTCAGGTGATATTTGAAAACAGATATTCAGATATTTTTTCAGGAAGGACAATTCAAACCAGGAGTTAAACAGTTAAAATGTGAAGTTCCTTGGAGTCTGAACTCTTTAGATGCTGCTATATAACACTCTTTCTCAGTGCCTGCAATGTATCATAGGCAGAGAAGCAGACAGACTACAGTTCAGAAGCCTCCTGTAACTTCTATTGCATTTTGGCTAGTTTCCAGCTTTGTTGCATGACAAAAAGCAGGTTTATTCTCCTACTCTCATCCGCCCCAGAAGTGTCTTTTAGAACACTGTGAATGTGCTCAGAATTACTGCAAGCGTTATCAACCAGGGCTCATTTGGTTTTCTCATCCTTAGTAAGGAATAACTATAAGCTGATTTTATCCACACAAAACAGTTTGCACAAAGTACATTTATTCTAAAAAATAAAGTAACAAAAAGGGCAAAAAGCCCCATGGAGACATTTTATAAACATGACCACAAAAGATTTGCCTTCTTGTTTCACTTCTGAGATGGACATTTTCAGGTTGGAGGCAGTGTTGCCAGCTCTGTAATATTTGTCGTTCCTTTAAAAAAGACACAACTCCTGTAGGCTAGCGATTATGTGAGAACCTCCGCTTTCATTAACAACCGCCATAAAATTAAGATTCTAGACTGTGGCTATGTCTAGACTGCAGCTATGTCTAGACTGCAGGCTCCTTTTGGAAGAAGCTTTTCTGGAAGAGATCTTCCGAAAAAACTTCTTCCAAAAGAGAGCATCCACACTGCCCAAGCACATTGAAAAAGCGTTCGAAAGAGAGCGTCCACAGTGAATGGACGCTATCTAGCATTTAAGCTGTGATTACTATGGACAGAGTGGCCACCAGGCACCTGTGCTTTTTCCTCTTTCCTCTTCTTCTGAAAGAACTCTCTCTTTGGAGCCTCTTCCCCAATCACACACACCTTTTTCCGAAGGCTTCTTCCTTGGAGAAAGAGGTTTACCAATGTTGGAAAAAACTCTGTGCTTTTGATTTTTTTTCTAAAGAACACGATTGCAGTGTAGACGTAAGTGAAGTTTTTTCGGAAAAACGGCTGTTTTTCTGAAAAAACTATGCAGTGTAGACATACCCTGTGTGGTAGTGACAAAGCATAAAAACATGACCCCACTGCACCCTAAAGGATTTGCAACCAGAAGGAATACTCAACATTTTTAAAAAGTCTAATTTTTAAACCGAATCATGATTTTGGGAGCCCAAATTATGATTTTTGAACAGTTGGGATCGGCAACTGTGATGACCAGTGTTATTTCTGTTTCAAAAACACCTTCAACACACTACACACACACACACACACACACACTTTTCCCTGCTCTTTTATCTCCTGAAAGCTTTGTCTCTTCAATCTCTTGCTATCAGCTCCTTGACTGGAGAAGAAATAGCGTAAAGATGCCATTTACTTCTTTGGCAGACTTGTGCATATTTAGTCCTATCTACTGGAGCTAGTTCGAAACCAGAATTTTTGTTCTGCAGGAAAATTCAATATTCTGACATTCATTTTCATTCCAAATCAGAATGCAGAACCTAAATGGGCTGCATACGAAAAATCCACTTTTTCTTTACTTGAAACTATCAGAATGTTTCAGGGCTGAAACATAATATACTAGAGAGGCAGTGTCCCAGAGCTGGTCCTTGGAGTCTGTTGCCAAGGCTACCTGCGGCTCATTCCCTTTCATGAGGCCTGTCAACCTAGGTCTATGGGGGATATTTAATAACTACCTATGGAGCAGACAGGCAGGCAGACAGTTAAGGAAGGACCACCTAGTAAAAGGCTTAAGAGAACTCGGTTGAAAGAAATCTCCTGAGAACAGAAGCTCCAGAGGAGAGAAACTCCTAGGAAGCCTGAATTTGGTGAAAGCTCTCCAGACAGGGAGCTCAGAGAGACCCTGAGAAAACAGGGGGAAGACAGCAGAGCTTTCCAGGAAGCAGACAGACCTGAGGCCATAGCAGAAGAGAAACTTTTGTTTGGCCATTTAAATTTTATCTGGGCTCTTTAACAAGAGCCGTTGAACCACTGTAGGAGCACTCATTTCACAAGGCTTTATTAAAGGGAGACACAGTGCTGTGGAGGGTCTGGCTTCTCTTTGAGGATGCTATTCAATGAAGTAAGAATGAGGCTATTTAAGAGATGGAAACTGAGGCAGGCCACAGCAGAGACACATTTTGATATAAGGGAGTGCTCAAGAGGCAACTGTTCCTTCTATACTCATCCACTTCATTACAGCTGAAGACAGATCATTACCCAAAGCAGGGGGTCCTTGCATTTTAAGCACCCTGCATGTTACCTCCAACTCCCATGCCAGGGGCCATGTGCTGCCCTTCCCCTTCTATTCCCCAATCTCCTCTTTCCCCTCTCCCATTCTGCTTTTCCTGTGTCAGGAGCTCTATATCTTCCCATTCTCCCAACTTTCCCCATGTCAGGAGTTCTGTGTACCCTCCCACATCCCCTCTCCCACATCACTTTCTCATCTGTCTTTCTGTAGGAGAAGAGTGATTCAGAGTGTCAACATTTAAACTCAAAGAGGATGAAAACAACAAGTAGTCATGTGGCACCTTAGAAACTAACAAAAATATATAGAATCATGAGCTTTTGTGGGTAAAACCCACTTCATCAGATGAATTGGAGTGGAAATAACAGAAAATTATAAAACAACAGAACCAGTCAATGCTAAGACCCATGTTAATGAGGTTAATTCAGTGGGCTGGATATGGCCCATTCAAAGTTTTTGATGTGAAAATGAGCATATTAGAGGCAGGAGAAATTGGCTTTGTAATGCACCAACCAGTTAATGTCTTTCTTTATTCAGGCCCAGGGTAACAGTGTCAAATCTGAAGATGAATTCTTGTTCTGCAGACTCTCTCTGTAATTGGTTAGTGAAATTCCTTTGTAGAAGAATAGCTACTTTTAAATCCATGATTGAGTGTCCAGGAAGGTTAAAATGTTCCCCTACAGGTTTGTGTATGTTATTTCTGATTTATGATTTGTGTCCATTTATCCCTTTGTCATAGAGACTGTCCAGTTTGGCCAATATACATGGCAGAGGGGTATTGCTGGCATTTCATGGAATATATCACATTAGAGGTTGTGCAACAGTATGAGTCCTGGATATTGTAGCTTATGTGGTTAGGTCCACGCCACAACATAAAGGGTTCATACAACTGTACATCCTCTAATGTGATACATGTGTTGTAGCTTAGGTCAACTTATCACAGTGTTTTCACTATGCAGGGTCAACGGGAGATGCTCTCCCACAAATTTCTCTTACTCTTCTCAGGGATCTAGAGTACCAGAGTGAACCAGAGAGTGCCAATTTAGTGGGTCTTCTCTAGACTCACTCAATCAACACTACGGCATTGATCACAACAGTGCTGATCTACCAGTAAATGCAGACAAGGCCACACTGACAGTTCCAGTTCGGTTGGTGCAAGTGCTCCAGGTGAGAACGTGCACCACCAATACAAGGAGCAACGTGTAGACACATGCAAATGATATAATGAATGTGGCAGCTATATACCATCGTAAGTTAGGCCAACTAAATTATATAGCATACACATGATTTTTGAGGGTCTGCTTTAGGAGATTTTAATACGTTTTTTGCCTGTTGTCTGCAGCTGCTGTCCTGGCTCACGCATCATCAACGGAAAAATTCTGATCACAGAAATCTGCCCTCAGTCACATCTCTGCAACGGATTGGAACAATTGCCATTGATTCTTATTTGGACATTGTCATTTATTCTCACTTCAGCCTACCTCTCAATGACATGTATTTTCACTGAGTCACAGTTTGATTTGGGGTGAGGAATAGAATGTGTTCTGCTAGAAATCTGCAGTTCTGTACCAATGAGAGGCAAAAGCCACAATCTCATTTTTTCCAGAACTCAATGTGCAAAACAAATACCACGTTAAATGACTTTATTCATAACACCTACATGTTTTGCTTTTGTTACTTTTACAATTCTCAGGCTCGGTCATACGTCACTTTTTTAAATGGAGGTGACATCAGGTGAGAGAGTGAGCTACTCAGTGGCTTTAAAGAAGGGTTTGAGATGGAAAGGCAACTGTGAACTAGCACCATCCCTGTGACTCAGTGACTTCATTCTAAACTTGTTCAGTCCTCAAGTCAAGGGTATTTTTTCGGATGGTTAACCCTGCAAATTCACCTTGCCATCTGAAAGCCAAGTTGTGTTTCTGGCTTATCCATCAGTCAGCAGGAAAGGATTCTGCAGACTTCGTTTTCCTCTGAGGACAACAGCATCGATCACCTTTAAATTATGCCATCTAACAGAGTTGGGGAACCTGTGGCCACCAGTTTGACTGGATCTGGCCCCTGAGGCTTGGGGCTCCCCCCCAGAACTGGGGAGCCTACACTGGTGTTCCAGCTCCCCCACAGGGCTGGGGCACACAAAGTCTGTTAGCCTGGGCCACACTAGGCTCTGGTGTGCAAGGGGAATGTGGGGAGTGTCTTTCTGTTTCTCAGTCAGGGAGCATGCAAATTCCTTCACTAGTGACAGTGCTTATGCAATCCACTGACCAGTGTACATTAGGGGGTACCTTTCCGAGCACATAGATCTGTTTCAGTCCCAGCTTGCAGTCCAGTTTAAAGTTGATGGAATGTATATGTTTCAGGAAGACAATCTTGTCCCAGAGATCTCTTGAAATGTCATTATTGTACCTTTGTTTATTTCTTTTATTTTATTTAAATATTTTTACCCCGCCTTTCTATTTAAAATAATCAAGGCAGCTTACAAGAACAAACAAAAAAAATAGAAATATATATAAAAATTTAAAATATGAGAATTTAAAATATGAGACCTCAGAGGGACATAACCAGCTAAAAACATATATAGAGGAGGAACACACACATACAGACTCAAATATTAATAAAAGCACGAGTAAAAAGGGTGGCTTTAGCCTGATGCCGAAACAACGCTAGCGTTGGCGCCATGCGAATGTCCCGAGGAAGAGAATTCTACAGCCTGGGAGCAAAAGCTGAGAATGCCCTGTTCTGCGTAGATGTTAATCTTATCTCCAGAAGTGGGAGAACACGAAGCAAAGCCTCCCCAGCTGACCTCAATCCCCGGGCAGGTTCATATGGGAGAAGACGGTCCTTCAGATACCCTGGACCCAACTCATTTAAGGCTTTATAGGTCATAACTAAAACCTTAAATTGTACCCGGAAACATACCGGAAGCCAGTGCAGCTGCCGAAGCACTGGCATAATGTGCTCCGTATAACTAGTGTTAGTTAAAATTCGAGCAGCCACATTCTGGACCAGTTGAAGTTTCTGAAGGCTCTTTAGAGGCAGCCCTACATAAAATGCATTACAGTAATCCTGGCGGGATGTAACAAGAGCAAGGATCACTGTGGCCAAGTCATGTTTGTTCAGTAAGGGTCTCAGCTGGTAGATCAAACGAAGTTGCCCAAAGGCACTCCTGGCCACCGAAGAAATCTGATTTTCAAATGTTAAAAAAGGGTCCAGGAGGACTCCCAAGCTGTGTACCTGTTCTTTCAGGGGGAGAGTAACCCCGTCTAGAACAGGTGCCATGCCACATTCACGAACAGATGGCCTCCTGATCCACAGGACCTCAGTCTTATCTGGGTTCAACTTCAGCTTATTTGACTTCATCCAAACCATCACTGCCTCCAGACACTGATTTAGATCAGTCACTGCCACACCTGGTTCTAATGTCACAGGGAAATAGAGTTGGGTGTCATCTGCATATTGATGGCACCATCCTCCAAAACTCCTTATGACCTCTCCCAGTGGCTTCATGTAGATATTAAATAGCATAAGGATAAGATGGAACCTTGTGGGACCCCATAGCACAATCGCCACGGGGTCGAATAGCAGCCCCCTAGCTCCACCTTCTGAAAGCGTCCTGACAGGTAGGACCGGAACTATTGCAAAACAGTGCCTCCAATACCCAACTCCGCCAGGCGTCCCAGAAGGATATCATGGTCAATGGTATCAAAAGTCGCTGAGAGGTCTAGGAGAATCAACAGCAATGCACTCCCCTTGTCTATCTCCTGGCGTAAATTGTCTACCAGGGTGACCAAGGCTGTTTCAGTTCCAAAATCAGGCCTAAAGCCGGACTGAAATGGATCTAAGTAGTCTGTTTCTTCCAAGAAAGCTTGGAGTTGCAGCGCCACCGCCCGCTCGAGTACCTTGCCCAAGAAGGGAATACTGGCAATTGGGTGATAGTTATTTAAGTCATGTGGGTCCAGGGAGGTCTTCTTGAGTATTGGTTTTATCACTGCCTCTTTCAAGGCAGCAGGAACCATACCATATCTAAAAGACGCATTCATAATCCCCTGGACCCAGCCAGTTATCTCTTCCAGCTAGATTTAATAAGCCATGAAGGGCAGGGGTCAAGTGAGCACGTGGTCAGTCTCACTCCTCCAAGCACCTTGTCCACATTCTCAGTCTGCAATAGCTGAAACTGATCCAGAGAAAAAAAGACTGGGTGGCGCACTCAACACATTCTGTGCCCCACTTACATAGCAACCAGAGTCTAAATCCAACCGGATGTTGGTATCTTATTTGCAAAATGCTTTGCAAACAGATTGCAGCGGGGGGCCAAAGGCTCCTCTATTTCGTCATGACTGCCAGACTGCAACAGGTCCCGCACTACTTGAAACAATTCCGCTAGACGGCATTGTGCGGACGCGATACGAGTGGAGAAGTAGCTTTTCTTCACTGTCAGCATCGCCACAGAGTAAGCTCACAGTTCAGCTCTAACCCGCAGTCCATCAGACTCAGCTCTAGTTCTCCTCCAGCGGCGTTCTTGCCGTCGCACAGACTGTTTTGCTGCCATCCGCTCCCCAGAAAACCAGGGAGCAAACTTGGCTTGACTGGTCCGAAGAGGGTGCTTAGGAGCAATCATATCAACTTCCTGGGCTACCTCAGTGTTCCATGTATCAACTAGGGTATCTACAGGACCATTTGCCATAATGGCTGAACAATCCCTCAGGGACCTCAGAAAACCCTCCGGATCCATCAGCCTCCGAGGGTGGATCATCTTAATTGGTCCTCCACCTCTGTGGAGGGGAAGGTCAGCAGATAGTCTAAACTTGACCAGGTAGTGATCAGTCCATGACAAAGGGAGTGTAGCCACATCCCTCATCCCAAGAACTCTATCACCCTTAGTCCAAAAAACCAAATCGAGTGTATGACCTGCAACATGTGTTGGGTCAGTTATTTCTTGGGATAATCCTTGTTGAAATTGTTCAGCTGCGGAATATAGATCTTCATCACTTTGAACTCCCAAAGGAATCCAAAAGGGTACAAATTTGTTGCAGTGACCCAAATGGACATGTAAGATCAGATTTGATGGAATCAACAATAACCAAAAAAACCATTGACTCAAAAGTGCCTTTCTGCATCAGATTGAGATGTTAGGGTGTGATTGATGGAAAACTCAGATGAAATGTCAATATCCTATGCTACTGATTTGGACACAGAAAGGATTGTGTTCCATTGATCACAAATCTTTTGAATATCTTTAAGAAGTCATTCAATCTTATCCTACTCAACAGCTAATGTAGCATTGTGTGCTTCAATTACAAGATTAATTTCGTAGATAATTTTTAGCAGCTTCATCCACATGGACAACATTAAAATGCATTCAAATTCGGATGTATACTGCTGAACTGACTTAAGTTTAGCACAAGCCTGTGCAGTGAGAGTAAGAGATTCAAGCTCACTTAAAGCTTTGCTCACAGAGTCCAAATGCTGTGCAACTGGTTTAATGCCATCGATTCATAATGACCATCTCGTTTTTGACATGCCATAGGGAAACAGGCAGATGCTGCTTCAGAATTTCCCACTTTCAAGGACTGCTACTGAAGAGGTTGTACACTTGCTGGATTGTTCCAAAGTATATGATTGCTTCCTTGCATGATTCAGCACAATCAACATCGACAAGATGTAGTGTATGGTTGCCCCAACTGGAAAAAAATACAGTTTGGATTTTGTTTAAGGACTTCTTGTACTCTGTTGTACTTCCCAGCCATATTGGATCCATTGTCATAGGCTTAGCCAAAGCAGACTTGAAAATTTAATTTGTAGCCTTCCAGAATCTCTAATACATGAGCAGCAATTTCTTTTCCATTTTTTTTGTAAAATTATCAAACAAAATTAATCATTCTTCAGTTGAAACCTTTGAACTTCCTGCAACTTTAACATATTGAACAACCAAGGTTGTCTGTTCTTTATGGGAACAGTCTGGAGTTGCATCAATAATAATTGAAAAGTACTTTGCATGTCGAATCTCTTCAAGAATTGTTGTTTGCACAAATGTCCCACACAGCTCAATAAACTCGTTTTGTATTCTGGTAGACAGATAATGGACTTGCATTCATTTTCTGCTCTCTTGTGATTCATGAACACTCTTAAAATGGCCTGATAAAAGTGGGTCATACTTGCTAAGAAGCTCAAGTATACCAAAAAGTTTCCATTTGTAGGGTCACCGATATGTTGACTGGACTTGTATAACCCATAGCCTTTAGTGAATTAATTTACTGTGTGTTACTGTGTTTTAAAAGAACCCCTTTATAAAAATGAAGTGAAGATTTGAATGTGGTGCAAGTAAGAGATGGCAAGAGCAACAGACTGAAGCAGCAGTTAAGAGTTTTAAGCCAATAACATCATTTCCTGTAGAAAAGACACTTTATCCATTAGATGGTGACCATACTGACAGTGACACTTCTAGTTCTGATTACGAAAACCTTGTGCCCACAAATGACCTTTCAATGCCACTGCCTCAAAATGAGGAGGTCATTAATCAAAACACAGAAATGCCAACAGTAGCGATAGATGCAGAATCTACTCTCGATTTAGAGACTCTATAGGCAGATACCGAGGACCTTGGAGATGCTGCGCAGCAAGAGCAAGAACTTATGACTAGCAAAGGACACAGTGTAACAACAGTGGCATCAGAACCTGATATTGGACTTCTTGATAAGAACAATGTTGCTCAAATGCAGTCATTTCTCAAAGTTAGTTGTTTTCAGATTCAAAGTAATATACCAAAAGATGCTGAAAATCATGCTTTTCCCACTCATTTGCTGACAAAAACTCTTCCTCATGGAGAGATCTACACAAGAGACTGGCTCTGCTGGAGCATGGAGAAGCAGGCTCTGTACTGTGTATCCTGTTTCATTTTTAACAGTAATACTTCAAATGCATCAGTACTGTCTGATCCATCATGTTGGAGCATCAGTAGAGGTTGGAGAAAGTTGAAAGACTCAAGAATTCACCAACAGATAAGGAATCCTTTTTGATGCTACTGTCATACTAGTTATCTACACGAGACTATCCTAACTAAAGCATCAGAGGGGTAGCCGAGCGGCACACTCACGGGCACCCGCATGGCCCCACAATATGCCAGCGTCTTTATGGCTGACCTTGAACAACGTTTTCTCAACTCTCGCCCCCTTGCAGCCTTACTCTATTTATGCTACATTGATGACATCTTCATCATATGGATCCACGGGAAAGAGACCCTTGAAGAATTTCACAGGGATTTCAACAATTTCCCACCATCAACCTCAGCCTGGACCAATCCACATGAGAGATCCACTTCCCTGACACTACAATACAATTAAATGATGGACAAATTTCCACCACCCTATGCCGGAAACCAACCAACTGCTACACTTATCTTCATGCCTCTAACCTCCATCCCAGACACATTTCTCAATCTATTGTATACAGCCAAGCCCTAAGATACAACCATATTTTCTCCAATCCCACAGACAGAGACAAACACCTCCAGGATCTATACAGAGCATTCTTGAAACTGAAATACCCACCTGGAGAAGTGAAAAAACAGATCAACAGAGCCAAAAGGGTACCCAGACATGAACTTCAAGACAGGCACATCTACATGTTTTGTTAGTCTTTAAGGTGCTACTAGACTATTCGTTGTTTTTTAAGTTTTTCTAACTAAAGCAGTGGGGGGGGAATAATTTTGAATATGTGTAACTGGAAGTTAAGTAGGAGATTTTCCTCAACCAGAGGAGAGGGGAGAGAAGGGATGATTCCCCTGCACAAAAGAGGATTTCTCAGCATCATCATGTGCTGTCCCCAGGAACATAAAGAAGGAGATTTTTGCATACACTGGCAATGTCTCTACTATGACTCTCGTGAAGCATGAAGAAAGTGATGTTACAGAATGGAAATCTTGCTGGTTAAGTCTGCTCTTGTGTCAATACACAAAGAAGATATGGCAGGCTCAGTTGCAACTTGAATAAGCCTTATCTTGCTTTTTCTGGCAGGGTCTTCATCTGCTCCAGAGAGAAGGTATTTAAGGGCATAAGATACCTGAAGCAGGAGCTGCTTTTTCTCTGATGCTATAGATGAAGCAGCAACAGAAATGCTGAGTAGAAGAAGGTAATTACAGTTTTATAAAAAAAATCTTGTTGCCTATTAGCAGCTTCTTGCAGCTAACACTAATTGAAGAACTAACATATGCTATTCAGACTGGTGGATCCAAGGAAGCAAAATAAATAATTGCTTTTATCAACAGAGATGGTCTCTTCTTCCCTAGAAATGCATGAAGAGCTCCGTTGAACTCTGGTTGTTTTTTCTCTAACTTTTTAAAAGGGCATTTGCATACTACTACTCCACATTGCACTGTTTGCAAATACTGTAAAAGTGCCACACACAAAAAAATCACATTTCCCTGGATACGTGTTTCCATATTAATTCAAGCAGAGAGCGTATATTTTTTTAAAATTAATGTTCTGACTATATAATCTGATATAGTATCATATAGCCCCCTCAATCTTCAAGAGAGTTGCAGATTGGAGGGGATTACCACAAGGGGCTAGTCACAAGTTAGATAATGGAAGAAAAGAAAAAAAACAGGTCAGAAATTGGATTACGGCTCATGTATACATGAGTGGCTATTGCATTTTGCCTAATAAGTCACTCTTGATCCACCAACCAGCCATTCATCTTTCATAGTATTGCCTCAAGTAACTAGCTGAGTTGAAGATTATGGAAAATGAATGCATCATGTGCAGATCCTGGATACCTGTATTTGTGGTGGTGTTGACACAGGAGAGGGCTAGGATATTAATTTTGTGGCCATGTTTCTTGCTTATGGAAATAGGTTCTATTTGAGGAAGGGCTACTAGAAGCATGTGTGCTGTATGTAGTTACTTGTGTGCCAACAGAAAACCAAACACAAATGCCATCTTGGTGACAGTGCAAGACTTAAAGTTTCAGTAAGTCCACATCAAGAGGGTGCCAAACCAAATAGTGTGAGAAAAGTCCACTTACACTAACTGGAGTGCAGCAATTAAGGAGTCTGCTTAGCTTGTTAGTATTAGAGCCTCCAACTTTCACTGCTCTACCTTTCAGGGTAGAAGCCCAAAACAGCCAGGGGAAGTGAAACAGAAAAAAAAAAAAAAAAAAAAAAACCCAAGCTGAGAAAAAAAAAAGGAAAGCTAAACTTGACAGTCAAAGGCATAGGCTCTCTTAGCCATAGGCTTCTAGGGCCAGGGACTTTTATACTGTAAGACATGAAGAAAAAGAGTGATAAAATAAAATGACATTTGCTAAACACATCTTCCAACACTGTCATTAAAATACATTTAATTGGTAGAATTGGTTCAGTAGTAGAAACAGGGAAGAGAAATGGGCAGTTGCAACATGGCTCAGTCTTGGTGCCATAAGAGAAAAGTTTATGAAGAGAAGGTATATGCAGAGCAAACCAGAAACTTGTTTGTTCTCCACTCTCTTCAGCCAAAATGGGATGTGTAATTCTTCTCTCTGCTAAATATTTTCATTACTAGTGGTGTCAGAAGAACTGCCACCATCCTGTGACTTTTATACAAGTACCTTCTCTACTCTGGAAGGGAAGAATTGTGGTGTGGTGTTTTTTAGATGACATTTTAATGCTGAGTCATTCCCATCTCAAAAACCATTGTACTAGAACTGGGGCTGGACCCAGTGTCTGTGGAAATCAGAAAGTCAAATCCCATTGACTTCAGTAGGGGGAGATTGAGCCCTTATTTAAACAGTCATCCAATAAATCATGAGAAGTCAAAGGGCTCATCCCAGTGCAGGTACAAGAAGGGAAAATACTTGGATGGGTGCTTATTAATTTGGCTATTTTGCTTATCTGGCGTATTTATACTGCCCTTGAATCCATGGGAACAATGTCATCTTATCCTTGATGTGGTCAACCCTAAAACACAATAATTCTGGAATCCTTGTCTGGTATTTATAAGGGCTGATTTCATGCTCATGTGAGTAATATTAGCAAGCTTTTTGATTCTTTTAACCAGCATGTCTCAGTGTTCCACTGCATTTTTTAGCAGGGAAATACAGGCACAGCAAAGCACAGTGACCACTAGTCATTTTGGCCAGGCTTTTTGAAGTAGACCAGATCCTATTGAAATGAAACAGTAGTTGAGTGTTTAACTCTTCAATTCCTTTGAAACTCCCGGCCTCTCTCTTGTACTCATGAAGAACCTACAGTAAGAGACAAAACAGCCTGTATACTTATTGACTGTATTTATTTAAAAGCATTTCTGTAGAGCTTGTCACTATGATACGCCCCCTCTATAATGATGGAACCTGAGAATCCAGTAATAGGAGTCAGACTCCAGGGATCTGGTGAGAAGGTCACACAAGAGAGTGAGCCAGCCAAAAACAAAGTAGGAGAGTGAAGAGATGACAAATCTCTCTTGGCTAATGGGCTTTGAGAAGGACATTTACATGATTAATCCTATAGACTGTTAGCCAAGCAAGACTTTCTGAAGAAAACAACAAGAGAGCCCGTTCCTAAGGGAGCACATGTATTTCTTTTATCTCCCTCATTTTGAACCTTGTAAAAAGTCAAGGTTGAGAACTTGATGCCCCAGCTTTAAAACAGGGAGAGAGAGAAAACACGAACACATGGCCAGTATTTTCTAGCTTTAGTGCCTATGCTACGTATCAAGTCACTACAGATTCACATTTGAGGAGTATTCTGTAAAGAAAAAAAATCATACACCGTGATACAAATGATTTCATGCTGGGTATGTTTTCGTGCCAAAAGTCAAATATTCTGAGGAGGAGTCATTTAAAAAATAAGTTTTAATCAGGATTTTTCATCCAGCGGTCCTTTATTTCCTTGCAGCATAGGCAGTCACCCCAGTGAAAGAGTGGAAGGGAACGATTCACAAGAGCAGAGCTAATGACATACAGCTAGGTTAAGCAACAACTGAAGGGAAAGATAATAGTTTACAGTTACTTGAACAGGGAAATGCTAAGGAGGGAGAACAACTGTTTTGCTCGGTAAAAGGGTCTATAAAGTGAGATGAAATTGTTAACTAGAAAAATTGAAGCTGAATATAAAGAAAAACTTCCCGAGAACAAGATCAAGATCTAGTGGCCCGTGGTATAACTCCCAACTGATGAAAGCATTGTAGCCAGCACATTTAAAACTAGACTAGACAAAACACTAGCACATATACCTCTGCTCTGCTGGGAGAAGAGCTAGACAGTCCAAGAGGCTGGATCTGGTTTTCTAAGAGTAGCAGCTCCATTTATGTCACAGAGCAGAGGCTACTTGAGAAACCAAAGTGCATTACTCAAAATGTACAGCAGTTTGGAATCATATTGTGAAGTTGCACTGTAGCTGCCTTTCTCCTACTTTCTGTGGTAACAGTAATTACCATATTCATTTCACCAACAGAGCTTTCACTTTGATAGTTTAAAAGTAAAAAGATAACTCATCTGATATTGTGGCGGTAACACAGTGGCACAACAATCACTCATAGCTAGAAGAGAAAACCTTCCACCATATCAAAATTTGTCAACTACAATTAACAGCAAACCATCTGCATTCTGAAGGTGAAATTCACTCCTGTGCAGAAGGGGAGCATGAAAACTATGCTAGTACTTTCTTCCTAGTTAGGCCTTCAAAACAATGCTTAAAATTAGACTTAGGTATTCCATAGGCTTGTGTGGGTCATCTGACCAGGTTCAAATTCCCCCCAAGAGTGCAGATACGTTTTTCTTGTTCTTCATATATATCCTCTTTTATTTATATAGCTCCAGGTACATGCTTGGTATTTTACTAAGCAAATCTGGAGAGATTCCTTGGTAAGACCTTGAAAATTATGTTCAGACAGATTGAATGAAATAAACAAACATAGAAGAGGTTGGAAAATAATGTGCAATGGTCTTTAACTGTGTCAAAAAGAAGGGGAAAGAGAGGCTTTAACTCAAGACACAGAATGGTGTTGTGCTACAGGTGTTGTTGAAAACCAACAGAGACACCCTTCAGTTCACACACAGAAAGACTGGAAGCATTCCCTTCACTTAGGCCATATCTACACTATCTGATGGATGGATCAATCCTGTGGGAGAAGAAATGTAGTAAAATCAACTGCCAAGCACTCTCCTGTCAACTCCGGTACTCCACCAGAACAAGAAGAGTCAAAGGAGTGAATGGGAGAGTGTCAGCTGTCGGCACCCTGAGTGAAGACACTGTGGTAAATAGATTTAAGTACGTCGACTTCAGCTACATTATTCATATAGCTGAAGCTGTGTAACTTAGATCGATGGCCCATGGTAGTGTAGACCAAGCCTGAAAAAACAAGGGTTTAATGCACAGCTTTGCCAGAGCAGAGCATAACAGCTGTGGGAAAACAAAAGACGGACCTAAGACACTTTCCCCATCTTCCATTATCCCAAGACTTCCCTCTTCCTTGATCCCTTCTTTGGAGTGGTTTATGCCCCTGTAGCAGGGTGGTCACCTCACTCCAGGTGGAACCCAGCCCTGGGAGAGGGCTGAGACTGTGGAGCAAGCACCTGAGGTAAACAGCAGCCAATTAGGGTCCCGCTGGGGTAGTATAAATAGGGGCGCTTGGCGAAAAAGAGAAGAGACTTTTGCTCCAGCTGCAGAGCAGGAAGGACCTGGCTGCTGGTAGACTAGAGAGGGTACCTGAGGGAGAGCTGGGGAGCTCTGGCCAAGCAAACTCCCAGGCTGAGACCTTGCTCTCAAGGCCTGAGGGTTCTAGGACAACAGGGAGGAACTCAGCCAGGGAAGCCGAAGGCAGTAGGTCCACACTCCCTTGCCAATGATGAATGGCCATTTCAAACTGCCAGAGTTAAATGATGATTGGCCATGGGTCACTGAGGTGAGGTGGGAATTATGGGATTGGTGTTCTCAGAGAGGGGAGGACCCCAGAGTGCAGGGGCACTGCTATAGGGAAGTACTGTGAGGAAAGGGCACCATGAGCAGGGACATGTCCTGAACCAGTGCAGAAGACAGGTATCTGAGGGAGACACCAACCAGCAGAAGGTGCTCTGAGGCTAAAGAGCTAATTCCTGAAAAGACCTGCAGGAGGTGCCATGGGATGAGTCACAAATGTGTTACAGCCACCAAGAAGGGAGACATCAGTTCCTATGCCCCCCTTCCACAGAAGGAATAATAGCTTTCTCTGAGCTCTTGTCCTCCCAAGCTGGATTGGAACAGGGATAATTACAGATTTCCTCCTCCCTCTGGGCAGCATAATGAGAATGAAGAACCTGAGAGAACCATATAGGCTAAGATGAGGAAGGACTGAATGGAAGACGGGATGCTTAAATCTCCATTCCTCCTGCTCCCACAGTCAGATTTTCATGGAATGCAAAGAGAAGGGCGGAACTTCTGCCTTGAGTGTGAATGGCAAGATTGTTCCAAACAAACCACCACCAATGTATTTAGCTGAAAAACTGAGAGGGAAAATTATTTTGGGAGAATCTGAAGTGATAGGACACCATTATACATCACTTCTTGGAGGCTAGAAAGGAGCTGGAATGCCCTCAAACAAATTTAAATTAACAGCCATAGCTATTCCAGCAATACATCCAGCCACAGAGTTAAAAGTAGTGCAAATTTAAGGGGCTGGGGATAAAAGAAGCCAATGAACCTGTCTTCATCTCCCACACTGTTTAATTTGGAAAACCTTTGTCTCATATTTAGCAGGGGGACAGTCAGGACAAAGGATGGCATTGTGGGAAAGGCCCTGGCTTGGGCACTCTTGAGAACTGGGGATCAGTTCCTGGCTTAGCCACAAACTCCTTGTGCCACCTTCAGAAAGTCAGATAGAGGAAGTTTTCAAAGCTACAAAGAGGAGCTTGGTACCTGACTTCCTATACTCAGTGTCTCAGTTCTATAAGCGGGAGGGGGGAATATTTCGGCCATACTGAGTCAGACCAAAGGTCCATTTAGCCCGAGATCCTGTCTTCCAACAGTGGCCAATGCCAGATGCCCCAGAGGGAGTGAATAGAACAGGTAATCATCAAGTGATCCCTCTTCTGTCACCCATTTCCAGCCTCTGACAAACAGAGGCTAGGGACACCATTCCTACCCCTCCTGGCTTAATAAGTATTGATGGACTGAACCTTCATGAATGTATCTAGTTCTTTTTTGAACCCTGTTAAAGCCCTGGTCTTCACAACATCCTCTGGCAAGGACTTCCCCAGGTTGACTGTGCACTGCCTGAAGAAAAACTTCCTTTTGTTTTAAACCTGCTATCTATTAATTTCATTTGGTGACTCCTAGTTCTCATGGGAACAAGTAAATAATGTTTCCTTATTCACTTCCTCCATACCTGTCATGACTTTATAGACCTCTATCATATCCCCCCCTTAGTCTCCTCTTTTCTCCCACCCCTTTTCAATCTTGTCTATTTAGACATACAGCAGTTTATGGGAAGGCTCATCTCCAGCTATATATGTACAACAGCTAGCACAATGAATCCCCCAGTCATGTGCTATCCTAATACAAATAATAGTGCATCGTACACAGAGTACAAGGATTTGCAGTACAGGTTTACACTGAATTAGAGGTTATAGTGGTAGGTGGTGCTTACTAAACCTATAGCAACATAAAGTCTCCTGCAAATGCACTGCTAACCAGATACAGGCTGTTTCGCACTATGCACATTTTTTGGATTTGGGGTCTAATTTCTCTCTTATATGTTAAAGGAAAGGAAATGTTTTTCCACTTGACTGACAATGTATTTATGACTTTTGCTCCCTGAGGGATCTCTCTTGGGCAAGGCACTATAAATGTTGCCTGAATGGAACACGTAAAGACGGCAAATCTTGATTATCCCCAAGAAGCACTTTTCATCTGACACTTGGTTCTTATGGGCGATGACAGAAATGCCTGATGTCTTTTATTTTGATATTCATGGTGCACTGTGGCACCCTCCATTAAAAAGCAAGTTTAAGAAAAAACATAGTAAAAGCAGCACTTGGGAATCTTTACTTTTGTTCTGAATCCTTTTCTAGGTGTTTCTGACAATCTATAAAGTTGCTGAAACATGCCTGCCATATTTTTAATTGTAATTTTAAATACCCATACTCAGAAGTCTTGCATGAGTTGTAGGCAACCTGTGTCTACTTATGTTGAAGCCCTTGGGCACCTTAAATAACTTTACAGTACACACAGAGTGCTGTTCATTTTATTTTTACAGGTTTTGACTATGCCGTGCACAAGGAGCTATAATGCCCCTCCCAAGAACATAAATAAATGTTCATAACCAAATAACGAGATCACAGCTGGAATCTACCTGAGCCTTGGATCATATTTCAGCCATGGTGAAAGGCAAAAGGAGCAGCTTGTTTAACTCAAAAGGGCTGCAGTTGGCGTGTCACATACTTGCTAGACATATTGATGTAACCCACTGGTGAAACGCGTGACAGGTTCACCGCTGTGCCCAAGCCACTGAGGAAATTGGTCTGTTTCAGGCCCATGTGGCTGGCTTTAACTCAAGGTGTGGTAGCATATGCTTTTCATTTGGGGCGATTCTGGTTCATTCCCCGGTGTGTCAGCCAAGATGGTGGCCATCACACAGACTTTTATTTTATGTTTTAAATCTACAGTCCCAGGTCCTTGAACCAAACTGACGTCTTTCCGTTGACTTCAGTACGATTTGAATCAGGCTCCCATTAATTTGGGATTATATATTTCCCCCCCCCCACCCACTAGAGAGAAAGGTGAACCAAACAGTTCACACTGAAGATAACTGGAGGATTTTAGCCTTTTCATTTTGCAGAAGATCCGTGAGTAGATCATAACTGCCTCTAAGTTAATTTATTATTTTTGTGATTAAAAAGAGTCCCTTTTTGGGTGATCTCAAGCTGTTCAACAATTCAAGCTTTAGTGGGTAAGTTACACGCTAATTGTGATGTAATATTTCATATGCTTTATGAAGATACATTTCATATGAATGTCATAAATAAAGTTCCCGCTAATTTTTGCCATCTGCATGAGGAATAAATTTTGTTAGATGCACTGAGGCATGTGCACCACCAGTAGAAACACTTGCTGCTGGTTGTGGATACTTTGCTAATCAGCTAAGCGGCACCTGGGTGGCTGCCCAAATGCACAGCTTACAGGAAACACTGGTCATAACGGAGGCATGCTTTATGCAAGAGATCTCATGGGGGATATCACTGGAAAGATTATAGGTTGCTGAATATTATCCTATTTGTATGCATGTATCACTTTTGTAGAGGAAGTCATATTGACCTGTGTAGCTGTATCCCAGATTTGCTGCTTTGGGTCATTCCCGTTGCTTACACTACAATGAAAGAGACAGAGGTGATGGTCCTTTAACAAAAGAGAATGGACTGTAAAAAGAGCTTAGTCTTCCTGCAAACCTGTGGATCAGCCTGGGAAGAAGGGTTACAGAAGCCCAACAGAGACATGTGCCCATGGCACCTGATCTAAACATATCATGAATTCCTTATTTTTCTACAAGAGGTGGGGGGAAATGAAACAAAGGTTTTCCACCTCATGGCAATTCTATATAAGGCAAGGGAAGTAAACAATGGTGGCCTTCTGCTTCCTTCTACCTCTGCCTTCCCACCCCCAGGTGATACTTGGAATCCTTTCAGGACTGTAGCTGAAAGGATAGGAAAAGAACTGCTGGGCCCAGGTCAGAAAAGACACCTCTGGCCTATGAAGGACTTTACCTGAAAAGTCCTGGGTGAGAGATTATTATTGTAACCATTTTTTTTTTTTTTTTAGCAACTCCAGCTCAGATTACTAAGAAAATAAAACAAAGTATGGGCATCTGGTACAATAGGTGGGGGAAGGCACTGCCTTCCCAAACTACCAGCCTGGGCCTGCCCACACTGCTCCCTACTGTAGGAATTCTGGGAGTGTAGTGTTGCTGCCCCCATGCTTGCCCTCCTTGTGTGCTGGGACCAGGGAGGCTGGAGCCACACACCACCCACCCTCCCCATGCTCTGAGACCAGAGAGTCTGGGGCATGTGCCCACCTGCTCTCTTCCCTTCCCCATAGTGGTAGGGGGCATGCAGTGTGCTGCCCCACTTCCCTTTGGTGGTGGTGGAGGGGGGTGGCACATGGCTTGGCTCCCATGGGGGCAGGGCTGTGGGAGGCCTTTATCGGCCGCCCATGATACAAAACACACAATCTGCTTTACTCTGCCTGTTACTCCTTTGACCACTTAAAATAAGTTTTTCACTAAGAAAAGTATTTCTGGTTTATAACATTTAACCCAGTTTATGTAACTTCTAAGTAGGGTGAGGCTAGAGGCTGTGCATACCTTCCTTCACAGTGAGGAAGGAGGTGAACTTCATATAACTTTGGGTTTGTACCCCAAGGGAGGGAGGGCAAACATCTGGGTGCTGGAGTAACTCCCTTAAGCGGAGTCTTCCCAGATCTGTCCTCCGTGTTTGTAGCTGTAGCTGGAGGTGGCCTTGCTTGTAGGTTTTACTAGTGAAGGCTGAAGGACCTGACTCAGTAAAACCAGGCAGTTTTGCCAACAGGGGAGGGAGCAGTTGCCTTGGGCTCTTTAAATTGCCTCTGGAGCACCAGCAGCACACTCTGGGCAGGGCTGGTCCTCCCACACTTTCTGGGAGCACAGAGGTGCTCCCCCCACACTTTGCTCAGGAGTCGGGTGGGGCTGTTGGCTCCCCTGAAACCAGATATAAGGGGGCCTAGGCTGGCAAATAGGGGAGGGCAGTGATTTCTAAACAACTCAGGTGACAACCCAGGAGTCCTGACCCATCCCA
Organism: Pelochelys cantorii; assembly: GCA_032595735.1. Taxonomy (NCBI): domain Eukaryota; kingdom Metazoa; phylum Chordata; order Testudines; family Trionychidae; genus Pelochelys; species Pelochelys cantorii. The sequence goes on from CM064334.1 coordinate 51,562,670, forward strand.
GTAAAGTTTCTGTTTGCCAGAATCAAGACCACAGAATCAGGTTTAAAGAAGCAGGATTCATATTTATCCCCTTGATCTGTCTCTGTGAGTTGCGATCATCTATTATGCACAAGTCCAGGATGGAGGAAATGGTTCAGATCTCTCTTAAAATAAGTTCTCTCTTCCAGGCATTGGCCACGTTTAATAGCCAATAAGAGGTCTTCTGCAGGTTCTGCATTTTTCTTCCTTCCTTTGATGTTTGGGTTTGCTGAGTGGGACCTGAACTGTAAGTGCTGAAATACCAAGAGAACAGCTGGTCTCAAAGCCCTTCCAACTCTGTTTGATAGACTCTTCATTCACAGTGGGTTTGGAACCAAACACGATGTTCTTCCATCACAAACAACACCCATGGTAATTAAACGGTGTATGCCGTTGTGGGGAGCATAAGGCACAGGATACCTACAGTGCTGCTTGTGTACGGGCCTTCAGTCTGGCCATGCCATAATCTCATTGCCAAACCAGTGTGGCCTTTAGCTCAGTCCCTTTGAGGCCAGTTTCTTTTGCACCACCCGCAGCTCTGATTTGGCTTCTCTCAGCAAACTTTGGTGGGAGAGGAAGACTGCCTCTTGCAGTTGCCCCTACTGCACCATCAGGCATGGCTCAGCCCAGCACAGCTTTTGAAGGGGATAGAGGAGTTCTCCCCCTTTAAAGGCCCTGGCTCTAGGCACTGCATTACAAAAATTTAGTGGCTGGGGGGGATAACAAGGAAATGCATGGATTTCCCTGTCAACTGCTGCACATGATGGCTAATGGTTCCTTCCCGCACCCTGGAGTACTAGGTAATGACACAGAACCCCTGCTAAGATAAGCCAGTCTGGCTAAGCTCCAGAAAATCAGCTGTCCTGTGCCAGTGGGAGATTTCCAACTGCGCCACATGCAGGGACCATCAGGGCAGAATCAGGAGGAGATGTTGTGAACCAGGTTGCTGAGCCACTGTGTACTGGTCCTTCATAGGAGATACTTCCTCGTCTCTCGTCTCCCCCAGCCCTTATTGCAGGAGGGTATCGGCTCACCACAAGCTTGCCTATGTCTTATTATAGGTCATGTTGAAGCCCTGAAAGTGTTAAATGGGCCCTAGAGATGATAAATACATTATGCAGCTGTGTAGGTGCCAAGAGAATTCATATTGGCTACTGATGGCAGATTTTACAAACATAACCTATACAGAGTGACTCATAATCTGTACCTTGCGTCATTAAATAAATGGGTCTTTTGAAAGTCTACCCACAATGAATGGGCTGCTAGCTCTCAGAACGCAAGAAAATTGCTGTCCTGCCTACAGACTGCTTCACAGTAGGCATCAAGAAATAAAAAGTCTCTCTCCCCCTAGGATACAACGTGATTGCAATCACTGGATTCAAACAAACCATCCGATGTTTGTGCATTTGCTGTCACTCTTGAAAGGTCAAAAGGTTCTGACAAACAAATCTCTTTGTATTATGAAAAAATTGCTTTTAATCGTAAATGGGTGTCGCTGTCGGTTGTTGCTGCTTCCTACATTGTGTGTCCTGATTCAATTCTGCCTCACATCCACTTTTTAATTATACATTCATATGGAAAGCCAGGCAGATTTATCTAAAAGACATTTGCTTTTTGTACATTTCAACTGCAGCTGACTGTTTATGGGAAACCTTTCCTTGATCGTTACAGAGGGGGAAAGAGGCACAGAGATAGTCTGTATATTAGCAGAGGGTCTCTGCACTGAAGAGGAAATAATCATCTTTTGTTGAATGCAGAAATAATGAAAAACAAAACCAAACAATACGCTTTTGTTTTGCATAAGAACGGCAGGATTTTAATAGTCTCTAAACTAGAAAGAAAATTTCCATTCAAATGGAACTATGGAGTAGGTAGACACATGACAATATTTCAAAGTGCAGTGGTTAAACTTAATACTGCGCCAAGCAGCAATTAGCTGATGAAGAGCATTCAAAAAAGAAATATATCTGGCAAGAAGCGAGGGACAATCTCATTACCATAGTGGGCCTCCAGCAGGTCTGTTGGATACTTTTAATAGTTGTGGCAAATGGGGGAAAAAAAGTGAAGTTTGATTTGTGTTTCCAAGGATCCTCAGAGGAGTCTTATATACTGGAGAGATGTCACACAACAGTACTTCAACACTTCGTGCTATTGGAACCAACAAAGCAAACTAGCATAATAATGCCTCCATATCAATATCTATTAGATAGGTTCTCCTGGGCCATAACAACTTTGGATCTTTACTGCTCAGAATGGCTAAGTGGAGTGACCTGGACTTCTGATCAATGTCTAGAGAGTGTCATGCCCAACAAAGGACTAAATACTGTACAGCACAAGTTGAGCCCCTGGCATAAATAAAGCCATTTTAATCAACTTTTTCTGTGCCTTCTTGTTCCCTTCTGCACTTTACGCCCACAATGCACTGCAGTCAAGAAACATCCACTAGTTTTATTTCAAGGCACAGACTCCTTTTTTGAAAATCAAGCCTATCTTGGCCCACAGGCTGTTTTCTGCTACACCAGCAAAAAGGTGGAGTTGCACCGTAGATATACTCTGGTGTGAACAAGAGGAGAACCTGGTCTTAATTTCTACTCTGAATACCCACAGCCATATTATCTGCAGGTGCAAACTGATGCAATTGGATTCAGACCCAGTTGCATCTATTTGCACCAGCAGATAAATTTGAAGCAAAACTTGGAGCAAAATTAATAGCAATCATAATGCGACCGTCAATGATAATTGATGGAGTTAACATGTGCGCTAATGCTGGGGACTGCTCACTAGGAATTCTGCATTCATCTGTTAATTAACAGGGGAGTAGGACTTTATTGGTTGATTTCATGAAGGGGTATTGTATGTTAGTGAATCCTTTTGTATGGTATTGCTTTGCTCAGGCATTTGCCAGGATCAACTAAAGCTGTAAAGAGAGGGTTTTCTTATGCTTAAGTTTCTCATAGATGATACCCATTTAGACATATCAATATCGTCAGTCACAGAGGACTCCTCTGACATTAGGAGTTTACAAGGACACAGCTCTACAGAAAAACTCAATGTATGTGCTTTCAGACGATGGATGCCATTACCAAGTAGTGGCAACTGGTAAATCTAAGGTCAGGTTTACACTTGACCCAAAGGTTGGTTTAAGGTACACAACTTCAAGACCCACTAAATTGAACCCCAGAAGATTGACCACGGCAGCATCGATCTTCTCCATGGTGTAGATATGGCCTAACAGAGTTCAAAGAAGAACTAGATAAATTCATGGAGGACTGGTCCAACAGTGACTATTGGCCAGGATGGGCAGGGATAGTGGTGTTAGCCTCTGTTTGCCAAAAGCTAGGACGGGACAACAGGGGAGGGATCACTAGATGATAAACTGTTCTGTTCATTTCCTCTGGGGCACCTGCCATTGGTCACTGCCAGAAGACAGGATACTGAGCTTGGTGGACCTTTGGTCTGACCCAGTATGGCTGTTCTCAGGTTCTTCATTCAAAATCTGAAGAGGCTGTTTCTGTGCTTCCCTATTACTGAGGTTCTTAAATTCCACTACTTATGAGAGGGCTGGAGGATGTGGGACAAATTTCAATGACCAATTCAGCCAAGGAAGTTGAGTAGAGAAGGGGCCGCTCCCTTCGGTGATCTATTTTTTTTTGGGGGGGGGGGGGGGGGGGGGGGAGGGGAACAAAAGTGGATGGGGCCTTCATTAAAATAAATGGTTTCAGCCACATCTGCTAGTTACAGATAAACAGGCAGTTCTGTCAGCAGAGCTATGAACACAAGTATTTGTAGTCAAGTTGCCTCTTTCCACTGAGATACCTATGGGGGAAATAGAAGCTAGGATGGTGCAGGATGGGACCCCATTCCTACTACCCACCAAAGGGAAGGTAAATCCCTTGTGCTACAGGGTGTATTAAAAAGAGTTAAATATAATCTGTCGCTAAATTTGAGGGGCTTTCCTACTTCTGCTTGCAGACTCAGGGGTTCCTTAAGGAAGTGTGAGATCTGGGTCTAGGCTAAGCAGCAGTCATTTTGCAGGCATACAGCAAAGTGTAAGATGGGCTGAATTGTGCCTCTGTTTTAGAGAGCAACCTGCTTGGGGTCTCCATTTTGAGGCTCATGTGCATTATCGCTCTGAATTCTAAGAAATTAAGCTGTGTTATGTTCCCATCTTCTAGCAAGAGATTTGTGTTTTTAAAACAGTTTCTGCCAGAATGCTGTAGAAAATAACATGCCCCTCCCGTAAACACTCCCTGCTGCCACTGATTAGGCATCCAACAGTTCTGCAAAACAGCCCTCCCAAGCGCATAATCTACGCTGGTGTAGTTTCAAGCAGCAGGAATACAAGTGAGGCAGTCCACTACATATGGAAGGGAACAATGCCCCAGTGTATGCCTTGACCGTCTTGCACCTGATTCACAAACTCCAATGGAGTATGACAGAGGGGTTTCTGTGGGTTCCACAGGAAAAGCAGTTGCCATCAAAAATACCCATTCTCCCAATCCCAAAGAGCCTTCTCTACTCACAGAAGCAGAGGGGATGATCTGACCTGGGGTTTAGAAAGTCAGCCTAGCTCAAGAAGGCATCTAACCTGCCAGGTCAGTATGTTGGCCAAGAAATATTGTGGTCAACAAATACATATGAATCTCCATGGCCTTTTGGTTCTAGTCAGGCCCATTTACAAAGATGCCATAACACCTACTCACCGCTGAAATAGATTCATATGTAAGTGCAAAGTTTCCAAGCAGTGATGGAATTATGTTCTTTTTCAGACTGCAAAATACTATCTCTTCTAGAATTTTGACATCTGCATAAGACTAGAATATTGCCCTCTCATCTAGGTTTCTCCTTCCTCTACATCAATTATGAAATATTAGCATTAAGTCCCTTTTTTAAATATTTAATCACACCTATTCATATTTAAAGGGGCACATGAATATCTGAGCATGTGTAACCCAGAAGCACTGAGATCCCTGACGAGGGAGAGTGAAGTCTGCACTACAGCCTTAGCTAAGAGTCAGCTTTTAGCTCATGCAGCATCCTCCTGCTGACCCTCAGCCTTATAAATGGAAATAAGACGACATTCACAGGCACTTCTTGCTGTGAAATGAGAGACTGTATTGCAAGAGCCATGTGAAACCTGTTAGTAGCACTGAAGATGTCAAAATAAAGTGAACAGAAAAGTACTCTTTCTGTGGAGTCTCTGCACATGTAATGCCAACTCTAGCAATAGCATAGAGAAGAAACAGTCATACCAAGGGGATCCAGCAGGAGTCAAGACACAAGTTGTTAGTGAAGTTCATGAAGTGGCAGCTAGCGAAAGGGGCATAAGACTCTAATCGGGGGGGAAATCACACTATGCCCTCCTTTGTGAGGCAGAGTGTTACAACATGGGAGGTGACACTGCCTGTGAAACACTTCTGTTGTGCCACCCATAGCTGATAAGGAGAGGTGTATATGAACAGTCGGCTAGAGGTGAGAGTTAGATGAGTGCAGGAAATTGCAATTCATATAACCCAGAGCCTGGATATACTTGCTAGGCATAAAGGCAACAGGAGAAAATATTTGCTCTTGAAAGACCTCACATCAGGATCAGTTGTGAAACATTGTCAATGTGGGTCACTTCAGTACAGGGTCACTATCAACACAGGAGGCAAAACCTGTTTTGCCGATGCTGAGGGGTATCTAAACCCTACTAGAAAAGATTTGTTCAACAAAGTCTTGAAGATGCTGTTTTTGCTCGGGACTGACAGTGGTGCAAATGAGATCAGGATCTGATCTGCTATCTTTAAACTTTTACCTTTCTTAATCTACAAACATAAATATGCTGTATTCATTCCGTGGTCACAACAGCAACATGGAACTGGTTTTCTGGTTCCCAGAGCCCTGGAAACAGGAACCTGGTAATTTCTCAAACCACAGGAAACTGAAAAGACTTCTTTCAGTGCGATTCCACACAAACACAGTTTCTGCACAGATGTGGATTAGAGGATGTTACTTAGAGTAGACTTTAAAAAGAGAGAGAGAGAGGCGCCTAAGGCTGAAGCAGAGTTACACTTTCCCCTCATTTTAAAAAAAAGTATCACTATAGCTAACATTAATAGTCCAAAACACAGCAATTACTGTAAGCTATAGCTATTTATGTATGTTGTGGTAGCACTTCTGAGCCCCATCAGACCAGAACCCCAGTGTGCTAGTGAATGTACAAACAAGAACAATGAGACAGTTCCTGCCCTAAGAAGCTTACAGCAGATAAACCAAACACTAACTACAGCATTCTGCAGGGCTGCTCTTGTAAGCCATTATAGAACGTGTGTAACAGGGCAGATTCACCACTGTGGCACCTCCTGCTGGCTGCACTAGGAATTAGCTCTCTTGGACCACAAGAGCATCTTCTACTAACGGGGTCTTGCTCATTGTTACCTTCCACTATCTCCATCATCTGGACCTGTGTCACTCTTGGACTGTGGTATCCTCTTTAGAGCGCAGTTCTCCAGCTGTGCCCCAGCTCACTGTCTCCCCCTTCCACAGGGCAGGAGATCCTCCATCCCCTCATTTGTCTCAGTGGCCAACTATAGTCTCCAGTCTAGCCTCTTGCTTCAGACACAAACTGCAGTCTGGATTTAGGCCACTTCTCACTGGCAAGTAGGGGCAAAATTGGAAGAAGGGAGTAGACCCAGCCCCACCCATTACTTTGGGTCCTGGCCCAGGAACCCGATTGCTGGCAGCCACTTACTGCCCCTCCTCCTATTTCTACTGCCTACATTCCCTGGGCCACACTTGCACCCTGGCCTCAGGGCCTCAGTCAGCCAAGAGCGCTGCTATGTCTCTGCTACCCTGCCCAGCACGGCAGTATCTCAGGTGCACCTTGGCAGCCAGTCCTTCCCCCTCACCCACCAGAGAGAGACTGCCCGCCTCTGCTCTCCTAAGCAGCCCTTTATGCTTCTTGACCAGCTCTCAAGAGGTCCTTTTCTAAGTGGCATGGGTTCTGCACAGCCTCTCCAAGGCTGCCCTAACTATTCTCCTGCCTGGGTGGTGTGGCAACTGCCTCACCCAGAGGGTTTGTTTGTTTGTTTTTAAAGGGGGAGCTTGCCAGAAAGTGGAGACCCAGGAAGAGATCCTCAGCTGGCGAACGTTAGCATAGCTCAGCTGAAGACAAACGTTGCTATGCCATTTATCCTGCCTCCACCTTCTAGACAGGTTAATGCTATTTCTCTGTGTCTTTTTCTGGCTATGTCTACACTAGGGCAGCTACAACTACACTGATGCAGTGCTCCACTGTAGTGCTTCAGGTGAAGATACTGGAAGCCAATGGGCGAGAGCTCTCCTGATGGCTTATCATTCTTGCCACTGCAAGAGGCAGTAGCTATGCCCATGGGAGAGGCTCTCCTGCCGACAGACCGCTGTCCACAATGGCACTTAGTATAAGTTACATCACTCAGGGATCTGCACACCGCTGTGCAACAGAAATGATACCCTAGTAAGAGGTAGTGTGGACATATCCTCAGGGATCCTAATCTAAAACCCTATGATTAAGGTCCAAGTAGGCATGGCAAATAGTGGGAAGGAGCTATGCTGTTCCCTACCACAATAGGCCTGCAGAGGGGACCCATTAGCATGCATAGCTACTACTGTGTCATTCTATATTGCCTGCCCAAGCTCAAATTTGCTTTTAGAACTCCTCTCTATCAGGACGGTTGGAGGGGAAGACATGCCCCAATGATCAGAATACATCCAACAGAGAAGCAAGGAGCTGTGACCTTAATTCCTAATTTAGGTACCTATAATTTTATCCACTTGCAGTTTGGACAGTTGTGCATGTACACACTCAAAATGTACTAATTAAGGCACTGGTTTTAATTAGTCACTGATTGCTTGGCTTCATCTGCTGCTCTCCCTTTAACTTCTGGCAATAATATTTAAGCATGTAAAGGGATAACCTTTCACTGCCAGGGCCATTTAATAATTTAGTCCAAATCCTCAAATGATTGCCAAAGAGGTTACAGCACAAGGACAAAGCCCTTACTCATAATGCCTAGTAAGTACAAACAATCTCAGAGAGACCTATAAACAGCTGGGCAGAATCTGCAAAGGGTGGAGAGACTGAGCTTTATTAGTGATGCCTTTTTTTCCATAGTAGGTGGATCAGCATGTGCTAGGGTGCTGATCTGCCGTCTTTTGAGAATGTTTCCAGTCATTCTACCCACTTTTGCTCTGCATGGCATAGTTTGAGAAACTGCAATTACCTTGGTCCCAGCATTAAGAAACTGAACGGGAACTCACACGGGGCTTGCCATATATGGTCTATAGGAATATATGGGTAGAGCAACATGTTGAACTAAAAAATACATTAATAGAGATCTATATTGGACCAATCTGAATGCACTATTTCTTCATTTGATTACGAGGAGACATTAAATAAGGCCCACATGCTGCCGATTAGCAAGAAAGTTGTCTTACTTGAAAATATATACACATACGTGTTCAAACATTGTGTGCTGAATAGCACAGTAATGGAATATTTAAAAAAAAAGAAGTCTGGACATCCATAAAATGAAGCTCTCTTCAAAATTTATCCCACTCCCCAAAAGGTCTGTATTTTTTCTCTAGGATGCTGCAAGGCCTGTGTTTCCCCTTAGGGAGCTATGTACATTTCTTAATTACATACATCCAAAGTTGTAAATTAATATTAATCTGATGGGACGTTTAATCAGTTGAGTAGCTGGTGACTTAGTTATGATTAGGTTTGGAAGCATTGCATTTTTAATCAATAAGCATCAATACCACTGTATACACACAAACTGGCTAAATAAATATTTCCATTGACAACAGAAATGTACAAACAGGCAAAGTATGAAAAATGCGGCTGAGAACATATTTTAGAGCTTGAATCAAGGGTAACATTTTGACATATGATGTGGTCAATTTGTGTTTTACCCAGTCATAAAGCTTTAACTTTGAGAATCCAAAAGTCTGCCATCTATAAATAATTATTGTCTGAGTCCCCATAATTTCCTACAACTGAGAAAATTCAAATGGGTAAATATAAAAAGAAAGATTAAAACAATCCCTGAACCACCAACATTGCCATCAATTTTTAAAAAAAAATGAATTCTGCTAACTGAAGACTAACTTGTGATGGGGTGATTCACAGAAGTCCTCTTAGGATTGTCCCCCCAATATGATGATCATGCCAGTGACACTTGCCTTCTTGATCTCTGGGACTCCCCATTACTCTGTCTGCTGGGCCAGATTTTCTGGTCTCCCCAAGACAAGAGATAGGGTTACTGCTCTCCTGTAGAGCAATACAGACACACCTAGTTCAGCTCTGGAAGGATTCAGTTCTAAGGGCTTAGCACCTAGGAATCCAACCCCCAAAAGGGATTAAAACCCCAAATAAATCTTTTTCTGTGTAAAAGTTTTACACGGGAAAAATTCATAAGGCAAGCTCCCTTTATCCACGAAAGAAAGAGATGCACAGTGGTTGCTCCCTGCCCCAGGTAACAATTATTTACACTGGGCTTGATAATAAACAAAAGTGTTTTGATTAAATATAAAAAGTAGGATTTAAGTGTTTGCAAGTGAAAACTATCAGATCAAAGTAAATTACTAAATTAAAATGAACAAAAAAAAACTTAGCTAGTTCTAATCCACAAAGAAGCTTGTTACATTCAAATTGTTACCCTAAACAGCTACACTTAGCTAAGGTAAAAGCTTCAAGTCAGAGTTGATCTTTACTCTTCCTTGGGTGCTTCTTCAAAGTTCTTTGTATCCTCTTAGGACATATCAGGCAGTTTCTAAGGCCAACTGAAGACAAATGCCAATTGATTCCCATTGGGGAAAAAAATCTATTTAATCAGAGTGGGAATCCTTTGTTCCTCACCCGCATCACCCATCCCGAGGAAAAGATAACAGGTTCCAGATCAGCGGTCATTCATTCATTAATCCCTTGTGCTCCGAATGGAGCATAGGTCATCTACAAGTCTCCTCCACTTCACTCTGTCTCGAGACAAAACTTCTAGCTGACTCCAGGAGTACCCCAGTTGTTGTCCTTCAATCTCAGTAGATCTTCTCCACGTTGTCCGAGGTCTTCCTCTTTTGCGTTTTCCTTGTGGCTCCATGTGAGAGCTTGACAGACTATACTGGATGATGGTTTTCTGAGCATGTGGCCTAGCCATCCCCACTTTCTTCTCTTGATTTGAACATCAAGTGGTTCTTGTCCTGCTCTGTTCCAAAGCTCCTCATCTGTGACAAAGTCTTGCCATTTGATGCAAAAGATTTACCTCAGGCATCTGTTTATGAATGTCTGCAGCTTGTAATCTGAAGATCAGGGTAGGCAATAATTTTTGGTGGAGGGCCACTCCAAGATTTTGGAAAGTGGTCAAGGGCTGTACTTTTCTGTGGAGGAGGTGCAGGGTCTAGGGTGGAGGTTGGGTGCAGAAGGGCACATGGGGTAAGGGACCAAGGTGCAGAAGACAGCGTGAGGTCTGAGAGGGAGTTTGGATGAAGGAAGGGGTTGTGACCTGGGTCAAGAGATTGGGGTGTAGGGTCAGGGAGGGAATATGGGTGCAGGAGAAGATTCTGGCCTGGGGGAGGGGCTCTAGGAGGAGGTGCAAAGTCTGGGAGGGAATTGTGACCGAGGAGAAGGGGAAAAGGGAGTGCAGAAGGTTTGAGTGGTGACCTGGTGCAGGGGATTGGAGTGCAGGGTCTGGGAAGGTGTTTGGATGCAGGAGAGGATTCTGGCCTGGGGGAGGATTGTAGGAGATGGTACAGGGTCTGGGAGGGAGTTGTGACCTGGGGCAGGAGGGTGCATAGGGTTTGGATGGTGACCTGGGGGAGGGAGTTGGGATGCAGAAGGGGCAGGGGTGCCAGAGTGATACAAGAATGATGCATACCCAAAAATAGGATATATAGATTCAACAGACTGTTACTGTAAAATTAATGTGTAACATGACCTATTCTGCATAAAGCATCTTCAAGTTATTCATATTCATTCCATAAGCTAATTTTCATTAAGCATGGGGGTGGGGCCTGTGACATAACTAAAATCACAGGTGAAAGTATATAAATAAAATGCAATGTTACAAACAAAGGGCATAACTCAAGGGGTATTTTATGCAAGGAGTAATTGCAGAATCAGACTCAAAGGAAAGGGATAGACTTCAATAGCAAATTTAATATCTGGAGTCAAAACTTCCCATCCATACTCAATTATTATTTACATCAGGCTCAAGAAAACTGTGTGCAAGACTGAGGAAATGTTGTGGGGTGTGTCTATATTTGATCTACAGCCAACATACACCAGGGTAACTCCACTAAAAATCAACTAACCATAATAAGAAAAACTTAAGTGAAATCAGATTCAAGCCCTAGATAAGGTCCTTAGGATTTAGCCTTATGTTATTCTTCTAGTAATAATGTTTTAATGTTCACTAACCCAATTAATAGGAACTGAAACGGGATTTCCAACTGCCTGGCAAAAACTAGACAGTTCATTTATTGACATTATGAAATATCCAAACAAGACATTTTATTACCACCAAACAAAATACAACAGCTGGAAAAATAAACCTCAAGTTGTCCTTGAGCATCAGGTTACAGCTCCATTAAATGAAAGGGTGGAAAACAAACTGAAACAGTGAGATTTAGAATCCTCTGAAAAACGGGACGTGCAGGCCTTAATGATTCATATCACTGTGGCTGTCTGGTTTGGTGGGTGAACAGATAAGGAGTTAGAAGGTGGGAAAGGGGCCTCACAAAAGCAGAGCTAAGTTGTAAAAACTTGTCAGTCCAACAAACTGTGGGAAAAAAATATTGTTGGCAAAGCACTAGCGGCACAAAGCCCTGCTAAGCTGCATTTGTTGAACTTCAGAGGAAAAACAGGAGTACAGATGTTAATGTTAAACATAAGGGGCTCCCCAGCATGGGGGGAAAAATATAGTGGATGTCCAAAAAAATTACTCCTATCATTATAATCTTTTCCAGTTCTATTTAAAGATGGCAAAGGAGCCAGCGGGAGAAGCCCGGCTTTGCAGCTCTGCGTAAACACCACAAGATAAGGGTGGTACCAGGTGTCAGCTAGCCCTGCAAAGTCACTGAAATGTCAAGGATTGTTTTTCCTCTACTCCCTCTCTCTTTCCTCTGACTGGGAATGGTCGCTGTTTATTTAAAAGATATCCCTTGCATTTGGCAAGAATGCCAGCAGGGCAGACGTTAATGGATTATTATTTGGAGCTGGAAGTCTGCCAAAATGATAAGGCTAGCCTGCCTACCTAAGGGCCCAAAGCCTCCCATTAACAGTGGGAGTCAGAAGGAATGGTCATGCCAGACGGTTGCTATAGTTAGATGGGGACTTTATAAAGAGCTCCCTCCCATCTATATTTGATCTGACCTATTTAAAAACAAACACACACACTTCAGGGGGTTAGAAAACAAAACACAGCTTTACGGATTCAAAGGAAGGCATCCCAGCTTCACTTTTCAGTTGGCCATAATGAAAAGGTAATCTTTTTGCAAGACCCAATTCTCCTCTCTTACAGCTGAGAAAGGATATAATCCACAGCCTAACGAAATCAAGCCGAGTGTTTCCAGTGGCTTTGGATCAAGCCTAAGTTGGGAGTACCTTAATTGAAGTCAATAGAATTACACTAGGATAAAACCAGTGAAAGCCAGGGGCAAATGCAGCTCGCCATGTATTAACTTGTGTTCCTTCAAATGCAACAGAGAAACCACAGTGATAAAAATAGTATATCTATTTTCCATCAACGTCACCTGGGACCTTAATGCTTAATGTCCACATCTCTTGATGAGACTGGGCTAGAGGAACATGAGGCCTTATGTCAAGAGTTTTATTTAGATTAACATTGTTTACTACACGTTGAACCACTATAGTCCAGGACTCTGGTCCCCAGCATCCATGGTTCAGAAGGACCACGGATGTTGTTGGACTAGAAAGCTGCAATGAGGTTGCCAGCGGCTGGGAGCAGAGTCGGCCGGCGGGGCCAGTACTGGACGAGGGAGGTCCAACCTGTATTAATCTTCTCTGCAAAGCCCTTTCTTTCCCAACCAAACCAATACTCAACAAACCTTACCATCCTCTCCCTACCTGGGTCATAGCATGTTTTCTAGGAGTCAACCTTTTTTGCGCCCATCAGCCTGCACTCCCTGTAATTAAAAGGTGGTTATAATTCAATTTAGCAAAAGCAAGAGCTGAAACACAGTACTGTTCACTGCTGGGATTGAAAGCCTTAAAGGTGAGTTAGAATTATCTAAGTAGTAATTTTCTCTCTGTAAAGCTGCAAAAAAAATAAACTTTGTGATCACTTGAGAGGTTGGTTTGCCATTAATGAAACCGAAATAAAATCAACCTGCTTCACGTGAGCAGATGTATTACACTAGCAAGGCTGCCTGCAAAGCCTTTTTAAGGAACAAAAAGTAATTAAGGCATTAGCAAATACCTTTTCCTCTTTCATTTTATTCTCTTACTCTAGCTATGCCTAAAACAAAGCTACAGGTTCACATATGCTTGTCTGGGGGAGTTCAGATCCAGTTTCAAACAGGGTAAGTGACTTCTATTACCTCTCTTGTAGGCTGACTCAAAAACTTGGATCAGAACACACAGAGTTTGGAGAGGGTAGTTCAGAGCCAAATTCAAACTCCGTGACTCAAAAGCTCATGGTAAAATTTTTCCTAAAGAAGTTCAGCGCCTAGCTAATAATCCCATTTTCCTACCCATTCATGTTTCATGGAGCTTTTGCTTAACGGCTTCCCAAATCTTTAAAGCAGGCTATCCGCTGAGAAAGTGACAATGAAAACAAACATCTGGTATTCCTGAGCCGTTCCCAGTATCTAGACATTTGTAGGAAAAGTGTTGAGTTTACAAGTCAAGAGGGGATTTTTCTAACTGCAAACGTGGGATCTGGAAGTTAGCCTGGATTGCCTCTCAGCCTTTTATATTTTCTAATATTACAGCCATAATATGGATTCCATAGGTATGGTTGCAAGAGTTTCCATAGCGAAGTGGATTTTGAACCATTCTGCCCCTGACTTTCTGAAAAATAGGCTCTTTCTCACCCGAAATGCCTCATGCATAACCTCTTGGTAAGGAAGATTTGTTTTAAGACATCTGAGCTTCAAGCACACAAGGTATTTCTGAGTTATGGATAAGCAGTGCTTGCCACTTTTTGAAAATTTCTCATAGCTTTAGGCCAATGCCTAACAGACAGCTTGTTTTACAGATTTCATGTGTTTTATACACTAGCCCTCAGTGAGGTTGCCTAAGAGGCTGGGATTACTGAGACCGAATGAGGCACTGCTAGGCTGTTAAGGGTCAAATTGCTACATTCTTGGATGTATTTTAACTTGGGTGTGAAGTCTCATGGCAATTAAGAGTAACACCGAGAGCATTCAGAGCCTCCAAGTCCTATGAGACCATAGCGATGGAATACATTTACTAGGATTTATGTATCTAGCCCGAGAAAGTTAAAGCTATAATGTATGGGGTTTACAATCTCTGGTGGAAGAGGTAGAAGAGTTTAAGTCCCAAGAGAAAAAAACAGCTACAGCTCAGGGGAGCAATAAGCTGCAGTGGAAGGAAGGACAAGCTAAGGCTTGTACCACTCAGTTGTTGTCGTTTCTTCATCCTTCATGTAAAAGCTATTCTGCAGTCAGGCTGTGTTTTGCAGCAGCAGTTTTGTTACTGTAAGTAACAAATCCAATTAAGTGCTATTTTGCTTATCACAGCTCACTCCTAGCACTAGGAGTGGGTGCATGAAGGAAGGACTAATGGAAGTGGTGGCTCAATCAACACTCCATGAGGTGCCAATCCCTCACCCACTCATGCACCCTTTCCTTTCTCTTACTGCATTCTGACTTTGATCCCCTCTGCAAGATCTTTCTCCCAGGATCTTTCCTCAGTTGTTTTCTAAGATGTGTCTTTCTGCCTACATGTGTGTTTTCCTCCCCCTCTCTGCTGCTGTGTTTTCCTCCCAAGCAACAGATTGCAGCGCTGTTGTCCTTTTGATCTAATGAGAAAGACTCCCACAGCAAGGATGTGCATGTGTTTCTTTCCTTGATGTTTGGGAAGGGAGCCTGGAAGGCAGGTCTTTCTCCCTGGGTTGGACTTCTCCTATATTGCTTCTTGGGTTTTAAGGTTTGCTTTACTCCGCTTCTCCTCCCTCCCATGGACTTTTACTCTTCTCCAAGGCTAAAGTTCTCAACCACAGGACTAGGGTAGAATTGATCACTGGCCTCATGTATAGAGCCCTATACATGGTGCCCAGGGTATGGCCGTGACTAAGGAACTGACCCTTGGCTCATTGCCTAAGCACAACAAAGGATTCTTTAAGTCAGTAGCAACACTCCAGCTGACTTGAGCAGAAGAATCAGGTCCACAGGCCTTACCAAAACAGAACAGTCTAATGTCATTCCCTCTGGCACCTAGCTAGGGGGCACCTAGCATTGGCCACTGCCAGAAGACAGGATACTGGGCTAGATGGATCTTTGGTCTGACCCAGTATGGCCATTCTAATGTCCATCAATTCTGGTACCTTGTCTCTGACAGCAGCTGCTATTTAAGAGGAACACCCCCAGGATGTACTGAATTCTGCAAGGGCAGGAGACTTTTTCCCTACCATAGCTAGTAATCCAAACTTATGTGCTGAAACAGGAGGACTTGAGGAACCAACCTTAAAACTGAGAAAAAACTTTAAAGTGCTACCAGACTATTTGTTGTTTTTTTAAAACTAACAAAACATGATACCATCTTGTTTTTTAAGTTTTTCCTGTTATAGACTAACTTGGCTACTCCTCTAAAGCTTAAAACGGAGGTTCTACTCAATGTAAATGCAGTGATAGTTGTTGGACTATAAGGCAATCTAAGATTATGGATACTTCCTCAGACAGAAGGTACTGTAGATCTCAAAGCACTGCCTGAATTTCTCTCATTGAGGGATTGGGAGGCTGTAGGAGCATTTTAATTGCCACATTACAGATGGGTAGGAGGGAAGTACTATAGAGAAGGTTAGGCAACTTGCCCAGAGAGATGCACAGATATTGGAGGGAGAGTTGGGGCTAGAATCCAGATCTTGTAGCTCCCTATTCTGTGCTACCTTCCCTCCCTAAATTTACTGACTGCATCCGCTATTCCTCTGAGCTTTTGTGCCTTGACTCAGTTCAGGTAGCAGCGCTATGCAGCACCATGACAGCCTGTCACTGAAATGTGCTACTCCTCCCCTATGAGAGCTGTGTGAAATTGAGGGGAGGCAATGCTAAGTATCCCCTTTCTGTTCTTTCTTGAATAAAGGCCCTTTGGGAAACTTCAGCATCTATTTTCTGCTCTTCTTCCTTCCGGCCATGCATGGTCTTCTTTCCCTTCCTTATTGTTGGTGTCTCATCAAACCCACTTCTCTTTCACCATCTCCTACTGTCCCACTTCATCCCACCACAAAAGGACTCCTGGGTTTGACTCTGCCTGTGACTAACTGTGGAACCTTGCACCAGCCACTGCTCCTTTCCATACCTCACTTTAAATATCAGCTCCCCAGCTCACAGGAGTAGGGAAGGGCTTCCTATAGTTAGGGCTAGATTGGGCCTCGCTCCTAGAATAGAAGGGTTGCCCAAGGCTAATGTCAGCAATTGTGCTACCTGTCCAGGAGGCGGGAAGAAGGTGAAGCTTTATCTGCTCCTCTGCTCCAGCCAGCAGAGTTGGCCTGGCACCGTGGGATGTGTGTGCAGTATTGTGTGTAGCGCAGGCTATTTTTACTCATGCTTCTTCTTCCCAACTCCCCCTTAGACCAGGCACAGTACCTTTTGCAGCTCCCACCATGTGGGCTGTGGTGGCAGGAGAAGTTCTTTTGCTGGCAGTGGTTGCAGAACCATTCCTTAAGACCTTCATTCTTGTAACACTCAGGGTTTGTCTACACGGAAGCTGGGAAGTGCAAGCCCTAGTGCAAACCAAGTTGCATCAGCTCTGCTTGAGCTAGCATGCTAAAAAAAGCATTGCAGCATGTTGCAAGCTAGCCACTCAAGCTCGGACCCCGGCGATTAGGTGGGTTTGCACTTGGGTGATTAAGCTACGCCGCTGCCCATGCAAAAATGTCCATATTGCTATAAACTAGCAGGCATCCCTCGACCAGCATTGGGAATCATCCCTCCCAACCAGTATAGAAACACCCTCAGAGATGCTACAGAGGAACAAGGTATTACAAAGACTGCATCCTCTTTCCCATGCTCAGAAGTCTGAGTCTGCATCCATTTCTCATTCGGTTGTATTCATAGCAAACCTGGACTACAAGATCCTATTGAAAAAAAATATACCATCACAAAGAAACCCAACACATACTACAGTTGCTCTCATGCACCTCATTAAGTGGAAAGAACATGAAATAAAGTTTCTACAGCTCTGCTAGGTCAAATAAGGGATTTCATTTGTCCATCAATATAGTTTGCTTTCTCATGAAAGAAAATCTATTCCTGCCACACCAAAAAAAATGAGGAGCAGGAGAAAGGAGCTTAATAAATCTTTCAATTTATTACCAGGAGACTGGCAGCCCTTCCTGATGTAGCTACCTTAAGCGTCATCCAACCTGGTTATCCCCCAGCTGCAGGAATAACAGAGCACTTGAAAGGTAATATTTTTGCTATTAGTGAAGAAAGGAAAAAATGTGATCTTTGCTGTGGCTTTGGGAATAATTTTTCCAGAACTACATAGAATGTGCTTGAGTGAATATTGCTATTTTTGGCAACTGCCCGCCTGCTTAGCTCACATCAATAATTGTAATGCTTTGCGGTTTGGGTTATAAGCAATGGTAAAAGCCCAGAAAAGGGGAGGGAAAAAAAAGGACATAATTTGCTAAATAATCTAGAATACATGACAGTCATCAAAACACACGAACGTTTTCAGAAATCCAAGAGGCCATACACACTCATAAAACTGAACTATGAAGCATTTTTATTTTACATATTCAAACATTATTGAACAATTTTTCATCAAGTTTTAATTGGACCTTTAAGAGTTCAGTGATTAAGACAGACTCTGATATTCACTCTCAGATGCCCAAGTGTAGCACCATAGTTCAATGTCTCAGAATTCCATTAGTACAGAGGAGTTCAATTTTTGCTTCTGCAGTGCATTGGTAGGGTTCTTCCACAATCTTCTATGTGTATTCCGGTAGTACCTACAAGCCCCAGTCACCAATCACAACCCCACTGTCTGAGGTGCTGCACAAACTGAGAGCAAGAGATACCAATGACTCAAAGTGCTTACGAGGTATTAACTGTAGATGAATAGCCTTTAACACGGCTCAAATTCTCTCATTCCTTGGTACTTTCATGGTCATAATTCTGTTCTTGTGACATGAATGAAGGCCTAGAGCTGGTCTGAAAACAATGTCGCCTGCCCCATTACAAGTACATCATCCTCCAGCAACACTTTTTCCAAAAAAAAGGTTTCATTTGATCAGAAATCCAGTTTCCCATTGAAAAAAAAAAGTTAAGAGGAAGTTTGTGACCATCCCTTATGGAAAACTTTTTTAATGTATAATTGAGAATAGAATTTGACTCCTAATGGCCCAGTCCAACAAAGCCCTTATGTGTGCAGGTGTGCTTAACTTTAAAGGAGTCAGTTGAAGTCAATGAGAGTATTCATATGCTTACAGTTAAGAACATGATAAAATGTTTGGATGGTCTAGGACCAATATTAGTAGGAATGGCATTTGGTGGGACCAATCCCATCCTCACAGAGATCAAACAGAGCTTCCATCAGTTTGCATGGACAGAGAATCAGGCCTGTTGCCAGGCTGGAATAGGACAAAATCATCAATGAAAACTGCTTAATTATTGCTCCAGGACCACCAGAGATACACTGGAAAAAGTACTGAAGGAGCAGCTCAGCCCGAAGAGGAAACTACAGTTTTCACTGCTGTGCAGCAACCCCAGCTGACTTTTTTCCAGGAGCTGCATGGGCAAGTTCTGGTGGCAGGGAGGAATTCCGTAGCTATCTTCAGACGCATAAGAATGGCCATATTGGGTCAGACCAAAGTTTCCGTTTAGCCCAATGTCCTGTCTTCTGACAATGGCCAATGCCTCATACCCCAGAGGGAATGAACGGAACAAGTAATCATCAAGTGATCCACCCCTGTTGCCCGTTCCCAGCTCTGAGGCTAAAGACAACATTCCTGCCCATCCTGGCTAATAGTTATTGATGGGCCTATCCTCCATGAATTTATCTAGCTTCTTTTTGAACCCAGTTATTCTCTTGGACAACATCCTCCTGCAAGGAGTTCCACAGGTTGACACAAAAGCAAAAGAGCGTATATTCTAGGATTTTGCCCACTCACATACACACACATTAATTATGTCAGTCTGAGGTTTAAACACACTGGATAAGTGACTAATTAAAAAAGCTTGCTTTAAAAAGCAAGAGGGATAGCAAAGCAGTCTGCACAGTGTTTATAACCCATTGTGCTGGCTGCAGTTACAAGATGTGAATTTGATCACTGGAGCATTAGTTTAAATACAAATGCAGTGACTGGAATACAGTCATGCTGGTTTCAGCAATCACAGGAGGAAAGTCCATAATTTTAGTTAATGGTAGAGCTATGAGACTGAGGAAAGGGGGAAGTGCTTGGCAGACACACTTCTTTAAAAAAAGAGACAACATTGCAGCAAGTTTGCCAGTCAGGTGAGTGTATAAAGAGCTTGGAAAAGTCAAGGGAGAATAAAACAGGCAGGCAACAAGAAAGAGCAGGCTCTGCTGCAATTATAATAATGAATGGTTTTATGCGGCATGCATGAACATTTACTGGGCAAGTTATGAGCCAACATGATCTTAATCTTGAGAGAGATTGAAGTTTTTTAGGTGCCTGGCTCACAAGGAGGTACTGCTGCACTACAAGTGTTGTCAAATAGTCAAGGATGCTTAGGCCCTAGGCTAAGTTTAGACAGGCTCTCTGTAGGAGGGTGGACTCTCCACAGACACACCCCTTCATTGCCATGCCTGATGTAGCATCTTGTGTTTGGAGTTCTGTTGATGGTCACTCTAGTCCCATGGTGATCACAGAATCATAGAATACTAGGACTGGAAGGGACCTCCAGAGGTCATTGAGTCCAGTCCCCTGCCCTCATGGCAGGACCAAATACTGTCAAGCACAGCGTTTCCCAAACTATGGGCCGCGGCCCGGTACCGGGCCTCAGAGTGGCTGCCGGGAGGGGAGCAGAGCGGGGCGGGCTGGGAGGAAGTGTGTGGGGGGGGGAAAACCGGCCACCGGGAAGCAGGGCTGGGGGCAGCGGGGCTGTCCCGTGGAGATCCGGGCAGGCGGGTGGGTGGCGAAAGCAGGGCTGGAGGCAGCGGGGCTGTCCCGCGGAGATCCGGGCAGGCAGCAAAAGCAGGTCTGGGGGGCAGCGGGGCTGTCCCGCGGAGATCTGGGCGGGTGGCCGGCAGAAGCAGGGTTGGAGGTAGTGGGGCTGTCCCGCGGAGATGGAGGGAGTGGGCGGGCAGCAGAAACAGGGTTGGGGGTAGCAGGGCTGACCGGCAGAGATTGGGGAGGGCAGGCAGCGGAACCAGGGCTGGCCAGGAGCCGGAGGGGGGGGCTGGCTGGGGGAGATCAGGAGGAGGAGGAGGATGGGAGAACCAGCTGCCGGAAGCAGGGCTGGACAGGGGCAGCAGGGCTGGACTGGGGAGATCGGGAGGAGAAGGGGGGGGGAGCGGGACTGACCTGGGCACATGCAGACCCTGCAGACCCTGGCAGATGAGTGAGTCTGGCCGGGGATTCCATTTTGCCCCCCCTCCCACATACCCTCCCTCGAGTAGTTGCGAACTGCCTGGCAGGTAGACACACTCAAGCAGCGTAAGCACATCTACCAGCCAGGCAGTTAGCAACTAAGGACTGATACACCTAATTATAATAAAACTTACCTAATTAGAAAATACCAGGCATTTTATATGTCTGGTAATTTCTCAATTTCTTTCCCGGACAAAACCTTCAAATACCGGACTGTCCGGTACAAAACCGGACACCTGGCAACCCTACCCTTCCTTGCACCCTCCCTTCTAGCCAGATACCCTACCCCCAATCTGCTCCTGCTCCCGCCTCCTGGAGTGCTCATGCGGCGCCAGGTCCCCCCAGCCCTGGCCCAGGCTGGGTGGAGGATGCAGCCGGGTGAAACACTGAAAATGTATTCATTTTTCATTCTTTTTTTTAATATGCATTTATATTTTTGGGCTGCAAAAAACAGTACTGAAAAAAAAAAAAAACGGGTTCCAACTAAAGTAAAAAGTTTGGGAAACCCTGATCTAGCCAGCTTTCTATCCATCTTACAGTCCATTTATCCAATCCATATTCCCTTAACTTGCTGGCAAGAATATTGGGGGTGACTGTATCAAAAGCTTTGCTAACGCTGGCACTGGGGGCTTTGGGAGGACCAGAAACAACTTATCTGAATATTCATCATTTGCTTAATGAATATGCAAATGAATGTTACCAGTCCTCCAAAAGCTCGTGAATGGATTTACTGGTCCCCGTGTCAAAAAGTTTGGGAAACCCTGGTCTAGACCATCCCTGATAGACATTTATTTAACCTACTGTTAAATATCTCCAGAGATGGGGATTCCACAACCTCCCTGGGCAATTTATTCCAGTGTTTGACCACCCTGACAGTTAGGAACTTTTTCCTAATGTCCAACCTAAACCTCCCTTGCTGAAGTTTAAGCCCATTACTTCTTGTTCTATCCTCAGAGGCCAGGAAGAACAAGTTTTCTCCCTCCTCCTTATGACACCCTTTTAGATACCTGAAAATTGCTATCATGTCCCCCCTCAATCTTCTCTTTTCCAAACTAAACAAACCCAATTCTTTCAGCCTTCCTTCATAAGTCACGTTCTCTAGGCCTTTAATCATTCTTGTTGCTCTTCTCTGGACCCTCTCCAATTTCTCCACATCTTTCTTGAAATGTAATGCCCAGAACTGGACACAATACTCCAACTGAGGCCTAACCAGCACAGAGTAGAGTGGAAGAATGACTTCTCGTGATCAGTTTCTTTTCATGGCTCAGGCCTCTGGCTAGGTCACAGCTTATTTGCTGGACTTCCTGTTAGAATTAATTCCAGGACCCTGTCTGAGATCTCTGGCCCCTCGCCCTGGCCCCAGTGGTCCTTATGCTTTTCTCTCTGGGCTCTAATTCATTCTCCCCTTACATCAGCAGGATTTTGTACCTGTCACTGGGAAAGTGGCACAGGAACCCAAGAGCAATATCTGCACTGGGTTCTAATACAGTGATCATAGGATGAGCAGCCATGATCAGAGGCACCATTTATGGGGAGCTAGAGGAGGCTCTCACCCCCCCCCCGAAATTTGAACCCCTGAATTTCATATTTGAGATCTATTTAGAGGGCACACCCTAGCACCAAATGCAGCTCCAACTGCAAAAGAGTTTGTGCTGCTCTCAGCTTTGCCTTTAGGTCAGAGAGTTTGTTTTGCAGGTTCTCCACTTAAAAACAAAGAGTAGGAATAAATGGTGAGACTGGAGAGAGTTAAATAGTATGTGCCATGGGTCTGTACTGGGATCAGGGCTGTTCAAATTATTTATGAATGGTCTGGAAAAAAGGGTAAACAGGCAGGTGGCAAAATTTGCAGGTGATACAAAAATCACTCAAAATAGTGAAGAGCTCTCACAAAACTGATTGACTGGATAACACAATGGAAGATGGAATTCAATGCTGATAAATGCAAAGTAATGCACAGGGAAAATATAATCCCAACTATACATGCAAAAATTATGAGGTCTAAATTAGCTGTTGCCACGCAGGGCCGATATGTTAGAGGTCTAGAAAATCATGAATGGTGTGGAAAAATTGAATAAGGAAACATTATTGTCTCCTTCAGTAACATAACACAAGAAGATCACCCAATGAAATTATAGGCAACGGATTTAAAACAAACAAGAAATTATTTCTTCATGGTCTACCTGTGAAGGTCTTTGCCAGGGAATGGAAGACAGGCCTAAACTATAACAGGGTTCCATTGAGAATTATATGAGTTCAAGGAAGATAGGTTCATCAATGGCTATTAGCCAGGATGGGCAGGAATGGTGCCCATTCCCAGCTTCTGGCAAACAGAAGCTAGGGATAGGCAATGGGATGGATCACTTGATGATTACCTCTTCTGTTCATTCCTTCTGAAGCAACTGGCATTGGCCACTGTTGGAAGGCAGGATATCGGGCTTGACGGACCTTTTGGTCTATGTTCTCAATATAGGACCCAATTGTATCTGCCCCCTCCTGTAACCCACTCCACTCCTCTCCCAGAGCAGAGATAGTGCCCAGAAGCCCTGACAGCGTGTCTCTCTATCCACAGAGTTAGTAATGAAGTAAGACTATATATTAAAATGTTAAGCCTAACCAGTGTCCCTTAAGTGACTTGTCATAAGATTTCTGAATATGTTATTATTAAAGCTGAGTGGATCTAGTATTTATTTAGTTTTCTTTCTTTTATATAGGAATTAGATACAATGCTCCTGTCGAGCTAATTGCTAAGTTGTCTGCCAACAGAGTTTTCAAGTGCCTTAGTAGCCCCTGGAAACTAGTGATGGGGGGGGGGGGAGAAATAGACAGGGTCAGACCCCCCATTTTGTTGCTTGGCTTGTACTGAGCATGCTCAGTAATGCTGCTGAAGCCACTGTCCTCACTCTGTCCCCGCCCCACTATCATGGAATGCACAGGTCACCTCCCCACCCCCACCCCAACAAAATCTGAAATGGCACCCCTGCATGATCTGCTCCATCAGACATCTTGCTCCCCTGGACTCCTACCTACCATTGGCCTTTCTTCAGACCTTTTTCCTCAGCCCCTTCCTGCAGACTTTGCAAGAGTCAGCATCTTCCAGGGCTTTGTCCCAGAGATCCAGTTTCTGCTCCTGTGTCCGTGTCAACTACAGGAGCTTCTTCCAATACTGCATCTTCCAGACATCTCCACTTTCTAGTGCCATGAGAGGGCTGCAAAGTTCTTCCCTCTCTGCAGCAGACCTTTCCCCCAGACCAAACGCCACTTTGACTTTGATCTTCACCTGCTTTCTTCTGGCTCAGGACGACCCACCTCTGGCCGCAGGTGGGTCTCTGCCTTTAGGTCATGGGTGGGGAACCTCAGGCCTGGGGACCAGATACAGCCCTCAGCTTGCCTGGAGCTGGTCCCCAAGGCTCAGCATTGGGGAGCCTGCGCTGACGCTCCAGCCGCCCCCTGCCACGCATCTGCAGTGCTGGAACACATAATCTACTAGCCTGGGCCCCCCTAGGCTCTGGTGTGTGAGGGGAATGTGGGGAGTGTCTTTCTCCTTATTCAGGGGCTTCTCACTTGTGTGTAGCCACCAACTGATTTTTCTGTGGGTCAGTGGCCCCCGACCCAAAAAAGGCTCCCCACCCATGATTTAGGCAAAGAAGAAACTTCCAACTACCATTCTCACATGTCCCTTGCTTGGCCTTTCTCCACTACCTGGTGCTCTCTCCTTTGTGAAGGCCCAGCTCCTTCCCACCTACGTTTGATCACCTATCACCCCTTCAGGTCCCACCCAGTGGCCCAATTAGGCTTAAGTTCCTGTTAATCAAGGACTTCTGCCACACACATTTTCTAGCATGTCTATCAACAAACAGATAAAAGGTGGCATATTTTACTTAATAAATTTAGCGTTGCTATGCAACCTTCTAGCCCAGAGCCATGCCTAATCAGGTTCACTGTGTCATTACACTGAAAAATAATACCATGTCTGGGATAGCAGGAGTGCCCTAGAGAGAATATCATTTGAGGGACTGTGAGGTAAAACGCAGTGTCGATCACAGAAGGGTGGGGTTGGGGAGAACAAAAGAGGCTCCTGGTTTTGGTTTTAAATAGAAAAAGAAGAAGAGCTTGAGTTATATGCCCCTTTGGGACAGGACACATACTAGGATGTTAAATTTTGATTAAATGGTTAATCGAATAGTTGATGCAATTTGCATTGACTATTCGATTAGTCGATAAGAGCGCCTCCACCTTTGAAGTGTAGCAACAGCCCCAGGGCTGTTGCTACACTTCAAAGGCGAAAGCGCTGCAGGGAGCACAGGGCCAGCAAGGGACTCAAGCAGTCCCCCGCTGGGCCTGTGCTCCCTGCAGCATTTCAGGGCCTGTGCTCCCTGCAGCGTTGCATGGAGCCCAGGGGGTCAGCGCAGGAGTCCCCAGCTGACCCCAGGCTCTACAGGCGCTGCCGCTTTGAAGCACTCCCTCCTCTTCCTTCCTGCCCCCTTGCTGCCTCTTTCTGATACAGGCAGCAAGGGGGGTGAGAAGCAACTAGTCAACCATGTGTTGACTCTCCGATAAGCATTTGCTTATTGCATAGTTGACTAGTCGTTCACACCCCTAATACAGGCTAGGATTTGACACACAGGCAATCTCTAGCTGGCAGAGAGACTTCATGTTCCCATGTCCCATTTTCAGTTAGAGAGAGAGACTGCAGAACTGGTATTCATCTACAAATTTGACCCTGTTACCCTGGCCTTGAATAAAAACATTAACTGGTTGGCACATTACAGAGCCAATTTCCCCTGCCTTTGACAGCTGCATTTCCACATCTAATGATATAGAAGGGACACATCCAGCCCACTTAATTAGCTCCATTAACACAGGTCCTACAACTGACAGGTACTTCTTTTGTTGTTATATATCTCTTGGTTTCTGTTATTTCCACTCCAGCTCATCTGACGAAGAGGGCCTTACCCATGAAAGCTTATGATCCTATATACTTTTGTTCATCTAAGGGGCCACAGGGCTACTCATTGTTTTTAAAGTTACAGACTAACATGGCTGCCCCTCAGACTCTAAAATAGAACTGTACAACTAAGCCTAGGATCTGGATAGCAAAGCTTTTAGGACTGTTCCACCAGTCAAGCAGGGAATAGCCCAACTTTTTGGTAATTTGAAAGTGACTAAGAGCTGGCTGAAATTAGAAACTTAAAAATGAACAATTCTTGACTACGTGATAGTTGGCTTAAAAATACAAGTGGGTACAAGGGTGAGTGAGGAGCTGTTCATTGGGGAAAAACAACAAAGGAAAGGTCAGCTGGAATTTTAAGAAAAGTAAGCCAGCCCTATGGGTTTTACTCCATCTCCCAAATGCTTACTTAGCTAACATTTCATTGCTTCAGCATCCTCATACATATGAAAGATACTACTTAGCATAAATGCATGGCTACAAAGTCCACCTCAAAAGAGCAACAAGATTTGATACACAGTGTATCTGATTAAGTAAAAATGGGGTAAATCAGGAAAGTTAGTCCTAGTTCTATTTACTGTAACACCATGGTGAGACCTAGAAGATTTCTGGGGACCAGAATCGCTGTTTTATTTGCTGTTGTCTCATCTGTTACATCTTGTGGTGAAGAATTCCAACAGGCTTCTGGCATTTAAATAGTTAAATGGTCACGACTTTGGTCTGCAGATGAAAGCAAAGGAGCAGACCAACAAGGGCTTGTCTAGACTGACAAGCTACTGTGCTGTAACTTTCCCACTCAGGGGTGTGAACACTGTCACCCTCCCTCCAAGGACACCAAGTTACGGTACTGTAAAGCTCCCATGTGGACAATACTACTGTGCTAAGAGCCACACTTCCAGAGCTGTTAGCTACTTCCCTCATTGAGGTGGTTTTCCTCGAGTGCTGGAACCACACGACCGTGTTAAAGCGATGCTGCAACAGCACTTTTGTAGACAAAGCCTAAGGAGAACAATTGCACCACTTTTAGGAAAGTATCTCATGCTGTATTTAGTCCCTCTTCTTTCCCTCACCCACAAATGTATAGACAGATGGGAGGCCTCAGGTAAAAAATACCTGGCAGAGTTCAAAAATCCCTCCTCACTGGTAATAAATAGATGTCTCGTGTTATTGTGGTAAGATAAAAATAACTTTTGGCCAAGTTTTCAGTTGTATTTCAGCATTTCCTTTTCATCTCTGGATTGATTGGGTTGGTTTCCAAGGTGAAATCATTTGACAAGTTGCCAGTATAAATCGATGGGGAAATAGGGATTTTAATTAAAAAAAAAACACTTAATGCTTTAATCTGGGACATTCCTGATGTCTCATACTTGTCATTTCGACTGGGGGATGAAGTGCTGAAGTAATTAATTTCTTTTTTTTTTTTAATGTAAACATACGCACTGTTTATAAAGCTGAGAAGAGAATTCCACCTTTTTTTTTTTTTTAAATGTCTGAGTAGGAGTACCCAAGAGCTACACAAAGCATTCATTCAATGAACAGGAGTAGTTGGATTGACAGAAGCACTTTCCAAAATATTCTTGTCTGGAATTTGGAGGAAGGTGTTACATAGCTCCAAATATTTGTTGCTCTGTTTCCATGGTAACAGCAGCACAGTGATGTCATAATGAAATAACATTGATACTCAATGTCTGAGCGCGCTCAGCGAATTAAGGTTCAAGTAAAAGATTTATTTTTCCATTGGGGTTTTGCTCCACCCCTACTACTCCACCCATCAAGTTACACTGCTTGAAGACTTAATTCCTGAAGATAAAATATTAGAGCCAGACTGTGACAGCCTCAGAAAGTGCCATTGAAAAGGAGTCTGAAGCAACTAATCTCTGAATTAAGATATACGTCAAAGGTATTTGAGAGAACTGCTCCAAAGCCGTGCTATTCTCTTTTATTAGGTTGAGGTTATTGTAATCAAGTAGAAAGACATAGTCTACAGATTGGAACACATGACTGGAGTCAGGAGAATCAAGTACTAATTTTTGTTGCAACAGGAACTGTGTGTGCACCTAAGCAAGTTACTTTGTGTCTCTATGCCTTAGTTTACCCATATAGAAAAAGTGGGGAAAACAATACTCACCTCAGTGGAACATCTTGAAATATGGGGTGGGAGGGGAGGAGTGAAAATTTGAGCCTTCAAGTTGGGAAATATTTCTAAGACCCTTGCATTGAAAGTGCCTTTCGCATTCAAAGGCAAAAAGGGCATCCGATATCTAGTGACTTTCACTGGGATTTGAATATCTCACTTCCCTTTATCCTTTGAAAGTCTATGCTCCATGTGACTAATATTACTACTACTATCATGGCCAGGGTAGCCATGCTGCCAGGACTAAACTCAGTAGGGTCTCAGATAACTCTCAGCTCCAGTCAGCACTAATCTAGACTACTGGAAAAAGCAACAGCAAAGCAACTGATACATTTTTGCTTACATAACCACTGTGACAGTCTAGACCAGGAGTGTCAATCATGTCGAGCTCCTAGGACCCCTTCACCAGCCTACAGCTCCTTCAGCCATATTCCCAGCAATCCATCCTGCAAGGCCCTTCTTGCATCTAGGGCAAAGAAGCTACAGGAGGCCTGAGGGGGCAGAAATGAGAGGAAAACTCAGGCCTGATGAGTCTTTAATCTGTGTCACTAGTCCTCCTTTAAGCTTCCCAGCAAGGTCTCAGGGCTTCTGACAACCTTTGCTTCCCTTGTCCCTACAGAAGCCACTGAGCCCTGGCCTCAGTATCCATCTGCTTCTCTCTGCCTTCTTTGGTTTCCACCGAGACTCAGAGAAATGACTTCTCTATTCCCTTCCCATTTCTGCCTCCCCTAGAGAGCAAATCTGAAGGGAGAACCCCAAAGGCACGGATGGAGATATGAGAAGGGAGGGAGGAATCTCCCATTCCTGTCCCCCTTCCCTTGTGGTTTCATGAAAAAGACCTGAAAGGAGTCAAGGGTTGGAGAAAAGAAGGAAAATTCACTGAGTGGTTGGGGAAGTACCCATGAAGAGGAACAAACAGAGCAGTAAACTACTGGATGGAGGAATGGAGGTTTCATAAATTCATTCTATTTAAAAAAACCACAACCCTTGACTCTCAGTTAAATCCTTCACTCACACTGCGATCAGGCAGGACTACACATTTTGCCTCTTACTCAAGAACTTCTCACTCTCTAGCACAGATCAATCAATATGGCAATTGGGCCCTCACCACAAAGCATCTCTCCTGGCAGCTGCATAAGTCACAAATTCTCTGGCAAGAGTGCAGAGATCTTTGCCTCAAGCCTACGTGACCAGACACAAACACAAGCACCTTTAACTCAACCTGGACCTTGTATGCCCTGTACATTGAATCCTGACATACTTTGTGTTATCTGTGTTTGAGCTTTTCCCTTGGAGATAAGGTGCACATGTAACAACTGCAGAAAACCCAGTAAAAAAAAAAAAAAAAAAAAATCTACATCTTAGACTTAAAATGCTGCACTAGGGGTGGCGATTCAGAGCCTGATCCAACTTCCATCCCACTGAAGTTAATGGAGAGACTCCAGTTAATAGGTCAGGTTCACAGAGCTCAATACAGCATGTTTACAGGTGTAATGCCAGAACCTAGGATAAAATTCTACCGTGTCTATAGAGAACCACAGGACGGTTCGGGGCAGCTGCCCAGGACCCACACTTCAGGGGACCCTGTGGTGGCCACCACAACTGTCCTATGGACAGGCCAAGAGTGGGTGACATCAGGGGTCATCCCAATCCTCCTTCTCCCATACTATTCACCCTCTTGGCAGGAGCCAGAGCAGCCTGCTCTGTCCCACTGTGCAGCCCTGCCAGCCGCTGCACCCCACTTTTCCATGGCAGTGGGAAAAGGAGCATCCCAGCCCCAGCACGCTCCACTTCCTGCAGCCACAGACAAGCAGGGCAGTGCAGCGAGATGGACCAAGCTGCCAGGCCGCTCCAGATCCTGCCACAGTGCTGAGTGTGGGGATGGGGCAACCCCTGCTGCTGGGCCCCCAGTAACCTCTGGCTTGTACTGCATGGGGCTGAGGGCAAAGGAGCAGAAAAGAGCACAGCGGGGCAGAACAAGGACAGAGTTTGGGGCAAGGAGTGGCATAGGGACAGGGGTGGAGCAGAGGCAGGGTGGGGCCTGTGGTGGGGAGGCTGTCCTGGGCCTCACGCTTGGAGCACTGAGGGGAGGGGTTGCTCCAGGCCCCACGTTCCCATAGGGATGGCCCTGGCTCTATAAATACAAAGCAGCTTAGTTACAGCTTTCACTAGTCTCACATGGCTGATCTTTAGTTCTCAGCCATGATGAAGAGAAAGTGGATCAAGAAAGGAGACGGGGGCAGTTTCTGCTGATAGCACAGGCCAAGCTTCCACACCATGTGATTCAGAGGTTATCAAATAAAGCTATTCATGAGTTAAAGCTCATCAGAAAAATCTCCATGCAAAGAACATTGGGGCCCAATGGGCATAAAAGTGATGGAAAGTACACAACACTGGCAAGTGAAATGTGTCAGACATTTGGCACTCTGTGCACTGAGGTTTGCCAGTGCAGACAGGAGAGTTATCACAGTGTCTGGGTGTTTTATAAAGACATTGTCAGGCCAGGGTATCTGGGTAATGTCGGATATGTTGTGCCCTTGTGTCACTGTAGGGTACTGAGAGAAGTGAATGATGGCTATATTTGGAGTGGCAGGAGGGTCTGAACACAGCAAGGGGTGTTACCAAGCAAAGCATCTAGGTACTGCAGGTGTGTCCCTCCTCACACTACCTACGTGTGACTGGGGAATATAAAATTGAACTGATGGATTTATTTCAGCAGTGGCAACACAGGCCCCAACATGGGATGGTGAGACACAACAATTCCCAACCCAACCCTCTGTACTCCAGGTCATTACTTGGAGTAGCTTCTCTGACTCAGTGGTCTGCACACTCTGCCACCACAGCATTCAGTGTAGACTGGAGAGCAGACACTGCCTTCCTTACACCCTGGGCCCTTAGGGACATTACAATACACCTGCTCTGTAGAACACAGTCTGTACTTGTCTGCGAGCAAACTACTGCTTTTTTCTATTGCTTCTATTTTCTTGTGTTATCACTGATCAGACAAAAGAGGAAGATAAGGTACAAAGAAAGCTCTGATGAAAAACCACTCCCAAAGTGCATTTCTCAAGCCACAAGTTTTGTTTAATTAATATCTGCTTACTGAAAGACTGAGATTTAAGATCTGCCTCCAAAAGAAACTGTTCACACTGCCCCCCCCCTTCAGTGCTTATAAAATCCATGATATTTATATATGTAGGATGATCTGCCCTCTTCACTAAGGTGTAACTCTCATTACACCTAATCTATGCAACCCATGAGTAAATAACGCTGCAGAGCAGCACAACACATGGAGGAGGAAGGTTGCCTCAGCCCATCAGGGTAAAAATAGTGGTGTTTGCAATTTTACAGGGATTTCATGCTCACAGGGAAGTATTACCCCCCAGGCCACACAGTACTAGTCCAAAAGCCTGATCTTGATACTTGCAATTGGAGTAGAACACTGGAGTTAAGATCCATTGCGTGCACATTTTTAACAGCCACAGCTAACTTGTAATGATAGACCAAGATGGTCTCCCTCCAAAGTTTCTGGGAACAAGGGAGACATTAGTCAGATTCAAGTGTCAGCCCTGAAAATATAGAACTTTAACATGCTGCTTAGAAGCTTCTAGAAATAGAACATCTCTAGCTATGAAGGCAGAACACAGCAAACAGAGTGGTGCCCAATGACAGTTTTGTTTTTAAAAGGAAGAGACTTGTAAAAAAGGCTGTGTCTTAGATAGGCTGACTGCTCAGAGCAGAAGGTTAGGAGTCATGCTCCATCACTGATTTAGTCAAGGTCTCACAGCAAGTCATCAACCTTCCTTCAGGAGACACAAGAATACTGCAGAGCAGTAAGATGTGCATGCAGTGATGCCCACAAGCGCGTGCACAGTGATTACCACTGCCAGCCTCAGTGCATACCATTGCCGGCGTCAAGAAGGAGCAGCACTGTCTGTTCCACTGCCCACTCAAAGCAAGAACTGAGTGAGAGAGGTTGCAGCTTCCGTGAAAGGGGAAGCGTGTGGTTGTTACAGCATTATTCAATGTTGGCTTCATGGCCCCTCTGTCATGATGCAGGAGCTGCGGGGCCAAGCCTGCGTCGGGAGTGGCATGGTCAGCCCACCTCCTCCTAGCCACTGCGGAGGGCCAGCTCCTCCACCAAAGCTTCACCCCAGAGGCCTGCCTGGCCTCAGTCCTCTTCCAGCAGCCCGGGGCTTCTCAGGGATGAGGAATGAGCAGCCAGGCTGGAAGGCAGGGGCTGAGCATGGCACAAACTCAGCAGGCCAGGAGCTGGAGCCAGCAGTGGAAATGGCACCACAGGGACTGGTGATATGAAACATTTCTGGGGGTGTCCCTGCATACGTGGGAGGACCACACCCCAAGGTGCCAGGGTAAGAAATGCATTTGAACTTTTTCCAAAGGTGTCACACTTGCACAGCAGCTCTGTCACCATCAAGATCTCTGCTCCAGCTCCCCCATTTCTCAGAGAGCTGGAATAATAAATATATGCTACATCATTTTGAGATCTTCAGATGAAAGGTGCTATTCAAGTGCAAAGCATGACAGATTTCTAGTGGTTTCCGATATCCTGAAAACATGTTATTCTTACTCTGTGGCTGGCAGAGAAAGGAAGTGTTAAATCTTGGACTGATATATCAATTTAGCTGAAAATATCAGCTGGAGACATCCTCTTCGGTTATCTAACCCACTTCCCCATGTCTAGGTAGCCCCAGTGGAGCCATAACGATGACAATGGCTGTGAAAACACCTGATGATAGTAGGTTACTGCACAGGGTTTATACTAATGTGACTGAAAGCATCCAGGAGTTTGTTCCACGTTTTCTGATTAACAAATTCCTGGCAGAAGCAAGTCTCTGTTCATTATAGAAAGAGCTCTTTTTTGTTCAAACCATGATTTCTGCATGGAAACATTTGAAGAAGCAGAAGGGGGCAGATTAGGCAACTTCTTTATTATTTCCTCAGAAGTCCTGAACATGAGAGGAGGACTCTTTGGTAACTACTGGCATCAAGTTCATTGCAAACAATGCAAAAGAGGCCAATTACCAACTGCAGGCTCGGCGCTTTTGAAGACTTCAAGCCCTCTCCTCAAATTAAAAGCACCTTTCTGATTTGAAAAACAAACTCTGCTACCATGCTGTCTGGCATCTGAGTTTGACAAAGTAAATTGGGGTAGCTCCATTGAAGTCAATGGTATCACTCTTGAGACCAACCAACGCAAGCAAGAGCAGAATTGGATCCCATGTGTCTTCAAACATCTACATATTCCCCAAAGGTGCATGATTTCCCCAGAGGCATTTCCAGATAAATTGGTTTGTGTATCTCAGATTAGAACAGAGCCCTTTGGGGGGTGGGGGAGGTCTATTGTTCACAGATGTACTTGGAGATTACATGTAAAGTATGGTTATAAACGCAAAAGAATAGTATACGGGTTAAAATGCTGATGGACTTTAGAATGAGCAACAATTTATTATTTGCACTATTGTCACACTTAGAAGCCTCCCCACCCCCAATCACAGACCAGGGCCCCATTGTGCTAAGCACTGTGCAAACACAGGAAAAAAAAAAGACAGTCCTTAAGAAAACAGTAAAGGAAGTGCAACATTGACTAGTATACTCTTGTTATTGTAACCACCCTTTCAAAAAGATAAGCCAACATGGACAAGTTGTATATTCATCTACTATATATATTGAAAAAGTGTGTGCATCTGTGTGTCTGTTTGTTCAAGAACTCCTCCTAAACGGTAGGAGCTAGGACCACCAGATTTGGTATGCAGCTTCCTCTTATCAGAACTTAAAGCAAGGTCAGGATTTGATTGTGCCATGACAATGGAACGTGAGTAGAATCTCGTCAAACAGAAAGGGAGAGGCATGGTAGCAAGCACAGTTATACTCATGAATTACCACAAGGGGGCAGCAAGCACGGGGAACAGTTATACCCCAGATTGACCACAGAGGGAAAGCAAGCAACCCAGGCTACCCCCGGGGAGCAGCTGGCAGGTGGGCCAGCAGGCCCCTACCGCCCCAGGCTGCCCCCACCTACTGCCCTGAGCCTCCCACCTCCCTTGCTCTGCACCCTCCTCACTCTCCCAACCCTGACTGATGCAACTCTGAGTCCTCCGCATCCCCAAGCCCCTGACCTGACTCTTGCGCCCCCTCCCCACCCCAAGCCCTGAAGTCTTCTAGTAGGTATATAAGCATAACATGAGCAAGCATCAGTCTCACAAACAAAGCAGACCTCCCATTACTCCAAGGTTATGGCATCACATTGAGTACTGAGTGCATAGCTGCCTGCTTCTGAGAGAGTCACCTTCTGTTCGGTCACAGACGCAACCCCAGTGAAATCAGTAAGTGCTGCATACCAGCGTAAGTGAAGGGAGAATTTGTGCCATATTCATTTGCCTTTAAGTAGGAAATTTCACTGAGTGTGCCACAAGCCCAGGTCACAGAGTCTGCTCACACCACGTTACTGGTTTACAGTCATTAGGATTGCATGCTAACAAGTGTATAAAAATAATACATGGCTGCTATTAGTTTAGGTTAAACAGATAGTCTTGCAGCACCTTAGAGACTAACAAAACATGTAGATGGTATCATGAGCTTCCGTGGGCACAACCCACTTCATCTGCAGAAGTAGGTTGTGCCCACGAAAGCTCATGATACCCTCTACATGTTTTGTTAGTCTCTAAGATGCTGCAAGACTATTTGTTGTTTTTTAAGTTTTTCCAGTTCTGCTAAAGTCAGTGGTTAGACTCTCATTGACTTCAATGCAACCAGCATTTTAACCTTTAAGTTGATTGTATCATGAGGACTATAACTTTCTTCTGGCTCGCTTCAGTGCCTCTCCCCTTCCTCCACAATTGTTTGTCTAAAATACTATTGCTGAAGCCAAACATCCATCTTCTATTCCCCCATATGCAAACTCCTTATCGAAGACCGAATATTATCCTGCTCTTTGTGCATCTCATAATCCCACTCACCCTATCTGCATTGCAAATGTTTTATGCTGTGCCTTCTCCCACCGTCTTCTTCCTTCAAGCCTATCTAGATTACTGGTAATTTAAATTATATAAAATAATTACTGATATGGCCCCATTTCCCTAATGTCTGAGCACCTCAGCCTTTCATGTATTTATTTTTGTAACACTTGTGAGGTAGATAAGTTCTATTACCCCCCATTTTACAGATGGGGAACTGAGACACAGAGATTTAATTAGCCTGTAAAAGATCACATAGGAAGTCTGTAAAAACATGTCTACCCTGGGGAGTTATTTCAAATTAACTCCCCTTATTTTGAAACAACAAGATGAGCATCCCCACTACCAGGCCTGTTATTTCAAAATAATGGGCTTGTTATTTCAAAATAATAACTCCTGGTTGTGAAGAGGAATAATCTTATTTCGAAATAGTTATTTCAGCAGTTATTATTTTGAAATAACTCATTGTATTGCAGTGCAGACATAGCTTAGTGAGCCCCCACAGCCTCACGAATGTCTCAGTAGACTTGTAACTTGCATGGATGCCAATGGAGCATCAGGGTGTGACTCCAAACGGATTCAAGTCAATGAGATTCTTCTGACAGATTTCATTGAGCTTTGGAACAGGGCCTTCACTTGTAAACTCTTGGGAACAAGTAAAGCTCCAAGGAATGATATAAAAGTTTTCTAACAATACACCTTTTCTGAAGCCTTCTGGTGTTTACACTTCATTACCAAAGTTTACGGGGACTAGCTGTTTGATCAGAACACGCCTTGAGTGCTAGGCGGATGTATGCTCTGGGGTAATATCCTTATTCTTGTCAAAAGTGCCAGGAGTTCTCCAATGAGCTAATGAAGAGACGATAATCATGATTCTTTCTAGTCAGAAGATGTGTGACCACTCATGGCAACACCATTTTAGAGAGAACGGAGGGGGGCCCCTCTCGCAGGGCAGCTTGAGCACCATGCTTCTGCGTTTGTCCAGTACTGCTTTAGAAGCAGGCCCGCCTGTGGTGGTGGTGGAGCAAAGGGGCAGTTGTACAGGGGCCCGGCATTTCACAGGAGCACAGTGCTCCCAGCCACCACCACTGCTACTGCAGCAGCCAGAGCCCTGGGCCCCTTTGAAATGCTAAGGGAGCAACGCTCTGTGGGGCTCTGAGAGTTGGGGAAGGAGAGGTAGCGTCACACTCTGGGCAGCGCTAAGGGCTGCCTACCCTCGACTCTTCCTCTTCTGCCTGAGGCTCCACCCCTTCTGAGGGTGCCTGTGGTGGCTGTGGGCCCCATTGTTTAGAGGAAAGAGAACTGCCTACTGAATCCCTAGGATCACTTCCTGCTAGGGTCATGTTTAGCAGCCTCCCTTTGATCAGTGGGCAGGCCTGGCCCAGCATTCCTTCTGAGATCTGCAGAGATCACACCCTGTGCTGGCATGGTTACCAATGATAACTGCAAACATCATTCAGATATCAGCACATTCCTAGAGCATGGCTTGCTTATGTATCTCTTTTGTTTTAGAGGCATGAAGCCAACATCTGTAACACCCTTCCTAAGCTGCTGCTCCAAACTATTTATAATCAGTGCAAAACTGTACAAGGATCCATTTCCACTGCAGACTATGGAATTAGCTGGTACCACATTTAGGAGCTTCCAATGTCAGATTCTTTTCCCCCTTTCCCTCCAAGGATGTTAGATTCTGCTCTTGGTTACCTGATGTAACAGAGATCAGGATTTGGCCTCTAGACTCATCTCTGCATAATTCACAGCCTCTAACAAAATAGGGAACAGCACCTAGCAATTGCTCCTCACCTCCACTCCTGGCCTGAACCCTCCCAGCCAGGTCCCCGTGTTGGCATACATTACAGCTGGGGTACTGTTTTCTTTACTAAGTGAAGACACAAAATATTTTTACTAAAGGCAGGAAAACATCTTTAAAATGTACATGCAAGTCTGTAGTGTACTAATTAATAAAGTTCATAAAAATGACATCAACTCCTTTAGGTCAGGATGAAGGGCAACCAAGACATGCCACAGAAGGCTGCATAGAGAAATCACAGATGGACAGGCAATCTCAATTAAGTTGTCTTCCCTACCCGTTTCCCTCTGAATTACTTCTCTAAAATCCCTTAATTATCCAAACTCAATTAGTCTCACAGTATTTGAAGCTTCCTGTTCAGACTAATTTCTCTTTCTTCCCTCATCTGGAGTATTTGACTCATATTAAAAATCACTTAGTGTCTATAGTGGAGAGAACATTACAAAGACTGTGATAAAGCTTTTTTTTTTTTAAACCCTACTTCTGTCTGACCAGATCAGGCACCAAGTCTATGCATTTCTACCCAGACAGAATATCAGTATGTTTAAATACACATGTATTTTATATCTAAACCAAATATTTGTATTGCCAGTAGTGATTATCACACTACTACCCTTTGGAGCTATTTTACAGACCCAAAGATTTCCATATGTCCTTTCCAAACAGCATTCTTTTTTATTGTTCCTGGGAATCAAAACAAGAACATTGTGTTAAAGAATTCCTACCAATGAGAACATTAGTGGCAAAGCAGATAGTAAGCTAAGACAATAGCAGGAAGCAGTTAAAAGACTCCCTTTCATCTCAGTCATGTGGCTTGTCCAGCAGACTGAACTTGCACATTTTTCATTCAAAGGGAATGTACTTCAAGGATTGCAGTGAAGCTCATGAATTATTCAAGTTCCTATCTGTTTTAGTTGCCACTGTTAAAAAGGCCAGTGTCAAGGTATTTCTCACCACTTCTTGTTCACTGTTTATCTATCCCAGCCCAACAAAAGCTTACTTGGAAGTGACAATGAAGTGCATTTACACACAGGGCTTCTTCAAATCCTGCTGCCAAACTTGCAACCTCAGGGGACTGGGAGATGAAGGCCTCATCTGTTATGGTACTTATCCACAACAGTACTCCTGCACTACTTAGAGCAGTGGTCACCAACCAGTAGATCAGGATCTACCAGTAGATCTTGGAGCCTCTAACAGGTGATCTTGACTTGTTTGGCCAGGAAGCTATCAAGCGCTGGCACTTCAGTTGCCCCTCCACCCACTGTCATGCTGCTCTTGCCCTCTGCCTTGGAGCTGCCCCCCTAGGAGCCTCCTGCTTGCTGTGCAGGGGGTGGGAGAGACAAGATGGGGGCGCTGATGTCATGGTGTCCCTCCTCCCCCCACTTCTGTACCCCATCTCCATACAGACAGAAGGGGATGGAGGGAGCTTTGCAAAGCAAATCTCTGTCACTCTCACACACTGTGTGTGCCTCTGTCATTCTCACACACATACACACTGACCTTCACCCATCTCCTGACCCACCACATATGTAGGGGGTTGTTGTTGCTACTTTTACTGCTTGCAAAGTGGGTTATTTTTGTTTTTTGGCTGGTATGTGCATTTCATAATTTTCATTTCTCTCTTACTCTTACTTTTAATTCTTTGAGTAGTGAGTTCTAAAATGCCTAACCTGTCGGGGCTGGAGCAATTATCCCTATGGTAATTGCTGCTCCTGGAAGTAGCTGGCATGTCCCTGCAGCCCCTGAGAAAGGCAGAGTGGGGGTTGCCACATGCTGTCCTTGCCTGCAGACAACACTCCTGCAGCTCCCATTGATCAGTAATGGGGAAGCTGTGGGCTAGGTGCCTGTAGATGAGGGGCAGCACATGGGGCCAGGGAGCCATTGCTATACATGCCAGCTGCTTTCAGGAGTGGTGCAAGGCCAGGGCAGGATTACGCCAGCCCTAGCCCCACTGCTCCACCACCCGGAAGCCATCTCAGTTAAACAGTGTCCAGCCAGAGCCTGATTTCTCAACCTCTGTCCTAGCCCCAAACCTCCTGCCCCAGATGTGAGTCCCCCTGCACCCAAACTCCTTCCCAGAGCTTGCACCCTGAAACTTCTCCTGGACCCTAACTTCCCACCCTGGGCTAAGCCCACAGCCCCCACCCCCCACTCCAAACCCTTTGGCCCAAGAGCAGAGCCTGCACCCCAACCCCCTATCCCAGCCTGGTAAAAGTGAGGGAGGAGAAAAGGGGATGGAGTGAGCAGGGTGAGGTCTCAGAGAAGGGGTAGAGGAGGGGTAGGGCCTCAAAGAAGGGGCAAGAAGGAAGTGGGGCAAGGGGTATTTGGGTTTGAGGTAGATCTTACATTGCACTTAAACTGAAAATGTGATCTTGTGGTTAAAAAGGTTGGAGACCACTGAGTTAGAGGTCCTGGTGAGCTCAGTATGCTAGGTGCTGTACACACAGTAGTTAAAAAAAAAAAAAAAAAAAGAGGGCTTACAATTTTTCTAAGCCTGAGAAAAACTCTGTTGTTTTCATGGGAAAGTCACACTGACTTCATTTAAATTGTTTTTTGCTTAAGCCAGGGCAGATCCTCGTGCAGATACACTTTCTTTTCTCTAAAAGTGGCTTATTTCAGTTAAACTTAAACCAATTCCTGACTTAAGTGAAACTGAAATAAGCATGGTTTGATCACATAGGGATTTGCACTGGTTAACAGCACATTTTGTTAAAACAGGGCAATGTTCTCATACAAACAAACCCTTATGGATAGGGAACGGAGGCACAGCGAGATTTAGTAACTTGTTCAAGATTGAACAGAAAGTCCACGGCAGAGCCAAGAACTCAGAGCTCTGAATCCCATTCTAGTTCATTAATCACAAAGTTCACCGCTCTCCCTCCTCCCCCTGATTAGCATTCTTGATGTTCATGCTTCATGCTCATCAAGAGCTCTACAGGGAATCAAGAGGTCTCTTCTTTTGGCTGGGGTAGGATGGCATGTTCACATGCTTCCTGTTTAAAAGGAAACTTCTACCACTAACTCTCCCATCTGGGGAATTAAGTTATTCCACACACACTTCTTACAACATTAGGAGCAAAAGAAAAGAATAATTCACATAGAAAGGCTATAAGAAAATGACCCTCACCTTGTCTGCAAGACTCTAATGCAAACCCCTTACATTCACCAAGAACACAACAGGCCCTTTACTAAGTATGTGTATGGCTCTGATTGACAGATCTTCAAGTGCTTTACAAAGGCAGCTGAGAATCATTGTCCCTTTCATGCCAACAGGGAAACAGAAGTTAGGTGACTTACCCAAGACCAAGTACTGACTCGCTGACAGAGCTGTGTGTAGAATCAAGTCCATCCAACTCCCTGCCAGGAATTCTAGTTTTTCTTTCTCTTTGAATCACTGATGGTAAGAAATTTAGATATTTTACAGACTTGATATTTGATCTTCCAATCACTCCTCAAGCTAGAATCTGATTTCTGACTCAGGAAATCATCTGTGCTGGTCACAGGTGAAAGACATTTGGTAATGAAGTCTGCTCCACTCTTCCAGCTATCTCCTTGCATAATATTTAGCAACACTTTTCACCTGCCACAGTCACTGGTGAATCTGAAGCAGAAATTCTTTTCTTGGTGCTATTCTGCTCAGAAGTTAATGGGATGCAGCCAATCCCATGCTTACTAGGATAGAGAAAGCAAAGTGGGGATAATGGGTAATGTCACAGGCTTTCTTCATACTTGTAGCCACACTTACAGAACCTAATACCTGTGTTTGTGCTTGGTCATCCAGTTGAGAAGCTGGGGCTTTGTTTCATCCGCAGACCTGATTTTAGGGGACCAACAGCAACAGAGTAAAAAAGGGAAGGTGCAGTTTATAAAAGTACCCTTAAGTGCTATAAATTTTTGCACTAAACTGCTGACCTCAGCAAGGGCTCTCTAGTGCAGGATGATGGCAGGAGTTGGTCTAAGAGCTCTTTCTCTTATAATAGGGCTTTCCACTGTGATGAATGGACATTGGTCCCAGTTCAATGATCAAAACTTGATCCCCAGCTATGAAAAGACACATTATTTTTCTGCAGCAGGAAATGTGTTTGCCAAATTTCATTCTTGCAAAGGCAAAGAAGGACTCCAAAAATGGTTTGAATTGCACATCTCAAAAACCCCTCCACTAATATTGATCTTTGAAAAAACTGTGGAAAGCATTAATGCACCCAGATTTAAAATTTAGTAAAAAAAAAAAATTCCTCATCTAAACTCCATTATAAAGGGCTCACTTTTTAGCAGGGGTACTCAGCATCCCCTGGAGTCTATGGAGACTGGAGGTGCTCAACACCTTTGAAAATAAAGGTACTTATTTCAGTGCTAAACACTCAAATCCTGTTGGCCTTCCTTCTGGAGCTCACTGAAGCTTAGAGGTAGAATTCAAGTGCATCTTTGCAGGTACACAGTGTGGGTTGAAAATGTTTTAGCGTTTTGTTCTTTATGCTGATTCAGTATGAACTGTGATTTTTTTTTTAAATTTGTGATCTTGAAGTCATTTTAAAGTGCTCTAAGATAAAGATGACCTATCAGTGGAATCAGCATTTCAGAGGTTAAGAACAGAACTTTCTACAGAGGAAGTAGATTTGTTTTCTGATTTATTTTTCTGGAAAATGTTAAAACAATAAATAAAAGAAGCGGCAGAGTGAGAGTTTATAAAGGAGCAAATTTCCTGCCTGCAGTGACTCTGATAAATTTCAATCAGAGATGCCAGGGGACCCTCTTCCTGGAAAGTCAGACAGGATAGAATTGATCTGAGACATCTTCATCACCAGAACAGCTGGTATTGGCTAATCACCAGAAAACAGAGCCATAAGCCTACAGGAAATGGAGAAAAGGGAGAAAGTCTGAATCAAACTTTCAGGCTTCACATGTGTAAAAGAAAAAGCACACACACACACACACACACACACACACACACATTCCTTCCTGCAGACAGACAAATGGCAGAGGAAGTACCAGTGCCCTGAGTAATCAAAGAGGCTGAAAACACTGTAGCCTCTTGTGCCAGCAGCAACCAGAAGCCAGCACCCATTTATCAGTGAGTGGCTGCCTGATACAGCCACTGCCGGATGGTCCAAGTATACAGCTCAGTCTGAATCACAGGGGCAAAGGATTCTTTTAGTCCCAGAGGAACTGGTACAACACCCGGGGCTGTCCACCTCTCTTTTTCTTTTTTTTAATATATCTTCAACTTTTCGAAAGCAGCAGTTTCCTTCCTGGTGTGTTTTGTGGCTGGGCAACAGGCAGATGACTGTCCACTGACTGCATGGTGCGTATGTGAGTGAGAGCACGAATACTGTGTTGGGGAGAGAAGTGTCAGACTAAAATCCCCTGAAAACAACTAATAGCAGATTTAAAAAATTTGCCCTGTTGCTCTGCCAATGGGACTGATTCATCACTGCCCTCCAGTGCCTTTGTGCTGGCTACACTCATGCAAATGAGTCACAGAACAGCAGCAAGCCCAGAGGTAAGGGCTGTTCCTGGGTGGGATAGAATCAGAGATCAAGCATGGCTCTGGTGTTCTCACATTCCTGACAAGCCCAACAGGGGCCACTACCTTAGGGGTGCAAATGAGAACAGCCCTAATCTGTGCTAAGCTGCACTGGCTCCACCAGTGCTTGAATGGAGAATGGTTGTCCCATGTGTTTAATCCAGACCTTCAGAGACCATCTGAATAGGGGGAAAAGGAAGGTTTATTTTCAGTCCCTGTTCAGACCTTGACCCTTCTTCAGAGAGTGACAAGTGCTCCAGACCAGTTGTTTTTAATCAGAAAGGCTGCACTGACACCACATCATCGACTTCAGCAATTACTCTGAAAGTCAAACCCTGGCTTACAGTCCCCCATGTAGCATGGAACCAGACAGCCACTCACACTTGAGCTGGGTTAAAGAGTCCAAAGCCTGCTCTTGTTCCTGAATGAGGGTCTTAGTACTTCCCCTAAGGGCTTGTCTCCACTATGCCAGGGATCCACGCTGTCCATCTACCAGTCATCAATTTATCATGTCTGCTTTGCTAAGCAGACATGATAAATTGATCTCCAAGTGCTCTCCCATCCACGGTACTCTACCAGGATGAGAAAAGCAGCTGGCATGGACAGCAGAGCAGTCGCTACCGGCCTTACCATTCACAAGACAGTAAGTAGATTGGCTTCAGCTATGCTATTTGCATAGACAAAGCCTAAAGTAGTACACCAGAGAAGGGACACATTTTGTGCTGTGTTTTTCAAAACAACTCTTTCCTCTCCCAAACTGCTTTGGAGTGTTTCAGTAATAAAAGGAAAGAGATTAAAAGTGTAGCCAAAGGAAAATAAATGTATAGTGAGATAGGGCCTGATCCAATACCACTGAAATCAATAGAAGTCTTTTCATTGACTTCCTGGGTTTGGATCATATATATACGGCCCATCTACCCTTCATCTGAGCGAGTGGTCCCCAAAGTGGATAGCCAGACACCCACTAGTTCTGCTGGAGCTAGTGCACTAAAAATAGCCACATAGCCAGGAATAGCATGAGCACCAGTGCAAACCTGTCTGGACCCCAACATGTGCTACTCACAGTTCCACTGCTATTTTAGCTTGCTAGTGTAAGGCTGACAGGCAGAAGTAAACCTGGGACCTCTGGAGCATAGTGTCTGAGTCTCTACAGCCTGAGCTATAAAGCCAACTGGCTCCCAGCTAAGGCTGTAGAGCAAACTCATTCCCTCTCTGTAAGTGGTCTCAGTGCCACTACATGGGACAGTGAAACACACCCAGTAGGTGTGTGGGTTACACTAGCTCAAGCAAAACTAGTGCCAATCTGTCTACGCATGCTCTCAGCTGCAGTGTAGACGTACCCAGAGTCAATAATGGAAGCCTGTTCCAAACAAGATATGCTGCAAAAGGGAAGTGTCTCACATGAAGGTTGGCAGGATTATGTGTCAGGGTGTAGAGATGAGCCTGGCCTTAGAGCAGGAGAAGCAGTAGAAGGGACATCATCTGTGAAGTTTGTATCAACAAGT
This sequence comes from Pelochelys cantorii, assembly GCA_032595735.1. NCBI lineage: Eukaryota > Metazoa > Chordata > Testudines > Trionychidae > Pelochelys > Pelochelys cantorii. Next base: position 51,606,363 of record CM064334.1, read on the forward strand.
CCATGGAGTCTTTTTAAAACAGGAATCACAGAAACGTGAGGCTAGAAGGAGCCTTGAGCAGTCACCAGCTCCATGATCCGAGGCAGGACCAAATATTACTAGACTATCCCAGACAGACATTTATCTACCCTCTTCCTTAAAGCTACTAATGAGGATTCTACCACCTCCTTGGAAAGTCTACTCCAGAGTATAACTATCCTTACAATTGAAAGGCTTTCTTAGTATCTGACCAAAATCTCCACCGCTGCAGATTTGCAGACCTGGCAGATGAAAAAAGAACTCAAGGTTAAAGGCAGCACCAACTTCAAAAGCAGTGGAGACAAACAGGAGAGCTGGGTCGGTAAATGGGGGGTGCGATAGGGTGAGGAAGCTGGGATGGGCTTGAAAATGTTCCATTTGCCCAAGAGAAGAATTGTTATGGATTACTGATTGCACTATGTGGCACCTTGCCAACATTTAAGGACAGTGTACAACACAAATCGCACCTGCAATATCTAATTAGAAACAACTAGAAAAATAAATGATTTTGTTCTCTCTTTAAAAATACCAAAGGGCAAATTCTACTCTCAAATACATGCCTGCAATGCCAAGGGGGCAAAATTTGGCCCCAGAGGAGTAAGGAATCCAAAGCTCAAAAAAGAGGGCATTCCACCAACTTGGCTCCAGCTGTGAAAAGGACTTATATAAAAGGTCTTGTAAAAGGGAAATGCACAAATTACATTCTGGGCCAGATCTTCACCTGCTATAATTTACACAAACTGAGGTTCTTGTCCTGTACTTTTAGGGCTTGTCTCCACTATGGGATGAATCAACACTCCAGTGATCGATCCACTAGTAGTCCATTTAGTGAGTCTAGTAAAGACCCACTAAATCAACTGTTGATCATTCTCCTGTCAGCTCCGGTACTCCCACAGAACAAGATGAGTAAGGGGAGTCAACAGGAGACTATTTTCTGCAGTGTGGACCCTGTGGTAAGTAGTTCTAAGATACGTTGATTTGAGTTACACTGCTAACGTAACTCAACTTGTGTAGCTTAGATCAACCTGTTCTTGTAGTGCAGAATTGCCCTTACAGTAGAAATACTGACACACCCTAATGACAGTGGTGCAGCTGGGGACAGTAGAAATAATACATTAGGCTAGAATGTCCTCTTCCTACAGCATTGCTGGCATTGCTCAGCCTTTGGTAGCATCAGCTACTGTTCTAAGACTGCTGGATAAGGAAGTCAGTCTTTCTCGCCACTCATCCAATGAAACTGTTTGTACTTGCCTTTGTCATAGCCAACAGCAATGGGTTAATATACTCTGGGATTTCTGAAACACTCAGTGCTAGTTATGAAGTCCCACATTTGGTTGTGATGTTCCCCTGCTGTTTGCCTACTGAGTTGTGAATACTGATAAACTTCCTGGTTTGGCCCAGCTTTCCCTGATAAAGCATGGCTGCTGTTTGAAGTGACAGTGTGTCAGTTGTGGGCAGGGGAGAGTATTTGGGAAATTGTTCATTGCTAACAGAAAGATAGTTTGCCAATTACTTGTATGTTACCAAAGAAATGTGTCTCCAGTGGCAACAAGGTTTACATTGCTTCATTGTACTGCTATAACAGGTGTTTCATTTCCACTAGCTGGTTTTGATTTTGGGCATGAGATAGTACCACATCCTTCTAGGGAGGTTACATTTCATTCTTCCTGCCCAGATTATTTTAAGATATTGTTTGATCAGGTATCCATCAGTCACTCCAGTAAGAAGAAAGTGAAAGGAACCATTCAAATTTAAAGATCTAAATAAATCAAAAGTAAAAATCTTTCCTTTGCCTTCATATTCCTGCTGCCTCTGAAAAATCATGACTGAGACCTCTCTCATTAGATATGTTATTGTATAATAATATTGTGTAAACAATTCTTTTCCTGTGTCTGTGGTTTCAATAGTATAATAATCATATCCTCAAAAGAATTGTTTAACTTTAGCTCCACATCCTAAAATGATTCAGCCTTTGAAAAGAAGAAGTTTTGATCCAAGTTCATCTGATATTTCAAAACTTTACACAAGAGTACTGGCGTCTGCAATAAAACCACAGCATCTATGGTTAGCTTTACATGCTACTCCTTGGACTTGTAAGACCCACCGTTTTCAATGGACCACCACTTCAAACCTTGACATTGCTGATGACGTGTAATGGCATTTGCTCCTAGTAGGGAAATGGGGCGGGCGAGGGGGGGGGGGTAGACAAAGCAAGAAAGCAGAAGGGAACATGAGGTTCTAATTGTCTGGAAACAGAAACATCTGTTGGAGTCATGAGCAGTTGATTAGAGGAGTTCATTTCTAGGGTATGGCTTCCAGAGTATCAGCTCTTCTGAGTATTCTACTTGCCTTTGCAGCTACTGGGGATATTAGAAATGGTTAAACTGACCAGGCAGAAAAAACATGCCAGCTCTCTTTTCCCTGTGAATTTGCTAGTTAGATAATTTGTAGTTTATAGTTAATACATTTTGTAGGGATTTTTGTGTGAGGCAGGTAGTTTAGTCCACCCCATGGCGTAATTCTAACCGGGTTTTATCATGGCAGATCTGGTTTAACTATATTAGGGTTCAAAGTATGTGTGCCTTAGGGCAATTAGGTGTTCACGAAAGACAAACACGCAAGATGTCCTAGATCTCCAAGAGAAAGTCACCTCCAGAGGGGTTCTTATTATGCCCTAGCTTTATACCTTTGATTCACTTTGGGTAGAAGCTTCTGCTTCCTCTCCTTTATATAAGACAGACCAAACAAGTGATACTAGATCAATCTCATCAGCTCTGAAGATACCACATCTATCTGGGCCCAGGACCTGGAAACAAAACATTCCTCCATCAGCCCCTAGCATTTGCTCCTACCCTCCCCAATTCCACATGTGACTCTGCCCTTTACCTGATCTTCTCTCTTCTTTTACTAGTTGGAGTGGGTAGGTGAGGGAATCATCGGAAGCAACATTGGCCTCCTATTATTTCATGGAAGTTGAGAAAGCTGTGAGCTCTGTCTCTAGACTCCTGCTGTCTGGAAGAAGAGAGGTGATAGCAAATACTTAGACTGTACAGCCAATCTCCTGCTCTATAACTAAGGGGATGAGTTATAAGATGGGGAATAGGATCTTAGAAGAAATCTACTCTTTGTGAGCCATGTCATCAGAAACTTTGGGGACTCAGATTCCCTTTGTCATGGTTTTGTCAGGAGACCTCAAAATAATCTAATCACCAGCGAGGAAGCTGTAGGAGAGATCTGTGCCTCTCCTTGACCAGAGATAGAAGAAGACACCACTGCACAGTGAGGAAGAACATTCCCTCCTGTTGTGGCTGCACCCATGTTCCTTAGCCTTTCTTCAAGTGGTGTGTACAATGATTAAGCTAGTAGTGTAGAGCGCACAAAGCCATTTGTAATGTTCCACCAAGAAGCACTATAGAGGCCTGACAAACAAATGATGACAACTCTGGTCAGCAACAGATCATTTGCCTAGTGTAGATGGGGGATTAGAAAAACACAGGAAGACTTTCCTTTCCATTGTCACTACTATGTTCTTATGTGCTAGCAGTGCCTTTTTGGGCAACTCTACAATCTTTTCCAGGTTTCTGCCAAATAGGGACACCAGCCATTGGGGATACAAGAAATAGGATTGTTCTCAGCAATGCAACCATTGAATCCCCTTATTGTGATGCACATTCTGAGGCTACATCTAGACTGCAGAGTTAAATCAGAAAAAGATACGCAATTTTGGTAAGCAAATTGCATATCTTTTTCCGATGTTTTTTCGAAAGAGGCTTTTCCGAAATTTGGCACATCTACACGGCACCAAATTTCTGAAAAACTTACTCTTTCAACACATCCTTTATGTCTCGTAGAATGAGGTTTACAGGAATGGCGAAAGAGCATGTCCGCTTTTCTGAAAATTTTTTCGGAAAAGTGGACGTGTTCCTTGGATGCGGCATTGCTTTTCTAGGATACTCTGGTATCCCGGAAAAGCACTGCAGTCTAGACATAGCCTGAGTAAATTCTACAGATATCTCCCACCGCTTACAACATAAGATATTGCTCTTTCTTCCTGAAAAAAAGCGGCATCCAAGGAACACGTCCGCTTTTTCGGACATTTTTTTGAAAAAGCGGATGTGCTCTTTCGCCATCCCTGTAAACCTCATTTTACGAGGAAGAAGAAATGTGTCGAAAGAGTAGGTTTTTCAGAAATTTGGTGCCGTGTAGGTGCGCCAACTTTTGGAAAAGCCTCTTTTGACTGTAAAGTGGAAAAAGATATGCAATTTGCGGTATGCAAATTTTCCGACTTACTATTGCAGTGTAGACCTAGCCATTTTCTATTCAAATGGAGGGACTTCCACGTAATAAAACAATTCCTGTGGAAATCAGTGAATGTTCTCTACAGGTTACCAAAATTCAACCAATAATAAATGTTTCCCCGGTATTAATTCAATTCCAATTCCCCAACTACTGTGTAAAAAACCCCTTCAAAACAAAAAATACCACTGTGACTTTTGAGCTCAGGTTCTAGAAAACACAGATTTTGTAATAGTTTTGCAAAGTATAGTTTAATTAATGGCACATCCACTCTGAGCCCAGGATAAGCGCTCTTTTATGTTACTTATTTAAATCCAAATAAACAAACTTTTTTCCACTTAAAAAAAATTGTTTTATGGAACTCAAGACCAGATAAACATCTGAGCCAGTGCCAAAAGGCAGGCAAGCCATTTGATAAAAGTTTTCTAGTCTTTTATAGTAACACTTTACATAAAAGTCCTTTTTACAAATAAATACTTCAAAGACTACGTGCATGTGCATTGTTTTCACAATACTAGCCTGTTAAACTGATCTGTTCTTGAGCCTGCCTTATCATGTGTTATCAGAGAAAGGTTAGTTGAATCTGTTTGCCCCTTAAACCTTAAGGGCCAGATTGCAATACCTTTATTTACCTTATTCCAAAACTGATCCCATTGAAATTAAATGGAGGTGGTGATAGGAAAACACAGAGAATTAATATGGGGGAGGGGGCAGCTAGCGAGGGTTTTAGTTAGGTGGTGGAATTTTCAAAAGCTTTTTAAGTGACTCGAGGGTTACAGTTTCACCAGTGGGACTTGTTTTCCATCATATTATCCTTGTTTACATGCTAAAGTTGTATTGCTTTAACTATACTGACATTAAAGCAGGAAAGTCTCATATTGTGGACACAGTTATGTCAGTTAAAATATGATTATACTGTACCAGTTCAGCTTATTCTGGTAAGGGAAGGGGTCAGAATCTGGCCCTAAAAAAGAATGTGGGTAGATGGGAAAGAGGCGAGTCAAATATTCAGATACCAGGATTGCCTCAAATGTGGAAGAACCATTAATATCTAAAATATTTCATGCTTTTCTATGGGCTCCTTTGAGCTGGGCAGCACCAAGGTGCTTTTCAAATTAAGGCCTGGCAGCTGCTCCACCTGGGTGCGCTGATGTGGCTGTGCAGGGCTCTATGGGGATTTGTGTTGGTGTCATAAATAGTCAGCATGAAGCAGCCTTCAGGATTCGACCCTGCACCTTCACTTATGCACTGGTGATCCTCTACTGGAGTGATTAGGTAAAATTGTCTATGTAAATTGGTTTCCTTGGAAAGTGATAGTAAGATCCAGAATTATTGCTTTCCTTGTAAGTTTGACCTTAAAGGGTTCTACCCTCTGTGGAATCCTACTCCTGGAGATTAGCCAGCTCCGGGACTGCCTTTTTAGGCAATAAGCTAAACAGAGCCCTGTAATTACTACAAGCAATAAAACTACTGACAGTGAGCCCTGGATGTAGCTCTACCCTTATAAGGAGAAAGACAGGTATTTCCTCATGACCATATTTGGTACTCCAGGAAAAGCTACTATCAAGGTAAACCCAGCACCTCCCAAGAACATCAGCAGGATCACATGTATCCCACAGTCTCAAAGGGGAGAATGTTGCATATTACCACTTTTTTTCTCTAGCACCTTCCATCTGAGAAGCTCAAAGCACTTGTTGTATTATTCAATTAGGTCCGCACCACTTTTATGAAGCACAGAAGTTTTAATTAATTAAAAGATCATTTGCAAATTTGGGAAAGCAGATGGTAGGTGGGTGAAAAGCATGCCATTTTAATTCTTCATTTTAAGGCAGTCAAGCCAAAATTTTCAAGAGTGGGTGCTGAATGTCAGGCATCTTAATCTATATTTAGCCACATATGTGGCCAGATTTGCAGAGGTGCTGAGCAACTGTAGTTTCCATTGATTTCAACAATATCTGAAATCAGAAAAGCAGGCCATTTATTTCAGCACCTAGTTTTAGCAAATATGAAAATTTTGTCCTAAGTGCCTTTAAATAAAAGCTGGTTAGGAGACATAATGATAGTGTATGGAAAAATGTTTCCCCTTTGTTCACATTTTTCATAATATTGTTGAAAGAAATATTTTGAAATGAAACATTTTGACACATTTCCTAAACACTTCAGCTCCCAGGTACCTAGCTATCTAAACTAGAGATGTGAGTAACTAGTTGACTATCCGATAAGCAAAAGCTTATCGGATAGTCCATTAATCCCTTGACTAGTCGCTTCCATTCCCTTGCTACCTCTATCAGAACAGGAGCCAGTGCTGGGGGGGCCAGCTTAAAAGCCGGTTCCCCCAGCACCATCTCCGCGAGGCACAGGGGAGGCAGGGGGATAGTGGCGATTGGGCGCAAGCCTTCCCAGCTTGCAACTAGTCCCAGACACTGTGCATATGCTTTTTTAAATGTATTAAGAGCCTGTTGGCTGTTAATACATTTAAAAATCAGAAGCGCAGCGGAGGGGACGCAGCATGAGCTGAGACATCTGGTTCCTGGCTCATGCCAGGTCCCCACACTGTGCTCCAACCTTTTTACATTTAAGGCTGGTGCACAGAAGGGGACCCGGCATGACACAGGAATCATGCCAGGTCCGCCCTGCTACACTTCAACCTTTTAAATGTATTTAGAGCCAGCCGGTTCTTAATACTTTTAAAAGGCTGGTGCACAGCAGGGGGGATCTGGCACGAGCTGGGAATCAGCTAAGTAGGGCCCAATCCGATAGGTGTGCTGAGAGACCACCTACCAAATCAAGTACTGTTCAAAATTGGGCAGCCGGAGGAAGGAGACAATGCTGACTTTGTCGCTTTCATCCCAATGGCTACCGCACTTTCCTGAGATGTGGCAGACCCCTGTTCAATTCCCTCCTCTCTGTTAGAAGGGGAGAAAAGATCTGAGCACACAGTCTCCCTCTCCTGGGGAGGATGCTCTCACTGCTGAGCTATGGGATATACTGAAGGGGGGCAGTGTCTCTCCTGATGAAGCTGTTTAACTGTGAATAAACAACTAAAGAGTGACTGAAAAAGGAGCTCTAAACCTAAGACCCGGGGGCTGGATGTGGCCCCTGGCTTGCCTGGATCCCACCCCTGAGACTCGGGGCCCTTCCCAAGATCAGGGAGCTCATGCTGGCACTCCAGCCCCCCCTTGCACCACCATGGGGCTGGAGCATACAAAATCTACTAGCCTGGGCTCCCCTAGGTTCTGGTGTGTGAGGGGAATGTGGAGAGTGTCTTTCTGCTTCTCAGTCGGGGGCCATGTCAGTGAAGGTTTTTGGGGAGGATTTTTTTCCCTCAACCTCTGGATCTCCCATGTGGAAGCCCTAACCACCAGAGGGATTCTCTTTTTTCATCTCTCTGGCCCAGTGACTATTTCTCCACAAGTATTTCTCCATCATGGAACAGTTTTTGTGCCTGTAGGAGACCCATGTCACAGTCCCTCTCCTCTATATGTTGCCCAAAGTAGCAGAGCTGGGACCAGCAGCCAGGAGCCACAAAGTAAAAGGCAAGGTGTCTTCATGCTGTTTTTCTTTCATTTTCAAATAGATCCATTAGCTGCAAAGTATGAGCTTCACTTTTGTTGTGTGCACACATGCACTCTCAGAACTTGGAAAAGAAGAGAAAGAATGGGGCAGTGAAGACGTTTTTTAGCTTGCAATTTTCTTAGGATGAGTCCATTACTCATAAGGGTAAAACCCTCAAGTGAGTTACATAGCCAATACCAAACAAGTGTCTACAACATCCTTATATGGCACTATTATGGAGTCTCCACAATTTTAGATATAATGGCCTAGATCCTCAAAAGGTATTTAGGATCCTACTTCCACTGAAATTTCCAGAATACCTTTGAAAATCTGTTTCCATCTGCTACCAAAAACTCCAAAAAGCTACTGGTATTTTACCCTGTATCCCTCCACCACCATGGTATTCCTCCCCACCTACAGCCCTGCCCCCTCTGCTGAGGCCCCGCCTCCATGGGGAGGGGAGCAGGCGGGGCAGTGTGCCGAGCTCTCCCCAGCCTCCCCAGAGTACCGGGGAGGGGAAGAGAGGCAAGGGGGCGCATGCATGTAGCGCAGCTCCCCGAGCATCAGGGGATGAGAAGAGGTCGCATGGTTCCAGGCTCCCTGGCCAGGGGGCAGCAACACTCCGCCCCAAAAAGCAGAGTGTTGGCAGGGCCATGCCTGGAGGTTTGGGAAGGGAAAGACTTCTCCCACCTAACATATTAGATGCTTATGCCACAGGACAACAGTAAGGGGCCAGAGATGGGGACCAGGACAGCTATAATCCCATTGGGCCAATAGGAGCAGGGGTGGAGAAAGGGACAGCTATCCACTATATATTTCAGAGAGTCTATCTGTTTGTGTGTCTGGTTGTTCCGTAGCCAGGGGACCTGCACACTCCCCCGGCTGTACCTGCGGCAGCTGCAGCAGCTATGAACAATCACTTCTCACCTGGTCCCAAACTGCTATGGTGAAAGAGGGCCAGGGTAGTCCTTTCTCCTTAGGGTAGCCTGCACACTGAACTCTTCATCCCAGCTCCACCCCAAAACAATGATTTAAATGAAGAAAAACAAAACTTAATTTGAGTTCAGGACCTAAACAACCCCAAATCTTCTAGTGCCATGGTCACCAACCGGTAGATCGCAATCTACCGGTCGATCTCAGGGGTTCTAAGAGTCGCTCTTGAGCCCTCTCTGAACTGGGCGCCCGCGCAGCACATTTACATTAGATTTCCACATTTGAGGAGCAGCTACTCACCGAGCAACAACACAGGTGAGTAGCTGCGCAAAATGGTGGGAGCTGGGAGGTCAGGAGGGCTGAAACACCCCGGCCAGCTGGCTGTGGCTTTCAGCTGAAAGAGGCTGCCTCGCGCTCCAGCTGATCGGCGGCTTCTCCTTTGCGCCTGCCCAAGTGGAGCGTGGGGCACACTGGCTGAGCGCCATGGCCAGCTGACCGGGCAGCCGCTTCTCTTTGCTCCAGCCCAGCTGCCCTGTGCTCAGCCTGGGAAGCTTGCTCCAGCTCCCTCCGGGCTGACCGCAGGGCAGCCAGGCGGAAGCGAAGAGAAGCCGCTTCTCTTCGCTCCAGCCCGGCTGCCCTGCTCTCAGCCTGGGAAGCTTGCTCCAGCACAGCTGGAGCTAGGCGCAGCCTCCCTGGGCTGAGCGCAGGGCAGCCGGGCCAGACTGAAGAGAAGCCGCTCTTCGCTCCAGCCCGGCTGCCCTGCTCTCAGCCTGGGAAGCTTGCTCCAGCACGGCTGGAGCTAGGCTCAGCCTCCCTGGACTGAGCGCAGGGCAGCTGGGCTGGAGCGAAGAGAAACGGCTTCTCTTCGCTTCCGCCCGGCTGCCCTGCGCTCAGCCTAGGGAGGCTGCGCCTAGCTCCAGCTGTGTTGGAGCAAGCTTCCCGGGCTGAGCGCAGGGCAGCCGGGCTGGAGCGAAGAGAAGCGGCTTCTCTTCGCTTCCGCCTGGCTGCCCTGCGGTCAGCCCGGAGGGAGCGCAGGACGGAGGCTTCCCTCCGTGGCTGGTGTAGGGGACTCCCTGCCCCCGAACCTTGTTCCCTCTCCTCCGCCCCAAACCTGTCCCCCACCCTCCTGCCCCCCTGTTCCCTCTCCCTTGCCCTCCCACCCCTCTGCAGAAACCTGTCCCCCTGCCTTCCCCACTACAGAAACCTGTCCCCCTGCTCCCCTGTGCAGAAACCTGTCCCCCGCTGCAGAAACCTGTCCTTCTGGCACCCTGCCCCCTCTCCCCTGCACCCACTGGCACCCTGTTCCCTGCCCCAGAACCCACTAGCACCCCTCCCCAGTACTGTGTCCCCTGCTCCCTAATGACTTTTCTATGGGTCGGTGACCCCTGACTCAAGGCAGGTTCCCTGCCATTCTCATAAATAAAGACAATGCAGAAACTTTTTGTGTTTAACATAGTATTTTATTTAAAAATGAAGCCTGGCCAACAAACCCCCAATTGGGGCCAAGCCCCCATCTGGCCACAACCACTCCTGCATTCCCTCTTACCCAGACCCTAGATCTGAGCCTATCATACACTGGAACCCCTTGCCCTGAGCCCCTCACATATCCCAACCCAAATTCCTGCACCCTCACATCCACAAGCCTGTGGCTTGCTTAGTACCCCAACACTGCCCGGCCTGGAACCTCCTCCCCGAGCCAGTGTCCCCTTCTCTACCTCCTCCTGCATCCAGATTTCCTCCCAGAGCTTGCACCTCTCACCCCTTCCCACACCCAAATCCCTCATTCCCACCCCAGAGACTACACATCCTGTCTCAACCCAGCGAGGGTCCGGCTAGACTGCAGGAGTTTTTCAGGATTCTGGAGATATCCCAGAAAAACTCTTCTGCATCCACGGTTGCATTTGTTCTGCTTTTTTTAGTAGAAGAGCAAACATGCTCTTTCGGTCACCCCTATATTCCTCTTTCCACAAGGAATAAGGGGGCTTCCAAAAGAAGGGGTTTTTTTCTGACATTTGGTCCAGTCTAGACAGGCCAAATGTTGGAAAAACCTCTTCGTACAGAAGAATTTTTTTTTAAAAAAGCAGCAGTATAAGGATTGGGGATAGCAAGTGATGGAGAGGAGGAGAATAGAGAGGGCAGGGCTTCAAGGAAGGGGTGGGGCTTCAAGGAAGGGGCAGGGCTTCAAGGAAGGGGCGGGGCAATAGATCTTGGCTTGGTTTGTCATCTAAAAAGTGATCTTGGGTGTAAAAAGGTTGGAGACCACTGTTCTAGTGTATTATATGAGAAAACATGTTATTTAAAAAATATTAGTTAACCTGTTAAACATGTTTAAGGTGCCTGTTTAGATTCTAATAAGTGATATTAAACAATGATTTAGTTGATGGTGGCAAAGATGTATTAGCCATAATCAACGAACCCATTTTTAAACATAGCTGTCTTTGTACACACTAAGGGCAAAAATCATGTGTAACATCCTTTTATAACATGCTGCCTTATTCCAAACACAGAGAAGGCTTAAAACACAGTAAAAGCTTCTAAAAATGACTTAGAAATACTCTTATCTAAAACAATAGTACAAAGTAAAGGACCAGTGGATTGTGGGCTATCAGAATTATAAATAAATGCCTCCTCCCATTGGAAAGGGAAAGGATTCACAGATCCCCAGTGGGATAAATCCTCCATACTGAACCTTAACATGAAGGGTCACAAGATATTGGGCCTCCAACTTGTCACTAATTCAGGAATGAAAGTTACCCATCTTGTGCCTCACACCAGAATGATTGGAGGGGAGAATTCTACGTTTTGAGAAAGAAAAACATTTTTGTGACTGTTTTTTAAAGGCTTTTAAGGGTTTGGAATGCTAGGAGCAGTCTTGGTAGAAATAAATTAACAGGCAGAGTGTAGGCAAGGTGGTCAAAGGTGCATGGTAAGTGCAATTTATCAGATGAATGCTCCACCATGTATGTGGAACAATTATGCGTCTTATTTTCCCAGCCCTATAACCAAAATAAACCACACAGAAGTCTTGGAGTCTGTGATTGTGTTGTCTTAACTGCACAGCCCTTGAGGTGATGACCTAGAACACATCCCACATCTTTAACTTTATGCAAGACAACATCAAAACAAACATAAACTGTATTTTTCCTCTTGGGACTCCTCCCACTGAGACCCTTTGATGTCTTGTTCCTAATTGTTTCTTATTATTGTATTCTGGGTTTTCTCCCAGATGGTGTGATAGTCTAAATTGTATACAATCACATCCATCCAGATGATTCCCAAGAACTTTAACACAGTGATTGTTTTAGAACAGCCAACACTACACCAAAGGATAACCTGATACAAATGAAACTAAAAGGGGTATTTAGATGAGTACATTCTGTCTAGGTTGGAATTTTGGTCAAGATACAAGAGCTAATACCCAGAGTCCTGTGAAAAGAAATTCTAATGCAGATATTGAAAATAAAAGTGTTTTTTGCAGCTAAGCACTTTTGAAAATCTGACCACTTATTTAGGTATCCTGGATGCTTTTGAAAACTTGTATCTATATGCATTCATATAGGATGAAATCCTGGATCTAATGAAGTGAAATTTTGCTCTTGACTTCAATGGAACCAATATTTCACCAGTAGTAAATAAGCACCACATTCTGCATATAAATAATTAAAACCTTCTGTCTAGGTAATTTATTCTTAATTTTTCCTTTTAGGAACAATTATTCATCTTTACATTTCAAAGGTGTATATATGCAATCTCTAGGGCTACGTCTACACTGCACATTTATTTTGGAATAAACAATTCTGGAAGAAATATTCCAAAATAGCTTATTTCGAAATAGTGAGTCTACACACCAAAAGCTCATCGAAATAGCGCTGAGCTCTTTTGAAATAGAGCGTCCACACTGATTGGACGCTAACTCACATTTAAGGCCACCTGGAACCACTTCAGGCAGGGCATCAGGACAGCAATTACTTTCTGGAGCTGCTGCCTGAGGCTATCTGAGGCTCGTGCTTCAAGGGACCCCCCTGTACAGTGGTGTCTAAGGCTTTTTTCCTTTGCCTACCACCTCAAGGGACAGCAACGCTTTTCTTTCACCTGCTGTGGTTGCCCTTGCAGACACCTCAGCTATCCAGCTATGGAGCCGGAGCTGCCGCTGGGTAGTCGACAGCTATTGCAGCTTGTACTGCTCCTCATGAAGCAGTTTCTGCAGGCTGCCTCCCAGGCCCTGCAGGAACCCAAACCCCTGCTCTCCTTGGAGACCCTCCTCAGCTCTCTGTGGGTGTGACTCATGCTCCTGGATCCTGCCCACCCTCCCCTGCACACTGTGCACTGCCACTTCTGGCACCTGGACACCAGTGCCGACTGGTGGGACAGGCTCATCATGGAACAGTGGGGCTACCAGCAGTGGCTCCAGAATTTCTGGATGCGGAAGGACACCTTTCTGGAGCTGTGTGAGTGGCTTGCCCCTGCCCTCAGGCAACGGGACACTCACATGAGACCCATCCCCCACCTCCAGAAGCGAGTCGCCATAGTCCTGTGGAAGCTCGCCATGCCAGAGAGCTACCAATCTGTCGGGAACCAGTTCAGCATGGGGAGATCAACTGTCAGGGCCCTACTCATGCAGGTATGAAGCTCTTGGGCTGTTGTCCCAGGAGGGGGGTAGACTGCTGGAAGGAGTTCCCTAGGGAAAGGGTTAGGGTTGCAAGCCCCTTCCCTGGGAGGTTTTTTCAGTCCCACCCCAACTGCAGGAGGGCTATTGATGGCACCCACATCCCCATCCAGACCCCCAGTCACCGGGCTTCTGTCTATGTCAACCAGAAGAGATACTTCTCGATGGTCCTACAGGCCACCACGGACCACCGGAGCCAGTTTACGGACATCTGCATCAGGTGGTCAGGGAAGGCACACGATGTCCGCATCTTCCACAATTCCAGTGTGTTCCAGAGGCTGCACGCTGGAACTTTTTCCCTCAAGATGCGGTCCAGGTCATCATAGTAAGGGCAGGTGTGGGGTTCTGCCCTGGAGCAGGAGCTGAGTTCTTGGGCCCTGGTATATGCCTGCCGGAGCTCCTTCACTTTCATCCACAGCTGCTCCTGGGTGTGGATGTGCCCTTTGTTGGCCAGGCTCTCAGCCATCCATGCCATAGACATCCATGTTCCTACATCTGGTGCGGAGACCCTGGAGGTTTGCCTCCTCGCCCCAGACCTCAATGAGTTCCAGGATCTCTGCAGCAGACCAGGAAGGTGTGTGCCTCTTTTGGGCCTGGGCAGGCTCCTCAGAGCTGCCTGACTGGCTCATTTTGCCAAATCTGTGGCAGTGGCAGCTGCTGTGTGGCTGAGGGCTGTCAGGGCCTCGTGTCTGCCACAAGCCCTTTCCCCTGAGGCTGCAGCTTTAAGGACTCCAGGGGGAAGGGGGACTATAGAGTTTGGCTGAACATAGACAGAGTGGCCAGCAGGGCACCATGGGAAGGGCTGGAGGCCCCTTATTTCAAAATAACTGTAGCTGCCCTGACTACACAGCCCCAATTTTAAAATAACTATTTCAGAAAAGGCGTCATTTCTCATACAATGAGTTTTACCACCTCTGAAATAAGCCACCTGTTATTTTGAAATAATGCAATTGCTGTGTAGATGCTCGCATAGTTATGTCCGAATAACAGGCGTTATTCTGAAATAACATTGCTGTGTGGACATACCCCAGGTGTCCCTGTTACTTAAATTCTTGTTTATACAAGAACAGGTTAATAGAGGGTGTGATTTTTGTAAATACTATGTGTAACTGCCACTGTGTGGATTTAAATCTGGGACACTAAAGCTTAGTGTAGGAGTCTCTACCACTTGAGCTATAAAGCCAGCTGGCTTCCAGCTTAAGCTGTAGAGCTCTCTTCTTCTTATCTGTTGCTGTAAGTGGTCTAAGTGCCACTACATGGGACAGTGAACCACACCTAGGTGTGTGGGTTACATACGTACAAAGTTAATTAATAGGTTATATAGTTCTGGGCTTTTTCAGGTCCATTGTCAATAAAAGCTCAGATCCACAAAAGTATTTAGACTCCAAATATCCACTGAGTGCACTGGAAATTGAAGCTTAAGCACTTTTGTGGATCTGGGCCAACATGCCTACATTTTAAGTGCACACTATGTCAAAACCTGTGTAACTGGGACACCAAGAAAACACAAACAGCTGTCCTATAATTGGGCAGCTATTGATGTCATGCAGTTCTAGAGTTCATGCACATCTATCAATTAAGCTTCACCAAGGCTGTTGATATTCCTTTCTATTGTTCTCAGCTGTGGACTGCCCAGCTGCTGTGCATGGAGGAAGTGGGAACTCCCATAAGAATTGGAAACACCCTCCTTTGATTTGGAAGACACCCTTCTCAGAAAGTGCTTATTGAACTCAGTGTGTACAAAAACAACACTGGTAGAGGAGCAAATATATACACCGAATATAGGGAGGCATGGCAGAGAAAGTAAAATATATTATAAGACAAACACATTAAATACATGATTTTTAAGCTGCAGAATGCTAAAGGAAGTCTGAGAATGGCTCAACCTGAGGGGAAAAAAGCTGAACTTTAATGACAACTTCTCTGCTGTTTTTAATACCACACTCAACAAGGGGATTTTGGTACTAACCCAAATCTACTTTGCTTTCACTTGCATAACAAATCATTTAAAGGTGTCTTGCTCCCTGCTAGAGTCTCACTCTGCCTAATTCTAAGCATGGGCACGTTTCACCAGAAGGCTCATTTTCACTTGGAGCACTGTTCACTTTGTTTATCAATGTGCCACTCATGTTCCTATATCCCCTGATTAGGGGCAGCACAAACTCAGAGCTGCCCTGGGGACAGAAGTATGGGTGCTACATCAACATAATCAAGTTCCAGGGGGTTTCCCTCTCTAAAGTCCCCTCTAGAATTTAACCCTTTGCTGACTGCTTATCTACATCTACCCTCTGGGCTTGGGCTGTTGGTGGGAGCCTGGACAGGGGCACCATGCTAAAGGGAACTGGCATTGCTTTTCAGATTACATAACACTGTCAGTGAACATTTCCCAGGGACCTGTATTGTTTCCCTAGCACCCAGATGGAATACAAGTGCAGTGACGTGCGGTGGTTCAGCCAGACTGAGCTGGCACAATGCTGTGCATGTTAACACTGGTGTTGCTTCCCCACCTTCTAGGCTTTACAGTCACTCCCTGGAGGGCAAAGGGAAATGCTGCTGCTTTATTTACACAACAGGGGCCTTTGTTCCGCTGAGCCTCCGTCAGATTTGCTGCTGCCTCCAGTCAAGGTGTGTCAGAAGCAATTTCAAAGTATGTGTGAATGAGAAGCATTGAAATTCACTCAACCTGGTGTCCAGTGGCCTGAATAATTCGCTTGGGGACAGATCCTTTGATGGGGGAAATGGGAGTAGCACCCTTGACCTCAGAGGAACTTTTCTGACTGGCACTGAATGCTACTGATTTACACCAGGTTGAGGATCTGCCCTTTGGCTACTTAAACCATTTCTAGATGACGTTGGGGACCGTCCAGAAGCTGACATGAGGAACAAGGCTTCCATGTACAAATACATGGGAAACATGGTCTCTGCTCTGTGATGCTTACACTCGAGTTCCTGTGTTCCTCATGGTATCTTGTGGCTAAGGCATGGGATTGGGCATTATGATTACTGAATTCTTTTAATGATTGCCAAAAAATGGTGTGACCTTGGTCAGGAGTCAGTTGCTCTATGTCTCAGTTTCCCCTTCTGTAAACTTGAGATAAATACTTGCCTCACAAAGCTTTTGCCAGGAGAAATTCATTAATCCCCACCATGCATTTTGCAAATCTCTTATGGAAGATGCTATCTGAGTGCAAAGGATTATTATTCTGCAACTCAAGTAAATACAAACAGAAATGTTCAGGTTAATAAAGCTGCCTAACCCCAAAGCAATAGGCAAACTTCTAAGAATTACACTGCAGGAAGTGACAGGGCACAGCCCTCCTCTCCTGTCTTCTCCTAATAGCTCTGAAACCTCCATTCTGTGACCATTGCTGTGTACTTTATTTTCATTAGATGCCACTCTCAGCGTCCCATGTAGCAATTCTTATTTACAGCATTGTACGATCATAAGAAAGAAAAGACATTGAGATTTGCCTTTCCTTCCTGTGCTCTGCTTCTACTCTTGTAGTTAACAAGCTAATTAGTTCCTTAGCTCTCCCCAGTGTAGGCTGATGTAGTAATTAGCCATTCCTTTCCTCAATCAGCCCCCCTTGGGGAAGGAGAGAATTAATTAGATTTACAGTGACCAGACTGCTGGTTCTGCTGCTGGTTCTCAAAACTGCCTAAAAAGGAACCATCATAGAAATGTACAACTGGAAGAGGTCTTCTCTCCTCCTGTGCTGAGGCTGGACCATACATATTCCTAGACCAGTGTTTCCCAACCTTTTTTTATAAAGTACCTCTTTTAAATATATATATATATATATAAGTACCACCAGTACTACAGTTTTCAGACACATTTTTTTTCTGTCATTGCAACACATTTGTTTAAACAACTTAATTGTAGCCAGGCGGGTGATGAAATTTTTGGGTGTAAAAAGTACAAAAATAATAAAATGCAGTAAAACTTAAAACAAAAATTCAGTTTTCTCCAAATTTCAGTTGTGTTGACATACTCACCCAAGGCTTCTCTCGAGTACCCCTAAGGGTACTCGTACCACTGGTTGAGAAACACTGTCCTAGACTATTCCTAACAGCCAATAGGTCTTTGTCTAACCTTTTCTTAAAAACCTCGAATGATGAGGATTTCACTGGAGGACCGGAAATTGTAAATGTCACTGGTCTGAGATCCAGCAGCTGTATTCAGTCCTGAATAAGAGCCAAAAAAGTACTGCAAGACTGAAGGACAAATAAACACATCGTGCAGTCTAATATGGCTTGAAGCAAAGGCTTTATACCACTGAGAAGCCATGTATGTCATTTGTATAGTGGTATAGAGTCGTAGTTGTCAAGCTTTTTAATAATGTGAACTCCCTCCAATCTGAATTCCATACCTTCTTTGTGTACCTGGAGTCAATCCTCAGGCATTTTTATATTAATATACCTGGCTGCTATTTAACACTTTTCATCCATAGATCTCAAAGTACTTTACAGATGAGGTCAGTATCACTAACCCTATTTCACAGATGGGGAAAGTGACACACAGAATCAGGAAGTGGCTTGACCTAGATCACCAAACAAGTCAGTGGCAGAACTGAGATTAGAGCCCAGAGCTTCTAATTTTACTTTCTGAAATGTAATGACTGTTTTGAAAGGTTAGATATAGCTATACATCTTCATATCCCCCTCACTTTTATAGGGACAGATGTTCTATAAATCAATACAGTAAATAAAATATATTAATTATTAGTTATTATCTGTAGCTGAATTTGGTGCTTCCATTGAAATGACCCTGGATCTTTGACCTAGATGGCTACTTGAAGCACCTGGCTACAAGCTGTAAACATCCACACCCTGAACATTTATGCCTGAGCGTGTTAACTTGCCAACTATGCACCTTTTACATGCCGCATGGTTCTGGAGAAGGGCAAAACATTAGCCCAACATGAGCCCAAAGGGAAGAAAGCTAGATCACTCTTTAGCTGTTACTAGATGCATGTTTACATTCTCTCAGACTAAGTCTACACTACAGAGTTTTTGCACAAAAACAGTAGTTTTTGCACAAAAACTCATGGAGCATCCACACCTCAAGTGTATTTTTGTGCAAGTAAAACAAAAGAACAGAGGGGGTTTTCCGGTGTAGGTATTCCTCCTTCTACGAGGAATAACTCCTTTTTGCGCAAGAGCTCTTGCGCAAAAAGGTGTGTGTGGACAGGGAACAGGGTTTTTTTGTGCAAAAAAAAGGCAATCGAAAAAAGCACAGGTGATCTGGTGGCCATTCTGTAAATAGCAATCAGAGTTTCCTTTCGAGAGAGCGTCCATGCAGTCTGGACGCTCTCTTTTGCAAAAGCTCATCGCTTTTTCGATGCGCTTTTGCAGTGTGGACATGAATCCTTTAAAAGTTAGATTGATAGCACCCCGTACTTCATTTAGCATAGGACACTTTACAGTTGTAATGAATAATGGTTTTCAGTAACAACCTGGGTCCACATTTGAACCCATAACCTATTGATGAAAGGCTCCAAAGCTCATTACAAGTTCCCAGAGCTACACGGTCCTTTATGCTTGTGCCTTTTGGGTCTCACACAGATTCACTTCCTTTCCTGTGCTATCTGCAGACATCTTTTTCTTCTTTGCCAAGAGCCCTGCTGCTCCAACAGCTGCTGATATAGTGTGAGGTTTCAGCTTTGATCGGAAGCCAGGTTGTTCATTAATTAAAAATACAAGCATTCCAGAGTATTTTGGGGGGGTCATAATCAAATGGCTTTGAAAAGGAAGGTTATCTTATCAAGGGCTCTAAATTGTTAGCCCTCATTAGTCTGAAGTTTTCAGTCATAACAAATAAATAAAAATCAATAGTGTTTGTTGCCATTACTTATGGAGAAAAATGTGCCATTGAAACAAACTTTTTGGAAATGTTAACAAGCCAGACCTTGAGACACAACGGTGTTTATGAACCTTGGTGCTCCACAATGGAAATGGAATTCAGTCAAGCCTGAATAAAGTTCCAGAGTTGTTCATTTTCCCCAAGCCTGTTAAGTATCTTTCAAGGCTGTGTATTCATCTGCTCCCTCCCCCGTATTTGTATATTTCTATTTGTGTTATAAAAAATAAACTTTATTTTCATGCTGCCTACAGACTGCCCGCCATGCTGAAAACTGCCGTCTGTTTCCCATATGTCACATATCCTCCCGCTCCCCCTTATTATCTCACCTTTAAACCTGCTTCTTTTTCTGGACTCCCGCTGCTAATCAACTGTCACTCCTCCAGCCTTACTTTCTGTAGTGCGTCTATCCCCAACCGTAAGCTCTACCCCACAATGACTTTGTCCAGCTGTGTGTTTCCTAAAGGACCATAAACACCGGGAACTACTGGTGCCTGCAGGGGAAGTGGTGCAGGGAGGGCCATCCCAAGGGGCAGGGAGAGGGCATATGGGGGGCATCCCATTTAGCAATTAAAATGTTGGCAGGGATGGTGCAATTCCCAAGTGCTACCACAAGTCGCCTATGAAGCACATTTCTGGTACTACAGAAATAATAAACAAGAGATGGAGTAAAGCTCTGCTATTCAGAACTGGAACAGCCTGGTTGGCGAAGTTAAAGTCCAAGATTTTTGCCTTGCACTCACCTCTAATAATTCACAATAGCAGTTAACTTTCACCAAGCCAGTATATTGATGAAGGGATATTGTGCAACAATAGCTAGTTGTAAAATAATAATAAGGTGACTGACAAAAATATTCCCCATTATATATTTGGTGATTGTTCAATCATCGATAGAGCTAGACAGGAAGGGAGAAAATATTAGTGAATAATGTTATGTAATAGTTGATGGGGAGACTCAACTGTTTGTAAATACTATTATTTGTTCAACTCTAGAGATAACCATTGCAATCCTCTCCTTCTAATTGTTAAATATAAATAATACAGGCTCCAATTACTTGCATAAAATACTTGGGGAAAAAACTGTTTTCAATGATTTTTTCTTCTACTTCCGCACTCCTCCTCGGTATAGTCTAGATCAGTGATTTTCAAACTTGTTTTCTCATGACCCAGTTGAAGAAAATTGTTGATGCCCACAACCCAATATAATTTGACTAGAGTGTGGACTCCGGGGTGGGGCTGAGGATGAGAGCTATGTGTTATGGGAGGGGGCTCTGGCAGGAGCGGCTTACCTCGAGAGGCTTTGTGGTGCAGTGGGGGGATGCTTCTGCTAAGGAAGGTTTCCAGCCTCTCCTGGCACAGCAGACCATGCTGTGCCCCAGAAACAGCCAGAAGCAGGTTCCCAGCCAATGGGAGTGCGGAGCTAGTCCTCAGGCAGAGGCAATGCATGGAGCCCTGTGTGCTCCCCTCCCCCCCGATCTCTCCACAGGCACACAGCACAGTCTGCAGCGCCAGGACAGGCAGATAGCCTGCTTAGCACCCCCACTGGTCACCTCTTCACCCTGAAGCAATGAGACCCAGTGCCTGACATTCCACAACCCAATACTGGCTTGCAACTCGTAGTTTGGAAACCACCGGTCTAGGTCACTTGCCTTACCATGACTGATGTTGGCAGGGGTGATGATCAGTCATGGTAAGGCAAGTGACCTAGACCAGTGGTTGCTGTCCTGGACCAGGGATAACCCAAAAGGTTTTGCCCCTCCTCCATCATTCACAGGCATGTCTCTCTCACCTATCATTTTCCTCCATTTCATTAATATATCATTTGGAGCAAATTCAGTGGTCAATTCAAATGATGGGGTGAGGAGACTGGAATAGCCTAAAGGGATTGACAAGAAGCAGGATTAAAAGGGATATATATAAACAGCTTGGCTAAGTGATGACTAATAGGGGATGGAGGATAACCATTTACAAATGTTTGCAGTGTTGTTGTAAATGTGTTGGTCCCAGGATATTAAAGAAACAAGGTGAGGGAGGTAATCTTTTATTGGACAAACTTCGGTTGGTGACAGAGACAAGCTTATGAGCTTACACTGAGCTCTTCTGTTTCACCAAGAGAGATTGTCTTTCTCACCAACAGAAGTCAGTCCAATAAAAGCTATTACCTCACTCATCTTGTCTCTCTAATCTACTAGTATTTGTAATTCTGATAAACCACCATTTTATAGGCCCTTTTCAAATGCAAAGACTGGGAATAGCATTCAGTCCTGCTTTATAGAAGACCTGACTTCATCTATCAGCTGCAGTCTTTACTCCTCAAGCTAAGGTACAGCTTGAGAAGATCCAGTGTTTCCCAATCTTACTCTTCTTGAAGGATGGTAGTAGAGAACAAAGCTTCAGAGTTAAAGGTGTGAGGCAAGGAAAAAAAGTATTCTCAAAGCTCCTATAGTAATGTAGAAAGATGTGAGTGAAAAATAACAAAAGACAGTTTGAATGTAGATTTCTTATTTTAGGCATGTCACAAGGACGGGGTATTTTATTCCACAAGTACTGTTTCCCTTGCAACTGGAGTTGAGACTACTATTTATGCCTTTTCAAATGGTGAACAAAATAAATCCAAAGCTCAGGAGATAGCTGGCAATTACTGATGAAATCACACAGTATTTCAACGGAATTATAAATGTTTAAACTTATGCTGTATATTTAAGTTTTCTGACTCCTGCAAAGTGTTGCCAAAAAAAAGTGATCACTATAAGAATGAAAACAGTAATTGACTCATTTTTTCTTGAGACCAAATATAATTCACGTAGAGATTATGTGTATGAGAAATTTTAATTTGTCCCTCAAAAGGCCATTTAATTATTCAGATAATCTGTTTGCTTCTTGCAGCCCTGTATTAATTGCTTACAGAACTCTTGAAATGAAAATCTGTATTACCATTAGTCAAGGCATCTACCTGCTGCATCAATGGAAATAAATAGTTAATTTCCAGTTCCTACTCACAAATGGCTCAGTAAGCCCTGGTCTCCACTAGGGAATTATTTCAAAATAACTCCCCTTATTTCAAAATAAGGGGCTGGTTATTTTGAAATAACAACTCCTGCGTTCTTTGGGGAATCAGCTTATTTCAAAATAGTTATTTTGGGAGTTATTTCAAATTTAGTTATTTCAAAATAATTTCCTATTCTAAACATGCCCTAAGTGTTTTTTCATCTCACTACACTAGTTACTTCTTGAGATCAGGAAGGGGCGAAGGGGTGCTAAAGTAATAGCTGATTCAGGAATCTATTCACCTACCATTCCAAGCTCTCATGGCCATGGAGACTCAAAATCTCTGCACCAACAGGGCAGATTCACCTTTTCTGAAAGTATGTCTACATTGTAAGAGTGAATGTGTCTCCATGTCCAGGTAAACAGATATGTACATGTTCTGCTCATGCTAGTGCACAAAAATAAGTATGGATAGTGTGACACAGGCAAAGGGTTGGACTAGCCACTGAGTATCGACTCTCAAGGATGGACTTTTTTATGGGCGGCTAACCTGTGTTGCTATCTGTGCCACACCCTTCACATTGCTATGTTTAGCACACTAGCTTGAATAGAGCCAGTATGTGTCTGTCTATGGGTACGTCTACACAGCAACATTATTTTGAAATAACTAGCGTTTACTCAGCAGGCAGTTATTTCAAAATAATGTCGAAATACTGTCAAGATGGAGGACTTTTTACTCTGACTCCTGTGACACTCATTGTACAAGGAGTAAAGGAAGTCAGAGGAAGTGCTCTATTTCGAAATAAGTGCTGTGTAGATGTTCCCAATTTCAAAATAAGCTATGCAATTGACGTAGGTCAATTTGCGTAACTTATTTTGAGTTAAGCCCTGCTGTGTAGATGCACCCTAACAGAACAGTGAGGTACAATCCCAGCTGGAATGCACACAGACTCTTCAGTTTCATAGTACTGAATGAATCTCAGTTTGTCTGCTGGGTGCTAAACCACGATTCTCAATCTTACACTGAGCAGACAGCCATCACTCATTTCAGATGAATGATATTTAGGCTTGGTTGAAAAAGCAGGAAGAAACAGCGCAAGAAACAAAGTCAAATTTTCTTTGGTTTCAAAGTTGTCCACGTATACTCAGCATTTATGACCAGCTTGACTGTCTGTTGCTCAACTTACCAAATAGCCTCTATGTGAGTATCAGTTAACATAATTAATGTTTGATGACTATCTGCCCTAGCAATAGGCCATGGCAGCAACTTGTTCCCAGCAAAACTGGAATGACCTACTTTGACCCCATCCATTTCTGAAACTCCACCTTTGCGACAGGAAGGAAGTCAAAGCCTGCCTGGCAGCAAAGTGGGTGAAAAAACATGAGAAAAAAATGCTACACAACAGTATACTAGCAACCCACTCCAATACTCACTGAATCAATGGAAAACTTGTGTTGACAACAGGGCTGTTGGATCAGACCCGAATGGAGCAATAATCTGTTTTTCAGTTCATGCACATAAAGTTGACTAAAAAGATGCCTGAATGGTACATTGACTTTCTTTCTTTCTTTTTTTGCATTACATCTTAACTTGGGTGTGTAATGTTAATATGTTAATACCCAAGTAGTTATATATATAAATATAGTGTTTCTGGACAAATTAAAGATTATTGCAATCTTATTTAAGACTGTTAAGATTTAGAGCTTATCTACATGAGGAAATTGACTGGAATATCTGTTATGCAATAACTCCCCATCCAAATCCTCTAATTCCAGAATAGACGCACCTTTAACGTGCCTTTAGCCCAAACCCTTAGATATATTTAGGCACCTAACTTCTATAAATTTCAAAGGGAATTAAGCACTTAGAAACCTTTGATGATCTCAGCCTTTCTCTGGTTTAATTTAATAATGCATTAAGCAAATGCAAACAAGGTGTTCTTATTCTGAAATAAGAGTGTCCACAGAGGGAATTATTTCAGAAAAACTACAGTGTTTTAAGTTCACATTCTTCCTTTTACCAGAATAATATCCACTGTAAAAAAACCCTTTAAAAATTTGATAATTGTACTTTGACACAAAAGATTACAATAGCATCAGAGAGGGTAATGAGTGAAATTAAACATTTCCCATTGTTAAACAGACAAATGAAAACTTTGAAATGTATCTTTATGAAATATAATTTTATTTGTAACATCTTGAGTGTAGTTTTGATGAAGCAGGGAGCCGTTAAAAATTAAGTTAAACAAGGAGTGTGTCTAGCATTGAACAGGCTGATAGTAGATTTAGAGACAAATGTATATGCAATGACACTTCTGATTTGTTAAGCTATTTAACAGTTGGAATTCTGGCTGCATGTTACACACACATTTTAACTTTTCTGGAACATAGGAATATCTTGGTTACATGTACTATGGCAATACATAGAGAATAATAGGCAATATATTCAGGAGTGAATTTAGAATTTCACACTAGGAACTATTACTCCAGATGCTACAAAGTCTGCACTTGTTCTTTGTACACCAATTACTTTCCAAAACCAGCAGTACTAGCTCTTTTGCAAGTTAATATACTACTCAAATTCAAGTGGAGGACACTAGAAAAAAATTTCAAATGGAAAGAAGAAACTGGGAGATCATTTAAAAAACTAAGGGACTATGATGTTTACTTCTGCTTTGGGTTTGTATTTCTTTTTAATCCCATTTGAAAATTTAACCAATTGTTATGTCTGGAACAAAAACAAATCCTAGAATGTTTCCCTTTTTAAAGTACTTGTTTAAAGCCATGAAATAGCTGTCCGTTTTGCATATGTAAGAGGTGATTTAACAGGATGGCCACATTCTCTTCTGGAGTACACTGGCAAAGTTCCATAGAACTGTGTCGATTTACACCAACAGATAATTTGCTCTCTGTAACTTTTATAACTGCTTTACTTGTTAGGAGCGTAAGCCACATGTTTCTGCTCTGCACAATATGATATAATAGTCTTCCAGCTTCTTTTCCCGTACCCGTGCGCCGTGCGGTGTTAAGCAGCTGTTCCCTCCCACCCCAGCGGTGGTGACATAAGAGCGCTGCCTTATTTGCACTTTTATTTACAAAGAGCTTTCTAAATATTAACAAACGAAGCCTCCCCACAAACTAGGGAGACTGGCCGGGAGGATACAGCCCTGTTTGCCGAGCAATGTGCAGCACCTGCAAAGCGCGGCAGAGCTTTGGCGGGGGAGGGTCGCTCAGTGGGAGGGCGAGGACACTTTTTCCCGCGTTTCTCTGAGCGCTGCCGCATGCCAAGAGGCGCAGCACTTTGCAAAGGATAAGATCGGAGGGTGGGGAGAGGCGCCGGCACGTCCCCAGCAGCACACACCCACCCACGCCAGCGAGGCAGGCACTGCTCTGGCTTGCAAAGGGAACCACGGGAGCTCCGCCCCGTCCACGCTCCGCAGGTGCCAGGCGGGAGCTGCCAAGGTTTGAATGTGGGAGGCGGGAGGCCGGAGAGCTTGGGCCCGTAGCAGGACCCCGATGGGGTATCTCAGCCGCTGCCTTCCCGAGCAGGCACCTCCCCTCCCCAAGCGACAGCGGCTGCCCCCATCGGAGCCAAGCAGCGCTGCCGGCCGGCCCCAGCAGGGAAGGAAAGAATCACGTGCGGCTCAGATTAATTCCCCCCGCTGGCCACAGCCTACGGCTGCGCCGAGACATCCGTGCCACCTTAAGGACCGTACCACCCGGGGGGGGGGAGGAGTCAGAAAGCAGCCTAAAGCGAGCCCCAGCGTGAGGCCCTTGATGCACCCAGCCCCCTGCTGGCAGACTGAACAGCGAAGACTCGAGCAGTAGGATTGATTAAAAACTCACTAGCCACCCCGTGTCCAGGGAGCAGCTCTGTCTGTGTGCCTTTCCCACCCCCCCCTCCGTCCACAACTTGGTACTTGCTGTCTATTAAGGAGGCTCCCCCTTCCCAGCCCCACTCGTCCAACCCCAACCAAGCGCTCTTCAGCGGGTAACCAGAGATTCAAAAACAATACGTCAGCCCACAATGCCGCGCGGTGAGCACAAGCATTACCTCATCCCACAGTGCCCCGCGAGGGAGCTGAGAAGCTTCTAGGGGTGGGGTGACCATGGAGACCGGCTCCTTTGCAACAGGCCGGGCCAGCGGCCCGCCACCCCCCTGAGGTGCCGCCGCAGCCAATGGGAAGGCCGCGGGGTGACATCATGGGCTATTTTTGGTGGGTTACTGCTCGCTGATAAGTGTTGGGCTGCAGGCCGGGAAAGGGCTCAGAGTGTGCGGCAGGCACCAGCAGCAGCAGCAGCAACGGTAGCAGCAGCGGCGGCGCCCAGCGCTAGAGGCGGGCACGGCAGCGCGCGCGGTTAAGTGCCTCGGATTGCGGCGGGGACCCGGCCAGCGTAGCCGCGGGAAACGTGGTCGCCGCGGCTGTCTGAGCGCCGCGCAAGCTGAAAGCCGCGACAGCGCCCGCCCGGGGAAAAGTCCTTGGGACAGCTCGGGGGCGCGGCAGGGACAGCCCGCCCCAGGGGCGACAAGCGCCGGGCGCCCCAGGAACCCTCGCAGCGGGAGAAGAGGGAAGCCGAGAGGCTGGGTTTCTAAGCCTCCCACCCCGAGCGATCCGGAGGGGATCCTGCCTGGCGGACGCTTACTCCGGAGTGAAACTAGAGCGAGGCTGGATTGCTCCTCCGTTCGTCGCCGCGCAGCGCCGTCCCAGACACCACAAGAACTTGACACCCGCGCGGCTGCCACTCCGCGCTCAGGCTGACTCGCTTGTTGTGGTTTGAAAAAAGTTAAGTCCTGACCCGCGGAAGAAACGGGGAGAGACCCGCCAGCCGCTGCCCTGGGGGATAAAAAGAAAAAGTAAGACTTGAGCCGATCGTTACTGATTGCTTTTAGAAAGCTGTTTCGTTGTTGAGTTACACGTAGCCGTCTTGTATTGAAAAAGGTGAACTTGCTTTGAACGGGACTCAGTAAACAAACGAGTTTCTCGCTGCTTAATTGTAACTGCTTTAAAGACAGTTTGGTGGACTGTGTTCTATGACTGCAAAGATGGAACCTACATTCTATGATGATGCCCTAAATGCTACCTTTGTACAGCCAGAAAGTGGTGGTTATGGATATAATAACCCTAAAGTCCTGAAGCAGAATATGACATTAAATCTGGCTGATCCTTCCAGCAACCTGAAGCCCCACCTCAGGAACAAGAATGCTGATATTCTTACCTCCCCAGATGTTGGGCTCCTGAAGCTGGCATCTCCTGAACTGGAAAGGCTAATCATCCAGTCCAGCAATGGCTTGATCACCACCACTCCCACCCCAACACAGTTTCTGTGTCCCAAAAATGTTACTGATGAGCAAGAAGGGTTTGCTGAAGGCTTTGTGAGAGCTCTGGCAGAGCTACACAATCAGAATACGATGCCCAGTGTTACAACTGCTGCCCAACCAGTTAGCAGTGGCATGACACCTGTTTCATCTATGGCTGGCAACAATGGTTTCAACACCAGTTTGCACAGCGAACCTCCAGTGTATGCTAATCTCAGCAACTTTAACCCTAGCGCACTCAGCACAGCCCCTAACTACAATACAAACAACATGGGCTACGCACCTCAGCATCACATTAATCCTCAGATGCCAGTGCAGCATCCCAGGCTCCAAGCTTTGAAAGAAGAACCTCAAACTGTGCCTGAAATGCCAGGAGAGACTCCTCCACTGTCCCCCATTGATATGGAGTCACAGGAGAGGATCAAGGCTGAGAGGAAGCGCATGAGAAACAGAATTGCAGCCTCCAAATGCCGGAAAAGGAAGTTGGAAAGGATTGCCAGATTGGAAGAAAAAGTGAAAACTTTGAAAGCCCAGAACTCAGAACTGGCATCCACTGCCAACATGCTCAGAGAACAGGTTGCACAGCTTAAGCAGAAGGTCATGAACCATGTCAACAGTGGGTGCCAACTAATGCTAACACAACAGTTGCAAACATTTTGAAGAGACTGACTTGGGGTGAAAAATCTATGATGTTGCAGTAGAGCCACAGAAAAAACAAACCCGTAACAAGTGGCAGATTCATAAAGCTAATGGTAAAGGCTTGAGAGGCATTGAGTCCTGCTTGCACCCCACAAAGTACATGTGTGGAAAGACTGGCGAGCCTTCAACTGAGCTAGTAGCAAAACAGCACCACTCTGCGAAGTGCTGTTCCTGCTAAGATGATACATCAGATCTTTGTTTTAATATTGACCAAGACCTGCATGGACCTAACATTCGATGATCATTCAGTATTAAAGGTTAAACTGCAATAGAGACTGTAGGTTGCTTTCTGTAATACTCTTAAAGAAAACACAAATGGGAGGGAGGTTTGTGGGAGGCTGATAAAAACAAATATACTGCCTGCCTTCAAGTAAATTGTGTATGTACATTTCTTTTTTTTTATTTTATGAAAGCTGATTAATGTCAATAAACAACTTCATGACTTTGTAAATTATTTTTATGTTTGTGTTCTGTCCAGTAATGTTTGTAAATGAGGGTTTTTGAGCACTCTGAATTTACCATTTGTAATAAAGTATATAATTTTTTATGTTTCTGAAAAAAGTCCAGAAAGGTTCTATTATATTTAAAAAAATATAAAAGCATTAATAATGCATTTCCTCCCCCTCTTTTTTTTTTTTTTTTACCAGTACCTAAATCAGGACTCGTATCACATATGCTGAACTCTCAGTGGTAGAGAATGTTTAACTTCTACTGTAACAAGAAGACACATTCTGGAGAATGTGTTAAAGTGAAAAGATAAACCACACCCTGTAACATGAACAGCAATAATGTATGTATTTTAAGTGTTTTATGGATTTAATTCAGATTGGCTTGCTGTCATAATCCCATATCACAATATAGACAATAGCTTTAAAAATTAAGCAGTTTGGGGGAGTTTGCTATTTGCATCAACTTGCCCTGTCCTATAATAGTATGAACTGTAACTATTTCATATTACTTATTAAAATAATATCCCCAACACCATATTTTAGGTAGGACATTTAACAAAAATGTATCCTTCATATGGATGCCTTCAGTACTGTCTAATTATTCAGAAATAAGAGGTGGCATTTGTTCATGAATACTTGCTGTCACAATAAAATAATTCTGTAATCCCTTTCCCTATGTTGAAATCTTTACCCTTTTAGACATTTGGTTACTAAAATGTATTTACCAATATGTAAACTGGGGAGTTTTAACATAATGGAGAACATATGTAACTCTAAATTGAAAGTTAGAATGTAAATAAAAAAGGAAGACATTCAGGAAGGACAAAAAAGGGAAATTGACAATTTACCTGTCATTTTCAGTTTGCATTTAAATAATGGAAGTAATGAGACCACTTTTGATGACAGAATGAAAACAAGCAGCAGTTGAGACAAGTCAACTCATCTGAAATAAGCCCATGTTTGTGGTAAATATAATTCAGGATTTTCAACTTACTGGCTCTGTATCCAATTAAATTGTCTGTCTGGTTTATATAAATGTATTTAGAATGATTTTTAGAACTGCAAGATGTAACAGATGTTATAAAAGGAGAGGCAGAAAGTTTAAATCACTGATTACATTTATTATAGTTCTGGTAACAAATTATTATTATTTTTTAGACTAGTAAGCCTGAAAGTTTTACCTGTAAGTTAAAATATGAGTAAGTAGGCTATAAAATAAGGTGACAGTCTTGCTTAGTATTTCAGAATGAAACTACATAATATATACTGGTATTAAGTGGCAGTGAAACTTTGACACAAACTTTTTGCAACTACTTGAGCTCAGGATATCTTTCCCTATAGCATACACATATTTTGGGGACCCTGTGTTCATATTATAGATCCTTGGGTATCAAAATCATATGCATGATGGAGTGTTTCAATTCTAATATAGTATTTTTTCCTTATTATACATGTGCTGGTAGTGGAGGTTATTAGTTACAATTTTATGTATTCAATAGTAGCAAATAAAAACTAACACCAAACAAAGGGTTACCGGGAGGATACTGTAGTTTGCCAAGAGTACATTTTGTTGATGTCAGCAACCCAGAAGGTAAGTTCATTTTGACCATATGTAGGAATAGAAAGTAGAAGGCGATACACAGCATTGCTGGGTGTGACTTTGCAGGAACTTTTAACAAGTGCCAACTAGCAAAATAAGCAGGGCAAGAAGATGAATTACTGCAAAGGTATGGGTTTAACTCGTGACAGTGCTGTGCTAAGGAGGAGATCCTACTAATGAATCTTTTACCTAAACATGTAAATTTTTATCTCCTGACTAGATCATTCCAAAATTATATTTTAATTAGACACAATGCCCCACCCACTCACCATAATACACAAACTTAATATTACAGTTATGGTCTGTGCCATCTCAAGTAATAACAAAACCAGAAGGAATATGTTCAGGGTTGGATGGCTGTTCACCAATTCCCTTCAGTCCAGTTTGACACACAGGTGTGCATACTACAAATTCATTGTCATAGTTGCCACAAGAGGCCCAGATCCTCAAAGGGGTTTAGACTCCTAGGCTATGTCTATAGTGGCCAGTCTTGCGCAAGAACATATGCAAATGAGGTGTGATGAATATTGCTGCACCTCATTTGCATACTTAATGAGCTGCCATTTTGCACAAGGGGCTTTTGTGCAAGAGCCATTCTGCTGCTATTTTCAGGCAGAACGGCTCTTGCGCAAGAGGGGGGTTTTGCGCAAGAAGGAGCAGTGTAGACTGCTCCTTCTTGTGCAAAAATGGTGGCTCATTAAGTATGCAAATGAGGTGTGGCAATATTCATCACCGTGCCTCATTTGTATACGTTGTTGCGCAAGATGGGCCAGTGTATACATAGCTCTAGTTTCCACTGATTTCCACAAATCATTTGAGGACCTGGGCCCAACAGCCATCCTAGCAGGCAGTCTCACAGGGGGACCCAAGGGAAAAATAGGGGATGGACAGTGTATTAAACTCCCCCCATTTGTCTTGAGGTCAGTGTTGAGATGCCAAGCTACTGCAGGTAGGTCAAGCTTACAGGGTATGCAGAGGCACGGTCCATTTTGAGAAAAGGCTCTAATATTGCAAATCTGTTGTCACTGCATTGATTCACTTCTGCTAAATGTTAATCTAATCCTGCTTTTTAGATCACACGATCACTAGACACAAGTATAAGGGAAGAGGTGAAGGAAAAATACAGCAATTTAATATTTGCTTAAATGTTGAGATTGCATGTTGTCTAATATATACCATTTCTTGCCAATATGAGACAGTCAGTTCTCAGAGGTTTAGAGAGAAACTTTTTGTTGCCCTAGCTGTACGCGCAAAGGAGTATTTTGCAAACAACAGCATTGTGGACATGTATTTTGCTTGGCAGCGAGCCTTGTAAACGGATTCAGGAAGTGAAGTCAAAAAAAAAAAGGCAGGATTTCAAAGAGAGCAGGCTACATCGAAGTGCCCAGGCAGTGAGCATTCTAATCAGAACAATGTGCTTGTGTTACAGAAATATTGATTAGTGTTTGAGTCTATAGTAGAAAAAAAACCCCACACCACTATTTCTCATGTGGGTAGAAAAAAAGTGAGCCACAATAGGTCTTTGATCATGATTATTCACTGAATAATTTTCAGCCCAAAGGATAACTGCTTGCCCCTATATAAAGGAAAACTAGTCGGTATCTATTTTATTCTGTCTTGCAAAGGAAAGACTGCCTTTCATTTGTATTCTCAGATAGCAGTCATAGTAATTAACAGATTCAACCCTCCTTGAATCTCTGCCCTGTGTGTGATCAGGTTTGGAAAATGCTGATTCCAAATCACCACACCATTAAATTACCGTATCTCAGTACCATACACCTACCCACGACTGAGGTCCAAGGGCCAGGCGCCTCAAATCACCTCCATTTGGTAGGAAAAGCAGCCATGAAATAAAAACAAGCCATCTCCCCTGTGTACAAGGGGAGAATCTATTACAATTACCTTTGAGAAAAACTAATAGTCAGTCCCGTAGTATCTGAGCACTTCACGTGCATTTCGTGAATTTATCCTCCCAACAACACTGCAGCGTAGGAAATCCTTACCTCTTTTACTCTTTGGCAGAGAGAAAACAGTGGGTTTAGTAGACTTGTCCTATCTTACATGGGAAGTTTGTGGCAAAGCTTGGAGGAGAACTCAAATGTATCAGTTTTACTTCCGTGCCTCTGCTACAATTTTTTCCAAAGTTAAATAATATGATAGATTCCCCAACACTGAAAAAACTAGAACAGGTGTAGCAGTGTGTCCAAAATTGTAAAATTAAAAAAAAAAAGGGTTATAAACATGGAGCAAACACAAATCCAGTGCAATGCAATTGTTTTAAA
The DNA here is from genome assembly GCA_032595735.1 of Pelochelys cantorii. Lineage (NCBI taxonomy): Eukaryota > Metazoa > Chordata > Testudines > Trionychidae > Pelochelys > Pelochelys cantorii. The sequence goes on from CM064334.1 coordinate 51,639,026, forward strand.
CATATACACTGACATATTTAAATGTAGAATCTAACTCAAAGTTTACCACGGAAACTTTACAGGGAGTGGAGAAGGAGGACACTAATCTCCCTGGATAGGAAAGCCTTTTGAGACATTTAGGCAATTGTCTAAAGGGACCAGAATATAGGCAATCTGGGTTAGCAGTCACAGCTGGGCTGAGGTCCGTCAAGGACAGCCACAAGGCTATAATCAGCAAGCAGGGATCAGAGCAATCACTAGAGCCAGAACTGATAGACTAGAGTCAAGCTGGGGTCAGAGACTGGAGATAGCAGGCAAGGCAAGGCAAGGCAAAGCCCAGAGTAACAGCAAGCCAGATGTTTCTGTGATTGCTCAAAATTCCTGATCCACTGTGACGGGGTGTAGCAACTCCACAACTGATGAGACAAGAGTTAAGGAGCTGCTATGGACACAGGAAGCCATGCCCTCTCTGCTGGGCATGCTCCCAAGGGAGGGAATATTCAAAAGAGAGCAGTTCAGCTGAATCTTAGTGGATGGAGCAGGAGAGTAGTTGGGTGCAGTAGCCTCATTCATAGAAGTTGCCAGAGCTCCAACCAGCCAGGACCTGGGCCTACAGCTGAGCTGCTGCAGACCCTTCAATTGCAGGGTGCAAGGGTGACAAGTCACTGCCAGCAGGGGTTCTACTGATGAACCTGAGAGGATTTCAAGTAGGATCCCAAAGTAGACCCTGGTTTGGAATCCAGTGGTGTAGGGATGGCTCTGTTTTCCATTCCCCTGCCTCCTCAGATTTTAACTTCTAGGAAAGAGAATCTGGACTCTCGCTTCTGGGTGACATAATCCAGGGTATTACCACTAGGTATTACTGCTGGCCTTGGACCTTAAGGGTAATTTGAAAAGAAGGGTTTTCTTTCGAAATAACCGCGTCTAGACAGCGTTTCTTTTTTCAAAATAGGATATTTCGAAATAGCGCCTGGATGCAATTATCAAATGAAGCACGGGAAATTCAAATCTGCGCTTCATTTGCAATTTCGCTCGGCTGCATTTGCATTCCTCTCTCGAAAGAGGAATGCAGTGTAGACATACCCTTAGAGCACATCTACACAGCAGGGCAAAAGTCAAATTAAACTACGCAACTTCAGCTACGTCAACTGCGTAGCTGAAGTTGAAATAGCTTAACTCAGCTTTTGGCGCTGTCTACTCAGCAGGAAGTCAAAGGAAGAACACTCTTCCGTCAACTTCTCTTACTCCTTGTGAAATGAGGGTTACAGGAGTCGGAGTAAGAAGTCATCCATCTTGACACTATTTTGAAATAACGGCTTGCTGTGTAGACATGCATTTTGTTATTTTGAAATAACATCAATTATTCTGAAATAGTGCTGCTTTGTAGACGTACCCCAAGGCTATGTCTAGACTGGCATGATTTTCCGCAAATGCTTTTAACGGAAAAGTTTTTCCGTTAAAAGCATTTGCGGAAAAGAGCGTCTAGATTGGCACGGACGCTTTTCTGCAAAAGCACTTTTTGCGGAAAAGCGTCTGTGCCAAGCTAGATGCGGTTTTGCGCAAGAAAGCCCTGATCGCCATTTTAGCCATCGGGGCTTTTTTGCGCAAAACAAATCTGAGCTGTCTACACTGGCCCTTTTGCGCAAAAGGACTTTTGCCCGAGCGGGAGCGTCAAAGTATATGCGCAAGAAGCACTGATTTCTTACATTAGAACGTCAGTGCTTTTGCGCAAAATCAAGTGGCCAGTGTAGACAGCTGTCAAGTTTTTGCGCAAAAGCAGCTGCTTTTGCGGAAAAACTTGCCAGTCTAGACACAGCCCTGATGTTTGAGCTGATCATATGATGATGGCAGCAGGATCACAGAGCATCCCTTCGCAACAACCCACCCACACTGGTAATGCCCCAGCTGTACTAATGCCTCTTGCCATGTCTGGTTGTTGAAATGAAGATTATTCAATAATCATAGGAATGAAACTTGGGCGTCTGACAAAGACAATTGCTCGTGAGTAACCATGTAATTATGGTTAAAAACCTACAAAGACATGAGCAGTTTTAAAGTGGTTTTGCATAGTAGATTTTTTATAATTTTGCATGCCACTGTTTATTGTTTATTCACTAACATCCTATCAATCAGTTTGGGTCCCATTAGATGTTCACATTTTTTCTGCCTTGGCTGTGACACAGCAACAGTGGTTAGTTATGAAAGGAGCAAAAAACCTAATTCAGGAAGAGGGATATTACAACCTGCTTTGGAGTCTTGAGGCAAAGCCTACGACATGATAGCAGTTTTCAAATATCTAAAAGGGTGTTACAAGGAGGAGGGAGAAAAATTGTTCTCGTTGGCCTCTGAGGATAGAACAAGAAGTAATGGGTTTAAATTGCAGTAAGGGAGATTTAGGTTGGACATTAGGAAAAACTTCCTGTCAGGGTGGTTAAACACTGGAATAAACTGCCTAGCAGGGTTGTAAAATCTCTATCACTGGAGATATTTAATAGCAGGTTAGACAGACACCTGTCAGGGATGATCTAGACAGTGGTTGGTCCTGCCGTGAGGGTAGGGGATTGGACTCTGTGACCTCTCAAGGTCCCTTCCAGCTCTATGATTCTATTATTCTAGGTTAGGAACTATCAGGGTCTTGTACTGAGGCAGTCCATACCTATGCAAAGTTAAGTACCTGAAAATTAATTGAATGGACAAAACTGAAATGGAAGGAAAATAAAATTCTAAACTTCCTATAAAAATTGTATTTTGAGCCTTGTATTCTTCACACAGTACTTAGCACACATAATTGATACAACACACAGTAACTGCACGGACCAGACATTTCTCTAAACTGGGGGGCAACCACTTTGCTACTCCTTTTAATCTGGCATACTGTTATAGACTTAGGTTTCCAAATGCTCAGATACCAGGAAGGATATGAATAGTCCTGCATCACCTTAGAGACTAACAAAAAATGTAGATGGTATCATGAGCTTTTGTGGGCATAACCCACTTCTTTTTAAATTTTTTTCAATTACAGACTAATACGGCTACCCCTCGGAAAGATAGGAGTAGCTAGTTAGATTAGAGAAAATTCCAACAGATGGCGCTAAAAAGCAGCTACAGTCATTGAAGGACATAAGTTTCAAAAGTAAATAAATACCTTTGAAACCAGATTTTGCTCAGGTCACGTGTTAAGTCGGGAAAGAACAGGGTCAGTCACAAGAGGGACTACATATCAGGAGCCTGGAGTATTCTTTCCAGGAAATGCATGTGGCTGGTACAAATATACAATTTTTTTAAAACAAAAGCTGCCCTGTGATTCTGAAACCAACCACAGCAGCAAACAGGGAGATACTGCTGAGATTACAAAGGACATCCCATTTCCATGCCTTCAAAGGAGCAGGATGAATAATTCAAAGAACAAACAAAATTTTAGGCCATATTAGGAGATTAATACTATTCTCAACAGGAGCAGGAGTCCTATGGGACAAGTTCAACAAGCTATTCACCCAGCCCTGTTTGAAACATGGGAGAACTGAGGCAGATTTCATGTACCTGAAAGATTTTTTGAGTGGATTTTGTTTCAATTGTGTCTTGACAATTTAAAACTACTGTGTTTAAAAGGAATGATCTGGATGCCCTTATGTAGCAAATTCACACGTGGATTCTATAAGTTTTGATAGGAATCTAAGTACTTTTTGAGTAACTGATCCTTCTTAATTCTGATTTCTAGATTCCAGCTATTATACTTCTTCCTGAGTCTTCTACCTTCTTCATCTTCTGTAAAAAAGACAGCATTGCAGCTATTGATCATTTTAGCCTTCTCCACGTCGTCCTCCTGGTTTTTGTGTTATCTCCAATTTACCAGATACCCTAAACCTTCCTTCGATAATTCCTTTGCCTGAATGTATTTATAAAAGTCTCCACTAGTTCTTCATTCTACACATTTGCTTACTCTGTGTGATTGGACCCTATGCCCACAGAGTCTCACTGAAATAGGTCTTCACACAGGCACCATGGTTCACCTAGACCAAGGCTTGGCAACCAAAGGCCTGGAGACCGGATGCAGCCCTTGGCTCGCCTACATCGGGCCCCTGAGGCTCAGGGTTCCCTCTCCCAGCCCCCCAGAGCACTGGGTAGCCCGCGCTGGCTCTCCAGTCCCCTCTCTTCCCCCGCTGTCCCTCTGTGGCAGTGGTCTCTAACCTTTTTAAGCATGAGATCACTTTTTGAATTTAAGTGCAATCCAAGATCTACCTGAAACCCAAATACCCTTATCTCTGCCTCCTTTGTGCCTCTTTTATGAGGCCCTGCCTCTGCTCACTCCATCCTCCCTCCCTCTCCCATCCTCCCTCACTTTCACCAGGCAGGGGCAGCGGGTTGGGGTGCAGGCTCTGGTCTTGAATTAAGGGATTTGCAGTGTGAGGGGCTCTGAGCTGACCTTGGGACAGGCAGTTAGGGTACTGGAGGGGGTTCTAGGTGCAGGCTCTGGCAGGGCATTTGGATGCAGGGGTGCTCAGGAATAGGGCAGGAGCTTGCGGTGCAGGAGGGGGTTTATGACTGGGGAAGGGTTTTAGGATGTGGGCTTCAGCTGGGCACTTCTAACCTCAGGTGACTCCTGGGTGGTGATGCAGTGGGGCTAAGGCAGGCTCACACCTGCTTTGGCCCTGCACCGATCTCAAAAGCAGCCAGCACACTCCCGCTATCTCAAGCCCTGTTGTACCCCCTTCTCTGCTCTGTGGAGTTAGGATACAGAGGGAGAGGGGGCACTCTGACATCAACACCCCCCCCCCTTCCTTCCCCTGCCCTGTCCAGCAAGCAGGTAGCTCCTGAGGGGAACAGCTCCAAGGAAAAGGGCAGGAGATGCATAGCAGTCAGGAGAAGGGCAGCTGAAGTGTCAGCACTTGATAGCCTCTTGGCCAAACCAGTCAGGATCACCTGTCAGAGGCTCCAAGATCTACCAGTAGATCCCGATCTACTGGTTGGTGACCACTGCTCTGTGGGGCTGGAGCACATAATCTACTGGCCTGGGCTCCACCAGTTTCTGGTGTGTGTGGGGAATGTCTTTCTACTTCTCAGTTGGAGGCCACGTCAGTGTGGGGGTTTTTTGGGGTTTTTTTGCTTCTTGTGTGTGGCCAGTGACTGATTTTTCTGTAGATCAGCGGCCCCTGACCCAAAAAAAGTTCCCCAGTCCTAACTAGCCAGATTCAGTTGCAGGACTGGGGGCCATAGTTTCTAATTATCCTCAGATACTCATACCTTAAAATCGATACAGGAAAAAGATGCAAAATTTGGACTTGAATTTCAAGTCTCCTCCCCAGGACAATCCCCCAATGTATTGCACATACAAGAAAAGGGAGAGTTAAAAAAATTCAAATCTGACTTTTTTCAACGACGTGTATTTTTATTTCTATAGCTCTCTGTAGTGTTGAAAGTCCAAACACCACAACATCTCGTTAAGCTGTGAGAACCAGAAGGTAAAAGTAACCAGTTTGCTTCCACTGGCCGAACTAAACTAAAAAAAGTAAACAAGCTGCATAAATACTGCCAAGTAAGTAGAACTGGTCAGAATTGTTTGGCTGATTTTTTTTTCCAGGAAAATGTGGCTTTCTTTTAAAAAAAAAAAATTGTTTTCTTTTTTTTTTAAACTATTTTCTATTTTTTTTCAAACAGGTAAATTCAAAATGAAACATTGTTTTGCTTGAAAATGACAAAGTTTTCATGTCAAAAGATTATGAACGGAATATTTGCAGAATGTTGTTAAGCAAAAATCTTCAATATTTTGATGTTTTGTCCAATTTTGAGATCAGAACAAATGTTGACATACCAGAATTTCCTATGGGACAGAAATTCCATGTTTAGAACAGCCCCCCAAAATGAATAGAACAGAATGCTTGAACAAGAAAGACTGGTTACTTATCTTACAGTAACTGAAGTTTTGTAAGATGTTGTTATTCATGTGGATCCTACAACCTCTCCTCAACTCCTGGTTTTTCTGAGTCTTCCTTATCTAGAATTCTAAGTGTCTCAGAGAATTGAGGGACATTTGCAGCCACTCTGCATTTTGTGGACTTGGGAAGGAGTCCACACAGATATGCCCCAATGGACACCGTCATTCAAAAGGCTTCCGGTGTGCATGTGCTTCATGCACATGAGACTGAAGTGGGATCCACACAAATACATATTCAAAGAAGAAACGGGAGATTCAAAAAAGTTCCAACTATTTCAGAAGTTAGTAAGTTACTGAGATTTTTTTAAAATATGTTCCACAGTTATCAACGTTGGTGCCTAATATTATTCATCCAACTGAAAATGGCCTGATTTTAAGAGATGCTGAGTACCTGCCAATCCCCAACAGTTCCATACCTGTGAAAATCAGGCCACTTCAATTTAGGTGCCTAAATATGACTTTAGGAGCGTAAATTTAGACACACAGTTTGAAAATCTGGTCATGATATTTAGTCTGATAAATTAAAAGCTACCAATAGCTCCTATGTAGATGAAACCTTAATACTTTCAAGAGGTTGACCTTTAGTGACTAGCTAAGTCGGGGTGGCCAACCCGCAGCTCTCAAGATGCACGCGGCTCTTTACTCAAAGAAACGTGGCTTTTGCTAGTTCGGAGCCACGCGTCCGGACTGCTCACGGCAGGTCACTCTGTGCGTGTGCCCCAGTGCCTGGAGGGAGAAGCACGTGGCGTTCATGGCAGCGGCTCCAGTGAGACCCAGGCATTCAGTTAGAGAGAGGCTGGGGATGCCTGGCTCTGGGGGATGGGGAGGGCATTGGGTTAGAGCAGGGGGACTGGGGGTGCCTGGCTCTGGGGGAGGGGTGGGGGATTGGGTTAGAGCCGGGGGGGAGGGACTGAAGCACCTTAAGCTCAAAGTCTTCATGGATGCAGAATAAGGCAGCCAACACAGATCTCATATTTAAATTCCAGGGCAAAAAAAGAATCAGCATGTACCTGGTTTACACTGTATTTCTTTAAAGAAAATTCAAAGGCTATTATTTGCCAAGCTGAAGCAATTATTCTGAGATATGAGTCTCTCCCTTATTGTTTTTGAACCTGTCATATTTTCAGTCTGGGACAGACCTGAATTTTTAGAACTATAAAAAAGTCATAATCTTCATAAGTAAAATAATGAGGAAACCGTACCAGAGATCAACAATTTGGAGTGAAACAGGCACTTCAAATTGTGTTAATTTACTTCTCAGTTCACTTTAATTTTAAAAAACTTACAGGACATAATAGGGCAGTACTGTTAAATTTAAAATACACGGTGGGGATGCTTATTTTGAGAATATTACTATATTTTCAAAGATTTTTTTTTTTAATTTGATGTTTGTTCCTTGTCAAGTTCTCTGAAGATCTATGGACTGGCCGTGAATTTTTTTAAGTGACTACAGACTTTTTTATTGGTTTTTAATAAATGGTCTGTTAATATTTGTCATCTATTACTAATTTTCATTTGCCTGTTGTATATGTTTAAATCTGTATCTTAGTGCTGAATGTGAGCCAATCAGTAAATCATTAACTGGTCATTAGTAGCCAATCAGTAGACTAGATAACTCTCTGTCAGGTATTCTACCACAGAACCGAAATGTCCTGTAATGTTATTTTTATCACTATATTTTGTGTACTATATATATAGATATATAAAAATAAATATATAACATGTGGCTCTTTGCACTCTATCCACAGCTATTTTGGCTCTTAGTCTCTAAGTGGTTGGCCACCCATGAGCTAAGTGGACAAAAGAGATGTCTCCTTCTGTTAATACACAAATACTCTGCAAAAGTCTGCCAGGTTGTAATGTTACTTATGGGCCAATTTGTTCATGCAACATTTTACTCTGAGGAATCATCATCAGAAAGTCTGGCTTCTACTGGTGTATAAAAAATATGAAGTAAAAACCACAAGCTACCTGCTTAAATGTCATTATAAAACCATTAAAACTCATTTTATTACTAATTATTAACGCTACAATAGTGCCTATAGGAACCAATCAAGATTCAGTTCCTGTCACTTCAGGTTAATCAACAAATGCCTGAATTAACTAAAATTGCTGATGGGGAGAGGGGAAGAAGGAAACTAAGGGTATGTCTACACTGCAGTGCTATTTCAGGATACCAGACATATCCCAAAATAGCTACCCCACGTCTTTTGAACCTGTCTACTCTTGCAAAATATGGAGGACACGCTATTTTGGCATCCCTGTAAACCTTGTTGCACAAGGGATAAGGGATGTCTTGAAATAGTGTTTTATTTCTAACTTTGGCACTGTGTAGACGCGCCAAATTTTGAAATAGCCTATTTTGAAAAATAATCAAAATAAGATACGCAATTCGCGTAGCGCAAATTGTGTATCTTATTTCAAGCTAAACGTGCAGTGTAGATGCACTCTATGACAAAATATCTTGCTTTTTCTAGTTTGCTTCCTTCTCTCTGTCCTGCAGGTTGCCTGGCCTTTCTTCTTCTTGACAGAAGCAGATGAAAATAGAAAGACAATATATTTAGAAATAATATTTATCCAGGTGTATTTTTCATATAAGATTGCAAAAAAGCAATGCAAAGCTGTAACTGCAAGAAGATGGATTATTAAGAATGACTGTGATGCAAGAGTTCACAGCTAGTTTGTAATAGCAAAGTCAGTAACAACTGATAGCCTTTAAACTGAGCATGAGATTTCCAATCAATAGATATTTCCCAGAAGAAAGAAAACAGCTGAGTTTGGAGGAACTTTGTCAGTTCCCTTCTTTCTGAATCAGTTTGAAGAAGGCTTCTCTCAACTGCATTTCCCTCCATCCGACACTCTCCTGTTCTAAATCAGAGAAGGAGGTAGCAAATTTATATCCAGCTTTTTAGTACATCAGTTTTGTGACCTGTAAAAGACTGATCCCTTTCTCCATATGAAGATCTCTGGGGGAGTTGATGAGACAGCTGCCGACTGTTTGATTCTATCTGCTACAGGAGAGACTTTGGGGTTTCTCTAATAATATGATTCCCAATCAACAGAATGCAAACCTAAAGTTAACTACATTAAGGAAAGCACATCTGATTTCAAGCCATAACTACTTTTCTGAATCCTCCCAATTTGGCATGCAATGTATCCTTTTACTTTTATGTTCATTATTTTTAAAAACATTACTACTCTTAAATGAACCTAGGCCCTTACGTAAAGGTAACATGAAGTACTGACTGAGCAACTTCAGTTCCTATGGAAAAGAATGAGTGCTTTGGAAATCAGGCCATTGATAATTATTAGGAAGAAAACATGTTTAAAAATACTTTCATTGACTTGTGTCAAGAAGCAGAGAGCACAACATTTCAAGAGTAGAGAGAAGGAAGCAAACAAGAACAAAATATTTTGTTGAGTATTTTTATCTCAATGTATTTATCTCAGTGTATTTATAGCCTCAAATCAAGGTCTTTTTTTCCTAAAGAAGCTATGCCAGTTCAACCATTTACAATTATTTTTAAACTGATTTATTTAAACTGGTTAAAGCTGCTATGTGGACACTGCAATTTTACTTTCAGAATGGCTTATTTCAATTTCATTTACACCTGATCCCAATATACTCTAGCTAGATGGAAAAAGTCACTCTGAAAACGAGGTGAGTGTCTACACAGTGGTGTGTATTAGTTTAATAAATCAGTTTAAATTCACGCCATATGTTAAAACTGTGAAACTTTCCCGAGTAGCTATTTGAAAAACGTGGTCTTATTATTCAGATACTAAGTTCTCTCAGCTCCCCTTAACTTCAGTGGAATTGTGATGCTCAGTCCAAATTACAGAGACTGTTATATTTAGGTGACAACTTTCAGCAGCTAACTTTGAAAGTATTTCTTGCAAGAGCCGGGGTGCTGGAACAATTTTTATAGTGGGGGTGCTGATGATGGTTGTGACTCTGTATGGAATTGTGAGACACTTTATATTATTACCATTATTGTAAAATTACAATGAATCATGTCAGATATACAGTGTAAGATGTCAGTGATAACGTAACAATTTGCCAAATATGATAATCTTGCTTGTATCACCTTTGAATTATGAATTATAGAAAGATAGAAAATAATCTGTATTTCCAAACTTGTGCTTTGCGATACCCCCAGACAGCTTGACATCAGCTCTGTCTAACTTTGTTTGATGGCCCATCAAGGCTCATCAGCAGTACAGTGAACCCATGGAAAGAAGCCAGAAGATACACCTTATGAGTCAGCAAGGTAGGAAGGGACATGCCTATGGACAGAACTCTAAAGCTTTTCAATGCCAGGTGCTGTGAAGCTTGTGTTGGGACAAAAAAGTACAAGCCACATGGCAAAAGATATAAAAGGGGTTACATATTCTTCATTCCTGCTTCTCATCCATAGAATAACTTGTCTATAAACAGAAGCTTGGAACAAAGAATTGAATGACCCATCCAGTTGTTCCAGAGGGACTTTGAAGCCAGCCAACTCACCATTACTGTTAAGAACCTGATATATGGACTTGGAAGTCTTTCTGTATATGCTATTGCTTAGCCATTTAACTCCTCTCTTCTTGTACATTCTTTTTTTTCTTTTGTATCTAAGAACATAAAAATGGCCATACTGGATCAGACCAAAGGTCCATCCAGCCCAGTACCCTGTCTGCCAACAATGACCAATGCCAGGTATCCCAGAGGGAGTGAATCGAACAGGTAATGATGAAGCGATCTCTCTCCTGCCATCCATCTCCACCCTCTGACAAACAGAGGCTAGGGACACCATTCCTTACCCATACTGGCTAAAAAAATTCAAGTTTTATTATAAAAAATTTGCTGGCAGCATGGTATTGTGGGTAAGATCAAAACCAACATTGACTTGGTAGTATGGCTGACCTTTTGGGGTCAAAAGAACATTTTGTACAGTGAGTGGAGTTTTTAAATAACTTCACTGTACTGGACCTATATGTGCTGACTGGCAGCCAGAAAACTGAAATGCAATAAAGGTGGCTCATTTCGGCATATCAGTAACCAGTGTGGGGGATCAGAAAACTGGTGAGTGAGTTTAATTTTAACCACCAGTTTTGGAAGCATCTGCTCTCCCTTTTGCAACCTTCCCTGACCTTGGCATTTTTAGTGAGGGCTGCCTCAGGCATATCAGATCACAATGGAAACCATGTATTGGGTGTTATTACTACCTCAAGATGGGATTTAGTAGCACCACTGTACAAAAGAGTGCCATATGGAAACTCCTGATGTTGCCTTTTATGTCTATTTTGAATTTACTTCCAAAATATACCCGAAAACAAAAAGTTAACTTCAAGAACTTTCCTTGGTGTTCTCTGTTTAGAGTGCTTTCATTCCTACCTGCAGAATTACAGCGATGTTTCAACCAACCATTCCACTCCCTGGTTTTGAAGCATCTCCTTTCTGCATGCCTGTCTGATAACACGTGCAAAAGATCAGCGCCACTGAACTTCCCATGTATCTATATCTGTTTTAGAAAGATGCAACAGAAACATCCTCTTTGGCACATGAAGCACAAAATACAATTAATAAATGATTTTGTAAATATTCATTCCATAATACAAAAGAGGTCATTAATTTGTCTATACTTTGTAAATCAAGTGTACCTTAGAATGTTGAACTCACAAACTCATATCACCACATTAACCCTAAAAATACCACAGAGAATTGAGATGGTCTGATCCAAAGTTCATTGATATCAGTGGGCTTTCAATCAAGTTCTAGATGCTTAGGGCCCAAATCTTCAGATAGGATCAGGCCCTCAATTCATACACTTGATGGATGATAATACTCCAGCTAACTTCAATGGAGTTTCTCAACCAAAGGATGTTGGTTCAGAGTTCTCTGTGTAACAAAAATGAAACCGGCATTGACATCCTTTAAGTAAGGGAGGAAAGCCTCGTAGTAACAAAATCTTGTTTCTCCTTGTATTTTATATTTCTCAGCACCAGCCTCGCTCAACCAGATATTTGTGTTGGTATATTGTGCTGTAATTCTCATTAAATAGGTGAATGAACATATAGGGTCCAAAAGAATAATTGTATTAGGAATATAGTTTGAAAGTAATTTTCGCAGTATTACTTGCTTGGATTCATTGTGATCCTCTTTAGCCATCAACCTCCTATTTGCTCAATTCTTGAAACAACATAATGTAATTTCTTTTTGAGATACCAGAGTGACAGTGTCATAAGAGATTGTTTTTAATGTTTCTGTTACTTTTTATTTCTGCTATGACTATTAGCAGACTGGTAGCATCTGGCATTTTGGTTGGATGAAATGTCCACATAAATAGTAATTATTTACTATTAACAGGATTAGTTATTTTTCAGATTAAATTGAGGTATATTATAAGGGGACTTTAAGGTATCATTTGTAACTGCCCTTTCTGTGTTATAGACAGTTGTGCTTACAATCCCATTACACACTGCAACTTCAACACTTAGAAATCAGGTAATTGTCAGTTCTTAGGTCACAATCTGGCCTGAGGAGTGGGGAGGGGATACGGGAGGGAGGAAGAAAGGAGTAAAATTCCAGAGGAGGAGCTGCGGAAGAATGCCTTCTTCAGGAAGAGAAGCAGAGCTGTAGAACCAAGCAAAAATGAGCCCAAAGTTTTAATGTCCTAAAACATATTTCAATTCCTCCAAGTAGAACTGTAGGGTCTATTTGGCACCACTTTTGCCTCAAAGCCAGAAGGTAATGGATTTCTGCTGTACGCCAGGATTTCAGATCTTAGCAATTGCTGATAGAGCAGAGCAAAATTGAGCAATGTACAATATTCAGATGAGAGCCTGAATTCCCTTCTGATCACTGATTCTGTCCATGTGATCTATTAAGAATATGAGACTGGCCATACTGAGTCAGACCAAAGGTCCATTTAGACCAATATCCTGTTTTCTGACAGTGGCCAATGCCAGGTGCCCCAGAGACAATGAACAAAACAGGTAAACATCAAGTGATCCATCCCTTTCACTTTCAGAATATGATCTGAAGAAGTGGGTCTGCCCCACGAAAGCTCATCACCTAATAAACCATCTTGTTAGTCTTTAAAGTGCTACATGTCTCATCTTCTGACAATCAAAGAGCAGGGAAATCAAACCTGTCCATCCCGGCTATTAGCCATTGATGGACATATCCACCATGAATTTATCTAGTTATTTTTTGAACGGTGTTATAGTCTTCACCTTCTCAACATAAAGTCGAGCTTCAAAATTCCATAGCACTGATCAGATATTTTGGACAAAATCCCCTCCGTTCTTAAGGAAGGCTTGAATTTCCAAAACTGTGTCTGGGCTCCTTTCAATCTATAGGTAACCTAAATTATTCTGTCAGATACATTCCATGAAGTGTTTAATAGCTCTAAATAAAACATTTCTGAGTTTCCACTGACCCCCCCCCTCCACACACACACACACATACTCCAGCATGTATAATTGGTGAGGATTGTTTATTATTTGTACTGTGTTAATTCCCTAAATGTGTTAGGTGCTGTATAAACATATGAGAAAGAATTAGGCTATAACCACAGCTCTCAAGTGCTAAAAGTATTTAACCTCATCTCACAATTCTATTCATTGTCATGCACTGGTCTTTACATACCTAGAGATACCTTGCATATGAAAGACTTGGAGGGACAACTCACATGATTGGAGCACTGTCATAGAAGGGTATAAACTGTTCAGGAAGGACAGGTGGGGGAGAAAACATGGAGGACTTGCACTGTATGTAAGAGAGCAGTATGATTGCTCAGAGGTCCAGTATAAAGTGGAAGAAAAGCCTGTTGAGGGTCTTTGGGTTAAGTTTAGAGGCGGGAGCAACAAGGGTGATGTCGTGGAAGGTGTCTGCTATAGACTACCAGATCAGGTGGATGAAGATCACAGGTCCTAGTTCTCATGGGGGACTTTAATCACTCTGACATCTGTTGGGAGACCAATAAAGCAGAACACAGACAATCTATGAGATTTTAGTAGAAAATAGGGGATAAATTCCTGGTACAAGTGCTGAACGAACTAACCATGTGTAGCTTGACCTGCTGCTCACAAACAGGGAGGAATTAGTAGGGGAAGCAGATGTAAGTGTCAACCTGGGAAGCAGTGATCAGAAGATGGTTGTTTTCAGGATCCTGACCAAAGGAAGAAAGGAGAGCAGCAAAATACAAACCCTGGACTTCAAAAAAGCAGACTTTGACTCCCTCAGGGGACTGGGCTGGATCCCCTGGGATGCTAACATGAAGGAGAAAGGAATCCAGGAGAGCTGACTGTATGTTAAAGAAACCTTATTGAAGTCATAGGAACAAACTATCCTGACACACAGGTGGGGGGAGAGGGAGGAGTTGGGGGCCAGAGGCATAGGACAACTCCCCTGGTCCAGAAAAGTCTCTTGTTCAGGACTGGTCAGGTCTCAACGTTGCCAGACCAGAGAGATCCAACCTGTATATCTACTGCCCAGGGCCAAAGATTTAATCCTAATCTTGAACTTAAATATTAACTGACACTTCATGCTCTGGGTTTCCCTCTACAAGACTCAGAGCTTAATTTGACCCATCATCTGTAACCAGATCTGCCTACGGTAGTGAGAGGGCAAAAAGGGCAATTGCACAGCAGCTCTGTGGAATGAAGGGGGCCTGGGGCTTGCCCTGACCTGATTCTTTTAAATAGTGCTACTGTAGCATCATGGCAGCAGCTGAGGAGAGCCCCAGAGCTCAGATCCATGGAGCAGCAGGGCAGGAGAACAAAAGAACATAAGAATGGCCACACTGGGTCAGACCAAAGGTCCAGCTAGCCCAGTATCTTGGCTTACAACACTGGCAAATTCCAGATGCCCCAAAGGGAGTGAACAGAATAGTTAATCATCAAGTGATTCCTCTCCTGTCATCCATTTCCAGCCTCTAACAAACAGAGGCTAGGGACACCATTCCTACTCATCCTGGCTAATAAGGACAGTAGTCCAGAGTTCCCTGCCACCCCACACTGGGGTTTAAAAAACCCCACGCTGAGATCAGGGAAGGGGGCAGGAACTCCATGCCACTTTAAACCCCTGCCCAGATCCATAGAGTGGCCAGGTAGGGTGAGGGGAGCAGAGAGAGCAGGGAGGGAAGAGCCGGGCTGGGAACAGGGAGTGGGGGAGCAAGGCTGGGAAGAGAAGATGGGAGCCAAGCTCTGGGAGTAAAGCCAGGCATGGGACTGCAGAGAGCGAGAGCCCAAGGGAATTGAGGAGCCAAGCTGTGGAGGGAAAAGAGCAGAAAGGTGCAAGCAGGGGTAGGCAGGGATGCTTGGGAGAAAGGAGCTGAGGGGGTGGCACAGGACCACTGTGAGGCAGAGCTAGGCTGGGGATGGCTGAGGGGTGGGGAGGAGTAGAGAGAGGAAGGAGGGTGGGAGGGGAACCTCCAGGGAGGTGGGGATGGGGCAGCAATGGACCAGCCAGTCTTCTGATTAAGGGGTGGTGTTCGGGGTTTCTCTGCATAGGGAAGGGGGTGACTTGTGACTCTTTTCAAGGGTGGAGTATAGGGAGTCCATAACGTGTTATCCTGGGTCCTGGAATTCCTGTTAGCAGGAATATTATATATATATATATATGTATATATATATATTCTATATTTTAGAGTGCATCTGTCTGTCTCTGAGTGTACGTCTACACTTGCTCCCTATCTCAAGATAGGGATGCAAATGTAGGCGACCGAAGTTGCTAATGAAGCAAGGATTTAACTATCGCGCGCTTCATTAGCATAATCTCGCCTGCGCGCTATTCCGATCGCCAGCTGATTCGAACCAGGAAGTGCGCTCCGGGCTGCGTTAGTTCGAATCAAACCCCTTGGTTCGAACTAACGTTACTCCAGCTTCCTCTTCTCCTAACTTAAAGCAAGGTCAGGGTTTGGTTGTGCCAGGACAACTGGAAGCCCCAGGAAAAGGGACTGTTTTCCATAACATGCAAAAGGAGGGGCTGCTGTTCAGAGGAATGCAATATGAGAGTGGGCACTGGGGGCAGTGAGCTTGCAGGGAAGAGTGTTGTTTGGGGGCAGCTGTATTACCAAGGGAGTGGCCAGCAGGTCTGGGTCTCTGTCATCTTGCCTGCGAGCACACTGATAAGTAGCCCTCCTTTCCCAAACACTTCCCCCTCCCACCGGCCCTTGGCTGCAGGACTGGAGTGGGGGAGAGAACAGGCCCATGACAGGCTGGGGGGAGCCCAGAAGGGGAGACAACAGGCCCCTGGAGGGCTGGGAGGGGATCTGGGGGGAGAGATAAAAAGCCCCTGGAGGGTTTGGAGGGCCTCAGGAGGTGAGACAACAGGCCCCTGGAGGCTAAGAGGGCCTGAGAGGGAGACAATGGGCCTCTGGAGGGCTGGGGGAGCCCAAGGGGGGAATCAATGGGCCCCTAGCCCCCAGCTTCCTGCACCCCTCCCCGCAGGAAGCTGGGGGCTGGAAATGCCAGGTAAGTCTGCTAATGAAAAATAACCCAAACCTCTTCTTAAGAGCTTAATCCTCAACTTCTTGGGAAGGACCTATTTGAGTAACAACACACCATCAGCAATAAGGCCCTGGTTCAGCAAAGCAATTAAGCACAAATTTAAATTTAGGCACATGAAAAGTTTAAAAAAAAAAAGTCCATGGAACAACGCACATATGTAAAGTTAAGCATGTGCTTAATTGTTTTGATGCTGATCTTGTGAATCATTTAAGACAATTACCTGAAAGTCCTGTTAGGTCCATGCCAATCAAGTAGGGCCAAGCCAATCAACAAGCAAGGGTTGATCCCTTGGCTGTACTGACATTGGAATCCTAGAATACTTCTTTTAACCCTTGCACTGTTTTCCCCCCATGTGGATTTAGTTCTTCTGGGATGTGTCAGGGGAGTGAGAAAGTGAGATACTTCTTCCATAGAACAGAAGCAGCAGTGACAGTGCTAGTGCCTCTCCATCCCTCTGCTGTTATACCTTAGACCATCTCTAGGAGTGAAAGATCAGGTCCTCCTCCATGGCCCATTCTATCCTTTGATCTCTCAGCTGAGACTGTCCATGTTGCCTGGGCCAGGTTCGCTATGGACAGGGGCTGCTCCAGCTGGCTAGTTGGAGAAGTCCCTGCCTGTGGTAGGGCCTGCAGGGCAGGAGGAGCTCCCAGAGCACCGCGGGTAGGGAGTTGTTCCGGCCCCTACTGGTTAACCAGAACCAGTAAGCCTCAGCTGTTAAGGATGAGGTTTACCAGTTAACCATTCACACCCCTAATCTGGAGGGGAGTGAGGCAGCTATACTGGGCACTGAGGCTGGCTTGATGTTGGTGTGGGTGGCCCAGTGCTTGTAGGTCCAGTGGCTTGGCTGGTGGGGAGAGGCTTCATGGCATGGGGCCAGCAGCTTGGCCCAGTTCTGGTGCTTGTGGGGCCGACCCAACTCAGCCCAGTGGAAGAGCTGGCCCAGATTGGCCAGGGGAGTCTTCAGAGATGGGTGGGTGACAACTCAGCCTGGCCTGCCACTCAGTGGGGACAGCAATGCAGCTTGGCACTGGAGCTAGCCCATTTCAGCCAGAGGTGGCGGGAGCAATGGCCTGGCCCAGCACTCAGTGTAGCACTTGGGGGGCTGGCAGCTTGGTCAGGGGGATCTTCAGAAGTGGGAGGGAGGGCACAGCTCACTCTACACTTGCGGGGGGACTTGGTTCAGGTGCAA
Organism: Pelochelys cantorii; assembly: GCA_032595735.1. NCBI lineage: Eukaryota > Metazoa > Chordata > Testudines > Trionychidae > Pelochelys > Pelochelys cantorii. The sequence goes on from CM064334.1 coordinate 51,656,623, forward strand.
AAGGGGGCTGGTAGCTCAGCCCATTGTGGCTGGGACTGGCAAGTCAAAGCTCACCCAGTTGAAGAGGGCCCCTTCAGGGCTCCTTCTGTTAAAGGGAGGGAGTTTGGGGCACTGGCATGTAGGGGACAAGGCCTTGGGCAGAAAGGGCAGGGTGGGTAGACGAGTCTCCCCCAAGCAGGGGTTCACCCACCGCCCATGGTCCAACCACCTTCCTGGGTTCTCTCTTTCTTCCCTATATAAGCAGTCTCTCCTTGCCTGGAGAGTCTCTCAGTCTGTGTCCTGATTTCTCAGAGTCTTCTCTCAGGCCTCTTTCCCTGGAGAGCTTGTAACAGTCTCTGCCCACTTTTAGTCATGGTTCATCTCCCAGGCCTCTGCATCTAGAACGCTTCTCAGTTCTATCCTTGCTTTTGCAGGGTCTTTCCCCCAGTCTCATTACCTATGGCCTCTCACAGCCCTCCACTCCTTGTTCCCCCTTCTGGTGTCACCTAGTGCCAGCCCCACTTACACCCTGCAATGTCTTTTAACTACGCCTGCTGAGCTCTGATTGACTGCTTCCTTAGAACCTTCACAGCTCCTATTCCTGAGGGCGGAGTATGATAGGACTACAGGGCCTTCAGCAGGGGGCACAAAGGGCCTGATACACCCTATCACACTTCCTCACTCAATTTGATTTTATTCTAGCTGTGGTAGAATTAACAGTATGTGGAATCTACGTGCATTCTTATGTTAATATAGAGAGCCTGAAAAATCAGTCTATATAAATCTTCTATATAAGTTTGACTCCAAGAAAATGGGGAATGCTGTGCAGAAAAAAAATTATTGAACATACATACAAATGAATCTAGGGGGTTAACAACTAAGTGGGGTGTTTAACTGTGATTAAACATTTTCCTGGAAATGCCTTCTATGGCCTGGCATAATCACAGGGAAAGTCTAAACTTAAGCATTTGCCATTCATGCAGGATTTCCTATGACTAATGGCAGTAGTATTCAAAACTTTTAATTTAAACGGTGTGTGTTATTGATAGATAGGAACTTACCCTTTAACATTTCTTATTTGAAAATGAGTACAAACCATTCTGATTTACAAATTCATTTGCTATCCATAGTATGACAGCTTAAAGCAAGTAACAGATGAACTGTGTAAGTGGCGTACATTGGTAATAACTGCCAGATTTTTTAAAACAACTCTTCCATATTTGGACGGGATTCACAGGAAGCTTGTACAGGAAAGCCTTTTCCTTTCTTAATTTTGAAAGTTTTGTTAGATGGAAATTATGCCAGCACGGGGGGGAGAAGAGGAAGGAACAACATTCTGCTACTGGCACTGGGAATATGTGCAGAACTGACAATCATATATGTGACAGTTCCACCCCCATGCTTTATGAAAATTGGCATATGAAATTTACATTTGCATATCTCAAAGGTGCTGTAGACAAAAAAAACACACATAACCTATCGATTTTAATGTTATAATCTGCTAAATCTGTATATCCTATTTTTGTGCCTGTATCATTCTTGTATGCAAAGTTTAAATTATGAAGTGTAGAACTGTTTATAATTTTAAATGTGCTAATGAGAGCCATTACTGGTGCCTCCAAAGCCTAATGACTTGATAATCACCTCAACAACTTGTAAACAACCTTTTTTGGCATGTGAGCCCAAGCCATGGTTGGTGCTAGAAAGACATGTGACCATTCCATGTGATACTGAAATCCATTTTGAATCCAGTGTTTTTCCATGGGAAGGGGGGGAGGGGATACCAAACAAATGATTCCCACCCTGGGAGAGAGTCTATTTAAGCAATGGGAAAGCTATCAGCTCTTTCATTTCAGGTGGCTTCTGAAACTGCCTGGCATACTCTGAGGCTTCGTCTACACTGCGAGATCTTCCCACAAAAAATATGCTAATGAGGGACTCATTTGCATGAGTCACAATCTCATTAGCATATTTTATGCCATTTCTTTTTGTGCAAGGAGTTTTTGCACAAAAAGAAGCAGTGTGGATGGGGGTTTTTTGCACAAGAACCCCATTTTGCGCAAAATCCTTATGCCTCTCCCGGGAGTCCCATATTAGCATATTTTTTGCCGGAAGATCTCGCTGTGTAGACGTAGCCTCAGAGGAAAAAAAAGAACTTTAAAGAGAGCTAGAGACCCAAGCCAGAGTAAAAGAGTTTGTCCCTGACTTGAAGATTATGCCTGAAATGAGAACAGCTCTTTAGGGTACGAATCTGCATGCAACAAGTTTTTTAGTGAATTAGAAAGAAATAACTATACATTTCTTTTCATTTTAATTTAGTAACTTACTTTAATCTGTCTGATTTTACTTGCAATCACTTAAATCCTACTGTTTGTACATAATTAAAACACTTTTGTTTACTATCAGGCCCAGTGTAAATAATTGTTACCTGGGGAGAGCAACTTCTGTGCATCTCTCTCTTTCATTGATAAAGAGAGTTTGCCTAATGAGCTTTCACTGTGTAAATGTTTTACACAGAGAGACTGTTTTGATCCCCTTTGGGGGTTGGTTTCCTGGGTGCTGTACCCTAAAACTTTGTTCTCCCAGAGCAGAAGTGGTTCAGTGTCTGCATTGCGCTGCAAGGGGACGGTAACCCAACTCTGTGCTTAGTCTAGGGGAGATCAGAGGATCTGGCCCAGCAGCACAGGCTGATGGGGGCCCCCAGAAAGCAAGAAGGTGGGTGTCAGTTAATACAGGTTGGACTTCAGCACCCTCGGGACCTGAGCAGTCCCAAAGGAGGGAGTTTGCCTGGTCAGGGGACGTTGGCCCCTCTACTGACAGACTCCAGGCTCTGTCAGCAGATCGCCATGCTCCCCTGCCCCTGGGCTGCCAGGCTCCATGGCTAGCCCAGGGGTCCCACTGAGGCTACGTGGCCAGCTGCTCCCTGCCACTGGCTTCCTAGGGCTCTCTGGTCCAGGGTTTTTTTGGTCCAGGGGTTTTTTGGTCAACATGCGTGGTCCTGCCAGGCCAGGCCAGAGTGTCCCGGTCTAGAGAGGCTCTACCTGTAGTTAGCAAAACAGAATGCAGATTTAAGATGATTCACCTGATGAAGAACATTCTATAATTTAGGATTAGAAAGATTAAAAAAAAACAGGTAAAAGCTCACTAATATAAAGCTCACTGATAAATGCAAATCATTAAGATCTAATCTGCCAATGACAGCAGTTTTCAAGTATCAACAAAAAATTTTCTCTTTGACCTCTGATAGTAGGACAAGAAGCAATGGGCCTAAATTACAGCAGGGAAGATTTAAGTTGGACATCAGGAAAAACTTCCTAACGTCAGGGCGTTAAACACTGGAGTAAATTGCGTATGGAGGTTGTGGAATCTTCATCACTGGAGATATTTAAGAGCAGGTTGGACAGACATCCATTAAGGATGATCAGATGGTGCTTGATCCTGCCATGAGGGCAGGGGACTGGACTTGATGCCCTCTCAAGGTCCCTTCCAGTTCTATGATTCTATAATAATATTTCTGTAAGCCATCTCTGACACTGGTAAGGATTTACGAACCCTGTTGAGAGTTTAATCTAACTTGTACAGGCGGCCCCCGACTTGCAATGCGATCAGTTCTTGGGGAAGCGTCGCAAGTCGGGGGCATCGTAACTTGAACCCTCATTTATGACAGGCGTCGTGCACCGTCGTAAATGCGGGCTGAGGACATAAGTCGGGGATTTTTGGCCCCTTCTGCACTCTCAAAAATGGTTGTAAGTGCAGGGGGTTGCAACTCGGGCGGTCACATCTTGGGGATTTCCTGTACTGTAATATCTTGCAGTCTTTGGCAGCTTCAAATGAAAATACAGCAACTCCTCAATTAAAATCATCCTGGATAACAGTGTTTCATTATTAGGTGGTTGATTTATTAGAGAACATCCTTGTTTAAAGTCATACAACGTTCTATTGTAAAGTTGTTTGACTTGCTCTGTCCCGCTCAGTGTTCCAGCAAGGGCATGGGGGCTCACCTCACTCTGACTGCTGGGCATTCCAGCTGGGGAGTGGGCAAGCCCCTTATCCAACTCCCCCTTAGGAATGCCAGATGGGTGAGACAAGGAAAGCCCCTGACCTTGCTCTCCATCAGGAGTGCAGGGTGGTGGAAGGGGACAAGCCTCCATACCTGACCCCATTCCCCAGAACTCCTTCAGGTGCTGGTGGAGCGAGACGAGCCCCTACACCTGGCTCCGCTCTGCCCCTGCTTCAGCCAAACTTCATAGTAATCGGTGGTGAGTACAGTATTAAATGGTTTGATTAAATTATTTACTAGGGGGTGGTGCCTCCTGCTCGCTACGCTTGCCAACCCCCCTGTCTCTGGGAGTAGGGAGGTCCAGCTCTCCCCCAGCTGTCGGGGAAGGCTGAGGCTGTGCCAGCACCCCCCCACCAGCAACCGAGGAGGGGAGGGCTGGGGACACACCAGCCCCGGCGTCTCAAATCCCCCAGCCCATCCTGTCACCCCCAGTCCCACCGGCCCCCCTCCTTGGTTGCAGCCCTGTTTTTTGACTCCCCTCTGGCTGCTGGAGGAGGGTCAGGGTTGAGCCAGGATGCAGTGGGGGTGGCAGCAGCAGCTCTTCACTGCGCTCCAGGGCCCCAACACTCTGGGACCCAGCAGGGAACCACCCACCTGGCCCATGCTCAGGCCGCCGTCTGCCTGGCGCTCCAGCCTTGAAACCCCCTCTCCCACAAGATTACAGCGCCAGCTTCCTGTGGGGGAGGGGGAAGAGGAGGAAACACTGGATTTGGCTTGTGGGGAAGAGCATGCACGGCTGTGAAAAAGGGAAAAGCGGAGTGGGGGGAAGAGCCGGGGAGCAGACCTCCATGGCGCACAGCCCTACCCCCTTCTATCTCCATTCCCACATCTACCCATCCTCCCTAGCCCCTCCCCCTGCCTCCATTCCTAATATCCCGCTCACCCCCCCCAATATTCCCTGTTACCGCACGACCCATCCTCACATACACCCGATCCCTCTTCCTCCCTCCCTACACACACCCTGCCCCCTCCCACAAATGGGCAACCTAACCAGCTGGGAGACAGCACCAGGGGGTTGGCAGCTGCTCCGAACACTGCTGGGCTGTCCCTTTGTGACACTTCAGGGGGCGGTGGGTGGGGATGAATTAGTCCCCTGACTAGAGCCACGTGGAGTCCATTGCGGGGTGGAGCAGCATGTGGGGGAGGGCGTTAACTACTGGCCCGTGTGGTGTGGAGTCTGTGGGGGGTGGGAGGGGCAAAGGCCTGATGGGGGCGGTGTGGTGGAAGTAGTGGGCTATCTCCTCGACTCGTGCTGCGCGAAGAGGGGTAAGGCCGGGTGCAGGGTTAACTCCCGGCCCATGCAATGCCCAACATGCTCCATGCTTTGTGGGACTGGACTAGGACTCCCGTTCAAAGGAGGAGGTGGAGGGCCAACCCTCACCCCTTCACCCACTAGCAACCCGCAACCAAGGGCGTGTGGGGGGACACAGCCACCTCTGCGAGTTCTGAGCTACTCCACACTGCGGTGCATCTCTGCCCGGGGCCTGATCCTGTGGTGCTGCCCTGACTCGCTGAGAGAGAAGCAAAGGCCTCAGCTCTCTCTGTTCTTCTCAAGAAGCTCCTGGCTGCGAACCAAGGTGCCCAGGACCGAGCAGGCAGAAGGAGGCTGTGAAGTGGCTGCCACACAGAGTCAGGCTGCCCTGCTTCCTGGCCACCTGCTCCCCAACCCAGCCCCGCTGCTGCCCGCTCCAAAGCAGCCCAAGGCGCTGTGGGACAGACAGTCCCCCACCCCAGCCCTGCTTCTCCACTGTGCCCAGAAGAGGCTGCATGGCTCGTGGCTCCATGGAGCACGGGGGAAGATGGAGGGAAGGGCTGAGGGTGGAGGGAGAGGATGCAGAGTGATGCATGACATCACTTCCACCCTCCCGCAGGAAAAGTTTTCTTTAATATAGAGAGATTTAAGAAATTTATTTAATAAAATTTTTAAAACATGCATTTTACGCCTTTTATCTGGCCAAAAAATCTCCAGAACCTCCCCCCTTTACATTAATTCTTATTGGAAAATTGGATTCACTTAACATCATTTTGCTTAAAGTAGCATTTTTCAAGAACATAATATAACATTAAGAGAGGAGTTACTGTACTGAGGTCTTATTGAGTTAATCATGAAAATGAATAATACAGTTACTATGATATCACCTCCTATTATTTAAAGTTATATTACATCTAGGAAGGTGAAAGTAACAGTGATATTTAACTGAAGAAACACAGAGAAGAAAAGACAGGACTTATAAAGGTTGAAGCTCTAGTAGTTCAAGAAGGAACTCACTTTCTTGCTCCAGAATAATCCTTTTATTCTGGCAGTGGAATCCCACTATCAGACTAGCATATTACAATTTAACTCCTTTGTACTTAATTTGGAATTCCTAAAAGTCACTGATGGGGATATTAGCATAGAGTATATGGACATGCCCCAGACTTGGACCCCAGCGGCAGGAAATCCAACTAAATGGAGGCTGTGATTGCAAAAGGTGCCTGCCAATAATCATCTGCCTGAAGCCCCCAAGATAACAAAGAACAGAATTTGAAAGTGTGTGTGTCTTGCATGTGTTAAAGGCTGGAATGGCTACCTGAGGAAGAGAAACATAATTCAGTGACAGAGTGAAAAGGCCATAGGTACACAAACAAACAAAGTGTTGAATCCTGTGCTGGGGTAAATGAGCATATCTCTGTGGAACTTCATGTAGAAATGCCAATTTAGGCCAACTTGGGGATCAGGGCCAAAAGATTCAGAGCAAAACATTTCTTTTTTTTTTTCAATGTAAAGAGAATTTACTGCTAGTGAAATGTGCCAGATTAACAATCTGGAGCCTAAATTCTTCCTTTGTCCACAAAACAAGTACAGCACAGACAGCAGTATATAAACATTTGCTTTGGGAACAGCCACATCTATAGGAGTGGAAATTAGTTCAGATTTCATGCCAATTTAGGTTCCAGTCCAACTAAGCACTTAGTTACACATGTAACTGTAGGCATATATGTAGTTTCTCTGACTTCCACAGGACTGCTACATGCTAAGTTACACATGTGCTTAAGTACTTTGCAGAATCAGGACCACGGGCCTCAGCCTTTAGGACTGATAACAAAGGTGTATGGTACATTTTTACAACGTGGCCCTCCAACTCATTTCACATAATTATTTATTGGTTGGGAAATGAATTTATTAAAACCACAGAAATAGATCATTTGAAAGTGAAATGTCTTAAGTTTCACTTATGATTAAAATGGGCACCCACAGTTTTGCTCATAAAAGCTCTTTTGTTTTGAAATACGATGCTCACAAGATTTAAAGCATGGCATAACGTATACAAATAGCTGAAGGTTTATTGATATAACATATGTTGCATCTCAAATGTGTAGTATGAATAAAGGATTTTTACACACACTGAGGTGAAAACCCAGACCTAACATATAGCAAAATGAAATGGGAATTAGCAAACTACATGGGTACAGGGTGGAGTGAAGGGGGCCTGCAGATATCACACTCCCCAAATGTGTTCTGCACTGACAGCGGCTGTGTGCTTCTGATTACAAAATTTCCAGGAGAATCATTCTTATGTTCCCAGCTGCACAATGCATCCCTCTCTCCTTAGAAGAGTTACAGACACATTTCTCCCCAGATTACTTCCCCTTCTTATTAATCCCACCAATCCCCAAAATTAATAACTGTCTTTTCTACAATATTGCAAGTACATTCTCTCGCAGCCCTTTGATCTTCAGTCAGCTCCACCGAAAAAATGGTTAGATGCCTGTACGAGTGGACTCTGAGAAGGGTGGGGGTGGAATGGAGGAGTCTGAAATGAAAGTTAGCTCCTTAGATGAGTGTGCAAGTGAATTACAAAAAGATAGAAACAGAACAGACACCTGGGGCTTGCCTTTCCCTGGCTGTATGAATCATGGTTTGAATGGAAACTGGAATAGGAAGGCAGAATGGCTCCGGAACAAACAGCACTGCTGGTGTGTCACAGGTGCGGAGGAACAGAAAAGAATGTTTTGGGATGTGCCAAAGAAAGCAAACACCATGTTTCTGGAGGACCTGTCAGGATTTAGTGCTTCAGGGAAGCCATCCAATCTACAAAAGTATTTTTCACTGAGTCAAACTAATAGCTAGGAGGAATGGCTGAGGCCATGAACTCTCAATCACATAATTATCTCATAGCCAGGGGCAAAGAGAGGAAGAAGTCTTGAAGGGTCACATGCCACCCTAACATCATTGGGGGAGAAGCAAGGAGCCAGCAGCTGACAGGAAGAGCCGCCCTGGGTTCTGTATTTTGGGGAAACAGAGGACTAGCGGGGAGACTGGCATGAGCAGTAGGGGACACCCTCCCTGCACTGACTGGTGGTGGCAGAGGGAAGCAGAGTGACCCAGCTCCAGCCTACTCTGCTCCACCAGCTCCCAGCCACATTTCCCTGCTTCCCACTGCCAGCGAGTGCAAGGAGACCCAATCTTTGCTGCTGGCGCCAGGCCCTCTGCTAGTCCCCCAGGGTGGAGGTGGAGTGGAGCAGCATGGGAAGAGACAGGGGGCCAAGTGCAGACAATGAGGAAAAGGGCAGGAGGGGAGGTGTTAGTGGGAAGGGGACAGGGTGATGCTGCGAGAGGAGAGGAGAGGGTAAGGGCATTAGGGTCTAGAGGGGGGAGGGGGAGGTGCTGGGAGAAGGCTTGAAAGGAGGGGTGGGCATGAGAAAGGTGGGGATGGAGCAAGTCATGTGTGAGGGCACAGAGGGGCATGAGGGGAATGGGGGCAGAGAGTGGTGAGGGGGTGGGCATCAGGGAAAAAGAGGGCAAAGGGGGCAGGGGCAGTGAGTGAAGGGGGAGGCACCAGGAGGGTGCAGGGCTAAGGGAAGGTGCAGGTGCCAGGGGATTCTGGGGGGTGAAGCAGAAGGGCAGACACCTGCCGGGGAGGGACCAGCACCAGAGGAGAGAGGCAGGGCAGGTGTGTAGAGAGAGGTGTTAAGAGAGGGGATGAGGATGGGTAGCTCACATGATCAGAGTGGGGCTACTGGAGGAGTGGGCACAGGAGGGAGAGAAGGGCTGGTGGAGGGGGGCAGGTTGCAGGAGGGCTGAGGACAGTGAGAAGGGCAGGAGTCAGGACAGCAGAGGATGGTGAGGAGTTGGGGGGCAGCAGGCACCAGGGGAGATGATGGAGCAAGGAGAGGAGACATGGCAGCAGAGAGAAAAGGTAAAGGCTTGAAAATATTAATTAATAACTTGGTATGCAGCCCACGGCCAGTTTGTTTGCACCCCGCGGTGCAGTTTGGGTTTATGTGGAGATCAACATGTGGCCAGCGAGTCGGAGCCAAAACAAAAAAGTAGTCAGTGTAATGATCTTCTGTTGATATGCGTTTTAGTAGTTAAATTCTTGGACTGTCATTGCTCATGAAAAGTGCTGTCACATGGGTAGAAATCGGGTAAATATTGCATTTTATTAATATCAGCTGAACTGACTTAAATGGGGACTGTGTGTTGTGTAGTCTTGCCTTAATCTTTGTATTCATGCCTGTCAGTGTGAGAGAAGCTATTTGTATATATTTGCTTGCATGTGCAACCACACTTAAGTTGAGGCCCTCAGCATGTTCTGTAAGTATCAGTGTGGCCCCTGGGGCTTCCAAAGTTGAGTTGCCCTAGCTCATCCCTGACAGGTGTCTGTCTAACCTGGTCTTAAATATCTCCAGTGATGGAGATTCCCCAATGTCCCTGGGCAATTTATTCCAGTGTTTAACCACCCTGACAGGCAGGAAGTTTTTCCTAATGTCCAACCTAAACCTCCCTTGCTGCAATTTAAGCCCATTGCTTCTCATCCTAACCTCAGAGGCCAAGGAGAACAATTTTTCTTCCTCCCGGGCATGGCTTGCTCATTGGATGGGCCTCAGCCTCTTTTCTTCCCCTCCCTTTGCAATGGGGCTGTAGACTCTGGGGGAGAGTGGTGGAGGCAGGCAGAGGTGTCTCCCTGCAGCAGATGTAGACACGTCTCTGTATTAATCATTCTCTCATTGAAGTTTTTAGCTTTGTAGTGAGTCCTTTTACTTGGAAACTTTGTATTACGCCTTGGTAGAATAGTCCCTAGGACAAGCTAGGCAGAGACTGGCCCTGTGGGGTGAATGAGGTGGGAATGTATAAGGTGGAAGGTGAGCACCTCTGGGCAGTTGCAAAGGTTGGAGAGGGGATGGAAGCCAGATCCAAGATCAATGAGCCCTGGGAAGTGGGCCCATTGAAAGGAGACTGGACCTGTGGATGCCTTGGGGGTCAGTAGCAAGGGCCTGCTTTGGAGGTGAATGTGGCAGCATTGTGAGACCACCCAGAAGCAGGCGCCACAGACACTAACTGCAGATTCATGGGACGGCTCTCACAGATCTTGCACATGCATAAGACGATAGATAAGCAGGAGGGGGGGCAGTGGCGTAGCGAGGGGGCCAGAGGGGTCAGTTGCTCCTGGGCACCATGCTAGGGAGGCTCCAATTTAATCCCATTCTGCTCCCCCCATTATCCCTTCAGCTCACATGCTCTTACTCCGCCCGCCACCGGCAGCTGGAGCCTCCTCCCTGCCTCTCTGCTCCGAGCCCAACCCTGCTCCAAGCCCGACCCTCCTCCATCTCCACAGGCGGGTTAGTGCCTGTGGGAGCCTGGCCCTAAACTGTAGGGGGTGGGGGAAGATGCGGTACAAGTTCCCCTCAGCTGTGCACCAGATTCGGGGCCGTGCCACATGGCGGCGGGAGGGGGCGCAAATTTTTCCTTTGCCCCCGGGCGCATAACACCCTCACTACGCCTCTGATGCAACCAGAACGTGTTACAGATAGGACGACTTACAAAAATTGGTTTTGGATATTTTATGTTGATGAACATTTGAATATAAAGAAAATATTGGAATGCAGATTTGATTTTAACAAAGAGGGAGGAACGGGTTGAGAATTTGAAAGGCAGCTTGGGTGAAAGTGATTATGAAATGATAGAGTTCATGATTCTAAGGAATGGTAAGAGGAAGAACAGCAAAATAAAGATAATGGGTTTCAAGAAAACAGACTTTAGCAAACTCAGGGAATTGGTAGACATGTTGAAAAAGAAAAACAATTGAAAACAGTTGGCAGATTTCCAAAGGGACATTATTAAGAGTGCAAGAGCAAATACTCCACTGTGTAGGCAAAAGTTATCCTGATCAGAGGACTAAACATATTCTTGCAGAAAGTTCTATTTTTTTTATAACTACTCTCTGAAAAGCATCTGTCAAATTAAGGTAACGAGTAACGAATTAAGAATCTACAATGTGTACTAGCAATCAATCACAGCTCAGAGGGAGGAAAAGAACTTTGGACTGAATAAAGGTAAACTAATAGAGGCATGATATGAAGCTAGAATATTAGAAATTATCCATAAAACTTGTAGGGGCCTGAAAAGGAGAGGGATTGACAGAAACAGCAAGAAAAAATGAATTGCCTTTTTATGAGTCCTAAGGGTGTATAGCCACCAGAGGAGAACAGTTACAGAAGTCACTTATTTCAACCCACTAATATGATTATCTCGTGAGAAACAGTTGGTTCTGTCTTTAATGTCTATTTACCCACTTATGTAAGTGAAGCATCTTTCTGCCTTGGTGGTATTACTGGAATCTAAGACATGCTGCCATTATAGCTGAAGAGCTAGCGACTTTTTTAGGCTAATTATGAAACCGTATTTCTTACCAGAATGAATAATAATGTTGTGGTTGTCTACATGTAGTTCAGAAAGTCTTGCAACTGTATTTCTTCAGCTTCTGAAAAGAAAATCCAGCTGCGGAACTAATAAAAATGCTTTCAGATTCTTCTGACAGAATAAATAAAGCTTGTGTACAATTTACTGTAAATGGATTGCCTCCAGAGAGAGGCAAAAACAGAGTGGTAGGGGAGAGAAATTGAGGTAGTTCTACTGTGTTAAGCTAAATGCCTGCACTGCATCCAATGTTCGATATTTAACTGTAATAACTTAATAAATAATAGTAATTAAAACTGGCTTACAGTGTGACAAAACATTATTTCCTTTTAAAGTTACATTAAATTGGTTTAGGTTTGAAAAAATTGCTATGGGCATTTTATAATCACAAGGGCTCAAATTCTGCTTGCTGACTGGAGTAAACCTAGAACAACTCCATTTATTTTGATGGAATTGCTCTGGATTAACAGATCAGAATGTGACCAAAAGCTTTTTATGCAAGTTGTTTAGCTTCATTTTGTGTCTCTTTTAGGAATGAGCATTTATGGAAAGGTCAGCATTAAGAATTTAAGAAATCCCAGAAGGAACATGGTCTTACAATGTTAAAACAGAGAGCTCTTATACAATATTTCCTTATGTAAAATTTCATTGACAAAGTATACATTCCTTACTCAAAATCACAAGAGTTTATTTGACTTAAGATCACCAGTCCTAATTAACACTTCTAACACTGAGGCTGTGCATTTTCTATAGATAGACAAATAAAAACCTTAACTAGCGAATCCTTGGTTAAACCCTTAGTTATCTAAAACAATGTTATGTCTCCAATTTATGTTTATTAATTAAATTCCCTTGATTATCCAAATGTATTAGTGATGTTGAGATAAATGGCATGGGTGCTGTATCTATTATATGCTGTTTATTCTACAAAAGATATGTTTTTAATAAACACTTGGCATTTGTTTCACTTAACTGAAATTAAAACACACATTGGGAAACATTAATAACACAATTTCACTCACTGTTGATATTTTTATGTTTGGCTTTTCCATCAGTTTTATCAGGAAAATGCCCTAGAGAACGTAAGAAGGTTTTGAAAGTCATTTGGTTACATTACATTTAATTTTAACAGAAGACAGTAACCACAGCTGGGGGCTCTGGACCTTGGATGATTAATTATAGAGCACCATGCCAGGTTCTGCCTACTAAAACATGATTGATAGAGACACAGTGTCCTCTGCTGGTCACTTCCAAGTGAAACAGCATTTACCATAATGTTGATTTAACATGCTGCAAGGTGTAGATTTATTTGCTTTCGTTTAAAAACATTAAGAATACTAAAGGGTGTGCCCCCTGCTTGCTACGCTTGCCAACCCCTCCTCTCACTGGTTGCTTTTGCGCCCAGAGACCCTGTTAATCTTGCACTGAATCCAGCTGCGTGATCCATGGCCCCAAGTCACTCACACTCTTCTCCACTCCTGCCTACCACACTCCTGGACAGGCCCCTCTATCTGAAGCTCTCGACCCATCCCACCCACTTGTGCACTTAAATCGCCAGCCAGTTCCCCCTGCCTGCACCCTTCCCGCTCCTGCCCCACCCACCAATAAAATAGTCCATGACCCACAGCTCACCCCCCTCTTTCCATCCCTAGCCCCACCTCCATCCTCCATTCCTACCTCCACCATCCTCCCTAACCCCCCATTCCCCTCCTTCCATCCCTATCCCACCTCCATTCCTACACCCACCTGCTCTCCCTAATCCCTCCCCTCCCCTCCCCACCCCACACTGTCTATCCCTACTCCCACCTCCTTCCTCCATATTCCTACACCCCCATCCTTCCCTAACCCCTCTTCCTCCGTACCCCCACACTGCCCATCCCCCTGCCTCCATTCCTATATCCCCCTCACCTGCACCATCCCCCCTCACCGCATCACTCATCCCCACATACACTCTTATCCCCTTTCCTTCCTCCCTACAAGCACTCTGCCTCCTCCCATGAAGAGGCAACCTAACCAGTAAAGAAATGTGTATGCAGGAATTTCTATGGGGGGCTGCTCTGGGTGCTGTGACAGCAGGATCAGGGCAGCTGCCTGGAGAGAAGAGGCAGAAAAGGTGACATTGCTGGGGGCTGTGAAGTGGGAAAGGGGGATGTCTGTGGGCAGAGGAAATGGAAAGGAGGCAAAGAAAGAGGCTGGAGGTAGGGGCAGAGAGTAGGGGGTTCCTTTGGAATGCCAGGTTGAGAAAGGGGGATGGGAGTCTGTGAAGGGGAAGGAGAGGGGCTGAGGACACACATGGAGGATGGAAAGAGGGCCAGGGAGCCATGCAGTGAGGGGGGGTCTCTGGGAACCAACATGCAGAGGCAAGCGCCTCCTCCCCCCCTCCAGCTAGCCTGCCCCCACTCAGCCCGTGTTGGCAGCCACTCCGAATGCTGCTGGGCTTCCCCTCTGTGATGCCTCAGGGGTTGCTAGACTGCAGCAGCGGTTCCACCGGGGGGCCTGGCTCTGGTACTGCCACTCATGGCATGGTGAAGGATGGGGTGGCAGGTGGCCAGGGATGCGGAGCCTGCCTCCGTTCCTGGCACAAGCGGGCCATGCCCCAAGCCTCGCACCAGCTGAAGCAGCTCCCTGGGCTAGAGGGCTAAGAGCCCACACCTGGGAGGATCGTGGCCTTTCAGCCCCCATCCCCAGGCAGTGAGCCAAAGCTTAGCCCACCTCACACATGTGGTCGCACACCACAGGCAGCCACCAGAAGGGGACATGGTGCAGTGGTTGCTTCCCACGAGTAGGGGGCCACCAACGCTCACCCAGCGTGCAGCCACTGCCTCCCCTTAGCCACCAGGCCCCACACTGCATCTCCAGCGGGCCTGTTCCCGCGCAGCATCTCAGGCCCGCTGGCTGCTGGGAACGCCCCCAATGTCCCCAGGTCCAGCTGCCCCGGAGCCTCTACCGGGGGTCTTCCCTGAGAGCAATGGTGGCAGCGCTGCTGCAGCCCCATTCCCTACAGCAGGCTGATCCGGAGCGGTGCCCAGGCCCTGGATAGAGTCAGTCCTGCCCCTGGACACTGTTTGGGGACCAGCAAAACCTCCTGGCAGCCCCGGCTTGGGCAGATTCTGCCTCCCAAGGATCCTGCCCGCTCAGCTCTGGCCGCAGCCTTTCGGGAGGCAGAATCTGCCCTGGCCTCTATTGAATTTAATAGAGTCAGAATTTCATCCTCAGATTTTGTTTCCAATTCTGCTTCTGACCTTGAGTGTGGCTTGGGCATGTCATGTCATCTCTTAGCCTCAGTTTCCCAATCTACAAAATTGGAACCATGATCCCTGCCTTCCTCTGCAGAGTACCCTGAAATATATGGATAAAAAGTATTAAGAGCTAAAGTCAATGGGACTACTCCTTAAATTAAGCACCTTAAGTGTTTTCAGGTTTGGGGCCTTATTACTTTCGTTCTAGACATAACACACTGAATCACACCTTGATCCAGCTGTTTGTCAAACACATCGCTAGAAAATTATCTGTTGAGCATTGCAAGGTCATTAATTGTGGTTTCAAAGAAGGTAGAGTTAAAAGGTTTATACCAGCACGGGAAGTAGAAGGCAATCTAGTTTTCTCCCTCCCTGAAAAATCTGACAACAACCAAATGAGTGTCCTGAATCAGAATCCGGCCTTTCAGAATGCCACGGTGCAGAAATCTAAGGAACCGATGACCCAAATTTGACATATGGACCCAAATTTACTGATGAATAAAGTCCTAAGAAATAAATTAGGAAGACCTGAAATTTAGTCATGAGTTAAACATAAGGTTATATTAAATGTGGCATTAGTATGTGATAACTAAAATATTTTAATGTTTTTATGATCTTGAAATTATAAAACAAATTTGAAATGGTTGGTTTTTCTAAATGCTCACTTTTTTGGTTAGTGTTTTATTATTTTAAGTCTTGCATGTTTTGGGGTTTTCCCCCTACGTAGCTACCAGTGTGTACAATTGCATCTAATGTTACATGAAGGCTAAAGTAATTATAGCAACAGTAACTATGTTGCTGATTTTCTTTTATCACATTTAAGAAATCAGTCACATTGCCACCAACAAAAAGCAAACAAAAAAGTTCATATCCCAAGACAAACCTGGTAAACAAAGATTAGCAGCTTAACTACCAACTGCAGAAAAGCAGTTTTTCCTCTCTAATTTCACAGCCATGTTAGACAGAATGCATTTATTATTCTGATTTGTGTTTTGTTATATTACTCAGCTCTACTTGCTGCTAAAGAATAGCAAAGAGGATCAAAAAACTTCAAACAAAGATGCAAAATTAAAGGTGAGGAGTTTTGGATTTCTTTCCCAATATTCTTCAGTGATTTCTAATTCAAGTACTGTTGTTGGTACAGTGATTCTTTATGAAAGAATGTGTGAAATAATGTGATCCTGCTCTGTTGCTCCATAGTCAGGTTCAACTTCAAATGATAACTGAATCCATTTTTTGAGAAGTTACTCATATAATCATGCATTCAAATAGCTTGTTTACAAATCCATATGCCATAGAAGTTCTAAAGACAAAAAAGGAGGAACTGGTAGAAGGCATAAACAACCCAGACCATCTTCTTAACTGGCTGATAGACAATGGTATTTTTACCCCAGAGAAAAAAATAGTTATGTCCTACTACAGAACACGAATAGCAAAGAACTCCTGGGTTTTGGATATCCTGATTTCTCAAGGTAAGCGAGCTTGCAGGCTATTTTTTTATCCATGTCTAAAACAATTGGAGCCAAATCTATATAACGGTGTAAAAAAATATGTCAGTGATGTGAATGAAAGTATTGGAGATGCTAGAAGACAACTGGTAGGTTATCTACTTGAAAATGACAAGGAATGGACTGAAACAACCACTGAACAACACCAGGAGACGAAAAATATTCCAAGACAGATTTTATCAAAGCACGAAAGAGCACTTAAAGAGAAAGTTAAACAAACACCAAATTTACTTGCAGGAAAACCCAAGAAAGACTATTCTAAGGCTGGTAGTATCTTTGATGCAGCTGCTAAAGGTGATCTTTCTGATCTCAAGAATGTATTGAAGAAGAATGATATTAATGCAGTAAACTCCTCAAATGAAACACTTCTGCATCTTGCAGCTGCTAATGGCCATGCCACAATAATTGAATATTTAATTAACAAAGGTGCTGAATTAGATGTAAAGGATAAAAAAGGAAGAACACCACTGCACAGGGCTGCTGAAAAAGGCCAGGATGATGCAGTGGAAGTGCTTCTCCAAGCTGGTACCTACATATACAGTTTGGATAAAGAAGCTAAGACCCCACTTCATTTGGCTGCTCAGAATGACCACACTCACATACTGAAGAGGATCCTGAAAGAAGAAGTAAGATGCTACAAGAACCAGCAAAACTTCTTACACATGGCAGCCCTCAAAAATGAGAGCAATCTGGCACAAATGCTTTTAAAGAATGGCACCGCAGTTGATGCAAAGGATGAGAAGGGACAGACTGCTTTGGGTTATGCCATTTCCCAGGGATCTGAGAAAACCGTAAAGATATTGCTAGAAGCTGGAGCCAGTATTGACTCGTACATCATCGATGTAGCCTGCAATAAAAACAAACAATCCATATTAAAAATGCTGTTGGAATATTCTAAAGGATTGTCCCCTGACATGATGGAGTCAGCTCTTTTTAAAGCTGTACAGAAGAACCTGCACGGCATTGTCGCAGCTTTACTTGACAGAGGCACAGATATAAATGCCCACAATGAAATGCAATACACACCTTTACTCATGGCATGTGAAATGGGTAAAACAGAGACTGCAGAAGTTCTCATTGTAAAGGGAGCTAGTTTGGAGGAGAAGATGCCCAACTCAAACACAGTTTTACATTTGGCAGTTCAAACTGGTGCAGTCTCCATTACAAATCTGCTTCTCCGCAAAAGAATGAATGCTAATATCACAAGCCAGGGAGAGCAAACCCCACTCCATGTTGCTGCACTTCACAATAAGGAATCACTAGTTGACATTTTAATCAATGCTGGGGCCAAAATTAATGCTGTCACTAAGGAATTAGTCACTCCTTTGCATATTGCAAGCCAAAGAGGTAATGTTGATGTGGCTCGACAGCTGCTACACCACCAAGCCAATGTTAATGTAAAAGATAAGCACTCAAAGACACCCTTACATCTTGCTGCCGATCAGGGAGATCATGCAATGGTGGAGCTGCTGCTTAGTTTTAAAGCTGATCCTAATGCAATGGACAAGGAGAAAAAGACCCCACTTCACACGGCAGCTATGGGAGGTCATCTCAATACAGTGAAAGTTCTGTTAGCCCAGAAGGCCAGATTTGGAGTTAAAGATATGGATGGCTGCATACCAATGCACTATGCGATCATCAGAGGAAATGCAGAAATAGTACAGATCCTTTTGACAGCAGGGAAGAATAAAAATATTGAAGATAAAAATATTTGGAGAAAGACTCCACTGCATCTTGCAGCAGAACATGGACACAGTGACTTGATTAATTTGTTGTTGAGCAATGCATCAGCCATTAATGCTTTAGACAACAACAAGGATACCCCATTGCACTGGGCTTGTTTACATTTTTGCTTTTCTCAGGATGGACAATGAAAACACTCTTGTCAGTTTGAAATGTCTTTCAGGCTAACATGTTCCAGCACAAAACTGCAATGTTTACACTGTATTGTATGCAGTCAAGTGTTCAATAATGTTATTTCTTCCAGTAGATTATTCTTTAAAATTAACATATTTTTATTACTTGGTAGTTGTGTAAAAACTTTTTAACAGACTCAAATCTGAAGTCATATTTCATCTAATAAAGACCCTTACCCTTACTGTATTTTGCCATCTCCATCATTATCACTGTTGATCTAATTAGCAGAAAGGGTAAAGGGTCTCTTATGAAGATGAAAAACAGATCTGGACTGGAACACCAAGGCCATCTGAAAAAAAAATCATCCAGGGTTCAAAATTCAAATAGCCAGAGGAAAGAGGCTTCATGCAGCTAGACCTCCTTAAATTAAATCAAATCAAAAAGGCTTCTCAAAGCTTCACTTGCAGTGGAAGTGAAAGAGCTCCTTGTGCCAGTTTTATTCCAAGACAACAGGGGCATTTCATAGCCAAGGTTCATAATCTCAGCCCAGGGTGAGTGGAGTCTTTGATCATCCCACATCACAAGACTCCTTAGAGATCACTCTCCTTGGGATGTAATAATTCACTCTAGCTCAGCCAACCCACCATGTTCCCCTCTTGGCTGGGTTCACTGGCAATCCCTACAATAAAGGTAGACAGCTGGAGTGTTTTTTCATTTTCAGTTCAGAGAAGACAATGCTAAATGTTTTCACTGGTCAGGAACTCCCAGTTTGTATTACAAGCTGATGCCTGCACAAATCCAAACCTAATAGAATGGAGCACATTTTAACCAAGTAGTCTCTATTCATTTATTTAGTTAGTTTAAATTTATATAAAAAAATCCCACTAGGAAACATACGCTTTTTTTTTTTGCAGGATTCATCAATATAACTGGACGGATGGAAAACCTTTCTGTAGATGTGCTGCACTTATGTAAAGTTATTAGCACTGGTGTGGGTTATGACACCAAGATCATGTTTGGGAGAAGCTATGTCAGCATGCCTAGTCTTTGAACAAGAATTTCTGACCTCTAATTTTGTTTCTAAGATCCTCTAGTCTATGCCTTTGACCATTCACTTACACTATGGCTACGTCTAGACTGGCATGATTTTCCGCAAATGCTTTTAACGGAAAAGTTTTTCCGTTAAAAGCATTTGTGGAAAAGAGTGTCTAGATTGGCACTGACGCTTTTGCGCAAAAGCGCTTTTGCGCAAAAGCATCCCTGGCCAATCTAGACGCGGTTTTGCGCAAGAAAGCCCCGATGGCTAAAATGGCGATCGGGGCTTTCCTGCGCAAAACAAATCTGAGCTGTCTACACTGGCCCTTTTGCGCAAAAGGTTTTGTGCAAAAGGATTTTTGCCCGAACGGGAGCGTCAAAGTATTTGCGCAAGAAGCACTGATTTCTTACATTAGAATGTCAGTGCTCTTGCGCAAATTCAAGCGGCCAGTGCAGACAGCTGGCAAGTTTTTGCGCAAAAGCTGCTGCTTTTGTGCAAAATCTTGCCAGTCTAGACACAGCCCACGTGTACAATGACTTGCATCATTTATTATTAAACCAGTTAAAGCACAAACAATTTATCAATCTACACTAGCCATGTTGAATAAGAACCTTTGTTTCATATCCACATTTGCACTGTCTTAATCTGTTTCTCTGCATACCTGTCCCTTAGTTCTGGGCACACAACTGAGAAGGAGTTCCAAATCCCATATGTGCACGGTTGGATAATGATTGGGAAAGGACAGAAGAATTTGCACCACTGAAACAATATTGACGTAGACACTAGATAATTAAAGGAATACATTGCAGTGATAGAGGGTCTGCTTTACATTGTCACTACTATTCATTTTTATATTGTATTAGAAGCAGGTCGTGGACCAGGACTTCTTTGTGCATGCCCCTTTACAAATGCCTATCTCAGAAGTTTGCACTACTCTAATTACTTCCACTGGAAATAACGTAGACCAGAGCAGTTCCTAAACCTGTCAGAAGCCTAATTTACTTCCAAGACTTTGACACTTTCATCACAGTGATGACTCTGATTTAGGATTCAAACAGCTCCAAGTGGAGCATTGGTGAACTGCACTGTGTGCTCTGCAGACACTGTTTCTATTGTGCAGCACTTCTACCCAGGCCCTGCAGTTAGCAAGATGTGGCAGAGGTAGGGGGAAGATTGGGATGGTGAATTGGGAGGAGACCTATTTTGAAAGGAGGCAGTTGTTGGATTTGAACATCTGGGGATGAACATCTTGGGGCGAGCTGGAGAAGACTGTATGGGGGGCAATTACCAACAAAGCTGTGCTCCTGCACCTCTTTCTGACCCTCTCTTTTCCCCCTCCCCTAGGCATTTGCCTTTCTCTTCCCCAGGTATTTACCCCTCTCTTCTGCCTCCCGTTGGTATTTGCCCCTCTGATCTCCTCTCTTTCCCCCTCCCTGGGTATTTACCCTTCTCCCCCCAGGTATTTGCCCTTTTCTCCCCCCTCCCCTGGGTATTTGCCCTTTTCTCCCCTCCCCCCGGTATTTGCCCTTATCCCGCAGGTATTTTCCCCTTTCTCCCCTCCTTCCCTGGGTATTTGCCCTTCTCTCCCCCCTCCCCTGGGTATTTGCCCTTCTGCCCCCCCTCCCCCCGGTATTTGCCCTTCTCTCCCCCCTCCCCTGGGTATTTGCCCTTCTGCCCCCCCTCCCCTGGGTATTTGCCCTTCTGCCCCCCCCTCCCCCCGGTATTTGCCCTTCTCTCCCCCCTCCCCTGGGTATTTGCTCTTCTGTCCCCCCTCCCCCCGGTATTTGCCCTTCTCTCCCCCCTCCCCTGGGTATTTGCCCTTCTGCCCCCCCTCCCCTGGGTATTTGCCCCTTTGATCCCTTCTTCCATTCACTGCTCTCCCCCAACCGCCACTACTTGCCCCGCCCCCCCGCTGCGCCGCCCGGTGGCCGCAGATACTGACTGAGGGCGCAGCGAAGCAAGGGGGAAGAGTCGGGCCGCGGCCGTGGCTTCAACCGTCGTCCTGCGCCTGCTCCACGTTTTGCGCCTGCTCAGTTGCACCGAGGGAAAGGGGAGGGGGCGGGGCACTGCGGCCCCGCCCCTCTCGCGCGATCCTAGGGCGGCGGAGTCATGGCGGCGGCGGCGGAGGAGGCGGACGTGGACGTCGAAGGGGATGCGGCCGCGGCCGGTGGGGCGCTGCGGGGGTGAGCGAGCGGGGGAGACTCCGCCCCCGGGAGAGCTCAGCCCTCCTCCCCCTGAGGCGCCGCTCGCCCGCGCGGGGAGACTCTGTGGGGCGAGCCGGCTCGCGCCTCTTGAGCCCCAGCGGTGGGGAGCCGGGCGGGCGCGGCTGCAGGCCCCGGGCACCCGTCGCTTGGAGCGGCACCGCGGAGGGAGCCGGCCTCTCCCCCGGGACGGCCCCAGGCTCTGCGCTGCGGCGCGCCCGTCACCCCGCTGGAGAGCGCTGTGCGCCTGAGGGGGCCCCACAGCGCCGGCTCCTGCCCCAGGCGTGCGAAGAGCCCGAGGGGGCCTGAGATCGGCGTGAAGGAAACGATTGCGGGCGGGCGGGCGGGCGGGGAGCCAGTGGTGTCTGAGCCCTGGCGGGAGGGCACTCGGGTCACGTTTTCAAACCAGAAACTTCCCTTCGCGTTGCTAGAGAGTCAGACAACTGGGAGGGACCTTGAGAGGCCATCGAGGCCAGTCCCCCCCCCCCCCCCGCCTTTCGGCAGAGCCAAGCACCGTCTAGATCAGTGGTTCCCAACCGCCGGTCCGCGGACCCCTGCTGCATCGCACCCCCCTGGCTGCCGGGCTGTGGCAGCTGCCAAAGCTCAAGTCAGTTGTTTGTGTCTCTGGCAGCCGTGGTGGCTGAGGCACAGCAGGACGAGGTGCAGCAGTAGGTGCCTTCCTCCCAGCTCCACGCTTGGGGGAGGTAGGGGACGGGTAGGAGGAGGGGATGCGCACGTTGCCAATGACTGCTCCCCCTGCCCATGTGGCCGCTTTTGCTGCTGGCGGTACTAGGGTGGAGGAGATGCCTTTCTCCCTCCCCTTTTGTTGGCAGCAGGAGGAGTCACCTCCCTTTCTCCCTCTCAGTAATGGTGGCCAGCTGGAGCTCTGCGCTTTGCCGCCTCTACCCATGGGGGCGTAAAGACATGCATGGTGGGGAAGGGGGGCGTGAAGGACGAGGGACAGTGTGGGCCACCAACAGCCGCTCCCCCTTTATGCACTGCAGTGGCAGCCAATCTTCCCTGGTGGGGGGGGCAGGCTTGCTCTGGGGAGTATTGGCTTGGGGTCTAAGGGGTGTTGGGTGAGGGTGCACTGGGGTCACGGGGCAAGAAGGTATTGGCATGGGCTATGGGGCTCAGAAGTTAAAAGGGCAAAGGACATAGGGTGTAGGGGTGCGGGTCAAAGGGGTTGGGTTGGGGGTAGGAGGTTAGGCAGTATTGTATTTGCATATTTGTTGTTTGCATAATGAATATGCAAATACAAAAATAAAATGTTACCGGTCGGCCAAAGGTTTATGAATTGGTTTTCCATCCCTGACATAAGAAAGGTTGGGAACCACTGATCTAGATCATCCTAATGTCCAACTTAAATCTCCCTTGCTGTAATTTAGGCCCATTGCTTCTGGCCTATCATCAGAGGTCAAGGAGAACATTCCCCCCCGCCCCTTGTAACACACTTTTAGGTACTTAAACTGCTCTCATGTCCCCGCAAAAGTCTTTTATTTTCCAAACTAAACAAACCCAATTTTTTCAGTCTTCCCTCATAGGTCATGTGTTCTGCTTCATTTTTGTTGCTTTTCTCTGGACCCTGTTCAATTTCTCCATATCTTTCTTGAAATGTGGTGCCCAGAACTGGACACAATACTCCAACTGAGGCCTGATCAGCACAGAGTAGAGCAGAAGAATTACTTCTCATGCCTTGCTCACAAAACTCCTGACAATGCATCCCACAATCATGTTTGCTTTTTTTTGTAACAGTGTGACACTTTTGGCTCATATTTAGTTTGTGGTCCACTATGACCCCTAGATCTTTCTGTAGTACTTTTTCTCATTCTGTATGTGTGAAACAGATTGTTCCTTCCTAAGTGGAGTACTTTACGTTTGTCCTTATTAAACTTCATCCTATTTACGTCAGATCATTTCTCCAGATCATTTTGAATTATGACCTTGTCTTCCAAAGCACTTGCAAGCCCCTCTATGGGTAACAGAGATTCTGAGCTCAGACACCAGCAGCTGGGGCTTTATGAAAAATACAGCAAGAGTTGGCAAAGCTGAACATGACCTGCCCATTTGTGGCTTACCTGTGGCATTCCTCTCTGGCAGTGGCTCCCAGGCAGGAGGGATGTGTGTGTGTGGGAGGGGAGTGGTCTCTGTGTGCTGTTCCCTGCAGGCACTGCTCCCCCACTTCCCATTGGCCACAGGGGTGCTTGGGGATGGGCAGTGTGTGAAGACATCTCGCCTCTCCCCCCCCCCCAGGCTGCAGAGAGGAGTGAGCAGGCAGGAAGCCACTCTAGCCCCACTGCACTGCCCAGGGATGGCAGGTGGGGCTAGGGGAGAGACCAAGTCCCAAATTTTGCTGGAGCAGGGCTCTTGGACCAGGAATATTCCTGGTGCCTGGGCCTCTTGGATCCATATAACTCACTGCCCCCTTTTCTGTATCTATATTGAGCTTTCCGAAGCAATTTTGGGATGAAGAATATAGCTGCATTAGAGACTACAATTAGCTATGTGGCATAGTCCTGTAGTATAGATACAGTCTGTGCCATCAGAGGTTTTTCTGTCAGGATAGACCACCATTTCCCTGAACAAAGTTAGCCACATCAGTAGAAGCCTTCCTTTGTCAATATGGTTGCAACTCTACTGGGGTTTTGTTGAAATAGAGGTGTTTTTTCACACCTCTGACCTACCTCTACCTATACCAATGTAATTTCTCAGTGTAGACCAAGGCACAATGTAGGGATGTAATAGAATAGTTGATTAATGATAAGCAAAAGCTTATAGATTAATGCTATAGACATTTCCCTTCCCCTCCCTCTCCAGTAAATTTTTTAGCAGGCTGGCCAGCAGCCTGACTCAGTCCTGGCTCATGCTGAGTCTGGGACCTAACCCCGCTGTGGCTTTGCATTTGAAGTGTATTAGGAGCCAGGCAAGCAGGCAGCCTGGCTCGTGCCAAGTCCGGGAGCTCTGAAACATCCCCCCCCTCCAGGACAGGGGCTGCTGCCGCCATCCTATGCAGCTGCCTCTTTATCAGAGGCACGGCACAGGGCAATAGCCGGTCCATGAGGGGAGCTGGTTTTTAAACTGGCTCCCCTCGCAGACCAGCTCTCGCCTGGCTCCCCACATTCCTGCCTCTGATACATAGGCAGCAACACAGAGTGGCAGGGGGCTCCTCAGGAGTGAAGTCAGTGTGCACTGGCTGCCGGCCCCACCCTCGGGGACTATAGAATAGTCGACAAACTGATAAGAATTCATGAGGTTACTTGACTATTCGATTAACCGATATTTAACATCCCTAGCACAGTGTGAGTGACAGGTGCTTCATAAAATAAAACTTTTATAGAAGGAGCCCATGTGGGATGCATGTGTTGCATGCCTTGCCCATCTTGGTGGTTCTAAAATTTTTTTTACTGCCTAATATATTTTTTTGTACATTTTCTGAAAAGGTCTGGGTCAAATGTATTTTATGTAGGAAGATGAATTTATTTTTGGTAGATTCCAAGGGAACCTATAGTTAGAGTTTTGTCCAGGCTAAGTAATTGATATTTTATCTTCAGTGTGACATGGTGGGAGAAAAGAGTTCAGTCTTGTTTGTTAGTTAATCTGTTTTCAACATCAGTTTCAGGTGGGAGGAGGGTACATAGCTAATAACTTTTTCAAAGAAGGGTGAATTTCCCAGTAATTAAGTTGAACTAAGGAAATCTTATGCTAAATGTCAGGGAATGTTTTCCAGCAGTAAAATATCAGTCTGTATGGTAATTTCCCCAGGGTTATGGTATTTCCTCACTGAAGCCAGGACTAGACAATCTTACAACAGTATAACTATACTGCTCAGGATGTGAAAAATCCACACCTCTGAGTGACAGAATCATACTGACTTAACCCCTAATGTAGTCAGCATAGCTACTGCATCTGAAAGAAGTGGGATACACTGACCAGAGAAGCATAGTACAGTTATCAATAAAGTGCTACAGCAGTGCAGCTACTCTGCTGCTGTTTTTATGTATAGACCTGCTCTGAGAGAAGACTGGACAAAGCAATGACAGATAAAATAATCCTGCAGTGACAAGATGTTGCGGTAAATGAGCTAATACTTTTTCTCCATCTCTTAATTTCAATGATTCTGTGAAGTTTAAAAAACTTTACTGATACTTACTTTTAAGATTTCATAGGAAGTCCAGGATCTTTAGCATTTTGCTTACATTCAGTGAGAACCCAATGACCTCAGTATCTTCCCTCCTTTGGTAATCTCAGGGCAATTTTTATGCTTAGTGGAAGGTGATAATACTTTACCCTCATTATCAGCCTCAAATGATGGGTCCTAAGTGAATCAAATGTTAACGTTTAACATACTGCTCTTTATATGAAGAATAAACTCTGAATACTTTCAGAATATTTATCAATTTCTAAAAGAATTTGAAAGCTTTTAAGAATACGTAATATTTTCCAAACAGATCTCTTAAGAATTGTGCATATTCCTCTGATACAGTTCCTTTCTTAATCAATGCAGCTAAGGGGGGAAAAAAAGCTTAACAGTCCAAAGTGTTCCTTCAGCGTCCATTGATTTACTAAGCATACACACCATGCTAAAATGAGAGCTTCTATAACCATAGGACTTTTCTGAAATTTTTAAAGTGTTAATGACATGAGGTACACAACTATATACTGTGATACATGTGTTGGTTACCAGCTTTGTTTAATTAAAGACTGATATTTGATTTTCCTTAGGTATTTTCTGTAATAGCAGATCTCCCCCAGAGATCTTGGGCCTTTACCATAGGGATGATTATTCCTGTTTTACAGATGGGTCAGTTGAGGCACAGAGAGGTTAAATGAGGATCATGCCAGAAGGCAGTGACAGCTGAAAACGAAATGTCTGTCTTCTAACTACTATGAGAGACTGGTGTTTCTGTTATATATTTATACTTCATACCTTTGATCCCACTTTCTTTTGAATCTCCCTTGGAAGAAAATTTTAACTTTTCAGTAAAATGGAAGTTGATTTTCCTGATAGTTTGAGCACAATTCTACCCCAAGCCTTAACAATTGGGGGGAGAGAGAGAGAGAGAGAGAGAGAGAGTGTGTGTGTGTATATGTATGTATGTATATGTAAAAAAATAAAAGTTAGGTCCCCGCGAGGGAGTCATTTACACTTTGTCTAATGGAAACCTTATAAAAAGCTAGCAAAATACCCTTTTTAATTATAGAATCTGCTTCTGTGTCATTATGTCAATGAATACACATAAAGTAGCATTATATGAGTCCAGATTTTAATGTTAATTCTGATTAGGTTATCTGTTTTCTTGTAAAGTGTTTGCATTATTGAAGGCAAGTCTTTTTTCCCCTTCTTAAAAATAATTGGAATTTTTATTACAGAGACTATGAAAACATAGCTTCTGGCTTATTGCAAGATCACTATCTTGATTCATCTTGGAGAACAGATAATGGCCTTGTAAGTAATTTATAGGAAATAAAGGATTTTTTATTTGTTTTAAATTAATGGTACATCTTTTCATAGAGATTTTCAAAACTTTGTATTTCTTCCCTAGCCACTTGAATACATTAATGCAGTGTTTCTCAAACTGTGGGTCCCGACCCCCTGGGAGGTTGCGAACAAGTTAGAGGAGGGTCGCGAACACCTTAGAGGGGGGTTGCGAGCAACTGAGAGGGTGGTTGCAGCAATGGAGAGGGGTCACTAGCAACTGAGGGGGGTCACGGTATCACAAGTTTGAGAACCCCTGCATTTTTATCTTTTCTTAAAAAAATCAAGCTGTGCTTGGTTTTGTTTTAGAGAAAGTATTAAATATTTGCGTGTCAAAGAAAATAATTGAAAAATATCTGTCATTTCCAGCCATGGACACTGGATAGCAACATTAGTGAAGAGAACAGGGCCGTCATTGAGAAAATGTTGCTAGAAGAAGAGTATCCTTTTATCAAATTGCTTATATGTCTGTTCCTTTCCTAGGGCAAAATAAAATTCTGTTTCAGTAGAAAGTAGCTATACAGTGGTTTCTTTTTAAAGAGATTGGTGTTTACTGAACTTGACCATGAAGCACTGTGGTCCAGCAATTAGAACATGGAAGTATGAGAGAGGACACTTGCTCAGTCCTTTGCTTAGCCACTCTACAACCTTCAGCTTTTTCAGGCTTTGGCTAGTCTCATAGGGTATGTCTATACTGCAGTAAAATATGTGCTATACCAAGTTTCAGAGTCTCGTGGGGATAAAAATAGCAATGTGGATGTTCTGATTCAAGAAGGAGCCTGTGTCCAGAGGCCCACCCTTTCATGAGTTTCAGAGCCCAAGCTCCAGCTCTGATGGAAACATTCTACACTGTTATCTTTACTAGGGATGTTAGCGTATAGTCATTTAAATGATTAACTAATAAACCTGGGCTTATCTGTTAATCCTATCAATTACAGACACTCCCCCTAGCCCCCCGTGCTGCCTCTGATAGGCTCCCGTGGAGTTGCCTGTCCCTTGTGCTGCTGCCTCTTTATTAGAGGTAGCCGGGTGGGGTGGGAGGCAGGCAGGAGCCAGTGCTTGGGAGCTGGCTAAAAATTCAAGCGGTTACACGTTTACACAAAAACACTATAGTTAACATCCCTAATCTTTAACCCCTCAGTTCAAGCTTCATGAGTCTGAGTCAATTGACTTGGGCCCTGAGAGTTGGTGCCACAGGTTTACCTTTTCAGTGTAGGCATTCTCTTAGCCTTTTTATTCCCTTCTTTGAAATGCAGATGTTGAATAAAACCATTCCCAGAACTGACCCTAGGGGCACTCTGCTTGATATCAGCTGCTTACTAGACATCAAGCTGTTGAGCCCGACAATCTAGCCAGCCTTCTGTCCACCTTATAGTGCATTCATCCAAGTCATACTTCTTTAAGTTACTGGCAAGGATACTGTGGGAGACCATCACAAAAGCTTTGCTAAAGATAAGGTATATCACATCCTCCATTTTTCCCATATCCACAGAGCTAGTTAGCTCATCATAAAAGGCAATTAGGTTGATCAGGCATGACTTACCCTTGGTGAATCCTGATCAGCTTCCTTTTCTCCAAGTATTTCAAAATGTATTCCTTGAGTACTTGCTTCTTGATTTTCTAATATTTCATGTGGGTGTTGTGAGTATTATGAGTGCATATAAAGTACTTTTCATTTCTCTGATGCCAAAATTTATAGAACTGTGAAGTATTTTACTTCAACGGAATTTTCATAGACTGTATTGCTTGGAATCATAACATTCATAAAGCTCAGGTGCCCCAAAATACATGAGTCTCCTGATTTTTTTCACTTAACATTCACTCATGTGTTTGGTTAGAAACAGTATCCAGTAGAGAACTATTTTAATGCCACTTCTGAGAAAACTTCCATGTTTCTTGATAATAAGAGAGCTCCTAATATTGCTGAGATACTTAATCCAAGACAGCTGGTTAGGTGATCATAAAATAACAAGTGTGAGTTACCTCTGTTTTCCTTTGAAGCAAAGTACTTGACAGAGGAACAACAAAGTATCAGTACAGAATGTTTTTACCAAGGGAATACATTATTCAGACTTGAATTGCGAAAAGGCTGGGGAGTTTGACATTGCTGAGAAAAAGTGGTTCTAGTATTATGTCCAAATCATAAGGGAAAACAGGCTGGGGAGGAAGCAGAATGGCTAGTTTATTAGAACTAATGTGAGTATGTGATTTACAAAGCCAATCTCTTCCTTTTTTGTTTAACTGAATAGTATTTTCAATCAGTGACAATTTTGTCAGAATTTTTACATGCACAGGTTGGACCTCCCTGGTCCCCGCACCCTCAGAACCTGATTGGTCCCAAATGAGGAGATTTGCCGGACCAGGAGAGGTCCCTCCCCTCATGGCCCATGCTGTCCTGCTGCCCCTGGGCTAGGACTCCAGCCTGGCCCCGGCTGCTGCTCCAACCCCTCCAGGCTTTCTAGTTGTCGCTGGCCCTGCTGCTGCTGGAGCCAGAGTGCCACAGCTGGAGCTCCCTGGCTACTGCTGCGTTGGAGCTCCCTAGCCGCTGTAGCCAGAATAGGGCCAGAACTCCCTGCCATGGCACCATTCTTCCCACCGCCCCCAACACTGGGCTCCTGACTGAGTCGCCGGTCCCCCCTACTGTGCTCTTACCACACCACCAGACCTCCATGTTCTTGGGCTGTGTGGTCCAGGAACATCCATGGTATATGATGGATCATGGATGTTGCTGGACCAGAGTGTCCCATTTTAGGGGGATACAACCTGTACGTAGTTCTGGTCTGTGTTATCAAAATATTCCTTAATAAAGATTGCAGGTATTACTTATCTAATAAATCGCTTCCAGAAAAAATATGGCTTGATCAAAAGGAAGGTGACAGAAAATCCATGAAAAGGTAAATTTACTGTTGGGGAGTGGGGAAAGAAATAATTAAACATCAGAAATTTGGGGAACAAATAAGAACTTTCTTTAAAATGTATATTTGCTTAGATGATCATCAGTCACCATTATTAATTTTTTGTTTTTTTATGTTTTACAGTCCATATAAGAAAACAGGAAAAGTCACGTATGTACTTTTTGAATAACTGAGGTGTATTGTTAAGTGTTCTTTTTCATTTAAGTTATATAATATTATCAACTCCCCTTTAACATTTGGGCTACGTCTACACTGCCGGCGGCTTGTGCAAGAACAGCTGTTCTTGCGCAAAAACTTGCCAGGTGTCTACACTGCACGCGCGTTCTTGCGCGGTAAATTTACAGTCTAGCGTCGGAAAACAGGGCTTCTTGTGCAGGAGTTATTCCTCTCCCCACGAGGAATAAGCCCTCTTGCGCAAGAGGGCAGTATAGGCAGGCAACATGAATTTCTTGTGCAAGAAACCCCCTATGGCTAAAATGGCCATCAGAGCTTTCTTGCACAAGAGAGCGTCCACACTGCCATAGATGCTCTTGCGCAAAAACACATGCCAGTGTAGATGCACTCTTGTGGAAGACTTTTTGCGCAAGAACTCTTTCGCAAAACAGTTCTTGTGCAAGGAGCTGCCAGTGTAGGCGTAGCCTTGGTGTTATTTGTTTGTGTTGGTTTGTTAAAGGAACATTGTCAACCTGACAGACATTGATATTTGACTCTTATATGGCCTATATTACATTAACTTGATTTTTTAGGACATATGTCCATATCACAAAAACAATAATTACAGTTGGTTTCCTTGCCTACAGTTTCCTTGTTGGATGTGCCCCTTCTCCTCCTCAAAATTAGCTGTGAATGGGTGTGGTGCTGTCTTAAATTATGCTGCTTCTGTAATACAAAAACCTGGCAGAATTTGTTCTCTTGAAAGTTTAAAACAATTCCCCTAAGTTTCTATTGAAGAAGTATAATAATCCACATTTCAGAAGTTGTTGTAAATGGTTTTCTTTTGGCGATCTGCATTCATTAAAAAGGAACCTGCATTTTCTTACTCTTTTAGGGTTCGGTCACCTACAAAATCAGCTAGCTGCTCAGTAAAGTGGACAATAGCGGAAAAAGAGCTTTTTGAACAAGGCCTGGTAAATATTTCTGTGTGTTTCTATATGTGTAAAAAAAATGTTCCTGCCAGGTGACAGAATGACGACATTACGCTCTCACGCTCTTTGGCTGTGAAAACGGCCGGAGAGAGAGGAGTTGGCGAGCATAAGCAAGCAGCAGGTGCAGGCCCTTAGTATTTTTAGCATTCAATTTTCTCATTGCAAAATAAAAATAATTGCAATGCACATAAGTTGATTTTTTTTCAGTTTTAACTTTTTAAAATATAATTTCCAATGGTTAACAATGGAATGATAAATCAGACACATTTAGACCCTGGTCACACAATCATATCTCTGTGAATCTCCATCAAAATCAGCACTGCTTGATTTGTGCAGAAGAGTTTGCCTGGCCAGAGCCAGTTGCAGGATTGGAGCCTTCGATTGTCTTAAGGTCTACTGATTTGTCCATTGCTGTCTTAGAGTAGCAGTGCCTTAGTTTGCAAAGAAAGTGTCAAACATGAGGGGTGTCTTTGAATCTAGTAAACAAAAACGTTTTCCAGACACTAATGTACACTCTTTGGAGCTTTTGTAGTATGTTGTACAGGTGGCAGCACAGTGGACCTTAGCCTGGCTGTTGCCTCTAGATGTTACTGTAACGTGCGTACAGTGAAAGCTTTGTTATCTGGCGCTCTGTTAACTGGAAAACTTAGTTAACTGGCATTGCCCCCAACCATGATACCGTTGCATCTTCAGGTGCACGTGCCTGACTCCCGCCTGTCTAGCTGGCCGTTGCGGGGCTTCTGACTGCTGGCACTGCTGGCCAATGTTATCAACAGGCACCTCCTTCCCCCTCAGCCTGCCTCGAGCTGCCAGGAGCTGGATCTGCCAAAAAACTTTATCTGGCACATTCAATTATCTGGCAACCCCTATCCTAAATGAATGTCGGATAGCAGAGCTTTCACTGTAATACATATAGTGATTCCTGAATCACCCTGCTAATTTTTCTGACTTCGGACTTTCTTAAAATATTGTTTTCTCACCTACTGCTTTGTGGAAAAAAACAATAAACAGACATAGGTTCCTGACCGTGCAAGGAGATCCAGGAGGGTGAATCCCTGGACCTTCACAGTCTCATTGACTTTAGCAAGGCTTTACTAGCTCATTTCTTGAAAACAGAAGGAAAAGTAGAATTAGGCTTAATTACTACTTGGATGGATGTTTGCAAATTGTGTTCTAATTTTTCAGCTTGTGGTGTTATTACAATGATTACATCTAATAATTTTTGAGACTTTATATATCTGTACTATTATAGAAGAAGCCCTAACAGCAGCTCAAGTAATGACTGCTGTAGCATTTCTGTTCTAATACCATGTTTAAATAGTTTGTAACTTTAGCAAATGTCAGCCTTGCTGGGGAAAGTTTTTCAGCCCTTGTTTCTTCAAGATTAATAGTATCTTGAAAGTTTGAGCAAAAATAATTCATCTGTTTTTTATTATGAAGACAATGTAAAAACATTTTTGCTATTTAAAAAGTTTAACTCTTGTAACTTTTTAAAAACATTTCTTCAGCTGAATTAGTGGGGTATAGAAAGTTGTATTTTGTCAAGCAAATAACCCTTTAGCAAATAGTGCCTTTGAATGTTGTAGAGGACATTGCTTTTAGTGGGGTTATTTTGACTTTGAAAATCACATTGCTATAAAATGTTGAAAATAATACTGTATAAATAGTATTTAGAAGGATATGTGCCTGCCTCAATGGTAACTTAAGACCCAAGAACTGCAAAGGTGCATGGGTCCTCTGGGAGAAGAACTTCTTAAATGATTGGGGATCTAGCTTCGTAGTAAGCATTCATATTTAAGGTGACCCGTTGCAGTCTTCCTGATTAGATTCACTCATCTGATACTATGATATCTTTAGTCTTGATACAGATCCATATGTATCAGTTTGCATTCAGACATT
Organism: Pelochelys cantorii; assembly: GCA_032595735.1. NCBI lineage: Eukaryota > Metazoa > Chordata > Testudines > Trionychidae > Pelochelys > Pelochelys cantorii. The sequence continues at coordinate 51,689,619 of CM064334.1, forward strand.
ACAGAAAAATGTGGCCTTCAATATATCTATCTATCACAGGTGGTAACGTGTGAAAAGAAAAGAACCGAGTTTGACTTTTAGAATCCAGGGTAAATGTGTAGGACTGGCCATAAAATTTACAGAGTTTTATATTTACAAAATTTATATTTGATACAGAGTTACAATAAATTTTGATTTCCTTCAATGCAACTTTTAATCACTTTAAATTAGAACCATATTTTAAAGTAAAAAAAAAAAAAGAACCCACCTTAATCTTCAGGTTGCCTTAGCATTACCTTTTTTGCACAATTCAAGATCCCAGTCCTGGATAAATTTAACACATGTGTTTAACACTGTGAGTAATTCCACTGACTTTGGTGGGACTACTCACAGTGCATAAAATTAAACAGCTTTGTGAGATCAGTGTCTAAATTTGGTCTTTTTACACTGAGGACATGACGTGGATGTACACATTAGCGATGTCAATGTGTAGTCGACTACATGATTAACTGATATGCCTTGGCTACAAGACTACACGCATTACTCCCCCTTGCTCCCCCGAACATTGGCTCCTGCCTGCTCCCGCCAATGCTGCTGCCTCTATCAGAGGCGGCCGGAGGGGAAGTAGAGATGGGGAGGCTGCTGTGTGGGATCCTGGCAGGTGGGAGCCAATACATACAAGGAGCTGGCTCCGTGGAGCTGTCTGCCTCCCTCACCCCCCCATTGCTGCCTCCCTCAGGGGCAATGGGGTGCATGGCAGATGGGCGCACTGGCTTTGCGGAACCGCCTCCCCCCCATGCTAGTACCTCTGTATCAGAGGCAGCAGTGTGGGGGAGGCGGTGCAAGCGGGATGCTGGAGCAGCCGCTGCCACGAGGAGCTGATACAGAGGCAGCAGTGTGGGGTGGCAGGGGACTCCCTGGGAGTGCTGGCGTCGAATAATCATGTAACCACTAAGATTTGGTGTGGTGACATGATTATTAAATTAAACAACATCTGACATCCCTAGTAAAATCCCTTTGAACTGGTTAAATGTAGTGCAAACACTGTTTTCAGCCAATTAAAAGGTGGATTGGGGGCCCACCTACTGGGGTTGGTCTAGAGTGACCCCTGCCACAGGGGGCTGCCCCTGCAGCCACGGCTCTCAGGCACCTCCCCACAGGGGCTGCTACTGCTGCGGTGGCTCCTGGTCTCCCTGCAGGGGGTGCCGCTGCCACCACACCCTCCAAGCCAGGCCACAGGTGGGAGACTGCTCCCTCGTATCAGTTAACTGATTCCCGATAAGCATCACCCATTAAGGATGATGCTTACCTGGTAATCGTTTAACCAGATACCCATTACCATCCCTTCTGTAAATGCATAATTAACTTCAATGGGACTCCTCAGGTAGCAGCCAGTATGTTTTTCAGCACTTTCTGGATCAGGCCATTGATGAATCTCCTCAAAAAAAGGGCAGTGAATTAGTAATACTTACTTTTTAAACATAATTTCAAGAATTCGGAGCTCAAGTGGTGTTCTCGTCCATCCTCCCTGTTGAAGGGAAAGGACTGGGCAGGGATCGTCGAATTGAGGACGTAAATGCGTGGTTACGCAGGTGGTGTTGCAGAGAGGGCTTTGGTTTCTTCGACCGTGGGACTCTGTTCTGGGCACAAGGATTTTTAGGAAGAGATGGGATCCACCTAATGAAGAGAGGAAGGAGCATCTTCGCAGGCAGGCTTGCAAACCTAGTGAGGAGGGCTTTAAACTAGGTTCATTGGGGGACAGTGACCAACACGCTGAGGAGAGTGGGAAAGTTGGATACCGGGAAGGAATGCAAAGAGGAACTAGCAAGAAAGGAGGACCCCTGATTCGAATGGAGAAGATGGGGCGATCAACTGGTTATCTGAGGTGTTTGTACACTAATGCGAGAAGCCTGGGCAACAAACAGGAAGAACTGGAGGCCCTGGCCCAGTCCAAGAAATATGATTTAATTGGGATAACAGAGACTTGGTGGGATGACTCGCATGACTGGAGCGCTGTCATGGAAGGGTATAGACTGTTCAGGAAGAACAGGCAGGGGAGAAAAGGAGGAGGAGTTGTACTGTATGTAAGAGAGCACTATGATTGCTCTGAACTCCAGTATATAGAGGGAGAAAAACCTGTTGAGAGTCTATGGGTTAAGTTTACAGGTGCAAACAACAGCAGTGATGTTGTGGTTGGTGTCTGCTACAGGCCACCGAATCAGGTGGATGAGGTAGATGAGGCTTTCTTCGGACAACTGAGAGAAGCTTCCAGAGCGCAGGCCCTGGTTCTCAAAGGGGATTTCAGTCACCCTGACATCTGTTGGGAAACCAATATGGCAGTACACAGGCAATCCAGGAAGTTTTTGGAGAATGTTGGGGATAACTTCTTGGTACAAGTGCTGAAGGATCCGACCAGGGGCCGTGCGCAGCTTGACCTTCTGCTCACAAACAGGGAGGAACTAATAGGGGAAGTAGAGGTGGGTGACAACCTGGGAAGCAGTGACCATGAGATGGTAGATTTCAGGATCCTGACCAAAGGAAGAAAAGAGAGTAGTAAAATACACACTTTGGACTTCAGAAAAGCAGATTTTGACTCCCTCAGAGTCCTGATGGGCAGAATCCCCTGGGATACTAACATGAAGGGGAAAGGAGTCCAGGACAGCTGGCAGTATTTTAAAGAAGCCTTATTGAAGGCACAGAAAGAAACCATCCCGACGCGTAGCAAGAGAGGCAAACATGGTAGGAGGCCGGATTGGCTTACGGGGGAAATCCTTGGTGAACTTAAGCACAAAAAGGAAGCTTACAAAAAGTGGAAACAGGGACAAATGACCAGGGAGGGGTTTAAATGTATAGCTCGAGAATGCCGGGGGGTTATCAGAAAGGCGAAAGCGCAATTGGAATTGCGACTGGCAAAGGATGTGAAGGATAACAAGAAAGGTTTCTACAGGCATGTTAACAAGAAGAAGGTTATCAGAGAGGGTGTGAGGCCCCTACTGGATGAAGGAGGTAACCTAGTGACAGATGATGTAGGGAAAGCTGAAGTACTCAATGCTTTCTTTGCCTCTGTATACACGGACAAGGTGGGCTCCCGGACTAATGCGCTAAGCGACGCAAGATGGGATGAAGATGGACAGCCCTTGGTGGGTAAAGAACAGGTTAGGAACTATTTAGAAAAGCTAAACGTACACAAATACATGGGTCTGGACTTAATGCATCCGAGGATACTGAGGGAGTTGGCAAATGTCATTGAGGAGCCTTTGGCCATTATCTTTGAAAAGTCGTGGAGATCGGGAGAGATCCCGGATGATTGGAAAAAGGCAAATGTAGTGCCCATCTTCAAAAAAGGGAAGATGGACGATCCAGGGAACTACAGGCCGGTCAGTCTTACCTTGATTCCTGGAAAAATCATGGAAGGGATCCTTAAGGAATCCATTTTGAGGCACTTGGAAGAGAGGAAAGTGATCAGGAGTAGTCAGCATGGATTCACAAAGTCATGCCTGACCAATCTGATTAGCTTCTATGATGAGGTAATTGGCTCTGTGGACATGGGAAAGTCAGTGGATGTGATATACCTTGACTTTAGCAAGGCTTTTGATACGGTCTCCCACAATATTCTTGCCAGCAAGTTAAGGGAATGTGGATTGGAAAAATGGACGGTAAGATGACACTAAGCCATCCTGACATCGGGATGACACTAAGCTAGGGGGAGAGGTAGATACGCTGGAGGGCAGGGATAGAGTCCAGAGTGACTTAGACAGATTGGAGGATTGGGCCACAAGAAATCTGATGAGGTTCAACAAGGACAAATGCAGAGTCCTGCACTTGGGATGGAAGAATCCCAAGCATTGTTACAGGCTGGAGACCAACCAGCTAAGTAGTAGTTCTGCAGAAAAGGACCTGGGGGTTACAGTGGATGAGAAGCTGGATATGAGTCAACAGACTGCCCTTGGAGCCAAGAAGGCTAATGGCATATTAGGGTGCATTAAGAGGAGCATTGCCAGCAGATCCAGAGATGTGATTATTCCCCTTTATTCGGCTCTGGTGAGGCCACATCTGGAGTATTGTGTCCAGTTCTGGGCCCCTCACTACGAAAAGGATGTGGACGCATTGGAGAGGGTCCAGCCGAGGGCGACCAAAATGATTAGGGGGCTGGAACATATGATCTATGAGGAGAGGCTGAGGGAGTTGGGTCTATTTAGTCTGCAGAAGCGAAGAGTGAGGGGGGATTTGATAGCAGCCTTCAACTTCCTGAAGGGAGGTTCCAAAGAGGATGGAGAAAGGCTGTTCTCAGTAGTGACGTATGGCAGAACAAGGAGCAATGGTCTCAAGTTGTGGTGGGAGAGGTCCAGGTTGGATATTAGGAAAAACTATTTCACTAGGAGAGTGGTGAAACACTGGAATGGGTTACCTAGGGAAGTAGTGGAGTCTCCATCTCTAGAGGTGTTTAAGTGTCGGCTTGACAAAGCCCTGACTGGGTTGATCTAGTTGGGATTGGTCCTGGTTGTCTAGCTGGTGAGTCTTGCCCACATGCTCAGGGTTCAGCTGATCGCCATATTTGGGGTCGGGAGGGAATTTTCCTCCAGGGTAGATTGGCAGAGGCCCTGGAGGTTTTTTGCCTCTGTAGCATGGGGCACGGATCACTTGCTGGAGGATTCTCTGCATCTTGGGGTCCTTAAACCATTTGAGGACTTCAATATCTGAGATATAGGTGAGAAGAATATTCTAGGAGAGGGTGGGTGAGATTCTATGGCCTGCATTGTGCAGGGGGTCAGACTAGATGATCATAATGGTCCCTTCTGACCTTAAAGTCTATGAGTCTATCGTCCAGTGAGTAGATAGTAGGACTTTTTGCAAGGGTCAAGTCGTATTTTTTATTTCTAACCAATAATTATTTTTGTAAAACTTTTTCTCCTGCATAAAGAATGATACCTAGATGTAGAAGAGCTTGATTGATTTAAATTTCTTTTTTCAGGCCCTTTAAGGGTCAGACTAGATGATCATAATGGTCCCTTCTGACCTTAAAGTCTATGAGTCTATCGTCCAGTGAGTAGATAGTAGGACTTTTTGCAAGGGTCAAGTCGTATTTTTTATTTCTAACCAATAATTATTTTTGTAAAACTTTTTCTCCTGCATAAAGAATGATACCTAGATGTAGAAGAGCTTGATTGATTTAAATTTCTTTTTTCATACTAGGCTAAATTTGGCCGAAGGTGGACAAAAATCGCCAAGTTGGTTGGAAGTCGCACTGTTCTACAAGTGAAGAGCTATGCAAGGCAATATTTTAAGAACAAGGTAAACGTGAAATGTCATTTTCTGTTAGTAAAAAAGTCAGTAGGGCAAGTATGCTCTTGTCATGTATTTGGAATGCAAACATGCATTTATGGGACATTACAGAATGAAAACATTTAAAAAATATTCTTGAATTTAAAAGAAATTAATAAGTGTACTTATCTACTGATTTTAAATTTTAAATTTGTCCTGTTTGGAATTATTCTAATGTTGGGAATTTCAAACCCTGTAACAAGCAACAATAAACAATATGGGTTGTTTTGTTGGACACCCACATACTTGGGATACGTTACTAGACTGAAAACAGATGGGCCTCTGTTTACTTAGAAGTTGCAACTGTCCAGGGTAATGTCAGTTCTGACTACCAGCTGAACTCTTCAGGGACCTTTTTTTTTTTTAAAGACAACTGTGCATACTTTAGCTACCAATAAATATCTCTATTATGTTATAGTTTGGACTCTCTATAATGCAGCATAACTTCCTTAAAGTCTGCGCTTTTTTATTTTAGTTTTTAAAACAAAAGTTAGTAAGAAAAACCTATAGGTTGGACCTCTCTGGCCTGGTGTCATTGGGACCTGGCCGTCGCAAACAAGAGAATTTGCCAAACCTGTGGAGGTCTCCTGCCACCAGTCCCCAAGTCCATCACCCACTGTTGGCGGGCTGCCCCAGCAGGAACTCTGCCTTTCCCCTCTTGACCTGGCTGGGCTGCTTGCCCGGCTACTGCTGGCTCCCTGGGCGGCACAGTCTCCAGCTCCTGCCGTGTGGCTCTGTTCCTGAGCAGCTGGGAACAACCAGGGGCTGGAGCCCCAGCCCTGGCCCCCGCACAGTTGGTGAAAGCCACAGGGCTCTGTCTGCATCCCCACGCAGCCCCAGCCCTGGCCCCGCACAGCTGGTGAAAGCCACAGGGCTCCGTCTGCATCCCCACGCAGCCGCAGCCCAGCCCCGCACAGCCGTGGGAAGCTGCAGGGCTCCATCCTCATCCCTGCGCAGCCCCAGCGCAGCCCTGCTCTGTCGTGGGAAACCATGGGGCTCTGGCCCCAGTCCCGTGTTCCTGGGGGCTGCTGGAGGGCTCCGGCTCCGGTCCCTCGCTGCCAGCAGCCAGGCTGCCAACTCTGATGTCCTGCCTGGCTGGCCCTACTGCCATTAGGCTCCCAGGCTCTCTGCTCCAGGAGTGTCCGTGGTTCTGCTGGACCACAGTTGTTGCTGGACTAGAGAGTCCCAGATTTTGGAAGTACAACCTGTAGAGATACTTTTCTTAATGTATAAGTAAATAAGGTAAACAAGTAATAAGTAAAATGAGCTGAGCGACTATAAATTAGCTGATAAATGCTAACTCTAATGCTGGATGTCCTCACTTCTGGAAGCTTTGCTAGTAGTCCTTCCTTAATCCCTTTCGTTCGTGTGTGTGTGTGTGTGTGTGTGTAAATGTAAAATAATGAAGTACAGGACTGTCCTTTGAAGGAGGACATAGTGAAAGCTGAACATTGGACCCAGTTTAAAAAAGACACGCTTTGTAAATTAATACAGAAAACTTAATGGTCCCTCTAAACTGAACAAAACTGATTATGCCATTGATTTTAATATTGTTTTAAATCTAAACTATTATTGGGGAATGCTTAATTTTTCTTGTTAATCCATTTATGTTTTCTTAAGGCAAAAATTGATGACTCTGAAAAAGAGGAACATAGCCAATACAACAGCAGTAGCCTTCCTGTTGAGGATGAAGGAGAGAAGGTTGTGGCATGGGCATCTGCAAACCTGAGGGGCCGTGCAGACCCCAACCTGAATGCAGTGAAAATTGAAAAGTTGTCTGATGATGAAGAAGTAGACATCACAGATGAAATGGATGAGCTCCTTTCTCATGCACCCCCATTGGAAGTTGGCATATCTAAAATAACTGATATTCCAAAGAGTCCAATTAAAGAAATCAGAGGAAGAGAACACACTTTTTGGTCTGCTGGATACAATTCTGGAATTCCTCAATTTGAAGAAGACAACTTTCAAAAGGCTGAGCAAGGCAAGGTAGAAGCATTGGAGTTACCAGATATTGCAGCCACATGCTTGGAGAAACAGAGCATGAATGGTGACGAATCTGTGAAAACAGATTATCTGCAATTTAATGAATTTACAGAGAAAAATGAGCAAGACAAAAAAGGGACTTTTGATGGCACCAAGCAGCTCGTTGACCAAGAACTTAACAAAGAGCAGAAAGACTTGGTTAATAATGAAATGCTTTTCCATGCTTCCTGCCAATTGGATGGAGAAAATCAAGAAGAAACAGAGGAGCTTAAGCCACCTGATCAAGAAGTGGAAATTGATAGAAATATCATTATGGAAGAAGAAAAGCAAGCTATTCCAGAATTTTTTGAGGGACGTCAGGCCAAAACACCAGAGCGCTATCTGAAGATTAGAAATTACATTTTGGATCAGTGGTGAGATACATTTATTTCATTTTATGTGATTAAGGCAGCTGATGAGCTCTTCTGATGCAGTTGGAACAGACATCATAATGGTCTAGCTCAGAATGCTGCCGATAATTCTGAGAGTTTCCAGTCTTGTCCAAATAGCAAAAATACTAGCATTTGCTATGGGCAGAATATCCTTCCCACTTCGCTTTTTCTTAAATATTTTACATTTCAACAATGAAACTGTTTTGGAGCATTATGAAAATGGATGTCCGTCTTCAGAACACATGGCTACAATTTATTCACAAATTCTTTCTCCGGTTTTGTCAGTTTGGTTTCGTTTATTATACCAAACAGGGAAGATTAAATAAAATAATAATGGTCAATGTACCACTGTAGAATTATTGCCACACAATAGTGATATGTAGATGATGTGCATATCAAAATATACCATGAGTCTGGTTTCTTTTTATATTTTCTGGGTCCGTATCCTTCAGACCTTACAAAAAATTCCCACTCAAGTTGTTCTCTAGCAATGTCTGTAATGTGTGTCCATCTTTAGTCTGGGACAGGCAGGAGACCGAGAAACTGAATTTATAGAAAGTCAGCTACTAAGAATGGCCTATAGATGTTAGAGCAAAAACTGATAAAACCATTTTTAAAATGGGTCCTGCTTAACAGGTAACAGCATTCAGAGATTTGAATATTTTATGGTTTGTCTACATGGAGCCATTTTAAAGGATGCATGTTTTTACTGTGACAAACTAATTCATTGTGAAATTTGCCTTCCTACAGCTTTGTTTTCTGAATTCACTCACTTTTAAAATGTTAGTATATTCTCTCACCTCCAGTTCACTTGCCTTATAAATTGTTAATCTATTCACTAGTTCTGGTCTCAGAGGACTTGCCATGTTAGTCCATAACTTCAAAAAACTTAAACAACAAGTGGTCCTGTGTGTGTGTGTGTGTAGTATCATGAGCTTTTGTGGGCACAACCCACTTCAAATGAGTAGAACAAGAGGCACAGGGGCACAGAAAACACAAAATTTAAAGCAGAAAAAGAGGGTAGAGGGGTAGGAGAAAAAGAAGTGGTCAATTAGTGTACATGCTAAATGAGGCTAATAGAGAGGGTTGTAAGTGTCCCATACTTAGCTTTTGATGTCATTTGAGTATTAAATATAATGGCCCATCCAGTTAATGTCTTTGTTGAGTCCCTGGATAAAGGTATCAGATTTGCATATGAACACCAGTTTTACAGTCTCTCTCTCTCTAGGTGGTTCTTGAAATTACTAGTAGTTCTGGTGTAAGCGGTAAGCTCCCATAATTCTAGGGAAAATTTTGACAGACTTCAGTATCAGTAATTTTAAAAAGCATCAAATGTGCATGAAGGATAAAAAACAAATTATTTAATAAATAGAATGTCTTTAGGAATGGGCACAAGTACAGTAAAACTCCGGCATCAATTGTTTGGCACTCCCGATACTCTGGCATCAAAATGTCAGGTGCTCTTGACGAGCTGATTAAAAAGCCTGCCACTCAGCACACATGCTGTGCCAGCTGTACCCGGACGGAGCAAAAGGCTTGCAGGGAGGGGAGAGTAGGATCGTGTTACAGTATGGAGAAGAGCATTTTGCTTCAGTGAGGGGGAAAGGAGAGGGGAGGAAGAGGAGGATCAGGTTATAGCATGGAGGACAAGCAAAGAGGAAATGGGAGGGGAGGAGAGAGGGAGGGAGATTGTGTCCCAGCCAGCTGTTAAGCCATGCAGCTGTACCGGGACCTCCCAATACTCTGGCATATCTGATAATCCGGCACCACCTAGGTCCCAAAGGTGCCAGATTATCAGAAGTCTACTGTACTTTATCTTAACAAGATCAATAACTTGTTGCTTCCTGGCACCATTCATTTCCAGGGCCTATATTTTATGTTTTGTATGGATATCTTTTTTCCTATGCATGTATTTGAATATGTCCGCATAGCCTGAAACGCTGTTATAATTTTACACATTTCTGTGAAGCTTAAATATCTGAATGAATACTCTGCCATACATTTTTCATAGAGTGTATTTCAGAAAACAGTCTCAAATGGTGAAATCCTACTTCATGAGTAGCTTTTTTGATTAATAAAAGTTTGTTTACCACTAGCATTTTCGGTACGAGTGCTATACACGTTGAACAGTGAGAATCTCTGGAAAATTCCTATAGAAAAAAATGTGAATCCAAATGGCTTCACAAAACAGTTAAACACTTTTCTCCTTTTTTTTCCCATTCGTCACTTGCTTTTTGTTTGAAAGTGTCCTGTGATTTATTTCAGGGAACGATGTAAACCTAAATACCTGAATAAGACTTCAGTACGTCCAGGCCTTAAGAACTGTGGTGATGTTAACTGTATTGGACGGATACACACATACCTGGAGTTAATAGGAGCAATTAACTTTGGCTGTGGTAAAAATCATTTTAATCTTCATCTATTCAAGTGATAACCACAATGTTAACAATATCTGTTATTGGTTAGAAAACATTTTGATAAGTTTTGACACCATATTTTATGTGGTGTAAAAATCAAGGTAGAGGGAAATTTGTATTTTCAAAAGGATCTTTTGTGTTAAATTCCTTCTTGAGTACTTTTTTCAGTCAATCCAGTCACAGCTATCTATGTGGATAATCTTCATTCCATCTCCCTTTTTCTCTTATATCTCAGTTGGTTTTCCTTATAAACTGTGCTTGTGTGGCCCACTCAGGAAAGCTTCTAATGCCCCTTAGCTGATTAGCAGAGCTCCCACAAGGTTTTTTGTTTCTACTGGTGCGGCACATTCGCACATGCCTCAGTGCACATAAAAGAAATTATTCTGCACTAGGGATGTGTATGACTAACCAGTTACCTGGTAAGCATCACTCTTGCTGGGTGATGCTAACTGGGTAGTGGTTTACTGGTGCCCAGCAGCTATCCCTGCTGGCTCTGTGAGCTGGCTGCTGTCCTGGGCGGGGCTGGGGGCTGCTCCAGTCACGCTGGGGTGGTCCCACACCTGGGATCTCGCTTAATCAGTTAACCAGTTAAACATTTAACTGATTAAATGGGATTTTACATCTCTATTCTGTACGTGGATGGAAAAAATCTGCACTTGAATGGACAAAATTAGAGCGAACATTGATCTCAACTCATCCTTATTTCATGTAAGCTCTTTGGGGCAGGTACTTTGCATAATGGCATTTCAACCTGTTTGACCTCCAACCCTTGTCATCATGTAAATCTTAATAGACTACTCATATGAGTTAGGGATGTCAATGTGCAGCTTATTAATCACCTGTGAAGCTGTGCTGTTGTGCAGTGTAGACGGAACACTGGTGGGGGAGCAGGAACAGGTGTGTTCCCCCAGCACCATCTCCATGGTGCCCTAACCTAAACCCACTCCCCTCCCCCCCCCCCCAGCAGCCTCTCTCTGCCGGGAGCTTGGACCCCTGTGGACAGGGGCTGCTGCCTCTGATATAGAGGCAGCAGCACAGGGTGGCAGGGAGCTGGGTTTTAAATTTTCTCCCCTGGCGGATCAGCTCCCGCTTGGCACCTCACGTTACTGCCTCTGATACAGAGAAAGCAGCGTGAGCTGGCAGGGGGCTCCCCCGGAGTGGGGCCAGAGCACACTGGCTGCCGGTCCCACCAATGGGGACGATTGAATAGTCATGTAACCGCTAAGATTTAATGTGGTTACACAATTATTCAATTGCCCGATATCTAACATCCCTAGTACAAGTAGGTATTAGCAGAGATAAAGGTTCCAGAATCTGCCTGTAAGGTTATAGACCTCAAAAAATATAAATTGTGCTTCTGTCTTGCTTTTAAATTTCCAAAATATTTGGAGTCTTCTAGTATGGATTTATTAATAGCAGTTTCTCATAAGATGGGAAAAGCATAACTTACTGAAAAGTAGCAGTTAACCTGTTTCTTCAGCTAATCATAGAACCATAGAGACGGAAGAGACCTCAGAAGGTCATCAAGTCCAGCCCCCTGCTCTAGGCAGGACCAATCCCAACTAAATCAACCCAGCCAGGTCTTTGTCAAGCCGACACTTAAACACCTCTAGGGATGGAGACTCCACTACTTCCCTAGATAACCCATTCCAGTGCTTCACCACTTTACTCGTGAAATAGTATTTTCTAATATCCAACCTGGACCTCTCCCACCCCAACTTGAGACCATTGCTCCTTGTTCTGCCATCTGTCACTACTGAGAACAGCCTTTCTCCATCCTCTTTGGAACCTCCCTTCAGGAAGGTGAAGGCTGCTATCAAATCCCCCCTTCACTCTTCGCTTCTGCAGACTAAATAGACCCAACTCCCTCAGCCTCTCCTCATAGGTCATGTGCTCCAGCCCCCTAATCATTTTGGTCGCCCTCCGCTGGACCCTCTCCAATGCGTCCACATCCTTTTTGTAGTGGGGGGCCCAGAACTGGACACAATACTCCAGATGTGGCCTCACCAGGGCCGAATAAAGGGGAATAATGATATCTCTGGAACTGCTGGCAGTGCTCCTCTTAATGCACCCTAATATGCCATTAGCCTTCTTGGCTACAAGGGCATACTGTTCACTCATATCCAGCTTCTCATCCACTGTAACCCCCAGGTCCTTTTCTGCAGAACTACTACTTAGCTGGTTGGTCTCCAGCCTGTAACAATGCTTGGGATTCTTCTGTCCCAAGTGCAGGACTCTGCACTTGTCCTTGTTGAACCTCATCAGATTTCTTGTGGCCCAATCCTCCAATTTGTCTAAGTCACTCTGGACCCTATCTCTGCCCTCAATCGTATCTACCTCTCCTGCTAGCTTAGTGTCATCTGCAAACTTGCTGAGGGTGCAATCCATCCCCTCATCCAGGTCATTAATAAAGATATTGAACAAAACTGGTCCTAGAACCAAACCTTGGGGCACTCCGGTAGAAACCGACCGCCATCCTGACATTGAGCCATTGATCACTACCCGCTGGGTCCGGCCTTCTAGCCAGCTTTCTGTCCAACTTATCGTCCATTTATCCAATCCACATTCCCTTAACTTGCTGGCAAGAATATTGTGGGAGACCGTATCAAAAGCCTTGCTAATGTCAAGGTATATCACATCCACTGACTTTCCCATGTCCACAGAGCCAATTACCTCATCATAGAAGCTAATCAGATTGGTCAGGCATGACTTTGTGAATCCATGCTGACTACTCCTGATCACTTTCCTCTCTTCGAAGTGCCTCAAAATGGATTCCTTAAGGATCTCTTCCATGATTTTTCCAGGAATGGAGGTAAGACTGACTGGCCTATAGTTCCCTGGATCGTCCTTCTTCCCTTTTTTTGAAGATGGGCACTACATTTGCCTTTTTCCAATCATCCGGGATCTCTCCTGATCTCCACGACTTTTCAAAGATAATGGCCAAAGGCTCCTCAATGACATTTGCCAACTCCCTCAGTATCCTCGGATGCATTAAGTCCAGACCCATGTATTTGTGTACGTTTAGCTTTTCTAAATAGTTCCTAACCTGTTCTTTACCCACCAAGGGCTGTCCATCTTCATCCCATCTTGCGTTGCTTAGCGCATTCGTCCGGGAGCCAACCTTGTCCGTGAATACAGAGCCAAAGAAAGCATTGAGTAATTTGGTATATACTTTGAGTGAACCACAGCTGTCTTGTAAGTGATCATACATAATTATCACAGCCTCTCCTCATGTCCTGCAGTGTCCCAAGGATGAGAAAAAAGATCCTAATGGAATGGGTCACTGTTCTCTTGATTGATTCGTATTGTTCCCATGGCTAATTTTTAGCACTGGAAGTCATTGTTGTGCTGTTCTCTACAGGTGGTGGTCCTATCTTCTGGCTGTGTCAGTCTTTGTTCTGTTTCCAACCATAGAAGGCAGGAGAATGCCCCACTGTACTGGCTACAGGACCTGCAGAGTCATAGAAAGAAATTTCACAGATAGGAAGGAAGTTTCCCTTTCTTACAGTTGCATGCTACTAAGTGAGGCCTAGGTTGACTCTACTACTGTCCGATCACAGAGTGATACCTCCTAATTGAGATTTGTATTAAATATGAAATTTTTATTTACCATTGTTAGTGAAGAATAATGTGTGTGTTCTGCCTTCCTATAGAACAGGCTGTGTATAACAGACCACAACCAGCTGATAAAACACGATCCAAAGAAGGCAAAGATACCATAGAAGCATATCAGCTGGCTCAACGTTTGCAGTCTATGGTAAGTAGAAAATGAAAAGCTGCATGTGTTGTGGATAGGGCCTCTTCAACTTTCGCTTTCCCACACATCTCTGTTAATTTCTTCTTAACCCATTCAACCTCGATCACTTTCCTGAGAGTACTTTGATTCAAGTCTGTGCTTTTACCACCAGTGTTACTCTTAGACATATCTGTCCCAATTACAATTCGATTGCACAGTTGGTTTCCACTCCAGCTTGCTCAGTTTTTTCTATTGGAACTCGAGAAAACAGCATAATTTGCAGTTATGAGAAAGCATTGGAGTATGCTGGCTACATGTAGTGAGGCTGTCTACGTTTTAATATGTAAATTTTACCAAGTTTCTGGAGTGACTTAGGGTGCAACATTTATAACCAAGCATATATAAGACTTTATAAATAATGTATTGCTTCATTAAATTAATGTCTCTCTACGTATTAAAAAAACCTTTTCCTGAGGGATGATAGAGTGGTGTCAGCACGTCACTCTGCGTCCCACAGGAAAAGTTTTTGTCCTGCTGCCCCTCCACCCTCAGCTGCACGGCTTCTCCCCTCCACTCCTCTCTGGAGGCTGGAGGGGGAAAGGGAGATACCGGAGAAATGGGTGGATCCTCCCCCCTGTCGAGGGTGAGCAGGCCCCAGGCTGGCCGGCCCTGGTAGCACCAAAGAGAAGTACTCCTTCAGGAAGCGGCTGTTCCAAGGCCGGGCTGGGTGGATCGGGATTGGGATGAGCCCACTTGCTCAGTGGCTTAATGAGCCAAATGCTCAAGACCCTCTCTGCCTTGCCACTCTACAGTACTGAGCCCGAGGCAGCTCAGGGCCTGCTGCCCCCCACTTGTCCCCACCAGAGGTGGCGCGCAGCATGGGCAGCTGCTTCCAGGTGCAGCCACCGCAGAGTCCCGAGCTGGAGCCGCCACCTGAGACGGGGGATTCGGGGCAGGAGCCAGTGCCCAGAGTGACCAGGCTCATCCCACTGCAGAGGGAGTGATGAGGGGTGGGTGTGGGGGGTGGGGGGGAAGTAATCCCCGAGCTTCACTGCATGGGGGAAAAGCGCTCCCCCACCAAGACTAGGGGAACAACAGTGCACTGTCTGGAGCCTTGCCCTACGCTCCCATTGGCCCATAAAATCCACAAACCCTGGAACCCCAGAAGAGTTAATCTGGCCTAAGGTATTGAACCTCAGTCCTCCCCCATGGGGCTGGAGCAATGGGGGAGTGAGGTGTTTTAGTTGGGGATCATATCTGTGAGGGTTGGGGAGTTTTTGGAGGGGCTTTTTTCCCTTTCTCACTTGTGTGGTCCTCAACTGATTTTTCTGTGGCTTAGTGGCCCCTGACCCAAAAAAGGTTCCCCACCCCTGCCATTAATAAAGACAGTGTTGAAACCTTTTTGTGTTGGATGTAATATTTTACTTTTATTTAAAATGAAGCCTGGCCAACAAGGTCCCAATCGGGGCCCAGTTCCCATTTGGCTAGAGCGTCCTGTCCCAGGCTGGCCCCGCAGTCTAGCTCCCATCTGGCTGCAGAAAGGACTCGTGGTGGCTCCCTCTCCTGCTGTGGCATGGGTAGGAGGAGAGGCCACAATCTGGCTGTGGTGGACAGAGGGGGGTTGGCGAGCGTAGCGAGCAGAGAGCACAGCCCCCTTGTAATATCAAATAATCATTTTTCTGTAAAGATATCAATGTATTTCAATCCATTGGTGCAAGAAAACTAGATCAGCTGCACAAAGGGAGTGACAAATCCACATACGAAATTATAAAGGGCTGCGCTCACCTCTTGTGAGTGCTCTCAGCTGAGTGTGTGCACTTGCACTCTCTCTTTGTTTTATGGAGTCTCTTACATGACTAAGTCCTCTGGCTGAGTCTCACACAGTCTGTGTGCAAAATAAAACAAACCCCTTCTGGGGTACAAGTCCAAAGGCCTCTTTCAGTGCCTTCTTTCATGTGTCAGTTTGTTCCCACTCTAGAATAAAACTGTGCCCTCAGGGCTTCCTTCTTGGAGACAGTGACTTTGTTCTGTCAGGGCCCTTCTGGTTCCAGTTCTTTGGCTGGGTTACTACAGTCCAATTTCCTCCTCCCCCCCAGGAGGCCTCAAGGTCCAGGCTACTTCTTCCAGTGGCTAAGGGATGATGGGGGGGCCTGGTCCCACCCTCTACTCCAGGTCCCAGCCCAGGGACCCTGTAGATAGCAGCTGTTTGCTGTGCCCATTCCACTGCTGCTCTAATCCCCTGGGCCATTTCCCCATGGCTCTGTGCCATCTTTGCCATTACCGCAGGGCTCTATCTTATTTATTGATTCAAATGTGTGCTTTACCACCATTGTTACTCTTAGGCATATCTGTCCCAGCTATTCTTCCAGCCGACCAGTCACCCGGTCTTCATCCTTGAGATGCCACAGCAGCTAACTGCTGCTCTGTTCTGCAGCTCTTTTTGTATGGCTTTTCTGGACCCTGATTGGCTTTTTCCCCTACACCACTGTAGCCTGTTCAGATAATCTCTCTCTTGAATTTTTTCTGAGACAGGGTGTTGCAGGACTACAAGGCAACAGGGCCTAATCCATCCTATCACAGAAATAAAAAATGTTATGCAGAAAGCATAAGCATACCAATATTATTTGCATCACACTTTGTGGTATATTTAGACTTGCCAGCGTTTGATTTAAATTGGTATTTGTAAATGTTGATTTCACCTGACACACTGAAATTGGTAAGAAAAAATCCATTTGTAACAGTTGGTGTAAATGCAGCCTCCCTTTCCTGCACCTTGCGCCTGTGGGGATTGGGTGGTAGCGGCCCTATGGCAGCACAGAGAGCATTCTGCAGTCTTGCTGTTATGGGAGTGAATGGGTGAGTTTTACCAACAAAGCTGCAGAGAGATCCTTGCAGGACTGTAGGGCTGATGATGCTGGATTTCTGCAGGTGCAAGATGTAGGAAAGGCTGAAGTCTTGCTTGGGGACAGAGCCATTTGGCAACAAGATGGTTTCCCTGCAGATTATTTGACAGAGCCATTTGGCAGCTCCTCTTCCACCTCCCCTCAGAGTCGTAACTGGGAATTTCTGCTCTGCCCTGCTTGCATCCTTCCTCACACCATGTTTCTGCATGAATCGAGTGAGACCAGCAATGTGGAAGCACAGGGAGGCCTCTGCATCTGTTATCGTGGCCTTACTCATTTACTCACCAGCCAGGAGTGCAGGGCCTGTCCCAGGCAGGAATTGTGCAACAGCAGTGTGACCTTCCCTGCAGCCATAGGCTTGTCATCATCCTTGGAGGCTTGGCTAATGGTCTTTGTTTTTCCACCCCTCCATGGCACCTCTTGTGTCTTGGGCCCCTTGGCCACACAGGGAGCCCTGTGGAGCTGTAGCGTGTCAGCACTGGCCTAACTCCAACTCTACTCCAACACACAATTTTCCACGACTGTAAAAATAAAAACTGTTTAAAATTTAAAAATAAAAATCATTATTAATTGTTGAAATTGAAAACAAAATCTACCAAGCGCATATACACTAAACCATGCTATCTGTACTAGTTGGTTTCGTGGATCTTCACTTAGGTATTTATTATACTGCTTAGAGAAACCTTTACTTGTTTATTTCTAGACACACTGCCAACTGTTGAGTGTAAACTAAAGTAAAGAGTTCTGTGTTGTTGGGCCTATTCTGGGAATTGTAATGCTTATGAGCCACTGACCATTTGGATGTCACTTTATGGCTGATTAAATTCAGGAAAGGTCAGTGTTTTGTTGTGCATGGATTGATGATGTTTGACTAGTGTTTTATCTTCCTGCTACAGCGTACAAGACGCAGGCGTGTGCGAGACCCCTGGGGAAACTGGTGTGATGCCAAGGATTTGGAAGGGCAGACGTTTGAGGTAACTTCTATTTTTACATTGTTCTGGGAGCTCTGATTCTTGCTAACCATTTATCAGATGGTGTGTCATCAAATACAGTAGAAAAAAGATTACATAATAAGCACTAAAATTACATTTGTTCTTTTGGAAACCATTATTTGACAATAATGTTGGAGCAACTGTTAGGCAGTTGTGATAATATTGTGGTGAATGAACGTTGAGTATGCAAGGCATTCATGTCCAGTACAGTCATACTATAAAGCAGTGGCTCCCAGCCATTTTTATGCCAAGGATCAACACACCCATTCACAAACTTTTGGTGGACTGGTAAAATTATTTGCATATTTACATATTCATTATACAAATAATGAATATACAAATGCAACGTTACAATGACCATATAGCTCCCACCCATCCTCTTGCTCCCCAGTGGCTAACACCCTTTGACCCCCAACCCTATGCCACATAGCCTTTAACCTCTGATCCCTATTGCCCATGCCAACACCCTCTTGCCCCGTGACTCCACCACACCTTCACCCAACACCTCTTTGTCCCCCCACCCCTCCCTACCCCTCTTCAGAGTGAGGCTGCCCCTCTAGGGAGCATGGCTGTTACTGGCCTGCGGAAAGGGGGAGTGGTTGTTGGCAGCGCACACGTGCTCTCCTCCTTCGCACCCCCACCCTCCCCAAGCACTTCTTGCACACCCGTGCGTGAGAGAGGTAGCACAGCGCTCCAGCCAGGCTGCCATTACCAGGGAGGGAAGCACCGCAAAAGCGTCCGAGGGGGCAGAGCATGGAGCCCTGGCTGGCGGCTAATACTGAGGGCGGCAGGAGGAAGGGAGGTGCCACCTTCTCTGCTTTCTCCTGCTGCTGCCTCAGTGGGGCCTCTGGCCAAAGCAGCTGCATGGGTAGAGCGTGGAGCCCCGGCTGGCGGCCATCACCAAGAAGGGAGGGAGAAGTCTCCTCCTCCTGCCACCACTTCAGCCCTATTGTTGCTGCGGGCAAAAGCGGACATGCGGGCAGGGAGAGTGGCCATTGGCAGCGCGCACACTCCCTCCTCCTTTGCACCCCCTCCTTTCCCAAGTGCAGAGAAGGGAGGGAGATGCCTCCTGCTCTGCTACCTCCTGCCATGCCTCAGTCACCACAGCTGCTGGAGCCGAGCCGCCGTGAACAGCCGTCTTGAGCTTTGGCATCGACTGCAGCCCAGCAGCCAGTGGGTTGTGGACCGGCAGTTGGGATCCGCTGCTATAAATCATACACTGTGTATGGCATGGTGAAACTGGGTCCGCCTGCTTGTGAGCGCCCCTTTGTTGCTGAGGGGTGTTGGGTAAGCTCTTTGCCTGGCCGTCTGGTACTTCCTTGCTCCCTGGGTCACTTCCTCTGGATGCTGCTCTGGTCAACTCAGGGTTCTATGGCTAGGATCTTACTAGCCCTGTCCGCAGTGCTATCAGTTCTTGTATTCATTTTTGGCCAGTCTTTGGCCACTGGACCTGGGCCTCACCCAGGTCTAAAGTTCAGCTTGAACTCGGAGCTGTCCGTAGTGCTGCTGTTCTTTCAGTCAGTATATAGAACTGTGTGGGGTCAAGCTCCTGTGAGGAACTGCCAAGCCCTAGCCCATCAGCTTCTTTTATACCTGTCTGCTGGGCCCTGATTGGCCACTGCAGAGACAGCCTCTCTGTCCTGCCTGGAAGACCTCTCTTCTGCTCCTCTCACTGGGAAGAGGTGTGGCAAGGCCTCTGGCCTCCTGTAGGGGGCATCAGGACTTAGTCCACCCCATCACACCTGACCATAAAGTTTGTTCTTTTAATTTGGAGATTTCATCAATTTTATTATTATTCAGTGAAAAGTAGCTCTTCATTTCAAATCATATAAATCTTTTGTGTATAACAAAAATAAAACTTTAATGAAACATTAAGTTTGAAATATCAGGCATTCATAAATCTGGAAAAGCAGAGTTAAGGCTGGGATCTGAACCTGTGCTCCTTTGTTGCTTATACCTTAAAGTTTGGAGACTATCACAAATTAACAGTAATAAGAGTATGAGTTTATTTTTTTTTAAGTTTCAGCTTGCTTATTTTAGA
Organism: Pelochelys cantorii; assembly: GCA_032595735.1. Taxonomy (NCBI): domain Eukaryota; kingdom Metazoa; phylum Chordata; order Testudines; family Trionychidae; genus Pelochelys; species Pelochelys cantorii. Next base: position 51,709,426 of record CM064334.1, read on the forward strand.
CATTTTTTCATAACAATAAAACCGATGTAATGCTTGCCTAGCTTTGTAGATCTATTATAGTGACTTCAAAAATCAACCAACCTGAATACTCTGTACTACAGTACACAATTTCCTTACATATTATACTGAGTTTTTATGTTGCACAAGAAAGAAATGTGTGACTTTACCCTGGATTTTTAATGGTAAGACAATGGGGTCTTTAAAATAGGTGCAGTGGGTGGTGGTTATGGAGAAAAATGGACTGTTTTTCTTATACCTGGGAAGAACTAATTTAGTGGACTAGACCTTGACCTAGGAGTCAGGAGATATGGGTTCAAATCCAGTCCTGATTCTTACACTATTTATTGTGACCTTATTGAGGCTAGCTGAGGTAATGATAAAATTTAGGCCTTCTAGGTTTCCAGTCCTATAATTATTCCTCTAAGGATAGAGTTTAGGTCATGTGAACAGTCCCATGCGCCTCCCCCTTCCTTTGTATCGTTCTGTCTAAAATTGTGTGATATCACCATTGTAAGACTTTTCCAGAGTTTTGAAGTCCTTGCAGCTTTAGATGATACTGAAGGACTTTGCAGTGTCATCAACATTCAGAGTCAGTTTAGACTAAACAGAAAATTGTCTACCGTGCGTGCATACTTCCAGTGTTCTGAATCTTACATAAGCAGAGAAATTTAACAGATAATCCTACTTTTCCTGTGTGGAGAAAAATATGTGTAATTAATATAAAATTTCTGAACTGTTTTGTTTATTGGATCTCATTGAAATCTAGAGAACGCTTGAAGTTTAAACAAAATGTGCTTTTTCTGCCATTGAGTTGTGTTTATACAAAATGTCACAAGGCAGCCATGCTTCATAATTGAGGCAAGCATGGCATCCAATATCTAGAATGTCTGAATGGCTTTGTCTGCTGGCTCTACCATTTCCTGCAAAGAATGATCTTTTGGTTAAGTCAATGTGGAAAATTTCAGCACCAAAGTAGGGATGTAATAGTGCAGTCGATTAACCGATAAGCAAAAGCTTATTGGTTAATGCTATAGACTACATGCATTTCTCCTCCACCTTTGCAGTAAATTTTTAGCAGGTTGTAAGGCAGTCTGGCTCAGTTCCAGCTTGTGTCGGGTCTGGGAGCTCAGACAGGCAGCCAGTCTGCAAGGGGAACTGGTTTTTAAACCAGTTGTTGGCCCCACCCTTGGGGACTCTAGAATAGTCGAGCAACCAATAATGGAAGTTGTACTTATGCACACATTTGATAGTTAAGGTTTATGTTGTTGCCATTACTTGAACTCTTGTTAGATCAGGCATTGGGGGGATGATAGGAAGAGTCTCTTCCATCTTCTTGCAAAAGCAGATCTATGTGCTAATGGCTTTGTCACTGTTTTCACATTACATGGTATATATATTCTGGCTGTTACAGTGCATAGTGAGTGATCTAGTGACAAAAGCTGCTAGTATGTCTGACTGCAAATTTGTGCCTAGAATCTAAGTATGTTAAAGGAGCCTGGCAATCACTAATGATGAAATCTGTTTTTTAGCATCTCTCTGCTGAGGAACTAGCAAGAAGACGGGAGGAGGAGAAACTTAAACCTGCAAAATCTTCTAAAGGATCAAGACAGACAAAAAGGTTTTCTTCTTGTGTGCTGTCTTCTCTACAATACTTCTTTTGGAAATAAGGATAGTAACTAGTTTGCATAGATTCAAACCAAAATGTTGTGAATTGTTACTGTCTTAAAACATTTAGACTGCAAAGCACATACTTTAAAAGTCTGACATCACAATTGTAAATTACAATACAAAACTTTACAGTTTAAATCGATGTCAATTGCAAGATTCTAGTAATTGGAGAGCAGTGGGGAGAATTAGCAACTTCGACAAAGGCATGGCTGTTGGGGGGAAAAATATGATTTATTCAAGACCTTTTTTTGGTTAATTGTCCTTTATCTTTTAGAAGAAAATTCTTTTATTTTGTAGTTCCTTTGATCCCTTTCAGCTGATCCCTTGCTGTTTCTTCACTGAAGAAAAACGAGTAAGTATATATTAATGGATAACTGAGAACATTCATTTTTTACTTACAGGATGTCCCTTGTACTCATTATTGTTTGTCATTCCAGGAACCATTTCAGGTGAAAGTGGCTGCAGAAGCACTTTTAATAATGGACTTGGTAAGGATTAAGTAGTGTTTTATAATGGATTAAATATATATTTTGGTATTTTCCCCATTTTCCTCAATTAGTTTTCTTCCCATTTAGAGCTAAAAGCAAGAGTATACAATGGGAGAAAACCCAAACTGCTGCATACCTATAGGATTGTGTCTAGATATTTTACTGTAATAATAACCATAGTTTATGCAAGCTGTCTACCAATGTGAATGGCTGTTAAAGATGAAGTCACTAGACAATTGTCACTGACTTAAATTGGAGCAGTATCAGATCTGTACTTAGTTCTGTTTCTCTCAGGATATCCATCTTCTGTGATAGCAGTGGCTCCAAAAGAAACTTCTCTTCATTGTGCATGTTGCCACTTTGGAATACATCAGCATCATTACTGTCTGTGCCTAGCAGTCCAGGAGGTGATTTAGTACTTGCGTAGTCTCTTTATAATAACAAAGCAGGCCAGGCCAAAATCTTCTCAGTTGTGAAACAGGATTCTTGATGTTAAATGGTGGCAGCTTCTCCAACTAACAGCACCTCTACATATTTAATACTAATATAGGTGGCAAAGATCATCTTTATTAATTTGCTTAAAATTGAAACACACAGTATTTGAGTCTTTATTTTCTCAGTTTTCCTTCTAAATCTTACTGAGAGAACTGGATTGCATCCTTTGAGGATAGTGTTTTATAATGTAAATCCAAGATTAGCAGCAGTTATGAAAATTGGTATTTTAAAGAAATATTTTAAGTAATGTGTTTATATTATATATCTTTAGCATGCTCATGTTTCCATGGCAGAAGTAATAGGCCTGTTAGGCGGAAGATACTCTGAAGCTGACAGAATTGTTGAAGTAAGTTTTTTTGTGGGGAGGCTGTTCAATGTTCATTCTGCATTTTGCTAAAATTATTAGTTAATGTCTTCTATTGAAAAACATCTGTGCAAGTGTTAGTGTCCTAAAAAATTATTGAATTAGTTGTTTGTTTGCCTTAAGACGACATTTGGAAAATTAATCATTATAATCTTGAAATTATAAAATCTAAGATTTCGTAAAAACATCTGGCTTGTCATTGTCTCTTTTACTCTTGCATAAGAGACTCTAGTATTTAACAGTGATTTATGATTGGTTTAAATGTTTTCACTTAGTTTTTCCGTTTTATCCATATTGAGATGTTCTTTATAGGTTTGTGCAGCCGAACCATGCAATAGTCTCAGTACAGGACTACAATGTGAGATGGATCCTGTGTCTCAAACTCAGGCCTCAGAAACGTTGGCAGTTAGAGGGTACAGTGTTATCGGGTGGTACCACTCTCATCCTGCTTTTGACCCCAATCCTTCTATACGAGATATTGACACACAGGCTAAATACCAGGTATTCTTTGTGTGTATGATAAACAAAATCTTTCATTTCTAATATTTATAATTTAATATGCTTAATGTAGTAATGATTCTGGTTTGCATAATTGAAAATCATTTTGGTTGTAAATTGACTTTCAGCTTTACAGAACCTTACAATGATTAATTCAGAGCTTTTTAAATTAAAATTGAGGAAAAAAGAACAATAAATATAATATTGAATATTTATACTGGAGTAGGGTAATCTGTTTTCCAAGTTTTTAAGGATTTACAAATGTCTCTGATTTCTAATTTTATAGTCTAAGAGATAGCTAGCTGGGAGATGAGTTTGTACTGAATTTAGAAAATGTATTAACATTTTTTTTTCTTCATTTAGAGTTATTTCTCCAGAGGAGGGGCAATGTTCATTGGAATGATCATAAGTCCTTATAACCGAAATAATCCTCTTCCATATTCCCAGATTACTTGTCTGGTTATTAGTGATGAGATTAGTTCTGATGGCTCTTACCGTAAGTATCTGAACTAATTACTTTTACTCCACTCCTCTGTCCTTCAGGGGTTTAGATGGAAAATTTATTTTCGCAACACTTGAACAAAGGTTTGAGGAATTCTCTCATCTCAGAAATTGGTCAGCTTTCACTGGCAAGTGGAGGGACTTAAACAGTTACTTTCTGCTTAATATAACTTTCACTTTAAAAAACCATTAGTATTTCATAAAGTGTAAAGAAATATTCCAAGTATACAGAGATCTAATGTTGTCTTCATGACTGCATACAGCTGTGCATTGTCTCTGTTGCTGCTCATGGCTTTCCCAAATCACAGCCAAATGAAGTTATCAAGACTGATCAGTTTCATTGTTGATACACAGAACTCAACAGGAGTGAAACCCTTAAGAATTATGTCAGTTCCACTCTGCTGCATCAGAAAACTGAGTGGACATAGGCATGGAAGGGGAGGCAGATCTTATCACAGAGGCCTAGAAATAGAGAGGTGACACAAAGGAGAGATTGATGGAGTAGAATAACAGGAGGCTCCTTTTCAGTAGTTGGGAATTTGGTGTGCAGAGAGGGTTCACACTTACTATACCTATGCTAATATGGAAAGATGTAACTGCAAACAGATTCTAGGACTGATATCGTGTCAGGAATCCCAGCACTCTTCCTCTTTTGAGCAGTACAAAAAGGGCTGCTTATAAGGATGTTGCCCATTGACCTTCCAGATTTGCTCTGTTCCACCCAGTCTCACATATCAATTCTGACTAGTAGGTTTATTCCTTTGGCTAGTGAGTATCTCTTAAATTTATCAGTTCTTAACTTGGATATTTTGATAACTAATAACATTTAGGGGCAAGATGTTGATGGAAACACCTGCTGACTCCTCTCAGAAGAATCTGAATGCCATTCCGTGCAGACTCCTTTGTTAAAACTTTCCGTTATTTTCGTCTCGTGTTATATGGTGTATTTTTGTTACTCCTTAAAATACTAGAGACAGTTTGTATAAAAATTACAAGAACTATAAGAATTCATTTGTTTCCTTTTTTTACTCCCTTACTGATCTGAGGCAAAGCCATAGAATAACAGTCCATTTAGTAGGATTATTTTTTCCTGTTTCATAGTTCATAAATGCTGTCCCCAACTCAGCCTTTGCCTTCAAACATTAGGGAATTGAATCTTGCAGTGTTGGGAATTATAGCTAATCTGATCTGATACATCCCTCATTATATTTTATAAAGTCTGTTAGTGAGGAGAGGCCAACACCTTGAATTGTGCTTACTTAATGCTGTGGGCAGAGCATAGATTATTTTTTTGCGGTACTCCTGGATTACCATACTGATGGAGTCACATAGAGTAACCCTGCCATCTTGACTTTTCCTGTGACTCGGAGCTAAAGTGCCCATGAATGATACCTGGCCTTAATAGTTATCTTTTTAGTTACATAGATTGTGGAGATGACTAGTTTACAGTGGCAAATAGATATAGTATAAGGAGCAAATACATTTTTCTTAAATATAATCTAGATGTTAGGAAATCAGACACTGTTATCTTATGTGGAATATTAACCATGTGGCTGCCTTCACAGTCAGTGCAGATAGAAACATAATCCATACACAGGTCTTAAAACAATTATACAATTGTTTGTGCTGATAAATTACAAAATTAGATACAATATTTTTAAGTGTCTTTGTGATGCTTCAGTGATTCCTTAAGGCTTTGCAAAGAGCTGGAACAACTACATTGTTCTGTTTTTCATATGTAGCCCAGGTGTTCTCTTGCCCTCCCCTCAAATTTAGGACAACTATCAGCAGGGCTCGACAAATTATGGAAAATCCTACTCGCCAGACAAAAAAGGGACTCGCCATCCCCCTCCCACCCCACCCCCCGCCGCCAAAAAGTGTTTTTTAATGGCATAAATTCCTAATAAGAATAAGAACAGTAATTACTAATAAGTTAGTAATAAATATCACCCAAGTTATTAATAAATATCTTATAAACCTCTACCTTTTCCTTCTGCTGCCATGTCTCCTCCCCTCACTCCATCAGCTCCCCTGGTGCCTGCTACCCCTCACCCTCCTCTGCTGTCCTGACTCCTGCCCTTCTCACTGCCCTCAGCCTTCCTGAGACCTGCCCCCCTCCACCAGCCCTTCTCTTCCCCCCTGTGCCCACTCCTCCAGTAGCGCCGCTCTGATCATGTGAGCTACCCCTCCTCATCCCCTCTTCTAATACCTCCCTCTACACACCTGCCCTGCCTCTCTCCTCTGGTGCTGGTCCCTCCCCTGCAGGTGTCTGCCCTTCTGCTTCACCCCCAGAATCCGCTGGCACCTGCACCCTCCCCCTTCCCTCACTGTCCCTGCCCCCTTTGCCCTCTTTTTCCCTGATACCCACCCCCTCACAACCCTCTGCCCCTGTTCCCCTCATGCCCCTGTGCCCTCACACATGCCTTCCTCCATCCCCGCCTTCCTCATGCCCACCCCTTCTTTCAAGCCTTCTCCCAGCACCTCCCTCTCCCCCTCTAGTCCCCAATGTCCTTACCCTCTCCTCTCCCAGCATCACCCTGTCCCCCCCTCCCACTGACACCTCCCCTCCTGCCCTTTTCCTCATTGTGTGCACTTGGCATTTGTCTCTCCTGCACCCCTGTCCCTTGGTGCCTTCCCCTTTCTTCTTCTTCTCCTGACCTCCTCCTCTCCCCTCCCCTCAGCACAAGCCCCTTCCCCATATTTTTCCCCTTCCCCTCCCCTCAGCACAAGCCCCTTCCCCATATTTTTCCCCTTCCCTTCCTTTCCCTTCCCTTCCCCAGAGCCCCTGCCTTCCACTTTGCGGCGTTGCCAGAGCCTTTTTGAATCTGGCAGTCGCCGGCCGTGATGTCAGGACGCCGCGTCTGCCGGCGTCCCGCCCTCTGGCTTACGCCCCGCCTCCTTGTGCCAGAGCTGCACGCAGGCAGCCCGGCGCTGAGAATCGCCGCACTTCCCCCTCCCCGGCAGCGCTCTGCTCCTCCACCGGCCAGCGGATTGGATGGGGCCGCGCCGCCCGTAGTGTGGGCTTCGGCCAGCCTGTCACAACGGCCCACCGGGCCAGTCTGCCCCTGCACTCGCCAACTGGTAAAATCTACTCACCGCGAGCGACTGTATTTGTCGAGCCTTGACTATCAGTCGGAATCAGCTGTAACACCTTGCTCATGAATAAAGAATACATATTATCCATGTTGTTTAATCCACGGGGAATACTAGAACATTAGCCCAAGAGATGAGAAATATGACCTTAAAAATAAATGAGTGGCGATAAATTATAAAACACTTAGTTTTACTGGTTTACTTTTTTTTTGCAGAACTATTTTATTTTGAAAGTTTAACCCCAAACAAAAATGTGTTACAATTTAATAAAAAAACCTTTGTTTTTCTGTCAAATTTAAATTTACAGCATAAACTAGCTGACACTTGCACTTTAATCTGTTTAATTTTGGTAAGTTATAGGTTTACAAATTATTGTTGCTGCAACAAGCGTAAATAAGTAGGAACGGTTGCAAGGAAGGAGGAAGAGTGCATCCAGTTTTGAAAAGGAGTGGCAGATATAAGGGAACTAGTGAGTAATCATGTTTTAATGACTTATAGGCCTGCCTTACAAGTTTGAAGTTCATCAGATGTTGGAAGAACCTAAGTGGGAATTAGTGTTTGAAAAAACAAGATGGATCATTGAAAAATACAGACTCTCTCATAGGTATGTATATTTGCTTGTAATATACTTGTTTTTAAGGTAAGCCAGTTTATAAATAGAGAACAGATTTGTTCATTTATCTAATCAAGACTTTTTACATTTCTTCTAATAGCAGTGTTCCCATGGATAAAATCTTTCACAGAGATTCTGACCTGACCTGTTTGCAAAAAGTAAATATTTAAATTTTTTAAATTTCACCTTTTTTGAGTAGTCTGAAACCTCTATAATTTCAGCCATGATGATCACAATTTTAGGCCATTTGCAATAAATATCTTTTATATTGTAGATCATAATTTTATTTACCATAAATATGAAAATAATATTAGACTATGTTTATGAACTTGCTGCTGACTTCATTTTTTGAACTGAGGACAGTGATTCAATATTTGAAGTTTTAACTTTTAGTTAAAAGGGGGGAAAGCAAATTGTTACCTCTTCTCTGCATATTTGACTGTTATTAATGTCAACAGGAGTTGTGGCCATATTGAGATAATTAGTCTCCTAAGTCGTCCTTTATTTTATTATTAAATTGGTGTTGCACCATATATGTTGTACATAAGTGAGAATTTCAGTTTTCCAATTCGTGTAGACATTTTTATGAAATTCTAAATGATTGATTCTCTACCATTAACTGTGTAAACAAGTAAAAGTTATATAAACAAAATAATTATATGCAAAAATAACACAAATTTGAAATTGTCTGAAAGTTCTTTTGAATTTAGCTATTGTGTGATTTATGGTAAAGAATCCTGTGCCTATATTGTCTATAGAATAATGTAAATTCTGTGTTGCAAAGTTTATTATTTCAAGCCTGTGTTTCATAGCCAGTTATTGAACACAAACTGATCACTGGCTGAAGTCAGAAATAAGTGTTCCCTGGGATCGCTGATCTGTTTCTTTATGATACTCCCAGTATGTACTTTATGGTGAATGGTTTCTGCAGACCTGCCAAATAAATCAAGATTTACCCTGGCAGCATGTATCAGCTAGAAAGACAAAACAGTTTCTTTAGTTTTTAACGATTGAAACTTTAAGTTGATCAATTATCTGTTTCTGAATTTAATAATATTTTTCTTTTAAACTAGCTTTTGGAGTGTATGAGGAAGACTCTGGGCAAGGTAACAAACTGCTTCGTTGCGGAAGAATTCTTGACTCAGATAGAAAACTTATTCCTTTCTAGCTACAAAAGTGAGAAGCAAAATAATACACCTGAAGAAAATAAGGACGTGCATCCAAATGAGGTGCCAACGTGATAGCTTTTTCAATGATGAATTTCAGTTGAATGGACTACTGTTCATAGTTCCTCTTTCAAAATTATTGTCTCAGTTGTCAATAGGGACATAATCCAGTATTTCAAATAGTATGATTGTTCTAAAAGACATTTAGAAAACCTCTAACAAATGTTTTCTGATTACATGCGACATTTTTAATACTTACTTTTGGAAAATTATTGGATAGTATCACAAACTGGTTATCATTTGGCCTGTAACCTATCATTGGGAAGGACAAGCTGAAATACAGAACACTGATTCTGTGCCTAAAGAAGAGGGTCTCTTTTCAGACTGGAATTTTGGCCTTCTTTCTGTCCCCATCAGAGGAGACATTTTGTTACATAGTGCTTTGTGTCCTCTAAATTTGTGTAACTCCACAGGTGAGCTTGATAACACTCTGTCACTGCAAAGATTAGAGTCTAGCTGATACTAATTTTTCTGATATCTACCCGAAACATTTACTCTGCTCAATTTAATCCATTCTGTTATTCCTTTCTGAGCCACTACAAACAAGATTTTTGTGGCATACTCTTTCTCATCTTCCATAATACATGGAAATAAGGCTAGCAAGTCAAAATTATTTGTCACTTCTTGTTGCTACCATTTCCAGTGGAAACAATAACTTCTGGTTATTGCAGGCTGCACTCTTTCCTGTCTTCCATATTAGAGTTAAAATGCTATATTGTTCTATCAGATCATCATGTGTTATATTTAGTTGCCATTGTTTTGATTATCATAGGATAATGCCATATGGCAAAATCTAATGGTATATTGATGCAGCCAGAAAAATGTTTGTCTCAACTGCATAGCAAAAAAGAAAATGAAGTGCACGTGTCATATTCACTTCCCTTCTCCTTACAATAGCAATTTAACAAGTAACTATACTGTTCGTATCAGCTTCTGATACAATTATGCATTCATACAGTTAGATATTCAGATAAATTAGTGTCGTGTAATCAGATGGATTTGTAATTGAACCTCAAGAGAAATACTATTATAAGAAATCACAAGTTCCAAATATTTTTATCAGCTGTATCTCAGTCTGTAATTTTTTGTAAATGAATATGCAGTGGTGACTTTCTTCCTGAATCATGAGCAAACTGTTGAAGAGTATACACTTACTACTGTTCATGGAGAGCATGTTGGCCAACATGTCTGAAGTGTTTAAAACGTGGAGTAACCTAGAATTAGGCTATCCCTGTGTTCATGGGATTTTGTCACGCCATAAAATGTACATTTTAATTTTATATCTGACCCTGTATAACAACAATACAATTTAAAATATTTCAGATTTACATCTTAACTTCATCTTACTCTGTGCACTAAGAGAAAAAGCTATGTTAATAATTAAAAGTGAGGATTGCAAAACTTTAATATTGTGAGATCACATCCTAAATAGATACCTTCTTGGAAACAATTAGGGTTAGGGTTGTGCTTTGTAAAATAGAGTTTAGTCCCTTTTCATTTCAAAGTGGAAGATGGGGAACCTAATTTTAGAAAGGAAAAAACATCATGGACATATGTAACTAGAGACTCTTTGTGGGCTGTATTCAAGATCTATTGTCTTAATAATATTAGAGAAACTTCTGCACTGTGTAAATCTGCAGATAAGAGGCTTTAGATTCTAGTGTGATATGTATAGTCCATCAGTTTAAAATAAGTGCAATCCTTACCCATATATATATAAGTGCACACATTGATCTAATCTGTGGACCTTTTATCTCCCCTAGTTTGCATGTAATTTGAAGTGCCATCTCTCTCCTAAATGAAAGTATTGCATGTCTCTCAGTATTTCTAGCTGCAGACTACATGTCTTGATCATAAAACAGATTTCCCATCTCCCTCAATTTAAATTTCAGAGTATTCCTTTATCAAGTATTGTGTTGCAGTTTTCAGTGGTTTTATCCGTTTCTCTATCGAAAAGTCACATTGTAAATATCTGTACTAAAATGTTTAAATAATTATTTGTAGAATCAAAATCATTTGTCAAAATACTTGAACCTCTAGTATAACTGCAGTATATAATAGATGTATTGTCTCTGTTCTGGGCATTATGTTTCTGGTCATTTAAAAAATACTGAATGAGGCAGTATTGCTAAAATAATGAAAACTAAAATCTGCTCGTTGCTTTGCCCCCTTTTTAATAATTAAAGTGAGTAAAATCATTAAAAATGTACACTTGATTTATTAACTAAGAAGGTTTGGGTACAAAATGTTTTAAATTGTGAAATCTGAGTTCTGACTTGCACATCAACTCTCTGATCCTGCAATCCCATTCTCATGAGTAGACTCTGCCTGTACAAAGATCTGTTCACTCAATTTACAAGTAGAATTAGCGTCCAGATATGCTCGAATAGTTGTAGAAAAAATGTTTTAACTGCTGTTTCTGCAAACTTAATCCTGGATCTAAAATCCTCGCTGTGTTCTTTCTCCTTTGTGCATCATAACCACTAATGTATTTTGTTTCACCAGCAGATATTGGTGCAGTAAAATATAATACTTCACCCATCTTCATTCTGTCATATTTTGGGACCACAGGCTACAGCAATAGTGTAAACGAGCAGTAAATGTGGCATTTGTGGTAATAGTTAACAGCTCTATTCTCAGTATGAAAGCCAGAAAGGAATTCAGCTTACTCTTCCTTAGTGTAGTATCAGCTATGCAGTGTTACTATAACTTAAAAAAAAGTAAAAACATACCTTTCTCACTACAGTAGCAAACATGACTTTTAAACATACATAGGGAATCATTTATTTTTACTAAGAAATCACAATTTTTACCCAGACGTATTTTGCTGAAAAAAGTCTTCTGAAGAGAGAAGAAAATAGTAAGCAGCATCTTAAAAGACCCAATTTAAATTGAAACACTCAAGTAAAACCAAGTTGACCCAATTTAAATTGAATCTGTCTGTATGGTGTGATCAGCAGAGCTCATTGCAATATTACAAAACACCTCTCTTTGGGAAATGAAAATGACATGCTCTCTTCATCCATCATATATGTTGTATTTCCCAGGAATGCTAAGGGATATTAGTTGCCTGTTCTTCTAAGTTTTGAAGTCCCAATTGTATGCAGTACTTATTCACAGGGAATTAATTATACCATGTGCTTCACTTGTACATCAACATCTTAAAAACCTCAAAATAAAGTTAATTTCCTAGGAAAACTGTCTAAGCTGCAGGAACTCATACACAGTGCTATCATTGCCTATGATAAGTTATATATGTTCACGTGTTTGCTCAAATGTGGCCAGTATTCTTGATAGCTATTTTTAGAAGGTTCTTTCCCTGAAAGATAGTGTATCCAGTAACTCTACAGCTATAGTATGTGTTTGTAAGTGTTTAGTTGGATTTTAAACACAAATTAGCACTAAAAAGAATGTGGTTCAAATAAGTTTAATAAACACCAGTAGATGGAGCTCTCGTACACTAATATTGAACTAAAAAGTCACAAATAATATACCTTAACGTAGCATCTCCCATCTGAGGATTAGAGTTTTGGAGGGTTAGTTAAATCTGATTGTTCCTTGTTTCCACCAATCCCTTTACAAAAATATCTTTAAAGTATTTTTGTATTACATTAAAAATCATGTATGAGACTGAGTGAGAGAGAAGGAAAATCAGAAATAAACATGGTTCTAACATTGCTTTGTTTCTTTACTGTATTCATTTTCCCCACTTTCTATTTATTTATTTTTGTCTTTTTAGAATATAAGGTAATTGGGGCATGGGCTGTCAGGGTTGGAACCCTGATTCTGATTGGGTTTTAATATAGGTGTTACTGCAATAAAAATAATTCCAATAGCAATGGAAGTGTTCTCATTTTATACATGAGACAGAGATATCACTATAGTATCTGAACACCACAGAGTCTCTTTAATGGATTTATCCTCACAACGTTCCTGTGAGGTAAGAAGGTGTTATTTTCTTCATTTAATAGATGGGAACTGAGGAACAGAGCGGCTGAGTGACTTGCTCATAGTCACATAAGAAGTCTGTGGTAAAGCAAGTGACTGAATTCCAGCCTCCTAAGTCTTATGCTAATGCCCAGGCCACCGGACCTTCCTTCTTAAAGCCTGTCACAGAGGCAAGAAATGAGCCCTATTCTCAAGACTCCTGGTCCTTCATTCGTTAAATGAAACTGATCTGATTTGAAATAAAAGTATGGTCCTGAGCATAGTGAGAAGTCATGAAGAAATCATTCTATTTAGCATGTATAAGACAAATTATTAACTAGTTATTAGTTTGTATAGGCTGTAGATTGGGATAGTTTTGCTTCTTTCAGTCATTTTGTTCTTTTGACTTAGTCTTCTTTGAAAAGTTACCTGGTAATCCTTTAGAGCAGGCATGATTGGGGGGGATAGATAATAGACACATTTTCCATGATAATCTTTTTTCACCAGGGAGTAATCCTGACAACTTTTTTTTATGCTTCAATACCACTGCTGAAATTAAAAAGACAGGAGCTTATTCCTCATGCATAAACTTTGCTATCTATTCCAATGAAGTCTGAAAGTAGCAATCAAATAATCTTTTGCCATTCAGATGGTTTTAATCATTAATTAGATATGAACTGAAATACAAATTCACACACCACTTCCTTCTCAAATGTGGCTCCAAATATATTTCCATTAACAGCAGGAACCAGGTTAATTTGCTCCTTGCTGACCTAACTGGGAACTGGATCAGGGAAAAAGATATTGAGCTACAGGAAAATCCTGTTGCGGAATGGAAAGAGACAAAGATAGAAGGAAAACTGCACTGGGAGAGGGGCAAAATGTGGCACAAGAAGGAATGTTGAGGCAATGATTCAGCAATATGTCTGAAAAAGGGAAAGGAAAACATATTGTGCAGTTGCTACTGATTGCCTGAAACAAAAACAAAAGCCAAGAAAGGAAATATGCTTGCCGGGTGTTTTCATATAGTTCCATGGATTCATCACTATGACAGTAGATTGTGAAACCTAAAATTCGGTTTGACACTGAACAAAGTATTTAGTGATCTAGATGAAAATATTTTGGTCATTTGTATTGGAAGCGTCTTGCTGTTTAATATAGGCCCTAGTGCTCTGTTTAAGATTTAGAAGTATGCAGGGGAAATGTTTCCATGGAAGCAGAAAACACTAGAACGAATGCTGTGCACATTTTCTACAAGAATCTGAGCTTGCAGCACTAAATGGTTTCCTTTAGTACCTGGGCTTATTCTAGCATGAGTCCAAAAGAGGAAACTTGGATGGTTTTATGACAGAGAGAAGGCTCATCAGATACTGATTTTGTTTTTCAGAGAAATCTTAACCAAACAATTTTTCTATCCCTATTTCTGTCCCCAGTTCCATGCAGCAAAATTTTGTGTAGTCTGATTATTTTGCTTCTGGATCAGAGATCCCAGGAACCTAATGGCAGGAGGGCCAGAAGCCTAGCCAGGGCTTGAGCCCCATACCAGTGTTGGAGCTGGGGAACCTTGGCTCCCCCCACAGCAGTATGGGGTTAGGGGCCAGAGAAGCCTGGCCTCCTATGGCAGCGTGGAGCCGGTGAAACTTGACCACCCAGGGGCCAGAGAGCCCTGGCTGCCATGGTGGCCAGGGGGGGCAGCAGGCTAGCAGCAACAGCGTGGATAACCTAGCTGGGGAGGGGGTAGAGAAGGCCAAAGGCAGAGGGCCAGCTGCCTGGCAGTTAGTGGCAAGGGGATTACCTCCCATGGTCCGGCAAATTCTCTCATTCAGGACTGGCACTGCTTTACTCTTCCAGTAGCAGGCATTTTTTCCAGTTATCTGTGGCTCTCTCTTGTATGTGACCTTGAGCAAACCATTTAACTTCCTTCTGTTTTAGTTTCCTTGCCTGGAAAATGGGGATAATACCTACTAATACAACCTAGTGTAAGAGTAAGTCCATTCATGTTTGTAAAGCACTTTGGATCGGTCTGTACACCAGCTGGCTGACTCAGCCTTGGGGTGTGGAGCTGTTTCATTGTTGTGTAGACTTCTGGGCTCAGGATGGAGCTCTGGCCCTAGGAGCCTGCAGGGTGGGAGGGCGCTGGAGCTTGAGTTCCAGCCAGAGCCATGCAGTCTATACAATGGTGAAATAGCCCCTCAGCCCAACTCCCTGTGCCTGAGTTGATGGGCAAGGGCTATCTGTGAGTTTGTTGTGTAGACCTACCCTTTGAGATCATTGGATGATATGTATGAGCAGCGTATTTAAAAAATGGCAGACCACTACATTTATATGACACTTTACAAACTCATGGGCAGCTTTTAGGCTCACACACATTATCATAGCTCCTTTGAAGTCAGCACGAAGCTATGACTGTTTACACTAGTTGAGGGTTTCTGAGCGAAAAACTTTTCCAGAATGAGAACAAAAATCCACAGTTTATAATGTAGAAAAAACAAGACAAAACATGGCTAAGAAAAGAGGGTGAGGAGAGAGGATCAGTGAGGCTAAGGAGGAGAAAAGGCATCTAGAAGAACTGGTTTGGGGTGTTATGGGTGGCAGCTTGACTGGGAGACTTCCAACGTGACCGTGTAAAAAGAGTCAAAGGCAAGAGGTTAGGGAGGAGTGTAGAAAGTAAGAAGAGTATGAGGAAATGAAAGCAATGCAGGCAAGGATACTGAATGGACTGTAATAAGAGACAGGAAGCTTGCTGATGTCTGGATTTAAAGAGGTGGGTGATAATTTGGGAGTGACTGAAGAGGATGATGACTACATCACCAGCATTGTGAATAGATTGAAGATGAAAGGCTGTGAAGGAGATTACAATAATCAAGAACATATATGACCAAAATGTGGGCAACAGCTTTAGTAAGGGGTGGGAGAAATGACTTTTTTCAGTAGCTACAACTACTCAAAATATTGGTGATAATAAAAAGGAAGAAGCAACATTGCTTAGGAAGGGACTGAATACCAGGAGAGAAGAAGGGGATCAGACCACACTCTATTATCAAAGAATATTGGAAATAATACTAAGCAATCTGGGTGGACTTGTCTTGTAGGTCTCAAAATTCTTTCCAAAGGAGGGTAAATACTATTTTCATCTTACAGAAGGGAAAATTCAGACACCGAATATTGCAGTGATTTGCTCAAGGTCACAAAAGGAGCCAGTACAGGAGTACCGTACTTTAGCGAATATAACCCACAGGTTATGCAAAGTTTTACATACCTGCCCCCCCCCCCCCCCCCCCGCGGGCTATACTCGTACGTGTGTAATACAGGGTATTTTTTTTACTGAAAGGAAGACAAGACTGACTCTTACTTGAGAAAAGCAGCATATTTTAATTTAATAATAGAGGCAGTTATATTAAAATTCATTAAAATACATTAAAATTCATTAGTTTACTGTGCAACTAGTAAAAGAATAAAAACAAAAAAAAGCCGTCTTCGCATTCTCATTCACTCTGATCTCTAGAATCAGCACCAGCATCCTCCTCCTCAGCGTCTGAGTTCTCAAAACCATCAAAACTCTCGTCATAATCACTGTCTTTAAAAACATCCATAAAATCCATAGCCAAGGCTAGGTCGGCTTCAGTGACGGTTGAGGTCTGTGATGCAGAATCAGAATCGCTGTCGTACTCGGAATCAGAGCTTGAGGAGTCAATGTCAGGAAGAATTTCACATTTGCCACTGCACACAATTTAAAATCGGCTGTTTAGGATTTGCGCTTAGGCATGTTTAAAAAGTTTAAAATACAGCTAGTCCCCGAGTTATGAACGCGTTACGGACCAAACGCTTGGCCGTAACTCGGAATGGTTGTAACTCGAAACCCATTGAGTTACATTGCGACCGCGCTGTTCATAAGCGCGGGTCGCGTTTGTAACTCGGAGCCCGCATTTACGACCGCTTTGGTCGTAAGTGCAGATGGTCGTAAGTCTAGGTGGCCGTAAGTTGGGGACCGGCTGTACAAGTTAAAACCACTGAAGGAATAAATGAATGGAAAAGCAGTGTGGTTCAAAGGGGTTATATACTAGCGATAAGGGTTGTAGCCTACTTAATGCTTGGCGTTATCAGCTGCAGCTCATTAACACTTGATTACAGGTGCTTTGCATTAACATTACCCACGGTTCATCTCCCGCGGGGGATACACATGCATGGGGTATTCAAGACTTTTTTTACTCAATCGGGAAACCGCGGGTTATACATAGGTGCAGGTAATACTTGTGCGTGGCTTATATGCGCTGATTTACGGTAAATCTACACTACATAGCAATTTCTCTTATTCTGTTCTACATAAAGATGGCGCAGAGCTACACATTTGAGCTTCGGGTCTGAGCTTCCTAAAGTTTGAGAGTATTTGAATCTTCTGGTTTGATTTAGGCCCATATTTGGTTGCAAATATGTATTGGCAACCACTGTGGCTTTGTAGTAATTCTTCCACTATTTACAGTGAAACTTGCCTTTAAATTAAAGAAAGAGCAGGTCCCGGGGGAGGGGGACAAACCCTGTAGAAGCAGGGTTTGAATCCGGTTTTTCCAGGACGCATGCCTATAAGTTCCAATGCCTGTGGCTGCACAGCATCTTGCACAATCTACTCAGCATATCAGGTCTGCAGGCAATGAGCAATTTGAACGTTTGACACACGTTGGCAGCAATGGGAACATGCGAAAACTGTGACTCGTATAGTGTAGCTTGTTAGGAAACTTGGAATGTTGCCCATAGAACAATCACTCAAATTTCTGGTGGTGGGGTATCTCCAGAAACTGCCACAACAATTTCAGCTACTCTATAAAGGTAACAGAACAAGTATGAAAGTTTTTTGCATGTTTTATTGGCTTGGGCTAAATAGCATATTAAAAGGAAGTAGGAGGTGCAGAAACCATCCATAATTGAAAGAAGGAAAGCCCCAAGTGTTTTATAAATAGAAATATAATCTTCAACTGGAGAAACTGTCAGCCCATCAGCTCTGGGCTTTTATTGGAGTAGAGTAAAAGGAACTTTTAATATGCAAAATCAAACTACAGTCCCCCAAGCAATAAGAAACCAGATGATATGGCAGCTACAGGACAGAGGACTGGGACATTTTGACAGCATTACTGATCTGGGCTCTCTTCGGAGGAGGATCAGATTGTATGGTCATGGAGGAGGCAGTGGAGTCCTGGGATCCAAGAGAAAAGGAATTATTAGCCAAAGCTCTCTCTCTGTGGTTCTGCCTGCCTACCCCTGTCCTTGGCAGCATAGCTCCTTTAGGAGCCATACTGTTTCTAACTCCACTGTCAATGCCTGAGGCTAGTACCTTCTCACCAAAGAGGGGGTTAGCATAGTAGCCAAATGTTTCTAATGAGCAGTATTATTTAAATGGTATTTACCATGCCAACGAGGATGAGGACAGTTCCATCCACCTTCTACCTGCTGTGGTATCCTCCCATCACAGATCCTAATGAGTGCCCCCTTTTTGCTACCTATTAGGACTGCTCCCTATTAGGACTGCTCAAGTCTCTGTGCTCTGAATATCCTGGGATGTGTTAAGTTCCTACAAACTCGATGGAATCCACCTGCTCCCCCAATCGGGGGCTCCCTAGCAACGGTCTTTCTAAGTTTTCCCATGCATGTAAGGCATTTTTATGTGCGCCAATCTGGAGGTGATGCGTGGTGGGCATGGGGCTGAGGGATTTGGAGTGTGAGAAGGGACTCGGCTGGGGCAGAGGGTGGGAGGACAGAGGGGTGAAGGCTTTGGCTGGGCATGTAGGCTGTGTGGTGGGACCAGGGAAAAGGGGTTCAGAGTACAGAAGAGGGCTCAGGGTTGGAGCAAAAGACTGGGGGGGGGGGTTCTGGAGTGGAGCTGGGGATGAGGGGTTTGGGATGCAAGCTGCCCCAGGGCTGTGGCAGAGACACAGGAATCACCCCAGCCCTGTGCCCTGGCCATGGCAGCTCTGGGGTTGGGGCCACTGAGGGAGAGGCACCTCGCCCAGGCCACACTCTCAGGATGTAGTCACTCTATCTGGCACCCCCTCTGAGTGTTGGATCTCACCGTCCCAGTTGCTTAGCCCTTCTGGGTCCAGACTCTGCCGTTCTCTCTCCTCTCAGATGTCCACCCAAAAAGTGCAAAGCTTCTGGTTTACAGTTTAACTCCCTCAGGGGTGCACAGCAAATACACTTTGTTCAATCCCTCAACTTTATGCTCGTTACTTAACAGATAAAGCACAGGAGAGTATCTTTCATACAAAATGATAACATCCTACATGCAACGCCTCACTAGCTCATCCTTCCTGTGGGTGTTCTTGAGGAACCGGATGTGTTTTGTCAGACAGGCAGCATCCTTTGACCCTTTGCTTACCTTGAAGTAGCAGCCTCCCTCATCTTAAACTAGTACAAAGTGGCTTTCTTTCTCTTCTCTTCCCTACAAGCACTGGTGCTCCCAGTCTGCGCTCTCTTGATCCTGTTCTTCTAGCTGCTATGTGTCTTCTCCAGCTGCAGCTTCTGCTCTAGCTGTTGAGCTGCCCACAACTCCTGCTGCTGTGGTGTACTCAGTTTGGATGGAACGTACTCAGTCTTGCTGCCTCTGTTGGGCTCTTCCTTGTGTCTCAGGATGGGGAACCTCAACCCAGAGTTGGGGCAGCAAATCCCTTGGGAAACAAAAACACTGCACCCACTCCCTAGAAACCAGGTGGGACTAGGAGAGCCTTATCTCAAGCTTACACCCAAGGTTTAGAGATAAGAACAGCCATGTGACAGCTCAGCCCTAGAAGCTTTAAAGAGAAATTATATAAGCTGGTTGGCCAATGCCACTATGTATTTTTGAAGGATGTATGCTGGTTTGCTTAGAAAATAGGTATTATAGGAAATTATAAAAGATAATGGCAACAATGCTATTTATGGGTTAGCCTGACCAAGAAATAAGCCAGTAGGCTCCCTGGAGCTGCTGGACAGCACCCTACTTATACCTGTTTCTTTAGGGGGAGATGTGACAGCTAAGGCAATTTCCTGCAATATCCTGGACAAACCACGCTGAACAAAGTGTATGCATCATTGTGGGCCAAGGATTGTATGTAATTCCATGGGAGAGGGAGATCACAGCCCTCCAAAAGCTAAGAGGAGTGGGGGTGGTTAGGCAAATTCATTCAGGTTGTACCCCATCCAGAGTGCTACCACCTCCTGGAGAGAGGCCTGAATATACTAGCTCACTTTGGATTCTCACAGGACCAACAAAGAAAGGGATTTGGAGGTAAATAGCTGAGTCTCAGGGCTTCTTTCTGTTTCAACAAATGGACAGGACATTCTGCCTAAGGGCAGAAGGGACCCAATTCTTCTTGAGAAGTGCTGGAAAGACTTGCCTGTTCTGTGTTCTTGTTATGAGCTGAAGGGGTTAGGAACTTGTAGCCACAAAACAAAACACCTTTAGTTTGGTTTGGTTTGGTTTGAAGGACCTGCTTGAGTCCTGGGAGTGAGGGGGTGATGTCTGGTAAGCTTAGTGTGCATGTACGTGCTTCTATTGTTTTTAATACATTTTCTCTATAATGCTTTTTTCTGAAGAATAAATATTCTTGTTTAGGAAGAGCTGGATGGTAACTTCATTGTGGATGGTAACTTATATTGTTTGCTGTGTCTGAGGAGAAAAGTCCAGTAGGCCTGCTTTGGCTTTCTGACTTTTCTGGGGAATCTACAGTATAGGCCGCAAGCTATATAGCCTGAAAATACCTCAGTCAGGAATGCAAGAGATGCCTGTCTCAGCCCAAGAGAGGCAATGCTGGGGATCCAGAAATCTGAGAGTGGGTGCCTTTGCTGGACCACAGGAGGGAAATACATGTGCCATTGCCTTGGACTGTGACACCCTTCATTCCACCTCTAGTTATGACACTCCCAGTCCTACCCCATCATTTCAGGGCTGAAAGGCTTCCACAAGCCCCTTGTGGGCTGCTGCCCTTTCTTTTGTATGTTACCTTGCTCCAGTTCCACTCCTGTGTTTGGAGGAGTCACATTTGATCTCGGTGTGTGCATTGCTTGCCTGTTGTTTCCTCATTCAGCAGAAGGGAAGGGAGGCAGTGTAAACTAGTGGGGTGTTGTGGCCACTCCCTGAAGGTATAATTGAAGAAGGAACAGCTTGCTGACTTCTCTGTGGGTTTTCTGTGTTGTCAGAGACCAGTTGTTTGTGAACAGAACCTGTCTGGCAGGTCTGATTTGGGTTGAGTAATAGGGAGCGGCTCACCAACACACAAAACCCAGGAGACTGACTGCGAGTGGGCTTAATTTTCAGAGAGCCCTTTGCCTTTTCTTCCCACAGACGTCTTCCTCTCTTTCTCCCTTGAACATGGAATCTAGATTTGGAGTTGTGCTGGTTTTAATCTTGGCAGCTGCATCATCATCTGCCCAGAAGGCCTGTACCTGTGCAACCAACAGACGGACCCAATGCAGTGAAGACACATCTGGGAACTGCCTCTGCAGGTCGGTGGGTTCAAATCAAAGAGTGAATTGTTCAGTGCTGACTTCAAAATGCCTCTTGATGAAGGCAGAAATGAGCCCCTCGAAAGCCAGGCGCTTCTCCAAACCTGAGCTGGGCTTTCTAGACAATGATGGAATTTACAATCCAGACTGTGAGGACAGTGGTATCTTCAAAGCCAGGCAGTGCAATCAGACTGACACTTGCTGGTGCGTGAACACTGCTGGTGTGAGAAGAACTGATAAGGGTGACAAAAACCTGAGGTGCAGTGAACTAGTCAGAACTAACTGGATCTTCATTGAACTGAAACACAAGGAGAGGTCGGAATCTTTCCAGGCTGCTGAAGTTGCCAATGGTCTGAGGCAAATAATTCAGAACAGATACAAGCTGCATCCAAAGTACATCACTGCCATTGAGTATGAATACCCATTCATCCATATTGACCTGAAACAAAATGCTTCCCAGAAATCCAGGGGAGATGTCGATATAGCTGATGTGGCTTATTACTTTGAAAAAGATGTTAAAGGTGACTCCATATTTGATCCTAGTAATGCATTCAACCTCTCTGTTAGTGGACAGCCTCTGGATGTGGAAGGAATTTTAATTTACTATGTGGATGAAAAGCCACCCGAATTTTCTATGAAACGTCTGACTGCTGGCGTTATTGCTGTGTTGGCAGTAGTGATATTGACTATTATTACGGGGATTACTGTACTGGTTATTACCAGAAGGAGGAGGACCGGAAAGTATGAGAAGGTCGAAATCAAGGAGATGGGTGAAATGAGACGAGGACAGAACTCATAGCTTCCTTAATCTGAAGGCAGAAAGTAAGACTTTGATAAGAAGGAAGCAGAATGAAAATGGCAAGATTATTCAATGTTTCTGTGGGGAGTTTGGGGTATTTTTTATTTCTAGTTTTAAAACAACAATTTTCTAAAATCCTAAATAATCTTATTATAAAGTGGTATTAGCTAGTGTAAATTAATTTGAGAGTTGGTTATCAAAAACACTTGGAAAGAAAAGTTGAGCACCCTAGCCCAAAGTTTTCCAATTGTATAGTTATATTTTAAGGGGACAAGAAAATTATTTGTACTCCCTAACATAGCTACTTAGCATAATTTATAATTCCTATATTTGTATTACTAAAAAGCCTGTAAAACTTGTTTCAACATTTTATGAGGCCTCTTTTTTTTCACACCCAGGTGCTGAAGCTTGAATGTGCACTGTCTGACTCACTTGTATAACTAAGGTTGGCTTTCTGGTTTCAGTGAAGTTTTTAAAGATACCACCTTTGATGAAGTTGCTGAAATGTTTTTGTTTTCACCAGCGTTGCATTTAATAAATTCCACCAAAATCAAAACAAACAAAAATTGTGATAATCTCTTCCAGCCTTTACAGCATCACCGCTTTCTGTGTGGACTCCTTTGTCTATGGAATATAAATATGCAGCTATTCTGAAATTCGACCTTGGGAGTTGATCCCACACATGCTTGCCAATGAGGGTCTGACCACTTGTAGTCATAATAGAGTCAATGGGCACTTTTGGTAAGAGCGGGAAGGCTAAATCTAACTTTGATTTCCTGGCCAAATACCACCTCAGGTCATTGGTTTCTGTCTACCTAAATATCCCTTGCAGATTCAGCAGGAAAATTCTTCACTGTTTAATAGCGTACAGCAAAACCACAATATTTTAGGGCAAGTTGTGAAAAGACCTTTCTCTCATTAGAGCTGCAGGAGAAACTGAGGTAGGCAGAATGTAATTACCCAACCCAGAATTTGGCTAAGACATCAAAATTGATAACAAATGGTCTGGTAGCACTTTATAGACTAACAAAACATGTAGATGGTATCATGAGCTTTCGTAAGCACAGCCCACTTCTTCAGATGACCGGAGTTTCAGATGAAACTTCAGGTCATCTGAAGAAGTGGGCTGTGCCCACGAAAGCTCATGATACCATCTACATGTTTTGTTAGTCTATAAAGTGCTACCAGACCATTTGTTGTCTTTGAAGTTTATCCTGTACAGACTAACTCAGCTACCCCTCCCCCCCGAAACATCAAAATTGGTCACTACACAATACCACTATTCAAAATCTTTTTGCTGTGTAGCATCATCACTAAAGGACAAATGGAAAGAAAAAAAGGGGAGGGAGAAGGAATAATGGTAATTGTTAAATGGTGCAATGCTGGCAGAATTAGTGCATTCTCTGGGCTGTTGATGGACATCTAAAATTATATCAGCCTAATTAGATTTCATTCAAAACATGACCTCCTCAGGCAGCATTCCAACAGGGTCAGCTATCTAATTCACATCATCTGGCCTCAATTTAACTGTTTTGCAAACCTATTAAGGATCCACTGTTGTGTGGCTCTTATGGATAATTGTTTACTAAACGCATATTGAAACCTCACAGAATTCTACTCCAGTGTTTAGGAAAAAATGACGTGTCTTCCCATGGCTATGGGACTGATACTGGAATGGGCACTGGGAGACTGGGTTCTATTTCCAGCTTTGCCAGTGAGCTACTGTGTGATCTAGGACACAATATGACACCTTTCTGTTCCTCGGTTTCCCCATCAGTAGTATGATGCAAATACTGACTCTTCCATACTTTAAAGCTGTTTTGAGATATATTGATAAAAATGGTTATATAGGAGCTAAATGCTGTCATTATTCACTTATCTATGGAAACCAATTGGGTTTCATTGCAGGAAAACCAACCAACTGCAGCAGTGCCAATAACAATACAGTGTGAAAGCGGATACATATTAATTATTTCACATTTTCCTGCCTTTGTAGCAAATTAGATTTTGCGTCATCCTGCCAAAGACATCAATGCACTAAGAATTTTGGGGTTGTCATAGCACTGTGCAACATGCTTGTGCCCTTTAACCAGCACTACAGTGTAAATGTTTAATTACATTAGGAGGAGCCTGAACCAAATCTCCAGATCAAAATTTCCACAAACCATAGTTCTTTAGGACTGACTTAGCTCCGTACCTGAACTTTGTGATTGGCCTGGCTCTGTATAATGAGCTAAACTAACTATCAGAAGCTGGACATCCTTCAAGTTTGGAGAAATAGGGACACAAACTAAAGTGGCCCAGGCTTGTTTCTAGGAGTTTTGTTTCTTATATACTGTGTACATAGAGCTGGAGAAAAGTGTCTTCTTGATACCCCTTGGAGTCCTTCTTTCTTCCACAGAAAATGTGCCAGGGGGCACAACGAGGAAGTCCATTTTCCAGAGTGGCAATGTTGCACGGTCTTCATGCTCATCTGAACTTTGATTTCTTTTCTGACACTTCCCCTCAGGGTGCCAGTCACTAGGAACTGGATTGCAGTCACCAAACCCATGTCAAGCATAGGCCAAAGCATAGCCACAAGATACAAACAGGTTGAACCTCTCAAATCCAGGACTCTCTGCTTTTGCAACATCTGTGGTATGGCAGGACTACAAATGTTGCTGGACCAAGGAGCTCCATAAGCCAGGAGTGGGAGCAAGCCGGGAGTCCCGTAGGGGCTGGGCAACCCCAGCTAGGCTGGGCAGTGGCTGGGGAGACCCGGTCCTGGCCAGGGAACCCCCAGTGGCTGAGCAGTCCCACCGGTGCTTGGGTGGTCCCAGCTGGGGAACCCTGGAGAACCCCTGGTGGCAGCGGGGTGGGCAGCCAGGCAGGGAGCCTCAGCTGGGCCACTGCCTGCCTTGGGAGCACCAGATCCCTGAGAGGATCCCAGGATCAGGGCCGGGAGCCTGCAGAGGTCCAGCAAATGCCTTGGTTTGGGCCCACTGAGGTTCTAAGTGGGAGCATTGACCTCCCCTGGACTAGCAAGGTCCAAAAGTTACTGGAATGGATTTGACCTAAAAGACCTATATTCTGTTACTAGTCACGTGAACCACATCTGTTCCTACTCTAACATTATATCTGGGCTGTTCGTATGATGCACATTAAACTCTCTCTCTTATGCACGCAGAGCCTTAACAATGAGAAACTGAGTGTGCAATAGCCGTAGCCACTTCTTCAGCCCCTGAACTGAAAAACAGGGGTTTCACGCCCCAAGCACCCCTTGTATGAGGATTTGTGGCCACTGGATGTGATTGTGGAATCAATGGCCACACCCCCAACTCTCCATAGCCACAGCATTGCTGGTTTATGTGGATTCCGTCTAGGGTTGCCAGGTGTCTGGTTTTCGCTTGGACAGTCAGTTATTGCTGGCCTCTGTCCGGTAAAAAAAACCCAGAAAATACCGGACATGTAAGATGTCCAGTATTTTCTATTCTTCTTGGACGGAAGGCCGACGGGGACATTTTTCCCCTGCCACGTTCGGTGGGGGGAGGAGGGGGAGCGGCAGGAGTGCGGGGATTCTTAAAAGTGCAGCGACCTTTTTTGTTCTCCTGTTTTTTTATTTTTTTATTGCTTAACCAAGTTTTTTTCCTGCCATGTTCGGGATTTTTGGTGAAAGCATCTGGCAACCCTAATTCCGTCTTTACCATGCAAGTGTTTCAGAGTCTCCTTGCACATTCACTTTGCGTTGCCCGCTCTAGTGGAGCTACAGAGGTTCTGTTGCATTATGGACCTTTGGTGGTGGAAAGCTGCTCGGTAAATTTCATGGTGGATAAATTTAGTGTCATTATTTACATCACAACTCCAGTTTACTGGAGTTTGGCTATTCTTTTTCTCAAGTCCGTACACATACTATATGCCTAGCAATGTCAGCCAGACTGGTAGGCTGGCTGGCTTTAAAGGGTGGGAATTCCAAGTAGGTCAATCCCTTTGAAAACAACTGATCTGGGCTGGCTATTGATTTTTTTTTTAAATTGGCCATCAGTTGTCAGAACTGAGTTTTTATGAAAAATCTGGCCCCCGTTGTGAGTGCTGAGCACTTAAATCTGGCTTTGGATTATTTCTCCCACGAGAATATAACAAGGGAAAATGCAACACTATAAAAAGACCTGGAGAAATGATTTGATTCAGATCAAATTGTTTAACTTACTGTGGGAATTTAGTACAGTTTATGAAATTGGGTTCCAGCACTTTATGCCAACCACCAGAATTTTACCAAAGTGAGCCAAGTAGAAATCTGAGACTTTTAAGGCTTGGTCCTGTTCTTTCAGATATTGTCTTTTTTTCCACGTGAATGGCTAGAATTTTTAAGCCCTAAGGATATTTGAGGTGGGAGTAGAAATTGGTGACAGTCAAGAATTTCTTTGATACAGTTTTGTTTATTTACAAAGCATGTACAAAGCCCTTTGTCTCTGAACGCAGAAGGAATCAAGTAGAAGGAAGGGGCTTCTTTTGCTCACAGCACTAAGAACATTGTATCTGGTCTGCATCACTGATCCAAAAACTCTTTTTGGATTTCCATTCCTTCCAGGGTTAGACACCATGTTTTCAGCTGCTCCATCTAGCTTTCTCTCTGTCCCCCAATTTTTGTCTGTTTTACTTCCCTCACACACACATCTGTTCAGATCAATACCTACTCCAATCCTCCACCCACTAGCTATTGCTAGTTTCTGGGAAGAGTCTATTAGAGCTTGTTTTTACAACTACCCTAAATGAAGGGTGTGTTCACACATAAATTTTAACTCAATACATGACAAGGTTTCACCCAGATCCTAATAATATCAAAATTCTCAGGACTAGATCTTGAAGCTTTGTAGCACTCAGAGCATGTGTGCTCCCTTAGAAGACCTGCATTTCTTCAAGGGATCAAATACTGAAATTCACCTGTGCCAGGGTTCTTTGGATTGTGCCCGTGACAATTCACATTACCTGAGTTTGGCTTATTACAAAGGTATTGGGGACAGCTTTCAAAATGAGGGAGAGGAATAAATAATCAAACCAATAATCAGATATTAGGAGCCAAATTCTGCCCTCAATTCTATCCATGCAGCTATACCTGGTTTGTTTCAATAGGGTTGCATGGGTGTATTAGGAACAGAATTTCTAGAAAATGAAAGAAAGGCTGCTTCACTATTGTTTGGGGCTGAGAATTAGGAGTTTTGGATTCTTCTCTGGCCCCTGTAACTGGCTTGCTGAATAACGTTTGGTTAGTCAGTTTTTAAACTTGGTGTTCCTCTGCTTCCTTGTATGTAGCATGGTGATACTACTAAACCATCTTTCCTTTGTGATCTGATTTCTCCTGATTAATTGTTAGTATTAATACTGAAAACAATAGGAACTATAATTAGCTATGTCAATGGCTTGAATTGGGAGATGCACTCAGCTCATCAAGATATATCTCAAGTTGTATCTCATAAAAGTTCATAGATACAATATTCTGAGCATCTGTCATTGTATTTTGGGAGACTTCTTTTTTAGAGGATAGTGTAGAGAGAAGACATTTGTACAGTATTGTCCATGCTATTATAAATCAGCAAAGAACCTCCGACTTAAACAGATGGGTTGTGGCTGTGGTCAGTTATTTCTTCTTGTGTCACCATGAAGCTTTGTGCGTAGCTATGCTTTGAGTAGCCACCAAACTGCTGCAGCCACTGGGTTTATGAGCTGGTTTGTTGACTCTTCCAGCCAAGCAGGCAGAGTAGCTAATCAGACAGCATACTATGGGCCAGCAGGGCTTGTTAGTTTGTGTGGAAACTGACTCTGCTATAGCCCCTGCTTCCAGACAAGATCTAAAGGTAACTTGTACTTAAGAGGGGAAGAGGCAGAGGTTTGGGAAGCTCTTTAGTACCTGTGGAATTTCTATCCACAATCTTGGACTGGCCCCCTGAGAAAGCTCTGTCATGGCCCTTGAGCCTACATTGTATTCAGGCAGGCGGCTCCAACATTCCCCAGGCTGCTGTGGCAACATGGGCCCAAAAAGCTGCCATCCTTTTGGAACAGATGGCGCAGGAGAATCCTGGCTTTGGTTCCTTTTCCCTCACCTTGTTCCTTGGGCATGTCTGCACTGCCCCACAACTCAGACTATGGCACTCCAAAGGGCTGCCCTGTAATTCTCCTGTGTGGTCACTGTGGGAGTGATTGTGAATTTTAAGGTTCCCAGTTGGTGCTACTGTAGTCTTCTTCACTAGTGCTAACTAAGGACATTTAAGTTTGAGCTTGCAGCGCCTATTGGAGAGTTATAGTGCAGGACTTTGATGTCAGCGGCTATAGTGGTCTCTGGAGTCTAAACTGTGAGGCAATGAACTGGCCCTGAGGAGATCTCCTCTGAGCTATTTAAACTGGGTTTATGGCCAGATTAAGCCTACAATATCATACAAAGTAGCCACAGCACCCTGGAGGATTTCCCCCTTTCTTCCATGACATGTGAGAGAGCGCTAATATACCTTGATGTATTTTATAATAATAATAATGAGGTATGTGCCCTCTACAAAGCATTTAATGCTCAGGGATTTATACTGATAAAAACAAAATTATGTAGGTCACTTGGTATTTAATCCACTTTTTCACAGGATAAGTAAAGAACTAACAAATTGGCCCTTAGTCCCTTCTTCCTTAATTGGGCTGGTTAATGCTATTAAACTGATAATCCTTCTCATGCAGGTATAATTACCCTTTTCAAAGTGTTCCCATTGATCTGCCTCAGGGTTTTTACAAATCGTTAAGTATTGCAAGTGCCTCTTTTTTATGCAAAAATTAATCTTGAGCCATTACAAATGCCTATCAGAGCAGGAAAACTCAACTTCCCCAATTTTTGCAATTATTATTTGCCAGCCCAAGCGAAATTCCTCATACCAAGGTTTGTCTAGATTCAATTTTGCACGTGCTGAATAGCATAACAAGATCCACATTCTTATTTTCATGACTGTCCTCTCTCTCTGAGGGAGCCACTCATGCAGTCTCACTCCAGCACACTTCAGAACCACAGAAACAATTGTGGAGAGATGTATCAACTATTATCTAAATGAAAGGCTGAATGAGAATGAATTTATAATCTCCCACATAGATTTTATATAGGGACTCTGCAGAACTGGTGACATTTGCACCCGTTATTTCTCAGACACATTTGATTTGAAATAAATGTCTGTCCCCACAAGACTTGAAATGAGAAATTTTAGCATTTTTGCTGATCTAGTTACACCCAAAAGAGCAATGTAGAACAACTGGAAGGTAATTGGATCAGTTCTGATAGAAAACTTATTTGAATGAAGATTCAAGTACACCAGGGATATGAAATTCTCCATCTCTTTCCTTTCAGTACTTGCAAATATATTATGCATTTTATGCACCGTAGTGTTAAGCTGGTTACTACTTCCACTGAGAAATTCTTAATAACTAAATCCGTTCTTTTTAAAATGAGTTATATGCAACAAGCAAGAATCAAAAACATTTAGGGCCAGATCCTTAGCTGGTATAAACTGGCACAACACCATTTTGATGTCAGTAGAGAGACACTTCTTTATGCCAGCAGAGGATTTGACTCTTAAGATACAGCGATCATCAGATCTGGATATTCAAGCTGTCTGATGATTTGTGGTAAGTTGCCTATAAGAAACATTTGATGCTGGACTTCATCTTTCTTTACCTCACACTTCATATACACCCCCTCAAAGGCTGGTATCTTCCAAAAAGTGTGTTTTAGCTTCATGTCAGTGATGGAAAAATCAATAAAAGAGCACTGCTGTTCATATGTTTTGGATTCAAATGCTGGCAGCGTATCTCCCTTAATTCTGAGGATCCCATATGTATTTACATTATCTTGGGCAAATGTAAAGATAGGTAATTCAAATGGCATTGTGTTTGGTTTAGAGCTGGATCTAGCTAGGTGCTGAGGATCTCTGCAAGGCAAGTGAAGGGTACTCAACCTCCATGGAGGGTACTGGTAATTTATAGATTAGACCTTGACTAAAATGCAATGTTAAACTGAAATCTGAGATGCCACTTATTTAATAGGATATACTTTCCATATCGGGAGAGGTATACTAAGGATTCAATAGTCATCTCTGATTTTAGCTGGGACTCCTTACTCCTTCATTAAAGTCATGAAAATAGCCCATAAGTCATAGGTCTTTCAAAGTATTTCCCTACAGATATGTTGGAAACAAAAGTACTATATTAAATTGTAGTATACCTTTTGCAAGGAATACATTTTTGCACTCAGTTATGAGTGGATCTCTGTGACAAACTTCATCTTTACATTAACTCCACTGATTTTTTTTTCTTTCTAGTACAGAAGATACAGATATAGAATATAGAATAATAAATAACTCAGGCCATGGCTACACTATGCAATTATTTTGAAATAAATAATAACTCCTGAAATAATTATTTCAAAATAGTACATCCTCACTACAAGTCTCCACTGAAGTAACACAGATTTCTATAGAAGTAGCATGTCCAATGCTGAATGGAGGCTGAATCGCATTTAAAGCCCCCTGGAAGCCCTCCGGGGAAGGCATCAGGACAGCAGTCACTTCCTGCAGCTTCAGGAAGCAGCTATCTGAGACTTGTGCTTAAAGGGCTTCCTCTCTCCAGCCACGTCTCCCACTCCTCTTCTCCATTGCCTACCTCCTCGACGGACCCCAAACTCACACCATGTGCTCTGGTTGCCCGTGCAAACACTGCAGCACTGACACCATGGAGCCAGAGCTGCTGCAAAGCTGTGCCAGGCTGTTTGATCTCCTGCTGTGCCTCCTGGCACACACTATGCAGACAGCCCACGTGGTGCTGCGGAAAGACGATGACCAGCCCAGACTCGGGGCTCTCCTCACCCAGGCCTGGGTGCTCCTGATGCACCATGTTCCCTTCACTCCTCCCCTGCACACTGTGCACAACTGCTTCTGGCGTTGGGAGACCAGTTCCAACTGGTGGGACCACATTGTCATGGAGCAGTGAGATGACCAGCAGTGGCTCCAGAACCTCCACATGCGGAAGGCCTCCTTCCTGGAGCTCTGCGAGTGGCTCATCTCTGCCCTCTGGCAATAGGACACCCGGACGTGATCTGTCATCCCCCTCCAGAAGCACGTCACCATCGCACTTCAGAAACTTGCCACGCCAGACAGCTACTACTCCGTCAGGAACTGGTTCAGCATGGGGAGGTCAGCTGTCAGGGCCGTGCTCATGCAGGTTTAACTCTCTTACTAGGAAGGTGGTGAAGCACTGGAATGGGTTCCCTGAGGGGAGGGGGGGTCAAATCTCCATTCCCTAGGCCTAGAGGTTTTTCAGTCCCGGCTTCACAAAGCCCTGCCAGGGATGGTTTAGTTGGGGGTTGGTCCTGCTTTGGGAAGGGGTTTGAACTTGGTGACCTCCCGAGGATTCTTGCAACCCTTTGGATTCTATGTTTCTATGGTGGTGAAGGCCATCAATGCCACCCAGCAGCACAGGATCATCACCCTGGGCAACATCAACTCCATCATTGCTGGCTTTGCTGCCATGGGCTTCCCCAACTGCAGGGGGGGAGGAGGAGTTTGTCATTGATGTTACCCACATCCCTATCCTGGCTCCCGACCACCAGGGCTCCAAATATATAAAAAAGAAGGGGTACTTTTCCATCATCCTGCAGGCCCTCGTGAACCACTGAGGCCAGTTTACAGACGTTTCCGTTGAGTGGTCAGGGAAGGTGCATGACACCTGTACGTTCAGGAACTCCAGCTTCTTCCAGAAGATTCACACCCACACTTTTTCCCCCGACCGCACCATCAGGATCAGGGAGGCAGACATGCCCATGTGCATCATGGGCGACCTACCCCTTGCTCCTCTGGCTGATGAAGCCCTTCGTGGGAAACCTAGACCCCATGAAGGACACCTTCAACAACAGGCTTAGCAAGTGCCACATAGGTGTGTAGGGTGCCTTCAGTCACCTCAAGGGGAGGTTCAAGAGTTTCCTCACCTTCCTGGACCTTGGTGACAAGAACATGCCCCAGGTGGTGGTGGCCTGCTGTGTGCGCCACAACATTTGTAAAAATAAGGGGAGACTTTCCTGCCAGGGTGGTGGGCAGAGGCTGATTAGCTGGCCCGAGTTTATGAGCAGCCAGGCATTGCTCTCCCCCCAGGTGTCTCCACAAGGGGCCTCTGCATTGCCCCTGTGTGGCTTTCCTCCTCCACCCCTCCCTTCCCTTCCCTTCCCTTCCCCACCTTTCCCACCATCCCCCCTCCCCTGCAGATCAAATAAAAAAGACTTTTTGTTTTGAAAACAACTCTGTTATTTTTATTTGGGTAATATATAAAATGGGAAGGGAGTGGAGAAAGAACCTGGGAGGGGGGAAGAGGGGCACAGGGATGGGGCTGGGACTGGCACCTGCCTTGGGTATCTCGGGATGGCTCAGCTGTCCAAGCGTTCCCACCACCATGTGTTCACAGGCCTTGGCAGCCCCTGGGTGGGCTAAGAGGAGAAGCCAGGGGGGCAGGGGCGGGTGCAGGTGTTGGGAGTTGGGCAGGGATTTGGGGGACAGCGGGTACTGAGACTTGGGGGGAGCAGGTGTGTGTGTGGGGGGGGGGGGTTGGTGGATTGCTCAATAGCCATGACCAGATGCTCCGTGGTGGTGATAATGGAGGAGCACATGGTCTCGTGCTGCAGGACAGCTGCTCCAGATCATCTTCCTCAGGTCCTGGTCAGCCCAGCACTCCTTGCGGTTGGCGATCTACTCCTGGCACTCCTCCTCAAAGTTGCAGTTCAGGGACTGGAGGTACTTGAGGTGTTCCCGCTCGAGGTCATCGTGGGGTCGGGAGGATGTGGCACAGGAGGTGTTGAACACACCACACTCGCAACTGGCTCAGCTGTGAAGAAAAGTGATAAGGGCAGTCATCTCAAGTGACACTGCATGAAGCCTACCCCTAATCTCTGAGCCAACACCGAAGGTCTCAGGTCAGATGATGGTAATGTACTTCGAGCAAGGCCATCTGTTGCCTACACAGTGGACACTTTCCTGCAGGGGCACAGACATCCCAGGGGAGCCTCGCTACCCCCATGTTCTGGGGACAAGCAGACATGGGAAGGTGCTGGCCAGGCCAGGAGCCTGTGGGTGGGAGGAGGGATGGGCCGTCTTGGCTTCCTATATGGTCCGCACACAGGGCTGGCCTTACCATGAGGCGAACTGAGGCGGCCGCCTCAGGTGCCAGACTGTGCGGGAGTGCCACTAGGACCCAGAGTGTAGAAAATTGTGTCTGCTGCTGGTGCGTATGTATTCTCTCTGCTCTAGATGCACAGAGATGGTGGAGTGCCATGAGAAGAGTAGAACAGGAAGACGGCAGAATTGAGACCTTTCAAAGTTTTGGCCCAAGTGAGGGGGCATGGGGACGTCATTTGAGCTCCCCGCCTCAGGTGCCAAAATGTTGTGGGCCAGCCCTGCCCACACACACGGAGTCCGGCACTGGCCACCTCCCGCAGAGAGAGAACTTCTATCCCTGCCCTCTGAAGGGAGCAGGATGTTGGGGGAGGTGTGTGAGAGCAGCAGAGGCCGCTTTCCAGTACTAGGGTCCCCTTGTCTTCCTCCCCTGGCAGGTTCCCATGCAGGGGAATTGGTGTCCTCCACCTCACCATGCTTGACTGGGAGTGGATGCTGCCTGAGAGTGCAGGAATGAGCCTGTGCCATGTGTGGCACTGCTGTGTGTTCCTCAGCCTCCTTAGCAGTGGCTTGTTGTGAGAAGGTGTCCCACCACAGAGTCTGGGGCAAGGCAGGCCTGTGCAGGACCATAGTGCGAAGGAGCAAGGGGTTCCTGTGTGAAAGCGTCATGGGGCTGAGTGCCCTGGACTGGCGCTCCATGTGCACTCACATACACAGGCTGTTGTGTGATCCCCAGGGCAAGAAGGCAGAGTGAGGAGCTCGCAGCCCTCGCAGCCTGCCACCTGCCCCTGCTTGTGTGTAGGGAAAGTGATGGAACTCACCCAAACTGCCTTCCCCAGCTTCGTCCAAGCCCTGGGAGACCTCCTGGGAGGGGTGGACCGGCTCCAGGCTGAAGATCAGCTCCTGGCTGGTGGGCATAGTGTTCAGGCTAGCCTGCTCCTCCTCATTGTCACCATCGTCCTCCTCCACAGCCCTGTCCTCCTGGAGGCTGACCACGGGTGTGCCTGGGCCGGAATTGACAATGAGGGGGTGTGAGACCAGCCCCCCCTCCCAGGATGGCATCCAGCTACTCAAAGTAGTGGCAGGTGTGTGGGACCTCCCCAGAGCGGAAACTCTGTTCCCTGGCCTCGGTGTATCCCTGCCCACAGTTCATTTATTTTCATTCGCACCTGGTCCAGGATGCAGCTGTGCCCCTTCAGGGCCAGGCTGGCAGCCATTCAGCCATACACATCTGCATTTTGGCATCTGGTGCAGAGAACCTTGAGGTTTGACTCCTTACCCCAGACCTCTATGAGAGCCAAGATGTCTGCACTAGCCCAGGCTAGTGTCCTTTTCAGAGGTAAATGCTGGCATGCTTGCAGCCATGCGAGGGGGTGCGCAGGGAGCACTGGGGTCTGCCATTGATACAGTGCAGGGTGCTGCTGTGTGTCATGGTCTGGGAGCAACCCCATGCCAGCCCCATGACAAGCCATTTCCCTTCTGCCTGCAGCTTTAAAGACTGCAGGAGAAGGGAGCAATAGAGTTGTTAAGAGTGTGGCCAGAAGTGCAGTTGCGAGTGTTCTCTGTAGACCAATTATTTTGAAATAACAGCAGCTAAGCGTCCACCTGAACGCTATTTCGAAATAGGCGTTATTCCTCATCAGAAGCAGGGATTATGATTTTGAAATAACAAGCCCATTACTTCGAAATAATTTCGGAATAGCAGGCTTGCTGTGTGGACACACACCTTGTTATTTCAAAATAATGGGAGTTATTTCAAAATAACTCCCCGGTGTAGACATGCCCAAACTGACTAAATACCTAGCAACCCCCCGGGAATGACGCCATCTCTTCATTAGAAGAAAACAGCCAGGATGGCAACTGATGTACAGTAAATTGCACAAGTGTTTCCGGAGACGATATGTTGGTTGGAGAGACTGGGAAATCCACACATACAAAAAGTGCAATTGGAGTTTTAATGGCACGGGAGCATGGGATACAGACCAGGCTCCATTTTAACTTAGGCTGGAACCCATCCACTTTTCAGCAGTGAAGCTGCAGGCAAAATCACTTCAACATTTATAATCCCTCCTCTGCCCTTCCCACACATTATCCCTAAAGAAAAGGCAAGTTCTTCTGCAGTTGACACAACTGACTGGGAAAGAATTTTAGAGGGTCTCTGCCCAAAGAGCTATGAGCTATGCTCCCAGCCACACAGGAGTGAATGCAGAAACAATGGCGACACAATAACCCAGGGATGGCGTTGCTATAGGGATGCTCACAAGTAGGCTAGGCTAACCTATGTGCACAGACCTGAGTGGTGTGAACCACCTGGGTTAATTGCAGAGTGCTGACATATCCTAAGTGGTATGAAACTCACCTTCATGGAGGTTTTCACTGAACATGCTAGGATTTGAACCCTGATGTCAGAGAATGGGGAGTGGTTCCCACTGATACTTGGGTCACTAAAACATCCCTTTTGACTAACATTAGTTAATTATTTTTGTGATGTCCCATGAGAAGTGAAAAGCGCCGTATAAATGCTGAGTATCTTACTGTTTATGAAATAAACAAAACAAAAAAAATCTACAGGTAAGTCATTTATTTGAACCTGATCATTGCACAATATAAATGACACACATTGACTTGTGAAGTTGAAAAATATTTGATATAAATTTTAGAGAATCCCTCCTGCTGGAAATGCAGAAAATTATCTGTTTTTAAAATCTGTTTGCAAATAGGGTTTTTTTGTTTTTTTTTACTATTTTTATTTGATTTGATATTTTTGCAGATGGGATAGAAAATTAAATAATGTTCACACAGTAAAGAGATTGATAAGAAAAATAAGTGCAAATGTTTTCAAGCTATTCCTCTTTCTTCCACCCAATTTTCCTTCCATTCAAAAAAGACAGTAAGAAGTAATGAAACAGAGACTCATTACATCAAAGTGTCCACCCAGTTTGCAAACATGAGTCATTTTATGCACGGGAGCAGTGCCACTGAATTCAATACGACTACTCACATGAACAAAAGTTACTCATACATAAGGGCTTGTTTACATGGGAAAATTTAACCAGTTTTACTGGCATTACTATACTGGCATAGCCAATAAATCCCTTCCAAAGCAGCATAAGCCAAACTGAAAAATATATTCTCATTTCTGGCATGAGTGTGACCACATGTAGACTCAGAATGGTTTAAATTCACATTTTAGGAAGGTTATTCCAGTATAATCCATATACACAAGTCCTAAGTCAGTGGTGGGCAACTTGTGGCTGGAATGCCGCATATGGCCCATCAGGGTTCTGTGTGCGGCTCTCAAGACATTTTGTTTACCATTGCCCACACACGGGGTTGCCCTAGTCTGCTGGTTTCAATCCTTGTATTTTTTTCCTATTGGCATTACTAAAGTGACACACACGTGAAGCAAGGGCACATGAACTGAGGTGCATGCCAACTGAACCATAGCAACACTTTGATTGGATGCAGAGGGAGTGCAGAGCTCTCACAATGTTATGTACAATGATCGGCACACCCTTCAAATTCTAGGTACACAAGCACAGTTACCAAAGCTACCCCATCCCGGATGACTGTCTTGGTTCCAGCAATCCTGCAGCCCACTGAGATGAAGGAGGGACACTCGTGGCCCACTCCCTAGCCTAGGTTGCCCATCGCTGTCCTGAGTGTTTGCAGCTCTGAGACCCACAAACCTATTTTCAGATTGCAACAGTTGTACCAAAAGTTGTTAATGGCTTGCTGCACCCCCAGATCCACATTCAAATGATTATATGGACTAATTAAAGCATTCTCTTTTGTCTGGCTGCTGTGAGATTCCTTTGTGTAGACCTCGAGGCTCACCTTTGAAAACCTGTGGCCATAGAGGAGAAGCTTTGAGGTAGGTGTTTGCTACATGTAAATCTCAGGGTTTTGGAACAGGAAGTGAGAACTTTTGTTTTGTGAGAGCTGAGACAGACAGAGGTCCAAAAGAGCAGTTTTTAGGGACAGGCCACAGCAGTGCCTTGCTTGAGGTTTCTGCAAAAGGAATTTTTGTGCAGTCTGTTACCACCTCTGTTCAAAGAAATAGAATGTGTGTACATTTTGTAAGTAAACAAATCATACTGGAAAAATACCTGACTTAGCATTGCCAATTTCTGCTCCAAAAAGGGAAGTGATCTGCAAGGACATAATTCAGCTACTGCCTGGCAAAAGGGTAACACAGTAAAGTGCACAAGGGAGGCAGGTTTTCTAATGGTTTGAGCTAGTGACTTGGAATCTGATCTCATCCCAATTTTATGAGACCACTTTGGACAAGTCATTTGCCCTATCTTGCTCAGAATGGATCCGGTGATTATGCTGCATAGGGGCACGATTTGGAGAGCATAAGCAGTGGGAAGTAGACATCCAGTAAGTCATGACACTTTGCTCCAAGCTCTCCCCACTCCCCCACCGACATCGGACCTGCAAAAAGGATTCTGGCGTAAGAAAAGGGTACAAGAATTCCTCTTATGAGGATCTGTTGTCAGTTTCCATTTCACTGTGTAAGGGATAAAAAGCACTTCAGAAAAGAGTCTGTTGCTAAAGAAATAGCAGATGTGGAGCAGTGCCATGAACTCCTGACATATAACCCAGCTTCCTAAAGGTTAAGTGAATTTCTCTTCTATGCAGAGAGCCAGCACAAAGCCTATATACCAGTATTATATCAGAATAGCGACTAATGGGGAATCATTTGGTGCACAGCCTTTGTATTGGCCTTCTTCACAGTGGTGAATTGTATGTGCTGAGGCCAGAATTTGGGCCTTAATCTCAGTCCCTCCATCTGCAAAATGGGGATAATACATACCCAACCTTTTAAAGTTCCTTGAGGTCCTCAAATGAAAGGTACTATGCAGGCACACATTCATTAAAATTCAAGAGCAACTACTATATAAATAACTAGTTATAATGGCTTTTGATCTGTCTATTTAGAGAAAACCAGCATACAATACATATCTAATTGTGTCACTATATATGCCAGATTTTCATATAAGACATGTAGTGCTGGTATCTGATAGAGATATCCTGTAATTATCTGTGCTATATTTGCTGTTTGTCTGCTTTGGAATGTTAATGAGTGGGAATGCCATTTGTGGATATTTTTAGAAATGCAGAGTGCATAATAGGACTTTAGGGCCCCATCTGGTGTTCCTTGTATACCCCAAATATCCACTGACATTAACAGCTATAAATGAGCCAGACAAGCAGGATCAGGCCCTTATTTTGTGCCATTCCTACACCTGATATGCCAGACAGAGTTCAATAATACAAACAAAGAAATATGGAAAGGAGAAAATATGTGATTTCAGTTGAGATTTGAAATAAGTTAGAAAGTCGCTGATTTGGCAAGATGATGGAAGTTTGTTTGAGGGGCTAGATGATGTAAAGTAAAAAATTCTGATATGTGTGTGGTTGAAGTTACAGTGAGGAGGCCTGTGCTAGATGATGAGAACAAGAAAGGCAGGAAAATGGAAAGAGTGGAGAATATAAAACAGATCAGCAGTCCCAGAAGATATTGCATGCACCTATGTAAGTTGGGGCTCAGTTCTTTGCTCCTTGATTCACTGGGACATGCTCAGCCTTTGGCTGCAGGCAGAGACTTGAATCACTCTGCAACAATTCCCCAGGTTGGTTTCAGGAATGGAGCTGACAATCACAAAACAAGCCCAGCAACCAAAATGTGCCTTGCTGAGTGGTAATTTCACCCCCTGGTGTCCTCTGTGATAAAACAGATGGATTTTGATTGTGTTATACAAGAAATTCTTTACTGAAAATGCTGGGTGCAGAGAAGACAGTTTCATACTTCCTGGCTTTCTAGAAACCAGGCTGCCTAGTGTCCTCACAGAAGTCCTGGTATGGACAGACATGATGGGAATGCTGACCAGTGTTCCCTCTACGATGCGTGGCAGCACAGCTTCACAGGTGATTTAATCAGCCCCACCCAGTCAGACTCAGGGCTCCATGCATGGAGCTGACTGATTGAGTGGGGCTGATTAATCACATGTGAAGCTGTGCTGCCACCCTGCTTAGAGGGAACACAGCTACTGACTACAGCAACCTCCTCCAGAAGGGACCAAAATCCCAAATAAATCCATTTCACCCTGTGTAAAAATTTTACACAGAGAATGCTCATAGGGTCCACCCACTTTATCAATGAAAGAGCAATATGCACAGTGGTTGCTCTTCTCCCCTCTGCCCCCAGGTAACAATTATTTACACTGGGCTTGCTAATAAACAAGTGTTTTTATTAAGTATAAAAAGCAGGATTTAAGTGGTTGCAAGTGAAAACAGTTACATTTGGTAAGTTAATACATTAAAATGAACAAGAAGTGCTACCTAGTTCTCACCGACTAAGAAACTTGTTACATGCAAATTCTTACCCTAAGCAGCTATAGTTATCTCAAGTAAAATGCTTCAAGTCAGAGTTGATCTTTACTCTGGCCAGAGTCTACAGCTTTTTCAAAGATCTTCATTGTCAGGTATCCTCTTAGGGTGGTCCAGGCAGTTTCAAAGGCCAGGTAAAAACAAAGGACTGATGGTTTCCCATTGCTTAAATAGA
Organism: Pelochelys cantorii; assembly: GCA_032595735.1. Classification (NCBI taxonomy): domain Eukaryota; kingdom Metazoa; phylum Chordata; order Testudines; family Trionychidae; genus Pelochelys; species Pelochelys cantorii. The sequence continues at coordinate 51,749,297 of CM064334.1, forward strand.
CTTTTCCCCAGAGCAGGAACCAATTGTTCAGCACGCCCCCACCCCCATGGAAAAATACCAGGTTCAAGATGGATTCCAGTACCAGGTAGAACTGGTCGCATGTCTTTCTAGGACCAACCACAGTTTGGGGTTACAGGACAAACAAGACTATTCACAGCTGGTTGGTTTGAGTACTGAGTTATTCATAACTGAAGTATCACTAATGGCCCTCATTAGCACATTTAGAACAATAAACAGATCTACACTTCATATTTCTAACTTCATATACAAGAATGATACATGCACAAAAATAGGATATTCATCGGATTGTAACTTAAAAACTGATATGTTACATGAATGTTTTTGCATAAATCATCTTTGGGTTATGCATATTCATATCCATAAGCCAATTTTCATAAAACACATGAGGCTGTGACACCCAGTTCCCTAGGCAGAAATGGTTTGGGTATTGTTGGTAATGGTATCTACATATTAAAACATGCTTCCTAGGTAGCAGGGAACTTCACATTAGGTTAACAGTTGGATGTTTTCTCAGGTGAGGGCTTTGGCTAGGGGTGTGGGCTCCAGGTTAGGATTGGGGGTGCAGGAAGGAGCTCTGCTCTGGGGCTGAAGGATTCAGAATGTGTGAGGGGACTCATGGCTGGGGCAGGAGGTTGGGGTGACAGAGAAGGTGTGCACTCCAAGAGGGAGTTTGGATGCGGGAGGGAATTCTGAGCTGGGGAGTAGGAGTGGGCATCGAGATGTGGGTATCAGGAGCGACTTTGGTTGCAGGAGGGGGCTTAGGGCTGGGACGGGGGATTGCAGTACATGTGAGGTGACCAGATGTCCTGATTTGGGGGAATTTTTCTTATATAGGCACCTATTAACCCCATCCCTGTCCTGATTTTTCATGTTGGCTATCTGGTCATTCTAGTTGTGGGAGGGAATGCAGGCTCTATGAGGAAGTATGGGTGTAGGATGGGGCTCTGGGTGCAGAAGGGGGTGAGGGGTGCAGCTCCAGGCAGCGCTTATCTCAGGCGGCTTCTGGGAAGTGGCGGGCATGCATCTCTGGTTCTCAGGCTGCAGTTCCTGGCCAATAGGAGCTGTGGAGCTGGCTCTCAGAGTGGAGGAGGTACACAGGATATACGTGGCCACCTCAGCGGCCAAGAGCTAGAGCAAGGTTCAGAAATTTATGGCTTGTGAGCCATATATGGCTCACTTAGGAGCTCAGCCTTCCCTCGCTCACCCACCCCTGCAATGGGGACCCCGTGCTGGCGATCCAGCCTCCCCCCCCCCACCACCACAAGATTGGAGCCAGCACCAGTTTCCTGGGCCGGGGCTGGGGTTGGAGAAAACCCCAAGCTTTCCTAGATTTTAAAATAATCTTTTAATCTAGGAAGCATCTCTCGGCTAGGAGGATACGGATGCAGAGATCACATAAGTGAGGGCATCCGGCTGCACCGGATTGGTGGTGATGTACATTGAGCGTGTCAGGGCGGGATGCAGAGGGCGGCTACAATGGCGGCAGAGGATCCGGACTTTGGAGCTGAGGACTGGCTGGATTTCCTGAAGGAGTGGCACATGCACTTCTTCCAGTGCTGCATGCAGATCCTGCCTGAGAGATACGACCCATAGGCATTGCCTGAGCTGGGGAGGCAATGGGAGTGGGATGCTGCTGCTGCTGCTCCCAGGTTGGTGCCATGCAGTGTGTGTGAGGCTGAGGGGGTCTGTTGGAGCTGTGTCAGGGCCCATCCCATCAAGGCATCTCAAGGTTGGGTTCTGCTAGTAGCAGGCTCCCAGACTGGGGATCCTGCCACTGCTCCATTGGCCAGACACCCCCCAGCACCTTGTTCCTGCCCCCTCCCCCTGGCCAGACACCCACCAGCATCCTGCCTTCCCCCCTTGTCCCTGGCCAGACACCCTCCAGAACCCTGCTCCTGCCCCTTACCCCTGGCTTGACACTCACCCACATCCTGCTCCTGGATCCAACCTCACACCCAGATCCTAAACCCCCATCCCTATCCCATTCACTGGCAGCTCTATCCCACACACGGGACTCCTCATTTTTTACCCCACCCCAGAGCCGAGGGGGCCACAAAATCCACTAACCCCGGAACTCCAGAAGAGTTAATCTGTCCTGAGGCCTTGAACCTTATTAGTGAAGCTGTCTGGCTGGGTCCCATTACCACCAGCTGTTTTGGTCAAAAAATGGACATCTGGCAACCCTAGGTGACTGGGCTTTGGGGTAGAGGGTGCAGTGAAGAAGAGTGGGGAGGAAGGAAGTGCCCTAGGAGAGCCTGGGGTCTGATGTAGGAGTGATCTGATGTAGGGTGCAGAGTGCATAGGTTCTGAAGTTGCAGGGAAGGGAGTAAGGGGGCCCAGTGGATGGTGGCCCTGGGAGTGAGCAGATGCATGGCCCAGGCAGACACAAAGTAGGGCTGCAGCTGGGAAAGATGTGTGCCTGTGTGTGGGGTCACAGCTGCCTGCTCGTCTGACATGTCCCCACCTGCCACCCCACCCCCACGAGGCCAACCCCTGTCTCCCCCCCACTGCAGGCATGGGGCAGCACATGCTCCCTTTGGCTGTATGTAGCAGCTAGGGTTGCCAGGTGTCCGGTATTGACCCGGACAGTCCAGTATTTTCCGGTAAAAAATTCAGAAAATACAAGACACCTGAAATGTCTGGTATTTTCTGATTTTTTTCCTAGCCAGGTGAAAATACCGGCCACTTGGCAACTGGACCCAGCCCCCTGGGCCCTGCCCCAAGACCTCCTGCTTACCTGGTTCCGCAGGGAAGCTGCGTTCTGGCTCCATCACGAAAACAAAATGGCCATGGCAAAAAGCCTAAAGAACTGAAGTAAGGGGAAGCAATGTCTTCCCTGGGTCTTAGTGCTCATTGTGACTCTGCACTTAAAGCTGTTTTCATGCTGTTTTAGTTTTTAATTTTTTTTGTTTAACTCTTGGGGGCGGGGGGGGGGTGTCTTTTTTTTTTTTTTTTTTTTTGGTCAAGAACTTTGGTCTCCCCTTTTTTTCCCCCCCTCAACAGAATTTTTACCTTGGTGGGTTTTTTTGTGTGTGTGGGGGGGGTGTTCGGTATTTTTTGTTAAACCATCTGGCAACCCTAGTGGCAGCTCCGAATCTTCCTCCCCAGATAGAAAATTGGGGGGGAGTACACAAGAATGGAGCCTCCCCAAGGCAGAACAAGATTACGGGGCAGATCCTTCAGGCTTGGGGCGGGGCTACATCGGAGTGGGTGGAGCTAACCGAGCAAAACGACAGCCCAAAAGGAGGGTCTGTTGGGAAGACATAGGCAGTGGGCGGGGCCACAAAGAGCTCCTGGTTTCATCACAATGGCGACCGTCCGAGTCGAAGGGGCGGTGGGGCGGAGCCTAAATGCCAGGGGGCGGGGCCACAGCGAGCCTGTCCTCAGGTCCCTTTGCCCCAAGCTGGGCCCCGCGCGCCCCAGGGAACTTCCATCTCCGCTTCGCGGGGCGGTGAGTGCGGGGCGGCCCAAAAGAGCCGCCCCCCCCCTACGCGCCGCGCGGGAAGCGGGGCGGGGCGGGACCTCCGGCCTGTGACGTCCAGCGGCGTCAGCGCGGCTGGTGCTCAGTGCGGGGGCAGCCAGGGGAGCCCCCGCGTGCAGGGCTGGCCCCGGGGCGGGGTTCCAGCCTGCGACCGATCCCGTGTTTCCAAGCGCGCGGGGGGGGTGTGTGTGGGGGGAGGGCGAGAACTGTTTAACGGCCGTGGCCGTTGGGCTTTTTGAAAAGGGAACAGCCACGCGCTGTCCGCGGCACTGTCACACGTGCCCGGAAAGTTCCCACGCAGGGACTTCGCCTCTCTGCGACAGGGGCGGCTATCGGGGGGGGGGGGGGTGTTGTTGCTTAGCTGGGGTGTGCAGGGAGACGTCGGCATTCACTGATGTACCCTGCCCAGGCTGCTACTGGCTTACCCCAGACTTACGGCCTTGCCAGAGGACAGGCTGGGCCCCCCTCGTCCAGCACCCTTGGGACCTGACCAGTCCTCAATCAGGGTGGGCCGCTAGGCTCTCCCTTGCTGGGTGCTGGCCCTGCTGCGTGGCTTGGCTCGGAGTCGCTGGCCTGGCTTCAGCTGACCCAGCTGGGCTCAGGGCTCTAACAGGACCGCTGGCCTATGCTCCCCTGCTGCCAGCACCCCTGCTGCCAGTTGGGCAGCCTCCCAACCCTGGCAGGGCCACTGGCCTTCCTGCTACCAGCCTACATGGACTGCTGGCCTGACAATGCTTCCTGGCCCGCCAGGACTCCAAAGCTGTCAGCCCTCCTGCTGTCCGACTCCCAGCCACCTGGTCTGGCAACATGTTCCTACCAAAGAATCCCAGATCAGATCTATCCAACCTTCACCTATTTATTCCCCAGATGCCTATTGCCTTAGTGTCTAGGTGCTACTTATGTGCTGCTTTAATATAAACCAGGGGTGGGGAACCTTTTTTGATTTGGGGACCGCTGACCTCCAGAAAAATCAGTCAGGGGCCACACACAAGTGAGAAGTAAAGCCAAAAGCTCCTGACTGAGAAGGAGAAAGACACTCTTCACATTCCCTGTGCACACCAGAGCCTAGGGAGGTTCACGCTAGTAGATTTTGTATTCACCAGCCCCACAGGTGAGTGGCAGGGGGGCTGGAGCACCAGCACAGGTTCCCCAATGGTGAGCCTTGGGGGCTGGATCCAGGCAAACCAGGGGCCGCATCCTGCCCCTGTGCCTGAGGTTCCCCATAGTTGATGAAAACCAGTGGTCCCTAACCTTTTGTGGCTGCCGAGTGCCCGGGGGTGGCACCGCACGTGCGCCATGCGCCCAGGGTGCAAGAATGGCTCGGGTCGGCCCTCGTCACTAGGTGGACGCACATAAAGCCCCGGCGGGCGCCATGGCACCCGCACGCACCGGGTTGGGGACCACTGATGTAAACAATGAGGCTTGATGGGGCAGGCTCCTCTCTTGTGCAAGCTAAAGGTGTCCTTCATGATTTTGCAGATGGAGCTTTCAGTAGCTTTAAAGTCTTTGCTCATTCTGCACTTTGGATGCACAACTGCAGAAAACTTTTTTTTTTTTTTAAAGGATCACATCAAATGGAGCTGTAATTATGAGCCATGTTTAGTAGGTAGCTTCCATAAGGGTAACACATAGAGGAAGTGTAAAAAGTTTATATTAGATGTTTTGGTTTCTTTTTGAATGAACAGAAAAGAGCCTTGGCTTCCCTACCTGGTCTGATAACACACGGATTCTTGATTTATAAAGCTTGTGGAAGCAGTTGCTTAACTGTTCAGTAAGATTTTTTTTTTTTTTGTGGAGTGGTGGTTTTGTGGAAATAGACTTCTTCGAGGGAGTTTTTGCATCATTTGACATGGCATCAACTTTGTTTTGTGCACTAAAAAAGTACATGAATTTAAGAAGTGTGATAGGTGCATTTTATAAATTCAAAACTAGATAACAAAAGTAATCTCCCTCCTGACAAATGTAAATGACACAAATATTTAGAATAAAGAGCTAAATCCCATAACCATGTTACCAACTTTTTACATATGCTTTTTCTCTTCAAAGAAAAAGTGACTGAGGAATATCTTTCCTATACTTTCAGTTGCACAGTTTAATATCTAGAGTGTGCTGTTTAAAACCGTGTTCTAACAAGTACATAATAGAAGACAGGGTAATAATTCTCAGACTGTTGGTAAACAAGAAGTAAGATATTGCTGTTAAGCTAAAGTGGTGTAATTCAGTGATTGCTTTAGTTATTATTGTAGAGCTCTTAATATGTCTGTTTTGTTTTAGGGTGAATAAACAAAAGAGAGATGAATGCCATCTGTAGCTTAAAGATAGCTGGTAGGAACTGCATTTTATTTCACTTAACTTCTTTGGCCAGTAAGGCAAAGTGCAATAATCGTTATAGGTCTTCTATTGAAGCTTTGAATGTACATCGTCAGATTCAAATAAAGCATAGAGTGGATAAATGCCAGCGATTAGATATAAGCAGCAACAACAGCTATTATTTTATGATTGGAAGCTCTAACTTCTACAGAAAATCTATTAATAAAAGCCAAAGATGTTTTTTGAATGCCAAGAATATAGAAGTGTGCACAAACATACACAGTAGCTGTCCTGGTTTCCTGGCCTCTCAGCTGATAGTGGAAGAGCTTGCATTATTCCGAAGTCTTGCTCCACTGCAGTCCCTAAATCGCATTCCTGCTTGGAATGTTCAGATCATCAGGCATTTTCACACCTCATCATCACTTCTGGCTGCTCCAGTGCCTCTATTGTGGATTATCCTTAAACCAGTTCAGAAGCTATTTGCTATCATTCTCGGAAGGTAAAATTCTATTTTATTTTCTCTTATAAAGTAAGACCCTGTCCTTCAAAGACTCGCATATGTACACAGTGAGTAGTCTCATTAACAGAACTATTCTGCGTGTGTCGAGTTGAACATTTGTGAAAAGCTTTGCAGGGCTTTTGGTTAGGGTTGGATGTATTTTCATTTTCAAAGCACAATAGAGTCCATACACCAATCAGATTAAAATGGTTATACCTGGGACCCCTCTCCTGTGATTTTTTTTTGTTTTGTTTTAGAAAATACACCTGTTTCAGATCATTACAGTCACCTAACAAAATAAACACTTTTTTGCTGAGTATCCTCAATTGAGGATAATGGCCAGTGATACACTTGGCAAAGCCAAAATATCATGGCATCTGTCTACCATGTACTTCATGTTTACTAGAGATGTGGTCCCAGGCAAAAACAGAAGCCAGGAACTTGGCATACCTCAGCAGTCCTCTACAATAAGCAGGAGGATAACAGCTTCTGCTGACAGAATTCTGGCCTTGATTTCAGGCTGGAGATAAAGTGGGAGTTCTCACTCTCCCTGCCTACAGCCTAAATTGAATTTACAAATGTATCACATGATTTAAGTTGAATTCTGAGTATTCAGCTCCTGCATAAAAATAGGAATTAATTCTCTGCCACATGTGCATAGTAAATTCAATATGTGCATTCTTTTTCATGTACTTATTTTTCATCAGCCCTTGCTGATGATGTCTTGCAAATCCATTCAAGGAGTAATAGGGAGAAAATTTTTTCCTTCAGATGTTCTTAAACAAAAAATCCTAACATGCTATTTTTTAATTAGATAAAAAAGATAAAGATTAGAATGTTTTCTATTAAAAAAGGAAGCATCTATCAGCCTGTTCTTTGAAGAAAATACTGTGCTGGACTGACAGAATACATACTACTTAATGATTCTCTTGACTTTTTCATCCAAGGATATCCTAGTACTTTACAAAGATTAAACTATACAGCCTCTTCTTGCTAGTTTGGGGCACTATACTCACTTTACAAATGAATGTTTGTGTCTTGCAGGAGCATCAGAAAATGGTGGAAGGCACTGCCTCCTAACAAACAGGAACTATTTAAAGAAAGTGCAAGAAAAAACAAATGGAAGATAGTCCTAGCTCTTTGTAGCTTAGCAGTTGTATTTATCGTGTTTTATTTTACTCACTTAGAGGAGACACCAATCACTGGGCGTGCTCGACTATTGGTGTTTGGGAATGAACATTTTAGAGCATTGTCACAGATGGAGTATGATATGGTGAGTTTGAAAGAAAATAAGCACTCCACACCTGCACTAGGAATGTAAATGGTTAACCGGTGGGGGCTGGAGCAGCCACGTATCTGCCACATGAGGCAGCATCTTGTCCTGCAGTCGGCTTTCTTCTGCGCTCTCCCCACATTGGCCTATGATTTTTTTGTACTAATATAGTCTAATATTCAGTTACTTGATATAAATGGAAATATTACTTGGTAGCATATGTAAACATTCGATTTTATTACATCCAATACAAAACAAATAGAGTTGTGAAAAATGGAACTTTTGGTTTTTACATGGATGATTGACTTGATACATAAGATAAAAACGTATATGAGACTGGATTCTTACATATATGGTCAGGAACAAAACTTTTACTGTGGCACACTTACATACCATATGAGACTGGATTCTTACATATATGGTCAGGAACAAAACTTTTACTGTGGCACACTTACATACCATATTAGTGTAACAGCTAGCCTACAAATTGCATTCTTTATTCTGTAAAGAAATCACAAATTGTCTTTTTTTTCAGTGGATGGACCAGTTTAAAAATAAAATGTTATCCGAGACAGACCCTCGCTATCAGGTAGTGAAAAAAGTTGTTGGTCATCTGTCTGAAAGCAACCAGGACATCCCAGAGGTTTCAGAGTTCACGTGGGTTATCCATGTGGTTGAAGAACCAGGCATAAATGCTTTTGTACTTCCAGTAAGTAAAATCCAAAAGCAAAAGTAAGTAACAATATGGAAGAATGAGCTTGTTTGCCCAGTTCCTGTGCTATATTATGATGTGTTTTTTATTTTTTCCTCACAGAATGGACAAGTATTTGTTTTCACTGGTTTGCTAAATGCAGTGTCAGATATTCACCAGCTTTCTTTCATTTTGGGCCATGAAATAGCTCATGCTGTATTGGGACATGCAGTAAGTACCCTTTAAACAGTCTCAGGCTGCTTCCACAAACAAAATGAAGAACTTGGTTTAAAGATTGATTGTTCTGATCATGTACATATTACTGTGCCATTTGAGTTAATGTTAGCAATATACCTGCTAGTGAATGTTCGCAGGATCAGTTCATAAGAGAGGCTTGCATTACATTACAAAATAGCAGTGAGGATTTGACCCTGAGACATGCAGGTGTTGGGAGTTGCAGGTGCTCAGCACTTCACAAAATTGGGCCCTTAGTCCTTCTACACATGTGGAATCCATAGATGTATTTAAAATGTTTTCTAAATTTACTTGCAGTGCGGTAGCAAAGCCCTAACATTCTATAGTTTTTGATTGTTGAATAAGTCTTCATGAGGTCTGAAGTCGGACTTTGTTTGCAGATAAATGAGTGTGCTTGCAAACGTGAGCATGTACCCATCTTGTGCATATCCCAAGCTCTAATGTGTTCTTGATTAAAATTGGAAGATCATCACTGATTTTTCATGTACAAAATGTGTATAATAATTTCACATTTTGCAGATCAAGCTTTAAAAAGCAGGTTAGTAATAAAAATCTTGGCCCAAGTTATTCTACATAAAGATATGTTACTTCTCTGAACAGAAAAATCAAGTCAATGTAAGGTGGATCTGTACACAGAATAAATCCTCAGAACCAATCCTTTCTTTAAATGAAACCTCTGTACTTTCCTAGCCAGTCTCAAAACTTGTGAACTTTCAATGTAAATTCCTCATGAATAATCTTGGAAATTTTAGAATTAGGTAAATAGCTCTTCAAAGCATTTGCAAACAAGCTAGCTGATTTGTTTCACATATACCTGTAAACATTTTCGTGTAAAAGAAAAATCTACTGCTAGAAGTGCTTGTGATTTCTTGAACATTTAAAAATATTCATGGCTAATTTTGTTTAGAAAAAGGGAACATATCTTGGTGTTTTGTTTCCTTTTTTAAAAGGACATAACCAATATGACTTAGGTCAGTGGTTTCCAATCTTTTTTATACCAGGGATTGGCAAACCCATTCACAAATTTTTGGCGGACCGGAAACTTTTATTTGCATATGCAAATAAAAAGTTGCCAGTCTGCCATAAGCCCTGACTCCCAGAACCCCCCAGTGCCAGCCCTAACCCCAAGAATTCCCATGCCTCCACTACCCCCTAGCGCCAGCCACTGACCCCTAGAGTTTCCTGCACACCCCCCTCTCCCCACATGCCAACCTCCTGCCCTGTAGACCCCCCCCAATACCAGACCTCCCAGTGCCAGCCTCCTGTTTCCAGAGCACCACTGCACCCAACTCTGTGCTAATTCCCCACCCTGGACACCCAAGTGCCCCCCAGTGTCAGCCCCCTGCCTCTTAGAGCTCCCCAGTATTAGCTTTACCCCAGGGCCTTCCAGTGCTTGCCCCACCCCCCTCACCTAGCCCTGCGCTGCCTCCCAGCTGCCAGCTGAGTGTTGCCTGCCCGTGTCGCAGCTGCCCTAAGGCTGCCATGCTGGCCTCCACATGGCCCTCCTGCTGTGCAGAGAATCGCTCTTCCATGGCTGGGAGGAGGCCCTGCCCCTGCCTGGCTAGGCAGTCTCCTAGCGCCCCGGTGGGAGCAGTGTACCCTGGCCCCCAAGAGCCTGGCAGTGGGCCTCCGCCTAATGGTTGGGAACTGCTGACTTAGGTAACCAGTTTTCCAGAATGAATAACCAATAGGCAGAGTTGTTCAGAGTAGTGATGTACTTAACCTCACTTCCATAAATGTTCATTAAACAAATAAAAACATTGTGACCTACTCAAGTGATTTGAATATGATCACAAACAGGAAAAAAAGCATAATTCATCTGAAAATTTTCTTCAAGTGATTGTTCATGTCGATTCCAATTCAGGTGTATGCGTGCCGCGTGCACAAATGTTGGAAACTTTTTTCCTAGCAGCTCCTGTAGGGTTGGCTGTGAAGACCCTAGAGTGGTGCTGCTACATCAGTGCATATATACCACTGCTGACCCTACCCTCCTTCAGTTCCTTCTTACCGTCCGTGGTGATGTTGGAACTGTAGTTAGATCTTGCTTAGCAAGTGTCTAGTCCCTAGCGGTAGCTCTCATTTTATTATTTTTGTTGTTTGGGGTTTTTTTGGTCTTCGCTTTGTTTTTCTCTGTGATAAAGATCTTCAAGCAAATAAAAGGACGGTGGGCGAGTGCCCAAACATTCAGCCCCTCAAGGTGCTGGGGCATGTCTAACACCTCAAACTTTAAAGTGTGCACAGCTTACAAATGCCATATGCCCAACAACGACCCGCACAACGCATGCCTTCACTGCCTGAGTGAAAAACATCGCATCAAAAAATACAAGATCTGCTGAAGCTTTAAGCCCCGCACTAGAAAGGACAAGGAGCATAGGCTCAAACAGCTCCTGATGGAAGTGGCACTAAATCCCCCTTAGGTAAAAAAAATCAGTTCCAGGAGCCAGCTTGGTGCGGAGCACCTCAGCCTCCATAAGAGATGCGCTGCAGAATCCGAGCATGGCAAAGAACTCTCAGTGCTGCGGTTCCCCGGCACCAAAGAATGCGGTGCCAAGTCATAGATCTACCTCACTGGCACTGTGGGGCAGGAGAGAGGACAGAGGTAGATCCCCTCACAGGCCCTGACAAAAACAGGACCATGCCTGGAGAAAATCCCTGGAATGGGAAGTCCAGGACGTGCCCTCGACTCTGGTCCCAGGACTGGCACCATTGAGTCTGGCACATGACGATCCACCAGGAGACAAGAGCCTGGTGCAAATCTTGAACTCCCCTTCGATGCTGGACGCCATTGAACCGGACAGAGATCTGATAGAAATCTCAGAGGTCAAGGTGTCCATTGTGGGTGACAAACCGCAGGGACTGCACTGTCAAGGGGAAAGCCAGCTATGCTCTGTCAACCTTAGTCCACGGAATGGTACCGGCACAGGTCCCTCCTCGGAAGGTCCTCTGTTGCTAGCTCAACGTCCTCCACCGCTGGCACCGAGCGCTAGGCCGGTTCTGAGGAATCGATGCTCAGCACAGAGATCACCTCCAGGTTGAGGTCACAATCCAGAAATCCAAGGCGCCGTGCCCCTTCCAGATTTCCTCAGCACTGGTCTAGGTCCCAGACAAGGTCTCGGCACCTGGCACTGACCATGGCACCGACATTGTTGGCACTGCTGTGGTCGTCTCAGTCGGAATCAGAGTCAGACAAGGTATTGACCAGGTCTTGGAACAGCTGGTCTCGATGCAGTACAAGGGACCTGCCAGGACAGTGGCAACAGCATTGGCCACCACTGGTGCAGTGGCCCTTCTGGACCCTCTGGGTGTACCACCAGTCCCAGGGTGCTCCTAGGTTGATGGTGTCCACAAGTCACAGATCTCGTTCTTCTCGGGACAGGCGTCACTTGAGAACACTGTCCGCAGCAGAGTCCCATCCACCTAGAGGGGACAGTCCACCTCCTGAGTCTAGGGAGCAGCCACCAGGAAAAGGCTATCGAGTGGGTCCCAAGGACAGAGCCCAGATACCCACTGAGGACACTGCCCAGACCCACGCCTATTCGTCGTCCTCCCCAGACGAAGCAGTGACAGGCACCTCCATGTCAGGACCTCTGCCCATGGACCGCAGGGCATATCAAGAGCTCCTGCACAGGGTGGCACAGAACATGAATCTCCCAGTGGAGGACATAAAGCAACTTGAGGACCCAATGGTGGACATCCTCTCACACGAAGGGCCATCTAAGATGGCTCTGCCAATCATAAAGACAATACAGTCGAATTACATGACCCTATGGCAGATTCTGTCTTCTAGCCCTCCAGCAGCTAAAGGTGTCAAGAGGAAGTACTTTGTCCCACCCAAGGGTTATGAGTTCTTATATTCTCACCCTCAGCCCTCGTTGATTGTGGTCTCGGCAGTAAATGAGAGGGGAAAGACAAGGCCAGCATCCCCTGGCCCCCAAATCAAAGGAGGCCAAAAAGACTGACCTGTTTGGCAGAAAAGTCTATTCAACAGGAGGTCTACAGCTAAGGATTGCAAATCAGCAGGTGATCCTTAGCAGGTATACCTTCAAGTCGTGGGACGCCCTAGCAAAATTTAAGAGGCAGCTGCCCCATGATGACAGGCAGGAGTTTGGTGCCATGCTAGAGGAGAGCCACACAATAGATAGAACTTCCCTACAGGCGGCCCTAGATTCCGCGGACTCAATGGTACGAACTCTCTTGATGGGGGTGGCTATACACCCATCTGCAAGGCTGCAAGCCTTGGGACTCCCCTCGGAGGTCCAGTCTGCATTACAGGATCTCCCATTCAAGGGCAATAGCCTATTCTCAGAGCAGACTTGACAGTAAACTACACTTTAGCTTACTACATAGACTGCACTAAGTCATTTAGGAAATCCACACAGCTGTTCGTGGCAGTTGCAGAGCATGTGAGGGGAGACCCGGTATCCACACAGTGCATCTCTACCTGAATAGTGAGGTGCATACGCACCTGCTATGAGCTAGTTGGGGTCCCTCCGCTGCCAGCAACAGGTCACTTGACTAGGGCCCAGGCTTGGTCTGCAGCCCTTGTGGAACAGGTTCCCTTACTGGAAATCTGCAGGGCAGCTATTTGGTCTTCGGTTCATGCATTCACAGCCCATTACACAATTGATAAATCCTCCAGGGAGGACGCAGCAGTTGGTAGAGTGGTACTGCAGTCTGTAATTCCGAACTCCGACCCCACGTCCCTGGGGTAGTAGTTTGGGAGTCACCTGAATTGGAATCAAAGTGAACAATCACTCGAAGAAAAGACATTTGCCTATTCTCGTAACTGGTGTTCTTTAAGATGTGTTTTTCACATCCATTCCAATACCCATCCTCCTTCCCCTCTGTCAGAGTAGCTGTCAAGAAGGAACCGAGGGAGGACAGGATTGGCAGTGGTATGTATGCGCTGATATAGCAGCACCACTCTAGGGGTTTCCACAGCTGACGCTACGGGAGCTGCTAGGAGAAAAGTTTCTAACGTTCATGCATGCGGCGCACGTACACCTGAATTGGAATGGACATGAACAACACATCTCAAAGAACACCAGCTACGAGAACAAGAAACTATCATTTTTACTAGTTCTAATTCATGTAGCAGAAAGTTGCTGCACAACTGTAATTAGCACATTTGGGAAGCAAATTAACAAGGGATAGTGGTATTCCTGTCTGGCTATTACTTGGGACAGAGAAGTTACGCTGAATTATCTCTTTTTGATAACATTACATGTGTGAAAAGGAGAAGAGAAAAATTAGAGCTGCAATTTTATAGAGAAACCATAGCTCTAACTATTGATATATATTTACAAGAAAGATTAAAATTGGCAAGATTAATGGAAACTGGGGGAGAGATGTTCTTAGTAGTTAGGGTACTAGCCTGTTGAAATAGCTGAATTAGTCTTTCTCTGCTATAGTTTTCCCTTGTGAACTTGGGTAAGTCACTTAATCCTTCTGTATCTCAGTTGTCATTTGTAAAACATACCACTTCCCTATCTCACAGAAGTATTGTGTGGAGAAAGTGTTAAAGATTATGAAGTGCTCATAGGACAGTGACGAAGGCCTGTAAACTCGTGGACCTCTCACTGGCCAGTATATCAAATGAAACTGCTTACAGCAGCAGAATTACAGTCCATTTGTTCAGGGATGTATTTGTCACCAAAATAGTCCATTACTGATCAAAACAGAAAAACCAAATCTAGCTGCCTGGCTCCTCCTAAAGACTATTGTATATAAAGATTCTGTCCCTGACTTCAGACTTTCTATCTCCACATAGGCTGATATGGAGAGCCTATTTTTCAGACTTTTCCTCTGTTACTATGTCTCCTGCAGATGCCTGCCTTTTATGAGCATGTCTTTCTGTGTTACCTTTTGGCCTTTTATCTGAGGACAAGTTTGTCACCTGATCCTTGGCCTAAGTTGTGGCTAATTCTCTAAGTCTACTTTTCTTAAACGTATCAGAGGGGTAGTCTTGTTAGTCTGAATCGTCACTTTTCTTAAACGATTTTCCAACCCCATGACAGAGCACATATTTACCTTGATAGAAAAGAATTATCTGTCTCAAATTGAGAAATAACATGTGCAAGTAAGATCCAGGGGTAAATTATTGAAAACGTCACTGTTTTTATTTTCAGGCAGAGAAAGCCAGTCTGGTACATTTCTTGGATTTCCTGTCACTTATCTTGCTTGCGGTGATTTGGGCAGTCTGTCCTAGAGATAGTTTGGCAATTGTAGGCCAGTGGATCCAGAGTAAGTTGCAAGAGGTAAGGCAGAGGCTGTGGCATTGTTGTACTTGCTACATTTATTTAACATCTGGTTCAGAATGCAATACACTGTGACGCTTTTGCTATAAATGCAGGTGAATATACTTTCTACTATTTTTACTCAGGTATGTTGTCATTTCTTAGTCATTTAGAAAGCATTCCATTTGTCTGAAGGATTACTGTGCCACTCAACTCTTTGTGTAAAAGAGGACTGCTAAGAGTTATAACTAAATTAAGGATTTGGGGTTTTGTGAGGGAGATGTGTTTTTATAAATAGTTTCTAATATTTCTGCTTCATCTGATGCTCTATAGTGACTTGACCCTTGTAATATTTCGATTATTCAGTAAACAATTTACTAGTTTTAGCTTGGGAAGAGTCCAATTCCAAAGTGTATTGCAGAGTCAGCCTACAGAACCAATCTACAGCATATTAGTATTTACTTATGAATTAGAATCTCTTGACTTCTTCAGTTTCCCATTTAATCTTAGTTCACCTTTTCAAAACAGTTGACATTTGAGATACCACTTTTCTGCATTTAACAGCCATTTAGTTTGTCAAAATTATGAGAAATGAATGTGCTTATGGATGCCTATTATTGGTGGAAAATGAACTAATTTAGCAAAATTCAGGATTTAAGTCCTGGTTTAAAGCGCACTATGTAAAGAACCAGTGAAATGTATGTAGTCCCTCCAACATAAATATAAATGAATTAAAACTTGGAGTTGGTGTGGTGCCACAGACCTCCTGAAAATAAATTCATTGTGTTCATCTGCAGTTATTCAGCTGCTACGTTTGTAAAATCATTTTCTGGGGAATTTTGCATATGTTACAATGTTATCAGCCTTGGAATAAAGACTCTTATGTTGCTTGTGGCTTTTTTTTCATGGTACCCAATGGTTCTTCAGAATATGAAATACAGCACAGATTGGTTATCTACCCATCAGTCAGGGAGCTATAGACTCTTAAATTATTTTAACAGAAGCATCTAAAAAGTCAGCACCAAATGCCATTAAATGATCTAAAGACCAAAGTTTGAGAAATGCTGAATTATTGTGACTGATGTCTCACAAAAGCCCATTGTTTGGTCTTTGAGATCCATCTCCCTGATTACTTCTCAAACTTGCTTCTTGCAGTTACCCCAAAACATGAGAAAAATGTTAAGAGCAACTGGTATTGTGACATGGCCTTATTAGTTTGAATTGTGCCTTAGATCAAGAATGTAAAGTAGGTTTCTGCTGGACCCCTACATCTGTAGTTCTGTCCTAACCTTCCCAGGGCCAATTTTTTATGCTTGTACTGCAAAACTGTTCTCCTTCAGTGGTAAAGGATCTCTTAGCCTATCAATAACCTCAGGTTGTGTCCAGTTCTGACTCTTGGCTTAAGTAAAATGAAACTTATTCAACATGGAATATGGAGAGAGAATCGACTGAGATAAAAGCAATTACAAAATTTTATTCCACAGTCTAAGGCTACTTCAAAACTAGTTGGGTAAGGAGAATTTGTGCTTTCAACAGTCTTTCATCCTGCGTTCATCCATGCCCTTGCTGTATACCTACTGCTCTCTCAGCATTTAGCGATCATACATACCAGAAGTCCCTCCCCTCTTCTCCTTCAAAATGTGTGTCTCTGATTTCTCCACATGCTACTGTACTTTGTTTTTCTGGCTCACCCTTCTTGTCCATGGCAATCTCCCTCCTTCTTGTGTGAGTTATTTTAGTCACCTTGCCTGACCAGTTTAAGCTGCATTGTGTACCTCCCTAGAGACACTGTCTCCTCTTTACTATAATTATTTGTGTGATCATGTTGCTTAGGAGCCCAACTTATAGGCCAGGGCCCCATTCTGTTAGTTGCAAAAGAACATCTCTATCATCTACGCTTTATCTATCACTGTGAACAAGTTCCATTTATTCTTCTAATTTATTCTGCTCCCTCTGTCTTCTGTATACAGCAGATGGGCACGATTTTGTTTGCTTTTATGCCAGAAGTTGTTCTAATTGATTTTCTTTTAAAGAATTTCTCACTAAAGAGCAGGCAATTTTATGGTAGTCTAGGCTTTACCCTACATAACTATATTAGTATGCAGAAATAGAAGAGACTTCCTCCCCCCACTCTGTAACCTAATATATATGGTTTGTATTTCCTGAGAAAACTGAGAAGTGTGGAAATTTTTAAGGTGTATGGGACTTCCTCTTACTCAATACACACAACCACTTAAGTACTGGAATAAATTGCCTGGAAAGGTTGTGGAATCTCCATCATTGGAGATTAAGAGCTGGTTAGACAAACACCTGTCAAGGATGGTTTAGATCAGGAGTCTCAAACTCCTGGCCCATGGGCTACTCCTGGTGATTGTGTAATCCTTCCTGGGACTCTTGGCAGGCTGGGGGGAGAGCTGTCTATTACTGTCCGCAAGCCCTGTCTCTTTTTGCCATTGCCCTACCTTCTCCCCTCAGGGTACCACATCCCCCCAAGTATATGGCTTTCGGGGTCACTGTGGAGGCCTTGTGCCATGTGGCATCAGCAATTGCACATCCCTGGAACTGCCCACGGTGGCAGTAGCTGTGGGGGAAGCAGAGCAAGTGCTCCCATGGGCCAGGAGTTTGAGACCTGTGGTCTAGATAGTGCTTTGTCCTGCCATAAGTGCAAAGGACTAGATTTGATGACTACTAGAGGGCCTTTCCAGTTTTATGATTGTCATTGTGTAAATCCGATGGTTCTGTCACTGTGTCTCATTTCTCGTGGTTGTGAAATCTTATCTTTCATTCCAACATGTCCGCAAGTTAAAAACAACAACAGCCAAGTCCTCTATCAGTAGCAGATGAATACCTGCAGCCTATTAAATGTCTTGAGGCCTATGGAGCTAGCTGCTCCATGTGGCAATAGCGGGGGCTTATGAGGCAGAAGCAGAAAAGAAAGTTTCTTGCTTTCTTAACAAGGTTTCTTATCCTATTTGAACTTTCCTAAAATTATGGTGTTATGGCCTCAGTCCTTAAGTATAGATACCAATTTTGCAGGGCAGGCACTTAACAAATGCCTGTACATTAAGCAAGCTATGATAATACCCTTGACAACGAAGTACTGTCAACAATTCCAGAAATATTCAGGGAATAATAAAGGATTAGTGAAGATATGTATAATGTCATGCATCTCTTTTGTTCTGTGCAACAGCCATTTTAGAAACCAAGCATTCAGAATCCATTAAAGTTTCTGCACGTGATTAAGGTAACTTTTGGGCCCCTCACCCTACTATGCTTAGGTAAAAAGTAATCAAATTGCTTATCTGCCAGAGACTTACAGCTTTTTTTTTTTTTTTTTTGAGCTGCAAGATAACCTTGATATTCAGAAGCCTGTGATTAAAAGTTGCAGTAAAATCACTAAAGCAAAGAATAACAAGTGACATTGATAAATAGATGGAAAACTGCCTGTTTGTATAGCTTTGCTTTACTTTTGCTGCATGTGATCATTTTGCACATTTCTCAGACATAAAATAGAAACTGGGACTGTCATAATGGCCCACACAGTTCATACATTTAGTTTATTATCCACCCTCTTCTGCTACTGGTGATTCAGAGTGATGTGAAAGACCACACCTAGCACAATCTCTTGTCCTCTTAATGATAGTGTGCACTTCTCTGGACCTGGGACTAAGTGGAAATATATGTTCCCTGTACGTTTTTGTCTCAAGTTTTCTGTGTCTCAAGATATCTGTGTCTCAAGATATCATTGTGATATCTGACCTCCATAAGAAATTCTTCTGCTTTGGAACTGAACTGTCCTCTCCTTCATTGTAAAACAAGGAATTTGCTTTGTTTTACTTGAAAAGGATTAGCTTGGGTTACTTTATATTATTTTTTCCAGAAACCATCACAGAAACATAAATCTACATATGTATTAAACCCGTATCTCGTTTTAAAGTTGGAATTTCCTAATTGATACTCGACCCAGAGGATGATGATGTTATGCCTGTAGAACAGGAGCAAAGTTCACTCAAAACAGCAACCTGCTTTAATAGGGCATGTAAATCTTTACTATAACTTGTTTTATTAGCACGTGACTACCTACATTTTCATTAGGCGTATGTAGAAGACTGGCAGTTTTATAACTGGGTCTTTGCCTGCCAGTGTTGTATCTCTTTGTGCAATGTTGTATCTCTGGGGTTAATGGAGTGGGAGCAGGCCAGATGAATATCTTAATCTCTTGGATTTCTCAAGGATTATTACTCCCTGTGTTGGAAGTATAACCATGAAGGAGGAGTGATCTTTTGTTGTTTATGGTTGTTCTGGAGATTGTGGACTGTCTTGTTTTACCATGCCATACATATTTGCCTTCAAGTTGGTTATACAAGTCTTAAAGACACAACCAATTTAAAAATCCCACTTCTCTATGACATTTTTACCTACTAAGGCTACAAGCAAAATTTAAAATGATATTCATTTAAAAACAAGATAAAAGTTTGTCTGCTATGTGTGCATAGTCAGTTTGTTTACTCTGTGTGGCTTTTTAACCTAGCCATAACGGAGATAAAACACTTTTTTAAACAGACAAATGTACTTGTAAAACCATAAAATTGATGGAGTGGTTGTCAGTTTCACCCGTGATAGGGAACCATTAAAAGAAAACTGTTGGTTTGTGTACTCATGCATCAGAGTTAGGAATGTTAAAATGTGTTTATTTAGGTAAATGTGTACCGCTGAAAATTGGAGCAGTTACACATTTACACATGTGGGACAGGGGCAGGTGGCTCCGCCTTCTCTCCTCTCTCCCCCCGCCGCTGCTGCCTCTGCTCATTGGTTAATCATGTAGATCTTTACACTTTCATATCCCTAGTCAGTGTGTGTTTACATTTGCAGCACTTCAGTTGTTGATGAGAGTAGCACCTGGAGGGCAGCTCTCCTGGGAAGGGGACGGTGCAGGTCATTCTGGGTCCCTGCACAGTCCTGTCTCCCCGGACGCTTGTCAGCTCCGGTAGCTCAGCGTTGCTGTAAATGGGGAATCATTTGCTCTGTGGCGCAGGCATTGTCACCTGGCCAAATAAGTAAGCACTTGCCCGGAAAATAGGAAGGGGAGTTTCAAAGTTACCGAGCTTTATATGGGAAGGGGTAAGGTGGATGTCTGTCTTTTTTTGGTATCAGAGCAGCAGAGGTACTGCCTAGAGGGGTCACTTAAGCAATGTGAGATCCTGCAGAAGCTAAAAGGCAGTAGGATCATATCTTCACTTGCACAACACCGCAAAAGCATCACTGGTTAGAGCTCTACACCTCTCGTGGAGGTGGTTTTCTTTTTGTGGGGGATCTTCTGCAAAAAGACAGTGGTAAGTGTAGATGCTCCCATGATTTTTGTGCAAAAAAGGGACTTTTTCTGCTTCAAATAGCAAGTGCTGGCCTAGGAGGGACAGCTGGAGGTCAGCCTGGCCCCTGGAGCCTCATCTCCCTGCTGGACCAGCTGCAGGAGGCCTCACACTCCACATACACACCAGCTATGGGCTGAGGTAGGAAGGGGGCCACTGAATGCCAGGGCTTGTCGCTGATGCCTCACCCCGCTCCACTCGGACCAGGTGCTGCTCTGAAGTATCCCCTCTTCCCCCGCCCTTTGCTGCCTCTATATGATAGAGGCAGCAAGGGGATGTATGCGGGGGAATCGACGAGTGGACTTGACTATCCAATAAGCGTTTGCTTATTGCAGGGCTACTCAACACGCGGCCCGTGGGCCACATGCAGCCCGCAGCCCATATGTTTGCAGCTCAAGGTGCAGTGTGGGTTTATGCAGGGCTCAACACGCAGCCTGCAGGTAGGATCCTTTGAACACGGCCTCCGCTGGGAACAATGGCAAGGCATCTGCCAGGCTGGGTGAGCATTGAAAGATGCAGGCGGATGGGCTGGCTGGAACAGATGGGTACAGGGTGTTCGTGTTTCTAGCCCCGAGGGAGGAGGTGCCGGGGCAATGTGGGAAGTGCTTTGTATTCATGCCTGTCAGTGTGAAAGAAGCTATTTGCATATATATTTCCATGTATATGCAACCACATTTAAGTTGCAGCACTCGACATGTGCTGTATCATTGTGGCCCCTGGGGCTTTCAAAGTTGAATAGTCCTGGCTTATTGGATAGTCGACTAGTCCTTAACATCCTTACTCTGCAGTGTAGCATCCCCTGTGCTCACTGCCTCCAGTGAATACTCTGCACTATTGCGTCCCTCCTCTCTGACCCCTCCCTTTCCATGTCCTGGAAAACATTCCCATTTGAGGCACTTCCCATTTTCCTGGCACATCCAAAACCTGACCTTACGTTAAGAAGAAGCTGCATATCGAATTTGGTGGCCCTAGCTCTTACTGTTTAGAAGGAGTTCTTGAACAATGGACTCACTGACCGATATATATGTATTAATGCATCTCCTCCAGCTTTTCTAATGAGCAGTTTAGAAAAATATACAGAATGTTAATGACCTCATAAATTGGTGAAAACAAGATTTATGAATCAAGGCTTTGACATGTTTCTCTTCCAGCTTATATTTGATAGGCCATATAACAGGACATTGGAAACTGAAGCTGACAAAGTTGGACTTCAGTTTGCTGCAAAGGTAAATAAAATTGATTCTTACTAACCAAATATTTCTTCTATTTAATTATTTGAAACATTTATTCCAATAACAATTGATGGACAGGTAAACTTTAATTTTGCAATCATGGGATCACCCAAGTTTTAGTCAAATAGGTATTTAATGACTTTAAAGGAAAACATCATTGTTTACTATTCAACTGGGAAATAAAAGGGCATTTTGTCTAAAAGTATAGTAAAATTGAAGTTGATAAAACTGGGTGTCACTCTTAAATAAGTGAAAGCTAAGAAGTTCACAATCATAGTTAAAATACATGGAAATGTATCTGGCAATATAGATTACAAACTTAATCCTTTAGCTTTTAATACATTTCACTTAGTTTTTGTCTGTTACAAGAATTATTGAAGATTGGTAAAGCAATCAGTAATGCACTTGAGTTTCAGTATATCATTATCAGAGTAGATTCTATAAATAAGCAAGAGTGTTTTAAATTTTTCTGTATTGTGATTGATTGTATTAATTAGAGATATGATTGCTAGTAATTATGGTGTATATAATGCATTCTGACTTAAAATTCAGACCAGGTTTTTATTTGGTTTCAAGATTTAAAATAAGCATAGTAATGTTGTTTCAATAGTGCTAGTTTATTTATAAATTACTTTTTAATATATCCGCTGCTTAATATGCCCAAGCGATGGGTTTCATGCTTCTGTGTGGAATTTAAATCATGTGGCTCCTTTTTAATACAAGACTTTTTAATGCTTTGTGTAAAGTACTTAGTTTCTTATTTCATTATCTCACTACCTATTCACCCTATTATCCTTAGAATGATTTAGTTAACAAATTAAACAAATTAAGCAAGACCTTTCAGCTTTATCTATCCCATTATGGTGTTTTTGTAACTGTTGGATAACTGTGTGAACAGTGCCATCTAGTGCATAATAAGAGAATTCTGTTTTTTGCAATTGGACCTTTTTGAAGCTTCTGTCATTTTAAGTTTAAATAAAAAGCTTATTTCCTGTAGTTGAAATTGCACCTAGACTCTTTCCTCTGTGTTCTGACCATTAATCAATCTCTAATGAAAATTCTAATAATCCAAATCTTTGAGCAGTTTACTGCAAACTCTTTGAAAGCAAGATGCTATAGTAAGTTCAAACACTAGTAAAACAAAGATCCATAACACCTTCTTTTATAGAGGAGGAAAACTGACACATGTAGGTTAAAGCAGCCTTCCCAAAATAGTATAGCAAGTATGTGCCTGTCATGAGTAGAATCCATTTGAAACCCCACTTTTGTTTTTGAACTACTAATATATGCTTCCATGTACACAAACACCTAGTAATGAAAACAGAGTCGTATAGTTTGGTTGCCAGTTGCATTTGGTCCCTCTGATAGTCACCCTCATAATCAATTTTCCTCTGAACTTTTCTTTTTAACACTAACCTTAGAAAAAATGTATAGGGTAATGTCCCTATCACAGCAGCAGAATTGTGTATGTGTATTTCATTATTTGTATGTTTGTATACATAAACACATACATATACACTTCTAATATTACATGTGATTATGGTCTCCAGAGAATAGTTACTTAATTAAAAAGCTTGTTACCTTGCCTGACCACTAATAGGTCTTTAACAAAAATATGAATATTCAAAATCTTGAGCAGTTTGTTGCAAACGTTTATTTAAAAATAAAATAAAAATGGAGATGCTTAATTAAAGTTTTAATATTTGTTCTAGTCCATGGACCATAATTGTACCATAGAATCTTGATTGTCACCCCATCTCAAAGAAACACTGTAGTACAATTGGAGAAAGCAACAAAAATGATTAGGCATATGAAATAATTTCTGTAGGAGGAAAGTTTAAAGATTGAGCCTGTTCCACTTGGAAGAGAGATGTCTAAGATGGGATATGATAGAAGTCTATAAAATATTGACTGTTGTGAAGAAAGTGAATAAGGAAATATAATGTGAATGAGTAAACAAGAAACGGGTCACCAAATGAAATCAATAGATAGCTTTAAAACAAAGGGAAGTACTTCACATAGAGTTTCACAGGTTGACTGTTGCCAGGGATTTTGTGAAGACCAAAACTATAAAAGGATACAGAAAAGAACTAGTTTAAGTTCATGGAGGATAGGTCCATCAGTTGCTATTGGCCAGTATGGGCTTTATGCATTGGCCAGTACGGGTCTTATGCACCCACTCCTACGCATTGGGTGCCCCTAGCCTTTGTTTGCTGGAAGCTGGGAATGGATAACAGGAGGATGGATTGCTTGATCATTGCCTGTTCTGTTCATTCTCTTTGAAGCATTTGGTATTGGCCACTATTGGAAGATAGGATACTGATCTAAATGGTCCATTGATCTGACCTAGTATGTCCATTCATATGTTTGTTATGCTCATGTTAGGAATGCAGTCAAAGAAGCTTTAGAGAATTCTAATTTTAATATGTTTCTGAGAATTACAGTACAATGACATTTCCTTTTTTTTTTTAAGGCTTGTGTGGATGTAAGAGCAAGCACTGTGTTTTGGCAGCAGATGGAATTAGCTGAGACCATTCAAGGGCAGCGTAAATTACCAGAATGGCTTTCCACACACCCTTCTCATGAAAACAGAGCTGAATGCTTGGACCGGCTTATACCAGAGGTGAACAGAACAGAGTGTTGAGAGAAGTGTCTCTCTTCCCTGCCTGCCCCATAAAAAGTTATTAGGGCGATAGTTTAGTGTTGATTTATGAACTAATTTCATAGCGTCACATTTATCTTGCCCTTTTTCCTTGCAGAAACATTCTATTATAAAATAGTAACCTACTCAGGACTTTATTATATGAAGAAAATTTAAAACATCATAGGTAAAGTGTAATTATACTGTATGCTTCTAAGCTATCTTTAGATGAAATGTACACTGTGATTAAGATGTAAGATTTTTGTTTTGTTAATGGCTTTTCCCTTTAATAAATACAGGCTTGATAAAGTAACTTAGGTATTCTGTGACCTCTTGTACCTCTGCTGGAAACCAGAGGCCACATTGAGACACTAAGGCTTTGTGTACACTACAGACTTTACAACGGCACAGTTGTATTTCTGCAGCTCTATAAGGTTTCCTTTGTAACCCGTCTATGACATCAGAAGAGTACTCTCCTGCTGGCATAATTAAACCTACCACTAATGAATGATGGTGGCTATGTCAGTGGGAGAGTGTGTCCTACCAGGATAGCACTGTCCACATTGGCATTTTTGTCGGTGAAACCTTGTTGGTTGGGGATGTGGGTTTTTTCATATCCCTGCCCAATAAAAGTTGCATTGACAAAAGTGCTGGTGTAGACTAAGTCTGAGTGCTCTTGTTTTCACTTCCTTTAGTAACAAGCCCTAGGACCTAGGTCAGGGGTTGGCAACCTTTCAGAAGTGGCGTGCTAAGATTTAACTTTATTCACTTCTATTTATGGATCTGTGTGCCAGGGGAAGGAGGGGGTCATCGCAGGCTGGGTATGGTGACCATATTTTCTGAACCAGATGCAGCTAGGGAGAAAGATGAAGCATTTTGACTAATTTAAATTAAACCTGTTTACTTTCTCCTGTTTAGTTTATCAAATTTCATTTTAAAGAGAGTAAAATATTAATTTATGTCCAGCACAAAAGGTTTCAATGTTTTCTTTATTTAGAGCAGGGACAGGGAACTTTTTTGGGGTTGGGTGCCACTGACCCACAGAAAAATCAGTTGGGGACCACACAAGTTAGAAGGGAAAATACTCCTCCAAAACCCCCCAACCCTCACTGTTGTGGCCCCCCACTGAAACACCTCACTCCTCTGGCACTCCAGCCTCACGGGATGAGGAGAAGGAACATAAGAACATACATACTGGCTCAGCTCAAAGGTCCATCTAGCGCAGTATCCTGTCTGCTGACAGTGGCCAATGCCAGATGCCCCAGAGGGAGAGAACATAGCAGGTAATCATCACATGATCCCACTTCTGTCATCCATTTCCAGTCAGAAAGAGGCTAGGGAAACCATTCCTACCCATCCTGGCTAATAGATTCATGGAGATTAGGTCCATCAATGGCTATCTAGCTCTTTTTTGAACCCTGTTAAAGTCCTAGTCTTCATAACATCCTCTGGCAAGGAATTCTACAGATTTGACTGTGCACTGAGTGAAGAAAAACTTCATTTTGTTTGTTTTAAAATTGCTGCCTATCAATTTCATTTGGTGACCCCTAGTTCTTACATTATGGAAACAAGTACATAAGTTTTCCTTATTCACTTTTTCCAAGCCAGTCATGATTTTATAAACCTCAATCATATCCCCCCTTAGTCTCCTCTTTTCTAAGATGAAAAGTCCAAGTCTTTTTAATCTCTTTGTACGGGATCCATTCCAAACTCCTCCTCATTGTTGCTCTTTTCTGAACCTTTTCCAGTGCCAGTATATCTTTTTTGAGATGAGGCGACCACATCTGTATGCAGTATTCAAGATGTGGGCGTACCATGGTTTTATATAGAGGCAATAAGAGATTCTCTGTCTTATTTTCTATCCCTTTTTTAATGATTCCTAACATTCTATTTGCTTTTTTTGACTACCACTGCACACTGAGTGGATGTTTTCAGAGAACTATCCACAGTGACTCCAAGATCTCTCTCTTGAGGAGTAGTAGCTAAATTAGTCCCCATCATATTGGGATTATTTTTTCCAATGTGCACTACTTTACATTTACCAACATTAAATTTCATTTGCTATTTTGTTGCCAAATCACTTAATTTGGTGAGATCTTTTTTAAGTTCTTCACAGTCTGCTTTGGTCTTAACTACCTTGAGCAGTTTAGTATCTTCTGCAAACTTTGCCACCTCACTGTTTACCCCTTTCTCCAGATCATTTATAAATAAGTTGGATAGGATTAGTCCTAGGACTGACCCTTGGGGACACCACTAGTTACTTCTCTCCGTTCTGAAAACTTACCATGTATTCCTACCCTTTGTTTCCCGTCTTTTAACCAGTTCTCAATCCATGAAAAGATCTTTCCTCTTATCCCATGAGAACTGTACTTAAGAGCCTTTGGTGAGGGACCTTATCAAAGGCTTTCTGGAAAGCTAAGTATACTGTGTCCACTGGATCCCCCTTGTCCACATGTTGGACCCCCTCAAAGAACTCTAGCAGATTAGTAAGGCATGATTTCCTTTTACAGAAACCATGCTGACTTTCCCCCAACAAGTTTTGTTCATCTATGTGTCTGACAATTTTATTCTTTACTATAGTTTCAACTAATTTGCCCGGTAGTGACATTAGGCTTACCAGTCTGTAATTGCTAGGATCATCTCTAGAGCCCTTTTTAAATATTAGCGTCACGTTAGCTATTCTCCAGTCATTAGGTATGGAAGCTTATTTAAAGGATAGGTTACAAACCACAGTTAATAATTCTGCAATTTCACATTTGAGTTCTTTCACAACTCTTGGGTGAATACCATCTGGTCCCGGTGACTTGTTACTGTTAAGTTTATCAATTTGTTCCAAAACCTTCTCTAATAACACCTCAATCTGGGACATTTCCTCAGATTTGTCACCTAAACAGTGGCTCAGGGTTGGGAATCTCCCTAACATCCTCAGCTGTGAAGACAGAAACAAAGAATTCATTTAGCTTCTCCGCAATGACTCTATTGTCTTTGAGTGCTCTTTTAGCATCTTGATCGTCCACGGGCCCCACTGATTGTTTAGCAGACTTCCTGCTTCTGATGTACTTAAAAAACATTTTGTTATTGCTTTCTGAGTTTTTGGCTAGCTGTCCTTCAAACTCCTTTTAGGCTTTTCTTATATTTTTATACTTAATTTGACAAAGTTTATGCTCTTTTCTATTTTCCTTACTAGGATTTGACTTCCACTTTTTAAAAGATGTCTTTTTATCTCTCACTGCTTCTTTTACTTGGTTGTTAAAACACGGCAGCACTTTTTTTGGTTTTCTTACTGTGTTTTTTAATTTGGGGTATACATTTAAGTTGGGCCTCTATTATGGTCTCTTTGAAAAGTTTCCGTGCACCTTGTAGGGATTTTACTTTTGTCACTGTACATTTAATTTCTGTTTGACTAACCTCCTCATTTTTGTGTAGTTCCCCTTTTCTAAAAGTAAATGCTACTGTGTTAGGCTGCTGAGGGACAGGGAAGACTGAGGTTCAGTATTTCCCATAGGCCAGATTTACTTTTTTGGGGTTTCAGAGTTAGTGGATTTTATACCCTCTTCCCCCCAGGCTCTGGGGTAGGGACAAAAATGAGGGGTTCAGTGTGCAAGACAGGGCTGCCAGTGAGTGGAGTAGGAATGGGGTGCAGGATCTGGGAGGGAGGTGGAGTGCAGAAGGACGAGAGTTTGCAAGGTCTGGGTGGGAGGTAGGGTGCAGAAGCAGGCTGTGAGGATGGTGTCTGGCCAGGTGGACGGAGCAGGAACAAAGGAGGGTGCAGTGTGTGGTCAGGGGAGAAGATGCAGGAGCAAGCTGCGGTGAGGGGGATTGGGGTGTAAGGGCATGAGGGTGGACACTTACCTGGCTTTGCATCCTCTTGCAATGGGGAAAGCCTCATGCATCACTGCACTGTCGTTGCTCCAGTGGGGTGGGGAGGGGAGGGAGCTCAGCCCCTTCCTCCTGCGCAGCGGGGAGCCTGTGCATCCATGAGGCTGCAGCACCAGCTCTGGCTTCCTGCTCGGAGGGCATGTGGGGGTGGGATGGGGGTGAAAGTGAAGACAGTCACAGCCTTCCCCACCAGACCTGGCTCATGGTGGAGAGCAGCAGAGTGAGCAGCTCCATGTGCTACCGCTCCCCCAGTGGAGAGGGGAGTAGGGATGTTAAATATCGGTTAATTGAATAGTTGAATGACCTTGCGAATTATTGGTTTGTCAACTATTCTATAGTCTCGTGGGGTGGGGCTGGTAGCCAGTGCAATCGGGCCGCACTCCCGAGGAGCCCCCTGCCACTCTGCCCTTGTATTAGAGGCAGCTGCACAGGCGGGAGCTGGTCTGTGAGGGAAGTTAGTTTAAAACCAGCTCCCCTCATGGACTAGCTTCCTGCTGCCCTGTGCTGCTGTCTCTGATAAAGAGGCAGCAGCAACACATGTTGCGGGGAGGAAAATGCATGTAGTCTATAGTAGGGGTTCCCAAACTTTTTGACACGGGGACCAGTAAATCCATTCACGAGCTTTTGGAGGACCGGTAACATATATTTGCATATTCATTAAGCAAACGATGAATATTCAAATAAGTTGTTTCTGGTCCTCCCAAAGCCCCCAGTGCCAGCATTAGCAAAGCTTTTGATACAATCACCCCCAATATTCTTGCCAGCAAGTTAAGGGAATATGGATTGGATAAATGGACTGTAAGATGGATAGAAAGCTGGCTAGATCAGGGTTTCCCAAACTTTCTACTTTAGTTGGAACCCGTTTTTTTTGTTTTTTTTAAGTACTGTTTTTTGCAGCCCAAAAATATAAACACATATAAAAAAAAGAATGAAAAATGAATACATTTTCAGTGTTTCACCCGGCTGCATCCTCCACCCAGCCTGGGCCAGGGCTTGGGGGACCTGGCGCCGCATGAGCACTCCAGGAGGCGGGAGCAGGAGCAGATTGGGGGTAGGGTATCTGGCTAGGAGGGAGGGTGCAAGGAAGGGTAGGGTTGCCAGGTGTCCGGTTTTGTACCGGACAGTCCGGTATTTGAAGGTTTTGTCCGGGAAAGAAATTGAGGAATTACCAGACATATAAAATGCCTGGTATTTTCTAATTAGGTAAGTTTTATTATAATTAGGTGTATCAGTCCTTAGCTGCAAACTGCCTGGCTAGTAGATGTGTTCACGCTGCCTGAGTGTGTCTACCTGCCAGGCAGTTCGCAACTACTCAAGGGAGGGTATGTGGGGGGGGTGGGGGAGGAGCAAAATGGAATCCCCGGCCAGACTCACTCATCTGCCAGGGTCTGCAGGGTCTGCATGTGCCCAGGTCAGTCCCACTCCCCCACCCCCTTCTCCTCCCGATCTCCCCAGTCCAGCACTGCTGCACCCGTCCAGTCCTGCTTCCGGTGGCTGGTTCCCCCCGCTCCCCACCAATCTCCCCCGGTCATCCCCGCTCCCCCGACGACCCCCCCGACCAGCCCCACTGCCCCCGTCCAGCCCTGCTTCCGGCAGCTGGTTTTCCCATCCTCCTCCTCCTCCTGATCTCCCCCGGCCAGTGTCCCCGGCTCCTGGCGAGCCCTGGTTCTGTTGCCTGCCCTCCCCGATCTCCGCTGGACAGCCCTGCTACCCCCAACCCTGCTTCTGCGGCCCACCCGCCCCCCCATCTCTGCGGGACAGCCCCGCTACCTCCAACTCTGCTTCTGCCTGCCGCCCACCCAGATCTCTGTGGGACAGCCCCGCTGCCCCCAACCCTGCTTTCGCCGCCCGCCTGGATCTCCGCGGGAGAGCCCTGCTGCCCCCCAGCCCTGCTTTCGCCGCCCACCCGCCTGCCCGGATCTCCACGGGACAGCCCCACTGCCCCCAGCCCTACTTTCGCTGCCCGCCTGCCCGGCTCTCCATGGGACAGCCCCGCTGCCCCCAGCCCTGCTTCCCGGCGGCCAGTTCCTCCCCCCCCACTTCCTCCCAGCCCACCCCACTCGGCTCCCCTCCCAGCAGCCACGCTGAGGCCCAGTATTTTTTTCCATAGTTTGGGAAACGCTGGTCTATAGCATTAACCTTACAAGCTTTTGCATATCAGTTAATTGACTACACTATTACATCCCTAGTGGGCAGGGGAAGAGGGAGCAAGAGGCAGTGCACCAAGCACATCTGCTGCACCCGAGCATGCCCTGCCTTGCAGAGCCCCAGCCAGGCTCTGCATGGCCCTTCTTGGGGCTGAAGCAGCAGCTCCAAGGTGCTGAGGTCGGGAGCAGCTTCACCGAGTTTTGCCTTGGACCTGGTTGTCCACTGGCAAAATGCTCAGAGAGTCACCCATGTTCTTTGGTGGGGGGGTGGAGGAGGTAGGGAGGCTGTTGCTGCTGTGCCGTGATAGTGCAAGCTTGTCCCATCCAGGGGAAGGGAAATGGCAATGCGCAGAGCCGGGGTGGGGGAGTGGCTAGTATTCCCTGCATGCCAGATCTGGCGGGGAAGCTTCCGCGGGAAGTGCAAATCCTCTTGCATTCAATTTACGGCACTCATGCCATAGGTTGCCAACCTCTGACCTAGGTTATCACACAGAATAAGCCATGCTTTCCCATTTTCTCTTGATGAAGTGGGCATGAACAGCTTTTCCTATGTGGTATATCAGATCCTCAGTTAAAGGTTTCTTAATATCCATTGTAATCATGGGTCTCTGTAAAAAACAACAAATTGTCTGGTAGCACTTTATAGACTAACAAAACATGTAGAAGGTATCATGAGCTTTCGTGGGCACAGCCCACTTCTTCAGATGACCGGAGTATAGATTTTGCAGCTTGTTTTTGTTTTCTTTAGCTGTTCTTCATCCCAAAACAAGTGATTGCTGCGTATTTTGTACTTCTAGACAACAACCACTTGCAGTCTTTCCCTGCTGCTAAGCTCTGACTGTTCAAGATTTATTAACATGGGGATTGTAAAAATACTCTGTTTCCATAGAATTTTCAGAAAGGGAAGACATCCATTCAGTTGGAGAAAGTGCAATGAACATGCTAAGTGACGTCATAAGCCAAAATAGTGGTTGCTAGTGGGAAGCTGAAGAATATCTAGACTGCTTCATTTCAAAATAACTTATGCAGGAAATCCCCTGCTTCACCAAAATAACTTTGTGGTCTTTATTTAAGTTGTGAGCAGATTTTAAAAGGAATGTTTATAAAATCCTATCATGGTGGCTGAATTGGAAAATGAAGATGTGCACAGTGTTCTTGGTGTCTTTGTTATAGTTATATCAGTAACAATAGAGACTGTGATTTTTAAATAGGTACCAGCTGACATGTAGGGCAGTAGTGAATTATTGCTTGGTCTGATTCAAGACAAAAAAAATCTAAGAACCAAGAAAGTTTTCTTATGCCTTTGAAGAGCCTTGGCATTTATTTTATTATCACTGTTTGATCTCTTGTAGCTTATCAGATGGAGTAACCCTTCCTTCTTTCCCCAGTCCCTGTAAAGAGCAACCATCAGGCAGGTGAGATGGGGGAGGAAGCGAAGCAGAATTTGCATTCCACCACAGACATGCTGGGAGTGGGATGGGAAAGGAGTCTTTGTGCCCTCAATAAGAGTTCAGTGGATAAGTGGAGCTGATGCACAACAGCTAGACAGAGCGATAGGCAGAGATAATAATTAGTCTATTTGACCTGGTGCTCTTGTCTCCCCAACCTATGGAACAGTACGAGGAGCTAGAAGAACAATGGGAATGTTGTTTTCAATGCTAGTTTGTTGAAGCCATGTTTTATTTACCAGCACCAACATCTTGTTGCAGCATTTCCACACTAGAAGTGTCCATATGATACCTTGAATATCGTGCATACACTAAGCAATGGAAAATAATGCACTTCAGGGACAGTTTGTGAGTAAATTTCTTAGAAGGGTTATTTGTTATGGCAGCAGAAGGCTAGTTACGCTAGCAGTCGGCAGAATCCAAAATGGGGATGGTGATCTCTCTCACCATTTTTTATGGTACCTCAACTGAAGTGATCCTGCCAATCATTCACTACTCAACATTTCAGGTTAGAAAAAAAAATGTCCACACAAACAAATGGCAGTGAAACAGTTCATTTTAAAAAGACACTTCAATAATGTTTCTGTGTAGTATACTTTCTGAGCAAGACCACAACAAATTGCTCTGCATTTTCATTGTACCATAGCAAAGGTTTTTTGTTTTAGATGATGACATTACACTTTACAATGATGTGACCCTAAGCTATCTGAGGGAATGAAGGGTCTATAGAGCTAGAAATCTGGAATTACTCATTCTTAGTCTAGAATTGCTTACTGGGTCTTTTAAGGCCAAAACCCCCACATTTTTTGCTATTAAGTTGAATGATTTTGTTAATGTATAAGATAGCAAGACAACTATTAGTGCAAACCAGCTGCACACAGACTGATCGAAGGAGCCATTAAAAGTGTTTTTTAAAACTGTAGATTTCATGGTAAAGTTTGTTTTATATACTTACAGTATATTGCCTAATAACATAAATTTTAGTAACTAGAATGTTTGTGTGGAAAATTGGAAAACTGCTACATCAACTTTTTGACATGTAATAGTATAACCACTTCAAAATATTTTCACATGATGACACAACGCAGCATTTTGAACATATGTACATCATAACTTGCCTGTGAGCATGATGGGATCAGTCCATTATAGCGGCTTATATTTTTATGAAGGGAGTTACAACTCATACCATAACCCAACATGAAAATTGTC
Source organism: Pelochelys cantorii (assembly GCA_032595735.1). Lineage (NCBI taxonomy): Eukaryota > Metazoa > Chordata > Testudines > Trionychidae > Pelochelys > Pelochelys cantorii. The sequence goes on from CM064334.1 coordinate 51,781,988, forward strand.
ATGAAGTGTAAAACTCCGAATACAAGTATTCAGAACCTATAATAGATTTTTTATTTACTGTTAACTTGAAATTTCCAACTAATAAAATTGGAATCTTAATTTAGGAATGCAGACTTCAGTGTTCTATATTATGATGAAATACTTGACTAATATCTATTATATACTGCTCATAGTCCTTGGATATAGAGCAGTCTCTTTGCAAGATATATTATTCTGTGCAACTTCTCTCTTTTTTTCCCCATCTCCTCTTCTTAATCTTTTGAGGTTAGTAAAATCAGAATTAGACTGCGTAAGTGACTCAGGCTTATGAATTTGTAATTATATGGGTTTTTCAACTATAGCAAAGAGGTTATTTGAACATAAAGGTAAACCTGAAGTATAAGAATATATGTACAAGCTCTGTGTACATACTGTGCAAGCACTATTCATTTTCCAGAATTTTATTTTATCTGTGACATGAAGTAAAGGCAAATACTTTCCTAGGTGGTACAATTGAATTGTCTTCTAAATTTTATGAAGTTAACAAGCTTAACAGTAACATTTTCTAAACAAGAAAGAGTAGTTAGGCCTGGTATATACGCGAGTGTCTACTTCAGGCCCAGAACAAATAGACTATTACAGGAATGTGTGTTGTGGGATAAATGATAGTTTTAGAAAACGTATTAGAAAAAAGGCTATTTTCTTTCACTCTCCTCCCCTGAAATGTCATCTTTTCCAATTGCTGGTCAAAACCTTTCAGTCTATGATGAAAATGCCAGAGCAACTTGGACACATCTTTTCCTGCAGCTTTCCTTTAAAGGTGGTTGTGACAGTCATGGAGTGCTATGTAATAAGCTAAGTATACAACTGTGTAACACAGTTATTGAGGGAGACTTGTATTACCCTGGGAAATGGAATATTTGCTATACAGTTAGAATGCTTATATTCCATGAGGACTGTTGCCAAGAAGAGAGTGACTCTAGAAAAGGACACACTTCTCCCCTGCTCCCTATGGACACTTGAAAAACAATGAGTAAAGTTCTCAGTTTTGTGGATCTGCCTCCAAACAAATTACATGCCTTGTTTTGCCAAAGCTGTGAACTAGGGGTATATGTACATACCCCACAGAAGCAAGTGTCCAAGCTTGGTCAACAGACTCAGGGTAGCAGGGCTCATGCTAGTGTTCTAAAAATAACAGTTAGCAGTACAAAGTCTGAGGGGTAGCTGTGTTAGTCTAAGTTTAAAAACAATGAGCAGTCCTATGGCACCATAGAGACTAACAGATGTATTGGCTTTTGTGGCTAAAACTCACTTCTTCAGATAAGTTGGAGAGCAAACTGCGGAATCCAGGGTATATATATCAGCAAAAGAGCTTACCTGTCAATTGTAGGACCAGTATTAATTAAGCTTGTTAAGTCAGGCTGGATGTGTCTCATTCATAGCAAGTAATGTGGAAATGAGAGTATCAAAGGTGGGGAAATTACCTTTGTAATGTGTTAATCAATTTAGATCTTTATTCAAGCCTAAGTTGATAGTGTTGTCGGTACTTTGGTTTTGCAGCTTGGGGCTGTCAAATACGCCCATCTTTCAGATGCCAAGCTTCAGCCTAATTGCAATGCCTTCTGTGCAGCTATTTGAGCACTAGCCAGAGCCAGATAGCCTAAAATTGTTGACCCAGGCTGGAAGGCTCACTTGCAGAGGTTATATAAATATAATGTAAGAGACCAAAGGACTGTAATCAATTTAAAAGTGAATTGGCTTGGGAGGGGAAAGGGACAGTAGGAGGCGATCAAAAGGACATAATAGCTCTTAAAGAACTACCTCCTTGAGACTAAGGGAGAAAATGGTCTGAGTTAGGGCATGAATTGTGCCAGCTGACTCCAGAGATCTTGGTGGAGACTTAAAGCTGCCAGGGTTGCCACATAGAAGATGGTTAGATGTCTAGGTATGTGCAGTCTGATTGTTTTAAGAACTAATTTTCTCAACTGCATTTGTTCTAATAATACTTTGCATTTAAAAAAAACTGTCAGATCACTGGGTACCACTATCATTGCTCTTGGAGAGAACAGAATCGCATGGTCATTATGTTAGGCCTTCTGAGGTAATCAATGAGAGAGGAGGAAGCTGCAGCTGAAGGGCAGATACTAAAATTGGAAAATGGTGTGAGCCTCTCCCAAGCAAGGAGATGGCCAGAGACTTGAGAGGGATGTATTCAAAGAGTGCAGGCCCACAGCATATCAGGTGCAATAAGCTCAAGAACTGTGACAACAGTGAAGTGTGTGTATATATATAACTGAGTGATGGAATCTATCCTCTTTTCTAGCCCCTGCACACAGCTATATGGTGTATGCGTGATTGAGAGGAGTGGGTGAGGTACTAAGCAATGGCACAGGCAGACCTCTACCTCATGCACATAGCTGTTTGTAGATGACTAAGGCTGTATTGTAGTAGAATACAACTACTACTCCACCTTTGCCATTTACAAACCAAAGTCTGAAAGTTTGTGATAGCAATCATATTGCTTGATGACTGCTCTCTGTGCACACACACCCTCATCATCAAGAGTTTCTCTTCTGCAGTGCAGCCCTTTTGTCTTAATGGGAGCCTGAAAGAGACAGTAGTAATGTGCCTGCAAACCCCAACCTAATCATGTACTCCACTCAAGTTTTAACCTGGTGATATTGCTGCTGTTTGGTCTTCTGTCTGGATTCATTAGTATAACAAAGCTGTGAAACATGTTCTTAACTTTGCAAGTTGTGTGCATTTAATTAGGAATATGTATACACTCCCCTAGGAACTAAATTAGTTGGATTGGAATCTGGTCAAAATGGAGTTTCTTAAACAACTCTAAATTGTTGGAATTGAAGTTATAATACTGAAATTGAAGGTAGGCAATGGAATGCGTTATCTTCCAGAAATAATACATTGTAAGCTTCTTGAACAGTGATTTTGCCACATTGAATACATTATTGGCATTAAAAAATAGCAAGAGCTAACAGGCAGGCTTAGGGTAAGCATAGCCTTTCAGCTATCCTTACAGCCAACTTCATTTTGTTTTCTATGGGCTGTGAATCAGTGTGTTTAAATCAGGCCCCTCTAACTTCCTAGAGCTGCTTTGTGTAATTAGGAAGCAGAGTCTTCCACAGGGTGAGATTATTACCCCATAGTTGTTATATGTACCTACTGATGTTGTAAACTGTAGTATTTTAGATAAGTGAACACAGGAAAGAAAGGATGAGAACAGAGCTGCAGTTGGAAGACAGACATTACATAGTCAAGAAAACCAGAGATTTAAAACTGCTAAATTAATTTAAAGGAGGATTATGTTGCCTTTTTCAAGATACAACCTAAATCTTTATATTTCTATTTGCCTTGACTAATGCTTCTTGACATTAATGCAGCCTTGCAGCAGCTTATGTTCTGAAAGAGAACAAGAGAAAACTCTTAGTCTGTCATTATAAATATCAGTATTGAAATTCATTGGTCACTGAAGAAGAATTCAGTTGATAAGTATGGTAAAATCTGGTGAATATTTGGATGATTAGGTTGCAAAACAACAAATGAACTTGAATTTATTTGTTATAACTAAGAAGAACCTAGACAGCCCCAAAAGTTGTTTGATTCAGATGCTACTTTTTAACCAGAAACAATCAGATAGCACAGACGAGAAACACTTTTTCATATCTTTGAAACTTGCCCTTCTCTAAAGCCCAGTTGGAATTGTTAAATTTCATTTGTTTCTAATCCAGTTCCAGAGATATCTGTTTATTGTACTAACCGGATTTTTGTTAGAAAAACATAGTTTCCAAACCTCTTTGCAAAAAGAGCTATTAGGCTGGACTTTTCTTTCTTTTAAAAACCTCAAAAGTGATCTGTACATTCTGCCTCTATTAGAAGGAGCTAAGTGAATTTTAAATTGAAGCAAATCCTTCCCTCCTAGCAGTGTTTAAGATTTTTCCAACCATGAGCGGAGTGAGTTTTGGTTTGTGCACCAATATTGAGGTCATTCGTGCTAGTTTGGATATGTGCCACTGTGGCACGCAGTTTATTTACTCACTCACTCAGTGATTGTCTCACTGTCTCCTGGAGCAGACCCCCACCTCCCTGCCATGCAGCAGGTCCCAGTTCCAGAACAGGCCCTGGCCTCCCCGCCATGTGGCAGCCCAGGCCACCAGAGTAGGCCTCCCCCTCCATGCAGCCATGGCAGGCCCCGGCCCCACACCCTGCTGGCTCCCTCACCACACCATCTCAGCCAGCCCCGCCTGGCAGAGCAGCTGCCTGCCACAGGAGTGCTGCTGCATGGCTCTCCAGAGGAGGTGGGCGGAGGAAGAATTCTTTGTGTGAGGCTGCGCAGGTGCACACCTTAGCATGAACTATGCCATCTGGCTATATAATGAATCATCTAATTCAGCTTTTGCTCATTATATTAGCAGCAGGGCAACACACCTACTGAACTACAAAAGTGAGGTTTTCTGTAGCTTCCCCGTAACAACACTCTGTAATTGTAAGTAACTCAAGGAAACTCTGACAAGAACTCTTCTGAAACATGATATTAGGAAGAGAATTGGAACAAATGGGATAAAACGTACGGGGAATGAACTTTCTGATGCAAGGATTAAAAATGCAACTGGATGGTTATTTACCTATGAATTGTGTGTTTACTTTCTTTGATTGAGGCTAAGAAGAATTTAACAACAAATATCAAAATGGCTGTGGTAATGGTCAGTGCTAAATATTAGTGTAGTCCCCTTACTAAAGGTGCCTCTGCTTATTCTCTGGGAAGATCCTGTGTGCTGCAATCTAGCCCCAGAAACTACAATTCCCATGAGCCCTTGAAGAACCCAGGAAGGAAGTGACTTGGGTTTTTTGTGGGGGTCTGGGTCTCTCCATGTGTGTGGAGAGAGTGTTTCAGCAGTCTGTGGACTCTTCCCTTTGTTTTGGGAAAAAAGGAGTCAGGCTGCTGTGGAGGAGTTTTATCCAGTCTGGGAGCTGTTAGGTTGCAGCTACAGACTTGGATTCAGAGCCTTTGGGACTGGAATCTAGCAGGCTGCTTCTGATTGCCCTTTGGCTGTACCTGTGGCTAGAATTACTACTCTGCACACAGAAGGAGACTAGAATCATCCACTCCAGTTGCAAAATCTTCAAGTGTGCCCACGCAAGCAAATGTATGGTACTGTGAGTCCTGAGGAGTGCATACTTTGGGGTGTGATAAACGGTGGCAGGGCAAATGCCAAATAGATACGTTCCTATTATTTTCTGTGTACTTTGTTAATGTTATTCACTGTTAATCTGTTAAACTCTGTTTCTTTAAATTGTTAAGTAAAGGTTGTTCTTTCTACTGTAATCTATCAGAGGTATACTATTTATGATTTGTAATTGTTGTTCTGGAGCTAGATGATCCAGATTATTGCTGGAATAATTTTATTCCTGGAGGCTCCCAAGGCACACCATTGTGTGTACAGGGCCAACCAGGTGGAGGCACTGCCATTATATGTTCTTTATGAGCAAGGGATAGCAGCAAGGGGGTGGATAGGGTTTCCCCAACTAAACAACATCACCACTGGGGTACTCAGGATCTCCTTTTATGTTAAAACCATCAGGTGCCCAGGCACACCTGTGAGTGTGACCTGCTCCCAAGTAACCCGGGGAGGAAAAAGGGGGTTACGTTAGACTGTATTATAACCAGGGCTCAACAAATCCGTTTATCTACTCACCCGTGGCGAGTAGATTTCAGCTGGTCGCCCCGTTCACCGGTGGTGTGCGTATGTGCAGTGCGGGTCTGGCACATGCGCGGTAAGGGGCTGGTAAGTGGATTTCGCCGTGGTTTGTCGAGCCCTGATTAGAACTTATTACATTGTTTTGCTAAATTACTGGAGTTCTGTGGGATTTCATTGCTACCTATAAAGCACTGTGTCTGTTTTGGGAGGACTTGTTAGGATAAATTTAGTTTATTTAAAAATTCCCTTAATTTTGGCAGAAAGCCTAGGAGACAGCATCATCTTAGGTTAGATCTTAGAATTGGGTGTTGGAAGACTTTGATTCTGTCCTGGCTGGGCTGAGGATTTAGGTGACCTTGAGCAATCATTTCACTTGTTCGGATTCTCCACTTCCTCATTTTGCTGACCTTCTATAAAGCTCTTTGAGATTGAGGAATGACACACTAAGTGTAAAGCAAGTTTGTTACTTTTGTCTTTCTTCTGCATCTCTTCAGGGGCAAGGCCGGGTTTCTTTTTGGAGTCATGCTTATCCCCCAACCAGGAGTCTATACTACCAATTCCCAAACCTTTCAAGTAATGAACACTTAAGTGTTGAATGCAATTAAGAGTGAAATTTAGCTAGATTAATGTTGTGATTAGCAGAGCAAACGCAGGCTTGATCTCACAGTAACAACTTTTCATTAAGCAAAATAAAACCTTATATTTTGGGACCATTTTCATGAGACTAATATGGAAGTCTAAGTTCCACTCAAGACTCTTGGGGGTGGGGGAAAGGGCTTTCTTGTGCTTTGTGCCTGGGAGTTAATGTTCATCATGCTACTGATGATTTTTTTCCTCATCTGTTAGGTCATATATCTAGATACAGTTATTCCCGTAATACAACATATGTGATCAAGTTCATTATCCTTTTCTCGTTTTGTTTTTTTTAATTTGCATATGGCCCCCTTGTAAGAGGTGGCTGAGTTCACAAACAGAAATGAGGACTTCATGCTATTATACACTTAATATCATGGTACCATACCTTTACAAGTATCTGCTGTTCCTTCAGCTAGCTGATAAAACATTATCTTTTATGATGATAATGGCTCTTCTGTTCCTGAGAGGTCTTGGTTTCCATTTGATAAATTGTTGGATAATATGTATATAAACCTAATACTGGAGTCACCAATATACAACTAGCATATACAATGCTTATTGGAAAGGTAAAGGACTGGCTACCCTGCACTAAAGTGCATACTCCAAAATTGCATTTACCTACAATGTGGTTTTAGTAAGTTGATGTGATTTCTTGTTTTGTTTTCATAGGCACTTAAAATAAGAGAGAGTTGCAATTGCCCCTCTCTTCCTGGACCAGACCCTCGCCTCATTTTCAAACTTAACATGCAGCATCTTCTGGAAGCATCTAAGGATAAAGAAAGCCATAACGCTACTCAGCATGGTCTTGCAAAGCCAAAAGGGGACTTTCCTTCTGTTCAAAAGGATGAAAAGCTTCCAGTAACTCTTGCAGTTGAAAAAGAACCAGCGAACTGAAGGAAAAATATATTCACCAGAAAAACTTCACAAACTGTTCATTGAACAGATTTTTCTTCCTGCAAGACTTTTTTGATTCTTTTAAGATTATCAAATGGACAGATAATTGCAAATCATGTTTGTACTTCCCTGGTGCCAAAAATCTGTTAAAGGAAACTTGTCTCTCTGTAGCACAAAGTAGATCAAGCCACCAGTATTCTGTGTTCCCAAACTTGTGGTAATCTCCCTCTCAGTGCAATGAGGAACTCTTCCCCACGTATAAAGAGTAGTGTATTGGAGTTGAGAGACTTTTATTCAATAAGGGATACTAAACATAAATCACTGCGGGGGAGGGGTAATAATCTCTGTACAGTCCATTCACGCAAATGGCAGAGCAGCAATAAAATGGCCAGTGAGCTATACATATATCCATCTAATTGGATGGCTTTCTGCTGGGCATTTTTGTATCGTATATCTTTTAAAGGCACTTTAGAAATCAGGTTGATTCAGCATTTCACTTCAAAGCAATCTGAAAGGATTGTGCAGAATTGTATTTAAAAGTGAAGTCAGAAAATGTCCAAGGGAATCTATAAAACCCGTTAAGAACTGACTTGTAGCACTGGGATATTTTGCAAGCGATCACTTTCAATGATGTCTCTTTGAACAATTGAGATGTTTCTTCAAAGGCCAGATTCACTTCAGCTGCAAGTGGTCTAGACAGATCAGCACTCGACTATTAGTGGTTGATACTCTGTAAATACAGTAGGTAGTGAAACCCTATAAAACGTCTAAGCTATATAGCTGCAGAGGAAGCATCCTATTCTGAATGTTTATTTCTCCTTAGGAAACTGTTATCTAATACCAGTTTAGAAGTCTGCCTTCCCAGTCTGTCCCTCTTAATGGGGAGATGAGTAATTGGAGATGCTCGGGTTAGAATGGATGAGTGTAGTTTCCAATGCAAGGCCTTGGTTGAAGTAGATCTGGTGAAGAAGGAGACTTAAAGCAGATGCCTCCAAAATGAAGCTTGAGAGAATTTGCAAAGCTAACTCCTCTGCCCCTTTGTACAGTGAGCTTCTCAGATTGAATAGAGGTATGCAACCCTCCATTGGCAAACTTGAGTTGAAGAGCAGCTCCTTGGGGATTATGTAGATGAAAGGCAGAAGATTTCTCTGCTCCTTCAACACATGTAAGTTTGGGGAGCCAATCTTCCTTCCTGTGCCTGCCAGTCTGTGAGTTAAACTAGCAGACTGCAGCCTCATTTGATGAGCTTGCGAAAAGGTCCAGAACATTGTAATGTGCAGCAAAGAATCGTGTGCCCAAGAAGCTCCCTGCTTCAGAGTTGTTTTTTTATTTGTCCTTTCATGATTGACTGACCTTTTCTCCTTTAGCTAGGCTTTTCGTGAAGCACAGCCAGCACATCATGTTTATTTTCAGCTGGTTGATAGGCTCTTGCTTTCCAGTTCCTGAAAATTATTGTGTGCCAGTCTTTCTGGAATAAAAAAAGATAGTGAACGAAAGAGGAAGAGATCCTTTTCTTTTACTGATTGAAGCCTATGCTCTAACTATTGTTTTGGGGATCTGTTTTTTTATTAAAATAAAGTTCAAGAAGAAAATTACTGATGCTTTCCTATGCAATAAGTGGGAAAACTGCAGGATTTTATTATGATGTTTGACAATGTGTATCAGATCATGACACAGATGATCCTGTGCATTATAAAGGGGAGAGCTATGAAATTTTAGAATGTACCAGACAAAGCACAATTTTATTTTCCTTTTAAATTTGAATAGAATTTTTCTGAAAAGACGACGTTCCGCAGTGGCTCTAGGCACAGAGTCTGAAAGAGTTTATGAACAATAGTTCGTTTGCTGACTTAACCCAAAGAATGTGGGTCCTTTGAGCCATCTGACATCTCAGTTTCAGGGTGAAGAGGCTGTATTTGCAAGGTTGACTGTGCTGATATTTTCCAGGTCTGTTTATATATATTTAGATTGACAGCATATTACTTGCAAGCTATTTTTAAATTTGTATGCAAGACACCACTGACAACAGGCAGAAGGGCCAGCCTCACCATTATCCATCTATCCATTATTTTTATTCTTACTGACAGGAGTTTATGTAACAGACGTTCAGCGGTGTGTTAAGGCATTTGGACATTGTCACTTGAAGGTAAACAGAAAAACACACCATTTAGATTTCCCTGTAGATTTTATAACTTAAACTGTATAGTCAAGACCCCAAAGCTTCTTCCCTCCCACCCCAATGTGAAAGCTTGTTTTGTTATCCAGTCCTTGTGGCTGACATGCAACATGATTTTATGTCAGGGAAGACCAGGGAGAATGTGGAGAACTGTTTTTTAAAATAAAGTTTGTGCATTTTAAAGTATAAATGTATAGTAAATAAACTACAGAAATACTATATTTCTATTTTATCAGTCCATTTTAGGTGGACTAAGTGGCATTATATTGGTGAACACTTAAGATACAAGTGCTGGTGTTCAATAAGTTCTTTAAATTCCTGTGTATAAATGCCTTGCTTATCACATACAGATGAGCTTGTACCAAAATTCCAAACTTAACCTCCGAATTTGATGTGTTCAGATTCTAGATCTTCTTATAGTTTGCCACGTGCTTTTAAAAGTTTTCTTTTTGCATTTGTGCATAAGGAACTAGGATATCCAAAGCTTGCCACTCTTGAGTCTGTGTCATCTTAGCCTCAAATGTCTAAGTGCTTTCTAAAACCTATATACTGCCTTTGCCTGAAACCTTATAGGATTGCTGTTCAAATATTTAAAAACATTTTCTTGTCCAATCAGAAATAGATGAAATTACAAGATGTTATTTTTCTAAAGGTCTGAGAGCCTTGAGCAAAGTCTACACTGGCCCTTTTATTAAAGAAACTGTAATTCCAAATCCGGGAGGAGTTAATTTTAAAATACACTTTCATTAGAAAAATATTGCAAATACCAACTTCTAACTAGCTGTACAACCGTTGTGTTGCAATTGGATGCATTACTGGACTCCAGTAAAAGCAAGAAGTTGGAATTCAAGTGAAAGAAATGCTGTACTGGAAGATGAATGTTGTCACATGTAAAATTAAGACAGATTGGTAAAAATATTTCTACCTTCTGCTAGTGCTGCATGCTGGGCTTCACAGCTTCTTATGGAAAGATTAAGTTCACAGTGTACACAATACTAAAATTATTATACATCTAACTTATCAGGAGTGGAAACATTTGACAAGCAGGAGAAATGCACACAAAGCAGTCTTACAATAAAAAATGGCCTCCTGTAACTTTTTTCATGTTTGGCATCTTGTTTTGAAATAATACCAGTTTTGGTGTGAAATATTGATATATGCTGAGAAACCAAAGCAAAATACCGTTTAAAAATGCATTTTGTTTGGAAACTGTTTGGAGTTATTAAAGAGAGACAAAATTGCAAGCTCAGATTATTTTACTATCCTGAAGCTCTTCTCTAGCATTGCACTTCTATTGCAATACTTAGGGTTGAAAAGGCACTGCTAGTATAATCGCCTATCTTCAGGCACTTAACTGTCTTAAATTCTCTTATGTGCTGAAATTTCTTATGCATAGTCTCAGTTCAGAGGATTTTATTAGTGGCTAGAGAGGAAATGTTGGTGAAATGCTGTTCACATGGCTTTATAATGAATGTTAAAAATTGCCACTTTTTTGCTTTCTAATCCATATTTAATTTTTCTTAAACCTTTGGCAAGTGCTAGTAACTGGCTTTTCTAGATCACTCAAAGCATGTCGCAAATATTAATAAGCCTCTCTAAACACCTGCATTTGTGAGTCTTTTACTTGTTTTCTAGTTGGAGAAACTGGGACACAGATAAAATACCTGCAGCGTAGCCTTTGTAAAGTTAAGTGGGAAAGCTGGGAACAGAGCCCGGGAGGTCTGACTCAGTGCCCTGCTCTGAACACTAGACCTAAGGATTCTGATTCTAGAATCATAATTTATTTTTAAACAAATTGAGGTGACTGCTGTTTGAGAACTACATATTGCACATGTACAGTATGTGGTCTGCTGCTAGTTGCTCCTTCAGAGGTTTGGAGGTGGGCTATTTGCCCAAATCTTGAATAATCCATAACTGTTTACCTTCAGTGTACCATGACTAATCTCTGAAGGCCTCCTTGTTTTCCCTCCTCTGCCTGATGTTCCTCTAAGGAACATCCTAATTTCTGAAAGTGCTTTGTTTGAGATTCTGAACAAAGAAGTTACGAAATTCAATATCATGATTCCCACAGCAAGCCAAGCTTGGCAATGCCTATGTGAAGGCATAACATGAACTTTGTACAAGTAATGCAGGATTTTGCTTTAGTGAGGCATTGGAACAGTGCTTGCAGGGTCGCCACATTATAGCTATGGTGGGGAAGTATGAATTTTTGTGGTTTTTAGAATCTAAATTAAAGTGTAGTGCAAAACTACATTAATACATTTTTAACATGCAGCACAGATAACTAGCATGCTTCACAGGAAAGTGTTAACTGGAATCTTAGCAACAACAAATCAGAGGCCCCGAAGAGTTATCAAAAGTAACCTTGCATTTTGTTCTACTGTTTTCTGAATCTGCCCATCTAAAATTAGTTTATTTAGTACAACAGTTTTTCCCTAAAAATACCTGAGATTAGTTGTTTTACCTCACTCTCGTTTCTAATGGAAAAAAGGCTACATCATATAACCCCTAGTTGCAGTTGATACCCTGTTGGGATTCCTGGCAGGCAAATCATAATTTGGGTAATTCAGGCCATGCCTAGGCTATGAAGTTAAGTCGACTTTATGTAAGTGACACTCAACTTCTGATTTAAGCAAGCTCATCTTGCATGTCCACAGTGCGCTCATTGTGTCAGCAGAGTGCATCCTTACGACCAGGGCTGGCATCGACACACACAGCACTGCCCTCTGGGTGCTGTCCCACAATGCACGTAGCAGAGTGGCATTTTGGATTAGGCTTGCAATGCCTTATGGGACACTGATGTAGGTGGTTATGGGAATATGGTGTTAGCCTCCCATGATGCTCTTACTGTTCTCCCTCCCTGACATCAATGGCAAAGAAACCAAGCCTTTTTTGTGCTTTTTTTTTTCTTTTTTCTTCAGAAGCCTGGGTTAGTCCTGGCATGCCATAGCATAAGCATGGAGCCTGCTCAGCTGTACAGTGTAGTTGTGAGTATTACAAACATCTCACACCTTACAGTATTTACACAGCTGATACTGGAGCTGCCATGCAGAACAATGTGATGCTACATAAGCAGCCTGATTAGAAGACAGATCAATTCACAGTTGCTGGTTATAGTCATGAATCACTTCGACATAGTGTGTTTCATAATACGTGAAACAAGGAGAGAAGTTCCCTTCGAGGTGCGAGGGGGGAGGTAGATCACCCGGCAGCCAGGCAGCAGGGTAAAATAAAGGGCACATTGAAGGGCTCACATCTCTGTGAGGCTTTGAAAACCCATTTCAGCAAGGAGTAATGTGGTATGTGATACTTACCTATGTTCCTTACCAAACAGTTCCCTCCATTACATTTTCTCCCCTGTAAACTCCACCCCCACCAGCTATTATGTGTTGAATGAATAAAAAGTCTTCACAATCTGTTAAGTTTTATTATGCACACAAACAGAGGCAACAGAGAAAAGGAAAATAATCTGGGGCAAGAGAGCTGATAACAGTGGGGGAGAAACAAGGAAAGCTTGCTTACAGATGCACTGCAGTAATAATCAAAGTTGTGGGAATGGGCACCTTCTGGTCCTTGTACCCTTTCCTCAAGTTGAGTGTAAGGGGTACCAAACTCCCCTCCCCATTCCTCATGGGACATTTGGGGGAGGAGCATGGAGAACTGGACAATGAAGGCAGCAGGTTCGGACACTAGCTTCTAGCTGCCATTCTTGAACCTCAAACAGATGCCGCCACATGTCTGATTGCTCTTTCATAATCCACAGCATCTCTTCCTGCATGGCACACTCTTGTTCCCTGCATGTTCTCCTGTCCTCCCTGTCCACATCCAGATCCTCAGACAGTGTAATCCTCCATGCTCTGAGCTCCCCCTTGTTGCTCTCAGAAGCACGTATTAACTCATGGAACATGTCCCTCTGAGTCTGCTCTTTCTGCTTTCTAATCTGGGAGAGTTTTTGTCCCAGTGTGGAGAAAGTGCTGATGGACTAGGTTTCAGCTGCAAGGAATGCAAAGCACAAGAGTATCATTGATAGTGTGTGAAGAAAACACCCCTTGATACCCTACACTGCGAGGCACAAGATAGTTACAACCACTGGCTCTTGCAAGAGGCTGTTTACTGCTCTAGCTATGGTGAGTAAGACCACGAGACATGGGTGAGAGCTTGTGCCACCGCTGCTGCTTTTGTGACCACATCCTTGGGATTACAGGCTGGAATTTGAGAAAAGCCCCCTTTACCCTAGCATCACGGATGATGCTTGAGGACAGGCACCAGTGTCAAGCCTCCCTTTCCCCCCACAATAGCTTGTTACAAAAGCAGCATCAGATTGGGGGATGGGAGACTAACGAGTCACTGCCCACCCCACTTCGTTTTCAGTGCTGCTGGCAACACGCGGTGATCCTTTCCAACCACAATCACAGCACACTTGGGAAAGTGTGGTGGTTCGTCGAGTAGTGTCCCCGTGGGTGCTGCACTACAGGTGTCGGGCTCGTCCCGACGCCGCAATCCAGAGAGTTTTAGCCAGCAGTAGCCCCCCAGTGGACTGCGCATGTGCAGAAGCCGTCTCGCGCCATTTGCGCCCTTTCTGCGCAGCGCGGTCTATCGCCAGTTCCTCCTAACCGTCCACAGCCGCAGACGGAGTTGGAACACGCTGCTTGTCAACCTGAGGGGAATTTTGATCTTTTTCAAGTTAATCGTTCTCTCCCAGTTAGCCCCCCCTTATAGTATAGTTAGTTATCACAGTTCATTAATTAATTAGTTTGTTTAAAAAAAAAAAAAGGTCTATTCTTGTTCGTTCCCTCAGGCCCTTCGTTCGGCCTGCCAGGATTCCTTCTCCCGCTTAGGGACTTAAACCAAACATGCCTGCGGGGTTTAAAAGATGTGCCTCGTGCAGCGACGCGATGCTGGCCTCTGATGGACACTCCCGCTGCATACGCTGTTTGGGAGAGGGACATATCCCTCAGAACTGCGATCATTGTTCAAAACTGACCGCCAGGGCCAGACGCGACAGGGAAATACATCTGAAGGTGCTTCTTTTTAATACAACACTTCAGCCCTCGTCCATGGACGAGCGTCCACAGGCCCTACACTCGCGAAAGCCCTGTGAAGGCAGAACCTCCGCTCTGTCTAGGAGTGCAAGTGCAGGGGACGCACCGGGCTCTTCGGCATTCCCGCCTGCCCGTGACAAATCGCCCAAGGGCCGTAGCACGTCAGAACCTAGTCCCGTGCTCTCCTCAGCACCGCCCCGCATGGCACCGCGGTCCGAGTCCGCACCGGTGGCAACGGCACCGAGCATTCGGACGGCACCGGAGTTGCAATTGGCACCATCCGAACCGGCACTGAGGGCTACCACGGAGTGCCATGCCCGACCAACTGTGGCTGCCTCCAAGCCTGTGCCAAGGTGCGAGTTGACGCCGAGAGCGGAGCTGATGCCGACACATCAGTCGCCCGCACCGACCTCAGTACGGAGACATATACTGGCACTGGGAGCAGAGACGACTACGGCACCGAGGACACTGGCACTGAAGGAGAAACCGGCACCAAGGGAGAAGCCAGCACCGAGACACAAGTTGGGGGCAAAGCCCAAGACGGTGCCGAGAGCTGATCCTGTGCCGTCCTCACCACGGCCGCGTACATTATCCCACAAGCCGGAGTCCGACAGTTGCAGTCAGCACCGTCACCGACCACAGCACCGACCACCCAATCTGCACTTGAGGCCCAGCCATCTAGCCCTTCAGCTCAGGGGACGGCACCACCATCACTGGACTCAGCACCTGCGTCACCTTCTGAATCTGTTTCCATCAGATGAGTGCCTTCCAGCCCGGTCGTCACCACCCCCTCTTCTGTGACTGGGGTACCTACAAAGGCTCAGAGGAAGATGTGCCGCTTGCGATCACCTTCCCCCAGCCCCAGTAGGACTGTTTTTTTTCACCGGGACCTTCACCTCCGCCTCGCTATGATAGACGACATCACTATGAATGCTCACAGTATTGGAGATCCCCAAGACGTTCTCTCTCACCTTCGCGTCATCACCGTCACTACTATTCCAGGTCTCCATCGTGATACTCCATGCGGTCACGGTCTCCATTGTCACCTGCTCGAACGCATCACTACCAGCATGGCAGTCTTACGCCTTACTCACCTGAATACTCACATCACGGCCAGCATCATCGGTCAGGCCACACACATTACCACGACCGCTCGCGTTCTTCTCTTGGACACTCACCATCTCCAAGACGTCACCAGTCATTCTCGCCTCAACCGCCAACTCAGGACACCATCCCTCCGGCGCAACCGCCTCCAACACCCATGGGTGGTGATAGAGCCTCTGGTCAGGTTAATAACCCTCCTTCCCCTTCGGGGGATAGACAACCCATTGGTTCTCCGACAGACATCTCCTTTTCGTCACCGGATGATGCGGTCTTCGATCATGAGTCTTTACCCATAGACGATTATAGACAATTCCAGGAGCTGTTTAAAAGGGTCGCCCACTCACAAAACCTGCGCGCCCCAGAGGCATCTCGAAAACAGCATGCTCTCTTAAGAAATCTGCAACACTCCAATAGGGCGAAGTTGGCTCTTCCCTTCAACGAGGCGATTCTGGAAATTTCAAATGACATTTGGCAAACGCCGGCATCCGTACCACCAACACATAAGTGTGCAGACAAAAAGTACTTTGTGGATGCCAAAAATGCAGTGTTTCTTTTTACGCACCCTCCTCCTAATTCTATTGTCGTTGACGCAGCTCAACAAAAGTCAGACGCCCCAATCAAAGAACTCACCATCCGAAAAGGACGCAAAACGTCTTGACTTGTTTGGGAGGAAAGTCTATTCATCCGCAACAGAGACTATTAGAATGGCAAACTACTCTGCTCAACTTGCCAACCATGATTTTGATAATTATGTAAAACTGGTTCCACTAATGCAACACCTCCCAGACTCCAAAAAAGAAATACTCAAGGCAGTTGTGCAGGAGGGCTATGCAGTGGCACGTACAGCTGTTCAGATCTCACTTCACATCGCCGACTCAGCATCCCGTACAACGGCTACAGTGGTTGTAATGCGACACGCTTCTTGGTTGCACCTCGCCTCTGTGCCCAAGGACTTACAACCAAAAGTGGAAGACCTACCCTTTGACCGCTGTTTTTTGTTCGCTCAAAATACTGACCAGGTCTTCCACTCTGGTAAAGACTCCTGAACAACATTAAGAACACTCGGGATGTATAGGCCGCCCTTCAGGCGCAAAAGAGCATGGCCTTACAATAGGCAGAGGCCCCCATCCTACATGTCACAACGATTCAGACCTTACGACCAGCACAAACAGAGGCAACGACCTCAAAGGCGACATCAACAGCCTGCCAAGATGCAGGCTCAACATCAACCTCGTCAGCAGGTTTGACGTCCCCGTCAAGGGGCTGTGCACTATCCCCCTTCTAGAGGCTATCTCCAAAGTAACTGGACTGTTCCATCATCAGTTGAGACCCTACTGCCGTCGTTGGTTCGCTATCACCACAGATCGATGAGTCAGAGATCATAACATCCGGTCTCTCTATTCCTTTTGCCACCCTCCCCTCTTCCAACCTCCCTTCCCCGTCCCTTTTCAGGGACCCCTCTCATGAACTCCTGTTGCGACAGGAGGTCGTACGCCTACTTACCATTGGAGCAGTGGAAGTGGTCCCACGTCAATTCAGAGGCAAAGGCTTCTATTCCTGGTACTTCATCACGCAGAAGAAGTCCAGTGGGTGGAGACCGATCCTCGACCTTCGAGAGCTCAACTGTTACCTGAGAAAACAAAGATTCAAGATGGTTACTCTAGCCTCTATCATCCCGACTCTTACCAAAGGGGATTGGTTCACGTCCCTCGACCTTCAGGACGCCTACTTTCACATCGCCATCCACCCAGCACACAGGAGATTCCTCTGATTCACCCTCTGCAACGACCATTACCAGTATACCGTGCTCCCTTTTGGGCTTTCAGCGGCCCCAAGGATGTTTTCAAAGACCCTCGCGGTCGTAGCCGCTCACCTCAGACGTTCTGGGATCATGATTTTTCCGTACCTCGACAACTGCCTCATAAAAGCTGACTCAGCAGTCGAGGCACAGAAGGTGGTAGCTATTCTCAGGGACACGTTCGAGGCCCTCGGTCTCATCATCAACCTACCGAAATCCTCCCTCGTGCCCTTCCAGACCATCGATTTCATAGGGGTGAGGCTGGACTCGACCACCGCTATTGCCGATCAACAGATCTCAAGCCATTCAGGATCTTGCGAACGTTCTGCTCATCGCTCCCGAGGTCTCCATACTTACGTGCCTCCAGTTATTAGGCCACATGGCAGCAACAACCTACATCATTCCACATACCCGCCTTCACATGAGGTGCCTTCAACATTGGCTTCTTCTGGTCTACAATCCAGTCATCGGTGATAAACGCAGACTTACTTCTATCCCCATCCGGGTGAGAGACTCCCTCGCGTGGTGGCTCGATCCGAACAACACTTTAGCGGGCATCCCCTTCCATGCTCAGGCCCCATCCTCCCAGATTACTACGGATGCATCCCTTATTGGCTGGGGAGCACATATGCAACATCACCAAGTACAGGGCTTATGGTCACCTCACGAGTCCCTACTTCATATAAACTTTCTCGAGCGCCGAGCGGTTTTCAACGCATGCCGTCATTTTGTCCGGCATCTGCGAGGGACCACCGTGCAGATCCTAATGGACAACATGTGCACGGCCTACTACATAAATCGACAGGGTGGTGCCGGTGCCAGATCCAGATCCAGATCCCTGTGTGCGGAGGCCATATGATTATGGAATTGGCCAATTTGGAATGGCATTACACTCACAGCTGCTTACCTCTCCAGCAAAAGCAATACCATTGCGGACGCTCTGAGCAGGACCTTCCATCTGCAGCACGAATGGGAGCTGCTCGACGATGTAGTTCACGACGTTTTTCGGTCTTGGGGATACCCAGACATAGATCTTTTTGCCACCCGACGCAACAAGAAGTGTCGCCTATACTGTTCAAGGACCGGAATGGGAACCAACTCGAAGGGTGATGCCTTTCTTCTTGATTGGGGAACGTACCGATTACTGTACGCTTTTCCATCTCTTCCCCTCATACCGAGGGTGATACGGAAGATATTGGCGGATGCCGCAACGGTAATACTGATAGCAGCGTTTTGGCCCCGCCAAACCTGGTTACCACAACTCATGAGGATGTCATTGTCTCAACCCAAATGACTTCCACACGTAGGCAATTTGCTTTCGCAGCAATACGGTACTCTCCTACACCCGAGCATCGACCGTCTCCACCTCACGGCGTGGCTCCTCAGTGGCTACAGGGCTCGGAGTTAGCCTGCTCCCAGGCGGTGACAGACTTCCTGATACAAAGCAGATGTCAAACGACCCAAAGGTCTTATTGTTATAAATGGCATCGCTTCCAAACCTGGTGCCACTCACAGGGCAGGGACCCCTTGTGTGTACCCATCCAAGAGATATTGGACTACATCCTCCATTTACATTCGCAAAAGTTGGCAGTCACTTCACTAAAAGTGCACCTGGCTGCAATCTCAGCTTTTCACCCACATATAGAGTGTGTTTTGGTGTTCGCCCACCCGATCTCTAAGGGTATGTCTACACTACAAAGTTAATTCGAACTAACAACTGTTAGTTCGAATTAACTTTCATAGGCGCTACACACGCAAACCGCTAGTTCGAACTTAATTCGAACTAGCGGAGCGCTTAATTCGAACTAGGTAAACCTCATTCTACGAGGACTAACGCCTAGTTCGAATTAAGTAGTTCGAATTAAGGGCTGTGTAGCCACTAAATTCGAACTAGTGGGAGGCTAGCCCTTCCCAGGTTGCCCTGGTGGCCACTCTGGGCCAAGCCAAGGAAACTCATCTGCCCCCCCTGCCGGCCCCGGAGCCCTTAAAGGGGCACGGTCTGGCAACGGTGCCCGTGCCAGGTGCAAGCCTGCCAGCACCCAGCCAGCAGACCCTGCACCTGGCACGGGATGAGCCAGCCACCCACTGCCACCCAGCCCTCCCCCTCTTCCCGGGACCAGGCTGGCGGCTCCCAGGAGCCTGCCCGGGGCCGCAAGAGGCGGACGCCTGCCTGGTCTAGTGCGGAGATCATGGACCTCATCGAGGTTTGGGGGGAGATCTCCAACGTCCACAATCTCCGCACTAGGCGCAGGAAAGTGGCCGTCTAGGGCAGGATAGCTGCCAGCCTGGCCACCAAAGGCCACATGCGAACCCAGGAGCAGGTTTGCATGAAAATCAAGCTGGTCCAGTGAGACCCCCGACCCTGAGCTTAGAACATAAGAACGGCCGTACTGGGTCAGACCAAAGGTCCATCTCGCCCAGTAGCTTGTCTGCCAACAGCGGCCAACACCAGGTACCCTGGAGGGGATGGACCGAAGACAATGACCAAGCCATTTGTCTCGTGCCATCCACCTCCAGCCTTCCACAAACAGAGGCCAGGGACACCATTCCTACCCCTGGCTAATAGCACTCCATGGACCCAACCTCCATGACTTTATCTAACTTCTCTTTAAACTCTGTTCTAGTTCTCACCTTCACAGCCTCCTGTGGCAAGGAGTTCCACAGGTTGACTATTTGCTTTGTGAAGAAGAACTTTCTTTTATTAGTTTGAAGCCTGCTACCCATTCATTTCATTTGGTGTCCTCTAATCCTCCTATTATGGGAACTAATGAAGAACTTTTCTTTATGCACTCTCTCCACACCACTCATGATTTTATAGACCTCTATCATATCCCCCCTCAGTCTCCTTTTTTCTAAGCTGAAAAGTCCCAGTCTCTTTAGCCTCTCTTCATATGGGACCAGTTCCAAACCCCTAATCATTTTAGTTGCCCTTTTCTGAACCCTTTCTAAGGCCAAAATATCTTTTTTGAGGTGAGGAGACCCCATCTCTACACAATACTGAAGATATGGCGTACCATAGTTTTATACTTCCCCTCCTCCTTCTTCCCCTGGCTTCCCCCTTCCAGCTCCCTCCTCCCAGGTTTCCACCTCCCCTCTCCCACCCTCTCTCTTCCCCTCTCCCACCTCCTTTTCCCAGTCTCCCCAGAGGTCAATCCCCCCGCCCCCCTCAGTTTTGTTAAATAAAGAGAGTTTCTATTTTTGAACACACGTGTCCTTTATTTTTTACATCAGGAAGGGGAGCTAGGGAAGGGTAAGTGGAAGGAGGTGAGGGAGGAATGGGGCACGAGCCCCCGATGGGGAGGACTGGGGTGGCTCTGCGGGCTCCTCGGGGTGGAAGCTCTCCTGCAGGGCCTCCTGGATCCTGACAGTCCCCCGAATAGCCCCCCCGGATGGCAGCCTGCGGCAAGTGCAGCCGGGCTGATGGCTGAGTGCTGTGATGTGCCGAGGGTGGGCACTCAGGGCACTCCAAGACAGGACTGCTTTGCTGTCCCTCATCGAGGTAGACAAGCAAGTGGGGAACCCTGAGAACTGTCTGTCCGGGGTGGGGGTCGGGTCCCTTTAAGCACAGCCCTCGGCTAGCCTGAGGCAGCAGCTCCACGCTCTAAGTCCTAAGCTGATGCCCTGCCGGCACTGGTTCCGGCCAGCCTTAACTTCGGTTCAGGGTCCACTCAATGTGGACATGCTAGTTCGAATTAGCAAAACGCTAATTCGAACTAGTTTTTAGGTCTAGATGCGCTAATTCGAATTAGCTTAGTTCGAATTAACTAATTCCAGCTAAGTTAGTTCGAATTAGTGCTGTAGTGTAGACATACCCTAAGAGATTTATGAAGGGCATGATCAATCTTTACCCACCGCACAAGACCATTCCGGAGCCATGGGACCTAACACTGGTCCTTGATACTCTTACCCATCCACCGTTTGAACCCCTGGCAACCTGTGATCTACAGACTCTTACCATGAAAGTTGCATTCCTTTTAGCCATCACCTCTGCTCAAAGAGTCAGCAAGCTGGCAGCCTTGTCTGCCGATCCTCCATACACGTTGTTTACTCACCAAAGTGTGACACTATGATGCCATTCATCGTTTCTTCCAAAGGTCAATTCATCGTTCCATGTCAATGAGCCAATAGTTCTTCGCATGTTTTATCCTTAGCCACACTCCACCCCACAACATGCGTGCTTGCACACCCTGGACATCAGGAGAGCGTTAGCTTTCTACATAGACAGAACGTGTCTGTTCTGCAAATCAGGACGCCTATTTTTGTCCGTTGCAACTCGTTCCAAAGGACAACAACTCTCATCTCAGCATATGTCATCGCATATCGTAAATTGCATCACCCGCTGTTTTGCACTCCGAAACAAGCCGTTGCCCTCTAAGCCTCGAGCGCACTATACCAGGGCCATGGCCACCTCCACGGCTTTCTTAAAAGATGTTTCCATATGTGACATTTGTCATGCAGCGACCTGGTCATCCGCATCGACGTTTGCCAGACATTACGCTCTGGAACGTATCGTTACGGCGGATGCAGCAGTGGCTCAAGCAGTTCTCTCCTCTGTGCGCGCTTAATTCTGAAGTACAACATTATCGCTGGGATACTGCTTCACACTCACCTGTAGTGGAGCACCCACGGGGATGCTACTCGAAGAAGAAGAAATCGTTACTCACCTGGTGCAGTAACATATGTTCTTCAAGATGTGTGTCCCTCTGGGTGCTCCACTACCCGCCCTCCTCCCTGCTTCAGAACTCTTACCTTTATATTTTTCAGATGTTCCGGCTAGGAGGAACTGGCGATAGACCGCGCTGCACAGAAAGGGCGCGAACGGCGCAAGACGGCTTCTGCGCATGCGCAGTCCACCGGGGGGCTACTGCTGGCTAACACTCTCCGGATTGTGGCGCCGGGACGAGCCCGACACCTGTAGTGGAGCACCCACGGGGACACACGTCTCGAAGAACATATGTTACTGCACAAGGTGAGTAACGATTTCTTATGGGATTTCACCCAACAGGGGACAGATTACTTGTTGAATTGTTTTCAGTTTAAGGACTAGCACTGAAAATTTCCTGTTTTCCCCTAGGAGACTGTATGCAATATCACTCTCCTGGGGGAAACAGAAAATCAGACTTTAGAGAATATCAAACTGGAGACCCAAAATCTGAGGCCACTTGAAAATTTTTAGCTGCAACTTCCCTCTGCCTCTGTTTTCCCATCTGTAAAACAGTAATGCTTCCCTGTCTGCAGTGGTGGCACTATGTTGTTTGTAAAATCTTTTGAGATCCCAGTGCCATTGGTTTTTGCTTTTTAAATAAAGATTTTAAAGGTTTAGCAACTGGTAAAAGTATCTTCCTGTGCTTCAGAAAGGCATGCCCTTCACTGGGGTGGCATATCAGACTTGCTACTGTAGGGAAGGATTCTGTTGTGGGACATGATAAACAAGCTGATTACTGCACATTTGTTCTGTTTTTTAAACATGGATTCTTATGGCAAATTATAATACATGTTGAATGTAGGATTCTTTCCATGTATACCTACATGTGCTGTTGGGTTACGCAGAGAAAAAGGGCTGACAAACTACGAAAGCATATCTTGAGTTATAGAGAGCATTTTTTTCCTTTCCTGTACTCAGAATTAAACATTTAGGGTATGTCTACACAGCAGGGCAAAACTCAAAATTAAGCCACTCAACTTCAGTCACATCAGTTGCGTATCTTAAGTCGAAATAGCTTAATCTGGCTTTTGGTGCTGTCTTCACAGCAGGAAATTGAAGAAAGAACACACTTCCTTCGACTTCGCTTACTTCTCGTAAAATGAGGTTTACAGGAGTTGGAGTAAGAAGTCCTCCAGCTTGCCTTTATTTCAAAATAATGGCATGTAGTGTACACATAGAATCATAGAATACTAGGACTGGAAGGGACCTCAAGAAGTCATCGAGTCCAGTCCCCTGCCCTCATGGCAGGACCCAGTACTGTCTAGACCATCCCTGATAGACATTTATCTAACCTACTCTTAAATATCTGCAGAGATGGAGATTCCACAACCTCCCTAGGCAATTTATTCCAGTGTTTAACCACCTTGACAGGAAGTTTTTCCTAATGTCCTACCTAAACTTCCCTTGCTGCAATTTAAGCCCATTGCTTCTTGTTCTGTCCTCAGAGGCCAGGAAGAATGAGTTTTCTCCCTCCTCCTTGTTACACCCTTTTTAGATACCTGAAAACCGCTATCATGTCCCTTCTCAATCTTCTCTTTTCCAAACTAAACAAGCCCAATTCTTTCAGTCTTCCTTCATAGGTTATGTTCTCTAGACCTTTAATCATTCTTGTTGCTCTTCTCTGGACCTTCTCCAATTTCCCCACATTTTTCTTGAAATGTGGTGCCCAGAACTGGACACAGTACTCCAACTGAGGCCTAATCAGCGCAGAGTAGAGCGGAAGAATGACTTCTCGTGTCTTGCTCACAACACACCTGTTAATGCATCCTAGAATCATGTAGTTTTTTCTGCAATAGCGTCACACTGTTGACTCATATTTAGCTTGTGGTCCACTATAACCCCTAGATCCCTTTCTGCCATACTCCTTCCTAGACAGTCGCTTCCCATTCTGTATGTGTGAAACGGATTGTTCCTTCCTAAGTGAAGCACTTTGCATTTGTCCTTATTAAACTTCATCCTGTTTACCTCAGACCATTTCTCCAATTTGTCCAGATCATTTTGAATTATGACCCTATCCTCCAAAGCAGTTGCAACCCCTCCTAGCTTGGTATCATCTGCAAACTTAATAAGCATACTCTCTATGCCAATATCTAAATTGTTTATGAAGGTAGTGAACAGAACCGGTCCCAAAACAGACCCCTGCGGAACCCCACTTGTTATACCTTTCCAGCAGGATTGTGAACTGTTAATAACTACTCTCTGGGAATGGTTATCCAGCCAGTTATGCACCCACCTTATAGTAGCCCCATCTAAGTTGTATTTGCCTAGTTTATTGATAAGAATATCACGCAAGACTGTATCAAATGCCTTACTAAAGTCTAGGTATACCACATCCACCGCTTCTGCTTATCCACAAGACTTGTTATCCTATCTGGATTTCACAAATGAATGGAGCAGATGCTTCATTTCCATTGATCTGCAGTGGGAGATAGTGGCCTCCATAGCTCCTCCATAGGTCCTTTGGCACAGCCCGTTATCCTATCAAAGAAAGCTATCAGATTGGTTTGACATGATTTGTTCTTTACAAATCCATGCTGTCTGTCCCCTATCACCGTATTATCTTCCAAGTGTTTGCAGATGATTTCCTTAATTACTTGCTCCATTATCTTTCCTGGCACAGAAGTTAAACTTACTGGTCTGTAGTTTCCTGGGTTGTTTTTATTTCCCTTTTTATAGATGGGCACTATATTTGCCCTTTTCCAATCTTCTGGGATCTCTCCTGTCTTCCATGGTTTTCCAAAGATGATAGCTAAAGGCTCAGATACCTCCTCTATCAGCTCCTTGAGTATTCTTGGATGCATTTCATCAGGCCCTGGTGACTTGCAGACATCTACCTTTTCTAAGTGATTTTTAACTTTTTTTTTTATTGCTCTTTCTTATTTCGGAGTAACGTCAGCTATTCCAAAATAACGTGGCTGTGTAGACATACACTTACTGCATGTCGTAAGTAATATTTAATGGCTAGGGTACTAAACATTTAAATTTCAAAACCTAGTGTGTTTGAATAGTCGAATCACGTTAATCTCGTTGTCAGTAAAAAGCAAGTTAATGGTCTTTGAAAAGACTATATGACCCTAATCAGTGTTGGGAAAGAACCCAGTAATGCCATTTAGAAACTAAATATTATAGTGCAAATACCACTATGTATTTAAAACTTCATTTAGAATTCTGAGCTGCATCAGAATCTTTTCCACTCTGGCTATGGCCACTCTACAAGCTCTGTATTTTCCGTTGGGCCAGTGTGGGTCATAGCGCAAGCTGGTGTGTCTGTGTATGTTAGTTGGTGGAAGAGAAAAGAGAGCCTGTGGTATTAAAATTATTTGGCATTTTGACTTAATATGCATTTTAAGGACAAAAGCCTCACCATATTGTTAAGATGCAGATGGAATTGACAAAAATTTCTGCTGATTATTATGCCGTTGCTACGGAGAGTGGGGAAAATAGTTTAATGAAATAGTATGTATCCTGCTTTGGGCAGACAGTTGGTCTCGATGACCTCCTGAGGTCTCTTCCAGCCCTATGATTCTATGATAAAGAGTTATTAATGCCCATTCAACAATCCTTAATGTATTGTGGCGACTATGCCTTTAAATCTTTATAACCTCAAGGAGTAAACAAAAGGAAGTTCTTTAAGGGGACTAGTGTATTCCTTTGTTTGTAGCTGTTTTTCCTCTGTCTGCTCCTGAAAACCATCTTAGATCCTTCAGTACAAAATATGTCTGTGCTAATCATGTGTTTTTTTTTTTTTAATTTGGCAACATTTGTTCTTCTTCGAGAGATGTCCCCATGGGTGCTCCACATTAGGTTGGTGCGCTGCCGCCGCACCTCAGAGTGGAGATTTCAGAGCAGTGTCCCTGGGGCTGCGCAGGCGTGCACTAGCAGTTGCGCGCTGTTAGGTTGCAGGCGTCACACATGCACGAGCCCCTTCTTCCACTCCTCAGTTCCTTCTCTACCGCCTCCAGCTACAGACAGACTCAGCAGTGCTCCCTAGCTGCTTCGCATCTAGATGATTATACTTTTTAAAACCAGTTAAAGTTAATTATAATTGTTTGTTAGTTAGTTTTAAATAGTTAGTTACTTTGTTAGTTTTAAAAATATAGAGAGAGAGCAAGAGAAGAAAAGAAAGCAAGCACTATTAATTAGTATAAGGGGCTTTCTTCTTTTCTCCCAGCTAATCCCTCCTTGCAGTCTCAGACTGCTTACACGGACATGCCTGGATCATCTGGCTTTAAACGCTGCACTTCATGTAAAGACCGTATTCCACTCTCGGATGGTCACTCGCAATGCGTCCGTTGTCTTGGAGAGCAGCATATCTCTCAGAAATGCCCTCACTGTGCAAAGCTAAAATCGCAGGCGCGGAAAGAGAGACCTCTGATTCAAATTATTTTTATTAGAAAACTTGCTTCAACCAGCCTCCAATCCAGGCCACCAGCCCGAGGAACCCGAACAGTGGGGATCCAAAAAGCCCGCCAAAAAGTGAGCCGCCTCAGTGCCTCAAGGGGTTACGGCACCGAAACGGCCATCGCCCTCATGGCCGGTACCGAGAGGAGCGGTGGTGGTGCGCCTCAGCACCTATGATGCTGCTGGAGCCCCAGCGGACGCAAACAGCGTACATGCGCTAAATCGCGCTCTGAGGTAACAGGCTTTAAGTTGCCCGTCTCACTGGCTGCAGCACCATCCGGCAATGATACGATCTTGCCGATAGAACATGAGAGCATGGTGCTGACTATGTTAACAGGTGCCTCAGCTTCCTCCACAGAGGTGCCTGATGCGCCACAACTGCCCTTGGCACCGAGGCATGACTCAGCGCCTTAGCCTCCATACCTCCCACCATGGCACCGGCAACACCTGTTGGGCACTACACTCAGCACAGGGACTTATTAGTCTCATCCACGTTTAACTCACCATTTTTACAACCTGACAGCTCTTCTCTCATGTTAACATCACAGGGATCACTCTCTCAGGAAAAATTTTCATCTGACCATGACTTCTCTAGGGTGTTTTCACCAGAGAATTCCCCCTACACAGCTCAGAGTATCTACTCTCCCAGATTCGGGAATATGCCTCCATATTATGGCAATCCCTGGGCACCTCCACTTCAGCCTTACCCATATTGGCAATACTGGGACAAAGGGCAATATTACCAGAAACATCAGCGAGGCCGGAAGAGAGACAATGCAATACTCCCCCTCCAAACAAATACAGGGAGAACCACTCTCACAGGAGGCGGCGACTCCTCCTGACCCAAAGGAAGGGTCTATGGCCCCAGATTCAATGACTTCAGACGACACTACACATTTCCAAGACCTGTTTAAACATGTAGCTGCGGAATTGAACATTCCTCTCCAGGAGGTTGTGGAAAATCAACACGACCTAACAGGCATACTTCACTCAGAAACACCATCAAAGATAACATTGCCAATCAATCCAGCAATAATGGAACAAGCAAAGATTCTGTGGCAAACTCCAGCATCAATCTCTTTTACTGTGAAGAGAACTGATAAGAAATATTATGTCCCACCCAAGGGCTCAGAATTCCTTTTTTCCTACCCAGCACCTAATTCTCTTGTGGTGGGAGCTGAGCAACAAAAATCCAAGCAACAACAATACTGGTCTACTCCATCAGACTGTGATAGCAAAAGACTCAATGCATTTGGCTGCAAAATATATACGTCTTTTGCTTTACAATTTTGCATTTCAAATTACGGAGCTTTATTGAGCAAATACGATTATAGAAATTACACCAAACTGAATGACTTTGTTGCAGACATTCCTGAGGCTAAGAGGCAACAATACACAGCATTGATATCCGAAGGTCACAAAATTTCAAGAACAGCATTACAGGCTGCCTTAGACGCTGCTGACACGGCCTCACATTCTACAGAAACATTGGTAGTAATGAGAAGGGCATCATTGTTTAGCTCCACTCCATTCCTCAAGGAGATTCAGGCTACAGTAGAGGATCTGCCCTTCGACGGACAGAAGCTGTTCGCAGCTAACACCAACGAAACTCTCCACTCCATGAAGGACTCCACAGTAATGCTGTGATCTCTTGGGATCCACAACCAAGCACCTAGAAGAAGGCAATATAGGTATCAGCCTTATATGAGACCTCGATATTCCCCCTCCCCCCAATATACACAACACTACAATAGACAAGACCACCAGCAGCAGAACAGAGGCAGAGGCAGAAACCAATGACGTTGCCCTTCCTCTACTAATTCTCAACAGTCACAGCAGTCCAACAAGCAAATTTGATCATCAGGTCGAGGGCCTGAAGAGCCTTTCATCTATTCCGACACCACCGACGCAAGCAAATCTTTTCCATCATCAGTTGTTGAAAAAAGGCAACAACTGGAAATGTATAACCTCTGATAGATCTTGAAGATAATTGATAAAGGCTACCTTATCCTCTTTATGTCCATACCCTCTCTCCACCCCCTTCCCATCTCTCTTCAGGGACCACTCTCATGAGACCCTCCTTCAACAAGAAATAGAGCACCTCTTACGCATTGGGGTGATGGAACCAGTCCCCACACAATTTAGAGGCAAGGGATTCTACTCCCACTACTTCTTGACAGAGAAAAGATTTGGGGGGTTGGAAGCCCATATTGGATCTTTGAGCACTCAATAAATTCATACAGAAACAAAAATTCAAGATGTTAACGCTTACTACCATATTATTGGCATTGGAAAAGGATGACCGGTTCTCGTCCCTCGACTTGCAAGATGCATACTTTTACATTGCCATCCCACAGGCATTTTCTTTGTTTTGTTGTAGATTCTCAACACTACCAATACACAGTGCTTCCTTTCGGACTCTCTACGGCCCAGAGGGTCTTCTCAGAAGTGCTGGTGGTTGTCATAGTGTACTCGAGAAAACAAAGTGTTATCATATTTCCTTACCTTGACGACTGCCTCCTCAAGTCATGCTCACACAACAATTCCTGCCACTCTGTGTTGGTCACAAAATACCTATTCTGACACCTGGGCCTTCAGGTGAATGAAGCCAAATCAACACTCTATCCTACACAAAAGATACAGTTCGTAGGAGCATGACTTGATTTGACAATGGTCACTGCATCCCTACCTATAGACCTTTTTCAAAAAATCATGGCCTCAGTAAATACCTTACGATCCAGCCCCCGCACAACAGCACTCAAATGCAACCATGGGGCCTGCATTTAGTATTGAATGCTCTCACTAGTCCTCCCTTCGAACCAATGGCGACTGCCTCATTATTACACTTGTCCATGAAAAGGGTTTTCCTGGTAGCCGTTACCTCGGCCAGACAGGTAGGAGAGATCGCAGCCCTAATGACAGATCCCCCATTGTCATGGCTCCTTCCCCACTCTGGCACAATAAATGCAGAAGTGGAGGCCAGCAAGTGTACCCCAAAACCTTATCTACCAGGCTTTGGTAGAAAACTTTCCCCCAAAATTTTAAACCCTAGATTTTGAGAATAAAACTTCCGCTGCCACCATCCAAGTATTGATGTGACAAATCAGGGGAAAGATCACTTGGGAAATCTCACCCCTAAAGTACAAAGCAGGGCACAACCATTAACCAATACCAGGTTAATAAAAAGAAAAGAGAAGACTTTTATTATCACCACACTATTCCTGTTGTAAGCATAATAACTAGATGGAAAAGTAACAAATAATATCCTCATGGAGAAACTCCATGGGCCTAGAACTTAGTTACAAAGAAAAGCCAAACATCTTTTAAAAAGTGCACAGACAGCAGATCCCATACCCAAAACATAAAACAATAAAACCTAATGGATTTATCTAAACTTTACCCTACTTACAGAAAGTGAAGAAAGAGTCTTTTCTTGGAGGGAGACATAGTGCCTGTCCTCCTCAATAGCTGGAGAGAACTGCCGAACAAGGGAGGGGAAAAACCAAAAATTCCTTTGTCCCAGTTTGAAATTCCTACCTACATTCCTATTGGCCACTCCATCTGGCTAGATAAGGGATATAGTTAACCCCTTAGTCCCCAGGCTGCTGGCTAACCCTCATGATCATGACACCCATATACTACCTTTTTTAAAGACAAGGTCAATTTATGTACCCATCCCAAATTCCTCCCCAAAGTACACTCATCCTTCCATATCAACCAGACAATACATCTTCCCACCTGCTACCCCAGACAACATGCCAACTCTTTCGAGATGAAAATGCACACTCTCCTGCACAGAGCACTCTCCTTTTATTTGCAGCAAACGGGACATTCAGAGTATCTCCCAGACTATTTATTTCAATAGCAAACCACACTAGGGGCCAGGCTGTCTCATCACAGACTCTCCCACTGGATCTTGGATTGCATCAAGCTCTGCTAAGCACAGTCAGATATGCTCCCTTCCTTCAGAGAACATATGGGCACACTCAACCAGGGCCATGGCTACCTTGATAGCTTTCCTCCGTAAAGTACCCATAAGAGACATCTGCGCAGCTGCCACGTGCTTCTCCGACCACACATTTGCAAAGCACTTACGCAGGGACCTCTTTCCAACTTGAAACTAGCTAAGGCCGTTCTTTCCACTGCTTTTTCTGCCAGATCCAAAGTCCCTGCCTCCCTAAAGGGGAATTGCTTTGTAGTCATCTAATGTGGAGCACCTACGGGGACATTCTCTCTCTCTCTCTCTCTCTCTCTCTCTCTCTCTCTCAGAGGAGGTTACTCACCTCGATAGTAACTGGTATTCTTTGAAATGAGTATCCCCGTGGGTGCTTCACAACCCTCTCTTCGTCTCCTCTACTTTGGGATCCTGGCCTTCCTAAGCCATGGTTTCAGGGTAGAGAAGGAACTGAGGGGGGCAGGGGACTCTGGCATTCGCGGTGCTTGCAGCCTAACAGCGCGCAACTGCTGGTGCATGCCTGCATGGCCCCAGGGACACTGCTATGAACTCTCTGATCTGAGGTGTGGCGGCGGCGCACTGACCTACTGTGAAGCACCCACGGGGACACTCATCTTGAAGAATGTCAGTTGCTATCAAGGTGAGTAACCTCCTCATCCCCCCCCCCCCCCACACACACTTCCACTACTTACAAAAGAGCTGAAATTAGCAGTTTTATGATCAGCATTGAGGGTGTGTTGTCATTTATGTAAATTGTGGGACGAAGGATTCATATGTGAGCTGATTCTAGTTTTAAAATACTTGAATTCTGGGGGGCGCCGTCCAAAAATCAGAAAACGAAACATTTATGTTTGTTTTGCAAAATGTGCATAGCATTTCCGTTCAGTGCTATAAACCACTGGAGTTGTTCCACTGCCAATATGTAACTTTTATGGCTTGAAAGCCAATGTAACTCGTGCTCTATTTTTTTTGGTTTTGTTTTTGCAAAGTCTGATTCCACCTCACTTCACATTAATTGGAAAAGAAAAATATACATAATTGAAAACCTGATTACAAATGCTGAACGGATCGAGTTCCCACTGACGACAGTGCATTGTATTTGCATCGGACTTCTCAGGTGGTGCAGAGCACTGCACAGCTCAGAAAGGGTAAAGGCAGGGGAAAGCTTAGCTCTTGTGCTCTGCTGTTTCTCTGTCCGCAGCATAATTTGCAAACAGTGCATTAAATCACACAGGTTGCTGTGGGCTCCATGAAGCTGCTGAATCATCCATCTGGAGATAAATGGGTTACAGTGAAGACCTACTCCTGCCACCTTTTGCTCCAGCCACATCCCTTACACCAGGGATTGAATTGGCTAATGGTGTGGCACAAAGTGGGTGCTTCCTAGAGATGTTAAAAGTGAAATAGGTAATGGTGTAACTGCTGAAAATCTCAGCGGTTACACATTGCAGGCTCTGCAGCATAAAGCTTAAATAAGCTTTATACTGCAGAGCTCACAGTGAAGCCTCATAGGGAGCCGGGGAGCCAGCCTCTGCTGGCTCTGCTCCCAGAAGGCAGCTTCCCTGCTGCAGCAGAAGCAGCTTCCTTGCTTCAGCAAAGTGTCCTCCCCAGGAGAGGAGTGAGCAACTCTTGCACACTTGGCTCTCAGGGAGGAGGCTTCACTGCCCTGCTGCAGAGTAACTGCCTCCCTGGGAGCTGGCTGAGTGTCACTAACACCATTAACCAGTAAGCATCAGCTTATCGGTTAAATGGTTAGTTGGTGACACTCTAACGTTCCTAGTGCTTCCCAGCTGAGAAATATGGCCCCACAAGCATCTCAAAGCCCGTAGTAAGGCCAGTCAAGTGCTGTCTTTGAACTCTGACATGGAGAGATTAAGACCAAAAGTTTTTAAAATGGTCACTGATTTTTGGATTCCTCAGTTACTGAGCTTGAGACAACTTTGGGCCTTGTTGTGAGATGTGCTGAGTGTCCACAACTGCAGCCGAGTTGATGAGAGCTTTAGGGCTGTCGTCTGAATATTGGGCCCAAGTTGGAGTTAGTGATTTGGTAATTTTCTGTGCCTGATTATATATCATGGGTAATGAAGTGTTTTGTGAACAGCCTGGCTGTTGATTTTAGCATTTCCTCTTCTCTCCATCTGCATTCTGAGGAGAATGCATGTAACAGGAATGCAAGTTGCTAAAGGAAATAGACCTGTTATGTTTTGGTGACCTTGTTCCCGCAGTCTTTTTCTTGCCGGGCTCTGATAATTATGTTCAGACACCTTTTAAAAAGTGTTCATTTTGAAAACATGCAGTCAAAGAATGCTGGAATTAGTTAATATGTCTTGAAATTGTATTAAAACTTAAAAAAAAATAATCTTCAATTTTACTGCTTCCCTGATGCTCATCTGTTGTTTCAGCAAATAAACGTTTGTAGGTCAGTAAGGTTGTACAGTTGCCACTCTCCTCATGTCAAAGCTCATTTTAACCAGTTCTTTCTATAGATAAATGTCATCTTGATTCATTGTGATGGTTTCTCAAACATAGTTCAAAAACATTTTTAATTCACAAGTAAGGTCTTTCCATAAAGGTTTTTTACCCTCCATATTTCTTCGAACCTGTCCACACTCAGCCATAAAAGGCTTTGTGGCTGTTAGTCTTAAATGTGCTTGGGAATTAAGATTATTGTGACCCCATTCCAATTTTCTAGCCACTGAAGGTACGTCTACACAGCAGGGCTAACATCTAATTAAGCTACTCAACATCATCCACATCAAATGCGTAGCTGAAGTCGAAATAGCTTACTTCGGCTTTTGGCGCTGTCTACGCAGCAGGGAATCAAAGGAAGAACACTCTTCCTTTAACTTCCTTTACTCCTCGTAAAATGAGGCTTACACCAGCTGATGGTAGGTAAGAAATCCTCCAGCTCAACATTATTTCAAAATAAAGGACTGTAGTGTAAATGTGCTTTTTGTTATTTCGGAATAATGGCAGTTACTCGAAATAATGCTGCTGTGTAGACGTACCCTAAGCAGCTACATTATGGCCAAGATTCTCTGTGCTACCTGCTGTTCTGGGTTGGAGGGACCACTCCTGAGGGTGAAGGGTTAGTTTGGTTTCCATCCTTATGCAGTCATTCGCCTTTGTAAAACTGACAAAAAGGGAGGGATAGTTGGGTTTATTTTTTGTGATGTGGATCCTTGAACAGTAAGAAATGGATGAGGCCACTAAGTTCTGTCACAAGTTACTGAAGAGCCATTGGAAGTCTTTAACATTCTGGCTGTGTAAATATGTGAGGGAAAGGTGGGGCCAGCCCTTGCAAGTTTGATCACAAGTTGCAAATATTTGGTGTTTTACTTAAAGCCCACCCCAGCAGCTAGAGTCCCCTGTCCTTATGGAAACCTAAGCTTTCTTTATAAAAGTTTTTAGTGCTCATGTTTGCAGAGGAAAGTGGGAATAGATGAAGAAAGTGCAACCTACAGGATCAGAAACCAGAGAGCTAATAAAAGGAACCCTATATTCATTATGGAAAAGAAACATGCACAAATTTTGGGACCTGATTTGGGATTTTTTGATTGTTTGGCACTGGCTCATGGAAGAATTCTCCTTCTCAAGTAACAGACTCAAAACAAGGGGTCCCAGGACAAAATATAAACTTTGGGGGGCTTTTCATTTAACAGTTCCAGTTTCTCAGGGATTCGTTCCTTCACTCCACACACTCTTACAAATCTCCAGCTCTCTCTCAATCCGTCTTTTCTCTTCCACCTTGCTGAGCGGGGTCCCTTCCTTCCTCTTTCCTTTGTCCACTTCTCCCCAGCCTTCCTTTCTCCTTCTCTCTCCTTACACACTCAGCCCCTCACTCCTCTCCTCTCCCTCCTGTGGGGTAGGGGTGTACATGGGATGGGGGGAGGGAAAGCAGGGGCCCATTCCCTCAATAATTGGTGGGGGCACAGAACTCCTCTGGCTCGAGTCAAGGCCTGGCAAGCGAGCTCCTCCGCTCCTGGGACCAGGGCAGGGGGCACAGAATATGGCCCACCAAAACCAATCAAATTTCCATTCCTGTTCATGGCCTTGGCCAGGGGGACGAGAAGATCCAGAAAACAAGCTGATGACCAGGTTTGCCAGCTTCCCAGGCCAAGGGATGCGAGAGTGGATCTGCAGATTCTGCCTAGCTTTGGCCTCTCACACTCAGCTGCTGGGCGTAGAGAGCTGATTTGGGCAGAAAAGCTTTAAGACAACAGTTCTAGTGCTACAGGCATGAGTCTCTGTTGTCACTCCCTGTTGCCTAGACTTATTGCAGGCGGTCCCTCAATCTGTTAGTCTCATGCTATTCCTGGCTGTGTCTGATAGCTACTCTATGGAGAGGCCACTGTCCTTGTTGTTTGAAGGACTGGGTTCTCAGCCTGGCTCCCTAAGGAAGTTCCTGTAGGAAGATGTATGTGAATTGTCTGTTGTCTGCCACATGCACATTCATTATAGCCACCAACCTCAACTGAAATTGAGTCTGTGACCTAGAGGTGAAAAGCTTCATAACCTGTTATTAATCCTCTGAGATGTTCAGTCCCCACTAATTTGATGTTTCAGATGTAATTTTCTCCACAGGTATTATGGCTTCATTAGCACATGGTACATGTCTCTTCAATGGTGCAAAGACTGGAGCATACACATCCAAGAGAGATACGTGCAGTATTTGGGTTTTAAACATTGGGTGAAATCTTGCAATCTCAATCCATGATTTAGTCTCCTATTCACTTTCAAAATATCCTTTCCTGAATCTTTTCTTTCAGGTTGTTCAGATTTATTGAATTAAAATATCACATTGATTGTAGTCAGGCTGTTTACTTTGTTGCTGGGGTGTGTCTAGTTTTTTGGTTGATAATTATGAATACTACATTCTTGAGTGCAATATAATTGCCAGTATAATTCTCTTCCATCCCTTCTTTTGTTGTTAGGTATCAGAGAGCCATAAACAAATGTTAAAATTGTGTGTTGTTTTTCCTTACCAATTTTACTTGCTGGAGCGTTAAATTCCTTTTTGACTGATTATCACAATCATACTAGTTATGACTGACAGCATTTTCACGGATAGAGCGCAAAACATGCACCACGCTCCAAACTGTGCTTTATTTCTTCATCTAGGCTCTTCTCAGCTTTTACTGAAGCTTAAAGTTTTCACCGGAAAGAGGAGTTTTAAGGGCATGAATTTATTGGACAAAGTTTGACCATCATTTGTTTTGTTTTTAATGGAGGGGTTAAAAAGCCTGTTTGCCATGAGCTATTTGGTACATTCCACCATAGAAATGAAAGATTTTTTAGTGTCCCCTGTTCGTTAGATGGCACTAGCATTTACTTGACAGCACAGTCAGCAGCTAGGTTGCCTTCTCCTTTATAATCACATGTAAAATATTCGCTGAATACCAAAGAAACAGGAGGGAAAGGCAACCTTTAACCATCCTCAGATCAGTGTGAAAGGAGGGCAACACAGGACAGCAACAAAAGCTTTGGGCAGCTGCTAAATGTGCTAAGCACCTGATGAGCTTGAAATTTTCCAACAGACTCCAAAATTCTTGTGTATGTTTCATGGGTGATGCTTCATAGCTGCAAATACTCAGCCGCCCCTTCTCTGAATCTTGCTAGAATGGCTATCACAGTGAACCCCAGGGGGACTGTGGAGTTTGATTGGCATAGAAATGAAATCTTTCAGTGCCTTTGCTCTCTAATTTCTAGGATGTGCATGTAGGACTCAGTTCAACCCAGTACTCAATAACATCCCATTCCAAACATGAAGAATATTCTTTCCTGTTCATGCTGGATCCTTTCTGTTTCCTCTTTATCAGAGAGTCTTGTACAAACAACACTGGCATTTAGATGACCTCTGCCCCTGTCCAAACACTTCCTCCCAACACCACTCTGCATTCAAGCTAAGGCTTGAGGTAATTAAATTTCTCTTTTTTTCCCTCTAGCAACATTGATCTATACTGGGTATTTAGACTCCAGAGAACCAAAGCTCTTTATTCCTGTCTGGAATATATTGTCCTCAGATTTATTCCATACGTGTGCAGAATAAATGATGAAGGGATAATCTAGTGGAGTTGCAGCAGCATGATTTGTGAACCACACGATGGCAGTTTGGCTGCCTGGGCCTGTCCTGTAATAGATGCATTATAACGCCTTCATTTGTAGTCTGTCTTTGTTAAATTACCAAGATGATTTTCCCTTTCACTGTTAAACGGGTTTAAAAGAGAGACTCGTGCATTAGAGCAAACTTGAAAAATAATGGCTGGGAGCTAGTGAGTTCCATTTGGCCTCGTTGCAGGGGAAGGAATGGCTGGCCCTTTCTCCTGACTCCAGGAACCTTTGCAAGAGGCCACTGAGTATCTAATCTCACATCTCTTGTCAGAAATGTTTGTGGAAGAACCACTGACCATCCAGAGAATTGCACGTGTAGAAAGTTCTGCATGCACCATTGGTGAGCCCTTGCTGCAAATCTTCTTTGGGACTTTGTTTTTATTGAGTGCTGACAGCGTACTTGGCTTTGTACGCAATGTGCAAGGCAAGGTCTGTGCTCTAAGGAGACTAGGACCAGATTTTCAATAGGTCGTAGTACCCAGTGTTCCCAGTATTCTTAATGGGAACTGGTGTAATTGAGACCCCTTTGAAAATCTGATCATTTCATTTAGTTGCATACATAGGAGCTGATTTTTTTTTTTTTAATCTGGCTCTTTTCAATCCAGGGCAGGATACTTTTCTGTTTCTTGCCTGGTAGACTTTCACCTTCAAATAAACTGCACAGATTTGGCATTTATTCTGTTGGCTTGCAGAGGGAGAGGATTGCCCCATGGCTAGGATACTTGCCTCCGACTCAGGAAACCTAGAGTCAATTGCCTGCTCTGCCCCAGGTTTCTTGCGTGACCTTGGGCATGTCACTTAGCCTTGCTGTGCTTCAGTTCCCCTTCTATGAAATAAAGATCACAGTAATTCTCTGTGTCAGAAGTTGGTTGTTGTGAGGCTAAATCCAGTAAAGACTGTGAGGCACTCAATACTGTTGTAACTGGGGCCAGAGAAGTCAGGTAGACCTGGCATACATTCAACTGATGCATCAATAAGAGGGAGAGAGAATTAACATACTAGAGACAGCTGTATTTCAAAGACCCTTTTACTTCCCTGTCGACCATGACACAATATAAGGGAAAGCAGGCACTTGGGATGGCGGGGGAGAGGGAAAGTCCTGTAAAACTGCAACTGCGGCTGGTATAGTATTAGATTAAATTTGGTTGTTCTGTTCACATTTCATAGTGTTTGTATGTAGTGCTCACTTTTTTTATTTGATTTGATGTAGTCATTAAGTAGAAGGCCAGAGTCAGCGGGAGGGAGTGATACTTTACATTTGGAGTGACTGGGCAGATGTCTGATAGGTTTCAGAAATCCATGTGAAAGGAGAAATTACTCCACACTTTAAGGCTCGGGAGAGCCTCTATTTTCTGAAGCTCTTTAAACGGATTAGCACATAATCCTTAAAGCAGTTCAAAACTCAGGTAAACATCTGGAGCTGGTGCTGCCTACTCTCGCCTTTAGGATGACGCGACAGCTAGGCACATAACATATTTAGACATCAGCTGTACAGATGAGGTCACCTAGGGTTGTACTTTCCCTCTACCAGGGAAATGCAACTCAACAAAATCCTCCAGACAGCAAGGTCCAATTTTGTTCTCAACACTGAAACCACTGGCAAAACTTCCAGTAGTTAAAACTCTCTTTCTTTCTCCCACAAACTATATTCTTCTTTCTGTCTTTGATGCTTGTCTTCCACGTGTCAGTATCAGCGGATTCTGATCTCTGGCAAGATGACATGTTAACATGAGTAAGCAGGAAGGAGACTTGTAGTAGGGTTTAGAACTAGCTTCAATAATTAACCTCCAAGGGTGGAAAACATCCTGCAAGAAAGGTACACAGAGGCCAGTGTTCCCTGTAATCTGGGTGCTTGTGCAGCCACTCATTAGAGATTCCAGTGCTGCTTAGCAGCTGATTAGCAGAGCACCCTGTACCTAGGTTTCGTTGCTACTGGTGCACATTTGCTCATGCCTTGCTGCCACAAAAATGTATTCCTCACACAGATGGAAAAAATCTGCATGTGAATGGATAAGATCAGAGTGAACATTGACAGAGGGCAATTGACAATGTCATTTATGTCATTTAACTGAGCTGGAACATTTCTCGGTAATGGTGGTGGCTAACTAGGAGGACTCGGTAAGGAAGCCAACATGCTCCTCAGTGTCATTCATTATTTTCTATACAAGATGAAGTGTCTTTGCACACTCCTGAGTTGCTCCTGTTCCACATCCCAATCCTATCGGTTTGCTATGTCATGAGACTTAAACGTTGCAGGTTCAGCTAGAGGAAGACACATGCTGACTCGGTCTAGGAACATCCTAATCCTCAGGCTGGAGTTTGGATTGCTCTGCAGAAGGTTTTAGTGCTTGCTATGCTTTTATCATTTTGCGTTAGACTGACAGCCCCCATGTGGAGACCTTCAGACCTAAACATGTGAGCTATTGTTCTTTAGGTGACTCTGAAATGAACTTATGTTCTCTGTGGCTCAGGCCCAGAGGGGGAAATGACATACACATTCATCAGTGGGTTATACTACAAAACTTAGTGTCTCAACATACCTTTCTAGGCATGTGTACCATGCTTCTCATCCTAGTCCCTGATCACTGTACAGAACATCACCATATCCCACTACATTGCGGTTTTGTTTGTTCCCTCTTTCCACAAAGGCAGAAGGCTTGTTCTGGTTCTTTCTCTTACTTATTTTTGGCACATCCATCTCTTCCTCTAGCTACCTACTTTTCTTGGTCTTTGTTGTGAAAGAGCTAAAGTAAAGAAATGGGATTTCCCATGGGTTATGCAAGTAGTGGAGATCTGTGGTCGTGCTGATCTCCACTGGAAGCAGATTCCATACTGTCAGGCCATCCCTGGGGAAATTTCTGTCTCTTGCTCTTAGAGTTTGGATCCTAGAAGTAGGGTGCTTCATAGTTCCTCAGGAATATAGATTTTGAAGGAGATAATTGACACAGAGAGGCTCCGTCTACATTGCACTCTCTTGTGCAAGAACATATGCATATTCATTGCCCCGCCTCATTTGCATACTTAATGAGCTGCCATTTTTGCGCAAGGGGCTTTTGTGCAAGAAGGAGCAGTCCACACTGCTCCTTCCTGCGCAAAAACCCCCTCTTGCACAAGAGCTGTTCTGCTGCTTATTTTCAGGCAGAACGGCTCTTGTGCAAGAGGGGAGTTTTGTGCAAGAAGGAGCAGTGTAGACTGCTCCTTCTTGCACAAATTGCCGGCTCATTAAGTATGAAAATGAGGTGCAGCGATATTCACCGCCGCGCCTCATTTGCTTATATTCTTGTGCAAGAGAGCGCAATGTAGACGGTCACCAGAGAGAACTGTTTTCATCATTATCTGGGCCAATGCCATGGAAGGCCTTAATGGTGAGAAAAAAGACACTGAATCTGGTCGGTATTTCATAAGCTTCTAGAGTAGCAATCAAAATAAGGGGGTGATACGATCTTGACAACCAGAGTGGCTGAAGAGGTGGAGTTCTGGACCAAATGAAGTTTTTAAGAGTGAGAGACCAGGACTATAATGGGGCTGTGACGGAGCGCTGCCGCCCCGCACCGAAGCCCCTGCCGTGTGCGCCTTGTGCGCTGAGGCAGGGACTCTGCTCTAGCCGTGCGCTGGCTGCTCGCATGCGGCGAGGAGCCTGGCAACGGCGGACGCCACAGCTGGGACGCTGACAGGAGCATGCTAGGGGGGGACGGAGCTCCGCCTCCTCCTGTGACGTCAGACTGCCGCGCCCCCGTCGCTGCCGGAAGTGGAGGGGGGCGAGGGCACGGGTTCCAGGGGCAGGCAGAGGAGGGGGGCGAGGGCTGCCGGCAGAGGAGGGGGGGCGAGGGCACGGGTTCCAGGGGCAGGCAGAGGAGGGGGGCGAGGGCACAGGTTCCAGGGGCAGGAAGCCGCCGGCCTGAAGAAGCCTCCCCACACCCCGCCTCGGGAAGCCGAGAGAGTCCAGGGAATGGACCACCGAGCCGGACAGGGAGCCCAGAGACACAAGTGGGCACCCCGACCCTGGGACAGGCTCCCACGGACGCGCAACCGGAGGCCAGTAAGGCCCCCACCCTGCTCGGGCCGCTAAGCGAACCAGGAGAGGGGGAGAGGAAGCAGCCCAGGGCAGACCCAGAGTTGGTTAGTGGGCTGGCGAGTTTTGGCGGGACGCCCCGCCAGCCAGACCGGACCTTGGAGTCCGAGTCCTTAGGGCCCTGGGCAGGGGCCCGTGAGTGAGGGCGGGCCCGGGCCCCCCTCTCCCCCTCCTCATAGAAGGGAGCGTACAGCGAGGACCGCAACACACACATAGACATTGGGACCGGGGGTCCCGTTGGGGACTATACTGGGGTGGGACGAAGGGGACTTCGAAGGGAGAAATTCGTGCCCTCTCCCCCTTACCCCCTACAAGGTGGTGGAGAATGTGGGTACGTAACTGATCCCGCCCCTCAGGTTGAGGAGGGGCTTCGAGGGACGCTGGGTAGAGGACTAGCAAAAGGGGGGAGGGGCCCTGGTGAGGACTATCCCCTCCGTTGGTCTGTCAGCTTATAGGCCCTTGAGCGAGAGAAGCCAGCAGTCCCCGTGGCGGTGAGGGTCCCACATAGGGTGGGGCACAAGATGGATCCTGCCAAGGTGTTTGAATGGCTGACAGAGACGCAAAGACAGAACCAACAGCAGCAAACGTAGCAACAGGAGCAACAGAGGCAGTTGGTGAGAGAACTATCAGAACAGCTCCAGAGCCAGCAGGAGCAATGGATGAGACAGTACGGGCTGACCGTGCAAGGGGGCCCAGGGGCGGCGGGGAGCAACAAGGAGGAAGGGGGCGATGGTCCCCGACTAGCTACACGGCTGACCAAGATGGGACCCGCGAACGACCCCAAAGCCTACCTTTACTACCTTTGAGAGAGTTGCCCACTGCCCGATGGCCCGAGAGTCAATGGGCCACATTGTTGGCCCCGTACCTGACGGGGCAGGCCCAGTTAGCCTACCGTAGCCTGAGCGACCGTGAGGCGCTGCATTACTACAAGGTGAAAGAGACTATATTAGACCAAATGGGGATTATCCACGAGACTTACCATCAGAAGTTCAGACAAGAACGCTATGTGGCGGGGACAAGACCCCGGGTGACGGCCCAGAGGCTCAAGGAGGTGGCGTGGCAATGGCTCGAGCCAGACCAGCGTACCGGGGCACAGGTTGCAGAAATGGTGGTTCTGGAGCAGTTCGTAAACATCTTGCCCAGTGGGGGACAGCGATGGGTATGGTGGCACTGCCCCTCCACCTTAACAGAGGCCGTAGACCTGATGAATGACTATGAGGCCACCGAGGCAGTAGAAGGAACGAGCAGACTAAGTAGGCCGACCCTGCCCCGAAGGGGGACCCAAACACGGGGTTCTGCCCGAAGGGGAGTCAGGAGGGGAACGGCCGCAGAGGGGAAGGTCGAGGCGGGACCCAGAGGCTCACGCCGGCGTGGAATACCCTGCCAAGGGAAGTCCCCTGAGAAAAACCGCCAGCCGCGCTCGATGGAGGAAGGAGCCCCACAAGGGGGGGACCCCTCAGAGGAACTTGCTATCACTGTGGACAAGAAAGACACTTCCAAAAAGACTGCCCATACATGGATTGCACCTACGCCCAGGCCCTGGCCAGCGAATGAACCCACGCCGGAGAAAGGGGAGGCCGAATCCTATGGGAAGTCAGCATCGACAGGCGCCGGATGGTGGCCCTCATAGACTCGGGGTGCAGCCAGACTATCGTGCGAGCAGAACTAGTTGAAGAAGGAGGACCAAAGGGGCCCCCTGTGAGCGTACAGTGTGTACACGGAGAAGTACACCAGTACCCCACCACATGGATCCAAATAACAGATGGCGCACAGGTGAGCTGGTGCTATGTGGTAATCACCCCGAAATTAGTATACCCTGTCCTATTGGGGCGAGACTGGGGTGGGTTCCGTAGGGCGATGGCAGACTGGCAAGCCCAGGAGACAGCCCCTCCACAAGAGGGGATGCTCAGACGGTCAGCAGAACAGGCGGGCTCCCGAGAACACCTCCCGACAACTAGCCAAGGGCCAGGCGGGGACACGGAGGCACTCCGTCATCTTGGCCTGGGGGAAGGGGACTTCATCTGAGAACAACGGGAGGACCCTGTGCTGCAGCACGCCTGGGCCAAAGCCCGAGAAGCTGACGATCTGGACGCCAGAGAGGTCACGGACCAGGCTGTCCCCCGCTTTGAGGTACGCCATGACCGTTTATACCAGGTTATGGAGGGGAAGGCGCCGGATGGAGTGGTTCGGCAATTATTAGTCCCCAAGCGGTATCGGTTCAGGCTCTTAGAGTTGGCCCACGCGAACCCCTGGGCTGGTCACTTGGGCTATGAAAAGACAGTGAAGCGGGTGCTGCAGCGATTTTACTGGCCGGGATATATTGTGAAGTAAAGGACTTCTGTAGTTCATGTCCCGAGTGCCAGAAAGCGGGCCCAAAGGGAGTGTGGAAAGCGCCTCTGGTCCCGCTACCCGTGATAGAGGTTCCCTTCGAGCGGATCGCCCTAGACCTAGTCGGACCATTAGGAAGAACAAGGACTGGGTGTCAATATATCCTAGTGTTGATAGACTATGCCACCCGGTACCCAGAGGCCGTTCCCCTGCGCAACACGACGGCCCCTACCTTGGCAACCGAATTAAGATTTTTGCCCGCGTTGGGGTACCTAAAGAAATCCTTACGGACCAGAGTACGAATGTTACATCTCGATTAATGGGGGAGCTCTGCCACCTCCTCAGAATAAGGAGACTGAGGACCTCCATATACCACCCACAGACAGACAGGCTGGTAGAACGATTTAACCAGACCCTTAAAAGTATGCTCAGGAAGTTTGTAGAGCAGGACCCTGGGGGCTGGGATAAGTTGTTGCCAGCTCTCCTGTTTGCGATACGTGAAGTCCCACAGGCCTCGACAGGGTACTCACCCTTTGAACTACTGTACGGGTGACAGCCTTGAGGCATCTTAGACATTATAAAAGAGAGCTGGGAGGAGCAAGAGACAAGGGTGCTAGTATCAGTGCAGTATATCCTCAACCTGCGCCAAAAGCTGCACACACTGGGGGAATTCGCCCAGGCCAATCTAGAATCGGCCCAGGCGGGCCACTACGACCAGAGAGCCTGACTGAGGGTCTTCGAGCCGGGAGATCGGGTCCTGTTGTTACTCCCCACCCAGGACTCAAAGTTGCTCACGAAATGACAGGGCCCTTACGAAGTAGTACGGAGGGTGGGCGAAGTCGATTATGAAGTAAGGCTGACGGGCGGACAGGCGGGGACTAAAGTATACCATGTTAATTTGCTAAAGGTGTGGAAGGAACGGGAGGGGTTATTGGTAAACCCAATAATGCCGGACCCAGAATTAGGCCCCGGGGAAGGAGGGGCAACCCCCCTCATGTCATTCCAGGTTGGGTTGCACTTATCCCCAACACAGACAGTTGAAATGGAAGCGCTCCTCCGTCGGTTCCCCGAGGTACTGACTGATCAGCCGGGCCAAACCACCGTGGCCTGTCACCACATCGCAACCGAGGCCGGCAAGAAGGTGCGCGAACCGGTCCGCCCTCTGCCCCAGAAGATGTAGGAACCGGTACGCGAAGAGTTGCAATGGATGATACAGTGGGGAGTAGTGGAAGAGTCACGCAGTGACTGGAGGAGTCCAATAGTCCTCGTCCTGAAACCAGATGGCTCGATGAGATTCTGTATTGACTTCCGCAAGGTCAACGGGATCTCCCACTTCGACACGTATCCCATGCCCCGGGTCGACGAGTTGCTAGACCTCCTCGGGAGGGCCTGTTACCTATCCACCATTGACCTGACCTGAGGATATTGGCAGATC
This sequence comes from Pelochelys cantorii, assembly GCA_032595735.1. Taxonomy (NCBI): domain Eukaryota; kingdom Metazoa; phylum Chordata; order Testudines; family Trionychidae; genus Pelochelys; species Pelochelys cantorii. The sequence goes on from CM064334.1 coordinate 51,826,341, forward strand.
CCTCTCACCCCAACTTCTCGAGAGAAGACGACCTTCTCCACCCCCTTCGGCCTGTACCAGTTCGTACGAATGCCCTTCAGTCTCCACAGAGCAGCCGCGACCTTCCAGCGGCTGATGGACCAAGTCCTGAGGAACTATAACCAATATGTGCTGCATATGTCGATGACATCATCACATATAGCACGTCATGGGCAGGCCACCTCCAGAGAGTAGAAGCCATCCTCGAAGCGTTACAAGAAGAGGGGCTAATCGCCAACCCAAGGAAATGTCACTTCGGGGAGAACGAGGTGACGTACCTGGGGTACACCGTTGGGCAAGGGCGACTCCGGCCCCTGGTGAACAAGATTGAGGCTGTGCGCGACTACCCACCGCCGCGAACCAAGAAACAGGTGCGGCAGTTTTTGGGCCTGGCCGGCTACTGCCATCGCTTTGTGCCCAACTTTGCATCAGTGGCCACTCCGTTAACGGACCTAACTCGGGCTGCCCTGCCCCAAAGAGTGCAGTGGACCCCGAGTTGCGAGGAAGCCTTCCAGACCCTCAAGGCCCGGCTAACCCAAGCTCCCATATTGGCACAGCCCGACTTCGACCGCCTATTTATCGTCCAGACCGACGCATCCGAGAGCGGGATAGGGGCTGTATTGTCCCAAGGGAAAGGCCCCAAGGAGCACCCGGTAGTTTATATTATCCGGAAACTATTCCTGCGTGAGCGTAAATACTCTACTATAGAGAAGGAAGCCCTGGCCGTGAAATGGGCCATTGAGAAGTTATGCTATTATCTTCTAGGGAATTGATTCCGCGTGGTAACCGACCATACCTCCTTACAGTGGATGCAAACGATGAAGGATTCCAATGCCCGTATCATGCAATGGTATTTGGCACTACAACCTTACGCCTTCAAGGTGGCTCATAGAACCGGAACGAGTCACCAAAACGCAGACTTTTTTTCAAGACAATACGACACCCAGGAAACCGAGGTTCTAGGGGGAACAGGTGACTTGAGTGGGGGGGGGACCTTGTGCGTCGAGGCAGGGACTCTGCTCCAGCCGTGCACCAGCTGCTCGCACGCGGCGAGGAGCCTGGCAATGGCAGACGCCGCGGCTGGGACGACGATGGGAGCAGTCTGGGGGGGACAGAGCTCCGCCTCCTCCCGTGACGTTAGACTGCTGTGCCCCTGTCGCTGCCGGAAGCGGCGGGGGATTTAAATGCCGGGGACGCCAGCAGAGGAGGGGGACAAGGGCATGGGTTCCAGGGGCAGGAAGCCGCTGGCCTGAAGAAGCCTCCCTGCACCCCGCCTTGGGAAGCCGAGAGAGTCCGGGGAATGGACCACCGAGCAGGACAGGGGAGCCCAGGGACACAAGTGGGCACCCCAACCCTGGGACAGGCCCCCATGGATGCGCAACCGGAGGCCAGGTAGGCCCCTGCCCCGCTTGGGCTGCTAAGCGAACCGGGAGAGGGGGAGAGGAAGCAGCCCAGGGCAGACCCAGAGTTGGTTAGTGGGCTGGCGAGTCTCGGCGGGACACCCCGCCAGCCGGACTGGACCTTGGAGGGTCTGAGTCCTTAGGGCCCTGGGCTGGGGCCCGTGAGTGAGGGTGAGCCTGGGCCCCCCTCTGCCCCTCCTCGTGGAAGGGAGCATACAGTGAGGACCGCAACACACATGTAGACATTGGGACCGGGGGTCCCGTTGGGGACTATACTGGGGTAGGACTAAGGGGACTTCGAAGGGAGAAATTCGTGCCCTCTCCCCCTTCCGCCCCTACAGGGGCCCAAAAAGAATGAGGTAAATTCATGGAGGACAGGCCCAATAATGGCTATTAGAATGGGCAGGGATGATGTCCTTAGCTTCTGCTGCCAGAAACTGGGAATGGGCTTACTGTTACAACTTCTTAATCCAGAGCTGTACTCAATCCTATGTCTTCACTCAGGGTAAGGGAAACCTATCTACACAGAGGAAAGAAAAAATCCTTTTCTAGGCCATGGATCCAAAACTGGTGACCCATCTGTCTCCATTCTTCTTCTGACTCCTCAGTCCGGTTCATAGGAGCACAGAAGAGATACTGGGTTTCCAGCAGGACTGCCTGCTCCTGCCTAGTGTATTTATATGAGGTTTAAATTACCAAGAGGATCCAAAATAGAAGGGAGAGAAATATTTTTAATACAATGGATTTGAAAATGCTTCAGATTTGTTTGGTGATAAGCGCTGTAATCCCAACCTCCTAGCCCAGCTATGTGAGTTCATAGCTGTGCAATTATAATGCAGTGTGTCTGGCTTATCACTCCATCTTTGCAACCTGTTTCACTAGATCAAAGAAACTAAGTTTATTAGACAAGTTCATTAGACCTTTTTGCTCTTTTACTTTTCGATTTTTGAAGGAATAGAGAGAAAAGGTTGGACATTAGGAGAAACTTCTTAACCTGCCCTTGATGCAATTCACATCCATTTCTTCTGATTCTAGTCTCAGAAGGCTGAAGAGAATAATCTTTCTCCCTCCTCCTTGTAACTTTTTATGTACTTGAAAACTAGATATCCCGTCCCCGCTCAGTCTTCTCGTCTCCAAGCAAAACCCATTCAATGTTTTCAACCTACCCTCAGAGGTCGTGTTTTCTAGGCCTTTAATCTTTTGTTGCTCTTCTCTGGACTTTCTCCATTTTGACTACATCTTTGCCTAAAATGTGGTGCTCGGAACTGGACACAATACTCCAACCAAGGCCTAATCAGCAGGGAGTAGAAGAATTATGCATTGGTGCTGATTCTGGGGCTGCTCTAGGGAGAAAAATTAGCAGGTACTCAGCCTCCACCAGCAGCCAATCTTCTCCCCCTCCCCCCAGAGCCTTTCATCCACTGGTGGCCCAGCTGATCAACTCCTCCCCCTCTCTCCCAGTGCCTCCTGCCCACTGCTAACAGCTGTTTTGTGGTGTGCAGGAGGCTCCATAAGGGAGGAGCAAGAGTGGGAACAGGGTGCCCTGGTGGAAGGGGCAGGAAGAGGTGGGCAGGGCAGGGAAAGGGTCTTGGAGGAAGGGATGGAGTAGGGATCCGGGCTTGGTCAGAGTGGGAGGAGTTGATGGGCCCCGGGCTAGATGGGAAGTCATTGCCTATGGAATTATGCCCCGTGTCTTGCTTAAAACACCTTCTGCTAATACATCCTAGAGAGATGTTGCTTTTTTTTTTTTTTTGCAAGTGTGTCGAACTGTTGACTCATCTCTAGCTTGTAATCCATTGTGACAGCCAGATCCCTTTCCACAGTGCTCCTTCCTAGACAGTCGTTTTCCATTTTGTATGCGTGAAACTCATGGTTCTTTGCCAAGTAGAGCACTTTGCATTTGTCCTGATTGAATTTCAACCTGTTTACTTCAGATCATTTCTCCAATTGGTCCAAATTATTTTGAATTTTAATCCTACCTTCTAAGCACTTGCAACTCCTCTCACGTTGGTGTTGTTCGCAAACCTTATAAGTATATGCTCTATGCCATTATCTGAATCATTGATGGAGACATTGCACAAAACCAGACTCAGAGCTGATCCCTGTGGATGAATATACCCTTCTGGCATGACTCTGAACCACTGACAACAACTCTCTGGGCATGGTTTTTCAACCAGCTATGCACCCACCTTACAGTGGCTCCATCTAGGTTGTGTGTCCCAAGTTTGTTTATAATGTATGGTATAAAAGGTACAGGCCAACCGGGCTACCGCCTGGGGTGCCAGGCTGCCGGGCTGGGGGGGGAGGGGCGGCACCGTGCATGCACCGGGTGCCTGGGGGCGGGGCCGCGCTCCTGGGGCCCGGGGCGTGCGAATGGCTCGGGCCGGCCTGGCCTGGGGCGGGGGGTGGATTCCAACCCCATTCTGCCCTGAGGCTTCCCCCAAGGCCCTGCCTTTGCTCTGCCTCTTCCCATCCCCCTCTTGGCTTGCTGGTCTCTGCCTTTGTGCAAGCCCCACCCCACGCCACCAAACAGCTGATTGGCAGCATCTCTGATCAGCTTTGGCTTTTTTCGTGGGCATTCCAGCCTGGAGCACCCACAGAGTTGGCAACAATGGTGGCAGAGACAGGCTCTGGCAGGGGGGAAGCAGCCGGGCACGACACTGTGTGGTGGGAGGCTCTGCTGGGGCATGCAGAGAGCCATGAAGGGTATATACTCTAGAGCAGGGGTAGGCAATAATTTTGGAAGGGGGGCCACTTCACAAATTTTGGAAGTGGCTGCGGGCCAACCTGGAAGGGGCGGGGCCTCGGGTGGAAGGGGCGGGTTTAAGAGCTACCCTACTGGGAGCTTTGCTTGGCCTGGGGTTCCTCTCCCCTGACCAATGGAAGGGACCTGGAGCAGATGGGATGGTGCTGGGGTCTAGCCTCCTCCCTGACTATGTCTACACTATGGCTATGTCTACACTGGCGGGTTATTGCGCAAGAACGGCCGTTCTTCCACAGAACGTCCACACTGCCCACCCGCTCTTGTGCAAGAAGATTTACAGTACGGCGTGTAGGAGAGGGCTTCATGCGCAAGAGCTACACTCTTTTCTAACAGGTGTAAGCTCTCTTGCGCAAGAGCTCTTGTGCAAGAGGGCAGTGTGGATGCGTGGCAGAGCTTTCTTGTGCAAAAGAGCATCCACACTGCCATGGATGCTCTTGTGCAAAAGCACATCTCGCACATGGCAGTGTGGACATGTTCCTGCGCAAGAGTTCTTGCACAAGAACCCTTACGCAAGATATTCTTGCGCCATAACCCACCAGTGTAGACATAGCCTGTGAGTTTTCTCGTCAAAAAATATGCTAATGAGGGACTCATTTGCATGAGTCACGATCTCATCTGCATATTTTTGGCCGATCCGTTTTTGCACTAGGGGTTTTTGTGCAAAAACAAGCAGTGTGGCTGTTTTCTTTTTGCACAAAAACTCCTTTTTCTGCAACATCAGTAAACCTCCTTTTTTGGGGGCATAAGGATCTTGAGGAAAAAGGGTTTTTTTTGTGCAAAAAGGAAACGGCCACGCTGCTTGTTTTTGTGCAAAAACGCCTAGTGCAGAAAAGGATCGGCAGAAAATATGCAAATGAGATTGCAACTCATGCAAATGACTCCCTCATTAGCATAGTTTTGCCGAGAATACTCGTAGTGTAGACGTAGCCCAGAGTTGTCTGTGGCGGAGGCTTAGAATTAGTATAACAGTTTGCAGCTCCTGGCCCCCCCTGCTAACCTGTTGCCTGGCAGCCACCTGGCAGGCACAAACCCTGTGAACAGAAGCAGTTGAAAGGGCTCACGCCTCCGGGGCAGCTCCCAGGCAACAGGCCAGTGAGACTGAGAGCTGCGAGCCATTTCAATTGCTTCTGTTTAAAGGCTTTGTGCCTGCCGGGTGGCTGCCAGGCAACGCAATCACCTAGCAGGCGCGAGTCCTTAAAAAAGAAACAGTTAAACGGGCTCGCGCATCTCTGGCTCCCAGGCAACGCACTAGGGGGCAGGGCCTGGAACTGCTTCGCGGGCTGGATCAAAGCTCTCGGCGGGCTGGATTCGGCCCACTGAGGGGCTTTTGCCAACTCCTGCTCTAGAGTGCAAATATGTCTTTACTCATCTAAGCAGTTCCCCCATGTACATTGCTGGGGGTGTGTGCAGTGCTTGGACATGACATGCCGCCATAAGCATAGACATAGCCTTAGGAAACTCCTTCCGTCAGCGCCAATAACTTTCCTCAGAGTCATGATTTTTTATTTCTTCTGTAAATAAATTTCAACAATAAAGGTATGGGGAGGTGTGGAACATGGGGCTAACATGACTGATGTCTCTCCAGAGGTCACTTGAGAGGTTTGGCCCTGGTTTGACAAAGCCACATGTCCCTGGGATGCGATTTTTTTAGAAAACAGACCCACTTCCCACTTTTTGCTCATTTCCTAAATGCCACATTGCTGGGTTTGTTCCCTCTTCTGCCTTTGATTTACACTGCTGTCCAGCCAAGTCAAAGCCTTTCCTTTATTTATTACAGCAAGCTAGAGTGTGCTATGGACTTAATTCAGGATATGGACTCAAATCCTCCCCAGGAGCAGAGTATAGTACTTTGTCATTTTCAGGCTCTTGGAAGCTCACTGCTTCGGAGTTCCTGTAAACAAGAATAAATTTGGAGAAAATCCTTGAATTACATATGTATTCTGAATGAATATGTTTGCATCAGAGGAGAGTGCGGTAAGATGAATCTATCCGTCATATGCATTTAGTGTAAAACCTGTATTTGCTTTTCTTACTCTCCACACAGATTCGATCACCAGAGCTGTTTTGTCATTTGCTAAATACATGGGCTCTGCTCTCCCGGACACCAGCTCATCAGTTACCGAGCGAGCAGCCTGTCATAGGGGCGGCACACATCATTTATAACCGTCAGGCACCCAGAGATCGGAATCTTTCCTGAGAGTCTGATCCTTTGATGGCTTGGAACTAGGCTGGCTAACGCTGAGAGCAGGCCTGGCCACTAAGGGAAAATGCTGGGCCTGAAATGAAGACACGGAATAGTTTCTATGGAAGGCTCAAGGTGGAACCCAATTTGTGGGGGTTCTGTAAAAGGAGATAATATAGCCCATTGGATATGGCAGTGGCCTGAGGCTCAGAAGACCAGAACTATATTCCTCGCCCTGCCGCTGACTTCCTGCCTGACCAAGGACAAATCACTTTGCCTTTGTTGTCCCTCCATCTCTTTGTCTGGCTTTTCTAGTTAGTTTATAAGTTTTGGGGGAAGGGATTGTAGTTGAAATCTCGGGTGTATAATACATACACACCACTCACTGCCCTGACCACCGGCTGACAGAATTGGCGTAGTCGGCAGGATTGTGTTATAGGTTTAAAAACAGCAACATGAAGCTAGTCATGGTAAATACTGATTTCAGTAAAGTAGAGAAGAATTTTGCCCAGGAAGGTTGGGGCAACCCAAAATGGGGTAGAGAAATGTTAGAAAAGGATTGGGGAAATCCTGAGGAGTTGTGGGTGCAGTTCTGTAAGTATAGAACTGCCTGCAAGTTAAAGAATGGGACAAAGCCTGAGTCTGTGGAAAAGAGCCACTTTCCATTTAGCAAGGAAAACAGGATTGGGCCCAGACAAGCAGGCAGATAACAGATAGATTGAAGGCCTTGTGGTAGAACTGAGGAAAAGGCAGTTAGTACATGTACTGGAAATCTAAATCCTTAAAACAATACTTACAAGAGTAATGTCTGAAACAAGGCCAGTTTTTTTTTTATTTTTAGAGATAAGAAAGTGTTTTAAGAAAAGAAAAACCCACAGAGAATTTAACTCTACAGAGAATGGAGAGAATTGAGCAGTTGTGCAAATGCTAAAATGGTGTAGATAGAAAATTGTGGTTTCTTTGCAGCCATTCTGAAGGAAAAATGGGCCCTTCTTCCAAAGGAATGTCTGTAAATAATCCAGGCAAATTTGACTCAAATCCATACATTTGCTTATAGATATTGGTAAAAGAACTCTAAAGGGAGGGGGTTCTATTGGAACTTAACTACCCCAATGAATAAAAAGGGAATGTAATTGTTGTACAGCTATGTAGAAATAGTGTAAGAAAGGTTCAGAGAGAATGTATGTGTATCTGTGTGTAAATATACATATATATAGTGTAAATAAGTGAGGTTTTCAAGGTCCAGTAATCATGTTTGTAGGTTTAAAACAAATTGGTTTGGTTTACTTTCAGTAAGACCATTTCAATCCAAGTTGTTTAATGAAAGTACAGGTAAACGTAAGCATAAAGAAAGAATTACACCCTATGCAAAGTTTAATGTGGCTAAGTAGTGTTGTAAACAAAGACTGCACATTTTCCTGTGACATGCCATGTATATTGTAGAAGGGGTAAAAACTGCAAACAAATTAAAATGCTGTGGAGGCTCCAGGAGCCACAATGGGTTGTATTTTCCTTTGTGATGCAAATGCCCTAGCTGGCAGCACAAAGAAGCTTTGCAGGTAATGGCTAAGTTTGATCAGCAAACTACCTGAGATCAGAAAGTTCAAATTGTAGCCCTCCAGAAAGAAATATGGGAAAAGAAGTCAAACATAAAGGTGAGAATCTAAAAGGATTTATGTTTGCACAATGCTAAATGTGAGAACAGATACAAAAGGGGGAGCAACCTTTGGTAACAACAAGACGGAGTGTGCTTGTGGGTGTGTAAGAGTAGATGAGTGTAATGTATCATATGCATATGATAAGTATTGATTGATCTGTGTATGTTCAATAAATGTGGCATGTTGCCTTATCCCCTGAAGAGAAGAGGTATTGGTATTGCTATTTTAGTCCCACTAGGAGGTTGGGTATACTAGAAAATGTGTAAGCAGTCTTTTAAGAAGACTCCCAGAGAGGAGACTGAGAAATTGGCATTTGTAAAAGATGTTACCCCTTTTGAACAAATCTTGCAAAAGTTCGGGCATAGCCCTTGGTCTGATCAAGTGTTAGCTGATGTCCATACAATTTCAGACCTAGAAGACAAATTGGCTAACTACTTGTGGATATGTAAACCCTTGGCCCCAATGAAGAGGGAAGCAGCTGCAGCTTGACTTCTATGGAAAACCTGTAATGAGGTGTTCTTCAAATTGACTGAATATAAGAATGCAAATATGAAACTGCAAAAATGTAAAAGCCTCTGCTGCAGAAGTGGAGAGGTAGAAATGCACGTCCCTCAGTACCCAGACAGAGCTAGATTCCCTTAAGGATGGGTACTGAGAGTTAAAGCAACTCTCAGATTTTTCAGGAATATGCTTAAGAAAAGGACCAGGAGTGTGGGGCTTAGTGAACAAGCCCCCTCCTTGCTAAAACTGGTAATGGGCAAACTGGCAAATTGATTACATTGGCCCATTACCCTCCACCAGACAGAGAGGAAATATGTTTTGACTGGAGTAGAGATTGTCTCGGGAATCGGCTTTGCCTACCCGACCCGATTAGCAACAGGGTTGTCAACCATCATGGGACTAAACCTCTCAACAGCACTCATCCCAACACCCCAAGTAATACAATCAGATAATGGCTCCCAAATATGCTCCTGGGAACACTGTTGAAGTCAAACACCCCAGCCTGGGCACACATACCTGTGTATTTCAGTCTTATAAAGACAAGGGCGTTTGGATTATTGCAAACCCTGACAAACCCTGCCAATAACTATAACTAAGGCTTGGATTGTATCCAAGACCGGTTGACTTTGTGCTTTCTTTTAGAATCAAACCTGGTTGTGTGGCAGACCCCGATCCGAGCGACAGCATGATGTTTGGACTCGTTGTAACGTTCCTTGTGGCCACAGCAGCCTCCGCCATTCCCAGACACCCTTTCCAGAATGCCATCCAAACTGGCGCCACGGACTGTTGGACGTGTACACTGCTGAACTTTTCCACAGGACTAGGGATTGAATTTGTCCCTCTAAACTTAAATGACTGGTGGAACAAGAGCAATGTTTTCAAGTGGGGACCAGCCTGGTTTGATGACAGCAGCTCTAGCAACTACAAACTTTTAAATGGCTCTGGGAAAGGAACTTGGGGGTGGCATGGACAATGGCAACCTCTACTATGGGGTCAACCTCTGGAGTATATAACAGGAACCTCCAGGGAAGCGTACCCCATCTGCTTTGAGAACAAAAATGGTACCGGACCCCACCTCGGGTGGTTAGGGGACCAGCAGTGTACCCACATTGTAAGTTTTAATGAGAAATTAAAAGTCTGGGATGTCTATCCCAGTGCAACCCACCAAAAACCCTTAAGGAGCTGGGGATATAACATCTCCCAAGGTGGCACACCACTATCTAGCAATGTTACCATTATTCCCCTAAACTTCAGCCAATACCCGGAAGGAAAAGCCTGGTACAATCAGTCATTATTCATTATTCCTAACACCGGTCAAATATACAACCCCACACTGGTAACCAGTAACACCCTACTCCCAAACCAGTGTGCTAGGGCAGAGCTTTTTGCAGCGGATCAGGTCCTACAGGACTTGCTGCTTGCCTTGCATTGCACAGCCGCTAATGATAGTTACTGTGCTACCCACCATACCCCAAAGAAAGGACCCACTGGAACAGGGTAGTATAAGGGACCCTACTCCCCTATTCTAAAGGAAGAGCCAGGACTCTTTTTCATTTGCAGGCAGAAAGCCAACAAGTATCTGCCACTGAATTAAATAGGGTGCTGCTCACTGGGACACGCTGCCCCTGGGGGGCTCACTGTACACCCCCACATTATGGCTTCTGGTCTCACTAACCTTGGAAGTTTCCTGCACCGGATGCCAAGAAGATTCACCCTGAACCCCCCTTATAGAATGCTCTACAGATTTTTCACCAGTTTACCCGCGCATTCCTGCCCTGGCTTGGAGTAGCTGAGCTGGAGAAGGCATTAGTGAATAGCCTTAGACGCAGTTTTAGCCCAGCAGGGGGGAGTATGTGCGGTAATTAACCAATCTTGCTGCTTACAAATTAAACAAGATGCATTCACTATAAAGGGTGCTGTTAAGGTGCTACACGCTGTAACTGAGGACGGAAAAGCCTCATGGCTAGATTGGCTAGCCCAACACCAAGGATTTTCGTTAACTCCATTCCTTCACTCTATTGTAAATACTATATTAACCATTTTACTTGTTGTAATTGCTAGCTGCATGCTTCTATGTATTGTTAAGCTTTTGGTGTACACTGCCACCTCCTCTGCGCAAGTCCAGTATATGGCATTGGGAAGCGATCCTAATCAATCCCTTGATCCAAAATTATCTGATCAGACCCTGCCGATAGGGCAATTTTAGCTTCCTCCAAGGAGGGCAAAAGGTGCTGGCATCACCGCCATCTTGCGTTCTGGGACATAGTGAGGTGTGTCAAGGGGGTGGAATGTAGCTACACATGAATCCCATCTTGTTTCCCCCCCCCCCGAGAGCAAGAGAAAGGCAGTCAGCCTTTGATGCCCTGGCAACGCAGGTGTGCTGCCTGTCCCTGACTCTAATAAACAGAAACCAGACAGTAAATGGGCTAGCTGACGATCTGGGGCCTCCCGCCGCCCTGATGGCTAGTACCAGTAATTGACACGCCTGCACTGTCCCAGGAGAGGAATCTTTGCCCATCACATACCAGAGGTGCCCATTGTCTGCATTTTCCCAGGTGTGAATTATGCTTTGCACCCTTCGTGGGAAACTTGGCGTTCAAAGCCATTTTTCCTAATTGGCCACTTGAGACCAGGAAGAAGCCTACGTGACCCAAGGGGTATAAAGAGGGGTTTAGTAGCCCACCCCATTTGAGCTCCAATCATCTACACTGCTGGCAGGTATTGATTGTCTCCCGAGGTCTGTGGGACGCCCAACCTTGCCCTACTTCTTCCCGAGGGATTGAGAGAAAGACGCTGGCCACGCCAAGTCTGGAACGCAGGGGTGAGAATATATACCTGCTAGGTGTCTATTTTGCATGCATTTAATAAGAGCTCAGAGAACCAAAAGGGTTTCATGGTACCTGTAAGTGACTTATTAGTGTAATTTCTGTCCTGTCCTTTGTAGTGGCTGTGTTATCTGTAACACAGTAGTAGCATTTAACAGCTAAGTTTACCCTGTAACAATAAAATAGTAACTGTTTAAGCTGTGACCTGACTCCTTCAGTTGCTGTAACAGAACCAAGCACAATTTTAAAAGAACTCCAGCCGGTCATAAGGGACAGATATATGGAGAGCATGAGTGTTGGATCATGTCGCTTCCAGGGGACAAATCCGTTGGGGCATCTCTCAGCCTCCCCAGGCTGCCCGCTGCGAAGGGATCGTGTATCCTAGCAGCCAAAATCTGAGGTGTAATAAGCTCTCCCTGTAAACTTCTTGGGGCGCCCGTCAACCTCCTCCAGGTTGCCTGCTGCTAAGGGACCCCAGTCCTAGCAGTTGAAGTCTCGGGTGTATAATACACACACACCACTCACTGCCCTGACCACCGGCTGACAGGGACTAGGCTAGGTTAACCAGTAGACCCACCGATGTAGGCAGGGGTTTGTTCCAGCCCAGCCAGGCCTGCTGCACCTGGTGTGATGGGGTGTACCAGCCCCATACTGTGAAGGCTGAGCCAAATCAGGTTCACCTGGCTGAAGAAGCCCTGCCCTGCACCCCTGCTGGACGTGCTCAGACTACAGTCCAGGTATAAAAGTCTGGAGGGAGACTTAGTCTGGGCTAGGTGCTGAGGAGGAAGGACGTATTGCCCGACCTCCCACAGGTGAGTGGCCTGAAAGGCCAAACTGGGAGACAAGCCAGGGAGGCTTCCAGCCCAGAAGAGGAGCAGCAGGTGGATGCTGCAGCAGAGGCCAGCCAGCAGAGACTGGACACAGAAGGGCCTGACCCAGAGGATGCAGGTAGGGAAGATGCCAGCAGTCCTGAGGGGGTAGGAAGTGACCCAGGGTGGGGAACTGGATCCCCGAGAGGCTTAGCATGTTTCGGGCAGACTCCCTGCTGAGCTAGTGGTGGGATGTGCCCACCACTGACAGGGCCCTGGGCTGGGATCTGGTAGAAAGGGAGGGCCCAGGTTCCCCTACCCCACCTCCTTATTCCCCCAGGGGGATGTTACACCTTGACTTCTGACTCAGCCACTAGGCCACATTGCCCCGGTGAAAAGGGTGTTGCTAGTAACTCCGGCCACTAGGCCACACTGCCCTGGTGAACGGGCATTGCTAGAGACTCTGGCCATTAGGTCACATTGTCCGAGGGATGAGGGGGTATAGCTATGTTGGGGTTGTAGAGGACGCGGGGTATGGTGCCATGAGGCCTAGGGGCTCAACAGTGCCCCCTGGGTGAGGGACAGAGGACCCACCCTGGGACACCTGGCCAGGCCCATTGGGTATGTCTAGACTGCATCCTTCTGTCGGCAGAGGGATGCAGATTAGGCAGGTCGACATTGCAAATGAAGCGGGGATTTAAATATCCCATGCCTAATTTGCATAAAAATGGCCACCACGTTTTGCCAACTCAGCACTTTGTCGGCAAAAAGTGGCAGTCTAGAGGGGGATCTGTCGAGAAAGAAAGCCTTTTTCGACAGATCTTGTAAGCCTCCTTGCAGATTGCAGGCTTGTGATGAGGTGATGGTAAATCACAACCAACAAATACTATCATAGAAGGAGCAGAATTTTGGTTACATAAGTAAGCATGCTCTCAGAGCTAAACAAAAGCAGGGCCTAGTTCTATCAGAGGAAAAACAGCAGAGGCCCCAGCTCTGAAAATCTTAGGATTTCTTCCTTCTTGTATTTGAACTTTTTGAGACCAACCTTCTCACTCACTGCATCTTTGCTCTTTTAAATATGGTCAACAACCAGGTGTAACCATCAGGTTATTGTTTTGCTTCAAACATTGCTGATGGCCTAGCCAGGAAGGATTTCTTTCTCCTCCTGTGTTTTCTTATGCTGTTGCCTTTCTCTCATCCGTGAAGAAGCAGCACACATTCACAAGGATTACCGCACACACTGAACACCCAGTTTTAGATGTTGTTTTGTTCCCTTAACTTAAAAATGGCTTTAAACTATACAAGACACTACAAATATCCTGATCTTGGATCCCTAATCTGGACAAATGGCTTTTAGTGTTTTTTAAAAGACAAAGTCTGACATATTTAATTTCACAAAGCACCTGCTTGGTGCCAGTTGTAAATACCAGCCAAAATTTCCTGGGGATTTTGCAGTAGGACTGGCCACCACTGGTTAAATGCTCTGTAAGGACGTATTGATAAGCTGTATTTTATCAATAGATTTTGGATTATAGCAGAGGTGAAACTAAGCGGGTATGCCTTGGTGCGCAGCTCTGGCAAGAGCTGACTGAGCTGGAGCAATAGCCAGCAGGGAGCTATTTAAAGAGCTGGCAGGGACCCTGGCTGCAATAGGACTGTACCTGTTAAGAAATGTTAAGGTACTTTCATCGCTGGATTAAAGGTACTTTCACGACTCCCTCAGTGGCCATTAATGCAACAGATGATAAAGGTTCCTTTGGAGTCTTTGTATATCTCTATATATGTCTATATCTGCACTGCAAAAAACAAAACAAAACAAAAACAAAACAAAGCAAAACCAACAACAACAACCAAAAAACCCAACCAACCAAAAAACCCAAAACAAAACAAAACAACCCGCCCCCCAAACAATCTGTGGCAAGGGATCTCAGCCCTGGTCAAATGACTTTGGATTCTTGGTAGGGGAGTGGGATGCATTAGGCGAGGTATTTCCAGTAGGGATAAGGAGGTGTTAGTGCCGTTATACAAGGCATTGGTGAGACCTCATTTGGAATACTGTGTGCAGTTCTGGTCTCCCATGTTTAAGAAGGATGAATTCAAACTGGAACAGGTACAAAGAAGGGCCACTAGGATGATCCGAGGAATGGAAAACCTGCCTTATGAAGGGAGACTCAAGGAACTTGGCTTATTTACCTTAACCAAAAGAAGGCTGAGGAGAGATATGATTGCTCTCTTTAAATATATTAGAGGGATAAATGCCAAGGAGGGAGAAGAATTATTTAAGCTCAATACCAATGTGGACACAAGAACAAATGGATATAAGTTGGCTATTAGGAAGTTTAGACTCGAAATTAGGCAAAGGTTTCTAACCATCAGAGGAGTGAAGTTCTAGAACAGCCTTCCAAGGGAAGTAGTGGGGGGAAAAGACCTATCTGGCTTCAAGATAAAGCTAGATGGGTTTATGAAGGAGATGGCTTGATGAGGTAACATGATCTTGGCAATTAATTGACCTTTCGCTATCAGTGGTATATAGGCCAATGGTGGGAAGATAGGAGTTGCTATAGAGAACTTTTTTCTGGGTGTCTGGCTCGTGAGTCTTGCCCACATGCTCAGGGTTCAGCCGATCGCCATATTTGGGGTCGGGAGGGAATTTTCCTCCAGGGTAGATTGGCAGAGGCCCTGGAGGTTTTTCGCCTTCCTCTGTAGCATGGGGCACGGGTCACTAGTGGGGTTTTTCGCCTTCCTCTGCATCTTGGGGTCTTTGAACCATCGTTTCAAGGACTTCAGTATCTGAGATATAGGTGAGAGGATTATTCTAGCAGTGGATGGGTGAGATTCTGTGGCCTGCATTGTGCAGGGGGTCAGACTAGATGACCAAAATGGTCCCTTCTGACCTTAAAGTCTATGAGTCTATGGGTGGAAACAGCAGTGTCCACCTCTGTAGCCCCATAAGTGGGGGAGGCTCTGTCTGTGCTGCAGCCCAAGTGCTAAAATCTACACTCCTATTTTTAGCTCCCTAATGTGAATCTGAATCAGGTGCCCTGAGCGCCGGGCTTGCTGCCACAGGTATTTTGGTTGTTTTTTGTAGTGCATGCAGGAAAGTGTCACTGAACGAACCACACCACAGCAATTCTTTGGACCCAGTATGAGTTCAATGAAAAGCATCTCCTCATCCATGCGCTAAGTGACGCAAGATGGGATGAAGAGGGACAGCCCGTGGTGGGGAAAGAACAGGTTAGGAACTATTTAGAAAAGCCAAACGTACACAAATCCATGGGTCCGGACTTAATGCATCCGAGGGTACTGAGGGAGTTGGCAAATGTCATTGAGGAGCCTTTGGCCATTATCTTTGAAAAGTCGTGGAGATCGGGAGAGATCCCGGATGATTGGAAAAAGGCAAATGTAGTGCCCATCTTCAAAAAAGGGAAGAAGGACGATCCAGGGAACTATAGGCCGGTCAGTCTTACCTCTGTTCCTGGAAAAATCATGGAAGGGATCCTTAAGGAATCCATTTTGGGGCACTTGGCGGAGAGGAAAGTGATTAGGAACAGTCAGCATGGATTCACAAAGGGCAAGTCATGCCTGACCAATCTGATTAGCTTCTATGATGAGGTAACTGGCTCTGTGGACATGGGAAAGTCAGTGGATGTGATATACCTTGACTTTAGCAAGGCTTTTGATACGGTCTCCCACAATATTCTTGCCAGCAAGTTAAGGGAATGTGGATTGGATAAATGGACGGTAAGATGGATAGAAAGCTGGCTAGAAGGCCGGGCCCAGCGGGTAGTGATCAACGGCTCGATGTCAGGATGGCGGTCAGTTTCTAGCGGAGTGCCCCAAGGTTCGGTTCTAGGACCGGTTTTGTTCAATATCTTTATTAATGACCTGGATGAGGGGATGGATTGCACCCTCAGCAAGTTTGCAGATGACACTAAGCTAGGGGGAGAGGTAGATACGCTGGAGGGCAGAGATAGAGTCCAGAGTGACTTAGACAAATTGGAGGATTGGGCCACAAGAAATCTGATGAGGTTCAACAAGGACAAGTGCAGAGTCCTGTACTTGGGACAGAAGAATCCCAAGCATTGTTACAGGCTGGGGATCAACCAGCTAAGTAGTAGTTCTGCAGAAAAGGACCTGGGGGTTACAGTGGATGAGAAGCTGGATATGAGTCAACAGTGTGCCCTTGTAGCCAAGAAGGCTAATGGCATATTAGGGTGCATTAGTAGGAGCATTGCCAGCAGATCCAGAGAAGTGATTATTCCCCTTTATTCGGCTCTGATGAGGCCACATCTGGAGTATTGTGTCCAGTTCTGGGCCCCCCACTACAAAAAGGATGTGGACGCATTGGAGAGGGTCCAGTGGAGGGCAACCAAAATGATTAGGGGGCTGGAGCATATGAGCTACGAGGAGAGGCTGAGGGAGTAGGGTCTGTTTAGTCTGCAGAAGCGAAGAGTGAGGGGGGATTTGATAGCAGCCTTTAACTTCCTGAAGGGAGGTTCCAAAGAGGATGGAGAAAGGCTGTTCTCAGTAGTGACGGATGGCAGAACAAGGAGCAATGGTCTTAAGTTGTGGTGGGAGAGGTCCAGGTTGGATATTAGGAAAAACTATTTCACTAGGAGAGTGGTGAAACCCTGGAATGGGTTACCTAGGGAAGTAGTGGAGTCTCCATCCCTAGAGGTGTTTAAGTGTCGGCTTGACAAAGCCCTGACTGGGTTGATCTAGTTGGGATTGGTCCTGCCTAGAGCAGGGGGCTGGACTTGATGACCTCCTGAGGTCTCTTTCAGCTCTATGGTTCTATGATTCTATGATCCTTTCCCTACAGCATGATCTTGTGTTTAACATTCAGGTCTGGATGTCTTGCTCTACCACTGGTTTCTGCAGATTCCCTATGGCAGCAATGGGCAACCTAGGCTAGTGAGTGGCCCTCCTTCATCTCAGTGGGCTGCAAGATTGTCATAACCAAGATGGTCTGCTGGGATAGGGTAGTTTTGCTAACTGCGCTTGCGTAGCTAGAGTTTGTGGGGGCGCCAGTTGCATCGTGGCAGCACTTTGATTGGATGCGGAGGGAGCACAGAGCCCTCACAGTCAATGCTGTCTGCTGTCAGCAGCACCTCACTTCACGTGCCCTTACTATATGTATGTGTCACTTCAGAAATACCAGCAGGAAAAAAATGTCAGAGGGAAATCAGTGGAATCTGGCAACCCCACATCTGGGCAACAATAAACAAAATGACTTGTGGGCCACACATGGAAACCCGATGCCCACCACTGCCCTATGGCATTTTAGTCTAGTCACTGAGTCTTCCTGAACCTTAATTTCCCCATTGGTGAAGCAAATGTAATCCCCTTCCTAAAGGTGCCTCTGCTTATTTTCTGGAAAGACCCTGTGTGCGGCAATCCAGCCTCACAGACTACAATTCCCATGAGCCCTTGGGAAAAACCAGGAAGGAAGTTACTCTTGTGTGGGAGATCAAGTCTCTCCATGTGCATGAGAAGAGAGGCCTAGCAGTGTGGGGCTCTGCCCTTGGAGTTTGGAACAGAAGGGGAGCCAGGCTGCTGTGGAGGAGTTTGATCCAGTCCAGGGGCTGTTAGAGGGCAGCTACAGACTGGGACTAGACGCCTTTGGAACTGGGATCTAGCAGGCTGCTTCTGATACTTACTGCCTCATGCTGTGCCTAACTGGGCATTTTTGGGAAAGTGCTGCCTGGGACAGAGCTGCTGCCTAGCTTGGACCCACATACACACTGCCTGCAGAGAACCTCCATGACAGCTGTAGTTCTTCAAGGGCGCCCATGCAAGCAAGAGTCTGGGACTCTGAGTCCAGGGGTGTGCGCACTCTGGGGTGGAATCAGTATTGGCAGTGTAACTGCTAGGTATACAAGTTCCAATTATTGTTGTGCACTTTGTTCATGCTATTCATTGTTAATCTGTTAAACCCTGTTTATTTAAATTCGGTAAAGATTGTTTATTTTAATGTAATCTATTAGATGTATATGATTTATAGTGTTGTTCTGGAATTAGACCTAGATTATAGCTGGAATGAGTATATTCCTGGAGGCTCTCAAGGCACACCAGTAAGTGTATACAAGGCCAGCCAGGTGGAGGCACCGCCATTGTACATTCATTATGAGCAAGGGACTGCAGCAAGGCGGGGGATAGGGCTTTCCCCAACTAAACACCATCACCACTGGGGTGCTCAGGATCCCCTTTTGGGTTAAAACCATCAGGCGCC
The DNA here is from genome assembly GCA_032595735.1 of Pelochelys cantorii. Taxonomy (NCBI): domain Eukaryota; kingdom Metazoa; phylum Chordata; order Testudines; family Trionychidae; genus Pelochelys; species Pelochelys cantorii. The sequence continues at coordinate 51,844,730 of CM064334.1, forward strand.
CAGGCACACCTGTGAGTGTGACCTGCTCCTGAGTAACCTGGGGAGGAAAAAGGGGGTTACACAAGGATAAGTGCATTGAATTGAGGCTTAGTTCATTAGAGGTTTGTAAAATGCTTTGGGTCTCTTGGATGCAGGGGCTATTTATATTACTGCTGTGTCCATGGAACTGATTAGCTGTCTCCTGCTGCTTCTATGGGGAGATCCCATCACAGCCCAAGAGACTTCACTTGTACAAAAATGTTCCTATCAGAGTGTTTTCTAAAGTTTGTGCCCTCGCTGCCAGCCAGAGTCCTTGGCCGTGCTAAACAAACCCGCCTCCTCTTTGCTCCTTTCAAATACTAATCCTCATCCTGCAGCCTCCCTTCTTCCACCCCCTCCCAAGTCATCGTTGCTCATATCAGATCCACCCGCTCCGTAATCATTTAGCTTTGGAGCTTTGGTTTGCTCTTCTCTGAATTCCAATGCGTTTGTCAACATCTTTCTGGGACTGCACCCAAGCACTCAGGAGCACGTGAACCCATCTCACTCATCTCTTGTAATACTGCCACCCACGCTGGGATGGAGTGCCAGACTTAACTCTCGCTGTCTTTGCCTTTCTCAGTTCAGCTCCATGGCTGAGTGAAACACTAACTTAGCTTTGTGCATGTTAATTTTCGTAAACCGCTTTTGGGTGTCACACCACATCTGACTTAAGGCATATATTACAAATTAAACTCAAAGCCCATATCAGTTAAACTCCAGATCCCAGCCTCGGTGGGCTATTTAAGTCCAGCATAACATACAGTTATATTGTTTTATTTCTCTTTCATGCTGTAATATGCTCCCCATGGAGTTACAGTGACTTAGTTTTACTTTCATATTGTACTATCCCCTCCGTTGTCTTGCATTTAAATAGTCTCATTTCATTTTGACACCATGACATCATCTCTGCAGAGGTGCACTGAGGCTGTCTGAAGAATTTAGCAATAATGCCAAGATCTAGTCAGTACACATGCAGCAGTGTTTTCCTGGGCTAGCCAGGTGGCTAGCTTTGCATGCTATACCATAAAGTGCTCCACTTTAATGTCTGATCCCAGTTGATTGTTTTCTGGACTAATGCATTGTATTGTATTTCTTTATGCGTTGACACAGCCTGAGTTACTCCACTTCCCACTGGCAGAAAGTCTGTGCGCACAGTAAACAAAGTGTCGCCAAGTAGTTAGTATGGACAATAGTATTTGCTGGGGTTCAGAGGCAGACATGGGGGTTCTGTATGTCAAGACGTTACCAATACAGCATCCAGCAGTCAGCTTCCTATTACAGCCTCTAGCAGCGACCAGAGCTGTCCCCTGAAAAACCCCAAGAGAAATCAAGTAAAGGTGAATCCCTCCCTGGGGTACTGTAGAATACGAGTGATTCTAACCTACTGTGTGGCTGCATGGGAACCAGAAGGACCCTGACATTAATGAGCAGATGCCACCAGACTCCTCTGACAAGCGTGTGTTCATACAGATACTGCAGAGCCCTAAAGTACCTTTAATACCATGGTAACGCTAAGTGCCTCCAAATGGTAAATGTCAATGTCCTAATGGCAATCCCTGTACATCTGTCTGCATTTTGCATTTCACAGATGATTTGTAAGTTCTGTCCTGCTGCACAGTAGCCGCTGCTAGATCTCCCTCTTATTGCTTAATGTTAACCACACTGGAAAGGGGAGATCTGACATTCAAAAGAAGTAGCCAGGTGTCTAATAAGTCTCAAGATGCATTCTGATGCTATGGTCACTCCTTCATTGGGAGTTTTACACAGGGCTGGCATGATCGTTTGCAGTCTCTCATTTAACTGCCATTAAACCAGTCTAACCCAGTTGTAAGATATTTATGGTAAAACCAGGTACATGGCTGTATCCAAGGCAAATGAAAAGATTCCTGATTCTTATTGGAACATATTCTCTTTTGCGTGTATGTAACTTTGATGTCTGAGCATATTCCACACCACCAAACAACTGTGTGGAAAAATTTCCAGAGACAAACACAGGGGGACAATTTGACTCTAAAGGTGAAATTGGCAGTGAGCTTTTAAAATTTATTATTTAGCAACAAATGAAGCTTTGCAGCTTCTCCATTTGATCTTTTAATCCCTTTCTCCATGAAAGCTATTACAATACATGTTGCAAATATATAAAAGCCCTTGCACGTAGAGCACTGCCTTTAGCCCTTTCCGAGAGGGGAAAAAAATAGAATCATTTTTTTAAAGCTACCGCTGGGATCCAGTGTCTATAGACATTTATCAAAGACACAATATTGAATACTGCATTCTCCAAGCACTAGTCCAAGATAAATTAAAACTAGATGGTTGAACCTTCCTTGTATAAATCATTGGTATATCAATATTGGGACTCAGAACAGCTACCCCCAAATTTTTAAGTAAATATGTTAGAATTCTGGTGGGAAATGGTGGATTTAGCCTTATAAACTAAAGTAAAGGCTATTATCTATGGGACCTGCTTCTTAATCTACTCAACAGAATTGTGGGAAAATAAGTGAGAAAAAAGTGCAGGCTAAAGTGGATTTGTTAGGTGCTTAGGAACAGATCATAGTACTTGATAAAATAGAGATGCCATTCAGAGTTTGTGAGAGTTCTCTCAGGTTAGAGATGAGGAAATTAGTGCTGGGATAAAGTATATGAGGGTACTCGAGAGAAAACTGGTGTTAGAATGAGTTTTGTGTGGGGGGAACACTAGGTAATAATTACACTAGACTTTTGACATCTGGCCATTTGACCTGAGGCCAAATCTTCCCCACAGCCCTGCTAACCATAGTTTGGTGATTTCATTTCAGTTTTCATTTGTTACATCACAAATCATTGCTTGAGTGGTAGTCCCTGTTCAAGAGATGCCAAGCTCAGGGACAAGTGCTGTCCTAAAATCTATCTGATGGTTCCTGTTGACATTTTATATTGATTTGAAGATCTTTTGTTCACTTGTAAAGCTCTTAATATTGCTGGCCCTGTCTATTTTTCAAGAATTGCTTTCACTGAGGGCCATCTGTTGATTTATGGCCATGTCCTCACCTCTCACAATCTGGGGTTTAAGCTTTGTGTCCCATGGCTGTAGAATCATCTTGCTCTCTGGGACAGGCATAAGGATCTTGCAGAAAAAGGGTTTTTTGCGCAAAATGGCCATGGCCACACTGCCTGCTTTTGCGCAAAAACCCCTAGTGTAAAAATGGAACAAAAGGAAATATGCAAATGAAGTGCAGGCAAATGCGAATCAGCGCTTCATTTGCATTGCCTCTTGCGGCGAAAGTCATAGTGTAGACAAAGCCTGGGTGTTTTCTTTTGGAATTATTTCCCACAGAAACTTTTGATTTTTGCCAAAAACAACAGTTTTCTTTTTGGAAAACAGAAGCAAAATATTTTATTTGAGGTCAGTTTGACCTGATTCAAAATATTTCTGATGGTGAAACTGGCAAGAAATATTTTGTTTATAGTCATTTCAACAGTAAACTACATTTCCCTAGTGTGGCAGATTGGGAGTTGCCGTTTGTGCTCTTATTCCTTCCTGTGGGCAGGGTCATGTTGGCTGACCTGTACTTCCTGTGATGGAACATAGTCTTACCTCTGAGTGATGTGATGCATCATTGGAATCACATGATTACAGGTGCATGAGAGAATACATAGCCTAGTCAGGGAGATTGGCCCCTGGGAGAGAACGTGGGATCAGGCACCCAAACTACATCTCCCATGAAGCAAAGCAGTACCTCATGGAAACATAATTTAATCTACTATATATTTGAGTTCATCTGTCTGTTTGTTCAAGAACTCCTCCTAAAACAGGAGCAGGCAATAATTTTGGCAGTGGGGGCCACTTCATGAATTTTTTGGTCATGGGGTGGCTCCAGCTCCCCTCCCCCTCCGGAAAGGGTGAGGCCACAGGTGGGCCGGGGGCTACAGAGGGAGAGAGATTATGTGTGAGTGTGGAAGAGAGACACTCAGTGTATGAGAGACAGACTTTCTGACACAGATTGAGTATGTGTGGCACAGACTGGGTGTCTGACAGTGACATAGAGAGTGACTGTTGGCTGTTGCCGAGTAAGTTTGAGAGAAGCCATGTCATAGGGAAAGCTATCCTGAGCTATTGTATCCCCATCTCCCTCTCTGCAGAAATGGGGTATGGGGGAAGTGTGTGTGTGTCTGGGAAAGCACAAGCACTGAAATTCTAGAAACAGTGCACTGCCTCCTAAGACAGGCATTGCTCTGAGTCTCTCCATCTGTGCTTCGGATTGGAGCAGCTCTGCTGTGTGTCTCCCTCTCCTTGACCCCTGCTCTGCAAAGATGGGGCACAGGGGCTGGGGGAACACCTTGACTTCAGCACTCCCCTTTCCTGTGCACCTCTCCCCCCCTGCTCTGCACCGCTAGCACGAGATTCCTGGGAGCATGTTGGCGACAGGACAGACCAAGGTGCGGCGAGGGGCAGCTGAACACATAATGCAGTCTGCAAGGCGGCCAGAGAGAAATGCTTGGCAGACTAGATCTGGTCCTTGGGCCAGATTTTTCCCACTCCTGTCCTAAACAGTAAGAGCTAGGACCACCAAATTCGGTATTCAGCTTCCTCTCATCATAACTTAAAGCTAGGGAAGGGTTTGGAAGTGGTAGGAAAATCAGATGTGTCTGGAATAGGATTGCATCTCATAAAATCATCCAGAAAAGAGACAAAGTCACCAGGCAGGTGAAGGAGTCTGGCTGGGGGTGCGCTCCCTCATGTCCAGGATTTCCCCAGCCTGGAACCTCCCACCCCTGATTTAGTACAGGAACATTGCTGGCTCTTTCCCTTCATCAAGGAGTGAGGGGAAAGTGCACAGTTTGCTGCATTATGCACTTTGGATGGGGAGCGCACGAGGCAGATGAACCTGGATCTGCCAGAGTCAGGGAGATGCCCCCCTTCTCCAACTGTGCTTGCTGGAACTGCAGTGGCCATGGAGAGATGCTGTGGTGAAAGAGGGCTGGGGTTGTCCTCTCTCCCCGGGGGCAGCCTGCACGTTGAGCTCCTTATCCCCAGCCCAACCTCAGTGCAATGATTTAAATGGAGCAGGTACATTTTCATTTTATTTTCTAAAACACAAAAATTAATTCAGTTAAGGATCTGAGCAACGCTGAGTAAAACTCCTAGGGTACATCTACCCAGCAGGGCTAAAGTCAAATTAAGCTACGCGACTTCAGCTATGTCAATTGTGTATCTTAAGTCGAAATAGTTTATTATTCAGTTTTTGGCGCTGTCTATACAGCAGGAAGTTGAAGGAAGAACACTTTTCCTTTGACTTCCCTCAGGATATGTCTACACTTTCGATAGAGGGATGCAAATGAAGACATTCGAAATTGCAAATGAAGCCAGGATTTAAATATCCCGTGCTTCATTTGCATAATCGCGTTATGGCGCTATTTTGAAATAGTGCTATTTTGAAATAACAGGTGCTGTGAAGACGCAGTTATTTTGAGAGAAAACCCTTCTCTCGAAATAACCCTTATTCCTCATATAATAAGGTTTATCAGTTATTTCGAGAGAAGGGTATTCTCCTGAAATAGCTGCATCTAAGCGCGTTTTGTATTTTGAAATAGCGCTATTTGAAATAGTTCCATAATGCGATTATGCAAATGAAGTGTGGGATATGTAAATCCCAGCTTCATTTGCAATTTTGAATGTCTTCATTTGCATCCCTCTATCGAAAAAGGGATGCAAGTGTAGACATACCCTTACTCCTCAAGAAATGAGGGTAACTATGAGAGGTTATGTCTACACTACAGCACTAATTCGAACTAACTTAATTCGAATTAGTTAATTTGAACTAAGCTAATTCGAACTAGTGCATCTAGACCTAAAAACTAATTCGAATTAGCGTTTTGCTAATTTGAACTAGCATGTCCACATTGAGTGGACCCTGAACCGAAGTTAAGGCTGGCCGGAACCAGGTCTTAGAGTGTGGAGCTGCTGCCTCAGGCTAGCCGGGGGCTGTGCTTAAAGGGACCCGAGCCCCCACCCCGGAGAGACAGTTCTCAGGGTTCCCCGCTTGCTTGTCTACCTCGATGAGGGACAGCAAAGCAGTCCTGTCTTGGAGTGCCCTGAGTGCCCATGCTCGGCACATCACAGCACTCGGCCATCAGCCCGGCTGCACTTGCCGCAGGCTGCCATCCGGGGGGGGTCAGTCGGGGGGCTGTCAGGATCCAGGAGGCCCTGCAGGAGAGCTTCCATCCCAAGGAGCCCGCAGAGCCACCCCAGTCCTCCCTATCAGGGGCTCGTGCCCCATTCCTCCCTCACCTCCTTCCACTTACCCCTCCCTAGCCCCCCTTCCTGATGTAAAAAATAAAGGACACGTGTTCAAAAATAGAAACTCTCTTTATTTAACAAAACTGGGGGTGGGGGGATTAACCTCTGGGGAGACTGGGAAAAGGAGGTGGGAGAGGGGAAGAGAGAGGGTGGGAGAGGGGAGGTGGAAACCTGGGAGGAGGAAGCTGGAAGGGGGAAGCCAGGGGAAGAAGGAGGAGGGGAAGTATAAAACTATGGTACGCCATATCTTCAGTATTGTGTTGAGATGTGGTCTCCTCACCTCAAAAAAGATATTTTGGCCTTGGAAAGGGTTCAGAAAAGGGCAACTAAAACGATTAGGGGTTTGGAACAGGTCCCATATGAAGAGATGCTAAAGAGACTGGGACTTTTCAGCTTAGAAAAGAGGAGACTGAGGGGGGATATGATAGAGGTCTATAAAATCATAAGTGGTGTGGAGAGGGTGCATAAAGAAAAGTTCTTCATTAGTTCCCATGATATAAGGACTAGAGGACACCAAATGAAATGAATGGGTAGCAGGCTTCAAACTAATAAAAGAAAGTTCTTCACAAAGCAAATAGTCATCCTGTGGACTCCTTGCCACAGGAGGCTGTGAAGGCTAGAACTAGAACAGAGTTTAAAGAGAAGTTAGATAAAGTCATGGAGGTTGGGTCCATGGAGTGCTATTAGCCAGGGGGTAGGAATGGTGTCCCTGGCCTCTGTTTGTGGAAGGCTGGAGATGGATGGCACGAGACAAATGGCTTGGTCATTGTCTTCGGTCCATCCCCTCTGGGGTACCTGGTGTTGGCCGCTGTCGGCAGACAGGCTACTGGGCTAGATGGACCTTTGGTCTGACCCAGTATGGCCGTTCTTATGTTCTTATATTCTAAGCTCAGGGCTCAGGGTCGGGGGTCTCACTGGACCAACTTGATTTTCATGCAAACCTGCTCCTGGGTTCGCATGTGGCCTTTGGTGGCCAGGCTGGCAGCTATCCTGTCCTAGATGGCCTCATTCCTGTGCCTAGTGCGGCGGTCGTGGACGTTGGAGGTCTTCCCCCAAACCTCGATGAGGTCCATGATCTCCACACTAGACCAGGCGGGCGCCTGCCTCTTGCGGCCCCGGGCAGGCTCCTGGGAGCCACCAGCCTGGTCCTGGGAAGAGGCGGAGGGCTGCGTCGCAGCGGGTGGCTGGCTTATGCCGTGCCAGGTGAAGGGTCTGGTGGCTGGGTGCTGGCAGGCTTGCACCTGGCATGGGCACTGTAGCCAGACCATGCCCCTTTAAGAGCTCTGGGGCCGGGAGGGGGGCAGAAGAGTTTCCCTGGCTTGGCCCAGAGTGGCCACCAGGGCAAGCTGGGAAGAGCTAGCCTCCAACTAGTTCAAATTAAGTGGCTACACAGCCCTTAATTCGAACTACTTAATTTGAACTAGGCGTTAATTCTCGTAGAATGAGGTTTACCTAGTTCAAATTAAGCACTCCGCTAGTTCGAATTAAGTTCGAACTAGTGGTTTGCATGTGTAGCCCCTATGAAAGTTAATTCGAACTAACAGCTGTTAGTTTGAATTAACTTTGTAGTGTAGACATACCCAGATGGAGTAAGAAGTCCTCCAGCTTGACATTATTTCAAAATAAAATCTTGTAGCATAGATGCACATATGTTATTTTGGAATAACATCAGTTATTCCGAAATAAAGCTGCTGTGTAGGTTTACCTCTAGAGTTTAATATTTGAAACAAAACCTTTGTGGTCCATTCACTACACCAAAATGGAAAGTTTTGATTCAGGAATGTTGAAATGTTCAATTTTGATAAATGCTGAAAGCATCTGCTTTACCATTTCTGAATCAAATACTTCCTATTTTTTGAACTTTTTGTTCCTCATAAGATTTTAGTATTTTGATTTTTTTGTCTCAATTTGGAATGACAAAAGAAACAGTTTAATTTCCTGTGGGACGGAAATTCCCATTTTTGCTCAGCTCCAATTGTGAGACATTTGGATATTATGCTAATGGTAGCCATTTCAGTATTTAAGATAGAGAGAGCTAAAGCAAATCTCCTACCAAGAAAATAATGCCAGGCATGTACAACCTCTTTGGAAAAGGAAAGGAAGATTATTGGGCATTATGGGGGGCCCTCTTTGGGAGCCAGACTCTGATGCTAGGCAGCCCCTGACTCTAAAAGCATTCCTATTGGCTTCTGTGGGGCTACTTGTGAAATATGATATTTAGTCTGAATAAGGGTAATCACATCTAGCCTTAGCTTTGATTAAGCATCCAGACTCCTAGCTGGTCATCCAAATTGCTGGGGGTACATCTACACAGCAGTGTTATTTCGGAATAACTGGAGGACTCATTTTGTGAGGAATAAGGGAAGTCAGAAGAAAAGTGCTCTTTCTCGGACTTCCTGCTGTGTAAACAGCGCCAAAAGCTGAAATAAGCTTTCGACATAAGCTACGCAATTGACATAGTTGAAGTTGCATCTTAATTCAGCTTTAGCCCTGCTGTGTAGACATGCCCTCTGAGAGTCTGAATAAATGGTACAAAATATTCTGAACCCGTCCCCCCAAATTCATCTGTCACCCTCTGATGCCTGAGCGGTCTGGCATTCCATACATCCCCATATTGTTTGGTGAATTATCTCTGGGAAAATATTGTGAACTGTGGTTTAAAACTACTGTGGGAAACAGTGAGGCTGTGTCTAGACTGGCCAGTTTTTCTGGAAAATCAGCTGCTTTTCCGGAAAAACTTGCCAGCTGTCTACACTGGCCGCTTGAATTTCCGCAAGAACACTGACGATCTCATGTATGATCGTCAGTGTTCTTGCGGAAATACTATGCTGCCCCCGTTCGGGCAAAAGCTTTTGCGCAAGAGGGCCAGTGTAGACAACGTGGTATTGTTTTGCGCAAAAACCCCATGGCTAAAATGGCGATCGGGGCTTTCTTGCGCAAAAGCGCGTCTAGATTGGCCAGGGACGCTTTTCCGCAAAAAGTGCTTTTGCGGAAAAGTATCCGTGCCAATCTAGACGCTCTTTTCCACAAATGCTTTTAACGGAAAACTTTTCCGTTAAAAGCATTTGCGGAAAATCATGCCAGTCTAGATGCAGCCTGAGTGTTTAAAGTTGCTTTCAACTGGGTTTAAGTATTATGGGGCTCTGGAGTGAGATGTGTTAGAGTCCTCAGTTTATTCGGGTAATGTGCTTAGATTTAAGCATGTACTTGGGTTTTTTGCTAAATCAAGGCTATATTGACCCCCTAAATTGCATTCTTCCTCTTGGGTCAATTTCCTTCTAGCCAACTACTCTTAAAAAAAAAAAAAAAAAAAAAAGGCAGCAGGACTGAAAAGTTGCTCAGTTTCACTTGCTTTCCTGACAAATGCTTATGTAGTTGCTCATCAATGGCTGTGGTACAAAACTGCTTAAATTTCCTTTGAAATGAGTGTTTATTTCAACTTGTGTCAAATAAAATCTATTTTTAGTTGTTTTTATTCTCCACTGTATTACTTTTAAAGCATTCTTTTCCAGAAAAGAGAGCACTGCTCCCTTGATTCTCTGTCCCCCCCTTCCAGTAATATTGTTAGCGATTGATCACTATTTGTGAATAGTGACTTTGTGAGGGTGGGCAGCAGATTATAAAGTCAAATGCAAGAGTTTTGGGGCCAAATTCTGCTCTTTTTGACACCAGTGTAAATCCACAGGCACTGACTGGATTACAGATTTTACACTGGTGTAACTGAAAGCAGAATTTTACCCTCAGGCTATCACAGCTCATTAGGGATAAATAGACTTTTAGATAATGAAAATGTAGCACTTCTGTTAACAGCTTCATCGTGATACACAAAGGTTGCTGGATTGCCTTGATAACTGAGAAATTTACTTGTCTTTTTCCTTAGTGAAACATGGACAAAACTGTCTTCAATAATAAAATAATTAATTGAGCTGTAAAATGTAGTTTCCCAGAAAGTTCTCACAGTTTTTGGGGATAAAGAAACAGCAGCTGTAAACAACAAAGTCCCTCTCCAAACTGTCTTCAAATATAACTGAGAAGATAAGTGGTAGTTTTGAGCTTCCAGGCAACAGGGAGGAGGAGAGTGTCAGTGCTGGGTTTTGAGATCTTTTACACACATACACACCTATCTGGAACTTTTGTTGGCAGTCAGAAGAGAGGCATGCTCCCTGAAGACTGAACCACCATACACAGAGATGTTATGTCTACACTACACAGCTTTTAGGGTATAGCTTTTGTCATTTGGAGGGTGTGTTAAGTGTCTATGGATGACAAAAGCTTTTCTGCTCAATTGCCAATGTAGACAAAGCCTAAGGTTATGCCTACACTGGGAAGGTTTGGTGAGGAAAGTGCTGTTGACATACAAGAGTCGCCAAAAGTGAAAACTGGTCAAACCGTTTTTTTTTTTTTTTTGCCTCAACAGATAGAGCAAAGCACTGTGGGTAAGCATGTCTCAGTGCAGTGTTGTGGAAAGGCAAAACTGATCACTGTGCTTCTTAGGATTCCCTTGTAGCTCTGTGGGCTCTCCGTGCTGAGGAATGTCAAAGCAGCACAGCAGTCTTTCCAGCCCTCCACCTGAAGCAGCCATCTGCCTGCTTCTGTGTTCCTAGCAGGGCAGAACAGGAGCAGTCCAATGATTTGTTCTTTGTCCCCCAAAACAGCTCACTCTGCTGTCAGATACTTCTTGGAGCTTTGAAAGGGGAGAGGCACATGCCTTCAGGGCAGCAGAGATCACAAAACACTGAGCACAACCACCAGGGCAGGCATTGTGGGATACTGGCAGAAGCCAGTTCTCAACAAAACAAACAGCAGAGTCCACACTGGCTCTTTGTCAACAATAAAGGAAGGGGAAAAGATAAAAGTCTCTTGCAGGACTGGAAGTTTTTTGTTGCTAAAACTGGGTGTTTTCCCAAACAAAAGTCACATTGCAGTGTAAATGCTCTGACTGTTTTGTCGCCAAAAGGCAGTTATTGGTGACAAAATGTGCCAGTGTATTCAAGGCCTTTGGCTTTCCCCTTTCCGCAGGACAGAACAGGAGCATAGTGGTGGGAGCAGTATCACTGCCTTTGTTATAGTTATAACATGGGTAAATAGAGCTCTTCATCATCAGGGAAGTCAAACCCCCACCTCCTGGCATTGCATTTTAAAATCGCATAAACACCAGCATAATGCTAAGGGTACAAAGTTCGATATGAAAGTGACAGGAGGCTTTTTGAGGGGCTTTCAGGAGCTGCTTAAGGCAATGAAATGACTTTCAACATGGTGGCGGGGGAGGAGGGGAACAGTTGCCGTCAGCAAGGTATTTTCTTCAAAGGTTTTTTGTGCCACAGCAATAATAAAAAAGTAAATAGGAACGCATGGGCCCTGGTTCATCCTATGACTCTTAGGTTTGGTGCCTGCCTTCTGGAAGGTATGCTCCTCTTCTCCTCTTACATCTCCGGTATGGCCTGGTGTATAGTAGGGATGTAATTGGATAATAGTTTACATGGTGAACTGATAAGCCTGGACTTAGCGATTACTGTGAATAGTTACATGCAGGCTCCCACCCCACTCCCGGGGAGCTGGCTACCACCCAGCACTGCTGGCTCCTGGGAGCAGGGCAGGAGCCAGGAGGTGGTATGTGCCAGGAACTAGCTTTGAGCCACTTGCCGCCCTACACTGCAGGTGTGTGTAACTGTGTAACATCTCTAGTGTATAGGCCTGCTAAGCACTTTTGTGAGAGAAAGAGGAAGCTGATCTGAGGTTAGTCATTTGTTCTCTGTGGATCTGATAGCGTCCCTGAATCCTGACATGGGAACTTCTCTCTGGGATCCTTGCAAAGGCCATTTGTTAGGGGAGACAGCATGAGTCAACTTTAGGGAATACGGGACTGGGATAGCAGTCAGAAGAAAGAGGTCCCATTCCTGGCTTGAGCAAGTCACTTCACCTCTCTGTAGCCTCTTTGTCTCTTTTGTATTAGTTTGTAAGGTCCCTTTTGTCAAATGTAATCAAAGTTAGGAGCCTAAATTTGTGGCACAGGGCATAAATTCTTTGTTTTATCTCTTGCCACCTATCTATGTAGTAGTGCTACTTTGGAATCTTGATCTCAGCTGGGCTTTCTTGAGACTAGTATTACAAATAATAATTTGATAAGGCTAAGGGAAAAGATTGGAGTTTATGTTTCTAAAGGAAGAAAAGAGATTTTCTGTTCCATTGTTTTATCGATTCATGGATTATAGAACCAGAAGGGACCACTGTGATTGTGTAGGCCCATCTGTATCCCACAGGTCATAGGTCTTCCCTGAATTAATTCCTGCTGGAACTAGAGCATATCTTTTAGGAAAAAAAATCCAATATTGATTTAAAAATTGTCAGTGATGGAGCACCCACTAGCCCTTGATAAATTGTTCCAGTGGTTAATCACCTAACTGTTAAAAATGTACGCTTTATTTCCAGTCTGACTTTGTCTAGCTTTAACTTCCAGCCATTGGATTGTGTTAGTCCTTGGTCTATTATAATGAGGAGTCCATTGTCAGAATTGTGTTCCCTGTGGGGGAGTTTATAAGCTGTGATCAAGCCACCCCTTACTCTTCTTCGTCTTAAATTAAATAGATTGATCTCTTTAAGTCTGGCACTATAAGGTATCCGTGAGGTAGTCGTGTTAGTCTGTAATTTTAAAAACAACAAGTTGTCCTGTGGCACCTTAGAAACTAATATATATCAAAACCTACTTCAGGCTCATCTGAGGAAGTGGGTTTTGCCCACGAAAGCTCATAAAGTGCCACAGGACTATTCCTTTTGACTATAAGGTATGTTTTCCAATCCTTTACTCATTCTTATGGCACTTTTCTGAACCCTTTTCCAATTTAATAACATCCTTCTTGAACAGTGGACACCAAAACAGGACACAGTATTCCAGGAGCGTTGACACCAATGTCTCATACAGAAATAATAGAATTTACCTACTCCTACTTGATATTCCCTGATTATCCTCCAAGCACCACATCAGCCCTTTTGGCTATAGAGTCACCCTGGGAGCTCATGTGCCGCTGATTGGCCACCTTGGCCCCTTTTTTCCCCAGAGTTGCTGCTTTTTAGGATACAGTCCCCCGTTCTGTAAATATGGCCTGCGTTTCCCCGCCCCCCCCGATTATTGGCTGACTCAGTTACTTTGTTCCTCTGTATGGTTATTTTTATGCTGTAGTAGTCTTTATTAGGTCATAACAAGTGTAACTTATTGGGTCATAACCTGTTCCCATGGAAGCCATGATTTCACTGGGACTCAGAGAGATTGAATTAATACAACTAAGCACGCTCCCTGAATTATAGAATTGGAAAAGTGGAAGAATTGTAGATCTGGATTGTAGAATCAGACAGGTCATCTAGTCCAGCTCCTGCACTCATGGCAAGACTACATATTATTTAGATCAGTATTTCTCAACCTTTTTTTATAAAGTACCCCTTTAAAAAAAAAAAGTGCTGTACCTCCAGTACCTACACTTTTCAGACACGCAAAAATTTTTTCTACCATTGCAACACATTTGTTTAAACAACTGAATCGTAGCCGGGTGGGTGATGAAATTTTTGGGTGTAAAAAGGACACAAATAATAAAGCGCTGTAAAACTTAAAACAAAAATTCAGTTTTTTCCACATTTCAGTTGTATTGATGTACCCCCCAGACTTCTCTCGAGTACCCTCAAGGGTACTTGTACCACTGGTTGAGAAACACTGATCTAGAACAGGGCTCTTAAACTCCTAGCCCGAGGGCCATCCCAACAGGGTCAGTTGTACAATCCAGCCAGGAAGTCCAGGTGGGCAAGGGTGGAGGCTGACTATTCCTGTTCCCCTGCCCTTTCCCACCACCGCCCTGCTCTCTCCCCCTCCCCCCAGCACCCTGTCCCCTAAGGGCGCAGCTTTGGGGATTACCTACGATCTGGTGCAGGGCAGCAGCAGCAGTTGGGCTCCCCCTCCCACTCCACAGTGTCAGGATCCACGGGGAAGTGGTGTGAGCGTGTCTGCCAAGTGCACTCCACTTCCCTGCAGTTTCTGCCGCCACAGATTGCGGGCAGGCCCAAACACTGATCATGCCCTGTGCCAGCTCCCCCATCCCCCAGAAAATTGAGACCTCACATCTGATTCTCAAGAATTACAGTCTGGAGCATTCTATGGTGGAGAATTTCTTACCACTATTTAAATCATATGTTTGGATGCATAATTTAACAGTTCCAAACAAATAAGTGTGTGTGTGTGTGTGTGTGCGCGCGCGTATATATGAGCCACAATTAAAAATAATCTATGGCAGATTAATTAGTGTTACATCAATATGGCTGTCAAAATAGGAGATTTTCCTTGTGCGTTGAGCAAGGTTTTAGTCTTTGCCATTGTATTTTCTCCCCTTTCCTTTGCTGTTGTGTTATCAGGTAAGGAGGCAGAAAGAAGGCTGGAAAAGGAGAAGAGTGCTTTTGTTATCCCTTTCCTCAAATCTGCGTATTAGTTTTAAGTCAAACTATCCTGCTTTCTGCTATGCATTTATTTACAAAAGAAACAGCAATCCACGTTGACAAGACTACTCTGAGAAGGAATAGTTCAGGGTTAGCTATGCAAACAATCTGCTTTAAAAATCACAGACAGACAGTCTTGCCATATTAAAATAATAAGCCAAATGAGAACATTTGTTTCAACACTTCTTGAACTGCCTCTCTTTACACTGAAGAATAATGATGGATCTGGTGCTCGTTCAGAATAAAACTATCATTTTGGGAGTGGATTTGCATAATAACATTAACAATGCATAGAATGCTTTTGATGTTACTTTCTGATATTCCTTTATGTTTCACAAAAACTATATTTAAAAAGATTATTTTGAGTCAGTTTAGGAAAACAAATCCTCTGGGTTGGCTATTAAAAGATCTCTGCTTTTCATAGCTAACCTGGCTCACAAAAAGCATAGGCTCCTCCTTGCTTGTTTTGATAAGTTATTCTTGGTGCTTACACTTTTCATGTATGTGCCAAAATGTCATAGTTTGTCCATTTTTCATATTCACTAACCAGTCCCCCCTCCCTACTCCTTTCTGTGCAAGGATGCCCTCAGTTACATTCTCTGGAGTGCAAGGACCGACAACGATACAGAATCAACCATCTGTTCTCAGGTCCAATAAGCAATTTAATTTAGTTGTACTCACAAAGGCAAGGTTTTGCCAGTACATAAATTACAGTCAGACTTTGTTAATCAGTACTTGGTTTATCCATGTCAGGCCCTCCACTTGACAGGAGATGTTAGAGTAAGTGTACTAATTACTTATGTCTACCCAGCGATGCTTCCTGGCACCTTCTGCTTGCTAAGAGGTCATTTCTGTAAGCTTTCCCTCCGGAGCTTTGAAATTCTAGAGAGTCCAGTCACGAGGACACTGTTGTGGGACTTCAGAACCCCAGGTTCAAATCCCTGCTTTATCACAGACTTTGTACATTACCTTGGACAAATGGCGAAGGGCCAGATTTGTAAAGGTATGCAGGCATTGTGCTGCTCAGTATTGCAATCCAGATGTAGGCCTGGTCTACACTGGGAGTTCAGGTTGAACTTAACCACATTTCTGTTTACCTAACCATAATCTCACAGATCTGAAGGTGGCGGTCTTGTCACAGGCCAGTTCCTCAAGCCAAATCCATAGGGAAAGCTTGGAATTACAATACATATGCAAATTCAATTCAATTAATTATGGACTTAATCAAGATATGGGGTGGTGGAACCTTTATCAATGAAGGTGCTAACTACTTTCTGAATGGTATCCTTCCTGCCTTATCCATCCACTGACTTTGATCTTTATCTACTCAGGTTTAGCACTCTTCTCCTGATACTTTATTCATAGAGGTAGGGGAGTGGGTGACAGAACATCTTTCTTGCCCCCCCCCCCTTCCCTTCTCCTATTTATTTTGAGTTTCCTTATCCTCTAATCATAACTCTGGTCATCTGAAGAAGTGGGCTGTGCCCACGAAAGCTCATGATACCATCTACATGTTTTGTTAGTCTATAAAGTGCTACCAGACCATTTGCTTAACCACATTAGGTCACATTAGGGGGTCAGACTAGATGATCATAATGGTCCCTTCTGACCTTAAAGTCTATGAGACATTTCTAAACAATCAGTCCACACCTTTAAGCCTTTCCATCAACTTTAAGGGCCGTTAAAGTAGATTTCAGTACCCCTGCTTTTCACTAGAGTAAAGCTAAATTCGCCCTTGCATGGCCGACTTCACGGATGCAGCGTTGTAACAGTCAAAATTCTTGGTCTCCAGGAGGTGTTCTACAGTGCCGCGCTCTGACCGCGCTGGCCAGGACTTTCAAATCTCCTGCTCTCCAGGGGAAAAGGAAAAGTTCTGGGAAAATTTGAATTTCATTTCCTGTGTGGCCAGCGTGGCGAGCAGACCAAAGCAGGCAGCACACTTGAGCAGCACGCCTGACCATGAGTTCCCAGGGTTGCAGATGAGCACTGGCATGGAGTGTGTAGGAGACCCTGGGCCTCGTTGCTGTGTGAGGAGAGGAATTTCTTTCTTGCAGAACTATGAACCACGAAAAGCAATGCAGACATGAAGATTGCCAAAGGCATGGAGGAGAAAGGATACGCCAGGGACGCCCGGCAGTGCCGTGTGAAAATAAAGGAGCTGAGGCAGTTGTACCAGAAGACAAAGGAGGCAAACAGATGGTCTGGATCACCACCGCAAACATGCCGCTTCCATGAACAGTTGCATGTGATCCTAAAGGGGATCTGACCAAGGGTGCATCTACACAGCAGTGTTATTTCGGAATAATGCCCGTTATTCCAAAATAATGTGAGCTTTTATACTGCAATTCCATTATTTTGAAATAAATTTGAAATAACAGGCGGCTTATTCTGATTTCTATAAACCTCATTCTGCGAGGAATAATGCCTATTCCGAAATAACTAGAGTGTGGATGTTTCACTGCTGCTATTTCGAAATAGCTCCTCCCCAGGGCCATTCAAACTTATTACTCCCCAGTGCCTCCTGGGGCTCTAAATCGAGGTAGCACATCCACTTTAGGAAAGCCTGCCTCGGACTAATTTTGAGGCTTCCCTGTATTGTAGATGTGCTATTTTGAAATAAGCTATTTCAGGGTATTATTTCCAGAATAGCTTATTTTGAAATAAGCGTGCAGTGTAGATGTACCCCAGCTTCCCTAGCCAGGCCATGGATTCCTCCTAACACTCCTCTGGCAGCCTCCGGCAGCAGTGTGGAGGACAGCATAAATGAGGAAGAGGAGGAGGAGGAAGAGAGTGGTCAGCAGGGAAGTCGGGCATCTGATCTCACCGACATCCAGAACCTTTTTAACTTTGGACACAATCCCCTCCTTCCAGGATGTCTTGCAGCTGGGCACTAATCCCAGGGAGGATGCTTCGGATGAGTTCACATTTTGTATCATGGTACACGTGGGTTAAGGCAATTGGATGTGATCTGGGGCAGCCCCTGTGTCTGTTCAGCAGGAGGTTCGTGGAACAGCTTGTTAACGTGTCTGGGGATGGAGTTGGAATCCTCACTGCACATGCCCATAAAGCTCTCACAATGGAACTCTTTAATCCTTCTCAGAAGGTTTCTGGGGAGGCCTGCTTTATTCTGTCCTCCGCAGCAGGTCACCTTTTCCACACCAAGCTGGCAGTAAGCGGTCTGGCATCATTGCAGCACAAAGTCTAGGTTTCTGGCCACAAGCAGTCAGCATCTGCTCCCTGTCAGTCTGTGTGATTTGGAAAAGGCTGATTTCATGCATGGCAACTTGGATGAAGCAGGGGAAGCTATTAGCTGATGCTTCTGCAGTAAACCTCCATTTGCTCTTCTCCAAGAGGCATGGCTTGAACCCCAGCCCTGCCCTGCTGCCACACGCAATCTCCCTCCCTCCTCCTGTCTGCATGCTCTATGGGAAGGAAAAGTTGCACTTTTCCAGCAAGTGGGGGATGCCAAACACCGGGGTGCCACGTGAGCCCATGCCTTACCGTGCTGCCACATCTGGGCCTCCTCTCCCCACAGACTTGGGCTCCCTTACCATGCCTGCCACCAAACTGAGTCCCGCTGCTCCCCTAAGATCTCTGTGGTGGTGTCCCTGCCGCATTGTGGGTGTTTAAAGGCATAACTGTGGCCTTGTACATAACACATCCCTATTGTCTCCAGACACACCTTCCTTTTATGCTAACAGAATAGCATGTATCTCTGGTAAAGTCTGCCCACAACTTTTCATTACAGCCACTTATTCAGCTGGCAAAATTCGGATTTTGAAGCCTAGCTTTTTTAGCACACAAGTCTGAGACGTTTGGCCACATTGCATTGAGTGCTCTCTAATGAGCGCTCTAACTACCGTGACTGTTAGTTCAGGAAATTCCCGTTGGGCTGCACCCCACATAATCTTTAGCAAAAAGTTGGAAATGTCTGTGCTTGAGGGTGGAGAAGTGCAGGATTGTTTATCGTGAGCAAAAGATCTTGCTGCGTAAGGACCATAGCTGGTGTAGTGGGTGAGTAGAGCCATGTGAATCAACCAGAAGTCTGCATAAGTATGGTACCACGTCAGCTTTCATTCAGGGTTAAGAAAACCTCCCTGCTGTCACTCTTCCCACAGACCCTGAATAATGCAGCTGGCATAAGGGAGCAGCCTGAAATCACCTTGGGTATGTCTAGACTACATACCTCTGCCGGCAGAGGCATGTAAATTAGACATACTGACATAGTCAATGAAGTGGGGATTTAAATATCCCCCGCTTCATTAAAATAAAAATGGCCACCGCATTGTGCCGGCTCAGCTGATTGTTGGCTCAACGCGGCAGTCAAGACGCGGATCGGTCGACAGGGAAAGCCATTGTCAACCGATCCTGTAACCTTATTTCATGAGGCATAAGGGATCGGTCAACAACGGCTTTCCCTGTCGACCGATCCGTGTCTTGACTGCTGCGTTGAGCCAACAATCAGCTGAGCCGGCACAACGCGGTGGCCATTTTTATTTGAATGAAGCTGGGGATATTTAAATCCCCGCTTCACTGACTGTCTGTATGTCTAATTTACATGCCTCTGCCGGCAGAGGTATGTAGTCTAGACATACCCCTTCATACCCTTTTCTTTGGGTCTCAGAGGGAAAAATCTTTCTGCGTCACAGTCTTGGATGCTGAGGGTAGGAGACTAGCAAGCACCCATGCGTGTTTCTCCTTCTCTGCATCCCCAGAACAAATACTGCACATTTGTACTGGGAAAACCTACTGGCCTGGACCATTCAAATGGAGGGATGCTTAGAGACCGTCACTTGACAACTTGAAAAGAGAGAGGGGCAGAGTCATAAAAGCAGGCACTCCGATAGACCATTGTGTTCCTTTGTGGGAGCTCCTGCCTAAGTGTTGCTGCACATTACACACTCAGCTCCTGTTTTGTTCAGTGCACAGGATATACCCAGTTAATCAGGTGAACACACGGGAGTAACTCTTAGTGCATACACCTAATTCCTATTAAAGTTAATCATGGAAACCAGCTCCCCCCTCATTAAAGGGAATACATGACAAAGTTAAGCCTTTCTTCTAATGAGACAAGTATTAGTGCAATTACTAGAGGAAATGAAACATGCTCCAGTTGAGGGTCACGTGATAAAGTGAACAGGTTCATGTAAATATAGTACAGAGTGATTCTGAGTTTTTATATGCCAAATGCATAACTTCTTTTTTCTGTCTCATGAGGCCTGTCCAGGCTGATTTCTTCTGTGCATTGTGCACATACTGCCATCCAGGCTATTACATGTGTTAGATCTAAGTTGTAAACTTCTTGTGGCAGAGACTTTTGTGAGTTTATACATCATTGAATACCATATGAGTGCTCAGCAAATATTAATTAATATTCCTGTGTTCCTTTGGCAGACCTTTCTTGGAAGTGGGTTGTATAACCTTCTCTGGTCGCTTTCTGATGTTGTCCTGTGACAGTCTGTACTCCTGTATTCACCCCTTGCACACTATTTTCCTAAATTTAGTATGAGTTTGCCTTGTGAGGTTATAACTTGCTGGCCAATATTGATAAAATATGTGTGGCAGCACTGGATGTAAAACCCACTGTTTGAACCTATTCCAAGTCTAGGGCGTGGCCAAACCAGTTTTTCAGAGATAGAACCAATGTTCCCTCTAATCTTTTCCATCCATGTGTGGATTTTTTCTACCCATGTGCAAAATAATTTTTTTATGTGCACCGAGGCATGCATGAATGTGCCCCACCAGTAGAAACAAACCCTAGCTGTGGGTGTGCTGCTAATCAGATGTGTGACATTGGAATCTCCTGTAAAATGATACAGTGTCACGCCTTTATAATCGAAAAGTCAATAATGTACCACTTAAAACCATTCTGCTTAATCTACTGGAGTCCTGTATTGGCAGATTGCAAATGTCACATTAAGGATAAGCAAAGCTTTTGGAGATCCTGATCATGAGAATCCTCTCAAAATATTACACCTAGATAAGAAATGCTAGTGCAGTGAGGTGAAGACAGCAGGCTGACTGCCACCGCAGGCCCTGGGCTGGGGTGTGGGTAGGGCCCCAGCTCTGCATCCCGAAAAGGGGCAGGGCCTCAGGCAGAAGGGGCGGGGCCAAGGGCAGCCAAACCTCCACACCACCCAGAGCATGGCGTGCCCCTCCCCCAACTGCCAGAGCCATATGGAGTGGCACTCTGTTGCCTATTCAAAGGGTCCTGGAGCTCCAGCCACCACCATGGGCCAGAGGCAACTGCTCCCTTTGCCTCCACGCTGTTGGCGGGCCTGGGTGAAGAGCTCGATTTCTGAGGAATAAGAGATCTTGCAAAAAAGGGTTTTTTTCCCAACAAATGGCCCCGTCTACACGGGGCTCTTTAGCGGCAAAACCTCTTCCGCAAAAAGAATCAGAAGAAGAATCAGCGTTGATGGCACTAGGTTGACAGAAGAATTCTTCCATCAACCTCTTTACTGCCTCTTGGGAAAGTGGATTAACAACAGTGATAGGAGAATCTATCTCCTGTCAGCATACATAGTATCTAGGACGAAGCACTACGGTGGCACTGTTGCAAATGTTTCAAATGTAGATAAGTCCTCGGACAGCCTGAGAGTTCCAATTTTTCTTTAAAATCATAGACAGCAATTTAAAAAAAAAATAAAATCTTAGAGTCCAATGCACTCCATAAATCCAGAACTTTAGGCATAGGTCTGTAGTGCCCTATGCCTTAATCTGGCTCAGATGGTAATTTAGTCTCGGCACGTCCACTGCACTCATCCCCATGGTATTTGAGGCAACTAATAATAAAGCTTAGCACTCTGTCTTCAATGAATGTTGCAAATATTAGCTAATTAATAACTCACTGCCACTGATGTTACTATCATAAGCCTTGTTTTCCATAGAGTACAGGAATGAATGCTAGCTCCATTAAGATTTGGTGTTAGATCTTACATCTTCTGATGTGGGGGACAGAACCATAGGTGACTTTACAGCCTTATGATAGCATGTTCTACTATACAAGATTGTCAAGTGCGAAGGCTTTGCTGAGGCTGTATTTCTTTCCCTAGCTTCAGCGAGGTAGCCGAGTTAGTCTGTAACAGGAAAAACTTAAAAAACAACAAATAGCACCTTAAAGACGAACAAAACATGTAGATGGCATCATGAGCTTTCGTGGGCACAACCCATTTCAGATGGCAGGAACGTTCCTGTCATCTGAAAAAGTGGGTTGGGCCCATGAAAGCTCATGATACCATCTACGTGTTTTGTTCATCTTTAAGGTGCTACTAGACTATCTGTTAAGTTTTTTCTTTCCCTAGTTATGCAGGCATTATGAATGCTTCTTAGCAATGCTTTGAACTTTGAGGGGAGATTCCTTTTCCTGGTGTTAGGAAGGGCTCATGCTAACTAGTCTGGATGGTGTTCAGAAAGGGGTTGAATGCCTGCTCCTAGACTGCAGTTCCTGTAGGGCAGAGGTTTTATGAGCCTTCTTCTGGAAGGCTGGTGCTTGTCACAGGAATGATCCTTGGTCAAGGATGGCTGATTTGTTATGATGTAATAAGACTGAGATGAAAATCCTGGAAACTCTTGATGCTGATTTCTGAATGAGCACGGCTCTTGAGGCAACTCAAAAAAGGTAGTAGTTGTGGGAGACTGGGAAGGGTTTGTGGTGGGACAGGAGAGACCTCCTCAAAGAATAGTATTTAATGGAATGATCTTCAGCCAGACATTTGCCTTGCTGGATTTTGTAAACTATGCAGGGATATGCCTGGTCAATATGTAGATTTCTCCCAAAATCGTACGGGGTGTATTAATCTGTGTTAGTAATGACTCAATACTGCTGCTCTTCATTTCAGATTCAGTAGGGCCCAGCAGTGGAGCATGCTGTGTAAGTAAAACTAAGGTCCTGGATATACTATCCTAGTTCTAAATTCCTAATGTGCTGGTTAGATTCGAACATGATTTGCAGTCTGACACCTTAAAACAAATTTGTAATACATTTTGCAGGTCTGAAGAGTCATCTGTCCGGTCTCCAGTGCTTTTTATGCACATTAATGAATTAATTCTTTCACTGGCCTATGACATAATTTAATATAAATATTTATGATTTAAAATGAGATGAAACTCAGGTTAGATGACCTGCACAAGTTAACAGAGGACGTCTGGGGCACAGCCAAGAATAGGCCCATACAGGAATTTCTGTGTGTGTTTGTGTAGGGGGGGTGCTTCTTTTTTTTTTTTTTTTTTTTTTTTTTTTTTGGTAAATGTGGACTGCGTTTCTTTTAAATATAGAGGAATTCACAATAGTCATGCAATGAGTGTGCATAAGAGAAGTTAATAACAAATTTGAGTGCAAACAATGATTGGTGAAATGATTTTGTTATAACATACTAAAAATTGTACAGTAATAAAGGTTTTATAGAAATTACTTTCTGGGATCATGGCGGGCAGCATGACTGCTATGGCCTCCCATTCCCTTGGATGCCTCTGCCTGCTGCTGCTCTACCTGCTTGGCAAGGCCAGTGCTGGGTTAGTGTGGGTGAGGCTTCCAGCCAGCAGGGCCGGGGCCAGGCCCGGGCCGTTCCTCATGGGTGGGAGGTGCCATTCCCCCAACCCTGACGTGCTGCTACCAGCCCCACCCGCCCATTCCCCTGCAACATAGTGCTCTCCCATCCCCCTAACACAGTGGTTTTCAAACTTTTTGGCCTGTGGCCCACCTGGCTCAATGTAAACCTTTCCATGGACCATGAGTTGCTAATGGAAACTCGCCGTTAATTACACCTGAGCCATTTTGCCAGTGCTGCAGCTAGGGAGACTGTTTTAATTTAACCAGTAAGAAAGGAAATATTAAACTATTAAACAGATTCAGCCCTTTAACAAGTGGGCTGTGCTCACAAAAGCTCATGATCCCATCTACATGTTTTGTTAGTCTTTAAAGTGCTACCAGACCATTTGTTGTTTTTTAAGTTTATCCTGTACAGACTAACTTGGCTACCCCCTGAAGCTTTTTTTCTCATGTTAGTTCATCAAACTTCATCTTAATTAAACTATTTATTTGTGTCCAACACAAAAGGTTTCAATGTTTTCTTTATTTATGGGAGGGGTGGGGAACTGTTTTCGATCGGGGGCCACAGAAAAATCAGTTGGGGACCACACAAGTGAGAAACAAACAAACAAACAAACAAAACCCTCCGAAAACCCCCGAACTCCTCACTGATGTGGCGCTTCAGCCCCACAAGACACCTGACTCCTCTGGCGCGCCAGCCCCAGCGGGTGATCAGAAAGGACAGGGTGGCTGAAGTTCAGGGCTTCCCATGGGCCGGATTTACTCTTCTGGGGTTTTGGGGTTAGTGGATTTTGTGGACACCCCCCCCCCAGGCTCCGGGGTGGGGACAAAAATGAGCAATTCAGTTTGTGGGACAAGGCTGCCAGTGAATGGGATAGGGGTGAGAGTGCAGGAGGTGGGGTGCAGGAGGGGGTGAGGATGCAAGGTCTGGGCGGGAGGTTGGGTGCAGAAGCAGAATAGAAGTAGGGTGTCTGGCCAGGGGGGAGGGGGCAAGAGCAAGGGAAGTTGCAGTGTGTGACCAGAAGGGAGGGTGTGCAGGACCAAGGGAGGGTGCAGGAGCAGGGTGGGGTTAGGGAGCAGGGTGTCTGGCCATAAAGGAGGGTTCAGGAGCAGGCTTGGTGTAGGGTGTCTGGCTGGGGGAAGGATGCAGGAACAGTCGGGGGTAGGGTGTATGGCCACGGGGGAGGGTGCAGGAGCAGGCTGGTGACATGGTGTCTCGGCGGGGGGCGGTGCAGGAGCACGGTAGGGGTGCGGGATCTGGGCATGAGGGGGCACTTGCTTGTTTTCATGCCCTGCACCTCTCCCAGGCTGTTTCCCCGCCAGGGAAGGGGAAGGGAGAGAGGCAGCACACGGAGTCACTTCTGGCTCCACTTCACCCCGCTTCTTCCCCATGAGGCGGCTCCAGAGGGGAAGCTCAGGGCTCCCCCCAGAGGGAAGCCAGTGCTGGTGCTTCAACCTCACAGGCCGGGGCCGGGGGGGGGGGGGCAGGAAGGTGCAAGGCTGGAGCACCGGCGTGGGCTCCTTGCTGCAGGGAGAGGGAGGGAGGGTGAAAAGAGGGGGAAGTTGAGCTTGGGCCACAGACCACCTGGAAGGCAGCAGCTGCAGTTTGAGAACTGCTGCCCTAACAGAGCCCCCTCACACTTACTTGGGGGACTGTGTGTGTGTGTGTGGGGGGGGGGCGTTCGCACCTTTCACTCCCCCCCCCCATATATACGGACCTGAAGAATATAGTCCAGACTGTGATTTCTAGGTGTTTTTTAAGGAACAAGTATAACCTTTTCCATGGTAACAATAAATATACATTGTGAACCAGATAGACGTGCTAGTTATTAATAACAAAACAGTCCAACTAGCAGGCAAATGGTTAATTCAACAGTGTTTGCAAACTTGAAGAGCTATGACAAACTGAACGCAATCTTAGGGGAAATTATAGGAACTAACGTGTGCACTTGGTTTTTTAACTGCAGAGGGAAATATCATTCTTGCAGGTTCATTCTTTTTCATCTGATTATTGCTAATGCTAATTGCCAGAAGTGATTGCACAAATCTGCACTGCAGCTCTTAAAGTTGGTGCAAACAGTCCATTGTTTGTAAATGCACCTCTCTAATTCAACCCTCTAATGTAGCATGCTATTTCCTCACACACACACACTTTTTACATTTTAGGTGCCAAAGATGGACTGGCAATCTGCTCTCCCTTTAATCTTGTTCAAGCCCTTTCATGTGCAGCCCTTGGGAAGGGAAACAGAATTTAACCCTTGGGGGAGTGCCCATTGTTTAGGAAGATGGAGGTGATATATGGGCAGAAGTAATCTGTGGCTTCCTGCAAAATCTCTTCATATGTGGTTAGAGTAAAGACAAAGGACTCA
This sequence comes from Pelochelys cantorii, assembly GCA_032595735.1. NCBI lineage: Eukaryota > Metazoa > Chordata > Testudines > Trionychidae > Pelochelys > Pelochelys cantorii. The sequence goes on from CM064334.1 coordinate 51,870,426, forward strand.
GTACTTCAGCAAAAAATGTTTAATACTGGATCAATTTGCTTCTCTCCTATAGCAAAAGACAATTATAAGAAAACATAATATGGGGGAAAGGCAAGGGGAAAAACATGCTATGGAATTATTGAATTGAACACTTCACAGGATGAATTGGAGAGTTTGACATTTTAATATTTTCTAAATTACCCTGCAACACATTTTCTGATTAATTTAATCTGGTGCTTCTTCCAAGCTGATAGTTCATCCAAGAACGTTTGGGCAAATATGTTATTAAGCTTGTAATTCAGATTTAGTAAGTTATATTTTTCAGTATATTAAAAGGAAAGACAGCGTAATTTCCAGGATTAAAGAAATGGGTCTCATTTGCAGTGCATATTAGTGTTTTACCTCCAAAATTCCATTTTTCCCAGTTGAGTTGCATGTTTAAGCCTCCATGTGTTTGCAGCTAAACCTGATGTCACTGATGGAGTGGATGGCTCAGTGTAGGCAACATGGATAAAGAGCTTGACAAATTTAGAACATAAGAACGGCCATATTGGGTCAGACCAAAGGTCCATCTAGTCCAGTATCCTGTCTTCTGACAGTGGACAATGCCAGATGCCCCAGAAGGAATGAACAAAGAGGATAATCAAGTGATCCCTCCCGTATCACCCATTCCCAGCTTCTGACAAACAGATGCCAGGGACACCATTCCTATCCATCCTGTCTAAGAGCTATTGATGGACCTAACCTCCATGAATTTATCTGGTTCTTTTTGGAACCTCGTTAAAGTCCTGTCTTCACACAATCCTCTGGCAAGGAGTTCCACAGGTTGACTATGTGTTGTGTGAAGAAATATTTCCTTTTGTTTGTTTTAAACCTGCTACCAACTAATTTCATTTGATGACCTCTAGTTCTTGTGTTATGGGAACAAGCAAATAACTTTTCCTTATATACTTTCTCCATACCAGCCATGATTTTATACACCTCTATCATATCCTCCCCTTAGTCTCCTCTTTTCCAAGCTGAAAAGTCCCAGTTCTATAAATCTTTCTTCATGTGGCAGTTGTTCCAAACCCCTAATAATTTTTGTTGCCCTTTTCTGAACTTTTTCCAATGCCAAGGTGTTTTTTGAGATGAGGCAACCACATCTGCATGCAGTATTCAAGATGTGGGAGTACCATGGATTTATATAAAGGCAGTAAGATATGCTCTGTCTTATTTTCTATCCCTTTTAAAAATGATTCCTAACATACTGTTTGCTTTTTTGACTGCTGTTTGGAGGTGAAATTCTAGCCCCATTGACATCAGCGGAGCCAGGATTTCACTGACAGCTGCTAATTTAAACCACCTAATTAATTTAGGTGGTTTAGCTAATTTAGTTGGTAGTGACTAAAGGTGGTTGCTATCTGATGGCTCTTTGGTATCCCGTGTAAAAGGAGCTGGTTGGTGTCTGTCCAGATTCCAGCAGATAACCCCTACATCACAGAAAATACTGCAAGTGGTCCATTTTCTAGCAGACTCAGCAGAGAGGCTATGGATTGGATGGACCACTGAGATCAAACTGCCCTCTTCCACTGGGCCCATCAGATGAAGTTGTAGGATACTAGTGAGGAAGCTGACACTGCTGCTGCCCGTGCTGTACATGTTGTGTGGCTAAACAGAGGACTCTGTAGGGACGTCAGTTTCATACCTTTCATGAGCACTATAGGTCAGATACTGGTATGTCAACATCCGAGTAGAGAGAACTTGGCTCCCCAAATTTCTGACCTAAACAAGTCACAGACATGCTGGCTCTGCATGGCAAGCCTGCACTGATGCCCTGAATACGCAGATAGCTGATAAGGATTTGAAATTCAGGAGCTGAAGAGTAGGAAAATATTAGAAGATCAGTGGAAAGACTAGACCCTTTAGCAGTGAGTCTGCCTTGCACCAATTTATACTGTTAGAAAAAGTGTATCCCACTCAAATGAATACACAATAAAGAAATAAAGGCACAGATGGGAATACTGTGAGAGGGTGCAGTTAACATATTGATGTGTGATGGAATGGAACCAGAAGTCCATTGAGTGTAGATAACAAGAGGGGATTGCATTTCCTTGCGTATTGGACTGATCCTAAATGTGAGTGGCATTGGGTCCTAGGTACTGTCAGGGTATCCAGAGCCATACACAGTAGCAAAACTGCTGTAGTCATTGAATTACAGAATAAAATAGAACAGAAGTGCCCCACACATATCCACAGTGAATTAACCTTTCCTTCTGTCTGTTCATTCTTTTGTCTTTGAGCCAGACACATTGTATGTCTTTTTGTCTGGTGCACATCCTTTATTTATACTGTAACCCTAACACTGTTAATCTGTTCAATAATTTATAAGACAGCTGACCTTAACATTAGCTTAGCTATTGAACAAACATCAGAGAGTGTTAAATTTAGTTTAGGTACTGTAGTCTGAGGCCCCTGAGAGTCCATCAATGCCACTAAATGCACAAATGGAATACAGGGAACTAGCACACACACACACCACTTAAAATTACTCCATGTCTTCTAAGATGATCTGCTTGATAAATATTTTACATCCCAGCCCCATGTGGGGAGGGGGGTCACCACTTTTTGTCCGATTGTCTCCCCTTTCAAAATTATGGCTAAAGGAATAATGTTCAGAACTGACCCTGTTTAAGCACTCTGTTACTAAGGAAACACACTTGTCAAGCATGAACTATGAAGAAATAATGGTGATTTATTTAGAAAAGAGAAGGTATGTCATTTTAAGCTTACCACTATGAAATTGCTTTTTGATTACCTTCAAGCTTATTGCATTGTCTTGTCACAATAAACTATAGAAACAAGTGGAAAGGTTAATAACTGTGGACTCTTCTCTTGTCAGTTCCTTTGAGGAAGATCACAAGTAGGCTCATGCACCTGACTGACCGGAGAAATTTCAGAATAATGGGAACAGGATTCTAGTTTTTATATTGTATTAATTATTAATTAATTGGCCAGGGTGCCTCTTAACCAGGCTCAGGTATGACTGAGAGACATGCTGACACACACCATGATGGACTTCATGGGATGTTACCAGAGGTAGATGAGCTTACTGAGAGAGGAACATGGTGAAGAGGCTAGTCACTTGCTCATCTAGAGTGTGTCTAGACTACGTGGACAGCCGTGTAGTCTAGACACACCCCTAGAGAACTGTCTCTTGACAGGCTGGGGGAAGGGAAGGATGTGGAGAGGATGGGAAAGAAAGCAGGGGAAGGATCAATAAGTTTGAAAGACTTCATGTTTAAAGGGTCCAGACTATACTAGTCTAACTATACATGAACCTAATCATGTATAGTTCCACATTAGTTTTTCCATCTCTTTTATTTAAAGTACCTCCCATTTACTTCATTGGGCTTGGATCATGGCCATGTAATGTGATTCTGTCAATCTTCTAAAAAAATTTAAAAAGTTAACAGACTATCTAAGGTAGATATGAATCTATTTATTTATTAGCAAGGTGGATATTCATTAGGAAATACTATGTGCACATTTTGTTATAAGCTGTTTGCAGTAAAAAATAAATTAAAAATTTGTTCACATTGAAATTAAATTGGGACAATTTTTTTCAAGACTTTGATTTTTTTTTTGTTCTGATTCAAATGTGAAAATTACTGGTAAAACCATTCCCCACCCAGCTCCAGACCCTCCCCAAGGTTGTCAATTTATAGGAGTTTCCTTTCCTGCTTTCCAAAAGAAGTCTGTAAGGTGGGGTAAGGAAAACATTTCCTTGCTTATGTCTGTCCTTAATCTCTTCCCTGAAGACATCACTTGCCTTGCAGTTAACTGGAAAAATGAATAATACGAGAATAAAGGATGCAACATAAACTATTTATGACAAATTAAAAACTCATCCCTTGGACAATTTAAATTACAAGAACATGAGCTCCACCTGTTATGCTTTCTATTGGACTGGACCTTTGAGAAATTATTTATTAGTACAAGTAATTTTAATTTACTATAAATATATAACTATGCAGAGAATAAATTAATCACAACATATTAAACATTTTGCATTGTGATTATGTCCGATTTAGTATTTATTGTGTTAGTCACATTGGTTAGCACTTAGTTAATTAATGCATGCATATTAGTGCATTATTATTAAGGACCTATAAGTGGAAGTATTATTCATTGATAGCAGTTTGTTTACAGTTGTTTAATCACTGCTAAGCACTAATATGTCTTTGTAGTGTGGGAATATGTAATTCTCAGAAACTCTGTACTGTAGCATCCTGTTCTTTTGGTATTCCATTCTTCTGTACTTGATTTTGGTGCTACCACAGGATTCAGTTTAAAAAGGACTTTATATGGACCAGAATGTTAAAGCTTTCAAACTTACGTGCCTAAAACTAGGCATCCAAATCTGTATTTAGGCACTTAAATATGGAGCCTTGTTTTCACTCAGTGAGATCTACTTATGAAAATTATAGTATTTAATTGGGCACTTAAATATAGCTTTACCAGACTCTAATTTTAGGACATAGGCATAAAAAGTTGTCCTGTGTACCTAAGAAGCTGTTTTATTTAATATTTTCAGAGAGAGATGCTCATCCAAAAGCTTAGTTGGTTTTTTACAATAGTTTCGTTACTGATCTCCTTCCAAAGAGAAGTGATGGAAGACCTACTAGGTAGGATATTTAGATCAAAATACTAAAAATGAAATTTTATTTTCTTTCTTTTCTTTCTAACAGTACAATAAAACATAAGAACTCAATATATAAAGGATGGACAAATAAGGAAGTAAATGTCTATGACTATGAGTTACAAATTAAAAATGTAGGTGACTAGTAAGGGAAGCTAAGGAATGAATCAAATTTCAATGGCCTATAACAGGGGGTTCCAAACTCCTGACCCACGGGCCATCCCTGCCCAGAACAGTTGCACAATCTGTCCTGGGAATCCTGGGGGCTGGAAATGGAGTGTCCCATTCCCCAAACCCTGACTCCTCCAGCTAATATCCCACTCTCTGCTCCCCCATGGCATCCCATCCCTCACTCTCTACTCCCCCATGGCATCCCATCCCTCAGGATGTGGCTTTGGGGATTACTGGGATGGGGCCTGGTGTGGTGTGGCAACAGTGGTGTTGTGAAGGGGTGTAGCTTGGGGCACAGGAATGGACAGTCTGCTGGGACTCCCCGGCTGCACTGTGTAACTGCTCTGTCCAGGGATGGCCTATGGGCTGGGAGTTACACACCCCTGGCCTATTAGGTTTCTTTCTCACTATATTTAACCTATTATGAACAAATGTATTTTTAAAAAAAGCATTTTAGGAACAAAAATCTTTCCTTGAGTTAGGCATAGGTTCATTGCTAGACTCAGATGTAAAATTATACATACTAATGTAGAAAAGGCAGAAGTGTTCAAAAGAGAATTCTGTCCTGTATTTGGAACAATTCTGTGGAGAGAAGAGAAAGTTTACTATCTGTCCTAAAAGAGGAGATGATGTGGAATATGCTAATATCAACAGGTCCAAATAACTCGCACCCAGAAGTCTTAAAGGAATGAGCTGAAGAGTCCTCTGAGCCACTAATGTGAATCTTTAAAAAATCTTGGGAAACTAGGAAAATCTAATGCATTGGAGAACTGGCAATGTCGTTCCAATATTAAAAAAAGGTAAAAAGTATGAAACAGGGAATTATAAACCAGATAGCCTGATATTGATCCAAGGTAAAATAATACTGTCATGACTGAAAGAAAGAAGTAGAAATGAAACATATAATTAAAGCCAATCAGCGTGGGTCTTATCAAATCGACCAACAGTCTTTTTCTGAAAGGGTTACAGGGTCTTGTTAATAAGATAACTCTGCTGATGTTGTACATTTGGATTTCTCTAAGATATTTGACTTAGCACCTCATGACACTTTGATTAAAAACTTGCATTACATGGAATTAATAGGACATTAATAGGATGGATTAAAATGGTTTATAGAGAGATCACAAAATGTAATTGTTAAAGGCGAGATATCAATGAGTGACACTGTTTCTAGCAGGGAGCCCCAGGTATCAGTTATTGGGCCAACATTATTTAATATTTTTATCAACAATCTGGATGATGCTATAAACTCTTTGCTGTAAAAGTCTGCAGATGACACAAAGATTGGCGGGGTAGTAAATAATGAGGAGGACAGGTTACCAGTACAGAGTTATCTAAATCACCTGTTTGTAGGGTTACAATCCAACAAAATGCATTTTAATACAGCTGCCTGCAAGATAATACCTCTGGGAACAAAGAGGTATATTGATGGGACTTTCTGGGACACAGTACAGTGGTTCCACCCCCCAAGTCTGATAGCTTCTGTGCTGTTGGAAAGGATGAAAGCTTTGTGGAAGGAGAACATCACACCATAACTGGGACTTTCCTTCCAGAGGATGTCATGATATCCTTTCGCACTGAGGATCCCTCTCCCGGGAAGGGAATCCTAGTTATTAAGGAGAGACAAGTAATACTAATGGGTGGCAGGGGAGGGGTAGATCATTAGCCATATTGATGACTGGGAGAACTGCACGGTGAATTATCTTCTGCTTACAAAGTTCGTGGATCTCTCCAGACATCTAAGCACACTTGTGCAGCCCTAAGGAGGAGCCTGTGGCTTTGGTAGTTGCAGATAGCAATGGCATAGGGAAAGAGTTCTAAAGGTTACATGCCATAGTTCACAGTTCTTCAATTTCCAGGAAATTGAAGAACTGTGAACTATGGCATGTAACCAATCACTGAAATCAGCCTGTGTCCCAGATGACTGGAAGATAGGTAATGTGACATTGGAGCCTTTTTAAAAAGGCTCTAGAGGTGATCCTAGCAATTACAGGCCAGTAAACCTAACTTCAGAATCAGGCAAATTTGCTGAAATTGTAGTAAAGAAGAGACTGATCAGATACACAGATGAATATGATTTGTTGGGGAAGAGCCAACACAGCTTTTGTAAAGGGAAATCTCACCAATCAACTCAAATTCGTTGAGGAGGTCAACAAACATGTGAATAAGGATGATCCAGTGGATATAGTGTACTTTGCTTAAGAACCTTTGGTGAAGGACCTTTGCAAAGGCTTTCTGAAAGTCTAAGTAAGCTGTCATAGGATCAGAGGGAAGGTCCTCTCATGGATCAGTAACTGGTTAAAAGACAGGAAACAAGGGTAGGAAAAATGATCATTTTTCAGGATTGAGAGTGGTAAATAGCATTGTCCACCAGGGGCATGTCTAAACTACATCCCTCTTTCGAAAGATCCTGTACTCAAAAAATGAGGTTTACAGGATCTTTCAAAAAAGGGGTTTTCTTTCAAAAGAACTGCGTCTAGACAGCGGTTCACTTTCGAAATACCTGTTTTCGAAAGAACGCAAGGCTGCCACTTGCAATTTTTGATCTGTCTAATTTACATCCCTCTTTCAAGAGAGGGATGTAGTCTAGACATAGCCCAGGAGTCTATACTGGGACCAGTGTGCTGTTCAATATATGCATAAATGAGCTAGAGAAAAGGATAAATGGAGAGGTGGCAAAATGATGCAAAAATACTCAAGATAGCTAAGTCCAAAGCAGACTGCAAAGAGTTACAAAGGGATTTCATGGAACTGGGTGACTGGGCAACAAAATGGCAGATGAAATTCAGTATAGATAAATGAAAGTAATCCACTTTGTAAAACATCATCTCAACTATACATCCAAAATATTGGGGTCTAAATTAGAAAGAGATCTTGGTGTTATTGTGGATTGTTCTCTGAAAACATCTGCTCATTGTGCAGCAGCTGCCAAAAAAAAGCTCACCAGAATGACAGGAACTGTTAGGAAAAGGATAGATAATAAGACAGTAAATATCATAATGCCACTATATAAATCCATGGTATGCCCACATCTTGAATATTATATGCAGCTCTGGTCATTGCCTCTGAAAAAAGATATATTAGATACTGAAAGGGTACAGAGAAGGACAACAAAAACGATTAAGGGAATGGAACAGCTTCCATATGAGAAGACCTTAAAAAGACTTAGACTGTTCAATTTGGAAAAGAGATGACTAGGGTAGGGATATGATAAAGGTCTATAAAATCACGAATGGTGTGGAGAAAGTGATTAAGGAAGTGTTATTTGCCCCTTCACATAATACAAGAGCCAGGGGTCACCCAATGAAATTAATAGGCAGCAGGTCTAAAACCAGCAAAAGGAAATACTTCTTGACACAACTCACTGTCAACCTGAGGAACTCATTGTCAGGACTGCAGGGAAGGTGAAAACTATGAATGGATTCCAAAAAAATTAAATAAGCTGATGGAAGATGGGTTGTTAGGGATCCAATCCCACGCTCTGGATGTTCCTGAGTCTCTGATGGCCATATGCTAGGCCTGAGTGACAGGGGATGGATCACTTGATGATTGCTCATTTCCTTTGAAGCAGCTGCCATTGGCTAGTGTCAGAGATCCTGGGCTGGATGGACCATTGCTCTGAACCAATGTGGCTGTTTCTTGAGAAGGCAGATTTTGTCTGCACGATGGGAGACTGTCTCAGAAAGCAGTGACTCTGATAATCATGGGAACATGAGCTCTCAATACAATGCGGTGGCAAAAAAGAGCAATGTGATACTTGGATGTATAAAAAGGGGGATATCAAGTAGAAATAGAGAAATGATCTTGCCTGTGTACAAAGCACTGGTAAAATCATGACTAAAATACTGTGTCCAGTTCTGGGGTCCACCCCAGGCCAGGTGATATTGGTAAAGAAGCTTTTTTTAAACCTTCCTTTTAAATCCACTTTCTTACTTGCCATTACACCCCTACTCTGTTGATGCAGATTCTCTTGGAATGGTGCCTCTGATGGGGTGGCAACCGGCACAGTCGCACCCCGCACTTGCGCAGCCCCGGGAATCCGGGGGGGAGAGCGCGCCGCGAGACTGGCCGGCGCCGGCGAAGGCACGCTCGAGCCACCCGGCCGGTGTACGGCGGGGCAAGGCAGCCGCGGGCTACACCGGGGTGGGCGGACACCAGCGGATGACGTCACCGACGTCTCCCCGCAAGGGGCAGGGATGCGGCTTCCGGAGGACACCGACCGGGATGGAGCCTAGCCCCAGCAGCGGGGGATTCAAAAGGGGGCCAGGTAGGCTCCCAAGGGGGGGGGGAAGAGTGAGTGGAGGATGTGGCCTGAGGCGGAGGACGAACCCGGTGAGGTGAGCTCCGTCCCGGTGGGCCGAGAGAGAGAGGACTAGAGAGGCAAGGCGCTGGGGGAAGAAGCAGCCCAGGGCGGGGCCACGGAACCCGAGAGCGGAGGGTTTGGGGAATGACCCCCTTCGCTAAGCGAGGCCAGAGGACCTCGCTTTAGAGCCCTGGGCTGGGTTTCGGAGTGAGGGTGGGCCCAGACCCCCTTCCCCCTGCCAGAAGCCAAGTCTCAATCCTGTTGAGCAGGGTGGGAGTGGGGAAACGTCGGGCCCGTGAGAGGCCATGAATTACAGGCAAGGGCCCGAGCCCACGGGAAAAGTAGCCGAGGGGGAGGCTACCCGGAGCAACTCCTGACACGTGCTGAAAAACGTGGGCAACGCCCTAACCCCGGAAAAGGGGGAAGAAGCAGTGGTGGGGGGGGGGGAAGGGCAGGCCTTCCTTCCCCGAACTAACAATTGGCTAATTCCCAAGGAAATGGAGGTAACAAAGGTACTCGAGTGGTTGGTGGAGAACCAAAAGCAGCAACAACAGCAGCAAACGCAGGTGTTGCAGCAAATTCTGGCTAAATTCCAAGAACAGCAGACCCAAATGGTGCGGGACCTACGGGAGGCAGCACCGAGCACCAGGGGCGGAGGTGCCAGACAACCCCTGACAGGGGAAGAAGGAGGGGCCGTGGGGACTCAGCTGCCAATCCGCCTGACGAAGCTAGGGCCCAGAGATGACCCCGAGGCGTTTCTCATAACCTTTGAGCGGGTGGCAACGGCCGCAAAATGGCCACAAGACCACTGGGCAACCCTCCTTGCGCCGTATCTGTCTGGGTCAGCACAGCTGGCTTACCGAGGGATGTCAGCAAGAGAAGCACTATGTTATTACAAAGTGAAGGAGGCCATACTTGACCAAATCGGAGTCTCCCCCGAAATGCACCACCAGAGGTTCTGGGAGGCACACTATGACCCACAGGAGTGCCCCAGAGCGGTGGCACAACGGGTAAAGGATGCAGGGATGAGGTGGCTAGAACCGGAGGGCAAATCGGGGGTCCAAGTTGCGGAGGCCGTCATTCTAGAACAATACGTCCGGATCCTGCCCCCGGAGGGACAGCAATGGGTATGCTGACACCTCCCGGAGTCTTTGGAGGAAGCGGTGACCCTAATGGAACACTTCCTCACCGCCGAGGATGAGACAGGATGGCAGCCGACAATGGTTCCGAAGGAGGTCAGGAAAGACGGGGCGAACAACCCCAAGGTCACAACAACCCCTCGGCTGGGGTACGGACAGAGGAATCCGCCAAACCGAGCCCCAGGGAAAGGACTCGCCCCCCGATGGAAACGGCCGGAGGAGGCCGGTGACAGCGGAGGGGGACCAGAGCAGAGTCCGAAACAAGAGGAAGGAACAAGGAGCACCTGCTACCAGTGCGGACAGGAAGGGCACTTCAAAAAGGACTGCCCCCTCATGGACTGCACGTTCGGCCAAAGACGGGCCGAGAAGGTAACTGAGGGCTGGGAGGACCGCGCGCAAATAACGCGAAGGGTCCAGGTTAATAACTGGTGGGTGGAAGCGGTGTTAGATTCAGGCTGTGGGCAAACAATTATACAGGCGGACGTCATCCACCCCAGGAGGCCCCAGGGACTGCCCGTGTACATGCGGTGTGTCCATGGGGACATCCATCCCTACCCCACGACCTGGGTAAGAATCCAGGACGGGGGAACAGAGGGGATGTGTGAAGTAGCGGTGGCCCCTCGATTAGTGTATCCCGCCCTGTTAGGACGAAATTGGACGGGGTTAGCCCGCCTGTTGAGACATTGGGGCGAGAATCAGGAGGTACAGAGAGGACAGTTACTAAAGAGATCCTACTTAGCGGCCCATGGGGAGGAGGTGGAGAGGCCGAGACCCACAGCTGGTCCCGGTTGGCCGGACCCCCTGGACACCCTGCGCCTGGACCTGGACGAGGGAGACTTCATCACCCTGCAACAAGAAGACCCAACTTTACAACACGCCTGGACGCAGGTACGGGATGATGGTGAGGGATGACAGGGGGAGGCCAGAGGCCTACCCCAGGGCCCGCGATTTGAAGTCCGAAACGATCGGCTATACCAGGTGGGCCCGGGAGAAGGGGAGGGAGAAGAGAGATGCCAGTTGTTGGTACCATGTCCATACCGGTGGAAGGTGCTGGAATTGGCCCACGATCATACCTGGGCGGGACATTTGGGGACTGAGAAGACCCAACAGAGGGTGTTACAGCAGTTCTATTGGCCAGGAGTCTATCAAGAGATTAAGGACTTCTGTGCCTCCTGTGCCCCGTGCCAGAAGAAGTCCTCGACGTGGGTGCCGCCAGCTCCGCTCATACCCCTCCCGATCGTGGGTACCCCATTCGAACGTGTGCCACTAGATCAAGTGGGACCCCTGGAAAAATCAAGCTGGGGGCACACGCATATCTTAGTCATATTGGATTATGCAACCCGATACCCTGAGGCCATCCCGTTACGAAAGACGACCACACAGGCCATTGCGGAAGAATTGGTTAAGGTATTTTCCTGGGTGGGGTTGCCCAAGGAGCTACTGACGGACCAAGGGCCAAACTTAACCTCGAAAGTAATGACGGAATTATGTAGAATCCTTCAGATACGGAAAATCCGGACCTCCGTTTACCACCCCCAGACTGATGGCTTGGTCGAGCACTTTAATCAGACGCTGAAAGGTATGTTGAGTCAGTTCGTGCAGGACGACCCCCGGGGCTGCGATAAGCTCCTGCCGGCCCTGATGTTTGCAATCCGAGAGGCGCCGCAAGCTTCCCTTGGGTACTCCCCCTTTGAACTGTTATACAGGAGGCGACCCCGGGGGATTTTGGATCTGGTGAAGGAGGGATGGGAGACCCAGGCATCCCCCGCCCTCAGGGCAGCACAATACATGGAGAAGCTACTCTAGAACCTAGATTCCCTAGCAAAGTGGGCACAAGACAACCTCCAAAAGGCCCAGGAGGAGCAACGGGCCCGGTATGATAAAGGGGCCCGAGTCCGGACATTCGACCCCGGTGACCACGTCCTGTTATTACTACCGGTGGGGGAATCGAAGCTAATGGCCAGGTGGCAGGGCCCCTTTAGGGTGATGCTGAAAGTAGGACCCGTGGATTATGAAATACTGCTAAATGGGGCCCGCAAAGAGACTCAGATATATCATGTAAACCTCCTAAAAAAGTGGAACCTACGGGATGCCCTCTTGATCGAACCCTGAATGGCTGACATAGAGTTCGGACTGTGGGGAGGCCCCGAAGTGGGGCTGGAGGAAGCCCACATTGGGGAAGGGTTGTCCGAGGCTCAAAAAAACCAGCTAGGGCAGGTTTTACAACGGTTCCAGCAGATGCTGACCAGCCGACCTGGACAGACTACAGTGATCTGTCACGACATTGCGACAGAGCCAGGGAAAATAATACGGGACAACCTCCGCCCCCTCCCCCGGAAGCTCTGGGATACGGTGAAGCAGGAGCTGAGGTCAATGCAGGAGTGGGGGGTAATCAAGGAATCACACAGCAAATGGAGAAGCCCGATAGTCTTGGTACCTAAGATGGATGGGTCGACGAGGTTTTGTATAGACTTCCAGAAAGTCAGCGCCATTTCCCGGTTCGACGCATATCCCATGCCCCGCATAGACGAACTGCTGAACCAATTGGGACAGGCCAGGTACCTATCCACCATAGACCTGACGAAGGGATACTGTCAAATCCCACTGTCCCCAGAAGCCCAGGCAAAAACGGCCTTCGCTATGCCGTTTGGGCTCTACCAGTTTACCAAAATGCCATTTGGGTTACATGGGGCAGCTGCTACATTCCAGAGGCTGATGGATCGCGTATTGAGAAAACATCAAGACTACGCAGCAGCCTACATAGACGATATTGTTATCTTTAGCAGGGCCTGGGACCAGCACCTCAGACATGTAACGGCGGTGCTGGAAGTGTTGCGGCAGGCCGGACTGACAGCCAACCCTAAGAAGTGCCAGTTTGGAAAATTAGAAGTATCGTACTTGGGGTATACAGTGGGGCAAGGACAACTTAAACCCCTAATTGACAAGGTACAGGCCGTACAGGATTATCCCAGGCCCACAACAAAAAGACAGGTACGACAATTTTTGGGGTTGGCTGGATACTATAGGAGGTTTGTGGCGAATTTTGCCTCACTAGCAGCCCCCCCTCACAGACCTCATGCGCAAGGGGCAACCCCAGAGGGTGAGGTGGACAGAACAATGCGAGGGGGCCTTTAGAAGACTCAAACAGAGGCTAATGAGCACCCCAGTGTTATCCCAACCGACTTTAAGAAGCCCTTTATTTTGCAGACCGATGCCTCGGAGACAGGGCTGGGGGCCGTACTAGCCCAGGAAGAAGGGGGGGAAGAACACCCGATACTATACCTAAGTTGGAAACTCTTCCCCAGGGAGAAAGGGTACGCGACAATTGAAAAGGAAGCCCTAGCTCTGAAATGGGTCATTGACGCACTGCGATATTTCCTCCTAGGTGGCAAATTTACCTTGGTGACGGACCACGCACCCCTACAATGGATCCGCAACATGAAGGATACGAACCCTAGAATATTAAGATGGTATCTGAGTTTGCAACCGTATCAGTTCGAAATAAAACATCGACCTGGCACCGCGCATGCGAATGCTGACAGTTTGTCCCGGATACCCGAACCAGAGACCGGAGGGGTGGCAAGTGTGAGGAGGAATCTGAGGGGGGAGGTGTGTGACGGAGTGGCAACCGGCACGGTCGCACCCCGCACTTACGCAGCCCCAGGAATCCGGGGGGAGAGCGCGCCACAAGACTGGCTGGCGCTGGCAAAGGCACGCTCGAGCCGCCCGGCTGGTGTATGGCGGGGCAAGGCAGCCGCGGGCTACACCGGGGCGGGTGAATGCCAGTGGATGACGTCACCGACGTCTCCCCGCAAGGGGCGGGGGCGCGGCTTCCGGAGGACGCCGACAAGGAGCGGAGCCTAGCCCCAGCAGCGGGGGATTCAAAAGGGGGCCAGGTAGGCTCCCGGGGGGGCGGGAAGAGTGAGTGGAGGATGTGGCCTGAGGCGGAGGACGAACCCGGTGAGATGAGCTCCGTCCCGGTGGGCCGAGAGAAAGAGGACGAGAGAGTCAAGGCGCTGGGGGAAGAAGCAGCCCAGGGCGGGGCCGTGGAACCCGAGAGCGGAAGGTTTGGGGCATGACCCCCTTCACTAAGCGAGGCTGGAGGACCTCGCTTTAGGGCCCTGGGCTGGGGTTCGGAGTAAGGGTGGACCCGGACCCCCTTCCCCTGCCAGAAGCCAAGTCTCACATCTGTTGAGCCGGGTGGGAGTGGGGAAACATCGGGCCCGCGAGAGGCCATGAATTACAGGCAAGGGCCTGAGCCCACGGGAAAAGTAGCCGAGGGGGAGGCTACCCGGAGCAACTCCTGACAGTGCCTCTCTTCCCAAGGGCTAAAAGGAACCCCCTGGCTGTTGATGATCTACTTTTATAAAATGACACTATGGTAGCAGGTCTTTTGTGGGGGGTTTCTTCTTTTTTTTTCCCTTTACAAATATCATTTCACCCTTGTGTCTGCTGTCAATGGAGATGCACCTGGCTGAAGGCTCTCCTCTGAGTCATGGATGGACAATTAAATCTCAGCACTTACTAGCAAAAGGGGAGGAGGGCAAAAGGGCAAGTCAGATTTACTTATATACTGCAAAGACCAGATGCCTCTGGAACCTTTACTGTTACCTGTTTGAAGGATTTTCATAGGGCCTGGGCCAACTGCTTTTGAAGTCAGTCCACAGAAAGACTACCTTTGATTTCAAGGAGCATTGGATAAGCCCCAAAGTCAGCACATGCAGCCATGGCAAGGAGAACATCATTGATACATAATCTCTGTAAACAGGGCCTGAATCAATGCTTCTATTAAAGCTAGCTGGAATGAGAGCGAAACCCTGGATGTGTTTATGTAACTACAGTTTTCCCCAGCTTCGCTTAGATGTGTTATTAGATCGATATTCAGCTGATGGAACAGTGTTTTGCTCATTGTGATCGAATAGTGTTTTGCTCATTGTAATCAACCTGGCTGGTGTTGGGTCACAAATTGTGTTAACACTAATTGCAGTGTCTGTAATTATTGTGGGACTACAAAAGAAGGAAGTCTGTGCTTAATCTGGCACAAAAGAGAGAGACACTGTCAGTGTAAATAAACTTGGATGGCCAGAGGCTCCACTTCCAGAGCCCTGTGAGATTAGGATGGGACTCTGAGTCAGCAGGCTGCATGCTCTCCAGGCGTGAGCTGTAAGACTGGTTCGACCTGTTTCTCCCCACTGTTTCAATGACAGAGCTAAAGAAAGTCTCCACAAGGAGGTTTTTTTTTAATTAAATTTATTCCAGTAGATACTGGAATTTCTTGTGGCTGGACTGTGCTTTGGGCCAAGAGCTGAAATCTCTGAAAGCTGAAATCACTAGATTTGGCCCAGAGCCAAATCCACCATGAGCTGGCAGAAGCAGCGGTGGCGGAGAGATGTGACGAGGGGCCAGCAGAGCGGCGCCAGTATGATGAGCAGGCAGCAGAGCGGTGATGGAGAGGCGTCATGAGCAGCCAGCAGCGGAGCGGTGGAAAGGTGGCATGAATGGCTAGCAGGGTGGTGGTGCAGGGGTGCGATGAGCGGCCAGCAGAGCAGCACCAGAGAGCAGTAAGCAGGTGGATGGCGAGTGAACAGCAGAATGAGTGAGATGCCTCTTTACCTTCCCCAGCCCACTCAGGACAGAAGGTGAACTCTGCAGATCCACTTCTGAACTCTTGCAACTGTGAGTGGGGTGCAGAGAAAGGTTGGGCATGTGAAGGGGACATTTACACTGCTGGATGTAAGAACCCGAGAGGAAAAGGACATTGCCCAACCTACTTGGGGTGGGACTGAGACTCATGGTTTTGGTTATGAACTCTGTTTGTGGCATTTCCCCACATTAATGCTGTTTTACTTCCATCCTCTTTTATTAAAAGTGTCTTTTTCTACACTCAGTGCTTGTGAGTGGGGAAGTATTGCCTCTCAGAGATGCCCGGGATGTTATAGAAAAGCAGGACTGTGCTAAATCTGTTCCAAAGGAAAGGGCTCACCATTAGCAGAAAGAACCTTGTTAAGCAGGGGCTCAACTTTCAGAGCTCTAGGAGAGTAGAAGGGGCGAGGGAAGGTTATTGTGGTCAGAAGGCTAAAGACCCTTCCCAGGGTACTGGCTGGACCATGTGTCCCCTCATGCCCTTTCAAAGAATAGATCTAAATGGCTGTTATTAGGAGCCTCTTTCTTATGTTAATTGTAGCTATGATTCTTCTACCCTGCCTGCTAAAAGTTGAAGTTACTGGGAGCTGAAATCATTTGAGACTGATGGGCAGAAATTACAACAAAGAGATGGATGGTAGCAGATGGTGACTGATAGCCAGCAGCGGGGTGGTGGAGAGATGTGATTAGTGGCCAGCAGGGCAGCAGCAGAGAGCAGTGAGCAGGTGGATGGCAAGTGACCAGCAGAGAGAATAAGATGCTGCTTTACCTCGTCCCCACCAAGGATGGCAGGTGAACTCTGTAGATGCACCTCTGAGCTCTGGGTCTGCTCTGACCAAGGGCAGCAGCTGTGAGTGGGGTGAAGAGAAGGGTTGGGCATGTGAAGGGGACTTCAGACTGCTGGACCTTAGAACTTGAGGGGCAAAGGGACACAGCCCAGCCTTTTTGGGGTGGGACTTTTACTCCTGGTGTATGTTTATGGACTCTGGTGTTTTCCCCAATTAATGCAAAGTTACTTCCCTCCCTTTTGTTAAAAGTTTCCTTTCCACTCTCAGACTCAGTGCTTGCGAGTGGGGAAGTACTGCTCTCAGAGGCACCCAGGGGTGGTGTGTGAATTTCCCAGATGACTGGGTGGTTGCCTGAGTGAGTTCTGTGTTGGATGGATGGAGAGGAAGCCCTAGATATTAAACCCAGCCCTGGCTGCTGCTGGCTCCACCTACCAGCAGGGTTACATGCATATAACATAGCTGAAGAACTAACAGGCTACTTGCACTCCTTTTCAGACTGACACTCCAACTAGCATTGACCAGAGTCTGTCACTTCTGGACTCCTTTCCCCAGTGGTTTTGTGTGTGTTACTTTTCATAATATAGACAAATATTTGATTTGTGTTTGATCACTGTGCAGTAAACAGGCATGCACAAAGCACTGTAACAGGTGGTGAGGCCTCGGCATTTTCAGAGAAAGGCAGGTTGGATTCCCAGCACACAACGGTACTAAATGGAGGCTTATGACTAGTGCTCAGGCAGGAGCATTGGACGCTAAAGCCCTTTGTCCTCAGAACAGGACAAGCATCCTGGCAAGTGTCAGTTTCTCTCTCCAGCCTCAACAGTGTTTCTACACCCTGGCTTGCAGTGACCCCACACCCGAGATTGATCTCTGCTTTTTACTCCAGGCCTTGGCCATTCGACGGACACAGTCAAGAACTTTTCCAGCTGTGATGGTGGACTTCAATGTGAAGTGAATTGCTGTGCAAGTTAGACATTTCTTTGGGCAGAGGCCAATGACTAGTTTTGAGCGATGAATGACCTGAAATTTTGTGCCAGTTCTTATTTGGTCTGAAACAGTTTGTCCAGATATTGGGGAAGGAAGAGTGGGCATGGAGGGTGGGAGGTGGATCCTGATGATCTGCTATGAATTTGAGCATGCAGTGTTAGCAATTAGATGCCGAATCTTGTAAATGGAGCAAGTGTGCTCTGAAAGTGACTGACAGAAATTACAAGGGAATACAAAGATTTCACTGTTGTCAGCCTTTGTTCTCTTTCTGCTGCGGTGGCCAACCATCAGTCAACTAGGCTTTTACTTTGCTGAATTAATACCCTTGGAAATAAGACTCCAGCTTCCCGAGAGAGGGACCCAAGATGCCGCTTCTGGGAATGCAATGAGCCACGGCAGAGAAACAATGGAGGCCCTTTTTTAAAAAAGGGCACTCAGATTACCGGGGCAAGGAATGTTCCCGAGTTTTAGCCACTTCTTAGCCAAAAGATCCTTTGCTGGAGCCTCAAAGTTCCACACCTTTCTTCCAGCAAGCCCAATGCCCAGCTGTATAAAAAATCCAGAGCGCAGTGAATACAAAGGAAATAAATATTATGGGAAAAAAGATGAAGATAGGCCAGGGCTGGGCAAGATGTGGCCCTGGGGCCAGAACAGGCCCACCTAACCCTTTAATTCAGACCCCTGACTGCATCTTGCTGCTTTATATTTATATCTGCAGCCCATACTACTGAATTTCCAGGCAGTGGCTCAGGCAGCACTATCTTTAAATGGCTCAGGGCACCCAGTTGCAGTGCTACCTTGGCAGGGGCCAGAGCTGTGAGCCTTTAAATAGCTGCAGCCACCCTGGGTGGCTGACAGGCAAGGCTGTAGTGATGAGGCTGGGAGCCCTTTTCTGTGTGTTTAATTCAAAGCCTGCAGCCCCAGACAACTCTGAGGAGAGGCTAGTCCCCAACCCCACCCCTGCCACTCCAGGCCCCATTCCTTGCAGGGAGTAGAGTCGGGCCATGACCACACTGCAAAATTCATTAAGTGCCCCCGCACCGGAAAAATTATTGCCCACCCCTGAGAGAGGCTCACTGTAATGCTCCTGTTTCTGCCTTGTATGTCACTGCTGTTGATTTCTCCTCCCTGTGGCACAGGACTTGCCCTTACACTTCCATTATAGCTCACACCTCCCGCTGCCCTAATCTTTCCAGGTTACTTTGCAGCTTGATTATGTCCTGTTGTGTGTCTGATACCTCTTCCACAGAGCTGTCACCTGTAAATTTGATCTCCGCTGAACTCCAGCCTTACACCTGATGAAGCCATGCCACACGGGGAATAGAAATGTTTGGGTTTCTGCTGCAATAGCTACAGGGTCTGAAAAGTCTTTGGAAACCTGAGAGTCCTGCTCAGAGCTTACCCTAGCAGGAAATGACCTTGCATGGCAGACACTGCATCATAACAACAGAAGCAGATCTCCCCACTCACCGTCTGACAGCCATGGCTCCATGGGATGAGGTGCCTGTGTCTGCAAACTCTTCACATTTCCAACATTTCCTTAACCAGGATTTTGTTACATGGTAGGTAACATGACTGGGATGATTACACTTTTCTGATTATACTGTCCAGCCTTCTTTCCTATGCCATCTCTTAAACAGGTGGCTGGGGAGACATGCTTTGCTCATGATTCATCACAATTAAATGTCCACTCCGGGTTGTGCTGTCACCTTTTGGCTTGAAAGGACCAGAATCCTCCTTTACCCTTTCTCATGGACAAGACGGTGAGAGCATAAAATAAGCTGCCCAACTGTGCAAAGAGGGCAGCTGGCTGCTTTGATAGTTTCGATTTGTTCCCGGACAATGGTACCGTCATTCACACTCCTATCAAGTTGGTCTAGTGTCAAGACATTAGGTTGCCGTAGAAATTTTTACCATCCACAATGCAAATTAAAGTTAATTAGAATTCAGGACTGTTCCCGCAATGCAGCTCTGTGTTTTGGCTCATTAGACAGGTGTTGCATGTTGTGCTAAAAGCTGGTGCAACGTTATGAGTAACAAGGCCCTCGTTCAGGCAAAGACCTATACACAGGACAGCACTTAAGAGCTTCCATAGTCCCACTGAAGTCAGTGACATCTAAACGTGTTTAAAGCGAAGCATGTGATTATTTGAGTTCCTGAATTGAGATCTTAGAACTGCAGCTCCTGTTGACCCTTCCCTTTAAAAAGCTGGAAGTAAGAGAAACTCACTAAGGCCAGGTATACACGAGCCCCACAGCTTGGCTTAAGGTATGCAACTCCAGCTGCATAGAATATGTACCGGGAGTCACCTTACATTAAGACGAGCTTGATGGCATCCCCACAGTGGAAGGCCAATTGGAGCAACCACTCCTGTCGGTTTCCGTTAGTCCTCGCAAAAACAGGAGTACCGGTTGCTGGTGAGAGCACCCTCTGTGTTTGATTTAGTGAGACTTAACTATACTCTCTAAATTGAACTCCAGAAAAATCAGTCGCAGTAGCAGTGATCTTCCTTTTAGTGTAGACAAGGCTCAAGATATACCATTTTATTATCTGAAGACTAGAAATGATTTATTGAAAAATAAAAACATTCTTCTCTGTGAAATAAGCTCCCTTCAATATAATACCTATTATTAAAAAAAACCCAAACTAGATGGCATCTTTTCAGTTTCTTTAGGGTAGCATGGCAGTAGGCCCAGAATACTGAATAAAATACTGCACTATCTTACAAATAAATCCAATTAAATTTATATACACACATTCAAGGCTTTTTGTTTACTTGACCATAAACCAGAATCAAAATAAACAAAGCCTTGGCTTTCTATATTATATTCTCTGACATTCAACAAGCTGTCATCCAGGCAGCATAGGTTATGTGGCTGATCTATTTGGTTCTTCCTCCTAAGCTAAAAAAGTTAGATGTTGCTGAAAAGAATTCTGTCAGGATTGCTTGCCAAACAAATCAACATTGTCACTGTTATTCATGATATATCAGGGAATTTCAGACTAACAAGCTGTAAAGCTTGTGGCAGGAAACCACTATCAGATTAGACTGTTCAATGGCTCAGCTGTCTCACAATTTTAAAGGTGGAATGATCATTATGACTGGCCATTCAGCAATTTCTGTCCTCTCTCTTCCCTGCCCCAGTGTTATAGATCCCTTGAAAGAAACACCACTGCTTTGCACAAAATTAAGTTTTTTCCTATCTCACCAGATTTTGGTGCTTTGCTTAAAGAAGGGGACCTTCTTGCTGAGCCCTTAAATTCAAATCTTGTGTAGACCAGAGCTTGAACTAGGATCTAAAATCTGTTGAATCTTTTTTTTTTTTTTGGAGGATGGGAGAGTACTTGGAAGGTGAAGCAATTCAGATGCAAAACCTCAGCTGTGAAGCATCTGTGATGGACTGGGTGACAGGTCAGTTCTAAAGAATAAGGCAATGTCTACCCTCATGGCTATGGAAGCAGGGGTGTGAATAAACAGCCCTTGTGAGTGACAGAGGTGACACTGATATAAGCACTCCTGTGCACAGCGCTTTGTGGGTGGGAGAGCTTCTCCCACTGACATAATGTCTGTGGTTCACGGGGGAGGTTTCTTTATGCTGATGGGAAAGCACTCTCCCAGCCGTACACAGAGTCTTCACCAGACTCAATACAGCTGTGTCCCTGCAGCACTGTACCTGTAGACCTGCCCTCAGTCCCAAGATTGTTTCAGCTGCAGCTTCTCATGAAATCAAACAGCCCTCACAAGATTTGTGTCAGTTCAGGCTGGAATTTTGGGTAAAATGGTCCTGATCTTCTAGTCTCCTTCAACAAAAATGTATGTATCATGCTAAATAATGCCCCAGATTTCCCAACAGTGACCCCTTCCTTCCCACCTTCCATCCTTTCGCTCAGCCTGACACTTGCTTTCCCTCCTTCCATCTCACTCCTTCCCAGCAGGCAGATTGGGTAGTTCCAGTCCTTCACCCCTTTCTCTTGAGAGGACAAAGTTAATCATGCAGGATTTGTCGTGTCTCTGAGAAAAGAGGAGAAGAAATTTCTTCCCAGCCTTGTGGGAATCCCCAAACACTTCGCTGCACGATCAATACAAATAAAAAACAATGCAATGTCTTTGTTGTGAAGCAATCTCTTTGCACTGATAGTGAGCTCATGCAAAGGGCACTCCCCAGTCACCAGCTTCACTGAATGAGTAGCAACATCATTGATTCAAAGTCGGTCTTGCTTCTCATCCTTCCCTGCACATCTATTCCTCTTTATCCCCCTCTCCACATGCTCTCCTTTGGTTGATTGATTAATCAGTGATAGTGCTCACTGCTACAATTAAACAGCTACAATTAAACAGACATTAGACCACTTCCTCTCGTGTTTAATAACACTCTGAGTTCAACCAGATTCCCGTCTCTGTCCATTTTTAACCAACATTCATTTTAAAATAAATTTCTGTCCATTCAAAAATATACTCACGTTTTTCTTCTCAATAAACCATAGAGTCAAACTACAGCAATTCCAGGGCATGGATCTGTAACTCTCCAACTTCTCTAGTGGTTTTTTCTTTTAAATTTTTGAAGCCTTTTATTGCACATAGTCTAGCATTACCCACAACAAGAAATGCATTCTAGAATATAATCACAATATTGATTACACATCATTCAGAGCCTCCAGATTCATGGATCATGTTGTCAGGGCACATGCCAAGCAGCACACATTTTAACATCAGTCAGAGATGGTTTAAAAAGAAAACAAGTCTTGCAATGTAAAACCGAGGATTACATTCACACTGGGACAGAGCGTCTCCTCAGAAACCAACTGGGGAGATGTGAGCAGAAAACCCAACCATATGTGCTAAAATCTGTCCAAGGGTGCTTGTGACCATTGGCCCTGCCCCACCATCCCTGCTCTGGGAAGCCTCACCCCTGGCAATGTAGCATTAACTTTCATAGAATCATAGAACAATAGAACTGGAAGGGATCTCGGGAGATCATCAAATCCGGTTCCCTGCCCTCATGGCAGGACCAAGCACCATTTAGACCATCTCGATAGATGTCTATCCAAACTGCTCTTAAATATCTCCAATGATGGAGATTCCATAACCTCCCTAGGCAATTTATTCCAGCGTTTAACCATCCTGACAGGAAGTTTTTCCTAATGTCCAACCTAAACCTCTCTTGCTGCAGTTTAAGCCCATTGCTTCTTGTCCTATCATCAGGGGCCAAGGAGAAATTTTTTCCCCCTCCTCCTTGTAACACCCTTTTAGATACATCCTGGAATTGTTCCCGAGTGTGTTGATCGTGTCACCGACACCCACCATCTTGCTCTCCCCACCACCCTGTCCTGCTGGGCCAGATTCTCTTGTCTCAGACAAGGCACAGCAATGCAGAGCAATGCAGACACTGACCCAATACAGCTGTGGGAGACTGAAGTTCTCGGGCAGAACACCCAGGAAACAACACCCCCTCCCCCAAAAGGGATCAAAACACCAAATAAATCTGTCTTTCTTTGTGTAAGCTCCCTTTATCAGTGAAAGAGAGCTGTACACAGTGGTTGTTTCTCCCAGGTAACAATTATTTACATTAGACCTGTTAGTAAACAAAAATGTTTTATTAAGTAACATAGTAGGATCAAAGTAAGTTCTAATTCACTAAGAAATTTACTACATGAAAATTCTTATCCTAAACAGCTGTTTTTATTTCAGGTATAATCTTCAAGTCAGAGACAAACACTTTCACTCTGACTTGGGCCTTCAGACCTCTTTAAAGTTCTTTGTATCCTTTGAGGGAGTGCCAGACAGTTTCTCAGGCCAACCAAAGACAAAAGGGGATTGCTTCCCATTGCTTAAATAGTCTTCCCCTTTGGAAGGGAATCTTTTGTTTTACACCCCCCCTTTCTATGGAAAAATACCAGGTTCAAAATGGATTTCAGTACCAGGTGGTATGGTCACATGTCTTTCTAGCACCAACCATTCCTTGGCCTTAGAGGTCAAACAAGGCTGTTTACAAGTTGTTGAGCTGATCACCTAAGCATTAGACTCCTGGGGCACTGGTAATGGCTCTTATTAATACACTGAAAACTATAAACAGACTCATACTTCATATTGCTAACTTCACATGCAAGAATGATACATGCACCAAAATAGGATATACAGATTGTAACTGTAAAATTGATACGTTACATGAGGTATTATGTCTAAAGCATCCTTGACTTAAGCATATTTATATTCATAAGCCAATGTTTATAAAGCATGGGGGGAGAGAGAAACCGTCACACATAGATCTTTCAAACACCACTGTTTCCTTATCCCTCTGAAATTCTTCTGCTTAATTTCAGGGACTCCCTCTTGAGTCCATCTACACTGTTCTTCTGGCATTGCTCTGCTTAGGTGGGGACTTAGTCACTGTCATCTTCTGCCCTTTCTTCCTTCCAGGGTCCTATATGCATACATTTGTCCAGTTTCTGCCATACCTATGGGAATGCACCAGTACATTCAATACATGCTTGAACTAATGCCTTCTGCCCACTCCTGTGAAGGGACTTCCTACTCTTCACTGGCAGGGAAATCAGAACTGTAGTCAGCATGACATCACAAGGCCTGTCTTTTCAATGCCTCATGTAGTCAGTGACCTCTGTGCCCAGGGATGCAAAATGCTACTGAATTTCAGCTTTCCACAAACCCACAAGGCTGTGTGATGGGGTATGCATACCTTGCATGGAACCAGGAGGGGTTAAAACCCTGTGGGCAGAGGAAGTCCCCTTCTCCCCCCCCCCCCGACTGGGCATGCTCCAAATGCTGGAGCAGTATAAAATGGAGTTGCTCAGCTCAATCTGGGCTGGCCACTATAGGAGAAGGACCTCCAGCAGGAGTTCAGGAAACACTCCAGCCAGAGACCTGGGAGACTACCTTGAGCTACCAGCGTTGGACAAGCCCCAGGGAAAGGTGGTTGCAGGGGAACCGGAGGACCCAGAGACCACATGGAATGTCCCTACACCAGTTTTGGTAGAATGTGATCCAGGGAAGGTGCTGGAGTGGTATCTCCTACTTGAGTGAGCTTGGCCTGTTGTGTTCGGATTCCCTGCTGAGTGAGTGGTGGAGCACTTGGTCACTCACAGGGCCCTGGGTTGGGGCCCGGTAGAGTAGGGTGGGCCCAGGTCCCCCTAGTGGGGCTGTTGCCCCAAACTATTGACTCTGGCTGTGCTACCCTGAACTGAGGGTTGTTTTTATAAATTGAAAGAGATTGCTGACAACCCAGCAGTGGACTGGGTGGCATCCACACCCCTGGGTATCTGCACCTCAAGAGATGGGGTGTGCATACATCACAACAGGGTGTCATAATTTTATATGCATCGTGCCCATGTGTAAATGACCACGCAGAGCACAAAGCTTTGGAGAATGAGGTCTATTGAGTTTCCTGAGTGTGTTTGATCTCTCCAGCGTTTCTCCATGGGATAGCAACAACCTGGCCCATGAAAGGAAAACAATAAATCCACTGTTGATGTTGAAATTGTGGCCATTTTACTGATAGGACAGTGGTACTTATCTAATACAATCTGATAATCAAATGATATTAAAGATGCAAAAATGAGGTTAAAGACAAAATATTCAGAGATGCAGGATAGTAGTGAAACTCTCGCCATTATCAGAATCTGAGGAAACAATCTTTTCTTGTGCAAGATCCTCCTCCTCTGAAGACTCTCGGTATTTTTATAAATTTCCTGCCTAGCAAGTTTTCTAGCTACAAATTTTCTAGCAATGTTCAAGTCCCAGAACATATATTTAGCTCCTGCTGACAGGTCCCTAATTATGGCTTGATTAATCACAGCAATGACTGCACCTGTCTGTGCAAAACATCTTCATCTTAGTTTTGTGGTCTGTGCAAGATCAGTGAATACAATAATAACAATGGCTGTGAAATATACCCAATTTGGGCTCCTCACTGCTGCATGTACCTGCTTTCAGTGCTGGTGACCAATGTTTCCTCTAATTTTTCCCATACATGTGCAGAATAAATGTTATGTGCGCCATGGCATGGGTGGATGTGCACACATGCTGCCAGCTGTGGATGGCTGTGGAGTCTTTGCTAATTTTGCTCATTTCGGAAAAGGGTCCCAACCCTGCAAGAGATCCTGACTTTGCTGAAATCCATGGAAAAGCTTTCCTTCACTTCAGTGGGATGAGGATTTCACCCTATATGAGTAAGTAAACTTCCTGCACCTATTGAAAGCCAACTGCACTCAGTGGGGTTAGTCAGAGACTTAGGCATCTGCCTATATATAAGAATCATGGACTCCTAGAATATTAGAACTTGAGAGGCCATCAAGTTTAGTCGTCCTGCCCTCGCGGCAGGACCAAGCACCATCTAGATCATCCCTGATAGATGTCTGTCCAACCTGCTCTTACATATCTCCACAACCACCCTAGGAAATTTATTCCAGTGTTTAGCCACCCTGACAGTTAGGAAGTTGCAGGATCATAGACTAGGTTCTTTTTCCAGTAAATTTTGTAGCTGGCTTTCTCCTTTTGTTCTTTGCATTTGTAAAAGGACAAAGATACAAGAATTATGGATAGGGTCTGAAATGCCTGGGTTTGATCACCTCCCTGCGTGAAGAGATTGACTCCACAGTCCATGGGAGCTCTGGACACTGAGAAAGCCTGCTGGGAGGTATAACTGGCAGTTTGAGTTCAGTGAGCAGCTCAAAGCAGACAGCAAGTCTGTGAGTGTGGTTCTCCTTAGTCTCCATAGCTCTTAGGCCAGGGGTGGGGAACCTAAGGCCTGGGCGCCAGATGTGGCCCCTGGCTTGCCTGGATCTGGCCCCTGAGGCTTGGAACTCCCCCTCAGCATTTTGCTTCTCACTTGTGTATGGCCCCTGACTGATTTTTTTCTGTGGTTTAGCAGCCCCCCAACCCAAAAAAGGTTCCTCACCCCTGTCCTAGACAAATGGCTCAGGGAGTGACAGACAGGCAGAGGGGATTAAGGAAGAAGTTCTGTGACCAGAGAGAAAGGCATAACAGGAGCAAAAGCCCTTAAGAAGGGTAATAAGGAGTGCAAGAGGGTAAAAAGGAGCTGTTGAACCTGTCAGAGAAGGCTGGGACTT
Source organism: Pelochelys cantorii (assembly GCA_032595735.1). Taxonomy (NCBI): domain Eukaryota; kingdom Metazoa; phylum Chordata; order Testudines; family Trionychidae; genus Pelochelys; species Pelochelys cantorii. The sequence goes on from CM064334.1 coordinate 51,897,201, forward strand.
TCTAGTTTAAGCAAAACTCATTTGTGTTAATAAGCTAGTCCCCAGATGGGGAGAATGATCACAAAACACCAGTTGTGGTGGCCTTTTTAAACCCTGGGAATAGGAAACCGAGTCAGCAACACACTGGAATGGGTAAGTCCCTGTTATAGAAGTGCTTGGTTAGAAGCTCCAAACAGCTTTTGTTTGCTTCATTGGCCTGGATAATGTTCTTGCCATGCCCTTTTGCTAATGGATCCCTGAGAAGCAGGCAGGTAGGATGGGAGTCTCCTTCTTTCTTCCCACAGATGGGCTGTTCTGTTTTCATCTTCGAAGCAAACTCCCTGATGGTGATTCTGTGAAATCACATTGAAGTCAGTGGAGCTGCAGTGTAGGGGGTATGTCCGGACCGAACTGGGCCAGTACACTCCTCCATGCTCAATCTGCCATGCACATCCCCATCCCAAGAGCACAGCAGTGTTCCCTTTCCTCCCTTTCACCAGAGCTGTCAGGGAAGCCTCCCTTGGTTAAAGGGCTGTTTACGTTTTTGTTTTCAAACCAAACTGCAGCAGCTTCCTAGAGTCACTTCGATTCAGCAAGAATCTGAATGTACTGCACTCTGGGATGCTGCCTGACAACTGCTGCCTGTATGTGTTGGCCAGCCCAGCTGGGGATGGCAGCTAACAGAAAAGGAGGTGATAAAAGGACTGCTGCTGTGTAAAAGATATGTCTCAGTCAGTAGCATCTCTTTCCAGAAGATTCTGATGTATCCATAGGAATACAACAAGTCAGAAACTGGGAATGGCTTTCTCTTCCCCTCCCCTCCCCCCTTTTCCTTTCCATTGCAAACTTTTGTTTTTTGGTTTTTTTTTTTTTAAACCTTTGCTGCTAGATAGAATATCAGGTAGGATTGTGGTCAGGAAGGTGCAATACTACATGACCCTTCAAAGCCTGCTTATCCCACTTCTGAAAGGGTTAATGAAGGCCAAGAAAGGGGCTAATTAATGCCAGCTGAGGGAATGAGACAGAATATAGGAGCCCAGCTGCAGAGGAATGAGCTGGGCAGGACATATAAAGACAGGAAAGAGGAGGCAGCCAGGGCTTCTGGGAAACTCTAGTTAAGTGTTTCTTAAACTGTGTTCTGTGGTATGTTCCTTAAAGGGGCAGGTGCTCAATAACTTCCTCCCCCCCCCCCCTTTTTTTTTTTGGCTCAACAAAAAAATCCTTGGCATTCCTCATAAAAAAATATTGTTTGGTGTTCCTCGGTCTTAAAGCTTAAGAAACACTTTTCTAGTCACTTGTTGTAGGCATAGGTGTTGAAGCATCCCTGGAGAAAAGTTAGTGGGTGTTCAGCTTCCCCTCTGTCGTCCCTCCCTCTCCTGCCTGATGGTTACCCTGCTGACCAATTCCTCCCCTGCCCTCCCAGTGCTAGAGGGGAAGATGGTGTCTGTGCTCCCAGGAGAAGGGGAGGAGTGTCTGGAGACTGCTCAGTGTGTTGGCTGCAGTCACTCTCTGAGAAGAGGAAGGAGGCTTTGGGAACAGGTAGGCCAAGTGTGACAGGGTGTAGCAACCCCACATTGAAGCTGATGGAGTTACATTGGTCCAGCTGGCAGAGAGAGCCCCATCCCTACAGCCCTGCTGGGCATGCTCCAACTGGAGACTGACTCTAAAGGCTTCTGGAGCAGCTCACTTAGGGCTGACTGCTGAAGGGGAAGGAGGTGTTGAAGGAGCTCCAGGGGAGGAAGTGCAGCCAGACCAAGCAGCGGCAGTTGGGCCGAGAGCTGCTACCAGAGAAGCTGCAGAACAAGAGTGAGCATATGGAGAAGACATCTGCCAGGTACTGGTAGGAAGTAGCCCACAGTGGGGAACTGCTCCCTGAGAACTCAGCGTGTCGTGGCAGGATTCCCCGCTGAGCGAGCAGTGGACTGTGTCACTGCCAACAGGGCCCTGGGCTGGGATCTGGTGGAGTGAGGGCCCAGGTCCCCATGTCCCATGTGTGGGGAGCTTTACCACTGCTGTATTGGCTAAGGCGGCCAGGCCATAATGCCCTGGTTAGAGGGACTTCTCTATGGACTTAGGCTGCAGGGCTGTAATACCCTGACTAGAGGGGTTTATACATGGACTAAGGCCACTGGGCTGTTTCCCCCTGAAGAGGGGGACTTGTGTATGTGCACTGAGGCCGCTTGGATGTAATACCCCAAATACAAGGGCATGAATATTGACTGAGGCTGCTGGGTGGTAATACCCTGAATACCGGGGTGGATTTATTGATGGAGGCCGCTGGGCCATAACGCCCTCAGTAAAGGCACGTTTATATTGACTGAGGCTGTTGGGATCTGCAATTTGCGTACTTTTTTCCAATAGCTTTTTCGGAAGAGGCTTTTCCAAAATTCGGCCCATCTACTCTGGACCAAATTTTGGAAAAAACTTCTTTCGGAAGAGCCCTTCTTCCTCGTGGGAGGAAGAAGTCAGGGCTTCCAAAAGAGGTGTCTGCTCTTCTGACAAAAAAGCAGAGGAGCAGATGTGTTCTCTGGATGCAGCAGAGTTTTTCTGGGATAGCTCCATTTCTCTCCCATGATTAAGGGACAGTTCCCTTTAAAAGTTGATTCCCCCTCTTTTGATATTTGTTCCCAGCCACTGGCAAAACAAGCTTGTATGTTTATTGGGGGCAGGACAGAAGTCCTTGAAGCTAATAGCTTTGCTAGGTGTGTGCTAGAGTATCCTTATCGGAGCCATTTTCTTCTTCCTGTAGCCTGCTATTAAGTTAGATCAGTCCATTAACACAGTCAACTCTTATACCCCAATATACAATAACTTCCCCTCATGGGCTGGGTGACATACTGTGTTCATAACATCCTTATGTAGTCACCACCAGCTGGATTTGAACTTGGGACCTTTGGAGCTGAGTATAGGAGCCTCTACCCTCTGAGCTAAAAGCCAGCTGGTTCCCAACCCATCCTGTAGAGGTGTGTCGATCATAGCTGTTGCTGTGGTCTAGGTGCCGTTGCATTGGTCAGTGAACCACGCTAGGGCTACATCTACACTGCAGGCTTCTTGCGCAAGAACTTTTTGCATAAGATTTTCTGCAAAAAGTTCTTGCACAAGAGAGCATCCACACAACAAGCGCTGTTGTGCAAGAGATGGGCTTTTCCGCAAGAGAGAGCGTCCACACTGTGCGGATGCTCTTGCGCAAGAAAAGCCACCCAGAACTACTTCAGGCAGGGCAGAAGGTCAACCAATTGCTTCCGAGGGCTGGTGCCAGAGCCTTGCAGAGACGCGTGCTTAAAGGGACCCCCCCGGACAGCCGTTTCTTTGCTGCTGCTGCCTGCTTGCGGACCTCTCTTGAGGGATAGCAAAGCTGTTAGCAGTGCCTGCTGTGCTTGCCCTGTGCTGTTTGGGACAACACAGCTTTCCATTGCCTTTTCATTGCTGCCATGGAGCCAGAGCTGCCCCTGGGCATGTCCTGGCTCCACACGGCCATGCTGGAGTGTATGCTGCACGTGGTACATGGTGCCATGCTGCTACTTCAGGAGTGTGACCAAGACGACACTGTGGAGTCTCTCTCCCGGGGTGCTGCAGCTTCACTGCTGAACCTGCAATCCACTGTGGAAAGGCGGTTCTGGAGGCTGGATACTAGTTCTGGCGGGTGGGACCAGCTGGTGATGGAGCAGTGGGACGACCAGCAGTGGCTGCACAATTTCAGGATGAGGAAGGACCCCTTCTTGGAGCTGTGCACCTGGCTCACCCCTGCACTCCGCAGACAGGACACCCACCTGCAGCCAGCCATCCCCCTGCAGAAGAGGGTTGCCATCGCTCTCTGGAAGCTTGCCACCCTGGACAGTTACCGGTCGGTGGGCAACCAGTTCGATGTGGGCAAGTCCACTGTCGGGGCTGTCCTCATGCAGGTAGGGCCCTCTGGGGCTGCAGTTCCTGCATGGGGGGGGGAGGAAGGGGTCAGTCCTGGCTGGGGGGTGGGAGTGGGGGAAGACCCGTCCCCTGGGGGGCTGTGCTGTCCCTTTCTCTCACAGCCCTGCTGCTGGGGGGGAGGGGACACTCGGGGTGAGGGGGGGGGCTCCTGAAGGGTTCAGGAGGAGAGGGGAGGGGAGGGAGCGGGCACCTCACAAGGGCTCACGCTCCCCCTCCTTCTCAACCTGTGTTTCTCTGTGTCCTTCTGCAGGTGGCGAGGGCCATCAACACCCTCCTGCTGAAGAGGGTCATCTGGATGGGAGACCTGGATGTCACTGTGGCTGGATTCGCTGTCCTGGGGTTTCCCAACTGTGGGGAGCCATCGATGGGACACACATCCCCATCCGAGTACCTGACCATCGAGCGGCACGATTCATCAACAGAAAGGGCTACTTTTCCATCGTGCTGCAGGCCCTGGTCAACCACTGGGACACTTCATGGATGTCTTTGAGGGGTGGTCAGTCAGGGCACACGACGCCCGCATCTTTAGAAACTCCAGCCTGTACTGCAGGCTGGAGGCAGGCACATTCTTCCCCTGCCAGGAAGTCGCCATCAGGGATCTGCAGATGACAGTGTGCATCGTGGGGGACGCGGCCTACCCTTTCATGCCCTGGCTTATGAAGCCATACACTGGACGCCTGGACCCCAGCAGGGAACAACTTAATGCCCACCTGAACCGGGCCAGGAATCAGATGGAGTGCACCTTCGGCTGTCTGAAGGCAAGGTTTCGTTGCCTCCTGACCCGCCTCGACGTGGGGGAGCACAACATTGCTGAGGTGGTTGCAGTGTGTTGTGTCCTCCATGACATTGTGGAGAGGAAGGGGAAGGCCTTGCTCCCGGGCTAGGGGACAGACGGTGGCCAACTGGGCCGTGTGTATGAGCAGCCCTGGATAGCTGCCACCTGGCAAGCCCACCAGGGTGGGGTGCTCAGCGGAGAGGCCCTGAGGGAGAGATTCTTGCAGGCACCCCAGTAACTGTCCCCGGGGACTATTACCAAGGGGCCACTGCCTAGCGGCCACATCCCTTCCCCACCTCAACCCTCCGTTACCCCTTCCCTCACTTCCCAATAAAGACGCCTGTGTTGCAAACAAACAAAACTTGTTTAATTAACATCAATGAAAGGGGGGAAGGGGGAAGAGGCTCTGAACTGGGATGGGGGCTTATGACTGCCCAGGATGGCTGCCAGTGCCACCTCTGGTGTAGAGGTCTCATCGGCCTAGTGGCTGGGTGGGTGCAGGGAGTATAGGGAGGTGTTGAGGACAGGGGGTAGCAGAGGAGGGAGCATGGGTTCAGCAGGGGGGGCCATAGGGGTATGAGGGGGGAGCATAGGAGCAGGAGGGGGGGCATAGGAAGCAGCATGGGCCATGTGAGGCACCATGTTGGCCATCAGATCGCCAAAGTGATCACAGCGCTCGATAAATTGTCCCCACACATGCTGGCACCACTCCTGGTTGGAGTAGACATTCTCTGCCAGTGTCTGCTGCATTTCCTCGATGGCGGTGACATGCCACCGCAGGAGCTGGTCCTGGAGTTGGGCGTGCCTTTGTGTCCCCTGACCTCTGGCAGGTGGGAGCAGTGGACTGGCTGGCCCCTCATGCCAGGCTGTGGAGAACACAGAAGAGAGAGAGGCAGTCAGTCATCCCCACATACACTGTCCCTGAAGCCATGCCCTCCTCTGTGGCTCAGAGGAATGGGCTGCTTGCTTCCTTTCCCCCTCCCCCCTGCCCATGGACAAGCAGCCCAGGGAAGTGTGGTCTGTGGGGGATTCCCTCAGGGGTAGCAGAGGAGCTGGGAGCAGCCTGGTGCTCCCTGGGGGCTGCACGCACAGGGGTGGCTCGCAGCGATGTGTACGGACGTGGCTGCTGTCTCGCAGAGGCAGGCATAGCCCCGTAGCGTGTCCAGCACTCCTCAGCGGGTGTGGGGTCTGGCCTGTGCCTAGCCTGCTCCCAGCCTGTGCACCCTCTCTCTCCCCCACACCCCGGACGGACGTGTGTGTCTAGCAGGATCCCGGCTGGGCTTAAGGGCTGCCTGCTGCCTCCACGTGCCACATAGTAAAGTTGCACATGTGCAGAGCTCAGCACGGTGCCCAGCCAGAGCAGCACAAGTGATGCATTGTATACAGTTGTCCCCTCCCTGCCCCTGCGCAGCCAGCCCCTCCCTCCCTCAAGTGAGTGAGAGAGACACCACTCAGCTGAAGATCCCTCCCCAGCTTCTGAGGAGGCCTGGGAGACATCCTGTCAGTCAGTCACTGGCTCCAGGGAGAGGGTGATGGTGTCACTGGCCTCCTGTTCCTCCACTGGGGTGCCCGGCTGGCCCTCCCCCTCCTGTTCCTGCTCTGGGCGAGTGAGCGATGACATGGCTTTCCAGGCCGGTGTCTACAACAGTGGAGTCAGTGTCCTCCTCCTTGTCCCAGGGGATGCGGTGCAGCTGGGTGAAATGGGGGCAGCTGTGGGGTCCTGCCTCCAGGCGCTCGACAGCCCACATGTAGGAGAGGCGAAGCTCTTTGACTTTACTCTGGACCTGCTCAAAAGTCCGGAATGGGTGCCCTTGGTTGGCCAAGGTCTCTGCCATGCGGTCATAGATCTCAGCATTTCTCCACTGGGCCCGGGGATCCTGCAGGACCTCCTCTTGTCCTCACAGCTCCAGGAGGGCCTTGATCTCAGGCCCAGACCAGGCAGGTGCACGCCTCTTGGTGCCCCTGAGTGGGGCCTGTGGCCCCTGGGGCTGCTCCCCATCAGGGTCAGGGAGGTTGCGGGGGGGGCTCGGGGTAGACATGCCTCGTGCTGGCTGTGGCAAGGGCGTGCTATCAGGAGATGGCTGCTGCTTTGGGACAGCTTCCTGCCATGGGGCTTCTGCAGGGGGCCTGCACCTTTAAGAGGGGCCAGCAAACAGGAACTATAGAGCTGTGATGAGTTTTCAAGAGTGTCCAGGCAGAGCACATGGGCTTTTCCCCAGAGGCCAGTTCTTGCACAAAAACCCACTGCGGAGCATCCACACTACCCTTTTTGCACAAGAGCTCTTGCACAAGAGGACTTATTCCTTGTGCGGAGAGGAATAACTCTTGCGCAAGAAGCCCTCTGTTCCGATGCTTTACTGTAAATTTACTTGCACAAGAATGTGCGTGCGGTGTAGACGCTCTGCAAGTTTTTGTGCAAGAATGGCTGTTCTCGCGCAAAAAGCCTGCAGTGTAGATGTGGCCTAGCCGTGGGTTACACTTACATCTCAGTAGTCTTAGATTATTGCATGTCCATTCCGTCTCTATCACACCCTGAGGCTGAAGGTTAGTTGTCTTGGGCAGACCTCAAACCCTTGCACAGATAAAGAGGTTGGCCTACCTGGGTCAACTTGCAAGACTGGAGATTGAGATGGATGTAGCAGCTCTCTGATTTGATTAACAAAATGCAAAGTTACTCAGATTTGTTCTCTGAGCATCTGTAAACCAACTTGCAAGTAGATCACAGATATGAAAAGTGAATTTTGAAACTATTCTGATTGGGAAATCTCATCCTCTTTCTGCACCTTCATGCCACTCCCCAAAATCTGTCTTAATGAGCTATCACAATCCACAAAGAGGTGACAGGAAGTTAACTCTTTCTTGGTCTAGCCATAGCCTTGCTCCCACGTGTTCCCTAGCTCCACAGCAGTAAAAACTTCATGGCAAACCAAAACCCACATGTGTTCAATGCAAATTACAATGTACATAAAAGCGGATACTTATAAACAGCACCTGCAGCTCCACAGCTGGAGAATACTTGATATATCAAGTCACTTATTTTGCAGAAGAAAAGCACGGTTCTGCCAGTAAAACTAAACCTTAGACATTAAACTTGCTCCAAAACAATAGGTTGGATTACACCTCTTCACAAGAGTTCTGTAGATGGCAAACAGTTGCCTACACTGCTCCTACCAGAAACTTTTCCTATTGTGGTCACTCGTCCTTAAACAGATAAAGGCACTTTGCTGTTTAGAATTTGTGAAGCTATGATGATGTGCTTGGCATAGTAGAAAACACTGATGTCAAGATCTTCTTCAACTCTGCCAGTAGGATCAAGGTGGGTTTTAACAGAAGATGGGATCCAAGATATAGTCTGGGTTCAAGTTGCCCCAGCACGCAAAGACTAGACATTTAAACTTGTTATAATGGAAGCCAGTGAAGCAATTCACAGGGTAACAAGTTCTGACAAGGATGGACCGGGGAGGCATCATTCTGGGTAGCCAAAGGGGAGGCTGTTAGAGCCACCAAGCAGAGAGATGTCAAGGGCATAGTCAAATGTTTGAGTTAAGACAGGACAGGGTCACTTTTACAATCATATTTAAGGGAGTTTACTAAATCTTGTAATCCTGTGTGTGGGAAGGAGGTAAGAGAGGAAAATGTGGAAATTGCTAACTTGAAAGAAATTGATGGGGGTTCACTGGTAATGGACCAAAGAGTGCAAGGCTGTGACATGTGAAAAACAAGAAAACCTTTCCCTTCAGATGGCAGTGGGTCATCTCAGATGATATGCCAGAGAGACTTCTGTACATGGGAAGGAGTAGAGAAGCAGATTTGAATGGTCAGCATAGTGATGCTAGTGGAAAATGTAGAGAGAGCCACTGACCAAGTATATAATTGAGAGGTGGGCCGGGGTGAAGCAGAAACATTGAAAAAGTGGCCAGAGTTATAGGGGGAACACCCTGAATGCCTAGTGCTGTGAAAGCACCACAAGACAGGATGGTAAGAGGAAGATCAATAGTATTCAAGGCAGCAGAAAGATGAAAGAAGAGAGATGTAGCTGGGAATAGGGACTTTGAGTGGGAACTAGATGGAGTGAGTTTCAGAAAAGGGAATCGATGTGATTGTGAATGGCTAGTGCAAGGAGCTTGGCACTGGAGGGGTGAAGGGAGATGGTATGATAGGTAGGCGACAAGGACCATTTTTTCTACGAGACAATACCAAAGTATGCTTATAGCCAAAAGAGGAAGAGGGCAGGAGCAGCACAAGTTAAACCAGAATGAGCTATACCCAGCTAATTAGCAGACCCCTTTTCCCCCGCCATGCCCACATTTATGCCCTATTACTATAGCTCTCGTTCCTAGGGTGTATCTAGACTACAGGGTTTTTTCGAAAAAACGTTACCTGTGTCTGGACTGCAGCCGTGTTCTTTCAAAGGTAAATCAAAAGAACGTGGCAGTTTTTTCGATCGCAGTAAACCTCATTTTACAAGGAATAATGCCTTTTTTCGAAAGCACTCACCTCTAGACTCTCTTTTGAAAAAGCACCTCGCCTTTTTCGAAAAATCTGCTTGTAGTGTAGATGTACCCTTAGTGTCATGATGTTCTGCTCTCAGTGAGCACCGCTCAAAACACTGAATGTGATGAGTGCTTATTTAAAACCAGTTTCATCCAACAAAGGGTTCTTCTGTTCCCAGAGGACCAGCTATACACCCAGGTCAATATATAACTCAGATCTTACCCAATAATCATTCTTTTGCCAATCCTTATCTAAAGGGTTATTTATAAAGGGGGGGGGAAGGTCATTTATAAAATTGGTTAAGGAGTCAAATACATACCATAATTTTAAAGTTCTTGGCTCAGGCTTGTAGTAGTGACAGAATATACTGCTAGCTGAAGTCAAGTCTCTGCTTGCTTCCAAATCATTGGATGGTCCTTAATCCTTGGGTTAGAATACTCCCTTGAGTATAAGTTCATAGGCCAGAGGCTAGAACAGGAAAGAGGCAAAATGGAGATGTTTCCAGGGGCTTCTATAGCTGTTCTCATGTGGAAGAAAACCTATTGCTTTCACTGTGGCAAATGACAGTAACAAGATGGTGTTTGGAGTCACACAGGCAAGTTATGTCCATGCATGATTCCCCTTAGTCATAGTAGAAAACCATTACCTATACCCTAAACGGCATACTCTCAGGAGAGTCCATTCAGTGTAGGTGGATGATTTCCAATGTGAATTAAATGGTCTTTAGGTGCACCCATCAACTTGAATAATCCCTTCAAAACGTGCTGGCTAAATACCTTGTGGTGTTACCACAAAAGCCAACATACCTTAAATACAGGTATCGTGCCAATACTCATAACGTCAAATACAAAACGTGATACATGTGTAAAGCCAATGGATCCGGGTCCTTGGCAGGTGGGATTGACCCAGATACCTTAGGGGTTAAAGCCATGAGCCTTTACTGAATGAACTAAGTCAACTGCCTCTTGGCTAAGGCTGTAGAGCAGATGTCACTCTCCCTTCTCAGTGCCTCTGGGTTACACATGCATACCAAGAGCATATTCAGATTTGTCAAATTATAACTTTTTTAGTGACACTTTGACACTCATTGTTTAATTGTTGCAATTATAGAACAGTGGTAGCAACAATGATTTGCATGGTCATATTTTAGTCAAATAATGTCATGGGGGGCTATTTTCAGAACAACCACCAGATAACTAGTTTGTTTGATGGTGCTCATTACTCAGGCCTTGGAAGCACTGCAACATAGAGTCAATTGGCTCCTGTAGGAAAACAGAATGAACAGGGCAGTTCCTTTTCAGTTCCATCTCCGAAGTCCGCTGTGACAGTCTGAATTCTTACCCCTTTAACACCACCGCGTGAGACCTACGTTAGACAGACACACTTTACACACGTCAGCTGCTCCAGCCTAGGAGCACAGGTTAAATAAATTACTGGATTCAGGAAGCACCCAGGCCTCACTGAATGGATGTGCAACCTTGTGATCATTACTTTTCCTGCATTTTTCTCTTTGTGACCTTCCTGTGTGGCTGAATTCAGATGGTTTGCTCTTTGGGGGGAAGGGCTGTGTTTCTTCACACTTCAGGGGTGCTTGAGGAGGATGGGAATTAAGATGCCCTCTTTTCTCTCCCTAATCCATCTTTTAAAAATTCACTGGATCTAGATTGGGACTAATATCCAGAAAGGGCCATAGGAAGCTGCACTGACCAAAGAGAAGTACCAGGGAGTAAGAATGCCTCCCAGAGTATGCCCACTACCTTACCCCTTTAGAGTGCCTCCCTTGAATGCTTCCCAGGCAGGTGGGTCAGAGCTGTGTGTACCCCCTTGACATGTGTGTCTGCAAGGTGGTATGAATGCAATTCTGCCTGGCAGGTGAAAGAGGCAGCCACTTTCTGCTCTAACCCTGATGTAGACTGGCCAAATCAGGCTGGAGCTGACTCTGACTTTAGTTTGAATTTGCTGCAAGCCCTAAGCAAGTAAGAAATGTTCAAGCTCATTCTGACAACATTTAAAATCTTAAACAGATCTCCTGCAGATGCTGCTCCGCCACACGGGCTTCATTTCATCGCACACTGAGAGCTGCCTCTATGGAGCCATTTCCAGTGCACACTACCTTTATGGACCCTCCAAATTTATGAAGAATGCAGCAGACACTTTTATTCTTGTATTCCACTAGAGGTCAATCTTTATATATGCTCATCATGCACCGGTGCATCGGTACTGACACTACTTTTTTAAATGCAACTCTTGTCAAACAAAATGCTGCCATGATTACAGGCTCATGGGGGCCTCATTTGTTTTCAAGACCTCCTCTCCCATTTTGGCAGTTCCGTAGAGGCCAGATGCTCAGAACCCAGCCACTCTCATTGTGACACTTACAGCCAGATGCTTGGGGCCTAGATAAGAACTGAGCTCTGGAAAATCTGGCCTACAGTCTTGATTTTTTCAGAACTGCAGAGCGTGGGCTTGCCACCTCCCATTGACTTCCAGTAGGAAAGTGGGGGCTCAAATTCTCTGTAGATTGTATTGATGTGAATGGGACTGCCTACATACCTTTGAGAGTCTAGGCTTCGAGTTTATCTGCATCTTTAGTCACCTAAAGATTTTAAAAAATATAGCCCCTAGGCAACAGGAGGTTACAGAAAATCTTTAGATAGATGTAGTAGCTAGATAATGTAGCTTCATTTTAACTAGTTTTAGTTGGGGTTTATTTGACTTGTATTTTGAAGCTTTTTTTTTTTTTAAGACTAAGATAACGAAGAGTCCTGTGGTACCTTAAAGACTAACAATTTTAGGCTGTTATTTTAAAAACTTCTCTCAGCTGGTTGCTCTGATTGCTTTTCAGGCCCTTCTCTTTTATAACCTTTGTACTCTCATGCATAAATCTAGGCCAAGCTATCGCCTTCTGTTCACTTTCCAGTGTCTTTGAGCTCTGCAATAAGCAAAATGTAATTTGGGTCTGCTGGGGCCAGTCTACTTGGGAGGCATTGCTGTTTTGTTTTAATTGGCTTGTACATTTTTGGAAGTCAGTCCATGCGAATTGTTCCCCACAACTATAATTTGTTTAGTCAAGCACAATTCAAATTAAATACTTTTTTTGGCCTGGTTTAAAGTCTCCAAGTCCTAGAAGAAAAATGTGCTGCTGCTCTTAGGAAGAAAAAATTAAAAAGGGAACAAACTACACAGCTTTCCTGCAATCCCTTTTAGAGAGCTCATGAAGCAGAATTCTCCTGGAAGGAAAATCTAATTCCCTATGACTACCAGTCCTCTAGCTTCTGACTCTAATAAATGCATGCTGAGATCACCCCCCATATACAGGAGAGACCCATGTGACTAGACAGGGAGACCTTTAAGAAAAGACCAATATTTGCATATCTATTATAACTATACTCAGTGTTGTACTTGTTTCATTAAAATTTCTATTTGGATAATATGTAAGGTCAATACTGTCACTGTTCTGGAAAATTCATTTATTTTTAAATTAAAGCTAAATACAATGGGTCTAGTTCTGATCACACTTAGACTGGTGTAACTCCACTGAGTTCAGTGGCATGATGCTTCCAGAAGATCAAAATCAGACAGGATATATGTAGAGATAACACAAAGAGGATGGGGGGAGTTTGCCAAGTACACACATGCTGTGTTTTTCAAGATAACTCTTCAGTTACAAATACTCTGAGTTCCTGGTTCCTCTACATCTAAGGGATGGTTACTACTTGAGCTGAGAGCCTCCTAGTGTCTGTTAGCTCGTTAGAGAGCAGTGAAGAGTGTCAATTGCTGGGATTAAAAAAAAAAGACATTACTTAGGTTTACTTCAAAGTACAGTGCTTTATTGAGGTTTCCAACACTCAATCTCCAGTTGTTTGCTTGGTCCCTTAGCTGTAGCTTCAGATGTTGATATCTACAATTTAATGTGAAGAACAATGACACCCACAAACACGATTCTATTTGCAAATTGCTGCCTGAATCAAGGCCTCAGGAAACAGTTCTTGTCACTGAGGGATGTAGAGAAATAGACACTTTCAGTCAAGAGGTTTTTTTTGTTCTGTTTGTTTTTCAGCAGGCTTGAATACTGCCTCTGTCCCAAGATCCCTCGGTGCCCTGCTTCTCCAGAATTTACGGTCACTTGTGGTGTTTGACTTACGGATGGCAATTAACTTTACTTGAATAACATCAGTGTGGATTTTCAAAAATCAAGAAAGGGGATAAAATAATCTAGGACAGCTCAGATGCAAGTCACCTTTAAAGTATTTCAATGTATTAGAAGAGAGCTATTTTCAACATGCATCAAGGGAAAAATGCCTATTAAGATAGATTGTGTAAGTTTTAAGGTCTTCTTTGGTGCATGTGGATGAAATATCCATGTGACTTAAGGATTTCATTTTACATGAAGGACACTCTCATATTTCTATTGTCAGTGTTACAGATGTTACAGATTGCTTTAGCTGAACGAACACAACTTCACTGGATTTCAACTTTAAGGGAACTGGTTTGAAAGCCACTAGAAGATGCACTGCACGCTACTGTTTTATGACTGTGTGGGGATCTGCCTGAAGTGAAATGAACTTAGAGGTCTCAGCCCAGAGGTACCTGAGGACAGGTGCATCTCAAACTGTCCAACCATGTCCTTAATCCCAATAGAGATAGCAGAGCAGGGGGGCTGAAACAGTTTGTGCAGCTCGGGTGTTAAGAGCCATTGACACAAATGGTAAACTCTGTATATGATGGGAACTACTTCAAGCCAGAGGGTATAGTAGGACCCCTAATTCCACCTGTGTAGCAGGGGTCAGCATTAACCAAGGAGACTGGTTGTCTTCTCACCACTGGAATGAGGAAATTGCCATTGGTGTTTCAAGTCCTGCCTCCTTTCTTCACTAGGAAACCCAGTCCCCAATGCTGCTTCTCTCATTTACCAGTGAATTTAAGGCTGTGACTAAATTAATCGCAAATCTATGGTAGAACACAACAGAAGAATTCCGAAACTTGCCTTTTCCGTTAAGCCTCCCATCTCTAACACAAACAATAGTAGTAACTTTAATGGAATATCTTTTAAAATTAAGGCCATAGCCTGAGCTGTCCTCCTAGGAGAAGTATTTGAAATGATGCTTTGGTATGAATCCTTTCAAGAAGAAAGAGCTGTCAAGAGTGCAGCTGGAAGGAAGTCTACTTTTAGGAGTTGTCTGTCTGCTGTGGATCTTCTGGTCTGCTAGACAGAATAATAAAATCCAATGGTGTAAGAGGCATGCTTCTTGGAACTGCAGTCAGCTTTGTCACAACTTTCAGGCTCGCTCATATGGCCACTTTTACTCTAGAATTCAAGCACCTCATAATTTGTAATGGATTTGTCTTCACCTCATACCTATGAGGTAGAGAAGTGCTATTATCTCTTTTTTACAGATAGGGGAGTGCATAGAATCAAAGAGGTAAAGTGCAGTGAGTCTCCATCTAGACCATATCTGACAGGTATTTGTCTAAACTGCTCTTAAATATCTTTTCCAGTCTGAAAGAACTGGCTTTGTTTAATCTTCCCTCGTGGGACATGTTTTCTAGACCTTTAATCATTTTGGCTGCTCTTCTCTGGACCTTCACCTGTTTATCCACATCTTTCCTGAAATTTGGTTCCAGAACAGGACACAGTACTCCAGATGAGGCCTAATCCACACAGAACAGAGTGGAAGAATTACTACTTGAGTCTTGCTTACAACACTCTTGGTAATGAATCCCAGAATGTCGTTTGCATTTTTTACAACAGTGTCACATTGTTGACTTATATTTAGCGTGTGGTCCACTATGATCCCTAGATCTTTCTGCAGTACTCATTCCTAGATAGTCACTTTCCATTTTGTATGCAAAACTGATTGTTCCTCCCTAAGTGTAGGATTTTGCATTTGTCCATGTTGAATTTGATGCTGTTTACCTTAGACCACATCTCCAGTTTGTCCAGATCATTTTGCATTATGATCCTATCCTCCAAAGCACTTGCAACCCCTCCCAGCTTAGAAGCATCCTCAAACTTTATAAGTGTACTCTTTATGCCATTATCTAAATCATATTTGCCCTCTTTCGGTCTTGTGGAATCTCTCCCATTTTCATGGCTTCTCAAAGATAATAGCTAATGGCTCAGATGCATGCTAGAATACTCCAGGAGCTGACTGGGGAGGTATTTCACCAGTCCTGGTGAGTTGAAGGAACTGGGGCAAAATGATTTGCCCAAGTTCACACAGGAATTCTATGGCAGAGAAGGGAATTGACCCTGAGGTCTCTCAAATCTATACTAACCTTTCTGTCCAAAGAAAATACCCTGTCATCCAGAGTGAATTTCTGTCCCCCAGGGTCTTAAGGGCACAGTAGCAGGCTGGGCAGGACTGCAACCCTGTATTCAAGTGAGTGACAAGTTGGGTAACTCATTACTACCCTGGCTGGTACATAATGAGCATAGTCCGGCCTCAGCTCTCTAAGCATATGCTACAATCTGATAGAGGCACAATGGCATTCCACTGTGTTTCTACAGGCTTTCCTGAGTTATCCTGTCCTGCACAGGTGGGATGTCTGTTCTTTGTTGTATGAGGCCATGATGGCGATCAGTCTGAACTAGCAATCTGCACCTAAAGACCCCAGATATGGGGAGAATCCAGATCTTTGTCCAAACTTGGTAATTTGAGTCCAATTGGAGTGCAAGGCCAGACACTGGTTATGTTCAACATGTTTGCATAAATGTTGCTTAACTGTGAAACCCCCATGTACTGAGTACAATTGGTATAAAATACTTTATGGAGGAAACTGCTGAGAACATTTACTACTGAATTTGAATCAGACAAGATTTATATTAAAGCAATGGGGCAATGTTCACTTTCTCTTTAAAAATGTCAAGTTATTTGTGTCAGCAAAAAGCTTATTTTTATCAGATTTCAACAGATTTTCTATTAATCTCATGAAAAGAAATGGATTTCCCATCTACCTGTAGTAGATGTATGTATTTATCATCTAGTTAGAACTGTTCAAAGTGTGTTCTATTTATCTTGGTAACTGCAGAGGTCTGAAAGAGGCCTGAGTTATGGTGAATTGATGAGATTTTTTAACATTAGTAAACAGCAGATGTTAAAAAAACATCATTTCTTTTCAGTATTTCATCCTGAGTTGAGAAATTCAATCTCATCTCTAGTGTTACCATTATGAGTAGAAACCCGCACAGGAATTTCTAACTCTGGACCAGCTAAGGAATTTCTTTATGGGCATACCTTGAGCATTCTTCTTTTACAGGTTGGACCTCCCTGGTCTGGCAACACTGGGACCTGACCGGTCCTGAATGAGACACTTTTCCGGAGGAGGGGAGGTGTCCTCTGTCACCGCGCCAGAGCCAGCCGGCTCCCTGCCTCTGGCCCCCACCCCTCCTTCCCACCAGGCTTTCAGCCCTGCTGCTACCGGCCCCCTGGCCCCAGGCTGTCATGGGTGTCCAGGGCTCTCCAGCCCCCGGCTCTGGGCTGCCATGGTTCCCTGGCCCTGCACTGCTGCAGGCGGTCAGATTTCCCCAGCTCCGTGCTGCCGCATGTTGCCAGGGTTCTCCGGTCACTGGCCCCATGCTGCTGCAGGTGGCTGGGATTCTCCAGCCCTTAGCTCTGCGCTGCCATGGCTCCCTGGCCCCGTGCTGCCACAGGTGGCCAGATTTCCCCGGCTACACACTGCTGTGGGCTGTCAGGGTTCTTCGTCCCCGTGCTGCAGCAGGTGGCCAAGTTTCTTCTTCCTCTGGTCCCATGCTGCCGTGGACTGTCAGGGTTCTCCAGCCCATGCCCAGCACTTTGGTGGGGCTCTGGTCCTACTGCCCTCAGCCAGGCTGTTGGCCCTCCTACCATTAGGCTCCCGGGTTCTCTGGTTCAGGAGCATTCATGGTCTTGTGGGAGAACAGATGCTGCCGGACCGGAGAGTACCAGTTTTCAGAAGTTCAACATGTACTGCCTGGGCTTTACAGACTTAGCATACAAATAGAACAGTTGTGTAAAATTCCAGATGAACTGGAGCAAGCAGGGGAAACTAAATTTGACAACATTCATGAGAAATGAATATAACTACATTGTAATCAGAAGATATGTAGAAGGAGGTGCACACAACAGTACATGAGTCCTGGAAACAATCAGCATGTGGCAATGATAGTGAAAAACCCACAAGCGTTTTTTTTTTAAATAAAAGACATTTCTGATACAATAAATTTAAGTTCTTCCCTAGTCACCACTGAAGCCGATAAGTAAGGCTATTGAAGCCAATGTGGGCCAAGATATTTCCTTAAATTAAACATTGTTGCAGATTAGAATGTTTACACTCCAGTGTTTTTAACACCTTGTGTACCTTTAGTGTCTCAGATCTATATGAGGGCTTGCATACATTACCCATCTCATATGAGGAATAAATTATCTGCATTTTACAGATAGGTAAACCTAAGGCAGAAAGATCAAGGCCAAAGTTTTCATAAGAGCCACTCACTTTTTTTTTTTTAAAGATGATTCCACTTTTCAGGTGACTAATGGGAAATGCACTGGGTCTGAATATTTTTTAATAGGTGCTGAGCCTAACTCAGCTCCTAGCATCAAGTAGCATTGTTGGTGCCCAGCACCTCTGAAAATCAAGGCCGAGGTGGTTGAAGTTAGACACCCAGAAACGTGAGGCACCCAAACTGAGAGGCTATTTACTTAGGCCTGAGTGATTTGACTGAGACCCCAGAGCTGTGATCAGAATTCAGTCCTCTCCTGCTCTCAGTCCTGTGCTAGGGTTTTTACAGCAGAGTGCCTATCAGTGTGGCTGCACTGGCTACTCAGCAAAAGGGTTGGCGCATCTGAAGGCATTTTACTGGCAGAAAGAATGGGGCAGTCTTAATGCCATCGGTTACCCTATCCAAAACTCAGAAACCTATGGCCCTGGCTCCTTGGCTAAGGTGAGCAGCAGTAACACGTGTGGATTTTTATGAAAGAATCTCACTGACAATCCTTCAGTAAATGTGATTGGCTCCACCTTATCACAGAAAAGGTGTTATAGCAAACGACTGATACTGTCTACTTTGTTCTTTCCTGGCAGGGCTGGGATTTCTAGCCACAGCCTCCATGAATGAGTCGCAGAGCCCATTTCTCGTTATAACCTTGGCAAGCCAGCCAGCAAAGGGCAACAAGTTCATAGACAGGTGTGGCTTTTCCATCTGGGAAAGGACCATGTCGTGAGGCAGTGGCCTCCCTCTGGACTGGAGAGCAAGGGATGACTACACTCCCCCTGGTGGGTGTAGCTGAACCCATGCACCGTCCCTCACCAGATGTACCAGTGAGGAACAGGAAGTATAAAGGGAGGGCTCTGCAACTTAGTTGAATGGGAGACAGGGAAGGACATGGATGCCTGAGCTCTGCTGTGGCACCTGGGAGCTGAATCTGGGCTCTGCAGCATCCTGCTCACAGAAGAGACCAATCCAGAGTGGGAGTTGCTAGGACTATTGTCTGCTCCATACCCAGAGGACCTGTGGATTCCAGAGGTACCAAACCCTGGGAGGTAGGGAGTAACTCAGGGGAAATAATCAACTGTCCAGCTAGGTGGCTGACTGCTTTTAGGTGGGTGTGTTGTGGCTGGCTCCTCTGGCTCAGTGGCAGATCCCTTTGTCACTGCTAGGGCCCTGGACTGAGATGTGGTAGAGTTGGAAAGGCTCCTTACCCCTGGCACTCCGACTCCCCACAATAGGCCAGGAGGCCTGTATGGATCTCTGTAGGGAATAATTCAGGACACACCGGGTGCAGGTGAAAACAAGCTGAGGATTTATTGAACACCAGCACTGGTGGAGTACCAACCAGGGGTTAACCTGGAGAGCACTAACTTAACCAAAACATACATTAGATTATATAGGCAGCAGATGGGCGGAGGGGAAGTGATTTGATAGGTCTAGCGGTGGAAATTAGATGAGCACATAAGCCAATGAACCACGAAGGTTACACAGTATCTCTGCCCATTGCCAATTAAACATGTTCTCACTAATACAGGTAGTTATTCCTAACAAGCTAAATGAGCCAACATAAACAAAATGGACATGTTGATGTTAACTTGTTTTGCTGAAATTGTGATGTGTCTACTGCGAGATGACTACTTCCTCACGTTGGCACAGTCCTTGGGATCCAAGCTGATTTATCTGGAATTACAGGAGACAGTGAGAAAAACCACGCAGCCTGGCTGGTACCAGCCAGGCCTTATCAGAGTGAGGCCCCTTTGGAATGTAGTTGCCAGGGGAGTCAGGGTCACGGTAACTGCCTGTCTGTATGCTTCCCAGGTCTGGACTAATGATTTAGGATTTGAGTTCTCAGTTCTCAGCAAGATACCATGGACGGCCTCAGTTTACCCCTGCAATCTCCCATCTGTCAAGCTAGGATGCTAGACTGTGTGGGTGCTTACCTCTTCTGGAGTCCCTAGACTGTGTGGGTGCTCATCCCTACCTTAACCCTGAGACTGTTTGTTTGCTGGCTGCCTTAGCCTGCTCTGCCCTGCCCCAGAGGCTAGAGTTCTAGACTGTTACTATCAATCCCAGCTAAGGAGCTGCAAGCGAGAGACTACTCAGTGCACTGTGCTTCCTGAAGGTGGGGACAAGAATACTAAACTATTGTTGCTTGTTGGCCTGTGTTAGGCACGTCTAGAACTATACGCTATATACAACTCTGTCCCACCAGTGTGACCTGAACCCAAGGGTTACTGCCCAATGCAGTGAGGTGGCATGACCTCCCTCCCCACTGGAGAGCAAGGGGTTACTACAGACCATCATGGTATATCCATCCATTAGCCATTTTGTTAGGCACAAAAGCCGCCTGGCAGCATGCCATGTAAGCATTCGGACCCTGTTGTCTGGGTCCATGTCGGTTAGCAGCTGTAAGAGATTCATCAAAGAACAAATAAGATAATTTAGAAAAGTCTCAAGAGAAAAAGATATAAGGCCCATATGTGTTGAACCTTGGATGCCTAGTCAGCTAAATAGCTGGGGCCTGACTTGTGTTCCACTGCTTATCACCTCTGAAAACAAGGCCACTTTTCTTGAAGTTCATAATTATGGATTTGGGAGCCTTATTTTAGGCACCCAAATTTGTAGGCTTAATTAGAACTCAACCTGGCTGCTAACTGGTAGGCACAATTAACTCCACTTGCAACTTAAGTGCTAGGTTATGTTTCAGGCTGTAAGCTCTTTGGGGAAGGACTGTGGCTCAGATGCTCTTAGGAATCTAACCCCTAGTTTTAGGTGTCTGACTGCCATTTTTAGATCCCCCCCCCCCCCCACAACTGTGATCCACAAAATTCTAGCACAGCTGCTGCCACACAGTATAGATGCCTAAGCTCACTTAGTGCTGAATTTTTGCTGGCCAAGTTTGCTATGTACCTCAGTTTCTGCCTCTTGGTGTGTGCATTGCTGCCTCACCCTAGGTATCTGCAAAAACTAGGAGTCCTGTGGCACCTTAAAGACTAACACATTTATTTGGGAATAAGCTTTTGTGGGTTAAAACCACTTCATCAGTTAAGTGTCTACGTATATGGACACTTATCTCCCATTTGTGTCCTAGCTAGGGCTGTCAAGCAATTAAAAAAATTAATTGCGATTAATCACATGATGAATCACACTGTTATAAGACTCCAGCTGACCCTGGGCTTGGTGTTGTGCTGCCCCTTTGAAATGCTGCCACAGCGTTTCAAAGGGGCAGTACCGTGGAAGCCCAGGATCAGCTGGAGTACTCCAGCTAGAGTACTCCAGCTGATCCCGGGCTCCCACGGCACTGCCCCTTTGAAATGCTGTGGCAGTGTTTCAAAGGGGCAGCGCCGCAGAAACGCCTGTGATTAATGCCAATTAAAAAAATTAATGCATTAATTCTGCCCTGTGTTACTTGCAGGCATTAATGCATGTTAATTGACAGCCCTAGGTCTAGCATGATTCATGAATTGGGGGAAAAGTAGGTACAAGAGCACTTATTGCATGTGCAGGGCCCGATCTGCTAGATGGTGGTAGAGTTCTACACAATATGGTTTGAGAAGGAGACAGCCCACCTCATAACTTCTAGCCTGGTGATTAAGACTTCTTCCCCACATCTCAGTAGTACCTGATGAGGGAAATAGATTGGAGGCAGGGAACTCTTCTTCAAATCCTTATCAGGTAGATGAGGGAATTGAACCAAAGCTCTCATGCATTTTAGATGAGTATGCAGACCACTAGATTAAAGTTATGAGGTGAGTCACTGCCTCAGTAACTAAGCACCATTATTTTGTGCTCAAAGTCTTAAACTGGGTCAGTTTTTAAGTGTATACTTGTCCTGAGAAAATAACAAATTGGAACTCCGGTCACCAAGTACTCACTTGCCTAGCATACATCAAATTACATACATTTAGCTAGTCTCCATATATTTTTAGGTGTAAAGCAAAGTAAAAGCAAAGCAGAGGCATCAGTTATCTCTAATGCAGTGGTTGGGGGAGGGGGAGAGAGACAGAAGCAAATAATCACAGCAAGGAGGGAACATCCTGTTCTAAAGTTGGAAAGTGACTGGTAGGTAGGCAGGCATGGAGAGGAAACTTAGGGCCTTTCTCTTAAAATAATAGCAGCTATTTTTTGACAGTCTGCCTGTAGCACTTACTAACCAACAAGGAGGTGCAGGACAAGGAAGAAACCAATATGAAGGTGGTCTCGTGTATTTATGAAGAAAACAGTTCTTGCAGGGTTCTATTGCACAATGTAGTTACAGAATATGAATGCCAAAAGTTTTATATACACAGGCATATAGAAATAGCATTACGCAAAGAAGAAAAAAACTAATTAGCCAGCCATCTCCCTCTCTCCTCAAACTAACTCCACGATTGCTAGAAGGCTTTTATCATTTGACTTCTCACAAGGCCACCTGTGGGAGTATCTTCGTTGCTGAAGGGACTGTTATCCATGCTGGATTCATTTCTTCATTCGCTATAGCTGCGAGTGCATGGAACTAAGGGCACATCTACACTGCAGGGAAAAAAATCAAATTAAGATATGTAACTTCAGCTGCGTAGCTGAAGTCGAAATAGCTTAACTTGGCTTTAGGCACTATCTACACAGCAGGAAGTCGAAGGGAAAACACGCTTCCTTTGACTTCCCTTATGCCTTGTGAAATGAGGGTTACAGGAATCAGAGTAAGAAGTCCTCCAGCTCGACGTTATTTTGAAATAATGGCTGGCTGTGTAGACACATGCTGTTATTTCAAAATAATGTCAGTTATTCCGAAATAACGCTGCAGTGTAGACGTGCCCTAACTGACTGATCAGCAACAGGTTTGTTTAAATCTAAAAAAAGATGATGAGTTTGCATGTGGGGATTTTCTGTCCACTCTCAAATTAAAGGAAAGTAAAGAAGGAAAACTTGAGCTTTGGGGGCAGAGAACATTTCAGACCCTCTGCTTCTAGCTGCACTTTCCTACTGATGAAAGTCGGTATTCTTTACTGAGTCTGTAGCAATGAGTTAACATGTGTTATACTCACATATGGTATTGGGGAAGGTGCTTGGTTTTAGTTAGGGAAGGGTTTTGCCAAAGCCATATAGGGCAGGTCCTCATTTGCTTTAAATTGTCAGAGCTTCGTTGACTCTAAGGAAGGCCTGAGAAATGTTTCATCATTAGGCTCTGCATGGCCGATGAAGTGGAATGGCCCAGGGGTGGCTAGGCTAGAATCTTCATCTAGGCCTCCTATTATATTTTATCTGTATAGTTAATAACTTAAACTTATATATGCTGCATAACTGGTGAGTGAACGTTAACCATTTCAGTTGCTAGCTTAACTCCAGTACAAAACAAACTTTAATACTCAAAAATATATCACAATTCTAACAGGAGCTAATCTTTTTAAGATCCCTCTCTGCATTTGGGGATTTTGTACAGTAAGTTATGCTGTTAAAGAGGAACTGGAAAAATGAAAAAAGAAACTGTCCGCCTTATCACCTCCCTTTTCTTTTCTTGGATTTTTAAAAAGAGCAATTCAGGAGTTCTTTTTTAAAGCTTTTTTCCAGATTATTTTTTGATGTCTAGACATACAAGTCCTGAGTCTTGTCTTTGCTGGGTGACTGGAGGAATAGTGAGGGTTATGATCTTATGGTTGGCTGAAGCCTAGGCATTGGGGAGGTGAGGGGTGCATTCAGGCAGACTGTTCACAACACTTTGCTTTCAGTAGTGGATACCTGTTTATCTATGTCTGTATTACATTCAGATTCTGTCACACACACCCTCCTCCAGCACTGCAGTATCCCAAATTCTAATAACCGTGTCGCTTGCAACATCCCTGTGAGGCAGTGAAGTATTATTCCCATTGTACAGTGCAAGGACTCTGGGCATAAAGATTAAAGGGCTAATTTTCAGAAGTGCTCGAGCATCTGGATCGGCAGTGGGAAATGTGGTTGCTTACCACCTCTAAATCAGGTCCTAAATTGTTCAAGGTCACACTGTGGCTTAGCTGGAACCAGGGGAGCCAATGGGATTGCTGGGCCCCTTGGCAATAGGGGTGGGGGCTCCACACTCGCAGGCGGGGTGGATCTAGGGCAACCAGCCCCCAGTGTCACCTGGATGGCAGCCCCTCCCCTGGTCCGGAGTGTGCAGTGCAGCACTGGTGATTATTCTAAAGGATCTGGGGCTCCTGGCCACTGCTGTAGTATCAGCAGGGGCAGCTGGGAGCCCCAGGCCCTTTAGAATCACGGGGTTCTGGGGTAATTTCCCCCTTTGCTCCTCTTCCTCCATCAGCAGGCCTGGCTGGAACTGAACCCACCTCTTCCGAATCCCCCACCAGTGCTCACCACAGATCTATCCCTACTGACTACTTTTCCTGCCAAGTTCTTGGGATAAAAGATTCCCTTGTGAATCAGTCAACATTCTTTCCCCCTGAAGTGTGATAGGGCTGTCACTCCAGCTCTCTAGAGCAGGGCTTCTCAGCCATTTTCTGAGCCCACCCAACATGCTATAAAAACTCCATGGCCCATCTGGGCCACAACAGTTTGTCTCTGTAAAGCCAGGGCCAGCGTTAAGGGGTAGGAAGAAGGGCAGTTGCCCAGCGCATTGCAAAGCTAAGCTGTTCATACGTCTTACAGGTCTGCACAGTGGGGCTTCAGCTTTCTGCCTGACTATAACACTGGCCATGCTTGCAGGACACCCTGAAACCTACTTATGGCCCCTCAAGGGGCCACAGACCTCTGACAAACCACTGCTTTTGCGGGGTCCAGTAACAGCAGGCAAGCTGTGACTGCACTGCTGGATCCCTAAGGTAAAAATCAAGAAGACTCCGGTCTTCCTTCCCATATCGGGGGGAGAAGGGGAGGAAGGAAGCTGTCCTATAAGACTGTCTTGGCAATGTCCCTCTCATACAAGATTGTAGGCAAAACCCAAGATTTTTCTTCCTTGTCCATATTTTACACTTAGCACATGCTCTGCCAGAAGATTCTGTTGCTATTGTTCTCAAATAGTTCACCATGCAAAGATACACAATTGGGGAAATCCATTTGATTAAAATGGACTGAAAGTACATTCTAGAGTTTGTGTGGGTGAAACAGGCTACAAGTGCACATGTGACACAGGCTCCCGGCTGTGCACAAGTTCTGGTTTTATTTGTGATTACCCAGCATGCTGTAAAATTTGAGTTCTTCCGCTAACCCAGCAAGGGACAATCTCTTGCTCTTTTCTTACTTCAGGCTCTTTTGCAAAGGTGGAATGGCACCGCTGGAAACTAATCAACATAATTTTTTACACTTCACCGAGGTTTGTAAGTAATCATTGCTGCTGTTTCTAACTCCAAATGGGGACCACATAGTTCTAAACTCAGCTCTGCCTGGAGTCGGATCCACCAAGATACGAGAAGGCATGATTATCCTGGCCTATCTATACAAGGTCCATTTCTTTTCTGGGATGCTGTACCTGACAGTGCTGCAGAAAGTGTGTGTTTAATAGTAAAATAAAACTTGCACCATTAGTTTCTAGGGATTTATGACTTCCCCTCCCACACACTATCTGAGCTTCTAATTATTTTCCAACACCCCTGAGAAGTAGGGAAGTACAAAATCTATAGCAAGGTGTTTTTTGGGGGGGGGGAATGGGGATAGTAAATTTGCCATAAAATACATTTTGGGGGCTCTGAAATGAATTTTAAATAGTTTCAACCCCAATTTGTTTTAGGTACAGAGATGCCACTTGCTGAATAGCTGGAAGAGGAGTGGGAGGTGGTGCCTTGCTTTATAAGCATTAGTCTAGTGATTAAGGTACTCACTTGAGATATGAGAAGTCTGGGTCAAAGCCCCCTCCCTTCTGCCTGATGTGGAGAGAGGATTTGAACACGAGTCTTCCTCATTGTTATAACACTTTCTAGAATACTAGGGGTCAAATATGTTTTGCTCAACCCAAAATCTTTTCCCCAACTTTTCTTAGTATTTTCAAATTCAGGTTGAACCAAACACTTTTTTTTTCAAAATTGCCAGTGAGTGGAAAAAGTATTCACCCAACTAATGAAACCTCCCCATTTTACAGATGAAGAATAGAGACACCAAGGGATTTAGATTTTGTCTTCTCTGCTAAAATAGTGGGTGTTTTTGTTTTGTTTGTTTACTGTGGGATAATTAACTTTCTTGTTGTAAAATCCTTGTAGAGATGATGCAGTGGGGTTCCAATAAATAAAAGTAGTTACCTTGTGGCAAAATCCTGTTAGAAACCAGGCACCTGCAACTTATATCATAAAGGTGAAGTCTGCATATTACTTTTACCACTGCTTCTCACATAATTACCTTTATGAGAAAAATTACAGGTGCCTGGTTTTGGCTAGGATTTTGCCACAAGGTAAGTACTGTGTACTGGAACCCCATTACTCCCTCTTTTTTTGGTACAAGGTCAGTGTGTCTTTCACTCTGCTAATGGTGGAGCAGATGTTGAACTTGGGCCTTCAAAAATTAAACTACTGGCCTAATCTCTGAACCATCCTTCCCACCTACTGCAGGTGTAGTGCTGACAGGTGGAACTAAACGTGGGCTCTCAGTGCATGAACCTCTACAATTTGAGCTATAAAGCCAGCTGGCTTTCAGATAAGGCTGTGGAGCAAACTCATTCTCTTGTGTGTCTATCTCTCTAAGTGGTCTGAGTGCCACTCCATGGGCCAGTGAACCACATCCGCTAGGTGTGTGGGTTACACAGGCACCTACTCGGAGTAACTTCTTCTGTAATTAAAAGCAGGGTTGGTTTAGGCACACTTGGGACTCCCTGTGAAGCCATTTGAGTTCCATCCCCTGACTTGCAGTGTTGAGGCTTGTGTGCGCAATCTTCTCTAGTCTGACCCGTCCATGCTCTTGCACCACTCCACTTAGGGGAGACCCTGCACTCTTGTTCTGGACACTTTCCACTACGGACCCCTCCCCTTAAGAAATGGAGGCAGGTGCCAGAAAATAATGAGATTTGACTTAAAAATCACAAGACAATGTTGGGTTGTTTCGCCATCTGGTTCCTAGGGCTGGAAGTTGCTCTCCGGTCTTGCTTTCAGACTTTTCTCCAGTCATGTGAGGTAGAAACATGATTCTTCTTGTAAATGAAAGCTGAAGTTCTCATGCAATCAATAGATGCTGGGAACGGGTGCTTTGAGAAAAATGCCAAATATCACATGAGTGGGCAGTAGTAGACATCAATTAGCTAGGGATTGGAGGCAATGTTCCCTCTAACTTTCTCCATCCATGTGCA
This sequence comes from Pelochelys cantorii, assembly GCA_032595735.1. Lineage (NCBI taxonomy): Eukaryota > Metazoa > Chordata > Testudines > Trionychidae > Pelochelys > Pelochelys cantorii. The sequence continues at coordinate 51,924,078 of CM064334.1, forward strand.
GAATAAATTTTATGTGCACTGTAGCATGTGTGAAGATGCACTGCCAGTAAAAATATATGCTATGGGCACTTTGCAATAGGATGTTAAATTTTGATTAATTGGCTAATCGAATAGTTGATGCAATTTCCATCGACTATTCAATTAGTCGATAAGGGCGCCTCTGCCTTTGAAGTGTAGCAACAGCCCCAGGGCTGTTGCTATGCTTCAAAGGTAAAAGCACTGTGGGGAGCATGGAGCCAGTTGGGGAAGTCCCCTGCTGACCCAGGGCTCCATGCAGCACTGCTGCTTTGAAGCCTGACACCAGCAAATCTTTCTGATAGAGGCATCAAGGGAGGGGGGAAGCGACTAGTCGACTAGTGTATTGATTATCCGATAAGCATTTGCTTATCAGAGAGTCGACTAGCTGTTCGCATCTCTACTCTGCAAATCAGGTGGGAGGTATTTGAATCTCTCCTGGGTGACCGCCCAATCTCTCAGTTTACAGGAAACACTGACTAGAGGTTAATTTCCTGTTAAACAGGAGATGGGGAACATATGATGCATCTTGCTCAGGTCATGATAAAAATAAGAAGTGTTGATTCCCCAGCAGGCTCACTGAAAAAAAAAAATGTTTTTGCATGAAGCAGCTCATTTTGAACACCATGGAAAGTGGGAGCCTCGGCAGGAAAAGTAGCACTATCAATCAAGATTAATCTATCCCCAGTGGGATGGTTCTCCGATAGCTCTAGGATTAGCTGTTTTGTCTGAGCAGGCCCTGAATATATGTAAACTTCTAAATGTCCAGCCCAGGGTCTGTGCTGCCTTTTACAAATGGCCTCTTCATTTAATTACATGAAACAAGGAATTTTTACTCAGTGTCCAAGTTTGCAATGACTTTTGAGGTGCATATTCATGGCAGGCAGCTGGACAATGTTAAGTAGCTTCCTCTCACTGTTGAATAAAAATACAAAGATTTTATTCTGTTGTGACCTGTTTGCATGACAGAAAATGGAAGAATTCAGAGGCTGGATTTTATTTATTCTGCAGTAATGAGCAGAAATCTGTGAAGATGGTGTGAGGCCTAGTGACTTTGCTCATTGGGGCAGTGACTATGTCACTTTCTCTGCTCATCACTTGGCAAAAACACTAAGCAGCAGGGTCTTGCCCAATATGGATACAATTAAAAAAAAAATCTAGGCAGTATGTGCTAAGTTGCATATTTCCTATTGAAACTCGTGGGTGTTGAGACAATAGAGATGCACAGCTTTGGAAAGTTTGGGGTTTTTGGTGGGGGGCAGGGGTTTGGAACCCAGTCACAACTTGCAATCTCCTGTACTCTCCAGCTGTGGCACTTCGAAGAGCTGCCCCTCTTCTAAGCAGAGGGCTGCACAGGCGAGTGGGAGCAAGCCAAATCTGTCCTTCCTCTCCTCACTCTCCACTTAACAGGCAGCTGCATTGCCAGGGAGGGGTGTTTGAGGAAGAGGCAGCAGCTTCTGCTCAGTGGTCCCCTCTGGATAGGCAGATGGCTGGCCAGTGGGAGCTTATTGCCTGCTTGGTTCCATAGCCCTGGGGATTTGTGCTCTTCTGCTGCTAAGTATCTCTAGAGAGCTTGGAGCACTGGGGACGCTGCTGGGAGGGGCTTGTGCTTATTCCTGTCCTCTCTGTAATCTCGCCCTCATGCTGTCGGCATGAAGAAGATTTAGGGGGCTCCCACTCAGATGTCATCACAGGAGACCCTAAACTTGCTCCCAAATTTTCATTTAAAAAGAGACATTCATTTTGGACAATTACAGCCCCCAGCCCCCTTCCCCTCCAATTCTCTTGTTTTTACAGAAACAGTCTGTGGGAGAAACCAGAGATGACTGACGTCTAACATTGCCTCAGATCTTAATTCTTCGGTTCAAGAAGTGTTTTGTGGAAGGGTTCCTGTGGCTGGACAATCTCCCACTCCAAGTGAAACCAGGGTTAAACCCAGCCCTGGGAGAAGGCAAGGACTATGGAGCCAGCAGCTGAGGCAGGTAGTAGCCAATTAGGGCTCTGCTGGGACAGTATAAATAGGGGCTGTTAAGATTAGAAACACTCTTGCTCCTGCTGTGGGGCAAGAGTGACCTGGCTGCTTGGGAAGCTACCCAGAGTACCTGAGCCAGTGCAGTGGAAAGGTAGGCAGAGCTAGGGAGCTCTGGCCTGACCCAACTCCTAGGCTGCAGGCCTGATACGGGGGTCTGAGAGGTAGGCAGCAGGAGGAGAAGGCAGCAGGTCCAAGGCCCCTTGCCAGTGAGTGGTGATTTCAGACTTCAGATAGCCCCTGCCTCAGGAGCAAGATGGCTGGCAGTGGGTATAGGGGGTTGGAGTTTCCTGGGAGGGTAGGACCACAGAGAGCGAGGGCACTGTGTGCCAGAAAGGACACTGAGTCTGAACCAGCATAGAAGATCGGTAACTGTGGTGCTCTGAGGCTGAAGTGCTAATTCCTGAGTGGACCAACAGGAGGTGCCACGCTGGTGAGTGTTCAACCCGTTACAGCTTCCTAAACTGTCCCACTTGGGTGGACTGAGGACTAATGCAGCTGGGTTCTCATAGAAAAACTTGTACACAAATGCTGGACTCTGGAGTTTTCTGGTTTTTAAAATTGTTTTATCATCTAATGCAGGGGTTCTCAAACTTTGTGATACCACAACCCCCTAAAATGCTAAATGAATTTGTGTGACCACCCCCCTCCCCCCACTGCCCTGGGTCACTTCCTCTCCCCTTCTCACCAGACTCCTTGCCCTCCTGGGGTTCCTTCAAGGCGTTTGTGGTCCTTAACACCCTTTTTCTCCCCCCCCCCCCCGCAGGCTCCTTCCCCCGTCTCTTTCTCCTCTGTGCCTCTTTTTCCACTCCGCGTCCCTTTGGTTCCTTCTCTCTCTCCTCTCCTCTGTCCTCCATTCCTCTCCCGTGTCTTCTCTGCCTCCTCTTCTGACTCCCACGTGCCTTTATTTACCTCCAGGTCCTCTGCCCTGACCCAATCCCCCAGCCCGCTGCCTGAGGGACCCCCACCCTCTCCCAGCTGGGGAAGCATTCAGTCTCCTGGCAACCGTGCCCCGGCCGGCCCCTCGCACTTCCACTCCTGCGCTGGTCTCACTCTCCCACTGCCTTGCCTCGTGCTGCAGCTGAGCTGTGCTCCTGGAGTCCCGTGGCTTCAGCCAAGCTGCGCGGCTTGCCAGCGGCTGCCTTCCACCGCCCTGCTGCTCTTCGCAGCCTGGGAGAGAGGGGTCGCAAGTGGAAAAACTGAATCCAGCTGTGACCCCCTCCCCTCTAAGTTGCTCACGACCCCCCTGGGGGTCACAACCCACAGTTTGAGAAACACTGATCTAAACACTAAATGGCAAATGGGCTTGTCAAGGCAAAGAGATTAGAGCCATTGGGCATTACAGTTCTGTTTCCGTCGAGACACTGGCAATACAAAAGTTCTTTCATGCCATGTGTCCCACGACTGAGCTGTTTTGTGGTCTGAGCAGGACCCCTTCTGTAGGCATTAAAGGCTGCTCAGTCTCCCTGCTAGCTCAGTGGTGGGCTGCTGCAGTTTCTCGTCAGCACTAATGTAGATCACTATCAACCAGTAATTGAACAGACCCAAGGGCATGTCTACACTGGGGAGTTATTTTGAAATTGCTCCCCTTATTTTGAGATAATGAGGCAAATATCCACCAAGCTTGTTATTTTGGAATAACTCTGGCTTGTGAAGAGGAATAGCTTATTTTAAAATAGTTATTTTGGGAGTTACTATTGGAAAATAACTCCCTAGTGTAGACATATCCTAAATGTATTGTGCTTAGTCTGGGATCACAAGCTACATGCAAACCAGAGATTAAAGGCTTTCTTTTCCTCCCTGAGAGAGTCAAAGGCCAAGCATACCATGTCAGTTTCCTCTTCCCATTTGCCTGCCTATAGCTGGTTGATAATCTGACCTCAGGAGTGTTCCAGTGTTTAAGTTAAATATCGGCCAGCTAAAAAACATAGTGATTTCTGTTGTGTGTTGAGCTACAGCTGCAGGGCTGGTGCAAGGCATGTGCACTCAGTTTCCCAGTGCATGGCCTTGTGCTTAATTATTGGCCCTGCCAGCCCAGGTGGCAAGTTCTACCTGAGACACATCCCAAAGTTTCAGGCCACGCACAGCCATGGTGGCTCCCCTGTCCAGAGCAGCCCTCAGACTGCAGGAGAAGAGGAGGATGCTGTGGGTGTTGGAGGTGTGGGAGTGGCCAGTTCCTCCCCCCCCCCCCCCTTCTGTTGCCAGCCTGGGAGCTTTCCATGCTGCTGGGGGAGCAGCTGTTGCAGCCCTGCATTGATAGAGCCAAAGCCCTGGGCCCAATGTGTGGCTCCCAGAGCACCCCATTGGAACTAGGCTCCGAAAATCACACCATCCCTAGACTGTTGAGCTCTCTTTGCTTTACAGGACCCAGGATGGACACAAGTCCCTGCCCCCTAGGAGATGACTCTCCAAGGGCTAAACTCTGCTCTTGGGACTAGATGTGCCGCTCCTGGTTTTTTTTTTTAGTTGGCGCATGGGCAGAACATGGCCCTAAGTGAGGCAGAGAATGCAGTTCAGTCATGCCCCCCTTTAACGGCTGGCCTACTAGGATATGTCTACACCGAGACAAGCTTGGTTGGCCCATGCCAAGTGACTCAGGCTCAGAGGGCTTGGGCTTGGGGGCTGTAACTGTGGCATTGCCTCGTGCTCAGCCTGGGCTTTCTCCATGGAAGGTGAGAAGGTCCCAGACCTCAGGCACAGCCCAACCCTGACATGTATACCAATTTCAACTGACCTACGGCAAAGCCTTTCAGCTTGAGTCAGATGGCACGGGCCCACTCTGGTGTCTACTCACAGTATAGACCTGTCCCTAAAGATAACTAACAGCGGCACTGGAGAGTAAATAGAGTAGTAACTATCTTAAGTGGTGGTTCCAGTCCCACTGATGACCCACGTCAGGAACAGGTGATGGGGTAATTACCTATATTTATAGTACTATAAACCATGGGTGGTCTTATCAGATGGTTTATTGCCCATTGGACATCCGTTCTGACAAGTCTGTTGTCCTGGGGAGATATATCTAGGCTTGCATGTCAAAGACCAATGCTACCTCACTGGTAAATCTCTGGTAACATTCGACATGCCCTGATAGCCTTCGAACTATTGACTGATTTTTTTACCAGCAAAGCTGGAGTTTTGAAGGGGCTAAAATTATATGATGGCCTGAAAGGGGCCCATTACAGCAAAGTCAGCAAAGTGGGAGGGATGTATGGGCACAGTTGGCACTCATGTGTTGACTATCCATTTGTGTGATGAATGAAGAAAGCTAAGGTGTTTCTTTTCCAATACTGACAAGAAGCTGAGGGAGGATGTGAGATAGTAGCATGAGAGGCTATACAAAGATTGATTAAGGGTGACAGTCATCTTGCTATGGAGCGCCTGGTACAGCTCAAGGCATGTAAGCCATAAGTGGTGCATAGAGACTTTTGTGGGCCTGCGACATGAAAGGATGAAGCGGTTCCATGCAGAGGGCCTGGGCAGGCCTACACCTTCTTCTGAGAGTTGACTTGTTGATCTAATCCTGTGTAAGGGAACGAATTTTTCCTTGGGGTGAATATTGGCCCAAATCATTTAGTGTTAATCTCAGTTTATAAATCCGAAGTCCTGGGATAGTCATAATACAAAGCGAAATCAACTGAATGCTGGCAGGAAAAACAACTGGAAGTCTCCATGCACAAAAGCATTCTGAAAATGGTACAGAATTCTTCAATGCAAATTGCTAGTGGCGGTTCCCAAGACTGAACTGTCACCCTTTTAATAATGTTTCCCCCCTCTCCCTCTCTTTCTTTAGCCTTTGTGGCTCTTACTCAGATATTTATTGATAACATTTAACAATTACATTATGCACAATATGCTGTATGTGAATGGAATGGCTCACTGGGCTAAGCAATCCAGATGAGATTGGATCAAACAGATACACTTATTATAGTTCACTCTTTTAAATATATTACAGGTCAAGTGCTGCTTGAATGCTGACACTGCAACAAATATATTGGTTAAGCTAGCTAGATACACAACACTTCTTTTTGGGGCAGATATCAGAGCATGTACTCGGTGAACCAGAAAACTGCAAAATTGTTTAATAAAATTAATCCTAAACTATGAAGAGCAGAAATGCCAGCCTCATTTTGCATCTAGTTTCTCACACCAGTAAATAACAAAATTTAATGATAAATTGCTATTTGAATGCTTGCTGTGTTGGAGTGAATATAGTTTTAGATCAGTCCATGTTTTTTGTTAATGTCAAATTGGCATACAGGATTCAAAGCATTTTTTGAAACCAGGTTTCAAAACATGATAACAATTTAGAGGGGGTGTGTGTGTGTGTGTGTGTGTGTGTGTGTGTGTGTGTGTGTGTGTGTGTGTGTTTCAAAGGGTTTCACTTCATTATATGTTTCATTATGAATGTGTACATACACACAAATAGATTTTGTGTCTGATCTTAAAATCCCTTACTCATGCATTCAACCCCCCCCAGATTTCATATGGGCTCCTTACATAAGTAGAATCATAGGGTTGGAAGATACCTCAGGAGGTCATCGAATCCAGCCCCCTGCCCAAAGCAGGACCAACCCCAACTAAATCAACCCAGCCAGGGCTTTGTCAAGCTGAGACTTAAAAACCTCTAGGGATGGAGATTCCACCACTTCCCTAGGTAAGCCGTTCCAGTATTTCACCACCCTCCTAGTGAAATAGTTTTTCCTAATATCCAAGGTAGAACTCCCCCACTGTAACTTGAAACCATTGCTCCTTGTTCTGCCATTCATCATTACTGAGAACAGCCTCTCTCCAGCCTCTTTGGAACCTCCCTTCAGGAAGTTGAAGGCTGCCATCAAATCCCCCCTCACTCTTCTCTTCTGCAGACTAAATAAGCCTAAATCCCTCAGCCTCTTCTCATAGGTCATGTGCTCCAGTCCCCTAATTATTTTGGTTGCCTTCCACTGGACCCTCTCCAATGCATCCACATCATTTCTATAGTGGGGGGGGCCAGAACTGGATGCAATTCTCCAAATGTGGACTCACAGAGCCAAATAAAGGGGAATAATCATTTCTCTAGATCTGCTGGCAGTGCTCCTCCTAATGCAACCCAATATGCCATTAGTCTTCTTGGCTACAAGGGCACACTGACTCATATCCAGCTTCTCATCCATTGTAATCCCCAGGTCCTTTTCTGCTGAACTGCTACTTAGCCAGTTGGTCCCCAGCCTGTAACAGTGCTTTGGACTCTTTCATCCCAAGTGCAGGACTCTAGACTTGTCCTTGTTGAACCTCATCAGATTTCTTTTGGCCTAATCATCTAATGTGTCTAGGTCACTCTGGAGCCTATCCCTACCCTCCAGCATATCTACTTCGCCCCCTAGCTTAGTGTCCTCTGCAAACTTGCTGAGGGTGCAATCCATCCCCTCATCCAGCTCATTAATAAAGATGTTGAACAAAACTGGCCCTAGAACCGATCCTTGTAAGAAGTGAGGACTCCTTGTATTGATAAGAATTATGCAGTAAGGGCAGTAACCCACTGATCAGTGAATATTGTGTCCCACTCTGGGCTTAATCCCTGGAGGATGCAAGTCTGTTGCAAATCTCATCCTGAACTCAATTTCTGGAGATTTGTGCATTGAGCTCCAGATATCTCTGGTCCATCTCGTGTGGTGGTCTCAAAATAGTGGCTGTCACAAAGCGGTTCAAATGCCAGATGAGTACATGCTGTGGGCTTTGATGCTTGCAGTGAGCTGCCTTCTTTCCAGAGGATGTGTGTAAGACATCAGCCAATGATTATGTATCCCCATAGGTATGTTTGTGCAGAATTAGACACTGGTGGCTGGTCTGTGGCAGCAGACTTGGACCAAGTCCAAGGAGCTGTTTAATAGTGGTGTAGACATACCTTGCAGGGTTTTAGAGCCTGGGCCCAAGCCCAAACATCTATACCTCAAACAGCTTCTTAGCCTGAGTGAGCTGGCACATGTCCACCTGGTTGGGTTTGCATGATTAAACAGCTGGCAACCCTAAGACCACACCCCTACCCTACCCCTTTGAGGCCCTAGCCCTGCTCTCTCCATTCCTCCCTCTTTTCATCACTTGCTTTCCCCCACCCTCATTCCCTTTCACCAGGCTGGGGAAGGGGGTTGGGAGATGGGGTGCAGGCTATAGGAGTGTGAGTGTGAGGGTGTGGGCTCTGGGAGGGAGTTTGGGGGCAGGCTCTGGGCTGGGGCAGGTGACTGAGCTAGGCAAGGTGGGGGCAGCAGTTACTTTAGAGCTTCTCCCAGCCACAGCCCTAAACATTCGCCTGAATTCTGGAGCATCCAGTGTTGTTCATATTCCCTGCTGTAGATGCAAATGTCTCCTCTTCATGCCTTTCTGACTTGGTGTCCAAAACTCCCATTGACAGGTCAGGCTATCACTTCCTATTTATAAAATGGGAATTTCATTTCTATACATTCTTACGAGGCCAAATTCAATGCTGTTTAAAACACTTTTAGATTCTTGAGTGAAGTCTTCTATAGAAGTATCAAATATTAGAATGTACACTATTGCTCTGAGTTCCACTCTCTAGCTGTAGTGTCAACGACAGGAAAGGGCATGAGATTTGCAGTTGGATCCCTTCATTTGTTCACCATATGATGCAGCTGATTTGGGCTCTGGGAGGAGTCCCTTTGGATTCCTTGATTTGTTCACCATGACCTGACTTTTGCTGTATTTTCAGTTGGTAGTCATGGTCCCAAAGAGCTTATTTTGCTGGATGACAATGGAGTCTTCATGTTTAATTTATTTTGAATAAGTTATACCTCTTCCTATAGGAACATAGTCTGTGTAGGCTACTTGTTAAAAAAAATTAAAACACAACTCTGAATGTATTTAGATGTGAAGCTCTTTCCCACATCAGCTGTAAATAGTTATTCAACATTAAATCAAATCAATGTTAATTTGGGAACTAATTAGCATTTCAGGCTTTTTTCAGAAGTGTGGTGATTTTGTTGTGTGATTGTGCAGAAGTACATAATTATGGAACTGAATACATTGTCTCCTGCTGACATGTTGCAAAAGGGGAATCTTAGCAAAGGATGCTCACCACATGTAAATTAAAATAAAAAATGCTTATTTAGATATGGCTCAGAGGCATGGTATTCAAATTAGACACAGGAATTATTTAAGTTTTAGGGGCTTGTTGAATGAATGGGCTGTATGGATGTTAGGTGAATTTACTGGTTCCAGGTTCTGATTTTATTTTAATACTAAACACAGGGGATTTCATTTGATGGGAGATAAGTAATTTTAAGTAAGAAATATACTGCAAGGAAAATCAAGCATTTTTAAGAGGTAGTTTTAAGCCTGGGAGTATGAACTGTGAACTAAGGAACTGCCAATACTGGATCAAACCGCAGCATCATCTAGCCCAGAATCCACAGCCCACTGCCTGGAGGGGGATGGGGAAGAAGCAGAGGGGTTAGCTACCACTGGGCCTTTCAAATCACCATGGGAACTCTGCATGGTGTGCTCCAGGCACTGCTGAGAACTGCTGCAGTAAGCTACGTCTACATTACAGCAGTTTTTTGGAAGAAGAAATGCAAATGAAGCACTCATTTGCAAATCTCGTGCTCTCATTTGCATATTCTCTTCTGACCCTTTTTGCGGAAGAGGTTTTTGCAATAAAAAGGCCTGTGTAGAGGGGGCCATTTGTCAGAAAAAAACCATTTTGCGCAAGATCCTGTAAACCTCATTTTTTGAGGAATAAGGGATCTTGCACAAAAACAGGGTTTTTTCAACAAATGGCCCCCTCTACACAGGCCTTTTTATTGCAAAAACCTCTTCCGCAAAAAGGGTCAGAAGAGACTATGCAAATGAGAGCACGAGATTTGCAAATGAGTACTTCATTTGCATTTCTTCTTCCAAAAAACTGCTGTAGTATAGACATAACCTAGGTGTGGTGCACTCTGGGCAGTGCTGAGGCAGTTGGGAGTAACAAGTCCCAGTCCTGCCCCTTCTGCCTGAGGCCCTACCCTTTCCAGGGACACAGAGCCACCTAGCCCAGGGGCTTAGCAAGCCTCCCAGCCCCACTGCAAAAGCTACTCCCAGCACCAGGTTTCTCAGAGAAGAGTGCATAAATGGGAAATAACTTGCCCATAAGAAACTTCCTCAGTGGTCTTTCATTTACTGGTTGGCTTGTGTTCTAGTGCCTACAAATTTGTACCCTCTATGTATTAACCTTGCAGCTGTGTATGTCTCATTAGCCATAGACATGTCTGAATCTATTTTTACATCCCACTAAGTTCAATTCTTTATTGTGGCATGGAGTTCCACAACCCACTTGTGTTCAGTTCTGCAGTGTTGTCCTATTTTTGGTGTGAGTCTTAGTGTGGCTTGAAATGTAACATAATGAGATTAAAGGTTGGTCTTTTTTTAATACCAAAGTGGCTTAGATAGCCAGAGTTCCAGCACGCATGCACAAGTAGTCATCTCCCTTCAGATAAGGCCTATCCCTCAAAAGGGTGCAAAGCACTTAATGTACTGCTCAGAATCTTAAACAGTTAGCTTTAACTACACAATTACATGGCAAGTTTCCAAGCCTTGGGCCATAGAATAAACTCCTTCCCCCTATGAGCCACCAAAATGTGAATCTGTTCAGTGTAGCTTGCCCATGTTTGAGATCCACTGGAGTCCTTGAATTTGGTGGCCTGAATAGGCCCATAGGCTGTGCTAGACCTTTTGGGCCTGGCTCCTTGACGAAGGATGTGTAAAAGGGATGGTATCTCCCAACCCTATTGTGACACCAAAATTAGACATCACACTTGCAGTAAATTGTCAGCTGAGAGCCCCCTTCCGCATTTACATGGAGAATGAAATTAACAATGGTGACATGCAAATTACAATCACTGGGCATCTAGATTAGCACCTGACTGGGATGAATTGGGGATCTAAACTTTTGCAGGCACATATGGAAACATGGGTTACACTTAGCCAGTGTTTTTTGAGGTTGTCTCTGTTAAAAGCAGAATTGTAGTGAGCAAGATACTAGCTTCAGACAGGGGCAATACACAGTACTACCATAGATGGGGTGTTCTGTCCAAGGCGCAAGTTAACTGCTACAGGAATCCATAGGTGACCAAAACCGAATAGGGCAGCTATTCTGTGCCAGCAATAGTCTTCCTCTTGGATTTTCTCCCACAATGTATGAAAGTTCATTTCAATACAGTTTTGTTGGAGAAATATAGTAAAATCTTTGTTTGTATACCCAGTAGGAATAGGAGTTCTAAAATACTGGTGTATGAACCTTCCCCAAATCTATCCACAGAACCACTCCATTTAAATATTTTAACATTGAAGAGCAAAAACTTCCAGTCAAGGTTGAAAATATGGGCTGACAGCCTGTCTATACCTCCCTTGTGTATCACAGTGCATATAATATGTAACTTGCAAGCTATTCATGATGATAATGCCAATTTCTTGTATAGTACTATACATCAGTAAATCTCAAAGTGCTTCACTCCTTTAATGTAGCTATCTTCACAGCACCCCAGGGAAAGGGGCAGGAAAACATTGTCATCCCCATGTTAGAGGAGGAACTGAAGCCCAGAGAGGCTAAGGCCCGGAGTTTCAACTGTATATAGAGCTTGTGATACTCAGCATTGCATTGTCTGGTTGATTGGTAAACTAAATCCCATTTTAAAAAGGATTTAGGCACTCTAAATCTCATGAATGGTCGATGGGATTTTAATTCGTCAGGCATTGGAACACCAAGTACCATGAAGGTTTAAAAATCCAGGCCCAGGTGACTTGCACAATATCACACAGTAAGGCCAGGGCAGAACAGGGAATTAGATATGAGACATGGATCCTAAAACAGTGCTCAAAACACTGGGTAGTGAACATTTGCAATATTTGATACAAAATAGAATGAGTTAACTGGCACACTTTCAGCTTTTACCATGACTAGCTTACATTTGTAGGTTTAAGGCAGTTATTTAACATTTCTTCCAGTTACTTTTTATGGCTCACTTTAGAAAATAGCACAGTGTACAAACACCATCATGTACCAATATTTTTGATGGGAGCAGCTGAAAATTGAACTATTTAGAAAAATATAATCCAGCTCAAGAAGGAGGCTAATTATAGCCTCAGTTATTTTCACACTCAGAAATATTTCAATCTACCCACTGTGTTTATATGCTAAAGATGTTTTCTTGTCTGAGCTAGCAACCGTACCTCAGGGAGCTTTATTTCTAGTTACTCATTTAATGCAGAATGTAATTTGCTGGATAAGATGAACATATCTATCTTTTCCCAATCATCTTTCTCTCTCTCAACTTTAGGAATAGTCTGAATTTTTTCCCAAAACTGTCCTTTTTTAAGAAGGATCAGACCAGAAATAAAGACAGGCTCCAGGAATAAAATGTGGGATACTAATGTAGGGAGGAGGGGAAAGAGAAACACAAGACAAGGATTTTTAGAGTAGCATGTTGTGATACCAAATTATTACTTTGTGAAAGTGCAGCACTGTATACAGGGATGGTATAGATAAGGATTTCTTACTTTTCATCTTACATTTTCAGATGGTAAGTGATCTGGCCTCTTTTGGGAGAAAAGCCGACACTGGTTCATTAATCAATTAGGAAACCCTCAGGAATTACGTCAGGAGGAAAGGTGCACAGTAAATGTACACTTGCAATTTCTTTAAGAAGGTTAAAAATGGAACATTCTGGCTATGTCTACACTCGCGGCTTCTTGCGTCAGAAGTATGCAAATGAGGCTAAGCGTGGAATATCGCTGAGCCTCATTTGCATACCTAATGAGCTGCCATTTTTGCAGAAGAGGTTCTTGCGCCAGAAGGAGCTGCCTACACTGCCCCTTCTTGCACAAGAAAACCCCTCTTGCGCAATGCCCTTATGCCAATTATTTTCAGAGATAACGGCATTGCGCAAGAGGGGTTTTCTTGTGCAAGAAGGGGCAGTGTAGGCAGCTCCTTCTGGCGCAAGAACCTCTTCTGCAAAAATGGTGGCTCATTAGGTACGCAAATGAGGCTCGGTGGTATTCCATGCTTAGCCTCACTTGCATACTTCTGATGCAAGAAGCCACCAGTGTAGACATAGCCTCTGAGTTTCCAAGGCAAGCCATGATCAATTTAACTATTTCACAGCTGTTCACTCATTGCAGTGAATGTGATATGGTTGAATTCTAGCAGTTTTACCAACCTTCTGAAATTCCAGAAGAATTTGGAAACACAAACTCTGGCAGTGCCAGGAACCTGTTCTGCTCTTCTTAAGCAGCAGCTGTACCATCAAAGGAGTCAATTAGATGATTGCTTCCTCTGCTAACTTTCTAATATTAGCTTTATAAAGCTGAACGAAATCTGTAGCTAGAAATTAGAGGAAAAAGTTTGATATTCTCACTTTGCACGCGTGCCTGATCTATAGATCGTGTGTTATTGATTCCTTAAGAACTCGGTTATCACTTTGAGGGTTGACAGGTTCTTGTCCTAAGATCAGGCCCAGTATTACCCAAATTATTAAATAGTTGGGAACTCCCCATGCACAGTTGCATCACTTGAACTATAGGAGCTCTTCAGGATTTATGAAGTGTTTATTAATACACTTGGTTTGAACTCTACTGCCCTGACCTCAGGTGACCAGCCCTCAGACCTGCCCTTTTACATTCCTTGGGAATTTGGAAAATCCCCTTACTGTTTACTCGGTGGTGCAGGGTGTGTTCTCAGTGCACCTTTCCAGGTGACCATGCCTGCTCCATGCACCAGGCAATCCCCTACTTGGAGCCATGGTGAGGTGCTGAACCACATCAGCATTTGGTAGAGGAGGCTGTCTAGTCCTAGTTGTGCTCCAGCCATAGGAATTATGATGCCTTCAGGCAGATAGCAAGATGCATGACAAAAAGGGGCCCTGGTCAGGATATTTTGCAGTGCAGGGTTAAAGTGAAGGAGCTGCAAAACACCTACTACAAGGTGCGGGAGGCAAACCAGTGCTATGCCTACAACATAGTGGCTCTACAAAGAGCTGGATGATACACTTGGGGTGGGGTAACCCCACTTCCACTTCAAAGACCTTTCCCCCATGCATACTTGTGGGGCTGTGCTAGCTGAGAGTGGACCGAGCCAGGCAAGGGAAACTGTGGTTGAGCGGGAGGAAGAATCCAGAGCCAGACGAATACAGTCAGGAGCTCTCTTCTTCCCTGGAGGAGAGGAGATTGGGGAAGCACAAATAGCAGAGGAAGCCCCTGGTAAGTGGCTTTGATTGTGGGACTTGCTGAAGTGAGTCGTTGAGGGCAGGATGACTGCAGAGAGCAGGCTGGCATCTGTGTGTGGTGCTTGTACTGATGCGTGCCTAATTTGAGAGGAGGCATAGGCTGCTGATGGACTCTTTCGCTTCGTGGTAATTGGCCTTGCAGATCTCATTGAGTGTCTTATGGGAAATACTGGCAGTATGCTGCCACCAGGGGGGCCAACATCCATGGGTGGTGGGTAACGTAGACAAGGGAAGGCATTGCCTTCCCAAAACTGCCTACGCAGCCCAGCTGCCCGGAAAGGGCTGGCGCCATACTGTTACAGCCTGTTGGCTGGGGCTGGACCAAGTGGTGGGGCCAGGCTGGGTGGCAGCCCCAGCCCTCAACTGAGGTCGGGCAGGTCTGAGGGGCATGTTAAAGGGCATAGTCTGAGGGGAAGAGGTGTGGCTTTGGACAGAAGTGGCAGAGCTTTGGCTTGCCTTCTCCAGCTGGGCCTTCACCCACCGCCCATGCTGGCAGCCTCCACAGGCTCCTGGGCAAGATCTGGGGGGGAGGGGGGGAGGGGGGAGAGAAGGGGGAAGAGAGGAGCTGCTCCATGCTCCTGAAAGGGGCAGGGTCTCAGGCAGAAGGGGTGAAACTGGGAGCAGCCAGCCCTGAGCACCTCCTTCTACAGCCCTTAGCGCTGCCTGGAGCTTATGACATGATGCTCCGGCGGTGATTTTAAAGGGCCTGGGCCTTTGGCCACAACCTCTGTTGCAGAAGCCGTGATGGCAGCTGAATTGCTAGGCCCTGGGGCAATTGCCCTCTCCCCTCTCATTGGTGGGCCTGGCTGCCTCAGGCTCCTTAGTTGCTTTGTTCCTTGTCCCATAAGGGTAACATTCCTAAGCCACTGTGCTGTTACGGGGCTGGGGGCCATGGCTGCACACAGATTAAGCCACATAAGGGCCAGGGCAGTAGATGCAGCCTTGCAGGACACCCTCCCTTGCTTCCCTGGCCACCCTTAACAATGAGACCTTCCAGGATGAAGGCAGCCTGTTTATAGGTGGTGGGTGACCCCGTGGCTGGGGGAAGCAAGCCTCCGCCCTCCCCAGGCCCTGCCCTTTCCATGCACTAGAGCCTAGCCTCCCATGTGGCTGCTGGCCCTTGCTCCTTTCTGGCCTCAGACTGCCCTGGAGCTCCGGGGAGGCTGGGGCCATGCTGCCATACCCCTTATCACCAAAGTGCTCTGCTGCCTCCTGCAGCTGAGTCACCAGCCCTAGGCCTGGATGACAAGAGGGGCACCACAATAGCAGGCTGGGGAAGAGAACCTGGTGGACTTCAATAGAGCATGGACAGGGCCAAGTGAGGCCGTTTAAGAAGACATTGCCTTCCCCTGTCTGATACCCACCGCCGCCCAGGAGCTTGGGGAATGTGTGGCTAGTAATGGTTATAAGGCCCACCCTGCAGTGCTGGCTGTCCCCAAAACACACATGCCCAGAGCACATGAATTCCCCTGCTCCTGCGGTGACTCACCATTTTGGGGGCCTTGTAGCTCATGTGCACGTGCCTTGGGCTAGCCTATTAGTGATAGGTACGTGATGAGTGCTTGTGTTTAAAAAAACAGCAGTGTCAGGGCTCTGTCAATTGTTAACAATGGTGCCTGTGTAAAAATGTTACACCCACACAGATGTAAACCGGTCAGGGCTGGCTTAACGTTTTTGGGCCTGGCACTGACTGTTTGAGGGCTCCCATGTAGTCGTCGTCAGCTCATTCAGAGTGTGAGCAGTGCCATTGTATACCCGGTATTGAATCTCAGATGTTTTTCATTTTGTTTACACACCTCTGCATGACTGTAGGCACTGCTCTACACAGCTTCCTCCACTCCCAGTTTTTCTCGTGTAGCAGTACATCCATGCAGATTTTCCAGGATCCACAGTGAGCAGAAATTTCATACTGATCAGGGGAAACTCCCCACAGATTTATCTCCTTCCTTATCCAGACATTCTGTAGCCATGTCTCCAAGCCCACCCTAGTCCCCGGGCATGGTTCTGGTCTCAGCTCAATAAAGTTCCACAGGCAGCAGCTACTTGATCAGTTCTCACAAATCCCGCCCTAAGCCATGGGTGGTGGGTAGCCTAGGTTGGGGAAGGCACTCCTTTCCCAAACTGCCTCACCTGGTCCTGCCAATGCCTGGCTGCATGCCATGCTTTCTGGCCAACTCTCTGGAGCTGTGGGGTAGGCTGGGGCCATGCTGGAGCTCTGGGGATGGCGGGAGGTTGGGGGTGCTGCCCTGGGGCTGGGGGGGGGGGGCAAGGGTCAGCAGCCACATTGACAGGGTTGGGGGAAGGAGGTTGGGCAGGGACCAGCAGGAAGCATAAGCTTTAGGGGAGGGGGCTTGCCTCCTCAAGCCATGGGGTCCCCCAGCACCCATCCTACCATTTGAGCAAGCCACTTGCAAACACCATTTCTCCTAAGTGAGCCTGGGAACCTGAAATCACCCATCTTTCTCCCTCTGCTCCTGTCTACATCTAGTCTAGTACCCGGTCACCACCACCTCTCCCCATGCTTGTTTCTTTTCTCCATACTGCCACCAACGCGAGTCCAGTGATCAACTTTCCCACTCCAAACTGATTAGTGACTGATTGGTAGTGGTCTGGGGTAGCCATCTTCCACAGAGCAACTGCCACACACTCCTCCACAGATTGGCAGGGCAGCTCTCATCCTGGAGTCCTTGCACAGCAGTGTGAGGAGCAAGCTTATCACCCGGTCCTCATCTGAAAGTTCTGCAACCCCTGCTCCTCATTCCTGACTTGCATGACGATGTGACCCCACCACTCAGTGCTAGTTTCCTAGGCCCAAAAGTAGCATTCGCCAGTGGTCAGGACCTCCATGAAAGCCACAAGCAATCTTGGGTTGTAGGTACTATGTGTGGCAAGATCAGTGACAGCCTCCTCATCTCACTCTGTAGCTGAAGGAGCAGCCATTTGCTAGGAGTTAGTGAGACTTATCAGCATTTTCTTCAACCGTTAAGGCTCCATTCCTGCGGAGCAAGGCAGAATGTGCAGCACAAATGTTGTTTGAAAGGTGGCGCCAAATGCAGATGGAAGCACAGGGGTTGCTGGGGATGGGAAGCAATACATCATGGGGCTTTGGGACAGGACCTACTCTCCCTGCCTTCCTATAAGCCTCAGCAGAGGCAGAAGAGATGCTCTGTGGAATAGCTGCCCAGAGTGCACCACGCCGAATGCCGCTGCAAGCGTAGTCATGCAAACAGTGTGAGCACACCACAGCAGTTTCCCTGTAGCGCTCTCTGAGCGGCGCTGTAACTGCTGGTGCTGTGCATCTGACAGTGTAGACAAGCCCTCAGTAAGCTAGATAAAGATAACGTAGAGAGTATATCCAAACGTTCATACTCACACCTTCCCCTCAGCCACTGCCCGTAGCAAAAATCCCCAGCTGGGGCGCTGGCGGAGGGTGGGGGTGCTTAGAGTTATTACACAGGATTCTTTCCTGCGTATCTGCCTGGGGAGGTCTTGCCCTATATGCTCAAGGTCTGGCAGAGAGGAAATTCTTCCTGGACCCCAAATATGGCAAAGGTCCTGAGGGGTTTTCACCTTCCTCTGCCACGTGGGTCACTTTCAGGTTTAAAGTAAGGATTCTCTAACTTGACGTCATTAAACCATGATTTGGGTGCTTTAGTAACCTAGACGTTGGGGTCTGTTTCGAACAACCTGAAATGGTAGCCCTCATCATCATCTTCCATATCATCACCATCATTCAGGCTCCTCCCAGAGCTGCATCTCTCTCCCCCTTGCCCCCAGGCAGGGATGAAACTTGCATAATGTGTTATGGTGGCACCATTCTGTCTAATGCATATTCAGTAGGGCTTTCCCTTCTTATCTGTGTTCATTAGCCTACCAATGCTGAGGTGTCCTTTTATGTTTGCGGGTGGTTGTGGGGTGTGTGTGGGGTGTGGTTTGTGGGGTGTGTGGGTGGTTTTTTTTTGTTTTGTTTTTGCAACAGTGTCAAACTGACTGATAGACTATGTCTAGACTGCAGAGTTTTTCCAGGATACCCCATTTATATGGGGCCAAATTTCGGAAAAGCCTCTTCCGAAAAGACAAGTGGAAAAGATACGCAAATTGTGGTTCTCAATTTGCGTATCTTTTTCTGAAAAAAAAGGCAGTGTAGACATAGCCATAGTTAGTAGTGTGATCCACTATGACTCCTGCATCTCTTTCTGCAGTACTCCTTCCTAGACAGTCGCTTCCCAGTTTGTGTTTTTGAAACTGATTGTACCTCCTTAAGTGGAGTACTCTGCATTTGTCCTTGAATTTCATCCTATTTACCTCAGACTATCTTCCAGTTTGCTCAGATCATTTTGAATCATAATCCTATCTTGCAAAGCACTTGAAATCCTTCTAATCCGTTAGATCCTGAGCATATAGGCAAGAGCCACAAGCCAGATACTACAGAGAATTCTTTCCCAGGTAAGTCAGAGCCTTCCAAACCTTGTGTCCAGATTAACTCACTGTTTGGAGGTACTTACCGCTAGCAGCTGCAGGTCTGCTACATACCATTGTAGGCAGTCTCATCCTGCTGCCCCACCATAAACTTAGCACACTCAGTCTTGTAGCCAATTAGTAGGGTTTTTTGGTCCTCACTGCTCCCCTTGGAAGGCTGTTCCAGGACTTTACTCCTCTGATGGTTGGAAGCCTTCCTCTATTTTCAAGCCTCAAGTTGTTGATGGCCAGATTATATCCATTGTTCATGTCCACATTGCTGCTTAATTTAAATAACTCCCCCTCCTTCAATGGTATTTATCCCTTTCAAATATATTTATAGAGCGCAATTGTATCTCACCTCAGCCGCCGTTAGTGTTGGCTAAAAAACCCAAGCTCTTTGAGTGTCCTCTGATAAGGAAGGCTTTCCATTCCTTGGATCATCCTAGTACCCTTCTCTGCACCTCTTCCAATTTGAATTAATCTTCATTAAACATGGGAGACCCAGAACTGCACACAGTATTCCAGATGAGGCCTCATGAATGCCTTGTATAATGGTACTAACACTTCCCTGTCCCACCTAGGACTGCATTGGCCTTTTCCATGATTGTATCACACTGGCAGCTCATTGTCCTATGATCAACCAATGCACTCTGGTCTTTCTCCTCATATCACTTGCAAGATAAATCCCTAGTTTATAGCAAAAATTCTTGTTGATCATGCCTAAATGCATGACTTTCCATTTCTAAATTTCATCCCATTTCTCTTACTCCAGTTTTCAAGGTTGTATAGAGCTTTTTATATGAGATTCTAGTCCTTTTCTGTATTGGCAATACCTCCCAACTTTGTCATCTGCAGCTTTTATTAGCATACTCCCACTTTGTGCGCAAAGGTGATTAATAGAATTGTCAGATAAAGCTGCAAAAGATGCAGAACAGCCGCAATGGAAACATACAAGTATTGCTGCTCTTCTGGAAGTCAGACAATCCTGATGTGTTAAGAATGTGGGGAAAACGACATAGTGGTCCATGCAGTGAATATGGGGGGTGACTTCAATCTGAAGAGAATGTACACAAGAAAGGTAGAGGGACAGAAGGACACACAGAAGGTATTTTTACATTTACTGAATCTTAAAATGCCCCAAAGATTCCCTACGGTGCAAAATCACCACCTTTATAAGACACTCAGAAACTGGCTCAGATTGAAGGCTAACGTCATGGTGGTAGGTTGGATGTGGGAAGCTTGGATTTCAGAAATTGAGCCATTTCATAAATTAATTCCAGAAAGAATCTTTGTGATCTTCTAGACTAACCCATATGACATAGACCATAGAATTTCCCACAGCAGGTCTTTCTGAAAAAACAGACACTCTTGATTTGAAAATTCAATAACAATGGGAACAAACTTGTATCAGACACCATGACTCTTGATAAATTGTTCCAATGATTAATTACTCTCACCATTAAAAATGTATGCTCTATTAAATTGTGCTTTCTACAGTTTATGCAGCTGGATGTTCTCAGCTGAATGCCTGGACTGATAAGTTTGTTCCCATTGGTTGTCCATTAGCACCCAAGTTCAATTAGATTTTGGATCACTGCCCAAAGGAGTTTTGTCTATTAAAGTTTATGGTTGAGCATTGATTCCACAAACGCTGCCTTTATTATTCAAAGTAATTGCTTAGTTTTGTTGCCGAGGAACTGTAATACGTTAACATGTTCTCTTCTCGAATTCACATTGTGGATGTAAATGAATTTTTTATTTTACATATAGAATTTGGAACAGAAATAAGATTAAAACACAGCTCACGTGAAGAGGGGTTAAGCAGTTCAAAGGACTGTCAAACGTGTTTTGCCTATAGATAGAGATGAGAGGGTAATTTGTACTTATTGTCTCCCGGGTTCAGACTGCAAAATGTATAGTGCTACAAAACATTGCTGTAATGGCTATTATCTGCATGATGAACATGCTGCCGAGGGAGTTGATTTGACTATTGGTAGTCTGAGCCTAGAGTCTATTTCCTTTTTATGATAGGGGCTGATTACAACTGTGGTGATTTAAAAAATTCTTTAGAAAGTGGATTTACATCCATTTTTGGTGGAGCATCTCCCGAATGCTGCTACAGTGTTTTGGAGGCTTGAGAGTAATTAGCAACACCAACTCTTGAGCTTGGTGAACTTTCTCCTTTAGTCACTCCAGTAGGCGTCAGACTACTAGGCTGGTTGCATGGCAAAGAAGGGTGCAGTCGTAGCATGCACTGCTTGGTTGCATTTCTAAAAATGCACTGATGGTACTTTGGGGCTGCAGTCAGACTTGGGGGAAGAGGGATGCTTCGCTTACAGGAATTTGGGATGGGAAACTGGTTAAAGAGCAGCCAGGAGGTCATTTCCAGGTCTAAGGTTGGACGATCGCATTGTCCGTGACTATAAGGGATAACAAAGGCCAGATTCAGACATCTGGTGATGCTGTTGTTCAGGTAGAGAACTCCACTAATGTTACAGCATGTACATGCAATTTAATAATCTGCTTAAACAGGCTGCCTGTTTTTTGTAGCTGGGTTGGACCACTGGACAGCTCAGGCATTTGCTTTGAGGCTAGTTTGCAGCCTACTTTGATTTGTCCTACTTGCTGCACCACTAGAGCAGGGAGAGTGAGTAGGAAGCTAAAAGAGAGCTCTCGCAACTTGGTCATACTGCCTCCCTCAGACCAGGTGGCCTGAGGTTACCTCTATCCCTAAGGGCCAGATAGATTGAAGATCCCTATTCCTCGTGCCTGATGCCAAGGAAGGGGGATGAAAGCCATCAGTGAATGAGGGAGATACAGATGGCTATAGCGACAATGTGAGGAAAGAGATTGTCTTAGGAGAACAGAGCCCGTTTCTTAAAATCTGCCACAAACATTGGGTGATGCCTGGAGACAGTCACTTAATCTGTGGGTGGGAACTGTTTCTTGTATGTCTATGCAGCACCTAGCACAAGGAGGTCCCAGTCTTGGTTGGGGTTGCAAGAGGCAACTAAATGTGAGGCTCTGATAAACTGAGGGGGCTGTGGTTGAACTTTGTGGGCCACGTAGCTGGTGTTGAGAGAGAGAGAGAAAGAATCCAAGAAGAAGGCTAGATGGGCTTGGGGAGAGGAGTGGAGTTTCACTTGAGTGTTTTACACAGTTGTCAATCTCTAATTTTAAATGCAATTGGAGGAGGACTCACAGGTGACTTGGAAACAGAGGAAAGGGACTAGACCGTTGTAAGTCAGCCTCCAATCCCCACACTCCCACTTCACACCAAACTTCTAGTTTATGTAATTTGAGATTGTTGGGTCTACAAACCTTCCAAAAATTCTTCTTTTAGTGCAAAATAATTAAATTGAATAGCCGAATGCTGAGTAGCATTTCCTCTAGATGAGCTTTGTAGGGACCGTTTCCATCAGCCAGTCAAATAAGCCCCTTTCATACCAATAGCATGTATAATAAGCTTCTACTGTATTTGGAAAATTCTAAACTAGAGCTGGAAAAACAAATGAACCTATATTACTGCAGCGGGGGCCTTAGAATTCATTAGGTGAGTACCTCCTAGGGAGCAGCAGATAAGATCCCTCATATAATTAACCCCTTCTTTTACTGATATGGTTTTCTGCTCTGTCATAGAATAACTTAACATTTCCTGCATAAGGAAAAAGTGTCGGTGCCCTTTTTGATGTGTAAAGAAACTGTCTTTTCCTGTTTGTTGTTTACATTAGAAATTCAGTTTGCTTCTACTTTTTTTTCCCCCCAGATAAATTATTAGTACAATTACAAAGAGAAAATGGAGTCATTGTGAGGGGAAGTACTTGTTAGTCAGCTAGCTTAAAACTTTGTTTTTAACTCTTAGATAACTCAGATGTCCAAAAAACAATAAAGAGAAAATCTTTTTCCAAGATTCAGTATCATTGCCCCTTCAATTGAAGGCAGGGAAATCTCCCATTCTGGGCTTCAAAGACATCAACCAGAAAAAATAGATAGAGCAAAGCTAAATATTTCTAAGGGGAAAAACCTGAGATTTTTATGATGCATAACGAAACAAAAGGGACACATACTCATTCCACTTTTTCCTCCTGTGGATCACTTTTAAGATACTGATGCATAACTTTTCCATCACATTGGCTTCTTTTGCTTTTCATACAAGTATAAAGGCAAGTGGCAGAATGTTCATATCTCTTACCGATTGCCTTAATCAAAAATAGTCAGGAAAAAACAATTAGAAAATAGGTGTTGGAAATGCTTGTACAAATATGAAGATAACAAGGAAAATCATTGGCATCTCCCTTCCCAAACCAGCAGGCATAGCCCCGTCTCCAGAACACATGCCCTCTGACCTTCTCCGGGACTGGGGAGTCTGGGGCCATGCTGTGTGCCCTCCAACCTCCTTTGGGGGTGGGGCCATGCCATGTACCCTTTGCCTTTCTCCCTCCCCAGGGCTGTAGAGGCTGCGTGGAGTGCCCTCCTTCCTCCCCCAGTGCTCTGGATCTGGAGAGGCTGGGCTGTGCCCGGTTATGTGGTGCGGCGTGCTCCCCTCTGCTCCCCCTCCCAAACGCATGGCGCACTGCCATGTGGGGCCAGGGAAGAGGCAGGGCCTCAGAAGAAGGGTGGGGTTGGGGGCTTGCCTTCCCAGCTGTGCCTTCACCAACTGCCCATGAGGAAAATTAAAACCTAGATAGCATATTCTAGGACAAAGTGTGTAATTATTTCACTGGATTCTATTCAAACCTTCCTACCCACTCCCACTGATCAGCCTACTTTGGAAGGACATTTGGATTCTTGGGGAAAGGTCTGGTTCTTATCTTGGACATTTGCATCAAGATTTATACAGCCCTTCTTATCGAGATTTATACAACATTTCTTGAAGCAGTTACTGATGCTCTGTGGACCAATAAAAGGTGTTTCATTATCTGAAAAGCAGATTATTGGTGAATTGTCAATTTTATTTCACTGAGCTACATAATTCATGTGGGATCACACATGCACCTGCTTCAAAGTGTTTTTGAACTCTCGTTTAATAAGGTCCTTTACATTAGAATTTCAATAGATAGTAAAATGAAAATTGCTGTCCCATTTTTTTCTTTGTTCAAACGAGTATGTTTGGAAAGTCAAACGCGCAGACTAGAAGTGGCAGACTCTTTACGCGAGGAGCCGAGATTTAATGAAAAGGAGCGCTAAGACCTGGCAATGTCTGAGGACCATCATCAGCTCTAACTGTCCTAGTGCATGGTTGTCTTGCATAGTAAGGAATGTCTGTTCTAACTTGGTATCTGTTTATATTGTAGCAGCCAAGCATCTAGGAAACCCTCTGGAGTTCAGACTGCAGGGTGTCCTCTGGTGAGCTGACACCATACTATTTCCTCAACCTCCTAATAACCGGTGCTTACTTCTGATGCAAATGAACTGCCTGCTGTCTCCAGCATCATGCTCACTTTTATCTTTCAGACCCATGTGAATCAAAATTCCTTTGTCTAGGACAAACTGCTTTATCAGCTCTGCCCGGAGAACATATTTCCAGCATATATACATGACTTTTTGCATGATACGTCTGCAGATAGGGTATATGTTAATGGCCGGTGTGTCATCAGCGTTCCTGCTACTTGTTACGTTTCTTGACAGCAGTGTGACTGCTGTAGTGTGTATGTCTGAAGTGACCGAACAGTGGTCCCTCAGCCAATGTGCATTGAGGGGCTCTAAATTTTGCAAAGCCATAGCTGGACCCAGACAGATTGATCAGGTTAGTGTGTAAATCAATGAGATGCTATTGGTCAGCGATAGCCAGTGGTCTCTGCATTACAGCAGTCTAACTGTTAAGTTATAATGGCTACAGAAGAGTGTCACAGAGCTAAGCCACAGCCAAGGCATGATGATCTACAATAGCATTGTCTAGTCTGCTCATAAAGAACATGGATGCTCTTAAATGTGCTAGATAAATGTTTATTACTTCATGAAGTAGTGCTAATGAGATCTGTGACCTCTCTGTCGCCATTTCCTGGGTCCAGATGCATCTACCATTTCTTATCGCTTGCAGGTTATTTTTGGAGGTCTATGCCTCGCTGAAGGTGGGATTAACTCTGACAGAGCCTCTCCCATGATTCTCTCTTCCTGCTGCATACTACTTTGTCTGTTTTTATAAATGCAAATGCTGAATGGATCTAATCAAAGGAACCAAGAGAGAGTCATGGAACACTTACATCTCTTGTGTACTGAACAGAACAATAGAGTTTTCATAATGATATTGCATGTTTGCTTCCTGAAACCAACCTTGCAGACAGTACAGTGCACCACGCATTTACATTCTGAACTGACAAGTTAATGCATAGCTCCTTCCTGAAACTGAAGGCCAGCATTGGATTTGTGCACTAGGCAGAGAGTTCTAATTGAGGCTAAACATCCATATATATTTTCCAGTGGGAGTCTCAGAACTTGGAGACCAATGGAAGAGCTGGGGGAGGGGAGGTGGGGGGAAAGGGTTGGTCATCAGAGGGAGGCAGTAATTGTCCAAAGAAATTCATGTTACTTTTGCCATTAAGGTAATTGATTACTTTTCAAGATGGCATTTTTCAAAGTGCTCCATTACCCTTAACAGTAGTCTAATAAAATGAAAATCCATTTCTTTACCAATTCTGGCTGTGCTAGATATTGACATTGCTCTTAGAGCAGGATGACAAGCATTGTGTGCATGTTTCCAGGAGAGAGAGTGGTATTGCTGCATGATGCCTCCAAAAATGAGGTTTACAGGATCTTTTGAAAAAGGCTTCTATTTTCGAAAGAACAACATCTAGACTGCAGTTTCAATTTCAAAATAACGCTTTTTCGAAAGAGCACCATTACATGATTATGCAAATGAAGCACATGCTATTTAAATCCCCGTTTCATTTGCACTTTCAAAGTGCTTCATTTACATCCCTCTGCCAACAGAGGGTATGTCTACACTACAGCCTTATTTTGAAATAAACTATTTTGAAATAGTTATGTCAAAACAGCTTATTTCGAAATAACGCGTCTACACACAAAATGCATTTCGAAATAGTGTTTTGCTATTTTGAAATAGTGTGTCCACACTGAGTGGATGCTGAATCGCATTTAAGGCTGGCTGGAACCAGCTCTGGCAGGGCATCAGGTCAGGAGTGTTGTTGTGTGGCTGCTGCCTGAGGCTATCTGAGGCCTGTGCTTAAAGGGACCCCCGCCTCCGGACAGCTGGTTCTCAGGTTCCCCTGCTTGCTTGCCTACCTCAATGAGGGACAGCAAAGCATTTTGTCTCTGCGTGCTCTGCTTGCCCTCACTTGAGACACCACAGCACTCTGCAACATGGAGCCGGAGCTGCTCCCGGGCACTCTGGTGCTTCTCGTGGACGCGTTGCTGTGAGCCTGGCTGCACTTTCTGCAGGCTTCCATCTGGGAGGTCCATCGGGGGGCTGTCAGTATCCAGGAGGTCCTGCGGGAGAGCTTCCACCCTGAGGAGCACTAAGAGCCTCCCTAGTCTGCCCCACTGGGGGCTTGTGCCTCATTCCTCCCTCACGTCCTTCCACTTACCCCTCCCTAACCCCCCTTCCTGATGTAAGATAAAATACACGTTTTTTCATAAACACAAACTATCTTTATTTAACAAAACTGGGGGGGAGGGATAAAACTCTGGTGAGACTGGGGAAAGGAGGCAGGAGAGGGAAGGAGAAAGGGTGGGAGAGAGGAGGGGGAAACCTGGGAGGAGGGAGCTGGAAGGGGGAAGCAAGGGGAAGAAGGGGGAGGGGAAGCTCAGGGTTCAGGGGTGAGGGTCTCACCAGACCAACTTGATTTTCATGCAAACCTGCTCCTGGGTTCACATGTGGCCTTTGGTGGCCAGGCTGGCAGCTATCCTGCCATAGACGGCTGCATTCCTCCATCTAGTGCAGAGATCATGGACATTGGGGGCATCCTGCCCAAACCTGAATAAGGTCCATGATCTCCACCCTGGACCAGGAAGGTGCCCGCCTTCTCCGGGCCCTGGCAGGCTCCTGGGAGCTGGCAGACTGCTCCTGGGGAGCGGTGGAGGGCTGGCTGCCAGTGGCTTGCTGGCTCATGTTTTGGGGCCACTGGGTCAGGGCAGTGACTGCTGGCTCTGGGCTGGCAGGCTTGGAGCTGGCACAGGCACTGTGGCCAGAGTCTACCCCTTTAAGGGCTCTGGGGAGGGGAGAGGGAGAGGAGTGTTCTTGGTCGAGGCCGGAGTGGCCACTAGGGCACCCGGGGAAGGCTGGAGGTCCCCTATTTTGAAGTAAGTGTCTACACAGCTCTTATTTCGAAATAGCTATTTTGAATTTGGCGTTATTCCTTGTAGAATGAGGTTTACCAAATTCGAAATAAGCACTCCGCTATTTCAAATTTATTTCAAAATAGCAGTTTGGCTGTGTAGACGCTAGGAAAGTTATTTCCAAATAAGGGCTGTTATTTCGAAATAACTTTGCTGTTTAGACATACCCAGAGGGATGTAGTCCTCAAATCCAGTAACTTACCGCCACTAAAATGGCTAACAGTAGCCCTATCAGGTGATGAAAGCTAATTGATGTATATTGGCTAGCAGTACTGAGTTAAGTCAAGTACACACTGATATTCAGCATTGGTATATGCAGGCCCTTTGCCTTTTTCACAAAGGCTGAATTTCCATGCAGGTATTGTTAACATCCCTAGAGTATACACCCCGCGGTGTTACCAGTTGGTGAACTGATGCAATGTAAACTTCAGTGGTGGAGGGGACACTGAGAGAAGCTACTTTTTTTTTTTTTTCTTACACAGTCTTGTTCTTCCTGTTCGTCCACTTGTAAATAGTTACACTATTTAGCATGCCCCATTAGTGCAAGATCAGTGCAAATGACACTACTTTGGCACTTACACCCAGTGTGTAATATATATCATCATTACTGAGTTTGGCTGGACACTGAGTGAGTGGTGCCCACTTACTCTAAGCTAAAGTAAGTGACTTGCAAAGATGAATCTGTGACCAGACTCAGCTGAGGAAGTCTCAGAAAGGTAGCTATGTTAGTCTACATGCAAAAACAACAAGGAGTCCTGTGGCCCCTTAGAAACGAACAGATTTATTAGGGCATAAGTGTTTGTGGGTAAAACCCACTTCATCTGATGAATTGGAGTGGAAGTTACAGAAACAGGGGTGTGTGTGTGTGTGTGTGTGTGTGTGTGTGTGTGTGTGTGTGTGTGTGTGTGTGTGTGTGTGTGTGTGTGTGTGTATAACAAAGAAGTTTCTTGTGTTAATGAAGCTAATAAAGTCAGAGTGGAAGTGGGTCATTTGTAGGATTTGATGTGGAGATGTGACTATCCAGAGAGGAAATAGTCTTTGTTGTGTGTTAACCAGCTGCGATCCTTAATCAGTCCTAAGTTGGTAGTGTTGAATTTGCAAATGAATTCAGTTCAGCTGTCTCCCTTTGTAACTGGCTCTTAACATTCTTTTGCAGAAGGATGGCTACTTTCAAATCCACTACTGAACAGAATTGAACAGGAATAGAGAGATAGCTTTAAGTAAGTCCGTGGGAATTTCTGGAGGGTAGTGTACACATAGAGAAGTAATACGCTAAAGCAGTGATTCCAGAACTTTCTGTATTGGTGGCCCCTTTCACATAGCAAGCCTGTGTGTGTAAACCTTTCCTTATACATTAAAAATTGAGACTTTACATTTAATTTAATTCTAATTTAACATGGGCACAGGGCTGACAGCTTAAGCTTTACCAGGTGCGGGGCTGACAGCTTGTGCCCCCACCTCTCGATCCCTTGAGGGGGTCACGACACTCCAGTTTGAGAACTCCTGAAAGAAAGGGCAACATTGTGCCTGCTAATGACAGTGGGAAGTGTAGTTGAGGGAGTGCAGCATATGGGGATTACTGCTGAAGCATATACTCTCTTTCACAGGGCTCTTGCTTTTATATTCAAATTGCTTGATAGCATGCTGACTACTGGAGTTGCTGGACTTACTCTTTTTCCACAGCATGGAACTCGCAAGACATCTCTTTCATCACACACCTTCCACTGTATTAATTTTGAAATGGGTTCCCTAAGATCCATTTAAACGTCAACGATGGAGAGGCTATCTGTTTTTTTTTTTTAAGATGTTGAAAAAACTGTTTTATGCAGATTGCAGTTCACAACAGCTAATGAGGAGGAGTTACTGTCATTGTGCTAGTCCTACCTTTTTTTTTTTTTTAATGAGAGAGGAAAAGTACAGTAACAGACTCAATTGCTCCAGTCACTGTCAAGAATGAAGTATACTTTTAAGCTGGGCGTTATCCTGAAAAAGTCCATTTACTAAAACTGGTAAATGTGGGAAGGATCCCCATATTTTACTTGTCATATTTTTTCCTCCCAGTTGTGTGCTTTCAGCCACAGTTCTGCTCCTGTCTGCGTGCTTCACCTTGATTCAGCATTAGAGGGTATGTCTCCACAGCACACTATTGTCGGCATGGAATGTGCGTACCTATCTAGTCCCCTCTAGCCATGTGCAGCTAGAGAAACATGGCTTAGGTGAGGAAAGTCATGCCTGAAAGGCATTGGTATGGATGTACGTGCCTTTCATGGCTCTTCTGCTCACCCTAGCTGTGCCTCGCTACACTGCTGTTAGCATTGTAGTGTCTTGCTCCCTACTTGTGGATGGTTAGGATCCTTTCAGCAGGAAAAGGTAATACATCGCATTTATTGAGAATGGCAAAGCAGTTAGCATATACTTACACAGACTGACAGACAGGACACCGCCCCTGCCCCAACAATCAATGTGATATTTACCATTCCATGGGCTGGGGCCACCCAGATTGATCACGGTTGGAGGAGCGGGGGCTATGTCGGTCCAGACCAACAGGCCAGTTTTGGCAAGAGGTATCCCAAAAATTATGTCAAAGCTGCTTCTTTTTATAGCAGTCTTCCTTCCTTGGAATCAGTAAGTTTTGCATCTTTATGCTGGCTTTCTGACGGATGTTTGTTATCTCTGGTTGTTTCTCTTGCTCCATATCATCTTCGTTCTGCCATGCTAAGCTGGTTTTAATCATGAATATCTTGTCCCAATTGGTAAATGCTTGCCCTTTCCTTTGATCCTCTGGCGAAGTATCTGCCCACAAAACAGATATTAGACAGGATCACAAAGAAAAAACAGTTTCTTGCCATTTCAACCAGAAAGGACATTGTCTCAACGACTTAATTACCTGCATCCTGCTTCAAAGGCCTTTTAAGACTACACTTGAAAGAGAATCCTCTGAACTGTCATTCATGCTTAAATTCGACACTTTACACATAGGTATGAATAAAGACTCTAATTATCTCACCCATTACAAAGATAGCTTCCCCAATTATCACCTCTAATATCATTAGCTCACAGACATTTACCTCCCCCCGCCCATCCCTCTTCTGTTCTGAAATTTGATTTGTCCTTTTCATATGTGTTCCTTTTTTTTTTAATTGTATCCTTTGGTATATATGGTTGTGACAATTTTCTTCCACTCTTTGATCTGAGGAAGTGGGTCTGGCCCACGAAAGCTCATCACCTAATAAACCATCTTGTTAGTCTTTAAAGTGCTGCATAGTCCTGTTTTTTGTTTCATAATAAGGGTAGACACAGAATTTCAAAAGAGCAACTAAAACAGAATAATGAAAACATATTAAGACTTAACACATTAAGACCTGAATACTTAGAATGTCACTAAAAATAGGAAATAGGAATTTTTCTGCAATATAGTTTCCCCATTTCAGGAAAGGATTCCAGTGGTGTGGGAAAGGTCTAGCAACTCCCTGCTGCTGGAAACCTTCCCTGTCGTGGGAAAGACTCTGGCAATGGCGAATGGCTGAAGTCTTTCCCTGCTGCCAAAGTCTTTACCAGGTGTAGCTTGCTTCTCACTGCAGCACACAGCTATATGTACACTGCATACTGCTGACCCGGGGGTGTACAGTAGAAATGCAAGGGGAAGGGGTTAACTACTGCCTTGGCACTGGGCAGTGTCTAGGAGAGTGGATGCAGGAGGGCAGAGGAAATAGAGGGCAAGTGGAGATCTATTCCCTTGCTTTTTTTAATCTCTGAAATTTCAGGTGCTGAGTTAGTTTTGTGATTAAAAAAAAAAAAAAAAATCTCTG
The DNA here is from genome assembly GCA_032595735.1 of Pelochelys cantorii. Taxonomy (NCBI): domain Eukaryota; kingdom Metazoa; phylum Chordata; order Testudines; family Trionychidae; genus Pelochelys; species Pelochelys cantorii. The sequence goes on from CM064334.1 coordinate 51,954,935, forward strand.
AATTTCCCAGGCTAAGGCATCTCGGGGGGGCGGGGGGGGGTTGGAATGCAGTCTGACAGGTAGAAACCAAAAGCAGCAGTATGTCTTAGAGATGCTTTGTCAGCTGTGAATAACGAAAAAATGTTCTGAAAATTGTAGTGCAGAAAAATTTCCCTTCCTGCCGCTCCTCAAATAAACCCCTTTCCTTTTTGGTTTAGATGAATAAATAGAAAATGTGTTTCATACTGATGAATAATAGCAATCGATTTTCATGTCAGCATTGTACTGAGGTGGGTAATTGGGATGGAGGTAGGTCACGTATACAGGTTTTTTCTTAACTGATCTATGAATCTTTCTCTTCTTGGGGGATAGTCAAGAGTGGAATTGTCAGCTAGAGGGTTTCTTCTGCCCTGGGCAAACTTGAAAATGTGCATCCCAGGTAGGCTTGGCAAATACAATTGATATTTTTTTTAATTATGGAGGTGACTGATTTTTAAGTATCTTCGGTTTTAAAATTTCACACTTGTGGTAGATTTTGAGATTCAAAATATTAAGAATTTTGTAGCCTTTAAAACATAGTGTTAACATCACGTCTCAAAATACACAAAGTAAATATCGTTCAACCAAACTCCAAGTTCTCAAACAACATTTTTCTTTCTTTGTCCAGCTGTAAATTTTGGTTATTATTGATTATTTCCCACCACTCTAATACCTTTTGAATGGTTAGTTAGAGTGGGGTGACACATTCACATAACATGATCGTTTCCAAAAAGAGAGAAAATGGTAAAAAGTGACTAACCCATTTATAAGCCGACTCCAGAGGACAGTTGCTGCTTGTCCACTTCAGTGCGGGTGGAGGGATGTGCAGAGTGCAGGGCACGGAGCTTCTCAGCTCCAACTGGCTGCTGATGGCTGTTCACAGCCAATGGGAGCTGAGGAGCTCTGTGCCTGCTAGCAAACTCATTCTCTTCAAGAAAACAAATATCCCAACAGAGTATAGTAGAGTCTGTAGCACATCCCAGGGTCACTTCCCAGCCCAGCAGGGCAAACCGCTGGCACACTGGGACGACTTATCCATGTGAAGAATCTGCAGGCTTGGAGCCTGTCAGCTTCCAGTCCCTGCCTTTCACTGTTCTGGGTCAAGGAGAGTGGCAGAAGGGTGGCCAGCATGTCCCTTGGCCCATGCTGCTTCCTTAGCTCCCACTCCATCCGTCCCCTACCCATCCACGGAGGATACTGTGAGGGGGCTCTCATGGCCAAAGGTAGCTCCTGCCCTGGCACTAGGCCCTTGGCTGAGTACGGAACCTTGGGGGAGGGGAAAAAAAGAAAAGGAAAAGAAAAGTAAGGATTGGGCCCATCGTGGGATTGGGAGGGGGGGAAAGGGACTGCAGCATAAACAGCAGCGCAGCTGGCAGTGTGAGGACAGATGGTTGTGAATGGTGAGCCCTGGGCGAGAATCGCCTGGCGGAAAGTCCCAATCCCGTGGTGGGCCGATCCTTACTTTTAAACTTTCCATGCACCCCGTACAGTACCATCGTGGACCACCAGATGATAGCGCGTAAGCATGTTAGTACTATTACGTACATTGTTTTAAATGTGTCCGTCTCTTTTGGATAATTACTGGGCTGATGCACGGATATGCATTAATGTCATATTTGAGTGCTGTATTGCGGGAAGAACAGTCACGTTCTTAATATCCTCTGAATGCCCACTCCTACTGTTTCTGCTCCTTTCCTCCTACATTTCTGAGCTCAATGCCTGTATGGGTCAGATTCAGAACAGGGAAAAGCTGCCTTTATTATGTAGCTTTGATTCACTATTTAATACAGTCCTTACATTTTAAATGAAATGGTGGAGAAATAATAAAACAAAATATTAGCTCTTCATACTTGCAACTTCCATATCAATGATCCACTACTAAGATTCTAATTATAGTCACCTTTCAGACTGCTGTCAGAAATAGAAAAGAGGTGGGAAACACAATTAAATCCAGGCAGGTGATTTCACTTTGACTAAATAGGGACCATTTAAGTTTTTTAAAATTTAATAACATTGAAATGCTTCCCTCCCCAGGAGTAATAAACATCCAAATAAAGGAAATGTTTGACTTGCTTCCCAGGACCATGAATACTCTCATTAGCATAGCATAATGCTAATGCATTTAACATGTGCATTTAATGCTAAGCACATTGACATTTGTTGTCAGAAACCCCAGACCTGCTCGAGTCTAGGGGTTAGCACAAATTAAGAATTGCAGATTTGCTACTCTTTTTTTCCCCCCTTAGCTTAGTGTTACAAGTTCTACTTTCATTATTTTAGCTCTGTGAGCAACACTATTTTTGTAATAGCTCTTTAAAAAATTTTCAAATTCAAACCAGTTATTCTGCTAACATTTTCTACCATGATAATACCTGCCAAGAGACAGCACTGTCATGTCATGTAAGCTAATGTAATGCAATAGTCTCTGAATGATGAGTTACATAAAAATACATGGTTATCCTATTTCGTTAATTGGCTCACATTACAAAAACATCTCTAATTGGCAAGTATGATTAAAGGTGGGTGAATGAGTATGAACTCTTACCTTTTTTTTGCCATTCCTTATAAATAGTGTAGCTCATTTTGGAAGGTGTGGAGCAATAGAGAAGGTAGACTGTTGGTGGAATGTGGGAACTTGGAATCTGACTTATTATTCAATATGGAATGTGTCGGATACTTTCACAGAGGTTAGAATGACCTATTCCTGCAAAGACACAGACTTACCTTTATGTGCAATAAGTAGCTGTACTGAAGTCAGTGGCACCATTAGCTGTGTGTAAAGTTGTTTCAGAATTAGGGCTGTGAGCTGTGACTCCACTCAATCTTATTTCAAAAAATTATTTAGCTTTTGAAGTTTCTTTAAGCAAATGATTTTCGTTTAAGAGTGTACTCAGATGAATCAATTTATGCCAATTAGCACTTGCAAGTGTCACTCAGGGTATGTCTAGATGCCTCTGCCGACAGAGGCATGTAAATTAGACATACCGACATAGTCAATGAAGCAGGGATTTAAATATCCCCCGATTCATTAGAATAAAAATGGCCACTGCATTGTGCCGGTTTAGCTGTTTGTCGGCTCAAAGCGGCAGTCAAGACGGGGATCAGTCAGCAAGGAAAGCCTTTGTTGACCGATCCTGTAAACCTCATTTCACAAGGCATAAGGGATCGGTCGACAAAGGCTTGGGTCAGCCCCATGCAGTGTTCCATTTTTGCCTTTGGGAAAACATGGTCTTCCTACAAGAGGTCACCCTAATCCAACCTTTGCTGAGGCAGGACTAAAAGTACTTAGACATTCGTGACAGATGGTCATCCATCTAACCTGTCGTTAAACCTCTAGGAACAGGGATTTCACAGCCTCCTTAGGTAACCTGTTCCAGTAGTTAACTATTCTGATATCTAGAAAGACTTTTCTAATATCCATCCTAAGTATCTCTTCATGCAAGTTAAGCTGATAAGTACTTGTTCTACCCTCAGTGGAGATGGAGAATGAATTAATCAACATCTTCTATAATAATGTTTAACATTTGAAGACAGTTGTCCATGTCTCCAGCCCCGCTTTCAGTCTTCTAGACTAATCATGACCAGTTCTTTCAACCATTCCTCATAGGTGGTGTCTGCTAAATCTTATTGCTGCTCTGCTTTCTGGATTTTCTCCACTTTGGCTGTGTCTACATTGGTGCGATCTTGCGCAAAAGCAGTCGCTTTTGCGCAGAAACTTGCTGCCTGTCTACACTGGCCACGAGTTCTTGCGCAAGTACACTGACGTTCTAATGTATGAAATCAGGGCTTCTTGCGCAAGAACTCTGACGCTCCCGCTCAGGAAGAAGCCCTCTTGTGCAACTATTCTTGCACAAGACGCCAGTGCAGACAGGCAGCCAAGAGATTTTGCGCAAGAGCCATCCAAATGGAAAAAAGCCCTAGTAGCCGCTTGGACGCTCCGTATGTGCAGGCAGCTCCAGACTTCCTGGTAACCTGAGCCCCCTTAAAGGCAGACGCAGCCTGCAGAGGCCATGCAGCTCTGCTCCTTCAGCCACCAGACCACCCAGGATGGCTGCTCGAAGGGAGCAGCAGCAACCCGCACCCCCAGCGCAGGTGGCCCCAAGGGGCACAAAGCGACGCGCCCCTTCCTGGTCCCCAGGGGAGATCGAGGCCGTCCTGGACGTCTGGGGAGAGGAAGAGGCCCTCGACGACCCACAGTCCCATTGGTGGAATGCGGACATCTTCTGCCGCATGGCCCAGGCGCTCTCCAACCAGGGCCATCCAGTCCAGACCCTTGAACAGGTCCGGGCTAAAGTGAAGAAGCTGCGCCTGGGCTATGTCTGGGCCAGTGAGGGCTAGGGGGCAGGAGCTGACAGCTGCCCCCATTACCAGCGGCTCCACGCCATTCTTGGAGAGGCAGCACCCCAGGGACCGTCGGTGCCAGTCGACACCAGCAGGAGCCCCCCCGTCACCAGGCTTAGCGAGGCGGGGGATGACACAGAGCTGCCCAGTGGATCGGAGGACGACGAGGACCAGGGGAGCAGTGTCACCCTCCAGCTTGAGGTCCTCTCAGGCAGCCTGGATGTCCCCCGTGTGTCATCGGAGGCCGGGGAAAGATCCACTGGTGAGTGTTGCACTTTGCACTCACAAGGGCGGGGGGGAAGCATCACTCAGGCAGCATGAGCTGCACGCTGTGTAGCATTACCAGTATGCAGCACGTGCAACCACATGCAGCCTGGTGACCGACTGGCTTGTGGCCGCGGCAGGCAGCTCCAGGGCACGCCTGGGACCGTGCTGCTCACACACATCCGGACCAGGGGGGAAGGGTGGATGCCGGCTGGAACCAGCCAGGGCCCCAGGAGCTCAGGCCAGAGCCCACACCTCCCGAAGGGTGCAGCACACAGAACAGTGCACTGTTCTATGCCTGGCTGTGTGGCACAACAGCTGCTCCTGGGAAAAACGCAGCGACACAGCCCTGTGAGCGTGGCCCCCACTGAGCCCCTCGCCGGCTCCCAGTGTCTTGGCTGGCCCCCCGAGGGAAGTCCCCACTGCAGCCACACATGTCCCTGGGCTATGTGTGTGAGGGCTAGCAGGAGGGGGAGGGGGAAGGGGAGAAGTGCTCGGGCTGGCCCTAGGGCCACCTGAGTTTCGCTGCAAGGATGGTACACTCCCCAGTCACCCCTGGTTCCGTCCAGGAGACATCCACGTGATGGGGATCTAAGAGCCCAGACCACATCTGCTCCCAGGCACTGTGTGGGGATTCATCTTGCTCCCTGTCAAACACCATTGATTAGCCCAAAGCCTCACAGCCTCCCCCAGCAGGGAGTTCCACAGGTTAACACAACACACACGCCGCCGCTGCCAGCCCCCCCCCCTCCCAGGGGCCAGGACACAGAGCGGTGGTTACAATACATGGAGGAGGGCAGTCCTGCATGCAAACATACAACACAGGGGGGGAACGAGTGGGCCCAAGCCACAGTACTGTGGTGTCACCTGGGCTCCCGGGCGGAGGGCATGGGGTGTGGGGACGGTGGCCGGGCTGCCTGACTGACCTATCCTTTCTTCTGTTCCCTGCAGTGGGACCAAGCAGGAGCGGGGGACCCTCCAGCCCTGCGGCAGCACCCCCAACCGCCCAGGCACCAAGCTGGCGGGTCCGGCAGCAGGACTAACTCCTTCAGCGGCACGTCCAGGCCATTGAAAGGATTGAGGCGGCCATCACGCGCCAGGTGGATGCGGACCTGGAGTGGCGCCAGCAGGCCTGGGGCCGCTTCCAGGCTCAGTGTGATGCCATCACCTCCCTCACTGCACACATTGGGCACGCTGTGCATTATGGCATGGCATTGCCCCAAGCACCCGCCATCTCTCCCATGCCAATGTCCGTGCCCCCTCCTCCTGCTGCCCTTCGTGCTCCCGTGATGCCCCCTCCTCCTGCCCCTCCTGCTCCTACGATGGCCCCTCCTGATGCACCCCATCCTGCCCACCGCCCCGTGCTGCCTGCCCCAATGTGGCCTGAATCGCATGTAGTGGTCCGCCCCCGCAGAGGCGCTTGCAGGGGTCACCCCTCCCAGCAGTAGCTCCCTCCTCCCCCTCCCAGTTCAGAGCCTCCTCCCTCCTCCCATCCTACGTCCCCATTGTAAATAAAAAGTTAAAGACGTTGTTTATTGGGAGGTAAGGGGAGGGGAGGAGGGAAGGGTTGGGGATGGGAGGGAGATGTAAAGGGAGACAGAGGAGACCCTACTGTGGGGCCTGGGAGAACATCTCCGTCAGGGCCTCCCGTATGCGCACCCCACCATGGTGTGTGTGGCGGATGGCAGCTGTGTGGGGCTGTTCGAAGGCCTGGCCCTCGCCTGCCATCTATGCCGGGAGGAAGGCCTCCCGCTTCTGCTCCACGATGTTGTGGAGCGCACAGCATGCAGCCACTACCTTGGGGACGTTCCACTCACCCATCTCCAGACGGGTGAGCGAACAGGGAAACTGGGCTTTCAGACGACCGAAGGTGCACTCCACCTGGTTGCGGGCCCGGTTGAGGTGGTCGTTGAACCGTGCCTGGTTGTGGTCTGTCTGCCCCATGTTGGGCCACATTAACCAGGGCAGCAGGGGGCAGGCCACGTCCCCTACAATACATGTGGGTATGGGCACATCCCCACCAGTAAATTCCCACTAGCGGAAGAAAGTGCCCGCCTCCAGCCTGCCAAACAGGCCGGAGTTTCGGAGAATGCGGGCGTTGTGTGCCCTGCTGGACCAGCCCGCACAGATGTCTGTGAAGTGGCCACGGTGGTCCACGAGGGCCTGGAGTACGATGAAGTACCCCTTGCGGTTTATGAAATGGGCCGCTTGATGCTCCGGGGCAGGGACAGGGATGTGGGTTGCAGCCAGGGCTCCCCCGCAGTTGGGGAACCCCAGGGCAGCAAAGCCGGCCATCGTAGCCTCCACGTCCCGCAGGCGGATGACTCGCTGGAGCAGGACGTTGTTGATGGCACGGACGACCTGCAGAAGGGTGCACAGAAACCCAGGGGAACGCATCACACAAGGCAGGGTGAGTGCGTGCTCCCTTGGGGGGTTCCCACCCCGCCCTGTGATGCCCTCTGTCCTCACACACACACACGCACACACCAGGGCCCCCTCGCCCCACGGGCCACCCCCCCCCACCAGCAGGCCTGTGCAAGGGAGGGACGGCCCAAACCCCTGGGTGACGGGGCATTCCCCATTGCCCCAGCCTGGAGTCTTGCCTGCCCCTGGGCATGGAGTGCAGCACCTCCCCCCTCCAGGACTTACCTGCATGACAACGGCACCGACGATGGATCTGCCCACCCCGAACTGGTGTGTCACCAATCGGTAGCATTCCGGGGTGGCCAGCTTCCACATGGTGATGGTGACCCTCTTGTCCACAGGGATGGGTGCCCGCAGCCGGGTGGTGCTTCTCTGGAGCGCACGGGCGAGCCAGGCACACAGCTCCAGGAATGTCTGCTTTCACATCCGAAAGTTCCGGAGCCATTGCTGGTTGTCCCATTGCCCCAGGACCAGCCGGTCCCACCAGTCGGTACTGATGTCCGGTCTCCACAAGGGCCTCTCCACGGTGGGGTGGGGATGCCACAGGGACACCACCGCCTCCCTGGTGAGGGAGTCCAGAGCGACCTGCGCCTCGAGGTGCTGGACGATGAGTGCAGCAGCATGGAGCAGCAGCTGCAGGCACTCCAAAATAGCCGGAAGGGGCCAGAGCAGGCACAAGGCCACCCCTGGCTCCATGGCACAACAAAAGAGCTGAGGTCAAAAAAATGAGCAAATGGCACTAAGGCACAAGCTGTGGTGTCCAAGAAGGCAGAGGGCAACCACAACTAGAACTGCTACAGCTGTCAGTCCCTGCGAGAGGTATTAAAGCTCGCAGCAGGAGAGAAACAGCTGTCCAGGGAGATCCCTTTAAGCACAGGTCCCAAAGGAGCTCCAGCCCCCGCCCCCGGAAAGTGCTCATGCCCTTTTGCCCTCTCCAAAATGGTTCTGGGCTCCTGCTTTTGCGCAAGAGCGTCCCACCAATATAGATGCTCTTTTGCGCAAAAGAGTATTTGCACAAGATCGCGCCAATGTAGACATGGCCTTTGTCTACATCATTCTTCAGATGTCAGAGCTTGGACTACCATTCAGGAGTTTTAGGGTTCTAGTTCTGAGCTCCAGCCACATTCCTCTAAGTGGTACTGAATCATCAATACCTCACTTTGAACTTAAAATAAGAAAGGTTAGAGGCCTATCACAGGATTCAGGTGACATCTGAAGGCAGTTGAACTCTATTCACGTCATACTGTCACCACCCCCTCAATATCAACATATCCCTGTGATTCAGTTACTTAGTGTAATTCTTTAGTACACAGAGTTCTGAGAGTATGTATAAAACCATAGCTCTGAGGCTACGTCTAAACTACAAGCTTCTTTCAAAAAAGAGCATCTGGACTACAACCAGTACTTTCGAAAAAGCATAGTGTGCATTACATAGCGCCTTTTTGCAAAAGAGCACTTTTGAAAAAAGGCGTTCTTCCTAGTAAAACGAGGTTTTCCGTGGTCAAAAAAACTGCCACGTTCTTTCGATTTACTTTTGAAAGAATGCAGCAGCAGTCTAGACGCAGGGGAAGCTTTTTCGAAAAAAAGGCCACTTTTTTTTGGAAAAAACCCTGTAGTCTAGACATACCCTGAGTGTACAAAGTGCACTAAGCATTCATCTAAGTCCACAGTTGAAAACGTAATAGGGATATTCCTTTTTCTTTCTAAAGCTTGATGTGATTATTTTTTAAATTTTAAAGCATTTTTAAAATCTGTTCCTTCAAATAATCTGAATAGTGGCTTGTTTTGAAGAATAGTTTCCCAGAAAAGTCATAAGTTCCTAATATTAGAATGTGTAAATATCCCACTGTATCCTCGGAGGATGGTATTATAAATTAAGGTATTCCAACATATTCAGTATGAGAAACAGTCTACAGTAATCAGATGAGTCATGGTAACTGGGGGGGGGGGAGGTCCCATGTGATTGGAAGAAGGCAAATGTAGTGCCCATCTTTAAAAAAAAAAAAAATATGGAAGGAGGAGAATCTGGCAAAGTATAGACCAGTCAGCCTCACTTCAGTCCCTGGAAACATCATGGAGGGGATCCTAAAGGAGCAATTGGAAGAGAGGAAAGTGATCAGGAATAGTCAACATGGATTCACCAAGGACAAGTCATGCCTGATTAACCTGATTGTCATGTATGACGAGGTAACTGGCTTTGTAGATATGGGGAAGGTGGTGGATATGATATACCTTGACTTTAGCAAAACTTTTGTTGTGGTCTCCTACAGTATTCTTGCCAGCAAATTAGAGAAGTATGGGTTGGATAAATGGACTGTCAGGTAGATAGATAGGCTTGCTAGATCGTCCAGCTCAATGGATAGTGATCAACAGCTCAATGTCTGGTTGATAGTTGGTATCAAGCAGAGTGCCCCAAGGGTCAGTTCTGGGGCCAGTTTTGTTCAACAAATGCATTAATGGATGAGGTGATGGATTGCACCCTCAGCAAGTTTGCAGATGACCCTAACCTAGGGCAAGAGGTAGATATGCTGGAGGGTAGGGAAAGGCTCTAGAGTGACCTTGACAATTTGGAGGATTGGGACAAACGAAATATGATGAGGTTCAACAAGGACAAGTGCCGAGACCTGCATTTGAGATGGAAGAATCCCAAGCACTGTTACAGGCTGGAGACTAACTGGATAAGCAGCAGTTCTGGAGAAAAGGACCTGGGGATTACAGTGGATGAGAAGCTGGATATGAGTCAACAGTGTGCCCTTGTTAGCCTTCTTGGCGATGGGGTATTGGGGTGCATTAGTAGGAGCATTGCCAGCCGATCTAGGGAAGTGATTATTCCCACTTATCTGGCACTTGTGAGGCCACATCTGGATTATTGTGTCCAATTCTGGGTCCCCATTACAGAAAGGATGTGGACGCATTGGAGAAAGTCTAGCAGATGGCAACAAAAATTACACTGGTCTACAATTTTTTAGAAGTCGTCTGCTTCAGAGATAAAATGTGCTATTTATTATATATTTTGATGTGCTGAATTCAAATATGACAATTAAAACAACTGATTGTCTACTGTTTCCAAGATATTTAAGTTTTTACATTTTACATCTATGTACATTGTGTAGATAGTAGAGTTTTAATTATAAATTGTAAACCTAGGTCTTTTCATGTGTTTATGGCTGCTTTACATGATAATATTTCACCTGTCCTGTTTATGTAACACTTTAAAAATCAGCAAAAGGGTTATATAAATAAAATTTATTATGAAACAAAAGGCAAAAAACTATTATGTACATAGTTTAGTCCTATTCAGTGTCTACTCGGCGCTTCTTGGCTTGTCTCTTGTATTCATTAAATGGAGCACCTTCCATGAAGAAGAATGGGACAAGATCCTTTTGACGGTTACGGAACATGGAAACCCTAACATCACCTGCCAGGAGATTCCACTGCTGTAGTCTGGAGCCCAACAGCTCTGCCTTACTCTTGGGTAGTTCCAAATCCCTGACAAGGTCATTCAGTTCACCTTGTGTTATGAGGTGTAGTTCAGAGGAGGAGGATGGATGGGAGAAAATGTGGGTCCTGTGACATTGATGGTTCAGGACCAGAAGTTTCATCCTCTTCCTCTTCCTCTTCCTTGTCTGACTCAAGTGAGAATGATTCTGGTGCATCAGGAACCGGCAGTCCTTCTCCGTGGGGTACTGGGCGTATAACTGATGGAATGTTTGGATAATGCACAGTCCACTTTTTCTTCTTTGACACACCTTTCCCAACTGGAGGCACCATGCAGAAGTAACAATTGCTGGTATGATCTGTTGGCTCTCTCCAAATCATTGGCACTGCAAAAGGCATAGATTTCCTTTTCCTGTTCAACCACTGGCGAAGATTTGTTGCACAAGTGTTGCAGCATATGTGTGGGGCCCACCTGTTGTCCTGATCTCCAATTTTGCAGCCAAAATAAAGGTGATAGGCTTTCTTAACCATAGTGGTTAAACTGCGCTTTTGTGACGCAAAAGTCACTTCACCACAAACATAGCAGAAGTTATCTGCACTGTCCACACAAGTACGAGGCATCTCTGCTCACTTTGGCTAAACGGAAATGTGTCCCTTTGCAAAATCAAACACTGACAAATAAGAGAGCATGACACTGTATGAGTTCTAGAGCTGATATAGGGCAATTTGTTCAGCAGAGTGATGTAAGCTTCGTTATGATTGCATCATCCATGACTTCTAGGAACAACATGATGCAATTCATATCATGTATGATGCAATACCAGCTTCAGATTGCATCATTCATTGTTTTGCCTAAAAAGCAAGTACTGTCCAAACCCAGTCATAGATTTATTCATAGATCCAGTCAAAGATGTATTTTAGTCATTTCTGGTTTAAATTGAGATCCCTTCCCTTTATAACTCACTTATCCTCTGCCATTCCCAAGTCAAGGGTCATATATACTGACCCAATAGCATATCTTGAAAACTAGAGCCAATCAATAATTTTAAGCATCATTTTCATTCTCAGTGATCCAGAATTAGTAAAGTTTGACTACATTTATTTCAGAAGCATTTTGCCTGTAAAGCAGTGTTATTAGGGGTCTGGAGCACATGACTTATGAGGGAGGCCGAGTGATTTCGGCTTATTTAGTCTACAAAGGAGAAGAGCGAGGGGGATTTGAAACCTGAAGGGGGGGGCCCAAAGAGGAAGGGGAGAAGCTGTTCTCGGTAGTGACAGATGACAGAATGAGAACCAATGGTCTGGAGTTACAGTGGGGGAGGTCTAGGTTGGATATTAGGAAAAACTATTTCACTAGGAGGGTGGTGAAGCACTGAAATGGGTTACCTAGGGAGGTGGTGGAATCTCTAGAGGTTTTTATGTCCAGGCTTGACAAATCCCTGGCTGGGATGATTTAGTTGGGGTTGGTCCTGCTTTTGTAGGGAATTGAACTCCATGGCCTCCTGAGGCCTCTTCCAGCCCTAATCTTGTATGAATTTCCATAAACTCATCCTATTAAACTGGCTGGCTAACCTGTTCTACTCTGCATGCTACCTGATATTCATATACTTGTGTGGTGGCCCATATTAGAAACAACACATAAGTTTACTCTAGGGCAGAGTCTGATTTTTGGGGGGGGGGAGGGGATCATTCTTCTACTTATTTTAAATTGGTTTCAAAATGGCATTTTACTAAGGGAAAAAATATCAGCATGGGGGGGGGGTGTGGAAATCCTCAGAAAGCATCCCCTTTTAAATGTACATTGACATTGGCCTTTGTTTTGTTTTCTCTGTAATAAATCTGGACTGGAGGAGAGACCACTCTGATCTGAAGCACAGCCCTTGTTCCATTATGTTGCATTTTGAGACTTGGCATGTATTGGGGATCTTAAGCTGTGTTCCTGGGTATGAAATGTACTTACAGAAGCAAACCTGTAGTAAGATTCTGTGAATTCAGTTCTCCTGTTGGCATCCCCTGGACTCCATAATGGTTACTAAAGAAGTCCTGTTCTACTTCCTGGCAGGGATAGTCCATGTCATACTAATGTGTAGTGAAAACAAGGTTAGATGTTTTCTGTCTGAAGTGTGAAAAACACTTGGAGGAAGGGCAGTAAGAAGAGCAATTTGGGACTGATAGCAAAGATTCAAACAGAAAGATGGGCGTGGATGGAGAAAGACCAAGGAATAAGTATGTGGGGCACAGAGAAGAATGGCAGAGGAAAGACTGAGTGGCACAGTGAGAAGTTTGAAGAAGTGCAGGGAGGTGAAAGAAACAAGCTGGTCAATTAAAAGTAAATGTAAGCAGGCAATAACTGAAAATCTATTGGGGCAGAGGGGGAGAGACAGGAAGCAGAGAGTGCATGAGATCAGGGAGACATCCTGCACTGGCAGAGGGATGAAGTAAATGGCCTAATATGTTCCCTTTTCTTATAATAATTTGTGACTGCATGAACAAGGAGAACAAACTGGCCTGTTCAGGTCACCATGGCTGCGATGGTGTGGGCATCTCGTAGTATAGCTTTACATGCATGCACCTACATTCTACAATGAAGCTTTCACTTGCTGGTATGTCCAACAGTTTCAAAGAACACAAAATAAAGTTGTGGGGGGGACCCCACCTGTCTAAGGGATAAGTGTATGCAGTCTGTGGCTGTGGTGGTTTTAGGATATTAGACACAAGAGGGGTGTAGCTAATATCTTTTCTTGAAACATCTGTTTGTGAGAGACAAGCTTTTCTGGCTACACAGAGCTCTTCAGGGATAGGTATGAGACCATTTTAGCTCCCCTATGTTGTGTCTACCCAGCAGCGTTATTTTGGAATAACTGACGAAATAATATAGTGTGTGTCTACACTGCCAGCCTTTATTTCAAAATAATGTCAAGCTGGAGGACCTTTCACTCCAGCTCCTGTAACCCTCAATTTATGAGGAGTAAGGGAAGTAAAAGGAAAAATGTTCTTCCTTCGACTTCCTGCTGTGTAGACAGCATCAAAAGCCGAATTAAGCTATTTTGATTTAAGCTACACAATTGACGTAGCTCACGTTGCATAGCTTAATTCAACTTTAGCCCTGCTGTGTAGACCTATCCCAAGTGAAGTAAGTATCGTCCTCTTTAATGATACTGGTGGAGTAACATCGTTAGACCCTTGTGTCTGCATTGAGTAATTATATTGGAATCCTGCACCTCTGTAACTCTGGTTTACATATCTCTGTTCCTACCAGTAATCCCTAAAAATAACAATAATAATTTACCCATCACTGTGGTTTTGACAACCAGAACTCTCCTTTTTAAATAACGCGCTTACTAAATAATAAGGACTTTCAGTACAGTATATAAACCTGGACCATTGACTTCAGTAGTATGGGATTGAGCTCTATATAAATACTGTCTGAGGTTTTGCTGCTGTCAGCCATTAGTATCACAATAGGAAAAATCCAGTTATCCAGTGCAAGTAAATGGTCTATACTGCTTATAAAATACAGGTATATATCTATGCACTGTGCAAGTGTGTGTGTGTGTGTGTATATATATATTATTGGTATCAGTAGAACTGTTAGAGTATTTTCCTTTTATTAAAAACTGCACAAATTCTTAACTAGGTTTATAAATGCCTGTTATGTTAATGTTTTTGATAAAACTTGGCCTTGGTCCAGATGCACGTTTTTGTAGATGAAATTTCATCAAATATGCTAGCTCCCTTTTTAGTTAATGACAAAGATGAATGATTATTTTGGGCCTTTGGGGATGCTCTTATTTTTCTGTTCTCCAGCTGAAAACTTGTTTAATTATGCAGTCATGTCAGTGCCACAGTTGTCATGTATTAAAAATGCATGTTGATCAAATAATTGAGCCTTCTACAAAAGCAGCATATTCCATTTTTATGGCTATAGCAGGTATCCTGCTATAGCGTTTACTTCATCTGTATTTCAAAAGGTTTTTTTTTCTTATCATATTGATAAGGGGAAAGGCTTAATTTTCCAAGACCTCACTAATGGCTGCTTGAACTGTTCCATCAATGAGTAGCGTGCCAACTTTTAAGCATTGATCAAGCTATTAGTGCTAAAGGATAGAGACTCAGATCTCCGCTACTTCAGCAGGACTAGGAGCAGCATGTAAAGTTAAGCATATGCACAGGTCTTTGTAGGATCAGGAGCTTAGCTACCATCTGTCCTTGGGGAAATCCATATAACCTTGATGAAGTGCAGTTTACACATTTATAAAATACATGTTGTTACATACCTGCAGAGCAGAACCTCCCTGGGAACATTGAGGCTTGCTTATCTAAAAGCATTTTATGATCCTCAAATAAAAGGTGCTGTACAAGTATTGTTAGCATGATTATTAATAGTAAATAATGCAGCCATAACATTTGCATTTAAACTAACCAAAATGCAGATAGATAGATAGATAGATAGATATAAAGAGCGTTCCAGAAAGACTGTAAATTCTAGGCTATCACCAGAGTAGAAACTTCAGTCCTGACTTCGGGAAGTGCTTTGATCACAGCTATCACTGAAGTAGTGCAGACTCAAACACATTTGCTGACATACACACTTGATGCTCCTTCTCCCCCCCCCCCCCCAAAAAAAAAAAGCATTGTTGGTTTTGCAAACTCTTTGCTTAAAGTGCCAGGAGGTCTTTGTTATTTAAAAACCTATTAACAAGTTTAATCCACATACACCTTATAAATAGGGTTTTTCCTATTAATTGAGTTCTTCTGAAGCATAACATACCCAAAGTGTATTGTTTACAGATGGTTGACATCACTTAATCAGCTACAGTAGTGGAATATTTAATCTATGAAAACAACAACATGGATGTGTGGGGACTCAAAGTAAATGGGGGGAGGAGGAGTTCCACTTGAAATGAAGTTAAGTGAGGAGAATGTTAGAATCGCATCTAGAAGGGAAGGTGACTGCTCACGATTGCCTTTGTCTATTTTGTTTTGTGTCGGACACAGTCAAATCACTGTCTGCTGGTGAATTGGCTCAGAGTGGACCTTTTACATGCCCATTTTACCTCAGTTGTAGACATTTTTAAGTCGTGGGTCTCTTCTGGCTACGTAGCCATGGAACAAACTATTAAGAGAATTCAGAACAGTTCCTCCATAGATGCGCAAGAAAACACCTCAAGCTTCTGTAATGCTGACAGGCGGAACCCAATCTGAGACCTTTGGAGCTTAGTGCATGAACCTCTACAGCTTGAGCTAAAAGTCAACTGGCTCTCTATAAGGGCTGTAGAGCACACTCATTCTCTGTCTCTCTGTAGGTGGTCTCAGTGCCACTACCTGGAGGTGTGTGGGTTATACTTCTAACCAGTAATGTTCACAAAGCTTTTATGAAGTTGCGTTTCCCATGTTGAAGTTTTGTGCAGAATCCTGTGATTGGAGAACAAAATTTAAGGGTTAGGGCTCCCATATTTTTCTTTTGCTCTGCTCCACCCGTGCCAAAATCAGAGAGCCTCTGGAGGAAACTCCTATGGATGAAGACCTGCCACCGTGTTCCATTTGAAATTATTATCTCTTCAGTTTCAGAGAGCAATGAACTAAGGATTGAGACAACACTGAATGAATGTTCAGTCCTGAGTGGGGGAGGGGATAGGATCTGACAAATATAAAAAGGGTTGTATTGTATCTGTACCATCATTGTGTAGGACTCTGAGGGGGAGAGGGAATGTTAAGGAACCATGTTTAAAGGGTTTCTTCAGTTCTGTTT
This sequence comes from Pelochelys cantorii, assembly GCA_032595735.1. Lineage (NCBI taxonomy): Eukaryota > Metazoa > Chordata > Testudines > Trionychidae > Pelochelys > Pelochelys cantorii. The sequence goes on from CM064334.1 coordinate 51,971,172, forward strand.
TTTCTTACGTTTATCCTGCTGACGCTGCTATTTAAATATTGATATTTTCTTTTTTACCTTTTCTAAATAAATATAGGGCTTATTTATAATGAATAATATCTCCTGAAACATGGGGGAAAAAAACCCAATAGTGATCAGGTTTTTTTTCTATATAGTATTCACTCGCTTGAACATACAATCTAAAGTTGAAGATGGACCAGCTCCCATAGTCGACATGAAATAGTGTAGCATCTGTCTTACTGTATCATGATGATAACATGAAATGGTAATGTAATATAAAGCTGCAGAATAACCATAACGATGTGATTTAGAGGCATGTTCATGATTGATGTTCAGGTTGTATTTGGATCTGATTTTGTATTCAAGACAACACGCAGTGGCAAGTTTAGCAATGTCTTCCAGGCTGACTATTAAATATATAGCCCTCTGGGGGTTTTCCTGATGCGCTGGTATGCACTGCGGATGGCGCCCAATGGAGATAGATGCGAGGATGAAGAAAGGCTCCCTAGGCCTGAAGTTTGTCAAGGGCCCAGAGCTGCTCCTGTTTCTCTCAGTTCATTCTGCTGAGGGATGGATCTCTGGGGCTGGTGGCCAGACGTCTCTCCAATTCTCTAAAACCTCCTGTTCCAACTGCTCTATTACCACTTCCTGCTAGCTCTCTTCCCCCCCCCCCCCCAGTGTATTTACATTGGTGTGGGGCAGGTAATCACTTTTTCAGCATCTGTTTGGACATATCTATAAAAATTATACTGCTCCCTCATGCCCAGATCTGGTCCTGTAAATCCTAGTAGTAGGTGGGGTGGATGTGTCCATATTTTACAACCTTTCTGGGGATAACCCTACCTCTCTGGTGTCTCTCATACTCAATCTAGCATGTTGCGCAAGCCCAAATTTTACTTGAAGTCTGCTGGGAATGGATTTACCTTTTGTGTGGGAGGAGGGGTCAAGCAAAGGAAGGGCCTATATATTAACTTTTGACTTGTTAGAGGTTTGTCTTATTCAGATAATTTACATACCTCTTTAAAGTTGCATCCATACTGTGGTGTGTCATTCAGGTTGATTCAGTGTGTGCAGTATGTGATCAGCATTAACTAGGTCTAGGACCTGTGTTGAGGTAGAATGTATGAAATCAGATGTTCGATCCCTTTGTAACAGACACAATGATCTATGTTTTAAATATCTTTTGGTCTCCATACCTGTAATGTGCTGTGGAAAATGACATCCTAAACAAATCGATTTCTCAACAGGATGGATGAGTGGGGGGTTTGAAGAGGGTGGGGAGGAAGAAGAGTTCTGTTGTTACTGGAATTGTGGAAATAGTGAACCCATTAAAAATGAAATGTATGGCTCAGAGCTAACCAATGAGCTGCGGGAAAGAAGTGTACAGTGGTGGTTGGACATACCAATGCAAAATGCTTTGTACTTTGGGAGGGGGGATGGGGAAACACACCTTGCACTGAGTACTTTATCTTCTGGTTTTGCTTTCCTTTCCTGTGTGTTAGATGATGACACTCGGAAGTATTAGTAATAATTTGTTGATTTGAGTTAGGTGCAAAAATGCTCAGATTTTTTTTTCTTTTGGAAATTGAACCTGAACTCGTGGACTAATGTGTTGTGAATTGCTTTCTTTAACAGATGGAGTGTCAGTTCTGCTCACACAAGTACCTGACTGTTGGATTTGAACTCTTGTAAACCCCAGATACTACTACATGTGAATAAGTGTTGCAGAATCACACCCTAAATTAAATTAAACCAACAAAGGCTAATGGCTACTGCATCTTCTGATGGAATGCCAGATGTGTGAAAGTGATTGTTGCTCTCTAATGGTTCATTCATACAGGATAAAAGCCCTAGTGCTAGTATAATTAATATCAGGGGTTCTCCTTTTGTCCCACTACTAGAGGTAGGGGTGTGTGTTTGAGAATAAAGTCCTGAGGATTTTTCCTAAAGGTGAATGAGTTTGGTTTAGCTAGGGATCTTAGCCTACCTACACAATCATGAATTTGCTAACATAAGCTGGGTCTATTTCTTGAAGTTAGACAATAAGGCAGCAAAGCAATAAATATATATATTTTTTAAAAGTTTAAAATTAAAAATCCCAGTAATAAAATAACTGACCTTTATGACTTTGAGGAACCACAGCTCAAAATAGACAGAATCATTGTTCCCAGCATAATGATGGTACTGTAATTGCTTTCATGCAGTTGTATAGCCCACAATGTGTGCAAGGTGCTGTTCATGTAGATAGGAAGACAAAGCTTGAGAGAATACTTTTCTTTAAGAAATCTGCTTTGCTGCCTTATCCTTTTAAGGGTTATGGCAAACGCACTGAAAAGGGGAAATTACCTTTCCCTGACCAGATTAGAGAAGTCAGCATTTGTTTAAGCAATCTACCCTGAAATACAATAATGACCTTATGCCTTTCAATTGAAATGAATGGAAAATGAAAAGTTTGCATTTCAAGATGGGCTGTTCAAATACAAACCTTTTGCATTAAGAAAAGGCGCAGTTGGGTACAGCAAACACAGGGAAATGAGAACCAGAAATCATTCTGATGAACTCTGGAACTAGAAATAATGCACCTGCTGGGATAGATTGATGGCAGGCATTCAACATGGGCATTAGATATGTTTTTACCACATTCCTGGGTGTTTTCCTGTTAATACTGAGCAAGTAAGAATAGGCTGCAACCTTAATATTTCGCTTCAGGCTCTAATTTACTCTTTTCAGTCTTTATCTTTTTTTCCTTCCAACATTTCTTGTATTGCTTCATTTCTTTCTGCTTTAAAGTGAATTTAATGATGGTAAAAGGTGGCAGCCCCCGAGAGAGGAGATTTCTGTTTATAATTGGAAATGTTACAGCCAGGGGAGTGCAAATCTCCCCCGAAATTGCACAATGGGCCTCAACCCTTGTCTGTAACAGGTCATCTGTTGGGCAAGAGGATTGTTCAGTATCCAACGATTGGAGGACCACAGGCTTTCATGTAAGGTTGACACTCCAATGACTACAGAATCCTGCCACAGCTCTGTGGCTGGTCTGGGGCTTCATGCCTGGGCAGCCGAAGTGTTATCCTGAGAAATGAGACTCATCTCTCTAAAGTCTGGTAAAACTCTCCTTTCTCTCTAGTGAAGGTGTAGCAGTGGAAACGGTGGAAGGGAGTTTTCCCGGGGAAAGAACATGCCTCTTCTGACATCCCCACATGGAGCAAAGAACTCTGCCAGCAGGGGATCCCAGACAGAAAGATTGGCAATACACTCACCGTTCATTAGGAAAGGCTGCCTGCCCATCAGCTCAAATATCTCTGCTGGTTTGACAATAGTAGGGTAAGCTAGGGAGGGAGTAGCCTGGACCTTAGAAGTCCTTATGTTGTCCTCCACCAATTAACAATTTGTGATGTATGCTCTGTCTGCAAGCCCTCAGACACCGAGCCCCTTCGCTCTCTCTCGGAGGATACCTCATCTGTGTTTCTTTGGTAACAGAGTCAGGCCAGCACAGAGCTAATCTGAGGTGGATTTGAGTTTGGCATGAGCCATAGGGTTTTGCCTAATGTGCAGTGGTTTATCATTTGGACCATTCTTGGGAAATATGGGCACTTCCTTAAAGTTTGTTCTGACTACATACTGGTGTAAAAAAAACCCCATCTAAATTCCTGTATTAATGGATCGGATACTTCTGACTGAAAGTTGGAATATTCAGAGTTCAGGTTGCTGTGTGGCGGTAGCACAGCATAGTCTTACCTTCATGCATATTTACATGAACCCTGGTCCATGCTGTGAGTTTCTGGAGGGTTTTCATTTCCATTTGCTCACTGCTGAGCAGTTATTTATTTAGTGTGAAAGGGTTTTATTTGGTGGGTTTAGTATTAGCTGTGTAAGCTTTCTTTTTACTGAGCTGTGTTATTTCTTTCTTATGACTGTGGTGCAACCACTTGCCATCTGGGGGTTTCTGGGCCTGCTTCAATAAGTTATATTTTTGATTTTTCTGTTGCTCTGCTGAGGATTTACAGAAGACTAAGTTAGGGGCTGGGCTGTGGCCTGGAAAGGCTCTGTAGTGTCTTACTAAGAGCCTTAGACACAGATTTAAGCTTTTAACTACTATGGTAGGCTGCCTTAAATGACCAGCAGGAAATAACAGTGAAGTTTAGCAGATCTTTACTCAAACAGCTGAAATAACACTTCAGTGAGCTGCTCTAATCCCCCTTCTCTTTGTTTACTGCAGAGCCTCATTCTCACCCTTTATGAAAGCTCCAGCTCTCTTATGGGTATGGAAACAACATCAATAACTGCCCATTAAAACATGAATTGCTCACCATCAAAACTTGCCACCTTGTGGAAGGTCAGGTATTTGAGGCAGGCAAAGCATCGGAAGTTTAGGCGCACTACTAGACACTGCTGTAGTATGTTATCTGATGCTTGTCATAGGGCATTTCTCTGCAAAACCAGCCTCCTTCCACTTTAAATGTTGCTCCATCTGTTTTGTGCATCGCTTTTACACCTTTTTCAGGAGTGCTTATTTATAGGCCTCCATGAGCAGCCACAACATTTTGTGTATCAATTTTCTTTCCCAAGTGGCTGCAAAGTGACTCACTGTTGGCTTTCTGTGATTTTAGCATCCATATTTGAGGGATTTGTTTGCTGCAACATTTTATTTCTTTATTTAGTACACTCTGTTTCACTTAGAGTATTACTCATTCAACCCTTTTTGCAAAGCCTCTGATTTAGATTTCCCATTTCTCTCGCTCTATTTCCTTGCTCCTCTGCCTTGGTTGCTGGTACTGTTCAAGCTGGATTTGTTGGTTTTGTGGTCGCTCCGTCATTCCACCAGCAACGCTCAATAATTTCAAAGTTGCCTTGCTTAATGATAATAGTTCTCAGAGTCTGCTTTGCCAACTTTGACTGTTCCCTTGACCTTATTTTGCTGGTGAGGGCATCACGGCTTGGTGTATAATGGAAATGTGTTAAAGGAATCACTGTTTGATAATGCACTGCTAGATTTCATTTAGCGCTCATTACCACTGTTTGTGAATACTGGCCTATGCTATAAACTACCATACATCACCAGCTATTGTCCAGTATGTCATGAATGCAAAATGTATGTGCCTGTCTGTCTCTTTGCTACAAGAGTAACATTTTTACCCTTCAATTTCTATGAGCAAAATAGCTAGAAATTAACTGTCCCTCCCATTTTTTTCAATAATGTATTGAAGCTCTACTTAGGAGACCTAACACAACAGTTTCTGAGCCATCTCTAGAGGGTCCCCAAGTGATGGCTCTGGTGAGGTGAATGATTCTTTTTTAATAAGGCTGGCTGAGTGACTTTGGCTTCTTAATTTATTTAGAAATGCTTTTTACCCTTTTGCCTTATTTCCCCTGGATGGTGAGTTCCTCCTTGACTGCAAGTCATTATCTATTGCTTGTCAGAAGGTGATATCCCTATACTGAAGGAGCTATCATTTCTGGTTGGGGCAGGTTTTTTTTTTATTTGTTTATCATCTTCCGATCTCTGCTGTGGAAGTTGAGCAGGTCAGAATAGCTCAGTCACAAGCTAATCTTGCTGGAATTCACTGCCTAGTCCAGTCATTCTGTCAGTCTTGTCATAACATTGATATTGTCCTCTTGGGGTGTGTGTGTGTGGGGGGGGGCGAGTAGGCTTCATTACTACTGTTGTGTCCCAGGGGTTAAAGCATTGTCCTTATTAAGTATCTACTGAAGCTAGTCATTTGATGTGGACATGCTCTTGAGGGCCATGTTCATATACTTTGCCCCTTGTTAGAGATTTATTATCCTTGACAGCTGTATTTCTGTGTGCACTCTGGAATAAACACATCACTGTGATAGGGGTGGTGCTCACAGAGACACCATAGCCCCACTGTGTAGAATTCAATTTACAGAATATCATGATCAAAAGAAAACATGCAGTCTACAATAGAACATTCATTTTAAACTGCAGTAATAACACACATTGCTGCATTAGTGCCTAATATTTTAAGGATACACAAATACAGGATAAATGTCACTTACAGTCACTCGATTACAGCTGGTCAAAGTGAGAATTTTTTGGTTTGCTGGCGTGCAGAAAAACCCCAAACTCATCAAACCAGATTTTTTTTAAAATTGTTAGTGAATTGAAAAATCCAACTTTGTCCTGGGTCAGATGAAATGTTTTGAGAGGAAACATTTGTTTCTGCATTTTTGAATGTTGAAAATAAAATGGAAGTCATTTTGAACCAAGAAATAAAGGTGTTTCAGTTTTTAAAAAATGACAAAATGAACCATTTAGATTTTTTTTTTTGAGGGGGAGAGCTAATTTTTCTGTCAAACTGCACCCCCCTGGAAAAATGAATATTTCCCCATGAGATTTTGGGATTGCCAACTTTTGCATTTTTCACTGGAAAAAAGTCTGAATCTGTGCCTTGTTAGCAGGCCTACTGACAGAGCGTGGGCAAAGGGGGCAGTTGTGCAAGGGCCTGGGAATTCAAAGGGGCCTAGGATTCCTGGCCACCATTGTCGCTACTATGGTGGCTGGATCCCTGGGCCCCTTTATATTGCCACGGGAGCACCATGCCGTATGTGCCATGCGGCTGTGAGAGAGGTGTGTGTGTCCAGTGCGGTGGTGTGGGTAGTGCTGAGGGCTGGCTGCCCCTGGCTCTGCCCTTTCTGCCCAAGGCCCTACCCCTTCTGCATTGCAGAGCCACCTTCCCCACACCTGGCCCCGGGACTATGGAATCTGTCAGCTCCCCAGCCATGATTTAAGGCAGGGGTGGGGAACCTAAGGATGGGGGGCTGGATGTGGCCCTCAGCTTGCTTGGATCCGGCCCCTTAGGCTCGGGGCTTTCCCTCCCCAGCATTGGGGAGCTTGTCCTGGTGCTCCAGCCCCTCCTGCCACCCCCCTCCAGGGCTGGAGCACAAAAAATCTACTAGCTTGGCCCCCCCCCCCCGCCCCCAGGCTCTGGTGTGTGAGGGGAATGTAGAGAGTGTCTTTCTCTTCTGTCGGGGGACACTTCAGTGAGGGTTTTTTTCTCATTTGTGTGTGGTCCCCCACTGATTTTTTTTCCCGTGGGTCAGCAGCTCCCGACCCCACCCAAAAAAGCTTTCCTATCCCTGATTGAAGGGTTCTTGAAGATCTGATTAGATACAGAGTAACAGAATTATCTGAGACTTTATACTGACATCTTTCATGTCATAGTTTTGTTCTATTCTGTTAAGTTCCACCTCAGGGTAAATAAAGTGATTTTTTGGACGTTGAAAATTTAGTGAAACAAATATTCTCCATACAATCCGTTTAATTTAAAGTAGAGTCCAGTCTGATCAAACTCAGTTTCCACATTCTTAAGCAATGAAACAACTGTCCCTTGAATTCTACTTCACTATAAACAGCATTTTATTTTATCTGAGTTCATTACTAGCAGGTTCCATTGTACCAATAGGGCCAAACTATCTTATGTTTTGCAGGGTACATATGAAATGGCTAGGAATTGCATATTAAGCTGGAAAGACACTATTTAGTCACTATTGAGTGAATTCCTTGGTTGGAAGAGCTTTGCACATGCAAAATATTAATTCTTCCATGCGATCAATATTCTTTCTACCTCAAGGGAAGAAAACCTGGGAGTGCTCATGAAATTCAGACTGTATTTTAATGATCACGACAGCCTGGCAACTGTGCTGATACTTCATTATCTGAGAACACGGTAGTGCTGCATTATCCTCTCTCCTAAATGGATGTTGAATTACTTATCCCTGCCTTTGCAACATCCTGGCTGGATTGGTGCAACGCTGTTTGGAGCTCTTCCAGCAGAGGCCATTCATTGGGAACAATTAATTCAAAAGCATGCCTGTCTTAGGATTTTAACCGAAACTTCTCATATTTGACTTGTATTGGGGTATGCTGTGATGGCTTCCAGTTGTGCAGTACATCAGAGGGATGTTGCTCATTTTGCTCTGGGATGGCTACCTGATGCAATGGATTAATGCAGTCATTTAAAAAAAGATCTCTGAAACTATGGGTTTCAAACTTGCCCTAGAGTGATGAGTAAAGTGAGCTTGGTGGTAATGAACTGGACTTTGGTAGATATTTGCCTGCAATATAAAATATAGACATCTTGGCACACTCCGTGACTGGCAGTCTCTGCACAGAAAAGGTCCAGGAGTGAACTAGTAGTGGTATTGAGGTTCAGAATGGAGGTGAATTGCAGAGCTGGGTGGGAGGAGTGCACAATATGTTAGCACACGCCATACCTGGCTCCACCTAGGCCTTCAGTAATTCATTTCAGTCAACACTAAGCAACTGCCAATTTAAGAGGGAGAAGCCAGGAAATTATGGAGTGGTTTGCATCCAAGGTGCTTGGGGGACTTTTCGTATTCTATTTTACAGGACTTACAATGCTCATCACTCTTCATCATCAATACCATACATTCTGCAGGTGCTCTGCTGCTATTTTTCTACAGAGTTTACATCAGTTTCAGCCTTGCAAATGTTGGAGTTTTCTTTAGCCCTCAGTCTGAAAACTTGCTCATAGTTTTTCTAATGTCACTGGTAGTTTTAAACCATCTGGCTAGGCACCACATTTATTTTCTGAGCAATGCTCTATGAAAAGATTTGATGATATATGTTGATCCTCCCTGGTCCACCTCCCTCTGCCCCCTGGGACCTTATTGGTCCTGAACCAGAGAGTTTGCAGCACCAGGGGAGACAAATGCCAGCCACTCCACTTCTGGATATGGCCCCTGGGGCACCAGCCCCTCTGCTTCCCAGGGGCACTGGGGCTCCACTGATGGGGCTCTGCTCCACTGGTCCCCAGCCTGCTGGCTGGCTTCTCTCTGCCAGCCCCTGGCCCACCGGCCAGATCCAGCCCACTGGCTAGTTGGAGCTCCGCTCCCCTCTGCCAGCTGGCCTGGGATCTGCTGCCAGTCCCAAGGTACCAGGGCTCTGCTCCCGGTGCCGGACCCATATTCTCTCAGTCTCTTGCCGGCTCCGCTCTTCCTTGGTCCCCCGATACTCCTTGCCTCAGCCTGCCAGGTTATCCTGTGACTGCGCTAGCCTGGCCCCCAGAGCACCCACATGGTCACTGACAATGCTGGACCAAGAGTGTTGCTGGACCAGGGAAGTTTGGATCAGGGAGGTTCAACCTGTAGTTATCCAACAACCTGCAGATTTTAATGTGACAGAACTATAGTGTCATGTTAATACATAGTACTGATATTAGAAAACCCTTGATTTCGGTTAGAGATAGGCCTGACTCCATGCTTAAACACATTTGCTTAAATTTGGAACCAGATCCAATTTAATCTTTGTGGTTTAAGTTTGTTCCTTATTTCATGTATGTTTGATACTTCCATTGGCAGAGGATTAGATCCAAAAATGACCCAGTCGCTTCAGCATTATAAAGTTGTGATTTAGTTGTCTGCGGGAATCATAATGGATTGAAATGTGATATTAAAAGAGGGGACTTTGTTTTGGAACTGCTTCCTATACTTGATGCCTCAGCAACAATGAGGGTGAAACCAGACAATTGCTATGATCTTGAGTGATCTCTCACAAAAAATTATAAGAAAAGAAACACCCTGTCCTCATGGATGAACACTTTTCACAAAGCAATCACTCCATATGTGATCACCCAGTCTTTGTCCTTGTCCTTAAAGGAAATCGGCACATCTTCAGAAGACAAGCCTGAGAACTTAAATTTGAATTCTGCTGGACATGAAAATCATGGACTTAACAGAGACACTGGATTTATGGCCCATTACAAGAACTTGCATGACATCCTACTGCCTACTAAATCTCCACTGTCCTATAACTGCAGAAGTGTTAATTGCCCACTTCATTTGAAATGGTCACCTACAATATGCGAACCCCTCAGGTTTAACAATCTATTCCACTTTGTATTTAGCTTGGACAGTCTCGTTTTCTTAAGACCTGAAGAAGGGCTTTGTGAAGCTCTAAAGCTTTGTCCCTTTTTTCAGTAGAATTTGGTCCAATAAAATATTGCTTCACCCTCTTTCTTTCATATATTTGTTTAAATTAAAGAAATAGAGTAGTTTAGAAGGAGCTGTAGGAATGTTAGTGGTGGATTTATTTTTGCTTTTAGAATTCCTACATTTTTGCTGCATTCTTCAGGGGAAAAAGTCAACCTGTAACAAATTGGGGTGTGAGGGGATGGAGTACCTCCATAGGGACCCTCTTGGGGTACGTCTAGACTACATGGCTCTGTCGACAGAGCCATGTAGATTAGTTTAGTTTATTCGACAAATGGAAATGAAGCAGCGATCTAAATAATCGCCGCTTCATTTAAATAAAAATGGCCACCACTCTGTGCCGATCAGCTGTTTGTCGGCACAGCGTGGCAGTCTAGACGGGGATCTGCCGACCCCAGAACCCTTTGTCAGCAGATCCTGTAAGCCTCGTTTCATGGAGGTTCTGGGGTCAGCAGATCCCCATCTAGACTGCCACGCTGTGCTGACAAACAGCTGATCGGCAGAGTGCGGTGGCCATTTTTATTTAAATGAAGCAGTGATTATTTAAATCGCTGCTTCATTTCCCTTTGTCATCCTGCCTCATCTACATGGCTCTGTCGATGGAGCCATGTAGTCTAGACACACCCTCAGAGGCCTCAGGGTCCTGTCATACCCTGTCCCAGAGAGGCATGGAAGAGAAGTCCTCTAAGGGTACATCTACACTGCACAGTTATTTTGCTACTCCGCATCTACACAAGCTGCCCATTATTTTGAAATATTTTTCGAAATAACAGGCACTCTATTTCAGCATCCCGGTAACCTTTGTTCCATGAATAACCCAAGTTATTTTGAAATTTAGTGCGGTGTAGAGATGCCAAATTTCAAAATAAGCTATTCTGAAATAGATTTGAAGTAAGATATGCAATTTGCAATTTCCCTTATTTTGAGTTTAGGGTGCTGTGTAGACGCACCCTAAGTGGCCTGTAGTGGCTGCAGGGGAAGCAGCCAATCCGAGGGGATGCAAAGCAGCCAATGAGAGGCTTGAAGGACTCAAACAAAGCAGCTTAGACAGTCTGTCCATTTCTTTTTGAAAGAGCTGCAGGACCATGGCCAGTTCCCTTGGCCATTGGCAGTCCCTTGATTTACGGGTGATCTCTACCATGGATTGACATATGAGTCCTGAGGTGACTTGGGAGCCTGATGCTGGAACTGCATTTCCACTTGCTGTCACGTCACGAGAACAGGAACTCACCCCCACGGAGCGTCCTGCTGCTCACTTTGGGAATTGGTTCTTCAGCCCTGGTGCACCCCCTTTCTGCTGGTGTCACGCCTGCTGGAGCTGTCCTAGTTCTGTGACCCCACACTCTAGGGTCTTCCCCTCCCAGGGAATCCCCAATTCCCCTATGCCCACCTAGCATCAGTGACCCACTGCCAGTTGTCATCTAGCCCCTGCCTCCAGAGCAAACTGCAGTCTGGAATGGCCACTCATCCTTGGAAAGGGGATGTGGGCCTGCTGCTTTTTCCTGTCCTGGCTGTCTCCCAGCAGCCCTAGTACACTCAGACCTTGCCTCAGGCCCTGCAGCCTGGGAGAGCGGTCAGGCCAGAGCTCCCCTGCTCTGTCTGTCTTTTCCCAGCACTGCCCTGCCTCAGGAAACCTCCAGCTTCCCTGGCAGCCAGGTTCCTCCTATTCCCTAGCTAGACAAGAGTGTGTCTGTGTACCTGCCCCTCCAGGAGCCCTTATTTATACAGCCTCACCTGGGCTCTGGTTGGCTAATATCTGCCACAGCTGCTGGCTCCACAGCTCCAGCCCTTTGTTGGTCTGGGTTTTCACCCTTAAAGGGCCAGTCTGGGGCAGACTCCCTGTCACACATAGGTACAGACATTTTGTGGCAGGCCAGCTCCCTGTTAGGAGAAAGTTCTTTCTTTTTCCTTCTCTTTCAGCTTCAAGAGCAAGGTGCTACTCTTTCAAGTGGGCCACTGCCTGATAGAGGATGTGGCGCCACTGAGGCTGGCTGATGGCTTGCTTCTTCCAGCTTATGATGTCCACCTCAGTTTTCTTGATCATTTCAGTGTGTCTTCATAGTGTTTCCTCTGACCACCACTGGATCTCTGGTGACTGGTGAGTAGAGTGAAGGACATTTTTTTTTGGTAGGTGAGAGTCTGGCATGTGCACACATTGTCGAGTCCAGCAAAGTTGTTGCATGAGGATAATTGCTTCAATCCTGGTGACATTAGTTTCAGTGAGGATGGTGGTGTTTGTGCAGCGATCTTGCCACTTGATGAGAAGGATCTTCCAGAAGCTTCATTGGTGGTACCTTTCCAGGCTCTTGAGGTGCTGTTAATAGGTTTCACACCCATACATGAGGGTAGGAACAATAGGTTTTTGCCATAGGTCACGGTCCATAAAAACACATCAGAACAACTTTCCAAAGTAAGCACTTGCACTCAATCCCATGCTGGATCTCACTTTTAGTTTTTGCATTTTTGAGAAAGTTGGCTATGGAGGTAGCAAAAGGGCTCAATTGTCTCAAGTTTGAAGTGATTTGTGGTGGGGCATGTACAAACCCTGAAACAGGTTGATGGAGCATATTAATCTTCTTAATATTGAGTGAGAGCCCTAGGCTTTGGTAAGCTAATATGAGGAAATCCACTATGGACTAAAGGCCATTTTCAATGTATATGAGGCTGATACTGTCATCAGGATGCCCTGAGGACACTAGACTTTTCTAGAGGAGACATCAAAGATTAAAGAGCTGCCCATCCATTCTATATTGGATGTCAAATCCAGTGGGGAGATGATCTTTAGTGAGGACCAAAATAACTGCTAAACAGATGGAAAACAGGGTTGGGGCAATAATGTATCCTTACTTAACCCCAGTTTGATGATGAAAGGATCTGTCTCAAGGCCATTACAGAGAACAGTGGCAGTCATATAATGATGGAGAAGCTTTAGGACCTTAATAAATTTTTGGAGGGCAGCTAAATCTGGAAAGTACCTTTCCCAGGGCTTCATGAATGAAAGTCAGAGGTCTTTGTCACATCAGTAAAGGCCATATTCAGGTCCTTATTTTGCTTCCAAGACTTTTCCAGGATTTGTCAGGCACCAAGATTATCCTGGTTCTCCCACAGAATGGTCTAAACTACACTGAGATTCTGGCAATATTTCCCGAGAAAGGGGAAGTAATTGGTTTAAGAGGATACAGGAAAAATTTTTTATCTGCTGTAAATAGTAAGGCAATGCCTATTCCAACTTGTGTCCTTTTAAAGATTGTAACAATGTTAGCATTTCTCAAGTCTTCTGGAATCTTCTCATTCTACCAAACATGAAGAAAGAATTTGGAACTTCCTTACCAGTTCTTGACCTCCAAACTTGTAGACTTCATCTGGAATGCCAAATAGCCCTGCTGCCTCTTTCTTAGTTTGCATAATGGCTCATGTTACTACTTCAAGGGAGGAGGGGACAGTCAACAAGAGATTGCCTTTTATGTCATTGAGGTATAGATTTGTTAGTGGCATCAGAGATAAATGACTCATGATTCAGAAGTAACTCAAAATGCTCCTTCCATCTGGGTTTGGCTTTGCTGAACTTAAAAACGTTAATCCATGTTGGGCTCGTAGTGGGGTGGGTCCATGGGACTGTGGACTGTAAATGGTCCTTACTGACTGAAAAAAGCTCCTCATGTCATGTTTATCAGCATAAAGCTCAATCTCCCTGGCCTTTTCTTGACACTAATTATTTTTGTGTCACCGATTTTTCCTTTGCACTTCAGTCTTGACATACTTGTATGACACTCTTTTTCTTCTGCTGCGGATGCAATATGTCATTTTTTCACATGCAATGAGCTTTTCTTTTCTGGTTGAGCAGGCTGTGAATCTTGGCATCATTCTTATCAAGCCAAATTGATGATGGTGAGTTGCCATAGCAAGAATGACCATTTTTAATCCTTTCCAGAAATTTTCATTATCATTGGCTTTAGGTATAGTGGCAAACTTTTCTTGTAGACACTGAAGTTTCTTCCAAGCCACTCTACCTTTCAAGGAACTTGACACTGAATTTCTTTCATACTGATTTTGCCTGCTTGCAATGCCTTGAGGTGATGTGGAAATTCATGAATGATCTAAACAGGCAATTGTCTGTCCAACAGACGTTAGTTCCATGCATAGCCTCATGATGTGGACATCCTTCCCATCTTGAGCTCTAACAATAACATAGTCAAGAAGGTGCCAATTCCTGGAGTGAGGTGTCTTTTGATGGTCTTATCACTAAAGAGTGTTTGTTTGTGGTGACTAAGCTAAGTTCTATCCATTTGCTCAGGAGAGAATGCCATTGGAGTTAGCCTCTCCTATGCCGTCTTTTTCCGACAATGGAATTCCAGAGATCTGACTGCAGCCTGACTCTAGGTGTTCAGAAATTGACAAGGAGAATGATTTTTGTTCTCCTTGGGAATATTGGAAAAAACTCTCAAGATCTGTATAAAACTGTTCCTTAATATAATCGATAGAATCAAGCTGTGGGGCATACACACTGATGACAGCAGCAGATGGGGTGTTACTGAGCTCAGGATGAAGGGTCATAACATGTTCATTGATTCCTATAGGAAGTTCTGTAAGGTGACTGACAAACTTACTTCTAATTGCAAAATTGACACCAGAAATATGCCTGTCCTCGACAGATTTTTCTTTCCAAAAAACCAAAACCATAAAAAAAAAAAATGTCATCACTGTCTTCTCTCAGTTGACCTTCATCTGGACACCATGTCTCACTCAGAGCAGTGAAGTCAATGTATCTTGCAAGTTCTGTGGTGCTGATAGCAGTTCTTTCCAGCTGTACATTATCTTTATTATCCATGAGGGCGGGAACAATCCATATAGCAAAAGTCACTGTCCTTTTTATAGTTTTGACCGCAGGCAATGTGATCCCACTGGATGCAGTAATCCACCTGGGTGTGTATGACACAATTAGAAAGTGTCCTACATCTAAGCTCTCTCCCAATGTGGGGTGAACAGAGGGGATCTTAAAGAGGACTGAGCAGTTATGATACCAGAGACCAGAGGGGCTAGGAAGGACTGGGTGCTGGGACTGAGGAAGGTCTGAGCCCAGGGAAGGCTGACAAGACATTGCCTCTAGGGGGAAGCCCTATGAGAGAGTTACCATTCCATGTCTGGGGGTAGGGGGAAAAGTCTCTATGCACTGCTCCCACCCAGCACTGTCCTCACAGTTCTCACTGGCCAGAAACCAGCCAATGGGAGCTGCAGGGAGCAGAGCTTGCAGGCACAGGCAGCACCTGGAGACCTACTGCTCCCCCTCCCCAAAGCAGCACACAGCCATACGTTTGCCAGATTCAGCCAGCCACTTGGAGTGGTGCAGGGACCACTATGGCATGAGTGCCCTACTGTGCCACCAGCTGGGAGACACTTACGGTAAGCTCTTCCTGACCAGAGTCTGCACCTGGCACCCCATTCTACACCCCAACCCTTGCCCCATGTCCCCATCCCTGCTCGAACCCAAACTCCCACTCAAACCCTGCATCCTTTTTGTATACTAATCCTTGCCTGGAGCTCCCTGCTGTACCCAAACTCTGTCCCAAACCCCACATTGCCTCCATTAATATAATGGAAAAGAGTGACCCGAATTCTTGGAGTGACCCCCTGCAAAAATTGTTGCCCACCCCTGCTGAAGATCCACTGAAACAACCATCGATCAAGGGCAAGATGGACACTCATAAGAGGCGGTTGCCACCCTGTTTCACAAACTGTGGGATTGGAGATAGACCTATCTCATAGAACTGGAAAGGACCTTGAAGGATCATCGAGTCCAGTCCCCTGCCTTCACAGCAGGACCAAGTACCATCCCTGACAGATTTGCCTCAGATCCCTAAAATGGCCCCCTCAAGGATTGAACTCACAACCCTGGGTTTAGCAGGCCAACGATCAGAAAGGCACAGCCTGGGGTGCTTGTGAAAGGTGGGTGCCACTCTGTTACAGGGAGTCAAAAAGTTACTTCCTAATGGGCAGAAACCTCCTCCTGCATGGTTATCTGAACCTTTTTTTGAAGTAGCAAGTGCAGGCCCCTGTTAGACACCGAATCTCGGATGAGGTGGTATGGTCTGGTGTGGCATTTAGCATGTTGCTACATTGCCTTTTCAGTTGAGCTTGTTACAAGGCAATGAAAGTAGATGCCAAAACACAACCAAGTTACAGTGAAGAAAACTCAGGGAGCTGTGTCCTTCCAAAGATTCATTTAAGCTCACTGTTCTTAGTGGTTTAATAACTGCATGCATCGGTTTCCTGTAGGAGCTCAAAGCCTGTAGTAAAATTCCAAATGCCGGTAGTTCTAACTAGGGAGGTGCTCACATTGGAGGCTGCCTGGTTTTGTGACTCAGAAAGAACACCAGGGATCTTGAAGTCAGAGACTGTGTGGATGTAAAGGTCTGCATACTTCAAGTGAAGGACTGGGGCTACAGAGAGGACTTTGTTGCCTTAACTCCAGAAGTCTGTTCCTGCAAATTCTATGAAACATACACAGTGAAATTAGTTGGACAGCATTTTTGTTTACCCTCCAAAATGTTTTATTTCATTTCAGCATGAAATGCCTAGTGTACATCTCCTCTCTGGCTAGAACTTACAGCTACTACAGCTGATAGCATGCTATCACTTCTGAAATTATTTTTAAAAAGATAATGAATATATTGTATTCTAATGTAATTATATAAATCACTTAAATTATCTGAGGGATTTTCAAGTCTTTGTTCAAAATATTTTTATAGACCACACATAATTTAGTATTAGCTCACCTGAGACTCAGAGGAGACATTAAATGCTTCTTTTCTTCCAGTTTTATATTTTTCCAAAATAAAAGATGCCACTAATTGACAATGCTTCACTAGTCCTATAACTGTTGATTTTTAACCTTTATTCTAGGATGTTTTTGAGTGAAGAGATTTGTCCAATTTTTATCAGCAACAGTTTTTGTAGCTGCCATAGCAACAAGTATAAAATCTAAAACATCCTTCCATATTGGGTGCTAAATCATCCCCAAACCAGGACCCAACTTGGCATGCTGTATGAGTAATCTTTCACATGTAAGCAGTGTCACTGAAGTCATTGTTTGTAAGACTGGGCCCTAGGAAAGTACCCTATTTATTACAAATATAAGTTTATTTTGAAAATCGTGGACTTGTGCTCTTGTATGAAAAATAGGTGATGACTGGATTAAAAAACAGAATAAAATCTTAAAATCATGTATTCTCCCACAATATACATAGCACGCTTTTTCAAAAAATCCTCCTCCTCCAAGCTCTTCCAGCTGTAGTTCTCTTATCTGTAAGAACAGTCCCTGCCCTGTTGTAGGACTCTGGGGACCTCATTCTATGTCCTGTGGGTCAGAAAAGAAGGCTGTTCTCTTGCAGTTATTTCTGTGTCCCCCTGTCATCACCAGGGTAATCCTGGATATGGGGAAAGAGGTCAGAGCGGAGTCAGAACAAAGCATGGAGTTTTATAGTTTGAATACTGAGCAGTCTGAGATGCAAATCTGGTCCCAGCAATCATGATCAACTCAGATCAAACCTGGATCTGAATTTCACAGCTGGCCATCTGGTTATAATAAGCCAAATGAGAGCCCTGGATCTTAATTAAGACTCCAGACTCCAGAGGCAGTCGGAATGCTATTTTTCTACAGCAATATTTCTGAATATCTCTTCAAAATGTTTAACTTTCTGGACAACTCAGTGTGGTCAAAATGGATCAGCCCCATGGAGGAGTTGGCAGTTGTATCAGGCTAGTATCAAGTGAATTTCCTCATGTATGCCATGGAAAATAAGAAACATGACTGTGTGTGGGTGTGCTTATGGGTGTTGGTAAACATGGAATGCTAGAAGGGATTGCACAGGTCAGGGAGGCCAGCAGCTTCCGTGGCAAGGCTGGGGGGGGAGGGCGCCTGGCGTCACACCCTTGAAGGGGCAGGGCCTCAGGCAGAAAGGGGTGGGCTGTGGACAGCCAGCCCTCAGCACCACCCAGACCACGGCACTGAACCCCTCCCCTTTTGTCTTTAGAGCCACGTTGAGCGACGTGCCATGTGGCACTCCAGCAGTAGCAGTGTTTGGGAGCCCCAGGTCCCTTTGAATTAGACTTCCTAAATAAATAGGTTTTTTTTAAAATAAAAAGTTTAAGGAAAGGGGGAAATGGCCAATAATGAGTCAATGAGAATAATAAGAAAAAGTGCAAGCCTAAAGCCAAAGGGGAGAAGGAGGGCAGATTGAGAGACTGAAAAACAAATCAAAGCATATTAAAGAAAAGCCAGCATAATCTTCTCAATGAGATCAGGCTTTCTGGTGGGCTGTCTGACCTCCACTAAAGTCAAATGTCAGGCCTCATTGGGCTTTTCAGTATTATAATAAGTGTTTCTGACATTAAAGGATGGAAGACGTGCCAGAAGGAAATTACATAATTTATACTACAGGTCTCTGCACCTAGATGTAGTGCTAACCCTCTAGGTCACTTCCAGGCTATTACTAATGTAGTAATTATGTCTTTTGTAAGTACACATGTCTCTCTCTGTCTCTTCCTTCCAGCAAGTCAACAGTCCCCATGCTGTTCAGTGGTGAAATCCCACTTTGGATCAAATAACATCAAATTTATCTCTGTGTTTATCTATTTTGCACTGTCTTATCCCCAAAACACCACACTTGAACCTAACTAGAAACTCTTTTGAAATTCAAAAGGTTTGGTTAACTTATATCCTCTTATTTTCATGTCTGTCTGTGTTCCTGGGTTCTGGTTTGACTTTAAACAGGCAGTACCAGAAATCTTTAAACAGGCAGTACCAGAAATGAGCTGTTATCTTGGAAGACTTGTCCTCCAAGAGTCATAGAAGGATCATAATCAGAGCTATCTCTAGGGGCGGGGGGGTAGGGGCGGTGGAGTGGCCAAGAAAAAATCAGGGAGTGGGGCCTAGCTCTGCAGCAAATGCCCTGGTGCAGGATGGCCTCAGAGCCCCAGGCACACAGGACTGGTGCACTCCTCCCCTCCCTCTGCACTGCTTGTTCTCACGCCAACATCGTCTGGAATCATTGTGCCAGGCAATGTCACCATCCCACACAGAGCCCCTGCAAAGCACAGGACCTGGAGTAGTTGCCCCAATTTGCGTACCAAAGGGTTGGCTCCAATCACAACAACATCCAGACTCCTGGGTGCTTATTCATATTTAAACCACTGTTATAGCTCGGTCTTGACACCGGTCACTAATGATTGAGAACCCTTTGTCTCTTCTCTTTCTTTGAGAATAGGTGAGCTGTTTTTCATTTTTATTATGTGGCATGATTCTTGAACTACAAAATTCCAGGTGAATCCCAGTAATTGCATATCATCCTGCCTTGCAGGAAGCATGTGTTCAGGAGGAAATATGAGTCTTTGCAGTGTCCAGCGTTAAAGGACCTGATCCTGCTTTCTGTAGCTGGAATTAGGGAATAGGGTATCAAATTGGTAGCTTGTTTGCAAGTGCAGCTTTATTTTCAACTCACTGAGCAATTTATATGTCAAGTCTTTTCACAATGATGCCATGGCAGTCTTGCAAAGTGGAAAGATAAAATATAACAGATGGAGAAGAAGAGAGCGGCTGCATTTTTTTTCAGGTCTGTATGATGATATAAAAGTGGTAAAGAACTAAAATATTGAATCACAATTCTTCAGGCATCTTTATACTTAAATCATAGCCCTGTCAAGTCTGTTTGAGATGCATTAATTAATGCTTCTCTTACTTCGTGTTTTTGATTGTGATGTGTGAGAGATGTTCGTAAAACTTGAAGTGCTCAAAAATAGACATTTGTCAGTGTCAGATTCTGTGTTAAGTTCTCAGTCTGCTCTGCATGTGCCTTGAATGAGGATAGTGGGAATGAGCTGTTGGAGAAATGTGAATAATTTGTGAAATCACCTACAGTAAATTAAGCTAATATTGCTTTCATTGTACTACAAATATGAGTAGCATCAGCTGAGTTGGCAATATTATGTCACACTGAGTATGACAGTCCCCATAATGTGCATAATAGGGTTGTTTGAATATTGCTTGTAGATGTGTATTTGTTTAGTAAGGTTTGCTCATTATTCCAGTGCAAAATGCTCATTTTGAACCACCCCCCATCTGAAAATATTCATTCTTTGAGACAATTAATATTTACAAACATTTTTATTAGATGAGACAAAGTACAGAGGGAAGGAGACAGTGCGTGTAATTGTTCCAGTGGGGATGTACAACAGAGCACGCTGTCAGCAGAAAGAGCTAGGAACCAAAAGCAAAATTGCTCCACCTGGGATGTAATCACAGATGGAGCATGCAATAATCACAAAAACCTGGAGCTTTTACCCATGGTTTTCCTATTGCTGCCAGAGCTAAGCTGTGTCATAGCTAACCAGTTCTGTCAATTATGACACATACTGGCATGTCACATATGGTCTGATCCTGTGTGTTGCTGAATGGCTGAAAGTTTTGAGCATCCTGTTCCTTTAACATGAAAGGGTGTTAATATGAATAATATTTAGCACTTATAGAACAGTTTCTAAACATTAATTACATTAGTTTGTACATGATCTCTGAGTCCTTGTAGCTAGTGAGGGATCTTGGGCTATGTCTTTTGCTGACAAAATACTTCCCCACAAGTGGCTTTCACTTTGTTGGCATGAGAGTGCTCCTGCCTACACAGCTTGCACTTGCCATGGTAACATTTCTTTTTGTTTGGGAGGGAGGGGGTGGAGTTTAAGCACTCGAGAACGACGAACGTTTTGTCAATCAATTGCAAGTGTAGACAAAGTCTAAAACATATTGGGCTAGATCCTCAACTGGTTGGTTGCAAGTTGACTTCGCTCCACTGGCTTTGTTGATTTACACTCTCAAGGTCTAGCCCTACACTTTTTTTTATATACTCTCAAAATGACTGATTCATTAGGCGAGTTGATTTAACAATCCTCTCACCAAAGTGAAAATGATTTCATCTCTGTGTTCAGTCTGGGGTATTCTTTGTTTGCTATTTGAACAGATGCCTCATTAAGCGTGGGGTTTCCAACAAAATACTTAGACATTAAATTGATACCTATCACAAGAATTATAAAAAATTCATGAGCCACTGGAAGTTGTGCTGAACACTGGAATGAATATTGGAAAACATTCCTGTGAGAATATCCATTTGAAAGCATCAGCAGAAAAAGGGCAAAGGTCTCTCATCCTAGTAGTGGCAAAAGCCTGGTCCCAATCCTACTTGCTTCACATTTTAACATGAGACAAAAACAACTCTCTCTCCAGCCTGCTATGGCATTTAGAGAAGCACCCTCTTGTGAGTGGCCAAACCTTCCCACTCACTCTGGTTTGTTAATAGTAAATTCTCTAGCAAATGTAAATGAATGGAAAATATTTGTAAGTGAAAGGATTTTTTTTTTATTAAATGGCATTTTACAGAATCTCTGGTAGTGATCATGCTAATGTCTAATTCAAGAAAAAAAATCTCTTGTCTCTCACATACGGAGATGTGGGGTATTCAGTTTGCCATGGAATCCAGCCACTTTGTGGTGCTGCAGAATCTAAGTCCCAGTGTGCCACTGTGTACACTGGTCCTCCACCTTCACTTCATTTGAATGTGTTTATTTGCTCTCATTGAGAGCAAGGACTCTGGAGAGAGACATGCCAGCCAACTATTGAGAGATCAAAGTGATGTGGAGTCATGTATGCTGGGCTGTTTCATCTATGAATATTTTTCAGCTTTGAAATCTGTATATCTGCTATTAGCATGATGGGGAATGAGCAAGATTTATACTCCATGTGAGAGACAAGAGCTTGTTGGATGTATACAAAGAATGTTAAATAAATCACATAATTTACATATATACATGGCAGGTGAAAGAGGGAACAAAATAGCTAAATAGTCTACCACAGGCACTGTGGTAGACTCAGTGTGTGATTAAATAATGAATAAAATATCATTGCAAATGATAATGTTATATTGTAAATAATTCCATTTGTCTACATCTGGTATTGAAGTTCATCTCCCTTGGAGATTACTTTGACTTTTTGATGCTGTTTTGCTTTGCATATGCTTGATTTTCTGTTTACCGCAGAGCACTGTATAAAGGTTCAGCAACCGACAATTAGAATTGAGCGAATAATTCACTGCGAATAATGTACCTCATGAATTGAGCCTTTTTATCTTAAATGAATATTCATGAGTAGATTTTTTTTGAATTAATCTCTTGTTGAAGACAGTTGGAAGCATTCATTTTTCAGTTTTATGGATTGACCATAAAATATTTGATCCTCAATATTACAGTTGACTTGTGATTGGTGAGGTGGTATTCCAAATATCTCACTTCACATACAGCATTTAAGTACAGCAATTGTTTTGCCCACCCTATGTAATAGAATGTAATAGCTATGCCTCACCAACAAAAACCCAACTTTTTAGAAGGATAAGAACACCAACATCTGAGACTAGGTAGCGATGGGAGCTCAGAACTGAAGTGACTCAGCATTGGAAAAGCTGAGAGGAATATATACTAGCATCATCCAAAACACAGCTTATGATGGGGTGGGCAGAAAGTCAGTTGCTTGATTGTATTCCAGATCCTTCAGCATACCTCAAAATGACAGAGAACATAAGAACATAACGGCCATACTGGGTCAAACCAAAGGTCCATCTAGCCCAGTATCCCGTCTTCTGACAGTGGACAATGCCAGATGCCCCAGAGGGAGTGAATAGAACAGGGAATCATCAAGCAATCCCTCTCTAGTCACCCTTTCTCAGCTTCTGATAGAAGCTAGGAACACCATTCCTACCCATCCTGGACCTAACTTCCGTGGATTTATCTAGTTCTTTTTTGAACCTCATTAAAGTCCTGGTCTTCACAACCTCCTCTGGTAAGGAGTTCCACGGGCCAGCTGTGTGAAGAAAATCTTCCTTTTGTTTGTTTTAAACCTGCTACCTATTAATTTCATTTGGTGACTCCTAGTTCTTATGTTATGGGAACAAGTAAATAACTTTTCCTTATTCACTTTTTCCACACCAGTCATGATTTTATAGATCTGTATCATATGCCCCCTTAGTCTCCTCTTTTCTAAGCTGTAAAGTCCCAGGTTTTTTAATCTCTCTTCATATGGGACCCATTCCAAACCCCTAATCATTTTTGTTGCCCTTTTCTGAATCTGTTCCAATGCCACTATATCTTTTTTGAGATGAGATGACCACATCTGTACATAGTATTCAAGATGTGGGCATACCATGGTTTTATATAGAGGCAATATGATGTTCTCTGTCTTATTCTTTATCCCTTTTAAAATGATTCCTAACATTGTTTGCTTTTTTTTAACCCTGCTGAACACTGAGTGGATGTTTTTAGAGCACTAAATTAGTCCCCATCATATCGTATGTATAGTTGGGATTGTTTTTTCCATTGTCCATTACTTTACATTTAACATTAAATTTCATTTGCCATTTTGTTGCCCGATCACTTAGTATGGTGAGATCTTTTTGAGGCTCTTCACAGTCTGCTTTGGTGTTAATTATCTTGAGCAGTTTAGTATCATCTGCACACGTTTTGTTTGTTTTTTTGTTTGAGTCAACAATGGCATATTGGGATGCATTAGTAGGAGCACTGTCAGCAGATCTAGAGAAATGATTATTCCCCTTTATTCCACTGGTGAGGCCAAATCTGGAATATTGCATCCAGTTCTGGGCTTCCCATTACAGAAAGTATGTGGACGCATTGGAGAAAGTCCAGCAGATGGCAACAAAAATGATTAGGGGTCCGGAGCACATGACTTATGAGGAGAGGCTGAGGAATTTAGTCTACAGAAGAGAAGAGTGAGGTGGGATTTGATAACAGCCTTCAACTACCTGAAGTGGGGTTCCAAAGAGGATGGCAAGATGCTGTTCTCAGTGATGACAGGAGCAATGGTCTCAGGCTGCAGTGGGGAGAGATCTAGATTGGCTATTTGGAAAAACTCTTTCACTAGGAGGGTGGTGAAGCACTGGGATGGGTTACCTAGGGAGGTGGTGAAATCTCCATCCCTAGAGGTTTTTAAGTCCCAGCTTGACAAAACCCTGGCTGGGATGATTTCACTGGGATTGGTCCTGCTTTTAGCAGAGGGTTGGACTCAATGACTTCCTGAGGGCTCTTCCAAACCTATGATTCTATGTGAAAGAAGTTCTCTGCAAACAGAGATCCCCTGCTATTGCATGTCAGATAAAATGTATTACAGTTCATAGAGGTATGATATACAATGGAAAAAAGAACTACATGTCACCTGGGTTCTGCTGCTATCTCTGCCACCGGTGCTGCATGATCAGGGCAAGTCACTTTAACCACTTGGTGCCTCAGTTTCTCCATCTGTAAAACTGGGATGGTGGTACTTTTTGTAAAACTTTGGGTGCATCTAGACAGCACCCTTATCTCAGAATAAGCTATGCAATTTGCGCTACACAAATTGCAAAACTTATTTTAAATGTATTTCAAAATAGCTTATTTTGAAATTTGGCGTTCTCTACACAGTGCCAAATTTTGAAATAACGCGCTATTTCGAGACGTCCCTTAACTCCCGTGGAACGAGGGTTACAGGGATGCTGGAATAGCGCACCCATTATTTTGAAATCTATTTTGAAATAACGGGCACTTGTAAAAGATGTGGAATAGCTATTTTGGGATACCTCCGGTATCCCAAAATAGCTCCACTGTCTAGACGTACCCTTTGAGTTTTATAGATGCAAAATTCTCTGTAAGAAGAACTGGGTGTTGTATACACAGATAATGTAATAATGAGAGATGGGTCCTCTCAGGAATGTGGCGGTGGTGATGCCAGGGATGAATATGTATTATGGTAATACCTCAGAACCTCACTCAAGGATATCTGGGCCCCATTGTGCTGGGCCCTGTCATGGAAAGTCCTAAAGAGCTTGCAGTTAGGACACAACAGACAATGGGATGGGATGGTTAAGATAGTTTGTATCACCCTTTTGGTAGGGGTCAAAGATTGCCAGACACTTGCAAGCAGCACTATTCGCAAGATGTTAAATTGGAAAATTTAGGATTGTGGGGTCACTGTAATCAGTGAAAGAACTGAGGTACAGCAGCAGCTCATTAGACTATCTCATGCTGTAGACCTGATACAACTCCCAAAAGGAGGCTGTAACCTATAAAGTATGTACAGGTGAACTGTGGCCTTCTCAGCCATGCCGGACTATGAAAGGAAACAGTAACATTAGTCTGCAGCTGGTACTTGAGGCTCTTATTAATTTCTACCTACGGAGTTACAAAACACAATGGGCAAAATTCTGCTTTCAGGTCCACGAGAGAGAACTTAGATCTGATAATCTGCTCTCCTTTTATGTGCAGATGAAAGTCTCTGAGGTAGGAAGAAGAGAATTATGTTTTTGTGTGTGTGTTATTTTTTAATGACTCAGTATTGTATGGAATTTTCTCTTAGTACTAACTAAATGAACCTCTGAGATGAGCAAAACCATAGTGGAGGGGGGAAAAAAAACCAAGTAAGTACTGCATGGTGCTTGTGATCCTGTTGTCCAGAGTGACCTTTACTGTAATGCTAGGTTTAATAGTCAAATTCTTCTCTCATTTCCGTTTCAAATGCAGTCAGCTTTGTGATGAGTCTAATCCGTTCCTTGCACCACTGCATCCACTGCTCCTGCTGCTGCTTTTGGGGTTTGCCCCTTTGCTTGCCTAGCTGTTTGGGGCACTGCACAGTTCCCAGCTGATTTAGAAATGTGGTAAGAAATTATATACATGGACTCTGGATTAGAAACCCGTGCATTGGGTTCTAGTGTGTGATGCCGCTATGTAAATATTGTGGTGTTGCATCACAGAGAGACATTAGTATTGGTATTTCTGCAGAGATTTTGGCCTGGAATGTCTAACATTCAGAAGGAATTAAGTAATATTACTTAGCATGTACCCATTTCAACAGATTTTACTTACATTAACTAATGTATCCTTCCAATTGTTTGAGAGGCAGGTAAGCATTAGACCTGTCTCAAGTGTGAATTTGTCACTCCCCGAGGGACATAAGTAGATCAACCTAAGTTTGGGCTTTAGTGAGCAGGATTTAGATTCCTACGTGCCTTTCTGTGAGGGCCTGCCTGCCTGAACAGTTGGGTCATGGTGAGCTGGGGTATGAATTTACCTTTCATGGGCCTTCTGCAGCTAAGGATCTCTGGGGAACCCGCTGATCCCCAGTACTCTACTCATGCAGGGTTCACAGGTATTGTGAGTCTGTAGCACACTAATATGGGGATACAGTCACACCTCAATTGGCTAATTGCCCCTGTAGGCAAGACCTTAGGCCTCTAAGTGTCCAAGTCACCTTTGAAAATAAGATTTAAGATCTTAAATCGGTTATGTTGCAGCACTTAAATGCTTTCAAAAATCTGGACCTTGATTTCTTACCCAGTGCTACAGAGAGGCTCAGACTCATAGCTGGATTCCCTACTCAGAGCATTAGATCAAGCTAATAGAGATACATGTTCCTTTTCTTCCTCCTCTTCACATTCTTCTCTATGGTGCATAACTTTTGTTCTCCTCGTTCCTCATTCCCCCAGCAAAAGAAGAGGAGAAAAAAAAAACCCAAAAAGAATCTGTCACGTATTAATAGCAGGACACAAAACACTCAGAGTTGGGTTTAGATACAAGGAGTGCAAGGGTTTGGGCAGGGAATCACTTGATTCAATCATGCACTGGAACCCGACTGAAACACAAGCTCTTACAGGAGCTGGTCAGAATTTTTTTTTTTTTTTTTAAGAAAATGTTAGTTCTTTATTATACACACACAAAACCTAACACTCCAAAATGTTCAGCAAAAAATTGACACATTTTGGCTTTCAGATGATGATTTTCATGTATGGGGGCTGGCTTTAACAAAAAACTGAAAATGTTGAAGGAAAGGAGATACTTTCTGCAGAAAAATTCATCCAATCAAAGCCCCACATTTCCATCCAAAATAGTTTCATTGGGAAGTTTTTTTTTTAACCAGTCCTAAGTCTTTGTCACAGCTTAGTGGAATTGGAGTCAGAGGACTCATGTTCCCTGTTATGGACTAAACCCTAAAGGAAATAGGGAAGTGATGGCGTTAGTCCAGAAGCAACTCAGCCACAAGCACAGAGCAGTACACAGGATTTATTTAAAGCGTTGCTTGTTCCACTTACCCTGAATTCAGCTTCCATGATTGCTAGAGAAACATGGTGGCAGAGCCTAAGCTGTGAATTCTCTGCAGTCCAGCAGCTGGCAGTGTGAGCTATGGAACTTGGTCAGAAGCTCCCCAGAGACCTGGATTTTGCAGACACAAACCTAGCCCAGCAATAGATCAGAGGGGAGAAGGCATTCAAGATGTACACATCCCAGGCTAGGCAGGGGGATGACAGCAGAGACAAAATACATCTGTTATTTTACCCTATTGCAGAGCAAGGAAGAGTGGTCTGCTCTGTCTGAAGCTCACCACTGCCTCAAGCCTCCTAGAAATCCTAGGACCTTTGGTGATCTATTCCTCCCCCAACCAGAACAACAACAGGTTTTTCACTAGGGATCAATCGGAAGGGGAGGGAAGGGATAGACTTCCTGAGTATTGTCACATGCACGCTGGCTGCTACTTGCAATTTTGGGGACTTGACAGATTCCCTGATTTGGGGCAGAACAATCTGCAGCACTTGGGATCAGCCTGTGGGAGCAGCTGTTCTGGGAAGGCTCTCACATGTAGGCAAATGCTTGTGCTAGGGTGTGCAGCAGAACCCGCAAAAGAGGATGAAAGTTCTAGGAAGCATGCCACTCCAGATGTACATGCAATGAGACGAAAGCAAAGGAGAGCGGGTGTCCATAGTGAGATGCCCTGCCCTGCCCTGCCCATAGTGTGAACTTCCTGTGGGAGATTGGCTAGGGTGAGTGATTTAAAGGGGAAATGTCCTGCACAGGAAAGCATCACCAGAAGTGTGGCAAGTTGAACCACTTTTAGCAGTGTGCGCAAGAGCAAGGGAAGATCCCAGAAAAAGCCAGTCAGACTTGTACGAGAGGGAGCTGGCATATCAGATAGCAGTGTTAACATCATGGCTCTTTTGAGTCTAAGAGTATCTCAGGTTCAGGCTGTGGGGAGGGGAGAACAACAAGGGCCAGTGCCAACCCCTAGCCATGCAGCAATGTTTATAGAAAAATGCTCTGTGAAATTTCAGCTGCATAATGGGGCCTTCTGTAATGAGATTTCTGTAATGGACACCCATTACAAACAGAAGGTGTACTCTAATAAGGTACGATGAGAGCATAATGCAGCTTGTAGAAAAATGTGATCTCCTAATAACTAACCAGAAAAATAACAGATGGTACCAGCTGAAGTTTGTGGTGGTGGATGCTAAGATCTGCAGATGCCTGTTGGGAAAGACAGCCACCCAAGTCCTGGATCTGATCAGGGTACAGTGTCAGATTGTATAGATGCCAAAGGGGAGCCCCAGGGACAATGGAGACTATTTTAAAAACATATGGTGAGAGTGTTCAGAGGTGAGAGGTGCCTCTTAAAAAAAATCCCAACTGTGATTAGAAGTAGAGACCATAGTGGATGCCCTGGAAAATTCCAGTGATGCTACATAAGCCAGTATGCAAGGAGCTCAAAAGTCTGCAGAGCAGGGGCATAGTCGAACCTGTGGAAGACATGACAGCTTGAGGTAAGTAGCATGGTGATGGTAAAGAAGCCATCAGGCAAACTATGCACCTGCATAGAACCAAAGACACTGAGTTGGACATTGAAAAGATGATAGTATTCACTGTCCACAATTCACGGCATCTTGCCACAATTTCCAAAGCCAGAATCCATAGCCTTTCAGTCGTGAGGAATGGGTTTTGGTGTATAAATATAGATCACGTCCAGCATGCTGACAACCTTTGCAACACCGTTCGGTTGTTACAGATGGCTGTAGCTGCTGATAGTCTTAAACCCAGCACTGGAGGTGTTCCGGAGAAGACTCTCATCCAGGCACCGGAAGAACTGCCTGGAATGAAGAGAGCAAGGATACCCAATAGAGATGTTAGATACTGTGTAATCCAATAGTCATGTAACCACATGAAACCTTAGCGGTTATACGACTATTCGATAGTGCCTGGAGGTGGGGCCAACAGCCAGTGTGCTCTGGCCCCACTCCTGGGGAGCCCCCTGCCACCTTGTGCGGCTGCCAGGTGGCAGTTGGTCCTTGAAGGGAGACTGTTTAAAAGCCAGCTCCCCACGCAGACCGGCTGCCTGCCACCCCGTGTGGCTGCCTTTAATACAGAGGCAGCAGCATGGGGTGTCAGCAACCTCTGTCAATGGGGGGGGGGGTCCAAGCTCCCTGCGAACAGAGGCTGCTGCCATGAAGCAGCCACTATCGGTGGGGAGCTTGGATTCCCACATGGACAGAGACCGCTGCCGTGGGGAAGCCTGTCTGTGGAGGGCCCAGGCTCAGTGCAGACAGAGGCTGCTCTGGGGGATGCACAGCAGCCTCTGCCCATGATGATCTCAGGCCCGCCATAGACAGAGGCTGCTTTGTGGCAGTCTCCCCTACCCTGCCTCATGCTGCTGCCTCTGTTAGAGGGGGGAGGCAGCACTAGGGGGCTGGTGAAGGGGATGAACTGGCTTTTAATCCAGCTCCTACTCCCTCCTTCCCCCCCCCCCCACTGGTTCTGTAGGAGGCAGCAAGGGCAGGGGCAGGCAGGTCCACCGGAGCCAATACACACAGGGAGCTGGCTTAGGAGCCAGCTCCCTGTGCTTATTGGCTCCAGCCTACTCTCCTCACCCTCTGCTGCTGCTGCCTCTCTATCAGAGGCAGCAGTGTGGGTAGGGGGAGGGCAGGTGGATCCGGTGCTCCTGGGGAGCTGGCTGTTAAGCCAGCTTGTCACTGGCACCACCTCCCACTCCCCTGCCCCCACATTCACCCTGCTTCCTCAGATACAGAGGCAACACGTGTGTGTGTGTGAATGCTGTAGTTGACAAGATTAACCGATAAATCCAGGCCTATTGGTTAATTGTGTAGTCATCTACACAATGAGATCCCTAATACACAAACTGAATGACACCATGACAGGGTACTACAAGCTTTTCTACAGAAATGCTGGGTGCAGAATGTAAAACTCAACCCAGAGAAGGTGATTCAGACAGCGTGAACTGACCAATACTGGACATCCACTCAAACAGAGGAATAGAAGTTAGATCCCAAGGTAGTCAGAATAGGGTCTACGCTAGACCCAGAAGATTGAGTTACGCAACTCAAGCTATGTAATGTACATACATGAAGTCAGCTTACCTTAAACCAAGCTTGGGGCCATCTTCGCAGAGGGAGGGCCATGGCCGTAAATGCTTTGGTCAGCTTTCCTTACTCCTTGCAATTGCGAGGAGTACTGGTGTTGACTGGAGCTGTCTTCCATGTTTGATTTATCCGGTCTTAACTAGACCCACTAAATCAAGTGCCAGAAGATGGATCTCTGCTGCAAGTGGATATGTGGCCTCAGAGACATGGCAGCTCCAGTGAATGGGATAGGGTTTCAGTGCTTCACAAGGATGAGGATTTTTCTGTCCACACCGGGCTGGAGTAGCGGAACCCATACCTCAGCTCACAAGGCAGGACATGGAATGGGGCTCGGTAGTTCCCTAACAGCAGTGCAAGAATCTGCCACAATGAAATAGATCCTAACAAAGGGCCCTGCCCTGAAGCACTACCAGCCAGGAGTGCCACTGACATGCCTATGTGACGCCTGAGAGCGAGGACTGGGTGCAGCCCTTTTGCAGGAGAAGCTGGCTGCTTACGGCAGCAGAGCCCTGCCAGAGAGACCAGCAGGGTGCCCAACACAAATGGCATTTGGAGTGGAGGGATTCCATCAGCACACCTATGCCTACCCAGCAAGGGTGCAACCAGCCTGTAACACCCTAGAGACAGTCATGTCACTGCTCCTTCATGGTGCTCCATAGATACTGCAGTGCATATTGACATGCCTGCAGCACTACCAGCCAGAGATCAACTATTGTTAGGATGGTGACTGGTGTGAGCTGATATCCTGGTCAAGGCATGTGTACCTAGCACCAGCAAGTGAGGGGAAGGGAGACAGGACACAGTGCAGCAAGTTAATAGATTCACAGTCCCCATTTCAGCAGCCAAGCTGCTGGAAATCAGAGGCTATGGGAAAAAACATCTAACTATAGGCAGTCTGGAGAACAATGCTAACAGAGTGGCTGGCTAGAAGACAAAAGCCAAGTACTGGTAGGCACAGAACTGTATTTTCAAGTGAAAGATGAGTTGTAGGTGTGGGCTAGAATCATTCAGACTACAGGCAGCTGTTGTTGCTCCCTCATTACATAATGCTGTCAGACCCTGATTCTAGACATTGATCACCAAGCAATTTGCCTTGGAAGAATCCCAAGGATTTGCATGCAAATGGGTGTTTGACCACCACGTCTCCTCCCCAGTATACCCGCAGGCTAATGCAGGGGTGGGCAATAAAACGGCAGTGATTCACCATGGCTAGCCCCTGGTGGGCCACCATCACCACTATTTTCACTTGCACCTCTGCAGGTGTACTGGTGATCGCAGCTCCCGTTGGCTGCGGATTGCCATTTCCCGCCAATGAGAGTGGCGGAAAGCGGCGTGGACCAGGACTCTGCTTCCTACAGCTCCTGTTGGCCGGGAACAGCCATCGGAAGCTAATGGGAGCAGCAACTGGAGGCTCTGATAAATATAGTGGTGGGGGCTGTGGTGGCGCGTCGGGGTTCCCCCGCCTCCTGCACCCCCGTAGTGGCACGAACAGACTCCACCAGCCAGTACAATAGAGGGAGTTTATTGCTTCTCCAGGATACAGCACAGCATAGATGTAATCTGGTTACAGGGCGGCCTAGGATGCCTCAGCCCCCCTTGAGATGGGGGAGACTGGGCCCCTAAATCCCAGCCCCTTCCTTGGCTGCTTCCTCCATTATACCAGACAGAAACTAGCTCTTCCTTCCAGCCCTGCCCCCAGCCAGGGCTCCACTCCCCTTCTTCCCAGTGTTCCGCTCCCTGGGGGATAACTCGTTGGACAAGTTGAGAGACCCTTTGCATAATGACTCATCCCCTGTCCTGCTGGGCTGTGCTACAAACAGCCGCCAGCGGGGGCCACTCACAGCCCACCGCCCAGCATAGCAACCAGCAAGGTACCAGCACTACATCACAGGGCCCACCAGGGCCTAACCCTGGCAGACTGGGTCTGGCCATGGGGCTGCTCTTTGCCCACCTGTGGACTAAAGTAGAACAAATGGTAAAAACAGATAAGGCTATGTCTACACTGGCAATTGAATGACAGTTTTTGTTGTTCACAGGTGCTACCTCCCTGCCCCCAAAAGTTTTGCCACAGCAAGCGCTCATGTAAACAATGCTGAGTCAGCAAGAACACTCTCCTACAGACAAAGCCAATGTGCTTGGGGGGGGCGGGGTGTGTAAGAAATATTTTGTTGGCAAAAGTGCCAACAAACAGTGGCTACACTATCTCACTTGTAGCAACATGGCCGTGTCACTAAAAACTATTTGATGCAGCCATGGCCTTAGACAAAGGGTCGGGAACCTAAGGCCCGGGGACCAGATGCAGTCCCTAACTTGCCTGGATCCGGCCTCTGAGGCTCAGGGCTCCACACCCGGCACTGGGGAACCTGTGCTGGCGCTCCAACCCCTCCACCACCCCTCCCCTGCCTGTCAGGATGGAGCACACAAAATCTATTAGCCTGGGCCCCCTCTAGGCTCTGGTGTGTGAGGGGAATGTGGGGAGTTTCTTCTCAGTTAGGGGCCACATCAGTGCGGGTTTGTTTCTGTTTTTTTTTTTTAATTCTTGTGTGCAGCTTCCAACTGATTTTTCTGAGAGTCAACGGCCCCTGAACCCCCCCCCAAAAAAATTCCCCACCCCACCTTAGTGTTATACTAGGCTTTTTCTTGTGGCTCAGACCCATTGTTACCCCATTACAGGATTGTCAGAACAGTTCAGTCCAGCATAGGCACTGATAGGAGGAAGAACCAAAACACTTTTGCCATTGAGGGGGTCTAGAAGGATGGGGACACAACCGAGAGATGGCCAAGTATTTGGCAACACAGTCACTAGACGTGTCAGCCAAGGACTTACTGGTCCCAGGACAGACCCTTCTGAGAGGCTCTAGTAATTAGAACGACACCAGAAGGAACAGATTACAGATGTTCATGAGGGAGCAGTGGTGCACAGATCATGCAAAACATGGGTGGTGGGTGAAGATAGGGCTGGGGGAGGAAAGCCCCTAGCCCTGCCCCCCATGGTAGTGAAGCCACCCCTCCGCCAGCACTACGGGGAGGTGGGGTGGCATGCGGCTCCCACCTCCCTGGCCCCAGAGCATGGGGAGGGCGAGCGCTCGGGGGCAGCAACACTCTGCCCCCAGTATGCTTACAGTAGGTGTTCTGCGGGCAGAGAATGGGCAGGGCCAGGATGGCGGTTTGGAAAAGCAATGCCTGCCCCTGCAAGGTTACCACGCAAGAGACAAGTGACCAGAAGGAACAGGAAGCATTTGTGGGCCTTCAGGGAAACAGAGGTCATTTCAGCACTGAGACAGAGCCAGGTGGTGGCCAACCCCGCAGGGAAGGAGGAAAGCTAATCTGCTGGACACAGACAGGTAACAGGGCATCAGATAGGTCATTACTGGTGTGGCTGCATGTTGAGGAAACCAAATATTTCACAGACAATATCACAGATTAAAATGATTACAATTGGCCATACTTGCACATGCCAAAAGAGGCATGGGCCGGGGACCTGGGGTGTCTATTTGTTTCTTGTGTTTACAAAACACAGTAGCTGTATCTTTGTGGATCAGGAGTCAGTGGGCCTTTGTTCTCTGGAGGGACTGTTATGGACATGGCACTGGGGAACTGACCTGTTGGCATTGGGCTGGGATGTGGGCAGCAGTGCACATTTCCACTTGTTTCACTTAACCTGCATTCAGCTTTAGTCATTGCTAATGAAACACCCTCTGCTTTGTGTAGGTTGAGTTTTTCCAGCATTTCTTTTATGCAGCCTTTCCTCATCTTTCGATCACTACAAGGCCCTCCTAATTACCAGGGGGATAAGACAAGGCACCACCTCGTGTGTCTGCTGTCACTTGGGAGTTAAGCAATGGGGGGTTAGTGCAGCAATAGCTTCCCTGGTGAAAGATATGGTGAAACCTGCAGTTGAAAGTGTGCTCTTAAAGACATAACTGAATCTGCAAACCTAGGCATGAAGTTTCCTCTATCAGCTCCAGCTATGTCATGTGAACTGATGGGCAGATATGGCAGCCCTTTCCTTGAAGAAAAGTTTAAAGGACATCAGATTTCATTACTTTCCTTGTTGGTGACTGACTACTCTCTACCAGTGGCTTTGGGGTTATGGCTACCTCTTGCCTCCAAATCTGTATCAAAGGCATGTTTGTGGGACATCAATATACAAGCATAACTGATGACCGTTTTTGCAAATGCACCTGTCTATTCATGTCACCTTTCTTGTTCAGATCCTAAATGTACATCTAAACTTGGCCTAACTAAAGCTGATTCTATGGACTTGAGACAGAGATTTAGAGATGGTATTTGGCAGGGGTTAGTGGAGGATTTGCTAAGTGACAGGAAGGAAATCCACAGGGCTAAGCTACAATGAAACCTGGCTGAAATTTCAGTATTTATGTCAACATAAATCTGAAATGCAAGGATCTAAAATACCCGTTCCCTCGGTTTGAATCTGAATATACTAAACAATTGTCT
The DNA here is from genome assembly GCA_032595735.1 of Pelochelys cantorii. Lineage (NCBI taxonomy): Eukaryota > Metazoa > Chordata > Testudines > Trionychidae > Pelochelys > Pelochelys cantorii. The sequence continues at coordinate 52,005,884 of CM064334.1, forward strand.
GTCTGGTATTGCAAGTGTTCCTGGTAAAAAGAACCCAAAATGTATTGCTCCAACTCCTCATAAAACTACCATTTATCTATCTGAACTCTCCCACGCCACACACATGAATTTATCCTCACAACAGCCTTAAAGGCAGCAAATAATTATTATTCCCACAGTAGAAATGAGAGCACATTGCCAAGGATCCTAGTGGGGAAAGCGTGGGTTAGAACTGGGACCCAAACCCACACATTGGGCATCCCAATTCTAACCACAAGACCACAGTTCTGATTTAATGCCACTGCTTTAGTATTTGATAGATTTTCCAGCAGGAAGCTCATTTGGGTATTCTAAGCCTACAAAGCCCCCTTCTTTTGAGCCTTTAAGTGCAATTTCATGTTTCTTATCCCTTCTGGACACTAATTTTGGCAGAAAGGATATCTGATTGGGAGATTCTTTTTACAGATGTTCAATAAATGTATCTTTCACAAAGACATGGTGGGTGCCAACATAGATCTAGTCTTTGTCCTCTGAGTTAACATTTATATCCAGGAAATATCACTACCACCATTCTGACCTAATCCAAAGCACCCACAAGTAATGGAATGGTATAAACACAATGTAAGAAGGGTAATAAAGTTATATCTCAATTACACACAATCAATAAGACATTCAACAGCTTTATTTGTCCTTTATCAGCCAGCAGTTAAGGGTAACAGGATCTCTGAGGCATCCATTGTCACGATGGCTTAAGGTGTGCATCAAAGAAGTCTATAAAGCAGGAAGAGCTATTCCTCCTGTATTACATATGTGACAGAGGAGTGCTGATAAGAGACGGAACCTTTTTTTCCTGGCCTTGGTCACGTGTGTTGGCTCATGGTTACATAAGGCTAACAACCCTGTTATAATCCACTGCAGTCAGTGCCCACTATTAACCCCTCCTGCAAGGTTAATGCATGCGCTCTCTCTCTCTCTCTCTCTTTTCTAAGGGGTTCAGCAACCAGCCATGCTCTGAAGATCAAGAAATATACAAAGCAGTTTAACTTTCACATTTTCTACATATTACAAGCGTGATCTCCTAGAATTAGCAAAAATCTTCAATGTGCATGTCTTAGTCGTGCCCTTTTCAAGCTCACCATTTAGTCATGTGTATTTTTGGTAACAGTTTGTATCCTACCAGAGATTAATTCTACTGATTGTTTCAGCCCACAGCAAGACTATTGAGGGTGAATGGAAAGAAGAATAGGAAATTTGTACTCACATGATCAGTTCCCTTTTTAATCATTCTTGCCTGTCACCCCCCTCCCCCCCCCACACACACATACATGGAAAGAGTGGGATTTAATTGATTAGAGGTCAGAGTTATTAAGTGAAATATGTAGAAACAGGTTGTGGACAAAGGGAATGTTCTGCCTGAGTGTGCTATAAGTAGTAACTCAGAAATGTATTGCAGCTGCAGATGCTTTCATTCCTCAGAATGGATTTACTAGTAGTTACAGTAAGAGATCAGCATGCCCCCAAACCACAGGGAGAGCAGAAAACACAATCAGATGGCTAAGCAGAAATGACCGAAGAAAAAACATGATACCGTCAGTAAAATCTAAATCCATGTCCACCTACCCCTGGGTGGGTCACTGGCAGCATCATGAACCTCTACTGCCTCAGCTAGAAGACCCAGTTTTGTTAGCCAAGACCATAGCAGGTTTGTCAGTCCTTATCAGGGTTCCAGATAACCTGAGCTGGGGTCAGAGTGCCTGACCAACTGGGTGTGTTTCACAAAAGATTTTGCATCCTCCATCTCTGGCCCTGGGGAATAAAACCCTTTGGTCATCATTCTAATCTGCATTAATCTTGCCACCTTCAGGAAAATATGTGATTTAAAGTCCATCTTTGTTCCATAGCTTTCCCTCAATAACTACCGCTTTCTGGTGAGCGGGTGAGAATGTTGAAGAAGAAAGAGTGGAGAGTAGAGGAAGGCGAATGAGTGTAAAGGGCAGTGGGGGAATGGATTAAGCCAATGGATAATGCTGGAGGAAGGGAACAAGAACAATTCCTCTTAATACATGCTCCAGGTTAAGGGTGAGATAAATTGTTCCATTTTGCTGGCATTATGCCTTCTTGCAAGGCACTGAGAAAGCAAGGTGATGAGCACTAGATAGGGTATTATCAATTTAGGGTTAAAAGCAAAACCATGTGACACTTTCTTTTCCTCATATGCTGGTTGAAAATACCCTGTAAAGCCACAGAATGTCCCAGAACGCAAGAATTAAAATTATGCAACACTTGTATACAGGTGCAAGGAACAACATGGTAGAGTGCGTGACTAGAGAGTGATTAATAAAGAGTCCTGGGCAGGACATACAGGGTATTCTAAGTGAGCAGTATTACCCCAGCTATTTTAGGGTCTGGACACAGTAAGGGTCACTTTCTCCCTTTGCATGCAAATCTCATTGTACTTAGTGGAACGCCGAGTGCTGAATTTGTTCCAATGTGATGAATTAGGCTCACCTGGTCCCCTCAGGTGACTTTTGATACCTTTAGGTGGCATATCCTAATGAAGGGTGTAAGTGCCCCCTCCAGGTGGTTGCCTGTTTATTTGCTGTGCCTGCTGAGCCACAAATAGTCTGCTGATGAGACAGAGACCCAGGGAATCATTAAGGGCACTCGCACAAATGTGTTCTTACACAGCAAAGCCAAGTGCACGCGTTAGACACCAGGCGGTGAAATGCTGCTGGGCTCCAGTATTAGGAGAAATGTGGTAGTGATGTATAAGGTATGAACGATGTGGCCTGCAGAGTACCAGCACTGCCTCTGCTGCTGTTGCTTCTGCTGCCGTGACTGAGGTGCTCTCACTGAACTGAAACTGCTGAGGATTTGCTCACTGGGATACCCATTTCCAAGTCGTTCGTTTCCAGGGATCTACTGCCCACAGGCAGACCCACAGAGCCCCCCTTGGGAAAAGAACTGACAGCACGAGGGGGGAGCCTTTTTTCCTGCCACAAGAGGATGAGTGGGGGGCTGATCAGGGAGCAGCACTGGTTCAAGGTAGGAGAAGGTGTTTCGTTTGATTGCAGTAATGAAGGAACGGGGGCTCAGGGGAGGTGGTCTAGACTGATTCCGGTGTCTTATCAGTGTCTAATTTCATATTGTGATATTTCACCCTCCCCCCCCCCCCAGGTGCTTTAATTGCCTGTATTTATTTCTGGACCTTCCAGTATGTTAGGATCTAAAAAGCAGGTTCTGTGGACTAAGATACTGTCAGTGGATCTGCCCATACATGTCCAAAGGGGTTTTTTTGCTTTTTCAACCTAAAAGCTGCCAGTGGGTGTGTTGGGGAGGGAGATCTAGAAAAGTCATGGTCAGAAAGGCTTTGCTTTAACCAGTGTGCATAATGTAGCCTCTCATTAGTGCCTTTGCCAATTGCACTTGGGTGCCTGGTTCCTATTCACTTTGATGGGGGAGAAATAAATGGGCTTTAACTCAAAGTTTTGTTTTTCACTCAAAGACCTGTCAAAACGCTGGTGTTTGTCACACAGCAATTTGCAATCAGTGCAGGGGACTGATTCCTGGATGGAAACTGAAGTATGAATGTATGGGATTTATGCCCTGCCTTGTACCATAAGGGTTAAGACTCAAGGAAATGTGCATTTTATTATGCCTAGGTGGAAATGAGAACTATATGTCTGCTTAAATTATTTTGAACATGACAGAGAGGCTCCTCTAATACTTCCATTGCTGGAAACTAACAATTTACTTTAGAGACTGTTTTCAGAACACCGGGCTTGTTGGTTTTTTTTTTTTTTTTTTTTTTTTTTTTAGCCTAAATGACCCTCTAACATTCTTTTTCTGTCTGCCTACCTATGTGTGTACATCCTAATAGGAGCAACTAGAACCAGCTGTTACAGACTGGTTTTGTATTTGTACCTAAATAAATATTTTGCTGCTTTTCAGACTGCTTCTTGATGCCTCCTTAAAATTGAGATGATTAATCAATTGGGTTAGTGGCCAATTAGGCATAACCTTGTAGGAAAATAATTATGCATGAGTATATGGGATTTGACTAGTAATGTGCTACAGTATGCATCCAGACTTCAATAGCTCCTTCCTAATGTGTGCAGATTCAGTGGTTTTTTCCCTTAATTCAAGACACAAATCAAAGTGAGATGCCAAATGCTTTATCACTTGTAAAGGGACAATTCATTTTCCTTCTGCAGTGAAATATGTATTTTAGTTAGTTTTAAAACAAAGGGGGTGGGAAGCAGGAAGCTATTTTCTTGTCTGTCACTAAAGATTTTTCTCCTTTTTTAAATATACTCTTTGTAATGCCACTGCTTGCTTTGGTTATTTGGTTTAGAGAAATGAATTTTACTTCAGTGCCCTAGGAGTCTCAGAAGAGGAGGTTACAGTGTTATGCCTTTTGAGGACAGTCATTTTAACTGATCTTGTTAAGTAACACCATTATTAAATGAGTGCAAATTGAAGCAAATGCATTTTTCAGCGGTCACAAGTTCTGCTTCTGAGATAAATTTCTCTTTATGACTAGAGAGGTTTTTGCACTGCAGTATTACAATACAGCCATATTAAAAAGGTCCTTGGAGCAAATAACCCTCCAACACTGCAGCTTCATCTTCAATAGACTTAAGTAATTCTGGGGGAAATAATAACATTGGATTTAAACAATCTAGGCTGAATTGAAGTCCCCGTGCCCTCCCCCATGTTGTGTAAGCTTCTTGGAGCTTTTATGCCAGGCAGATATCTAAAACCCATGTCTAAAGTGAAAGGAAAAAAAAATAATATTGCCCCCTCCACCACCCCCACCTTTTGGTGCAACAGGTCCTATAGCCTTTTAGAAAATAGATTGACAGTGATGTCTATGCTTGATTGTCAATGAAGTGTCTATTTTCTGATGAACAGTGGTACATAACCTCATTTTCTTCTCTCTGTTTATTATGTTGTTTCTATAATGTAACAATGGGGGGAGAGAAGAAAACTTGGAATAAAAGAAAAGATTCCAAAGGGATTATTGTGTGGCAATTTATGAGCTAATTAAGATTTATTCTGAGGCAAACTACATGGTGGCTAGTGCTTTCATTGAGCTGTGGCATTGAAGTCAGTCATGATATAGGCAAGTACATGCAGTACAGCAATCTCATACCACATCCATACTTCATAATTTCGAAGTGTAAAGAACAGATGCAGGACTAAGCCACTTAACTTCAGTGCTAAAATTCTGTTTTTGAGTGGAGGTGAAGGGAGTTTGCTTTCTTCTCTGTAATTGCAGCTTGAATTTTCATTTCATTGGTGGTATGTGGTGGTTTGTTTTAAAAAAAAAAAAAGAAAAAAGAATCTTTATTTTTAATAGTGTAGAAACTGTAGAGATGAAGCAGAACAATCCTATTTGCAGAAATCTCCTACAGTAGAACCTCAGAGTTAGGAACACCAGAGGTCTAAACTGACTGGTCAACCACACCTCATTTGGAACTGGAAAGACGCCATCAGGCTGCAACTGAGACGGCCACCACCACCACTCCTGCAAAAAAGGCAAATGCAGGACAGTACTGTGTTTTAAATATAAACTACTTTAATAAAAAAAAAAAAGGAAAGTTTAGAAATTGACAAGTAGGGTGACTTTCTGTTCTTGTTTCACTTAAGATGGTTAAAAGCATTGGATTTCTTCTACATAGTACATTTCAAACCTGCATGAAGTTAATTTCAACTGTTAACTTTTGAAAAAACAACCATAACTTTTTGTTCAGAGTTATGAACAACCTCCTGAGGTCCTGCAACACTTAGGTTCTACTATATATGTAATTTGCCCAAAGTGTAAATTTGGCCAGATCAGTCAAATGCTTATGTGTACCAAACATTGCTCCACATAAACCTTTTCAGAAAAGATCCTCTCATTGATCAGAGAGTAATAGAGATGTAGCCGTGTTAGTCTGGTCTTGCTGAAACAAAAGACAGGACTATGCAGCACTTTAAAGACTAACAGGATGGTTTATTAGGTGATGAGCTTTCGTGGGCCAGACCCACTTCCTCAGATCAAATTGTGGAAGAAAATTGGCATGACCATATATACCAAAGGGATACAATTATAAAATTGACAAATCAGGTTTTAGAACAGAGGGAGGGGGGAGGTAAGTGTCTGAGATAATGATATTAGGGGGTGATAATTGGGGAAGGTGGCATTGCTCAGAGTGACATCTGTTTGACTGACAGATATTTATTGCAGAGTGATACTAAGGGCTCTTATTTTACATGTGTAATAAGTTCTAGCAAGCTGCTGGAGAGTTGAAATGTTACCTCTGTGAGCCAGATTTGATGAATATATTTACTATTTAGGGGCAGAAAATCTTTCAGTTTTTAGATGCCTTTAAACCAGGGCTTCAGTAACTGTAGTAACATTCATTTTCTATCAATTTGCATGCAAGTAATTCTAACTGTAGAGGCTCATGCACGAAACTCTAGAGGTCCCAGGTTCAGTTCTGCCTTTCAGCGCTACACACAATTACAAGAATGACCACAGTGGGTCAGACCAATGGTCCATCTAGCCCAGTATTCTGTCTTCCAACAGCAGGGAATACCAGGTGCTTCAGAGAGAATGATCAGAGCAAGGTAACTATTGAGTGATCTATCCTCTGTTCTCCATGTCCACCTTCTAGTAGTCAGAGGCTAGGGAAACAGAAAATAGGTCTGTCAATGGCTATCAGCCAAGATGGTCATGGATCAGCCCTATCATCCAGGAACTTACCTGGTTCTCTGTTTAATCCAGTTAATTTTTGGCCTTCACAGCATCCTCGGACAGCAAGTTCTACAGGCTTGACTATGAATTGTTGTGTTAAACCTGCTAAATATTAATGTAATGAGTGACTATATAAAGGAAGAACTAGTAAAGGGGTAAAAACAGTTTCTCATTCACTTTCTCTACACTATTTGTGGTGTGTGTGTGTGTGTGTGGGGGGGGGGGGGGTTAATAGAACTCTGTTATACTCCCATAGTCATCTCTGTTCCAAAATGAAAACTCAGTCTTTTTAAGTGGCTTCCATATGAGGAGAGGTTCCATATTTCTAGCTGCTTTTTGTTGCCTTTCTCCATACTTTTTCCAATTCCATTATATTTTTGAGATGATGTAACCAGAACCACATGCAGTATTAAAGGTGTTGGTATACCAGGGATTTATATAATGTCATTATGATATTTATTCTCATTATCTATCGCTTTCCTAATGGTTCCTAACATTGATAGCTTTTAGTCTCCCATTTCACACTGAGAAGATGTTTTCAAAGAACTATGCTCTATGACTCCAAGATCTTTCTTGAATAGTAACAGTTTTCTTTTTTTTTTTTTTTTTTTTTTTAAGCCTGATTATTTTGCATGTGTAGTTCGAATTACTGGTATGTCTTCCAATGTTCATTGCTTTGTATTTATCAAGATTGAATTTCATCTGCTATTTTCTTGCTCAGTTTTGTAATTTTTTTGTATCTCCTTGGAGTCTGCTTTGAACTTTATTATCTTGACTAGTTTTGTATTGTCTGTAGATTTTTGCCACCTTTTTCCAGGTGTTATATTAGACAGCTCAGATTATGGTAGTATGTATAATAAACAGTAATAGAAAATTAGTTTATACATTTCATAACATGATTTTGCAAGCCAGTCAAAAGTAAGCAAAATTATTTGACAGCCTTATCTCATTTGTTTGTGCCTCTGTATTAGTGCATGTAATGTTCAACCTCCTATATTTAGAGATGACAAAATAGATTAATAATGCCTAATGGGCCATATCCCTGGATGGTGTAAATTAGCATAGCTCCATTAAACTCCATGATACTACATCTGTTTGCACCAGCTGAGGATACAGCCTGTTACTTTTCATTTATACAAGGCCTAATTGTTACTTATTCATGCTATACTGTACTTGAATCTACAAGAATTCCCTCTAAAACCAATGGGATTATTCCTAGAATAAAATACTGCTCAATGTGAATGAAGGCATCAGAATCTGGTTCATAGTGTCTGTCTTCCAGGAGATGTATACAGATTCTATACAGGGATTGCCCACTGTTGAAATTCTTGCACCTTTGGGAGCAGAACAGAGTAGCCATTCTGGACTTGCAGTGTTACACAGGAGGGGTTTGGAGAAAATAATTGAAGAAAAACTAATTCATTTGAAGTCATAGGGGGAATTTAGGCCATGGAATGTAATTATCCAAGTTGGATATTGGCCAGGATATGTTAGTTAACATTTTTAATCTCACAGAAAGTGCCATGGGATTTTTAATAACAAATGGTCAGGATTATGTTTTACATCTTATTTGAAATCTTGAGTCAAGGATGGAGTCAGTGGTTTGCTTTCCCTCTGAATAAGTTGCTTTAATCCATGTATGTTCCACCCTATAGAGCTCTCCTGGTATACATGGCATTCACCACTGTGTAACCAGGAGCTATCTTCATCCTGCACTACTTGTCTGAAAAAACTCCAGGCAACGAGCATTACTTTCTCCTTTTCCTTTTTCTTTTTTTTTTATAAATTATGTACAATGGCCCTCGCCCAACTTCCTTGTTATGTCACATTAGACCTAGTGTTCTTTGAACGTGTGGTGTTAGATTGACCATTTGGAAATGCATGCATCAGAGTAATCATTGCCACGTGTCATCTACTGAGGCAAGCCCCCATCCTAATTCTTAAGTAGCCTTTAGAGTAAATTGCATCTACATATAGGTCTGCACCATAGCTTGTTTCAATGACTTTTATAGCATTTTTTGCAAGAGCAGATGTTGTGGCCAAAGTCCAGGTTACATTGTCATGACCTAAATTACCCATCCTGCTTCAGTTGGACATGGTATCTTTCAATGTCTGCCCTAAACTCTTGTGTAGTGATTCTGTGACCTGTTAGGCAGTCTTATCATTTCACTTCCCAAGAAGATTGAATTTTGTTGGTAGATGAAGTGATCGTTTTTCTCTTGTAAAGCACCTTTGAAATGAAAGGTCCTATTTAAAAAAGGGTTGCTATTGTACATAACAAAGATTAGTACTGAATCTCTTTTCCTTAACTGTAGTAGCAAGAAGACAAGACTAATTCCATCTTTGGAAGGTATGATGAACTTCAAAAGTCCTTTTGGAACAATATGTGAAGTGGGTTTCCTAGAGAAATACCGGGTGATCAGGGGAATGCAGATCCTCCCCTCTGACGCTAAACATGTTGAATATACACCATGGGGAGAGAGACCCACTGTATGCTAACTACCTGCTTCTGGAACTCCTGCTCAGAGACCCATTGACCTATACCAAAAAAAGTGTGCTTGTTTTGTGCTAAAACTGTGACGATCTGGTAACCACAAGAATCCCCTTGGGTGAAGGTGTTGAAGGACTTACCTTGCCCAAGTACATTTTAGGCATGGGCTGCTGTCCAGTGAGCATATTACCATGCATCCCTGTTCTTTTTAGCATTTGTGGGGTTTTTTATTATGTTTTCTCTGTAGTGCTTTTTGCTTTCAGAGGCTGGCTTGCATAGGAAGTGTTATGCAGTGCCTTGTAACATATAACCATGTCACACCTGTTAACCATTCTGAAAACAGGTGCGTGTCTGCAGGGAACCTGTTTGTACTGAGAATAACACTTTTATCTTCTTTTGTATGACTGGTATAGAGCAGCAACTACAATTTCACTTGAAGCTGATTGAGCCAAATGGCCACATCAAGGTAGCAGAAGTTTTTGCAGTGATGCTGTCTTCATATTTATGAATTGGGCAGTAGGTGGTGATATGTTTGATCTGTGGTGAGGAGCCAGGCTCGCCTACAGGAGAATTCTTGTTTCCTTTCCATTTGTACACTAGCTGCCAGCATGTACCATGGTTGGTTCGGATTCGGTTCAGAGCTGACCAAGGTGACCATGGAAGGTCAAACCCAGGAACCTTCTGCATGGGAATCCGGCACAAGATTTTTGGTTTACAAACATAAAATACATGGTGAAGGCAGGGAACTGTGCACCCTCAAAATACCCTGGTCAGAAGGGAGAGTTGCTGGTCTCCACCTAGAAAGACAATTTCTTTGGGAGCTGGAAGACCAAGAGTGAATGTCCACAAATGCAGCTGCTCTTGGACAGTGACAGTATTACTTTAAGATGGCGAGAGATGATATTGTACCTCTTATGACACAAGCCTTTCCACTGCTGTCTGTGGGTATGTCTACACTTGCACCCTCTTTCAAGAGAGGGATGCAAATGTACACATTCAAAATTGCAAATGAAGCCGGGATTTAAATATCGTGTGCTATATTTGCGTTATGGCGCTATTTCGAAATAGCGCTATTTCAAAAAAAAGAAACACTGTCTAGATGTGGTTTTAGTGAGAACTCTTATTCCTCCGACGAGGTTTACCAGTTATTTCGGAAGAAGGGTTTTCTTTCAAAATAACTGCGTCTAGACAGCGGGTTTTTTTCTGAAATAGTGCTATTTGGTCTCTGGTAATCACATGGCTTCAGAAAACAGGGCAAATGTCAGCTCTTATGATTTCATCGAGAGACATGATAACAGTGCATAAGCCATTGAATGGCTGTCAGGTTACTTCCGTTTTTCAGGAAGAACGGCTCTTGCGCAAAAGCCTCTTGTGCAAAAATGCCCCCTAATTATGCAAATGAAGTGCAGCAATGTGCATATTAGCATATTGCTGCACATCATTTGCATAAGCTATTGCACAAGAGGGAAGCAATGTAGACCTAGCCGGAGTGTGATCGTTATCAGTGTGACCCATATTTGCTTAGTCACTTAAGCTTTGTCTATACTACACAGCTTTTAGCAACATGTCTGTGTTGCTAGAGTTGTGTTGCTAAAAGTTGAGCAGTGTAGCAGCTGTTAGTCAGCTCTTTTCCTGCCAAAATACTTTCACAAGGGGTTTCAGAGCAGTAGCTGTGTTAGTCTGGAACTGGGTTGATTGAAGGGGTGGGTTCCTGGATGAGTGGAGGTGTGCTGCGTGGCTATTGGAAAGCATTTGTTTGAGGTTAGGGGGTTGTAAACCTCCTGATGCCAACTCTGTTCACACATCTCTACAGGTGATATCATCACAGGACCTAACCTTGTAAACCATCACGTCAGAGGCTCGTACAACTGCACATCCACTAACTTGATCTATGCCATCAAGTACCAGCAATGCCCCTCTGCCATGTATCTTGGCCAAACTGGACAGTCTCTACGACAAAGGATAAATGGACACAAATCAGATATCTGAAAAGGCAACATACAGAAACCTGTTGGGGGACATTTTAACTTGCATGGGCACTCATTAATGGATCTCAAAGTCACTGTATTATTTCAAACCAATTTCAAAAGCCAGCTCAACAGGGAAGCTGCAGAACTGAATTTCAATTGCAAATTTGATTCCTACAACAGAAGTCTGAACAAAGACATTGGCTGGATAGCCTGCTACATTCCACATGCTAATGACATTAAAAAAAACCAAAGGGTACTTAAGAATAGTTAGCACCCACTTTATCAGCTTAGCATGGAACATCTTAAAAAAACAATGAAAAGTCTAGCAGCACCTTAAAGACTGACAAAACGTGTAGATGGTATCATGAGCTTTCGTGGGTACAACCCACTTCTTCAGATGAATGGAGCATCAAAAGTCCAGATCCAAGAATAAATAAGGGAAGGAGGTGGGGCAAAGAAAGTGTCTAGCTTAACATGGACACTCTGACCATTTCTCCCCTCCCCTTTTTTTTCTTCTTTTCCATCAGCTTCCCTCCTCCTCCCTCCCCCCCCCCCCAACTCCTCTCTGCTTTTTTTTTTTTTTTTTTTTTTTTTTTTTTTTTTTTTTTTTAAATTGAAACTGGACCGACCCCTTAAATTCCATTCACCTGAAGAAGTGGGTTGTGCCCACAAAAGCTCATGGTACCATCTACATGTTTTGTTAGTTTTGCAGCACCTTAGAGACTCGTTGTTGTTTTTTTAAGTTTTCACAAGGGGAGTTAGCTTTGTTGGTAGCAGAGCATTCTTGCTGACAAAGAGCTAGCTGTTCATACCAGCACTTCTTTTCAGCAAAACTTTTGTCTTTCACAGGGGTGTCACTTTTATCACCTGAATGACAAAAGTATTGTCATTCAGTTGCCAGTGTAGACTTGACCCTAGATGTAAAAAATCATATTATACCATTTAAAAATGTCCTGGGAGATCTATTCCTACTGTGTCTTGGTGATGGAGGGCAGCTAGCTATTCCTTGGGTACGTCTAAACTACACTCCTCTGTCAGCAGAGGGATGTAAATTAGACATATCAAAAGTGCAAATGAAGCAGGGATTTAAATATCCCGTGCTTCGTTTGCATAATGGCGGCTGCCGCTTTTTTCAAAATGGGGCTTTTCGAAAAAACCTGCAGTTTAGATGGGGTATTTTTGACAGAAATGCCCCGTTTCGAAAGATCCTGTACTCTTTCAACTGAGGAGTACAGGATCTTCCAAAACGGGGCATTTTTGTCAAAAATGCCCCATCTAAACTGGTGTGTGGTGTGTTAGCCCCATTTCGGAAAAAAGTGACAGCTACCATTATGCAAATGAAGCGCGGGATATTTAAATCCCTGCTTCATTTGCACTTTCAATACATCTAATTTACATCCCTCTGCTGACGGGGGTGTAGTTTAGACACACCCTCACTGAAGTATTCTTACTCAACGCAAGCTCATGTTGTCTGGGGAAAGGTTCAAAACTAATCAGAAGCATGACGTAGAGGTCACTGATGTCTCCAAAATTTATTCTGCCAGGTCATCCTGACTCTGGAAAGAGTTCCGAGTTTAATTGTAGGGTCACTTTTTTTTTTTTTTTTTAATTGCATCTTACCTGAGTTGAACTTTAGTTGTTAATTGTCATTTTCCATATTGCAAAATACTAAAACATTTCCCATCCATTCCATAGCATGAATGTAACCTATTGCTGAGCTCCAGGTTATACAAAAATGCATCAGTTAGGTACAATAAAAAGAATTTATTTAAGGCATTTATTCCAGATTGTACTGCCTATGGTGCTTTATTTCAAGTGCAAGCAAATAATTTGATTTACTTGTTGCAACACTGAAAAAGCAGCCAAAAATATTGTAATGTGGTAACAGTATTTGCTTTCAAGGATGCAATCAGAGAGCTATAAGCACATTGTAGGGACTTCCTTTCGTCGCCATTAAACATCTACTACACGTTTAGTTTTGATTTTATTATTACACCGTGTGAGAAATTTGTAACGACCAAGGTCTTCATGGCTGTTGTCATGTTCTGGCCACTAGGAATTTCACATTGCTGATACCACTTAAAACTTCCTGTTCAGAATTACCAGCTTGTACCCACTGAGGTGTAGAAGGGTGTCTTTGTCCCTCTATGCCAGAGAGTCAGTGATCACTTGCACAGTTCCTTCCTCTACTGGAGAGATACAGTTGGACATGCTCACATCTCCTGAGTTTGAAAAAGCAATATCTATGCACGCATCCTACCCAAAAGGGAACTCTGACACATCAGTTTGTGGAATTAACATTTCTTTGTGCTGATAAGGTTCCTGGTGCGTCTCCTCCCATTTTATCTACCAGTCACAACGTCTGATGTATTATGTAGTGTACCTACTGCTTAGGTTTCCTCCCTTTCCCTTCCCTCTGCTATCTCTGCTACTCTCTTTGTATTTTAATCTGTTTTAGCTCAGCAGTTGCCTTGCTAACTTTCACTTTCTCCTTCATTTATTCCCAGATGGCTGCTGAATAATTCTCAGAATTCAGTGCAACTTTCTGACTAGCTGTTAAGGATGTTATGGAAGCAATGTAGTTGGTGACCTTTTTTTTTTTTTTTTTTTTTAAGATATAGGACTGTATTCCACTCGTTATGTGAACACCTAAATCTCATTAACATTAGTGGAAGATATGAATGAACTCTGAGGAGAATATACTACCAATGCCAGTATAATAAAGGTCAGTTAAATGGCTCAACATTAATGGAGTTAATGCCAAATGTGTCTAACTTGACAGCCTACTAATTGTGCAGTTTGCTGGAGCTAAACTGGGAAGCTCATTGTCTAGATACCATTTCATACAGAATGTATTGATAAAAAAGTTTGTGAAGCTGATTGCAGGTACTTGCTGTTGTATATCATGATAAATGGATTGTGAATCCTGCAGCGCTCAGTGCATTTGACTACCAGTACGATAAAAGCACTGTAGAAACGGTATAAACACAGTAACTTATGGGCACCTTTAAATAAGAAAAATAGTGGGACTCCAGGATAACCAGAAAAGGAGGTGGATTTGGGGGCTGTTTGTTGCACACCCACCATTATAATGGCATTGCGACTATCCATAGTGTGTCTCAGTGCAGATCCTCTGAAAGAGTTCAGCTAGATCAGCAATATGCGGCCCACTCACTAGCTGGGGTTGCCAAAGTGACCCTCCATCTCAGGGGGCCTCAAGACTGTCGTAATCAAGATGGACTCCCGGGATAGGGTAGTTTTGTTAATGGTGCTTGCATACCTAGAATTTGTGGGGTGTGTCAATTGTATGCAGAGGGAGTGCACAGCTCTCATCATGCATGTTGTGTGTCATCAACAAGCACCTCACCTCATGTGTCCTTGCTTTGCACATGTCACTTTAGTAATACTGGTTGGTAAAAAGCTATGTGGATGGAAACCAGTTGAATCTGGCAACTCTGCACATGGGCAACGGTAAACAATGTCTCATGGGCCCCACACAGAACCTGCATGGGCTGCAGGTTGTCCATGACTGACCTAGATTGTAATTGATGGTGTCTGTGACTGATAACTAACAGTATCTTTGCTACAATCTTAGCTCTTCTGTATGCAACATAATAGTTATTACTATAAACAAGGAGTCTTGTGGCACCTTAAAAGCTAACAGATTTATTTGGGCATAAGCTTTTGTGGGCAAAACCCCACTTCGTCAGATGCATGGAGTGGAATTAGTGTTATTGGTGTGACAGATCAGACTCCATCTCAGCTCCAGTTTGTACCCGAATGCCTGAACTTCCAGAGATCATCGTTAAATCACAATGATCTGCAGTCTCAAACAGCTTTGCTATACAGCCTTTGAATTATGAGCCCCATCCAACTGATGTTTGGTCTTGGGGAGTTGGCTGTGAGCAAGATATACTTCTGCAGTGTCAGAACCAGTAAGAGCTCTACCAGAATCACAGTGCAAAGTCCTTAATTTTCCTTGGTGATGAGGCAAATGAGAGAGATGGGAGTAGTTCAGGAAGGGAAATGTGCCAGCTGATGGTCAGAAAACAAGTAGGGGTGACTTGACTTGTGGGGAAAATTCAGCATATGAGAGAGTGGAAGCTCTTCTTGACCCTCTTGGGAATACCCAACAAGTGCATTGCTTCAAGGAATATATGCACTGACCTGTCTGATATGATGCTTGAAATCTTTGCTAATCTCCATTTAACCTGGTGGTCTGCACACTGGTGTAGCCATGAGCTTTGATCCTGCCCTAAAGGCACAGAAACTTGTCAGCCTAGTTGGCCACTTCTCACACTGAAGCAAGATGAAATTCTCTGCTATTTTCTGACCTCTTCATTCACTATGTATGAGGTTGGTGAATTCCTTTTAATAGGAGGTCAGAATCAGCCATGAGAACTAGATCTCTAGCATCATCCAGCTAAGTGTCAAGACAGATCTTAATGACACTCTATGCTATAAATCAGTAGTTCTCAAACCTTTTGGCCCATCGTCCATCTGGCTCAGTGCAAACCTTTCCATGGACCAGCAGTTGCTAATGGAAATTCACTGTTAATTACATAATTACGCCAGAGCCATTTTGCTAGGGAGAATGGTTTATTTTAACCAGTAATAATCTGTTTAATTTTAAATTAAGAAAGGAAATAAGTGCTTTAACTTTCTCATGTTAGTGTACCAAATGTAATCTTAAATTAAGTAAAATATTAATTTATCTCCAACACAAAGTTCCCATGTTTTCTTTCTTTAGGGCAGGGCTGAGGAATGTTTTTTGGGTGGCGCGGAGGGAGATACTGACCCACAGAAAAATCATTTGGGGACTACACAAATGAGAAGTGCAAAAAAAAAAAAAAAAAAGAAACCACTCTAGAAACTCCCAACCCTCACTGTTGTAGCCTCCAACTGAGACACTTCACTCCTGGTGCTCCAGCCCCACAGGGGGAAGGACAGGGAGAATTGAGGTTCAGGGCTTCCCATAGGCCAGATTTACTCTTCTGAGGTTCCACGGTTAGTGAATTTTGTGGACCTCCCTAGGGGTTGGGGCATAAATGGGGAGGTTCAGTGTGTGGGACAGAGCTGCCAGTGAGAAGGATAGGGGTGCAGGATCTGGATGGGAGGTAGGGTGTCTGGCCAGGGGGCAAGAGTAAAGGAAGGTGTCTAGCCAGGAGGGAGGGTGCAGGAGCATGCTGGGGTGGGGGGGGAGGGTGTCTGGTTGGGGGGAGGGTCAAGGAGCAAGGGACGATGCAGGAATGGGCTGGAGGGAGGAAACAGGCTGGTGGTAGGGTGTCTGGCCAGGGGCAGGGGGCAGGAGCAGGCTGGGGGTGCAGGTTCTCAGTGGGGAGGTGTGCATAAGGGGGCTCGAGGTGTGGGGGTCTGGGCATGAGGGGGGATACTTACAAGTAGACTGAAGACATAACACTGTATAGAGAGTTGTCCTCATTGGCAGAGAAATGAGTGGTGAATCTCGTGTTTCACTGATATTTCACAAGGAAGCTTGCATTGTAGTTAACCTGCCACAAATCTGGTGGTCCCTGTTAAGAGAGAGACAATGCTTAAATTTTGTTATTACTCAGTCTCCTCTGTGCCTTCTTCAGTGCAGCTCCTTATGCATGATGATTTCTGTGAGCTCATCTACAAGGTCCCTCTTAGGCCATATAATTCCTCCTAAAAACCTAGGTTGAAATCCTGGCTCCATTATAGTTTGTGGTAAGTCTCCAGTTCTTACCACAAACTTTGATGGAGCCAAGTCTCAGGCAATGTCTACACTACAAGGTTTTTGTGCAAAACCAGCAGAGCGTCCACATCTCAAGCGCATATTTGCACACAAAAGAATTACAGTAAATTTACTGGCAAAAGCCCTCTGTCCTGTCGAGTTATTCCTCTCCCCACGAGGAATAACTCCTTTTTGCGCCACAGCTCTTACCCAAAAAGGCATGTGTAGAAGCTCTGCAGGTTTCTTGAGCAAAAAGAGCCTATCGCAAAAAGCACTGGTGCTCTGATGGCCATTCTGTTAATGGCCATCAGAGCATTCTTGTACAAGAGCGTCCATGCAGTGTGGATGCTCTCTTGCACAAAAGCACATCACTTTTGCGATGCACTTTTGAGGTGTGGATATGCTTTTACGCAAGAAGCTTTTTGCAGAACCCTTGCCAAACCTCTGAGAGGTAGCCATGTTTGTCTGTATCTGCAAAAACGAGGGGTCTTATGGCATGTTAAAGACTAATAGATTTATTTTGGCATAAGCTTTCGTGAGTAAAACTTCATCTGATGAAGTGGGTAAAACCCACTTCAGTTTGTCTAAATAAATCTTTTAGTCTCTTAGTCTAAGGTGCAACAGGACTCATGTTTGTTTTTTGTTGTGTTTTTTTTTTTTTTTTTTTTAATGAAGCTGGAATTTCACTCTCTTTCTTCTGTTCTACTTAAAGGAAAATCAGTTGACTTGTTTAAAATAGTTAATAAATTACCTATTTTTGTTCCTATACTTTTCTCCCCCAAAGAGTGTCTGTTTGCACGTTCTCTGGATATTTTGGAAAAGGGCTAACATACAAAAGGTGCTACTGTCCATGAATAAGCATATTTTTAGTTGAGAGAGAAAATACTGAATAAACTTAAGAAATTTTGGTTTTTGTCTCCAGGTTACTGGACAGACTAATAAAGGAGTAAGATGGGGGCTTTGGCATAAAGTTCAGACACTTCCCCATAGTCCGAAGGCATTTGATGTGGAGTTTTGATGTGGACACACGTCTCGGGAAGAAAAGTCTGTATGTGATGATTTAATTCCAGAGAATCAGTTTTGAAGCTAGGCATCATCTTCTCATACTTATTTCTCCAGCAGAAGAGAGACAACAGAATTAGACAGATTGACCTTGCTCTTTTCTTGGATGAGGTTGAACTTGGCAGGGAAGCTTGCAGTGATGCTGCAGTTTTCTTGGTGCTTTGCAGACACATAGATTAAAACGAATCAGAATGAAGTGATAGGAGAAGTTGGGGGAAGTGCATAGGTTGGAAAATCAATCAGTGTTAAACACCGAGCCACATACATTTTCCACAGAGACATGAGTGTTGTGTGCAATGCTGGGGGAGGGAGAGAGGGGCACGCAACAAATGTGAGATGGCTTTGGAATAAAGTCCACTTCAGCTGTTCAGTATCCAAATACGCTGTTTGGGGGAGAGCACTCACAGTTGATGGGCTGGTCAGGAATAAAAGAAGAAAGAGTCCATTCGATGGACAAGTAACACTTTTTAAAGTGTTGGACCAACTATTCAAGCCTAATATGGATGCTTCAGAATGAAGAATAAGGAGGAATTACAAGAGTTGGGAGACTATCTTTTGGAGTAACAACTGAAGCAAAAATGTTCACTCTTGAATCCTGAACATCTCACCTCTCCCTTGAAGCAAAAAGAAAATACCGGGAATAAAAATGGTGCTCCACTGAAACATTTTCATTCTTCTTATCTTTATCTTGCTGCTGTTTCTCTCTCTTTGTGTGTGTGCCTCCCTGTAGTGTAAAAGCCATGCAAATTAGGTACCCATTTGGCTCCATTTACTCCTAAATGTCTGTTACTCAAAACTTTAAAAACTTGTCATTTTCCTTGTAATGGGTATAATTCTCCAGTACTATATTTACAGCTGAGTAGAATAAAGGTCTTATTTTATTTATGGAGGAAGAGTATGGGCAATTATAATCTAGGCTTCTTCACATGCACATAGATATGGGCAGTTTTAATCCCCAAACTAGAGTATCCACAGGAGAATAGTGTGTTAGTCTCCTGGTCCTTTGGTCTCTGGCCACTGCTCAGTCTGTCAGCAGACAGTTGCTACTTCAAGTGAACAGTAACTGCAGCCTAAACACAACTCCTTGGTATTCAGTGCTAATAACCATACAAACAAACTGAGGATAATCTGAGTGCTGTGGAGGGTGGGAGGAAGGTTTGGGTTCAGGAGAACTGAGTGTGAGGTCAGGAGAACCTCAAGCACAGTGGTTCTCAAGCAGGGATCTAGGGCCCCGAGCAGGTTTCAGGTTTTGCTGAGGCCTGGGACAGAAAGCCAAAGCCCCTTCCCATGGGATTGAACTCTTGAGTCTTGCTGCTTGGAGTTGAAGCTGAGCCCTGAGCAATCTAGCTTCACGTGCCCTCTGTGGATCCAGTGAACTCACACAAACCAGTAAGAAGTACAAGTGAATTTCTTTTTGGATTAATTTATCTGGAAGCTGAGTTCTAAGCCTTTTCTGGCTGCTACAGCCGCTAACAAGCAAGCACTTGGAATAGGTGCCTGGTGATTTGTAGGCCAAGTAGGCAATATACAATAGTGCACTGGGGGCAGAAGAGTGTGTGTTTGTGGTGTGTGGTTTGTTCCTCCCCCCTCCCCCCCCCCATGTAAAATACATCAGAAAGTAAGTCTTTTGCTGAGGTTCAGCCATAGCACTTTACTTCATTTTTATGGACACTCACTAACGTGAGGGAAGGAGATTAGTCCAATTTCCTTACCTGTCAGAGGCCCCTTATGAGGGCAATGGTGTTTTGAGAATCAGGAGTTTTACATTCTGTTCTATCCATATTCTTCTATAACCACCATCACCACAGTATCTCAGTGTGTCATGCCCTACTGGAATAACACTTGCTTCATCCCTCCTAGTTAGGGAAGTTTGCTATTCCCTTTTTACAGATGCAAAACTGAGTCAAAAATAGATTAATTTTTTTTTTAAGTTCTCAGGCAAGTCACTTGTTTCGCTGTTCCTAAATTCGTCCATCTCTGAAATAGGAATAACAACAGTTAGCCATTTTTGCACAGTGTTTTGAGATCTGAAATCTCTATGAAATGATGTATTATGTCATTACTGTTAAGGCTGTGTTAGAAGCCTTAATATAAAACTCTGTGCATAGTGGAGTTATAAAGTAGCCACTACTGTCTGCCACAGATTGAAACAGGTCACATAAAATCTACATGCAGAAGCTATATCTATATCTATATAAAAAGTTTTGGGCTGTGCAAACTCAAGAATGCAAAATGAAGCAAGAGAAGAAATGATCCTCTTACAGATGCCTCCTGTGTCCTTAAATTTAACATATTAAATTTAACAGGTTTAATTTAATATTAGCTATGCATAATTTTCTCTTGCAATATAGGTCGGGGCTGATCCCCAGGATTGATTTTTTTTTTTTTTTTTTTTTTTTTTCTCTCTCTCTCTCTTTAGTGCAAAGTTTCAACTCCTGTTCCCATGGAAATTGGTGGCAAGACTCCTGTTGATTTCACTGAGAGCAGAATTAACCTCTACATCTTTTTGTTGCAATTAAAACAGACGAAAAATCCAGTGACCTAGAATTAAGAAACCTGCCACTGAATACGGTCATGCTGTAGGGCAGCTTTCAAAATCATGTAGAATACACTCCAACATTAGGCATCTTCTGTATTCTCCAGACTAACACTTCAACCCTCTCTGAGAGGATTTTTCTGCAGAACCCCTGTTAGTTGTAGTAGGAGCCATGTGGCTAAATCCTCTTGCTCTGGACTAAAAATACATCCTTCCCTTAATCTCCCATAATTATTTTCCAGCAAATGAGATTCTGTATTTGTAAATCCCAGTAAGTATACTTTTTTTTTTTTTTTTTTTTTTTTTTTTTTAAACTTGAGATGGGGCAGAGGAGGTGTGGCCATCCTGCTGCTTCCAAGCATTTGTTACAAGGAACCTTTCTGCTATAACAGTGCTTGAGCCTGAAGGAAGCAGTTTAAAGAAAAAAATTTATAACAGAAGGGCCAAAGCCACATTTCCAACTCTTGCTTCTCTCCTCCCTTGACATTCCTGCTTCTGGCAGCTGTGGAAAGTCAGTGTGAAGATTGAGTGGCTGGAGAAGGAAAATGTAAAGTCTCTTTAGTTCTCTTCATAGTCTTCAGAACTTGCTTTATTTCCAAAAATACAAACTGCAAGCCAGAACAAATCAACTCAAACTATTGGGTAATAAATACATAGATGGAAAACCCAACCAAACATAAAATCATTAAAGATGCTGCTCACTGTAAGTACAGTAATTGTGTGAACATCTAAGAATGGGCATACAAAAAATCCAGTAGCTATAGCTACTTGATTTGAATGCATAAATCCTTGCACATGTTGTTGTTCACACCAATTGCATGTGCAGATGGAGAACCTGGATTTAGAACCCTTGGAAAAAATTAGCTCATTGAATAGAATAATTTCTGTTAAAGACAAACTTAAAATTCAGAGCTGAAACACAATTATTTGTATCCACATGTCACAAGCTTGTAATTGCTCCTTTCAAGATGATGATGATCTTGGAAGCAGGAATGCATTGTGTGACTACAGTATTTCAAACTGTACAAGGATTCCATTTATAAAAGACTCTCTGTCATCTCTTTGTAGGTCCTGTTGTAATTTTGAACCCTCAGAGGGCTTGACCTGTCCTTGCTAGTGCATTGTAGGTACATAGAGTTAAAACCATTTAAATGTATTCTTATATCACACAAGATCTACAGTTGACCCTGAGTGGGCTTCAAAATTATTCTCTATTTTATTTTCTTGTGCAACTGTTAGATTTCAACATTTGGCTATAATCTAGGGTCTCTACAACAAATTAACAGGTCTGGTCACAAAAAACAAGCATGTCCTTGTAACATGAAAGAGGAAAGGGCAAGAAAGATACTTGAGATTCACATCATGGCTGCATCTGCTTTAATAAAACACTGCTTTTGCCTGTAGTAAATTCTCAGGAGGCTGGCTTGTTTGTGATCAAAGTTCCAGGTCTTTGCTTGTGATGTTAAATGCAGGATTGATAGCTAATAAAGAGTTTCAATTGTCCAACATTTTAATGAAGGACAAAACCATTGGGCTTGCTGGTGTATGTTGCTAGTCCTTCTGGATTGTGACCATCTCTGCCCAATTCAGAGAGAATGCGAGTCTATTACACTGCTAATTCCAAACCCTTGTTCTTGAACTCAAGATGTAGAGACTCAACTTTTTAACTCTGAAGGGCCCAGCTATTTCTGCTGTTGGCCGAGATGCCATCTTTCACATAAAGTAGAGGCAATGGGGAGTCCTGTGGCACCTTAGACAACAAGGGTATGTCTACACAGCAACATTATTTCAAAATAACTAGCCTTATTTCTAAATAACTTAGTCTGTGTCTACACAGTAGGTAGTTATTTTGAAATAATGTTGAAATATTGTCAAGCTGGAGGACTTCTTACTCCGACTCCTGTAACCTGCATTGTATGAGGAAGAGTGCTCTATTTCAAAATAAGTGCTGTGTAGAGGCTCCCAATTTCAAAATAAGCTATTTTGAAATAAGCTACACAATTGATGTAGCTCCATTTGCGTAGCTTATTTCAAGTTAAGTCCTACTGTGTAGATGCACCCTAATGGATTTATTGGGGCATAAGCTTTCGCTGGTAAAACCCACTTCATCAGATGAATTGGAGTGAAGCTTAGAGGCCTCCACTCCAATTCATCTGAAGTGAGGTTTTACTCTCAAAAGCTTATGTCCTAATAAATCTGTTAGACTAGAGTCTAAGGTGCCACAGGACTCATTGTTTTTACAGGTACAGACTAAGCCCTGGTCTACACTAGGGAATTATTTCAAATTAACTCGACTTATTTCAAAATAACAAGTGGCACATCTACACTACCAAGCCCGTTATTTTGAAATAACCAGTCCATTATTTCGAAATAACTCCTGCTTTCCACAAGGAATAATGATGCTGATTTTGAAATAGTTATTCTGAAATTTCAGTAGTGTGGAAACCGCGGTGCTGCTATTTCGATATTACTCCCCAGAGTAACTGACTAATTACTCCCTAGTGCTTCCTGGGCTGTAAGTCGAGATAGCGTGTCCACGTTAAGTCTGCCTCGGACTGATTTCAAGGCTTCCCTAGAGTGTGGATATGCTCTTTTGATTTTTGTTGTTTCTGGAGTTATTTCAAAATAACTTTTTTCAAAATAATTTCCTAGTGTAAACGTGCCCCAGTGCAGCTACCCATCTGAGACTTTTCACAAAGTACAAGTTTGCCTAAGATCACAGACTGTTATAAGCTTCCAACTTTGGGGACATATATGGGCTAACTGGGAGAACTTTGTAACCTACTGCTCCATGTGAGTTATACGTGTGTGGTGGTTTTGTTTTGGTTTTTTGGGTTTTTTTTGCCCAATCTACTATAGATATAGTCATCTCTTCCAGTCCTTAGATACAGAAGCTGACCTTTTTTAGTGGTCACTGCAGAGAGATGCTTTTAGCTCATCAGGTCCCCGAGTCAAACCATGGTAACACAGATAAAATGGTGGCCATCACACCTGCTGGAATCAGTTTGGGTGACACTGCTGGTTCAGTTCTGGCCCAGTTTGTTCTGGCCAGGCATTTGGTACAGCATGAATCAAAAGAAAGGACCAAGAAGGAAGGAGGTGGGGTTGTGTGCCCCCTGTCAGTGTAGTTTCCTACTCTAGGCCAAATTCCATGTGTTCATTTGGTGTGGAAGATGGGAATCATTTTGATGTAGAGGGTAATTGGTACAAATCCTTGTACTACAAAGTCTCTGTATGAGCAGTGAGGAATTTATCAGCTCAATACGTATCTGCTGTCAGGCAATCATAAAACAGCAGCTTCAAGGAAGGCTTTCTTTTCATCTGTGTGTGATGGGAGCTTGTGACTACACCTGTCAGCTATGAGCTTTTCTATCTTCTGTCTCCAAGATTCAAGCATGCACTTCTGTCATATGAACGACATTGGATGCAGTGGACTACTTACTAATGTTCTCTTCAGTGGGAGAATGAAGCAGTCACTTGGCATAATGTGCTGGCTATTTGGTCTCAGGAATGAATAAAGAGCTGGTTTGTGGTAAAGCTGTATTTGAGTGGGTTTTGAATCTGTGTCTGGTTAGTTACTTTCTTCCACTAACATGAGGAATAGTTATACCCTTGATTGAATGACTGATTTACCCCCTCCCCAGTGTAATTCTAATTTAGGGAAGAGGTGCCTGGGGCCCAGGATTGGTGCTTGATATACATGAAATATTAGATAACCCCTCACAGTAATTTGATCTTTTAACCCACCTGGCACCAAGGTAGTTCCAGTCAGAATGACTCCTTTATTAGGATTCCCGTAGAAACTTTTTGACAAAAATGAGCATATACCTTTGAGCAAATTCATGAAATCTTGAATTTGCCACAAACTGCTTTCACCTAAGATTTGTGGCTTCTTGTGTGGAATCTATTTGTCACTGTTGCAATTTTTGTAATGAGAGAAAATCTGGGCAAGCTCAGTTTAGGAGGTGTTTTGGTTTTTTTTTTCCTTGCAGAAATACCATCTGTTTTTAGTGGGGGTAGGGACTTTTCAGCAGGGAAAGGAAATCCAATGCTCTTTGCTCCTCCAAACATGATCAAAGGTGTCCAGGTCTGGATATAAAATTTTGTACCTTGAAAAATGTATTGCTTATCTAATATAGAACAACACAGTTGGTCTGTTGGATTGTAGAACTCTCCAGGAGTTTAGCAGTGATTGTGTTGAAGATGCTTACTTGAGTGCAATGCTCCATTCACGCTAGAACACTCTCAATGGCCTTGTCTACACTACTGTGGGCCGTTGACCTTAGTTATGCAACTTCAGCTATGTGAATAATGTAGCTGAAGTTGACATACTTTAGGTCTTCATCCCAGCAGCGTCTTCACCATTGTAAGTCGTCAGCTTATGCATTCTCATTCCTCTTACTCTTCTCATTTTGGTGGGGTACCGGAGTCAATAAGAGTGCTTGGCGATTGATTTATCACACTGTACTAAGCACAATAAATCAATCAGTCCCTTGATCCAGCCTGTAGAGAAGACGTGCCTTATAAATGACCATTGGCAGACAGCAGTGAATTACTCCCCAGACCTCCCCCTTCCCCCCCCCCCCCACGGGGAGTGTCAAGTTCCTTGAGTCACAGTGGCAAGTCTTGATGACTGGTTAGGATCATTTTTCCTTCCGAGAGCCTTGGTGCCTCAGTTTCTCCAGACTAATGAGATTTTTGTCTGACTGAACATTGGCATGTTGAGCTCTGAGCGAGAGAGAGAGAGAATTCCAAGTAGTTGGGCAGTTACCATGAAAGGGCTAGAAAGGACCTCTCAGTTCCTCCCCTTGACCCAAATTCCACCCTGCCTTCCCGAGCTGCAGAGCTCCAATTTGGTGGGAAGCCTGCTGTGGGTTCTGAATATCCAGGAGAAGAATACAGTGGAGCTGCTGCTCTTCCCAAACCATGGGCCTGGCTCCCCACTTGGCATGTTGTCTTCTATTCTATTCTGCTCTCTCTAGCCACACTTGTCATTGCAAACACTAAAAGGTTTCCTAACCCCTTAGATTCTCAGTGATCAAACATTCAAACATTCCCTTTTTTCGCATTTTCAGCTGTTGTATTGTCAACCCAGATTAAAGAACAGAATTAGCAAGGAGAGATTAAAAAGTATTTACGGTGAGTAGACAGAAGCAGTTTCAAATCTGTGATGCAACCTGGCATAAACTTCTGAATACCCAAGATTTATGAGCCAAAAATATAGATGTTGTGATTTGGAAGGATGCCAGAGTCTCCAAAACAGACTTAGCTTCAGCTAAACTATTCTTTACACGTGGCACGCATTGTGTATGTGAGACTGAAGAAATACTTGGGAAGTAATTCTAGCACTTTCATTTTTCAGTTCCTCCTGTTAACACCCAACTAGCTAATCAACGCGTGCTCTCCATGCAGCCAAACGTGTGAGCAGCTAACGTGAAAGAAGAACCTGACTGAGGGTCAAAGCTGCTCTGAGAGCTTTCCAATGGATCTTGTTGCTAGGGAAACCACATGGTACCCATTGCTAGGGAAACCATTGCATCTGTCTCTTCCTGTTCAGAACAGCTGCCTCATTTGGACTTTGTTCTGAGATAATTCAAGTCCAGGTGGAGATGAGGGGAAACCAACCAAGCGTGAAGTTAAAATCAAATGTTCAGTGTAAACATGCACACAGTTAACTATGCATAACAATCATTCAATTTGGGATGTGTATAAAGGTTTTCATGCTTTGGCAAAACCCAGAACTGCTGATTAGCTGATGTTCTTGAGAGTCCCTCCTTACTCTACTCCCAAAGTGATGTTTGGGTTGTGGTGATTTACCTACCACCTGGCCAGTTTCCCGCTCTCTGCTCCTCCAAATATTGCCAGTGATCACCTCTATTTCTGAAGGTTGGTGTGGTGTGTGGTTTGTGTGTGTGTGTGTGGGGTGTGGTTTTTTTTTGTTTGTTTGTTTGTTTGTTTGTTTGTTTGCCTTTGGGATGTTACAGATTCTCAAGTGGCAAATCGTTTCAAAGCATTCCACAGGGAGGATTCCCATGAACTTTTCTCCCCAATCCTCATACAGTTTCTTCCTTCCCACCACTCCATCTCGAATTATGCTGAGCCTTACTCTTCACTGCAGGGGTTCTCAAACTTCATAGCGCCACAACCCCCTTCTGACAACATAAATTACCACTTGACCTCTGGAGAGGGACCCCAAAGCCTGAGCACACCTGAGACCTAATGTCCTAGGTGGTTGGGAGAGAGAGACAAGCTGAAGCCGAAGGACGTCCGCCTCAGGGGTGTGTGTGTGTGTGTGTGTGTGTGTGTGTGTGTTTGTATGTGTAACCTGAGCTCTGACACTCCAGGCTGAACCCCTTGGGGTTTGTTTCCTGGGCAGTGCTGCTGGATCATCAATCTTGGGCTCCAGCAAGTCTAATGTGTGCCCTAGTGATGCCATTAAAATTGGGTCAGACCACCGACGGTTGCCAGGTTTCTAAATACACAACACCTCTGCTCTGCCCTTTTCCTGAGGTCCTGCCCTCTGCTTGCCTCTAGGGATGTGTCTAGACTACAGGGTTTTGTTGATGAAAGTGGACTTCTGTTGACAAAACTATACCTGCGTCTACACTACCGCCGAGTTCTGTCAACATAACATCGACAGAACTCGGCAGTTTTGTCGACGGCTGTAAACCTCATTCTACGAGGCATAACGCCCTTTGTCGACAGAGTTCTGTCAGAAGGTGTTATTGCATCTACACTGTCCTTTGTGTCTACACTGTCATGTCGACAAAGCGGCTTGCTTTGTCGACAGAACTGGATGTAGTCTAGACGCTCTTTGTCAACAGTTTCTGTCGACAAAAGCCTGTAATCTAGATGTACCCTAGGAGAGAAATCTGGGCAGAGGCATGGGTGTGGAGGGATGTGGGCTCTAGCAGGGGGTGTGTGCTCTAGGGTGGGGCCAGGGATGAAGGTTTGGAATACAGGAGGAGGCTGAGGGCTGAGATGGGGTTGGAGTGCAGGTGGTTGTGTGCCATCCTGGCGGCACTTACTGTCAGGTCCCTGTGGCCTGGCCAAAAGGAGTTAGAGGCAGTGCTTGGTCCTGGTATATGCAACTGTAGCCCCTTCCTTCTCAAAATGGTGCCTTTGTTCTCAATATATCAGGTGCCCTCATTCATGGATATAAGAACTTGTGTTTGCTTGAATTGAAAGGGTATTTAATTAGTCTCCCTTGTTCCTTGCACCTAGATTTCTGCATAACCAGAATTTGTTTAGGATGCTAGCCCAGGACTCAGAACAAAGTTCAGTTTCCTGCTCTAGTATACACTTTTACTTTGACCTTGGGCAAGTTACTTAGTCTCTCTAGCCCATCGTGTGCTCTCTGTAAAATGAGGATAATAGGACATCTGCCACATCACAGGGGTGTTATATGGATAACACCCTCAGATACTACAGTGGTGTGGTGGGAGAGGACATATAAACACGAGACACTAATATAGGTTACTCTTGAACCTGTACCTCCCAAATGGAATCTTCTAAGATGCTGCCAAGTGTACAATTCAAATGCAAGTGCTTTATTTATGAAATATTTTCCAGTATCCATCCTTTTTGCCTCCATAATGGATCCTGGAATTTTACAATTTGTCAAGACAGCTAAGTTTGAGTCAATATTTTTAGGTGCATTTGTGCATTGAGAGAAAAGGTCAATAACCCCATTTTGCAAGTCACACGTTTGTGGTATCTGCTTCCCTTATTTAATTAACATTTTCTCCTTTTTTTTTTTTAAAGATATATATATCAGAGTGAAACTTGAGTAATGTGAAATTAGAAATGATTGAGATTAAAGCTCCCATGGCAGATTGCCTCTGTCTGTCCCATTGTTTCCTCTGTCTCAAGTAGATAAAGGAGAAACAACATCTGTAGTGTGTGCAGTGCATGGTGTATAGAAATGGGGATGGTATAAAGAGAAATGAGTTTAAAGTGTCACTCAGCCAGCTATATCCCTGCTTTACACACTCCTGTTCTGTGACTTGAATAAAATGTGTGTTTTAATTTTACAAAGCTTTCGAAACAAAGGGGAACTCTGGGTTTCGTTATTTTTTTTTTCCTTTTAAATTAACCGGTGTATTTAGAAATGAGATTTAAAAAGTTATTAAAGTGGCACCCAGTGGTGCTGCAGCTATAGTTAAAGCTTTGTCAGTGTTTCCATTATGCTTGTCTTATACCATATTGAGCTAAAGACTGGAATGCAAATTCTAAGCATGACTGCTAATTAATATTTTTCTCTAGTAAAGTGCAGGCTTTTAAAATCCGAATAAGGGGGCTAATTCATCACTGTGCTATGGCCCCATTAATTTGGCAGGCCCAGGCCCTAGACAAAATTATTGGTGTAGTCACTCGCTTGCTCATCAGACAAGCTACATTCCACGGCGTGGGTCACTGGCAGTGGGTGTGGCTGATGAAAGGAATCAGACGTTTTCCCCTCTTGTACGCTCTTCTGGCCATTTCCTGCAGTCAGAAGATGGGCAAAATTTGTGATAGGAAGAGGGAGGGTCAATTTCTTCCGAATTTGTAATCCCAGGAATTGGAGCGTCTACCCACTTATCTGAGATTTTTGAAATGATGGTTTTTATTATGATTTGATTGCATCTTCATATGTGCACCACGTTTTGCAGCTCTTCAAATATCTTTAGCTGAGGAGGATAGAAACTGGTTATATTGTATGTTACCGTCACTGGAAAAAATCATATTTTTACCTTTCCCATTTATATCACAATGCACTGGCATAACACACTTACTTCATATTTGTAAATATCAGGTGTTAAATGGGAATGGAATACAAAGGAAAAATAATTGGCAGGAATATTGCATAATGTGGTGTGGGGGGGAAAAAAGATACGGGAAAAAAAGATACAGGAAAAAGGTATTGCCGTAAATGTTAGTTTTGTTCTCTGAACAGTTGTTTAACTGTACTGTATATTACTTTGCTTTGTCCCATTACTGCTATGCAAAGTCACATTGAATCAAGTGGAATGTTTGCACTCTTGATTCATTTGAACTTGCACAGTAAACTTAACATGCTATGTAGTGATGGAGCCTAAGCCTTTCAAGGGAGAAGTGATGGGGACCTGCTCTAGTGCATTCATAGAGAAGCAGGAAGGAACCTGCAAATGTGTCCAGTAGTGCTCCATCTCCCCAAAGCTGTATGTCGGGCTGATTTGAGAAGTCACTGACAGTGCTACAGCTACACTGCCTCTTTTTGCGGAAGAGGATATGCAAATCTCGCTCGCATTTGCATATTTTCTTTCGATTCTTTTTGCGGAAGTGGTTTTGCTGCTACAAAGACCCGTGTAGACGGGGCCATTTGTTGGGGGGGAAAAAACCCTCTTTCGCAAGACTCTGTAAAGCTTGATTTATGTGTGTGCATGCTACTCCTTTTCTGGAACCAGCAATGAAGTCCTCTCTGCTCTACCTTTGCTGAGCTACAGTAACCATTATTTAAAAGGTAACATTGGCCAACAGTCACTGCACAAGGGTACTGATAAATCATATTCTTTCCTATGCTTACAGCAGGAAAACAACTATGCTGATGTTTTAATGGTGACCAATGTATCCAGTACTGCACTGCAGAATTCTTCAGGGACCCGCTATTACTCTCTCAGCCCATCTACAAATGCCAGGTGAAGATTTTGCCCCGGGGGAAACAGTAATATACAGGTTGCTAGAAGTGATGAAATCTGGGAACAGCTGAATCTAGCGTGTAGTTGTCCTTCGATTGTCAATGCTGGGTATCAAGTAAACAGATGCATGGTACTAATTAACACATACCTTACGGTACATTATATATTTAAAAGAGAGAAAAGATTAGAACTTTACCACAGGGCAAAAGAACAGAGTTGCGCATTGACCTCAGAAGCAGAATCATTTAGTACCTTGGTTTTTAAAAGGCAAGTGTCTTTAAAGGCTTTGAGTGTCCATGAGCACTGGAGTTGTCATTTAAAAAAAAAAAAAAAACCACAAAAATTTTACTCATTGAATTGTCTGGGTTTTCACAGATGCAATTTAAGGCATGGTTTGTCCTTGTTATGCCCTCCAAAGGATGGGGAGCATATCTACATGTGCAAACTGGTATTTCACAGTAATATCTGAAGTTTTAGTTCATTGATTTCTATGAGATTATACCACACTCAAAATGATTTTAGACTTATCTGAAAAGATCTCTAACAGTATGGGTCCCAAAGATACTGGGGCTTCCCACAGGACTTGAAAAACCTTGCTTTGTTTGTGAAGGAACTGAGGAAAAATTTAAAAACACATTTTTAAAGTGGAGCATGTTTGTTTCCATTTTGCACAGGGGGATGATAATGCTTACAACAGGGTGTGATGAACGATTATTAGATGTACACAACTTTGAAAATGTGCAGCAGATGCAAAGTACTATAAATTAATACCCTTGGTTGTGGTTGCATTTTGTGGAACAAAAACTGTGTGTGAGGGAGTGTTTTTGTTTGTTTTTTTTTTTTTATAATTTTGACTTACAGCCCTCCTGACATGATGGGTCAGTGCACTTCCCAAAAGCTCCTTTAGCCATGACTTACTTTCTTTACCAGATGTTCCTCCTCCTTCTCATCTTTTCCTTTGTCAGGGCAGTGCTGTCTTTTAATTATGATTCTATCTCACTCTGTCTCCAAGACCTTGCTTCTCCAGCTCCTGCTGCCCTGCTCTCAAGTGTCATAGCTCAGCTATTGAGATGACTTTCTCATTTTTTCTCTCTTCTCTTCCCCCCCCCCCCCCCACCCCACACCCCTTTTTTCTCTTTCCCTGGCCTATCCCCTAACTCTGGAATTTGTTCCTTTTCTTCAATGCTCTTCTGCAAGCTCATTCCTCTGTGTTGACTGCCTCCTCAGCACTTCTTGCCCCTCTTAGTCATTAAGCACCTTCTGGACAAATTCCATCATCGTTTCTCAACCGGAGTCCCCCACAATGAATATTTGATATTCCCCTCATCTTCCACCCTTCCCCTTCCAAATTCTAACACTGCTCAGCTGGCTTGCTACATCTGATTAGCTGGCTTGAGGGTGTGAGTAAAATGTCACTTTAATTTCTCCTTTTCTCCAGCCTTACGGGGACAGCATGAATGGAATTTGAACACCAAAAAGTGCACATTAGCTAGGAAATGTTTAACCCACAATTTCCCAGTAGATTCAGAATCCTCAAATGCTTTGCCACTGTCTCCAGTGGAAAATAGCCTTTTCTTTAACACCATGTTCTGATCAACTACAGCCCAGTCTAAAGGACTGGATATGAAAATGGTTTCTATATTTGGATGGATGACATTGAATATGGGTCTCCTGTGTTCTCACATCTTGAGCCTATTTGCTTTTTATGTATATTGAGACATTTACTTGTGGTTGTATTTTTTTTTTCTATTAGGATATCACACTGGACTTTTGATATCCGAGATAATAGAGCATTGGTAATAAAAGTGATTCCCATCTTTCTAATGCAGTTAATGTTTTGCTTTTATTTATTTTTAATGCAGTATTTTTTTTTTTTGATGTGGAGGCAATATATCGTAATCAGGCTGCTTAGAACTGTTGGCAGTTATAAAAAATTATGGCTGTAGACAACAGCCAGTAGGCGTGTCTGACCGACTGTGACCAAGAAAATAAGACAAGTGATACAGTGCAGCCTGCTCTTTGCTGCAAATCAGTGCCATGATGACAGGCATGACCAGCTTTGCAGATGGTCAGTGTGCAATGGCTTTGTGCTGGACACTGGAGAAGGCATTTTCAGGAAAGAGAAGCACTACAGCCGCGATTGGCATGTTGATATTTTTATTGAAGTGGATTATTTTAATGCTTTTGAAAAGCGGGAGACTCTTGCTGCATTGGGTAGAACCAGGGATTGTCTGGGCTGTCAAATTTCCAAATGCACAGGCAAAACTGTATGTCATTCACCATATAGAAAACATCCAAGCTTCACCACTGTGGACTCTTGGCTGACCAGAAAGTAGCAGCTGTGGCTTACTGTACCAAATTATGTGGTGGGGATATGGCAAAAGGTGATTAGGGTCAAGGGAATCAATACTTGATTTTTAAGCACTTGAAGACTCCAACTGAATTCAATATTTACATTTTAACTGTGTTTGTAAGTGCTTTGCTGGGTCAAGGCCCAGGCGTCCAGCACCTTGCTAAGTTTAGCCATGAGCCACCATTCACATGAGTGCCTCTCTGATCTAAACAAAATCTAAACTCCATTGTCTCTAGGGTCAAAATGCTAAACCATTAACTTACTGCACCACTGAGTTCCCCCATCCCTCCCCCACACACAACAATTTGAACTTCTGTGTGGTTACTGTTGGTGGTTGGCAATGACATTTTGCATTGAGAGCCCATTCCTGCATATCTGAAGTGAATAAAGAGCCTGAGATCAAAAACCAAACACTTTTGTGGGGGTATATGCATACAGTGAGGCTAGGGCTATGCTATGAGTTTTGCCGCAAGAGCCTATGCAAATGAAGCGCAGATTAGCATTTTCCCATGCTTCATTTGCATACTCTTTTTTTTTTTTTCCGTTTTTGCGCTAGGGGTTTTTGTGCAAAAACAGGCAGTGTGGTCATGGCCGTTTTGTGCAAAAAATCCTTTTCCCGCAAGATCCTTATTCCTGTCCTGGAGAGGCATAAGGATCTTGCGGGAAAAGGGGGTTTTGCACAAAATGGCCACAACTACACTGCCTGTTTTTGTGCAAAAACCCCTAGCGCAAAAATGGAACAAAAGAAGCATGGGAAAACGCTAATCCATGCTTCATTTGCATAGGCTCTTGCGGCAAAACTCAGTGTAGCCATAACCGGAAAGAAAAGGCCATTCTGTTTGCAGTAAATCTGGGGGAAGAACCAGGCTCTGAAAAGAGAACTTGAAGTGGGTGCAGAATTAGTGAGAGACTGAAGCTATGATTTCCAGACATTACAGTTTACAACAAAGCTATTGTCATTCTGTGGAGCGATAGCCTAACCAAGCCAGGACATCCACTGCTTCATTCTGCCGTAAAGGGGGTTTCCAATCAAGAACACTGGGGTTTAGGAATTTTAAACTGTTTTTGTGTAAATGTGTATCCACTTATATTTACAGGTTTACCCCCAGAGGGGATGGGGAGATGGAGGCACGAGCACCAGCTCCGTTTTCCTCCCCCTGCTGCCTCAGTGTGTGTTTGTGGGGGGGGCAGTCAGCCCAGTGGGAGCCAGCACATGGGGGTGAGCCAGCTTAAAAGCTTGTTCCTTTGTGCATATTGGCTCCTGCCTGCCCCCTGCCCCAACATGGCTGCCTCTATATCAGAGGGAGTCAGCTTGGCAGGAGCAAGTATGCCTGGGCAGCCGCTGTGTGCCAGCTTCCACTTGCTCCTCCCTCGTCCTCATCTTCCCCTCCACCCTTGCTGCTTCTGTAGTCGTTATGATTAACCTATAAGCCCAGGTTTATTGGTTAATTGTGTATACGATTTACACTCTAACATCCCTACTGGGGTTTACAACTGAGTGTGACTCCATGAATCACAAACAGTAATTGTGTGAAAAATAATGTAAGTACACTCTCCTTGTGTATTTGGCATACGGAAGCAAACAAAAAATGAGTTGGCTTTTAATAACTGTGGGTAAAAATATAGACATCACAGATAAATGCTGCATTAGCCTCTTCAGAGTATTCTGTCCTTGCTGATACTATTAACCAGCATGAGGCGCCAAAAAAAAAAAAAGTTTTGAGGAAGTTAAATTCAACTGGGTTTGATTTTTTAAAAAATGAATTGGATGTTAGTATTTAGAGATGAAACCTTTTTTAGTTTTCTCCATCAATTCTAAGCAGAATTTCTGATAGTGTATACAATTTGGCCAAGAAAGAGTGCTAGAGACTTAAGCTTTTTGTTTTGGTTTTTTAGCAAATCGTCAATGAAATTTTTCAGATTACAAACTAGTTTTGATGCTTTAAAAATGGAAAAAAAAAGTTACTGGGAACTTTTGGGGTTTCACACTTTTATTTTAAAAATTGAAACTTTTCTATGAAATTTTTCACTGTGTTGTAAAGATAATTTTAGATGAAAACTTTGAACCAAAGGTACTTATTACCCTTATACGCCCTGGTTCCCATGGAGAAAATTCTTGAAAAATCTCATTTTCTGTTACACAGATTTAATACCACCTCAAAGTCACACTGACTGAAGTAATTTTGCTATTCATAAAACAGATACTGTATGAACAGAAGATATTTTAACCTTGTTTGTTTGCTGATATTGCTTCAGGGTTGACAGGTAGTTGTGTCAATTCTTTACATCCTAGGTGAGACTGCCAACAAGAGTACGAGCTGTGATGATGGTGTGGGGCTTTTGTTTTGTTTTTCTATTTTGTTAATGGCCATTTTCCAACTCAGAATCACACTGAGATTCACTTTGCATCTCTGAAGGGTTATTAAATGGTTATTATTTTTGTCCACTATTGGCTTAACTGTGGATCAGTAACCTTAAAGTTCAGGGTAACAGGATACAGCCTTCAAATCCCTCCATAAACACAGCTTAAACCCAGATATACTTCACTCCTGCTATCCTTGTTCTGGGTATTTCTTGATCAGGTACTACTGATTACAACAAATTGTGTGTTGGCTTCAAGAGGAGCACAAGCATTAATTGGGGCCAAAGCTGGAATCACCAAATTCATTCAGATGTATCAATTGAGAGAGAAGGTAAACCTAAGGTTTCAAATAAAATGCTCACGCTTCAATTGTCAGCAATGTCTAAACCTCCAAAATGAATAATTATGGGCAAGAAAGTGACCTATTTATACAGGTTACTGTCACTTTCACAAAACCCAAACTGTCTGATGGGGATGAATTTGCAGCTTCTGATGGGCAGTTCCTGATCCTTCTCCCCCACCAAAAAAATAGGAAGGAGTTGGCAGGAAATAAGTGTGTGAGTTTGAGTAAGCCTCTTGCTCATAACTGAGGGCAACTGACTTGTTCTTAAATGTCAGTGCACAAAAGAACTCCTGTTGAGAGCAAGAGTATTCCCTTTGTAATATCTCAACCAGGAGTTCACCTCAACACCTGTTAAGAATACCTACTGGCTTCATGAGACATGATGTCTAACCGGTCAGAATGAGTATCAAATTGCATTAAAGTGCAGTGCATTGTGATAGACTACCATAAAACACTATTAAAGGAGCATCCCCGTGATTAACAAATGCAGCCTTCAGAAAGTATGGGTCCCTTTACTGATACAGAATTTCCTGCACCACTTCTCCAGACCAGCTGGGTAGCAGAGAGGGCAAAATCGGAATGTAGGGATTACAAGGAGACAGGTTGTTGGGCATGGGGTGCTGAGGAATAGGAGATGGCAGCACATGCTATTGCTTTTTCTTGTTCTAGCCAATAGCCAGAACTAGGGCCCTACCAATTCACAGTCCATTTTGGTCAACTTTCATGAGTTCAGCTATTTAAATCTTTTAAAATATTTTTTGATATTATGTTTGTAGCAATCTTGACCCTAAAAAGAGTGGGGGAGGACTGCAAAATTGGGTGTGTGTGTTTTTTTTTTTTTTTTTTTTTTTTGAGGAATATGTGGTACCGATACCCTTGCTTCTGCGCTGCTGCTGGTTGTAGCACTGCCTTCAGAGCTGGGCAGCTGGAGAGTGAAGGCTGCTGGCTGGGAGTCCAGCTCTGAAGGCAGCACCCCTGGCACCAGCAGCACAAAAGGAATGATGGCATTGTACGAACATGAGAACATAACAGCCACACTGGGTCAGACCAAAGGTTCCATCTAGTCCAGTATCCTGTCTTCCAACAGTGACCAATACCAGGTACCCCACAGGGAATGAATAGAACAGGTAACCACCAAGTGATCCACCCCCTGTTGCCCATTCCCAGCCCTGATGAACAGAGGCAAGGGACACTATCTCTGCCAATCCTGGCTAATATGGTATTGCCACCCTTACTTCTGCAGAGCTGATTCCTCATGCAGCAGCCACCAGTCTCTGGCCACCCAGCTCTGAAGGCAGCAGTGCAGAAGAAAGGGTGGCAATACCACACTATGCCATTCTTCTGTGTTACTGCTGGCAGGGACCCCATCTTCAGAGCTAGATACCCAGTCAGCAGCGACTGCTCTCCTGCCACCCAATTTTAAGGCAGCAATACTGTGATTTCCCCCCCCCCCCCCAAATTATTTTTCAGAGGTTCCCCCATAACTCCCTCTTGGGTCAGAATGTCTGACTTGAGAAATGCTGATCTCTTCCTTGAAATCTGTACAGTACAAAGAAGACCACTTTTCACAGTGGGAGACCAGATTTAAGGGTGCGTGATGATGTTTTTAAGGCCATGGATTTGGTAGGGTCCTAGCAATAACCCATGCAGCTTCCTTTTCTAGCTTCCTTACCTTCTGATTATGAGTTGTGCAACTAGACTCTTGATTTGGCATAGCTACCATTCCTGAGCACTACTGTAGTAGAGAAAATGCTGTTGTAATGGGTAGCATGATTTTAGACTTTGGGCCAGTCATCTGTTGGGCTTCTGCTAAACTCTTGTGTGGGGAAACAAGCCATTACCATTAATAGTCCTGTATGTGTGTCTGCCTGTAACTGGAGTGGTGGTTACAACACATCATTCTTGTGTCTCTGTCAACCCTGTGGTTTATCTGCTCCCCATTTGCCCAGATGGGGTGCAACACATAGTCCAAATCCAGAGTACTACTGGATCATTAATCTCTGGTTTGCTCAATTCACATGTGAAACAGAGCAAACACTGGCATGCATATTTCTGTTGAGGCTAGTGAATTGCTAATCAATTGAATACATCTTTTTGTTTTTGTCTATTTTGGCTCAACTAGGATGGCTCAATCTTTCTTTTTTTTTTCTCCGTCCCCCCCTCCCCGCCCGGCAACTCTGTGACACCATCTTCTTGGTGACTGAATGCAGAACCACCTACTTAACTGTACTTACTTCAATGTTGCTCTTTTCCTTTTTTTCCCATGGACTGCTCCGTCATAGTTCACTACCAACTGCTTCCCCTCAGCATCTGTCTATCCCCTGATCAAGCATCACCTTCCATCGTTGCCAGCCACGCCAGGTGTAAGGTGGGTGCTCCTGATTACATCTAGAAGAGCAGCGCTGTATTCGATATACTTAACATGGCATCTTGCATGTGGTAATCTCGATAGGGGCTGCTGTCTCATCAACGCTGGCTACTGTTCTCATCCTAGAGGACCACTGGCATCACCAGGAGTGCTCTTGGAGATGGATTTATCGTGTCTGCTGTAGACAAGGCCTTGGTGTGCCCTCCCGTTGCTATGGGTGTGGAGGTTAGCATTGCATGTTGATTTTGAGAGAGGAATAACGTCTGCCTCTTGGAGCAAGCCATATGCTGATTTCTACTCCCTTTATGTCATGTTGGGTGCAAGCCTTCCAGCCTATGCTTTATACAACCGTGACTCCTCCTATATCCTTTGTGTTTATGTTCATGTCTGGCTGTGGGGGAGCCAATAGATTGATTGTGTCCCTAACAGAAATGGTGTTCAGTTGCTTTTTCAGTGGCATGCGTTTGCCTTTGCCTTTGCATATCTAATATCCTGATCAAGTAGCAGCGACCGGTTTCTGCTGCTTGCTACAATCTGGCATGGGTCTTTCCTGTTCCAGTATCTACAAACTATCGTGCAGCTTTTTCATGTATGTACTGACTCCCAGTGTTCCTAAAACATTCTCTATGCCACTTTTTTTTTTTGCATGCCTTTCCAGCTGTAGGGACTGTTAGATGCTCTGACATCACACTTCCCTGGAACCTGCTACTGGTGCAAACCAAGCACAGATTGTTGCCTTGTTTGACACACATTGTTGCACATATTTTTCTTCTCTTTTGGCCCGTGCTGAGCTGCCTTCTGGGAACAAAGCCAGGAGTTAGCCCTAATTTCACAATATGCAACAATCAGCATGAAAATACTAACTCAATTAATCCGTGCCTAAGCTAAAATGCAAGTTGTTTCTGGCTTGCCCTGCTTTTGATGCTAGAGGCTGAGCACAGGACAATGCTAGAACTTGGAAAATAGGAAAGCACTCGGTTATTACTATTTTTCTCCCAGAAGCAGGGGCTATCATCACTGCATTTCCAGCCAGGATGTATGCAGACACCTGGCAAATGGTGGCAGCAATTTCCGTTTAAATCGCTTTACAAAATGGAACCGGAAATAATTACTGCACAAAAATGCATGGGAATGTTTAACTGTGGGGGAGCAGAGGTTAGAGGGAGACTTCTCTAAAGCTATTGGCTATAGGTTAAGTGGACAAAATGTTGCTCAGGGGTGTGACTTAGTCACCCCCTTGAGTGACGTAACTTGCACTGATTTAAGCACTAATATGGACTGTGGTGTTAGAGGGATAGCTTCTCTTGCCTACGTGCCTACTGCCACTCAGAGGGGTTGGAGTAATTCAGCCAATGTGAGAGCTCTTGCCTGTCAGTTTAGTGTCACACTAGACCGCTTAGAGCAGCACAGTTGCATGGCTGTTGCCAGGGGAGCCAACCACCTCTGCAGGCCCCTTGGCAAGATTTTTGCAGTGGGCTGTTCCATGCTTCAAGAAGGGGCGTGGCCTCAAGCAGAAGGGGTGGGACCAGGAGCAGCCAGCCTGGAGCACACCATGTCAACCCCCAAGCAGTCCTCCACAGTGCCTGGAGCATGGTGTGCACCTCCCTCTTCAGTGCTTAATGCTTCCCAGAGTGTACCACGTGCTGCTCTGGTGGCAATTTTTAAGGGCCTGGGGCTCCAGCTGCTGCTGCTGCTGCTGCAGTAGCAATAGTGGCAGATGAATTGCTGGGCCATTGTGCCTTTTACTGCCCCCCGTCAGTGGGCCTGGGTGCAGCTGTGCCATTGTAGTGCCCTAGTGTGGCTACAGCCTAAGTGAGATGTTGGGTACCTCAGTCTGGCAGTGAGTTTATTTTTTAACACTGCTGCTTTACTGAGCCACTCTGCCTCTTAATGGATGAATAAGGTACAACTCACATCACTATTATCTCAGTTCATTAGGAAAAGCAGACACAGCCAGAATCACCTCACTTGATTCCTTAACAATGGGAATTAGACAAAATATATTCCTAAATAGTCCTTCTAAATTACAAAATTTGGCAGCATCTTAAATGAGTGACACGGATGTATCCTAAAATCTGTGACCATTAAATCACTCAGTGGCATTGATTCCATTAATGAGAAAATGTTTTGATGTTCCTTTAGTTCATTCTGACACGTTTTATTGTCGTCTTACTAACAAACCACCACTGTCATGTGCAATAACATGCTGTTTTACAAATTTACTGGAGCTACAAAGAGCTGGGCTCATTCACATTGGGAAAGGACAAGCGTGTCTTGCTAAAGCCTTTTATTTCTCTTGTCTTGGTGGTCGTAGGTCCCATTATTTAAGCCTCTAGTCATGCTTGGAGACTCATGCATTCCACTGACTGTCATTTGGGTCAATAAGGCCTGAACTGAGCCTTCTGTGATGCATTTTATTCCAGCATAGCAAATTGACTATGGCTGGAAGGAGCAAAACAAAACACATTCTAATGATGCTTTTTTCTTTCCATGGTAGAATGTCCTCTTTTCTCATTACACTGGAGACTGTCCTATTCGGTGAGATTTAAATTTGACAATTTGTCATGTCAGCCTATATGGTGTGGTTTTTTTTTTTTTTTTTTTTTTTTTTTTTTCTGCTGGCCATTCCAGATTGCAGTCTCAGTTATCAAAGCAGCAAATGTGGGTGATTATGGACAGAGATTCCTGGCATTCTTAATGGAACCTGTACGCTTTTCTCACACAGCAGTTTGAGAAGGGCACTTCATGGTTAGGGCTTTCTGGTGGCTTGATTAATTTTTTGTTGGGAAACAAAATATTGCATTGGAAAACACAGCAAAGAGCCAATCCTGCATGGAAGGGGCAGGAGGAAGGTCTAAATTATCAGAGGGTATGTCTACTCTATGGGATAAGGTCAAATTAAGATGTACAACTTCAGCTACATTAATTGCGTAGCTGAAGTCCAAGTACCTTAACTTGACTTTTGGTGCTGTCCACGCTGCAGGAAGTAGAAGGGAGAACACTCTCCTTCAACTTCCCTTACTCCTTATGGAAGCAGGGTAACTGGCACTGACCAGAATACCTCTGTTTGAATTGGCATGTCTTCGTTAGACCTGCTTATTTGAACTCTGGAAGATTGACAGCATAATATAATAGATAAAGATATACCTAGCACATAGTGCTGGAAGGGAACTTGAGAGGTCATCAAGTCCAGTCCGCTGCTCTCATGGCAGGACCAACTACTATCCCTGACATATTTGCCCCAGATAGTCCCCTCAAGGATTGAACTCACAACCCTGGGTTTAGCAGACCACTACTCAAACCACTGAGCTATCCCTCCCCCAGCAGCACTGGTAATCTTCTCTGTAGTGTAGATATACCCCTAGTTGTTGTTATGCTTTGACAGAAGAATCACATTTTGTCCTAGCTGGTAAATAACAGTATGAAAATGCATTCTCTTCTTCTTTTTAACTCCACCAGCATCAATACTTGGCCTGTGAAGAAAACTGTTTTCTGGCCTGTGAGAGCCCCTGGGCAAAGTGTGTGGAGTGGGGGGGGCAGAGGGCGGTCCACACTCCCAGAAGGGACGGTGCCTTGGGCAGAAGGTGCGGAGCCAGGGCAGCCAGCCTCCCCATAGCCTTCAGAGCCACACAGAGTGTGCGGCACTCGAGTAGTAATTTAAAGGCCTGGGACTCTGGCCTCTGTCACAGCACCAGCAGCAGGGACCTGAAGCCCCAGGTTCTGGGGCAACTACTCTGTGACGGACCGGGCCGGGTCTGGGCACAGCTGAGGGCGTCCACTCAGGGTGAACTGCTCAAATTCGGGGCTCTCTATAGCCCCCAGACTGGAGCCCTTCCCAAATAGGCCACAAACCAGTCCCACAGAGCGCTTCAGCTGCCTGCCTGAAGCCTCATGAGCAAAGCCCCTCTGGCACCCCAGCAGTATCCGTGCCCCAGATGGCTCTGGGCCTCATACACAGGTGAGGGGTTTTAGAACCCAATCTCACCTTTCCCGGACAAGTTCTGTCCGGTTCCAAGAAACCAGCCACAGATCCCAGCTCAATATACACTCTGGATCTTACCTCCAAATCACGCTGAGCCAATCCTTTAGAATCTAAAATCTAACGGTTTATTACTACAAGAAAGAAAAGCATGAGCGTAAGGTTGTTAAAGCATCATATATTACATGCATCGAATCTCCCAGTTCTTGATGCAGGCTTGCAGCAGAGATGTTATAACTGCTGGCTTAAAAGTCTTTGGTGAACATCCTACGTCAGGATGGGTCCACAGTTCTTTCTGGCTCTTCGATCCTGCACTGCTGCTTCTGGGATGAAGGGCTGAGCTGAGCACCAAGATGGAATTGGCCACATGGCATATTTATACCTTCTTCCCCGTCTCTTCTTGACTGCAGCAGGTCACCTGGCCAGCGGCCTATTCCTCTGTTCCCTGCTGGTAGCCCTTAGGTATCAGTCCCCATTCTTGAGGTGTATCCTTGACCTGTGGAGGGCTATTGTTCCATAGAGACTTGCTCATTAGCATGTCTATAGGCCAAGCTCTGCCCATTGCTCAACCACATACAGAGAAACATTCAGTACCCATACAAAGTACATGCTTATAACTTCACACACAGCCATTATACAATTACATGAATAGCATATGTAGAATCAGAAGAAAGTAAGCTTCTATTTGACACCTCACATGGCCCCCTTTCTACCACTTTTGGGGCCAACACCCCTCCCCCCCATGGGTGCAGCAGTGATCTGGCTGCTTCCCTCAAATTCAGTAACTTGACATACTCCCCTTTGCCCCCTTCTGTCGGGGGGGGGGAGGAGGGGAGTGCTAGTTGTTGGCTGTTCCTCCTAACAATAAAAACAGAACTGGCTTGAGCCCCCACGCAGTAATTGGGGAAAAATAAACACCACTCCAGGGCACCTCTTAACGTCTTGGGTTGTGGGGCAGCTTCATTGCTGTGTAGAGCTCCAGTTCTAGCACCCTAGAGGGAGCGAGAGCTCAGGCTCCAGCCTGAACGTGGAGGCCCTATGTAGGGATGAAAGAGCCCTGGACTCCACATCAGCAGGCATAGGCTGGCTGCAGGTTTCCCTTGGCTGTGTAGGCATACCCCTATGAGGCAGTATTTCGGCTCTTGGGAGCACCACGGATTGATGCATGGGCAGGACGGGGGAGGGAAGGGCAGGGCCACAGCAGCCTGCCCTCTGCGCCACCCAGAGCCCACTGTTCTGGTTCCTCCCAGCCCTTAGAGCCATCAGGCAGGCCTAGGCAAAGAGTTTGTGGGGTACAAGGTGGCATGTTGCACTGTATGGCTCCCAGCCAGGACAGCCAGTGAGCAGCTAGGCACCAGGAAGCATGGGGCCCTGAAAGCACAGGGCAGAAAGAAACTGCCCTGCTTGTCATCAGGATCAAGTGGCGCGGTGCTCTGGAAGCAATTTAAAGTGCCTGGCAATTTGAGCACTACTGCTACTGTAACCACCACCAAGTAGACTTGAACCTGGGTCCTCTGAAAGTTGGTATAGGAGCCTCTACCCGCTGAGCTAAAAGCCAGTCTGCTCCCAGGCCACACGGTAGAGGTCTCTTGATCTTAGCTGTTGCTGTGGTCTAGGTACCACTGCATGGGGCAGCGAACCACACTAGGCGTGTGGGTTACACTACCACCGTAGCAGCAGCTGGGAGCTCCTAGCCCTTTTTAAGTGGCAGGCCCTGGAGCAACTGCCCCCTTTGACCAGTGTCTGTGGGCCTGGATTTATGCCAGTATAACTGTGTTGCTTGAGGTGTGTGGACAATCCACATTCCTGAGTGACACAGTTATATCTACCAAACTTCTGGTGTGGACCATGCTATTTCAATGGGACAGCTTCTCCTGTTGACATAGCTATTGCCTCTGGGGAAGATGGGGTACTTGTGCTGAAGGGGGGGGAGGGAGTTGCCCATCAGGGTATGTAGTGTCTTCACTAAGTGCCTCAGCAGCACAGCTGCAGCCCTGTATGTGCAGCAAAGCGCAGAGTCTGTGCATAACAAAAGAGAGCTTCTATTAAACAACAAATAGTCCTGCAGCAACTTAGACTAGCAAACCATGTAGATGGTATCATGAGCTTTTGTGGGCACAACCCACTTCTTCAGATGAATGGAGTTTAAGGGATCCAAGTTCCAAATCAATAGCAGAGAAAGAGAGGGAATGGGGAGGGAAAGAAAAGGAGAAAAGAATGGGAAAAGAATAGTCTATTAGAGTTTCCATGCTAAATGAAGCTGAAAGAGTGGGTTCTAAGTACTCTTACGTACCTGGTGTTTGGCTTTTATATCATTAGGATGTGGAATGTAGCAGGTAATTCAGTTAAGGTCTTGGTTTAAACCTCTATTGTAGGTATCAAACTTGTAAATGAAATTAAGCTCTGCAGTTTCCCTTTCAAGCTGGC
Source organism: Pelochelys cantorii (assembly GCA_032595735.1). NCBI lineage: Eukaryota > Metazoa > Chordata > Testudines > Trionychidae > Pelochelys > Pelochelys cantorii. Next base: position 52,049,865 of record CM064334.1, read on the forward strand.
TTTTGGAATTGCCTTATAATAATATGGAAACTTTGAGATCCATTAATGAGTACCCCTCTGACTCTATTAAAAGGGAAAGAGAACTTAGCATTAATTTGGGAAAACACCACAAGTTTGATTTGAAAGCCTGAAATGATAAGCAAACATGCACCCCACAGTATGCAGGGCAGTGGCATTTGCCTTAGTTGCCCCCTTGCAGTGTGAAAGTCTGAAGAATGTCCTTTTAACATACCACTCTGCTTGCCCTACACTCCTCCCCCATCCACATTTGGTCATCCATGGTCAGTGAGGACCCAGTAGTCAGAGGTGTGTTAATGTGGGCTCATCTCCCACCCGGGAAAGGAACATTGAGCAATGTCTCTACTGTTGCTGCTCCTCTCAGTCGCTGTCTCTCTGATGCAGTATTCTGAGGGTCTGTCATTTAGTAGCTCTCTTAATGAGTCACTTAGTATTGGGGGACCTTGCAACTGCTGCCCCTTGGTGGTCATTTGCTGCAACGCTGTCCCCACCCTAGGCCTAAGGCATAGCCACGAGACTTGCTCCTCAGTGATTTCAGCGCTAGTAACCACTAAGCTGAAACAAGGACAGTCCAATGGAATCCTGCCAGCTCTGGTTTTAAACATTAGAGACAGGGGATCCTAATTGTGTCTAGGACTCTTGAGACAGAATCTGTACCATCAGGTAGGAACACTTGCTACCTTTCAGTGGACTTTGGCGTCCCTAACCTGATTGTCCAAGTGAGATTCAGTGTAGGACCATCTCTTTGATCAGGACCAGCTAAATACAGTTCTGCCTTCCTTTACTCGTGCCATAAGGATAGCAACATCCTATTACCCTCATTCAGATTTTAAAATGTTATTGAAGCTAATACTAAAACTATGTAATACACACACGCACAGATTCCAAAAGCACAAAGGTTGGTTCAAAAGTCCTATACATACCATATGTAATCTGTAATAACCCAAATGTAGGTTATTACATTTAATGATACGCTTTAGATATTGCCATCCAATAATTGGGTCATCACTCATAAAAAGTTATACACAGAGGGTTGTGTGTGTGTGAAAAACAAGTACAACAATGAGTTAAGATTGTCCCTCAGTAATTGAGATTTTAGAGTACATTGTCCCTTAGATAATACATTCCATCAGAGAAATATTTCAGTTAATATCCTGACTTTGCTTTTCATTGGCACTGTGGCTTATCTCTCTTGGCATTGCTGATGTCCAGTGATGTGGTCTAGGTGTCTGTCAACCCTGATGGCATCCGATACCATGAACTGCTGCATTAATCAAGCACAGTCCTGACCAATTCCACATTCCTACAACACTTGCTCGTTGCTGGGGTCCCATGTGCCCAGACAGCCAACAGTCAGCACATGCCGTTGAATCTCATAAACCCTAGTTTTCAAGGCATCGACCACAGGGGTGTATTGCTCCAGCCTTTGAGACCAGGTGTCATGGAAGGCCAGGGTCCTGTTTTCAAAGGGAACTATGACATCCACCATGAAGAAGAACTTCTCATGGTCCTCAGTGATGGTGAAATCTGGATGTAGTTTGTTGTCTGTTCTGGGGATGGCGGAGTTCATGGCTACCTTCCCTATGGGTGGTGAGATGGTTCTGACCAGGTGATCTTGGATGGCATTGTGTTGCTGAGGCCAGGCTCTGGAAGGGGGCTTGCAGCTGTGCAAGATGTGGGGTAGCCTCTCCCTGGTGCAGCCACACTAAAGTGACTTGTAAACTCAAGCCAGCTACTGGTACCTGTAGCAATGCAGCTGTCTGCTGAACACTAAAGCAGAGTAGGTCTGTTTATGCAGATATGGTGTGTTCCTCTTTCTCCTCCACCCCAGTTTATCACTAGGTGGCAGGGGAAATTACATGCAGACCCTGGCTCACTCGTTACAATATGAAGAAACCACACAAATACTCCAAACTCCATGTGTTTACTAAAGGCATATAAATGTACCTGGCCTAGTCACACACTGCTGCTTTGACTGGCATCTGCTGCCTTGAATACAGAACATACCGAGCACCACTAGAGGGGTAACTGTTTAAAGGGACCACACCCTATTCCTACACTACAGAATTGACTTGCATTCTTTCTCTTCTCTAGTTTTCTAGAGTGAGGAGTGTACAACATCTAGTTCTTCCACTATTGCTGAGGCTAAATCTTGACAAGGGGTTGTTTGTACCTCAACTGAACCCTGGGAATGCTGTGCGCATTCTAACCTACCTACAGAGTGCACTGGAGGTAACTCCATGCCGAGACCCTTCTTGATAGCTTACCAGAAGGAACATTCTGTGCAATGTGCAAATAGCCCTCTGCTCCTCCCTCATCCCAACTCCCAAAGATTTGTCATCCCATCTATGGTTTGACCCCACAACACTATCCATTCTATATTCCACTGCCTCACTGTATTTGACTGCAGAGTCCTAGGTTCGTTGTAGAACTTCGTCCCTTGTCAGAACCACCATGCTAGTTGGGAAGGACAGAATGAGATGCAATATGGTATGCCTTTCTGCCAGGAGCTAGAGGGAAGCATAGGTTTTCCCTCATGCTGGCTGAACAGGAAACCTCTGTGCCTTCACCAGGACCGGGCAAGAGACACTATGATTCCTAAGAAGCAACCTAGGGCATGTCTTCACTCCACAGAAGATCACTGCTGCTGTTACGATCAATTTTCTGGCGTTTGATTTAGAGAGTCTAGTTAAGACTCACTAAATCAAACAGAGAAGGCATCTCTACCAGCATTCGGTACTCCTGTTCTTGCCAGGAGTAAGGGAAACCAATGGGAGTGTTTGCTCCTGTCAGCTTCCCACTGTGAGGATGCTGCCAAGCTTGACTTAAGGTAAGCCTACACCAGCTATGTATTCTATATAGCTGGAGTTGCGTACCTCAAGCCAAGCTGCCGGGTCTAGTGTAGATCTGGCCTTTTACTCCACACTACTCTCTGCTGGATCATTGCTGTGGTGGAGTGGAGAGGCCTCTGCAGCTGTAAGTTGGATAACATAGCTTGAACCACTACAGCATAACCATGCCTAAAGTCATGGTGACTGCCGTACAAATATTGAGGGTTACACGGTGACGTACAAATGCTAACAAAGTGCCTGCCTTAACAGGGAGTCAGGAAAGTGTTGTATCCCTGTTTTACCTCAGAGGAAACTGAAACACAGGCAAGCTAAATAACCTGCCCAAGGCAAGTCAGAGCTGGGAAGTTTAAAACTCTGCAGTTCCTAGGTACTGTGGCCTTGCTTTCTTCAGTCTAAAAGTGCACACGATCCAGTTTTATTTGTACTACTTTGTATGTAGGAGATAACTTGCAGTCCAACTATCAGATTCCAGCGTCAGTAAATAGCTGTTTTCTGAATGTTGCGCATATTTGATTTGGTGCCAGAAAAGACCATTATAGGCTTTATTGCAACAAGTTCAAGCAAAGAACTGCATTAACCCACCTTGTTCTTTGCCATTAAGAAGAACAGTCAAAACCAAGCAGTTCTAAAGAAGAATAAAAAGCGAAAAGATGAGAGAACCTCACATTTTAGTGAACACATGCGTTGCATGCTGTCAATAGCCATATTCCCTTTATAGTACTCAGCGTGGCATCATATAGCACAATGTAAACAAAATTATAATCTTATCAAGCTGGCTTGCTCCTACAGTGATGACAGCCACTTAGATTGCCAAAGCCCGGTCAGAAAAGCAAAGACCATTTCAAAGCAGCTGACAAAATTTTTAACAGTGCAGCTTGAAAGAAAATTACAATAAAGATTTCATTGCATATTATTCAGAAAGGGCAATAAAATAACTCTCCAGTACACCTAGAAGCCTGCAATTCAAATGGGCCATTTCTTGAGCATGTTATTAGTCCAAAGGCAGGATGAGGTTGGAAATATGGGACAAAAACTGTGTCTAATTCTTCATCTTACACCAGTATTACATCACTCCATTGACTTCAGTGGGCTTAGCTTTTATATACCTCAGAACTTGAGACACAAATCTGTCCCATTATTTTCAGTTATTTCACTTAAAAATAGGCATGTGTCCAAGTCCCCAAATGTGGATCTGTGGGTTTTAAAATACAGCATGACTCGACATTTGGAAAATCAGGATTGTGGGGCGCCAGTCTGTCTAAAGACTTCTGAATCAGTACGGGGTTCAAATGCAGTTCTAAACTTTTTATGCTTTAATTAAGTCCTTTGAATAAAAGACGTCTAGATCTGCGGAAATTCCCAGATTAGTAATCTCCCACAATTTAAAACCTACCAATAATCTCTTACCCTTCTCCAGACTTGTACAGTACTTAGTTCATTACACTTCCAGTGAAACCTCAGCTCACGCTGTGCAATCTTATCCCTTTGTTGCCGATAGAGTTTTAATATTTTCAGTGTAGCCGGTGTTTTCGCTTTCTCTACTTAAATATATTCTATAACAGGTCACAAACCCATTTTTTTTTTCAGGCTCACTTTGAAATATCTAAGTAGTAAAATAACATTCCTTAGGTATTTGTGTGGTGTTTATGAAATGTGTTTCACATATAATTAAAACATTAATAAATATATTGGAGCAGGAAGAGAATGAATCAGACCTTTTTTCTGCAGAGTACACAATTTGTGGAAAAACTCATTTTCAGCATGTTTTTCCCCTCCCTGACATTATTTTTGTGTATTAAAAAAAAAAAATAGCGGCACTAACCATGTTTGCCTATTTTTCCCTCCAAATATCTCCATACGATGGTAATGTTATTAAGCTTTTGAATTCAGTTATGATAGGTTGTTCAAGTCCATTAAATCTCAGAAAATGTCTGGATATTCAGCACATTAAAGGTCATATTGTGGCTCCACACATGCATGCGACTGAAATTCACTGTAGCGGGAAGGGTTTGTGTAAATTTTAAAACTAAATAGAGTGCCCAAAATGCAAGCTGGTGTTTCTTACAAAGACATAAAGTACATAAGAACAGCCATACTGGGTCAGACCAAAGGTCCATCTAGCCCAGAATCCTGTCTGCCAACAGTGGCCAATGCCAGATGCCCGAGAGGGAGGGAACACATCAGGTAATCCTCACATGATCCCTGTCATGTCACCCGTTTCCAGACAAGCAGAGGCTAGGGAAAGGCTAGGCTAGTAAGGAAAGTGCTGAGTAGGGTTTGCAATGGTTGACTCTGTGGTGTTTTTTGTTTTGTTTTTTTTAATTGCAGACCTGGAAGCTAACACCCAGTTTCTTGCTTCCAGAATTGGGTACGGTGCTAACAAGCAGCTTTGGCAACCACCACCTAAGAGAACGAACCTCACAACTCCCAGTAATTTTATTGGGAGTTGTACAGCTCACATTCCATAGTGAGCTTTGAAACTCCCAGCTGCAGTATGCAGATTACCCCAGGCAGCTTTTCTCCCTCCCCCTGCTGTGCTCCTAATGGCTCTTCTAATGCAGGTTCTTAGTTGTGTTCTGTATGCTTACTGTTTGTGTGGTGAGTTTATGAATATCCTCCAGGCACTGGACTGAGAATACCAGATTTTTTTTTTCACTTGGGAAAGGTCTAAAATGATGTTTTGACTCTTGTTTCTGGACGTGGTATAATGTTGATTTTTATGTAGCACACTCCCTTATCTCTGGACAAGGCATTCAGGGTACTGTGCGACATACATATACTTTTTAAAGTAGAGCAAGAAGATAGTGAAAACCACCCCTATTAAAAATTCAAACAAAACCAATTCCAGGTGCGCTGTAGACAGAAAAGAGGTTGACAAATGGATGGGAGAAGGCTGAAGGTGATAAATATGGTCCTATTAAAACCCCTTTGAAATTTTAAAAGTAATAAAGCCTTTGAGATGTTTTATAAAAGCAAGAGGGAGGGACTGACTGAGACAGTCTCTAAGAGTGTCAAATCCTTGTCAGTTTATCAAGGGGCATAATCTTTGCTGACCTAAGCTCTGCTCCCAAAAAGCAGGTGGTGTTTGATTGCCAGAGAATAAATTCTCTCCCACATAGCACCATCTACAGTAGCTCCAAGTCTCATTCATCTGAGTGGTTGAAGAGCGACTTTCTTTATTGGAGAAAAAAAAAAAAAAAAAAGTTGAAAAGAGAGTTAAGTAAGTGGTGAACCATAAACCCACTCTTGTTTAAAGGGTTCCTTTTTCTCTACAGAACCTGATTAGTGCCCTAGGCATTAGGTTTTTCAATTTTTCTGGTTCACATCTCAATTTTCTGCCAGAGGGTGAATTCACTTCCCTGGAGAGGAAGAATCACTCCAATAGGGAGAGTTGCTCTCGGGTATTGCTGCAGCTTCTCTGTACTACTTTGCTGAGTTAGCATGTCACTGAATCTTTGAAATACTGAGCCATACAGAGAATCTTTGTTGTAAGAAAGAAGGCGGCACATATGTTGCAGCTCAGAGCAACTGCACCTCTGTTCCCTTTCCATGACCCTTTGAGAGCATCCACTTTAGGTTCCAAGCTCCTTAGCCATCACCTCATCGGGCAGAGATCTTGGGGTATCTCCCTCCTGACTGGGGATTTTCCTGCCTTCAGTTTCCCTGCCTCTACTGTGATATCCCCAACAAACTAGACCACCTAAAAGGCCAGCTTCTGTGCTTTGCTTTTTCTCTCCAAAGGTTAAGAAAGGGAGTAATTTCCTGTAGTTAAGTTACCACACAACTCTTCATAAACCAGCACATTTAATCTTAAAGTGAAAGCATTTCAGAGAAAATGTTTAGAACAATAAAAGAACCCACATGAACATGTGAAAAAGCTTTCCAGAGGTCACCCCTGTTGTAACTTCAGGCTCTGTTTTTCAAAACCCTTACTTGGGTTTTCCCCAGGGTGGGTTACAAGTTCATAGCTATCTCTGATTCAAACAGAAACAATCATGAATAGCTCAGTCTTTCTCTTGTACAGCTTGGACCTGCAATCTTTGGCCTCATGTAACAGGTGATCAGTAGACCAAGATCTATTCCTCACTTCAAAAGGCTGGGTATTTGCATTCACCACCTTCTAGATGTTTCCCAGGAAACCCACTTCATATGTATTGTGAAGTCTGGCACTTTGTTCAGTGTAGTCTGTTGCTCATGCAGGCCTCGGACTGCATCTTTTCCTTAGTTATATATGGACCTGAGGAAGCCAATGGCCTGTGCATGCCCCTGGGCAAGGTGTGTGTGGGGTGTCCCAACTCTGTGCTCCCAGAAGTGACAGGGCTTCAGGCAGAAGGGGCCGGGTGGTGGCAGCTAGCCCTTGCTGCTTCCCAGAATGTGGTGCACACCCCACTGCCAGCCCTCAGTAGCCGCAGCAGCTGGGAGCTCTGGGCTCTTTAGAATCTCTGGGCCCCTAGTCAATACCCAATTTGCCCCCCTCTCTTGGCAGGCCTGTACAGACCCAGTGCACACTGATACAATGATCTTTGAATTTAGCTGTCCCAGTGCATTTTCTCTCTCTCTCTCTCTCTCTCTGTTTTTATCTCCTTGTCTACAGGTTTGGGTGAAATACAGTGAACATACATGGATTTGCCATGGCCTTCACTCCAGTGTAGCACAGGACATGTTAATCCTGTGATTTCTACTGTTTGCGAAAGCCTCTCCCTACCTCCCATATAGTATCCTAGGGTTGTAGGACTGAAAGTGACCTTGAGAGGTCATCTAGTCCAGTCCCCTGCACTCATGGCAGGACTAAGTATTATCCTAGACTTTAGTAAAACATTTGATATGGTCTCACATGACCTTTTTATTAATAAACTAGGGAAATACAACCTAGATGGGGCTACTTTAAGGTGGATGCGTAACTGGCTGGGTAACCTTTCTCAGAGAGTACTTATTAATAGTTCACTGTCATGCTGGAAGGGCATAAGAAGTGGGGTTCCACAGGGGGTCAGTTTTGAGAGAGGTTCTGTTAAATAGCTTCATCAATGACTTGGATAATGGCATAGAGAGTACACTTATTAAGTTTGCAGATGATTCCAAGCTGGCAGGGGTTGCAATTGCTTTGGCAGATAGGCTCATAATTCAAAATAATCAGGACAAACTGGAGAAATGGTCTGAGGTAAATAGGATGAAGTTTAATAAGGACAAATAAGTACTCCACTTAGGAAGTAACAGTCAGTTTCACACATACAAAATGGAAAATGACTGTCTAGGAAGGAATACTGTAGATAGGGAATTAAAGGTCATAGTGGACCAGAAGCTAAATATGAGTCCGTGTGTCACTGTTGCAAAAAACCCCAATGATTCTGGGATATATTAACAGATGTGTTTGTAAGCAAGACACAAGAAGTCATTCTTCCACTTTACTCTGTGCTGATTAGCACTCAACTGGACTATTGTGTCCAGTTCTGGGCACCACATTTTAACAAGGATGTGGAGAAATTGGAGAAGGCCCAGAGAAAAGCACCAAAGGGGAATTAAAGGTCTAGAAAATATGACCTATGAGGAAAGACTGAAAGAATTGGGTTAGTTCAGTTTGAAAAAGAGAAGACTGAGAAGGGAAACATGATAGCAGCTTTCAGGTATCTAAAAGGGTGTTACAAGGAGGGAGAAAAATAGTTCTCCATAACCTCTAATAGTACAAGAAGCAATAGGCTTAAACTGCAGCAAGGGATGCTTAGGTTGAACATTAGAAAAAACTTACTAACTGTCAGGGTGGTTAAAACACTGGAATAAATTGTCTAGGGAGGTCATGGAATCTCCATCTCTGGAGATATTTAAGAGCAGGCTAGATAAACATTTATCAGGGATACCTGGGCCTGCTGTGAGTCCCGAGGACTGGACTTGATGACTCTCGAAATGCCTTTCAGTTATAGTATTCTATGATTCTAGACGTTCCTGACAGGTGTTTGTCCAGCCTGCTCATAAAAATCACCAATGAAGGAGGTTTTTGAACCTCCCTAGTCAATTCAGTCTAGTGTTTAACTATTCTGACAAAGATTTTCCTAATGTCCAACCTAAACTGCCTTTGCTGCAATTTAAGGCCATTGATTCTATCCTTAAAGTTTTAAAAGAGAATAATTTTTCTTCCTCCTCTTTGAAACAAACTTATTTTTACCTGAAATGAGGAAACTTCCACTGCTCCCCTGCAGGGTAGTTTAGACTGTCTCTGTGGTGACAGAAAAATCAGCAGCGAGAGGCTGATTTAGCACTACCTCTAGCAAAGTAGTGTTGCTTTTTATTATGCTGTATATTGGTTGACGTTAATCCAAAATTGAAGCTTCCAGTTTGAGGATTAGGCTGATATTTATCAATAAAAGCCTGCCAGAAAAAGAAGAATAGATTCTGTGGTAAACAGTGACTTAGACTTACTCCTTCAGCTAGATCCCACCATCTCTCTTACCCACACTGACACCTTTCAATAATTCTTGATTCTTCTGATCATTGTAAGCTCCCTTCACCAAACTGCACCAGTTGTCAGATTAAAACTACTGCATGTAGTGAGATGCTATGAAACTGTGTTGGGTTGAATAACCTTGAATTAGGATCCTCAGAGAAAATAACCCTTGAAATTTATAATCAAATAAATGCTACTAACCCAAAATAAACTTTGTAATATGTGCAGTGAACTCGCTATCCGGGGTGATACAATCTTCTTCCATGTGAAAAAAATATATAAAGTCCATATTATTTGATCCTTAGGTGGTTCTGATGATGCTGAGCAATGGAGAAATGATTAATTCAGGAATGGATTCAATTTGTGAAGACCAGCTGGTGCTAGAAGGCTTAATAACCCCACAAATCCAGCATCAAAACCAAGATTAGTGTTCATAATTGCAGCAAGACCCAAGAGGCATGTGGACATTTTACCAGCAGGGGGCCAACAGAATCACTGACCCCATGGGCAAGGTTGGGGAGGGGAATGGCTTCACATTCCCTGAAGGGCGGGTCCTTGGGTAGAAGAGGCAGGGCTGGGGCAGCCAGCCCTCAGTGCCATTTGAAGCATGCCATACCCCCTTCCCCAGACACCTAGGCTATGTCTACACTGGCAGGTTGTTGCGCCAGAAGTATGCAAATGAGGCGAAGCGTGGAATATCGCTGAGCCTCATTTGCATACCTAATGAGCCGCCATTTTTGCGGAAGAGGCTCTTGTGCTAGAAGGAGCTGTCTACACTGCCCCTTCTTGCGCAAGAAAAACCCTCTTGCGCAATGCCGCTACGCTGATTATTTTCAGGAATAACGGCATTGTGCAAGAGGCTTTTTCTTGCGCAAGAAGGGGCAGTGTAGACAGCTCCTTCTAGCACAAGAGCCTCTTCCACAAAAATGGTGGCTCATTAGGTATGCAAATGAGGCTCGGCGATATTCCACGCTTAGCCTCATTTGCATACTTCTGGCGCAACAACCCGCCAGTGTAGACCTAGCCCTAGAGTGCACTGCGTGGCGCTCTGGCAGTGATTTAAAGAGACCTGGGCTCCAGCCACCGCTGCTCCTACAGTAGCAACAGTGACTGGTGGTCCTAGGCCCTTTGGATTGGCATGCCCTGGAACGACTGCCCTCTTTGCCCCCTTCCCACCTCCCCCTGTGTCAGTGGGCCTGTTGATTAGAATAACTTCATAGTTTTTTATATCTTAGAACTCTTTATTAAGTGAAAATATGCTGAGTCAAACTGCTCAGCATTGAAAGTCAATTTTAATTTGTTTGGCTAGTTTGCAGATACCTTCAGTCTTGAATTTAGCATGAATTTAGTTCCATTCCATTACAAGCGTTCTGTCACACCAACAGTTTATTTTATAGTGGATAGTTTTCCCCCCTTGTTGTCATGTCGTTCCATTTTCTTATTCTTCAAAATATTTCTTTTTAGGCTTTAAAAAGGAAAAGAGCGAGGTGTCATGAATTATGTTTTTGACAGAAGGGAAGCGTGAGTAGGTGCTTTGGAACAGCTGGGCATGTGTGAGTGATATGGTGTTTGTTTTATGGCACGTAGGCTGTTGTTTTGTGAGAGCGAAAGAAGATGGTAGCTTTTTAAAGCTTACTAAATGAGTGACACTTTATAAAAGTGCTTTTTGGAAAAAAAAAACTCTGCTTTTTAATCCGTGTTTCTGATATTTTGAATACAGACTATTCATATTATTTGGAGCTTTTGACTGTTCAGAACCATGTGCAAAAAGGCACTATTTGCCTTTTAATGATTGCCATCCATTTTAGTCTTACTTCGCTCTGAATTTGATTTTTACCTATTGTTGTCATAAGGAACGTCTAAGGTTACTTTAATTGGAAGCAGTTGGGAGGTGGGGGATGTAGACTGTTTTTGTTTGTGATGATTATTTGACAGCAGTTTGGAGATACTCATAGGTAGTCAGTCAGTGGTTCCTATTGTCTGTGTGACTTTCCCACAGACACAGGGGAGAACAGTTTAAAAAATTAGGCAAATGTGCTTTTAAAAGCACACAAATTAGCATGGGGAATAGGGGGCAGGTGTACTGCCTGAAACTATTTTTAAACTCTTTCTGATAATTGTCTTGTTTGACTAGACAGTTTTTTAAAAATCCCCACAATTTCATATAATGTAATTGAGTTTTATCCCATGACACCTTTTTTGTTCCTTTCATTCTGACTGTTCAGTCTAAATATGCAGAATTGATGCCCTTGGTTTGAATAATTTTGCTAATGCTTTTAACAAAGCATTTCACATTTTATGAAAACGACCCATACAAGATCCTCCAGTACTCTTCTGAGGCAGAGGGTTGGCTAATAGAATGGATTATGCATGAGGGACCTGTACATTCCTTGCAGGTTTTGGAGAGGCAACTCAAGATGGGCTGCAGATACTAAATTTCCCAAACTGTTACACGGGGTAAGGTGGAGTTGTCTTCTAGCCCTGTGGTCTGTATGTAGGTGGAGGATGGACTTAATCCCTGGTAAATTCCTGGAGCAAAACTTGATTACTTTTTTTTTTGTATGTGTAGACAAAAATATAAAAAGGAGAATGAAGACACAACAGTAGTGGTGAAATTGTTCCAGTAATGAATTGTAATTAGGGTTACCAACTTGGCAGTAATTTTAAAAAACAGATTCCAGAAGAAATACAGGAACCTCCCCTGTGCTGCCTCTTCCCCAGGAGGCCCCACCTACTTGTCCACTCCTGCCCCCCCAGTCCCTTGCTGCTTACCTTCCCCTCTCCTCCAGTCAGGAAGGACTTTCTGCAGAGCTAGGGCTGGGAGCTGTAGCCATCCAACACAGGTAGGAGGCAGACCTGGCTGAGCAAGGGCTAGCACAAGTGATGACCCAGTGTCTCCCCTACCTGCAATAACCTGGCTTTGGGTGTCCAGTCAATAGATCTGACTGGACACGGTTGGTAGAGTTGTGCAAATCCATGGATATCTGCTTTATATCCACAGGTATCTGCATCTGCGGATGTGGATGCAGTTATCTGTGGCTCATTTTTGTGGCTATGGATGTGGATACAAATTTTGTATCTAGAACCCTGTGCATTTGCAGATATCTGCTTTATAACCATGGGTATCCGCATTTGCAGAGGTCAATGCAGATTTCTGCAGCTCATTTTTTGTGGCTACAGATGCAGATTCCTGCAAATTTTGTATCCAGACCAGGCTCTGCCGGTTGGGTCCCTGTTTCAGCTGGACTTTCCGGGTAAAAAAACTGGCCATCTTAATCTCCTGGAATAGGAAAGTTAAACAAAATATGTCAGAGAAAATAGCTGGGAGGGACGTTCAGTTGGAGAAAGTATTATCTATCAGAACAGCTAGCGATTCCCAGCACGTGAAGTAATGCTTTAGACACTGGTAAGATCATTAAGACCAATTCCTGTCTGCTCTGCCCAACTTTTCTGGATGTTTTCAAGTGGCTTCAAAACCTGCCAAACAAAACAGAATCTGAACATTAAAGATAAATTCCTGGAGGTAAAAATTGTATTTAATGCATCAGTATAAAGCAATTACTGACTCATTTGAAATGGGTACCCACTGCTTCCATGAATGATCTTTTGAAAGCATTTTTTGGTCGCATAGGCTTTAACAATAGACTGGAGCAGCCAGTTCTCACCCTCTTTACAGTATCAGAGTTCCAATAAATCCCTCATCAAATGTTCATCTTCCTCCTGGAGTGTAAACATCAGACATGTTAAAGAATCTAATACTGCCAACAAGATTCTTTGTTCTCACTGATGCCCTGAAATAAAACCTGTTAAGATGAGAGGAGAAGATAATCACTTGATCCTTCCCTCCCCCAGTTACATAGGAGACCATATTGTGAAGGAGTAGATGATCCAAGTAATTCCTATCTGGAGTTTGTATTTAAAATAAATGATTTCATTTCATTTCTGTTCCATCCAGAAAAGAGGGAGAGTCAGAAACATCACTTGATGATTTTACTTCCAGCAGTGAAGGAACATGAGACATCATGATAAGCAAATAATTGCAGTTTGTGAGACAATAGCTCTGGGAAAAATTTTTTTAAAAGTATTTTGATTGGAAACTCCTTTTAAAAAAAAAATACCCATCATCTTGTGCTCTCCTCCAGGGGAACCATATGGTTCCCAGGTGTGGCAGTATGCAACTTTCTAAATACCAGTTGAAGGGACATAGGAAGGTTGTGCAGGTGTGGAATAAATACAAGTTGATGGAAGATCCATACCTTGATGGCATGGTGATATGCATTAGTAAGCTAGTTCTGTGGTCCTGACAATATGCTCACCACTGCTTACATGACACAGCTGTTTCAGTTTGGATTAGTGCTGGCCTAGCCTCTAAGAGAGATATTCATCAGTAATTCTACCTCTGCAGATGTTAGCTGTGGAACCTTCATGGGCATCTGTGAATTGGCACCTTTTTTGAGCTTTTTATGACTTGTGAGCCCAATGTTCCCTTGGCATAGGCTCTAGATATTGTGACAAGGGGCTGACTTTGCCTCAGTGGATCCCACAATTCCTGATGGATTCTGCTTGCCTTAGAGGCTTATTGTGACCCTCAACATAGCCTCCTCCCACAGAGACAAGGGTCACAGCCTACTGAGCCAATTCCAAGGGGTAGCAAGAGGGTTGGTGGGGGAACTTCTATAGTCTCTGTTGCCTCAAGTCACATTCTGATTAAACCTGTCTCCCCTCTCAGGGGGAGTCATTGTAGTGTATATGGGAAGGTTGGGGAGAACTCTACTTCAGGTTCCAGCCCGGGGACCCTGGCAGCAGCTGTTGGCAGTTTTCCCTTCACTGCTGGATCGGCTACAATTCCCTGGGCCACTGTCCCTTTCCCTTGCCCTTGCCCTCCCTCTCTCTCTCCCTCAATGCCTCCTTCCCTGTAGCTAGTTGGTGTCTTCTTATCCAGTCCTTCAGCAGTGGGCTGCTCAGACTGTCTAGAAGACAACCCACTTCCTAAGAGGTGGGATCTTAACTGGAGCCAGACTTCCACATTAGCCAAATGGCTTCAGCTGAGGCAGGTTAATTGGAGTCAGGTGACCACACTAGCAGGGAGTAGTCTTTTTTTGTTCTGGAATATTCCAGGAACAGAAAACTGCTTAACTAGTGCCCGCTATACCCACCTTCTACTTCTCTGCTGTATGAAGTTGGCTGAGGGAGGGGTTTATGGGGCCTTTTTCCATTCCTCTATCTGATCACCTATCCAGGTGGAGTTCCCCTGGGTGACCACCACTGACTCGGTCAATTCTTTCAAGGAGCAGTGGGTGCTGTGTGTGGCTCTCTGCTCAGTGTCCCCTTTTGGTTCCCTTGTTTTGGCCCTTTGACCTTCATACCTGCCCCTGTTTTTATTTTTCCCCTTAATTATTTGGATTCCGGGCTGTCGTGTGGTTTGACTTATTTTAGATCCAGGGGAAACCAGTACACTTCAGGGCTGCTTAACCACTTTCTTATTTATTGCAAGCTTTAAGCAGTTAATACAGATACAAGCCTGAAGAACAATAACTATCCAATTTAAACCTTAAATACTATAAATTCTGAAGCCAATAATACAGCACAAAGCAATTACTAAAAAATCTACTATATACAATAATAAACCCTAATTCACTTACACTTCACCCATATGCTACCTACCGTGCCAGACAGGAGGTCATGGTTCCATCTTTTCCCACACATAGGAATGCCACTACTTACGTAGCCGGTGTGAAGGGCCTAATCACTTCTAGTTACCTGGAGCAGGACGTGTGGGTCAATCCTGCCCATTCCCTCCCATCGATTGTTCTTACTAAACCCGATTTATAGCAAAGAGAGACTTGGTCGTTCTAATAATTTTTACCAATTGATTACGTATTGTGTAGGGTATGTAAGAAGCCCAATGCCCTATTTGGGGTACATCCTGCTACTCAGGATGTTGCTGCTATGTGCGCAGTTGAGTTTCATGGCTGCACTGTACCTTTTGCTTATCAGAAACAGAAGTACCAGTACAAGGCTGCTTGTCCTGTGTTCTTGACGTGGTCTTGTGTACCGGGCTTAATATGCATTGTTATGCAAAACAATTCCTGACTCTAGGGCCTTGCCTGTGTATTTTGTTACACCAGACTTGAGACAGGCCAGAAATCCACACTTTGGACCAGGCAGACATCACCATTTATTGCCAAGGCAGGGTAGTGCAGGCTCCCCTACATGGGGTTCAGTGGATCCTCCCCATAGGCAGGGGGGAGGAGGATCTTAATATGTGGATGGGCTTGTGCCCACCCACCTCCCAGTCTCCAGTTGGACTACTCTACTCTACACCATAGGCTGGGAGATGATCCTACCGGAACCCAGTAGGACTACTCATGTATCCCACCTGCATGGATATTGTGACATGCCTAGTCTGTATATTTAGCTTTTTCTTGGCAGAGGTTTGGGTGGTGCCTGTGCTCTTGGCTATGTATGGAAGATGGCCAACTCACAAATAATTAGGCAGAAGGCCTTGTTGACACACAGCTTCCATCTCCCTTCCCTGAAAGGGAAGATGCCTCTGCAGGTGATAAGATTAATGCAGAAGCCCAATACATAATCTCGTGTAGTTCCTGCATGGAGTACTGTGACACCCTGAGCTGTTCCAAGCAATAGAGCCCCTCAGATGTGGTAAATAGCTGGCAAAGGCAATGCATGGGGAAGGGGCTCTAGAAGGACCATAGTGCCAGTGTAATGACATCCTAGAAAGCTGTCTCACTAAGTGGACATATGGCAACCAAACAGGTCATTCCATCAGTTCCCTTGAACAACAGAGTCCCCTTTTTCCTAGGATCAGAGTAAAGAATAGGAGAAGCCGGTAGAGGTACATCTACATAGCAACATTATTTTGAAATAACTTAGTCCCCGTCTACACAGCAGGCAATTATTTTGAAAACATGTTGAAATACTGTCAAGCTGGAGGACTTCTTACTCTGACTCCCCTTGCTCCTCATACAATGACGGTTACAGAAGTTGGAGGAAGCGTGATCTGTTTTGAGATAAGTGCCGTGTAGACGCTCCTAATTTTGAAATGAAATAAGATATGCAATTGACATAGCTCAATTTGCATAGCTTATTTTGAGTTAATTCCTGCTGTGTAGATGCATCTTAGGAGACCTTGTCTTATTACCGAAGCACTGTTATATTTCTTATGGGACTTAATCACCCTATCAGAGCCACCATTGTGTTTTGTTAAGACTTAGGGCTTGTGCACACTAGCACTTACTTTGATATAATTTAAGGTGCTCAGGGGTCTGGCAAAAGCACCCCCTGAGCAATGGAAGTTAACATTGAGCTAAGTACTGGTGTAGACAGTGACATGTCAGTGGGAGACTGTGACGGGGCAGCAGAGCCCCACACTTGCAGCCCCTCCCCCCAGGGGGAATAGGCGGCGGAGCGGCACGGGGCAGGCGCCACTGCCCCGCGCGCCAGAGGCAGGGCAGCAGAGCACTCCAAAGCCGGCCCAGCTACGGGGGACTGGGGAGCTCCGGGCAATGGGTTCTGGCGCATGCGCCGGTGGCGGCACACAAGGGGCCGGCCCGACCGGTGGTGCCGGGGAACCGGATGCTGGCCCCGGCCAGCGCCTTCAGCTGGGAGACGTTGCCAGGCAGCACGAGGTGTCCTCCACGGGCAGTGGGCGGGGCAGTGTGAGCATGGGTGTGGGGGATTGGACCGGGGCAGACGCCCCAGATATAAATAGGGGCATGCCGGGGCACGGGGGAGGAAGGTCAGAGGAGACAGAGGGAAGGAACGGAGGCACGGAAGGGGAGGAGAGGAGTAGACAAGCAAGGGAAGAAGGACCAAAGTGGGGTTTGGGAAAGAAAGGTCCACGGTGCGGGAGGCTGTGGAGGAAAGGGCGTTCCGTGTTAAGGACACCGGGAGAGAACACCAGGAGGATGTGGGACCCGTTGAGACAGGAGGGGGAGGAAGCGACCCAGGGCAGGACTAAGGAGGTAAGCCTGCGGACTGACAAGTTAAGGGCAACACCCCGTGAGTCAGGTCTTAGGGGAAGGAAAGGCTGCCCCTCGACCTTAGGGCCCTGAGTAGGGACTGGGAGAGAGGGCGGGCCTGAGTCCCCCTTCCCCTTCTTCACTGTCTACCACCCCAGTCAACTGAAGCAGTGTTTTTGGCAGCAGACCAGAGGGGGGCCCTGCGAGGCCCGGCGGGGTCAGCAACTCGAGGACCAGACTAGTGAGTCCTTTTACAGAGACACTCACCTGTTGACACAGGTACTGCTGCTGCAGTGATTCTAGTGTAGACTAGCCCTTACAGTGTAATACATTACCCAAGGTGCTATGAAATGTACAGCTGATGCGCTTTGCCCATCAGAGTTCCATTTGTATGTCTGCCAATAATGGGATTCCAATAGTTTGGAAATTCTTAGTTTAATGTATTAAAACCCCAATATGTAATAGTCCTGTACTAAAGACTATTTAAAAGAGTATTGGACTACGTACTCCAATGTGTAAAAGTCCTGTACTAAAAGTCCTGTTCTTGCAATCAGCTAACTTTAAACGGAATTTGTCTCCTATGAGTAAAAAGGCTCTTAACCTCTCTGGAGTGCCAGGGTTCTGCATGATCAGCTGAAAGGTTCTGCAGCAAGGCTACCATATTTTGGGGTGTATAGCAGAACTGACCAGGGATTGATTTCATTGGGCAATAACTTCTCAGATTTCTAAACTAGTTTGCATTCCGCATTGGAACAAAACCAAATCCTTCCAAATGTTTTCACAAAAATTGAGCTGTTTTGACATGTCCATCATTTGGATAAAACCCTGCACTTCTGGATTTGGGAAGGGTGTGTATATTGGTGGTTGGGGCACTGGCCTGGGGTATAAGAGATCTAGATTTTTTTTTTTTTTTTAAGTCCCTGGTCTGTCTGGTTCTGAACAGTTATTTTTATCCAGTATCACTTTGAATTGGGCAAGAGCAGGGATTTGAACCTGGCTGTGCATGCCTTTCTATCATGCACATTTCCTATTGAAAAATTAATTGACACCAAGATTTCATTAGTGTCACCATTTAACATTTTTGCTACTGAAAAAGGTGAGGAAGGAAGGAGACAAAAAAAGGGCGGGGGAGAAGAAACATGATAAATAAACAAAAAAAAAAAAAAAGGGGGGGGGAGGGAAAAACCAAACCAACTCTAAATTGGTTGTTTTTTTCAGTTTAGTTGAAAATGTCATACTTTTTAATTTGAGGAAAAAAGGTAATTTTTTTACAAACATTTTTTCATTCCAATATTTTTTACCATATTCTGCTTGTATGCTTAAGTGCTACTCTGCATGGGTAAAAATTGCAGAATCAGTCCTTTTGGGAGCAAGCTGGGTCTCTTGTATGGCACAGAAGAGCTTCATTACTAGGTCTCTGAGCTAGCCCAGCATTTGGTCTTTATGCATTGTGGATTTCAGAGGCATATTTTTCAGATTGGCTATTTCAAAGCAGTATTGCATTCAGAATTAACACCAGAGGAGAGTGTATTGGCTAGTAAGATATATTCTGAAGAGGAGGCCCTATGACATAAATACAAAATGATTCAACAAAGAACTCATCTACACTACTCTGCAATTTGGACTACAGGGGTGTGGATAATACTTCACATAGAAGTTCTGTGCTGTAACTCCCCCTTGTGGACCCTGTAAGTGTGAACTAAAAGGTTTCTACTTTTGCACGAATACACTATGTTGTCCACTTTCAAACTGGACTACGGTAAGGCGAGATGGGAAACTTTAAGTTCCTGATTGCAGCATCCACAGAGGGGTGTTAGTGCAGCATTTTCTTGTGCACACTGCTACTCACACCCCATTGTCTGAATTTGCAGGGTAGCGTAGACAGGCCCTAATATTCAGATATCATTTACCCTCCATGTGTAGCATGTGCTCTTCCTTCACTCTGTACAGAACCGCTCTTCAGACAGCTTCTTGTCTTAATGTGACACAGCATGTGGACATGGGATTATAAGCTCCTTAAAATGCCCTTTATGGCATTATGTTAGTTGCTGTGAAGATTATTTGAGATGTCGTAGACTAGTATGGTTTTGGGTAGGGAGTGAATAGAATGCATTTTCTTTCCACAAATATTTCCAGTGATATGGGCTCAAACCAAACTGTTAGATGTGGATCCAAGTTAGCAGCTCAAACCTCTCTCTCTCTCTCTAGTGAGCCAAACTGGGAACATCCCCCAGTTTGGAAGAGTTCAGATCTGGATTTTAAAACCAATGTTTGGGAGGATTTGGATTCAGGGTTTTGTTTGTGCCCACGATGGAGATATGAGGCTAGGTTGTATAGTCCAGCCAAGCTGAGCTGGGTGGGAGAAGGAGAATGTCACTTTAAGCATCTATTGGCCTTTGTGCTGTTTCAGCAACAAAGAAGTTGCAAAGAATCTTGGGTATAAGACAAAGAGTGTCCATTATGGCATTTAACCCAGCCTGCTTAACCAAGACCAGAAGATTTCTCCCACTAATTCCTACGCTGAGCCCATAACTTCTCATTGAGCTCAAGCAAATCTTTCTAAAAGATTCCATTTCTAACTTTAAATGCATCCAGTGATGGAGAGTCCTATCTATCCTATTATGGATTAGATTTCACAAGCCTTTTCTCCTCAGCAAAACATCATTATTTTAAAACTGTTTTGAAGTCTTGAGTGTAGAACAGAGATTTATTTTTATTCTTTTTTTTTTAAATCAGACTCTTTTATTGTATGTTACCAAAAAAAAATACTCTCCCAACAGCTGAACATTAAGAATCCTCACCCCACCCACACCCCATATTGCATGTGGCTAGAGCTTTTACTCTGTATAGGAATATTCACTTCCATCTAAGATTAGGAAAAGCATTGACAGCCCCCAGTCCTTCAAAGGAAGCCCATAGGGATCCTTTTAGGAGTACTACATTATTTGCAAGAAAGGAGGTGTAGATGAAAATATTAATACGAATACTCCCAGAACAAATCCTTTTAGATCTGATGTGTCTGATGGAGCAAATTCATCCCGTCAGGACTTTAATTAGAGACTTACCTGTTTAAGGGGAAATGCCGCTGTTCTCTTAAGAGGGTGGGAATGGGGTGAGATTTTGAAAACTAAGAATGACCCCCCCCCCCATTCTCCCATTTCCTCTGTTGCTGCCTTAACTCCTCTTCCCTATTACTTTCCTAACTGGTCAGAGATGGTTAAATCTGCCACAGTTCACAACAGCTGCTGTCTCTGCTCCCTCCTTTTCTCTGCATCTGTTTTAATTTTTAATCCTTAACTTTCCATGACAACTTCACCTTTGGAAAATCAAAAGGGGAAATCCCACTACAACCCACTGATGGTCCCCTGAACCTCTTTACTCCTTTCCCTTAGCTTGGTCCCTGGAGCACAGCCTAGACAGAGCTGAGGGCAGAGCAAGGACAGCAGCTTTGCTGCTGCTGTCGCAAGTTGGCTTAGTCCCGCAGGTGTACTAACAAGATTCCCAAGGGTTTCAAGTGGCTGTTTATGAGCTTCTTTCCTGCCCATCTACAGCACTTTTGCTGAGTTCTCTCAATGGAGCAGGGCCCAGGATCTGACTCAGTATATTCTAGTTCAGACCCTCCTCAATTCTCATTAATTAGATGGCTGAGAGCCACACTGGGTTTGGGATTCAGTTGAGCTGTTCTTGTGAGATTTTGGTCCAAAATGGCACTTCTGGCTGAAATCACATATCTGTTTTTGCAAGATTTCCACAGCAGCTGAACCAGGCTGGAAAAATAGCCTCCTTCCTGTGTGCAGAACAAAAATCAGAGGGCTGAGTTCTTATTCTGGAATTCAAGGCTAAACTTTATGAATTCTGTGAGTTCTGCATTACTCCATTCCCTCGCCTCAATAAGGGAATTAGGGCAGACTGTAAAACACATGATATACACACAGAATTGATCCCAATCAGTTTTCCCATGACTTTTTGAGTTTTTAATTGTTCTTTAAGGACACTAACCTATGTGGTTTCCATAGCAGAACAAGTCCCTTTTTTCACATTATTAAAATAGTTTAACATATCAGGCTAAAAAGATTTTAAACTTTCATAAATGCTCCCTTTACAAATAGGATGTTATCATTATGTAATTTACTTCATTAAGAAAGGAGAGAACTTGGAATATTTTTTTAGAGATAAAATGGAAGAAAAACTAGCTGATTTGCAATAATATTAAAAGCTTTAGCAAGTACCACCTTCTGGAATGTGAACTGATGGAAGACCCATATGTAGTTATTGTGTCTCCTTCCCCCAAATTAAAATAGTGACCCCTAATTTACATGTAGAGCTCACAGCAAAAAAGAATTTTCATTCAATGGGAAATTCTGATATTTCAAAGTTTTATTTCAATCCAGCTAGGCCAAAAAGTTGAAATACCAAAACTTTTCACAAAATGAAAAGTTGAAAAATTGATTTAGAAACATCATAATGTGTCCTATTACAGAGTTTCAGAGGAGTAGCTATGTTAGCCTGTTTCAGCAAACACTGCAAGTAGTCCGGTGGAAACTTAGGGCATATCTATGCTAGGACATTATTTCATGGTAACTAAATTTGAAATAACTCCTCCCAAAATAACTATTTCAAAATAAGCTTATTCCCCAAGGAAAACAGGAGTACAGATCTCAAAATACTTGGTAGTGTGGATGCTCCGCTTATTATTTTAAAATAAGGGGGGTTATTTTGAAATAACTCCCTAGTGTAGACTAGGGCTTAAAGACTAACACATTTATTTAGACGTAAGCTTTTATGGGCTGGAACCTACTTCGTCAGATGTATGAAGTGGAAACTTCAGTTGGCAGAGAGAGAAACTGGGTCTGAATAGAGACTGAGAATTGCTAGCTCACTACAAAAAGTAATTTCCCCCCTCATCTGATGAAGTGGGTTTTACCCACGAAAGCTCATGATTCTATATATCTGATAGTCACTAAGGTGCCACAAGACTACACATTGTTTTTTAAAGTTACAGACTAACACAGCTACCCGTCTAAGACTTTCTCCCTTTTGGTAGTCTCATTTTATCAACTCTTGGGAGAGGGTTACATCCACCCTGATTGAATCAGCCTCATTAACACTGGCCCTCCACATAGGAGTGTAACACTCCCATCTTCGTATGTATGTATATATCTCTACCAAACTGAAGTTTCCACTTCATGCATCTGACAAAGTGGGTTCCAGCCCAGAAAACCTTATGCCAAATAAAATTGTTAGCCTTTAAGGTGCCACATGACTCCCTATCTAGTGTAGATATGTCCTTTTATAGTTGACCCCGATTTCCACATCCACCTGAACTGCAGTGGAGCCTCATGGGAGTTGTAGTTCCAGGTCTCGTGCCTCTGTTCTTCCTCACAGATTGTGTTACTCCACTGTAGTGTGTCTCAAATGGCCACACAATGGCCACCTCTTGTGGCTGAGCTGTAGTTCTACAGGGAAGTATTGGGCGATGAAGGACCCAGAACTGCAACACCAGTGAGGCATTGCAGACGCTCCGATGCAGAGATTATTAATGTCTACCTGGAACAAAACCTTTTGAGTCAATGGGAAATGTTTTTGGTTTTGTTTTCATAAAGGAAACTTCTATTAAAATCTATCTTTTTGCTGAAGAAAACTTCATTGGAAAACCCCATTTTCTGATGGGGGGGGGGGGAAACCTTTTTTTTCCCCCCCAAAACATTTTGACTACTCCCTGTAAATACACCTTTTACCCCGTTTATCTGATCTGCGTATCTCCTCTGTAAAGGGAAGCTGGTGCTTTAATGCATTAGGACACTTTGTCAGGTGATTCTATTCAATCCCTGTTTAGATTGCCGTCTGACCAAGGCTTTCAGCATGGCACTCTTCCAGTAATGGGAGCTGTCAACAGGAAATTCCAGACTGGATTTACATCGAACATAAATCTGATGCTTCAGGTGACTAAAATGGGAATCTATCAGAACTCAACTTTGTGCAGCGTGTTTACTATTTAGTGAGCTTGAGTGTAGAGAATTGGTACAGCATGTTAAATGGGATCATTTCAACCCTATTTATGGTTTACCCATGAGCAGTGTTCAGTTTTCTAAAATATAGTTCTTTGAAATGTCTTGGTGAAAAATGACTGCTGGTTTGACCACTTCATTGGAAGCTTTTAATAGCCAAAATTCAGGTCGGGGTTGGTTAAACTGGATTTTTCACATGATCTCATTTCTGTTCTCTGACTGGACTTGGACTGCTGGTGAGAGAACTTGATTTTTATGAGATAAAGTCCCTTCTTAGAAATGTTGTTGGCAGCCTGCTTAAGTGTGCTGTTGTCACGAACATCCCTGTCTGTAAATAAGTGCACAGCAATATTTGTACAAAGGAGCTGAACATAGTCCAAAGGAAAGATGTTATTTGGTTAGGGTAAATCCAGGGAAGGCAGAAACAATGATGTTAAGCAGAGGGAAACACTTTAAAGAGCTCATCCATAAGCAGATACGACCAATGGCTGAAGCTGTTTGGTGCCCTTTGTAAAGGAATCATAGGACATTAGAACTGGAAGGGACCTCGAGAGATCGAGTCCAGTCCCCTGTCCTGACAGCAGGACCCAGTACCCTCTAGACCAGTGGTCACCAGCCAGTCGATCGGGATCTACTGGTAGATCTTGGAGCCTCTCACAGGTGATCATGACTGGTTTGGCCATGTGGCTATCAAGTGCCAGCACTTCAGCTGCTCCTCCTCCCACTGCTGTGCGTCTCTGGCCCTTTGCCTTGGATCTGTTCCCGCAGGAGCCTTCTGTTTGCTGGACAGGGCAGGGAAGGGAGAAGAGGGGTGCTGATGTCAAGGTGCTCCCTTCTCCCACCCTGTATCCTATCTCCACAGAGCAGAGAGGAGGCACAACAGGACTAGGGATAGAGCAAATTTGTTAGCTGCTTTTGGGAGTGGTTCAGGGCCAGGGCATGGATGAGCCAGCCTTAGCCTCACTGCACCACCACCCAGGAGCCATATGAGCTAAGCGGTGCCCAGCTGTAGTCCACATCTTGAACCCCTACCCCAGTCATGAACCCCCTCCTGCACCCCAAGCCCCTGCCCTAGCCCTGAGCCCCCATGCATCCAAACACCCTCCCACAGTCTGCACCTAGAACCCCCTCCAGCACCACAGCTGCCTGCCCCAAGCTCAGCTCAGAGCCCCTCTCACACTCCAAATCCCTTAATCCAAGACCAGAGCCTGCACCCCAACCCACTGCCCCAGCCTGCTGAAAGTGAGTGTTGGGAGGGAGGAATATGGAGTGAGCAGGGGCAGGGCCACAGAGAGAGGCGGGGCAAAGGAGCACAAAGGAGGCGGGGCAAGGATATTTGAGTTTGAGGTAGATCTTGGAATGCACTTTGAATTCAAAAAGTGATCTTGTGTGTAAAAAGGTTGGAGACCACTGCTCTAGACCATCCCTGACAGGTGTCTGTCTAACCTGCTCTTACATATCTCCAGAGATGGGGATTCCACAACCTCCCTAGGCAACTTATTCCAGTGTTTCACCACCCTGACAGTTAGGAAGTTTTTCCTAATGTCCAACCTAAACCTCCCTTGCTGCAGTTCAGGAAGTACACAGCTTTGACACATAGGCACACACTGATGTGTAAGAAGGAATGCCTTTTACCACCTAGTAAAAGACTGGCCTTTGCTTCTCAGTCAGCACCCTGTCTTTATGATCCACATCTTCCTCTCCTCCAGGTGGGTTATCTGCAACTCTCTCTACATAGGGGTGAACACAGGCGCCATACACAAGCCAAAATTTGAGTATCATACAGTAGCCATCCTCTTAAGCATCAAAGGCCAATGTGACAATATCACTTCAGTGCTCTGGACTCTCTTTCAAACCGGGATCAGTTCTGGTCCCCATAATCTACAAGATCTTGTCCTGTTTAGGGGGCCTATCTGGCAACTGTGTTCCTAGGTTCAGACTCTGAGGAACTAGTGGAATAATGTGCTCAGTGGCAGAACTTGACTGTGGAAAGAAATTAGACTGAGCCCAGAGCTGAAATTGATCAGCCTGATGATTTTTTTGGCTAAAGCTTTTCTCCAGTAATCAGCCCTTGATTAGAGCAGAAAGACGGAGAAGGAGAGTGACAGAAATGATCAAATCTACTGTATATTTGAGAGTTGGGGGTCTTTTTCTGTAAGTGAGCGAGTCTGTCTGTACAAGAACGTCTCTTAAAGGTAAGAACTAGGACCACCAAATTTGGCATGCAGCTTCCTCTTATCAAACTTAAAGCAATGTCAGGGTTGGGTTTGTGTGTGTGTGTGTGTGTGGGGGGGGGGGAGTGGGCTAGCACCTCCCCCCACCACCTGTGTACAGGGCTGCATACAGGAGCGCTGGGTATAATAGGTGGGGGAAGGCACTGCCTTCCCAAAGTGCCAGCCTGGCCACACCCAGGCTCTGCCTCTAGAACATACTGTGGGGCAGAGTGTTGCTGCCCCTGAGTGCCCAGAGCAGGGGAGCTGGGGCCACCTGCCTGTGCTCCAGGGCTGGGGGGGCTGGGACTGCATAACTCCCACCCACCCTCCCTGTGCTTTGGGGCTGGGGCCACATGCCAGGCCGGGAGGTGGGGGTGGCTTGCTTCCCATGGAGGCAGGGCCTGGGTAGAAGGGATGAGGCTGGGGGCGGGGTTGGGGGGCTTGCCTCTCTCAGCCCTACCTTCACCCATCCCTCATGATAAAACCATACGAAAAAGAAAGTCACCAGGCAGGTCAAAGGGGCTGGCTTGAGGCATGTCCCCCCATCTGTGTCTGCCCTAGCCCCATGCATCCTTTAAAGAGGGCAGAAGGGGCTGCAGGTCCCTCTAATTCATACAGGAACATTGCCGGCTGTTCCCTTTGCTCAGGGAGCAAGGGGAAAGTGCACAGTTTGCTCCATTCATCATGCTGGCTGGGGAGTGCAGGGGGCAGACAAACCAGGATCTGCCCCAGCCGGAGAACATGCATGCCTCCCTCAGTTGTGCCCCATGGAGCTGTAGCGGCACGGAGAGGTGCTTCTCATCTGACTCCAAGCTACTGTGGTGAGAGAGGGCTGAGGTAGTTCTCTCTCTCTCTCTCCCTAGGGCAGCCTGCACACTGAACCCCTCATCCCCAGCCCTTTCCCAGAGCAATGATTCAAATGAAGAAAAAGCAATTAATTGAGTTAAGGACCCAAGCAACACCAGGTAAATCTTCTAATAAAAATATACTGAATGGTAAATCATTCAACATCTGTGGCACATGGATAACTTTGGTGACAGGTCCATTAGAAACACCTGAAACGGAAGATTCAAAGATGGCATGTATTTTAAAATATATGCAATCTATAGTATTTGAAAAACAGTCTTTGGCGAAACCTGCTGGTTGAGCCCTGTGATACTTTCCTATATATGAAAGACTGAAGTGGAGCAGAAAAATAAAAGAATTGAGCCTAAAATGAACCAGTTCCACAAATTAAAAAACATATATTTTTAAAAATCTTACAAGGTATTGGACATTAACGCTTCCCTGGGCTACAGTATCTTGGATGACTGTGCCTTATATGGTAGATATCCTAAGGTCTTACTGAGTTTTGGCAGCATTTCAAGGGACTCTTGAGGTAAGGATGAACTGTACCTGAACCAAATCTCCAAAGGGTTAAACACACAAATCAACATAAAATGTGAATTCCTTGAAAGCCTGTTTTTCATCAATAGAAGTTGGCCCAATAAAAAATATTAGCTCACTCACTTTCTCTCTCCTGTTCCGGGAGTGTCATGGCTGCAACAAAACTGCATCTTCCTAATCCAACATTTATATTCAAACAGACATTTATACAAAAAAGCACAGGGAAATCCCAGTCTTTGTTTTTATAGTTCTAGGATTTCCCCAACATCTACCTTATGCTCTTGTGGAGTGCTAATGCACTGTCTTCCAGGATTTTGTCCTACACCCATGTCACTTTTTCTGGGCTTTCTTCCAGTATCATGTGCACTGATTATGTACATCAGTAGCTCCAGAGCTTTGTCTCTGATTTTCTTCCAGCTTGGCTTTTTTCTCAATATCCAGTGTGCCTCTTCCCTAACTCATCACCTTTTCTGAGAGTCCGGTACTCACATCAGAGAGTGTGAAATGGCATCTGCTTTACAAGCCTCATTAGAGGCAATTTAGAGAACATTAATAATAGACTCTTCAGTGCCAGTTTTCCCACCTAATAAAAAGAGACCAACCAGTTACTAGGTGTGCTGACGAAGGCTGCTTCTTTGTTACTGAATAACTGCTCAGCCCGTGTTTAACAAAAATATTGGTCATAGATTGCTTTCAAATACTTGGCCTGTTAATCCCTCCAAATATTGGTGTGCATTCTTAGATATCCTGGGATCTGAAAATCAAGGGCAGTTACTGCACCTATCTTGTTACATTAAAATTTCTGTAGGAATCAAGTATAAGAGGAAAAACCTTAAATATAATAGTCTTTCTGCATAAAGTGTCCACTTTTTGTGTGTTGTACAGCATTTCAGACTGGAACATAATGTAAGTTAAAAGTTACCACTGATGGGCTAAATTTACTCATTGGGATAAACAGATCCAGAGTTTAGAATGGTGTAAAATTACTGATTTAGCCTGAAATCTAGAACATGTCAGTAAATTAGTTGACATCAGATGACACCTAGCATCTTTGTTTGTTTGTTTTCCTTTGCCAAGTTAGTTCCTTTGCTGCTCAACTACAGTCTTTAAGGGTGTTATATATAAAATAAAATGCTTCAAGTTGTCAATCCTTGTAACAGATCACCTCTTCAAAAGGTATGCACTGAATTTCCCACTGACTTTTCACATTGCACAGAGTGATGATTCCATATTAATGAAAAATTGAGATTCAATTTCATCTTGTGCCACTTGTGAAGCACAGGTATATTTTTTCCCCTAAAGGCTGTTTATATTTTAACATACATATTTGAATATTAGTCAAATCTGATGTGACCTGTAGCAGATATGAAGGTCAGCAGAAGGGGTCAAAAATGATACATTAAGTCATATTTTACTATTCATAGGACGGCATTTTAGCTCAGACTGATTTTTATTAACATACACTATTTGCATTCTTCAAGGGATGTTTTTGGAAGTGATTTGATTTTTGGCTACTAGCAAAGGAGTTGTATATTTTTCTATTTGTTAGTAAGATGACAGTTGAAAAAATCAGCAACTTTAATAATCTTTGCAGTTTTAGAACTTTAATCAATGGAAATTAGAAAATATTGTAGTATAAGCCCACCCTTGTCATCCTATATCATTAGAAGATATTTTAACCATGGGTCTACCAGGAAAATCATGCATGTTTATCTGTGGATAATTTAGTCTTTCACTTTTGGAATCTCTTCATGCAATTACCGCATCCTATCACACAACAGTCCTTTAAAATACCTCTTCAGAGTTGAGCATACAGGGGTTATGATCACAAAAACTGCTTGTGAATATCTTTACAGATGACCCTAAACTTGCAGAGAGCAGATGTTTGACTATTTTCAAATTAGCAGTTCATCTCCATGACCACATCTAAAAATAAATAAATAAAATGAAAAAAATCACCACTGGACCATAAGATAGGGGACTTAGTACAAAGAATAGCTTAGTGTAAAAGAAACAAACAAACCTCATGTCCTATTCGAACTACTGAATCAATTTCCTTCACTGTATTAGGCCACACTAAAACTGAGCAAGACCATAGTACAATAACTAAAATGAATCCTGTACTGACTTTCTGGAGTAGGAAAAAAAAAAAAGAAACAAAGTTATGAAGAGATTCCCTTCCATTACTCATTCTCAATATATAGACCTTAGAACCAATGAGACTTTGGCTAGGAGAACATAAAAGACATGGGTACAGGATGAAATGTGAATCAGTAAAAGCTGTTTCGGTGTGCACTGGTAGGAGGCAAACTTTTTTTCAGCAAAAGATTTTGTGTTTTTGTTGGGAAAATACACATTCAGTGTTACTATAACATTTCACTAATTTGTGCTGATTTCACAGAATTATATTGGTTGAAAAAAACCTTCATAAATTTACTAAGAAATCAAAATGCCTGATTTTTAAATGACCAATTTCATTTTAAAATGACATTTTTCTTTCATAGTTTACTTAAAGATCAAAATGTAAAAGTAAGTGTTTGATTTTTGTGGCGATCCAAACATTCCAAAACATGTTAACTCTTTGACTCTCAAATTTCAACACCTTTTGAAAAAAATCATTTTTGTTTGCGCAGTTTTTAAAATTAGTATTTGGATTGTTAGTCAACTGAAAAATCCGTTGTTTGCCCAGCTCTATTTATGAAGACCTACAGTAAAATATATCTTGAGGTATGTTCCATTGTTGTTACAAGCTGTTAGTTTTTGACAGGGAATTTTTAAACTCTCCAAAAACAAGAAAGATGTCAACCCTAAATTAATTCGGTTTGTTAATTCCAGAGGAGGAGGCCTCAGTAGATATTGTTTCTCAGACTCACTTTCAAAAATCTACTGCCCAGTAAACAGCAACAGAAATGGGAATTTTCCCTCTGTGTCCTACGTTCATCATTTATTTAGTTTCTGAATAGCAGAACCACTTGCCCCTGCAAATCCAATTACAGCTCAATAAAGATTCACCTCAGTGCATCATGGAAAGCTTTGAAAAATGTTCCGTTTAAAGATAATTCTGCCCATATCTATCAAGGTGTAGAGCAAAAGTTTTTCAAAGTTTTTGATGCTATATAGTCCCTTTTTCTCAGACAAGGGCAGTCAGTATGGTCTAGACATTGTCCTTGAGTTAGAACTGACCATGTCACAGCAACAGATACATTTTAGTTTTTCCCCCATCACTTTCCTTTTGAGT
Organism: Pelochelys cantorii; assembly: GCA_032595735.1. Taxonomy (NCBI): domain Eukaryota; kingdom Metazoa; phylum Chordata; order Testudines; family Trionychidae; genus Pelochelys; species Pelochelys cantorii. Next base: position 52,079,998 of record CM064334.1, read on the forward strand.
TTGTATTCCACTTGCTCTTTATTGTCAACCTTATGTGCTCAAAATTCAAGATCTTTAAAAAAAAAAAAAAAAAAAAAAAAGAAGAAGAAGATTTAGGGTTTTTATCAGCTTTTGGTTGTTTGATCCATTAGGGCTTATTTTTTTAAGATTTTCTTCCTAATCGTGGGAGCTAGAAAATTAATGTTTTTAAAAATGAAAATTAAGAGTCTACCACAACTCCCAGAGCTGAAGCTTTAAAAAATGTATTGAATATCGTGAGTCTTATGACTGGACTTGTGTAAGTAAATTATTTGTTTTGCTTTGGTGGCTGATTCTGAAAAAAACGGGGGGATCACCCAAAACAATTTGCTGATTTTTTTTTTTTTAATTGAAGTCATTTGAAAAATCAGGTTGGACTGAATGAAACATTTTGTTTTCAAGTTTCCTATATATTAAAATAAAACTGGAATAAATTTTGAAAAAAAAATTAACAGGAACACAGGAGTAAGGAAAGAAAGGGAAAAGTGACCCTGAGGAGACAAAAAGAAGAGACAAATATATGATGGAGAGGGAGCTTAGAGATCAGGGGAGTAAGTTTGCAACTCAGAAACCGGGGACGGATCGGAGAGAAGGTTGTAACTAAAAACAGCCAGTAGAGAGGAGACATAAAGTGGGCTCTGATGACATCACCAAAGTCCGATGCTACCTCATTTCTTTGCATTTGCCCCTCACTGGCTCTCCTGACTCCTGCCAGAGATAAGCGGGGAAGAGACTGTATACCCTTCAGAGCTTCTTCCTCCCCAAGCCCTCATGGCTAGGTTGTGACAGCTGTGTACATTGGACCATCTGCTCTGGATGCAAGTGGTGTCCTAGAGGGATTCCCCTGCTTGGTTATGTGCAGTGGAGGATGAATAATTTTAACCAGAATTGTCAAGAATATAGCTTTTCTGAATGTACATTATTTAGTCATCCTGGGCCAAACTCAGCCTGGGGGAAAGCTGGTCCAACTCCACTATAGGCAGTGGACTGAAAATCACAAACTTCCATTCGGTGTCTCAATAGGTAATGGCCAAAAGCCAAATTCAGACTTGGAATATGTGCACACAGCTCCTTCCTGTGCATCTGAAAGCAAGATTTGGCCTTGGGGGTGGAGACTGAAGTACAATAACAGTCTTTACCTTCTGGAAATCGCAGTGCAAGCACTGCAAAACTCACACAGCTCTGGGCAGTGTTCGAAATTCATGGTCAGTCCCTAATGTTTTCTCTCAATCGGGCGCAAACTGTTGGCCTTGCTGCTGATTGTTGGATGGCATTGAGAATTTGCTGAATTAAGTTCAGTGTTTGCTTGTGCAAGAAGTGCGAGAATGCATACAATTTGGAGGCAGAACTTCCATATGTTTCATTCTTTGCTAGCAGGGCGAAGACATGCTCTCTTCTATCACAAGCAGTGAAATGGCTTTGCACATCTCCACCTGCATGCTAGGGCATGGATGCTCCCACCTGTTACATGGTACAGAAGGAAGAGGAAAATTAGACTATAAAACAAAATATGACTCAACATGGCTACATGCACAATTCTGCCATGCTCCTAGGAGGCACATGCCAAGCAGGAAGCAGCACTAAACTGTTGGGGAGAAGAAACTAGAAATTTGGTTCGTGGGGGATCAGGGTTCTAAGAGTTTATTCTTTGGAATCCCATAGTCCAAAAGTTTAATGCTGATTTTATCAGACTTCCCGAGGGCACAAAACAGTTAAAAATGTCAGCTTACTAAGTGCACAGTAGCTTTTGTCTTGTCTCAACCCTTTAGTTATTATTGGAGCACCTAGCAAGCTTAAGGAGTCTTCACGGATACAAAAATTATATCCGCTTCTGCATCTGTATCCACAAAAATGAGCTGAGGATATCCATAGATTTGCAGGGCTCTTCTTATGGACCAGGATGCAACTGTGCGAGGGGCTATGCAGGCAGAACAAAAAAGACCCCTAAGTCTGTTCTGACTTGGGCAAAAAAGAAACCATCTCATTTGTTCTTTGACAATGAATCCTAAAAAGGGAGGCCAGGGATGCAATTTCCCTTGCCAAAGAAAATTAAAATGTCTAACATACAGTGTACATACCTGGAGAGAGGCAGGAGAGTTCCTTTATTTACTTTTCTTGCCCTGGAATGATGAAGCTTCATGGGTTCATGGCCATGAAGGGAAGTGATTGCTTCAGTTCCAAATCCCTGCAGAACTGCACAATTACTCGGAGACTATTCCCAAGCAGAGCAGTAACAGGACACTTTAAAGTGTGGTTAGGCTAAGAAAAGTGATGCTCGAAATACTATATCTCAGTGTTTCATATTTACTCTGCCTCCATCAATGACAGCCACATCAAATGAGTTCTGATTTAAAATTCAGAGCAAGGTTGTCCTAACTACCAGTTTTGCATCTGAAATCTGGTCTATTAGGAATCAAGGTGAGCTTTCTGCTCCACATGGCATTGCCAACCGTAACCTACAGGAAAGATTCAGAATAGGAATTTAGCTGGGAATGAGGCTAAAGACCTATGAGAGAGGATAGAATACTTCTTGCTCTTGCAGCAGGTTATACTGGCTCTGCAGTGTCGATGGTGGGGACATTGTTTTTGTTAGTACATTAAGCAGGTGCATGTGTAACTCGGACATGCCGGGTTTGATTCTATCATTTCCCTGGAGGGGGAATAAAAGTAACTGTAAAGTGTAGGAGTTTCTCCATGCATGTGATCAAGTACTCACAGCTTGTATTGTTGCATTTCTGAACATGAAAATCTGGCTTTGGGGTGAGTTCCCACATCTTTGTTTTGACAAGTGTAGTTCATTTTCAACTGATACCATCACTGTGCCTGTGTATGGGTCTCTAAGATGCTTCTTTATGCTGTGAGATCCAGAATTGAATTCCTAGTCTCTTTGAATTGTAACCCAGGCATAGCCTATGGGCTAGATTGTACTCACCCACCCACCCACCGAGAGAGACAGACCGACAGACTGACTCCTCCCCGCCCCCTTGGACAGCACCGAATCTTCCAGCTGTCTGAAACGTGTCATTTCTTCCATTATACCTGTTTACAATGAGGGACTAGTTGGGAATCTAGCTACCGAGACCACCAGATGTGAGTCTGAGTCAAATTCTGAATAACCCATAAATACCTCTCCAACATGCGTTGCAACGTTACGCAATTACTGTGTGAATTTTCAGCACTTTGTGGCACTATTGTACGTAGTGTTGAGCTGACTGAACTAAAGGCCTGTCTCAACCTGGCATCCACAGGTTGAAAAACCAGAGTATAACATGGTGTCATGCTTCTCGCTTTGCTAAGAGATTGGTCACATGTCTCCTTGCACATTCTGTACAAGTGGCTTCTATTGTGGAGTTCCCTCATACATGACTTTCTGCAACAGTCAAAGGTGAACTATTACACCATCGACCTATGGTTTTTTTTTTTTTTTTTTTTTTTTTGCTGTTTGAAATCATTACTAAATAGATATTATGTATGCAGATGCTGCTGTGCATAAAGACGACAACGTACAGTACAACCCTAGATAACTCTTTGAGGGGGTCGCTGGACTTGGCCAACTTGTTAGTGTTCAAAATACATGTGGGAACTGGGGGAAACAAGGATGAAGGCTCCCAGATGTTCTAGACATACAGCAATTTTAAGTAAGCCTAAAACAGCAATAGAGAGGAGACAGAGTCAGAATTAATGCCTACCAAATGGCACAGGCTGTTCCCTTTTTATGAAGATCTCTGCAGCAATACATTTGTGTTTTGCAGCATTACAGTGGAAATGGCTCGTTAGGTCGTATTTTAAATTGTGTTTTGGCCAGCACATCATAAAGCAAAAACACCAAGTATATAAAATAATAATAATAAAAAAAATACTCACCAAGCTATAGTGTTAATATCTTCCTGTCACTTTAATATTTTTTTTCAATAGTCATCATTGTTGCATATTTTTTAATGTTTGACAAGAATGCTTAATAGTGCTGGATACAATTTTGTGAATCCAATTTATCGACAAAATTGGGAAAAAGAAGTCCCCATTTAACAAAAAAGAAACTGCAGCTAATAGAATTCACAGGCAGCAATGGTCATTTCACAGTGGGTAAAACATAATAAGCACTGAGGTTGACTTTTGAGAATGAGGATTAAGCACCAAAAAAAAGCCTGTGCAGAAGTGGAGGGTTATTTTATGCATTAGTCTTTGCTGCCCTGGCTCAAGTATAGATATATAATCCCCTTGTCAACATACGGGAGCTTGCTGTCTCTCATTGGCTGTTTCTTGACTTTGTCTTGTATTAACCATTCCCCCCTTTTTTTTTTTTAAACCCTCTCTCTCCCCTCCCTTCTTCTTGTGTGTTTTTTACAGTATTTATGAAAAATTTTTTCTGCCATCGTGTCTGTGCCTCTTTGAATTCTGTTTATCTTTCCTTCAGCAGCAGAGTCTATTTAGTGAGCTTATTAATTACCATGATAGGTTCATTGAAGTGAGCACCTCATTTACGGGAACCTCCTGGGGATTCTAGCAAATATACACATACTCATTAGACAGAATGTTTTCTACTCATATATCAGCATTTTGATAACAAACACTTTATGAGGTTGTGGTGGATGGTGCAAATTAAAAGCTAGAACTAATGTTGAGGCCAAAGTTTTCTGTGGAAGTCAGTATAGTTATTACCTGTTCTGTTGTGGGTTATCAAACATGCATGAAAGTAATTTTCTATGTCCATGGGTATGTTTGAAGAAGTCCTCCTTCTGTCTCTTTCTAGTCCACCCTGCTCGTCTAGTCCTCACCCAGTATCCATTGCAAGTCAAAATGGGCAGGATGTGGTATGTAATATGGGTGCCACTGGACCTGATACAGTATCTGAATTGACTTTAACACTGAGTACTCTGCAGTTTAATCCAACATATGCAGAAGCTTCACAATTCAAACAAAGCTAATTAAACATGTGGTCTCTGGCTAGTTTTAAAGTTCTCATTAATTGGCAAAGATAACATGTAGTATTTGTCTAGTCTGTTCAAGCAAACTTGGGGGAAGCGGAAGGAGTGGGGAAAAATGTCTCAGGACAGGGGAAACATTCTGGCACAAAAACAAATTTACAGCTAAGAATCTGAAAGCATCATGGAAATGTTAGTCAGAAGGCATCATGACAGTGGTGGTCATGTGCCCACTTTATAGATTGAGTCCATGCTGCACAGCAAGTCTGTAGAAAAGCTAAGAATACAATCTGGGAAGCATCTGACAACCTCCCTGGTCTAGCACCCTTGGGACCTGACTGGTCCCAGGTAAGCAATTTTGCTGGACCAACGGAGGTCATTTCTGGCTCCCCTGTTGCCAACTCCACCCCCTGCCCTGCCCTCTTCCCCCCCCCCCCCCAATGGGCAGCCCAGCTGGGTTGTGCACTGGACTTCCTGTCCCCTCTCAGGCTCCCTCCTGCAGCCTTGCCGAGCCATGCACCTGGCTCCTCCCTCTTCCCAGCCCCCCACCTGCATTGGGTCAGATTCCAACTCTTCCCTTCCTCCCCCCACCATTGTGCCGGGATCCCGAGCTACCCTCCCCCAGCATGCTGGGACTCTGGTCTTGGAACGTCCATGGTCCTTCCGGACCAGAGAGTCCTCCCACTTGCATTCAAAGGAATCAATCCCAAGGACATTTGTCAGAGATAGGGATGGTATCTCTGGCCAACTTTCAGGACCATCGATTTCTTATTGTAGTGATGAGCAGAGATACAGAGTTGAGTGCAGGTGAACTGCAGCAATAGGAAACCTGTTTTAATGGTTTATGGGTATTGGGACAGCTGAGTCCTATCGTGAACCAACCCCATTAACTCAAACACTAATAAACAGTGAACACAATGTGAAAAATTCCTAATAGTTTCACTAATTGGAGGCTGCATCCTGTCATGTTGCAAAGGTTGTCTGTATTGGCACTGAAGATTGAGTATATTTTATGAGAAATATTTTACTTTGTTGTGATCTACACTTGCTGACTAGCTAGTTCTGCTAATTTATTTGTAAGCAAACTTCCTCCCTTTCTGTTAAACAATTCAAGTGTGATTCATTGAACCCCCATTTATAGTGCTATGATTTATTGTATGTTGTGCACATGCGCTCTCTCTCTCTCTCTCTCTCCTGCCTATTTTTTTCTGTTAAATGGAAAGTAATTGCACGAGCTTTCCTTCTCTTAATAACATAGTTACAGCCACCTTATTTCAGCAGCACGCAAAGGCCCTGTTCAGGGACCAGTTATGTTAAGCCCTGTAAAAATGCATGAACAGACCCATTCCCTTTCCTGAAGATCTTACTTTGAGGTGTTTGGAATGCAGGGGGCTCCAGGCTAGGGCCAAGGGATTTGGAGTGTGAGAAGGGGCTCATGGCAGCAGGGTGGGGTGGAAGTGGTGGGTTCAGGAGGGGCTCAGGGCTGGGGAATGGGGTTGAGGTTGGGCGCTTACTGGTGGCAGCTCCCATTTGGTGGGAGTGGAACGCTGCTCGGTCTGCACTCACTTGCAGGCACTGCCATCTGCGGCTCACGCTGGCTGGGAATGATGGCCAATGGGAGCTGAGGAGGACAGAGCCAGCTGCAGGTGAGGCCATTTCTGTGTGGGGAGTACAGCAGTGCACGGAGCCACCCCACACACGCAGCAGGAAGAGCTGCCCCAGAATGCAGCACACAGGGGCTTTAGTTAGGGGAGCCAACACCCTCCACAGGCCCCTGGACAATAGCGCTGTGCTCCTGGAAAGGGCAGGGCTGAGAGCAGTCAGCCCTCAGTGATGCCCAGAACAACCATGTTGGCCTCCAGGCAGCCCTCACTGCCCCTTCTCCACCTCTCCCAGCGCTGTCTGGAGTGTGCAGAATGGCATTCTGACAAACAAAAGGAAGCTTTTCTTCACTCGGCGCAAGTCAACCCGTGGGAACTCCTTGCCAGAGCATGTGGTGAAGGCTGGGACTTTAACAGGGTTCAAAAAAGAGCTAGATAAATTCATGGAGGTTAGGTCCATCAATGGCTAGTAGCCAGTATGGGTAGGAATGGTATCCCTAGCCTCTGTTTGTCTGGATATAGGTGACAGGGGAGGGATCATGTGAGGATTGCCTGTTGTGTTCCCTCCCTCTGGGGTATCTGGTATTGGCCACTGTCGGCAGACAGGATACTGGGCTAGATGAACTGTTAGTCTGACCCAGTACGGCCATTCTTATGTTTTAAAGCACCCAGAGCTCCGGCCACCGCTGCTGCTACTACAGTGACTGCTGGAGCCCTGGGCCCCCTACAATCATCGGGCCCTGGGGCAATTGCCCCTTTTGTCCCTGTTGAAACATCCGTCCTGGCTTTAGTGGCTGCAGCCCAGGGCTCGCCTCTTAGCTCAAGGCACTGGGCTGTCGTTCCTAAAGCTCTTTTCTTAATCCAGCCCTGTCTATATATGCATCAAAAAAATCTGTGCCCTTAACGATGAGCTAGTTCTACGTAGAAGTAGTTTGTACCCCGGAAAGGACCTTGTACTTCCTATACAAATGGGCATCTATGGCAAGATGCCATTGAGGTATCTAACTCACTGTTGTTCAATGGCTAGAGACACTGCAAATGAGCTGGGTTCCAAGATTACAGTGAAGTTATTTATCAAGCATCCCTTTTGTTAGGTTTGTTTTCTTCTAAAAAGACTTTGCTACTAAGGACAGATTTTGTACTCACAGATGACCATTGAGGCTCTGTAGATTTGCTCTGATGACAGTTTCACTCCAGGATATCAAGAATGTTGTAACTGTTTCCCATTCAAAAGGATCTCATCCCTCTCCTAAAGCAAACCTCTCCCTCTTCCTCGTGGCTCATAAGTGGAGCAGTATTGTAGACAGTTCTGCTTAAGTTACTGTTTGGATGAAAAAAGAACTCAGTTAATTAGGACAGCATAAAATGTTCCATTATGCATAAAGCAAACCTTTTCTAATTTTTCCTTGTATTAATACAGTGTAATGTCAGTTCTGTGAATGCTAAAACGTTTACTGCACTGAGATGAGAATTCCCCTTTAGTTCACCTCTGCAATTAAGGATTTTTCCTACCATGGTGGCTCTTTTTAGCTGCCTTTTAGGATTTTGGCCAGGATCTAAAGAATTTATTTTTCACAAGGTCAAAGAGCTTTTGAGGAAACCATTTTTCCTTTTCACTCGCCATGATATTTTATTATCTTGAAAATAGGATCTTTTTCTTAATGATCGCGCTTCCGTGCAGGGGAAGTCTGCCAGTTTATAAGATCTCAGCATGTAGCCTTGTGTATTTCACACATTTTGTTCATATATTTTGTTTCCTAATAAGTATCAAAGGTTTGGAAACAAGTCCTTCAAAAAGGTGCTTTTCTCCCAGGCCATCCTTTAATCCTGTTTGTTCCTTCTGTGCCAACATAATGCTGAGTCTGTTGCAGCATACCGTATTTGTTTCTAAAAAGATCATAATGCTGTAAGAGCATAGGATGTGATGTGATATTGTCAGATCAAACACGAAAAAACTGGGCTGTGAAAGCATAAGTCCACTACTGCCCAATCCTGGCTAAGAGAACATGGCAAAATACCAGGCCAGAGGAATTTATTTCTGTAGACAGTTTTGTCTTGGTTTTTGGTCCTCTATAAAGGTTAAATTTTGTAGTCCTTAATCAGGACAAGCAGCCACTAGCTCAAATTCGGATTTATGATTGGGGTGGTGTAAATCTGGAAGTAACTCCACAGACTTGGGGCGTTACTCTGTCTGTATGAAAGCTGTAAATGATATCAGAATCTGGCCTCCTGTTTTCTACAGAAGTGTTGCCTAAGCAGAGACTACAAGGCGAGGAAGTGTGCCCTAGAAGATAAAGCACTGGGCTGGGACTCAGGAGATCTGGGTTTTATTTCTGGCACTGACACTGACCTACTGGGTGACAATGGGGAAGCCCTTTTACCTTTTCATGCTTCAGTTTCCCTACATGTAAATGGGGAGAATAATACTGATCTCTGTATGTTGAGGTCTACTGATGTAAAAGGGCTACATAAGAAATGTTACTATTAGAAATCTGTAAGAACTGCTATTACTATAGTGGTTGATCTGCTTCCATTGGTTGTTTATTTCCGAACTCTCATCTGTGGCATCATAACTGGTTGCCATGGAAATAGGTCATATACCTTGAGGGACATTACAGGGGAGATGATGAACCCTGATTCCATTTTCATGCATTTTTCTTTTGAAATGAGCAGAGGATCGAGGAAATGATTAACTGTATGATATTTCAACAGAGATCTATTTTGTAAGCCTTATAAGATTGTGATTTTTATCACATTAGTGGAACTCATGTGATTTAATTGGAATCACTCCTCTGAATTTATACCACTGTATGTGAGATCTGGTTCAAGCCCAAGGTGGATTCAAACTTTGCCATACAATGAAGGACCTGCCTACACTGCAACTGGGCAGTTAGGCGTGCCCCAGAGAACTCCGATATAGATAGATCAAAGATCGAGTAACAAAGGCAGGGGAGTATCACCTGCCTAGAACTTGGGTACTTACTTGAGTGGCCCCTACCCATGTTACTGCAGCTTCACTGCTATTGTTACCTGAGCTAGCTTTTCACCTCCGACTACTGCAATCACACTTCCCAATTGCAGTGTTGAGACACAACCCTTGATCATGTCTCTAAAGGACTGATCTTCCACACTTTGAAGTCACTGGGCATTTGGCATGCAGTGTTCTCGTGTTTCAGTAGGATGGGCCTGGTCTTTGCTTGCAGTGGCAACTTTGTGGGGGCACAGAATGGCCTACAGCCTGGTGTGATGTAGTGGGGGTACCTTGCTGGTTGCTATGCTGGGCAGCGGGTTGTCAGTGACCTCCACTGGCTGCTGGCAGCAGCACGGCCCAGCAGATGAGTCATTATGCAAGGGGGCTTCGAAACTCGTCAGACAGGTATCTCCCTGTAGTAGGTTCAAAACTAATAAAAGGAAATTTTTCTTCACACAGCGCACAGTCAACCTGTGGAACTCCTTGCCCGAGGAGGCTGTGAAGGCCAGGACTCTATTAGGGTTTAAAAAAGAGCTTGATAAATGTTTGCAGGTTAGGTCCATAAATGGCTATTAGCCAGGGATAAAGTATGGTGCCCTAGCCTTCATAACAAGGGCAGGAGATGGATGGCAGGAGATAAATCACTTGATCATTGTCTTCTGTTCTCCTTCTCTGGGGCACCTGGCATTGGCCACCGTCGGCAGATGGGATGCTGGGCTCGATGGACCTTTGGTCTGACCCAGTATGGCCATTCTTATGTTCTTATGTTCTCCCATGGAGCGGAACAATGGGAAGGAGGGGGGTGGAGCCCTGGCTGAGGGCAGGGCTGGAAGTAAGTGAGTTTCTGTCTGGGATCATGGAGGAGACAGCCTAGGGAAAGGGGCTGGAATTTAGGGGCCCACTCTCCCCCATCTCAAGGGGGGTTGAGGCATCCTAGGCCCGGTTCCTGTAACCAGATGACATCTGTGCTGTGCTGTATCCTGGAGAAGCAATAAACTCCCTCTATTCTACTGGCTGGTGGAGTCTGTCCATGCCATTACGGGGGTGCAGGAGTCGGGGGACCCTGACCCACCGCTACAGTGGTGTCAGAAGTGGGATGCACTGCACCCCGTGGATGGAGCTCCCAGCAGCAAGTGACAAGGCGCAGTAGAAGCAAGGGCCTTAGAGCCAGGCGTGCTGGAGACAGAGCGAAGCGGTTCCTGAGAATCGTGGGGCACAGCAGCACTAGACCAGTGAGTCTGCACCGAGGGGACCAGTGGGGAGATGGCCTACACCCAACTCCTGAAGGCAGAGCTGGTGAAGCTGTGCAGAGAGAGGGGCTTGCCTGTGCGGAACGCAACCAAGGCCCAGCTGATTGCCCGGCTGGAAGAGAATGACCAGCCACAGGGCTGGGATCCTGTCCCAGTGGGGAGCAGCCAGACCCCCCCTGGGGGCATGTCAGGCTCTGAGGGTGGGCGGAGTACTGAAACCCACCGGAGAGATGGGACAGCCTCCCAGGGGAACCCTGCAAGCCGTAGTCCGCCCAGGGGAGGGTCCAACCCAGCGGAGCTGCGGCGACTGGAGATCCAGCTGCAGATGAAGGAATTGGAAGTCCAGGACCACAGAGAGCAGCGACAGCATGAGCTGGCCATGGCAGAGTGGAGAAGCATTAAGGCCCCGGCTGTGCCGAGTGCGGACGGGCCCCAAGGGCCCCCGGCTGCCAGACGCTTGGAGAAGCTCGTGGTGGCCCATCTGAAGGACGTGGGCAACATAGACGGGTTCCTCAGCTCCTTTGAGAGGGCCTGTGGACTGCAACGGGTCCCCCCAGCTGACTGGCTACAGGAGCTCATCCCCGCACTGAACCAGGAGGCTGCCGTGGTGCTCAATCAACTGGAGGACCTACAGCCAGGGGATTACAACCGAGTCAAGGAGGCCCTGCTGCACAAGTTTGGGCTGACCCCCGAAATGTACAGGAAGAAGTTCCGGGGGGTGCAGAAGGAGCCATGGGAGACCTATGTGGATCTGGCCTCCCACCTGGTGCAATACTGCCGCAAGTGGGTGTCTGGAGTCGGACCCCAGACTGCAGAGGACCTGCTCAAGCTGGTCATGATGAGCAGTTCTACACAGCATGCACACCCAGCCTGAGGCTGTGGCTCAAGGACTGAAGTCCGGAGAACCCCCAGGAAGCCGGGAGGCTGGTGGACGAGTTCACAGAGAGCTGGTCCGGGTGTGAACAGGAGTCCCGGAGAGAGCGGGAATCGCGCCGAGACCGGATCTCAGCTGAGCGACGGAGAGAGTCATCTACAAGGTGAGCCCAAGAGACAAGTCGTCTGCGCCCCAGAGAACCAGCCAGGGCCTGGACAGAGACAGCCCAAAGGGGCCCACAAGGCCTAACTTGCCATCACTGTGGGCAAAAAGGCCACAAGAGGGCTCAGTGCACCAGGTCCCATGACCTGGGACTTTCTAGTGTTAACTGGCTGGAGCTGGAGGAAGGGCAGGCTGCCCCAGAGGCAGGGGCTGGCAGGCAAACCTCAGCTCAGAGTGGGGGGAAGGATGCTCAGTGCACCTCCCCTGGGAGGTCTGACCCTCGGGAGGTGGATTTCTCCGTGTACCGGGTGGGGGCAGGACGGCCCCTGTGGAGTGAGTGCCTCGTACCGCTGCAGGTGGATGGTAGGAAGGTGACGGGTTTCTGGGACACAGGGGCGGAGGTGACGCTGGCCCGATCTGACATAGTGGCCCCAGACCGGGTACTGCCCCATACTCAGCTGACCCTGAAGGGCATAGACGGGTCCCCGTTTAAAGTGCTGGTAGCCAGGGTACATCTGAAATGGGGGGCCAAGGAAGGTCTCAAGGAAGTAGGGGTGCACCCACACTTGCCCACGGAAGTGCTGATGGGGAATGACCTAGAGGAGTGGCCCCATGAATCCCAGCGGGCTCTAGTCACTGCCCGTAGTCAGAGCCAGCGAGGGGCTGACAACCTGGATCCAGGGAAGGACTCCCGGCAGGGTCCTCAGGGTCCCATCCCAGTGGACACGGGGTCCAGCCAAGCTGGGACTCTGGACCTAGGCAAGGGCGGGGAACAGGTCCCGATCCCTGCCCCAGCGGCTGAATTCCAGGCTGCGGTACAGGCAGACCCCTCCTTGCAGAGGCTGAGGGACCAGGCTGGCCTCCGGGCAGCTCTGCCCCTGGGGAGAGGTGGCCAGGAGAGATTCCTGTGGGAGCGGGGATTCCGGTTCCGGGAATGGCTTCCCCCCAGGAAGGTGAGGGCATGGGGGGTCCAGCGGCAGCTGGTCGTCCCCCAAAAGTATCGCCTCAAGCTGCTGTATTTGGCCCATGACGTCCCCTTTGAGGACCACCGGGGGATCCGACGCACACGGCTGAGGCTGCTCCAACACTTCTACTGGCCGGGGATATTTGCAGCCGTGCAGCGGTACTGCCGGTCCTGCAACTCCTGCCAGAGGGGCGGGAAGGCCCAAGACAGGAGGAAAGCTGCTCGGGGGCCCCTACCCTATATAGAGGAGCCTCTGGGCTTGCTGAGAGAGTTATGGGAGGGGAAGACCTCCCTGGATGGAGCGTTGGGGGTGGAAGACGTCCTGGCTTTCCGGGAAAAGCTCGCTGGGCTCATGGGCCCAACCAGAGAGACCCGGGCCAGAGATCAAGGGCAGTGGAAGGGCTGGTACAGCCACCGAAGACAGGCCCGTGCCGGCCCGAGTCAAGGGAAGCAACGGGACAGGGGAAAGCTGGCCCCTGCAGGGCATCGCCGTGGCTGGCCCGAGTCAAGGGAAGCACCCATGCCCCAGGGCGGGTTCCCACACAGAGGACCCGAACTTCCCTAGGTCACGAGCGGAGTGACCCTGCTCAGTTCGCTCTCGGAGGGGGGAGAACTGTGACGTAGTGGGGGTACCTTGCTGGTTGCTATGCTGGGCAGTGGGTTGTCAGTGACCTCCACTGGCTGCTGGCTGCAGCACAGCCCAGCAGGGCAGGGGATGAGTCATTATGCAAGGGGGCTTCGAAACTCGTCAGACAGGTATCTCCCATGGAGCAGAACAATGGGAAGGAGGGGGGTGGAGCCCTGGCTGAGGGCAGGGCTGGAAGTGAGTGAGTTTCTGTCTGGGATCATGGAGGAGACAGCCTAGGGAAAGGGGCTGGAATTTAGGGGTCCACTCTCCCCCATCTCAAAGGAGGCTGAGGCATCCTAGGCCTGGCTCCTGTAACCAGATGACATCTGTGCTGTGCTGTATCCTGGAGAAGCAATAAACTCCCTCTATTCTACTGGCTGGTGGAGTCTGTCCGTGCTATTACGGGGGTGCAGGAGTCGGGGGACCCCGACGCGCCGCTACACCTGGTTAATCCATCTACTTGAGAATTCTGTAAGGCAGAGGTGACCAATAATTTTTTAGGGAAGTCACTTAATGAATTTTGGTATGTGGTCATGGGCCAGCTTCATTCACCCCCAGCCCTGGAAGGGATGGGGTCTGGGGTAAAAGGGGCAGGTCTAGAGATTAGCTTCCCCCAGAGTTGTCTGGGACTGGAGACTTTGAATTAATAACACTGCACAGGGCTCATGGCTCCCAGCCCTGCTGCTACCGTGTTGCCTGGCAGCTGCCCAGGGTTGCTGTGGTTATTTAAAGGGCTTGTGGCTCTGGCCTCTGCTCCTGCTGCCTGAACCACTGCCTGGCAGTTTGGTGCATGGGTAGCAGGATATAAATAAAGCAGCCAGATGGAGTTTGTTGGCCAGATCAAAGTGTTAGGTGGGCCAGATCCAGCCCCTGGGCTGCATTTTGCCCAGGCCTGCTACATTGTGTGGGGTGATGCTTAGGGGGTCATAGTGTCACCATAATAGCTCTCTTCCAATTGCTTATGTAAGGCCCATGGATGGCGGGGGGAAAAGCATGGAATCAAAAAGCATTCTCTCAACCTTAGCTGCTGTAATGGGTGCTGGGGAGGAGGGGCATTGTCTGGAATAGCTTCCAAACTGCTACATTCTGAAGGCCTGGCCATTATTAAGAACAATAAGCATTGGGGGTGCATGTTGCATGTTTTGAACCCTCTCAAGAGCTGTGCTAAGCATTCCTGGGCTCAGGATTCAGCTTGCTGACTTCAGCAGGGCCTTAGGATGAACAAAAATGCTGGATTTTGACCTTCAGGTAGTCAACATTTTTCATTCTGTGACCACTCCAGACACAACGGGGCAGTCTTAGAACAAGTATACTGGGCTGGCCTTAAGCTACCAAGTACAAGCTAAACATTTAGAAAGCCAATGATTGTTACAAGGCTGTAATTTGATGTTTTCAGCTGGAGGTGTGATTCTGAAATCTTAGCGTAGCGACACATCAACCTACTCTCATTTCAAACATCTGTCTAATGTGAGTTTTCTGTAAGATGCTCCATTTTAAAAATAGGCCATAATGAGTGTGCTGAAATTACATCAGCATTAAAAACTAACTCCTTTTCATGATTTAATTGAAAATGTTCTGGATATTTTCATAAGCATGCACCATAGCTGACGAAAATTGAAAACAAAAAACTCAAATCAAAAAGTCCATTTCAAATGACAATGAATTTCTTCACTTTTGAAACTCTTATTTGACTTTTTTGGTCATGTTTTCAAATAATAAGCAACACCTGTTGAGAAAACTGTACTATACCTTTTAATTTTAGCCTTCTGGTGAATAATTTCTTAAATGAATGTAATGTGTATTTTAACCAGATTTTCTGAAAAGACTGGCAAATGGTTGAAGTCCATTTTTTGGCTTGTTTGTACTGTTTACTCCATTATATGAACTGAAAATGGCTGGGAGCAGATCAGCTGACGTTGGCACATGGTTATTACAGAGATTTTTCATGGAAATCTTTATAGTGGGCATTGGGGCTATTAAAATATCCAGTTCCATTTCAAAATTTCCAGTAGCAGGAAGAGTTAGTGGATGTTCATTGTGCAATGAACTATACGTAGCTTTCTAAAAGCCAGCTCGATCCTGAGGCTTCTCTACCTGGCTCAATTCAGTAGAAGACATGTAAATATGGGACTGGTCAACAGGGTGCCACATAAGTATTCTCTAGAAGTCTTTGGGCTTCCTGCTCTAAGTAACACTCTGTGCTTTTCCTCCATAGACACTGTGAATGCCCTATTGAAGTGACAGTTCAAAGCAGTAAGCTCACTTGAATTCAACTTCCACAGGTGTAATAAAAATCTTGATGGTTATTGGTTTGGATTTTGAGTGTAGGTTCAGCCTGGTTTGAGTTTTAAACTCAAGGTAGTTCATCCAAGTCTCGAAATCATTCCTCTTCCCCCTTTTTGTTTTTCCTTATTAGGTAAAGACCGATGCTAGTTTCTCATTTGGAAATACTGAAGATCTTAGGCATCATGACAGAACCGGCTGCCACCATTTCAATGGACTGCCACAGTCTGAACAAAGTGATGGCTCAGCATAGAAGCATCACATTCTCCTCCCCTCCCCTGTTGGCCACTGTCCCATCCTTAATCCTTCCCCTGCAAACACAAACTCCTTAAAAAAAACCAAACAAACCCTGATGGAAATGAAAGAAAGAAACGCCGACATAAGATAAAATGGCCAAAATGAGCCTTCAAATGGAACCAATGTCGTCTTATATTTCTCTGGAACATTTTTTCCCTTTTCAGGAGAATTGTAAAATTACAAGTTCTTAGTTTATAGTCTTCCCAGCATTGGAAGGGTTGGTGGGAAAATATGTTTGCCAGAGATAGCATGGTTGTCATGTCATACTGAGGTGTATCTATTAAATACACTGGGAAAAAAAGCAACTAAATGGCACAGGCATGTGTTACTGCTGCCCTTGGGCAATGTTGCACTTAACATTGCAGCCTTTTGCAAAATATCTCCAGTTGTCCTCCCCAGTGAAAAGGTGCATTGTTCTTTACAGCAGAATATGCCCCTGTTTTTGCCCTATCTTTTTGACTTTGACACTCCCATGGAGGGTCATACAGAGGGTACAATAGCTGCAATAAGCAGAAAGCAAAAGAGGATAAAGGTTCAAGCATCCTCGGTCTTTCTCCATGCAGCCAGGGGGTGTAACAGAGCAGATTAATGAGGAAATACCCACCAGCAGAGTAGGTTTTTTTTTTTTTTTTTTTCTTTTACACTAACACTTCCAACACCTGCTGAGCTATTTGCACTCTCTGCTGCTAGCTGAGAGGATGAGCGAGAGAGAGAATGAATAAGGAGAAAGTAAGATACAGAATGGTAACATTGGGGTCTGTCTTCCCCTCTGACAGGCTGGGAAGCAAAACCAGACTGTAGAGATTAGCACGGGTTGTTTATTTTAAAAAAATGTGGCTGAACACTGGGAGGAGAAGAGACAATTAAATGGGCAAAGCAGGACTTGGTATGTGTAACGACTGGGGAAGATTTGAATAGCAACTCTAACTATCCGGAGTCTATGCTACATGTGGAAGAGACTGTTTTAACAGCTAGGTGTCACAATCCATTTCCTATGTGCTAAATTGGACTTGATGAAAGGTGGTGAAGGAGGATCCAATTACTGCCAAGGCTCTGCTGGCTTTTGACAGTATTTTTCTAGCAAATACATGATGTGATTCTTTAGTCTGCTGGTTTTACATGTATCCCTGCAACAGTGGCCCCGCCTTATGCCCCTGAGTCATGCTTCCCTTAGCCATGTGCCTATCTTTTATATCTATTTGGTGCACTCTGCAGCTTAATTTCCAAACATAATGCCTTCCATAGCTTGTTGTATTGTCCATTTGTATATTGTAAACATACTTCACAAGGATCTGCAGTACTTGTGGACCAGTGGAGACTTTGTCTCAGCCCGAGGCTTGCATTGCTGAAATGTGATCCTCTTTTTCCACTTGTGCTGATGTTGTAGATTAAGAACATAAAAATTGCCATACTGGGTCAATCCAATGGGCCATCTTGCCTAATGACCTGCTTTCTGACAGTGGCTGGGGTCAGATTTGTCAGAGGAATTTAATTGAATGGGGGCAGTCATCAAGTGATCCTTACCCTGTTGTAAGGTCCCTGCTTCTGGCAGGCAGATTGTAGCTCTCATTTGTTTTTTCTCTCCTTTCAGATATATGAAAGTCACACCAGAAAACACAAGTGTGGTCTCTCTTTTTCACACGTTTCTTCACACACTTACAGTTGCATCTGATTCTCCTGCATGGATGGAAATGGGAGTTACTTTAAGCCTGGGATGAGGGGGGAAATCCTATTGTATAGCAGAGAAATGGAAACTGCAGGCTGAACTTCCAAAATCCGGGACTCTGTGGTCTGGTAACATCTGTGGTCCAGCAGGCCCACAGATGTTGCTAGATCAGAGAGCCCTGGTACCCAGGAGTGCAAACTAGCTGGGATCCCAGTTCCTGAGTAGTCCTGGCTGGGTGGGGCAGCAGCGGGGCAGCTAGTGGCAGAAACAGGGCGACTGGCAAGGCCAGTCCCTGGGGATTCCTGGTCAGGCAGGAGAGAAGCGCGGCCGTGGTGGCTGGGGAACTCTGTCCTTGGGGAACCTTAGTGAGCTGGAGCCCAAGTCCAAGCCCTGGAGGCTGGAGCCCAGTGGCAGTGAGGCCAGAGCGTCAGGGAGGCCAGTAGCAGGGGACGTCCCCTGATCCGGCAAATTCCCTCATTTGGCACAGGTCCGGTCCCAAGGATGCTGGACAAGGGAGGTCCAACATGTAGTAAAGATGCAAGGTTGTTTTCGAGCTCTGAGCTTAATTGCAGGTTAATGATGGCCTGGTTTGCCATTTGTCCATTGCCCCTTTCCATCAGTGCAGGGTATATTTTCAGCAGGGAGTAATGTTCATAATTCCCCCTATGACTCTGCTGAAATGTTACCAAGAAAAGACTAAGATTGCAAATGTTATGCACAGTACCCAGGATGGCAATTCGCTGGTGACTGCTAAATTATTTGGGCGAGTGAACTCCAGTTGAAATTATTAATTGGTATTTTTAATCTTTGATAGAAGTTGATATATCTTAGTACTCAGGAAGCTGTGACCTCAAAGGCACTAACTAGAGTCAGACTGCATGCAGCCATGTGCCGTGCAAGCTACCTAACCTGGCTTTGCCAATATGTCCATTCTAGCCTACAGTACCTTGGCATTTATGGTCCTAAATCGCTGAAACAAAGTGAGTCACTCATTTATTTTATTTAAATAATTTATAAGGAGACTGTAGGTAAAAGTATACCTGACTCTTCTATTTAAAATGTACTGGGCCAACGTATCTAGCCACAGAACCCACCAGCTTGAAGTTGTGAGATGACATTTTGGATACTACCTACTGAAGCATGCCAAAGTGTGCACAAAGTATCCACGATGAATAAGTAAAAATGACCTTACTCCTTTCCCTGGCATCGTTACTTGAGCACAAGAGACAAGATGCAAACAGCAGCAAACAGAACTGCTATGCCAGGAGTGTGTGTTCGAGCATGATTGGCAAGTGATGTTGTTAGGTGCTCATGGTGACATTTTTTCAAAGGTATTCAGGTGTCTGAACACACTGAGTAGTGCCTAGAAGGATACTGAAAAGCTCCAGAACAGATGAGGTGCCCAGTGGAATGCTTTGGAAATCCCTCTAGCTTTAAGCTGCATCTTCTTGTGCCCAAAGACTTTTGCCTAACTGGCTCTCAGGGCTTTGTTAGTAAAGGCTAAGAGATTGAACATTCTTACCTGGCTCCTACAAGAACACACGTTTACCATCAACCACGGTTTGTTGTAAATGGTCTCTGTTAAGCTCAGGATGTTTAGCCCAGGAACAAAGTCTTTTCATTCTAAGTTTCAGGTTCGAATTCACCCCTAATGATCCCTAAAGCTGTTACTGCCTGATGGGCAATGGTCTGTTGATTTAAGTTTGTTGGCTTCACTCCAGTTCTCAGTACACAAGTGTGCACATCTTCAAATCTGCCACAAAAGTTGACGCTAATTCTGAAGCTTGTTAGCTATCACATTAGAGGGGCCCAGGACTGGAGGAGCTGACACCTGAGAGAAGCATGCCCTCTGATCCCTCACTATGGTCCCTTTAGGTCAGAGTAGAAAGGCAGGGCAGTACTGTTAGCGGGGGGCAGGGTGTATGCTGTTGTTCCCAGCCATCCATTCTGTAGATAACCAGAAACCTTCCTGTGCTTTCAGTTGGGCACTTCTGAGTATTGGAGTTTATACAAAATTTTAAAAATGTTGATGTATCTGCTCACATTATCTGTTACTTCTTTGTCCCGCTTGAGATTTTAAAATTCATTGCATCAACTTGTAACCATTGTTATGGAGTAAGGTGGGGCTATTGGAGGTGGGTAGCTAATTGTTGACACTTCAGTGCTACCAAGCACCCAACCTCAAGCTCAACCTACTGTCTTGAGATATAGAACGATTTTTTCCCTTTCTGGTTAACCTTGAACAGTGCTCTGGGGTTTTCTCTGTCTGCCTAACTAAGGGATTCATCAATCACCATAGTATGTGAATGCCTTCCATGTAAAATCAATAGCAATAGCAAAGTCCCTAATGGACTTCATGGAGTCTCTTACATGTCATCTTCTTTTTAGATAAAAATACTGAGTGTGTGTGTGTGGGTGCTGGGGGGGGGGGGGGAGAAGGTAAGATGAGAGTTGGGAAATACCAAGGAATCTCATTGCTTATTTTTTAATGAAAGAGTTGCTGGGGCTCAAGCAATTTTTTTACTTTCATAATTAACATGGCAAGCCCAGGGTGGCTGGGGCTATGGACTACTGAGCCTAGAGCTGCTGCGGCTCAGCCCTGACAAGCCCCAGCACAAACTAACACACACTCAGGGCTTATTCTTATTATGGCAGTACGTTTTGAAAGAGGATAGCATGGGGCATGGATCACTTGCTGGAGGATTCTCTGCATCTTGGAGTCTTTACACCATCATTGGAGGACTTCAATATCTGAGAGAGAGGTGAGAGGATTGTACCAGGAATAGGTGGGTGAGATTCTGTGGCCTGCATTGTGCAGGGGGTCAGACTAGATGATCATAATGGTCCCTTCTGACCTTAAAGTCTATGAGTCTCTATGAGGATGGTTTTGCAGCATTTCCTAAAGATGGC
Source organism: Pelochelys cantorii (assembly GCA_032595735.1). Classification (NCBI taxonomy): domain Eukaryota; kingdom Metazoa; phylum Chordata; order Testudines; family Trionychidae; genus Pelochelys; species Pelochelys cantorii. Next base: position 52,100,544 of record CM064334.1, read on the forward strand.
CAGACCCTCTTCAAGGAAAGCTGAGGTTCAGCATCGAAATCCCTTCCCCAGAGAGGAAAGTAGGGGTCATTCACCATTGCCTATACAACATGGTGCTGAATCCACCATCCTTATTTCCTTAACCTGCACGCATGGAGTGTGCAGAGTTCCCTCTAAACTGCTTGGCACCACAGCCCCATAGCTGTTTAATGAGCCCCACCCAGTTAGAGGCTCAGAGCTCCCTACCAGCTGGGAGAGACTCACTGCTCGGTCCTCAGCGGAGAGCTGCTGCTGTCGCTGAGGGACAAGTGTCCCTTCTCCAGCCAGGCAGCTCCGTGTGCGGAGTCCTAAGCCCCTGGCTGGGCGGGGCTGATTAGGCAGCTGTGGGGCTGTACTGCTGCACAGCTTAGAGAAAACACTGGCTGAACCTTTTCCAGTTTCTTCCTCTTCTGATAGGAAAGAAGGAAGGATCTGTCTGTCTGTCAGCTCTGGACAAAAATGTTTTGTAACCAAGGTCTAAAAACCTCTCTGCAACCTGGTGTTGTGGCCACATCAAGACAATACAACCCTTTCTCATCTTCCTCCCCACCAGAGTCCCTCTGTGCCATTCTTTCAATGTAGATGTAAGGGAAAAGTATAAAAAAAAAATATCTGTAAAGGGAATATGTGTAAACAAAAATAAGCACTATGTTGTGCTCATTACCTAGGAAGGTATGTTCATAGGAAGAAGCAAAAACATCTATTGGGATTTTCTTGATATTGTTGGACTCCAAAGTTATTTGTACATTTTAGTTCTCCAGCACCATGCAGCAAAGAATTCTTAAGTTGTAAAATACAATTAATACATGTTTGCTGCCAAATAAGTGACTGAATCTGTTGTGTGCCCATTAGTGTTGAATCTAAGCCCCATAGGGACCAACCCTGCAGTCCTTACTCTGACAAAATGCCCATGGTTTTCCATTAGAATTCACAGTAGGATCAGGCTTTTATTTTAAAGCATCTGTATTTTACAGCTATCTGTCTGGCTGAGAGAGAAGCTCCATTCACTTGTTGGAGTGAAGTGTCTGTTCACCTTTGTAGTATAACTTCTTTTTATATTTTCAGCCAGGGGTTGCTTTTTATTTGTATTTTTTCTTCTTTAGGAGGAAGGTTTATGGCCTAAGTGTTGTGAGAGAAAACCCTTACTTTAATGGTCTCAGTTAATAAGACTAATCACATGGTTAAAGTTAGGCATTTGTTTAAGCACTTAGTGCTGGGGGAGCTATATGACATGGGCTATCATTAAATGGATGGATAGATGAATCAGCTTGTATCTTTGTGTCCAGTTTCATATCTCTCTCTCTCTCTCTCTCTCTCTCTCAGATGAATTATTTTTCATTACACTTCCAGACTATCTTTTTTCAGCCCTGTTTAATTTCAAAGAGTTCTTCACACTTCTACCATTATCTTTGCTTTAAAATATAACCCTTTGATGGTGCAGGCAGATTACTGTATGAGTGTGTGGACATTTATAGCACAAAATTTACAATGGAGGCAGTGAAAGTATTTTTCTGAGCTGGCTTCTCCAAATTATATGATCTTTGTCTTTTACCCAAGTGAAGTTTTTGGCATCTTAATCTTCCACCAGGATAAAAAAGAGACAAAAGGACTGCCATAAAAACTGCATTGAATTACATTGCCAGGAAATTATTTGGAAGGAAAAACCTTTAGGACCTACGTTGAAATTTGCTCACAGTTGTTCTTTGCACTCACCAAGCTTCTTTGATTTGAAAATCTCAGTATGTATTACAATTACAAGCACCTAGACTAAAGAGAGGCATAAACAGATAAAGGGCTTGGCCCCACAATGCTGACACCAGTGCCTGAACAAGACCTGGGCCAGGATTTTCAAAAGTGATCAAGGATCCTGAGTGCCTCAACTTTTGAGTGTCCTTCTCTTCAAGAAATAGAGAGCATCCGCCCTCTGACAATCAGACCTGCTTTCTAGGTGTCTCCTTGGGAGGAGCTAAACCTTGAGGCATACACATAGTCATGAGTCACTACTGAAAACCTTGTTCTAAGTGATTTGCTTAAAGAACATAAACAATCAGTATCCCATCCACGTGCAAAACCTCAATTTTTGAGTCTTAATCTCTGCTTTGGCCACGACTTATTCTCTAACTTCTGCTGCCTTAGGAGAATCAAAGCACAGATGCAGCTTAAAATATTAGCATGGACCATTGACCGTAACTGTGTCTCTTAGCATTGGAAAGTCAGTCTTATAGCCACCTCAGAACAATATGTTTGTTCTCAAGAGTGATAGAAATTGAGCAGGCTGGGTTTTCTAGCTGTTTACTTAATTGTTTTCAGATCCTTAAATAAAAATGACTCTTGGTAAGGAATCTTTTACCGTTGTTTTTTCCATAGGTAGTGCTTATACATTTTAGCAGGTTTTTCTTTTGTTTCAAAGTTAAGCATACTACTGTACAAAGTATGTCAATTAAAAATGAAAATGGAATTTTCAGAAGGTATTCAGATATGAAACTCTACTTGATTCTGTTGATAATTCATGCAGCTTCTACATTAATAACATATCAGCAATAACCTCTAAACATTTTCCAACAGATCAGTTGCCAAAACATATTCATTTAGTCTTGACAGCAGTGCTGGAAGTTCACTGCCCAAGATATAGATTATTTCCCCTATATTCCTCGAGTAACATCAAAGCAATCTATTTGGCAGAAATACATCTGTTTTAGCACCTGGATTAGTGAAGGCCTTTGTCTTCTATTTATAAAAGATAAAAGAGGATTTGAGCTTTTATAAACTAAATACAGATTACAGGACAAAGAGACCTTTCACTGTAAACAGATGAAACATGTAATGCTCTCTTCCCTGTTACATAAAACATAATCAATTTTAGCTAACAGCTTTAGCAGCTTCTTTCCAGTACTTGTTACATTCCTTTCCTGCATCTTTCACACTCTAAGTGAGCTGATGCATTTGCAAAGAGGTTGGTATCAAGTCCCAGAAACCAGCAAAATAATTTTGGAGAAAAATAAAAGATAAATGGTTTCCCATTAAACCAGCATTTAGATCAGGCACGAAATTTGTCCCCTCTAGGTTACAATATTCTTCACTGTTACTGTTGTTTGTGTGTGTGGGTGGGTGGGTGGGTGGGTGGGTGGGTGTGTGTGTGTGTGTGTGTGTGTGTGGGAGGGGGAGAGCTGTTGCTGGAAGGTGTTAAATAGTTGCCATGTTTCAGCCCAACTGATGGTACTTTTTTCTAGATTTTTATCTGATGGTGAAAATTGAATATTTGTAGTTTTTGTTTGTTTAAAGCAAAATCAGGGATTGTGTATCAAAAACAGGGATCAGGCAATACCTTTTAATAAAGTAAAACACCCATTGTTATGTTTTCCAGTGGCTTGTATTATCATGGTCCTTGATTTAAATTTGGATAAAAAGTCAATTGGTTTGCAGAAATTGCTGTGGTGTGATCTTGTGATTAAAGCACTATGTCTGGTCCTCAAGAGAGCTGACTCCCAGCTCTGACACAGAATCATTGTATGACTTGGGCTACTCCATTTAATTTCTCTCATGTTTGTGTGGGGAAGGTACTCTTTCATGATAGGTGGCAATATAAAACCACCTAACAGATAAATTTGGGATTTACATTTCCTTTCGTCACAGAAGTTTTATAAAGATACAGTCATTTACCTGTCTGAGAAGCTGAAATACTGCAATGAGAACCTAAATAGTAGACTGAACAAAGCTCTGACATTTCAATATTTATTTTAATCTCAGATGAAGAGTTGAAAGTTAAATTTTTTTCTGAGAAAATAAGTTTAAAAAATTAGTTCCAAAAACATCAAAATGAAATGTGTTGTTGCAAATGGAAATGTCAAAACAAATCAACATTCTGAAATCAAAAAAATGAAAAACAGTTTGATCTGACCCAAAAGACTTCATTTTGAGTCAGTTCAGCATTGAACTGCATTTTCCTATAATGGTGTATTACCCAATGGGAGTTTTAATTTGGGTGTCTGATTCTCATATTCCCTTGCATGATGCTTAAAGTCATGTGACTCCCATGGTGCACCAGGCAGCTTGGTCAGCAAGATATTCACACTGCATTATGGGAGACGTAGAGCTCCAAGGAGCCCAAGTCATAAGAGAAGGCGCTGTTGTTCATATGCTCACATTAGTTAATGTGTTGATGGGATAATGTTTTCTGAAAGTGTTGTGAACCAAAACAGGTTTTGTTTATTTCAACAGAACAAAATATTCCAGTGGGGATCAACTTGACTGAAACTTAAACATTTCACTTTAATTTTCTCAACAGAAAAATAATAATAATAAAAAACCTTCTAGCTAAATTGAAATTTTCTCAGATAAAATTTCAGTTTTGCAGAAATCCTTTTTCTAATGGATAATTCCCAACCAGTTAAACTAAGTAGATATTTTGGCATAATAATAGCTGATGATGCTAGTTCAGAGAAGGAGTGCTGGGTAGTGTTTGCTTTGTTTCTCCAAAGTGCTACACACAGCTCAGAGTGGACTAAAATAGCCAACAGAAGAAGCAAAGAAACCAGACTATGCCTACACTTGTGGAGTTTTTGCCTTGTCAGTTTCACCGGTGATAGGGATTCTAGTAAAAGAAAGGTGTCAGTTTGTGTACTTGCTTAGGATCTTACCGGCATCACAGATTGATTACACTTGCACCACTTCCATTGCTGATGAGAGCAATGCCCTGAGGGCAGCTATCCCTCAGTGCAGCTCTCATGGAAAGGGGTAGAGGTGGTGATTGCCAGACATCCTGGGTCCCTGCACAACCCCCTCTTCCCAAACAGTGGTCAGTTCCAGTAGCTCAGCATTGCTCCAAGCAGGGGATCCAGTTCACTGTGGAGAACTTATTGTCACCTGACCAGATAGGTGAGCACTTGCCAAGAAAATAGGAAGGGGAATTTCAAAGTTTCTGAAGCTTTATGGGGGAAGGGTAGATGACTGCTTACCTGGCATCAGATCAGCAGAGGTGCTGAGTAGAGTGGTCATGAAGGCACTGCGGGATATTGTCTGGAGGCAACAAGCTTGGATATTGTCTGGAGGCAACAATACAGCAAGAACACGTCTTCACTTGTCCATCACTGCAAAAGCATCATTTCTGAGAGTTGTATACTTCTCGGGGTGGGGCATGGCGTGATTTTCTTTTCCAGGTGAAACTTCTGAGTTTCACTGCAAAAAGTTATTGGCAAGTGTAGACGCTCCCACAGTTTTTGCACTAAAAAGGGACTTTTCCATGGCAAGTGTATATATGCCCATTGAGAAAATAGTTGTTCTGTATCAGGATGGCCACACAATTTCAGATGTCACCATCTCCACTGTAGCCAATGCCTCTCTATTTTCCATGGTAAAGAAGAATTTGGATATATGCCTTTCATTAAAATATAGAACTAGAATCTCAGTCCCAGTGGTCAAGTCTCAGAGGGGTAAGTGTGTAGTCTGTATTCACAAAAACAACAAGCAGTCCTGTGGCACCTTACAGACCAACAGATTTATTTGGGCATAAGCTTTTGTGGGCAGAAACCCACTTTGTTAGCTACATCTGATGAAGTGGCTTTTCACCCACGATAGCTTGTGCCCAAATAAATCTATTAGGGCTGTCAAGCGATTAAAAAAATTAATTGCGATTAATCGTGCAATTAAAAAATTAATCACGCGATTAATCATGCTGTAAAACTATAATAGAATACTATCTAAATATTTTTTGATGTTTTCTACATCTAATATATTGATTTCAATTACAACACACAATACAAAGTGTATAGTGCTCACTTAATTTTTTTATTACAAAACATTTACACTGTAAAAAAAACCAACTACAGTTCACCTCACTCAAGTATTGTAGTGCTTCATAAATACTATTATGAAAGCTGAACTTAAATTCTTCTATATAATCAATATATTTGTGTCCTATTCAAAAGACTCATTTTTTAGCTCAGCCCCAGCTGCGGGTAGCACAGGGCCGGTGGGGGGTAGACTCTGCTGTGGGCAGTGCAGAGATCGGGAGAGGGGCAGCCCCCAACTGCAGGTGGGGTGGGGGTCAGCCCACCATGGTACAACCCACCATGGGCAGTGCAGAGTTTGGGAGGGGGACTCAGCCCCAGAATCAGATGTGGGGTGAGGGTCAGTCCCAGCCCCAGGAGGCAAAGAGAGGGTGGCTTGGGTGAGCCCTGCCGGGGTGGGGGGGGACAATTTGGGCAAGCCTGCCCCCCAGGCTGTTTTATTTTTAAAAAATATGGTCACCTGGGAGGGGAGAGGGACGGGTGTCAGGGTCTTTACTTGTCTTGTTTACTTCTCTGTTGGAGCTGGAATCACGTCTTCAGGTTTTTTTTCCCTCCTTTCTGGCTGCTTCGTTTTTCCGTGCACCCTCTGGTGGCAGTTTGCATTACTTCACCTTACCAGAGACATCTCTGGAGCAGCTCATGCTGGTTTGCCGACCTATGCGAATAACGCGAGTTAATTTTTTTAACGTGTTAAATCTTCCCTGCGTTAATCGCAGGCATTAATTCCCACTAATTGACAGCCCTAAAATCTATTAGTCGTTATAGTCCCTGTTGTATCTATTATTACCTCCATAGTAACAAAGACCATGAACCCTTAGTAGAAATGTACAACAGGACTTATTTCCAGTAGTTTGTAAAATCTACTTTCCAAGGGCTGGTGTCTGGCACACGTCTGACTCCAAATATTTGTACAGTTCATGTGAATTCCTTGAGCCTGTTTGCTCTGGGATGGCAATGATTGTACCAGGAACAGTAATGCCTCACCACTGTACCTGCCATTTGCAAACTGAAGAGCTCATTTACTCTTATCACAGGCTCTTGACGCTGGCCCATGGTGCTTTGCTGCTAAGTCCCTGAAGCTGTTGCACACCCTGTTGCAATGTGCAAGAAATTAACCTTTGTTAATATTAATATTTTTTAATATTAAATGTGTGTGCCATTTCAATCTTACTTTCCAGATTTTGGTTTATATGCGAGTGAAAAAAGTATCAGGAAGGAAGCAGCACCTTGAACTGGAAGTCTTCATTTGTTCTGCCTGGGGAGCTCAGGGTCTGATCCAAGGGGGGCTGACAGAATTGCCGGGCTGCTGGGCAAGGGATGTGTGTGTGTGTGTGGAGGGGAGGGGGGCCAGCTCCATGCTGCCAAAAGGGCCACAGCTCGTCTTCCCTTGACAGCCCTTCATTGCTGCCCAGAGCCCAGTGCTCTGGCGGTGATTTAAAAGGCCCAGGGCTCTGGCTGCCACCATTGACGCAGCAGAGGCTAGGAGCCCTGGTCCCTTTTGAATCACCAGGCCCTGGGGTAATGCCCTCTTGACCTCCCTCCCCCCTTCCCCTGTGTCAGCAGGCCTGAAGTCACATTGACATGAAGTGGGAAGTGCAAAAGATGCCACAACGTGGCTAGACAGCTAGTTGGTCTTGTTTCATGCACTTAACTGCAGGTTAAGCTGCAGAAACTGGGTCTGGATTTCCTTGTCTGGAAAGTTAAAGCTTCAAGAAGAGGAGACTGCTGAAGAGCATGTCTGGGGTGGGTCTTAAAAGACCCACAAGTGTCCTCATTGTTGCAGTGTCAGTTTTCCTCCTGCCTGGGAGTTGAGCTTCTTGGCCTGGAACAGTTGCAGCTTGCAACAACTGAGAGCTCAGGCATGTGCATATTTCATACATATTGACCATACACGCTGCACTCCTTTATACATGGGTTATTGACTTCTAGGAGATGTAAATGGCAGGGATTTAGGACATGTGCAAATTAGAGGAGTAGATTTGTCAGCTTTGGTTCCTAGTGTGGTATGTAATTCCATTCGTTGTTGATACTTGGGAAATGATTGCTTTAAGCATTAAAATGCCAGGACTTTGTTTGACACCTGTAGTGCTCTTGGTAAACTATAATAGCTGTGATACCTGAGAGCCATGCACTTAAAAATCATTTCATCTCTCTCTGGTTGTCTTTAAAGCTTATTTAAAACCGCTTCTGTAGTTTCCCTCCTTTTCCATGGCAAATTGATACAGACCTATTGGCTGATGGACTCCCAGACAGCTTTAACAATGTTTCAAAATTCTTTGATATGTTTTACATGGTTTGTTATATAGGTTGAACTTCTCTGGTCTGGCATTTACTCGTCTGGCAACATCCACAGTCTGACATGATTTTAGTTAGCCAGAGGTGGGTGTATAACTGGCTGGATAATTGTTCTCAGAGAGTAGTTATTAATGGTTCACGGTCATGCACACAGGTGGTGTTCTGCGGGGATCTGTTCTGGGACTGGTTCTGTTCAATATCCTCATCAACGATTTAGATATTGGCATAGAGAGTACGCTTATTAAGTTTGCAGATGATACCAAGCTGGGAGGGATTGCAAGTGCTTTGGAGGATAGGGTCATAATTCAAAATGATCTGGACAAACTGGAAAAATGGGCTGAGGATGAAGTTTAATAAAGAAAGTATTCTACTTAGGAAGGAACAACCAGTTTCACGCATACAGAATGGGAAGCGACTGTCTAGGAAGGAGTACTGCAGAAAGGGATCTAGGGGTCATAGTGGACCACAAGCTAAATATAAGTCAACAGTGTGACACTATTGCAAAAAAAGCAAACATGATTCTGGGATGCATTAACAAGAGTGTTGTGAACAAGACACGAGAAGTCATTATTCTGCTCTACTCTGTGCTAATTAGGCCTCAGTTGGAGTATTGTGTCCAGTTCTGGGCACCACATTTCAAGAAAGATGTGGAGAAATTGGACAAGATCCAGAGAAGAGCAACAAAAATGATTAAAGGTCTAGAAAACATGACCTATGAGAGAAGACAGAAAGAACTGGGTTTGTTTAATTTGGAAAAAAGAAGACTGAGAGGGGACGACATAGTAATTTTTTTAGTACCTAGAAGGGTGTTACAAGAAGAAGGGAGAAAAAAAATGTTCTCCTTGACCACTGATGATAGGACAAGAAGCAATGGGCTTAAATTGAGGCAAGGGAGGTTTAGTTTGGACATTAGGATAAGCTTGCTTCCTGACAGAGTGGTTAAACACTGGAATAAATTGCCTGGGGAGATTGTGGAATCTCCATCACTGGAGATATTTTAAGTGCATGTTATATAGACATGTATCAGGGATGATCTAGATGGTGTTTGGTCCTGCCATGGGGGTAGGGGACTGGACTTCATGACCTCTTGAGGTCCCTTCTAGTTCTAGTATTCTATGATTCTATGTCCACTTACCATGGGTGTGATCAACTTTCCCGGAAACATAGTTTATTTTTAGACTCCAGTCCTGGCTCTCAGTGTTCTGTTCTGTTATTTATTTCTAATTTATCCCTAAATGTCTTTAAAGAGCCCAGTAAGCAGTGGAATTGTTGGTAATGCTACTAGACTATATTGGCCTCCTGTGGTTCAGCAAATCTCTGGTTGGGCACTGGTCTGGTCCCGAAGGTGCTGGATTAGAAATGTTCAGCCTGTACTGAGTTCACCATACCAGGAGTGGAGTTAAAATCTTTGTTTTATTACTCCTTACTGTTGTTCTGATAACTTGTAACAGAAGAGGAGTTTGTCTTCATGGGTTTTTTCCTTCCTTTATTTTTCTTCTTTCCTTCGTTTAGTTGCATTGAACTATATAGGCCACTGGTGGCTGATTAATATCAGATATGTAATTAGGTAAATTAACTTCTTTTTGTTTTTGTTCCTAACCTTAGAGTAGATTAGGACTGGGCCTCGATGAAAATCCCAGATCCAAATCCTTACCAATGATGCAGAAGATTAGACCAGAATCTGGCTCAGATGATACTGGAAGTTGACTTTTTTTTTCTGTAATAAACTGACCTAAAACCCCAGGGCACAATGTAGATAATGGATCTGAGTCTGAACTCTCTTAAGTTTGTTTAAACTTGAAACAACTATTGAAGCCATTGGCATTTCATCGATCTGAACTCAGTATTATCATGATCAGAGCCAGATTGTCCACAATAACAGTACTATTGTTTTCCAAAGATAAGTAACTGCCAGACAGCATGTTTAAACTTCATGTAACTTTATTGGTGACAGAATAGCTATGTAGATTGTATGTTTGTTTGAACCTGGAAATGAATAGGAAGGGTTTTTTTTTAGACCAGGTGTTCTTTTTGTCCAGGGAATTAAACACTTGTGTGTGCATGTCATTTTAAGACTGACTACTGCCCATCTTTTTCAGTCTGATTAATTGCACAGAGCAATGGCAGACAAGCAACCATTTTTCATACCTAACACATTTCTGGATAGCAAGATGCTTGACATTTGGTTTCCAGTGAGTCCCTAACAAAGCAACAGTGGAAAAACTAGCAGGTTTCCTGAACCAACTGGCCTCATGCAGACAGTCTCTATTACCTTCCCACAGTGGGACCAGATGTCCCCATGCAGAATGTAATATTACAATGAGGAAAACATTAGGTGAGATGCTAGAAAAGCTAATCTCCGCTTTTGTCTAACAGTGGGGAAACTTTTGGCCACAATGTCTCAAAATTTGAGTTTTCCTCCTTAATTGTTGTTTTCACATTCATTTTAGCAGTAGAAAACATCACAAACATTCCTGAGCTGTCTAGCCAACTCCATGGGGAGTGAAAATGATGCAGAGAGATCTTTGTTTCCTCCACTCCACAAACTTTTGTTTTGTTTTTCCCGCTCTTTCCTAGCTGCCCTTGCATGCGGCACACCATTGTTCTGTGGTTATTTCCAATGAGATCTAAGCTAGCCACATCTCTGATGCTCAATGCAATGTAGAAAATTCTTCTCTGTAACGCTCATTAATGTTAATGAAGCAGCCGTTGTGCATTCTGTCTCTCGATGGTGAGCTGATTATTTATCCCAGACTGCCTCTGCTGTGACAAGCTTAGACCCTGCAGTCCCAGAGCACATGTGGATCAAACATGGATCTCCCACAAGGTAGCGAGTAAGTGTATGTTTCCTAGTTCGCCCATGCATTATTTATGCAACTGAAAATGCATTCTCTTAAAAAAATTACTGTGGATTACGCACTGTAGCAAGCAGTGTAAGAGAATGTAGCGGGTGATTATGGAAATCTAAAATTTGGAAGGATATGGCTCTCGCAGGCTTGATGTGGCTGCTGCTTTGGTGCACAACCTGTTACATTTCACAGAGGGGCAAGGATGGAGTTAAATTTTAAGAGGTCAAAAGCCGCTCCTGGTGTTCATTGTACAATGGAGGAAGGAATCTAGAAAACAAACTTTCAAAACTAGGAAGCATTACTGTAAAAAATATTCTGTTGCTACAAGCAGGGAAATTTTCTCAAAATTAGGTGCTCCCATGGTATTTCCCTGCACTGCCCGCAGCCATTGCACATGCAGAATAAATAAGTGCACAAATAGCCCACTTGCACGTGTAATTGTTTTTGCACGCTAATGTGTGTTCAGCATACGCATAGGTTAAATGTATTTCCCCTCTCTGGTGAAAATTTTCCCATTGTTTATATTAAGGCAGTGTTTCTCAAATTGGGGTCCACTGATCCTTGGGGATCCGCCTGCCCCGCTGATCAACTTCTCCTCCAGGAAGCACTGGGAGGGAGGGAACATTTGCCACTTCTTGCCCGAGAGGATTGTAGCAGCCACCGTTTCCCAACTGGTCCCTGTGCAAAATGGTGCTCAGCTCCATGCCACTGATACCAGGCTTTACAATCTCAACCATCAACTAATCAATGCCAGTCAAATAACATGGGTGACAAGGTGCAAGCGTGTCCAATTATGTAGGAGGAAAAGTATGCCGCAGATTTATACACTGTACTGGGAACTCAGCACATTGAGGGCCTGATACAAAGCCTCTGGAACTCAGTGGGAGGCTTTTCTTTGACTGACTGACTTGAGTATTGGATCAGGTGCCTAGTCGAGTAGCCTTGCTGAGTAGCAAGGTAAATCATCTGAAAGGCAGGCAAGTGAATTAGGTGGACTTCTGTGCAACCAGCAACTCCATGTAGATTTATTAGTAATTGCATATGAAATAATACTTTGGGTGTGTGTGTGTGACATAGCCAGTGTGTTCTGTACATACCAGTTGCAGAATAGATTGTGTCTTCGTGCTTTGTCTCTTGCAGGAAGGCCAGACTGAACAGAAGTAGGAGGAGAGAAAGGAGAGAGTATTGCTTGAATCTTGCTGTTACTGTTGGTAGGACAGTCATAAATTACCCTACTTTATTTTGTCAGTACAAGTATGTAATGAGGAGTGAAGTAAACTATTTGGCTAAAAGTGGTTTCTGTATTTGGTGTCGATGAGTGAAGAAATATTGAAGTGTGTATATGGAGAAGGTTCAAGATAGCTGCAAAGCAAGGACATGCTGAACATCTGACCAGTAGTATTACAGGGGAAGGTTTTGCAAAGGTTTGATGGACGACATTGTAAAGGCAGGTGGCAGTGGCATTGTGCTGAGCTGTGTGTGAACATTTTACATTCATGCTAAATGCTGCCTACATTTTCCACAGATGCACATTTGGGATGTTCACAGAAACATTGCAAAACACTCCCTGGAAGTGAATTTCACATTGCTAATTGTGAGGATTCATCCTGGAAACCTGCCTTTAAGTTATCTTTCCCAATCAGGGAACGTGTACAATGTTTGAGCTACATGTCCTATCAAAAGTAACAGAGAGGTAGCTGTGTTAGTCTGATCATGGTAAAACAAAAAAAGCAGTCATGTAGCACTTTAAAGACTAACAAGATGGTTTATTAGGTGATGGAGCTTTCATGGCTCCATCACCTAATAAAACATCTTGTTAGTCTTTAAAGTGCTACATGACTGCTTTTTATGTCCTATCAAGTCAGCCAAGGTATCTCATATGCAGTATAGTGGTAACTGAGTGTGTCCCAGGATAGTAGAAAAACAAGGTGAGTGAGGTAATGTCTTTTATTTTAGCAACTTCAGTGGGTGGGAGAGACAAGCCACACAGAGCTCGAAAGCTTGTCTTGCTTGCCCACAGAAGGTGATCCAATAAAAGATATTACCTACCTATTTTGTCTCCTAACGTATCTAGTACTCATGATCAAATGCATGCAAGCCAGCCAGAGACCAAGAAATATTCACAAACAATTCTATGCCTATCTTCAAGTAATGTTTGATGTCTGTTGGAAGCACATTAAGAAAATCAGACTGTTCACAGACAGCTTGCAGATAAAAAAGAAGTGAAATTCATTACATATTTCTTATCAACTAGTCCTCTGTACAAACTACATCTATAGAATATTCCAGGGTACTCTCCTTACTTACATAAAGTCTGGTGATGTGCTACATATCCAACTTGGCCAATCCCTGACTTATTTGAGAGGGTACAGTGTTCTGGTCCATGTTATTGTCTTAGCTGTGCATAGTCAGAAAATGTGCCTCCTCCCCTTTCAATTCGCCCTGCCCAGGAAATAGTAGCTCTTGGCTCCCCTTTACAGCTCACTGGACTTTCATGTTTCTACTCTTAGTACAGGTTGATTCAGGACATCTGTACCCTGTGTGAGAAAGTGGCAGCAGGGAGCAATGTGAGACCTGTTAATGATTCAGGAAATTGCCAATCTGAGAGTCTTCCTTCCCTTATCATTTCTTAGGAATTCATAGGGTAAAGAATATTTGTAGTGGAGGGATTCATTTCATCTGGCATAATAGTTTGTTAATGAGGGAAAGTGGTTGTTTGAATACCATTCACAGTCTTAAGCAACATAACTTCTGACTCCTATTTTTATCCTGAGAGGATATTCAATGCTTACTTTTTAAACTATTGGCTTTCATTGCCATGTTCTTATGAACACATACGTGTGCGCGCGTACACCCAAACAGACACGCACACCCCCTTTACTTATTCTATATGATAAAAACTTATTTCCAGTTGAAATATGACACAATTTTCATGCCATTGTTTGTCTTTATTGGACACATCTATTGGGTCAGCACTTTAGATATTATAAAGGAATTTTGTGTCCATCTTTAGTATGATATAATGGGTTTTATAACTTGCTATAAGTGCCCTTAGATCAGGGTGGGCAATAATTTTCATTAATGATCACGGGTGAGTGTAGACCTGTTGATCTCCTCCCACTAAGTGACATCTAGAGAGACTTTTGCTAATAGCAGCCAGCCACTTCTGAGAGCAGCATGGCTGGAGCCATGGCAGGCAGGCTGCCTGCCTGAGCACCTTGCTGCATGGCGAGACTTTTACCAACCTGGAGGGTCATGGCAGGCCAGAGGAAAATGTTGGTGGGCTGGATCTGGCCTGTGGGCCGTATATTTCCCACCTGTGCCATAGCTAGAAATTGCACAGACCTATGATGTGCTTGTCATTTGGTAATATTCAGCAGGCCAATAGATACCATTTCAGTAATAATGCCAACATTAATAACTTATCTACCAAGATATATTAAAAACTATGTAAATCCATAGGAAAGGAGAATTTGTCAAGGTAATAAATCAAGCCCCTTGGATAAGTTAATCAGATATAATTATATATGAATTTGTAGAGTTAGGGTGTGCCTAGACTGCACTCTGAAATTGAAATAAGATACGCAATTTGTGCTACGCAAATTGCATTTCTTATTTCGATTTTATTTCAAAATAGGCTATTTTGAAATTTGGCATGTCCACAGAGCACCAACTTTTGAAATAAAACACTATTTCGAGCCATCCCTTATTCCTCGTGGAATGAGGTTTACAGGGATACCGAAATAGCGCATCGATTATTTAAAAAATTATTTCAAAATAGCAGATGTGTTCCTTGGACACAGGCTAGCTATTTCGGGATACCTCCGTTCTAGACGTACCCTAAGAGTCTAGTTCCAACTCAGGAGTTTTGGAGTGAACTGTATTTCACATGCATTTTCACATGATCTTTTGCTGTATTTTAAACGATTAAATCAATAAACATATTACAGCTAACTACAAATCTTATTTTTAAATTTACCTGATATTTGAAGAGGCACGTAATCTCCAGCATGTGGTTGTGTGGTTTTTGGTTTGGTTTGGTTTTGTTTTTTGTTTTTTGTTTTTTGTTTTTTTTTTTGCTAACTTTATCTTGTTTTTACCCCAATGCGTTTGTTACAATTTGGCAAAACCAATAAAAATACCCAGAGTTGTTTTTACCCTGATGAAAGGGAAGGGAGTCAAGAGACCACCAGGGGCTTTATTGTTGATTTTCCATGGAAGGTATTCAGAGGCTACAGTGAGGGTGTCAATATAAAACCGTAAGGTGGGTTGATTTGCTTATTCAGCAGTTACATAATATCATGTATAGGGGAAAATATTTTTATTGTATTTTTAAAAGAAAATCCTGTGTGTAGCTCAGTTTGCTTTCTTTTCTGAATTAATGGAGAGGGTGTGTGTTGCAGTTACTTTATGCTTTATGAATGTGTAAAACAGAAAGGATGGCTATTGATGATAATCTGGCAAAGATTAGAATTCCACTCTTTAAAAGGAATACAATAGAGCCATTTTAATTCATAGTTCATAATTCACACACTGTCTTTCCTCTCCTCTCAGCAAAGATTGAAGAGCCGATGAATGTAGTGAGCTCTTATATTACTGAGCTTTCATAACTTATACTGTAGAGCATGCGAATAATATTAACAGCACTTCCTATTCTTGAGGCTCTGCAAGCACTTTACAAATCCTTACGAATTTAGCCTAACCCATCTTGTCGGGAGGATGTATTAATATCTCCTTTGTACAAATGGGGATATCCACTAAGGTTAAGGGACTGGCCCAAATGTTGCAAGACACCTCTCATGTGGCTGGGAATAAAACCCAGTTTCCCTGTCTTCCAGTCTCTCGGTAAGATGGTCTCCAACCCTTTTTTCTTCAAGATCATCTTTCTTCCCCTCTTTGTTTACTGAAAAGTAGGAACTAATCTACACTTGTTAAATAAGTGAATGAAATAAGATTTGTGGTACATTATCATCCAGGTTTTATTGTGTATCACTGTCATGCGGATTTTCAAAATTCAGTAATACACAATTGGGGGGGAGGGGTGTCCCAGTCAGCAGTGCATATTAGTGAGGGTCTGTTGTATCAGGCTTCTGCCTGCAAACCATATGAACTACTCCAATTGCACTGTGAAACAATGTGAGACGATGCTAATAGGCTACAAAGCAAACTATTCCGTTTCTCTTTATGATGAAAGATACAAAGCAGTGGCAAATTCTCTCTCTTTTGAAATCTCAGAATTCCTGATGAACCATCAGCCACCCTACTCATCAGTATCACAAGGCTGATATCTAGGGAATTCTGATCCACAAGCATGAGGGGAACAGTGGAGGGAGGAGGGGTTCTTGAGTTTCCTCCATTTTTTTTCTAGCTTGGAATGGTGGTTGCATAATAGTGTAGTTCCTGATTGTGGAGCTTTCCCCTCTAGCTGCCTTTCTCCAGGAAGCTGCTTGCCTTTTCAGTAGAGAAGAAGAAATTGGAGCTGCTGAGAACATATTGTAGAGGGTGCCAAAATTGTTGGTAACTGATTTGATTCAGCTGCCTTTCCCTCTTTAGAAAGAGGACTTTATCCCCTCACATGTTCTTTTCTGTAACCGTTAAGAGAAAAAAAAATATACCTTTTTGGATTGAGAACACCTCTCTGGAATGCATGGCTCAGACAGCAAAGAAAAGAAGAGGCCTGTTATTTCTGTATACAATGATACGAGGCAGGTTGAGCAGAACTGGTAGAAAGTGGAAGGTCCCAAAAAATCCCAGTGAGGACAGAGGAAAAAGGACAAATCAAGGTTAAAAATGTGGTAAGGAAAAAACAGAAGGATACTCTGTTTGATGTAATGCAAACTAATAATTCTAAAAAACCATAATTTGAACATTCAGTGGAGGAGATATTTGTGAAGTGGCAATACCTACGGAGACTTGTGAGTGATAGTGGGCACTGTACAATGATGACCACCTCTTACCATAGGTGTTTTTTAACCCACACATCACTTGTGAGCTCACAAGTCAATGTGGTTTCAAGAAAAGCCAATGCAATTCAGGATACACATGTCAAGAATCCAGAGGTGTAATATTTAAGATTCCTCCCCCCCCCTTCCCTACACCCACACTTGGAATACGTTTAATATGCACCATTCAATAACAAGAGGAAGAATTCAGAAAAGAAGGAAAGAGAAGTACTAAAAGGACCTTTTATCTGCAGTGGTTAAATAACAAGAAGATATTCTAACAGTATTCAAGTTTTTGAAGTGTTCTGTGCAGGGCTTTTTATTACAGTCAGATGCCTGTTAACCAGGAAAGAGAACAGAGGTTAACTGTGCCCTATAACAGTCTGCATCAGGAACATCTCTCTCATTGTTGGTGATATCCTCTCTGGGGATATCAGAAGAATAAGGAATGTATCGTGAGCTGCTCAAGGATTGCCCCATAAGTCCAGGCAAAAGGCTGGTTTCTATTCTTGAACAGATCTTCTGTGTGGCTTGAGTGAACACTTAAAACAAACACAATCCTATAACATTCTGTAGATATCCCTGGTGCCTACACTCCTGCCAATCCCATGTCACTGCATTTTCTCCCTATGCCCCTACTTTCCCTTTAAGTACTTCCTTTTGAAAAGGGGCTTCTGCCAACTTTCCTTCTCAGTGGTTTCCATTGTGCTATTCCTTTGGTTGTCTCCCTGCATCCTTAGCTAGAAAACACGCCCCTCTTTCCCTGCATGCTGGACAGCTTCTTTTCACTGAAGAAAACGGAATGAAATTCTGGCTCCAATGAGGTAAATAGCAGTTTTGCTAGTGACTTCAATGAGGATAGGATTTCACCCCTAATATCCACTTAGATGAGAATGTTCATTAGTTAAGAGAAGCAAACTGGACCTTCCCAGCTGAGACCATCATATGTGCCTTGCACTGTAACAAACACAGTTAAAAGCACAGGGTCAGCTTCAATGCCATTAAAAGCACATATGCACAATCATTATTTGAATGAAAATGGACCCGATTATAGCATGGTGTGTTTTAAGCTTCTACCAGTAAGAGGTACTAAGAGGATTTTTCAAACAATTCAGAGGCATAAGAATTAAAACTTGAACTGCTGAAAACCTCTTTGACATTGTTTCTTTAATTAGAAAGAATGAGTCTAACCAAGATGCATATTATCATTGATTTTTGTAAGCTTTTTTTTTTTTTTAAAGAAAGTATGTGGTGTCACCACACTGTTTAAATGGTTATCACTAAATTCTAATTCCGTTGTGTAACAATTCACCAGTGGGCATATTTTGTCATTTTTCTGTAAAATAAAGACAAAATCAATATCTAATATAAGACAGTTTCAAGGTGTTAACATCCTTCCTTGTGTTTGCTAATTTAGGAGTAATATAAATTCGGTTCAGATGCACACTCTAAAATGATTAACACTAGGCCCTAAATGTAACAACAGATTCTAGCTATTCTGAAGCGAATATGAAGAACATTGACAGTAGCCAGCCTATATTAATTGTTTATTTTGATTTGCCAGAAACCAAACTGTGAAAAACTTGAAAACTGTTGCATGAACCAATTACATTGCAAATCATGTGGCTCTGCATATAGCTTTCAATCCAATAGAAACTAATGTGGCCTGAAGGCCCCATGCCAATTAGATGGCTTTATAAGGTCAAAATAAAAGTTGAGTCATTTTCCTTGGCTCTGTTGCTGGGAGTCGTTTAACAAAAATTACAGAGTAGAGTTGCTTTAATGATGAGACGCATCAGAACTGAAGAAGTGAAAATGGAAGTGTCAGAGCCATCAGAAGACTCATCTGTAACTATGTTATGGCTGAATTATCTGAATGCCTGAGTGGTAGAAAGCAGCATGACAATATTACAGTCTATTACTTTACACATTGCCACTGCTTCAGGATGACTACCTGCATTAAAAAATAGAAGCTCTCTCTCCTTAGTAAGATTTCATCCTAGTTTCGCAGTTGCGATTGTATTTTAAAAAGGTCTCTCCTACCCCTGTCTCTCTTTATTAAAAGAGTTAAACTTTTAGATATCTGACGTAATAATCAATAAGTGGCAGACGTAAAGTGGTAGACATGTGATATCTGATACTGATGTACATATACAAGTAAACTTAATGTATGTTTCACACAGTGTTAAAATGAAAATGAATCCTATTCATTACCGCTTTCGCTATATGGCAATTAATTGTGCGTTGAGGTACTTATGCATATACAATTATTCCTTCCTGCCTCTAAGCAGTCTATGTATGCCTGTGAATCAGTTGTAAAGCATAGCTAACTAAGCGATAGCTGAAACTCACCATGTATAATAACATCCATAATATGCAAAATGCAGATGATGTTACTTATGCTAGGGAAATGACTTGTGGACACCAGACAAAAATCTACTCCTAAACTATATCCACTGAAGTCTGTGATCTTACAGGGCGCATGCCTAGGGAAGAAATCAGCCTACTGCATTCTACTGTTCATGAAGAATGAAATGGGAAGCTCAGCATTGCACACATACTTTATAAGGTTTTTGTATGCCCGTGTGTGTGTGTGTGTGTGGGGGGGTGTATACCTGCAGTGTACCATTAAGTGACCAGATCTAATAAATACTGATCATGTCATTCCGTCCTGAACACACGCACTGTTGGAGATAAACATAAACAGATGCCAGTGGGTATTTGATTCTAAGATCCCTCTATGCTAGCAACTCCTTATTACTTGAGTGTTTGCTTGTGGAGATTTTGCAGCATCTGGCAAAGTGTTACCAAACCATCCTTTCCATTTGGCTTCCTATTGGTTTGTAAAAACTGGCAGTCAGAGCAGAAAGCTGCAAGTTTTACCTACTTTTGGGTTAAAAATTTGTTAGTGTGTGAGGGGACGTTCCCCCTTAAAATTGGGTTTTGCTTCATGTGAAATGCTGCTCAGAGGCACTGAATGTTTCCCTGCATTTGCTAAATGTTTGTGAGCCACAGCAAAAACAAGGCTTGAATTTTGTGTACGTTACCAATGCAGTGATGCTGTAAATTCTTAATATTGTTTGGATAGAATTGTTGAAGATTTCCGTTCCACTAGAAAATGAAACTTTTGTTTGGGATCTCAGTACCAGGCTATCAGAGCTTCATAGTTCTGATTTGGTTTCTTCAAGCCAGTCACATAGCACTAAGTGAATTTTTATTGGCTGAAGTTTTGAACTGACTATTTTATATTTGAATGAGTTATTTGTAGAATGCTGTCAGCTATTGTCCAGTAATCTAAACATATAATTTACAGGAATTGTTTTGTTTTATTGCTTGAAAGCTATTTTTATGTTACGTCATTAGGAAAGTTCTGTTTAGCCCTACTTTAAACCAAAAGCAGATTCTCGACACAATTCAGCACAGGTGCCAGCAGTATTAACATAAACACATGGTTTAATTTTGTAAAAATAGTTTAAGAAAATATTTAGCTCCCAGACTAAGGTCTTATATGCCACGTATAAGCCTAGACAGAAATTTTACAGCCAAATCGTAAGCCCCTGGAAATAGAGAATTATAATGGAAGTGTTAACGCAACCTTAATGATGTTGCAAACAGCAATGCTACAATGGAAAAAGCATCTCACTGCAGTGAGTTAAAGCCACTGCTGTTTTCTTTAAGGCAAACATTGTTTTTATGCCCTGCAGATAAATCCCATTATAAGCTTTGATCAAAGCAAATACACTCACTTTGAGGCTTTGGGTACATGTAAATTGCTTTGTTATACACATGTATTTGCATATATTTGCAAGGAGATTTGGTCTTCCTGTAATGGTGGCTTTTATTTTTGTTGGTGTATCGAATTTAAAATAGTTTTCTGCCAATGAGATGGTAAAAATTCCTGTACCAAGAAAATGTATACCACAGATAAAACTGTATGTTCCTGTATATAAAGCTTGGTTATTAACAAAAGCTGTGTAAAAGGGTATTTATTTGCTGTTGTTTGCGCTGTCAGATGCCATATGGGTATAGCATCCCTGTTCAGATACACTTGGAATTACTGTGCATACCATATATAAAATTTCCAGTTTGACAAATTATGGGATGTCTTGGGGGGGTGTGTGTGTGGGTGTGTGTGTACTCACTACTTTAAAAATACACACTACTTCTCAATTTCCCAAGTAATGCTACGGATAATATTAACAATGTGTGAATACCTGGCATTTTAACTGACTGAAGACTTTAGAACTATCAGATATGAATGAACAAAATCTCTCTTTAGTGATTATTTTTCAGTGTATAGTATATGAGACCATTAATTTTTTTTTCTCATTTCCCTTCATTATCAAGGTTTGTGAATTCTTAAGATGCCCATGCTAGACAATTATAGCCTTTATTAATACCCCTTTGCAATTAATCTGGCACCTGTGGGTTTCAGCCCTCTAGCTCATTAGGCACTAGCTGTACTTCTAAGATATTTGAGGAAAATATTTTTAGCCATCAAAAACCTCAAATGGCAAACTAAGGTCACTGCTGTCTCTTTGACTGGCTGACTGTGTAAGTAGGTTTTTCATTAGTTACCTTAAGAGCAGCTGATTTCAGAAACAGTTTTTTGTTCCCAAATGCGTCTCAGTTAATTGTTTAAAAGTTCCTATAACTATATAATGTTTGTATATTTAAAAGGTACAGTATGTTATCTTTATCTACATTTTCTCCAGTAGGATGAATAGAGAGTTTTTTACAGGGTACTTATGTTCTTATGCAAGGCATTGTCAATGGCAACTTCCTCCTTTTATGTACAAAGGGAAACTTCCTCCTTTTACCTACAAAGGGTGAGGACAGACATATTGTGTCTCCCTATTCTTTCATGAACTAAAGGAAAGTCTCTACAATGCCTCCTTCTCCTGATCCCCTTAACAAGGATGGGGAACCTTTTTTGGGTCGGGGGCTGCTGACCCACAGAAAAATCCATTGGCACTGCACACAAGTGAGAAGCAAAACCCCACAAACAACCCCCCCCCCCACCTCCATGCACAAATTCTCACTGATATGCCTTCCCCCTCCCCCAACTGAGGAGAAAAACATTCCCCACATTTCCCTCGCACATCAGAGCCTAAAGGGGTCCAGGATGGTAGATTTTGTGTGCTCCAGCCCCAAAGAGAGGTGGCGGAGGTGGGGGAGGTTTGGAGCACCAACGTAGGAAGGAAGGGAATGCTGGTGGTTGAGCCCTGAGCCTCAGGGTCTGGGTCCAGGCATGCTGGGGACCACATCCAGCCCTGGAGCCTTAGGTTCCCCACCTCTGCCCTTACCCTTCTTCTTTTCTTGACATCAGTGGGGAGAACTTTTGAGATCCATTCACATAACAAGAGGACAGAGTATGTCAGGCTCTGAATTAGCCACCCTTCATCAAAAGGGAGAGGTAGTTTTCAACCCCAGGTGAATGGCGCACAGCTCACAACTGGGTGTATTGGTTATCCCCGGTGTGTGAAATAGTTACTTCCAGACTCTGGTTCATTTGCCCACTCTGTTTAGATTTTCATATCGTATCCATGTTCACTGCATCTGAGCAATTATCTTTAATAGACAGAGGCCGAGGCACTACTTTGCTACTAGTCTTGAAGTAGTAAGAACAGCCGTACTGGGTCAGACCAAAGGTTCATCTACTCCAGTAATCTGTCTTCTGATAGTGGCCAGTGCCAGATGCCCCAGGGGGAACGAACAGAGCAGATAATCATCAAGTGATCTATCTTATGTCCTCCATTCCCATCCAGGTCAGGTTTCCATTTCCAACTCACTACAGACTTTTTTTGTGATCTTGGGTAAGTCACTAAAATCTCTCTGCCTTAGCTGGGGAGAAAAATATTTCCCTAACTATCTCACCAGTGTGTTCTGTACTATAGCAATGAGTGACCTGGAAAAGTAAGTGTCTTCAAACAAAAAAATACTCAGAAGGAACTCCTCCAAATTTAAATCAACTCACATAATAGGAAATCTATTGCCAATTTTAGGAAGAGTGCACACATAGCTGAAAATTTAGCCACTGCTGTTCTTTGAGTTTCAGATGCAGTTGGTAGGAGTCAATAAAAAAATCACATCAACAGACTGCTACAGCTATCAGAGCTAAAGGATTAGATTTGGGATGGAAACTGATGTAATCTGAAATGCAGACAGAAAAACCTCTTCAGAATGCACAGATGGGATGGGCGAGGATGACTGGCATATTAATGATGTCAGAATAGACTCCAGATCTTGGTAAATTGGTCCTTTTAACATTACTGAACTGAATTCCGAAGTTAAATTGGATGTAGAGCAGAATCAAGACCTCTAGAGTAAAGCTGTATTGAGGCTCACTGTAAGAAGTTTTAGTCACACAGTTAATGTACATAGGAGACAGAAGCCATGCTAACTGGCCTCCAAAAAGGGAACTCCAAGATCATTTCTTCCCCCTGAAAATGTGAAGAGGGAATAGCAGATTGCTAGTCCGTTGTCTTGGGGCAAGCATGGGGGATTGACTCACCCCCCTGCCTCAGTGACCCACTGCCAGTCTTCATCTAGCCCCTGTCTCAGGGCAAACTGCAGTCTGTAAGGGCCGCTCATCACCAGTTTATGGTATGGACCTGCTACCCCCCCCTTACCATGGCTGCCTCTCTACAGCCCTCCTAGCCATGGGCCCCACTCCAGGCCCTACAGCCTGGGAGCTTGCTTGACCAGAGCTCCCCAGGCCCTGCCTTGCTGCCTCAGAACTCCTGGGAGCCTCCTGCTTTCCCAGCTGCTAGCTCCTTACTGCCTCCCCCTGCCTGGGGAACTGCTCTCCTTTATATAGCCCCCAGCTGGGCCCTCTTTAGTCAGAACTGCCTCAGCTGGTCTTTGCTTCCAGCCCTTGCTCCCAGCCTGGGGTTTGCCCTTAAAGGGCCAGTGCAGGGCATGTGCCCTGTCACACACCCTCCCTTTCTGGCCTCGGGCTTACTCTCACCCCGGACCTGTCTCCCTCCCCTCCCCGTCCCCCCCCCCCAGCTACCCCCACGTTCTTTCTAGCTGCCTTGGAGCATGTGCAGCAGAGGCGGCCTGCCAGCCAGCACGCCCCCCCAGAGGGTCATGGCAGCGTGGCTGTCAGTGCGGGGCAATGGTGCCCCGTCACAGCAAGTATTGGTAGGAATGGAGTTGGGAGAAGGTTACTGTTATAAACCTAGTAGCACACACTTGCAGAAGGATGTCAACATAGATCTGCCAGATGAAGCATATTAAAGGGCAGCCTGCTGAGTAGACAAAGCAACATGGATTGCAAAGCCAAGCACGTTGAGTGCACCAACTCCCTCAGGACAAATGGAAGGGAGAAGAGTATATTATAGAATCATAAGAATGTAGGGCTGAAAGAGACCTCCAGAGGTCATCAAGTCCAGCCCCTTTCACTGAGGCAGGGCCAAATAAACCTAGACCATCTCCGATAGATATTTGCACACCCTCTTCTTAAAAGCACCCAATGATGGGGATTTCACAACCTGCCTTAGAAGCCTATTCCAGAGTTTAACTGTCCTTTTAGTTAGAAAGTCTTTTCCTAAAAATCTAACCTAAACCTCTCTTGCTGGAGATGAAACCTCTTACAGCTTTTCCTACCTTCAGTGAATGCAAGAAATAATTTGATCCTCATTCTCTTGATGATAAATCGTAACCTATTTGAGGGCTCTTATCAAGTTCTCAAGACTAACACTTTCCTTATAGGTGAAGTTTTCTAAACCTTTTATTGTTTTTGTTGCTCTCCTCTGGATCTCTCCAACTTTTTGATGTCCTTTCTAGTGTAAGGTGCGCAGAATTAGTTCAGAACTCCAGCGGTGACTTCACTCATGTAGAGTAGACTGGAACAGTTGCTTCCTGTGTCTTATGTGCAACATCCCTGCCAATACATTCCAAAAGTCAACATGGTTTTTGTAAAGGGAAATCCATGTTTTATTAATCTTAGAGTTCTTTGAAGGGGTTAACAAACATGTGGACAAGGGGAATCCAGTAGATATAGTATACTTAGATTTCCAGAAAGCCTTTGACAAGGTCCCTCACCAAAGGCTCTTGTGTAAAATTAGGTTGTCATGGGATAAGAGGGAAGATCTTTTCATGGATTGAGAACTGGTTAAAAGACAGGAAACAAAGGGTAGGAATAAATGGTAAATTTTCAGAATGGAGAGGGGTAACTAGTGGTGTTTTCCAAGGGTCAGTCCTAGGATCAATCCTATTCAACTTATTCATAAATGATCTAGAGAAAGGGGTGAGCGGTGAGGTGGCAAAGTTTGCGGACGATACTAAACTGTTCAAGATAGTCAAGACCAAAGCAGACTGTGAAGAACCGAGTGACTGGGCAACAAAATGGCAAATGAAATTTAATGTGGATAAGTGTAAAGTAATGCACATTGGGGGAAAAAAACCCCAACTATACGTACAATATGATGGGGGCTAATTTAGTTACAACAAACCAGGAAAGAGAGCTTGGCATTATCGTGGATAGTTCTCTGAAAACGTCCATGCAGTGTGCAGCGGCAGTCAAAAAAGAAAATAGGATGCTAGGAATTATTAAAAAAGGGATCGAAAATAAGATGAATATCTTACTGCCCCTATATAAAACTACAGTACACCCACATCTTGAATATTGTGTACAGATGTGGTCTCCTCACCTCAAAAAAAGATATTTTGGCATTAGAAAAGGTTCAGAAAAGATCAACTAAATTGATTAGGGGTTTGGAATGGGTCCCATATGAGGAGAAGCTAAAGAGACTGGGACTTTTCAGTTTAGAAAAGAGGGGACTGAGGGGGGATATGATAGAGGTATAAAAATCGTGAGTGGTGTGGAGAGGGTGAATAAAGAAAAGTTATTTACTTGTTCCTATAATATAAGAACTAGAGGACACCAAATGAAATTAATGGGTAGCAGGTTTAAAACAAATAAAAGGAAGTTCTTCACACAGCGCACAGTCAACCTGTGGAACTCCTTGCCAGAGGAGGCTGTGAAGGCTAAGACTATAACAGAGTTTAAAAAAGAGCTAGATAAATTCATGGAGGTTAGGTCCATAAAAGGCTATTAGCCAGGGGGTAAGGAATGATGCCCTTGGCCTCTGTTTGTCAAAGGCTGGAGAAGGATGGCAGGAGACAAATTGCTTGATCATTGTCTTCGGTCCACCCCCTCTGGAGCACCTGGTACTGGCCACTGTCGGCAGACAGGATACTGGGCTAGATGGACCTTTGGTCTGACCCAATATGGCCATTCTTATGTTCTTATTAAAATAGTAGTCTATTTTTGCAACTACATCAAATTAACTCTTATTCAATTTGGGCACATCTAGACTTGCTTTCACTTTCAAAAGAATATATGCAAATTTGACATGAATTTGCATATCATCTTCCGATATGGTTCTTTCAAAAAAGAAAGTAGTCTAGAGACAGTTCTTTCAAGAAAAAAACCCTTTTTCAAAAGAACTGTGTAAACCTCCTTTTTTTTTTTTTTAAAGGTGGAACGGTTCTTTTGAAAGGGGGTTTTTCTTGAAAGAACCGCATCTAGACTACTTTCTTTTTCGAAAGAACCTCTTTCAAAAAAGCGATTGGAAGACTATATGCAAATTCACGCCAAATTTGCATATATTCTTTTGAAAGTGAAAGCCAGTCTAGATGTGCCCTTTGTGATCCACTATAACTCCCAGATCCTTTTCAGCAGTAATACTGCCTAGTCAGTTATTCTCCATTTTGTAGTCATGGGTTTAATTTTTCCATCCTAAATGTACTATTTTATGCTAGTCTTTGATGAATTTTGTCTTATTGATTTCAGCAACTTCTCCAATTTATGAAGCCTGACAGCTGTGCTGGGCCCTTGGACAAGACAAAGGGACCTTGCTCCATGCCTCCAGAAGGAGCAGGGCCTCTGGTGGGAGGGGAGAGGAGGGGCTGGACTAGGCAGCCCTCAGTGCTGGCTGGAGACAGCTGTACCTTCCCCAGGCAGTTGTCATTGCTGCCTGGAGCCTGCTGCATGGCTCTCCGACAGTGATTTAAATGGCCTGGGGTTTCAGTCGCCATTGCTGTCTCTCCACCCCTGTCAGCAGGCCTGCCTGTCCTTTGATGTGCTTCACACCTCTCACAGGTTGGCAGATTTTACAAGCATAATCCCCATTAATCAAGTCAAAATAGTGAATAGAACCAAATCCAGGACAGGCTTGTGCAGGGTCCCACTTGGTATGCCCTCCCAGTTTGACAGTGAATTGTTGCTACTCTTTGAGTATGGTCATTCAACAAGTTGTGCACTAACCTTCTGGTGGATGCACACCTACATCTTATTTCCCTAGTTTGCTTATGAGAATGTCATGAATCAATTTACTACAATTATATGCATCAAGGCAGCATTTCAGGGTACATGTTAGATTTGGCAGGGTCAGTATATAGCTGCATTTGATAAAGGTCCGAACCAAAATTCCAGAACCTTGAGTGGATATGAATTGAAACCCCTCTTTTGAGGCTATGAGAAATCCTAGTCCCATTAAAGCTGATGATAAAACTTCCAATGGCATCAGTGGGACTAGAATGGCATCAGTGGGACATCCACAAAAGATGTTTCAATAGGCATGGCATTAATTCAAACTAGCCGGATAATACAGAGCTATTGGTAGCATGGACAATAAATATACCAACAATAAATAGTGTTGGGCAAAAATGTAGAAGAGCTGATACTTTAATTGGCATAACATTTTCTTTTCCAGTTTTCTATGATTTTTTTTATTTTCTTTCTGTCTCTCACAAGCCATTAGTGATAGAGGCAAATTGGTGGCTGGATTTCTATTTCAGTATTTTCTGGGACTTGGGCGGTCATCTTAAAGACTAATACTAGTCATGGTTCATGGTCCTTGCTTTCAGAAGTCTTAACAGAACAGGTACAGTCACTTTTGCAAATACGGGAATTAGAGGATATAAATAATGCCTCTTAATTGCAAAATTTCAAGTTTATAGCTCCATGCACTATGGCATTATGAAATCAATTTTAATAAATCTTCTCCTTTTGTCTTCTGCACTGCGACTTTCCTTTAAGATCTCACCCTGCCGGCAATTTTCCACTTTGCCAGCTAAATGAATGTATGCAGCCAGAACGTCCATGGCAATTGAAAGGTTAATGGCAGGAAAATTTAGTGATATCTGTGTAATTTTATTAGGTTGAGACTCAGAGATATTCTCCATTATTGGCTCTTTTAAATAGCAAAAGTTAACAAATTTTAGTACGAAGCAAACTACTAAGTGCGTACAGCTCATTAAACATGAAGAAAAAGTGAAAAGGTCTACAGCAAGGAATGCTAATTTGTTGAGCTTCCAAAGTGCCTTCTATAAAAGCATCTCAAAGTACTTTAATATTAATTAATTAATTGAGTCTCAAATATCCCTAGAGTTTAGGTGAGGATTAAATATCACTAGTTTACAAATAGGAAACCAAAGTAACGAAAGGTAAAGTTACTTATCCAAGGCTGATAGGAAGTCTAGAGTAGAACTCAGGTGTCTTGATTCCCAATCTTGTGCTTTAACTACAAGATATTCTTTTTCTTTTTTTTAACTGTGCACATTGTCAGCACTAAGTAAACAAAATAACAATAGTTGGACAGATCTACCCTGGACAAATACAGATTTCTTGGCTAAATGCCAACTATGGGATAATTACCTTTTAAATGGTAAGGGGGAAAGCCCATTGTTCTCCGCAAATTACACACCTGAAAGGGGTCAACTTCCATTCAAGTAGGACAACTTCAGTTATCTTGAAAACTGCATGAACGTGAAAAGGATGAATGAAAGAGCCTATAATGATCTAAATTAGAATTTCAGCCATGTCTAATAACCTTAGATGCTGTAGTTTCTGCAAAGTTCTTGATAACATCAGAATTTTTTTATATATATAAAAGCATTTTTAGAGGAAGAGACTTTGGTATAATTAAGTATTTACATCATGCTGCCACTGCTGTGCTTTCTACTTTATATACATAAAAAAGACAATTCCTTGCCCAATGGAATTTACTATCCAAATCAGACAGAAAACCAATAATAAAAGCTGATGATAGGAAGAGGGATTGAAGAGTGAAAAGACAACAGCAATAAAGGAGATGAGAAAATAGATATTGGGAGTTTGTTTCACAGTATGCCAAAGGAAAACAGGTAATAAATGTGGTTGAAATGTCATAAAAAGTGTTTTTTTAATTGTGTTGTTTATTAGACTGTACCCATCTTTCATAATGAATACTGCGAGTGGAAAAATTATGGACTGTATGGACATTTCCCATTTTTTGTTACTTTTTATTGATACAGTTATCAAAATATTTGTTTACATTACTGAAATTTTACCTTTTCTTGTAAGAAAGCATCATTTCTTGCAATATTATCTGGAATTTTTATTGTATTTTTGGTTAACAATATTCTGGACTCATTTCCATTTTAAATCCCGTGAAATGTAAACCACTATTTTTTTTAAAAAATTGCAATTGTTATCCCTATATTTTTTTAACCAGCTCTAAGAGTAGTTTATTTTGTATACAATAGTGTTTTTTGACTTATGGCTGACATACAGATAGTTTTCATGATGGTGTAATTATATTGAGAAACTGAGATTTTTGAGGCCAGGTATATGGGCTGGCTTAAGGTACGCAACTTCAGCTGCATAAATAACGTAGGTGGAGTCAACGTACCTTAAGCTGAGTTGGGCACTGTCTTCTTAGTGGGAGGTTGATAGGAGATATACTCCGGTCAACTTTCTTCACAACTTTCCTTGCCAAGGGGGATGCTCTCAGCGTTCAATTTAGTGGGTCTTTTTTTGTACATCCTTTTGTTTATGGCCAGGATCAGATTAGGAAGCGAGTTGAGCATGGCAAGTCTTGAGTATGTCATTTGGAAGAGGATATTAAGACCACGATGGTGACATAAGGAAATGGAAATTGCTCAAGGCACAGGGAAATCGTGTTGAAGCATGGAAATAGAGGAAACTAAAGGTGGGCAGAGGATAGGGTGCAAGGGAGGAAGAGATGAGGGAGAACACAGGAGAAAGGAGGGGTGAGCATGAAAGCAGGAGTGACTAAAGGTCTGCACACCTCTGAGATACTGAATTTCCACTAACCCTGTCAGCAGAGCAGTAACAGGACATGTGCTCGTAAGGACTACCCACACTGCATGTTAAGTTTGAAACCATTTTAAAAAACAATCTAGCAAAGTTTTAATGTGGTTGGTATCCACACCTGTATCTAACAATATAACACCTGTTTGACTGTTTTATAGCCATCTTTAGAAGCCGTGTTGTTGACTACTTCATGTCAAAGCATAGTTCCAGCTATCCTTTTAAAAAAATGAAATAAAACGAACACCAAGCACTGCACAATGCAAATGGAAACTGACTTAGTTGGGAAATAGTTAAAAACATAGTTCATGCTGTACTGTATACAAGATCAAAATTTTCAGAGGGATAGCTGTGGTAGTCTCTACGGTGCTGCAGGTCTATCCATTATTTTTTATTTTTTTTCCTATTAGAGACTAACAAAAAATCTAGATGATATCATGAGCTTTCATGGACACAACCCACTTCTTTAGATGAATGGAATTTAAGGGGTCCAGATTCCAAATAAATAGCAGAGAAAGAGAAGGATGTGGGGAGGGAAGGGAAAGGAGAAGAGAACGGGGAAAAAGTCTATTAGAGTGGGTTCTAAGTACTCTTATGTACCTGGTGTTTGGCTTTTTATGTCATTAGGATGTGGTATGTAGCAGGTAATGCAGTTAAGTTCTTTGTTTAAATCTCTCTTGTAGGTATCAAATTTGTAAATAAAATTAAGCTTTTCAGCTTCCCTTTCAAACTGGTTTTTGAAATTGCCTTGTAATAATATGGAAACTTTGAGATCCATTAATGAGTGCCTGGACAAGTTAAAATGTTCCCCAACAGGTTTTTGTGTTTTATCTGTTCGAATATCTGATTTGTGTCCATTAATCCTTATTGTAGAGACTGCCCAGTTTGGCCAATATACATGGCAGAGGGGCATTGCTGGCATAGATTGGTGGATGTGTAGTTATATGAGCTTCTGATGTGGTGGTTTATATGCTTAGGTCCTGTGATGATGTCGCTTGCATAGATGCGTGAACAAGGTTGGCACCGGGAGTTGATTGCAAGAGTGGGTTCTTGGATGAGTATGGTGGAAATGTGTTGCGTGGTTGCTGGAAAGAATTTGTTTGAGGTTAGGGGGTTGTCTGTAGATGAGGACTGGCCTGTCTCCCAGGGTCAGAGAGTGAAGGGTCATTTTCCAGGATAGGTTGTAGATGGTTGACAATGCACTGGAGGGGTTTAAGTTGAGGGCTGTAGGCAGGGCCGGCTCGAGCCATTCCTGTGCCCTGGGCAGCAGGCACATGACGCATACACGGCTCCGCCACCGGGCGCACGGCGCCCCCCCGGCGCGCTGTGCCCCTTACAGCTGCCATCAGGTGCCCCCCATAGGTTGGCGCTCCAGGCAGCTGCCTGGCTAGCCCCCCCTTTAATCCAGCCCTGGCTGTAGGTGATAACAAGTGGAGTTGTGTTGTTTTCTTTGTAGGGCCTATCTTGAAGAAGCTGATTTCTGGGTACTCGTTTGGTTGTGTCAATCTGTTTTTTATTTCTCCAGGTGGGTATTTTAGTTTTAAGAAAGCTTTATATAGATCCTGTAGGTGTTTGTCACTGCCTGTGGGATTGGAGCAAATCCGGTTGTATCTTAGGGCCTGACTATAAACAATCGATTGGGAGATTGCACTTCAGTGTCAAGGAAATGGATCTCTTGTGTGGGCTGGTCCAGGCTAAGGTGGTTGGTGGGGTGGAAATTGTTGAAATCCCTGTGGAATTCTTCAAGGGTCTCCTTCTCATGGGTTCATATGATGATAATGTCATCAGTGTAGTATAAGCAGAGTAAGGGTGTTAGGGGGAATAGCTGAGGAAATGATGTTCAAGGTCAGCAATAGGTCAAAATGTCACTGAACCTAAGCTGCTTGGGGATGTTGGCATCATAGGTTGGTAGAAATATCTTGTTGTCAGTATTCAGAATGACTAATCCGCATGCTCTCTGTGAATATTGTTTCATTTGAAATTAATGAAGTTTTTCTGGAAACAGGTTGAAAGGAAAAGTAAAATGGAAATATATCCAATGTACCACAGATGAAGATCAGCAGAAGTCCATTCTGATTAGCCTCAACTATGATCTTATTCAAATTACTACTTCACTTTTATAATTTTTACTACCTTTCTGTGAAAAGAATGAACTTGCTTTTCTTCAACAAAGGATTCAATTGGCCTTCTATGTAATATGTTTCAATCACATGATCAAATTGGGTGTGTATGTTTGCATGACTATCTGTTGCTCTTTGAGGCATGGAACCATCTTTTTGTTCTTTTTTTGTACATAATAGGGTCCTGACCCAACACTGGGGATCCTAGAGGCTATGGTAATACAAATAATTTTTTATGTACAGTTACACTATGTATTAAATATACATTCATTCCAGAATCAGTTTTTCAGATCCCTCAGGGCTATAAAGAGTGTGACATTATTTGAATGTCTTTCTGTGATTTGGAAACCTTCCTTGTAGAATGACCTTGATGCAAGAGCATCTTATTTTTTTGAGACAGACATTACAGGAGATTTTAGTATGACATAATTTTGTACGAAAATATTACCTCAGTGTCAGAAGAAACATGCACTAAAATGTTTAGTAAATGAAAGTTGCAGTTACCTTAGTTGTATATTATGCAACTTTTCAAGTGTAAGTTCTGCCACTGAATGTGTGCTGATTTAAATGGGAGTTGTGCATGTGCACACGAGCAGGTTTTTTAACCCTACACGCCTTAATTCCCAGATTATGGCTTCTATTTACCAGCTGACATTTTAGAATTAGAACTGTTTGATTAATTGTTTAATGTTCGCATAATGGGGACAAGAGGATGATCAGGCAATGTTCTATGTATCGGTACATTCCCCTACTTCTTGAACCTCCGTTAAATTCTTTGCTGGAATACAGATTGCAGTTCTTTCTTTCCAGGACTTTTAAAAAACATTACACAGTGTTAAACCTTGGGGCTATCCTATCTAAAGCCCTGATAAATGGACGTTAATTGTTCTTAGTTAATTATTCTTAGTTAATTTCAAAGAGAGCGCACCATCCGCATTCTTCATAAAGCACCTATTTAATGCACCCAAAATGCATTGTAACTACTAGGCAGTGTTGTAAATAGTATTTGGAATTCTATGAATACAGGTCGGACCTCCCTTGTGTGGCACCCTTGGGACCTGACTCATCCTGAATGAGGGAATTTGCTGGATCAGGGAAGGTCCTCTGCCACTGGCCTCCCAGGACACTACTCCTCCCTGTAGCAGGCTCTGCTCCAGCCCCACTGCGACTGGGGTCTAGTTTCCAGGGCTTGGACTTGGGCTGTGGCTTGCTGGAGCTTTCTGGGGGACAGAGCTCCCTAGCCACTTTGGCCCCGCTTGTCCCCGACCAACCGGGAACCCCTGAGCATGGGGCTTGCCGGCTCCCCTGCTTCTGCTGCACTCTGCCTGGGATCCTCAGGAAAGGGTCTTGCTGGCTGCCCTGCTTTTGCCACGGGCTGCCCCACTGCTGCCCTGCCCGGCCAGGGCTTCCTGGGGACAGCGCTCGCTGGTCCCTTCCTGGGAGAGGGGGCTCCCAACCAGTTCACACTCCCAGGCACCGAGGCTCTATGATCCATCCATGCTGGACCACGGGTGTTGCCAGACCAAAGAGTCCTGGATTTCGGAAGTTCAACCTGTTACTTGTAAACAAAGCTATGAAACTAATGCTAGGGGTATGTCTCCACTGTACACCTATTTTGGGATACCAGAGGTATCCCAAAATAGCTACCCCAGCTATTTTTCAAAATAACGGGCACACTATTTTGGCATCCCGGTAACCCTTGTTCCATGAGATTTAAGGGATGTACCAAATTTCAAAACATCCTATTTCAAAATTACGAGTTTAGGGTGCTGTGTAGACGCACCCTTGTGGTAGTCTTTATACAGACCCTTTCCCCTCTTTGTTGCTGTTACAAACATTTAAATATGAGGTTTAAATGTAATTTTTTTCCTATACTTTAGTGTGCATATTGAGCACAGTGTCTCTGATCTTCTCTTGGGGATGTTTTCTCATCTCAGTCTGCACGGTATGACCATCATATGTATTGTGTATTGCTTGGACTCTTCAGAGCTTGAGAGAGGGTGGTGTCTGAGGTCTTCCAAATACTTCAGAACTCTGTCAACAGTCTGGAAATCTCCACAGCTAGTAGCATTCCAGCCATTGGGTCAGTAGCTGACGGGTCCGCTCATTTGCTAATGAAACAGAAGTCGGTAGTCTGTATCCCAGGAGTGTAGGGATGAGTTCAGCATATAAAATATTCATTTTTTAGAGGTCTAGAAGGCTCTCACCATCTTCTCCACATATGCCCAAGCAAGAATTCACAAATCCACACCTCACTATGTGCTGCCCCTTTCTCTCCTTAACTGAGAGAGTCCCCTTTTATATAGTTAGCTAATAATTAAATGCATGCTTCACAAGCTCTGTTGCCATTAGGGGTGACATATGGTCCCCTCCCCAGCTCCAGAACTCACCACAGAGTCATGCCTGGATCGTATTATCTTTCCCTCTTTGTACTCTGATTGGCTCAGCTCTTAAAGGGTGGCTAGGATGTGCCTTGCCAACAAGGAAACCTCCCTCCACAGACTCAGAAGTAGAGACTGAGCAGATTTAGTAAATGCCACATCCTGTTCTGGATATTTCTGGATCCTTCCAGCAGAGTTTCTCTGCCCTGCTCTCTCCATGTGTGAAAGACCCCCAGAATATCAAAGTAAGATCTAGGTCTCCTACTGTTACTCTCCCCCAGTCCTGAGACAAATAAAGTCAAACACTGCAGTATAAAGCATGTGGGTTACATTTAAGCCCTGGTTAGAAAATGAAAGGCACTAAATACATGCCAACAGCTGCATTCCACCCTAAATTTCAATTGCTCAGCTCCATCGACTTCTGTCGATTCCATTGATTTTTTTTTTCTCCCATACTGAAGGGGAAATTTGCCTGTTGGTGTTGGTATTTCTAGAATCCAAAGGACATGACACATTATCAGAGGACAGAAGGCATGAGTTGCTCTGTACAAACTCCATCTATTTAATTCCAGTGATGATTTTCAATAGAGAAGAAATTGTGGTGTCTGTCTAAAGAGGGAGAAGGAAGAGGGAAATAATGGTTTTACTTCTAAACAATATACTTACACATTCTGATGCCTCTGAGAACTACAATAGTAAAGCAAAGTCTCGGAGTTAACAACTAAACTTGGAGGAGCTGAAAGAGGTCTTTTTCCTAATATGTTTCCAGACAATCTCACTATTTACAGAGTTTTTCTTTTCCACAAATAAAATATCATTCCAATGCTCTGCAGGCCCAGACAACTTTGATTAAATTGATAAGACTCTTGCAGAGCAGAATTTTGTGAGCAAAGTCTAAACTCTGAATAAGCTGAAGTTTGCCAGGTGTGTACTTAGCTTTTACTCTCTGCAAAATGTTACACTCTCAATGGGTTGAAATGTACCAAACAGGGCTCTTTTAGCCAGCATTACTGCCATATTGCAAAAGAGATTTGCTCACTGGATATCTTCTTTTTAAAAGCTGCATCGTATGGGACATATAAAACAGAGGTCCTTGCCATTTGTGTTTGTTTAATGATCTCCTGGCAAATTTGGTGAGAAATGGGTTGTTGGACCACTTGCTTTGGCTCACGCTCCAGTTTGCACTGGACATATTCCACTACGGATAATTGTATTCTTCATGCACAAATTCCCCCAGTAGTTTCAGTTAGTTGTGGTATTGTCTTTCATGGCATGTTCTGCATTGTTTCATAGTGTAGCTATGCTGTGAAAGTGTTGCTACATTCCATCTCCGGGTTAGGTAAAGTGTTCCTAGTCTCACAACTGGTAAAGCATTTTCTTTGGATTGAAAGGACTATATTCATGTAACATATTGGCATTTTTTCTTTTAGAAATATTGAGGACAAGTTTTTCTTTGGGTGGGGGGTGGTGTGGAGGAGAGAATGGTATTTAATGCACTGTTGTGACACCTAGCACATAGTTATGATCAGTTGGTGTGTGGAATGATTTTAAAAATCGTCAAACATAAAATCAAGACTATGTGTCTTTAGTATGTCTATGTATGTCTATGTAGTATGACTTACTCAACAATTTACATGGGACTGGGAGAATTTAAACCAGATCTGGATGGAGTCCAGTATGTGAGAAGAGTTTAGATGAAGATGTATTTGTCGGTGCATGGGGAGGCAGCCATTTCTATTCAGCTTGATCACATGTTCACATTTGGGACTTGCCAAATCCTTGATCATCGAGACACTGCGTGAACTGATTCCATTTGGTGGTGCCCTCAAGTCAAGCCGGAATGGCAGAAGATAAAACCTGCTGCAGAGCGCATGCTGTTACTGTTCTTTCAATCCACTAGTCACCTAGCCCCAAAACATCACCCCTAAGACAGGTTGAAAAGATTGAAGCTTTGATGACTACGAAGCATAAATAATTGTACAAGAAGTGTCTGTAGTCAACAGGGTCACTGAACAAGGGAAAATGTTTGGGTGCCAAAGCTGGGAAGTATCCCTAAGGAATAGAGAATAACTTCAAGGGCTATCCCATATCAGCTGAATGGGCATGCTGCTTTTCAGGTAATGCAAACCCTACCAGTCCCTGTCAGTGAAAGTCCCTAGTGATATCAGTCTTGGAGTTGAGAGAAAGTCTTCATTGCTCTAGAAAACATTCCCTGTGTCACATCACTAACGCTTCTTCGCATTGCCTCAGTAGGTCTGGGGCAATCAGTAGTTCTGAATGAAAACATGTAAACTCCACAGAAAGTATCCTTCCTATGACACAATTAAATGAAAATTACTGTGCAATTTGGGCATTTTGGAAGAAAAATTTGGCTTGCCAGCCAGCTAAAATGACAGTTCTAACCCCGAGCCCTTTTTTGTGGCCAACTATCCATAGCGGTATGTTTTGGAAAAGGTTATTCTCACTGCTGCTCCCTTGATAATCTTTCTTTCAAAAACAGTGTCTTGCTACTTTTTCCAAGTTTTAAATATTTAAGTCCCTTAGAGAGTTGCCGCCCATCTGCTCTTAACCCAGACAGTCTGCTTTTTTGATTTCTATGTCCAGCTTCCATTTAGTGTTGACATGTCCCTAGTTTTCGGGCACCTGACATGACTGGATGGCGCCTGACTCCAAAGCCTGATTACTGCATGACAGGGGGAGGTGTTGGGTCATTAAACTGTGCTAGCCCCCGCTCAACCAGGGCTGCCTCCTGCCTTCAGACAGGCTCCTTGAGGTGATCCTGAGAGCGACCAGGTGGGGGTGGGGGAGGAGCAAGTGTGGGACCTTGGGAGAAGGGGGTGGGCCCTCAGGAAAGAGCTGGGGCAGAGGGCAGGGCCTCAAGAGTTGAGTTACCAGGAATTAGAAAGGTGGCAACTCTTAAGTCCTTTCTCAGACAAAGCTCCCAATAGTGTTTTTTGTTTTGTTTGTTTTTTGCTTGAGTAAAGTCAATCTTGGCCCTGAAGTGAAATCTAGGATATATGAAAGGAAACTTGTTCTTAAAATGCTTGAAAAAAATCCTGATCAAAGAAATATCATTAGGGAGATATTTGTATTAATAAACCTATTTACATCCTGTCAACATGGGCAAAAATGGCAAGTGTTCATTTAGGACTCTGCTGTGCATATTTCTTTGAACTTTTAATGTTTTGAAGATTACGGTGGTATAACTGAGAATTACTGCAGGGGGTGTAAGGGGCCTGCCTCAATATCTTAGGACCCAATTCTGCTCTCTTATTCATGTGGAATAATCCTCACTCCAGCAGTTGTTTTGATTAGTTGATTTCTGTTAGATTATTTTGTGGCATAAGATATAACACCACACAGAAAAGCAGACAAAGATCGGATCAGATCATGGCTTAACTGAAAGAAATTCAGAATCATAAATGTGGGGGGTTTTTTTGGTTTTTTGGGGTTGTTTTTTTTTAACTCTTCATCAGGTTATAGTGAATACAAATCAGGAGTTTCATGAACCACAAAACTTATTTGTGGTGTATATTGGCAAAAAAACCAAACAAACACTCAGTGGTGGCCAAATCCTTCTTGTTGTGCGGATACGTTTTGAAATCTGCAGTGAGAGGTAGATCAGATCTAAATCCAATATTATTTAAACTTCTGTCTTTCTTTTATGGATGGTAGGAAATGGTAGCATTTTGTGGATTTGACTCTCTCTACTTTTTTTTTTATTTTTATAACCAGTGCTTTTTCTGAATTGTGTGTTTAATAAATCCTTTTTTTTTTTTTTTCAGTTCAGCCCATTGCACATTTTATGGCTAAAGTACATTATCCCACTGGGAGCTTTACTGGTTCTGATGTAATCCATAACTGTCACACCTTTAGTTTCAAAATGACATGCACGGAGTGCATGCTCAGATTTGTTGTTGGGTGGTAAATAGTGTGTAATTTACTGAATCTCAGTGAATTAATGTTTTGCAATATTGACATGTCTGTTTAGCTGTTCAACAAAGCAAGGATTAATGAAGTAGAGGCTAGTACTCTGCAACTCAGGCCCAGAAGTTGTGTACTTTTAACTCCAACAGAAGTTAATGGGAGTTGAATGTGATCAGAATTTGGCAAGATCAGGCCTTTAATTAGAGGTGTACAGGTGTACTCTGTGGTTGTACTTTGAAGCCCAAAGATACCTTCAATTTCTAAAAATGTTGCATTGACTTAATGAGAAAATGAGTTCTTTCTGCTTACAGACTTCGAAATAAATTCAGTAGTATCTCATTTGCCTATTTTGTACAATTTGTTTTGTTTCCAAGTTTAACATTACTAGATCAGCTGCAAGTCAGTCTTTGAAATGAGACATTTTTAAACAGTTGTTTTTAAGAGTGCAATGGAGGCTTAAAATTGCCATTCTCTATTGATACTAAATTCCATCACTTCCAAGTATGGAATGTCAGAATAACCTACCACCCTGAAGTGTAAATTGAATTAATGGTGTA
This sequence comes from Pelochelys cantorii, assembly GCA_032595735.1. Classification (NCBI taxonomy): domain Eukaryota; kingdom Metazoa; phylum Chordata; order Testudines; family Trionychidae; genus Pelochelys; species Pelochelys cantorii. The sequence goes on from CM064334.1 coordinate 52,139,524, forward strand.
CATAATAAATCAACATCTGTATGCAGTAAGCTATGAATTGTCAGAGGAGTGAGAAGATATAGCAGGTTGCCATCAATAGGACTAGATCTTAGATGACACAATTTACATAAAAACAAAAGACAGTTATACCGCAGACTTTTTTTTTTTGAAAGCCCAGATGATTCACCTTCAAAATAATGTTGATACATAAGGGAAGGCAACGTGGAGAGTGGTACTGATGTTTCATCTTAGGCATGTGAGGTTGACCTTCAGTCATGGTAAATGACTTCTACCCAGCATCTCCACAGGAAACAATGGCAATCATATGTGACAATTCAGGCCAAGTCAGCACATGATTATTTTACACATACTAGCATTTAGACTAAAACCACGTCTATACTTAAGCACTGGAGATCGATCTTCTGGCATTCAATTTAGCAGCTTTAGTAAAGACCCACTACATCGAATGCTTGGGGCACCTCCGGTCAGTGCCAGTACTCCTTTCAGTCACAAGGAGGAGGGGAAGCCAACAGGAGCCTTTACTCCCATTGACCTCCTACTGTGAGGATGGTGCTGTGCTTGGCTTTAGGTACATCGATTCTAGCTATGTTATTTATGCAGCTGGAGTTGAGTACCTTAAGCCAACCTTCTGGGTCTAGCCTAAGACCAGGAAACAGCAACTTCCCAGTGTTGCCTGAAACTACTTGATAAAAAGGGACACACATTCCTATGAAGAACAAATATGAAAACTGGACGCCAAAGAGTTGTGAAGACTTGAGGAAAAGTTGCGTGCAAAGCTTGAGTGGCAGAATGAGCAGCAGTGACATAGACTGGAGTCAAACTGGCACTTGTAGCTCCATTCCAGTTTAAACCCAACCAGACTTGTGTTACTGAATTCATAATTCAAAAGTTAGCCTGAGTCCAACCCAGAATTTCCCTATATCCTGCCAGGTAAGTTTATCTGTTTTTGAGGGAACCTCTTAAACACTCTGCTCACGATAAGGAAAGAATCTCCTTTTGGATTTCTTCATGAACATGTATTTCTGGTGATATGCCTCCCCTCACTCTGACCTCTTTCTTCCCAATACTCTTTGACTTGACCCCAGCTGCCAGACTTGTATTAGAAGTGTCTCTCCTTAGTAGGTATTGGTGCCATATGTTTGGCTGTATCCTATCTGCCTTTATGCTGTCACAATAGTCAGGATTGTGACCCCAGCTCTGGTCTTTGCTGTGAAATTAAACAGGAGTGTTGGACCATCTGATAGAACCTTACAGTTAGCTCACAGAGATGTGGGCTACTTGCATTCAACTTCAGCATCATCCTCAGGCCATATCTGTCTGTCTTCCAGTTCTGTGAGTCACTTGCAAGCTTGCCAGTTTCCTTGTTGGGTTCTCCTGCTTTCCTGCTTTGTCATCAGTATGGGCAAGGATAGTTGCTGAGACTCCCTCATCACTATTTCCAGCAAGTCAGTCAACTCATTCCATCCCCTGCACTTGTTCCTTGTTTCCAGTGAGAGAACCCAAGCTTGTGAGATCAGATGCTGAGGAGATTTAGGGCTGAGCTTCCAAAAGAGAAAGGTGGGAGTCTGCTACTGACCAGTCAGGGCCACCTTCAAGCAACAGCTTCAAATTGCTCAGTGGGGAGGCTCAGAAGAGGAACCCAACCTGGACCTGAGGGAACAATAAAGCCAGTTCTACAAGATGAGAGGCTAGGGAAGAAGAGCTGAATTGTAGTTATTTATTTGGTGTATGCAAACTGGTCAAGCCAAGCCATGGCATTCTTATCACTGATGTTCAAGGCATGAAGACCTCCAGGGAGTGGAGTTATTTTGCAGTTCTCAGCAATGTATATCATGGTTTGTAGATGCCCACATTGACACAACAGACTGTCTCAAAAATGCCACCAAAATTCTTCTGCAGCAGACGTGAGAGAGATGGACTTGGGGGCACTGGAGAATGGTTAGGTAGAACTACCCTTCTGGCGTATGGGTGGCAATGACTGTTGGATTTGTCAGGAATTGTTTAATAGGGAACCCAATTTGAAGTTTCCTGTAAAATTTCATCCCCTTTCCTCCTTAAATTTTGGTTGGGCTATTAAGGCAAGTCTGACTCATATTCACTCTTGCTTCCCTCCAGCTATGGAAAAACTCAGTCTTAGGGGCTGGACTCTGCCTACCCTTTCTTACCCAATAGTGGTTGACATATGTTTTATTGTTCAATAGAAACATCTGTTTCTCTCTCTGGCCCATTGGGTTAGAGCTCAGCTCACCACCTCATCCAAGTATTTATATGCTCCCTATTAATGGAGTATCCAAGTGCCTCCCACACATTAATTTACCCTCATGGTGCTCCTGTTCAGTAGGGAAAAATTATTTATCCCTTTTGACTGTGTTTGCGAGTCTCTAGTTGTAGCACCATGAAATGTACCAAAGCTATTTAAATCTCTCTCCGATGCTTTGCCATCCCTGCTAACTGCCTCCAGAGAGAGCAGGCTGTCCAATCACCCTTACATTCTATTTTTCTCCTGCACAATTTTAGGCACCCGGCTTTTGAAAACTTTAACGTCTCTCTGTTTCAGTGTACACATCTGTAAATTGGATATAGCAAAACACATCTTACAGCCTTACTTCATCTCTGTAAAGTGCTTTGAGCTGCTTAGATGAAAGGTTCCAAGGATTATTAGTATTTATCTTTAATAGTGTCGTCTTATTTCCGAAAAAGACTGTGAAAATAAGTCAACACAAACATGCTGCTGTATTTTAAATTGCAGCACAGATCAAAAGGACTGCCTCGGTATAAATTACATATTTTTAAACTAAATCTTCATAGCAAATTCTGCCTTAGTGGGGAAAATAACTAGATTAAGGACTCTGTGCCATATCCCACATCAATGGGCGCCTGGAATTAATACTCTAAGACTCAGTATTAATTTAAAGCACTGCCAGCTAGTTTATTGAATAGAGTCAGACAGCCTGGAATCATCTAAACACTACCACATATATTGTCCCAGCATGTACTTATGTAAAACCTGAAATGATTATTGAGGAGCTTTTGTATGCTTCTTCTAAAGTTCTGGCCAAAAGAGAGGATCTTTTGAGGTCATTTTCTTTTCCTTACAGCTGAACACATCCCAATCATATCCATTTGGAACTACAGGTTCAACCTCTCTAGTCCAATGCTCTTTGGTCCAGAAACATTCATGGTCTGGCATGATTTTAATTAGCTGGATGTCCACTTATCATGGGTGTGGCCAAGTTTCACATGGTCCCATAAAGTTTGCTTACAGCCACCAGTCCTGGCGTTCAGTATTCTGTGCTGTTGTTTAGCTCTAATTTACCCTAAATGTCTTCTAAGAGCCCAGTAAGCTGTGGAAGTGCTGGTAATGCTGCTAGACAATATTGTTCTCCTGTGGTTCAGCAAATTCTCTAGTTCAACACTAGTCAGATCCAGCGGGTGACTAGAGAGGTTCAACCTCTAGTGCTTTTAACCCTTAGGAAGTTGGCCAGTGCTATGTTCCTAAACTATTCTGGGGCCATTGGCCATTGTGGTTGCTATGATGCAAGGCCAGTTCAGGACTTTTGCCTGAAGTGACCTCTGGTTTTGTTTCAAGCCCTACCATTAAGACACTGTGAAACTGAGCTAATCTTCTAACTTTTGTCTCACTCGTTTTTCTTATCTGTAAAATGGGGGTACTAATACTTTCCTACCTCATGGAGGGCTGTGAAACTTAACTGGTGAGTGTTTGTAAAGTTCTCTGAGATCCTTGGATGAAAAACACTGCAAGTTAAATGCAAAGAATCTGTGAATGGGCTTACTCATGCGCTCTTGATCTTTGTGTGTCTATCTTTGTCTCTGGGTACCCACCCATATCAGTAGGGCCCTACCAAATTTGTGGTCTGTTATATTTTATATTCCTAGGATTTTAAAAATTGCAAAACTCATGCTTTTAGCTATTTTAAATTTGAAATGTCATGGTGTTGTAATTCTAGGGGTCATGATCCAAAAGGGAGTTGGAGAGGCTGCAAGGTGATGGCAGTACAGGTTGCAGTACTGCTACCCTTACTTCTGAGCTACTGCTGTAGCGAGTGCTGCCTTTGGAGCTGGGCAGCTGGAGAGCAGCAGCTGCTGACCGGGATCCCAGCTGTGAAGACAGAGCCACTGCCATCAGAAGCACAGAAGTAAGGAGGGCCTCATATGGTGTTGCCACCCTTATTTCTGTGCTGCTGACTGCATGGCTGGACCCTCAGTCAGCAGCTGCTACTTTCTGGCCTCCCAGCTCTGAAGGCAACAATGTGGAAATAAAGGTGGCATGCTACCCTTACTTCTTCACTGGTGCTGGGAGGGCAGTGCCTTCAGAGCGGGGCATCCTAAAACAGCTTCTGCTCTTCAGCCATCCAACTCTGAAGGCAGCACAGAAGTGATGGTGGCAATACTGTGACCCTCCCTAAATTAAATGTGACCCCTCCCCACAACTCTTTTGGGTCAGGCTCCTCCCCAGGGTCCCCATCAGTTCTGATGTCACAGTTCTGCCACACAACAATGGGCTGTAACTTGGCTGCAGGTTGCCCAAAAGCCAGACCTTCCATGGGTGATATTGTCCATATAGGACTTCCACCTATTGGCTGGCATTTGGCTTTCTTGTCTCTCCCAGCAGCTTATTTCATCTTGAGCAAATTAACCATTCAAACATTTCCCCCATTCTGGCTGCTGTCTGAACGTCACCAGGCACTCTCACAAATGTTGCAGTGCATATCCCATCGTTTAAACTTCCAAGGATTACTTTTTATTCCCATTTACATTCCTCAATATTCAGTTTTATTTGCCCTGTCTCGCCCTAATTACTGAATCTGAATCTCTTTTGAAGTTTCCTTGCTGCTCTGCTCTGTTCTGTTCTGATGAACCCCCATAGTTCAGCATCAGCAGCAGATCTAAGCATGATCCAAGTGACTGACTCCATCTTAGGGCTCTTCTACACTTGAAAAGCTGCAGCAGCAGCATGGCTGTAGTGCTTCAGTGAAGACACTACCTCTGCCAACAGGAGGGGTTTTCCCATCAGCATAGCCGGCGGGTTACGTCAGTTTCACCGTGTTGTACAAGAGTGTGGATTCTTCACGAGTTATACTGGACTAATGTCTTAGCATAGACCAGGCCTAAAACTCTGCTGGTTACAAGCAGTAAGAGGCCTTCCACCACCCCTACTGAACATCCCTTCTCTCCCTTACTCTGGACCCCAGTTCCTCATAGCTTCTGTTGCCAGGATTCTTGACTTTCTGCTGTTTCTCTGCTAATCAATCAGTTTGTTTGTTTCACCCTTGACAGGAATCGCCAAAACAGGCATGGTGCCAGCACTCTTCATGATTAGAGATGCCACAGATAGCCTTAGGAAACTGCTTCAAACAAAGAAATGCCCATCACTTCAGGTCAGGTGGGCACTTTCCCTTCTAATTTGACAACTCCTGCCGGAGAGCTGCCAGGTCCTATCTTCGTCATAGGCTGTAATGTTAATTATGGAATTGGAAGTCCTCGAAGCAGTTGTGTGTCTAATGGTGGGGGAAGGGGAAAGAAGAGGAGGCCCCACTGGATATACAAGCACTGGATTTTTATTTCACATTTATAGCCATTCTTTGTTCCCAATTGCTGTCTGGGCTAAACGTATTATGGCGCTACTTTCAGGAGGGAATTTGTTGCTTTGAAGGTGCCACCTAAGGGCTGCTTTTCATGTGGCGTAATGGACTCCACAGAGGGCTGATTGCTAAAGTGCATTAATGGGTTGCACGTTAATTTGTCCTGCTGGTGTACTTTCAGCATAGTGCTGTTTCAAACAATACTATGTTAGAGCACACCTAAGAACTTTTAGCTCAACCAGCCAGGTTTACTCAGACAAATTAATGAGCAACTCATTCGTGGCACTTTAGAAATCACAGCCATGCCGATCATGTTACCCGAACATGAGTACAAGCCCTACATTTTCCATGTATCCATAGAGGTCTGGCATGGGCAATGCCCTAGTCCTGCCCTGGAAGGAATTCAGGACAAAGGGGCATGTCGCTTTCTGTGCTTGTTTACTCCTTAGCTGTTTTGTTGAAACTGCCACAAAATCCAAAACGTACTGTTGCTTTGCCTGGCAAACACCTGTCCACTAGGAGCCAAAAAAAGGTCCTTCACATTTATTTCAGTCAGAATACCATCCAGCCGTCAACTGCAAACACTTACACCAACTCCCTTCCTGAGCTGTATTTAAACCAGTGATCTAGATGCAAAAAGGTTCTGTAGCTCCTTTCTAATCTCCTAAACCATCTGGTCTCTGCCCTGTAATTTAGCTACTTTGGAGTTTTAATTACTGTTATGATTATACGGTACACACTTTTGTAGTGTCTGTTGCTGTGGCAGCTAGACACTTTAATTACAGAGATTAAAACACAAAATAAGGAGTATATAGAATAATTATAATAATAAAAATAATAGAAATGTAGGATTGGAAGCGACCTTGATAGGTCATCTAAGCCAGCCCTTTGCACTGAGGTAGGACTAAGTATTATCTAGATCATTCCTGTTAGGTGTTTGCCTAACTTGTTCTCTCTCTAAAAACCTCCAGTTACAGAGATTCCACTGCCTCTATATGTAATTTGTTCCAGGACTTAAGTACGCTTATAGTTAAAAAAACATTTTGTAATGTCTAGCCTAAATCACCCTTGCTGAAATTTAGTATTACTACATCTCCTGTCCTTACTGCTAATTTTCTGGTGAAAACTGAAACAAGAAATGTACAGGTTGGACCTCCAAAAACTGGGACTCCCTTCTCCGGCAACATCCGTGGTCCAACAGGACCATGGATGTTCCTGGACCAGGGAGTCCTGGCTAGGAACTCCAGTGTCAAGAGGGCTGGCCACTGAGAGTCCAGCAGGGCTAGGGCTGGGGCCCCAGTAGCATAGCTGAGGCTGCAGCAGTCCTGGTGGCGGGATTGGGGCCAGAGACACGGCAGCCACAGCAGCCCCAGTAGCAGAGGTGGGACCAGGGACACGGCAGCCACAGCAGGCCTGGTAGAAGGGCCGGGGATGCAGCAGTCCAGGCTGCTGGGGCTGCAACAACCTGGCAGCCCAGCAGTGGTGGGGAGGGGAGGGGAGTTATGGGGCTGGTAACAGGGGTCAGGTCCTGAGGGTGCTGGAACAGAGGTCCAACCTGTATTTAACTTTGGTCATTATTGGTTTCTTAACTGTCTTTTCCCCTCGTTCAGTAATAGGTCTGCCCTTTCCTTGGTTGTCTCCTTGCTTCTCATGTGTTTGTAAAATGTTTTCTTGTTACTTATTATAATCCCTAGCTAATTTAATGTCATTTTGTGCCTTGGCTTTTCTAATTTTGTCCCTACTTGCTTGTGGATTATTATTATTTATTTATTCATTCCTTTGAAATATGACTTAGTTTTACTTTTTGTATGAATTTCTTTTGTGTTTTAGTGATAGAGATGCAGCGCCGTGTTAGTCTGATCTAGCTGAAACAAAAGACAGAAGCACTTTAAAGACTAACAAGATGGTTTATTAGGTGATGAGCTTTCGTGGGCCAGACCCACTTCCTCAGATCAATATGTGGAAGAAAATTGGCACAACCATATATACTAAAGTGATACAATTAAAAAAAAAAAGTGAACACACATAAAAATGACGAATCAGGTTTAAGAACAGAGGAGGGGTGAGGGGGGGAAGGTTAGTGTCTGTGAGGTAATGACATTAGGGGTGATAATTGGGGAAGCTATCTTTGTAATGGGTGACATAATTAGCATCTTTGTTGAGACCCATACATAAAGTGTCTTAGGTCATTGAAGATGTCCTGGTTAAACTTGAGTGGCCTCTTACCATATTTCTTATCTTTCCTGTTCCCTGGTATAGTTTGCTCTTGTGCCCCTCGTAACATCTCTTTAAAAAATTACAAGCTCTCCTGAAGTAATAATGATATTACCAAATTGGAATGTTTGTAGAAAATTGGCTACTTCAGCCACTGATGTTTGTGTACATACCAGTATGATTCAATCCCCTTTTGACTCCTGTGTTCAAATAGTTCCTTGGGTCACAAGTCAGAGTGAATATGATGATCTTAAATTTAATTAGAGCTTGTCAGAATTTTTTGTCCATGTTTCTTCCTAAATTGAAATGTTTTGAGAAACTTAGAAATGTTGGTAAACTTTTATTGAGGGGGGAAAGAAAGCAAAGCATTTTCTAATGTTGAAAAATCCCATTGTGACATTTCTGAAAGGAATATTTTTAATTTTATGTTTCAAAATGAAATTAATTGATTTTATATATCAACATAAAATATTGAAACAAAGAAGATGTACGTTAAAATTAAATTGTCTGATTTTATCACAACAAAACGTATTTAAAAACATTTACCCATCTGCCTCCAAAACATCACTGAAAATGTCAGGGGTTCCATTGTTCCATTTTTGGAATGGAAAAATTTAGAAATTGTGTAATTTCCTACAAAATGTAAAATGTTTCACGCCTAGTTCTAATATTAGTCCTTATTTGTCAACATTGCAAAAGCACTGTGCAATTTAGCACAGTGGCTATTTCTGTTTGAGAGAGAAACCTATAGTTACAAGTGCAAATCCAGTTTGAAATACTTTCACAGCGTTGGATGTGCAAACTTTAGAAATTTACCTGAAAGGCTCAAACCAGAGTAGTTGTTCTCTCCCGCTGAGTTTTATTTAAATATTTACATGTAGCATTACCACTTGAATATCAAATTTGGGGTTTTTTCTCAGCACATCTGCTTTTTCTCTTTTAATATGGCAATTCAGGAACTTGCACTAGAGCAACACTTTCTACATCGGGGACCAAACTTTTTTAATATTGCACATGCTGTCAAGCATGTAGTTTGGAATTTGAAAGTTCACATTAGCATGAGCATATGTGAAGTGTACACATGCAAAAGCATGCACGCTTTGAAAATCTGGGCCAGAAAGTCAATGAATAATGGGGATTTTTTTAAAAAAAGAAAACAAAAATACTTTATTATTGGCTCATAACACTATAAACAAAATCTTTGGCCATCTTGTAATTTGTGGTTGTCAAGATGCTGAGTTCCCTGGTCACTTGGAAGGCAGGATGCATGTCCTTTTGCTCTAAAAGTATAGACTCCAACACATTAATTATGTGCTCCCTTAGTTCAAAAATCTCATCCTCATGCATAGATGGCTCAGATTTTCAAATCTCACTACATTGGTGTACCCTGCTACCACTGTAACTTGGAATTGTAGGTCATCCGCACATTCACAACATTTCAAGTTTGTCAAAAGAATGAGGAGCCCCTATAGAAATCCTTCTGTCTTGTGGCAGAGTCATGTGCTGACAATATTGTCTGACACCCACATCCTTTGTATTGTGGCAGAGGAATAAGTTGCTTTCTTTTATCCTTTTGAAATTAAATTAGTTTTGTCCTCCTTTGGCTGGGAAGAAGTAAGACGTTACCAGCACCAGCCACCCACGAAGAACTATAAACAGAAGAAATTAACTATTATGTGGTAGTTCCCCATTCATTTCAGTGGATAGCCACAGTGCTTCATTCCTAGTACCAGGCTATGTAAAAATAACAGTTCTTTCCTCTTCCCCCTTGCATGATCTAAAAAGTGTAGTGTTCTCCATCAAATATAACTTTTTCTTGATTCTGGTCCAAACTCAGAGGAAGTAAAAAGTATTCCTCAGGCATAGGATTGCCCCATGTTTCCCTTATTGCACAAAGACAAGAAGAAAGAAACTAGCTCTGTAGATTTCTCCTTTATTTCCCCTTAGGGTTACACATGTGGCTTCAGTGAAGATATCTGTCTGCTGCAGGAAATTCCCCCAGGTGTCTTAACACTGGAATGGCTTCCCTCTGAACAGCATTTGGCCAGGAAAAAAATTTAAAGGAATGTAACTGAACGTGGATGTTAGGGTGGACCTAACCTGAGGCCACGTCTTCATTATGGGGAAGACTGACGCTGCTGTGATCAATTTTTCCAGAGTTTGATTTAGCAGGTCTAGTAAATGGCATCCCTGTCAGTGCCAGTACTCCTGCTCCTCGTGAGGATTAAGGGAAGCCAACAGTAGCATTTGCTCCCATTGATCTCCTGCTGTGGAGACGGTGCGAAAACTCAAATTGAGATAGGTCAACTCCCACTATGTATCTTACTTTGACCTTCCCCCCCATAGTGTAGACCTGGCCTGAGTGACTGCCATCTATTTGTTCCTAAGGGTATCTGTCTACTGGGAGTTGTTTATTCAGTAGTGTTTCTTAAACTTTTTAAGACCGAGGAACACCAAACAATTTTTTTATGAGGAACACCAAGGATTTTTTGTTGAGCAAAATAAATAAATAAATAAATAAATAAGGGGGGGGGGGCAGGGAAAAGTTATTGACCAAAAAAAAGAAAGGGTCAGGAAGAAAGTTATTGAGGAAGAAAAAGGTTACCTGCCCCTTTAAAGGTGGCCATTTTGAACTCTGTTCTCCACAGCACACCTCCCACTGCCACAGTTTAAGAAACACTGTTATACGGTGTAATACAATTTTATTTTTTAGTGCCCCCAAATGCTCTATAGAAATAACCACAAGAGAGCAAGTGGCCTGAATTATGAAAGAGTGATCTAAAAGCAGTGTTGAATGAATGAATAAATCATTCATTCATAAAACCAACAATGGCAAGGGGAAGGAACTGAAACGAGCAAAGAAGGCATGCTTACAGATGGGCTTTAAAGAGGTGGCATCATTGAGCTAGAGGGAGAAAAAGAGGCCAGTGCATATAGCTGGAGATGAGGAGGAGGCTGTGTCATACCTGGGCCATGGGCTGTCTGACTTAGTAGTTAGAGTAGAAGTAATGGAGTTGGCTGAGTCAGATATCAGGAATTCTCCGTCAGAGTTCAGCTTCTATTTAGACAACTCATAGCAGGTCCCTGGGTGGCAGTGGAACTTACTAGCTGTGAAGGGCCTTATGGATCAAGGTTCAAGACCTGCAGTCTCTGACTGCCATTTGCATTTACAGTAGCAAGATTGTGGAAAGCAAAAAAGATGAGGTAAGGGCTTGGTGATTATCTGGAGGAAGCAAAGGTCTAGAGATCAGTTAAGATTTTTTTCAAAAATGACTGAGCCACACAGCTCTTACTAAGAGTGGTCAATAGTCACTTTGCCAAATCTCAGCTGGTCCATGAAGAGTTTTTAAAAACAGAGAAAGTGGTTTTGAGCAGGACCTTGAAAAGAATGAGACCCTCATGCAGTTGTGTTGAGGATGGAGAATGATGGGCTTTCTGGTATATGTGGGCAAGGACAGAGCTGGGACAGGATGTGGTCCCTGAAGGGAAATCAAAATGAGACATAGGTCAAAAGGAGAGATTCAGCAGGTGTAGTCAAAAGAGTGCATAAAGGCTCTGCAGTTCACTGCTATGAAATATGACTTTTCCTTTGTTTTGTGGTTTTCCGTGACAGCCAGTCCTTCCTACTAAATAAATTTACCTGCTAGGATGCCAGACTCTCTGGGGCTTGCATGTCCTAAAGTGCACTGATATTTTCCATTTGATAGGTACTGTATATATTAGGTGTCAGTAAAGCATACTGAACAATCCTTAGGGGACTGATATTTTGTTTATATGATATTCAGGACAGGATCTATCATTGTTTTTGAGTATTGCACCTCACCAAGCACGTTACTGATGTTAAATAAAGTAAATAACTACTACTAATAAAAGGCGAGCTGACACATTTACCGGGCCCTGGGTCAAGGTGTGTGTGTATGTGGGGGGGGGGGGGCGCCGGCGCCCTCCGGCTTCAGACTCCTGGAAGGGGCAGGGCCTCATACAGAAGGCCCTGGCATACAGAAGGCAGCTGGACTTTGGTGCCACCCAGACTGCACTCTTCCCTCAGCGCCATCCACTGCATGCTGCCCAGGGCTCTGCAGTATACCACCTAAGCTCTAGCAATGGCATGCCACTGATGCTGCCACAGTAGTGGCGGTAGTGGATGGAGCTCTGGGCCCCTTAGAAACATGGGGCCCCAGGGCAACTGCCCTCTTTGGCACCCCCAACAGCAGGACTGCTAATAGAAATACAATAAGAAAATGCCACTCCCACTAAAACGAATGGGAATCATGCCATAAATTTGAATAGCATCAGGATTTGGCCTTTAATGTTTAAATAACCTATAAAACATCTCAGTCTGGATAACTATTATGTAAATTAAATGCCTGATAATGTCTCCAAACATTTGAGGATTAACTAGGTAATATGTTAATAATCAGCATATATTTGTCAAACAGCATTGGATACTTTAATTGAAAGTACTGCCACTTTTCTATTGACTTTTTTTTTTAATTTTGGAAGGCTCTAAATAATAGAATATATTAAAACAATGGCAACTTATTTAAAAAGCTTGCTGTGACTTCTCAGAGTGGTTGGACTTTCTCCTGTCTGAAACACCAACTTGTCAGCCTGTCTGTGTTGTCTCGTGTTGAGTCCTCACAAGTTGGTGTGTTTTTCTTCATTCCTCCTTAAAAAAACAGATTTGTTCATTCGGCTGTGCCATATCATTGGCCCACATTACTCTTATGGTGTGTGATACATAGCAATGACTGAATCTGAATGATCTCCAAGACATTTTGCTTTGAGGGAACTGAAAGACCGCACTCCCGACTGACATTTACTAGCCAAGTTTGAATACTGAAAATCAATCCCGCTGTCATTGAAATGGAGTGCACATCTTCACTATGCACGCGGAGAAACGAGGCAAACCTTTTAGTCCAGAAACACATCCTGCTTTTGCCAGCAGCAGTGATCTAAGAGACATGGCATATGCATCCATTTCATTAAGATCCCCTCAATCTTTTAACAGTGGCGAGTGCTAATTTCACTGAAAGTGTGTCATTTCTTCAGTGTTTTGGGAGTTTGAATCTAGGACAAGAGTATCAGCAGAATGCAGCAGGTACAGAGCATGCATCTTATCAGATATTAAGAATGCAGTAAGAAATGTCACAGGGAGCTTTCCACAAAATATTTAATTAACAGCAACAGCTACAGAAATGAAAAACAACATCCAGGCAATTACAGTGTTCAATAAAGCAGCTCTCGGAGGATGGAGTAGTAACGGATTAGTGACTGGCATTTAAATATGTTATCAACCAGTTAGGGACACCAGAGTAATTTTTCTCCCCTGGGCACCACGCTACTGCAAGTATTATAGCTATATTATTGTTTTGGGGGTAATAAATTTAATTATTAGGCAATAAATTCAATAGCCAGTTATGTGGGCTGTTTCACTGGACATATGGTATGGTAGAGTAGGCCATGTACTTCCAGTGCCTTCAACACCAGCATTTGTCTTATTTAAAATCAATGGCTATATAAATTCTAGTTGCGGGCTTTCCATGCAGGAAATGCTAGAAACTGTATAATTTATAAAGGTGGTGAAATATGCAAATCTTTGGACATTGAAATAGAGCACAATAAAGAATTCATGTTATCTTTACCTCAAGGGGCAAGTATATGCTGAGAAGGCATAATTAGAGTCTACCATTGTAATACCTTCCTGTCTAAGATTGGACAAAGATAGAACCAGAATTTCATTGACTGGTGATCTTTGCTATTATAGATTTTTATATGAAAACTAGAATAAATAACTGCTTTCAGTATGATGAATGAGACAAAATTACCCTAACTGTGTCTAGTTATCCAGTACTTCTGCACAAAATAATATGTTTGCTTTCTTTACACTCTCTCTCTCGCGCGCTCTCTCTCTCTCTCTGGTATAACAAAAAATCCTGTTTCGTGATGAAGTGGTATTGTGCATATACACAGTCAGATATATGTTGAGAGATGTTTGTTTTTAATTTTCCATCCCTAAGGGTCCAACAGATATTAGCAAAACCCCTCAGCTCCCTCTCCCTTTAGGTGGGGAACAGACAGCACCTTGAAAGAAATGCTCAATACCTTGTAAGATTGGGCCTTAATTAAATGCTGAGGGGGTTGGTGTACAGTGTATTCTGGACAGTTTAGCAGGTAATTATTCAGTCTCCTTGCCAGCAAATAACTGATATAAAGAATACAGCAGGTCAGACAGAGTATGAGCCAAAATGAGTCAGCAAGGGATTTATATTTCCTTAGTACTTTCAATCTTCCTCTGAACTGGAGATGGTAAGTTCTGAGGTGATTCTGTTTCTCCTATATAATAAGTTCTTCTGCTTCCCCCAAAGAGCAAAACAACAAGGGACACCCCAACACAATTTACTTTTCATCAAAGTTATTTAAAGCTCTTTTCCTCCATTTCCCCCCTCTCAGCTTTAAATTCCTTTTCTAAGGTGAGCAGCATTGGCCAGAGGGATCCCTCACTCAGAGAACAAAAGAGTCTGAAAGTACACCTGCTGCAATGGCACAAGGCGGGCCTTCCTCACAGGCCTTCTGTTGTGGCACGGCCCCCAGGCATGGCAGCCCAGGCAGCAGCAGCTTCTGGAGACAGATCAAACTGCCAGCCTGCATCTCCTATGCTATTTGCCAGCACGGCCGAAGGGAGTCTGTAGTCTAAGGCAGAGCATCTGCCATGAAGGAATCCTTCAGATTCGGATACGTTCCCTTTGGCAATACATGGGGACCTGGTCATAGCAGAAAATGGTTCTAGAACCTCTTCCCTGGAGTGGCTTCAGGTCTGGGGAGTATCATTTTTCCTAGGAAATCATTGCATGACTCAACCAGATGGTTTGTCTAAGCCTTATTCTCAGGTTTGGTTCCCCACCAGGATTTTCCTTGTCCTGATGTTTGAGAAACAACTTGAGGAACTGTGTTGCGTAGTTTCCAGGGAGTGGTAGGCTCTTGAATCTTCTCCTGTCTTTTCTCCCTTTCTCCGACTATTATCCAGAAAAGTTGCATACAGGAGGGGAACTTCTATTTTAAAGGTATGGCAGAGTCTCTTAAAATACATTTTGTGGTAGAATGGGAGAAGCAGTCCTGCATTGCTCTGTTTCTGGAGGGCTCAAGAGGGAGGAAAACACACGCTGGCTCCTCTCCAGTATGATCGCTAATGCTTTAATGCTTGCTCAGAGATCCAGTGTCCACAGATGATGCTATGAATAAACCAATCAGCATGAGTGGCCCAGGATACTTGTTTAGCTGTCCCCAGAAGGACTGCTGTGTAACAACATGCATTGAATGGTCATTCATTCCATTAGATGCTAGCTTGTCTCCAAAAGGGTATTGTTGTGTGAAAGACTCACAGATTGCCAGGGGAATTCTGAGCTGGCTGTGACTTCATTGGGCAGTACCTTGCGTACGTCATGTAACATGCACATCCTTAAGAAGAGACATGTCTGGAGATGAGTCTCAGATAATATCTGATAACTTATTGCAAACCCAATTCTTCTAGCAGGCTCTCACGCTGCTGAACATCTTTCAGCAATCCTGATTCTTAGGGTATGTCTGTACTGTAGTTAGACACCTGCAGCTGGCCTGGGCCCACTACAGACCACAATTAAATAGACTCTTGGCCTGAGCCCATGCCTGCTGACTTGAAGAGGTCTCTGTAACAACTGCACACAGATTATTGTGGTTTTCCACATTGGGGTTACTATTAATCTCCTTAGTTCTGTTGAATACTCCCATTGCCATGACACAAGAAATATCTAAGTCCATCTGGCTACGTCTGCACTACATTCCTCTTGTGCAAGAAGCCTTTTGCACAAGAGTTTTTTGCGCAAAAACTTCTTGCGCAAGAGCACGTCCACACATCAAAGTGCATCGCAAAAGCAATGTGCTTTTGCATAAGAGAGCGTCCACACTGCATGGACGCTTTTGTGCAAGAAAGCTTTGATGGCCATTCACAGAATGGCCTTCAGAGCACCTGTGCTTTTTCCCATAGGGGTTTCTTGCACAAGAAATCCCTCTGGAGTGTCCACACTTGCCTTTTTGCGCAAGTGGGAGTTATGCCTCGTAAAAGGAGGTTTACCTATGGCGGAAAAAGCCCTCAGTTCTGCCATTTTACTCTTGATTTCCTTGCGCAAAAGTGCATTTGAGGTGTGGACGCTCCACAGTTTTTGCGCAAAAACCTTGCAGTGTAGATGTAGCCTCTGTGTCTGCTCAGAAATCTATGCCCTGTCCTATCAGATTCTGAGCTGACCATGTCCATGACCTTCCAGCTCATGTCATGTAACTCATTATACCTAAGAATAGACGTGCATGCCTTTACACAGCTCCAGGTGGTACAGAACAGGGCAGCCCATTTGCCAAATTACCCAGGTGCCCTGACATTCCACCCATTGAAACCTTTGTGCACTGTGTGGCTGTATTCACCTGAGCTTGTGGTTACACCCTTTCTTGCTTTTGTCAAGGCACCATCAGGGCAGGCATTATACTCCTTTGCTCCATCCTCCAAGCTCTGGTGTGATGGCAGAGAAGGGCCTCATTCAGCTGGATCAGGTCTACTTAGGATGGCTTTTCCTTTCCCATTTCCCGCAACACTGGCATAAGGTGTGCAAAGTATGGAACAGATCCCTTGTGAAAAATAGGATACTGAATAGGAATTTTTACCAGTTAGTGCTTTCGTGTACCCCAGTTTCACCAGTATAGCAGCAGCCTAACTTTTTGTGTAGTGACAAGAAGCAATGAGCTTAAACTGCAGCAAGAGAGGTTTAGGCTGGACATTAGAAAAAAAAACTAATCATCAGGGTGGTTAAACACTGGAGTGAATTGCCTAGGGAGGTTGTGGAATCTCCATCACTGGAGATATTTAAGAGAAAGTTAGATAGGCATCTATCAGGGACGGTCTAGACGGTACTTGGTCCTGCCGTGAGACTTGATGACCTTTTGAGGTCCCTTCCAGGTCTAGTGTTTTATAATTCTATGATTTGTGTATTTAGATTTAGTATAAACTCTGGTATTAAAAAACTTAACAGAATAAGTACCCTCAATGCAATCAAAATACACAATAGAAACACTCTCAGGTGAATTGTAATACAGTCCATCCCCACAAAATATATAACCTTAAAATCCCAGTCACCAGCAGATCACAGAACATGTGTTGCTACATCCAGACAGCCCACCCAGAGATAAGTTGCTCTACTCTTTTTATTTTATTTTTTTTTCTAATACAATGTTGAGTTTCCCCTCTGAAAATCTTGGGTGACAATAGAAGAGGCTTGAACTGGTTGGGTAGAGGGAGCCCAAACTGGAAATGTTCATTGGCTGCTGAGCCACCTGTCAAAGAGAGGATAAGGGGTTGCTCGTTTATCCCGCACAAAAAGAAATTACAAAGTAAGCAATTCTTCTATTTGTGCAGTAATGGAGAAAATTTTTTCATTGTGTACCCAAGTTACACAATGAAAAAAGGACGACTCCCTTTATATTCAAGATGGGTAATATCTAATAAGGACTAAATATGGGACATGCTGCTCTGCAGTGTTGCTGCTGGAATGAAATTTTGGATGAAATTAAGTACAGTCTAGGGGGAAGAATTTTTCATTACCATTCTTATTGTACCAACCACTGAGACATTTTGAAAGCTCACATGCACCCCACAGCAATACCTGATAATCCCACATCAGAGCAAGTAGAGGAGGTAAGAAACCTATGGAAAAGCTGTCTGTATGCTGCTCAGTGTGCAGAATATCTTTTAATAGGAGGAAGGTATATACGCTCCAGTATCTTGGAAACTCCCTCGAGGTAAATTTGTCAAAAGTGGGACTGCTTCTCTCATTGAAAATTATAAACTCACTCCATGCAAAGTAAAATATTCAGCATCAGATTGCTTCAAGCTCATTTTTTTTCTCCTTGTTACCCTATAGTACAGAGAATGGGGAAAGCAGAATGAAAAAGAAAGACATTCTAAATATGAGAAGATGACTTTAATTAATGCTTGTAAAGCTGTTTGAAGATGAAAAGCTTTATATAAGTGCTAAGTGTTATTAATAGTATAATAACCCTGCTGTTAATTATAAATAATACTTCTACTACAGAGTGCCCTTTATTCAAGGACCTCAAAATGTTTGTCAAATGTGGGTTGCTGATTTATTCTAATTTTATAAATGGGGAAATTGAGAGGTGGAGAGTTCTAGTAACTTGTTCAAGGTCATGAAGTAAGTGACTAGAGAAGATGGGGAGAGAACCCAGGTCCCCCCTCTCTTTGAATACTAGAGACCCTGCCTCTCTGACAAACCTAAAGCAAGATTCATATCTTTTTTTTGTTTACCTGAAAAATGTAGGTGTTTTTGATGGCAAAAGTGTGCCTTGTGAATTCCATGGACATAGAATCATTGAAATGTAGGCCTGTAAGAGACCTCAATAGGTCATCTAGAGTCTAGGGCCTAAGCACCATGCAGGGCCAAGCATTATCTAGACTATTCCTGATAGGTGTTTATCTAATTCAGAGACTCCCAAACTGGGGGTGGGGTGGTTGGGAGAGAGGGCTTGCCCTCCCGGGGGGGCATAGATAAAAGTGTGAGGGGGCATGTTGGGGACCTGGGAGCCCCACCCAGCCTGTCCCTCCATCAGCTCTGCTCCAGTCCCACTCCTAGCTATGTCTCCAGCTCATGGCCTTGCATCTTGCCTGGTCTCCAGCCTCATAATGATTCCCCTCCCAGCCTCACCCCTAGCTATGGCCACTCACTGCAGCTCCATTCCTGACCTGGGGTCGAGGCTGGAAGCAAGGGCAGGAGTGGAGCCGTACATGGGTGTAGGCCTGGCTGCCAGCCCCCACCACAACTAGGGTTGCCAGATGATTTCAAAAGAAATGCGGTTGCAGCCCCTTTAATTGCTGCGGGTCCCAAGTGGGCTTCCATCGGGCACCAAGGTGGGCCCGGGAAAAGCAAAAAAACTTCCTTAATTAGAAAATACCAGACATGTATATGTCCGGTATTTTCTCAATTTGTTTACCGGACACAAAGTCCAAATACCAGACTGTCCAGTTAAATATCGGACACCTGGCAACCCTAACCACAACCCAATCGTGGCTCAGCCCCCAGCCTTGGCCCCTGGCCTGCTCCCAGCACCAGATCCTACCCCACCCCCTTATCTCTGTCTGCATCTCCCCTGAAGCCATGGCCCAACTCCTGGCCCATCGCGGTTTCGGGGGGAGGGGGAGCAGGGAGGAGTAGCACAACTATCTAAAATTTGGGGACCTCTGGACTAATCTGTTCCTAAAATCCTCTAATTACAGAGATCCCACAAACTTGCGGTGGTTAACTCCCTAGCTAGATGGGTAGTTTTCCTGATATCTAATCTAAATCTTCCTTCTGAAATTTAAGCCCATTACCCCTTATCTTGTCCTCAGTAGTTATGGAGAACAGTTTATCATCTTCCCTATTTATAACAATTTATTATGTACTTGAAGACTATTATGATGTCCTCCTTCAGTCTTCTCTTTTCTGGACTAAACAACCCCTGTTTTTCATTCTTTCTTTATAGATTATGTTTTCTAGACCTTTTATAATTTTTGTTCTCTCGATTTCTCCAATTTGTCCACATCTTTCCTGAGGTGTGGTGCCCAGAACTGCAGATAGTTCCCCAGTTGTCGCCTGATTAGTTGCCAAGTATAGTGGGGGGAAAATAGTTCTTGTGTCCTGCTTACAACACTTCTGCTAGCACATCCCAGAATGACATTCACTTTTTCAAAACAGTCGTACATTGTTGGCTCATAACTTCCAGATCCTTTTCTTCAGTACTCCCTTTTTAGGTGGTCATTTCTCATTTTATGTGTGTGTAATTGATTACTCTTTCCTTAGTGTAATAAGTTGCATTTGTCTTTGTAGAATTTTATCCTATTTAATACAGACCATTGCTCCAGTTTGTCAATATAAATTTGAATTCTAATCCAGTCATCAAAAGTGCTTGTAACCCTTCCCACCTTGGTATCACCCACTAACTTCATAAATGTGCTCTCTTGTGCTGTTAGCCAAGTCATTTAAGATAGAAATCTGTCATGGGTCGGTTCTATGAGACACCCCCCCCCCCACTCAAGATGCCTTTGCAGCTCAATTGTTTACTACTGATAACTACTCTGAGTGTTGTTTTCCAATCAGTTGTGCACCCACTTGATAACCTAGATGAATCTACTCTATTTCTCTAGTGTATTTTTGAGAAGGTTACATGAGACAACATCAAAAGCCATACTAAAGATGAAATATAGAATGTTTACTGCATTGCCCAGCCACAAAACTTGTTACCTTGTCAAAGGAGGGTATCGAGTTGGTTTGACATGATTTTTTTCTTGACATATCCATGTTGACGGTCACTTATCACCTTATTTTCTTTTAGGGGCTTATACACTTCTGTATGTTATTTGCTCCATTATCTTTCCAGGGACCAAAGTTAAGCTTTTCACAGAGATTACACCTACGTTGTCCTTATCCCCCTTTTTATACAGAGATTCTGTAATGACCCTTTTCCAGTCCTCTGGAATCTCTCTCATCCTCTACAGCTTCCCAAATATAATTGCTAATGGCTCACAGATCTCTTCAGCCAGTTCCTTAAGTATTTCATTGGGTCTTGCAGACCTGAAGACCTCTAACTTGTTTAAGTAATTCAAAACTTTGTTCTTCTCCTATATTAGCCTCAGATGCTAAGCCCATTTACACTGATATTCCTATGTTAGACATCCAACTATTGCTAACTTTCTTGAGGAAACTTGAAACAAAAAAAAGCATTTAATACTTGGACTATCAATGCACTTTCTGTCATTGTGTTTCCCGATTCATTTAGTAATGGGCCTACATTTTCCTTGGTTGTTGTCTTGTCTTGTTTCTCCTGTATTAGTGGAATGATTTCTTGTTACTTTCTATGCCTAGCTAGTTTAACCTCATTTTGTGCCTTGGCTCTTCCAACTTTCTCCCTACACGCGCGCGCGTGTGCGTGTGTGTGTGTGTGTGTGTCCTTGTGTGAAGGGGTGCAATCACAGAAGTCCACTTGGGATTGTTCCCCAGTGTGCTGGTCATGCCACTGACACCTGCCGCCTTGATCTCCCACCTCATTGTCCTGCCGGGCTAGCCCCTCTGATCTCCCCCAAGCAAGGCAGAGAGCTGGGGTTACCACCCTCCTGCAGAGCAATGCAGACACTGAATCAATTCAGCTCTGGGAGGATTCCGTTCTAGGGCCCAGCATCCAAGAATCCCCAAAGGGATCAAAATGCCAAAGAAATCAGTCTTTCTCTGTGTAAAAGTTTTACATCCGGAAAGTTCATAAGGTAAGCTTTCTTTATTAATGAAAGAGAAAGATGAACAGTGGTTGCTCTCCCCAGGTAACAATTATTTACACTGGGCTTGATGATAAACAACAGTTTTTGAGTACCAGCACATTTACCCAGCGTTGCTCAGGTCCTTAAGTCAATTAAGGGTTATTTTTGGAAAATAAAATGAAAATGCACTTGCTTTATTTAAATGATTGTATCTTGCAAAAGAGGGAGCAAGAGCAAAGTGCACAGCTCATCCGCCCTTGCACTCCCCAACCAGAGTGAAGAATGCAGCAAAATTGTGCACTTTGCCCTCACTCCCTGTCAAAGGGGAACAGCCAGCAATGTCCCCTATATCTCTCACACTGGATGATCCCACCCTGCCAGGCTTTCTAGGTCAGGGAAATGCAGGCCAGTCTTTGCAAAGCCACACCAGGACCTGAGTAGGGGAATCTGTGGTCCGGTTGTGGAGAAGCCAGAAGCACCGCTGGCACTGGCAATGTGGCCTTTCCAAACCATGCTGATTTTAAGTTGTCTCCTTCCTACAAACTCCCTGTCCAACTCCCCCATTGATTCTCCCCTGTTTACTATCTCGACTTGGTTGTTTAGAATGTGCCATTTTAAGGCCTGCCATTCCAGGTCAGCCCTGCCCCTTGTTAACACACAGGAGAAGGATGAGCAGAGGGATGATCAATGGTGATCTTAAGGATCAATGGACAGAGGACAGGAAACTAAAGCCTCATTAACACTCAACTACCAGTGAGCCAGGCCTCTGGCCCCCTTCCCAAACAGTCTTCAAACACAGCATCCCCAACAGACCACACTGCAAACTGTAAGCAAGATAAAAGAAAACTCGTTGGGTATGTCTACATACAGCATTAATTTGAGTTAACTTAATTTGAAATAGTTAATTCGAATTAAGCTATTTCGAAATAGCATTTTGTTATTTCGAAATAGCGCGTCCACACTGAGTGGGGGTCTCGCTGGACCAACTTGATTTTCATGCAAACCTGCTCCTGGGTTCTCATGTGGCCTTTGGTGGCCAGGCTGGCAGCTATCCTGCCATACACGGCCGCATTCCTCCGTCTACTGCGGAGATCATGGACGTTGGGGGCATCCCCCCCCAAACCTGAATAAGGTCCATAATCTCCACCCTGGACCAGGAAGGCATCCACCTTCTTCAGCACCTGCCAGGCTCCTGGGAGCTGGCAGACTGCTCCTGGGGAGCGGTGGAGGGCTGGCTGCCAGTGGCTTGCTGGCTCATGTTTTGGGGCCACTGGGTCAGGGGCCCTGGTGGCCACTGCTGGCTCTGGGCTGGCAGGCTTGGAGCTGGCACAGGCACTGAGGCCAGGGTCTACCCCTTAATGGCTCTGGGGCTGGGGGAGAGGAGAGTAAGTTTTCCTGGTTGTGCCCAGAGTGACCACCAGGGCTCCCTGGGAAGGGCTGGAGGCCCCCTATTTCGAATTAAGTGTCTACACAGCACTTAATTTGAAATAGCTATTTCGAATTTGGTGCTACTCCTCATAGAATGAGGTTTACCAAATTTGAATTAAGGGCTCCACCATTTCGAATTAATTTCGAAATAGCGGTTTGCATGTATAGACGCTGTTAAAGTTAATTCGAAATAACGGCCGTTATTTTGAATTAACTTTGCAGTGTAGACATACCCAAACAGACTGTCAAGGCTGTTCCCCACTCTGGCATGACGGATGCAGGAGTTGGGGGCCCACAAGAGCACTTCAAAGCCTTGCCTCTCTGGCACAAAAACTTCCCCCCACAAAATCCAAATACCCAGATTTTGGGGGACCTGCTGGCACCACCAAAGTAATTCTGAGAAAAATCAGGGAAGGAATCACTTGGGGAAATCCCCTCCCTAAGGTAAAACTCTCCCCCCTTCCCCAACCTCTATTTTACTTGGAGTTGGGAAAAATAGCGGGAATCCACAGACAACAATGGAATCTGCCCTTGTAACTAGGCACTGAATTCTAAGGACACAACAATCAATCAATATCGGTTAATTAGGAAAAAAACAACAAACTTTTATTATCAAAACAAACCTACAGTTGCAAGCATAGTAAATTGGCTAGATGGAAGGAGCCACCTTTGATATAGATACTCAGGGGAAAAAACCCTGGCTTCTAAGGCTTGGTTACAAAAGAGAAATAATAATAAAAAAAACCCACTTAGCAAGCTCAGAGATTATTTCCAAATCCCCAAACAAGGAAAACAATAACCCTGACGGGCTATCTAAACTTTTCCCTACTTACACCTTTTAAGAAGTCCATTCTTGGAGAGAGAAGCATCTCCCATCTCCCTTAATAGCTGGGAGAAACTGCTCTGAATCTAAAACAAAAAAGAGACGACCCCCCCCCTCTTTTCCAGTTTGAAATTCCTACCTGTATTGTTATTGGCTGACCACCCGATACCTAGTAATCAGGTGCTGGTCAGCACTCCTGATTATGACACAGACAGACAAGCTTTCCTTCTCACTCAAGAATTAGTGCTCAGTCCTCCTTCAGCAGGGAATCTGTCTCTCCCTCAAACTGCCCTGTTTGCTGATTAGCCATCTTTGAGCTCTGTTCTGTAACTTAGGCTTGGCAGAATTCAATTTTGATTTTCTTATCATCTGTCGCAATGATATCAGGCTATTTTAAAGGGTTTGTTGTTCTTCAAGTTTTGTTTTGTTTTTTCACTGTTTTGGGAAATGAACAGCATATGTCAAAATATATAAAATGTCCCTATATCAGTCTCTAAGTTCTCAGTAGCATTTTTCTTTCTTTGTATACCTGTACATTGTGATTATTGATGGAAATAATTTTATTGGAAAATTTTATAGGTTTGTGTATGTGCAGAAAAATTGATGTTTATTGGCAATTATCAATATAAATATTCTCCTTCCAAGCCTGTTTATAATAATAGGTGCTTCAAGACATTCAGTGTTTGAAGATGTGAAAACTGAACAAAGCAAACTAGACCATACAATAAATCCACCAGAGCCACCTCTTAAAATTCCAGCCTTCCTGCTCATAAAAAATCCCATAATGCATACAATTATCTCTCTTTCTCTTCCTACCATTTATTTGTTTTTGTCATGGAGCAATGTTAGACTAACCTCCAAAACAGAGATTTAGTAACTCAAGATCTGCAACTTATCCCTAGAGTTCTCAAAAACAAAACCTGCAGAATAAAGCCATTCAGTAGCCCTGAGTGAGCAGTGACTGTCTTTCAGTCAGTGATGGTAATCATTCCCAAAGAGCTTCTCTGCATTAGAGAACGAGGAGTCTAAAATAAAATCAAAAGTTCCAGCTGCAGTGTAAGAGCAAGAGATAAAGAATGTATGAGAGACCCTCCCTCTCTGGGGCTAATAGACCTATACTGTCACATTAGTTTGCTTCTCATTCTCATCAGTCCCCTTCTAAATGAGAATTTTTAGGTCTCAAACTAATCTTTTCCAGGGTTCAGTGCAGTCAGCCATTTGTATGCCGTTATTGTCGTCAACAGCATAATCTTCAGTCTTAATGTTAGTGTCTATCTTGTGCTTCCTTGGGGTGAAGCACTTCTCCGCTAACCCTTGAGTGGTTGCATTTTCACATCTTAGCTGGGACTATAATGTGCAGTGCTCGTCTGCTAAGAGCGGATATTAGCTGATGCACAGCAGTCTTCCACAGAAGAAATGAATATTGTTTGCAGTTGAGTGCAACAGGCTTCTCATTTTATACTGGGAATAATCACATTCTGTCACTTTTTTCATTATCACTGTCATTTTTTATTAAGATTTTCTAAAATGTTTTAAATTGCTGAATCTTAAAGCAATTCCTTGTTTCACCTTCAGGACTGTGAAATATGTGCCATTGGTTTATGAGGAAAATAAACGGTTTCAACCTTCTCATGTGGAACTTGCGTCCAAGTCAGTCTACCAAAAGTTCATTGAGCAAAAGCATCCTTTTGGCAGTGGTCCCTTGTACTCTCGACCAATTTTGCTTCGTAAATAACATCTGGACAATCAGAATTATTAACACCTAGTTCAGCAAAATATTGACAGATCACAAAGCCTGAAACACCTTGTGTCGAAACTGCAAACCAAATTAAATGGGCTAATTCACCTACTGCTTAATTGGCTGGAAGCCATATGAGTAATTATGCTACTGACATCTTCCAAAATTATATTCTTAATTGTTACATTTATTTGCATCACAATGAAATAACCATGTCTCAGTTCGGCATAGCTCAGCTCCTCTTGTAGTAATAGTTTCACTGGGCTAAGGCAAGAATGTGTTTTACATTTCACGGGCTTGCTTGCATGAAAATGTCAATTGGCGAGCTATCAAAACAAGGCCACCAGGGAGGTGGAGCAGAAAATGTAAAGGTTTTTTTTTTTTGGTTGGTTTTTAATATAAGTAAGCAGCTATTCTAGGACAGTGCCTGCATATATTGTAGCTCAGTGCAGATGACCTTTCCCCCACACACATCATTGTTTTCTACAATTCATAAGCGTTTACCAGAGCAGTGCTGAATTGGTTGTACTGGCAAATTGCAATATAATATCACAGTACAGAGATGTAACTTACCTATTTGTGGTGGTAAAAAATGTTTTTTGAATTAAAAACAAACCCCTTTTTAATACAAACAATGTCATTCCAAGGAAAATACATATGGAACCATTTTACAGAATACCTCTTGTGATGGGTAAACAACGAGAAGTCCTTTGGCACCTTATAGACTAACAGATTTATTGGAGCATAAGCTTTCGTGGGCAAAGACCCACTTTGTCTTGTGATGGATAGAAGGAGTGCTGACTAGCATTCAGTGACTAAAGGGTTAAACTCAGGTAGCTAGGGAGTGTTGGCAGTGAGCCAGGAGAACCAATGGGATACAGTGCTGAAATTGTAATTGAAAAGATATACGTGCCTGCTGTTCTCTTTGGGTGAGTATAAGCCAGGAGCTGGGGGAAACAAGAAAAATTAATCCTGGCAGGACTACCATGCCTACAAGGAGTACTGGACATGGAAATGGACTGGACCTTGAAGTGTATTGTAAGTAAATAGGGGGAAAATATATATGTAGTCGTGATCAGGTTATTTTCTTTGTTCTGTTGATTGGTTAAGCGTCTCTGTGCTAAGTCCTTGTGTCCCCCCGCCCCGTTCACTGTATCTAAGTTGCACCCAGAGATAACATTTTCTGTGTTTTAATCTATTCTTTTCTCAGTTTCTCTGTAACACCTAGCAACCAAATAGGCTTTATTAAGTATATCTCTTTGTTTTGTTAATAAAATCACCTTTGTTAATGCAATGATTTGATTCTTGTGTCCTGGGAAGTAGCAGGAGGTCTGTGTATGTGTGCCTCCAACTAAGAGGTCAGCTATCAGAGATTGCAGTTTGTTTTTCTCAAGCTCTCTTATGGTAAAAGGTTGAAGAGGTTCAAGTGCTTCTTCCTGGGTTTCAGGAAAAAGGGTTTCTTGTTTTTTCATTTGTTGGTGGCACCCTGTCTCCCAAAGGCAGGAAATCTGTGACCTTGGGGAGTTTTTGTAAGCAGAAATCTATAGAGGCACGGTATTTAAAATGTCTTGTGGGCCCCCACCTTCTGCTCTTGGAGTGCAGAGTGGGGAACAGCCTTGACACCTCTAAAAAACATTGTTTGGTTTTGCTGGGTAGATCTACTTTCTAATTGCTTCGAATGTACTTTATTGCAAGGCAGGGGATTGCTTTGAAGTGATTATGAAAGAATAAGCAGGCATCTGCAAGATTTTTAGAAAAAGCTTTAAAAAGAAATCCTAGTTTGCAGTGCCAGCAGTTCTCAAACTGGGATTTTGGACCCCAAAGTGAGTTGGAAGCCCATTTTAATGGGTTCATCAGGGTTGGTTTACACTTGCTGGGTCCTGGGGATGATGCGGAAGTCTGAGCCCCACTGCCCAAGGGTGGGAGCTGAAACCCTGGTGCCTCTGTGGAGAGCGCTGGGAGGCTTTGGGGCTCGCTTCGCTCCGGAAGACGGAGTAGGGGGGTTCGGGCCCTCCCTCTCTCCGAACCCCGGCCCAAGGCCCTAGAGCAGGGATCACCTATTCCTGCTCAGTGGTTGGGGTATTGCCCCTAAACCCACCTGCTCACGGGCTCCACGACCCTGCCCTGGGCCGCTTCCTACTCCGTCTCTCTAGGGGTAGGTCCATTCCGGCTCATCCCCATGCTCACCGTCAGTCTGCTCCAGCGTCTCTCTGCCTTTCCTGGCTGGCGAGACATCCTTTTAAATCCCCCTCCAGCGGGGTTTCTGGCGTCGTCGCCCCTGCGACTCGGAGTCGGCCCATAATGACGTCATCCGTCCGTGCCTCCGAGCCGCCGGTGACGTCATCTGCATGCATCCCTGAGCCACCCCCTATGGTGTCACGGCCGGCCCCTCTAGCCCCGCCTCCCGGCGTGTTCCCTGCTGCTGCTTCGTGCTCCCCGCGTCCTTTGGGGCTGGTCCGGGGGGGTGTGGGCCTGGTCCCATGTCCCCCCGAAGGACCTGTTCTCCCCCCAGGAGCCTGCACGCCCCTCGCCCCGATCCTTCTGAGTGCAGGGTGGGAGCACCCCATCACAGCATCATTTTGTTAGTCTTTAAGGTGCTGCTAGACTATTCCTTGTTTTTTAAGTTTTTCCAGTTACAGATTCATTCGGCTACCCCTCTGAAGCTTTTGTTGTATGTGTCCATGTGGACTGGTAGCACCTTGCAGACTGTGGTCTTGATCTCAGAATGGGCCTGTAGGCACTACAGCAATACCTAAATAAAAATCAGTTCCTGTTCTTTTTCCTTTTATACAAAAGACTCTTTTATTGATATTGAGCAGAGAAGTAGAACCTATCCCATTGAGGGAGAGCATGCGGGACAGCAATAAAAATTATTAAGCAGTGTTAAAATTCCAATGTCATACCTAGCTGGAAGAAAGAGTCTTGTGCAAAAAGGAAACTTTTTTTTCTTTTACAGTGTGCCAGGCCAAATGTTAAACTAAATTCTAAATCCTGATCACTCTAAGTGGTTTTTATTCCTATGCAAAAGGCCAGCACAAGGTTTAAGTGGGATGTGCAAGTGGCTTATAAGCCGTTGGCTAGATTTGTACACAAGGATGAATTTCAGCTTCAGTCCCTCACTGTGTTGGGGGCACTTAACAGCCTGAGAGCAATCTCGCTTTAATCCCCTCTTTATCAATGATTATATCATGGGGCTACCTGCAATAGGAGGGGACTAGACACACTGACCCATAAAGTCCCTTCTAGCCCTATATTGGTTATCCATTATTCTTCCATTGCAAAGAACCCTTTCTCCTCTCACCTTATTTAAAATCAGTCAGTCCCACATGTGACAATCAGTTGGTCTTACCTCTAACTCTCAGTTCAAACAGTCACTGTCATGAAGATTTGTTCAAAGAATTCAGTTTTATTAACCGTTCTTACCACAGTTATATCCCTAATGATTAGCTAATACTCTTTAAACATGTCTTACATATCTTTATTGGTATAGTAGCTTATATTGAACCACATATTCTCCTTCTCTTGTGGAGCAAAGGACCCTAGATCAGCAATGAGAGAGGATCTTAGCCTAAGCAGATGCATTTCCCTGAGCCTTGATGTGCTCTTTTTGTTACCCTAGCAATTTGCAAATTTCCCAATGGAAATGGGTGCAGCTCCTAGCAGTGTTAGCCCTCTCTCTGTGGACCTGGAGTCCCTCCCTCATCATGTTTTTGCTTTTTATATCACCAGACAAGTGTTGCAGTGTAAAGAATACGGATTGGCATTCTCCAATGTCATGTAACCTGATGGGAGATTTAAATGTATATTAAAAAAATCACCCTTACAGGCACTTCACTCAGAATACTGCCTGACACAATTCACAACATCTGTGTCACATCATCTCTGGAGTCAAGGGAAGACCTGACAGTTGGAATCTGCTTGTAAGGAACCTCTGGGGGAAGTGTGTGTGGGGGGGGAGGGGCGGGGGTGGCGGCTTCCTACTCAGTTGATCATTTTGAGAGACTTGGCAATAGCTTTTTTTGATTTTATAATCTGTGACTCAAACAGCAGTGGCAAAAAAAAAAATAGATTCTACACAAACATTTGGTATATACCCACACTAGCATCTCTAGCACCCACCTTTTCTACTTTCAAATTCCTTCCTAATACTCACTCCTTCTGCAAAGCCTGCAAATGTTAACCCATGTCAGCTAAACACATCCTCAGCCGCCCATGGGGGAAAAAATAGAACATTCTTTTTGGTCTCCAGTGTATTTTTTGTTGTCTCACTATTGGTATTATAAGCACCTCTATATAGGGATTGTGTCATCGTTTTTGGTCTTGCATCGAGCAGAGAACCCTGTGAGCATTTTAAATAATTAATATCAGGTCACTACTCAAATCTGGCCCAGGCTGACAGCATCTTCTACTTATTAATTAATTATATGTTTGTGTAGTGCCTTTCATCCACAAGAATCCTAAAGCAGTATGCAAACGGTATTGCTTATATAAAATTGTTTCACCCACCACTAAAGTGCAGTCACCTTTGAGCTGAAATGTAGCAGCTGTTGAACAGACTAAAGCAGGCAGTGAGGAAGAATACATGAATATGGCACCCAAATAAAACTATAATGGGGAGACTTTTTACAGGCAAAATAAGATTACCTAAACTGAAGTACCACAGCATGTCTGGGAACGAGGCATACGCCTGTGAAAAGAGCTGTGAGGTCTTAAATGATTTATGTGGTGAGGGTCTCAGATGTATGTCCCATCTGAAAGACTGAGTAACAGCTGTGTAGTGGCTTGAGTGAAACGAATTGGTGGTTTAAATCCAATGCAGAGTAGACATGCTTCTGTATAGCAAGTAAACTGGCACCCTTACTGGCAGCCTAAGCTCAGAAGGCAAATATTGATTTGACATGGAGATAACTAAGCTGCCCTTTTACCTGAACACAGTCCCTGATCCCTCCAGGACATATCTGAGGCATGTTTGTGAGATGCTTTTACCCATGTCACTGCTGAAATAAAGGTATACACTTTCAGTGCTCTTAGTTCAGCATTTTTCACAAGAATCAAGGTTCTGTGCATTTTGAAATAAACCTAAAATCTCTCTCTGTATAAAAAAGTTTTTCCTGCCACATGAAAAAATTGTGTCATCAGGCTCTCTGATCACAAAAGAGGCTAGAGAGAGGGGAGTTGGCAAGCATAGAGGCAGGGGTTTCACGGCCACAGACTGGGGGGTTGGGAAGTGTAGTAAGCAGGGGGCAGCCCCCATTAATTCTAAAAAACATACTTTGTGGAATTGTAGCTAAAATAAAATATACTTTGGGATGCTGCAGTATCTGTTTTCAGTGTGAAGTAAATTGTTGCTGAAACTTGCAAATACATCTAGGGCTACGTCTACACTGGCAGCTTCTTGCAGAAGAAAAGCCGTTCTTCCGCAAAAACTTGCCGGCTGTCTACACTGCACGAGTGTTCTTCCAGAAGTAAATTTACAGTATAGCGTTGTAAAACAGGGCTTCTTCCGGAAGCGTTATTCCTCTCCCCACGAGGAATAGGCCCTCTTGCACAAGAGCTCTTCCAGAAGAGGCCAGTGTAGACAGGCAACAAGAATTTCTTGCGCAAGAAGCCCCTATGGTTAAAATGGCCATCAGAGCTTTCTTGGGGAAGAGAGCGTCTGCACTGCCATGGATGCTCTTGTGCAAAAGCACATGGCAGTGTAGATGCTCTCTCGTGGAAGAGTTTTTGCACAAGAACTCTTCCGCAAAAGAGTTCTTGTGCAAGAAGCTGCCAGTGTAGATGTAGCCCTACTGATGAATCTAAGAGCCTAGTTTGCTCTCATAAGGCTAATCCAAAGTCCATTGTATTCCTTGCAACTCTTTCTCTTTAGTTCATTAGCCTTTGGATCAGGCATGTATGTGTTGTACAAAGGGAGCTTTGGTTATACATACTTTGTATATAGGATAAAATGCCAATAGTACCTCTGCATGGTGAGGATTCTGGAATTATTTTGTACACAAAGTGGTTAGAATTGGGGAAATTACAGAGAACAAACGTTGCATATCGGGCATGAAAAATAAAAATATGGGTGTTCAATATTCAGCTCGTCTACATTTATCCAGAGACAAGGTGAATGAGGTAATGAGTCTTATCTTCTTGTCTTTCTTCCCAACTGCAGCTGGTCCAATAAGAGAGACTATTTCACCAGTCTGAACTCGCTAATATTGTAAGAGCAACATGGCTACAACTACATGACATACTACATTTATCTGTCATTTTTTGTAATTCTACGTTATCTAGAATAGCTGTGCTCTAATGCCATGATTTCTGTATCAATACAAGTGATTATATTGCATTATTATGTACTGTTGCATGGAACTGAACCACAGCACTGGACTTTATATGCAGCTCGTACAAGTCAGCCATTATTTGA
This sequence comes from Pelochelys cantorii, assembly GCA_032595735.1. Taxonomy (NCBI): domain Eukaryota; kingdom Metazoa; phylum Chordata; order Testudines; family Trionychidae; genus Pelochelys; species Pelochelys cantorii. The sequence goes on from CM064334.1 coordinate 52,171,069, forward strand.
GGGGAAGGAGGAGTCATCCTCCAACGAACTTTCAAGATGTGGGGTAGACCTAAAACTCCTGCACAATCTTGAGAGGAACTGCCTACAGAATCCACATATCAGATAAAGATATTTACTGCCCTACTTCTTCACTATCATGCAGGACATACCAGCGTAAAGGAGAGAAGGGAAAAATCAAGTGTCTATTTGACCGTTCGTGTGTAATTATATAATTTTAATAAAGCATTCTGATACCATGGTAATGGACACGATATGACTGCCTAGATTTATAGATGGGCTCATGCAATTAGGGCTGCATTCCATCTCCATGCTTACATGGCTTTGGTGATTGTTGGGGGTTGGTTTCTCCTATATTGCTTGTGAGAGCTTAAAGAAGGTTGAAACAATCTTCTATAAAGAAATTACAGATGACCTTTGTTTCAGTTCAAGTTTCTGTAGTCTGGGCCAGCGGGCTGACAGCCTCGCCGAACACCTGGGTGAGGCAGAAGAACCCTGCTCTGTGCCCCTAGAAGGGGTGGGGCCTTAGGCAGAAGGGGTGGGTCTGGGCCTAGGCAGCTCTTAGTGCTGTACCTCACCCAAGCAACCCTCAGGCTTACTGGATGCCTGCCATATTGTGCTCCAATGGTGATTTAAAGGGCCCAGGGCTCTGGCCACCATTGCTGCTGCTGTAGGAACAGCGGCGGCAGCCAGAAGCTCTGGGCCCTTTTGTATCACTGAGTCCCAGGGCAGTTGTACCCTTTGCCTCTCCCCCACATCAGTGGGCCTGGTCTGGACTTTATCCCTCAGTTAAGAGCTTGCTACACTCTCCCTCTGGACAAGAACGGTTGTACTTAACGTTAACTATAACATCGTGTCAGCTAGCTGTGGTAAACCCTAAACACACCAGTCCTTGTCAACACTATTTAATATCATGTCGGTTAATGTTTTAACACAATATAATTTCTCGGTATAGTCAAGGACTTTCTATGCTGTTGGCATCTCAGTAGAGTGGACCAAAATTGCAGTTTTCTTAAAGCTTGTGGTGTTGGATCTTAAATTATGTCTCCCACATGTTTCTAATTCTGAGTCTGAATGTTAGGAGACTCTGGATGAATGAGAACTGCTTACAGTGTAAAGGTCAAACAAAGAATTTAATGTTCGTGACGCTGCAGATTAACAGTACTGTATAGTCTCACATGGACATATTGCAAAACTTTACTTGAGTAGCCTTAATAACAGATTGATGATGTATTGGGGAGTATATAGTCTGCACTTTTCTGCTTTCTCTTTTTGACAGAACAGTTCAGTGCAGGAAGAGCTAGGGATGGTGTCAAAACAACAGCCAAAAGGGTCCAGAGTGATCCAAATGAAAGTGGCACAAATCCAAAGTAACGCCATTGAAAACAATGGAGCATTTGTATTGGTGTAACTCAACTCAGATAAGAATAGAGCACTAGGTTTCCTAGTCTGAGATGATAGAAAATAATGGCTCTTTTTACTTTATAATTTAATGTAGTATTTTATATCATAGTAATATTGAAAGGTACCCATCAGGACCAGGTGCCCATTGTGTTTAGGGCTTACAAATAAACATGAAGAAGCAGTCTAAGGAGATAATGTGATATATTCTAGCTACATCAGGCTGGAAAAGATTACAATTTTTAAACTTGGCAAGAGAATGCATTATATTTCGTTGATCAGTCTTATCAATACGTTAGGGTAGCTTTCAAGCATAGAAAACTTAGACTCTGAAAATTAATATTTTATCGATGGTCTTGCTTGAATAAATACAATAAAAATGTGCTTGATGTCATTGCAAGCCAAAAAAGCAGATGGCAGTCGGAAGCTGAGCAGCATACAACAGTTTGAAATTTTAAATTAAATCAATTTGAAGCTTTGTTTGTGCCTTAGGCAAGCTTTCCCCTCAGATGAAGGAGACAGGGTATCTGAACTCTTTGTACATGGGCTCTGGTTTTGAAGAGACTGCTGAAGGATTCTAAATCCTTTAATGCCTGTTCCATCACTTATTATGGGTTAAAAGCAGAGAAGAAATCTGAAAGTCTGGTTAGTCCAAAACATGAAACATTTTCAAAATATAAACTAACATGGCAAGATGGGTACAAAAGAGTTTGCTTTTAGACAATGTGAAGCAGCTGTTCGTATTTCATCATGAATTTCTTGTGCTCTGTAACTGCCCCCCATCTTAGGATTCCTCTTCAAATGAGATGCATAATGATAAAATCAACTTCTCTGATGACTTATACTGTATACAGCCCTATTGACTTCTGGGAGAGCCCACAGAAGATAATAGAATTACATGAGTTGTAAAGTAGGCTAGAATTTTTTCCTAGAGCCACACGATCTGATCAGTAAGCCATGATGAGGCCCAACTTTGAAGTCCTTAGTTGTTATTTATATAATCCAGAGGCACTGAGAGTGAAATCTTCTCTACAGCCTTAGCTGAGAGACAGATGGCTTTTTAGCTCATGCATTAGAGGCACATGGCTTTAGTCCCTAAAGTCACAGGTTCAATCCCACCTGGTAGCGACCAGGGTCCATCAGCTTAACACTTAGACAAAGCTGTCGTTGCTTTTTAATGAGAATTCTACCTGAATAAAGACTGCAAGATTTTGTTCTATGACAACCTCTCTAGTCAGGCACCCTTGTGACCTGACCAGTTTTGAACCAGAGAATTTTCCAGATCATGTGAGGTCAATAGTGTCTAGCAGCATTACCAACACTTCCACTGCTTACTGGGCTGTTACAGGACATTGAAGGGCAAATTAGAGCTAAATAACAGCACAGAACACAGAGAGCCAGAATTGGTAGCAATAAACAAACTTTATGGGTCCATGGGAAACTTGGCCACACCCACGAAAAGTGGACATCGAGCTAAAATTATTCTGGAGGACAGATGTTTCCAGACCAGAGAGTTCTGCTCTAGAGAGATTCAACCTGTACTATATCTTTGTGGGTCCCTCTCTTTTCCCCTTTTGGAAATAATCACTTCAGAGAGAAGCTCTACTCATCTGTTGTCTTGAGCTCTGAATGGCTGCTGCTGATTGCTCTTGTAATTCCTGCCCTTATCAACCATTCTAAAATCAAACTGTGGACCCTGAGAAACTGTTAACTCCTTGGACTGCTGCCCCATGAGTTCCTCCCTCCAGAGTGATTGTGTAGCTGTTTCTGAAGAGGGTGTACACATGTATGCAGACATGGGAGCCTTCATTATAGAAAAACTGCAGAGTCGGGGATATTGAGGAAAAAGAGGCTAATGTGTTTTAATGTCCCAGTGAAAAAGAAAAAGTCAGTTTATTTAACCATAGCTGGATTTCCAGCTCCACGCCTCTCAGAATGAGACTGTTTGTTCCTTGGACTCAGGGTGGTATTGCTAATTCATACACCAATGATGGGCAACAGGTATGATATTCACCATTCACCTGGAGTTCGCTGCCATTGCAAACAATACTCCTGGTAAAAAAAAGACTTTGCACCCATTTTTATATGAATGGGATTTAAACACCTGCTTTAAATTAAGTGCAAGCTGAATAGGGATAAACTTAAACACGTGCTGAAGCACTTTCCTGAATTGGGGCCTATATAGAAAATCCCAACCCTAAAATCATGTGGTGCCCGCATGGAACAAATGTGCACAGAAGAACACAAATACACAGTTTCATTCTCAAGCAGGAGGCATAGAATGAGTAGGAGGCTGAATCCAAAGAGACAATGGAGGCGGGCGAATAGGGCACCTGGGCCAGCAGCTCTTATTTGGCTGCATAGTCCCCGTCATTTTGTGGTCTGTTTGTCTAAACGTGTCATTCCTGAATAAGAAATGGGCTGACAGTCTTAAATGCTTAAATTTTTAATAAAGGAGGTTGAGCTCGAGGAATCTAATGCTGAAGCTTTCTTGTGACCTTTCTGGTTGTGCGCAGCATATGTTTTCTAGCCGTCGTACATAGCTGCCCTCTTTGGTCTCATTGCGGGTGCAGTAAAGTGTTTGAGGTAGTCAATAGGCCACTGTTGCTGTTTATGGTTTCTCTAATGTTTTACCCCCTCATTTGTTTATGTGGGGCACTGTTGCTTTCATGTCTTGCAGCTTAGAGAGCACATTACAAAGCGCATTGGAAATATTTCTGAGGGATGTTAGCATATGCAGTATGTGATTATTATTCATGTTATGATAGTGCCCAGGGCCCCATTGTAATGATGTGGTTGGTAGAGTAAGGAAGGGTGAAGGGAGCTGAAAAAGGAAGAAAAGCCGCAATGGAAAGGGGCAGCAGATGGACAAGTCAAGCGTTGTTGACCACAGTTGATAAATCTAAGTGTAGATATCAGCTGAGAGAGTGTTTGAAGGTGGCTCCTTTATATAGAGACCAAGTATGGTCTGTTACTTACGTACAGCAGGGAGAGTCCTGGTTTTGTTAATGAAGCTTCAGAATCAAAAAGAAACTAGTTCCAGCTTCCCCTTCATGGTTACGTTTCTGAAGCTCAGACTGAATGTCAGTGCTCTAGCTATTTTCTCTTCGGAGGCGTTACTATTGAAATCGTGCCGTTAAAGAGGGATGGAAGAAAATGATTATTTGGTGTGTGTTTTAGTCTTTCTGAATTAGCTTCCCAGTCTGAAGCATTGCAGTAGAGCAATGAGTAAAGGCATAGAAGACAGCAGCACTTTCCTCTGTGCACTCAGGCCAGGCCCACTGATGGCGGGGGAGGGAGACAAAGGAGGCAGTTGCCGTGGGGCCAGGTGATTCAAAGGGGCCTAGGGCTCCTGGCTACTGCTGCCAGAACCCCATGTCCTTTAAATCACTGCTAGAACACCCCAGAGCACTGTGCTGTGGGCTCTGGGCAGCTCTGAGGGCTGCAGGGGGACATCAGCAATGCTGAGCCTGGATGGGGGTGAGGAGGCGGCAGCAGCATGCTCTTGGTCTTGGACATGGCCCTCTTGCCCAAGTCTTTACCCCTTCTTCTGGTGGGGCGGAGAGGTCATTGGGGTAGCTGTTGTTGCATTATTCACTTCTTTTTTTGTAATGTTTAAAAGCTGTGCTTACCAAGGATATATACTGTACAGGAACCTGAGGAAGAAAAAGAGGGTGTATAGCCCTCCCTGGTGATCTATGTGATCATCCAATGACCTATGTTTATATTAGAGGTTGACCCAAACTGGTACGTCCTGTTCTGCACTGCAGACACTGAAAATTTTAGTACATCTGGATTTTCTGTTCTGGCAGGACTATTATAAGCATAGGAGCCATATGCAAGATGGAGACACAGACATGAATTTTGAACACTCCTCCTTTCTATGCCCAAACAAAGTTTATGACTATCTAGAACTGGAATTTTGGTATGAGACCATCTTCAGTCTGCATGCTGTCAATGTTGTCTTGCATTAAACTGCCAGTGGCACTATTTTATCATGATCTTCCCTATCAAAATACAGGTTTCCAGGTACATAATAGGTTGTCCCTACCCCCAAATCATTAATATAGATCACAATAATCAGATATCTGTCAGAGTAGACAGTGGCTCTCAGCCTTTCCAGACTATTTTACCCCTTTCAGGAGTCTGATTTGTCTTGTTTCACGTTCTTTAAAAATTACTTGCTTACAAAATTGGACATAAAAATACAAGAGTCAAAGCCCATTATTACTGAACAATTGCTGTCTTTTTCTCATGTTTACCATATCATTATAAAATAAATCAACTGGAATATAAATATTGTACTTAAATTTCAGTGTATAGTATATAGAATAGTACAAACAAGTAATGGTATGAAATTCGAGTTTGTACTGACTTCGCTAGTGCTTTTTATGTAGCCTGTTGTAAATCTAGATAAAAACCTAGATGAGTTGATGTGCCCATGGGAAGATTGGTTGAGAACCACTAGACTAGAAGACCATCAACATGAGCAGATACTCTTAAGTATCTATAAAATGTGTATATGTATTGATTGGCAGTGTGGATTAAAATTAGAAAGAGATATGGTAAATTGTCCACTGATTCCACTTGGGCTCTGTACCCTTGAACAGCAGTTCAATGCTGACTTTTCCAAAGATCAAGAGTGTTCTGAGGCAGGGCTTTGATTTCATTTCATCTTTATTATAAAGAAACAGAAAATTAGCTCTGTCATTTAGCTGGAGGTTGCAATGCCGCTGCTAGTGGGCATCTCAATAATGAATTAACCAGACTAATGTCACATCAGAAGCAGGCCCATGTGCAACAGTCACACTGACTGCATGTCAGAATTTAAATAAATGCACTGCCTAATGTAGTTAGTTAATTATTTAAATTTTAATAATGCTTGCATCAGAAATCCTCAGACTTTTTACAGAAAAAAATATTAAATATAAATTTCTCCTGGAACACTGCAGTATCATTGTAAATTATAGGAAATTAACAAGCTTTTAGCTGAAATGTGTTCATTGTGTCTTGACAATATAGATGCTACTCTGGTTCATGTATATGCATCAAAACAACCGCTACAGATCCATATTACATTTATCATGTTTCCCTTAGAGCCACTCCACTTTCCCTGTCCTTCCTCCAAAAGATCTTAGCTCTTTCTTCTTTCTTTTGTGTGTCAGATATGTGATTTTGCTGTCAGCATGGTCTGTGTAATGAAAAGCAAATAGCGTCCAATGTGTCTTGAGGAAAACATGCAAACAACAGCAAAATTACATGTTGTTAGAGAAGAAGATATGTGACTTGTTTGCTGTCAATACAGCTCTTAATGACAGAGTACAATGAAACTGTGCCCAATATTCATTACTCATGTACAGTACTATATATATACTGTAATACATATAATGAAATCTAGAACTGCATCTGTATATTGCATTAGTATATGTAGTAATTCTTAATAGTAAGGATGCATGCTGACTCTGTGGAATCAGGGCCACGTGCTGTAAATGATGTATGGAATGAAAAATCCCAGGACCGCAAGTGCACAGAGAGAGTACAGAGAGCTCTTTGAAATTACAGTTCTACAATTTGCTGTAATTTAAAATGTAAATGCAGATCGATGAGTTGAAAACCGTAAGTCTCAACATGGAAAATTAAAATAAAACCACACACAACAATATATATATACGTATTTTGATAGGGAGTTATGTGCATCTTAATCTAGTTTAATCTGTATAAAATAGTATGCCTTTTGGTAAGGAAATTTCTTCCTGTATTTTTTTTCTCCATGAAAACCCTGCAGCAACAGCTCTGTGCAAGGCAAAGAACAGCTTATACTCCTTTACATGGTTGTGAATTAGCCTTGAATGGGTGTTGATTTTCACAAATGTCTTTGTTATGCAAAATCATCTGGGAACCTATGTCAGTCTATGGAGTGTTTGCAACTATTGCTATGAGCAGTGTTTCCTCTAATCTTTTCCATCCATGTGCAGAATAAATTTTATGGGCATCAAGGCATGTGTGGATGTGCACCACCACTAAAAACACAAACCTAGCTACTAATCAGCAGGGTGGCATTGGAATCAATCGTTAGTGGCTACCACCCAAGCACTCAGCTTCCAGAGAACCCTGGCTATGAGCACTAGTTCTTTTCACTGTGTAACAGGTTACTTAAAATACACAGAGTGACATCTTGGTGCTGTTGAAATCCAAGGAAAAGTTGTCATTGGCTTCAGTAGGATCAGATTCCACCAGTAGTGTTTGTGTGTGTGCTCCCCGACTGGGTGTCTCCCAAACCCACAAGGCAGTTGTGTGAACACTTGCTGCTTGAAAGGCTATGTCAATATTTATTTGCATGAATATCTGTGACATTTTGTCTTTCCGCTAAGATTTCTGCAAACAAAAATTCACTTGAGGTCTGAATGTTTGCCAAAAATGAATAAAAATGGGGAGTGGATCCTGTTAAAGTTAATGAACAGATTTTATTTGAACAAATGCCCACAGATATTTGTGGAAGTATTTGCCTTTCCCTAATTAGGAGTCTGACAGGGTATTTCTGCACAGCAAATGAAGATATGACTGTAAGGAGAGTGGGCATACTCACAAGCGCTTTCATTTAGCTAATGTGAGTGACAACTGTGAAAACATGGCAGCTTCTGCATGAGCTGGTGCTCTGAGTACATTCCCAGGGTGTCTGGTGGGCCAGTACTGAGGTTGCTAATCTATTCTGAGGTCTGTGCTACCACACCTCGATGACTACTGTTAATTCTGGTATATTTATAACTTCATTTGGTGTGTAGTGCCAACTCTGTCCACTCATCTACCCTAGTGACACCTCATAGGACCTAACCACATCAGCCACACCATCGAAGGCCCATTCACATGCACATGTACTAATGCAATATATGCCATCATGTGCCAACAGTGCTCCCCTGCCACGTACATTAGATAAACTGGACTGTCCCTACACAAAAGAATAAATGGATTCAAATCAGACATTAAGTATGGCAACACACAAAAACCAGCGGGGAATCACTTTAACCTCCCTGAACACACAATTTCTGACTTGCAAATGGCCATTCTCAGGCAAAAAACCTTCAGAAACAGACTGCAATGAGAAACTGCTGAGCTGGAATTCATATTCAAATTCGGCACCCTGAAACAAGGTTTAAATAGAAACATGGAGTGGTTTTCACATTACAATAGGTAATTTCCCAGGTAGGTACTTGTGCCTTCTCATCACTGTTGACATTGAGCCACATCAACTCTGATTTAATTAGCCCTGATGTCACACTCCCATCTCTGTAACCCTTGCTTTCTCTTCAGCATCTGAAGAGGTGAGTTGTATCTCATGAAAGCGTATGCCCTAATATGTCTGTTAGTCTTTAAAGTGCCACCAGACCCCTTGGTGTTTATACCCATAGAGAGAGTCTTTCTTTCATCTTTCCACAGTTTGTTTGGTAAGCTGAGCTGCCCTTTTCCCTTGTCCAACTGTGGAAACATTTAATTTTCAGATATACCATTCATTTAAAAATCCAGAAAAATATTCCCCTGAACAATTTTTTAAAAATGGAGGCTATTTATCACTCAGCATTTGTCCAACTTAAAACCCTGTCGCATTAGCTTGCCAGGCTAGATTAGAGTTTCTTACGAAAAATGCTCCATTTCTGCAGAAATCTATAAACTCCTTTGAGGAAAAAAACATAACAGAGATTTTTCTGATGATTTCTCCCCTCCTTTCGCCACCTGGTTTAGAGCTCTTTACAAACTTAAATTTACCTCTGTAATGCCTCCATGGATAGTTTAGATGGTTGGATCTATCTACGTAGAGAATTTTTTAAGCTTGTTTTACCCATCTGTTTTGGCCTTCGCAACATCCCTGGCAATGAATTCCACAGGTTGACAGTGCATTGTGTGAAGTATTTCCTTATGTATGTTTGAAGCTTGCTGCTTATCAACTTCATTGTGTGACCCCTGGTTCTTGTGCTATGTGAAGGGGTAAATAACACTTTCACTTTCTCCACAACAATCATGATTTTATAGAGCTCTGTCATATCCCCTTAGTCATATCATATCCCCTTTGTTATCTCTTTTCCAAGCTGAATAGTCTTTCTCATTTCTTCTCGGATGAAACTGTTCCATATCCCTAATCATTTTTTGTTATCCTTCTTTGTACTTTTTGACTTCTAACATATATCCTTTTAGAGAGGGGGTGACCAGATATTCATGCAGTATTCAAGGTTAGACTATATAATGTATTTAGACAATGACACTTTTTGTCTTTCCTAATTGTTCGTAAGATTGTTAGCATTTTTGACTGCCATTGCTCATTGAGGAGATGTTTTCAGAAAACTAGCCATGGTAATTCCCTGATCTTTCTTGAGTGATAACAGTTAATTTAGACCCCATCATTCTGAACATATCATTAGGATTAGGCTTTCCAATGTTCATTACTTTGCATTTTGCAACCTTGAATTTAATCTGCCATTTTGGCATCCCATAAGAGATCCCTTTGTAATTCTTTGCAGTCTGCTCTTGTCTTAACAATCTTGAATAATTTTGTACTGACTCCATACTTTGCCACCTCACTGTTTACCCCCTTTTTCAAGATAGTTTATGAATATGCTGAGTATCATAAGTCCCTGTACAGATCCTTGGAGAACCCTACCCATTGCTTTCTATTTTTTAATGAGGAACTGATCCATGAGAGGACCTTTCCTGTAGTCCCATGACTGATTACTCTGCTCAAGAGCCTTTGGTGAGAGACCTTGTCAAAAGCCTTCTGAAAGTCTAAGCACACTATATCCACTGGATCCTCCTTGTTCACGTGCTTGTTGACCCCCTCAGAGAATTGCAATAGATGGTTAAGGCATGATTTCCCCTTTGCATGGAAGTAAACTTTCCGAAGATCCGTTTTCAGGCACAATATTCAATCCAGTAAAGATTTAAGGGCTGACTACTCTCTCTGTCTTTGTGTTTACACCATTCTAACTCATTTGACTGCAGTGGTATCACTCCTGATTTATAGCAATGAAAGTTAGATCCAATCCAGGCACAAAATATGGAAGGTGGAACAATATGCTGCTGCTGTGGTGGAACAAAATACTTAAATAGAAAGGGCAGCAAAAAATGAGCATGACAGCAGCTCCCAGTGATGCTCTTTGCATTTTAGCTTGTCCGCATGAATATGCTGTTTAGTAAACCCTGTTGAGATTTTACATACAGTATTATGTAGATTGGAAATAAATAATTTCTCAAGTATACTTAATTTTTATAGCCATAAAACAGCAGGGTGGTTGGACCACTGGGGTGCATTCTCAACTTAGATGTGTCAAGTATTAGTCTCACAGCTTCCATTAATGCTAATGGGAGTTGCACACCTAACTGTTCATACCCCTTAATTTGTAAGAGACAGGGAATCCAAACTACACAGTATGATTGCTTTCATTAAACGAAGACTTGCTCGTATGTGTCCTCATACGAGAAAAATTTTAAAAGTTATATATATTTTAAGAAGACCTTGTTACTATTGATGAGGTTTCTAATCATGACTAGAGTTCTCCAGAAAAAAAGTGGGTCTTAAAGACACACAGTATTTTTCAAGGAGTTGATTGTTCTCTTTCTAGAAATATATAAGTGGCAATACGGAAATGTAAAAATTAATTCAGAATATCCTTGTGCTCGTTTTTGAAGTTTCCATTGAAGGCACTTTTATTTCCCAATTCAACAGTTATGAACAATTTTTCCAAAGAGATTGCACAGAGCCCTTTTATAAAAGAACAGACTTTAAATATTAAATTAAAATAATAATAAAAAAGACCTTACAGGTTTTTTTTTCCCCACTCTTTTTTGCTTGAGGCATTCCTTGCATAAAAATATCCATTCACCAACTGTTCACCAACTGTTCCTCCCATCAATGCCATACCCTGGTTCTTGGTTTTAAGATGGTGAATATTTGTACTTCAGCCTGAAAGATTTTGAGGATTTCTTCAGTTCTTAAAGATAACAGTATGATATGCGAAGAAGAGAGAGCAAGCTCACGAGCCTATTGGAAGAGGAACTAGGTGTTACCAGGTTAAACTGTTCTGAAGCAATTACTAACAAACTACACAGAATCAAAGCACAGGGGTTTTGTTCCTCCTATTAGAATTACTCACGACAGAAGTGAAATAAATAAAATCTAGGTACAGATTTATCTCCATTAAAACATCATAGAACTTTCCATTTAAGAAGCAGCTTTGTACTGGTTTTCCCCTCAAGCTTGTTAATCCCTTTTTACAGCAAAAGGGAAAATTACACTTCAAGCCAGCCAAATTCTCAATAGGGCATGTCATTGAAACTATTCCAGTTCACGTCAGCTGATGATCTGGCCTTTTGTTTTCAGTTATGTCTCTTCTGTTCATGGTGCAGAGATACATGAATGGTTTTGTGGATCAAGCTACGATTATGTGTCCAAAGGTTCTACTCCTGACACTTCCGGTGTGATTTTGGACAAAGAGATCTTCAGGTGGTATAAAATTGTGCTGCACCGCTCCAAGTTAGTGAAGTTACACCAACTTTCATTAGCTGAGGATCTGCTAATGAAATAATATTTATAAACCACAGATTTTTCAATGGAAGATACTATATATAATATATGTATATATATACCCAAGTCATTCTGATTGGAACATTTGTGTATGACTCATTCTCAACTTTAATATATAAGGATACTGCATGAAATGTGTACGGGTTTACAGCAAGGACCACTGGCAGTGCTCTGAGAAACCATTCCGGGTTAATTCCCAATTCAGGGGTCTATACACGCGACTGGGAATGCTTTTTGTGTTGGGAGACCATGACCAGTTTTATCAGTACCTCATTCTTGGTTCATCAATTTGACTGTTCATAGATTTCAAAGCAAGAAGAGACCACTAGATTATTTAATCTGAACTTCTGTACATAACACAGACCATAGAATTTCACCCAGTTACCCCAATATCATCAATTTGACTAAATCATAACTCTTAAAAGGGCAGTTTGTCTTGTTTTGAAGCCATCAAGAGATGGAAAACCCACTACTTCCTCTGGTAGTTTGTTCCAGTGGTTATTTGTCCTCATGGTTAAAAATGAATGGCTTCTCTGTAATTTGAATTTGTCTGGCTTTCACTTTCTCCCATTGGTTCTTGTTATTAGAACTCATTTAAAAAGGCACGTTGCATTTTTTGTATAAAAGAAACACGATGTTTCTGGCAGATGAAAAATCTTACCCTATGCCCCATTATTTGTATCCTGTTTTTTTTTATAGTTATTTATATTATTTTTCTCTTTGGAAATAGAGTAGCAGATTGAAAACTCAAGTTCTCTCTATAATCATTAAAATAGATGTTCTGTCTATAACAATGAACCCATGGCAGTATCAACTAAATTATGCACAAACATGCCAATTCTTCTAAGGCTGTGGACAAGTGTAATAAATGTCTCCTCTTATCAGCCAGGGGGTTGCTATATAGATTATAATTTTCATTTCCTGTGCTGGGAGAGAGGTGGCCCTCCCCAGCAAGCTAGTTCATCTCACAAGAAATTTGGGAAAGAGGCAGCTTTGTTTATTTATATTGCTCACACTCTTCATTGAAGTCATATAAAAAAGGTTGTCAAAAGTGAAATATGCCGTACACAAAGCCATATTTTCTGGGAAAAGATGAGTGTCCCATCTTTAAGGACTGTCAGGCAATGCAAAGTGTTTCATCTACCAGGAATGAAAACTGTGCCTGAACAGTAATAGAAATGGCTTAGACTAGGGGTGGGCAATAAATGGCCCATGGGATGGATGTGGTACAACAGGGTTAGCCCCTGGTGGGTTGCTAGTACAATCAGCTTGCAACTCCCAGTGGCGGCAGATCACTGTTCACAACCAATGGCAGCTGTGGGAAGCGGTGTCTTGGTTTGCGCCACTTCCAGCACTTCCATGGAATGGTGATCCATGGCCAACAGGAGCTTCAGGCGGCCGTACTTGTGGATGCCAGGTCAGGTAAATATAGAGCTGGTGGCCTGCCAGGAGCAAATTGCTTTGGGCCCACAGGCAGCTTATTCCCCACCCCTGGCTTAGACTGACCTAATAGCCCATTTTTTTAATTACACACATTTTCATCGGACACAGCATTTTTTGCTACCACCGCCAATTACTTCTGGTTCTCCTTTCTCTGTTAACGTAGGAACAGGAACTGCTATAGTGGTTCAGAGCCAGGTCCACCTAGTCTGACAGTAACACGGCTCAATGGCTTCAGAAGAAGGTGGACGTCTCCATCTGAGTTCAAACAATTAGAAATTTGGCCTGAGACTTGAAACACAGGATTTAGTATCCCTTCCAGAAATGTTATCACTAGATATAACTACATTCAAGCTAGGAGATGGCTGTTGCTTCTGCTGATAATTCTGCAGCTTTTATTCTCTTATGAGGCTGATGGCAGTTTTGTTGGTTCAGAAGACAATCTGTGCAGTTCACAAGCAGATGGCTTATTGACACATCAAAAGGAAAATGACAAATGGCAGCTTGTATTGAATGGAAATAATTTGGGCTTCATGGGTCCCCTTCTCTGTCTGGATCATAGCATCTCCCAGGTAAAGTCTAGTTTTACGACAGCCTGAGAACTTGGAGCTGACCTTTTTTATTTGTTTTGTTTTCTGTCTTTATGGATTAATTTCAGAATCTGTCTAATCTAGGGGTTTCTCATAGTACCCATTGAAGAGATGCTGAAGTGCCTGTACAGGTAAATTAGAGATGCAGACTTATATGCAGAGTTATTTAACAGAGAATTATTCTCTCCAGCCCTCTTGGTGTTTGTATTCACAGTAAACTTTGATTGTGGTGAGAAAATGTTAGCAAATAAGGATTTGTTCAAAACCCCACTGGACTATTGATTTGATTCCTCTGATGGGGTTGTTTGTTGCATCAAGGAACTCTACCAGAGAGAAGTCTTCTGCATTTTCAATATGTCCCCCCAAAACTCTATTTTCAGAGGTAGGCACTTTGGGCCTTATTTTGAAAGATATTTTGGTGCCTCATGGTACAGATTTCTTTTTTCAAAAGCTCCCTAAACAGGTTAGCCTCCTGCATCTTGTGGATGTCAGAGGAGCTAGGGGTATCGCTGCTTACGCACATTTGAGAATTCCACTCGGGGTCTATCCAGAGGTGCCAGCTCTGTGGGTGTTCTAAGGCTGGAGCAGCCATGGGGAAAAATTAGTGGGTGCTCACCACCCACTGGCAGCCAAGCTCCCCTTGTGCGGGCCCTTCCCACCTCTCCCATGCACCATGAAACAACTGTTGCATGAAGTTGAAGATTCTCTGGGAGGAAGGAGGAGGAGCAGGGATGCATTCAGGAGGAGAAGGGGGAAAGAGATAGGGAATGGGGGAGGGGATGGAATAGGGGTGGAAAGAGGCCAGGCAGGAGGGAAAGTCAATGCATAACTCTATTTTCATATTTTGGCCCCTTGATACCTTTGAAAATGTGGCCATAAGAGTCTGAGTCCCACTGACTTCCATTGCGACTTAGACTTCCCAAAACTTAAATCTCTCTTTTAAAAAAAAATCACACTTAGGCTCCAGATGAAGTCTTGAATTGGCATCAGAAGTGAAATGAGAGCCAGTAGAAGGCATATGGCCTTTCATCCCGTTGTAGAGAGAGACTGCAGCATTCTTTCCCTTTTTCAAACACTGTATCTGGACTTGTTCTTAAAGCCCTTTTGAGGGTAGTTCCTTCTTTCCCCTATGGTGTAATAGTCAAAATTTGTTTTTTCTCTGGCCAGGAATTCTTTAGGTCTGGCTCTCAAGTGTTTCATCAGGGGTTTGATTAATTGCATTCACACCACAGAAATTATGCTAATCTCCCATAGCAGTAGAAACAGGATCATGTGACCTGTAGCCAGTTGCAACTTTAGTATTTGAATTTTGACTACAAGGAATGGACAAAACTGAAAATTCAATCAAATGCCTTTAGAACAAAAGTCACTATTTTCACCTAATTTAGGCAAACAAGATAGGTGGCAAAACTGGCAGAATTATTAATTATGCATTTTCCCATTACTCTAATCATAACATTGCAGCCTCTACACAGGTACTGTGCATTGAATGACAATGTAAATGGAAGTTATTTCAAAGACCTAGAAAAGGTCTCTCTAGGTCAGAATTGAAGCACATCATCTCTGCTTAAAATGCATCTGCCTTTGATGTACCTGTTCTGAGGATTTCATGGTCCACCGTTGTCAGACATTGTCTTTCAAAAGCACTACAAGCACTTAAACCTTTTAATTTTTTAAAATAATTTGTATGCTAAGTGATATGTGCAAGCTCTGCAGCGTAATATGGAAAGTTTTGCTGTGATGGCACTAAAGATGTCTATTCTATTCTCAGTACTGAAGCATGACCTGCATTTTTCACTCCTTATTTTTTACTCGTTCTTGCCTTTGTCCCATGATATTAGGCATTGCACGTTGTGCTGTGCAGCCCTTGATTAGAAGATACTTTGCTATGAGGAGCATAATTACCCTTTTTGTTAGCATTTTGTTCATTCTTGGACACATGTGAAGCTCCTCCTGGATTTCTTCTTTTGCCCTCTCAACATTTTCTGATACAACATTTCATTCTCTAAATTCATATGATTTTTGACCTCAGCAATGCACCACAAGGGATATATAGATCAAAATACAAAGAAAGTTGGTTCAGAAAGAGCCAAGAAGACATTATTTGCTTCATAAAATGTTTCATACCATATTCCCAAAGGAAACATGTTTACATTTTCCAAAACTAAAGTGTAAAAAACCTTCTTGCTGGAGACAAGGGCATAAAATTTCAAGCACTGCTTTATATTTCGAATGAATAAATAATTGTATGTCTAGATATAAGAAAAATCTTAAGTGACTTCCATGGGGAACAGATTTCTGAGGTTCAGTACAATTCCAAATGAAAGTGTGTGTGTATAAAATAAATTTGGCAATTTATTTTTCTTTTATATACCATTTCAATATTTTATAATAAATAATTAAAATATTGAAAACCCCACAACTAGCAGTAGGTTTTAAGAGGCACAAATGGGACATAGATGGCCAACCCACATTGATGTTAGTTGTGTATTGGGTGTCTAAATCTCCTATCAGAATAATAGCACATAACTAAACTAGATCTTTGACCTCTCTTATTTACACACGCCCAGGCCTGCCGGCAGCAGAGGCATGGAGGGGGCAAAAGTGGCAGTTGCCTCCAGGGCTCATGATTCAAAGGAGCCTGGAGCTCGCAGCTGCCCCTCTTACTCAGGCTGTGGTGATGGCTAGAACCCAAGGCCATTTAAATCACTACTGGAGTGACATGCCACTTCCAGGAGTGCAGAACCACACACCTTGTCCAGGGGCCCATGAAAGCTGTCAGCTGCCCTGCACACACCTTTATCATTTGCTTTGAATTGTGGAAGGGTGATATGGATACAATGATCATCACTGCATACAAATTCTTATAAACTGAATTTGTTTGCTTTGTCAGCTAACCCCCCAAACTCATCATGTTATTACACTGCAAGTTAAAGTTTTGTACCAAGTTGCATCAGCTCTGAAATGCTTGAGAAAATTATACTGAGATGAAAATCCTCAACTTTGATTCCTATTATTGGGAGTTGGCTGTAGTGGGAAAGGAGTAGGAGAGGAGATTTGTGTAATGTGATAGGTGGGTGGCAAGTGAATTTAGCTCAGTCTGGCTGTTAATGTTCTCCAGGCTTGTGATTTTTCAGTGACTGCGTTGATGGGAAATTCACTATGCATAGCCTGCATGTGAATAAAATATAAAGGACCCATATCAGTCATCTGCCAGATAAAGTGAACTCTCAAATTTGCTCATTTGGTTTATAAAGTTTGGTTTTTGTTATTATAAACCTAGCTACAAACTATTGCTGTTCCCATGCTGGACTCTTTCAAATTATGACAGCCACAATATTTCTTTAACTCAGAAAAGCTCATGTGTAAATATATTTTACACTGTAATATTTGTCACAGGGAGTGTGGGTTAGTGAGTTGCACACACCCACTGGGAATAGGGTGATCACAATGCAGAGTTCAAGTCCCGGTCTCAGCCCAAATGACTTTGGGACAGCATTTGTCCGAGATTTCTTGCAGCACCACCATTCAGCCTTCCTGAGACTCCAATCTCTTTCTGCTCAAGGGGCTCATAGACCCCATCCACACCAGAGCTGGGAAGCTATGGGGATCCCAAGGCTAGGGGCACAAATATTCAGGAGCGCTTTAAGTTATTATTTTCAGTAAGTCTTGCCTTGCATTTATCAGTGTCAAGATTTGTATGATATCATTATGCTGCCGCATATTCACCTAGCTTTATTAAGTCTAGCTTTATTAAGTCTGTCTGAAGCTCCTTCCACCCTTACTGTTCTAGCTATTTTGTATCATCTGCAAATGGTTACCACCTCCCTCTTTAAACCATGGTGTGCATGTTTCTGTGGCTTCCTATTACCAAAGAGTTCCAGGGAGTGCTTGAAGTATTGCTTTCTAAAGAAGAGATCTGAGAGATGAAATCTTGTGTCCCTGATATTTTGCAAGCCAATAACCACACTCACATTCACAGACACAGCTTAATTCTATTGATGTTTCCCATTCCTAGATCACATGCCACTGTACACTTGGTACCTCAGGACAGTGTGTAATGGCCTAGAAAGCTGCAGCTCTGTGATAACTTAATGAATTCTGGGATGAATAAGAATATTTTAAACCGGAAAAATAGCAGACTAGTGGGGACAATGCTGGGCTCTCCAACCTGCCCTGGAAAAGTATCCTATGAATAATAAAGTAAGCATTCAGGAACAGCAGCAGCTTTCTTAGGATTCAGACTTCATTTGTAGGAGATTTTAATAACGTATTTGTCAATAACTCTTATATTTGTAGAGGGATTACATACTCTCTTGGTTAACAATGTGGTTTGTAAATGTTGAATGTAGTGAAAGTCAGCTAACCCTGAGCAGTGGTAAAGCCCCTGTGATTGGGGACAAAAAATAGTTTCTTTTGTCACCTCTCTACTTATGTAGGATCATGCTCACTTTCCAGATTTGTCCAAGTTTGACTGGCATAGTATTCTAATTGTCAGTAATCCTGAGTTAAAGAAAATGTCCACTGTCACTTTAAAATTATTCCACCTACTCAGCAGACTTGTTTCTGGTTTCATCATCTTCATACAACACGTGCTCAGGGTAGTTGCATGTATAGATGATAATTTCCTCTCAGCATATCCATTGTGGCAAGGAATATTTTTTTAACTCACAAACAGAATCTGGACACTGTAATGTATTAAAATATTATGAGCCTTAACATTACTTCTTGGACGTTTAATGTGTTTTGTGTTATATCCAAGAAAACAGTCATCACCCATGTACATATCTGCTCTACCACAACAGACTCTATTAAACCTCCAATGCATGACATACCCCAAAACAATTATTCCCTACCGCTTTAAAAACTCCCACATCTTAATTCGGGTCAGTGCTCATTATGTACCCTCTGTATCTTCTCAACTGTTTAACTATGACTTGCAATTCTTCATAACCCAAACTTGACCCCAGATGTACAGTGCTTTTCCTTTAAACCTGTGTGAATTTTGCATCTCAAACATTAGCTTTCATAAAATGTTACATCCATTTGATGTGTTTTGGGCAATATTGTGTAGCTGGGATGGTGTGTGGTCTAAGCTTTCCTATTCTTTATCCTTTTTGTTTTATTTTTAAGAAAATCTTTCTGTTTTTGTCAATAACATACACAAAAAGGAAATATAATCATTTAAATTGTACCACTGTTTATCCTGTTAACAAGCTAATGCGTTAACATTCATGCACAATTATGATACATTTTCCCATAATTATAACATAATTTCTATTCTCCTCACCTACTAATAACACCTTATTTAATTTGCAAAGAATCAAGACCGCCTCAGACTTCCAGACAGTTACATCACAAATACCAATTTAGGTCTGGTAAAAAGTAGACTAGGGCTCACTTACACTTCTTTCTAAACACTTTTCAATGCCATTACATCTCATGTAGTAAGTAGGTAACCATAGAGGAGGAAAAAAAGGTGAAAAGAAGCTTTACCAGCTTCTTACCAGCATAGTTATTCTAGCAGAAACAGGTCTTTAAAATTTTGTTTGCTTACCTTAGCTCACACATATAATCAGATAATATGCCATGGACTAGAAAAATAATGAACTAAAAAATGCTCTGCTATTGTGTGGAGTGAATGGTATGAGAATGAATCTCACAAGGTTTCTGTTTTCAAAATGAAGAGGTGAACACAGTACGAACACCAATCTTAGTCATTTAGAAGACAGTTAAATATATGCCAGCACATTGACATGAGTGTTGTATACAGCGTTAGTTAACTTGCAGCTAGAACTAGTTGGAGAAAATTCAACAGATTCATAGTCCGTTGAAGTACACAATTGAATTGAAACCAAAATAAAGTGAAAACTGGAACACCACATTTTGGTTTTGTCAAAGCAATACATTTTAATAAACTCAAAATGATTTTTTTCTGGAAATTTCCTTTGTGGAGAATTTCAAAATTTGCAGCTTTTGTTCTAGTCAGAATGAAGCCGCATTTTGAAATCTCAAAATCTTTCTCAAAAGAAAACTTCTGTCCTCCTCACAGTTGTATTTCCAACCAGAGAAGAAATATAGGCTCCTTCAGTCAGGTGAGGAACGAATAAAAGTAGAATTACTGTAAAACAAAATGGAGAAACTTTTGGGGCATAACTTATTTAACCAGAAGAGGAAGAGTAATGCATGTATGTAAATTACATCTGCTCTGTTAGGGTATGTCTACACTACAACATTAATTTGAATTAACTTAATTCGTTAATTCGAATTAAGCAAATTCGAATTAACGCATCCATACACAAAAACTAAATCGAATTAGCCTTTTGCTAATTCGAAATAGCATGTCCACACTGAGTGGACCCTGAACCAAAGTTAAGGCTGGCCGGAACCAGTGCTGGCAGGGCATCAGGTTAGGACTTCGAGTGTGGAGCTGCTGCCTGAGGCTAACTGAGCACTGTGCTTAAAGGGACCCTGCCCCCACCCCGGACAGACAGTTCTCAGGGTTCCCCGCTTGCTTGTCTACCTCGATGAGGGACAGCAAAGCAGTCCTGTCTTGGAGTGCCCTGAGTGCCCACACTCAGCACATCACAGCACTCGGCCATCAGCCTGGCTGCACTTGCCACAGGCTACCATCTGGGGGGCCAATCGGGGGGCTGTCAGGATCCAGGAGGCCCTGCAGGAGAGCTTCCACCCCGAGGAGCCTGCAGAACTACCCCAGTCCTCCCCATCGGGGGCTCGTGCCCCATTCCTCCCTCACCTCCTTCCACTTACCCCTCCCTAGCTCCCCTTCCTGATGTAAAAAATAAAGGGCACGTGTGTTCAAAAATAGAAACTCTCTTTATTTAACAAAACTGGGGGGGGGGGGGAGATTAAACTCTGGGGAGACTGGGAAAAGGAGGTGGGAGAGGGGAAGAGAGAGGGTGGGAGAGGGGAGGGGGAAACCTGGGAGGAGGGAGCTGGAAGGGGGAAGCCAGGAGAAGAAGGAGGAGGGGAAATATAAAACTATTGTACGCCCACATCTTGAGTACTTTGTACAGATGTGGTCTCCTCACCTCAAAAAAGATATTTTGGCCTCGGAAAGGGTTCAGAAAAGGGCAACTAAAATGATTAGGGGTTTGGAACAGGTCCCATATGAAGAGAGGCTATAGCAACTGCGACTTTTCAGTTTGGAAAAGAGGAGACTGAGGGGGGATATGATAGAGGTATATAAAATCATGCGTGGTGTGGAGAGGGTGAATAAAGAAAAGTAATTCATTAGTTCCCATATTATAAGGACTAGAGGACACCAAATGAAAGTAATGGGTAGCAGGTTTAAAACTAATAAGCGAAAGTTCTTGTTCACACAGCACGTAGTCAACCTGTGGAACTCCTCGCCATAGGAGTCTGTGAAGGCTAGAACTAGAACAGAGTTTAAAGAGAAGTTAGATAAATTCATGGAGGTTGGGTCCATGGAGTGCTATTAGCCAGGAGGTAGGAATGGTGTCCCTGGCCTTTGTTTGTGGAAGGCTGGAGGTGGATGGCACGAGACAAATTGCTTGGTCATTTTTTTTCGGTCCACCCCCTCTGGGGTACCTGGTGCTGGCCGCTGTTGGCAGACAGGCTACGGGGCTAGATGGACCTTTGGTCTGACCCAGTACGGCCGTTCTTATGTTCTTATGTTCTAAGCTCAGGGCTCAGGGTCAGGGGTCTCACTGGACCAACTTGATCTTCATGCAAACCTCATGTGGTCCGCATGTGGCCTCTGGTGGCCAGGCTGGCAGCCATGCGGCTGTAGACGGCCACGTTCCTGTGCCTAGTGCGGAGATCGTGGACGTTGGAGGCCTCCCCCCAAACCTCGATGAGGTCCACAATCTCCACACTAGACCAGGTGGGCGCCTGCCTCTTGTGGCCCCGGGCAGGCTCCTGGGAGCCGCCAGCCTGGTCCTGGGAAGCAGTGGAGGGCTGGGTGGCAGCGGGTGGCTGGCTCATGCCATGCCAGGTGCAGGGTCTGCTGGCTGGGTGCTGGCAGGCTTGCAGCTGGCACAAGCACCGTAGCCAGACCGTGGCCCTTTAAGGGCTCTGGAGCCAGGAGGGGGGCAGAAGAGTTTCCCTAGTTTGGCCCAGTGTGGCCACCAGGGCAATCTGGGAAGGGCTATCCTCCAGCTAGTTTGAATTAAGTGGCTACACAGCCCTTAATTCAAACTACTTAATTAGAACTAGGCGTTACTCCTTGTAGAATGAGGTTTACCTAGTTCGAATTAAGTGCTCCACTATTTCGAATTAAATTCGAAATAGTGGTTTGCATGTGTCGCCCCTATTAAAGTTAATTCGAACTAACGACTGTTAGTTCGAATTAACTTTGTAGTGTAGACATACCCTTAAAGAGTTCTAAAAGGACTGAGTACTAACAGAACCTTTGTACTCTGCAGGCCATTGGGGACTGCATAATTCAGGAAGTGTGTTCAGTGTCTAAAGAATCATAAAATCTGAGAAATTATGAATGGAAAAGACTTATTTGGTCATTTGCTGTTCTCCATCCCCTTGCTAGTTTCATATGTTATTTAAGGCTTTCTGCAGTCCAGTTCTAATGGTTCCAAGCCTGGTAGCATTCACCTACTTCCTTGGAGACTATTCTGAAGTCTAATTGACCTCCAGGTTGGGCATATTCTTGGCATTAAACCTATATTGTGTGGTGTTCTCCTTCCGCTTAATGACCCTGAGAGTGAGACATGTCCCAACAGGATGCTTTGCGAGCTGATTCACAAAAATGGCACAAGAGAGTTAGGTTTTTAGAAATGGTGCTAAGCGTTCCATGGTTCTGGCCAAGAAGAAGGCTCAGTGGGGAAATCTGGGATGGATGCAAATCCCTCTGGAAGTATCTCTTTCCAAAGACTATAAAAACAACCCTAACCCTAAACTTTGAAGTGTTTAGCTGTTTCAGGGTGCTGAATCTACACTTGATATTAGAAGGAGAGCAAAGTTTGCATTCATAATACATGTGAATCGGTGGTTTCCTGCTGCTTGTTTAATTTTGTGTTCACGCCTTCTTTGGCTGACCCAGTTATTCCCATGTTCCCATTAGCCTGCTATGTTCAGTTTAACCAGCTGCATGCACTAAATAATAGAAACGTTTAATGTTTTGCTGCTTGAATGATCCCTAACAACAGTTTGGAAGAATCTTGTCACAGTGAATTGTGTTAGCAGAGCACGGGATAAAAGCCCTTCTTTTTAGTGCAGCCATTTCCAGGGCTAAGACTGTGCTGAGAGAACCTGTACTATTTTCAGAACATTGTCAGAACAAACAGGATGACTCTTTTTTAAGTGTGCTTACATTTCATGCAAATTAGAATGTTCCAAAGGCAGCACATACAGGTTTGGCTGCTAGTTTGAAAAGTGGTTTTCATAGGCTGCTAGATTTGAATTTAAAGATTTTACTGTGCCACAGATTGTGTTCTTTCTCCATGTTCTGAAAGATCAGCCCTTCGCCTGGCTCTGTAGTAATCACACTTGGTTGTAGCAGTCCCAGCTATTGAAAGCAAAGCAGCATATATTACATATGCAGCCTCTGACAAACTGAGAGAAGACAAGATCTGTCTCTTTCCCTCTTGCTCTCAGAAAGTGGGCTTGTGGCAAAACTCATTTCCTTTCATTCCTTTTCTTTTTAAAGCTAAAGACTACCATGAGCAGTTTTTCAAGATCTAGTCATGAACAGTTGGATGAGAACGTCTCTAAGAAGAACCAGGCTCTTTGAGCAGGCTGAATAGGAGGCTGTATAGCTGGAGGTGTGCAAAGAAAGCACTAAGTGTGATCTCGCCACTCCCTGAGCATCATGGGTGATCGGGGGCCTCAGAATGGTGTGGGCCCTTGGGTTAGTGCTTTGTTCCCACTCAGACATGTAAGACAGGCAATGGAGTTCCATGGTCAGGAATAGAGAGTAGGGCCTGTTCTTTAACCACTGAAGACAGTTGTGTGACTCTCACAATGCACCACGTGGCTCAGTCAGAAGGGAGACCATGGGGAAGCCTGAGAGATGTGATTTGCCAAGGAGCCTGGCCTACAGAGGATATGTGCATGAGCCACTCCGAGCACCATTCCTTTGAGGCACCACAGCTGATGTAGATGAACACGGAGCAGACGCTAACTGGAATATTTCAATTCAGTTCAACAAACAGAAACCTTCCAGTTAGGGTCAAACCAACTCCGTGTGAAATCTGAACTGTGATTTTGTGAAAACTCTATTTTCTGTTGGAAAATTATTTTGATAGAAAAGTCCTGAGCCAGCTGCCCTGAAAACCATTGGGACTATCTGGCCCCAAACGGTACCAGATGAATTCCTAAAATGTGCTTAGCGTGAAGCAGAATCAGTATGAAAACTGGTCTGTCCTCATCTCCTAGGCTCTTCCCCTTTTCCTGCCCTCTGTGATTGGCCAAGGTGAGGAGCAGCTTCTGTTCTTCTTGCTACTCAAAACAGGATGAATGTATTATTATCTGCTGCATATGGTGTTCCTTCCCTGGCAAATGTTTCTGCTGCAAGCTGTGACAGAACGCTGAGGCCTAAAAGATGGGTCAGCACTCTGTGAATTAGTTTCCCCAGTGAAGGCTGATTGAGCAATTAGCTAATCAGAAGGGGAGAGGTACGGAACTAATTAGCCCTCCGCTGGTTAACCTGATAAAGGCCAGGAAAGAAGTGGTGCCACGGAGTGGGATGGATGGGTGACAACAGGAACAAGGCTAGCTGAGTTCAGATTGACAGAGTTCTCGATTTCTCTTCCTCCTAGTGCTGGAATAGATGGGCGGAAAAAAGCAGGGATTAAAAATGCAGTGGAGTTGGTGGAGGAGTTTTGGAATAAAATATAGGCTGAACATTAACAAGAGACTGGATCTGGGGCATCAGGATGGGGATAGAGCACTGCTCTGTCACCCAACTTCACTCTGTGGGCAGAAAGACCTCTGTAAATAGAATGGTTGCACCTCTCCCAACACCCCAGACTTTCCAAAAAACAATCCTGCTAGACATCACATTGGTCCGTGCATTTTTAATGCAGTGCTAGTGACTGGATTCTGGGGATGTAAGGATATAACAAATTGCTGTAGTATAAAGGAAAAGGCCATTTGGCCCAGCACATCTGTTCCCTGTTGATTCATTTCAATTACGTTGTCCTGTTTCTGTCAGTCTGTCCCCTCCCCCTTAACATAAAATCTATTTGTCTCTTAATATCATTTTGCTATGTGCATTTGTATCCTTGCCTGTCATCCTATTTCATATGCTCATTGTATAGAGAGAGGGGGAGAGTGGGAGGGGAGGGGAGGAGGAGAGGATGACACTGAGTTGAAATACTAGCAAGACCTAGTTACTGGAACAATCCTTATGATAGATAATCTCACCTCCTGGGTATCTAAATGTGGCGCATTGTGATTGGTAGCCAGACCTATAATGTGGTATCTTGGGGAGTCAAAAATTCTATTGAAACCCGTGTGTGAAAAATGGGGGGAAAAAAGCCCCTCCAAGAGTATGAGCTATTTGCTGTTTTTTTCAGTAGTGTTCATTACCTAAGCCTTTCAAATCCAGCTATTAAATAAATGGCCTATCATGAATGTGAAAATCCCCGATTCAAAAATCACAACCATTTGGGAGAAGGTTGCAAACACCGGAGCCATCGCGGATCCAGGGGCCAGGAAAATGAGTTCCAGAATGAGAATACTATGTTAAAATCACACTCAAAAGCATTATTTGGAGGCCAGTGCATAGATCCTATAGTCATTGCTGGTAATATTTGTTAGACAAGCAAAGACATGGGCAGCCTCTGAGTAATCAAATAGGATATAAAACAGGGGTGGGCAATAATTATTGACCGAGGGCCACTTCAGAAATTTTTCCAGGGTGGGGCCTTGGGAGGAAGGGGCGGGGCCAACACACTTCCATGCTTCCCACCCACAGACCCTGATTGGTCTGTGGGTGGGGGAGTGTGCAAAGTCTTTGCCCCTCCCCCAGAGAACCATCAGCTGTCCTGAACAACTGGTGATTCCCTCTAGATGCCCTGCCCCTGGTGGTGGGAGGAGACTTTCCGTGCTCCTCTCCCTGTCCCCAGGTCAATCAGGGCCTGTGGGAGGGGGGAGCACACACAGTCTCTCGCTCCCTGCCGTACTCAGGGTCCACCACCAGCTGAGTGGCAGCTTGTGATTGACTTTAAGTGCTGAGCCCCTAACAGGGTGGGTGGAGACTTTGCATGCTCCCCCCACCCACAAGCCTTGATTGGCCTGGGTGTGAGGGGGAGCACATGAAGTCTCCTTCTGCCCTGCCTCAGTCCTGCAAGGAGCATGGGGTGCTTGGAAGTGCCACGCCCCTTGCAGGGTGGGAGGAGACTTTATGTGCTCCCCACCAACCTCTAGGCCAATCAGGGCTTCGTGGGGAGCGCGTGAAGTCTCTGCCAGCCTGCTAGGAGTGCGCGGGCAGGCAGAGACTTCACACGCTTTCCCCTCCCCCCAGACCCCAATTGTCCTGGTGGCAGGGGCGTGGCCTTTTTTTGAAAAAACTTCACCTGCATCTAGACTGCCGTTGCGTTCTTTTGAAATTAAATCGAAAGAATGCGGCGGTTTTTTCAAAATTGGTAAACCTGTTTTTACCAGGAAGAATGCCTTTTTTCAAAAGAGCGCTTTAAAAAAAAAGGCATTCTTGACCGCAAACAGGGCTTTTTCGAAAGAGAGCATCCAGATTGCCTGGGTGCTCTCTTTTGAAAAAGCGATTCTCTTTTTCAAAACCCTTCTGGCTGTCTAGACAATCTCTTTTGAAAAAGCTCTTTCAAAAAAGCCTCTTTTTTTGTAGTCTAGACGTACCCTTAAATTCAAAAAGTGATCTTGTGCTTAAAAGGTTTGGAGACCACTGCTTTAGCGGAGTGTTTAAAAAAAAAATTCCCCTGGAGTGCTCTAACCATTACGGTGGAAACACGCATAGAAGAAAAATTCTTTCCCAACAAATGTAGATGATCAGCCACTGCCTTGGATCATTAGGTTTGTCCATATTGTTGTAGCCACAAACAGTGGATTGAATCAATTTTATGTTCACATGAGTTAAATAAATGCTCCTGTGTATTTGGGAGAGGATGAGTGAGTTTGTGGGGG
The DNA here is from genome assembly GCA_032595735.1 of Pelochelys cantorii. Classification (NCBI taxonomy): domain Eukaryota; kingdom Metazoa; phylum Chordata; order Testudines; family Trionychidae; genus Pelochelys; species Pelochelys cantorii. The sequence goes on from CM064334.1 coordinate 52,198,165, forward strand.
GATTTGCTTTTAAAAAGAATTAGGTATCCTTGTTTTCTGCGCTGTCTTCAACTGGCAGATTCATTACAACTCATTCAGATATTGCAGAAAAAGAGACCGATAACTGTTAGGTAAGATGCGGCAGCATGAATGTACATATTTAGAGTAATCAGAGAGACTTGTGAAGGAGTTTCTCTATCGAACACATTTCAAAATTTGTATCAATTGTCTTATCAACTCATGTTATAATTGTATATTACAGTTGTGGATATATATTGTATGGGTGTGTGGGTTATGTATATGAATAGTGAAAGTTCAATTCTAATGATGAATTAGAAATAATCTGCTCTCTCTGCTCATTCAATTACATGTGAGATGTCAATCCAGTATAGGTTGCTCATAGAACAAGAGAAGTTCTGCCTACGGGCTTGTCTTCACTGCCACAGAGATCGACGCTGCAGCGATCGATCTTCTGGCATTCAATTTAACGGGTCTATTGAAGACCCGCTAAATAGAATGCTGATGGCACCGCTGTCGACCATGGTACTGTAAGGAGTAAAGGAAGTTGATGGGAGCATTTCTACTGTTGACCTCCCACTGTGGGGCCACCACAGAAAATCAATGCAAGGTACGTTGACTCTAGCTACACAATTGTCGTAGCTGGAATAGCGTATCATACAACAATTTTCTCTACCATGTCGGGAACTGCAGGGAGCAAACAGCTCCACACACACTTTGATTTATTCCATTTTATGTTGACATTCAATTTTCAGGCTCCAGCCAAGCCACGGTGTTTTTTTTTTTCTTTCTATAATGTCCTTTGGACCATCAAGCACATTACTCTTCCTTTTTAAAAAGATCTATCAACAGTATTTTTCCTGATGGCCTCCTGTGGAAGGCAAATGTATGAAAAACATTTAAATATCCACTGTAAATGTACAGCTCAGACATATTTGCATTTACATGGTCAGTTAGGTGCCCAAGTGGCTATGGTTGTGTTGAAATCACCACTGTGCATGCTCACATTGGGTGTTACATGCACAAATTAGGTTTGTACAACTATAGCTTTTAATAGTTGGGCAGAGCCTAGTAGACACTCCTGAGACTGCGGCCCCAGTGCTCTATACCATACACACACAGGAATACACAGTTCCTGCTGCCAAGTTTTACAAGCTAAGTAGAAAAGTCAAAGAGAGGGAGAAGGAAAAAGGGACACAGCAGGGGAAGTGATTTGGCCAAAGTCACATAGCAAGGCAACAGCAGAACCAGGTGCCTCTTTCTAGTGCAACATTCACTTAACTGTCTCCCTCTTCATGTGCACAAAAATGAGCTCCCACACAGACATGCTGGGTGGCTGAGATGAGACTTGGAGCCTTGTGTTCCATACAGAGCAGTTCCCGTCTGCAGCAGTGAGACATGCAGTATAATATCAGGCCTTGTCTCAGCCAACATAAAAGCTCGCAGTGTTTCACTTGGCCAACAATGTGGCTGTGACTCTATAAGATATTTCTGCTTTTTTAATCTAATGGGAATAGCATGGATTGTTTTCACTGCCTCAGGAGCAAATGTCAGTACTGTGGATTTGGAAAATAGGCTCTTAGTGCAAGGAACATGATGCTGACTTGACAATTGGCATTAGAACTTCAAACACTGTCCTTGGAAGCAAGCAGCTTGGCAGACGAGAGACTAGTTTAAGGATGTCAGTGGAGTAACCTAACATTCTCTTTAGAGACCACGTATCATTGGGCTGTTTCAGTTTACAACCATTTAATATCACAAAGCAAAATAGCTGGTAAAGAAGCTCAGTGGAAATGTAAATCCCTCTGCATTAGGATGCATTTTCCCTAAAGCATCCCTTAACAAAATTCAGTGTAGGATTTCCTTTGTCTTACATTGCATGTAAGCTACTCTGGCTTTAAATCGTGGATACAAAATGCTTTGACATGTCCTTAAGAAAATGTATTGTCTGTCTGTAGCATGGACCAACAGCCAAAAGAGAGAGGTTTTTTGTTTTTGCAGAATTTGGTAGCCGACGACTTCGAGGGATAAAGTTCTTTAAACTATTTCTTTTAATAAGATAAAGTGGAGAATATTGAAAGACAGAGTCTATGCTTTGATGCCGAAAGTATGAAATCTCAATAGCTTGCTAGTGACAAAACTCTCTCAACTGTAGCAAGAGGCATGGCTTAAAATCTTAAGATCATGTAAAGTTGGGCCAGCCGTAGGGTGTAGTTGCAATGCAATGCAATGCAGTGCATTAGCATGCTGGAGACCTGAGGACTGGACTACACTGAAAACTGACAATGGCGCAACAATTTCTTTCTAGGGTGTGAAAATCAACACCTTCTGAGAAATGGAGCTATGCTTAGCCAACCCCAGTGCTAGGTTGATGGCAAAAGTGGGGAGGAGGCAGGAGAACCCCTCCAGTCATTGTAGTGAGCAGCCACATGGAAGTGCTGAAACAGTTTAAATATAGGCACACCCTCATTTTAGGTTCTGCAACTAGTATCTCTGTCGAGCTAATCTGGCCTGGGAGTGCTGTAAGGCAAAAAGTCTGTCTCTGAGAGGAGAAAAATTTAGGTGTGGACAGATGGATTCCAGCTGCAAGGACCATTGAGTGGTTCAGGCACTAGTTTAGGATTTGAGAGATCTAGATTCCCTACTTCCATCACAGACTTCTCGTGTCATCTTGGGTGTTTATCCTGTGTCTACACCAGTAACCTATCTTTAAAAGCCTCAGAGGGGTAGCCATGTTAGTCTGTAACTTAAAAAACAATGAATGGTCCTGCAGCTTTAAAATCAAGGTTTGAACAAAGACATGAACTGGATGGGCTGTCAACACCCTAATGACATCAAAAGCTAAGTATCGAGCACTTACTGCCCACTCTATTAGCCTTATTTAGCAGGGCACTCTAAGGCTACGTCTAGACTACAGGCTTCTTTTCCAAAAAAACTTCTTCCAAAAGAGAGCATCCATACTGTAAAAGTTCATCGAAAAAGTGATCTGCTTTTCCGAAAGAGAGCGTCCAGACTGAATGGACGCTCTCTTGCGTGTAAGCTGTGATTGCTGTGGACAGAATGGCCACCAGGGCACCTGTGCTTTTTCCTCTTTTTCCTCCTCTTCTGAAAGAACTCCCTCTTCCCCGTCCATATGTGCCTTTTTGCAAAAGAGCTCTTTCACAAAATGGCTTCTTCCTCATAGAATGAGGATTACCGATACTGGAAAAAACCCTCTGTTCTTTTGATTTTCTTGCGGAAAAACACAATTGCAGTATGGATGTTCCTCAAGTTTTGTTGGAAAAACGGCCGTTTTTCTGACAAGACAAAAGTCTGCAGTGTTGACATACCCCCAATTACAAGATTTTTTTTCCTTCTCTTTTCCTCCCCATCCCCTCTCCTTTTTTTGCTATTTATTTGCACCTCTGGACCCCTTGCTCTAGTCATCTGAGAAGTGGGTTGTGCCCATGAAAGCTCATGATACCAGCTACATTTTTTTGTTAGTCTCCAAGGTGCTGCAGGACCATTCATTGTTTTTTTTAAATTCTATCTTTAAAAGGGGCACACCTCTACCTTACAGAGGAAGATTACATTAAAGGTTGGTAGACACTCAGATCAGATTTTTTTTTAAGGCATTTAGGTGCCTTAAGATGTAGGAAGGCACCTAGTGGGATTTTTTTTAAATGCCTAGATGCCCGCTGGCTTCACTGAGTTTTTTGTAAATGACTTAGATGATAGTGAACATGCTATAGATAAATAAAGAGATCCTAAGGGATTTCCACTTTATGGCACAATACTTAAAGACAGATTTTAAAGGCTGTATTTCTGCAGTGGGAAAAGTGGCATTTATGAAATGGTGGTAGAACACAGTTAACCTCTTACTGAGGTTTATTAGTATTCTTTACACTAAAGTCCATGGAAAAATTGTCCTTTAGTTATATAGCTTTTGGATCTGAATGATTAGAATGCATGAGGTTCCTTTACCTTAAGATGCAAGATCTTGGGCCTGACCTTTGAATAACCCCTGATATTTTAGTGTTAAGCTTATTACAGGCAGCTTGCTCTAGTATATGTGAAAATACAAATGAAATACCTCTTCAGTACTGGAGTACCTGGCCAGGTACACCATTTGCAGCTGGCATCAACAGATTTTCAGCTAAATTCCCAAGCCCATCATTGTGTTTAAACCTGAGCATCTTCTTTTGGAAAAGCAGTGACTAAGATGCATTAGCTCTGCAGTATTCAAGACAGTTTATATTGGTATGCTGTCTAGCTATAAGGAGCTGCTAACTAGTCAAAACATTTCCCATGCTCTCCTGAAATAGATATTATCCCTGGTGCTTGGTAGGGGATGCAGATGGCACCTTTCACTCTGTTTTCTACTGTACCAAGGCACAAGGCTCAAGGGCAGGCTGGCCTTAATCAGGGATGGGACCCTCACGCTTAACAATGAGCTGGATGAACAATAGAGTAAATCACTTTTGTTTAGCATTAGCTCCTGGAATAGAGAACTTCATCCACTGAAGTTGGGGATCTGGTGCCAAATGATAGATTGGGTGAACATCCACTGTGGACCCTGCACTGATGCACAGGTCAATGAAGTAGAACTGCTCCTGACTGATTTGGGAGCAAACTCTGTTGGGGGGGGGGAGAGGGGGTTGTTTTTGTTTTTGTGTTAATTTTTTTTCAGACTCCTGCTTAGCTAAGCCACTGGTAGGAGGAATAGTCAATTGATTGTATTGCTGCTATCACTTATGGAAGGTGAAGGTGCTAATTCGTATCAGTTATTGCTGGAGGAGAAGCTGATGCCCATCAAGACTGCAAGGGATGTACCTTGCTCTCACTAAGCAATAAATCTCTATTGGATAATATGTCTCTCACTGAGTGCCGGTGAAGTCCAAAATGGTGGCTGTAAATATTGTATCAAGTTAATAGGCTCGGTTAATACATCATCATAAGGAGGGATGACCTTGCTCAAGTAGGCAGCATTATCAATATTTTTAAAAAATGTACTGTAGCTCAGACAGTACCTGTACCTGTGAGCAGGGAGGGGAGGAGACCAAGATGCCTTACTGAAGTGTATAAAAGCCTGAAAGGAATAGAGAGGATAGATACTACAAGCCTATTTAAACTAGTGTCAAGCATAAGAGAAAGGGGCCATCCATCCAGCTGAAGTTTGGCCATGCACCAAAGGGGTTTAGGCATGATTTCTTTACAATATTCAGAGTAGTTGCTTGCTGAAAGCTATCGAGATTACAATAGGCCAAACAGTATAAGAAGTTTTTAAATGAACATCATATAAGCATCATAATCTGGTTGTAGCTTCCCTAGCTACAAAGTATGTGGTACAGTTTAGCTGTTATGATATAGATCCTTTCGTTTCAAAGTCCTTTCTTCATTGCTTCTCTTTGCTGTACACCAGAGAAAGTTCAAAACTGAAGGCGTTATCCAGATTAGAGTGGCTATTGGAGAAAAAGAAAAAGCTAGCATTGTGCATGTTGTTCAGGGAAATGACTAGTAAGAATCACATGCCTTAGATCAGGGCTACTCAACACGTGGCCCGTGGACTGCATGCGGCCCGCAGCCCATTTGTTTGTGGCCTGCAGTGAAGTTTGGGTTTACGTGGGGGTCAACATGTGGCCCGTGGGTGGGAGCCAAAACAAAAAGGTAGTCAATATAATGGTCTTCTGATATGCATTTTTGTAATTAAATTGCTGTCATTGCTCAATTGTCATTGCTCATTAAAAGTGCTGTCATATGGGTGGAAATTGGGTAATTATTGAATTTTATTATCAGCAGAACTGACTTAAATGGGGCCTGCGTGTTGTGTAGTCTTGCCTTAATCTTTGTATTCCTGCCCATCAGTGTGAAAGAAGCTATTTGCATATATTTGCATATATATTTGCATGCATGTGCAACCACACTTAAGTTGCGGCCCTTGGCTTGTGCTGTGAGTGTCATTGTGGCCCCTGGGGCTTCCAAAGTTGAGTAGCCCTGCCTTAGATGACTACTACTATTGTTACAATGGTTCTCATCCCAGCATTCCAAAGTTTTCATGCTCCCGTTCAGTTCTGATTGTGTTTATATTTACATCTGATTCCACTATCAGATCAATTAACTTATTTGAAAGCATAGTGGGTTTTCCAGCTTTGTGTAAGTAATTATTAAATATACTATATATTGCATCCTTTTTATCAGCCGTAAGTAAGAGTGGAATGGGGAGACAAAAGCTCATTGAAATGACGAGATGGATCCCTGAAGCAAGTGCTAGAGAAGCCACTTACAAGATAATGGGCTAATAGCTATGACAGAATGTGTCATATCTGTATCAAGTTCAGTGCCTTTGTACATACAGCCGGGGAAATTGTACAAGATGTGGCTTGCTCAACCACGAAAAAAAAGAGGGAAATGAAAACTTGAGATTAAAAGCTGCATCAATTCAGCCTGCAAAGGAGTGGGGTTTTCCAGAATGCGGCAAAAGCAAGTGTGTTAGACTCAGGAAGCTACATTTTGGAGAATTAAGAAATTTAGCTAGCAGGGGGCAGTGAATGGAAGGACCAGTGGCTTAACGAGGAGCTGTTCAGACACCCAAGGCTAAAGAAAATTATATTGGAAACAGACAAGATTTTGACATGGGAATATGCAGACGGGCGAGACACACAAGGGAAAGATAAGAGCGGTTGCAAAGGGGTGTTAACGTCAGCAAAATGGGAGTTGAGAAGCTGTTGTAGAAATACAATATATTGGAGGGAAATAAGTTCTAACAGGAGAGTAGCTTTGTTAATAAATGCACGAGGGAAGTGAATTTAATGATAACCCATATGACTGAGACTGTGAAATCCTTAGAAATGTATGAGACCAAGAAAAAGAGCAATAAGAGATCAGCAAGTCTGGATAATATTCATTCATAAAGCATGAGAAGTTGAATTCACAACTTTTGCTGTGGGCCACCTGTACAAGAGCCTTGGCTAGAATTTAAAGGGGTAATGTTAGATCCAGTTACCTGGCTTGATCTAATTCACACCTTCGAAAACTCCTGCCAAGACAAAGGGATGGTACTTTCACACATCTAAACTGATCAAGGTAAAAGCTAAGGGAAGAGCTAAGCATGTTAGATTGTATCTACATTAGTGTAAAGTGGTGGTTTTAATTGAGTTATACTTGCTTAATTTAGCTAACTTGATTCAAAAATAGAACGTTTCCCCTCCATTTTAGATTAATCCTAAATGATGCATAGACCTTATGCTGACCATCCACAGAGGAGTGAACTTCATTTTAAGGGAATTATTTACCAAAGCTGATTTATCACACACAAAAAATGAAAACACATAAAAATACTCCCCTACATTTGAAAAACCATTAAAAAGTGTGTATTGGCAAATCTCCTATCCATTTTTTTTCCAAAAAGTTAAGGAAAGTGTTCCTGGCAGTTACCGTTTGAAAAATAACTTAAATCATGAGTATAATAAAGGAAATTAATTCACTGAATTTGTAGAACTGATGGAACTAAGTTCAATAAACATGGGGTTATGAAGAATAAATCTTGCTAAGAAAGTATATTTCTTTTAAAAACAATTTATAGCAGAAGAGAATATGAGTGTAACATTTTGTAAAGTACTTGATATTGTTTCATGAAAGCAACTTGACAAATTCATTTAGCTAGGATACATGGTTAAGAGTAGGGATGTTAAAACGGTTTACTGATTAAATGATAGCATGTCACCAATTAACCATTTTAACCTAGGGCCTGCTCCTGGTCCCGCCACAGTGGTGGGAACCTACTGCCTGGCTTGGTGGGCTCTCTGTGCTCGGGGCTGCCACCAGTGTTCAGTGGTAAGGGCTGTTTAACCCATTAATTGGTAAGCCTAATTAATGCTTATTGATATGCTTACTAGTTAACCGTTTAGCATCCCTAGTTAAGAGACCACAAGCAAAAGCTGACTGATGGTTAGCAAACTATTACAATGAGAAGAGGTGTCTAGTGTATTATACAGGGAGAGGTGGTAAGTCCAGTTAAACTCTTTATTAATGTACTGGAAAAAGCAGTAATCCACAAGTTAATGACCTTTTTAGATTGAGAAGACATCCAAAGAAGAGGTCAGAGATGATATTTTAAACTTTTATTAAGGTAAAGGTAGGGCTGGCCTGTACTTTAAATGTTACAAAGGTGCTCCTCTAGGGTTCCAGTGTAGACATTACTTATGCTGACAGGCGATTCTCCTGTGAGGATAAATAATCCACCTTCCCAAGAGATGGTAGCTAGGTCAAGAGAAGAATTCTTCCATCAACCTAACGCTGTCTATACTGCAGATTAGGTTGATATAGTTACATCTCTCAGGATGTGGATTCTTCATGCCTCTCGAAGACATGTTTTTACTAATGTAAATATCTAGTGTAGAATAGGCCTTGCAATAAAATGTTAACGTTCTACATCATACATTACTGGTTCGTGTACAGATTAACAATCAAAGAATCTGGCTAAAGATTACGGCTTGCTGGTTGGGGTCTGGGGATCCTCTTCTGAATAGGTTCAAAAGGGTGACCAAATTTCTAAATACCTACCCTCTTTTTGATGCTTCTCTTGTGTAAATACTTGGTGTAAATTTTTTTCCATTACAGGAACAATCCATATTTTACCATACCACAGTCCCATGGGAAAGACACATTTTTTCCAAGAAAGTGCAATGCAAAATCGTGTTACTAACTATAAAAAATAAATTAATTTGTCATTGTATTTAAAATATAGCTTCTATACCTCAGGGCCCATCTCCAAATACCTATATTCATAATACTGAAGCTTATGAGGGAGAAATTTATAGTCTTCTACAAACATATTTCTACAGTAAGCAGATCAAGAAATCTTTAGAAAGCTGATGCTGTGACATCAGATGAATCTCTTTAATAATTTTACTCACCAGACTTTCAAATTCCTAGACCCAGCCAACACCAGTGCAACTATGGTCTCCTTTCTCCACAACATGTCCAATGGATCTCCTCCCTACTAGCAAAAATGTTCAATTATAAGAAATATGGGCAAAAAAACAACAACACGAGACTCAGCTTGGAAGTATGCAAGCAGTGGGTGTGTCTACACTAGAAATATATAGACACTACAGTGAGAGAAGGGGCTCTTCCATTACTATAGTAAATACACATCTCTGAGAGGTCGTAGCTAGATCAATGAAGAATCCTTCCATTGATATAGCAGAATCTACACTGGGGAGTTAGGTTGATTTAGTTATATTGCACAGTATACAATTTTTCATAGCCCTTAATGGTGTGGTTAAGCCAGCCTATCTCTGTAGTGACTGTCTAGGAAGGAGTACTGCAGAAAAGGATCTGGGGTCATAGTGGACCACAAGCCAAATATGAGTCAATCATGTGACACTGTTGCAAAAAAAGCAAACACGATTCTGGGATGCATTAACAGGAATGTTGTGAGCAAAACACAAGAATTGAGTCTTTCGCTCTACTCTGCACTGATAAGGCCTCAGCTGGAGTATTGTGTCCAGTTCTGGGCACCACATTTCAAGAAAGATGAGGAAAAATTGGAGAAGGTCCAGAGAAGAGCAACAAAAATGATTAAAGGCCTAGAAAACATGTCCTATGAGGGAAGACTGAAAGAACTGGGCTTGTTTAGTTTAGAAAAGAGAAGACTGAGGGGCTAGCATAGCAGTTTTCACGTATCTAAGAGGGTGTTACAAGGAGGAGGGAGAAGAATTGTTCTCCTTGGCCTCTGATGATAGGACAAGAAGCAATGGGCTTAAACTGCCACAAGGGAGGTTTAGGTTGCACATTAGGAAAAAACTTCCTCCTAAAAGGTGGTTAAACACTGGAATAAATTGCCTAGGGAGGTTGTGGAATCTCCATCACTGGGGATATTTAAGAACAGGTTGGCTAGACATCTATCAGGGATGATTCTAGACCATGCTTGGTCCTGCCATGACGGCAGGGATCTGGACTTGATGATTTCTCGAGGTCCCTTCCAGTTCTAGTATTCTATGACTTTATGATTCTAAGCATGATAGAAGGAAATCAGATGTGTTTGTAATGAGTGAGAAAAGTAAATTCAGCTTTGGGTTGTAAATGGGCAGCTTCATGCCAGGGAAGAGGACTGTGTGCGCCACATCACAAGAAACTTAGAGGCCAGCTTGGAGAAAATATTAAAATATATACTGTGAGAAATAATCTTGCATTGACAGGTGAATGGGAGGAATGTTTTTTTCCTTATGTAAATTCCCTTTTTCTCTGACACAATGAAAATCGATAGTTTGAGCTAGATTTGCTATGCTATAGAGCTAAACAAAATGAAAACCAGTAGATGAATAATCCAGGTAATTGATTAGTGACAGAGGAATGAAGAGGAGGAGGAGGAATAGCAAAGCTTGAGGCTTTGTACATGTAGGTTTCCATCTCTCCTGACTGAATTTTTCAGAAAGCTTATTCATATGTGATCTTCACTGTCTTTGGTTGTCTCTGAACCGACAAGCATTGTAACACAACATCTGAAGGATTTTGGAATGTGGAGAATGAAATGGAGAAAAAAATACTTAACTTTTTACAAAAATGGTGATCAAAAGGAGCATGACAATATTTTATGGTGTTTTTTTCATTGGGTTGCAACCTAAAACCCCTTTTTATGGATTGCAAGGATTTTAGTGAAACAGGTGTCTTATTAAGTAAGGCTTATGATAGCGAAGGTTTGACAAAAGGTTGGTTTTTTTTTTTTGTGGGCGAGAGGGATAAGGATAAAATGAAATAATAGGTCAGAGTGATTGTTGGAGCAGATTGAACTTCAAAGAACTCGAAGAAATTATTTTTAGTTACAGATGGTTGGAGAGAGAGAACAGAATCAAGATCCTCTTGTTCTCTACAGAGGGGCCTTGTGCTAATGAACACACTGGTTTCCTAGAGCCAAGAAACAATAATTAACACTCCATGTATTTTGTGTTTCCACAGCCCTGTTTATCAGAGAGTTGAAAAATGTTTAACAAAGTATCAAGTCACTAAAAGCTTGTTCTTCGGGTATATTCTGACAAAAAATATGAACAAACCAAGAAATAACATACCACCTAAACTGAGAAACCATGGTGGCAAATATTGACAAATTTCAAACCAAATTTTCCCCTGGAAGGAGGTAGTTATTCTTGGAGAATGTCTCTAATTTAGTACTGGTCATATTGTTCATTAAAAATAAATCAGCTGATCAATTGAGCCCTTTTTTCCCATTGGTGAATTTTGTGAACTTTCTTGGGGTTTTTTTGTTAATGTAATAATTATTTTCATATATTTGGCAAATAATTCATGCAAATAAATTTTAGTCTATAGGATATTAGTGAACTATCCACTTTATTTCTTATGTTATGTAACTAGTTGCTTAAATCCTATAGCAATGCTTTTTACTTCTAGATAAGCGGACAAGAACACTTAAAACTTATCATTATTGTTACCGGATTTGAATTTTGGTAATGCCCGAATCCAGTAGAAGATGCAGCCTGTGTCCCCAAAAATGTAACTCTAATAGAAGATCAACAAATACCATTTTAGGAATGATGAGTATTAGACAGGCACAGCTCTTGTTTGAGCATGAATATCATTGTCCAATGTGGGAATTCCTGTAAAGGATACTCATTCCCCAAACTGTTATGTGAGCTACAATGTGCCTGGGGTAGTAGCGAGTTCTATTTGACCAGCTATTTGGAATTCAAATGAAGGTCTGCAAACACTATTTCAGCATGGTTTAAATAGCCTTTGTTCAGCACAATTCCTGTCAGCCTAGATTTCCCTCCCTTGAGTTGTCCACCAGTGGATGTGGACTATCTTCATTGCAGAACTGAGTTTACAAACTAAGTTTGCGCTTTCTTCATCTCTGCTCTTTTCTTCATCTGGTTATCCATTGGCACTTATGTGAATGAGTGTTACCTACGAGGAATTTGCCACCAGGTCAGAGCACTGCTTCAATATGAAATGGCTTCTCAATTAACATTTAACCACAAAAAGATACAGGGTTGTGTCCAGACACAGGAAACTTGCTACAGATTTCGCCGGGCTCTCAACTTCCCCAGAGTGCTTTCAGGATCGGGCCTTTAGTAATGTTGAGGATATTTTCTGATAACATGCCATATGTTACTAGGCACACAGTTTGTTAGGATTTTAGACTGACTAGACAAGTTCTGTTCCTGCACATTAATTCTACCAACACAATTCTACCATTTTTAGCCTTTTTATAGTAATTCAGGAACAGTCATTTTCTAAATGGAAAAAACATCATGAAACATCTGTGGAGTAATTTGTTGTAGGATGACAATGCCAAGTCATGTCAGAAATTATGGCATTTGTGTTTCTTGTTTTATTTTTATGGTTGCTAAGGGAGAATATAAGAAACGTTTGTAAAATATGTGCAATTTCTAGTGTGTGATTATGAAGTTGATCAACACGCATGAGTTCTGAGATGCATTTCTTCTGTCTCATGTTAGAAGAAATCAAAAGAAAATCTGCTACCATGAAAACTTTGCAGAGTCTGGTATCAGCTATATATCCACAAATGTAAACCCAGTCCTGTGATTTATATACATACAAACCTCTCATGGAGGAGGAGGTGTGACTGCAGCATCATCTCGTACAGAGGACATCATAATTTTGTTCATAGATAGATTGGACAGTGTGTCTAGTATATCTAGTAATTCATCCAAGATTATTGGTCACATGTGGAACATTGCAGTTCATTTACTGGAGCAATCGATATTAAACGCAAGATATTTTTTTCTGGATAAATTCATGTTGAAACAATCATGTAAATGTAATATTACCTTTTGTAAATGCACATTACTGAACAAAATTCAGTGTTAAAAATGTCTCTAGAGGTTAAGAACATCCAAAGCTAAATTAAATAGATTTTTTTTAAGGAAAAAAAAGGACTAGAAACCCTGATGCTGCAGGATCATAAGGCAAAGCCCAATAGATGGGAGTTACGAAGAAACTTGCTTTATGACTAAGATATTCCATAAGTGTCAACGTTGCACATCCTCAGGAGCATCTGATGCTAGCCACTGTCAACCAACTGCTGAACTAGATGGAGTGCTGCTCTGATGTGGTACGGCAAATCTAGATACATCAGTGTACAGTAGCATTTCTGCTTCCTAAAGGTCATAAAGCCTTGACGTTTTGAATTGCGTTGTCTATTCTATTTGCCTTTCCATGGAGTGTGTGCTGCATGTAGGCTGAGAGGCAGCTGTCACTGAATGCCCTCATCTGTTCAAACCAGCGTCAAACTGACAAGCCCGAGCTATCCTGCTGCTGAGTTATGCAGCAATCTACATTTAGATTTGTTATTTGTGATAGGAAATCATCGGTGCCCTGGCCAAGGGAGTCGTGATGCTTTTTGAATTGGATGCACTTTGTATTGCTAAACTGACGATCTTGTGAAATCATTTGGGAGAGGAAAAAAAAAATCAATGCTGGATTTTTCAGGATGAGAAGGCAAGCTAGCCACACAATTAAGCACTAGAATACAGTTTCTGTACTCTTCCTGTCATGTTCTCCTGATTTCATGCCATGGCTATTCATCAGAAATAATTAAACTTTCTCCCATGGGCAACAACTACTTGCTTAAAATATCATGAGTAAAAATAATGCATTTATAATTACTTACCCGTTTTGAAGGTGAAAATGGGCATTACCTTTTGTAAAAAAGAAGACAGAGTTCCTGAATATACCAGAGCATTGTGCCATGAACTGATCTGAATACATTGGTTGTCAAAATCAGACCGATACCACTAACATCCCTTCTGGGTTAGGTTGTCATTGAAGAACTACTTCTAAGGTTTCAGTTTGAGTTTGGTACTAACAGTGAACTCCAATCCTTTCAGTAAGCGATGTGCAGTCAGAAAAATCTGCATATGGCATGCCATTTTTAAGCAGCTAGAATTATGCAGAGAAGATGCACAATTTGTACCTATCAAATAAGTCTCCCTTATTTAGTCATCCTACTACTTTTCTTTTTATACTAAATTTTCTTTATTCCTTTCGCGTATTAGTCACAAGGGAGTTGGAGTGCTGAAGGGTTTTTTGTTTTTCATTTTTCAGAACATTTTTTTTATTTCAGATTTGCTTAGTGATCCATCCTTCGAAAGACTTTTCAGTGAATGTGATAGGAAGGTTATTAAAAATAAAATATTCAACAGGAAATCAGCTGCAAATATGCTGTTCTGGTTAAAATTCTAATTCTAATTCCTTCAACCTTGACACAATTTTGTCTCTCACTTCCTAACCTGATACACAAATCTGTGAGCTAATTTACTCTTTAAACTCACACTTCTTTTTGTTCATGCAATTAGTTCTTGGCTGCTTTATAGTATCAAATAACCTGACAGTAGTAAAATGACAAACTCAGGACTGCGATATAGTAACTGAACTGAATGTATTGCATTAGAAAATGGTTACCAAAACCAATTCATTAACTAAAAATCATGACTGCTTTTTCTCCTTCAGTCAGTCACTGCTTTGGGTCTGATTCTAATCTCAACTTGGTGTTTTAGTACTGCATAGATTCATCAATTCCAGGGCTAGAAAGAACCATTTTGATCATCTCTTTTGAGCCAGAGAACTTCCACAAAATAACTTTTAGGCTATGTCTACACTACGAGTTTTCTTGGCCAGATTGGTATATCTCCTTTTTGGGGGCATAAGGATCTTGCAGAAAAGGGGGGTTTTGCGCAAAAATAAAACATCCATACTGCTTGTTTTTGTGCAAAAACCCCAGCACAAAAACGGATCAGCAGAAAATATGCAAATGAGATTGAGATTCATGCAGATGAGTCCCTCATTGGCATATTTTTTGCCAAGAAAACTCGTAGTGTAGATGTAGCCTTAGACCACATCTTTTTGGGAAAATATCCAGTTGTAATTTAAAAATTGCCAGTGATGGAGAATCTACCATGACCCTTGGTAAATTGTTCCAAAGGCTAATTACTCTTCCCATCAAAAATAGACACCATATTTCCAATCCAAATGTGTCTAGCTTCAATTTCCAGCCATTGGATTGTTTTATACCTTTGCCTACTAGACTGAAGAGCCCATTACCAAAGACTTGTTTCCCACATAGGTACTTATAGAATGCAGTCAAGTAACCACTTTGCCTTCTCTTTGTTAAGTTAAATAGTTTGAGCTCCCTAGTCTATCACTATAAGGCACATTTTCTAGCCCTTAATTATTCTCAGGATTCTTTTATCAACACACTCCAATTCATCAACAGCATTCTCGAACTGAGGACCCCAAAATTGGACGTGGTATTCCACTGGGGTCAGGTCTACTATGCCAAATTGAGGGATAAAATAACTTCTCTCCAGAATTCCCCGGTTATGCATCCATAGATGGATTATTTTTTTGGTCACAGTGTTACACTTGATGTTGAGCTGATTGTCTGTCACAACCTCTAAATCTTTTTCAAAGTCAGTGCTTCCCAGAATAGAGACCCCATCCTGCAGTGATGGCCTGCATATTTTGTTCCTATGAATAGATTTACATTTAGCTGTATTGAAATGCATATTTTTGCTTGTATTGCTCTGTTCCACTGACCTGTCGTCTTCTTTATCCATCACTTCTCCCATTTTTGTGTCATCTGCAAGCATTATCAGTGATGATTTTGTTTTCTTCCAAGTCATTAATAAAAATGTTAAATAGCGTGGGGTCAAGAACTGTGCCCTGTGGGACACCAGTAGAAATACACCTACTTGATGATTCTCCAGTTATATTTACACATTGAGACCTACCTGTTAGCTAGTTTTTAATCAATTGAGTGTGTGCCATTGTACACTGTCCCTTGCAGTGTCACTTAGACCACTTAGAGAGAGAGAGAATGAGTTGGCTCTACAGCCTTAGCTGAGAGCCAGCTGGCTTTTAGCTCAAGCAATAGAGGTTCATACACTAAACTCCAGAAGTTCCTGCTTTGATTCTGCCTGTCGCCATTGTACTATGTTAATTTTAAATTTTTTTTTTAATAATAATGTTGTGTGGTACTGGGACAAATGCTTTCCAGAAGTATTACCTTCATCAACCAGACTTGAATTAAAAAATAAGGTTAGTTTGATAGGATCTATTTTCCATAACCCATGGTGATTGGCATTAATTATTTTGCTGCCTTTATGAATCAAATCCTATATCAGCCACTCCAATATCTTTACTGGAATCACTGTCAGATTGACAAGAATCGAGTTTTCCCTTTTAAAAACTGACACGTTAACTTTTTTCTTCTAGTCTTCTGAAACTTCCCAACATGTATTGAAAATCAACAATAATGAGCCAGTGAATTCCTCAGCCAGCTCTTTTAAAACTCTTGATGCAGCATATCTGGTCCTACTGATTATAAAAAGTCTAACTTTAGTAGCTGTTATTTAACATTCTCCTGAGATACAATTGGAATGGAAAGAGTGTTATGATTGTATAATATGACTACACACGCTGGCTTTTTTCCCCAAATATAGAGCAGAAATATTCATTGAGTACTTCTGTCTTTTCTTCATTATTATTGATAATTCTAATAATGGACACATACCATTGTCAGGATTCATTTTGTGCCTCATATACTTTAAAAATTCCTATTGTCCTTAATTCTGCTGGCTATAGATTACTACTTGTGTTCATTTGCTTCCCTTGTCAATTTTCTGCAATTCCTAACTTCTGATTTACATCCATTATGATTAACTTCCCATTTCTTCCATTTATTATATATTATTTTATAGACCTTCTCTTCTCTTCTAAGCTAGCTATTTTTTAAACCAGTACAGATTTCCTCAGTTGTGCATTAGTGTGCATCTAGTAAAGTATTCTCAAACAATTACCAATTATCATTCATATTTTTCTGATTAAATTCTTCCTCCCATCTGATCTGGCCAATTGTTTTCAGCTTTGTGAATGTGGTCCCTTTAAAGCACCAAGTATATATGCTATTATTGTGAACATTATTCTGTTTTCACATTATAAATATGAGCAAAGCAAAAATAATTTGTACATAAACTACTGTTAATTTTTAATTCTGTGATTAGTTCCTCTTTATCTGTCTGGATGTGGTCTAATATAGAATTTTTCTCATATAGTAGACAATATTATAAAAAACGGAGATAGTTCCTCACAGAAGCCAAGGCTCTGGGAATATATGCATGCAGTTCTTCAGGGAAAAACAGATGAAGGGGTACCAGAGAGGGGTGTGAGGACAGGTGGGAATGGGGGACTAGCTGATTCTGACTGTGGTTGCTGGGAAAGGAGCCACTCTCTGGAGCTGAAGCAAAGCCTCTTAAGTTAATATGAGACTTTCCTTTGATTTCATTGGGACAAGAAGTGGAGGAGTCAAACTATTTTCACTGCAGAAAAGCAAGTGTCTGAGGCTGGTAGAACTGATGGTGTGACACAATTGATCTAGACTGGCCTTCCCTCCAGGAAAACAGTTGGAGGCATAAGCCTTCTGGCTTCCTTCCATTAAAACAGCTAGTGGCTCCAAAGATGGGTCTGACTTAATGACTGTTTCTCTGCAGCGAGCAAGGAGCCTCAGAGCAGAACAGCCTGAGTTTTTGGTTCTTCTCCTGCATGGGACAGGGCGTTAGATAATGAAGAGCAAGTCCTGCAGCAATAGCCAAGATCTTCATTTTAAAACATTATACCATCTCAGTGAAGCTGGAACTTCAGCTTCAATGGACCTAAACCAGATTTATCCTGGTAGAAGTCAGATCAGAATCAGGTCTTCAGAACAGCTCTGGCACCGCTGCACAAGAGCGGCTCTGTGAGCCCAGAGCGCCTCTGCTCCCCACTTGCTAGTGCGGGGTTCGGGGAGCTCCACCACGCAGGGCTCCGACACCCCATCACAAGCAGCAATACTGTTTCTTCACTAAAACACATACATCTTAGCCCCCATTGACTGATCAAATTCTAGCCCTCTGTTCATGCTTTATCCAGTGAATTTTTTTTAATGTTCACACTCAGTGGCTTTGTTCTCAGTTGATGGTGCTGTAGTTTCTAACTAACTTCCCTGTACTCCTGCATCAGCACATAGTCATGGTGCATGGTCAGAGTTCAAGGTCAGCAGGACCGTTCGATCATGTAGCCTGTTCTCCTGGGTATTCCAGGTAATTTAATTTCATCGAAGGACACAATGAATGAGGGGCTGGGCAGGAGGCTCACCACCTTTGATCCCTGAACGGGCTTGGAAATTTGGCCCTACCACCTCTGCATCCTGATGGTGGGATTATATGCCTGGACCCAAAGTCTGGGTAGATTTCATGAAGCAATAAGAGTGGATCTTATTCCTCTTGTGCAGCCCAAGTCATGCTGTAACTTGAATTCATTTACTGTGGTTTAAATTCCCAAGTCTAATACTTTTACCAGCTCAGATTTCAGATGATATAACCAGGGTTGTTAGATTTGCTTTATTCAGTAAGCTTTGTGCTTAAACCTTATCTCATTTTGTAAATCAGCAACTGTCACCAATATGTAGTGTGTCAGTTAGGTTGGACATGCAGTCAGGCCTACTAATGGGGAGGTGGGATGGGAAGGGTGAAGGGTGCAAATGACCCAGAAACCAGTGATTCAAAAGTGGCAGTGGCGGAGGCCAGAACCCTGGGCCCTTGAAATCGCCATTGGAGCCCCACATGGTGCACTCCAGGTGGCATTAAGGTCTGGCTAGGTGGGGAGGCGGCACAGTCTGGGCACAGTCAGCGGTCTGGCTGCTCCCAGTCATACCTCTTCCTTTTGAGGCCCTGCTCCTCTTGGGGTAGCAGAGCCACTCCTCACCCTCTTATCCAGGGTCCTGGTAGTTCTGTCAGTCCCCCTGCATGCAGTAATCATAAAGGTTAAGTAAAATGAACGTGTCTCACAAATATGACAACAATACAGCATGTCATTCAAAGTGTACACTGCCCACATGCTAAGAAAAAGAATTAAGCCTATGTGTAATGCTGCCATATGGCGATTCTTCCCACCATGGTTCACTAGTTAACCTAGCATTTGTGACAGGCAATGCTATAGTTACATAAGTACAGAGGAATAGCCATGTTAGTCTGTATCCCTAAAAACAAGGAGGAGTTCTGTGGCACCCTAAACATTAACACATTTATTGGGGCATAAGCTTTCTGACAAAGTTGGTTTTTGACCATGAAAGCTTATTCCCGGTGACAGAGTGTATCAACCCTGCACTGGGCCCGCAGGGGTTAACCAGGCCTACCTGGCTGAGAGCTCCTCCCCCACTGCCCTGCTGGGCATGCTCCAACTGGAGGACCAGTATAAAGGCCAGTGGAGCAGCTCAGTCAGGGTTGCTGCCAGAGCTTGGGAGAAGGAACAGCAGCTGGACACCACAGCAGAGGCCAGCCAATGGAGACTGGCCAGGGAGGCTCCAAGTCTTGAGCAGGAGCAACTGATGAACACCGCTGCGGATGCCAGCCAGCAGAGACTGGCTGGGAAAGCAAACAGCCCAGAGGACACAGGTGGGGAAGATGCCAATGGTCTGGAACAGGATAGGAAGTAGCCCAGGGTGGGGAGCTGGAGCCACCCGTGAGCTCAGCATATTTTGGGAGGATTCCCTGCTGAGCTAATGGTGGGACCTGGTGGAAAGGGAGGTCCTGGGTCCCGCTCCCCACCTCATTAACCTCCAACAGGGGAGGGGGGCATGGCATCTAGGCTATTGATTCGGGCCAGTAGATCTTACTGCCCTGCAATAGGGAGCATTTGCTATTGACTTGGCTGCTGGGCCCAACTGCCTTGCTGACGGGGCTGCTACGGATTTGGGGCTGTAACAGTTTCAGGGTGGAGCACCCCAGATGGGGCCATAGAGCCTTAATGCCCTGTCTCTGAGGGGGGGGGCTGGGCTTACCCCCCAGTGACATGCCCAAATAAATCTGTTAGTCTTTAAGGTATCACAGGACTCCTCACTCCTTTTTATAGTTAGTGCATTTTCTTTCCAAATCCTTGTTTTCAGTGACCTATTGCATATGTGGGGATGAAGGGGGAGGTAGAATGTTCCCTGGGTGCAGAAAAGCCAGTTGGCCCCTTCCCATCTCCTGTGTGAAATTTTGTAGTTGTGAGATGCTTGTAATTGTGGACTCACTGGCTGCAATTCTGTCCCTCTCTCTACTCCCCCCCCCCCCCCCCAATTTTTATGCTGCCGAAGGCAGAGTTAGTCTGGTGTGATATAATACAGGGGCCCCCAGGCATCCTGCTGCACAGCTTATCCTCCCCTGAGGCAGGTCTATGGACATTTCACTCCATTAGAAACCATCCACGTTCCCTTCACTTCTGAGAGCTGAGTAAAAAATAACCCTAATTAAAAACAACTGTTTAACAAGAGGTTCTTCTTTTGGTTTCTTCCTATTCTTTGACATGGGAATTCCGGGTACCTGCTGAGTGGAGAATGCACCCCCTGAGTATTTTAAGAAGCATGAGTTAGGTAAAGAAAGAGTTGGGGGTATGTTTTTAGTTTTGAGGTTCACTATCAGATTGATTCCATATGAGTGTTTGAATGCTTCTGGAGCCCAAAGGGATCTTTAATTCCTGTATTGGATAGTTTCATTAGACAGTAAATAGAAGGAGTATGTAAAGAGGCAATTTTTGTATTCATTTTTTTTCTTTGCTCATCTCCAAATCTCAGCTAACATAGAATGTCATCACTTCTAAGCAGACACCTCCTTCCAGGGATCAGAATTGGCTGGAAATCTGTCTATTCCATGCATGTCAGTCAGGTTCCTTGTATGGCTTTTATTACTGCGGTCACCTGCAGGCATCCTAGCAATAAGAAAATAATTACATTTTTATTGCATGCAGTTTCTCCATGGCTCCATTTGATTCCATTCAAATCTCCCTATTGAATAACTGAGAGGGTATCAAAGGGCAGTTTTTTAAATATGTGCACACAATTGTTAAGCCATCTTTCTTAGTTGGAAATCACTATTATCGTAGAGACGGGAGAGTAATTTTCTTTCTTGACCATGTTGTCTTTCACAACAGGAGACGGCGAGTACCAAGTCTGCATAAAATCTTGCTCGTAGTCAGTAGTGATAAGTATTCCTGCAGCTGGTCAAAAATCTTGCTGGTTCACAAAGATCTAAATGGAGGTCTAATAGTAAAACTAGTGCTTGGAGTAAAATGTCTCTTTTGATAAATCTGTCCCCAAAAGCCTAAAACTAATGACTTCCTTTATGGAAGGCAGTCTGGGAAATACAATGCAGAGCAATGGCTTGTTTACTACTAGTTTATGTATCAATCTGATGGCAAATGTAAATAGTTTTCTCTACAGACAGGGGGCTTTGGGAATAGAAAACAGGGATAATTTACTAGTCTGTGTATTTGTGAATGTACATTTCTGTCTAGTGGCAAATGTTAAATCAACTTTGGAGTCAGTTACCCACCATAGAGTTTCCTCAGCCTAATGTACAGAGAAATGTATGCATATGCCAGCGGAGAAAGCATTCTGAATTTGCTTTATTAATGCACTATTTCAACATTGCTTATGATAACAGCATAATAAAGATTTCAATATTGCCCATGATTAGAGCATAATAAAGATACCTTACATTCCAATCACTTATTGCCTATCAAATGCTATATAATGTAAGTGGAGTATTTGATTTTCTTTTTCATTTGTAGGTAACAGTACTATATGGGAAAGCAAAGACTCTCACACCTGATTTTTTTTCCCCCAAGAGATGACATGTCTTGAGCATCAATCGTACCCTTTCCTGTTGTAAAATGAAGGTTTCTTCATTAAAAGAGAAAACAATTGTATTTTTATTTTAGATAAGTCTTTTGAATATCTTGTTTGTTTTTACCATGTAATTACATTATATGTGTTAACAAAACAACCATTTTTTCCAAGAACTTATTTGCTAGTGATAGGTAGATATTTCTTTTTATATAGAATCTTTTGCTTTGCTCAAGAAACGGGAGATCCTGCCTTTATCACAGTAGAAATCCTTACTAAAGGGGGTAGTAACTTACTGACTTCATGTGATAGCCCTGAGAGTAAAATTTGTACCATCAGACCCTTACAAAATTATACATGTGCAGGAGGAATACAGCCACTTCTTACATAAAAAACCCAGCAACTACTATTACCTTAGAAGTGTCTGCAATAGAAAAAGGTTACATCTTTCCCAAACCAAAGTGTCAATGATCACATTCTTCTCTTTGCTCTCCCATTTCTATAGATCAGATTTCAAAATGTCTGTAGCCCCCGCTACATTCCACAGCGCACTGATTCTCCAAAATGAACAGGGTGTTTAATAATGTCACTTGGTTGCCTGGTACATCTGTGTACATTATGTGCTTCCCTCTGAATGTTGATACTTCATCTTGGGGTTCTGGAGCAAATGCCTCCAACTTGCTTCTTAATGAGCCAGGATGTTTGTGATTTAGCAGTGTATTGTATAGGAAATTAGCAAAGTTATTTTCTTGGGGTTAGAAATTTGTTTGATCACCTGTGAGCACCATCGAAGACATCAGTGAGAAATGGACTCAGGGCATTTTAATAATAATGGGCAGGGAAGAAGGCACAACAGTCATTGCTTTTATGCAGTGTTGCAGCCATATCAGTCCCAGGATATGAGAGAGCCAAGGTGGGTGAGGTAACTAACTATCTTTTTATTTGACCGACTTCTTTAGAGCTTACACTGAGCTTCTTTTTCAATCTGGGAAATGTACTCAGAGAGCCACAGCTAAATAGAAGGTAGAACAGATTGTTTCGTATCAGTAGTTTCCACATACTTCAAGGGACTAAGGTGAAGTGGCCTGTGAACACCCTTCCAATCACAGTGGGAGAAGTAAGGGAGGCGGGGGAGTGGGGGAAATCATAGACTGAATAGAGACATGCTCACTGGATGTATGGCTTTTTACCACAACCTGTAACCCACTAACAACCTCTGCTCCAGCTGCCATTCCCTACTTCCCTTCCTGTGACTAGAGGGGTGTTAATAGGCTAGTTCACCTTAAATGGTCCCATGAAATACTTATGCTAAACAATCTGTTCCACCTCCTATATGGCACTGAGTCTATTGGCCAGACCTGAAGAAGAGCTCCTTGTAAACTTGAAAGATTGTGTCTCTCACCAACGGAAGTTGTTCCAGTAACAGAGCTTATTGTTGTATTTCTGATTGTAGTTGTTGGTTATTAATATTATAAGTTTACCCCTAGGAATGTGTTGTGCTTTCTGAAATGCCCAAACATATAATCTTTGCCCTCAAAGTTTAGGGTAGGGTTTTCAAAAATATAGACGTGACTTAAGAGTATGAATCCTATAGATTTTCAATTATACTTGTATTCCTGACTCATGTGAAAGTTCTGATAATCCCCGTTTAGAATCTAAGAGGCTAGGTGCAAACAAAACAATTGTTGTTGTTTACTAGGTGCTAGAAAATTCTTTCCATATATAAAAACTTGTCCTGAAAGACAACGGAGTGACATCATCATGTCACTCTACATCCCACAGCTCCTCCCCCTCAGGCACCTGTCCCCCTCCCTACCTCCTTCCCTTTTCAGTGCTGGGGGCTGCGCGGCCTCCCTGGTGCTGGAGGGCGGGGACGTCCACATGGCTTACCTGAGCTCTGGGGGGATAGGGCAGGAGCCGCACCGCATATCCAGTGCTTCAGGAAGGGGGGGGGGAAGTGTCTGGGAGCTGCAATGCTCCCCGCTCGCAGAGAGAGAGAGAGAGATCTGCCTTGGGCCTTCCCCGGCAAGCGGGGGAGGGGGGGGGGATGGAGAACTGGGACCAGGGTGGCCTTGGACCCTCCCTGGCAGCGGTGGGTGGGGAGGGAGTGTTGGCCCAGCCTAACCTCCCTGGCAGCCAAAAAGAGAGAGCCAGGTCAGCCTCAGCCCAGCCCAACCCCCCAGCAGCTGCGGGGGGTGAGAGTTGGGGCTGGCCTAGCCTTGAGTGGGGGGCAGCAGCCAAGAGGGGAAAGATGGGGCAGGCCAGGGCTGCCACCCCTCAGCCTGGCCCTCCTGGGAGCTTGAGGAGGATTCTGGGGCTGCCTACCCCCAGTGAGGGGGGGTTGGTGAGCATAGTGAGCAAGGGACACTGCCCCCTTAGTACTATTTGTATTTTTCGAGCACCTAGAAATATCAGGATCAAAACCGTTAGGTGCTGCAAAAAAACAGAACTAAAAGATGGTCGCCTCCCCCAAAGACTTTATAATCTAAGAGTATGTCCACACTACCAAGTTTTGTTAACAAACTGCCTTTTGGCTAGAAAACTGAGAGACCATATGTAACTGCCACCAGTTTGAACTTCGGACTTCTGGAGCTTAGTGTAGGAGCCTCTACTACTCGAGCTATAAAGCCAGCTGGCTCTCAGCTCAGGCTATAGAGCTCCCTTGTTCTTATCTCTCACTGTACATGGTCTACGTGCCACTACATGGGACAGTGAATACCACATACACAAAGGGTTGCCAGGTGTCTGGTTTTGAACCAGACAGTCCAGTATTTGAGCTTTCTGTTCGGGAAACAAATTGAGAAAATATAAATGAGAATATAAATGTCCGGTATTTTCTAAATAAGATGTAATGTACATTGTGATGTAATGTCAAGTGTGTCCGGTATCTTTGTTGAAACCATCTGGCAACCCTACATACACACTGCAATGTGCCAGTTTCAGTGCCAAAAACCTTCCACCCCTACAAGAGACTTTTTTCTTTCTTCCTACCTTTATTGTTCACAGTGTAGACAATGTTGCTTGTTTTGTCAACACAACTGGGTTCCATCAGTATCCCACAATGCCTGATTGCTCGCCTCAGTGTTTTGATCTCTGCTGCCCGACAAGCATATGCCCCTCCCCTTTCAAAGATCCAGCAAGTATCAGACAGCTGAGTGAGCTGCTTTGTATGGGGAACAAACAAGGACCAAATCACTGCACTGCTCCTGTTCTGCCCTGCACTAGGAGCACAGTGCCAGACAGACTGGTAAATCTGCTCTGTCTTCCCGCTGCGCTGGGGGATACCTACACGCCGTGTATTGCTCACACCATCAATGATGGTATCCCATTGTGAACATGATCTGTCAAGAGAGGAAGTCTGAACACCCACTCACGATTTTTTTTACCTTTTGAGTGTCGACATAACTTTTGTCAACAAAGCTTGGCAGTGTGGACATACCCTAAGTAACAGAGAGTGAGGAATAACATATTATAATGGTCGTGGTGGTGGTTATGAACTGCTAAAAAATACTGACCTGTGATCAGTCCATCCCTCATTATCAGTACCCACAAGCTGTGGGAATGAATCAAAGCAACATCATATCACTAGTATCTTAGGAAAATAGGATTTGCCATACCATATCTGACTATTTATCTGTGAGAGGCAGTATGGTTTAGTGCAGTGTTTCTCAACCTTTTTTTATATAAAGTACCCCTTTTAAAAAAAACAAGTACCCCCCTTTTTTTTAAAAAAAAAAAAAGTACCCCCAGTACCTACAGTTTTCAGACCCACACAATTTTTTTTTCTACCATTTCAACACATTTGTTTAAACAACTTAATTGTAGCCGGGCAGGCAATAAAATTTTGGGGTTTAAAAAGCACAAACAATAAAGTGCTGTAAAACTTAAAACAAAAATTCAGTTTTCTCCAAATTTCAGTTGTTGATGTACACCCCAGACTTCTCTCGAGTATTCCTAAGGGTACTCATGCCACTGGTTGAGAAACACTGGTTTAGTGGATGTGGCTTAGAGCTGTGAGCCAGGAACTCATAAATGTAATCCCCACCCAAACTCACTGTTTTGCCCTGAACCAGTGTATTGTGCTACAGTTTTCTCCATCTGTAAAATGGGGGAAATGATTCTATTGGCTGCACTGGGATGCTATGTAGATTCCCTAGCTTCTACCTGAACAACACATTGAAGATGTAAATTGCTAGGCAAGTAGTAAGTATTATACATTAAGTCCATAGTCCTGCTGTGGCCAATCCCTTATACTTCAGAGGAAGATGTACCTCCAGCTGCAAATAACAAATCTAACCAATATGTGCAATGCAATGTGCGGAAAGCCTTCTTGATTCCTGTTGTTTTGGGTCCTGAAGCATGAAATGTAATCACCGTTACTTTATTCCACTCCCTTCTCCCCACGGTGGTGTCCCCTACCCCATTTCTTTCTCTTAGCAAATATTGTTGATCAAAAATATCATCCAGCCTTTACAAATCCAGCTATGGCATTTGACTTGATGGCCTGATTTAGGCTGGCTGTATAGAAGTATTTCCTTTTATTTGTTAAAAACTTACAAGCCCTTATCAACTGACCTTATAGTGCTTGTGATACGGGGCAGTGTGAAGAGGGAGGGATCGATCAATTTTCTCTGTACTAGCCTGAAGCAGGTTAATGATATTTAATTTTCCTGTATTACGGGGAAGAAGGCTTTCTTTCATTCTATGTCTGATTAATTTCTAAGCTTTCCAGGGTAATTCCACTTACTGAACTTTACAGGATTGCGAAGAAGAAGGTAAAAAGGCCTAGAGTAATTCATGAAATAAGACTTTCTTCTGCTTTAAAGAAATATAGAGCTGTTTATTTGGATATATTGCTCTGTGCCTTAATAAATTAGAATCAAAATGGTCCAGCTAAGGAAATGCAGGCCTCTGCCATCTGTGCTGCATAAGATCTTCTGGCTTTATTGATGGAGTTTGAAAATAATATTTCTGGTAATAAATGGCAGAAATATTCCGTTTCTGCATCAGCAGATATGAGGATTAAAGGATTTGACCATATTACATATTTTTGCCCAGCTTTGGCTCTCAGGGCTTGCGGACTGCATTCTCAGAGTTCATCTCATGGGCAGCCCATACCTGATTTAGGAGCAAACACAGCCCTGTTTTGCAAATTGTCATTCCCTAATTTAGCCCCTCTTTAATAGAATTAGAGAGAGAGAGATGATTAACTGCCCCTTGAAATCTGGATGGCTTCCTGAGCAAGCTTTCCCAATCAGCCATTTGAAGTGACAGAGCTAATTGAATTGTATTGTCTCCCCTCTCCATTCCATGCTCCAAGCTTTACTTTTGCTGAACTACAGCACCTGTATGGAGCCTTGAGAAGGATAACAGTTTGATCAGGCCAGACGAGGAGAGCAAAGGAGGCAGTTGCTCTGGGGCCGAGCAGAGCCCCGGTCCATTTAAATCAGTGTCAGAGAGCTCTGTGCAGCGCCGAAATCTGGGGGGGGAGAGCGTGCCATGCTCTGGGCAGAGCTGAGGGATGGCTGCCTCCTGTCCCATCTCTGCCCCTCCTGTAGCTGATCCCTGTTTCTGGGAGCGGGAAGGTCTGTCAGTTGTTTGACAAAACTAAGCTGGTCATTCAGATTCTGACACACACCCTTCAGCCCCTCTGCGCTCCCTTTCCCTCCGGGATGGGACTGCAGCCAGTCATGCATCCATCCAGATATGCTACCCCACGTGCTTGCCAACCCACTGCCTTTGGGAGTCCTTCAGAAGGTGGTGGGGGTTTTTTTTGTTTTGTTTTTTCTTTGTTTTTTTTACTCTAAGCCCATTTAATCATATTTGGCCATTGTGTCCGCTATGCAACATTTAAAGTGCAGCTCAAATATTAAAAGAAACCAGCAGGCACTCTGGGCCAAACTCAGTTCCACCCAGTGCTTACATACCATGACAAGAGAGGCCTGTGAAATAACTAAGTTGGAGATTCTGGGCACTTCCGTGGAATCAGGGGTTGCTCTGGTTTGACTAAGGCTTCGGCTACACAATCGACCAAAGGTGGGCAATAATTTTTGGTTGGGAGGCCACTCCAAGATTTTGGAAAATGGTCAAGGGCCACACTTTTCTGTGAAGGAGATGCGGGGTCTAGAGTGAAGGTTGGGCGCAGAAGGATGCAGAAGTGTGCACAGGGTAAGGGATTGGGGTGCAGGAGACTGTGAGATCTGAGAGGGAATTTGGGCAAAGGAACGGGTTGTGACCTGGGTCAGGAGATTGAGGTGTGGGGTCAGGGAGGGAGTATGGGTGCAGGAGGAGCTCTAGGAGGAGATGTGAAGTCTGGGAGGGAATTGTGACCTAGGAGAAGGGGAAAAGAGGGTGCAGACTGCAGAGGGTTTGGGTGTTGACCTGGGGCAGGGCATTGGGGTGCAGGATCTGGGTGAGTGTGTGGGTGCAGGAGAGGATTCTGGCCTGGGGAAGGGGGCTAGGAGGCAGTACAGGGTCTGGGAGGGAGTTATGACCTGGGGCAGAGGAGGGTGCAAAGGGTTTGGATGGTGACCTGGGGGAGGGAGTTGAGGCGTAGGAAGGGCAGGGGTGCCAGGCTCTGACTGGGAGGCACTTACCTAAGCCAGCAGCCCTGCAGCACCCCCAAAGCAGGCTGGGCTCCCTTCCTGCTGTAGCCCCAGATCCCTTTAAACTGCAGGCTTGTTCCCTCCATGTGGCTCTCAGCTCCAAGAACGGGAAGAGGCTTGTTCTGGCCCCATCCCCCAGGCCAATCTCTCTGCTCTTATTGGCTGGTTGTTTCCAGCCTAGAGGAGCTGAGGATTGGGCTGGGGGCCAGGAGATCACGTGAAGCCTGCAGAGCAGAGAGCTGAATGGTCTGCACTTTAAACCGTGGCAGCTGTGTGCCTGCGGGTCCGGGCAGGGTGGTCCGTGGGCCGGATCCGGTGGCTTCGTGGGCCAGATCCAGGCCCTGGGCCGTATTTTGCTCAGCCCTGCCATAGACCTTTACAGCGGCACAGCTGTTCCACTGCAGCAGTGCTACAGTAAGGTCTGCATAATTAAAGCACCCATAAGGAATGGCAGTAGCTATGGCAGCAGGAGAGGCTCTTTCCCCAGCCTGGAGCTGACCATGTTGTTGAATATTTTGACGGTTGGAGTATTTTTTTCACACCCTGACCAACAAATGTTTTATGTGCTAGTGTAGACAAAGCCTCTGTGTGGTGGTCGGGCTTCTGATATTCTATCACTGGGTATTACTCGCTCTAGTGGACTGTATGCCAACAGCATCTCGCTCTTTCTGTTCTCCCTGAGGAGTTGTCACATTAACAACCCCATAAATATTGAATTTCATTTGTTCATGTTTTCTGATGGGATTTACCTTGTGTAGGCTATTTCTACCATCTGCAATCCATTTTCTTACTTGCATCCCTGAGTCACACAGATTCCTAATTACACATGCTGGGGGCTAGATTGTGCACTCAGACTTCTTTAGGCTTCTAGGGTGTGTGAGAGTCGGGCAAGTAGCCCATGCCCACTGATTCAATATATATTAAACCAGACATGTCTCTTAGTCTGAATCAAGTGCTTTTCTTTTCTGAACACGTATGTAACCATTGAGGAAAATGGAGGGAGGACAAATTACAATTTGTCTGGTACTTATTTTTTTCGTCACCTGTTGGAGAAGCTCAGCGTACTAAGATTTACAGGGGGGTCTCCCGCAAACCCTCCTTCCCCTGCCACCTGAAACTGGGACTACCTTTTATTTTTGAGTGTCTCTTTCACCATTTGGTTGTTCTCTCTCCCCACATTTGTGGAATTTTAATAAGGCATATTCCATCCAGAAAGGTCTGTCCTGTTGTAAGCAGCATTCTTGCTCTAGTGCCATGAGACTTATGTAATATATTGAAGGTCTGTTGTACTACATGTGTATACTGCAGAGAGATTTTTATGGTCTAGAGGGCAAGTTTTTCATTTGTTATCATTTTATGCTTAATGTGAGAGTTTATATTCTACAGAATAGCATGTAAGAGACCCTAGAGGCTTGTAAAAACTGATTTTGTTTTGTTTTGTTAGGTGTTTTTGTGCAGTGAAGAAGCAGAAAGCTCTTGGGCAAAAACCACACAGACATCCTTTAAACTACACTTCAGCTGTAGGACTCTTCGTGTTTTTTAAGGTTTTTCAGTTACAGACTAACACAGATACACTTGAGCTGACAAACCTGACCCATCCTTCCCATTTTTCCACACTCGCCTGTTTCCAGTTTCAAAACACAAATGTGGACTTCAGAGTGACACCAAACCGTTTAAAACTCTCCTGTGTACTGCAGCATTAGTATTCTCTCTGTGCTGGTGTCACAAGACCTATTTTAAAAAGTGGCTTTACTTTTAACCAAGAAGACTTTCGAAGCCCTAAATGCAGAGCTTTCCTGCCAATTAACTCTGCTATATGCAAAGGATTAATCAAGGCTGTCTCACATCTAGCTGTAAAAGCTTTAATATTATTAAAAGGTTTCAAGCTAGTCTATGCTACGTGCATCGGTGAGAATAAACCATTTTAATTGCTGCAAAAGTAGGCAATGATGGGTACAAAATGGCTACAAAAAACTCCAGCTATTAGGCCGAGATACTGCTCATTGATGCTTTAGCCAATAACCCTATCCCCTCCACATTATATGCAGTGCCATGGCATTCAATGAGAATGCCACATGGGGAACAGATCTGTAGATTCCTCCATAACAATATGATAAAACATAGGCCGAGGTAGTGTACTCGGTGCTCCAGTATATGATGTCTGATTTCCGAGAAAATCCCAATCTCTGTTTTGTCAGAGTGGCATAAGTGAGATTTGGCATGAAACTGTTGACATGTTTAACTGGTTTCATGCCTGTACATGTACCTGACTCTGACATAGCATTTATCGTCAGCAGATTTCAAAGCGCTTTACAAAGGATGCCATCATCACCCCCATTTAACACATGAGAAGACTGGGGATCAGAGAGGTCACCTAGCAGGCCCATGGACACACCAAGAATAGAATCCAGTCTATGTCCAATGCTCCTTCTGCTAGGTGACACTACACATTACATTTTTATTTTTAAACACTGATATAGAAAAGCCACTATTTTATAACTGGACATAAAATTGGTCAGACGCGCGAAGACCCTGGTACTATTCACAGGAGCTTAAAACAGTGACTGAAGAAAAAATCCAAGTATTTGCAGGCTCTGGTTAAATAATCATCAAAATGTTTTTGCATGTTCAAACCTAATCCAAAAGTCTTGAGTCTGCAAAATGGGGTTGGAAATACCACAAGGAGAAACTTTCTTTTTCTATTTCTGCAAGTCTACTCGCAGCCTTAGTTGAGGGTTTGCACAAGTAACAAATGAGGGAAAAATTAAATTTAACTTAAACTTTTTACCTTCAAAACTGTTCCTAGTTTGGGAGAAAGCTTGGATCCATTTGTTCATCCCTATCTAAAAGCACTTTGAATTATTTAGGTGTAGTGAGACACAGTATGCCAGATAGAATACAGGACACTGGTACACATAGATCTTGTCTAGAGGGGAAAAATATACTTGTATATTTCCCCTGTGAACCCTCTTATTCTCATATAAAAAGCCTTTTCCTTCAGTAGTTTATGCCACATGGGAAGGGTTAATTTTTTTTTTTTTAAAGCAACTCTTTGAATGGAATGAGACTTTTCAGATTGGCCACGTAAGTGTAATACCAATATAACTAGCAAAATTTTCCCATATAGACAAAGCCTACTTCCATTAATCACAATCAGACAATAGACTGTGCTTATATATTCCTATCCCCTCTGAAAAGAAGTGATTGACATTTTCTTTGAGTTTTCATTGGAGTTCCTGGATGCTGTTCAGCTGTGCCTCAAAGTTTCTGAGTGCCCTTGATTCCTGGTGACTATAATGGGAGCTGAGACACGCTACACTTTGCACAACGAAACTCTGCAAACATGTGAGGCTGAGAGCCTTTGTATTTCTGAATTCTTCCCTGCTCTTTTCATGTAATCAAAGCATTATGATGGCTAAATTTTCCAAAAGGTGTCCCTGTAACAATGGCAATTAGAGGATTAATTAGGCATGCAATTGCAGTTGCTTTAAAATTTTCAACAGGTGGTGCTTTATATCAAAAACAAAACAAAAACCACCCCGACTATGTACCTAAATCAAAAAGCAACCAGACAAATGCATAGGTGTGTGTGTCCATTTAAGTATACCATGCCAGAGTCAATATAATTAGTTGCCTAATTGTGTGCCCAGCCTTGTCTGATGCCTTTAGTGTGCATGTGTAATTAATGATTATTTATTGAAAAGCACTTTCTCTGCAAATGCTTTTCCCTCTATTTCCCAAAAATCAAAGAGCTGAGGGACAGATTACAATTTGGTTTTACATGTACACACCTACATATAGAGAACGCATTTTGGAACTCCTTTACATTTTTACTAAGTTACAAACAGACAACTACAAGCTGTGCAGAGGAAATAAGAATGGCAAGTTAAACATAAAAATAAAGAAATACCAGGGGCTGGGGGAGGGGAGCGTGTATGCTGCCATAGAATAATGTAAATAATGGACCTAATGGCTGTGTCTAGACTGGCCAGTTTTTCAGGAAAATCAGCCGCTTTTCCGGAAAAACTTGCCAGCTGTCTACATTGGCCGCTTGAATTTCCGCAAGAACACTGACAATCTCATGTAAGATTGTCCGTGTTCTTGAGCAAATACTATGCTGCTCCCGTTCGGGCAAAAGCCCTCTTGCGCAAATGCTTTTGCACAAGGGGGCCAGTGTAGACGACGCGGTATTGTTTTGCGCAAAAAAGCCCCGATCGCGAAAATGGCGAGCGGGGCTTTTTTGCGCAAAAGCGCGTCTAGATTGGCCAAGGACGCTTTTCTGCAAAAAGTGCTTTTGCAGAAAAGCGTCCATGCCAATCTAGATGCTCTTTTCCGCAAATGCTTTTAACGGAAAAGTTTTCCGTTAAAAGCATTTGCGGAAAATCATGCCAGTCTAGACGTAGCCAATGTGTATGATGAGGCTCTTTCACACGAGCCCTGTCCAATCCTCTAATCGTTGACCAGAGGGGAGAAAAAGTAGGTGATGCAAAGAGCAGAGAATAGTGGAAGCAGCATCTCCACTTCATGTTTTCCCTTTCTTGAGAGCTGCCCCAACCCCACCACCCACTCCATGCCTGGCATGGTGCTGTATGTTGGGTAAAAAGGGCTAAGCAAAGGACTTCTTCACCCTCCAGATTAATGTGTCAATGCTGCCTTCTAGCGGCACCATTAATTCCTGCTGCATGCCTGCAGCCCTTGGGGAAGGGGGATATCACAGAGCATGGACAGTATAATTTCTAGTGGAGCCGTGCTGCCAAGGGGAGGGCAGAAGCTGGGCAGAAGAGCCAGAGTGAAGTGTGAGGGGTCAGGGATGTTTTCTCCTCCATGGATTCCAACCCACAGGGTTTGGAAGCCCCACTCCCTCATCCTCTGGGACTCACTGCCCAGGGTGTCAGAAGCTCTGTGAAGTCTTCAGGGCCTTCCATGCGAGAAGTTCAAGTAACTATGATTATTGCATTTTACATGAACCCCATAAGGAAAAGTCCTATAGCTTTTAATTGAAGACAATAAGCATATTGTGATAAGTGTTGTTTCTGAATAACCCAGTTGAGTTCATTGCAGAAATATCTCCCTGTAATAGAATTCTATTAAAGTGGAGGGAGGAGGGAGTTCTAGGAAGGAGATCATTCTCTACTCATTTCTGTTGTGTTTTTAAGAGCAGTTTCTATAGAAACCCATTGGCTTCATCCTTGTTAAATTCTATCTATCATTTTGATAAGGGAGAATGAACAGAGTGTCAAGTCTGTCCATCTGAACTGGATAATATCGTCAGTTTCCATCCTATGTTCAGTGGGGAAAAATTGCTAGTATGTCAAAGAGGGAAAGGTTCCTTTTTTAACCATTCAGCGCAGTGGTAGGCAACCTGCAGCCCATTGGGGTTCTGTGTGTGGCATTTTATTTATAGCTGAGACATTTTATTTATAGCTGCCTGTACTCAGCATTGCCAGATTCCATGGTGTTTCGTCTGTGTCGGGGGTTTTTTCCTACTGGTATTGCAAAAGTGACATGCATTTAAAACAAGAACCTATGAACTGAGGTGTGTGCTGATTGCATGCAACATTGTAAGAGCCATGTGCTCCCTCTGTATCCAATCAAAGTGCTGCTACAGTTCAATGGCGCACCCTGCAAATTCTGGAGATATAAGCACAGTTAGCAAAACTACCCTATTGCAGGAGACCATCTTGGTTATGACACTCTTGCGTCCCACTGAGATGAAGGGGGACCACTCATGTGGCCTAATCACTAGCCTAGGTTGCCCCTTACTGCTTCAGAGGAATACTTGTTTCCTAGAGAGAGATTTCACAGACATTCTATGCAACATCTTCAGTTTGGGGTGCATTGTCATAACTTTGAAGTTGAGAGATGTGACAATTTTCACCAGCTGCAGATTCAGCTCTGGCTAATGTATTTCCGTGAAAGAAAAAGGATTGATAGAACAATAATGAGCCTAATACTAACAATTCTGACTCTGAATAGGGCATGATAAGGTTTGGAGCTGGATTCTATGGTGTGGAGTAGCTGTTTCATCCGGTACAGCTGCTTTATCTAGGCCTTAAAAGCTTGTGCGTATACCTTCAGGGTACACTGCTCTGTGGTATATCCATGATACGGAGCCCTGCTGCCACTCCCAGTCCCTGTGTCAGTGTAGCAGTGAAACGGAGTTTGGCTGGAGGAAAAGGAGAAGCAGTCAGGACACCTTCATGCCCCACCAACCTTGCCTCTAGCTAACCTGAGACTCTGATCTCTGCGCTGCCCCTTCCAACCCCCACGTCAGTTTTGTTCCATCAGCTTCCCGTCAGCTCCTTCTGCAGCTCCTGAAATCTACACTTGCCTCTGGGAGGCTGGGGGCATGCTGCAGCAGAATCCCTTCTCCCCCATCCCATGCTGGGCATTGCAGGGAGGGAGCAGGGAGTAGCCACGGAGCCACCCTTTGCTCACAGGAGGGAATGGTGGAGGCGGGAGAAGAGCTGCCCTGAGCTGTGGGGTTCTTTCTGCTCCCTCCTTTTCCCACCCCTTGTTAGAATGGTGTTGACTCCTGAAGGGAGCACAAGCAGAGGAAGGGGGGAGAGCTTGGCTTGCCCTATGCAGCAGTGCTATTGGCTGCTCTTCTCCAAAGGGACAGGCAATTGATTAGAGCTGTCAATCAGAGGGGGTTCCCTCCCTCCACCTGGCAGCACTAAAAATGCGAGCCCCTCGGCAACCTGGCTCACTTTTGGAAATTTAATTCTGCAGGTCGGTGGCCCATTTTGACTCAGGGCACTTATGAGTACTGCCTTCTCCAGAAGCAATGGCATTGCATTCTTCTTTTGCTGGTACCTCTCCATTCCGATCATGGATCCTGAAAGCTCCTTAAGCTATTTCTAAACCAGTCCCAAACCATCCAATGGTAATTGTATCACATCCTTGTCCTTTCTAACTGCCTGCCTGCTTCCCTCCAGTGTCTTCTTTTCTTGCACTGGAAGGGCCTTATGGTTTTCCTGGGCATCAGGCACTGAAGGGAGGCAAGAGAGTAAAATGCTGCTGTAAAATCTGGCATAAAAATCTTTCATGTTTCCCAATAGTTTTTGCCCCATTAGCTCTTTCATTGCTATTTTTAGCCAACCTAGATGTGTGTCTGCCTTTTTAAAAAAATCTTCTTCCTAGTATTGTTAAGCTTTGGTTTTCATCCTTGCTTTTCTTGATGGGCTTGACATTGCTTCCCCTGATCTTCTGCTCCTCTTTGTTTTCACTGACATGCACAAATTCTCTATTCATTCTGGCATTCAGATCTCTCTTCATTTCCCTTCTTTCTGTTAACAATCTTCTCTCATCTCTTTAGATGTGCCTTCCAAGCTGTCTGGCTTCTTCTCCTAGCCACCTTTCAGTACAGTAAGAGTAATGTATACTGTTTGTAGCAGGTCCAACAGGGGGAAATAGCAGCAGATTTATGTATTGCAGATTTTTTTTCATTCTCTGCATGCTAGCTCACATTTGGATTGGATTAATTGCTTGGAAATGCACAAAATTATAAAAGAAACATTGATCAGTCCCACAGACACTAGTCTACCCTTTATATTTCAATCAGATCATCTGCTCTATATGGGTTATTTATCATCATCATAATCATTCTGTATACCACCTCCAATTGTTACTTTACAAGATGTAAGTGGCTAAAGGAAAATTTTAAATATATAGTATAACAACTAGGAATACTGTAATAATTGAGACCCACTACTTCAAGTTATAGTGTGTGAGAGGACCTAGGTGGAGCACCATAAATTTCAATATGTTTTCATGTGGGAACATCCCTGTTTCAAGATGTGTCCCTTGATCACCACAAGAATCCAATAAGACATTATTTATTCCCCTTCTCTCTGTTCTATTTATTCCCTATGCTAAGATCAGAGCTACCTTTAATATTTCTCCCTGCTCAGCATTATTAGAGAGATCTTTATGTTTCCATTGTAGATTTAGTAATACTAAGGCAATATGTTAACTGGTTAAATAAAAATTAAAGCAATAGCAAACAAATCAGTAATAATACTTACAACTGCTTAGTGCATTACATCTTGAAAGCACTTTACAGACATTTGCTAATTAATC
This sequence comes from Pelochelys cantorii, assembly GCA_032595735.1. Taxonomy (NCBI): domain Eukaryota; kingdom Metazoa; phylum Chordata; order Testudines; family Trionychidae; genus Pelochelys; species Pelochelys cantorii. The sequence goes on from CM064334.1 coordinate 52,234,507, forward strand.
CTCACAGCAGCCATATAAGGTAGATAACTGTTACTGTCATACAGAGGGAGAAAGTAAGGCAATAAGCTTCAGTCACTTATCCAAGGCCTCTGAAAAAAACATGTTAGAGGAAGGATTAGACATCTGGGATTTCTGGTGAAACATGCAAGAAAGTTGGAATTTCACTTACCAGTGCTTTTTGTGACTCATGAGAAAATGGCAATGCTGACTAAATACCGTATCTCTTCTTCTCTCATTTCTTCCTTTGGCAAGTTGTTCAAGCTTCTTTTTCCTTTAATAAAAAATGTGCTTGAGATGTGCACTAACTTGAGGGGAGTGTAAAGGTCATGTATGTTGGCAAACTAAATCTTCCTGAATTTCCCAGCCTGATGAGTCATTCATTGCAATGACACATCATGTCTGTTTGTATTAGTCATGTCATGTTAGACTCGGAGAGTTAGAATGATTCTGCCTCTTCCTAGCTAAGTGATTTCATGAAAAAAAACTTTAAATTGAGAATGACACTAAAGTGCAAAAGAGTAATCTGAGGGAATGCAGTTAACTTGCATCAGATTTTATTTATTTTGTACATTGGAGTGACATGCATGTTTTTCTTTGCAACCTTCCATTTGCCACTGGTTGTGTTATCTAAGATTATACACTCTACAAAAGTGACAATTTTTATATTAAATTAAAGAAACAGCTTGTTACTCTGAAACTCTTTGTGAGTAATTTATTTCAAATTACATAGTTATTTTATGATACAGGATGGATGAGCCAATGAAATGCATTTAGCTAATTCTAAACTCAAATTCTAAACTCAATCAAATCTTTACTAAATTTAAATATGATTTATTAAATGAGCCAATTTAAGTTGGCACTTTCTAGAGTTTAAATATTGCAATAACAAGCTACCAATTTTTATTTCAATAACAAGCACATTTTTTCTTATTACGAGGGCAAGTCAAAAAGTATCCTCAAAGTGTTCATATCTTTTTTTTTTTTTTTTTTTTTGCGATTGGCCCAACTGATGAATTCGCACGCAACCATAAGCACGGAACCTCCCTATATTGTAGTGACATATTTGGCCTTGACGGTTCAGATGTCTTTCACCACTAGTGGGGTCAACATGGCTGCTCCACTTACCACATGCACCAAAGAAGAGCAGAGTGCAGTGATTCGATTTTTGTGGGCTGAAGGTGTAAGAGGTACGGAAATTCATCGAAGACTATCAGCACAGTACGGTGACAGTGTTTTGCCGCAGCGAAGTGTGTATGAATGGATTGACATGTTCAAAAATGGCTGAACAAGTGTCACTGATGAAGAACCATCAGGGCGCCCATCCACTTCGACTACTGAAAGGAACATTGAACAAGTCCGCACGCTAATTCTCTAAAACAGGAGGGTGACTATCAATGAAATGGCAAACCAATTGCAGATTAGTCACGGTTCTGCCTATGAAATCATCCACCACAAACTTCGCTTCAGTAAAGTTTGTGCAAGGTGGGTTCCCAAACAACTCACAGAACAGCACAGACGTAACCATTTGGACATCTGTAACTGCCTTTTGAACCAGTATCATGAGGAAGGTGATGCTTTTTTGAGTCACATTGTCACTTGTGATGAAACGTGGACCCACCACTATGAGCCGGAGAGCAAACGTCAGAGAGACCCCTCAAAGATGCTTTAAGAGGCCGTCATTTTGCCAGTGACCATGATTTGAAGGAGGCAGTGCCTACATGGCTTGCCACTCGGCCGAAAACTTTTTTTTCTGAAGGCATACAAAAGCTTGTGCGACGCTGGACCAAGAGTATTGAAAAGCAGGGGAACTATGTTGAAAAATGATGAGTTTTTCAGCAATACACTTATAAGTTCTGTATTGCTGTTGTGTTAACTTTAATAAATACATTGTGGATACTTTTTGACTTACCCATATTTTCAGCTAGAAGGTCATTATTTGCCTAAAACTGAAGATATTCTATTCTATAGCTGCTTATCGTGATGAGGTCAGAATAATATCTGAGAACCTTCCAATAGTGCATTAAGCAACATGATTAGCTGTCACATGCGACTTGTTCCCTCTTTCATCCTTTCCCCAAGGGAACAGTTGTGTGTGCAGTGTACAGTTTTGTTTTTTAAATGTATACTCTGTGGCATGTCCATTAGAAAAAAACAACTTGAAAATGTGCATCTTTCACTTGGAATTGAAGGTGGTGAGATTTGGGATGGCCTCTAGTTCCTGGAGGAGTTTGTTCCAGGATTTATTTGTTTTTTTGACAAGTCTTTCACAGACAGATTAAACCCTGACTGTAGAGTTCTATTGTAGAGAATTCCATTATACTAGAGGAGCAAAGTTGTCAACCAGTCTTCATCCTGGTGATTTAGGTGGTCTTTTAGCCCTGGTCTACACTAGAGAGTTATTTCAAAATAACTCCCCTTATTATGAAATAACATGCAGAGCATCCACACTATGAAGCCTGTTATTTTGAAATAATAGGCTGGTTCTTTCAAAGTAATAATTCTTGCTTTCCACAAGAAATAATGCTTATTTTGAAATAATTATTTCAAAATAGCGGTAGTGTGGACACTCTGGTGTTGCTATTTCGAAATAACTACTCCCCAGAGTTATTCAGACTAATTACTCCCCAGTGCTTCCTGGGGCTCTCAGTCAAGGTAGCACATCCACATTAAGGGAGCTTGCCTCAGGCTAATTTCAAGGCTTCCCTTAGTGTTGGCATGTTATTTTGAAGTTAATATTTTGGGAGTTATTTCAAAATAATTCCCTGGAGTAGACATGCCCTTAAATATGCTTGTTCCAGGTCTTTGAGCACCTTGAAGATAAGGACTGAGATTTTGGACTTGACTGAGTATTTCTAGGAAGCCAGTGTAGAAAGAAGAGGAGAGCTCTCATGTACTTGCTATAAATCTGTGTGGCTGAGGAGATGTGCTCCTGGGTTCTAACTAGCTAGAGTTCTGGGCTGATGCTTTCATGACTAGATATACTGCATGAACAGATATAACCTCCACAAGGGAGGTTATGAAGACTTGCATAACTGGGGCCAAGACATCCTCTGCCAGGTTAGTATGAAGTCTCTGGTGATGGTAGACAGTATTATTTGTGCAGGATGCTGTGTGAGTGCTTAGCATCAGTGAGGAATCCAGAAGCACTTCTGACGTACAGGCTGAATTAATAGAATCCTAGAATTCATATGCTTTTATAGAATTCATAGGATCATAGGGTTGGAAGAGACCTCAGATATTACACACACTACAGCTGGGTCCATTACACAAAACAGGAACAAACTGATGCATTGTGAGTGTGGATCTGCAACCAAAGGAGAATGCAAACTTGTTATATTGCTTTCCTTTGCCAAAACCATATCTTCCATCTCATTAGAGTTCAGCTTCAGCCTTGGGTTGCTCATGTTGTAGCTTGTATATGTAGTCCATCAGCTCATCTTGCCTAAACACAGGGCCGTCTTGGTGTTAGTGGTATGGTCATATATAGAGTGATGGATCTGTAGAGTTGTGTTCCAAATGAGCATTGCTGTGTATACCTGTTCACGGAAACGTTTTTATATTAGTGTTAGAAAATTCAAAAGTGATCCATACATTAGCCTCCATTTTTTCCAATAATTGTATATTTTTGCTCATTTATATATCTTGGCCATATCAATTCAGTATATCCCTAAATTCCGCTAAGGAAAAAAAAAAGGCAGCATGGCCAACAACTTTTGTCAGTTTGTGCAGTCTCATCCAGGCCTCCAAGCAGAAGCATGAGAAAGAGGAGACAAGACTGTCACATGATTCTAAAGCAAAATGAAAACATTCAATTTTAAGGTCTGTTTCCAAGGCTGCAGCTCCTTAGGAAATCCTTCAGGAAACACCACGGTTTCATAAAGGGGGATGGCAGTAGGAGTTGGATTTTTCCAGTGTGAAGTCCATTACTGCCAATAGATGTGCCTGGAACTGACTGTGTGATTAATGATCCTGGTTATGGGCCTATTACCAACTGAGAGTTCAATTCATCTCACTTCATGAAAGCGTTACCCACTGTGTATTGTCATCAGTGAGGATATGGTCTTTTGGCATTACAGTAGGTAAATTCTGCCTTTCAGGACATAAGTGATCATTCCTTCGTTACCTTTCTGTTAAGAACTGAATTGTCAAATGGACCCAGCTGTGTGCTCTAGGACATGAACCACCTAGATTTGATTCTTCTTAAGTAAGTGGCTTTACCCGTGGGGGTGGGGATGAGAGCTTTGTTCCTCTTCCTCTGGGGATGGTGGAGATGTGAAAAAACATTTAGGCTCCTGTTGTGTACACGCTGGATAGCAATTAATCAATATACAGATGTTTAATAGCAGATGTGGTAGCAAATGGCAGAGTCACCATTTATATAATGGTTTCCGCTTTAATCTTTGTATCTTTTTTTGAAACTTTTGTCTTTTCAGTTAAAATTTTTCAGATTTGGTATCTGCTGGAAAATTCATTTAAAAAAAGTTTGAGCAGAGTCAGTTCAACTATTTTGAATAGAAGAATGGACTATTTTTTTCTATAGGATACTCTTTTTGCACTATTTAAAGTAAATACATAAATAAGCAGCAGCTTATTTAACCACTCCGCAGGCCAGGAGAGCTGGGAATAGGAAGTTGTACAGGTTGAACCTCCAAAATCTGGGTCTCTCTGGTCCAACAACATCTGTGGTCCGTCAGGACTATGGATTTTATTGGATCAGAGAGCCCTGGTGCCCGGGAGTGTGAACCCCATGCCTGGGGAAAACCAGTCGGTCAGGGGAGAAGCGGGGCCAGGGAGGCTGGGGAGCTCCATCCTGGGGAGCCCCAGCAGGCCAGAGCCCAAGTCCAAGGCCTGCAGGCTGGATCCCAGTGACAGTGGGGAGCCAACTCCAGAGAGGGAGTGTGTCCTGGGAGGCCAGTGGTAGGGGACCTCCCCATATCCGGCAAATTCCCTTATTCGGGAAGGGATCAGGTTCCGATGGTGCCAGACAAGAGAGGTCCAACCACTATTTGTGGCAGGGAAATAACCTCATTAAGTCCCCTATGAGTGTTCCAGATAAAGTGGGTTCAGATTTGATGCATGTTACGGCCATTGTTCACTCTGGTTTTTTCCCCAAGCATAGCATGAATAGCACCTGCACGCAAGTTTAAAATATACAAACGCAGCCTCCCACAGTGCCATTCCATCATCCCTTTTTTTCACTTGGAGAGGGGAAAAGGTATGTCAACAGGTAGAAGGTGGTGCCCCTAGAAGTTCTCCAAGACCCCCACCCTGACTGGGTAAGGAGATCCCTGCAGTGTTTCTTTCCCCGATCTCTGGTTCAGGGGCACGAGACTCATAGAAGCATAGGACTGGAAGGAACTTTGAGAGATCATTAAATCCAGCCCTTTGTCTCATGGCAGGAGCCAACACTAGGAAGTAGACTCCTGGAACGTCTCTCTGCCTCCTCCCACCTTCCAGATGGCAGTATTTTGAATGGAGTTCATCTAGTCAGTAGTCTGTGTTCATGGTACACCAGCTGAACACATCTCTGTATAGTGTCTCTTAAGTTCTGTTCCTGAAGCATATCAGATCAACCCCATGTTTTTCAATTAATTCACTGCCCAGGATTTTGGCCTAGGTGGGTTTGAACCATACAGATTGTAGAGTAGAATAGGTCAAAATTGGATTTAGCAGAGAAAGAAACTGTTTCAGTTTCCCTTTGGATTCTCCATGCAAGTGAAGTAGAAGCAGAGAGAGAGGCAGGACTGATAAACTTTGCTGGAGTTTTTGCCAAACTGATAAGACTCTGACCAGGCCCCTCTCCTCCTTCTGTGGAGCGTGTAAATTTTGCTGAAGCCGAAGTACAGATTTTGTAACTTTTTGATCTGGAGCTTGTGTCTTACAAAGGAGGACTCGCTTATGGTGCCTGTAACGCCATTGCAATATAAATCATGAAAGGTACAAATGCTATGTAACCTTTGTGGAGCTATTGTGTAACACCAAGTTCTTTTTTCACTTAGCAAATAACTTTTCACATTTCCACCCACATAATTCAACATACCCTTCTGCACTAGTTCAATTGTAGTACATTGGGAGTTCCTGCCCAACTTGGTGTGAGATATTTGATGGCAGAAAAAGAACATCTTTACTGAAAATAAAAATGCCAGCTATTTTTTAAAGTTGCATGTCTCACAAATGTTTATGGTAATGATATTCAATGGAACTTAGGTTCCTGAATGTCAAAGTCACTTAGCATTTGACAGTTTTACTCCCAGTCTCATTTCTCCATTTATTTAACAATAATAATAATAATAATAATAATAATTCACATGCAGAATTTCAGCTAGAAAAGTCTTTTCACAATTTGTGCATTTGGGGATTAAAATTAGCCATTGAGCTGTAAATATTTTACCACTTTATCTATGGGATTCTTACTGTGATACACAATGGGAAGTACATGTGTGTGACTGAAGACAGAATGTGGTTGTCTAGCGAGGGTGTTTGTTGAATCATGTGCCTCGATTACTGTATGAATCCACTTGGTCACCTAGCTATGTGTTAATTTATAGAAAATCAGAAACCTAGACATAAAACCGAAGTGCACTCCCTAGCTAGCCAAAGCAGGAAGAACCTCTCCTGAGCAAACACTGAGAACAGCCTTTCCCGGACTATCCCTTTTTCATGATCAAGCAATTGGATTGCTCTGTAGAGGGAAAGAATATTATGTTGTCTTGGGTCTGCAGGAAAAAAAATAGCAGAATGACTGCTGCTTCCATGGCTGTGTCAAATAGCAAAGAATTATAGTGACAAACGGTATGCAACCTGCCATATCTTTCCCACTTGAACTGAGGGTTAGTATGCTATGTGTGTGGTGAACAGTGGAAATTCCAGCTCTGGGTCATTTTTCTGTATATTTTGCAAGAATGCAGGAAGATCAGTTGTATTGTTGTCATTGTATCTGGTACACTCTCAATTTCATGAGGACAATGATAGACTGAGCTACCAGATGGAGTGTTTCCTTTTTCTCTTGGCACTTCGTTTTGTTTGTTTGTTTGTTTGTTTGTTGAAGTCCAGCAAAATGACAGCTTTGGGGTTGCTGCTGTGCTGAATATTGTAGATTGTGTGTACAGTGCTGTGTTCAGATCTCTATGGACTGTAAAGCCTCTGAATATTGGTTCCATTATATTTCAGTATTACTTATAGGCGTAGAGATTAGAGCTGCAGGGGCGGGGGCACTGTAACACCATCAGGTTTTGCACTCGGTTTTCCCTCGCCTGGGGGCCAGCCCCACTGCCAGCTCCTCCAGCCCTGGGTCCTGGTCTCTGGGTAGCCCCCGCAGGGTCCTGCCAGCCCCACTCATTTGCTGCCCCCCCCCCCCCCGAGGTGCTGCTGCCCACCAGCCCTGCGGACTTTGCCAGTCCCTCAGGGTTCCGCTTGCCCAGTGGCCTCTGCCAGCCCTTGGGGTCCCACCACCCACTGACCTCACAGGATCTGCTGGCTCAAGGGGTCCTGCTGGCAGCTGGCCCTGCTGTGGGCTGTGCAGCCCACTGGTCCCACCAGCCCCGGGGTCCCACCACAGGCATGGGGCAGTGCGGATTGCCACCTCTCCCAGATTGGATGGACTGGACACCATTTGTAGCAATGGAGTACAGTTCAGGAGAGTTGGCAACCTTATCTCAACAGGTCTAAATGGGGTGGAGGGGGTTGCAGCTTAGCATTCCCGCCCCAGTTATAGTTCCAGTACCACGGGTACTACTAATCACATTCTAAAGTATTAATGCTAATTGGAAGTGTTGGGGTTTATTTAAAAGATCTGGCACAGTCGGTAGCCCACAGAACAAAATAGTTCTATAGAATTTTTGGCATTTGATGCAAAAGCAAACAACTAAACCAAACATGGATGCTACAATTTTGATCTTGCTGGGTTTGTGCCACCTGTATTTTTAAGCACAAAAAAAGAAAAAGTATGTCTTAAGTATTTCATTTTCCCTTCATTTGAAGTTACAGTACAATACAATAGGAAGTTTCATCATGCCAGTATTGATAGGGCATGTTTTTAGTGATTTTCAAATGGTTCCTTTTATCTTCTACACTGTGTGTGTATCTTCAATGTGAATGAACGGTGACAGTGATCGCATTAATGAAATGTAACGTTCACCACTGAGTTGTCAGCAAGGCAATGGAAAGTCAGTATTTGCCAATAGTTCACCACGCATCTAGGATTTGAAGTGAAGGTATCGTGAAACTACTATGTTGCAAATGTTAGCAAATGCTGCCTTTGTAATAAGTGCTGTACAGTTGGGAAGTGATATGTTCCCTACCACTGTAAGCATCTCAGTGCCTCTAGGACAGTATGTCAATCAGGTTTGGCTAAGCACATACTCATTACTGGACAGTGGATTACGCACATAAGTCTCATGATTTCCTGCCTTTAGACCATACCAGAGCTACCTGCAGGATCAAAGGCAGATAACTGCATGTGTTCAGTATTTGGCAACAGAGAACACACTCAAGAGCAGCATATCGTTAAGTGCCAAATCTTCACTGCATAAAGCGGAGATTTGCCTCATCACAGTCTGCTTGTGCTGCTGTGACACCAAAAGCTCCTGCCTTCAAATCCTTTGCAGTTGCTTGTCTGCAGTGTAAATACTCCATTGTTGGAGTTTCATTCTACCGGACGTTTGAATGGCGGCCTGACTGTAGACCAGGGAGAAGGGAACTGCTATAAGCAGAGTCTTAGAGGATTTTGAGGCTGGGATTCTAAAATGGGGTTAGGGGGGTGGGCACCCAAATCCCACTGTAAGTCAATGAGTGTTAGGTGCTTAGCTCTCTAAGGCTGCATTGAGAACACAAATCTAACCCGATACCGGGCTTAATATGCCTTCCCATCTAAAGATCAATTGAGATAGTGCCCTATGAGTTACCCTTCACTCTTCATCTGGGGAAAACTTTTGACCCCATCAGTCCTTGCCTTCTCATTCACTAGGCTACCCATGTGTGCAGGGAAAGCAATCCCATAGCGGCGGTCACCGTTAATACTGCGACTCTGACTATTCCAGCTGATATACTGAGAAGATCTGGTGGCTTGCGCCCATTGCTTGCAGCCACCTGCAGGATGCTTTTTAGCCACAAGAGCCTGACCTCAGGAGGCTTTTCCTATTCACATGGCTTGGGAAAAATGTGTGGATCTGGATTAAGCTTAGGTTTGTGTTCATAGTGGAGGTGTGAAGCTGAACAAAGACCGAGGTGTAAAATTAGGGTTAATATTAGCAAAATCGCATTGTGCCATCATACAGCTATAACTTCCTGCTTGGTAATTGGTACAATGGAAAACCTTAAGGACAAAAGACAAGTGGAGATTTCAGCCCCAAATAGCAGGAATCTCAAAAAGCAGCTGATTTCATGAGCTCTCTGCCATGTTGGGCAGAATCTGGCCATACCTGGAAACAGGCCCCTCAGGGTTTTACATCCACCCACGAGATCAAAACCTGATGGATGGATTTGGATCTATGAATTTGACTCTGAACATTACCCTGACCCCTAAAATATCTGAAGATAAATGTTGAGGGTTGGGAGCCATCTGGCATTTGATTTTGAGTCACAAATCTAATTTTCTGCAGTCTGTTCTTGAAAGGGAGGAGACAGGGAAATGTATTATGTGATATAAAAATGATAAAGTAGTTGGTAATATATTAATACGCAAAAATTATATTTAGCAGTAGGGCTGGATTATGTATAATGCATATTTAAAATATTTCTGTTTTGAATTCTCTCAGCAGCTGACAAGGTGCATAATTAAAAAGAAAGCCAGCTAGAGCCAACTAGCTGTTGCTGTATGGGGTACTGTGAAAGGATAATTGTTGAGGAGGGCTGGGTGTTGCATCTAATGATGAAAGATTAGAGCAGTGATGAGGAACTGCCATATGTACTAGAGAACAACAGAGAGAGCTTATGGAAGGAGTGAGAAGAGAGACAAGAACAAGTGGGTAGAAAGCCATTCATATCACTGAATTACTATCCAATGCATTTGCTGGGCCTCCACCTCATCTTGCTTCTGCTCTTACCACCAGAGGTTTTTTGAGTCAGGACATCCAAGGAATCTCATGATGCACCATGATGGCTGAGTAACTGGGTAGATCATGGTGCATTATGGAAGATGTAGTCCAGCCAGACACACTAGCCCATAATGGAAAAGAACTGCAACTCCTTCCCCCCGGCATAGTGGTGATATTTTCCAAATGGTAATTTTCATTTTTCATCCAAAAATTTTCAGTTTTGAAATTTCTTCTGGGGCATAGAAGGGGTTTGGACAGGCAGGATGGAGGGTAATACTGAGCAACTTTACTGTGGGCTACATTTAGAGAGGAGTTTAACATTGGTGACCTCTGTTATTTTCAAATGGCTCTGGATATTTTCAAGTAGCTTTTTACTTCCTCTTCCCTCTATTTTTATGTAATGTTTCCCTCATTAAAAATAAAAATTTCTGGGGAAGGAGAAAAAGAGAAACTGTGAGATCTGGGATGCCCAGCTGTTCAGTTAGAATTTGACTTTTTGGGGGGTGGGGATGAATATATTTGGCTTTGATTTAGCTTTACTAAATTCGATGTTTGCCACAAAAATTGCACTTTAGGACACCCCATTGCACAGGTCACTGTCCAGGCCACTGCATGAGAAATACTGAGCTAGAGCAAATGTGTGAAACACCAGACAGTATTTGTTCTACTTGTGTGTTTCAGGGCAAGCATGCAAGTTGTCATTCCTCCTTCCCACCTTGTCTCTAGCTCCCTTCCTGTGGAGGGTGTCAAATGAGCCCCCTTGGTTACTGGAAGGAGATTTTAAACTGTCACTGTAATTTCATGTTAGTTATGTCATTTTTAATTTCCTATTCCAGCTCCTTCATGTTTGAGCCTATTCTTTGGTTTGCTGAATGGTGCATTATATGTTTCTGCCACTCAGGTTTAGGTCTGTGGGGAGATTTGCTGCAATGTTGAGTATGGAATAGAATGGAAAAGTGGTTTACCTGACAAATTTCAAGAGGATTATAGATTTAGGTAGAATAATCTGGTAGACCAGATTGGTAGGAAAACTTCATAGAAATTCAGTGGAACAGAACAAATAGTTAAGTAGCCATTGTGCCACCATTCTTCAAAGCACTTACTGAAGTGGGTTTATTTGCTAAACATTTTTGGGGGCAAAGGAGGTGATTGAGAGAGGGCAACAGCACCTGCCAGCGGAATATTGAAATGTGCAGATGTAACCGTCACTGGACAGATTTGAAACTAGAAGTTCTTGACCTTTATGTAGGAGCCTCTACTGCTTGGGCTAAAAGCCAGCTGACTTTCAGCATGGGCTGTAGAGCTCCCTTGTTTTTCTCTCTCACTGTAAGTGGTCTAAGTGCCACTACATGGGACAGTGAACCATACTAGATGTGTGGGTCACACACACACAAAATATAAGCATGTTCTCTAAGCTCAAAAGGAGCTGCAGTCAGTTTTACATAACTGTAACTGTTACATAAGTGTAACTGTCCTACACTGTTTGTCTCAAAATGGATGACAGGAGAGGGATCACATGATGATTACCTGTTGTGTTCCCTCCCTCGGGGGCATCTGGCATTGGCCACTGTCAGTAGACAGGATACTGGGCTAGATGGACTTTTGGTCTGACCCAGTCTAGCCGTTCTTATGTTATGTTCACAGCTAGAAGAAACTACATGTTGCAAATCACTGACATGCACACCCCTCTGTCTGCCATTTTTCAAATCCGGACAATGGGAGTGTTGGGCTGTGTTTGACCTGGTTTCAAGGAAGGAGTCATCAAGGTCCTCCTGTATATTCAACCTTAACCAGTGTCATCAGGCTTCTGTTGTTTGAAAATGTAAATAATAAAACTAGTGCATGAGGAGGAGGTTGGGAGATGTAATTGTACCTTAAATGAAGTGTTCTTGATGGATGATTTGCACTGGACAAGGTGAGGTGACATCTTCTATTTATGGAGAGAAGAACATAGGTAGCTGACAGATTTGACAAGACCACAATGGCAAACAAAATAACACTAAAACAGAATGATAATGTATTTCCTAATGGTCTCTTTCACAGCTGTATACACTGATTTAATCTTTCCAAAGCACTCCATTGTTTATGAGGCCTGTGGGTACAATTTTATGCCTGACTGAAGAGGTTGCTAATAGCTGCCATATTTGTGTTTAAGGACCTTCAAAGGATTAAGCTAAGTATTTTAAAGCAATGAGCCGTAATAAACTAATAATATATTGAAAGAATAGTAAATGTTTTTAATTCAGTAATTGATGCTGAACTGGTAAACGTTAAGTGACAAAAATATCATTATAAATGCAGTTGCTAGACATGTATTCATTAGAGAAAGTAGACTAAAATATGGTAGAAAGCCTCTTTAAGTTCTAAGTGCAACTAGTTACAGGCACAGGACAGTACCTCTCTGCCTGTTTTCCTCATTTAAAAAGATTCCAGAGCTAAAGGGGAATAGTTTACTCTTTTTCAAAATAGTGCATCTACTTAGAGGTGTGATGTCAAGGCCTGAAGCTCCTAGCTGACTGGACAAACAATGGACCCTCATTCATTTCAGTAGGGTTTGTATCCATAAACTTACAAGTACAGGCACTGCACAACTTAGAAGTAATGATGGACCAAAGCTCAAATGTTTGGGTGGTTTGGATAGTTATCTTCTTCTTTCTCCTTCCTTTCTTCGTATCTTTGGTCACGTTAAGTTCATGACCTCATCATTGCTGTTGCCCTCTCTCACAGTAAGGATTCAATAAATTCTCCTTGCGCCCACCAAAAAAAATTTGGAGATTCAAGTCGGTTTGTCATGATCAAGTTTTCCTCTGATCTTGAGTAGTATCTTTAATAGAATGGATTCGATATTGATGGCCCCGAGAGAGGATGGAGGTAAGTGCCCTGAAAAGTCCTGTCAACAGATAAGTAGGAAAATCTGTGATTTGCTGGATTTTGACTAAGAAAATGGACTGCAGCCTGGAACAGATACACCTACTGTAGTTTTTCCTGCTTCAACATATTTTAAAAGTAAACATGCACAGTGCTTAATGAGGAACCAGATGTAATAAGATACGGTTTGAAATCACTGTATAGAATTTCATCTTATGAAAATGAATCTTTATTATTGAATCAGGCGAGGTGTTATGATGTCATGAGATTACATATGCTAGGACTCTAAGGGCACATCTACACAGCAGAGCTAAACTCAAAATAAGCTATGCAACCTGAGCTATGCCACTTGCATAGCTTAAGTCGAAATAGCTTATTTCAGCTTGCGGTGCTGTTTACACAGCAGTTATTTCGAGAGAGAACACTCTTCCTCCGACTTCCCTTACTCCTCATACAATGAGGGTTACAGGAGTTGGAGTAAGCAGTCCTTCAGCTCTCCAATATTTTGACATTGTTGAAATAACTGCTTGTTTGTAGACGCAGACTGTGTTATTTCAGAATAACATCACTTATTCCGAAATAACGCTGCTGTGTAGACATAGAATTCTGGAGGTATGCTCTAAAATTAGCACAGGATATTCTGAAGTGTGTGAGTGCTTCTGACTCTGTGTGTGTTATGAATTACCAATATTTTGCTTATTAACAAGTACCTGTAATTCAAATAAGACATTGGCCAAATAGCACCTGCAAAAATGAAGACACAGTTGGAGTTTAGCAGCCATCCCCATGCACGTTTTCTGCTAGTCAGTAGACTGGAATCCAGGAGGATGACAATGACTGTCTTTTCCCCAGTGTGCTGAGGGAAGAAAATCTTTCACACCTACACGCTTCCTAAAGCACATCACCCCTCACTTCCAAATCCATCCAAAACTGCTAGTCTATAGCATTTGAAACTGTCTGACTGTAGTTTGGTGGCCTGTATGAAATAAATTTGCTGGTTCCAGCCCACTTTTAAGCAGACAGGCTTTCACATATACCCAGATAGATCCCTAATTACTGGCACCCTCATAGGCCATCTCAGCACAGGGACACAACACTAAAAGGCCCAGGGTGCTGCAGGAAATTTTCCTTTCAAGTCTGAGTTGAGATATTGGCACAGTAGTGGGAAAGCCTGCAATGCTCTCCCCTTGCTATTTCTCTTCTTGGGCACATACGGAAGATTTCAGTATCTAGGGCAGTGGTCCCCAAAATTTTCACATGCCCTTACACTCCCGGGAATTGTGATTGGGAGCCAAGGCTGGGAGCATGGCCACAAATGTGGGGGCGGGGAAGGAGCAAGGCCAAGAGTGCAGCTGTGATGCAAAGCCCTGGCTGCAGCTGTGTCTAGACCAGAGCACACCTGGGGGCAGAACAGGGCCGAGTGGCACTCCCTCCTCATCCCCCATGTGGACTGCCTTGGGCCCTGCCAGACACCCCCAAACATTCAGGGTGTGTCCCACAGTTGGGGGACCACTGTGATGAGATCTACAAACCCCACACTTTGACCTAAAGGGATTAAAAGGCAAAATGGGGATCAGATAACCACCTCCTGAGGGCCTACTGAGCATGCTCCAGCTGGAAGAGTGGATTAAAACAAGCTCAGAAGCCCAGGCAAGGAGGAAAAGATGGGCTGCAGGAGAGAAATACTTTTTTAAGGAAGCCAGATGGAAGGTGGAGCCTGAGATGGGACCACAGCCCTGAGCAATGCCTTCTCCAACCACCTCCCATTCCGACAACAAGCAGTAGGATTGCCAACCTCCTGGATTGTCCTGGAATTTAAGTTTAATCGTTAATTAAAGATTAAGTTGGGTGATAAAACCTCCAGGAATACACCCAGAAGCACTTGGCAGTCACTAGACCAGCTGGTCCTCCACACATATCACTGTATCCATTCTGTAGAAGAGGATTGCTCTCCTTTTATAGCACTGGAAACTTAATGCTTTGTGTTTTGGATCCTGTGTATTTTAGTGCAGTAGAATACTTCCAATCCCATTTTGTTCTGTTCTATTTCTGGATTGTGAACAGATGCAAAGAGTGCTGTTTTTGCATCTTGTTATAACCCTCCATGTACAAACGTTTCCATACAGTTACAACAATGGCTATTAATTATATTGCATTTGAGGACATCTACCCCATGTTTCTATACTGCATTAAATCTTCTCCAGAAAGACTAAGCAAAATCTATTTCTTCTTTTCCTCCTCCCCTCAATGTTACCAAGCTGTCCTGGCTCGATTTGTGCCTGAATGAGTGCCAGATTCTCAGCAGGATTCATGCAGTTGGTACTGTAGAGAGAATAAGTATCTGACAAGATGAAAAATGTTGAGGCACACCTGGTGTTGAGGACTCTCTGCAAGTAACATTTCTGCCTCCTGGATTTAATAGAAGCTATTTACATGACAAATATTTCCAAACATTCTTCTTATATATAAACTTGCTTTTAGGAACTGGCAAGACTTCCATCTTCCCTTAATGGCCTGTGTACCCCAAGGAAAGTTGCACATAGGTGATTATGTGTAGAAACAACAATTTAGTAGCCTTAGGGAGTAGCAGCACATGCACATGATTCATACCCTCCGGGAAAACACTTGTAGGTATAATAGTAGTCCAAGTGTACTGCTATTTTGCTGCAACAGTCTCCACTTTTTATCTGCAGCCTGGTTTGCAGCCTTTTCTTATTCATTCTGAGTGCAAGGTACCAGGCAATATAAATTTGCATTCAGAAGGGAATGTCAGAGCCACTGACTTTGATAGAAGCTGAGGATGCTCAACACATCTCAAAAATGGGCCAGTTTTAATTTAGGTGTCCAAATACTGATGTGGGTGCCAAACTTTAGATGTTCAAGTTAGAACATGTTAGCCCTCCCTTTCCTGGATTGTGAGCTCTATGAGGTGTATCCCACAATCTCACCTCAGGTACAGACAATTCTGTGCCCTACCTGGAGAATAGTGGGTGGGTTAATGAATAAGACGAAGCTGTGCATCTATCTAGCCTAAACAAGCAGGAATCATTTCAATTAGTCATACATTCATAGTAGGAGATTTCCATCATTAGATACATAATTAGGGCCTCATATACATGCAGAACTCCCATCTACTTGACTGGGAAAACATACAAGTGTCTGAGGGTAGAATTTACCCTTTGGTGTTTGGAGGAAAACAATATGCTGGGGGGGAGCTCTGGACTTATAAGATTTTTTGGAATGCTGTAGTCAGAAAAATGGACTAGGTTTAATGGGCAACAGGTAGCTGGGGGAAACTAGAGTAGTAAGTGTTTAACTTACTTCACAGCAATTAAATTCCGAGAAAAAATTATTATGCTTTTGCCATAATTGACAGTCAGTGGAACTGGATGAATGGCTTTTAGAATAATATAAAGCAATAAATTATGCAGGAACTCATTAATATGTCTATTATGTAAAGGACTGTGAATCATAAGCTTTTGTATTGTTAAAAAATGAAACACTAGCAAGAGGTTTGAATTTCAATAAAACATATACGCAGCATTTAATATAACACACTAACTGCAATATTATGAAGTGTATCCCTGTCTCACAAGAAATTCCTTTATAATCTAATACTTCTCATTTCAATAACCCGATCTGAGATCAGAAAGGATCTATCATATGGAACGTGCACTTTAAAGTAACCTGATGTTTTTTCAGACAATGCTTATTTAGCCTCCTCATAATGCAAAAGCTGTCATTCAGTCCATGAGATGTCCCTGATTTTCTTCATTTATAAATCTGAAATGACAAATTTTGTTAATTTGAAATATGGACCTCGAGTCAGGGCACTCTGCTTCTGCAGTTTCAGCACTAAGACATACATTGTGGTGAGAGTTTAAAGTGAATTACTGGACAGAGTTTGACTTCTTTATTAAAGTATTGCTCTGGGCAAAGATTTTTAATTCAGCATAAATTATCGTGGCAGATTTCACAGACAGTGTGGCAGTTTCTCCCTTATTTTTTCCCGGTTTTGTTTGGAATTATACACGTATGTAGCAGGCCTTCCGACAGGGAGTCCAAGGGCACAGATGCCCTGGGGCCCAGTGATTCCAAAGAGTCTTGGGCTCCTGACCGCTGCTGCTGTTACTGTGGCAGCAGCTGGAGCCCCGGCCCTTTAAATCGCTGCAGAATCCCTGTGCAGGATACTCTGGGCAGTGCTAAGGGCTGGCTAGGGCAGAGGAGGCAAGGTGTGGTATGTTCCAAAGAGCACTAAGGGCTGGCTCAGGGCAGGAGGGGCGAGGGGAGGCACAGCACAATCTGGGCAGCACTGAGGCTTGGCTACCTCCAGCCCCACCTCTTCTGCCCAATGCCCTGCCTCTTCCGAGAGTCTGGAGCTGCCCCACTTTGCCCTGGGGCCCAGCAAGGCGGTTGGCCCCCCGGGTATGTCGGCTGCATGTTACTTGATGCAAAGTGAAATACTCTGAATCAATCTTCTCATGCCATCAGATGTTGCTTAGGGTATAATCTCAATGTCGCCACCCCTGTCTTTCCTGGGCAACTCTTTAATGTCTTCTTTGTTGCCAAGTTCCTTGAATTTTCCCTCTCCCAGTAATGTTTGGAGGGATTCTTTCATTTGGCCCCTCTCGTGCGTTTCTCAAGCTCAAACTTCAAATTTCATTACACCATGACCCCTTTCTGAGGACAAAAATTACTACATGACCCCAGGAAGGGGAACTAAACCCTATCTGAGCCCGCCTGAGCCCTGTCATTCTAAGCAGAGGGCCCAAAGCCAATGCCCAAGGACTGCAGCCCCAGGAAGGAGGCCTATAACCTGAGCCGTGCTGTGCAGGGCTAAACCTGAAGCCTAAGGCCCTCTGCGCAGGACTGAACGCCTTGGGCTTCAGCTTCAGCTGGAGGTGGTAGGCCTCAGGCTCTGGCTCCAAGCACCAGCCAGTCTAATGCCAGCCCTTGCAACTCCATTAAATAGGGACCCTACCCACAGTTTGAGAATTGCTGCGCTCACTGCCCCATGGCACACCTTTCATAATGGACACTCGAGCTTCATTCTGAATACATGGACCATTAATACAGGACCTATTTTCATCTTCTTTTCTGGATAACTTTAAAGAGAAGGGATTGTTGAATAGGCTGACAAGCATTTGGCTGACTGGAGCTTGGTTATTTGGTGCAGCCTATCATCCTTTTCCTTCAAATATAGTTTAGATATTGAAAAAATGGCATTTAATTTCTCCATTGTTTGATGGTAAAATGTGTCCTTTCTCATTGGACAGCTATTTGTCCTGATCACTAGAATACCAAGTGTCTACTTCACTGTTGTTAACAGCTGGCAAATGGCGCACATGGGCACAACAACAAATAAATAATTGTTCTAATGGTATAGGAACAATGTATACATTGTGTGTTGTAGGGGGAAAAAAGTAGCTAGGAGACAGCCTTATAACACCCCTATTGGAAAATCCCTACCTGATCATTACAAATTTTTTGGGGGGGGAGCTGAGGCAGGACAACTGACTTCAAATGCAAATTCCTTTTTGATGACTACTTTGAAAGAAATCAGCATGGCAGAGTTAAGAGTAGAGGCGAGTCTCAGCAGCAGAACAAGTTGGTACACACAGCAAACTGCCCAGCAGTGATATGGAAGAGAAATTTTGTCCAGGGAACTTTAATGTAAACTCATTCTCCCAGGGGAAAATGGAGTTTAATACACACAAACCAGAGGCAAGAATTTGAAAATTGAAAAGTCCTGTCCAAACAAACACAACCCAAAACAAAACCAACCAACCACACACGGACTGCTAGAGAGATCTCACTTGATCAACATGTGAAAGATGAAGGAGCTGTCATCCCTGTCAAGACATCTGCAATCTTCAAACATAAACACTAAGTGCTGGATTGTAGCTTGCCCCTATTCATAACATTATAGTGGGGAAGGAGAACCCGACGCAGTGAAGCCCACCATAGGTACTAGCCACAATTGTAGCTCCCCCACTTGGGGACAAAACTAACAATTCTCTAATATTTCAGTAATCTTCCTCTTACAAAATGAGACTTAACAAGCACTGTTAACTATGCCAGGCACGTTGGCATTGCTTATTCAAAGACACTTGCTGTCATTTGGTGATTTACTCTCTTACTGATCTGCAAATACTTTCACAATTTACTTACATTAACAGAACTGTGCATCTGGCCTTGATTTACAGGATATTGGCTTTTCAGAGCCTGGCTGTATTTTGAAAAGTGCACCTTCTTACACAGCCAGCCTGTTTCCTGTTAGTATTCAAAGTCAGAACAGTTTAATTTTGTCCCAGAAATAATTGTTTTCTACTGTCACACCTTGCAGAGCCCATACATTTCAGAGAGTCAACTGGATTCTTTTCTGGCTTGTGCATCTGCAAGAAAATAGTTCACGAAGTTCCATTTGTCAGGACACATGCGAAAGCCCATTCAGTGCTGACCGTGGTTACACCTGTGTTCCCTCAGTGAGGGCAATAAGGTTGCACAGGTGCAACTTGAGAGCACAGTTTGACCTTCAGAACTTTTATTACAGGTGATCATGCATATGCTTTCAGGACATGGCTTGATTTTTAGATCACATGTTGAGTTTCTAGGGCGGGGATTTGGTGAAAACATCTTTTCGCTTGTGCACTGAGTCTACTTGATATTCAGCTTGATATTCACTTCAAATACTGAAGAACAACTCAATAATTTTAGGCTACCTTTCATTGCCTAAATTGTCTTCACATTCCTATCTACCACTGTTACCTCTCCCTCTCTTCCAATGGCAGGTTTGGATCCATGTATCAGGGCCAGATTCTGATCCAAATTACACCTGTGTAAATTGGGAGTCCTCCAATGACTTCAAATTTAATAAATTAAATATCACAAAAACTTTCCTTCATTTATCCCAATTACGTGATCACATTAGCTCTCATTCCACACAAGTTTTTTATGTTGTGGAATACATGTATGTAATCTTAATGAAATAGAATATAAACAATGTAGAATCCTCTTTTGTTTTTCTTAAATGGTTCAGTCCCATATCCATGGGAGCTTTGCAATGTAGAAAATAACCAGCTGATGCACAATTTAAAGTACAAACAAAAATGCTGACATGTGTCTTGCTAATCCTGGGTGAGTAGCTATAATTAATGGTTTGTCCTGTAAATGTTAGGTGGCTGCGTTGCAAGGGGTTTGTGCTGCATTGGGAAAGAACACTAATGTCCGTTACAACACTGGTAAGGGGGAAAATGAGGACAGAATTTAGTTTCTGAGCTCCTAGAGCTCAAAGTCTTAAGGGGATATACAGAGATGGATTGACTCCCTGCTTCCATTTATAGTCTTAATATCTCCTAAATAGGTGAATACAGTCATTCTCAACCTTTTCAATGTCATGACCCAAAGTTCCACTAGACAAAAGTTTCAAGCACAATATATACAACTAAAGCATTTACCTTTTGTAGTCCTTATTCCCACGCCATTTCCTACAACTAAGTATTAAGGAGGGTCAAGTGAATAATTTCTAGTAACAATAATTTATTCATTTAATGATTTTTGCCTTTTTTCTGTTTGTAAATTGCCTACAAGTAGATTACAGTTTTCACAAATTTATAATTATTCATTTTTATTCACTGACTAATTTTTCTGAAGAATTTTTTGCCTGTACATTCTATTTAAGCAATTCATAATACTCCCACTGAATTGGTTAGCACTGTAGTCCAATAGGACAGATGGTTTCGTTTCTGTTCTCTGATGATATAAGTTACTCGAAGAAGCACTTCTCCACTGTGGATGCTACAAATCCACTTCCTGTGACTATTTGACATTGTTTGCTTAAAACTTTCCATTGCTTCTTGATAGGAAAATGTTTGTAGAGCATGAACACTGGCAACATGACTTTTTAAAAAAAATCATTTAAAGTGGATTCATTCTGCTGTAGCAAAAGCATCTGTATTTCTACCTAGCTATAGAATGTGCTTCTTGCTTTAGAGGGACACGTTCAGGTCAAATTTGACTCAAAATTTAGCTATTCTGTTAGCTCAAACTAAGAAAATTCCAGGGGCAATGGTTTGTAAAGCAAAATGATTTCCTTGATCCAATCTCTAAACAGCAGTACTGACTAGTTAGAAAGTAGAATACTCTAGAGAGGTAAATCTGATTATCTGTTCTTATCATCAAAGCTGAGATATGTGAAAGACTACCAAATATAAACATGAAAAAACACCTTTTGTTTCTTAAAAATTTCTTCCATATTCATAACTAGAAGATTTACCTGGCGTTGCTTGTGTCCTTAACTGGGGTCCTTAAGTGATTTTTTTTCTTAATTTAAATCATTTTTCTGAGTTGGGGCTGGGGCTGAGGGGTTCAGTGTACAAGCTGCCCTGGGGGAAAAGGTCAACCCCAGCCCTCTCTCACCACAGCTGCTTGGGGTCAGGTGAAAAGCGCCTCTCTATGGCCACTGCAGCTCTAGCAGTCAGCCGATGAAGGGGCGCATGCCCTCCTGATGGGGCAGTTCCAGGCACTCCTCAGACAGAGTGAGGAATACAGCAAATTGTGCACTTTCTCCTCACACCTTCACAAAGGGAACAGCCAGCAATGTCCCCATATGAATGTGGGCTTCCCTTGCCCTCCCTAAAAGGCACCTTGGGGGCTGGGGTACTCCCAGCCAGCCCCTTTCACCTGCCTGGTGATTCTCTCTTTCGTATGGATTTGTGTGTCCCCATAGGCATTGGGGCAGGGGTGGGGGGTGGAAGCTTCAACCCACCTTCCCCTCCCCCCAACACACACAACTAAACCCTTGCCTTGCTTTATGTTAGCACTTACTGTTTAGGAGGAGTTGTTGAACAGACAGAGGGATGGAGAGACAGAGACTTGCTCACTCAGGGTATGTCTACACTACAAAGTTAATTCGAACTAAGAGCTGTTAGTTCGAATTAACTTTAATAGGGGCTACACATGCAAACCACTAGTTCGAATTTAAATCGAACTAGCGGAGCGCTTAATTCGAACTAGGTAAACCTCATTCTACGAGGAGTAACGCCTAGTTCGAATTAAGTAGTTCGAATTAAGGGCTGTGTAGCCACTTAATTCAAACTAGCTGGAGGCTAGCCCTTCCCAGGTTGCCCTGGTGGCCACTCTGGGCCAAACCAGGGAAACTCTTCTGCCCCCCCTTCCGGCCCCGGAGCCCTTAAAGGGGCACGGTCTGGCTATAGTGCTTGTGCCAGTTGCAAGCCTTCCAGCACCCAACCAGCAGACCCTGCACATGTTAAATAAAGAGAGTTTCTATTTTTGAACACACGTGTCCTTTATTTTTTACATCAGGAAGGGGGGCTAGGGAGGGGTAAGTGGAAGTACGTGAGGGAGGAATGGGGCACGAGCCCCCGATGGGGAGGACTGGGGTGGCTCTGCGGGCTCCTCGGGGTGGAAACTCTCCTGCAGGGCCTCCTGGATCCTGACAGCCCCCCAATTGACCCCCCCGGATGGCAGCCTGCGGCAAGTGCAGCCGGGCTGATGGCCGAGTGCTGTGATGTGCCGAGTGTGGGCACTCAGGGCACTCCAAGACAGGACTGCTTTGCTGTCCCTCATCGAGTTAGACAAGCAAGTGGGGAACCCTGAGAACTGTCTGTCCGGGGTGGGGGTCGGGTCCCTTTAAGCACAGCCCTCAGCTAGCCGGAGGTAGCAGCTCCACACTCTAAGTCCTAACCTGATGCCCTGCCGGCACTGGTTCCAGCCAGCCTTAACTTCGGTTCAGAGTCCACTCAATGTGGACATGCTATTTTGAATTAGCAAAATGCTAATTCGAATTAGTTTTGAGGTCTAGATGCACTAATTCAAATTAGCTTATTTCGAATTAACTAATTCGAAGTAGGTTAGTTCGAATTAGTGCTGTAGTGTAGACATACCCTCACAGATAAACTCTCTCAGATATATAGTATATAGTAGATGTAGGCAGGCGTGAGTACCAAGGAGAGGAACAGCAAAGTCACTGCTATTGGAGTCATAGACTGTAAATCCAGAAGGGGCCATTTTGAGAATCCGGTGTGACTGTCTGCTTATCACACCCTACAGAGAACCTCACCTAGTAATTCCTGCATCAAACCAGAACTGAAGTCCAATGTCAGTTAAAAGATATGGAGAATCCAACCTTAGGTAACTTGCTTTAGTGGTTAATTGTTCCATGCTGTCATGTTCCTAGCCTGTCATTGGATGTCATCCTGCCACTGTCTCCCTCTTGTCTCACTTCAAACTTATCTTCACTTTCTAGGTTTCTCCTGGCTTCTCACTCGTTGATTACTGACAGGCTCTTGGTGCAGGCCTTCATCACCCACCGGGTAAATTTTCACACAAGCTCCTGCATGTTTTATCCCATGCTGCCTCCATGTTTGCAAGGCATTTTACATAAATATCCACAGAGCCACTTTGTAATAGTGTATCCTTACCTCTTGTGCACCTCCTCATGTTGGGAAGTGGCATTCCAGGGGTTCTTCCCTGCTTGCACCCACCTTCTTACACCACTTCAGCCAGAATCTTTTCCCGTTGCTGGCATCTTTGCCTGTGGCAGGAAAATGCTCCAGCAGCCAGGAGCTAGCAGGACACTAGTCTGCTCATAGTAGCGGTGGAGACAGGGAGGCACAGCTTGGGTGAGCACAGAGCCATACGGGGGAACATCCTCACATAGATCCCTACTGCCATGTCTTTACTTGCTCAAGCCATGCCTCACCAGCCACACTGCTATTTATCCCTTTGCCAAGAGAGCTACATGCAAGTTTACTCTATACATTGCCAAAAGAAGCATGAACGTTGATGACACATGTAGAGAGGTGATCACTTTGCAGAAACCAAGCATAGGGCCTAGACACCATGTTAAGTCCCACCTAGCCCTATTTTGCAGACTGAAGTGGGGTGGGAGTGGGGCACAGGAGTGGCCCAGCTAGGAGAGAAGATATATCCCTACAAAGAATCTTTGGGGAGCAAAAGCCTATTTGTGTGAATGTTCTTGGATAGCAATAAACAAAGGGTAAAATATGGTCGAAAAGAGCTAGTTCTCATTTTGTCCTGAAATCTGATCATTTTTATCACTGTAGTGGATATAAAGAGTGTTAAATTTTTAAGTGAGAAATAGCAGCTTTATCGTTGTCACATTTTCCTCCACTTCTTGGTTCCACAATAGGGTTTGGAACTCATTTTAAGATAAATTCTTATTAAAGTAGCTAAGTTAAGAAAACTTATTCCTACGTGTCAGCTGTCATGCAGAAATATACTGTGTTCCAGAAGAGCAACCAGTGCGTCTATTGCCTCTCTGGCAACTGTTGCCCGTGTTACATATATCAAAGGACTTAAAGAGGCTTAAGAGGTCATTTGCTCCAGTCCCGTGCTCTCATGGCAGGACTAAGTGTTATCTAAGTACAATCCATAATGACCTACAATGAGAAACTAGAAAGTTTTATTTTCCTCTGACTTGACCCTCTGTCCACCCAACCTACTTTCTCTCTTCAAAAATAAAGCAGCACTGGCTCCAAGTAAACTCTGTTTTTATAAAATCAGCAGCACACTCTACAATTGTTAGTGAGGTCAACTGCAGGGCTTAAGTCAAGATTTGTCTTTATTGCTTGTCTGGATAGGAGCTATGCACTAAGGCAGTGGTCCCAAACGCAGTGCCCGCGCATGCCATAGCACCCGCCGGGGCATTTATGTGCTCCCGCGGAATGATCTGGGCTGCCCCGCCCCCGGGTGCGTAGCACATTCACGGTGCCGGCCCTGGGCGTGCGGCGCATGGACGGTCCCTGCTCCGGGCACGTGGCACATGCGCGGTGCCGATCCCCGGGCACGTGGCGCATGGGCAGCCCCTGCCCTGGGCGTGAGGCGCGTGCATGGCCCCACCCCTGGGCGCGTGAGCGGCTCCGCCCCCGGACACCCGGCGCGTGAGAGTCCCTGCCCCCGGGTGCCTGGCAGCCCTGAAAGTTTGAGGACCACTGCACTAAGGCCTTTCTTCTCAGTTTGTTCAATGCCACTTTCATGGCTTCCAGCCCTGTCAAGTCTTATGAGGTTTTGATGGTTGTCCTAGTGATTTGAAGAATCTCCCCAAAGTACGAGGTTAGACAGTGGGCAGGTATGTTTATTCCCAATGTCTGCAATAGTGGTCTATTAACCCTTTACTTTTTTGCTTCTGCTACAGTAGAGGCTCATGCACTAAATTGCACAGGTCCCAGGTTTTGTTCTGCCTGTCAACATTACAAGTGGGGACTTACTAGGCTTTCAACTAGTTGTCTAGCTTGGGAAGCCTTCCCTGAGCTAGGGGAAGTATGTAGCCCTCCCACCTGCTGGGTGTGGTGCCCTGTCCCACCTGGTGCCACTTAGACCAGAGGTCCCAGGTTTAGTTCTGCCTGTCAGTGCTACATGCAAACTTTCATTCGAGGAACAGGGCCTTGCTGCTGCAGGACCATACACAACAAGCAGCCCGTAGACAAGAAGCTACCCTCTGCTAACCGAGATCCTTAATATTTTAAACAAGCTGTTGCTTCCCAGAAACTATTAAGTACTGGCAACAGTGCTGTGATGAAGGCTCGTAATCTGAGCCTTTCTTGCTCACTATCTTGACCCTGCCTTTCTTAACTGCCCTGGTGTGGCGATAACCACTTAGCGAGCCCGTTGGGTTGTAGGGAGCAGCAGACACATGCAAGCTCCTGATCATGCTGTGAGTGACGCTTGGAGGTCAGACATGAACTGAGGTGCACACTCTTCCTTCGGGTCAATAGGGTCACAGAGGTGTGGCCGTAGGTGTGAGATAGATGGGGATGGGCACCAAACACTACCCCACGTTCTTCTCTTCTAGTAGTAGGGCCAATAGAAGTGAGTGGGAGGCTTCACTGACTGGGGGAGGGGAGGTAATTCTGAGGGAGGGGTTTCCTACATGGTCCCTTTCCATTCCAGCATGGCTCTTGTTGACCATCTGAGAAGAGCCATCTACAGAGTCAGCCGAGGGAAGCAGCTGTCAGACAGCTCTAGAGCCAAGAAGCCGCTGTTGAGTGATGCTCCTGGCCCATTGTGCTCCTGAGTGCACCCTATCATTGTACCAGTATCAGTGCTGGCACATTGTTTTCGCTGATGGTGGGCTCCCCAGTCTTCCTGGTATAACACCGCTCCCGCTAGTGAGTGTGCTCCTTGTGCACCCAAACTACATGAGTCCAATGTCCCCCTGCCAGACTGGGGCCCAGGCCTGTGCATGTCTGGCAAGGTGACATTTGGCAATAAGTCACTTGAATTCTTCTAGATCTCTGTCCTGGTAGATCTGTGCAGATGCTGAGACCAGCTCTGCCCATTTGTAATCCTGGACAGTCACAATTATTTAGCATTATTGGATCAGCGGGGTATTTAAACAATCTTTTTTATTCCTTGCCAGATTTAAAGATGATTAAAAGGAGACCGATTGAAAAGCAAGTCTGGTTTATTTGTGGCTGACCCAGCAAGCCACATCTTTTTAATTTCATGCACCACTGGGATGATACGTCATGCTTTTTGCAGTGCGACAGCTTGCTACATTGCATAACTCAATGTGCTGATGCAATCAGGCATGCAAAATTAACCTGATAGTCAAACCCAGGAAATTCAAATCAACAAGCTGCTTTCTCAGAAACACACATTGTTCGATAAACACTGCCCTCCCCTCTCCCTTTTGCAATCCTATTAAAACTCTGCACTTTGAAAGATATAGCTGGGTCACAGTGTTGTCATGTGAATCATTTTGTGGGTTTTTTCTACAGCCTTGCACTGGGAAGAGGGGGAATGGTGTGGAGCTGCATTTCCCCAAAGAAGTGTCTCCTGGGCTTCCTGCTTGCACTGGGGAGGGGTGTAACTTTACACCACCACCTGAATGGATTCAGCTTGTGCCCTCTGTGGTGTTTCCTGTTCTGACTGGGATACGAGGCTGGAGGGAGCCATGGTTCCGCCTGCTGCCCTCTCCTTTCATCCAAGTTGCTCTTAGTGAGGGGGCGGGAAGAATCCCAGGACTGGTCTACATTCAACTTACATTGGTATAGATATGTGTCTCAGTGCTATGAAATAGCCATACCTCTGAGAGCTGTAGCTGTGCCAACCTACCCCCAGAGTAGACAGGGCAGTGGAAGAATTCTTCTGTTGACCTAGCTGCTGTTTCTTGGGGAGGTAGATTAACTACAGAGATGGGAGATCTCCTCCTGTCACTGTTGTGAGTGTCTACACAGCTTCACTGTAGCATTAAGTGTAGATGCAGGCTTAGAAGCAGCTGCCACATTCCACTGGCACAAGGACTGCAGTTCTGATATGGGCCTTTATGCAGGACTTAGGAAGCGGTGAGGTTTTTTATTTCCTTCCTTCCAGCCAGTCTGTGGTTAGTGTCTTTTCTGAGACATGCACAAGGCTCTCACTGAAGCACTTTTGCAGTACGTGTAGTAAGGCCAGCTGGGTTATCTGCAGTAAATATAGGTCGTCTGGGTTTCCTTCTCATCCCCAGTTCATGGAATATAAGTATTCTGTGCTGGTCCTTTCCTTAGTCCTGTCTCCATTTTAAACCTGAACTGATGTACCAGCCGGGGATGGATTTTTCACAGTCTGAGAGTATGTCTAGACTACATGCCTCTGATGACAGAGGCGTGTAAAATAGGCTACCCAACATAATCAATAAAGCGGGGATTTAAATATCCCCCGGCTTCATTAAAATAAAAATGGCCACCACGCTGTGCCGGCTCAGCTGATCGTCGGCACAGCGCACGAGTCAAGATGCGGATCGGTCAACAAGGGAAGCCTTTGTCGACCGCTCCTGTAAACCTCGTTTCATGAGGCATAAGGGAGCAGTCGACAAAGGCTTCCCTTGTTGACCAGTCCGCGTCTTGACTCTCACACTGTGCCAACAATCAGCTGAGCTGGCACAGCGCGGCAGCCATTTTTATTTTAATGAAGCCAGGGATATTTAAATCCCCGCTTCATTGACTATGTCCGGTAGCCCATTTTACACGCTTCTGTCGACAGAGGCATATAGTCTAGACATACCCTGAGGCCCTAAGCTATGTCAAGTGTAAGAGGGTCCATGCCATTAAAAAATGAATTATTTTCACATAAAGGACACAGATGACATAAACACACAAGCTTTATGTTCTCATAGGGAAACAAGAGAAGCTATATAATTATTTTTACACCATAAACAAGGAAAATTATCTTTTTCTTTTGCATAAATGAAAAAAAGTTAGATTATATTTGTTAGGGAAGTACAAAGTTTATCCAGACTATATGAAAAATATATTTACAAATGTTTATTCTCAATTAATTTTCACTATGAAACAATGAATTTTTGAGCTTTTTCTTTTGGCATACAATAATAAATACAGTGAAGGTTCTCAAAACTGATGGAGGGAAGCCAACACAAATTTATCCTCCTCAAAATCCACTGGACCCAAGTCCATAAGACAATCACCTGCAAACTCAGTCAAGTGAAGCATGGATGAAGCCTGAAGCAGAAAGCAGCATGCACACTGAAATACACAAGGGTACATATGTACAGAGCAAAAAGAAAATAGAACACACAAACACTTAAGAAAACAAATTAAAACAGGAGCAGAGGTGCTATATGACTGAGCATGTTGGACCCTAAATAAAAGATGGTGGCTTTCCGGCTATTACTAGCCAAGGGGGACGTTATCTAGGACATCACTCCTAGGATAAGTCCCATGCCAGTATGAGATTGGCAGGATTGCTCCACAGCACCGTCTCATACAAATACTAATTTTATAAATATGTTTGGTTTTTTTCCTTAGCTTTATCTGCCAATACTGAACAGCCAGTGAAGGACAAAAGTATTTGTATCGATAGATGTGCATTTGGTCACATTTGAACAATAATGTCTCATTTAGGGAGACTCTTCTTTTGAAAAGGAGTCGGGGTTTTTTTTTGTTTTTTGGAGTCCCTCATGTTGTGAGGCCATAAGAAGTATCTTACTTAGCTTGCACTTTAATCTGGCACTGCTACCAGCTGTGGTTTGAGTTGTACTCTAGAGGTAGGGTAAATCTAAGCTGCCAAGAGTAAAGGATTGACATAGGGAATACATATTTTCTGTGTTAAAGGTCAGAGTAAGCTGTTGGATAGCGCTCACTTTCTACACTCATTTCTGGCAAAACTTTCAGGTAATATCTGACCTCCATCCGACACGCCTTGCATGTCCCTGAGTGAACTGTACTATGAATTCTGGCATGAGGAGTTTCATACTTGGCTACTGTAATGAAAAACACTGACAGTGCCCTTTTTGTAACCAGGCTTAGAAATATGGAAGATGGGAAGGATTCTATGTAAGCTTACCTGTCTTATCTACTGCTGCACTCTTCGGGTATTTCTACCCTACAGCGTTATTTTGAAATATCTCATTTTGAAATAAGTTATTTCGAAATAACGTGTCTGCACACAAAATGCATTTCGAAATAGCGTTTTGCTATTTCAAAATAGCACATCCACACTAAATGGATGCTGAATCACATTTAAGGCCGGCCGGAACCAGGTCCGGCAGGGCATCAGGTCAGGAGTTTGTGTGGCTGCTGCCTGAGGCTATCTGAGGCCTGTGCTTAAAGGGACCCCCACCGGACAGCCAGTTCTCAGCTTTCCCTGTTTGCTTGCCTACCTCGATGAGGGACAGCAAAGCATTTTGTCTCTGCATGGTCTGGTTGCCCTCACTTGGGACACCACAGCACTCTGCAACATGGAGCCAGAGCTGCCCCTGGGCACTCTGGTGCTTCTCGTGGAAGTGTTGCTGTGAGCCTGGCTGCACTTTCCGCAGGTTGCCATCCTGGAGATCCATCGGGGGCCTGTCAGTATCCAGGAGACCCTGCAGGAGAGCTTCCACCCTGAGGAGCACTAACAGCCTCCCTGGTCTGCCCCACTGAGGGCTTGTGCCTCATTCCTCCCTCACGTCCTTCCATTTACCTCTCCCTAACCCCCCCTTCCTGATGTCAAATAAAATACATGTATTTTCATGAACACAAACTCTATTTAACAAAACTGGGGGGGAGGGAATGAAACTCTGGTGAGACTGGGGAAAGGAGGCGGGAGAGAGGAGAAGAGAGGGTGGGAGGGGGAGGGGGAAACCTGGGAGGAGGGAGCTGGAAGGGGGAAGCAAGGGAAGAAAGGGGAAGGGAAGCTCAGGGCTCAGGGTTGGGGGGGTCTCGCCGGACCAACTTGATTTTCATGAAAACCTGCTCCTGGGTTCTCATGTGGCCTTTGGTGGCCAGGCTGGCAGCTATCCTGCCATAGACGGCCGCGTTCCTCCATCTAGTGTGGAGATCATGGACGTTGGGGGCATCGCCCCCCAAACCTGAATAAGGTCCATCATCTCCACCCTGGACCAGAAAGGCACCCACCTTCTCCAGGCCCTGGCAGGCTGCTGGGAGCTGGCAGACTGCTTCTGGGGAGCGGTGGAGGGCTGGCTGCCAGTGGCTTGCTGGCTCATATTTTGGAGCCAGTGGGTCAGGGGCAGTGACTGCTGGCTCTGGGCTGGCAGGCTTGGAGCTGGCACAGGCACTGTGGCTAGAGTCTACCCCTTTAAGGGCTCTGGGGAGGGGGGAGGGAGAGGAGTGTTCTTGGTTGAGGCTGGAGTGGCCACCAGGGCACCCTGGAAAGGCTGGAGGCCCCCTATTTCGATATAAGTGTCTACACAGCACTTATTTTGAAATAGCTATTTCAAATTTGGCGTTATTCCTCATGGAATGAGGTTTACCAAATTCAAAATAAGCGCTCCGCTATTTCAAATTAATTTCAAAATAGCAGTTTGGGTGTGTAGATGCTAGGAAAGTTATTTCGAAATAAGGGCTCTTATTTCAAAATAACTTTGCTGTGTAGACATACCCTTCCATAGCATTGGAGCAGTTCTGGAAAGAGGTCCAGCAATACCTTTCCCTAGCCATTTTGGCAATCATGGGAAACGTGTTGTATGTGATTCACTCATCTGATCACAAAAAATAACCTCTACTCAGGCTCCAGGGATCTGCTTCTGATGGTGCTGGGTCTATTAACATTGCAAAAGAGCTTTGTGACATTTGTTAGTCTTCCAGTGAAAGCAGGTTTATGGATACTGGACGGTTACATGGGAGCATAGCTGATGCTGCTTTAATTTGCAGTGTAGTTCTTTGGAGCAGGTGCCTTCCCTGATGATCTGTTTGTGTAGCATCTTGTACAGTGGCAACCAGCCTGTTAGTGTCCCTGAGGTAATACTGCAATACAAAAGTTAAATAATAGAAGGTAAAAACGTCACTTAAATTCATTTCCAGCATCCCGTCTCTCCCCGTAATCCTAATATCCAGCAGTCGGGATCTCACCAATTAACAAGGATTACTATAAACCTCACCAGTGGTTTTGACAGTATGGAATCTTTAGACATTTGTGCTTCCACCAGTTGGTTGGCCTTTTCTCAAGTGTACAATCCCCTCTGGCATTATCTACATATACACTGCATCACTAAATGCCTGAAACTTCACATCTTAATTCTACGTGAGTGCTTTTCTCTTGGGGCTTTGATGCATCTGTGGAGGGGAAACCTGATAGCAGCATCAAGGAGGTTATGTGTTACGTTGGAAAAATGTGATGATGCATTTTAAAATATCTTTGCTAAGGTCTTCTTTTGTTTGTTTTTTTGTTTTCCACAATCAAACTTGAAGTACATCTGCTTTGAGGCTCAGCGAGGAAAAGCCTGTCTATTTGAAGTTGTGGGAAATACTTGAATGAAGTGAAGCTAGACTGTAGGCTCTGGGATCATTTACTCCACTTTTATTTCCTTTCTTTCTTTCTTTTTTTTAATGTGGAATGCACATAAGCCATACAGCAATATTATCATCACTTTGCGCTTTCCTTAGGATGTATCTTAATATTCTGTAATCCTCTTTTCTACAGAATGGGGGCTAAAGTAAGATAGAATTATATTTTAATATTTTAATGTAATTCCTTGTGAAACAAAAGAGGAGTGTGTTCAACAGCTGCCTAGATGTATGGCAAATGGGAGCTAAGCAAGCCCTGTAACATGACCAGTTTCTATGGCAACAAAAATGTCAGCTATCCTTTTGGCTGATTCTATTAATCTGTAGTAGAAGCAGTGATACTGACACATTTGGAATTGATTTAAACAAGAAGGTGAAAAGATAACCCCACTGTAGTTTAAAAACAAGGGGAAAGTTAAACCACTAACTTAATGCTATCTGACATGTATATGTGCAACAGACAAGTAAGACATTTTCAGACCAGTCATTCTGAATTTTACCTGAAAACTGATTATGCTATTTACCAGGAGTTATCCTGAATTGTTTATACGTACATTCTGATTAAACTCCAAATTAGCCTGTGCGATTGAAAACTTGCAGGCCTCACTAGCAGAACTCATTTGATGCTCACAAAAACTCCACTCCTTAAACATGCAAATGTCATTCAACATAGCATAGCATCCTGGATTTTATGCTTTGCGCAATAAAACTGTACATGGGACATTGTAACTCAGTTGTCTTCATTCTCTTTCATCGAAGATGGACCCCTTGCTTGTTCGTGTGTATGTGGAGCAAGATTAAAGCTGGCCATCTGAAGAATGCCCGGTGACCACTTGTTAGAATACAAAGCCTCGCTAATGAAAGATGGCTTCATATTAAATAGCAGTTAAAAGCATACAAGGCACTTTCTGAATTCTATCTATGTGGGTCAGATATTTTCCTAGGGACACTCAATGATTGTGTTACACTATTTCGCCCAGTGGTGTGTTTTCCTTTATCCTCCGATTCTTTAAATAGCGAAATATGTGCCTACTTTTCAATGTACCATGACAATACTCATAGCAAATTGCTGTTGGAGCACAAAATAAATATGGATGCTGATACTTGTCATTATGATAAAACAACATCTTTTCATCTTTATCTTGGAATTACAGGCTTCTTGGGAAGATGAATTTCTTGTTATGGAAAATGAATTTGCAGTAGTAGAAAGATATCTCTCAACTTAGTCTCGAGTTCTTCTTATTTGCCAGAGGCATGTCGGAAAATTAACTTCTTTCTCAGCTTTTTTGCTAGTTTTATTACAATTCATTGCACAAAAGAGAAAATATATAAAGCATGCTTGGTATGTGACTAAAAATACAAAAACCGAAAATATAGTCAAACCTGTTACTACATTAACTGATGGCAGTCCTAGTATTAATAAAAGAAAACATGGAGAGTTTAACTTTCATCAGTGTCTGATTTGACATTACAGATTGGGTGGAACATTCTTGATTTTTTTTCTTGTGAAGCAAAATTTCCCAATTTCCAAACTTCCACAAAATTGCAACAATTTGACTCAAATGATGTATACATGGTTTTTAGAACTTAGAAAGGTTTTTTACAAGGTTGGCAAAAGTCTCAGTCTGGCAGGCATAACAGCTAAGTTCTCATCCTTGTCTGATATTGTAATGCTGTTTGATTTTGGGTGTTAATTGTGTCTTCCTGTAAAATGGAGAGAACTATATTTACGTACTTCAGAGCAAACTTTTGAGGCCTACCCAAATTATAGCTGTAGAATACAGTGCAATGCAAGTGGTCAGGTTATCTTGAAGACCTGTCAGTAGGATTGGGCAGAAAAAATAATTGAAGGTTTGGGGCTCCCTGCCTTGTGGTCAGTCTTCTACAGCAAGAAGCCTCAAGAGGGAAGAGGGGAGGGGCAGTGACCATGATCTCCTCTGTTGTACCACCTCAAAAATGTACACACAAAATTCGCGTGTGAAAAGTTTTTCTATCTCATGACAAATCTATGAAAATTGACATTTTGATATCTATGGTACTTACATAGCTCCCTTGTGCAGGAGACGATCTTGAATGTATTTATCCCCACTGAACCTCTGTGAGGTAGGAAATTATTCACTCCCATTTATAGATGGGCAACTGAGGCTCAGCGACTCAAGCTCACAGAGGAAATCACTGGTGGTGTAGTGAGCAGGACTCCAGTTTTCCAAGTCCCAAGCAAGCACCCAAACCTCTGAATAATCCTCCTTGAGATGTCTTGCCGTCATCATTTTGTGAGCTGTGAATTGACACCAAAGCTGGCTTGGCAGAAAATGAGTGCAAATGTTCATGAAACACATTTCCAATTACTAACCATAATCTGTCAAGTGACCATAAAGTGAACAATGTACATTTCTGATGTAAAACTGGTGTTTTGGCAGAAGCTATAAGAAGGGATGTATAGTTAACGTAACCCCAGTTCATTACCACTCCTAGCAGTTGGCATCAGATTAGGTGTGAAACTTTCTCCTTTTTTTTTTTAGCATCAACCCTCCAAAATTGTCTTCTGTATCAATAGTGTAGGCAGCTTTTCTTCCCCAACTTGATTATATAGCAGTAGACACACGTCTTGCATCATGTGGTGACAAATAAGATAAAGCAGGTGCTATGTAACACAAAAGTACCATTGTATCAGGACACTTGAAATAACAGTTCCTGTCTCCTGTTAAAGAGAAAAAGAGGCTTATATTTAAAGCTTATATTTTTAAATATGTATAAATAAATTTTATAAAATCACCTCCCGGCTTTGTATAGAGGCAAATAAATGTCTGTCTTCAGAGATTTAATTACCATTTTGCATTGCTTGTACTAATGAAATAACAGATCAAATTAATGTAACAAGCACTGGGTACGACTAAATGTGAACAAACGAAAGCACTCTCAGACTATCAAGCCATAAACATTTGAAAGTGGGTTTGATTTAAAACCTATTGTTACAGGAACAACAAAACATAGACTTGATTTTTCAAAAACAAGACGACTTCCTAAAACAGCTCCTAAATCCGTAGGACAGAAAATCTCTTATTGCTCATACAATGACCATCATTAGTGATAAATGATTTTAGTCACACTATCTAGAAAGAGAAGCAAGTGATGATTTTGAGAGGAATGTAAACTTGTCTGTCTGGGAAGGAGACGCTAAACTGGAAAGCTTTACAGAAAGAAGACTGACCTTTGATAAATCAGATATTAGCTTTTGATTAAGAACTGTGTTTAATTTCAGTGAACATCTATATCGAGGATGGGATCTAGTTAGTGGACTTTGAAGTCAAGTGCCCAGCTGGTCCTATCATGATCAAAATGCATTTTTCAGTCATAGAAATTAGAGATTTAAAATAGTTCTTCTATTCTGTCAGTATGGGGCTGGTACAGATATATCTGGTATTGTTTCACGTTTCTTCATTCTGACTTACAAAGGCTTAGCTGGGATGTTGTTTTGATCACAGTTCAAGGAAAATTTGTACTTTATTGTTTCATAAGCCAGATTCAAACCTGGCACAAATGCCTAACTCCTGTGAGGTCAACAGAGTCATACCCATATATGCCAGGTCTGAGTCTGGACTATTTTAAAGTCAAACTGCACTTGGATCTCAATTGTTACCTCCCCCCCCTTTTTTTCAAAAACACAATTCTACAGATTGATACTGGATAGTGCTGTATTTAGAAGCCACACGTTTTCATTAATAATTTAGCAGTGGGCTGTCAAATATATAGCCAACAGGCCAGAGGAATAATTTAATCTAGCATGCCAAACTACTAGAAAATCAGCCTGTCTTTTTTGGCAGGCTTAATCTGCATGCCTGAGGCAGCACCTCCTGTCAGTCAGCGAGAGAAAGTAGAGAGTTTCAAGCAGTGATTCGGAAAAGTGAGTGCCGTGGGGGGTGAGAGGCAGATTGTAAGAATATGGCATCTTGGAATGTGGTATGGGATAGGGTTGTTCACATCTAAATAGATTAGTAAGATTTTATCTCCCACCCATGATTTTAAATTAAAAAAAACCCAGCTGACCTTTTAGCTGTTACAAATGTAGATCAGTCAGTATCAGTGACCCCTGCTCAAAATAAGTGAGTCAAAATGATGAACTGCTTCTAATGAACTGGCTAGATTGTATGTATACCCCCACCCTCCATTGGATACATGCAGTATGACTTGATTGTGTGCTATTTACTGTTAATGACTAATAATTATTCTTCTTTTGCTCAAATAGTAGGTCCTGTGCTCTTGAAAGAGACACATCTGTATGTCTTTTGCACATCACATTGGTGGCTCATAGTCTTCCAGTGATGGAGCCACACACCTGGGTGTGTCTCTTCTTCTGTCACTTCCAACTGATGAGCCCCCAGATTGCATCAGACATTCTTGTTAGAGCCTAAGTGTTTGTTCATCTTGCATTTTGTACTATGGAATTTCATCTGTTTCTGTCTCACTGGTTTCCAGGTCATCTAGATCTTCCTGTATCATATTTAGATATCCCTCTTATTTACACTCCTCCCAACTTTGAATCATCAGCAAATTTCATTGGCACTCTCCTCCTTTTTTTGCCCAGGCCATTAATACAAATATTGAATAAGATTAGTCTCAAGACCAATCCTTGAGGAATTCCATTAGTAACCTCTCTCCAGTTCAATAGTTCACCTTTCAGCAGAATCTGCTGCCTTCTTTCCTTTAGCCAGTTCCTTATCCATCTCACAGCTTTTGTACTGATCCCCCATCTTCTCTTATTTAACTAATTTCCCATGAGATACCATATCAAATAATTTACTGAAGTCCAAGTATATTAGGTCTACTGCACTTTGCCTATCTAAAAATCAGTTATTTTCTCAAGGAAGTAAATCAGATTAGTCTGGCATGATCTACCTTTGGTAAACCCAGTATTCTTTTAGTATTCTGGGATGGAAATTATCCAATCTGAGCTCTCAGGCCTTTACGTTTTTTTTCTTCTACCTCGGATGTAGTAATTTTCCATTTCTATACACTCATTTCCCTCAGCCATCCTAATTCAGGCTCCTGTTCTATATTAACATCTGTGCTGAAAACTGAGGCACAGTATTCATTTATTAACCTCATTCATCCTTATTTTTTTTATAACTATGACTAAAAAACTTCTTATTACTAATTTTAATTTTCCTGGCAAGAATTAATTCAGCTTGACTTTTAACAATTCTCACTTTATTCCTATATGTTTCTAGCCTCCAAGTTATAGCTTTCTTTGCTGATCATCCTCTTTTTTTCCATTTGCTATAGACTCACTGCTTATTCTTAATAACCTTTTTTGAGGTGGTTATTCATCCAGGTAGGTCTGGAGCATTTTTCCTGAAAGTGGTTTTTTTTTGCCCCTTGCTTGGGATTCAAATTTCAGAAAAATTTTGTAAAGTTGATTTAAAGAAATGTCAGGCCACCTCCTCATTTAAGTCCTTGAGCTTTTCAGTTGACTTCTTATACAAAGTCACTTAATTTTCCACTGTGCACCCTCTTTGAAATAATAAACCATAGTTGATGACCGAGTTTTGATTATTGTTCCATTTAATTAAGACTTACTCAACTTATGGTCACTACATCTATGGGTATTTCCTACATACAGCTTTTCTGTGGTGTACTCAGTACTTATCAAACCACATCAAAAATTGTACTATCTCTTTTTGATTCAGTTACATTCTGATGAGGAAAACGATCATCTATATCACACCCAGGCCTACCAATATTAACAGCATTTATTCTCCAGACTATATCCTGGAAGTGAGTCTTGTGACACATTTCTCAACTGTATTTATGTCTTTAATATTCTTAAAGGAATCTTTATTCATATCCAGATCTAATCCAGCATGTCTATAGCACTGCCCTAATGCAATCTATTTTACAATGTTTCCTCAAAGCTATTTGACTCAGATTCTGTTTTTCCATACTATCACTTTACCGTTCATTGACTTGCTGATGTACAACGTTACTCCACCACCTTTTTTCTTTTGTTTCTGTCTCCTCTTTGTTATCTATATTGGACTGTAAAGCCTGTTACACCATGTTTTTGTAATGCTTGTAATGTCCAGTTTGGCTTTCTGAACCAGTAGTTCCACATCCTCTGTTTTATTGCCCCAAATCCTAGCAATCATGTGAAGATATTTCAATTGTTTTCCTTGGATCTCACACAGTTTTCTAGCTGGATGAGGTATAGTCCTTTCACTTAACTGTAATGCTTACCTGATTACTACTAGACTTTTTTTCCCCTGTGGTGCTTCTATTATCCTTTATTATGGCTTAATTATCCAATTTTCTTCCTCTTGTATTTTGAAGCCAGGTGTGAAGATTTCACAAATCTGTTCCAATCTTCTCCCCTCATCTCCTAGTTTAAAGCCCTTTCCTATCCTTTAGGCCAACCTTCATCCCAGAGGGTTAATATCTCAGGAACTCAAGTGGAGTCCCTCAGTCAAGAAAAATCTTTTTTTGAATGCCCCCCAAAATGGTTGATCGTCCAAAACTTTCTTCATAGCCCCCAATGCTGGAACCATCTGATGATCTTCATTATTTTGTCACACCTTTGTCCAGCTTCTGGGAACCAGAAATATTCCACTGCAGGTCACCTGAGCATCCACTTCTTTTAAGTGTCTTACCCAGCCAAGTGTTGTCATCCTTGGTCCATTCCAGTGGGAATCTTGCAGTGTCATTCACCCACGTATGCAGCACAGTCAATGGATTTTTCCCCTCCCAGTCAGCTCCTTTTCAGCCTCATGTCCATGTCTCATGTCTAGAATACAGGGTTTTTTCTAAAAAAGTGGCCTTTTTTTCGAAAAAACTTCACCTGCGTCTAGACTGCCGCCGCATACTTTTGAAATTAAATCGAAAGACTGTGGCAGTTTTTTCGACAGCGGTAACCTCATTTTATGAGGAAGAATGCCTTTTTTCGAAAGAGCTCTTTTGAAAAAAGGCATTCTTGACAGCAAACAAGGCTTTTTCGAAAGAGGGCATCCAGGTGGCCTGGGTGCTCTCTTTCGAAAAAGCGGATCGCTTTTTCAAAAAAGTTGTGGCTGTCTAGACGATCTCTTTCAAAAGAAGCTTTTTTGAAAGATTCTTTCGAAAAAGCTTCTTTTGAAAGAAGCATGTAGTCTATACGTACTCTTCCTGATTCTGGTACATGACTTATGTTTTCTTTAACAGTGGCCTGTACATTATCCTCATTTTTCCTTAGACTCCTGTCCCATGCTGTTTTCTCTAGCTCTTTTGAAGGGCTTGCTTCCTTTCTTTTCTTGCCACCTGATCTGCCTGTTTTTTCCTGTGTATTCCATAATTTTTAACTCTTCCCACCCATCCCCATATATTCTGGCTGTGAAATCCTGAATTGTCCTTAACTCCAGCATGTATTTCCTTGTCTTGCTTATTGGGCCTCAGACATTTCCAGAGAATATGTAGGGAGCATTTTCATGTGTTGACTGTACAGTGGTTCTTTGACTAGCAGTGAGCCACATGTAACTGAATATTAATAAAGAAAATGTTTTAATTAAACAAAGAAGACCTTGTCCCTGACCCATATGTTTTTTGATGTTCAAAATACTTCCACAGTTTAGCTTCTCAGGCCCATGATCCTGCCTGGCAATATGTGAATGGAAAAAGGAGTGAATTGCATCTTTTTCCTTTACTAACTTCCTGTGGGAATGTATCATTGATTGCTGTTGTATGACAAAGGAATAAGCATTTGTGTGTGTGTGTGTGTGTGTGAGAGAGAGAGAGATTAAAATCTAAGACTCTGATTCAAGAAACAAGTACTGTCCAAGGTCTCCTCTGCTTCATAGCTCTCCATATTCTTAACTCATGGAGAAAAGGTAGCAGACCCAATATGCTAAAAAGAGTCCACTGGGTCCAATTTGACAACATGTATAACATTGACTTTGCCCTGTGGAAGCACAGAAAAGCAGATTTTCCAAGGCTTTCATAACATCATGTGGCCTCTTTGTATTATAGAGGGCTAGCTGAATTTTAATTGAATCAGGTACTATGTAGCACAATCTTGGGGTAATGCCTGTTCAGCATTAATGACAAATGACAGAGATGCATTTCAGAATCTATCTGTATTCAGGTGGGAATTATATCTTCTAAAAATAAGCCTAAACTATAACTTTTCATTTGGTAGACAGAAAAAGGGGACCAGTTGTATTGATGCTTCTTCTAGGAAAAAATATTCGTATTCATGCTTAGTGTGTATATCTGAAATATATACACTATATCCATGTAATGAGCACATGGATATATACAGTACACACATACTGTACATATATGAAATATTTATGTATGAAGTCTCCATAATATGTACAAATATTAAACTGTAAAAAACAATTTTGGACTAAAACAAAATGATTTCCTAAAGAATCTTGACTACTTAAACCTCTAGCACAGATTTTTAGGGCAGTGTGCTGACAGTGGTTGGCATAACGCATGTCCATAATGATGTACACAGGCATGTTAAGTTCCATGCACTGAAATGAGAACTTAGCCATTGAACTGCCCTGTGCCATGTGTGGTCGTCTTCCCCCTCTTTCCAATCCTTCCTTAAAGCAAAGACCGTCGCTTTGTCCTAACACTGAACAACTTTATTAGCGTATGTGAGGTGACGAGTCTTCTCTCTGCTGCAGCCTGATTTAAGCCACGTGCAGTGATGAGCCATCTGGTGTTTGGCCCCGGACAATCCAAGAGCCAGGAGCAGCTTCTCTGGTCAGGGCAGGTCCTTGCAGGGAGAAACAGTCACTCATTCTGATCAATGTCCATTCATCTCCCCTGCCTGATAGAGGTGACAGACTCTCCAGGCCATGGCCTGTGTCAGCCCAGCTCCCAGCCCTGCTCTTGGTTTGTCTGAAACCCCCTCTTGACTCCTGACTTTGGCTCCATCCTTTTCCTGAAGTTCCTGGACTCTCTGTCACTGCACTCACTGATCAGTAGCCCTGGCCCTCTACATCTCAGTCTCTGGCAGAATAAGGGGAAAGAGGTATTTCTAACAGTAATCAATTTCTCTCTTTTTCAGTGTAGAGCGTCTGCTCAGAGTCCCCCTCAGCCCTTTTTATGCTTGGCTGCTTGGTGTAGTTTTAAATACTTGGTGCAGAGCTCCACTAGCCCTTGCCAACTTTGCCAGCTCATATGTGACATGTGCAAATGCTAAGTACTTGTGAAAAGCTCCTATGCTCTTTTTTAGAAAAAATAAAAAATTATCTGACCCTCTATTCAGTTCCTGCTTGCATGAAAATCAAAGAGACTTTAATATGGAGCAGCTCACAGTTTAGGGGTGTGTGTGTGTGTGTGTGTGTGTGCGTCCATATGGCATGCGGAACAGCAAATGACTGTCTGCGCACCTATATATGGAAGTTGAGCCCCAGAAATTTCTCATGTGAAGATGTGTAATTTTCAGCATAAAAATAATCTATGTACCATGGTTAAAATATTTATTTGCTCACTCCCATTTTTATGCTTCTTAATAGTTCACTTTGTATTGCTTAGCCTAGACAGTGTGCTAATTTAAAAAATGTGTGTAACTTTCTTTGCGTTCATTAGATGCTTCTATCTGGAATACAGACCACACAACTGGTGACAAAAAATTGCTGTATAGTATTTGTAAGGGAGTGCCATAGTGTTTTTGGTTGAAAAGATGGGGGTTGTCTGTCTTATTTGCAGGAGATTGTATTTCCTCACTTTTTTATTTGAAACTCTTCTGTTCCATTGTATAATCAATAGCTGCCAATACTAAGGCAAACATCAGATTCCTCCTTGAACTATCAAACTCTATCAAACGTTGGGGGGTTCCATTCATATACAACCATATGCTTTGTTTAAAGAAAATAGGAACAAAAGTTTTACTTTCTTTTGCATTAACTCTGTTTTGTTTTCATCATCCTAAATCCTGAGATGGAACAACTTCTTCAGCTGGTGTAAATCTCGTGAGTTCATTGTAGAGATGCACATTTGTACTGATTCAGGCTTTGAATGCAAATTTTGCTTCCCCCCCCTCCCCCCTCCCCGTCAAAACCATGACCAGCCGGGAAATAGGGAATAATCACAACATTACTGAGTGGTGATCCAGGAACAATGGCTCTAGACTCTAGCATGACCACACCTCCATGTGCCCCACTGATTACTATGTCCCCTTTCTACTTAGACCACATATATGGGTATGTCTACACTTGCACCCTCTTTCGAGAGAGGGATGCAAATGAAGACATTTGAAATTGCAAATGAAGCTGGGATTTAAATATCCCATGCTTCATTTGCATATTCGTGTTATAGTGCTATTTTGAAATAGAGCTATTTTGAAATAACAGATGCTGTGAAGACGCGGTTATTTCAAGAGAAACCCGTTCTCTTGAAATAACTGGTAAACCTCATTGTATGAGGAATAAGGGCTATTTCGAGAGAAGGGTTTTCTCTCAAAATAACTGTGTCTTCACAGCGTCTGTTATTTCAAAATAGCACCATAACGCGAATATGCAAATGAAGGGTGGGATATTTAAATCCCGGCTTCATTTGCAATTTCAAATGTCTTCATTTGTATCCCTCTCTCGAAAGAGGGTGCAAGTGTAGACATACCCATACTCCTGGCCTAGAGCAACGTACATATAGTTATTGTGTAGAGGCTTGTGAGTGGCTCAGAGCCAGCTAAAATGTGGGTGCAAATCAATGTTACTTTTGCAGTGGCCATTTGTGCCTGGAATGGGATAAACTGTGCAGTGAGACATAACATGGGGCATAAACACTACTGCCTGTATTTTGGTGCTAGCTACTGATTAAAAAAGGACTTAATGATTTTTAAAACACTTAATTACAAGGCACAGCGTGTGTGTGTGTGTGTGTGTGTGTATTAAATAGGAATTTTTCCATAACACACAAACTAGGGAGTCACCTAATGAAATTAATAAACAGTTTTAAAACAAACAAAAAAAAGTATTTTTCAGCTGGTACACAGACAACCTGTGGAACTCCTTGCCAGATGATATTGTGAAGACTGGGACTTCAACAGGTTTTCCAAAAAGAACTAGATAAATTCATAGAAGATAGGTTCATCGATGGCTATTAGTCAATGCGCAGGAATGGTGTCCCTAGCCTCTCTTTGTTAGAAGTTGGGAATGGGCAACAGGGGGCGGAGTGGATCACTTGATCACCTGTTCTGTTCTGAACATTACCTTTGGGGCACCTGGCATTGGCCATTGCTGGAAGACAGGATACTGGGCTAGATGGTCTGACCCAGTGTGGCCATTCTTATAATTTCCTTCCCTCACATTGTTGGATGCCTTATTAGATAGGGGAATTGTGGCTTTTTCACTTTTTCTTATACTCTCTCTTGGACCACTTTCCTGATAGCGCTTCTGGTGGCTATGAAACTGTCTTTAGAGTTAATCCAGGGTCAGTCCTCTATTTAGACTC
The DNA here is from genome assembly GCA_032595735.1 of Pelochelys cantorii. Classification (NCBI taxonomy): domain Eukaryota; kingdom Metazoa; phylum Chordata; order Testudines; family Trionychidae; genus Pelochelys; species Pelochelys cantorii. Next base: position 52,277,606 of record CM064334.1, read on the forward strand.
TTCTATCCAACGGTATTTGTTTATTTTTGATCATTATGTGGTTGGTATCTGGATATATTTGACAGGAAAACATAATGGGGGGGGTCAATTTAGTTTTTGATTGAGAGTGAAGCTGTATTTGACCTTTGTGTGATGTTCAAAAATATAACTTAAGTGACCAGAAGTGTTGGGTTTATGTACTAATAAAAGGAAGTAGTGCAGAAGGGTCAGCCATTTATTTTGTATCAAGTGCGTAAATCAGTCTACCCTAAAAGAATATCACAAACTTAAGCAAATTAAGTTATATATCTAAATTTCACACACACCCCAATTCTCTCCCCTGTAAAAAAAGGAAAAAAAAAAATCCATAGTACCTCACAGTGTTTCTAAGGATTTGTAACCAAAATGGATGAGTATTGTGGATGGATGAGAGAGGATCAAAACCTTTGCAGTAATATAAGTACAGTGGATAATTATCTTAATACATTATCCAGCAGTAATGAGCACAGTAAATCAGAAGTGTCTTTTATAGGTCTCTCTATTCACACTGACTGGCTAAAAACTGTTGATTAAGCTAAGTGCACATCTTGGTTTAGATGGATGTTGTTTTTCTCAAGAAGGGGAGATCTCTGGCTAATAAATGGCTGTTCTTAGAAGGCTTCCTATAAACTCTATCCCATTGCTGTTCTATCTCTCTTTTAGCATGATCCTTCAAACCGGAATTGCAAGGCTGGATATCTGTTTCAGGAGGCTGTGTGTTTCTGATAGATTTTACTTTTAATCCTACCTCACTGTAGGAACTCAAGCACTGAGTAAGGGAAGTGTGGCTGTAGGGAGGTGATAAAACACACGTGTCAGCTTAGTGTATTTCATGAAGCACTTTTGTAATTTCAAGCCAAATTCTCCCTTTGCTTTCAGTGCTGCTACCCTGAATGAAGTTTCTGGATTGGCTCCTGTGCAGGTAGTGGGAGAATTTGGCCCTTTGAAGGAACTGGCATACCTGAATGGCAGCGACTTCAAAAATATTAAATCAATAGGCTCAATCTCAAGACCTCTCTGTCGCTGTTGGCTCCATCCTGAGGTGTGCAGTTGAAAGGCAAGTTAGCCTGGGGGTCTGTGTCTGTTACTTCATGCTGAAAGCAAAATCTTTAGTACTTTCTAAATATTGGTAAGAAATGTCTGTGTGAATTTCTGCTGGCCTCTCATGAAACACAGAAGCAGGATTCCATCTTTCAGATGCTGCCATACCCAATTTGTAGAGTGTTGAAAAAACACACCTTTCTGGGTCTGAGAGATCATAACTAATTTGATCCTCCAGCTATTAAGGACTTTCCCATTAGCAAACCAGGACGTGAAGATATCAGTGTATCTATCAAGGGAATGTAGTCACCTCTCACAAAAGTTACTAGTGATGGTATATATTTTCTGCCCACTATTGTGCTTGTTTCAAGGAATTTTGAGACAGTAAAGTCCAGATTTAGATTTGGAGCTCCATCTTTAGTGCACATTTCTCTGTTTGGAGCATGGAAAAATAGTGGTGGAATAAGCAATTTGAAATGTATATACACATGGACTCCACATCTATCCATAACCTCTGAGAAGTGGCTTGCATTAGACATAGACCACAAATGCCTGTTCTGAGTGGTACTGAGTACCTATAATTTCTTCCAGTTGAACAGCTCTAACCATAGCAATTGTATGTAGACAGCTGAGAATGGCACAATAAAATGTGATGAAGAACAAAAACAATGTCTTTTTACTATATGCAGTACATGGGATACACTTCAATTTGGAGAAGCTATATTGTAATAGAGCTAAGTCATTTCTCCTATTAGTCTCACATCTAGCCAGCAGACTGATGGAAGGAATTCACCCTAACTTCTTGTGAGTGAGTGCACGTAACCGAGCGTTTGTGTCTGCTAAAGTGGCCTGAAAACCATTTGACAAAAGTATGTACTGCATTTAATTAAATTTAACAATCAAGTCTTGGTGATATTTGCTTGCATTATACATTAATTCAGCCAGTTGAACTTTTATAAAAATGTCCAGTAGCAGAAAAACTCATCCCTGTTCTGTTAAAAATCTATCTGTTAACTATATTAAATTTTCATAGATATAAAACAGCCAGGTTCTGATCGCCATTGTCATGTTGTAAACTTCTCCAACAGAGTTCTTCCAGATTTATGTCACTGCAAAGGAGGTCAAAAGCGAACCTTTTAATTTCTGCTCAGTGATAGAAAAGCTGGTAAAGCAACAATCCCTTCTATTTCCCTGCCATTTTTATGTGTTGAGTAGGATCAAGTTAATTTCAGCCAGTGCTGAGAGTGTTAATCTTCCTGATAGAGATGTGAAAATCTGGAACCATTTTCAACCTCAATACCACATACTGCCTTAGGGATCACAGAGTGCTAAAACCTAAGATAAAAAGCCCTGACACAGATTATTGACGGTTTACCTTTTAATGAGCAGCTTGGATTGATTTTATTTCCCTCCTGGGTAGTTGGCTTTGCCTTGTTTCCACCCATGATGTCATGATTAACAAAACATGCACATACACAAACTGAAGCTTTATAGATGAATAATTGCAAAGCTATGAGACTAGCATAGGCATTAAAAAGAACCCTGTGCCAAGACTCTCTTGACTGTAAGAAGAAGCTGACCCATTGACTTCAACCGCTGGATATTTCTTCTTTTAAAGGAAGTGGGCCTATCGTAAAAGGAGAGAAGAGGTAGGTTCTTCATTTATGCTCAGTTTTTAAACTATTTTACCCTACTACTGCTGAACAGGAGGGATGTCACAAGAGTTCCAGGTCAATGGAAGACCCTCTTGGGGATTTTCAGATGTATTGTCCAATGTTTCTGTTGAAACAACCCTGCTAACCCAACAATAAAATAATGGAACAAGCACCCTCTTGGTCTCTGACTACATTCCCTTCATGTATCTTAAATCCCATCAAAATGGGAGAAAAATCCATAAACACAAACTATCACCCAGAGAGTTTTTATATCACCTTTTCTATTTAAGTTCTAGCAAATAGAGCTGTCTGGAAAATGGAAATCCATCCCCTGAAAACATTCCATGTTTCTTGGAAATGTTCTCTCCTTTGAATCAGGATGAAAAGTCAAAGTCAAAGATATTTTGCAGGAGGTGATTTCCAGTAAAAATTCCATTTTGGGAGAGCAGAACCAGAATTTTTCATCTTGTCTGTTTCCTGCCTGGAAGAGTCTTGTTAATCTTACTTTCCCCCTTGTCTTTTGGCAGGAATCTTTCAAGCATCATTTCCATTTTTCCAGTGCCAACATTTTTTGCTTTTTTTTTTTTCTTCAAAATTTAAATTGTCCCATGGAAAATTTTGGTTTTTGTAAAGAGAGTATTTTCCAATGGCATATTCCTGACCTGCTCAAATTGGATGGCCCTATCACTGTGGTATGAGAAGTGCCCTGTCCTTCAGGGCTGGCTTGGGGAACTATTCGTTACCTAGTAGGCTAATTGTTAGTCAATAAAGGAAGGGGGAATCGCTCCAGTATGCTGGCTGAAGGCACCCAGAGCAGTTGCTGGAGTTCTCTAAGGCAGTGGGTGAAGGGGAGCTGAATGATAGCCCCACTTCCTTCACTTGGGCAGCTCCAGCAGCCATGAGTAGAGAGGCACTTTTATGTCCGAAATGGACAAGAGGAAGGATTGGAGAGCATGAATTTGAGGGACTCTAGATTAAAAAAGTCTGCAGGCTTCAGTATTCCTGGAACTAAAATACCCCCAAGGATGCTGGTAGTCTCTCTACCATGACGTTTATTGTGAATCACCAGTTGTGAATGGCTTACAAGAGTGAGTTCTCTGGGGTAATGGACCACCTCTTACTACAGATGTGTATAGCACCTTGCACAATGAGGCCCTGATCTGATAAGTGTTCTGGTCACTACTGTCATAGAAATGCAGGTCTATGTCTGCAGCCTGCCCACAGCTGAGATAAGAAAGAGTCAGAAAACTCCTGGGAGCCTGACTTCAAAAGCTTTCTGTGCAAGTGTGTTCAGATAGCTTTTGTCAGATTTTTTTTCTGAACTTTTAGGCTTGCCCATCACTAATCTAATACCTGGCATCTCTGCAGTACTCCATGTGTGATAGCTCAGAGTGGTTATCCAATTTCCAGGAGCAAAATTTGGACCAAAGAGGACCATTTCACCTAGCTTGATATCTCAAAGGAGTAATAAAAGGAGAACTGCCATATTGGAACAGACCAGCGACCTATCTATTCTGATATCCTGTCTCTGATATTGTCTAGTATCAGGTGCTTCAGAATAAAATGTACAACTCTTAGAACTGTGCAATAGCATGTAGGAATTTTCTTCCTGACCCTGGCTGGTGATCCATTTAATTTATGCCTTCAAGCATGAAGACAGATAGCCCTTATTATCTGAGAGGCAGACTGCTGCAGATAACAGGACATTTTCCACCCAAAGGAAACTTTCCTTTCTTTGTCAAAATATAACATAACCCCAAAGACAAGTGGGACTTCACTCACAATCAGAAAACCATACCATTCTCTGATACTTCCAGACAGTCCTGAAAGTGAGTCCACAAAGGCAGAAAATGCAGTTTTGGAATTTGTACTTGTGATATGAAAGATTTCTTACATTAACAGATCCCTCTCATATTGTATTGTCATCAGATAAAGGTTTGTTTTCACTAGTAATGAAGAAGCTGCTAATATGATTTGTTTTCATATATTGCCAACTAAAATGAGTGTTGATATGATATTATGTCAATATGAAATGACAGAAAATTGCTAATTTTATATAAAGCTGCTAATGCAAGATGATGAACCTTATGCAAACTTTTAGTGATTAGAGCCTTCCCTTCAGTTTGAAATCCTCCTTTACCTGTTTGCAGGGAAGAGGGAAGGATGGAATTTAAAACAAAGCACAAACAAAAGGTGGGGGGGAAGCTCTGTAAAAAGAATATTATAGTTACTTCAGTTTTGAGTGACTGTCCATTTAATAAATGTTTGTACAATGCCATAAATCTCCAGGTTTCTTATTACCTGGTAAGCTCTGGCAAATAGTCGTTGTTCCGAGATATGCACTGTGGTGCCCATTTTCTCCTGTTCCAACCTCCAATTTGTTTTTCATCCACCTTTTTTAAAACTTGAGCCTGCAGTGAGCTCCATTTGGACAGAGAGATTCCTGTGCCTATGTAGTCCCTCTCATTGCTATATAATGAGAATTTGTTAATATAATAAGTCCTTCACATCATGCTTAATTTCAGTGGGTTCTATATAGGTGAAAGGGTCTGCACACAGAGAATTCAATGCAGAATTGGGGATTTCAACTGTAAGCAACATGGCATGACTGTCCATTTAATAAATGTTTGTACAATGCCTAGCACAATGGAGATAGGAGCTCCAGCTTCAGTTCTTTGTTTGGCTCACTTCATCTGTAATAAAACATTCTCATAATAGGGTGACAGACTCTAAGACCTTGTGTAGAATAAGTCACCCTAGATTCCACTGGGAGTTGAGCAAACGGATTAAGGGCAGTGAATGACCTTTACTTTTGAGTAGTGCATAGGCACAATTGGATGAAGAGGTGAGGGGGTAGCTAAAGAATACTGACTGTAATTTAATTAATTGGCATTTAGATCGGTGGTGATGAGAGCCTCAGAAATTCCTTGGCTAGATGGATATATAATAAGACCAAAAAGGGGAAAATAAGGGTGAGAGTTCAGTGGAACAAACTTTGGAAAAAAAGATGAAATAAAGAGAGAAAAAATTGAAGGGCAGACAGGAAAACTAAGATAATAGGTTCTGGACGATAGTCACATATGTTTGAGTCATGAGTCTCCTCTAGCTGGAAGCATGTGAAGCATTAGAATATATCCAATATAGATGAACATGGAAGAATAAAAAATAATCAAAATCTGGAAGAATAAAACTGGTGGTGAGAAAAATTACAAAGCTGGGAAATAAGTATAGAAAGAAAAACAAATGTAAAGCATGAAAGGAAGCTTGCACAAGAGACTGATATAAATAATAAAGCACTTTTCAAAACCTTGAGAACAAGGCATGGAGTCTTTAAGGCCTGGCAAAGATAATTTACTAAGGACCTAAGACAGCAAAACACTTATGCATGTGCTTTGGTGATTTGCTGAATAAGGATGAATTGATTAATTAGGGCCTAAAGACGTGTTAAAAACAAAATAAAAGTCTTAGTAATTCTTAGTCTCAGTTATAGTAAAAAAAAAAAAAAAAAAAAAAGAGGTGAGAGATAAATGCCAGAAGAAAACTGATATTCATTTCCTAGGAGTTGAAAGGAAAATGCTGAAGGAAATCAGAAGCATCATGCCCGAAAGGCGGTTGAGATATTAAAGTATATAAACAATGACAGAACTCCAGAAACTGGCTCATTCCAGCTGAGAAAGTTGAAGAAATATAATTGAGATTGTGGAAAACTGCATATGATTATTTCAAAACAGGAAAGTTATGAATGGAGTTCAAATATTGAGCCTGTTCTTGGTAAAGGATTAAGTAAAGTCTTGGTTTGTAAATTTGAATTCATAGTACACATATCAAAATACGTCTCATGGACTTGAGAGAGGGGCATGTAGAAATTTATTTTGAATGGGAACTCTCAGCAGTGATTTACAAATATCTCATTAATCCTACTCTCGTTTTAGGAGTGTTCAGCTACCAGAAACAAGAATATAATAAACTGTGGGTTTGGAAGAAGTTTCTTTAGATACACTAGTGCACAAGAAGAATAATCTGCTACTTTTTAGCAAGTATAGCAGGTGAAACACTGCAGAGAACAGAATTTCAATAGAAAGACTGGAAGTAACTTTTAGTGGTGAGTATTGAAACAACCCAAGGAATTGTTGTATGCACTTTATGCATATAAATCTTAGGCCAGGGAATATGCTGTAAGATTTTTTTTTTTTTTTTGATACACAAATTGGTGTTGCAGAACTGGCAAACAAGGAGTTACAGTGGAGGAGGTAAGCAAAATACTGTAATTCTGAATGAGTTACATACACTAAGAGTACATCTGCACTACAGTTGATGCATGATTTCCAGCTTGGCTAGACAGACGTGCTAACTCTGAGCTAAGAGCACAGACAGATAAGCAAGCTGAACAATTCATGGTAAAGTAAGATAAGCCTTTGGACAGACAAAGCCAGAGAAATAAGAGATGTAGGCAAATCACCTCCATGACTGTATTATGCCCAACACAGAAAAGCAAATGAGAAAGATCGACGCCTTCATCACAAATGTTACCATCAATACATTAAAGCAAACATAGAAGAATGAAATAGAAATCATAGAAAATTATCCTAAAACCGTACAAAGGACCAAAACACTGCAATAACATATATAGCTTTTGTTATCTGTGTGAGAGAGAATTAAAGAAGATGCTGCAGTGGAGCTCAGCCAATTTTTTTTCTATGCTCCTGGACTATTCGTGTTTCCTGTCGTACGCTTATATGTACTATAAGGCTGAACATTGTATTGTCCGTGTTCATTAAAATGAATCTCTGTATTGTAAAGACTTGTGCCACAGTCTTGCAAACAAATACCTTGTGGTAGTACTGCAGTGTGTACTCACAATCTTCAGCATCTGGCTTCTTTCCCAGTAAACTAAAAGAGCAGCACAAATGCTTTCTTCTTCCCGTTTCTTTCCTGCCGCTATTTATCCTCTTCAACTCTATTGGCTATTGCTATTTTTGTGGAAGTAATAGGGAGACTGTGTATAGAAAGCAATGTAAAACTAACAAAATAGTTAGTTTTACATTGCTTTTTATACGTAGTATTTGATACATGCTGTCAGTGTTTTACCAAGATATTGCCTGCTATGCTCCCATATACCTTAATGCAATTCAGCATGACATCAGTACAATCTCTGGCTGCAAAGGTGAGCACTTTGGTTTTGTCAGTCTCCTTCGGAATCATGTTTGCTATGTATCTTTCTGGGCGAGGTTGAACACAGTCCTGCCCTTGCAATAGTGCACAGGGGGCTTGTAAAGAGGCAGTACTCCTCCCAACCTCCCCAGCATACACAGGGGAATGCCTGCTTGTTACTGCCTTTTATGAGCTCCCTACATCCCCTCCTCCCTTGTGTCTCAATCCCCTTCACAGACCCGCATCCTCTGCACACTGCCAATACGGTGTTTTACACTCCTGAGGGAGCATGGAAGGAGCCTGTTTAGTCCCATGAATGAAGGAGCTGAAATTGTGTCTGGTCCCGATGTAGACTGTGAAGTGGTTTCAAAAGGGCCAGAGAGTAGAGTTTACGCCTATGAACTGAGAATACCACTGCATACTCAAACAGAAACTTGCTCAATGGTAAGCACATAGAATCATAGACTACTCGAACTATATGGGTAGGACCATGCTCTCCACAGCCTCCCTTTAGCTGTGAACTTGGAGCTCAGAGGAAAATTCTGTGCAAGCTGGATTGTCCACAGTGGGGTTAGAATGGCGACCATTCTGCAGCCTGAAGAAGTTGCTGCTGTGTTTGCGGCTGTACTGAGGAAATAATATCTTGTATTTACTGTGAAATAAAAGATTATTCTAAAATAGGGATGCGAATGACAAAGTTTGGCTTGTGATTCATACCAGAATGTCTGGTGTGTCTCAGGGATTTGGATCTAGGATTTTGTAATCAAGCTCATTTCTAGTCAAAATGGGGTTAAGGAGTGTTAAACTGATCTCTCAAATATATGCATTTTCCTAGCAGGAATAATCTGTGCAATAGTCTAGAAACATTCTGAATAGTTGTTCAATGTTCTTGGAAGATATCCCATTTAATTTGGAGCTAATTCCACCTTCATTGCACTACGGATGCACTTGAGGTGCTCTGTGGTGTTTAATTTGGGTTCTTTAGAATGCCAGATGCAGAGAATTAGTGTAATTATAGTTTGTAACTCAGCTTTTAAAGGCTGCTTCCTTTTTAGCGTGTATAAAGAGTATATAAATTGTTTTAAATGTTTTAGGAACTATCGATGTCACTGGAAGATTATCCAGCTGGAAATAAAATGAAAATTCTTTGTCCTCACCGTGTCTGAGTAGTTGTCCTTAAAAAAGGAAACTGACGGTAATGACTTTACAGCCTGCATTTTGTGGTCCTTTGTTAAATTAATTTACGGTCTTAGTCCACCTCCTAGCAGACTGATGTTTACTTGGCAAAATCACTGCCACAACTGGCACTATTGCTGCAACCAAAGGACTGAATGGGGCCAGGGCACTACCATAAAGCTCTCATCTCTAGAACTGGCCTCTCCAGGTCAGGATAAGACTTAAAACTTGCACTGGGCATGTTGTAGTTCATGGTTTTGCCATGCAACCATTCTGTGAATTAAGAGGATCCATCGACACTACAGGAACTACAATATATCATAGCTACATCAACGTTACTATGCTTGCGTAGCCATAATAGCGTAGTCATAGCCTGTGCGAATGGAAGGAATTTTTCCGTCAGTGTGGGAACACCCATTTGCCCCATGACAGTAACTATATCAGTGGAAGCATTCTTCCTTTGATATTGCCTCATCTATGCTGGGGCCAGGATGTCCAAGATTGTAAAAAAGTAACACCCTTGGACTGATGCAACTATGTTGACCTCACTTTTAAGTGTAGGCCAAGCCAGAGACTTCAGTATCTAGACCTGTCAATCCAGTACCCATAAGCATTTTTAAGTGCATTAAATTTTTTTTAATGGCTGATTAAAATCTGTAAAAACAACAAGGAATCCTGTGAACCTTTAAGACAAACATTTATTTAAGCATTAGCTTTCATGGATCGAAACCACTTGGTGCATGATTAAAATTAGTAAATTTCACTAAAAATGCTATTTTGTTTTAATACAACAATTATTGCTGGATTTTAGTACAGCATGGGGCAAAAAATACCTTTGCATTTTCTTGTCCAGATAATTGGCTAAAATTACAGTTCATTTCTAGTGCCTGTCTCTTCTGCCAGTCCAACTGCTGACAGTCAATCATCATCGTACACCCAAGGAGAAGCTGACTTTCGATTTGTATACACTAAGAAAATTGGCTGTCTTTGGAATACTCCTAAATTTCCTGCATATTTGATCAGCTCTTCCAGTGGGAACTGAAATAAAGAAGTTACATGTATTCCAAGCCTAGATTAAACTTCCTGCAAAACTGGGAAGCTTATGCTCATGTGTTAGCTATTTCTATACTCCATGAATTATCAGTGCACTACCGGTGTTTCCTGATACAAATCATCACAGTATTGCCAACCTTACTTGTGCATTGCTTTCAGAGCTGGACAGTTAGAAAGTGATGGATGTTGGCCAGGCACCCAGCTCTGAAGGGAGTGGGCTGTGAACAGCAGCATGCAAGTAAGGGTGGCAATACCATACCCATGACACCCTTATTTCTGTGCTGCTGCCTTCAGAGCTGGGTGGCCATAGAGTGGTGGCTGCTGACTAGGAGTCCAGCTCTGCAGGCAGCAGTGCAGAAGTAAGTGTAGCATGCCATGGCATAGCCACCCTTACTTCTATGCTGCTACTGGTGGGGCAGTGCCTTCAGAGCTAGGTGCCTGGCCAACATCTTCCACTTTCTGGCCACCCAGCTCTGAAGATAGTAGCACCAGCAGAAGTAGGGGTAGCATTATTTCCTCCCCCCAAACACTTTGCAACCCCTTCCACCACGTTTGGGTCAGGACCCCTACAATTACACTGTGAAATTTCAGATTTAAATAGCTGAAATCATGAAATTTACAATTTTTAAAATCCTATGAGAGTCAGTTTGACCAAAATGGACCCTGAATTTGGTAAAGCCCTAGTAATGAGACTATAGCCCGAGTCTCTGCATCCTTTGGTAGTTTACACATATGCTGCTTCCTTGTGAACATATGAAATTCTCCTAGAGATCCTGTGCCCAGGATCCTGAAGTCTGCACAGTGATGGGATTTTCTCTTTTCTTAGTGTAAATATAACACTGCTAAAACTGTGAGGAGAAACCAAGTTGGCGCTTTGCAGACTAAAGGACTGATCTGACTCCCATTGAAGCCAGTAGAGATTTACTATTGGCGTCAATGGGAGAGAAACCTGGCATTAGATGAGAAAATTAAGAGCTGACATCCCACTCACATCATTGGCAACCATAATTAATTTATAGTGCCCCTTGTCCTTTTGAATGTTTTTAAACTTTCCTGGCAGTGTCTGAGCCCGGGTGTATTTGCATACAGAGGGAGACGAAGCTTCCGTGATGAACTTAGTGCATGCGACCCTTTCATTGACCTTAATTTTCATTGTTAAATTGAGCAAGTCTCTAAATGTTTCATTGTAAAAGGAATGCTTTGAGAGTGAGACCACTGATCCAAGCTTGCTGTGTAATGCAGTGATCTCTGGAGACACAGTATAGCTGTGTTCCTGCTGAAAGCTTTGCCTGAGAAAATAAAGATGCCCAAATAAAGCTACATTGCTTTCCCCTAAAGTAGCAGAATTTACACTACTTGGACTGGCTTAGAGATGCTCACAACACAGTTATTAAAAGTCTAGGTGTACTGGGCCGGATCCTTAATTTGTGTAAATCACATAGCTCCATCAACTTCAGTGATTTTACACTAGCTGAGTATCTGACCTGCTGTACACCGTGCATTCGAACAATTTTTTGTATTATTCATTGTGCCCACAACAACAGTGCTTGGAAGTCCTAAACAGGTTGGTGGCCCATTGTTCTAGGCACTGTGCAAACATAGTAAAGATGGTTTCTATGTGTTTTAAGGTTTAATACTGCTGCCTATATCTGAGTGCCTCCCCGAAGAAACAGCTGCAATAAAGAAGTTCCTGATGGACTTCATGATGTCTTTCGCACTTCTCGGTGTGCCTCTCCCTACCTGCTGCTCTGGCTTCAGACTTCCAAAGGAACAAGGGTCTAGTGGCCATACAGAGAGCACCTGTGAGGACCACATGTCCCTGAGGTCTTCACTAGGGAAAAAGGTTCTTCACTTGAGTTACCCAACACCAGGCAAAATCTGAGTGCAGACAATGCAGCTGGTAGTTTTCACAGGATTTAGCAGGTTGAGTTAAAAACTGTTGGAGGAGGCCATTCATAATTTGGCCTATCTTGAGTTAAGAACAATTTTCTTTCTCCTTTCCAAGGGGCAGTGGTGCAGAACCCCAGGATCAGCTGGAGTCCTCAGCTGACCCCAGGCTCAGTGCAGCTGCCCCTTGGAAAGGCCTCCCTGTCATTTCCAAGGGGCAGCACTGCAGTGTTTCCAAGGGGCAGTGCCCCGGTGCCTCAAAGGGGCAACACATTAGGAGCCAGGAATCTGCTGGAGTGCCCAGCTGATCCCCGGCTCCACGCTGCATGTGCTTTAAAGGGGCAGCGCAGCATTAGCGCCCGCGATTAATGTGTTAAAAAAATTAACGCATTAATCCGTCCCTGCATTAATTGCAGGTGTTAATGCACATCAATTGACAGCCCTAATATAAATATGTGTGTTTTGTTTATAGTGGTGGTGTACATCTACACAGTACTTCAAAATTGGTAGCACATAAGAAAATGCAACCCGCCTAAGAATAGAAAATGTTAGAGGAAACACTGGTGGTGGTGGTAGGCTGGGTTTGCCTAGCCCAACAAGCCCTACAGAGAGAGCTGCCTGGTCCCTTCCCCTTCTTGTCCTCTTCCCCACATGCTTCCTGTTTTCTGTGCCCTGCATTGGAGTTGGTGGTAGGAGCATGGGGGAAATGAGGGAAGGGGGTGAGGAGATGGGGAGGAGGAGGCAGTGGGGAAGGAGTTGGGAGTGAGGGGAGGGGGATAAAGAAGAAAAGGGGATGAGGAATCAGGGGGAGGGGGAGACAGAAGTCCTGCATGCAGTGTCCCTTCAGCAGCAGCTGGGGCTCCCTGGTTAAGCAGGCCCATTTAACCCTCACCCTGACAAGCCCTGCTCCCTTAAACCTGGACTCATCCAACAAGTTCCCTACACCCCCCACCTCACTGAGCCCCAGCAAGTTGTACCTGGACCACCTATCCTATGACGTCCCACTTCCCCTGCACCTGGCCCCCACACCAAGCCCCACCTCCTCCGCTGAGCTCAGAGTCCTGTTGCCCCTACATCAGAATCCCCCACCGAGGCCCTGTGCATCCAGATCTCCCACTGAGCCGCCCACACCAGGATTGCCCCACACCCAGATTCCCCACAATAACCCCTTCACACTTGGATCATGCAGAGCTGAGCCTGCCAAGCCACACCTGGTATGCCCAGCACAGAGTGGCAGGGCCAGCCCTTACACTGTGTCAAGATCAGGAGCAGCCTCACTGCCAAGTTCCTATACTGGGGGAAGCTGGGGTTTCAGGGTGATCTTCCCATCTCAATGCAGTCAGTGCTCCCTTCTGCTAGAAATGTGAAGATCTGGGCTTTTCTTAATGGCTTTCCTATCTCAGACTTCCAGTATAACATTGGGTCCATCATTTAAGGCAGGATTGGGGAACCTAAGGCCCAGGGGCCAGATGCAACCCCCAGCTTGCCTGGATCCAGCTCCCAAGGCTCAGCAATGGGGAGCGTGCAGGACTGGAGCACATAAAATCCCCTAGTTTCGGCCTCACTAGGCTCTGGTGTGCGAGGGAAATGTGGGGAGTGGCTTTGTCCTTCTCAGTCAGGGATCACGTCAGTGAGGATTTTTTTGTTTTGTTTTGCTTCTCACTTGTGTGTGGACCCCAGCTAATTTTTCTGCAGGTCTGTGGCCTCTGACCCAAAAAAGGTCCCCACTCCTGATTTAAGGCTTGGTCTCAAGGGGAGTTTTTCCACTTTTTTTTTAAACAGCAGATAAAGAACTTAATTATCCCATGCCTCAGTTTCTCATTAGAAAAATAGTAATACTTGCCTGCCTCACAGGAGTTTGTGTTAAATTCACTGGTTTTAGTTCGGTGTTTTGATGTCACCAGATGGAAAGTGCTGAGAAGTGCAATTTTGCAAATGTTTTTTACAATTTCAAAATCTTTCTTCATTATTCCTGCAATAGCCACTGCGCCTAGATTACAGGCAAATTTCAATTTGGGACTTTATGAAATGACTCCTCCTCCAATTATGTGATGCTGGAGCAATTTGCAAGAAGAGGACAGGGTAGTGAGAACAGGGCTCCACCGGGCCTCGCCCATCATCACTTTTCAAAGGGCTAGTCAAAGACACAGATAGGCCAGCCAGGGTGGGCTGGATCATTTGTGATAACAGGTACCCTGTGCTGGCCTGCTAAGTGGGACTGGGCAGAACAATAAATGGCCAGGAGGAATGGATCCCCCTCCACCTGGCCCAGAGGAGCCCTTTAGATCTTTCCCAGAGGTAAGCAGTGGCCTGAGCTTGGGCAATTTTCCCCCCCAAATTCTGTGATGGGCAGGGCAGGGGGAGTGCTTGGTTGGGGAGGGCAGTGATTTTGAGTGGTGGGAGCCTCAGGAGAGAGGACAGAAGAGTGGTGAGAGCCTCGGGAGAGATTGGCAGATAGGGCTCAACTCTTTTCAGTGGTTGGGAGATCATGTTTGCTTGGTGAGAACGAGGCTGGGGATTTGGTTCCTATACCATCCAACAAGTTCCCTACACCCCCCACTTCACTGAGCCAGTCTGCCGGTCTGATACATAAAGCTAGCACCATCGTGCTGCCTCAATGGGACATTTTACTTTCTTGGTTCTGTGAGCTGAACTGGTGCTGCTGTTAAAGCACCAGCCAGCCTGTATTTTACTGGCATGTCCTTTGGCAATTCTTATTCATTGTCTGAGATGCTTACTCCTATTGAAACAATCAACATAGGAAGCCCTCAACTTGTTTGTGTGAAGAAGTGAAAATGAGGTGACAACTCTTGCAGTCTGAGGGCAAGGCCTGACACCTTGTTTGATTGTGTGAAGAAAGAACTGAGATTTCTCAATTAGCTTTACCTGGTGCTTGCCATTCTGTGTTCCTCAGGATCAATGAGAGGGGTTTGCAAGCTGCCAGCATGTCAGCTATGAGGGTGCATAATAAACCTGTGATTGACAATTCTTGCTCCCAAATATAGTGCTTTTAGTTAAGTACCTTCTGTATCTCTGGCACATGGTACAAAGCATGCTCCATTTTGTTGAGAAAGAAACTGCAGAAAAATGGAGGGTTTTTTTCAAAAATAATTTGCTTGGGTTCAGAGATTTGACTGGAAGGAGACAAGCATGCAGTAAGCAGGGACACAGGATGTACAGGGAAGAGAGGAGGGAGGCAGTGGGAAGTGGGCGGAGTCTGCGTTGGGAAGGGGGCAGGGTCTGGGCTGGGAAGCTACTGTCACCCCAAGTGGAAGCTTCACCAACCGCCCATGGGGAACAGGAAGGGTCAGAGACCCCAGCCATCCTTGCCTCCATCATTTGTTGCTCCCTCTGCTCTCTCACTTATAGTGAGATGCTTCCTTGTCATTCAACTTTGTTTTGGATCCATACTGTAGGAAAGACTAAATGGTAGATTGTTCATTACAACAAGGAAGCTCTGCAGTAGTGATTTGTTTGCCAAGTGATGTGCTGCTGTTACAGAAAATTACTGCAAGTGCCTGTTGATTTCACACAGTTGTATGCTCAGGCTGGACCTGAGAGATACTGAGTCCGTGAAAGTTGAGGGGACAGTCAGTGAAAGTTGAGGAGATTTTGAACTTTGCAGAGTCACCTAGCACTGGGAGCTGGATCCAGCTGTTTTCAGGCACTGTTTGATACTGGTTCAGAGCTTGATTCATAAATAATAGTTCATCATTTCTTGGGTGCTGGGTTTTTTTTTAATGGAAAGTGAGCATTAAGCAATTGGCTGGTCGCCTTATTCATCAGTCCGCAGGGATGCTTCTTTGCTAAGCAACATAAATAGGGGCAGAAGGCCAGACAGCAGAATCTAGCTGAGTTATTTCTAGGCTACTAACCACAAGAATATCTGCGGAACAGGAAATAGCATATGTAAAAGGGTTGGTGAGTGAAAACGGCCTATCAGTGAGGGCTGAGGGGTGCAGGTTGTTGGTTGCTCATCAGATAAAGGCCAGCATTCAGCTGAAGTGATGCTGTAGAAGGATTTGTGAACGTTATTATGAAATGCCCCATTTATTTACTGTTTTAAATTAAATTTGGATATTTTGCCTCCTCCCTCAGTCTAAAATGTGACTAGGTTTGATGGACTAGGGTTTTAAAGTCAATAGAAAGCAAGAGACAAATTGAACCAGTTCTAGTACCTACACACATCACATCATAGAATGGACTTTTCACACTCCCAGGTTTGCTGTTGAAGTGAATAGAATCCGCTATTGAGTGCACACTTAACCTTGTGTGCCCCTCTAGGCCCTATTCTTGCTTCTAGACAGAGGTGACTTCAAGGTTTCTCAATGAGCTTTTACTATTTCATGATCACGTTCCCTTGCACTCGCTGTTCTGCTCATTGCTTCTTACCTGGCACAGAAATATGCATCTCTTTGTAAAACTGTGCTGAGGGGTTCCAGCCACATTGATGTTAACATTTCCATAGTTTTATTATTTGTCACTGCGGCAGAGTGGACTAGTAAATATACAGCCCTGTATTGTCTAAAAATAAATCATGGTGTTAATAATATGAAAGCTCATCATGGTGCTATCCTATTAAATCTGGTACTGGGGAGAAAAGAGAAACAGCCAGGTTTTGAGTAGAGATTATAAAGTGTGAAGATTAGTGTGGGTCTGCTGTATGCTTCTGAGCCTATTTAGTTCTTCCTCGGTCACCTTATTCATTTAGGCTGAGATTCAGCCCAGTGCAGACAGTCGACACAATCCACCATTTACATCCTTCTCAGACCCTCAAAATAGATTCAGTGGGTACAAAGTTAATCGTGTGTAAATATTTGCAGGCCCATCGCCTGATTTATCACACTAGCCTCTCTTGAGCAAAGAGAGGACTCTGCCATGATTCACAGCTCCTGAAGTAACACTAATTAGTGTCTGAGGAATACAGAGTGTGTGGGAAGGAGGCAGTCACATGGGAGCAGTTTGAGGGAGAGCTCTTCCTCACTGGACATCTGCATCATGTGGTGGTTTGCTTCTTGGGTTTTTTTTGTTTTGTTTTTTAAAGATCATTCATTACCCGACAGCAGCATGAACTAAGAGCAGTCACTGAGAAAGTGAATCACCTCCACTAAATCTTGCTGCACTTACTATCAGTTAGTGTTCAGTCTCTCAAAATTAGTGTCCCCTGATCCAGCAACTTTCTGTGAGGTGGAGCAGTCACATAAGTAACACATAAGAGATCTTCCAAAAAAACTTTTTCCAAAAGAGAGTGTCCATACTGCAATAGTGCATGGAAAAAGCAATCTGCTTTTTTGAAAGAGAGTGTCCAGACTGTATGGATGTTCTCTTGCATGTAAGCTGTGATTACTATGGATGGAATGGCCACCAGGGCACCTGTGCTTATTCCTCTTTCCTCTTCTTCTGAAAGAACTCCCTCTTCCCTGCCCACACACAAAGCTCTTTCACAAAAAGGCTTCTTCCTCATAGAATGAGGATTACCAATGCTGGAAAAAAACCTCTGTTCTTTCTATTTTCTTGAGGAAGAACGCAACTGCAGTGTGGACGTTACTCAAGTTTTGTTTGAAAAACTCTGTAGTGTAGACATCCCCCAGATGGGCTGTTCTACTTTACCGCCTGGAGCTAAAAGGCTGCAGAAAGCCAAACCTCACAGAATGCCAGCCTACTGAGGAGATGATACTAAAAGATTTTAAAATGTGTGTTGATTGGTATGCAGTCCTGTGTTTGCATTTAATCAAAACTTGGCCTCAGCCATGTCCTCCAGAAATGTCAATTCAGCCTTTGCTTGCGGAAGGGCCAAAACTTGAAAAAAACCTTTAAGACCTGCAAATGGGGGAAATGGGCTTGTGCAGGGGTGGGCAGAGGCCACTTCAGAAATTTTTTTAATGACCCTGGGCCGCATCAGAAGGGGCAGGGCCAGGATACTTCCCTGCTTCCCTACCCTCAGACCATGATTGGTCTTGGGATGGGGGAGCGCGTGAAATCTTTGCCTCCCCCAAGTCTCTATAGGCGCTCATGCCTCTAGCGGTGGGAGGAGACTACGCACACTCCCCCTTCTGCCCCTGGATAATCAGAGCTTAGTGGCAGGGCAGCACGTGAAGTCTCCTCCCGCCCTGCCAGGAGTGTATAGCACTTCTAAATGCTGTGCACTCCTGTCAGGGCAGAGGAAACTTAGTGCGCTTCCCCCTGCCCTTGGGCTTAAATTTGCCTGGGAACGGGGAAGTGGCAGGGCCTCTGTGGGGCCAGATCAACCTGCTTGGCAGGCCGGATCCAGCCCATGGAGGCCCTTTTGCCCACCCCTGGGCTTGTGCCTTTTTCCCCCCTCTGTGTCCTGTATGAAGAAGGCCTGGGGTTTGGCTTCTCTCCCCCTCACTTTATTTTTATTTTTTTAATGTATGAATATTTGCAATGTAAAATCTTGTCCTCCTTGATTTGGGTGACAGACTTACTGGATGAATGAGGTGTTATGTTGCACATTAAAAGGAAGCAGAAAAGAGAACCCTCCAGGCCTCTTTCATATTGACCACTGAAAAAAAGCAAATGTGACGTGAACTCAACTAACTTTGTTGATCACCTCTAAGAAAGTGTCTGAACCATGTAGAAAGCAATAGGAATGTCATACGTGACCCATTGCTTCAGTCACCAGCACCCCACAGCAGCCTCTCTATCAGCCTTCAGTTTTGCTGCACTGTGAGGATATTGC
Organism: Pelochelys cantorii; assembly: GCA_032595735.1. Classification (NCBI taxonomy): domain Eukaryota; kingdom Metazoa; phylum Chordata; order Testudines; family Trionychidae; genus Pelochelys; species Pelochelys cantorii. The sequence continues at coordinate 52,296,287 of CM064334.1, forward strand.
TGTAGAGCACAGAACTCATTTGCAGTTCTGATCAAGTTAACAGAACAAAGCATTAGAACTGCATACTGCGTGCCGGCCACCAGGAATCAATAGGGCCAGTATATGTTGTCTGCCTGAAATGCACAGTTCTAACCACCTCACTACAGTGGAATTCAAATTAGCAAAATCCTACATTAAAATGACCTGCAGTTCTTTTGGGACTACAAGTTCAACCTCCATGGTCCAGGACTGGCCCAGCAGCATCCCTGGTCTGAAAGGACCACAGATGTTGGTGGACTAGAGAGCCCCAGCACAGAGGCTGCCGGTGGCTGGAAGCCGAGCTGGCTTGTGGGGCCAGCAGGGCAGCAGAGCCCAGGGGGCACCACAGCCTACAGCCAGCCGGGCTGGAAAGCCAGCAGGGGTACCAGAGCTCATAGCTGGTGGGGCTGCGAGTGTCTGCAGGGCTGCCTCCGGGGCTGCTGGAGCTTGCAGGGCCATGGAGCTGCAGGGCTGCCGCAGGCAGGGGGCCAGGGCAGCAGTGGCACATAGTTGGGGAGAGGAGCCCAGCAGAGAGGCTGGCTGGCACCCCTTTCCCCCCAGACATTCCCTGGTCTGGAAAACTCCCTTGTCAGAAACCGGTAAGGTCCTGAGAGAGCCAGACTAGGGAGGTCCAACCTGTACTAAATATGGCAAAGATATGTCACCCTTTCAGAGTAGCTGATGTTTGGTCCTTTGTAACAGGAACTGAATCTTGTGAATTGTAGATTTTTTTTAAATTCATTCTTTGCATCATAATAAAACGTCTTGTTACCACTGCAATTTTACAACAGATGTTTTCTAATCTTTAACTGTGTAACCAGTCTAAGAAATGAAACTGTATGTTGCCAGTCAATGTACAGTATTACAGTTTGTTTTTCCTAACCATTGTACTAGATTACAAAGCTAGGCTCATGTGAGTGTCCATTTTTTTTCCTCACTAAGTTTATCTCTGAAGAATTCTCTTTTTAAAGTTACATTTGTCCTTGAGAGAATGAATATAATCAAGGCAGCAAAAAAGACCAGATGCACTGTTTTGGAAGTTCTTTGTTCTTTCCTTCATGATTAAGCATAAAAATCCTCCATAGTTTAACAAAACACTAGTATCTTGTCCTAATTGCCATAAGGAAAGCACGTGTGATCTAAATGTTAATCAGATTTCTGCATTTAATGAGGAAAAAGGCAACTATTATATGAAAAATGTTAAGGAACAGGAGCTGTTCGTGTTCGAATCAGGTGATTGTGCATTTGAATAGTATTTCCATTTAAATAGCTTTATCGCCCCACTGATTCCTGAACAGTGAGTCAAAACAAAAACTAACAGCTAAATTGATATTATTGCTAAGGAGGGATGAATGCTAGGCAGCAAATCCATACCTGCTGGGAGCTTTAAGTATATGCATAGGGTATGAAGGTGTAAGGGTTTGCATCAGCATTATGGAATTTAAATTTACAGATAGGCGTACGGGGATATAATTCCATCTAACTGCGTTCAAGTTCCATTTCTATTAAAGATTTTACCAGGATCATTTCCACTGATGAGTCTTCTGAAAATGTTTAGTCATGCAGCGGGCACCCTTCAAGATTTCTCTCATTTGGAGAGAGGCATGTCTTTCAAACATATACGTTGAAATCCTTAGAGATCCTAGAGGACACACAAGCATGATTTCAGGAGATGGTCTCTGCAAGTAAAACATGTCTTGCCATGTCAGTTTGAATCTGTTGCTTGGGCCATTCTGGAAAGCCCCATATTTGTTAAAGCTCCTGACGGGATTATATTACACTCTTTCTTACTTTCTGGATTCAATAGCAGTAAGCCTAGATAATTGCATTCCTCATGGGCAACAGAGTTGGGAGCAACTTCAGCTACATCTCAGCGGAATTACATTGGTCATAATATTAAACTGTTCTTGACTGACCTACGGTTACATTTGATTCAACATAAAATCCTTCTTACAATGTGGTGGACATCTTTCATTTATTTGAGACAGGCTAAGAAAGGATGATAAGTGCTGGCTGAGTAGCAAAGCCACAAGCTCCAATAATTTATATATGGACACAGCTAAATAGGCAGATACTTGTTTGTAACAAGATTTTCTTAATTGTTGTTACTTTTATTTTTATTCAGTAGCAAATTGGCCTCAGTGAAAATTGGGGCCACATGGTGCAAGGCACTGTGTGTGTACACATCGTAAGAAACTCTCTGCTTTCCCCCCTCCCCTCCAATATACGTATTGCAATCTAAGACATTTCTGTTGTAACATACAATATTCTTGAGTGGAGCTGCTCTCTGCCCCAGCAGTATAAATGGGAGCGCCAGGAACTAAATGGACAAGATAGAGGAAAAAGTGGCATTAATATATGCACCAATATGTAGCTGTAATGTGTGAAGGGGCTGTTACTGTTCTCTTCATTTTTCAGATAGGAATTGACATGCAGAAAAAGGTGCACAAATTTGGTAGAACCAATAGGAATTGAATCTGGACCACGAGTACCAGTTTAGTGTTTTCACAAGTTCCTCTTTCACCACTTATCTATGAAAGTGCAATAACTTCTTTTGCACTGATAGGTTGACTCTTAAAGCACAGGGATCATTCTTGAAAAATATGCCCATAATATAAAAAAAACTATCAGAGGTTAATCAAGAACTAATAAAAAACACATGCATTTTCTAATGCATTTGTATCTGAGAAATACCTGTTTTATTATATTTTTTTTATCATTGTCCATCTGAATTTCACACTTGCTGCATGCAGAAACACACTGGATATTGTCACTGCAACTTAACACTTGGAAATCAATTTTTATGCATAATCTTTTTTAAAATGGGAAATATATTTCTGACATCTAAAGCAGCATTAAAACTGGAGACTTTTACTAGAAATTAAATCAATACGGAACTCCAAAAGATATTTGATTGTGAATTTGAAAACCTGGAGTGGATACTTTTCTGGTTTCCCATTAGTTATGATTCCAGTTACTGAAGATATCAGTAGTGTGACCATAGTAGGGATATGGAATAAAATGATTAGGCAAAGAGTTAATAGCAGAAGAGCTGCAAAAATCGTTTGTACTAACTATACCTCCTTTCTTAGGAAATGTATAAATTTCATTTGTCCTTGAGCTGTGCAAAATTCATAGGCATGGAGTTCCAGGGGTTGATGTCGACCCAATTCAGTCTGTGCATGATAGCAATGTCTAAGAGTTACCATTGTGTTTCAGATTCAAAGGGAATTCTCCAAACTTGGTCAACACTATGGCTATGTCTACACTATGGCTTTTGCTGGACAAGGCAATGCAAATGAAGCGCTGATTAGCATTTTGTCGTGCTTCATTTGCATAATCTATTCTGAGCCATTTTTGCAGAAGCGGTTTTTGCGCAAAAACAAGCAGTGTGGCCGTGGCCGTTTTGTGCAAAAACCCTTTTTGCGCAAGATCCTTATGCCTCCCTTGTGGTTTTTGCACAAAACAGACACGGACATACTGCTTGTTTTTGCGCAAAAACCCCTTCTGCAAAAATGGCTCAGAATAGATTATGCACATGAAGCACGACAAAATGCTAATCAGCGCTTCATTTGCATTGCCTCTTCTGGTAAAAGCCGTAGTGTAGACAAAGCCTATGAGTTTCATCAGCTTTGTGTTGAAAGGAGAAATTAGGCATGGTTTGAACCAGTGATGGGCCTGAACCAGAATCCTAGATTGGGAAAGCCGCACATGCACACAGAATTCAGATCTGCACTTTACCCAGACAGTTCAGATTGGGCCCTGTACTGGAACCTGGTCTAGCAGTGAGGTAGCAGCATGATCAACTGACCCAGAAGACACAAATTCCATTTCTGGTGTAAGCCTTTCTGAGGTATTTATCCTCTTTGTGCTAAGGTTCTTAAGTAATGGTTAATTTACTAGTCGAGTAGTCGATGGAATTTCCATCGACTTTTCGACTAGTTGATAGGCACTTCCACATTCCTACTGGGGCTCTTATCCATTTCAAAGGAGGAATGAGGAACTCTGCTTGCAGCCCAGGGCCAGTGGGAAGTCCTGCTAATTCCGGGCTGCACGCGGACTGCCAGCTTTGAAATGCGCAAGAGTCCCCAGCGAGGGCTCTTGTGCATTTCAAAGCGGCAGTGCAGCATGGAGCCTGGAGTCAGTGGGAGACTCAGAATCCCCCGCTGACCCTGGGCTCCATGCTACGCTGCCAATTTGAAATGCCATGCAGAGCCGGGATCAGCTGGGGACTCCGTAGCTGACTACAGGTTCCGTGCAGCATTTCCCCAGAGTCCCCAGCTGACCCCGGGCTGCACACACAGCAGCGCTGCACAGCTGAGCCCGGGCTCAGCTGTGCAGTGCTGCCGCTTTGAAATACCTCCTCTTCCCTCCCCCCCCCCCCACTTTGCTGCCTCTATCAGATAAAGTCAACAAGGTGGGTGGGGGGGAATCGACTAGTTGACTGACTCGTCCTTAACATCCCTATTCTGTGCCTGTTTCCCCAGCTGTATAATGTGGAAAATAATCTTCATACATGATTATCTGTGAACAGATTTTTCTGTTGGCCTGCACACCTCACAACTTTAATGAATGTATCCAAAACTAGCTGAGTTATTTTAATTTAGTTTTATGACTTTCACATTTTCAAATCTTTAAAGAAACAATGACTAGTCCTGTAGCACCTTAGAGTTAACAAAAATATATAAATAGTATCATGAGTTTTCGTGGGCAAAACCCACTTCCTCAGATGTGCAGTGTCCCACCACTAGTGCCATATATATCACAGTTGAGGGTAACTGCGCCTGTATTACCTCTCTATGGTCTAGACATGGCATGCACTCTGGGCTTCTGCTCTCCAGCCGCTACCTTGTGACCAGTATATTTCCAAGCTGCGCAGCTCTCTGACTATACTGCAGATTCACCTGGCAGGGTACTTGCTTAGGGTGACTGTATTTCCCAAAGCCCAGTACAGGACACCAAGGCGGGGGGACTACTGGCACTCAGGACTTCTGCCCCACAATGGAGAGGGGGAGGAAATGGGATGGGGTGGAAGCTGAGCCCCACAGCCAGGGCTGCCCAGGAAGGGAGCTTCTGCCCCACGGTCATGGAGGGGGAAGCCAGAGAACAGGGCTGATTGCTGTGGGGGGAGGGGGCAGCTCAAGAACAGGGGGTGGGTGGGGGCCTGGGAACTGGGCTCGAGCCCTGCAGTGGCTGGGGGGTTGCCTGGGAATGGGTCTTGAGCCCTGTGGCATGTGGGGGGCTCGCAGGAACCGGGCTTGAGCCCCACAGTGGCAGGGAGGCCCTGAGTCCCACAGCGAGTGGGGGCTGTCCAAGAACCGGGCTTGAGCCCCACAGCGGGGAAAGGGCTTTAATCCCATATTGGGTGGAGACCGCCCAGGAATGGGGCTTCAGCGATGCGGTGGCAAAAGGTTTCAGCCCCGTGGGAAGGGCTGCCTGGGAACAGGGCTGCAGCCAGCAGTGGGGGCACTTGAGAGAGGGATTCCAGCACTGGGGAGGGCACTGGCAGTTGGGGCTTCAGCCCCATGTTCCTGGAAGGCTGGCAGACTTTCCCCTCCCCCTTCCCCTCCCCCTTCTTTAGGGTGCACAGGGAGGGAAGACGCTCCTACCTGGTTTCTCCCTCTCACTCCACACACTGCGTGCTTTACCATCAGCCACAGATAGGAGGTTGCTGAGGCTGCGCTGACTGGGGAACCCGAGGACAAGGAGGGGGTGTGCAAATATGGGACATTTTGCCCCTTTTTTAAAAAAAAGTCAGGATGCCTGAGAGAGAGCTTAGATATGGACAGCCCCAGTAAAAATGGGATGGATGGTCACCCTACTCTTGTTTAACTTCAGAGACTAACAGGAGTGGGTGCCAACTGCTGTAATTTACCACACAGCTCTTCTTAAGCAAGCACATTTATTTTAAGGTATAAAGCATTGCAGAGAAAACATATTACAAAATAAAAGAATAATAAAATAATAAAAGTACTTACACGTGTGCTCATAAACTCATCCCCACTCCAACCTAGACTCTGGCAGGTGAGCAGTACTTCAGACACCACACAGGAGTTTTCCTGTGGTTTCAAGTTCCTAGCACCCTTTGCTCAGAATAAGAACATTTATGAAAAGTTTAGTCTGCTCCTGGGAAGACCCCCAAATGTATAATCAGTAGACTGGGTTTTTCTCCCTAGAGCACAGCTTCAAAAGACATCTTAAGTACCTCCACGTCACACATATTGTCCCAAACCATTCTTTGACGTTCATACCGCGTCCCAGTGATTTTGTTCAGATTTCATATGTTCCTGTTAAAGAAGTACCATACAATTCCATAATAATATACAAATATTTGCATTTTAAATACCGTGAATTCCTAAACTACTTAAACTTAATTCAATAAACGTTAACTTAATTCAGTGAAGTTTGTCCAGGATATTGCGGAGCATTGCCAGAACTGTCACATATTAATCTTAAATAATCATCTGACTACATGATGAATGTTGATGGCTTAGAGGCTGAGGCTTCCTGTCCTTCTAAACTGTCACATAAAATAAGCTAACCACATCTCAACTTCTTCAAAAGCCTCCTGACAGCCCAGTGGAACATATCCCTTCTCAGTTCACACTAGTGATGTAAAATCCTGATTCAAATATTAACTGGTTAAGCTATAAGTTTAACCAGTTTACCGCCTGCTACAGCGTGCCACAGGACTCGCCAGCTGGAGTGGGCCCTGCCCAAGGTGCAACGTGGTGGGCCCAGCGAGGCTGGAGAAGACCCTATGCATGGGACACTCTGGGTGCAGCGCTGTTCCAGTCAGGCTGGGCCGAGCCCGCCATGCCGTGGGTGGGGGGGCTGCTCTGGCTGGACTGGGCACCGGTTAATCGGCTACCTATTTACATCCCTAGTTCACACTTCACACTCTCCTGTTGGACAATCAGGGCATCTTTTTTCCATGTTAAACCATGTGTTTTGAGGCTGGATATGTAGTTACAGGGGGAGACTGATTCGAAGAAAAAGCCTGAAAGGTGAGGTATAGAGTGAAGAAAATGGTTCTGGGTTATTCTGAATGTAGGTAACTGAGTGAGGATGACATTGGACAAGGTAAGTGAGTAGGAGCCTTTCTGCTATGAAAAAAACCTGCAGTTTGGGAAGTCATAGCTCTTTGATGAGGGGGTTGGGGAGAGTGGTTTTCTTGCTGTTTTCAAAATGCCTTGAAGATGAACACAATAATAATGCTAAGTATTACTGTTGAACCTCAACTGAACTCTAATCCCTAAACAAAACACTAAGCTAAACCAAATAGCTGGGTCAGTAGAAATTAAATCAGCACTGAACCTCCAGATTATATCTGATTGTGGGTTTGTAACTGGATGGACGGTTGCTTTGTTGTTCTCTCATTATGTACTGATTGCTGTCACTAAAGAAATCAATACTATGTCCACAGTCGGGAACTAGAATAGCATTCAGCACAAGGACTTCATAGCGTAAGAGCTTTCCTGGGGACTTACAAATCATTATCCCAATCCTGCTAGCTACCGAATGACTCTTGTGAGGCACTTAGTAACCCCAGCATAGATGTTGAAGTCTTGCAGGATTGATTAAGCAACACATTTCCTCATGTTTTCTAATGTCACACCCATAGCTGCAATTTCATAAACTTCATAATGGGATTTATAGACCCCATTGGTATTGTACACTCAGTGGTGGTATGAGAGTCACACGTCAAAATTTAAAAAGACCACTGATGCGTCAGAGTTAACAAAGTGGAGCTTGTTACAGAATTCTTTTTAGTGTGCCCCTCCTCCCCCAGTAAAACTAAAAAGGAGAAACTGTATTTCTAATAGGGAAAAATAGTTAAACACTTTAGTGTGAGACTTGCCACTTCTATAATCTTCTAGGAGTAGTAATTGATATTAAACATTAAGTTCTTTTTTCCCCCCAGTAAATGTCTTTAAATGTAAAATTAATCCTTGCCCTGTACAACCACAGATCTTATTGAAGAAGAGCTTATTCTGTTCACAGCATTCTCAGTTGTATTTGTCATCAATCAAATCTCTAGTTTGAGATTTTATGTGGTATTTGTGAAATGCAGAAAAAAAGTTCTATAAATGGAGTAAAATCCACTTTATTGGGTGGGGATGCTTTACCCATGAATGATTATACACTAGCCTCTGTTTTAATAGATTTTTTAAAAATCAGACTTGCTTCTTAACCCTGGGGATTTCATTTGAATGGCGTTAATTTTATAAGCATCTGTCTTATAGAAGCTTCACTGAGGCATTTGTTTCAAGAAACTTGCTGGTATCTCTTGCAACCCCAGGCCAGCACTTCTGTTCACCACTAAGGCGTGCTTTCCTACAACCCAAGAGTTAGATTTAGCAATTGGCTATTAACACATGGCTATTTTTCTGGCATGTAAGAAGAAAAATGCATAAGATACTGTCCCTTATGGTGAGTCCATTTCAACCTTCCAGGGAGGAAGTGACATTTTTACATTTAGAATAATGCATAGTATTTCGAATGTAAATACTGTTTTGCTGATTATCAACTTCCTCTGTTCGTAAAGACCAACATTTTTGGGGATGCAGTGATGTCAAATGTACTCTTTTTAATGGCAGAATTAGTTTGTGAAAATAAGTATGTGGATATTCTCCACCTCCATTTCTGGAAAATCATATGCACCTGAACCCTAAGTGATTTCATTGGGATTATCTGTGCCTAAAGGTAAACATGCCAAAGAGCTTTGCTGAATTGAGGTCTTGATTAGTGCTAGGCTCATGCATTTTTATTAATTCCTGAGCACAGTCCATACCACAGCTTTCACTACTAATACCATCAATGGAGTGGCATTGGTGTTAAAAGCAACTCCTGCTTTTGCCCCTGTAGAAATAGCTAATGGTGGTTTGTGGAGTGGATTTTGAAGCAGGGAAGAGATGGTTACTGATTTTTGTACACGTTTTGTTATAGGAAAATATTCCATCTCCCCTTATATCAGTGATGGGCAACCTAGGCTAGTGAGTGGCCCTCAAGGTAATTGTAACCAAAACAGTCTCCCGGGATAGGGTAGTTGTGCTAACTGTGCATGTAAACCTAGATTTTGCAACACATGCCAATTGAACTGTAGCAGCACTTTGGATGCAGCGGGAGCACACGGTTCTCACAGTCAGTGTTCTGTGCAATCAGCATGCACTTCATGTCATGTGCCCTTGCTTTACATGTGTGTCACTTTAATAATACTGGTAGGAAAAAACCTAAGTGGACAGAAAGCATTGGAATCTGGCAACTCTGTGCGTGGGTAATGGTAAACAAAATGTCTCGTGGGCCACACATAGAACCCTAATGAGCTACATGTGGGCTATGGGCCACAGGTTGCCAACCACAGGTTGCCAACCACTGTTTTTGCCAACCAATGTAATGGCAAAAACATGTGATATTATACAGAATGAAACTACTCCTAATGTAATTCTATTGATATTAATACCTCTGGAGATTAAAGTCAATACTAGGCAATATAAACATATGTACTTGTCAAATCTGACATCCAGTCCAGCAGATGGCAGTGGTGCCTGTGAGAGGACAGGCAAACTAACAAAGTTAGCATAGATTTTAGCTAGTTCTCTGAGTCTCAGATTGAAATCTAGAGCTAACTCTTTTTGGACAGACCTACAGAGTATGTTTTTGATGCCTATGATGAGTGTCAGCTTACTTTGTCACAAATGTTTTTCTACCCTTTCTTCATATTGCTTATTATTTATTCTGCTTTAATATATTCACAAGATTAAGTGGGTAAACAACATCACAACTACTTATTGCTACACAGTCCACTAAGCATAATGATGCCAGTTTTAAATGCCGGATGGCGCTGATTAGAGCTGTTATGCTAATATGCATTTGTTTGTTTTACCTTTACCACTTAACTCACATACTTCACAAATTAGGGTATTAGCCTTTTTTCATACGGTTTTTATCAAGTGAAGGTAATTTACCATTTTTTTCCATTTGAATTGTAAAGCTAATTGAACTTAATGGCTTTAGAAAAATCAATAATTTCCTACTGTTATTGATATAATGAAGCACATGTAAGAGATTATCCAATAAAGACACAAACCATTTAAATGAAGAATTCAGCTGCACATTGAGCTATTTAACTTCTGTATATAGACATGGGAGGGGGGAGATTCTTGCATGTAAAAAATAAACTGCACTTTAGTATGTTAAGGTTATGACACAAGCCATGTAATTCATATACAAGACTAACACTCCATTTTTTAAATCACCCTGTACTGCCTTGATAATGTAACACATTTAGGATGGATTTCTTGGGAAGTTAAATCTCCCAGAAAATGTAGGTTTAGGCCCCAAGTTTGAACGACGTAAGGTGACTATTCCTATCAGTTGCTGCCTTTGGTTGGTGGCACACGTTTAGGTTTTTACCCTGCAATGTACACCATTCTGAGGGGGTGACACAACATTATTATTATTTTTTTTTGGTTGCAATTTGAATACACTCTTGAATTGTTGAAGCAGTGGAATCACCAGTAAAAGCAGAGGGGAAATGTCTATTCACTATCAGTAGCAATGGCCCTATTATACCATCTTTCCAAGTGATCCCTCAAAGAGAAGAAACCCGTGAAATGTCATGCTATTAGTTCCGCAATACAGAATTCTGCAAATGGGGCAGGGCATCTGTACTTAATAAACCTCGCTTTTGTCAAAACCTAATTCTTTAACATGAAGCTTGTGGTTGTTGGGGTTTTTTTATGACTTAACTAGCAGACTTACCCAGTGTTGCCCCTGTCCTTCAGGTTTAGGGGGAAGTAGGCTGGGGGCCAGGGGCTTGTTCTCTCCCCCCCCCCCCCCACACACACACCCAGCACCGACTCACCCAGGGCCTCTTCTCTCCCCTACCCAAGCTAGCCCCTACAGCACCCAGGACCTGTTCTTTCCCCCATCACCAATCAGGGGCCTGTTCTCTACCTCCCCTCAGGTATTATGGCCAAAGGCTGTGAAGGGTGGGAGAAAGAGTTTGGGGCAGGAGGTTACATACCAGTGTGCTGGGAGGCAAGATGGCAGAGCCTCACCCCTGCTGGCCACTCCCTTGGCGGTACGGCTGTCCCGGTGGCCACTCTCATATCAGGGCCCTCAGAACATCAGCCCCTCCCTTTGCATGTTATGGAAAACTGTCCTTTTCCTGGGGCTTCCAGTTCTCCAGGCACAACCCTGACCTTGCTTTAAGTTAGGAGAAGAAGAAGCTGCCTACCAAATTTGGTGACCCTAGCTCTTACCATTTTGGAGGAGTTGTGGAACAAATGAACTCACAGACAGACACACGCTAAAATGACTTAATAAGTTTATTTTTATAGTCAGTTTTACAAAAAATATTAGAAATCCTATTTTGAAATGCATTTCAGGTCGTGAAACATATAACAGTTATATATCTCTGCCAGTGCAGCTGCTTGCATATTGGCACTAAATCTGACAGCTGTAAATACTTTTGAAATAATATTGGGAGTAGGAAGAAACATTGTGCTTGTGTTTGCATGGATGACAAATATTAAGATTTCCTCCCTCTTTATATATGTAATACAATATTTGCAACCTGTAGCCACTGCCTCTCCCAACATAAATGCACTAGTCAGAATTAAAATCCCAAAATGGCATACAAGGCAGTAAAGTCTTCAATTTAGGGATCAAGTATAGTAAAATGGGAATGACAGATATAAAATGAATGGCATTTAAATGACTGTTTCATTAGAAAACAATTCTCTTGGAATATTTTACTGAGTTTGGGATAACTAGAGATCAATAACAATTCCCTTTATTTGAGACACTTGTGCTATTTACTAAGCGATATTTGGAAACGAGTCGCTATTCATAAAAATGTTCTCTATAATAGCAAGAGACTTGATTGCACTGTAATGCTATTCTGGTTTGGCATTGGAAGCCTTTGAATTAATTTATGTGATGGAGAAAATGTTAGCGTTCTGGAAGTCTGTCACTGTATTTGTTATAAGGAAAGGACAGGTCTGATACACGGAGTACTCAGAATATTAGATGGAGAAGTAGAGCTGATTGGAAAATGGACTTTTTTTTCCTACAGAAAATTCCAGCTTTTCACCAAAAAATTAAATATTTCAAATGAAAGCCAAATGATTTTGTTTCAGAAACACTGCTATCATGCCTCTACATGCTTGGTTTCCTGCTTTTAGCTACATCTCTCCTGATATATTGTGGTCTTATATAAAGGTCTTATATACTCAAGGGAGGGTAAGCCATTGTATCACAGGAGATTTAATCTGGCTGGGTAGCCCAGCACAGACTGGAGAAAGAGGATATGATGCAATTGAATTTAAATATTCATGAGACGTCCACCCAAGATAATTTCATTGAAATAGTTTGGTTGAAAAGCCAAATTTTTTTTGGCAGGGGGACCTTTTTCTTTGGAAGTCTGATACTTTCTGTGAACTCACATAGTTGAAAACTTAATTTTCCATTAAAAAAAAGGTTTTGATAAAAATAATTTGGGGACAGTCCTAGCAAGAGATTTCTGACTGTGTTATAAACTTCATAGTTCACTAGATACATTTCACCCACTCAGTAAAGTTAAAAAAACCCCTTTGTTTTGTAAGATGCTAGGTGTCTGACCTTGAATACACTAGGGCTATGTCTACACTGGCGGTTTCTTGCTCAAGAACATCTTGCGCAAGTGTTCTTGTGCAAGAAGTCTTGAGCAGGAAAACGTCCACACTGCCATGTGCGAGCTGTGCTTTTGCACAAGAGTGCCCATGGCAGTGTGGACGCTCTCTTGCGCAAGAAAGCTCCGATGGCCATTTTAGCCATAGGGCTCTCTTGCGCAAGAAACCCCTGCCGAGCATCCACACTGCCCTCTTGCACAAGAGTCCCTGCGCAAGAGGGCTTACGCCTGTTAAAAAAGAGCATAGCTCTTGTGCAAGAAGCCCTCTCTTACCACGCTGTACTGTAAATCTTCTTCTGCAAGAGAGGGTGGGCAGTGTGGACGCTCTGTGGATTCTTGCACAAGAACGGCTGTTCTTGCGCAAGAACCCGCCAGTGTAGACATAGCCAGGGAGTTTTGTCACAGGGTCACATTCAAGGTCTTTATCCATTGATCTACATAATGCTTTCAGGATGATGTTCACTGGAGGAAATACACTGGTAGAAAAAAATAGGAATAAAATACTTTGCCTTTTTAACACTAGAAACATTGTAGCTCTTATCTTTCCACCCACCCTTTAGCTGAATGGTGTGAAACGGGGAAATATTAGCATTTCTTAGTAGTATATTTGCTGCATAATAGTATCCTGAGTTTTCGTTCTTTACAGAGATTGAATTACAGTGGGCTAAGTGCAGAAAAATATGTCTTACCATGGTATACTGATCTCACCCTCTTGCACTGACCAGATAACAGGCTAGCCACAGAGAAAGCTACTGGATTTTTTTAATGCACTTATTTATGTATAATATATATTTTAAACTAGCAGATGGCAATAGAGGACACTGCATGTTTCTGCAACTGAGACCTTTTCTCTCGTTAAAAAGGTTAGGAAATCTGCAAAAATTTGCGGCATGTATAATTGGAATACCAAAGGGTTTTTGGAGAGTGTCTGTCTGATCACAGTACAGGTCCATTCACCTGATAAACTGAAGCATTAAGCTTCAAAAGCCACAGTTCTGTCTCTACAGATACCTTTTACTGAGACTGAATAATGTGTTTTATGTCAGTGAAAAAGACATCAACTAGGCCTTTGACTGTTATAATCTGTGCTTCTAAATATTTTTCATCATGGAAACAACATATAATGGCAACTGAAAAGCTATCTAGGGCTCTCTGTTTTTCCTGTTTCAGCCTCTGAACTTGTTTTTTTTGGCCAACAAAAGCCAAAGAATCCCAGAGGTTCAAGGGCTGTAATCCTTGTGGGGTTTGAGAGTCTAGGCAATACTTTTTTTGTGGTGGGGTGGGCTGTTAATGTGACAAGCACTTATTATTTTTGGCAGCTGTGGAGGTGCAAGATTTGGAATTAATTTCAGTTGGCTTTGTCCAACCTTGCTGTGAAGAGCGGTAAGTGTAGAAAAGTTTGCCTACCCAGCACAACACTAACATCATGTTCTTTTTTACTAGGGAGACTATATGTAATTTTCCAGGCTTTACTGCTTATGTGAATCCATCCAGCATCCATTTGTTGCTGATCTAACAGCTCATTGGATGTGTAGCTTTCCCTCCTTCTTACTATCATCTGAGTCCTGATGTTAAAATGTGCATATTAATCTTGATTTTAAGACATTCTATAGACACTGCATGCAAATACACTGAGCGATTTTTAAAATTGTTTGTCTCTGTAAATGTAGTGTTCTGTGACTATTCAGGGCAGTACTAGCACATGTTCCTTAATATCTGACATTTTTCAAAGTTTCTAGCTAAGAGAATAGTCTTAACATAACCTTGTGTACCTAGTATACTCCTTTTGCTCCCCTCCCTGTGATTCTGCGGTGAGCCCACCCAGACTTTGCATAACGTCAGAGTTAACCAAAATGTGTGTAAAATATTTTTGCAATAGCAGAATGCTAATTTTCTGGCGTTTAAATAGAACAGATGCATTATTTACCTTTCCTTTCAATTATATATTAAGCAGAAGGCATAAAGTGAGAATGAAATCATGAATCCTCCCTCATTAAATTGTCTCTGCAGATTCCCACTCTTGAGCTGAGAACTAGTAAACTGCCAGAAGAGATCCCCAACTGCACTGCATATGTTATGGCTCCTAGCATTAGATCCCCACCTCCAGTGAGAACATAAGAACGGCCATTCCAGGTCAAACCACAGGTCCATCTAGCCCATAACCCTTTCTTCCAACAGTGGCCAATACTAGATGCCCCAGAGGGAATGAACAAAACAGGTAATTATCAAGTGATCCGCTCCGTCACCTATTCCCAGCTTCTGAGAAACAGAGGCAAGGGAAATCATTCCTACCCATCCATAAATTGATCCAGTTCTTTTTTTAACCCTGTTAAAGTCCTAGCTTTCACAACATCTTCTGGCAAGGAGTTCCACAGGTAGACTGTGGCATTGCATGTCTGTTTGCTGGAGAACCCAAGGAAGTGCTAGTGGTCTTAGTGCTCCTCCTCCAGCACTTGACCTCTCACCTGCCCCACTTTGCTCTCTTAAGCATTTGCTCTGGTCCCTAGTTGTTCCTGCAAGTTTCAGGAAGACAGGGAAAGGGGAAGAGTGGAAGGTGCTGGTGTTTCTCATTGTTCAGGCCTGGATTGTATCTTTACAGTTTTCCCTGGGTAAGTGGCACGGCATGGCTGCATCATCTCCTGAGCAATGAATGTGGGCTCACTCATCATTGCTCCCGGCTCACCCCTTCGAGAGTTCACTCTCCTTCTCCCCCATGTGCCTGGGCCTGGAGGAAATGGAGTATTGGCAGGGCAGTGAGGGGAGCCAGGGGGCTGGGCAGGTATGGGAGCGATGGATTGTTTTGGAGGATGAGGGAAGCCAAGATGGAGTATTACCAGAGAACCTGGCATGTAAGAGGATGGAAAGTGTGTGGAGGCAGGAGAATATTGAGAGCTTACTGTTTAGGGTGCAGGAGGGTTAGGTGGTGGGGATCTCTGGCTGACGAGGAGTGTGCTGGTGAGAGTGAGGGGGACTTGTGAAGTTAAGGACAGATGAGGAGTCTGGCTTAAAAGGGGAGACCTGCATCTCATTAGGGCATTTACTCTTCCAGAGTAATAAATCATCCCAGTCAAACCTATCATCCTTTAGCTTCACTTCTCCCTCCTAGTTACAGGGTCTAGTTTCCCCTGTGCAGGCCCCTCCTCATACGTTCCAGGGCAACCCCAAAGGCTCAGTCTGGGATGGCTCAATGAATCGGGGGGGGGGAGGGGCTTGTAAGCTTGTTATTGGCGTTTTATATTTTAACTCAACAGTTTGATTTCTGTGGGTGTGAATGTTTGCTATTCAGTGCTGATAGTTTCAATTGCAAGTCCTACCTTATGTGACAGTCTAGACTATATGTAATATTATCCCTGGATATCTAGGTGACAGCATGGTTATTGCTGTGTGGCACAGCCAGGGATAAAGTACCGATGTGTAGGATAAGCATAATGCCCTATTCCTGCTGCTGAAGTAGAACAACTGTTCGTACTGTGGGGCTTATGGTACACAGTGGAACAGAGGGCAGTAACACATTAACATTATTATATTATAATCTACAACTCTTGTTTGTGCAGCGCCTAGCACAGTGGGTTTCATTCTAGAGATGTTAAATATCGGTTAATTGAATAGTCCAGTAACCTCATGAATTCTTACTGGTTAGTCGACTATTCTATCGTCTCTGGGGACAGGGCTAGTAGCCAGTGTGCTCCCGGCCCCACTCTCGAGGAGGAGCGCGAGGTGCCAGGCGGGAGCTAGTCTGCAAAGGGAGCCAGTTTAAAAACCAGCTCCCCTCGCGAACTGGCTGCCTGTTGCCCCATACTGCTGCCCCTGATACAGAGGCAGCAGTGTGAGATGGCAGTAGCCCCTATCTAGGGGGTTCTGAGTTCCCAGATGCAGCATGAGCCAGAACTAAGCCAGGCTGCCTACCCGCCCACCCAGTGCCTAATACATTTTAAATGCAGAGCCACAGCAGGGATAGGTCCCGGACCCGTTGCAAGCCAGGACAGAGCCAGGCTGCTGGCAGGGAGTGGGAGGGGGGGCATTTGCTGGTGGTGGTGGTGGGAGAATGCGTGTAGTCTATATCATTAACTTATAAGCTTTTGCTTATCGGATAGTCTATTAATCAACTACACTGTTACATCCCTACTTCATTCTGGTTGCTTTCTAGGCACTACTGTTATAAGCATGACCAATAATAATAAAAATTCATTATTGTTTATTAAATGTACAGGAGTGTACTCTGCCTATTGGACACTCAAAGATGCCACAGTGTGAAAGATGGATATTCCATTTGTTGCCTTTACCTAAGGTATAAAATCAAACCGCTATGCTGGTTGTTGGACACTCTTTTGTGACTGCCAGCCATGGAAACCCTTTCACATAAACTAATGAGCCTGACTTATTCCCATTCCTTCTAAGTAATTCTTGAAGAAACAAAAGTCAGTCTTAGTCCTATTACTTAATGACCTCTATATATTGCAGTTAGCACAGAAACACTGTGAAGTGATGGAGATCAAGAGTTAAATACATGAATTAAACAGAGACCCTCCAAGCACACTCCATCAGAAGAGAAATTGTCTCTAGACAGACACAACAAGATTTCTCCCTATACATTATAAGAGTAGCTCATTGATCCTCCAGGCCTTCTAATGCATTACAGGCACCCGAGCTATGTGGACAGAATATAATTTATCAATATCACATCTCTTCAACTGGGGATTGTGCTAGATTACGGGCTCCCTAGCATAGTAAGATTTAAAGAGTATGAAATGTGCAATTTCTCTTTCCATCATGCGTATGGCCACCGTTACAGCCTATTACTCTTCTGGGACATGGATGAAAGCTTATAAAATTCTGTAAAGATTTAAAAATATGTATTGTCCTTTTAGTAGTCTACCCTCTAATTATTTCTGCTTGTATCATCTCTTTGGAGTACTTGGACACAGTTTCTCTGGTCAGAGGCTACCTATTTAATTTGTAAGCAGATGCCTTTCTTGTGCACATGATGTGTTCAGCATGGGGGGGGGGAGGGGGAGAATCCAGTAAACCTTCTGCTATGGATTAATGAAAAAGAAGTGCAGCAGGAAACTTGATGGAATGGCATAAAGCTATTTAGGCTGCTATAGTGCTGCTGAACCTATTTCACAACTCTTGCAAGCAACATTTCTGTATCTTCAATAGCTATGGGAAAAGAGCAGAGTCACCATAACAGGACTGTTTACAGTCTAAAATATTAATGTTACTATGTTTATTCTTACAGTATTTTATTATATTTTATGTGCATTTGATGTAAATGAAAGAAAGGGGCTAACACACCTTGACCATTGCCATCTTATCTTCTTAAGTCCATTTAAAATACTGCGGCCAGAATCACCTTCCTATCTCATAATTTTGATCACGTAACAACCATCCTTCTTCACCATATCAGACACACATTTCTGGTCCTTAGCCTCTAGGCCCTTTGTAATTTAAATCCCTCCATTTATCCAGGCTTAGACCACTGTGACGATGTACCCCTTGTACTTCTGTAATGATGGCAGCTGTCCACTTTCAGCCACTTCTCCCAAAAGCACCTTCCTCCTCACAGCCCTCCCCAAACCATTTCATATAGCTGTTATTCAATCCACCTTCAAATCTTTCCTTAAGACTTACCTCTGCCATGATGTCCAGGGTAATCGGCTACAGACTAATGACTAGAGATGTGGTCTCTTAGTGCTTTTCTCTTGCCCATCTGTCTTTTTTGTTTGAAAACAACAGACCACCTTGAAAGCCTCCCAGTTGCATGTTTAGCTAAGAATATGAGCAATCTTATGTTCCTTTACTTCTGGGAACTTTTGGTACCCTGGTCTCCCACTTTCCATCTGCTTCATTGTGTTCTGTATCCAGGGCTGGTCCTAACCAATTGGCGGCCCTGGGTGACTGTCCAGCTCGCTTGTAGGGTTGCCAGATGGTTTAAAAAAAATACCGGACAAAAATTTGTCAAGCAAAACAAACAAAAAAGGGCCGGGGAGTAACCAGGGAAACCTGGGGGGAGGATTCAGGAGGTCGGGCTGAAATGCACTCGCAGCCCATACCTAAGACTGGCTCTGTCGGCAGCCCCTTGAAAATGGTGGACCCGGGCAACCGCCTGGCTCACCCACCCCTAAGACTGGCTCTGTCTGTATCCACTAGTTACATCTTGTCTCTGCTTCAGGAATTGGCAACTTTAAGGTAGAAGAGGGCCACAAAATTTGCTAAAACTCGTTGGTAGGACATACAGAGGGAGGATCGAGCCAGGTGGCTGATTCAGTAAAGTGGCTGCTGCCTCATCTCAGCTCTGCTTCCTCATTTAGCACAGGCTTCAACTCTACCACCAGAGTGGCTAACACCTTCCCATTGGCAGAACTGTGCCCTGATTCTCCCTGGGGCTGGCTACAATCAGACTGCCAATGCGAGCTGAGAGTCAATAGGAAGGCTTGAACCAGAGCAGGGTAGCAGGGTCCAGAGCCCCTCCCATATGTGATGGAAAGATGGTTGGGTAAATGGTATTGCAGGCTGGAGCCTGGACTCCTGTTCCCAGATCCTGGTCTTGTTCCACCATGTACCTCCCTAGAGCTGCCTTCACTTTCAACTCTATATCTGGTGCTGAGAGGCAGACAGACCCAAGTACTAATCAATTAGGCCATACCCCCTGCAGGGGGTGAAACCCACCAACAGAGGGAGTGACGGGGACAATTGTCCTGGAGTCCAATGATTCAAAAGGGCCCAGGGCTCCAGCCACTGCCACCATCACAGCAGTCTTGGCGACCGGAGCCCTGGGCCCTTTAAACTGCTGCCGGAGCACAGCTGTGAAAACTGGGGAGGCCCCGCCATTCTCCAAGTGGCACTCAGGGCTACAGGGGGCAGGGGCAGTGTGGCGCAGCCCCACCCTTTCCTCTGGAGGCCCCATTCCTTCCAGGAGTAGAGCAGGGGCTAGGCGAGGCTGTTGGTCCAGCTACCTGTGGCTACGGTCTCCCCCCCACCCCCGCCCCCAAGAATATTTTCACCCACCAAAAATGGGCATGTCAAATAAAATGATCTATTGAGCAGATGTGGTGCCCAGGCTGCTCACTGCCTGCCCTGACTGTAAGCTTCTTAAGGCAAGAACGTTTTTTATCCAATGTTTTATGGGAAGTTCATCTGTAAACTTGAGGGAATACACGGGAGTCTCAGTCCTGAACTGGGGCCTTTGCAAGCTACTGTACTCAGTCTAAATAAATAACTGTGAAAGGCAGAGCCGCTCATGGTAGGAACAACTACTATGGAAGCTTTCCCATGGAGCTCTGGGAATTCACCTCAGTCCTACTCTGCAACATTGCTGCCAGTCTGTTTCAACGTCTGTTGGACAAAGAAAGACCCACTTGTATTGAGCTGTACAGAGCTGTTTGTTTGGATATAGAAAGTGCCCCTCAGGGATTAGAGTGAAGCCATCAAAGAGACTGCGTACAATGATCTGTACACTCACTATGATCCTTTTTAAAAAAATTTCCATCCCCTGTAAACTGTGTCAGTCTTTTGATTTTATTTGGACAAAATCTCGTTAGCATCTCTCAACAGAGCTTGTGTGACCTTTCAAGAAAAAGCCTACAGTTAACCGTTTTCTTCTCTGGGGTGTGTTATCAATATGAAAAAGCCAGGCTGGCTCCTTCAGAATGAATAAGTAAATAAATGCCACACTGAGCATCACAATGGAGATTCTTTCCCAAAGAAAAGCAGAGAGCATGATTTCAATTCTGTTACACTATGTTTTGGACAGTTATATTTATCTCTGTCATTGTCTCAAATTCCCCAGATGCCACCTTCACAGTGTTCACTCCACAGTTCACAGAACTTTTCAGAATATTCTCCTGTCTGGCAGTCCTGTTCCTCACTTTTCTTCCTTCAAGTGGCTTGGGCTGGGGGAGCCTCCACAGACCCCAGAGTTTTTACATCTAGGCTGCCAGGCACCATTCGTACTCTGCATAATGAGCTATGACCTGGCTGAGATTGCATTCCAATTTTGGGTGATTTCTATAACATAAACAATTTCCATTTTCAAATGCTGGGTCTTACCAGCAGTTCCTCTGTGGCAATCCCAGCTTTCTTTATTTACCTATATAATTGGTTTTGTCACACCCACACTCCTCAGTTCTTTAATGTATTTTGCACATACATTTTTTAGATTTTTTCTGTCATTTTGTGTATGCTGTGGAGCTCTGGGTGTGATTTCCAACTCATGCAGACAGACTCATACAAGCTCTCAGTGGGCTGGCACACAAAACACAGTTATGTACCTGCTGTAGTACACACGGTACAAATGGCAAAATGAGCCAGCTGTGGTGAGTACAAACCCACCTGAACCCTTGGGTACATAGCATGGCTAGCCTGTGTCACTGCTTCCCATGTTACCATGGCTACGTACTAGGCTGCCTTGTTTGCGGTACAAAAAAACCCCGTAGCTCTGGGATGATCCTGAGCCCACAAAACTGGATAGTTGACTGTGTGTGCAGAGCACTATGATTTTCCAGAACAGCTACCTCAAAAAAGTGATGATGCCGGCAAAAACTGGGTAGGTTGCAATCTTTGGAGTCATACCCCAGCTTATAGTATAGATATAGCCTTTGGACTTGCAGTCCTGGGTATGCTTATCACCAGCCACGAACTTTGTAAAGTCCTAGGCCATATCATCAGCCATTTCAGTCTAGAATGAAGTAAAAGAATATATGGGGTTTCCTGTTGGTTCATTTTCACTCTGCGTGGCAAGGTAAAGAACAGTGGCCAATACCAGGTGCCCCAGAGAGAATGAACAGAACAGGTAATGATCAAGTAATCTCGCCCCATCACCTATTCCTATTCTCTAACAAACAGAGGCTAGAGACACCATTTCTACTCATCTTGGCTAATAAGCATTAATGGATCTATCCTCCATGGATTTATCTAGTTCTTTTTGAACCCTGTTAATGTCCTGATCTTCACAATATCCTCTTGCAAGGAGATCCACAGGTTGACTGTGAATTGCGTGAAGAAAAACTTCCTTTTGTTTGTTTTAAACCTGCTACCTATTAATTTCATTTGGTGACTCCTACTTCTTATGTTATGGGAAAAAGTAAATAACCTCTTGAGTCACTTTTCCACACCTGTCATGATTTTATAGACCTCTATCATATCCCCTCTTAGTCTAAGCTAAAAAGTCCCAGTCTTTTTAAGCTCTCTTCATATGACAGCCATTCCAAACCCCTAATCATTTTTGTCCTTTTCTGAACTTTTTTTCTCATGATAAAATACCTTTTTTTGAGATGAGGCAACAACAACTGTACACGGTATTCCAGATGTGGGCATACCATGTATTTATATAGAGGCAATAATAGTCTCTGCTTTATTCTCGATCCCTTTTTAATGATTTCTAACATTCTGTTTGCTTTTTTGGCTGCTGTTGCACATTGAGTGGAAGTTCTCAGAGAACTATCCCCAGTGACTCCAAAATCTCTCTTTTGAGAGGTAATAGCTATTTTAGTCCCTATAATTTTGTACATATTGTTGGGATTATGTTTTCCAGTATGCATTACTTTGCATTTATCAATACTAAAATTCATTTGCCATTTTGTTGTCCAGTCACCTTGTTTTGTGAGGTCCTCTTGAAGCTCTTCACAATCTGCTTTGGTCTTAACTATTTTGAGCAGTTTAGTATCATCAGCAAATGTTGCCACCTCACTGTTTACCCCTTTTTCTACATCATTTATGAATATGTTGAATAGGATTGGTTCCAGTATGGACCCCTGTGGGACACCACTAGTTACCACTTTCCATTCTGAAAACTAATAATTTATTCCTACCATTTGTTTCCTATATTTTAACCAGTTGTCAATCCATTAGAGGACCTTCCCTCTTATCCCGTGACAACTTACTTTACTTAAGAGACTTTGGTGAGAGACCCTGTCAAATGCTTTCTGGAAATCTAAGGACACTATATCCACTAGATCCCTCAAATAAATCTAATAGATTAGTAAGGCATGATTTATCTTTACTGAAACCACACTGACTTTTCCCCAACTATTTATGTTCATCTGTGTGTCTGACAATTCTGTTCTTTACTATAGTTTCAACTAATTTGCCCGGTACTGACTTACCAGTCTGTAATTACCAGGATCATCTCTAGAGCCCTTTTTAAAGATTGATGTCACATTAGCTATCTTCCAGTCATTAGGTACAAAAGATAGGTTACAAACCACAGTTAGTAGTTTTGCAATTTCACAGTTGAGTTCTTTCACACTCCTCCCTTTCTGTTTGATGTGAAACAATCCCATTCCAGGCACATCCCATTATCTTGGCATAACCAAGATAACTGACCTTGCTTTAAGTTATGATTAGGGATGTAAGTGACTAGTCGACTATCCGATAAACTTATGCATAAGGTTATCGGATAGTTGACTCGTGATGTGACTAGTCGCTCCTCCTCCCTCCTCCCCCCGCCCCCGCCACAGCTGCCTCTATCAGAGAGAGGCAGCGGGGGTGAAAGCAGGAGCTGGTGCTGGGGGGAGCTGGCTTAAAAGCACTGTCTCTGTGGGGGGCAGGGAGGTAAAGGCACAGTGGGAAACGGCACGAGCAGGGACTGAAGCAGTCTCCACTCATGCCGGTTCTGCTGTGATTCTGCCCCCAGTGGGGCTCTTGTACATTTCAAAGGCTGAGGCTTTGCAGGGAGTGCGGGGCCAGCAGGGGAGTGGTGGCCCTGCTCTCCTGTGGGTCTTTTGCTTTTGAAATGTACAAGAGACCCACCAGGGCTCTTGTACATTTCAAAGGCTCAGGCACCACAAGGAGTACAGGACCACCACTCCCTGCTGGCCCTGCACCCCCTGCGATGCCTGAGCCTTTGAAATGTACAAGAGCTCTTGCCAGAGTTAAAATCCCATCGACTATTCTATTAGTTAATTAATCTAAATTTAACATCCCTAGTTATGATAAGAAGAAACTGCATACCAAATTTGATGGTCCTAGCTCAACGAACAGACAGACACACAAACTCCCTCAAATATATAGTAAATTCCCATGTTTTTGTTTCCATTCCTATATTTTTCTTCCATTTCCTGTATTTCTTCCATCTTACTTCTCAGGTTCTATTTTCTCTCCTCTGATGTTTTTGATTTGAGAGAAGCTTCTTAACAGACTAACAACTGCCCAACAAAAGGGTGTCAATCAAATGGTTGATCTTTCTTTAGCCCGTGTTTATTTTGCTGTCCGTTTATGAGTCTTTCTTGGGGCTTCAGATTTCAGGCAATTTCCTGAAACGAATATTAAATGTTAAACCTATGTTGTGCCAGAGTGAAGGCTCCATGATGAAAATGTGGTTAATATAATTCATCTCGCACAGAATAACAACTCATAGTGTTATGGAGTGTTCTATGCAGGATGTGCCAAATAATAATACATTCAAAGTCGTTTACAGCTTCAGATCTCTGTACAAAACTGTGTAATTACTGTGTAATTACTATAGAAAAAGTTGTTGCTGTTGTATCCACCAGTAACCATTACCTTTCATATTTATTTAATGGAAAACAGGTAATAAAAATATACTTCAACTTTCTGAAAATGTGACCGAGTGAACTGATGTAGTACACATCTGAATAAATGCATGAAGAGATGCAGAGACCAGGAGAGCTCTTGATGAACATTAAGACATTAAACAGGAATCATATCCAGTGTAGGCAATTTGTCTGAAGGATATTAGTGCTAACAGAGAAGCAGAACATAAGGTTTGCCAGACTGCAAGAAAACATTGTCCCATCAAGTCCTGTAAAGTTGCCTTTGACAATGGGCAACTACTGATGCTTCAGAGGAAAGTAAAAATCTCCTATCATGCATCTTACAGTTGTGCAGCACTGTACATGGGGAGGTACTACATTACTTCTTGATTCTGCTTATGCCCTAAAACACTGTATTATTTCTATAAAATATGGATAGTTGCAAATATCCTCTTGGGTTATAAAGTTATCAAGACCTGTTGAAAAGCAGCACACACTATAAGGTGTGGATTTCCCAGTGGATTTCTGAAGTGATCATCATCTTATGGTGTCTGGGCTACACACTGTGGGAAGAAGTATTTTCTTTGTGTCTTAATTGTCCCTTCCATTAATTTCAAGTCACTCTTTTGCACTCTGGTGTGACAATAAAAGGGAAGGGAGAAGTACTCCTCAGTTTTTACTATAGTCTAATAATCCCTGTAAGTTCCCTCTGCACAGTCTCCCTTTCAAGATAAATAAACTTAATTTTTGATCACACATGCATAATTTTCACACGGTCTTCAGTCCCAACAATAAAGATTTGGGCTGAAATCCTGGCTCCACTGAAATTACTAGCAAAACTCCCATTGATTTCAGTGGAATCAGGATTTCTCTGCTGACTGCAAAAATGCAATGTTTAATAGCGCCAAGCTTTATAGAACAAATAGGGAAAGGAAGAAAACATGATGAAAGCCGAGCCTGCTGTGTCTAATCATATCTTATACAGAACTCAAGGGATAGTGTACAGTGGGCAATGCTGGTATACAGTCAGGAGCGGCTCGAGGAGAGCTGCCGGCAACTAGCGCCCTAGGCGGAATGCGCGATTGGCGCCCCCGCCTCCATAGCCCTCAATGGCGTGACGTCATCATTGGGCGCCGCGTTAAACGCAGCACCCTAGGCAACTGCTGAGGTTGCCTACATCCACAGGCCGCCCCTATATACAGTACAGTAACTTGGAGCTGAGACTAAAATTTAAGCATTGGGATTTGGCATGCAAACAGAGAACATTTTTCAGGGAGAAAAAGATTTGAATCCGATCAGCTGAAAGATTTTCCTCATTCCCTAAGGCTATGTCTACACAGCAGTGTTATTTTGGAATAACTGTGCGCGTCTACATGACAAGCCTTTATTTCAGAATAATGTTGAGCTGGAGGACAACTTACTCCGACTCATGGTAACCCTGATTTCACAGGGAATAAGGGAAGTCAAAGGAAGAGTGTTCTCCCTTCAACTTCCTGCTGTGTAGACAGTGCCAAAAGCTGAATTAAGCTATTTTGACTTCATCTAGTGATTAACGTAGCTGAAGTTGAGTAGCTAAATTTCAACTTTAGCTCTGCTGTGTAGATATACCCTAAGAGACAGACATTATGCATGGTAGAGACTCCTCTCTCTGTCTCTCTTCCTCTTTTCACAAAGAGCCACCAAGTTTGTTTACACTCCTTGCAGCAGTGAAAGTAACTTAAAATTTCTTACAGGTACTGTCCTATTGCAACCCAGGTCCCTGACAGCTCTTTAAATAGCTCCCTGCTGGCTTTTGCCGCAGCTCACCCAGCTCTTGCCGGAGCTGTGCACCAGGGAGCAATCACTTACTTTCACCTCTGACTCCTTGCCCAATACTCTGTGCCACACATAGTAATGACAGTGCTCCAACAATATGCAGTACAGTAAACTTCTGATAATCCGGCACCTTTAGGACCCAGGGGGTGCTGGATTATCAGATATGCCAGACTATCGGAAGAGGGGGCTATGAGGGGTCTGGGGTGGGGTGGGATGCCACCCCAGACCCCTCATAGCTCCGCCTTCCAATAGTCCGGCTCTGCCCCAGATGTTCCCAATTGAGCCGCTGCTGGTCCGTTTCAGCAGCAGCTGAATCGGGGACGCCTGCAGCAGAGCAGCTGGGGTGCTGCCGGGTTGGTCCAGTAGCGCCGCCCCTCGGTGCTGCGAGACCAACCCGGCAGCACTCCAGCTGCTCTGCCCCAGGCGTCCCCAAAAACAGCTGGGGTGCTGCCGGGTTGGTCCCGCAGCCCCGAGGGGCAGCGCTACGGGACAAACCCAGCAGCACCCCAGCTGCTCTGCCCCCGGCTTCTCCGATTCAGCTGCTGGTCAGTTTCAGCAGCGGCTGAATCGGGGAAGCCGGGCACAGAGCAGCTCCAATGGTCCGGCTGCCCGGAGCACTTCCGGGTTCCCGATGGTTCCGGACCATCAGGAGTGCTGGAGCATTGGATGCCAGACCAATGGAGTTTTACTGTATTAATGTTTTATGCTAAAGCTCATGAGTGGTGGGTTGTCATAAATTTATACTAGAATAGTAGCAACAAACTCCATCTCAGATCAAAGCTCCATTGTGGCAGGCACTGAACGTTCACATAGTAATAGAGAATCGCTTTCCTGAAGAGCTTGCAGTCTAATAGACAAGACAGCATGGGCGGGCGAAGGCATTACTATACCCTTGTTACAGATGGAGGGCTAAGGCCTAGAGAGAATAAGCCCAGGATCACACAGAAAGCCTATGGCAGAATCAAGAATTGAATTGTGATCTCTTGCATCCTAGTCCACTGCCTTAATCACAAAACCATGCTCCCTCTCGATGGTTTGGGTTGTTTAATTATCCAAAAAATGCAAACTGATTTAGTTAAAAAATAGTAAATTTCTAATTTCAACATAGATTAATTCAGTGTCTGTGGAAATTCTGAATAATGGATAATAGACATCTGTAACTCCTTTTCTTAACAGATGTGTTTTCATTTACACAGCTGGGAACAAAAATTATATTTATATTTTTCTTGATGTATAATATTTAGCCTAGAAATAGACTTCACATTAGCATTAAACTGCCAACAGGTGTCATTTTCTGGTTTGTGGAAATTATCCTTTTTGGCAAAAAGCGGGTATATTTCCCCTCCCTCCAGATAAGTTTTCTTCCTTTAAAACTTATTTTTAAATTATTTTATACTTGCTGAAACAAATCCTCCAAAGGGTTCATTATCCAGACACTACCATTATCTGACTGAATATTTCAATCATAAGTTTTTTGGAGTGTTTTAGCACTTTACACAGTGGACTCAACAAGGTTGTAGAGGTGTGCTCACAAGACTTTGAGGGATTGTGGTAAGAAATTCAGATGATTTTAAATGCACAAAGTTCATTACAGATGTAGCCACCAATGATTATTGTAACTATTGGTTAAGAATAAATTACGCTACCTGCCTCCTTCCAGAGATAATCAAATGCATCTGCTTAGGGACCCAATCCAGCAGTACATTTTAAGCATGAACTTAATTTTTAGTATGTGAATATCGCCCTTGACTCCAGTGGGGCTACTCAAGCAATTAAAGTCAAGCATGTGTTTAAACTGCCTCACTGAATACTTTGCATCCTCCTAGGCACAAAAAACTTGTCAGTCACTGAAATGCTTTTTGCAGATCTATTTTTGTGTTGGTGCTTTCCTTGTAATGTAATGTTGTTTCACGTAGCTTTTCAATGTTTATTCTTACACAGTGACAAAAGAGTTAGGACACCTTCGATGGTGATTGTTGCATCAATAAGCATATATTTTCCA
Source organism: Pelochelys cantorii (assembly GCA_032595735.1). Taxonomy (NCBI): domain Eukaryota; kingdom Metazoa; phylum Chordata; order Testudines; family Trionychidae; genus Pelochelys; species Pelochelys cantorii. Next base: position 52,324,290 of record CM064334.1, read on the forward strand.
GAGCATGTTCTTATCAGTCAGACTTGACAGAGATACCACTCAAGGACTGTTGTTACTAGAACCATTGTTGTTTATTGAGACTGTGCAACAGGCACATTCTAGTAATCAAGGCAGGTGAGTTCCCATTATGAGATGAATTGCCTGCATCTTATCTTTCCAAAAACTTGGTTCCACTTGTTTAGTTGCCAAGCATCTATATATTTGGTCAGAGAACAGAACACGGCTAATGTGATCCAAAATACAATATAATCAATGTAAGTTTGATGCTCTCTAAAAACTTTTTTTCTTTAGTTTTGTTTTGTATTGTTATCTTATTCAGCAGACACAGTCACACTGTCATCTGAAGAAGTGGGCTGTGCCCACGAAAGCTCACGATGCAATCTGCATGTTTTGTTAGTCTGTAACAGGAAAAACTTAAACAACAAATAGACTGGTAGCACCTTAAAGACTTACTTGGCTACCCCTCTGAAACCAAGCATGTAAACACTGATGCCTGTGCTTAATTCTAAGCGCAATAGCAGCTCACTGAAATCAATGGAATGACTTACATGTTATCATTAAGCACAAGTGTAAGTAGTCGCAGGATCAGGGCCACAAGGAATAAATACTTGCTGAGGGAAAGCAGGACAAAACAGCCTTTCTGGCTTCAACCCTCAGTATGCTCCCTGTCAGTCCACAGAAGCAAAAAGTTCAAAAGTTAAAAACAAGGACTTTTGATTAGCTAATCAGAATGCCAGCTGAATACCTATCAAGAATGCCAACTGTAAAACTGTACAGTCTTTCAACCCCCCATACCTCACACACATACACGCGTGCACACGAGGAATATAGGAAAGATTTTGGTATATACATATTAAGCATTAGACCCTTGGGCTTATATTAACACAGCTGAGTTCCTTTGTAGCTAAGAACTACTTGTGAAGGTTGATCTCCTTATTTCGGGCTCACATTAGGTTTCATGAACTTTAATGAACAGTAAGTAATAAATTCGTTGAGGAAATTGGGTTAGCGTGTGATTAACATTCAGAGTGATGCAGATGAGTGTACCAATAATGGGAACATGTGCTCACATCGTGATGAAATGCAGATTAGAGGCCCTGGAGCAAGCCCAAGGATGTGGGCCAGCACAGTTTCATCTCTGTCAGCTTTAATCTTATCTAAAGTGAGCGTGCTACCCGTCTGCAAGAGGAAGCTCAAATCCTGGAAAAAGCACTAAATACAACTTTTTTGTTTTCTATTCACGGCTATTAAAACGTTTGCTTTAAAATCAAAGCTCCGCACCATTAAAAAAGACAAGATATTGCTCACAAAACAATATCACTAACAGTGGGGAAGAGAGAGAAAAATGATATGCTCGACTCCTCTTGATTTGGTTTAGAGTTTATAACATGCTGCGTTACTGAATTGTCATTTTAGTCAATTGAAACCCAGCTGAGCCTGGTGTCTTGTTATAGCTTGTGTGCAGGAACAGAGAAACAAATCCACATCCACACTTTTAAATGAAGACAAAGTAATGCCACAAAGGGAAGGTCAAAATCCATTTCAAATGATAATCTATGAAGCTGGAGAGAAAATGATGAGCACTGAAGGACATAGGAAATTGACCTTGAAAATGTTGTTTATCTTTTAGGAGCACCGTTGCAAGGTCTTTCTGATTCCTCAGATTTTTGCCTGAGGGGGGCAGATTGAGGTGGGAATTTAAGTCAGAATTTCATTGCTTTTAATCTGAATTGTTTTGCTGGGGAGTCTTTGTGCTTTGGCATTTATGACAACAGTGGTACTTGGGTGAGCAGGCAGGATTTCTCGAATTGTATCATTAGAGATATTTACACAGTCTTTATAACACGATAATTATATATGCTTAGTGATGGTGATTGGCAGGTGTCATAAACTGGAGTAAAAAATATCCATGTCTTTGTAGCAAGTATTTGTTGGAAGAAGAGATCTTGTCATTTTTGCCTGATTTGGTATTGTAGAAATATATTAAACGGGATAAAAGAATAAATGAGTCACATCTTATGCAAAGCAGCTGAGCTATTTTTGAATCATGACAGCATCATAAAAGTATTTGTCATTTTGTTATGTATCAAAATTTGCAGTGAACAAAGGGGGAAATGGGAGTGAAGGGGAATAAATTGAAATTTAACTGAGGTTTCTCTAACAAAAAAAAAAAAAAAAAAGAAGAAGAAGAAGAACAGATTCATGTGTCACCTAAAAATTCTCAACTATTTAGAGTGAGTGATCTGAAATTCCCTTAATTTAGCAGAACCTTTGTCAGTATACATTACAGTTTGCTTAATATAATTCAAATGCATGTCATCATGAGAAGTTCTAGGACAAAGGCTTTACATGCGCCACCACTCCTATTGGTGGATCAAAGTCTATCACCGATCAGGGATATTACAATAACATTTAATTTCAAGAGACAAGAAACTCCTGGACTCATATCCTCACTTCATGTGTGTCCTGTTCCCATCTTAAAAATGTGCATAATAGCAGCCCACCCACCTTTTTGCAGGTTTTATCTGTACAAGAATCTTATGGCTTTACTTGACTGCTGACATGTAAAATCATCCAGTTCTCTTCTGAGTTAAGTGCTGTGACCCAGAAATCTCGTTATGGCAGCTGGCAAGGGGCACAGAGGCAGTGCAGAAAGGTTACAGGAATCTCCAGAGTTTGGAATTTACATTCCAGCTCAGCAAAAGTATGTCATGTGAGGTCTTCAATAAAAGCCTATGTCACGCTGGGCATCAATACCCTTCAAAAATGTATATGCAGCTACTGCGTAAATTATATTCATCTGAGGTGAAAGTGAGCCAGTATGACGTACTGGTAGCAAGTTGCCACCAGTACTGGCCTGTACACAGCCACCAGTAAGGTGCTGCTGAGTCTGGCCCAAAGCCCTGCCCCTTCTGCTGATGCCCTGCCCCTTCTAGGAGCCCAGAGCCTTCTCCCAACCTTGCCCTTGACACTGGAGAACTAGTAAGTCCCAGCATTTACTTACATCTGTGATGTGTGTGTGTGTGTGTGTGTGTGTACTGAAAATATGCTTTTAAAGTCTATGTCTAGGGATTGGTAACCAGCAAAGGTGCTTACTAACACGCAAGAAATGTATAGTTTTCTGGCTATTCAAATGTAAATGAAGCATTGTGTAGTTCTTAATTGGTCACCCCTCAGCAGACTGAACCAAATGAAATGTGAGAACTTCACAGGAAGAAATTAGCAAGAGAAAAACCTCATTCAGAGAGGTAAATGAGGGGATCCTATCTGGAAATGTATATCAAGGGTTTGTTGTACCATATTTGAGGGCAGAGCAGATACCCCATTGCCATTCACTGAGGAAGCAGACAACAAATTTGCTTCATGAAAAACAACTTAGCTGAAAACCCTGGAGACAATTTAGTTGTATGGATTACTTTCACTTCCAGATCTATGTACAGAATGCTTATTTTCCAGCATGGAGCATATTGGATATGGAATTGTTCCAGTACAGTTACTGAAGGCATTTCTATTAGCTGCTTGCAATTTCTGATCCACTCAGTCCTGCAAATGACTAACCAGATCTGGCTTGGTTTGGAGAGTGAATCTCACATAAGATGAATGGAAACAAATGGAAACATACCTGCGTTCACCGGTTAAGCTACATGAATAGATGGAGGGGCAATGTATTAAAAGACCACCTGGCTTTGAGTAAAATTAAATGGAAAGTCTTTCTGATCTAGTGTTTGGTCATTTTTAGAGATGATGGGTGTTAGCTCTGGTGCTCTGGAGGAAACCCAACAGACAATAAATCCAAGCAATGTGTTCAGGCAATGCAAAAATTAAGAGATTTCATAGTATGCTTTTCCCTATCCAATCCTTTAAAATTCAGCAAGCCTTTTTTCGTCCCAGGTCTTGAGATGTTAATGACTTTGACTAATTGTCAACACCACCAATTACTATGACTGATACCTTATCATTTCCCACAATGAGCAATGCTAATTAAAATTGATTGTGCTGCTGTTCTGGCACAGCAGCAAGTTCCCGTTTTATTTTTTGTTTAAACATGAGCTTATTGTGCCGATTTGGTGAATTAAATACAGAAAGCTCATTATTTTGATGTTTATTTTCTAGTGGGGATTTTGAGACACATTGGAAGAATGTCGAAGAAAGAAGAGCTTAAAAAGAGTGCCTTTTTGGAGTCTCAAAACATATGCTAATAATAATAATATTTATCACTCTCATGCCCTAGCACTTTATATTTTCAAATTACTCTACAAATGTCGTTCCTGACAAAACACCCCTGTGACGTAAGTAAATACTTTTTTTTTACAGACATTGAAAAGGAAACATGAGGGCTGGATTCTCCCTTGTATCAGTGTCAACGAGGAGTCCTCATGTTAGTGAAATTTACTGGTGAAAGACAGATATAAGTGAGATCAGAATCCGAGCCAGAATGGTTAAGTGGTGTGCCAAGAAGTGCTATAAAGGAAATGACGTTCTCAAAACTTATTCAAGTCTGCCCTTATGCCTCTTACTAATCTCTGAAGACCTGTTTCTTTCAAGGTTGAATCAAGAATTATTTAATGTTGCTCAGAAATCTGGTTCTTTGCGAGGGTATAGACTTTTATCTGTTGGTCTGACCTGGCCTCTCCTGTAATGAATAGCAGCTGTTAGAAAATGTTTATCCATGTTTTTCAGTAGAAAATTTGGCTTTTGGTTAAACAACTTTTGTGAAATGTGCCTGCTTTCCATAGAAACTGTCTTCTGTTATTTGTCAAAAAGCTAATTATCCAAAACATTTCAGCCGAAAACCAAAATACTTTGATTAGTATATGCCTTACAGGAGCTGTAGTTCACTTGCCTCATGGCTTTCCAGATGGATTTCAGCTCCTGGGATGCACCAGTTCCCCTCTCCAAGGTAGGAGGGCATAGTGCATTGTGGGAGAAGTAGCACAACAGAGAATCTGGTCTACAGAGAAAGAATAGTAACTTGAGCTGTCAAGCAATTTACAAAATTAATAATTGCACAATTAAAAATAAGTTGTGAATAATCTTGTGTATAATCTTGTGATTAATCATGTTCTTAAAACAATAATACCATTTATATAAATATTTTTGGATGGTTTCCATATTTTCTAATATATTGATTTCAATTTCAACACAGAATACAAATTCTATGATGCTCATTTTATATTTATTTTTATTATAAAAATTTGCCTGTAAAAATTTTAAAAATAGTATTTCTCAATCCACCTAATACACGTACTGTACAGCAGTTTTTTTGTCATGGAAGCTGAACTGTAGAATTACGAACAAAAAAAACCCCTGCATTCAAAAATAAAACAATGTAAAACTTTGGTGACTACAAACCTACTCAGTCCTACTTCTTGTTCAACCACTTTTCTACATTTGCAGAAGATAATGCTGCCTGCTTCTTCTTTACAATTTCACTTGAAAGTCAGAACAGGCATTCACATGGCACTGTTGTACCAGGCATTAAATGCCAGATGCAATAAAGATTCATACGTCTCTTCAAGCGTCAGCCACCATTTCAGAGGACATGAGTCCATGCTGATGATGGGTTCTGCCTGATGATGATCCAAGGCATTGCAGATCAAGGCATGTTTATTTTCATCATCAAGAGTCAGATGCCACAAGCAGATTTTCTTTTTTTGGCGGTCTGAGTTCTGTAGTTTCTGCATTGGAGTGTTGCTCTTTTAAGACTTCTGAAAGCATGCTTCACACCTCATTACTCTCAGATTTTGGAGGTTACTTCCTCTTGTGTCAAGTGCTGTAGATATTTATAGAAATCTCACATTTGCACCTTCTTAGTGTTTTGTCAAATCTGCAGTGAAAGTGTTCTTAAAATGAACAACATACTGGATCATCATCTGTGACTGCTATAACATGAAATATATAGCAGAACGTGGGTAAAACACAGAGCAGGAGAAATAATTTTTCCCCAAGGAGTTCAGTCATGAATTAAATTAAGGCATTTTTTTAATGAGCTTCATCCACATGGAAGTATGTCCACTGAAATAGTGGCCCAAAGCATGAAGTAGCATATGTATGTATAGCATATCTGGCAGGTAAATATCTTGCAATGTTGGCGACAAAAGTGCCATGAGAACATCTGTTTTCATGTTCAGGTTACACTGTAAAAAAGAAGCGAGTAGCATTCTCTCCTGTAAATGTTAAAACAAACTTGTTTCTCTTAGGGTGTGTCTAGACTACAGGGTTTTGTCGACAAAAGTGGACTTTTGTTGACAAAACTATACCTGCATCTACACTATCGCCGAGTTCTGTCGACATAACGTCGACAGAACTCGGCAGTTTTGTCGACGGCGGTAAACCTCATTCTATGAGGAATAACGCCTTTTGTCGACAGAGTTCTGTCAACAGAAGGCGTTATTGTATCTACACTGTCCTTTGCGTCTAGACTGTCATGTCGACAAAGCGGCTTGCTTTGTCGACAGAACTGGATGTAGTCTAGATGCTCTTTGTCAACAGAAGCTTTGTCGACAGTATCTGTCGACAAAGCCTCTGTCGACAAAAGCCTGTAGTCTAGACGTACCCGTAGAGTTTCGCTGAACAAGAAGTAGGACTGAGTGTACTTGTAGGCATTCAAGTTTCTCTTTAAAAAGGAGAAAATAAACTGCAATTTCTGATAGCTGACCTCTCAGACTTAGGCATGCATACACAGACCTCCTATTACCTTCCAGGACATAAGAATCAAATCATAGCCTTAAGAAAGGTGATTTTATTAACAAAACCCCAAAATATATACTTGGTAAAGCATACTTGGTTGCTCGGTGTTTTAAAGCAACTGAAAAAAGATCAAATTAAAACACAGAAAATTTCATCCCTGGGATTCAGCTTAAGGTTACAGCGTATAGGGGGGCATATGGATTTGGCACAGAGAAGTTTAACCAAACACAAAACAAAGAAAATTAGCTGACCGTGTCTAAATAGACATTCCCTATTTACTCACATATCCGTGCTTCGAGGTCCAGTCCATTTTCATGCCCAGTATTCTTTGAATGTGTGGTAGTCCTGCCTGAATCAATTCATCTTGTTCCCCCAGCTCCTGATTTAAACTTAACACAAAGAAAAAGCAACAAGCAGGTTTCCTTTTTTTTTTTTCAAATCTTAACACCTTCTCCCATTGGCTCTCCTGGCTCCATTCCAACATTTCCTCGCTACCTGAGTTTAACCCGTTAGTCATTGAATGCTGGGATGTCCAGAAGAGGACAACACTCCTCCTATTCATCACAACAGTGCATATATATGCAATAAAACAATATAAAGTGAACATGTGCACTCTGGATCCTGTGTTGTAATTGAAATTAATATATTTGAAAATGTTACAAAGATCCAAAATATTTAATAAATGTCAGTTGGTATTCTATTGTTTAACAGTGCTATTAAAACTTTGATTAATCATGATTAATTTTTTTGAGTTAATCACATGTGTCAACTGCAATTAATCAAAGGCCCTAATAGTAATAAGAGGCAACTAAATTACAGCTTCCATGAGGCACTGCTGTGTCATTTCCAAAACAGAAATATTTTGCATTTTGAATTTTTGATAAAGAATCTAAATTTCCCATGCAAAGCTTTAAGGAAAATGAGAGGGTGGGGTGAATCCTTCATGCACATATGTGAGTTTTCCTCTCCATTTTCTGTGAATGAAAATCCACGTTTTCTGACTACATCTAGTGCGACCTCCTATAGAGTGGCCAACGCCAGCTAATCATACAAGATCTTTGACTTCTCATCTTAGAGAGTGATGTGATCTAAATAAATTGATTCATTCTGTTATCTCAATTAAAGGGTAAATCTTATTAAAAGTTACCATGCAGAGGTATGATGGATATTCCACTACTTCCCTATACATAGCATAAGAAATAATGGTGTCATCTCAAATGTTGCAATGTGATAGCTGTTAGTGAATGATGACTTGTAGTAAGGTTTAGAATTCTGCATGCACATTTCACATGTGCTAAAGGATTACTTTCTGACAAGCAAAGTTTCCATTCTACATTGACTCAGTAATTGTCCCACATTGGAATGGGCCTTTGTGTTGCCAGCATTTAAGGTGAAATGAAAACATTTTTAAGTTAAACAATTCTACATTTACTGAAACAATTCTACATTGTTGCTTTTGCTCCATAAGTCCCATCCCCCTGTGGGCTGACACCAACATAAGTAAATAAAATAAATACATGTACTCCACAGAAATATAAAATAATTATAGCTGGGGATTAAAAATATAATCAGAAAGAAATGAGTTTTGTACCATGTTGTCTCATTATTTGCAGCCTGTTTGACAATGTGGATTTTCCCTATGGGTCTGAGATTCTTTTGATAGTTGTCTCAGTCAGGAGTGACTCTAGACATTTGCTGATGTGATGTATAAGTGAAGTGACTTCAGTGAGAGTCTGTAGCCATCTTCCCTGCATTAGAAAGGGAAGGGAGGGAATCCAGGGAATGAGAAGCAGCCTGGGCCTGAGGGAAGAGGATGCCCAGAAGGGAGATGGGTAGGAAGCAGCCCAGGCGTAGAGCAGAAAGGCCAGGACAGAGCAGACCTTGGGTGCATGTTATAGAATCCCTACATTTGGAAACTGGAGCAGTAGGCAGGTCTGGGATCCTCTCCCAGCCACTGATGGAGTTGTTGAATCCAGTGAGACTCTATATCTTGGAAGGGTAAATCACACACTCTGTCGAATACCCAGAAACCATCTATTTCAAGACAGACCCAAGAAAACCAACAATAGAACACCACTTGTCATCACCTATAGCCCCCAACTTAAACCCGTCCAATGCATTATCAATAAACTACAACCTATACTGGAACAGGATACTACCCTCCCAGAGGTTCTGGGAGACAGACCCATAGTCTCCTATAGACAACCACCTAACCTCAGGATGATTCTTACCTACAACTACAGGACATACCACACTAATACCAACCCTGGAACTTTCCCTTGCAACAAACCCCGGTGCCAGCTTTGTCCACATATTTACTCTGCTGACATCACTATTGGACCTAACCATGCCTATTACAAGATCAAGAACACATACTCCTGTTCATCCAGAAATATAATTTATGCCATCATGTGCCTAAAGTGTCCGTCTGCTATGTACATTGGACAAACTTCTCAGACACTTTGCCAAAGAATCAATGCACATAAAACAGACATCAGACTCTCTCACAGAGAGAAAGCTGTTGCTTGCCATTTCAGCCAGACTGACCATTCTCTCAATGACCTTAAAACATGCATATTGCTTCAGAGAGATTTTAACTCCAGACTTCAAAGAGAAGCTTCAGAATTTTCATTCATGCTTAAATTTGACACTTTATGTATGGGTCTCAACAAAGATGCTGATTATCTCACCCATTACAAAGATAGCTTCCCCAATTATCACCCCTAATGTCATTACCTCACAGACACTAACCTTCCCCCCTCACCTGCACTCTGTTCTAAAATTTGCTTTGTCAATTTTATATGTGTTCACTTTTTTTTATTGTATCACTTTGGTATATATGGTCATGCCAATTTTCTTTCACAAATTGATCTGAGGAAGTGGGTCTGGCCCACGAAAGCTCATCACCTAATAAACCATCTTGTTAGTCTTTAAAGTGCGACATAGTTCTGTCTTTTGTTTCAGCTAGAGCAGACTAACACGGCTGCATCTCTATCACTACTCTGTCTGGCAGGCTGAGTTACAAAGAGGAAGCTGCACCTCCCAGTGTGAGGAGGCCATAGAGTGAGAGCGAGGACAGCTGGGGGAGATCCTGTGAGGGAAGGTGTCAGACCTGGCATACAGCTAATCCCCAGAACATGCAGAAGGAGGCACCACCTGTGGTGTGCAAGTACCCAGTGACACACTGCTCTGTACTACTAACAATCATAGTATAGCTTCATTGATTCACTTGGAGACACTCCCCATTTACACCAGTATAAATGAGATGAAAATAGGTAACCCCCAACTACAAGATGTGCAGCAATAAAACTTAACAAATAGCAATTTGCAATCTAAGGTATAGTAAAATCGATTATATTGACCTGAAACTAATTCACAACTAATTTTTCTAAATGTATATAGAGCGCTGTTTTGGTAGCTATCAGTTGGAGATGCTAATGACACCGCTTCCGGCCCCGTTGCAATTTCTGGCAATGAGTAACGTTGCTCAGGAATGATTCTTCTCTGACTTTCAAGGGTGCAAATAATGAGTAACTTCATTAAATGTAATGGTGTAGCATTAGTGAAGATGAGAGCAGAATTAGGCCCAATGAGTTTCATACCCTCGCTTCTCCCTCCTCTTCCTCCCCTCCCCCACATTATTTCACAGCTACATGTGCTAATGGCAGCACATTATTCCATGATAACGGCTCCATTAGTGCATATCACCCAAGAAGCAAGCTATGCACCACCACTTTTACTGAGAAATGAATGTGTGCGGTTCCATTGCTAGAAAGAGAGTGCTGCTATCATTAAGAAGACTGCTTTGCACTTCTACAGCGGGATCTTACCACACTTTATAAACATGAATAAATTAATCTTGCCACAAGATGTCACAGCAAAATTGTGGAACAGAACCCACATTTCCCGGTGTGGTGCAAGAGACCTTAGGCGCATTTCCAAAACTTTCCCATTGTTGCTGTCACAGTTGGCTTTACAATAGCTGGCCTCATGTACATATTGCTACTGCTGCTATTTCAACACAATGTCATATTACCCCGATGAGTGTGGCTCTGATAGACATTGGTAAAGATTAGGACAGCCCATCCATTGTAAGGCATCCTATGCTGCTACCCCTGGGAGAGTTGAACCAGTTTGAATTTGAAACATTTCCCAAATATAGACAGGACTTTGATCCTACATGGATTGCCTAAAAATGATACCGTGATACTGATATCTGCAAGAAATTATTGGGAAAAGCTGTGCTGAGGTGTTAGTTGATAGATATGAAAATATTTGCTCCCTCATAATCTTGTGTTGTGTTCAGTCTGGGATTCATTCCACCGGTAACAGTTCAAAACAGTAAAATGGCAAGTCCTAAATAAAGTTCTCTTAAACAGCTAAAATTAGTAAAAATGTTACTAATAATGTAATTTATCTGAAAACATTTGTCTGGAACATTTATCTGAAAAACATTTATCTGAAAAAAATGGGTATAGAACCATGTTATGGTTCAGTCTCCATTTGAATAAATATCCTAAAATGCTGACCGCAGGCATTGTCTTCATCTTATTTCTGTTGGGGCATACATATTTTTAAAATTTAATTTTGATTGGTTTAGTACTTTGGCTGTAGGCATACCTTACCTATGCATGCTGTAGGCATAGATAATATTGGTATTTTAAAGCAGAAGACAACCTCCAGCAGCCTGAATGTGGGAGAAAACAAACAAACCATATTACATTTTCCTACTAAATCAACCCATTCAAATGCTACTTAAAAACACCAACACAACTATTCTAATAAACAAAAAACACCTGCAACATCTGCGGATGTTGATTCAGTGTGTGTGTGTTAGAATTGGGTATGAGGCTGCCTGTGTTTCTTTTGGTTGTTGGGGTGCCCGGCATGCTTTGGGGAGACTACTTTTCCTACTACTACACCCACCCCAAAAATGTATGTGCAAACCTACTGGCTGTATAAGAATCTCATTAAAATTTTGGGCCAAGTTCTGAAAGTGGAGTAAAGGCTCGCACAATTTTTTGCTACATGCAGACAGGGGCTTGAGATGGCTATTACATCAGGATGGCAAGCTTGCTAATGCCCTTCTGCTCCCTCTCAGATGTAAGTTTTAGCTCAGTGTATTTGTGTAGTGCAGGGGTGGGGAACCTCAGGCCCAGGGGCCGGATGCAGTCCTCGGCTTGTCTGTATCTGGCCCCCAAGGCTCAGGACTCCCCCCAGGACTCTCCAGCGCTGGTGTTCCAGCTTCCCCACCAATCCCCCATGGGGCTGGAGCATACAACATCTACTAGCCCAGGGCCCCCTAGACTCTGGTGTGCAAGAGGAATGTGGAGAGTGTCTTTCTCCTTCTCAATCAGTGAAGGGTTTTTTTTTGGGGGGGGGGTTGTTTTTGTTTTTTCTTTGTTTCTTATTTGTGTGCAGCCCCCAACTGATTTTTTCTGTGGATCAGCGGCCCAGACCCTAAAAAGGTTCCCCACTCTGGTTTAGTGCATGGGTCCACTGGCCATAATCTTGACTTATCTACAATTGTCCCTGAGCATCTCGAGCCTTGCAACTAGAGAACTTCACACATCTCAGTTCCCACACTAGAGTCCCCTGGGGTAAGATTTCTATTGCCGCTGCCCATCTTTGCAGCTAATTGCAAGTCTGTTGCTTTTTATACACTTAAAATGGCAGCATAAGATAAAAGCACATAGAAAATGCCATGCCCCCCAAGCAGGATCTGCTATGAAATCCCCATTATAATTAATGGCATATTTTGCCATTCTGAACTATTGTGCTATACCTTGCTGGAATAGAATTGGGTGTCATTTTTGGCACTGAAGAGCTGCTATTGTGTAGTATTGGATGCTTGTCCAGCTGTGAGATTTACATGCATTCTTCGTTTACCCTTCTAGTGTGCTGTGTGGATAATTAGCATATTCCCTTCTGTTATAGGACTTTAAAAAGATTCATCAGGACTGTCCTGGAAATGTGCTGGGGTCCAGTGTCATGCAGAATGGCGGTGGCTTGTTCTTAATTATTGTTTATATGCAAATGATCAGTGATAAAAAGGGGGGGAAAAGTGAAGACTAATTTGTATGCCTTAAGTCTAATGATGAAATCAAGAAAAGGAAACAATTGATTTCGACCTTGATCTCTACCTCTGGTAATGTGTGTATTTGCATTACTTCCCAAGGTTCTCACTGTCATATTTGCTTGCATGGTGTCAGGTTGAAGGGTACTTCCTGGTCCCAATGACTGAGAGGTTAGCTCTAGTTCAGCACTTTCCTCCACACATTGACTTCCTTCCTTCATGTCCTTCCTTCCTCCATGTCCTTTGGAAAGATGCTGAGGACAGGCAGCTTGCGGAGCAGAAAGGGGAGAAAGGCAAGAGGAAAAGAAACAGAAAAATGATCCAGCCAGCCTTACCAATCAGTAGGTCTAGCCAGCATGGTTTCTATAGAAGAAAATCAGGGCTCAATAATGTTAGTCTCAGAGCATGTCAGTAAAGTAGTGGATAAAGGAGAATGGGTCTATATAGCTATTTAGACTTTCAAAAGGCCTTTGGTAAGGTCTTTCACAAGAAGCTACTTAATAAAACAAGTAGTAGAGTGAAAGACAAAATATTGCCATGGATCTAAAACAGGCTAAAAACAGAAAATGATAGTAATATATGGGCAATTTTCCTCATGACTAAAAGTTAACAGAAGGAGGCCTCATTAGTTCCAGAATTTAACACACTTATTAATGATGTGGAATGGAGGTGACCAAATATGCAGGTGTTACCAAGTTATTTAGGTTTATCAAGTCCAAAGAAGACTGAAAGGAACTTAATGATGCTATGTGAATGAACAACACAGTGGCAGATGTAGTTCAGTGCTGATGAAAGCAAAGACTCAACAAAGACCCCCAGATCTGTTATGAGTTTGTATATTAAAACCCTGGGGAAAAATTCTTCTCAGTTGTGTATAATAATAGACCCCTGTTGGATCTACTGGTGTTATAAACCATTAACTAGTTTATGGAAGTTGCACATTCTGTTTATTGATGACCCTATGGGTTAATTCCTGCAGCCCTTATTTATTCATGAAGCCAATAGGAATTTAGAACATGGAGAATCTGCAGTGGGCCTTACATTACTCTGGGCATATTCATCAATCATAATATGTGTGTCCTTCAGGAATTCTTTCAGTCTTCCCTTTAGGGTTCTGTGTTTCAAGAATGATTGTACCCTTAGTTTCAGATTAATATTAAAAAATCTCTTTCCAGAAGCTCAGAAGAGAAGTTATTATAAATCTTTTTATATGTGCTAGTCACTCCTTCTTTTAAAATCATAACAATTCTTTGCATAATTCTGTTCAAGGATCGCAAAACACTTTATAAACCTTAATTAATCAAGCCTTAGGCGTCACTGTGAGCAAAGCATTATTATCCCCAATTTACACATGGGTAAACTAGGCAGAGAGTCATCTAATCTCTTGCCCAAAGTCACACAACAAATCATTGGCAGAGCCAGGAATCAAGGCCAGATCTTCTGACTCACTTTAATGACTAGACCTTGCAACCTCTCCCTATCTGTTGTTCTTTTTTGTCCTAAACAAAAATGTAAAATGGAGATAGCAAAATATATTTTATCTTTTTGTCCCTCAGCCTGGCTTTTGCAGTTGAAAATGGTCCCTCTAAAATTGATTTAAGACACCTACTGACCTCTGAATTAATTGCAGCCTGCTGTCTAGCTTTCTTCTGTTTGCCACCTACTTCCCCTACTATCGACCTAAATCAGAAGCCACTAGGTGTCCCTTTCTGAGCAAAAGGCTAAAACCCTGAGTCTCCATCATTAGTGAGAGAAAGCTTTTAAGGAATTGAAACATTGCATTGTTATGATTTGTGGAACAAAAGCTAAATAAGAATTGTAACATTTAGCTATGGACTTCCACTTCATTTCTCTCTAATGCAATGTAAGCTGCCTATAGCAATCTTTTAAATGTAATGATTAAGACTATTAAAGGAAATACTATACAAAGCAACATTTTTTCAGTCCAAAGTAATATGTAGGGCAAGGTTTTCAGTGAAGATAGAGTAATGACTACTGTACAATAATTTTGATGATAAATTTCCCTAGAGGATAAAGAGGAAGAACAAAAGTAGGCTGTATTTAATCATGCAAGATAAACAAATGCAGGCATACAAATATTTGTGGAGATACAATTTCTCTAATGATGGTAAGGTATTCATTCCATGGAGACAAGATCCCAAAGACCTCTGCTCTACTGATCAATACTTGGAACGTATATTGATTTCCAATTTAATAGTGTTAACTTCTTAGCTGTTAAAAAGAGCTTTTGGTATCAATTTTCACCTTGCCTAATTTTCATTGTATGTGAACACTATTATGAGAAAGCAAACCAAGTTCTCATCTGGTATGATGATTAGCTCTAGTGACTTCAGATTTGTAATGTTCAAAGATTTACTTTTCTTATGTAAGCATTATCCTAGCATGAAATGTCTATGTTTAAAGGCAATGACCTGAGAATTGCCTTTATTCTAGCCTGACATACATTTTCCCTAGTGTTTCTTAATTTTATTTCTGTATCCCAATTCCCAGATGAAATAATACACTAATTAATAGTGCTATTTATTGCAGATATGTTGTTTTCTTGTAACTGTTCATGCCAAATGACTCTGATGTCAGCTGATCAGATTGCTGAATGGCCAGCCTTTATTTAAGCAATAGGACATACATGACAAACAGTGCATTCCTGTGTGATTATGCCTCCAGGAATGTTAGGAGACACAAGGTCAACAGCCTCAGCAACTTTAAACTACCTGAAAAGTGCAGTGTAATCCTTTGGAAATGGAGCATCTGGACTGTCTCATTTCAAATTCAGAGAGAGAATTATTTCTTTTTTAAAGTAAATACATGCATTACTTTCTGTAATTAACATGGGCATGACATTCCTGACTAGCAATCAGAAAACATTTCTGTCCAGAGTTCTCAGAGCTCTTAATTTCAAGGACAGTTCTGGCAAGCAAAGTGACTTGGTTTTTAAATGGTATCTTGTCATCTTTGTCTATTCAGTCACATCTTGCTTTAGCAAGGAAAATAAGGTTTACACTTCAGTCCTATAGATGTGTGTATACTTAACTACATTTTACTGTGGCTTTTGCTTTAGCCACTGAAATGTTAACTATATTGTGATTGTAATAATCTTCATATTACTGGTGGTGTTATGTAAGCCAGAAAAAAATACAACTTGGCTTTTAGCTTCCACATTGAGCCGGCAGAATTAGACATTGTAAATGGACCATATGTAGTATAGATTCCATGAGAGATGACAAACACTGAAGCTCACAATATCATTCTTAGAATCACTTTGAAAACCAGCACAGTTTGAATAAGATCCCCGTTGTCCTTACCGTACATTGTTTCTTTTCTGCACTTCAAGGAGCAGAGTCTTCTCTTGTGTTCTTTTAGCTCCCATTGAAATAATGTGAAAGTGAAAGAAAGGCCAAGTGTGTGGTGCAGAGGTGAACATGGAACGAGCATAAAGAAACACAGGACCTCCAAGTGATGGGGGGAGGTTGAGTTTCCATAGTTTTTGAGAGAGCTGTCAGGTCTGGAGGGAGATGGAGCCCTGAAGATGTCACTCTTGTGACAGGGTCCTGTCAATATGTCACAGATAGCCAGAAAGAAGTTTATGCCACACTGAGCATTATTTATTTAGTGCCCCACCACACTTGCCCACTTCAAAGGGTGGGGGAGGTGCGTGTGTGGCAAAGATCACTTCCTGGTAAGAAGGGTGATGGCCTTCCATGGGGAGATAACAATTACCTGATCTATATTGTAGACCTTTTGGGCTCCATGGAGGTTGATATCTGTATGTTCTTGCCTCTTTGCAGGCCCGCTGATGGGGGGAGAAAGAAGGCCAGAGTTTCAAAGGGGCCCGGAGCTCCTGGGTGCCACTGCCACTGCCAGAGTCCTAGGCTCCTTTGAATTGCCACCAAAATGCCGCTCCATATGGCGCTAAGGGGAGGCACACCGCGGGCTAGGCTGCACAAAGGATTGACTCCCCTTCACTCTGTCCCTTCCACCTGAAGCCCTGCCCCTTCCAGGATGCAGAGCCGTGCCCCCTTCTGCCCCTCCCCCCACACAACTTGCCCTGCTGCCTATTTGAGCAGTCTTCAGCTGCTTCTGTCAGGGGGAGGAATCATGGTGCCACTCATCTGTGTTCTGTTCATAGCATATGTCCCCAGTCTTTCCCCATCGGTGGAATACAGGATGTCGCCTTGTATTTGCCCTTCACGTTGATTTATACTGTTGTTGCCTGATTAGGGTTTATTGTAAAATACAAGTTTGCACTTGAGTAAAAGTGGCTTAAATATTACTTAAATTCCTAAGCAAGAAGACAGAAACAGAAGAGAGAGGTAAACAAGAACTTCAGTATCTGGTCAGGGCAGCCATGATTTCAAAATCATTGTTTACCCATCCCACTCTTTCAGCCTCGCTTAAGCATTTTCCTTTTTATTGGCAAACATAACTCTGCAACAATAAAAACCTGCTAATTTACAGTGGATGAAATAAAAAAATACACTAAGGTTGCAGCTTCACCAGCCAGAGTCTGTCAGGAGGACCAAGACAGGAAGAAGGAGGGTGTTTAGCACTATAGCATTAAACTGAACATGGACTGTAGATGAGCTAACACTGCAGCTGGAGCTCTGCCGACACTAAAAAGCTTTGAACTGAACTTTGACTGGTAGTTTGCTCCAGTTTCCCCAGGCGACGGAAACACCACCAGCAAAATTGCACCTACCCTAGGTGCTTTTTCTGACAAAGCTTTGTTGGTCAAAATCATGCTGCTGGCTGGCATAGCTGTGCAGGCAACCACCTACAAGCAGGGGGCTGGAACAGTTTCTACAGTGGTAGTGCTGACAGCCATTGTACTAAATTGTACACTCTGTTTATAATTAATTTCAAGCCAAGGGGTAGATGCCCCTTGAGCTCCTAGTTCCAGCACCTATGCCTTCAAGCATAGACACAGCCTAGGTGATGTTATGGCTGTGAATTTCAAAGGAGTCTAATTAGCTAGACATTCAACTTCCACTGAAATTAAATGAAAACTCCCAGCGTGCAACAATATTTGCGATGTTCCATGTACCTGAGGTCTATTCTTCATACAGTTTTTGTATTAGTGTGATTTTTATAATGAGATACTTATACAAGTATAATGCCAAATGTGGACACAGTTATTCTATTCTGATAGGGTACATCTACACAGCCGGGCAAAACTTGAATTAAGCTACACAACTTCAGCTACGTCCATTGCGAAGCTGAAGTCAAAATAGCATAATCTGGCTTTTGGTGCTGTCTACACAGCACGAAGTTGATGGAAGAACATTCTTCCTTTGACTTCCCTTACTCCTCTTGAAATGAGGGTTACAGCAGTCAGAGTAAGAAGTCCTTCATCGCAACATTATTTTGAAATAATGGCTTGCTGTGTAGACGTACATTTTGTTATTTTGGAATAACATCCATTATTCTGAAATAATGCTGCTGTGTAGACGTACCCATAGGCTGCGTCTAGACTGGCCACTTGAATTTGTGCAAGAACACTGACGATCTAATGTATGATCGTCAGTGTTCTTGCGCAAATACAATGACTCTCCCATTCGGGAAAAAGCCATCTTGTGCAAATGCTTTTGTGCAAGAGGGCCAGTGTAGACAACTGAGAACCGTTTTGTGCAAAAAAGCCCCGATAGAGAAAATGGCGATCGGGGCTTTCTTGCGCAAAACCGCGTCTAGATTGGCACGGACGCTTTTCCGCAAAAAGTGCTTTTGCACAAAAGCGTCCGTGCCAATCTAGACGCTCTTTTCTGCAAATGCTTTTAACGGAAAAACTTTTCCGTTAAAAGCATTTGCGGAAAATCATGCCAGTCTAGACATAGCAATAGTGTCTTTTCCCAATATAGCTTGTTCCCCTTTCTGTAAGAATAAGTGGTAACAGAATAAACACACATGTCCCCACTAAGCTGACTGTATTGCTTTATCTTCACTGCTTTATCTCACTTTTCTGAGTAGACATGGCATTAGTTGCCTGCCCTCTTGCTCTGGTGAAAGGTGCTGCTTGTCTAAGGAATGAGCTTTCTGAAGCAGAACAAATTGTTCAGGGAGAGGGAAAACGCTTGCTCTTGCAACCTTTTCTTGCTCCTATTCTCCAAGCACTTATGGCTGGTGGAGTGGGCAGAAGAGACAGCAGAACACAGTTTTGGGGAGGGAGACGAGAGCAAGAGGCAGAGTTCAGAGAGGCCCTGTCTGCTGCCCCTTATGCTTATCTGTCAGCTCTTTATCCCTAGCAGAGGAGCGAAGAGGAGGCCAAGCCTGTGACGAGTCCTGTGACACAAACTACCTGCTGAAGTATAGGAATACCTTGGACATCGATTTCTAGTGTGAAGAATCCAAACAAATGTCAAGGAGACACATCCATAAAGCCCTTCCCATGTTAAATGGGAGAGGAGTCCAGCTTAGATGGAAGGAGGGTTTGTAGGGAAGGAGAAAGGGGGGAATACTCAGAACTGCTGACCTAAGGAATACTGTGAATACTGTTGTTCATTTATAGAGGGAAATGAGGGGAAAATAAGGACAAACTGTATCATTACAGAGCAAATTTTGGCCAAATATTTTTGTACTCTTAAATAAGGTACAGTTATGTATATGCTGTATTTTTTAAGAATATTGCAGTTGTAGTATTCTTATCATAGGTATACTATAAAATTGATGTCTATGAAACTTGATTAGCCTCCTGCAACCACTTACGTGATAGTTTACTCTAAACCTTGATTTTGTACTAGGTCAGTGTATGACTTGATGTTCATCAGAACTCTGGATTAGTAATAGCCATTTTCTTATTGTTGTTCATTTGTTTTGTTTTCAACAGTGAGCAAGACATGGTGGCTCTGAGTGGGATCTAGTCTTCATGGTTGGAAGGAATTTTTCATACAGGACCAAGGTAATGCTGTTTAAAGCAAAAACTGTGTCAACCTGATGTTGATGGCAAAAGTCATTTTGGGGATGTTCACTGATGATAATATGATGTTCAAGGATTTTAGCTGTGGGGGGGTTAATTAGCATTTACTGACAAATATCATGTGAATATTCTCTGTAATAGACATGTTACATTTTGAGTGCCCTTTGTAATTGCCGCTGGAAAGAAAGAAATCAGAGTATCTTTTTTTCTGCAGCTTAAGTCTATTTTTTTACAGAACTATTAGTCCCTCCTGTGATACCCTTTAGTAGATGCATTTAACATGACCACTCTCAATAACGTAGATGTCTCATACATTGCTGCAGTGCTGTCTAGATCCTCAGCTAAACACATCCTGAGAGAGAATATAAATGGCCCCGAAGACTGAAAAAAATGCATTGGAAAACAAGAGAAAGAAATGGTCTTGCATAGTGCGTGCGGTCAGGGGGATTGACAGGCTTGGCAGGATCCTGGGCAATCTGGAGGAGGTGGTGCCATGCTCCTGGAAGGAACAGGGTCTCAGATGGAAGGGGCAGGCCTAGGGAGCCAGCCCCCAGCACTTCCGGGACCACACCACTCCATGCCCTCCTCCTTGCACTTCCCGGACCACACCACTCCATCCCCCGCTCCCTGCACTTCCCGGACCACACCACTCCATGCTCCCCTCCCCACTGGCCCTCTAAGGGCTCTGGAGCAAACCACCCAGTGCTTCTGCGGCAATATAAAGGGCCCCGGGCTCCAGCTGCTGCTGCAGAAGTGGCAGCTGCAGCTGGGAAACCTAGCCCCTAAGGCAATTTCCCCCTTTGCCTGCTCCCCATCGGTGGGCCTGCATACAATATAATAAATAATCGCTGTTTGATAAAGGAGAATGTTCTAGTAATTTACCTTGTGTGTGTGGATGTACTATTTAAAAAAGACACAGTCAGATCTATTTAGTCGACTGGTTTATGAAAGCTGTTCATGTCAGTTTGTGCCTCTTATTTATAGCCTATAGCTGAGTGAATGATGCGCTAGTCGCAGTCCTTCCAAGACAGTTTTAATTAGCAACACTGGCTGTCAGAAAAGCGGTAAGTCTCTCATCCTGTCATAGATACATCCACATTAAACTGGCTAGAAATCTCATTCACCATCACATGAAACTCCTCTCCTCTGGTCCCACAAGTAGAGACAAGGACCCCAGGCTTTCATAGGCTGTCTGAGGTGTTGATCGTTTGCTGCTCGTATGGCGCAGAAAGCAAATGGAAGATGATGCTGTTCTCTGTTGTGTCTTCGGGAGAATGGAAGACTCCCCAAGGCTCAAGCATCTTGTTGCACACCACTTCACCAGGGTCATAAGAACTTCAGTGACTTTTCAATTACAAGGTAAAACCTAGTAGAAACGAGAGCCTGCCGTGCAGGTGCTAAAGCGGGGGCTGTTTATCTGGGTTGCTGGCATTGCTGGTTTGTGTCACTGGCAGTACAGCACAGAGTGCAGGGTGGTTCAGAGGTGAACCACTGTGGTGGAAGGCACAATCCCGTCTGGAACTACCTGTTGTGCAGCCTTTAGGAAGCTGCAGCCCACGCCTCATGGTGAGCCTAGCCCGTGGCCTGTCACAGAGAGGAGCAGGCCTATGCCCTCCCTGCTCCCTGCCCTCAGAAGCGAGGATGTATGCCACCAGGGCTGAGTCACAAGTGGCTTCTGAGCTTCTCCAGGCTGAGGGGCTGTGAGTGTTGCAAGCCTGTGTGAAGGGAGCTTCCTTGCCCACTCTCCCGATGAGCTCCTTTGTGAGGGAATTGCCTGGCTCTGCACTACCAGCTGCCTGGGATGAGTAACTGCAGTTCCTGTCATTACCACACAGGAGCACAGGGGTGTATAGGAATGGCTGTGCTGGTTCAGATACACGACTGCTTGAGAGCCCTGTGTGTGAAGACCGTGGGTGTACCTCTCTGCCTTCCCCTGACCACTGGCTGCTCTCCTCCCAACCTGCCAGTGGCAGCAAAGAACATTAGGAGATAGTCTCAACAATACAAAAAACCTCTCTAAAGCTCTTGTTATGTAGCATTTTTGTACCTTCTGTGGCATACACAGAATGCATGGTGGTGGTGTGTAATGGTTTCAGAGGCACTGCTTGAAGGGGACATGTGAGCTATGGAATCATACTGTTTTCACATGAATCAAAGTGTTTATTGTACCACCCCACAGCATTAGGCAGCTTGATCATATATACATAATGTTATTAGCAAATGAGAGAGAGAGGTTTTCTTGCATACTCTTCTGTGGCACTGACTCTGGAAACCAACCCACACCTGGGAAAGAGAAATTCAGATGAAGCATATCACCACTCAACCACCACTGTAAATTCATGGGGACTCACAGACTGATAAGAGAACTCTGAGGAGAGAGAGACAGGGATTTTTAAAAAATGCTGTTATAAATAGAAAAAGACCTGAAATAGTTGGAAGAGCAGGTGATCCATGGGATAGTGGATGAAGGGGGTGCCTTCAGTTGCAAATTGCAGATCTAACCAAAAAAGGGGGAAAGGTGTCCAACAATCCACTCAAATGTAGTCCATGCTAGGAAAAAGTTTGCGAGCCCCTGGCTCAGCAGAAACAGATTTAGGATCTTCAGTTTTGTTCGCTACAGCTGTGTTTTGAAGCCACGGTTCTGAGCACATTATTTAAGAAATGTTCATGATTTGAAAGTTATCTAGTACTTGCCTTTGATCCACATAAATAGTAGTCGACCTGCTCGGTGAACTTGTGCAAATCACCTCTCTGCTCTGTGCCTCAGCTTCCACATCTGTAAAATAAAGAGAATGAAACTTCCCTCCTCTGTGAAATGCTTTGGGATCTACGGGTGAAAAGTGCTTTAAATGAGCTGAAGGAAGAAGGGCTGCAACAGGCGGAATTCCAGCTGGTGCAGCTGAATTCTTCCTGGGGACCTTAGAAAATGCACATTCTCCTCTCTGAAACTGATGAGCTCTACTGGCTGGTAGGAGATTGTGGATCCACCCTCCCCCACTCTTTTTGGGGTTAGAACACCTAGGGGTGCTAGTGTAATGCTGACAGGTGGGACTGAACCTGGATCTCTGGAGCTTAACACATGAGTCTCTATCGCTTGAACTAAAAGCCAGCTGGCTCTCAGCTAAGGCTGCAGAGCACGCTCATTCTTTCTCTCCATATGAGGTCTAAGTGCCACTACATGGGACAGTGAACCACACCCAGAAGGTGTTTGAGTTACACTAGCAGGAGCAGTAAGTTCATTTCCATGTCATATTGTGACTTGCTGCTGTACAAGCTTCATTCTGTCTCTTCCCCCATGTCCCACTTGTGCAGAGAGCCAGTAGGGATTGGACATTTCAGTTTTTAAAAAACTTGGTTGATCTTGTTTTGAAGCAGGTATTGCTGGCTGAGGTTGTGTGGCCTCTGTTACGTAGGTTGGACGATAGGATCATAATGGTCTCTAACTGTTGAAGCCAATATCTGGCCTTAAACAGATCTGGCGTTACTCAGTTTGTGTGACTATATGGGATATAAACTTACAGATAAAGACAATATGCTCCTGTGTTTGTGCCTAGAGCCTTCCAAGGCGATAATGAAGTACCCAGAATGAGATAAAACAACCGAAAGGGCATCTCAAACTGGCATGCGGAACTGTGGGATATGGATCATTATTGCTGCTTGGCACAGCGTATTTTAATTGGTGTAAAGTCCCGCTTTTCTAAACAAGGGAGCAAACAGAGGAGGGGAATGATCTGAAGAGCTGAGGTTTCATCTCAGAGCAGTTGAAGGAGTCCTATTGGGCAGATTATTATTATTTTTTTTTTAGCATAACAACAAATCCCACTGTATCTCAGGTTTCCCCAGGTAGTGGAGCATGAAAGAGGAAGCTGAGAGCTAATAGGTGTGGAAGAGGGAAGCTGGGAGAGAACTAGAGTAGAACGCAGAAGCTGAGAGTGCTTTCCAGAGTGACAGAGAGAAACCTAATGAGGATTGCAGTTGCACCTAGCATAGAAGAAGTGAGGAGAGGGGATTTTAGCCATGAGTTGGGCCTATATTGTGCAAGAGGCCAATTTTTTCAAAATAGCAGCAGCTGAGCATTCACATGAACGCTATTTTGAAAAAAACAATAAAAATAACACTATAGAAAGGATGTGGACGCATTGCAGAGGGTCCAGTGGAGGGTGACCAAAATGATTAGGGGGCTGGAGCACATGAGCTATGAGAAGAGGCTGAGGGATTTGGGTTTGTTTAGTCTACAGAAGAGAAAAGTGAGGGGGGACTTGATAGCAGCCTTCAACTTCCGTAAGGGAGGTTCCAAAGAGGATGGAGAAAGGCTGTTCACAGTAGTGATGGATGGCAGAACAAGGAACAATGATCTCAAGTTACAGTGGGGGAGGTCTAGGTTGGAAATTAGGAAAAACTATTTCACTAGGAGGGTGGTGAAGCACTGGAATGGGTTACCTAGGGAGGTGGTGGAATCTCCATCCCTAGAGGTTTTTAAGTTTCGGCTTGACAAAGCCCTAGCTGGGTTGATTTAGTGGGGATTGGTCCTGCGTTGGGCAGGGAGCTGGACTTGATGACCTCCTGAGGTCTCTTCCAGCTCTATGATTCTATGATTGTTCCTCATGAAAAGTGGGAGTTATTATTTCAAAATAACGGGCTTGGTAGTGTGGACATGCCTAGTGCAGACCGAGGCTAAGGGATCTGCCTTATGGACCCTGTTGACGGGAACAGCCTGTGCCCATCTAGCACTTCATAATGCTGCATGCAGGACCCATTCAGAACTCCCTGGTAACTGTAAGGATAGAACTCAGATCTCTCTGCTTTAAAAGCACAAGCTCCCGTTATTTGTACTAAAGACTTTCCTGCAGTTGACAGCACTACAGAGCTAGTGACCCGCAAGTGAGCAGTTCCAATTATACCCACCAGAAGCAGTGCTCCACATTCACATTAGCCTGTGTGTTACAAGTGCTAAAGGCTTGGTTTTGCTAGCAAGGAGCTGATGCTGTTTCCAGGCAATTGTAGATGGGTGGACTCCATGGAGCAGCAAAACACAGGTAGGAGTCACCCTTGGAAAGCAGACTGCTTCCTTGAGATTCCTGTCTGGAGTCTTCTTTGGGACTGTACAGGGATTTGGAGGCCATAGACTGCTGAACAGTCTCTTTGGAGCTGTCAATGATGGAGGCTGTGGTAAGGAACCTCTAGAGTCTCATATATAATATAGGTGCCGTGAAGAGATATAGGTACCTTTCCCTCAGGTGTGCTCTAGGCAAGTGTTTTAATAAATGAGACCAAACTTAGCTGGAGGGATCATAGCAGCCTCCTGTGTGGCTTTTCCTTTTTAAAAGCTCTCCTATTTGCCTTGATTTCAATTCTTGCAATAATGCTAAGGCTCTGGTTTAAACCCACAGAATAAAGGGGGTTCACAGAGTAAGATGCAATGGTCAAAAGAGGCTCAAAGTGGTTAATAATTTCACGTGCCCTACGGGTTATAATACCTAAGCACAGTGGGAGGTGAGCTAAGCAAGCAGTAAATAATGACTTAGTCCCACACTGAGAATGCATTTCTCTAATGTTGTCTGATGCTGGGTGTTTAACACCTACCATTAATTATATGATAATGCAGTTTTTTGTATTTAATAATGTTTCTTACCTCTGTGTTCTAGCACTCTGCTTCCCATTGAAGGTAATGCTGGTGGATGTCTGACAAATTAGTTTCAAGACAGTGAAGTCTATCATGAGGCTCTACTGTTCACCCCATTTAACTTCTTCAAACAATAAAACAAACCTACTCTCAGTCTTGTTTTCAAATTTGTATCAAGTCTCGGAATGTATGGCCTTGAATTGCTTGCTAAAGGGGAGCATGTCTGGAATCAAACCAGACAGTTTGATTCACAGAGGAGCATTCTACCACTGAGGTGGGAATGTCACGGAATTTCTTTTTTCTTTCTTTCTTTCTTTTTTTTTTTTTTTTTTTTTTTTTTTTTTTTTCTGAACCAAAGTTGAGTGAATAGCTTGAGCTCCTTAACCCCTTCTTCTCTGTTCCCTGCTGATCCACAGCTTTGCTTGTGGATGTGGAAATGGGCAAAAGATGGAGCTTTGCCAGTTTTCAGATGCTTGCTGCATACTGTTGTGTGGCTGTTGATTTATTTGGAATTAGATTCTGCCACTCGTTCTGATGCTGATTAAGTGCTCTACTCCACAAATGGACCCACTGGTCTGACACCAAAAGCCTGCTGAGGCTACTCTTAGGGTTGTGAAGCATATACAGCATCCCTTGCTTAGGGCCAGGGGAGCTGGCAGCCTCACTAGGCGCCTGGGCAAGGTTTGGGGAGGAAGCAGCTGCATGTTCTTAGACAGGGTGGGGCCTCAAGTGGAAGGGGAAGCGCTGGGGGCAGCTGGACCTCAGCAGCATCAGAACTGTGGTCTGCCCTCCCTAGCCTCCCCAAGCCATCTTAAGAGCCACTCAGAGCATACAGCATGGCTCTCTGGTTGCAATTTAAACAGTTCTGGTGGCCAGGAACTCCGGGCCCTAGGGCAACTGCCACTTTTGCTCCCACCGCCGCCCCATTGGTGGGCCTGCTTAGGACTGTGCCTCAAATAAATGCCTAGTGCAGTGTTTGGCTTTTTATCTCAGGAGTTCATCCTGACATCAGAGATTGCTAGAAATTTATGGGCTCGCAACATTATTCTGCCACAGCCAGAATTTTGCCAAGCCCCAAAATCCAGACATGGATGATCTAATGACAATGGGAAAGCATATGACTTATTGTAGTTAATTTACTGTTTCATGCAGTGCCACAGAAAAGCGTAGTGCTTTCCTGAGAAAATAAGAGAGGTTCTTGCCCTAAGGAATTAACAACTTAATTGGGACAATAGCACAGCAATAGAGGACATTAATATGTTTTTATATAGTGAAATAGAGATTGCCAGACTGGATTCAAATCCCTTCTCTGATAGTGGGTAGCACCCGGTGCTTCTGTGAAGGTTGCAGGAAACTCTGTAGTGCACAGTGCTGGAATAGCCTGCCAAGGCAGGAAATTTATTTCTAACCCTTGTCTATTACTGGTTGGGCTATCCCCTGAAGTAGTATGCCCTGAAGTATTAGACTTATCTCTTTAAAAAGATCTTATCAAATGTAACTGTGTTACCGTAATTTAACAGATTCAGAGGAGCTGTCAAAGACAGACCTCTGGAACAACTATATTAAAGTTGTACTCATCCGCTAAGGGATGGTATTTCAGGTGCGGAACCCCTTACCAGTATCTGATCACCTGGGTGTTGATCTCAGAGAAGACTGGCGCGCAAATGAAAACTCAACTCAAAGGTAAAGTTCAACCACAAAACTATATTCTACAGATAATAAATTTAACATATTTTGAATGATCATTGAGGGGCAGTCCCCCAACAATCCTATCCCTACTTACAAAGTCTGACGGCGCGAAGGCGATAGATGTGATGCTGGCGACCTACAACCTTTAGGCTAATTGGAAGCCCTCAGGGAGGAACTGCCAGGCGTCCCTCGGTGGCAGGGTCTTTTGGTCAGGCGACCTCAATCCCTTGGCTTTTCCGAGCCACAAGAGAAGAACAGCCTGTGCGATCCCTCGAAGAGCAGAGGAAGACTTCGACGACGGTCGGTCCACCTTCCGTGGATCCCTCTGGTCCTCGGTCCTCTTCCCGCTCTTCCAACGCAGCTGGAACAGACGATGGTGGACTACTCTGTATCTATTCTACACTAAACTTATCCTAAAATAAAAACCCTATCTACGTCGCAACGCGCCCACCGGACAAGCTCGATGACGGCCGATATGCTTCAACCGACGCAGCCTGCCAGACACACACGACGACGAGATCTAAGCTAACTAAAATCTAAACTACCTAACCTAAAAGAGAGGAAGCATGAACCTTCCATCCAGCTTTCCTTTCTAACTTAAAAGAGAGGAAGCATGAACCTTCCGTCCAGCTTTCCTTTCTTAAGTTGCTTTACAAGACCTCAACCATTCTTTAAGGAAAACCCGGGGCTAAGATAGACCTCACACACACTATCCTACTTCTAGCCCGACGCCCCGACGCAACGCTGGAAACGGGCGTTGCTCAGGCTTTTGTAGGCTAGGCTCATGCATATGCATAAGACATAAGCTTCAAATTGATTGGCTAAGAATGTTGCTAGTTTTACATAAGTTTGAATTGATTGGACAACAGATCATAACATATTACTATGCACAAGCAACTGATGTTCTAATGAATATTCATATACTTTCAGACCTTAACAGGTATCATTCTGATACGTGTAATACGTGCCAAGTAGCAAAGGCCTTATGGCTTTTCATTTGATTGACAACTAGATGACATACATAGGGCAGTTAGGTACATTACTTTCAATGCAGATGACACATTGTATTATTGGTAGGCTTACAACAGAGTTGATACATACATAACATTTTATACTACAACAGAGTTGATACATTCATGACATTTGTAAAAACATTATTATTCTGCAACAACTGTGAAGGTCTTTTTGTACAACATAGATATCTACCCTTGATTGAATCTGCTAAGCTCTTGGCTTCAGTCATATCAAGTGGCAGTGAATTCCACAGGTTAATGCTGTGAGGGTTTTGTTGTTCTGTTAAAAAGCAATTCCTGTTATCAGGTTTAAATTTGCTGCCTTTCAGTCTCATTGTCTTTCTCCAGATTTATACGGCAGTAAGTAAATTGGAGGATTCAATTTACGTCCTGTAAGCTATTCATTTTCATGTATACCTTGGTTTTGTCCCCTCTTATTTATGTCCTCTCTAAACTAAAGTCTTGCCCCACATCTTTCCTTGCCTCTAATCATTTTGGGTGCTCATCCCTGAATCCCTTTTATTTCTGGTATACCTTTTTGTGAAAGGATGTATGGAATTGAACCAAGTATCCTGGGTGCGGTGGACCAACATAAAGGCACTGTGCTATTTTTCACTGTTGTTC
Organism: Pelochelys cantorii; assembly: GCA_032595735.1. Taxonomy (NCBI): domain Eukaryota; kingdom Metazoa; phylum Chordata; order Testudines; family Trionychidae; genus Pelochelys; species Pelochelys cantorii. The sequence goes on from CM064334.1 coordinate 52,352,933, forward strand.
TCTAGCCCATTCTTTATACATCTTCAGTTATGTTTGCCTTTTTCAACCACTGTTATACAGTGAGTGGAGTTTTCACTGGGCTTTTATTTCTCATAGAAATGCTGCCTCAGAAAAGAATAGCTAGATTATTACTGCCCTAACCTTTTTGCAGCTAGAAAGTGGGACATCTGGAGTGAATAACTGTGGTCATTGAAAAAGCCCTGTGTTCGTGCAACATCTGCGTTAACATTTTTCATGCTGCTAGGGACCTACTGGCTCCCAAGGCATCTTCAACTTCAGAACTTTTAGAAATGGCTGTAAAGAAATCTCACTTATACTTCCATCCATTTTTCAGCCTAGACAGCTTTTCATTGCATATTACAGAGGTGCCAAAGGCATATCAGTGGTCCATAGGGCCTTGGCTGCTGGTCTTCCAAATGAAGCATTTTAAGAAAAACACAGAGGAGGACTGAATGAACAGATGGTTCAAGAAGGCAGCTTTCTCTTAGAAAGAGGTCCACAGAGTGCACAAATGATAGATCTACTTGTCTCCCATGTAGGTGTGAATTTCCAGCTGGTTACCAGTGGGTTGAGGTGAGAAATGGGGCTGACAGACTCACTCAGCCCCTGGACAAGGTGAAGGTGGCCAGCTTCATGCCCTGGGAATAAGGGGCAGGAAGGGCTGGCAGACTTCTGGCCTCAGTGCCGCCCGGAGTTCCAGTGGCAATTTAAAAGGCTTGGGTCCTTTTGAATCACCAGGCCTTGGGGCAGCTGCCCCTTTTGCCCTCTTCCCCTCCCCCACGTTGTTGGGCCTGTTGGTAAAAAAGGAAAGTGATGCCTTGCTAGCGGTAAGGATGTGCACGTAGGTGCTGGGACCAGACATGCTCTCATGTCTCCTGAATTGACGCTGTAATAGTAACCAAAACACGTTGTTTTTGCCTTCAGCACCCCTCCTATAAAAGTTGTCCCAGCACCCCTGGATAGGGACACTCATGTTCCACACAAATCAGTTCATATTACAAATTAAATGGGAGAGTGCACTGGGACAGGAGTAGAGGAAAGGTTATGTAGCTCCAGATGAGTAGCTTTTGAGGGACATGACATAACCTGGATAGCTGAATTAAACTTACAATGAATTCAACACTTGGGAATCAACACACTAAAGCAGAGAGGATGACAAACCTTGAAGTTTGAGTCTGGAGTTTGGACCCTCCAACGCTCAGGTGAATTAGGTCCAAGGGCTTTGGGTCATACCAGGTATTTTAGGAAATCAGCAAGAAGGACTGAAGCATGTTACTACAGTCATCTTACTATATATTTGAGAAATGCTCATCTGTCTGTCTGTCTGACCGTCTGTGTGTCGGTTGTTCCTAACTGGTAGGAGATAGGGCCATCAAATTTGATAGGCAGCTTCCTCTTAACATAACTTAAAGCCAGACCAGGGTTTGGTTGTACCAGAGCAATGGGATACGCATGAAATGTGATTGTTTTGTATCAAACGGAAAAGGAGGGGTATGATAGCAGGGACAGTTATACTCACACATGTCCATAGGGGGACAGCAAGCATGGGAGACAATAATACACATGAATGACCATGGGGGGCAGCAAATACACCAGGCAGAAGTTGCTGGCTGGCAGCACATCCCCCACCATCCCAGCCTACCCCAGAAAGAAGTTGTGAGCCGCTGCACAGCCCCCGCCACCCTGGGCCACACCGGGTAAGTTTTCCAGTATGTTAAAAAAAATAAAAACAGCCCTGCTTGTATCTTTTGCACTAACACTCATGAACTAATTTCTACATCTGTCTCTTGTCTTTAAAAGACATCTGGGGAAATGTAACTATTCTTTCTTTTTTTTCTCTCTCTTCCCCCATATTGTACCTTCAATAGTAAGGTACATCATGTCTGTTTGTTCCTTACATACACTAGTGGCACATTTTATTAAAGTGAAGTGAGACTGGAATTTAAAAGGACTGTAGAACTGATACGGTTGGAATTAGGCAGAAAGGTTGTTTAAAGGCATTACAGTGTCATTACAACACTATAGCTTTGTCCATTAATAATCAGCAGAATGCTTAGAACCAATGTCTCTAAAAAGACAGTTTTCCTCCATCCAAAGAAAGAATAAACTACTTGCAGAGTCCATCTATGGGCTTGGGCCAGTGTGGCAATAGAAGAGCAAACACAAAGGTGAAATTTTCACAAGTCCTCAGCATTGGCCTAGCTCTGCTTTTATTGAAGGCAACGGGAGTTGTACCACTGGCTAATACTGAGTGCATTTGAAAATCCCACTTGAAGTCATTACTGTTCTCAAGACTGGAAAATACTGAACTTGGTTCTGGTACTTAAAGGAAAAATATTGCAGGAATGTGTAAAAAAGTGTTGTATTTGGCACTGTAGGGGTGTGAATGTGTGTGAATGACATGTAGAGCTTTAAGAATTATTGATTGGTTTGCTGAACAAACCAAAACAATTGGGGGGGGAATAGTTTCAGAATGACCCAAAACAATATTTTTTCAGCAAAACCAAAACAAAAGGGGGTTTGAGTCATAGAAAACATTTCATTTAGATGTTGAGCATTTTAATAGCTTATTATTATATTTGATTTATTATTAAAAGTAAAGGAAATTTACAAACACTTTTCACAGACCTGGAGGAGGTCCCCAACCATCCTTTAGCCTCATAGGTCCAGTGTAGGAGGCAAGAGTTCAAGTCCCCACCTTTCATGAATCATAGGAGGCAATTGTATATCGTTTTCCCATGATGTGGGCGGGCCAGTGCCCAATTACCAGCCAGTAGGATAGTCAACAGTGGATCACTCTCAATCTCTCCTGTTGAAGCTGTTCCACTTTGTATTAATAATTAAGCATTAATTGAGCCGGACAGACCTGGTGCAAATAATTTTATGGTAATCCTGAAGGTCAAGGCACTCAGGTGGCAGGGTTTCCAGCTCCCATTATTATTTATTACTATTATTACTATTTCCTCCTACTCCGGTTTTGTGAATTTTTGTTGATCTAAAACTGCAATTTTTGGTAAATAAACTATTTGTCCAAAAAAAATTGCCTCACACTAGTGACAATGACCTTTTGACTTTACTTATAGGTCAACCCCCTACCCATGGAATTAAAGTAGAATCGGTGTTTGTTTGTTTTTTAAATCAGCACAGTATTGCCCAAAATGTATGCAGACAGGACAGCAATTGCAGTTACTATGTGGAACAAGTTTCTGAGCAATGCTGGCTTATTCATGAGAAACTCAATCATGTTAAGAGAGCTTATCATTTATCTGTTCTGCAAAGATCTCCTGTGTAAGGTAAAAGAGTGGGAGGAACTTGTTTTTCCTTCATATATTTCAAACAGGCATTCTTCTGCTTAATTCAGAGAGGTAAAAATCTTGCCTTGTATCACCCTGAAAGCTACTGTGTCATTTTTAAACTTGAATGATTTACACAGATGGATTAGTGATAGTACGGGAGCCTTTACCAAAGCCTTTACCAAAGGTGAACAGGCTGAAGGTAGACAGATGTTCCAATGTTCTTGGCTGGGAATTACGCCTTCATTTGTCATGCTCTTATGGCCTTGTGTGAAAACACAGGCGCACATACCTCCTTACACTCCATCACACCTGTTGACACTTACCCTGCATGTCTCAAAAGAATAGTTGAGCAGCAAAGGAAGACAGAAGAGAGATGTACCTTTGGCTGTGCAACAAGATAAGCTACACGGCAGTGCACAGCAAGGAAAGTAACAATTAGCAAAAGGTTCTCTATAAATAATAGCTTTGGTAATTTACCAGTGTGCAGTATATCCATAAATATAGGGGCTTGTGTTTGTGTTTACTTCCCTTCCTGAGAGCTACCATCCTGAGAAGAATTTTTTGTTGGTGCTGGGTTTGATCCACTCTCAGAGATCAAGAAAGGGGCTGAAGAGAAAAAATCATCCTAGCATCCAAACACAGAATGTGTTCGGCATTCAGGCCCTGATCCTACAAGCAGTCTGTGTGAGCAGATCGTTGCACTCATTCAGAGCTACATTGAAGTGAATGGGGCTCTGTGCAGAGCTAGCTGCCTTAGAAGGAAAGACAGAGAGTGGCTGGAAATAAATGAAGAACTGGAAGTCATAATGTTGTTTAGTTTTGGCTCCTGTTGGGATCTTGCCTAAATGCCCCAGGTACTGTAACAGCCTTAACATCGTCACAGATGGTCCCCTCCCAGGAGTATTGTGGTGTGTCTTGCTTCCCAGGTAAGTGTACCTTTATGATAGATGGTCCCTTACACCAAAGTTCACAGCAATAGTCAGGTTACTCCCACTCCCAAAGGACCAGGCACTTACCTCAGGTCAATTACACTTTAGCTCTACGAGCACAGACAACCCTTGTAGCCAATTTTATAAGAAGCTCTCTAAAGATTGATGATCTAGGAAAAGGAAATGAGAGTTAATTACAAGGTTAAAGCAGGTAAACAAATGAGTTCCAATGTTAACTTTCAAAAAGTAAGTGAAGCTTCTATAATAAGCAAGTGCAATATGGCCTTTAGGGTAAACCCAAGCTAAACACTGGGGACTTTTTGCTTATGCTCAGTAATTCTTGTCCCTCAGAGTCCAAGCAGCATAAGCAGAGGCATTGATTTGCCCAGTTCCCAGGGGAAACTTGGGCCCCCTCCATCCACTACACCACTAGCCCAAACCCCCACCCATTCCCTTCCCCTGCCTCTTCCTGCCCATACTCCTCCCTCACCCCCTGAACTCTGCTGAACAGCTGCTGGTTGCTAGGACCTGCCAACATGGGGGCGGGGGAGGAGCTGATCTGTGGGGATGCCAGGGGATGCTGATCACCCGCTATTTTTTTCCCCATTGGCATAGATGCCTATGAGCACATGGATGCAGTTCTTCCTTGTTAGGGGTTTTATCCCTTTCCCCCTTCTGCTTTGAATTGAACACTGCTAATAGAGGGAATTCACTTGCCTGTCTCCTTTGCATTTGGCAGTAGGAGAGGAGCAACCAACAGAGACTTTTGTTCTCCTTGGTGTTCCACAATAGTTCATCTGATATTGATGGGTCTGCCTAAGGGCGGGGCATATTTACCATCCATGGGAGGCCAGCATTTCACTCTAAGTGTTTCTCTCTCTCCTGCCTGGGGATTTACACATTAAGAGATTTACCATGCAAATGCTCAATTATTACATTATGTAGTATTCAAGCAGGGGTGATGCGTGGGGGAGGGGAGGAAGGGTTCACATGCTCGTCTTCTATCCCCGAGTAGGAGGGGCCAGCCAGCAGCCAGTGGAAGGGCTGACAAGGGTCTGCCCCTGCTTCCTGCACTCCTCTCTCTGCCACGCCAGAGGAGGGGTGGGACCACCTCACGATCCCAGTCCCTGGTGGGAATGGAGCAAAGCTGGGGCCACCTTGTGCTGCTTCACCCCCACTGCTGCCAGTGAGTATAGAGACCAGTGCTGGCTTCTCTATTCCCTAGGGACAGGGGGTGGGGAAAAGTGGAGCAGGAGTGGGGAAGGAGTGGAGGTGTAGCAAGGGCAGGGAGATGCAGGGTCTGGGATGGAGGGGGTTATCCCAGTTCTTCACCAGGTCCCTGGAGCTCCCCTCACCAGTTGCCTCAGTATTCAAGTGAGGCACAAGGTTTGCCAGGATCACTGAGTGCACCTGAAGGTATATATGGAGTGTATACTTGATATGTCACCTATAGCTTTTTTTGTGTCTTAAAGCACTGAGTTATAACATATGACTGTTTAGAGATTTTTGTACATGTGGGCATTTTAAACTAGTTTTTTAATGAATTCTTCTGCATAGAAAGTCATTTTGTTTATTTAGTTCTAGAGCTTTATAGAGCACACTAGCTAGAATTCATATACAGTGGTTAAATGAAATGTAAATGCATGATTGTTTGTGCCTTTATAGATGCTGTTGACTTATATATGCTGCTAGCATGCATATGTATTATGCTGATAATACCACCCACAATATATATTCCAAGCATTTAAGTATACATAGCATTAAGCATTAATTTAGCCGTTATGTAGCCCAAATTGGCCTGTACTATGATTATAATCCTGTTTGCTTATGCTAAGTATCCCAAAACACATTGCATTAGTTGATACGAGCTTTGGCTTATGTAGATAAGAAAGCTGTCAGTATCAAGACATACTTTTTTTCCTCATAGCAATGAAAAGGGAATTACTTTCACAAAACTATTTACACTGCTGCAGGCCTTGGAGTCACCTACATGCCCCTCACGAACCTGGTATGCCTGTACCCTGAACAAAGATAAGGGTGCATCGTGGCCTGTAATGCCTGGGCTCCGTACAAAAGATAAAGGGATACGCCATGGTGTCAAACAAATAAGGTAAAAAGCTGATTCATTGTATCTAGCTGCGGGTGATTTATAGTACAAGTGGTTTTCAAATTATGGGTTGCAACCCAGTAATGGCTCGCACAGTGTCAGGCACTGGGTTACCTTGCTATAGGGTGACTTGGTGAGTAGTACAGGTGCTAAGGCAGGTTTCCTGACTCTTCTGGCACTGTGGATTACCAAGCGGTCAGCAGCAGAGCTGGCTCCTAGGCGGGGTGGGGCCATAGGGCTCTGTGCGCTGGCCCCATCCTGAGATTGGCTACACACTACCATTGGCCAATTCCTGGCCAATGGGAGCTGTGGGTGGGGGGGAGGGGATCAGTGTGTGTGGGCCAGAACAACATGCAGAGCTGGTTGTGTGCCTCCGCCTAGGAGCTAGACCTGCTGCTGGCCGCTTCAATGGCACAGCATGGTCCGCAGTGCCAGGAGAGGCAGGAAGCCTGCCTTAGCACCCCCACTGTGCCACTGACCAGGAGCCACTGGAGGTAAGCACGTGCCCAGCCATGAGCATCAACCCTCTTTCCCAGCCCTGAGACCCCCCTGAATCTGGAGCCACCTCCTGCATCCCAGACCTCTCATTCCTGCCCCCACTCCAGAGCCCACACTCTCGTCAAAAGATTATGTTTATGTAGGGTCATGACAATCAATAATTTTCTTCAACTGAGTTACGAGAAAAAAAGTTGTCCCATTTACTGGTACATGAGTAGAGTATGAAAGACTGGCTTTAAGAAGGATGTAACCTCTGTTTAAGGTAAATGTAACATTGCTGCACAGAACTGTTCTACAGAGGCTGGTGTTATATAGAACCTTTCCTTTTTCTCATATCCTATTGATAAATGCAACTGGCATTGGCTCTTCAGTTTCTTGAATATATTTCATAAGGCAACAATTTGAATCCCACGTGAGTCACCGCTTAGGTGACAGACCTGACCTGGACTGAAACACCAGTGTTTTAAACTGAAAGTATGAGCTGCTACGTCTTGAGGTAAAGCTCTGTAGTTGAGGACTATAACAGCTAATATCCTCTGTGCATCAACTCAGATGGAGAACCCTAATATACACTCAACAGTGGATTACACATAGGTCTTTCCACGTGGTTTAATTCTTCCACGTCTCTCCCCTCGTGGCTATGATGTAATGACTAACCATACAGTCAAGGGCTTCAGAGGAGTAGTTGAGTTAGTCTGTAACAGGAAAAACTTAAACAACAACAAATAGTCTCGTAGCACTTTAAAGACTAACAAAACAAGTAGATGGTATCATGAGCTTTTCTACATTTTGTTAGTCTTTAAAGTGCTATTAGACTATTTGTTGTTTTTTAAGTTTTTCATATGGTCAAGATCCTTTTACAAACAAACATGGGAGGGAAAAGGGAATTTTGTAAGGTTAATTCTGCTAGTAGTTAACTTTCATGCAACTCAAAGTGACGCTGCCACCCCTTTGCTCGGGTGCGAATGTGTGTCATGTTGCTGACCCAAGTCCTCATGCTGTAGATATTTTTGGGGGAAAGGGTGTCTCAATAATAATAGCTGTGCAGTAGCCTAAGCAGAAACACCATGATGGTAAGAAATAAACTTCTGCCTTTTATCTCTGCCTGTCATCCTGTTAATTAGATTGAAGCTTGTTAGAGGTATTGATTTTTTTTAAACCCCTTTTATTTTGAAACCAGCATAGATGGAATTATGGGTATAATGACTATGGCTAAGCAGATGGCAGAGCTTCAGAGAAACAAATTCCTGCTGGGTGAATTTTGTCTTAAGAGTTTACAAAGCAGCCAGTAGTCATGTAACATCTGTTTCGTTACATAGATACATATATGTATATAGAATTTCACATCATTATGAATGCTGGATAAATGGTATGCTGGAGATTAAATATTGTAAATCTCAGCCCATGTCTGTCAGTCTTACACTATCTCAAAACCACAATAAGAAAAAGAATCTGAAATTAAGTTGCATGTTGATTTAAGAGGTTTTATGAGAAAAAAGCTTCTGACTTTGAACAAAACTCTCTTCTTAGATCCACTGGACAGATTAGAACATAAGAACATAAGAATGGCCGTACTGGGTCAGACCGAAGGTCCATCTAGCCCAGTATCCTGTCTGCCGACAGTGGCCAGCACCAGGTGCCCCAGAGAGGGTGGACCGAAGACAATGATCAAGCGATTTATCTCCTGCCATCCCTCTCCAGCCTCTGACAAAGAGAGGCCAAGGACACCATTTTATCCCCTGGCTAATAGCCTTTTATGGACCTAACCTCCATGAAATTATCTAGCTTCTCTTTAAACTCTGTTATAGTCCTAGCCTTCACAGCCTCCTCTGGCAAGGAGTTCCACAGGCTGACTACATGCTGTGTGAAGAAGAACTTTCTTTTATTAGTTTTAAACCTGCTATCCATTAATTTCATTTGGTGTCCTCTAGTTCTTCTATTTAGGGAACTAATAAATAACTTTTCTTTATTCGCCCTTCTCCACACCACTCATGATTTTATATACCTCTATCATATTCCCTCTCAGTCTCCTCTTTTCTAAACTGAAAAGTCCCAGTTGCTTTAACCTCTCCTCATATGGGACCCGTTCCAAAACCCTAATCATTTTAGTTGCCCTTTTCTGAACCCTTTCCAAGGCCAAAATATCTTTTTTGAGGTGAGGAGACCACATCTGTACACAGTATTCAAGATGTGGGCATACCATAGTTTTATACAGGGGCAGTAAGATATTCTGGGTCTTATTTTCTGTCCCTTTCTTAATAATTCCTAGCATCCTATTTGCCTTTTTGACTGCTGCTGCACACTGTGTGGAAGTTTTCAGAGAACTGTCCACGATAACTCCAAGATCTCTTTCCTGATTTGTCGTAGCCAAATTAGCCCCCATCATACTGTACGTATAGTTGGGGTTATTTTTCCCAATGTGCATTACTTTACATTTATCCACATTAAATTTCATTTGCCATTTTGTTGCCCAATCACTCAGTTTGGTGAGATCTTCTTGGAGTCCCTCACAGTCTGCTTCTGTCTTGACTATCCTAAACAGTTTGGTATCATCTGCAAACTTTACCACCTCACTGCTTACCCCTTTCTCCAGATCATTTATGAATAAGTTGAACAGGATTAGTCCTAGGACTGACCCTTGGGGGAAACCACTAGTTACCCCTCTCCATTCTGAAAATTTACCATTTATTCCTACCCTTTGTTTCCTGTCTTTTAACCAGTTCTCAGTCCAAGAAAGGACCTTCCCTCTTATCCCATGGCCATGTAATTTACACAAGAGCTTTTGGTGAGGGACCTTGTCAAAGGCTTTCTGAAAATCTAAGTATACTATATCTACTGGATCCCCCTTTTCTGCATGTTTATTAACCCCTTCAAAGAACTCTAATAGATTAGTAAGACAGGATTTCCCTTTACAGAAACCATATTGACTTTTGTCCAACAAATTATGTTCTTCTACGTGCTTCACAATTTTATTCTTTACTATTGTTTCGACTAATTTGCCCGGTACTGAAATTAGACTTACCGGTCTGTAATTGCCAGGATCGCCTCTAGAGCCCTTTTTAAATATTGGTGTCATGTTGGCTACCTTCCAGTCATTAGGTACAGAAGCCGATTTAAGAGAGAGGTTACAAACCACAGATAATAGTTCAGCAATTTCCCATTTGAGTTCTTTTAGAACCCTTGGATGAATGCCATCCGGTCCCGGAGATCTGTTAACATTAAATTTTTCTATTTCTTCCAAAACCTCCTCTAATGACACTTCAATCCAGGACAGTTCCTCAGATTCATCACCCACAAAGGACGGTGCAGATTTGTGAATCTTCCCAACATCCTCAGCCGTGAAGACTGAAGCAAAGAAGACTGAAGCAAAAGATTGTGACTTTTCTGCTCTCCTTCCAAGCATCTCTGCAAGCATAGTTGTAGGGTATTTCCCCTTGCCTACCAAGTCAAATCTCTTGAACAGATTATTTTGGTATATGTCTAGTGACATTTTATATGGTTTTCTATTAGCTCATTGTGTAAAAAGCAGTGCACAATGAGACAAATGCAGCACATGTCTGAAGCAAAGCTGGCTACTACAGGCACATCAAACATATCTTATGCTCTCTGGCTTCCAATACATAATCGTGTCAAGTTAATGGCTTGACTTTATCATGGTTTTTTAATCTTTGAGGTGCTCAATGGCCTTGTGCCCAGCATAGCTAAAGCTCCACAATGAAGACTGTGCTTGGTAACTCTAGTCCTCTGGCACATTAGACCTTTCTACCATTAAGGTAAATCTCAACTATGGAAGGAGAGCTTCCTTTGAGGCCAGTCGGAGACTGTATAATGAATGGCATAAAAACGAAGGATCCATCCCCAGCCTTACTACCTTCTGCTTCCTGTTGCTCCCATTGGCCAGGAACAGTGATCTGTAGCCAACAGGAGCTGTGATCACCTGTACCTGTAGAGGCGCAGGTAAACAAAGTGTCTCATGGCCAACTAGCAGCTTGCCCTTACAAGCCGCAACCCGGAGTTTGAAAGCCCTTGGTATTGACTCTGCTGGTGACTTAAGATATGGCTTCAGGCATGTAGATGTATTTCTTTGACTTTGCCTCCTTTAACAGAAATACCTCACAAGTACGTCATAACCCACCCCATCTAAACAAGTCATTCCACTGCACATGTTCCTTCCCTGAGAGAGGACAAGAGGATGAGGTACATGTTTTACGCACTACTGGAAGTCACTCAGGCACTGTACTATGGTACTAAGCACAATAAGAGCCTACCTAGAATATAAGAGAATATCCATTTGTTTCTCTCCACTCCTTGAAGTGTGGTTAATAATACTTCCCTAGCTAGTGTATGGAAGCATGGGAAGGACTACTTCCTGTAGCTTTCATCCAGGACACATTACCCGATCATTGTTTACAGCCAGGCCCTAAAATACAACCTTGGATTTGCTCCAATCCTACAGACAGAGACACACACCTACAGGAGCTCTATCAGGCATTCTTAAAACTTAAATGCCAACCCAGGGAAGTGGGGAAAAAAAAAAAGACTGAAAGAGACAGACAAGTACCCAGGCATCAGCTTCTTCAAGATAAGCCCAACAAACAAAATAACAGAACACCACTAGTCATCACCTACAGCCCCCAACTTAAACCCCTTCACTTCATCATTAACAATCTACAACCTATCCTGGATGTTCCCTCACTCTCACAGGCCAGTCCTCGCCTACAGACAACCCCCTAACCTGAAACAAATTCTTTCCAGCAACCACGTATCACACCTCAAACACACTCACCTAGGAACCCACCCCTGCAATAAACTCCGGTGTCAACTCTGTCCACATACCTACACAAGCGACATCAACACAGGACTTAACCACATAAGCCACCACATCAGAGGCTCATACAACTGCATATCCACTAATGTGATATATGCCATCATGTGCCGGCTAAGCCCCTCTACCATGTATATTGGCAAAACTGGACAGTCACTGCGACCAAGGATTAATGGACACAAATCAGATATTCTAAATGGTAACACACAGAAACTTTTGGGGAACATTTTAACTTGCCAGGGAACGTATTAATGGATTTAAAAGTGGCTATTCTCTTACAAAGTAATTTCAGGAGTCAATTACTAGAGAAAGAAACTGCAGAACTGGCCTTCCTATGCAAATCTGATACTATCTTGCATGGCTTGAACAAAGACATGAACTGGATGGGTTGTTATATTCAACACCCAAATGGTATAAAAAGCTAAGCATTGGGCACTCACAGCCCACTCTATTAACCTCAATTAGCAAGGACAGTATAACTCCCTCTCTCCCCTCTTTTTCTGCTTTAGAATTGAATCTCCATGCCTCTTGCTCCAAAATTGTCATCTGAAGAAATGGGTTGTGCCCAGCTCATGATATTATCTATATATTTTTGGTTAATCTCTAAGGGTATGTCTACACTACCACCCTAGTTCGAACTAGGGTGGTTAATGTAGGCATTCGAAGTTGCAAATGAAGCCCGGGATTTAAATATCCCGGGCTTCATTTGCATCTTGCCGGGCGGGCGCCATTTTTAAATCCCCTTAGGTCGAACTCCGTGCCCGTGGCTACATGCGGCACGGAGTAGGTAGTTCAAATTAGGATCTCTAATTCAAACTACCATTACTCCTCGTGGAACGAGGTGTACCGGTAGTTCGAATTAGAGATCCTAATTCGAACTACCTACTCCGTGCCGCGTGTAGCCGCGGGCACGGAGTTCGACCTAAGAGGATTTAAAAATGGCGCCCGCCCGGCAAGATGCAAATGAAGCCCGGGATATTTAAATCCCGGGCTTCATTTGCAACTTCGAATGGCTACATTAACCACCCTAGTTCGAACTAGCGTGGTAGTGTAGACATACCCTAAGGTGCTGCAGAACCATTGTTGGTTTTAAAGGTGTTAATGTGTTTGTGTTTTAATTTAGGAGGGTTTTAACACTTCTTCCGTTTTCTTGATGGCAACTGTAACACTTGATACTGTATTACAGTGGTCCCCAACGCAGTGCCCGCGGGTGCCATGGCGCCCGCCGGGCCATTTCTGTGCACCCGCCGAATGAACGGGGCTGGCCCCGCCCCGGGCGCACGGCGCATGGGCAGTGCCGGCCCCAGGTGCGCAGCACATGGGTGGCCCTGCCCCCGGGTGTGCAGTGTTTGGGCAGCCCCGCCCCTGGGTGCGCGGTGCAAGGGCTGTGCCGGCCCCGGGCGCACGGCATATGGGCGGTGCCGGCCCCTGGACACGCGGCACAGGGGTGGCACTGGCCCTGGGCGCGTGGCGCAGGAGCAGCACCGGCCCTGGGCATGCAGCACACAGGCGGTGGCGGCCCCACCCCTGGGCGTGCAGCGCATGGGCTGTTCTGGCCCCGGTGCACGGTGTATGGGCAGCCCCACCCCTGGGCGTGCGGCACCAGTGCCGGCCCCGGGAGTGCGGCACATGGGTGGCACCAGCACCAGGCGCACGCCATATGGGTGGCCCCGCCCCCAGGCACGTGCATGGCCCCAGCCCCGGGTGCGTGTGTGGCCCCACCCCCGGGTGCCCGGCGCGTGAGTAGCCCCGCCCCCAGGCACCTGGCAGCCCCAAAAGGTTGGGGACCACTGCTGTATTACATGGGACCTTAATTATCAGTCTGATTTTTGGAAGTACTGAGCTCCTCCTGCTCTCAACTTTCTCTTAAAGGTGTGAGTCTTTAATGGTTGGATCATTAACATGGGCTTTTCTCAATGCCTTAGCACCAAAGTCTAATGGCAGAGGAGACTAAGTAGGCAAAACTTACCACAGGAGGTAAAGACCATGAAGAATCAATTTTCTTTAAAGGTACTCAATGCTCTGCCTGCTCTGAAGGGTCTTCATTCTCCTTTGGTTACTCCAAAGCTCAAACTTATAAACATGTTTATTGCTCTTGGATTCCAGCACGTCTATGAATATAGCTCTGATCAGGAAACACATACTGGGTACTGAAGTGCAAACTATGATTAATATCACAACTATTTATCGGGAGCCCATAACCATTAGGTCTAGATGAAATTTTACACTAGTTCAGTAAAAAGAATTGCAACCACAAGCATTAGAAGCCAATACTTCATGATCTTTTACTTCAGCTGAGCAGTATCCTTGAAGGGGTCCAAGATCCCAGCAGATTAAATGTAGACAGAAACTAGTGGCTACCATTATTTGAAAGGCTGGAAAAAGAGATGCATCCTATATCTCACCTTGGATGTGGTCTGGCTGGGATTCTACCATATTGCCAGCAGGACTGAAGTCAAGAGTCTTTTGCAAAGAAGGCTCTGATCCAAAAGCAAATAAAATAAATGAGGATGGAAGCTCTCTAGGTTGCTTTAGGAGTAATAATACTTTGTCTTTCCAAAGGCAAAGTACAGACAGTTTTAAGTTTTAAGAATGCCTGATAGAGCTCCTGTAGGTGTGTATCTTTGTCTGTAGGATTGGAGCAAATCCAAGGTTGTATCTTAGGGCCTTGCTGTAAACAATGATCGGGTAATGTGTCCCGGATGAAAGCTACAGGAATGTAGCTAATCATAATGGTTGGTAGGTTTCTGGTGTAAGGTGGTGGAAATCTTCATTTTAAATTTTAAACACTTCCCAATTGTGTTACCTGACATAAATGCTGCTTTATGTGATCATTGAGCTAATGAACATGTAATTGAGACTCTTACAAATATATAACACGAGAAAAAACTAAAATATACACATAAATTACAGAACTTTATAATTCAGCTTACCATGATTTATTAAGATCAGTTGTAATGTTATATTGCGACATATTTCAGAATTTTCTTTTCTTAGCATGTCAAGTATTTATCATTAAGCAATATATTAGCATTCATCGCACAAATAAGGCAATTTTCTCAGGTTAAATGCATTTCCCAATACGTTTTTTCGTTTCTAACATATTCATTTAGCCCAGCAAATTTATATAGGTAATTAAAATCTAAATATTATTCCACCCAAATATATTCAAGTTAGAATGAAAACCAACCAACCAACTAATGCAAAATTGTACTTATAGAATAGGAATGAGATGAGAAGAGAATATATTGGTAGTTTGTTAAATAAATTAGGTCTGGGCTTTAAAGTAGGGAAACCAACTCAGGTAGGCTATTCTGAAAATATTTTTTGCCCTTTTTCCCTAACAGAGGTCCAGATTTGGAAAACCGTTATGGAGCAGAATTCCTGCTGGGTTTTGTGACAGTTTTACTGCCTCAAAGACTGCAGAAAATAATCCATATTATTTTGTGTTATTTGTGCCTTATTGTGGAGTTTCTCTGTTTTGTTTTTAATGTTGATCCCAATGAACAATAGCTTATTGAAAAAGAATGGAAAAGATAAAATTACTGCACTGGGAATTGACTTCTATGAGGTAAAGTGGCAATGATTAATTACAGTTGCAGAAAGAATTTGCTTTACAATATAGACTGTTGCAGTTGTTTCTCCGCTCACCTCCCTAATAATTAGAGATGGGCTCAAGACACAATATTAGGATTTGGATCCAGATTTCCAGTTTCCCAGAATTGTCAGATTTGGGTGCTTGGTTCATCCCCAAAGAAGTAGGGGAGACCTATATGAATATACACCAATTGCAAAATTCACATCTAATTTCCGATACTGAATTCTCCAAAATCTGCAAGTGTTGACAGGTAGGGTTTTGAATTATGCCCACGAACAGGATATAAAACACGGTGAATTGACTGTATATCACAGATCTAAGTCACACCCCATTTAGTAGTTTTTCAACTTCCTTTCATCACCCTTAAAACATATACACAGGCTGAGAATGTTGTCAAAAGGTAAAAGTATGTTAACAATTACTGAAGTAGGTGATAATGAATAACACACAGCAAGAAAATAATAGCGCTAAAATAACTGTGCACACTTTAACCCAACAGTGTGTAATAGTGGTATGTAGTTTATATTACACTTCTCCTCATCAAGAGAGTGAAAGGAGTATTTTATGCACTTCCTATAAATTTCACTGTTTAGCTTCTTTGCTCAAGGATTTCTCCAGATTCTTAGCCACTTTTCCTCCTTCCCTCTTCATCCTTGCTCTCTGTGCTAATGCTGGCAACTGAGCTTCTTTATGATAAGGAGTGTAAAGAACATGGAACATTGTTTGAGCTCATTGGATGACAGGCCAGTGCAGGTTTAAACACCAATTACCACATTTCACATGACAAATCTGAAAGAAAAAAAAAGATCATTTAATAAATTTATTATGAAGGCAAATGACTCCTACATAAATCAAACTGCCTTGTTAAGAATATACTCAGTCAGCTAAATACAGTGGTGATAAAGGTTAACTCCACAGTCATGACACTAACTCTTATGTCATTTCTTATGAGATGTTATGATGTGTCATTATTGTGATATCTAAAATTTCTAGCCTAAACATCTCGTGATGGGGATGATGTTTGTTCATGTCACCCCTCAATAGGTCAAAAATGGGTTAAATGCCAGAGGATTGTGAATATTCAATCCACCATTTTGACAGTGGGTAGAAGCATACATCCTCTATTTTACTCTCTTTTTCTGTGTATATTGTGCTATCTACAGTATTTCTAAGAGCTTCCATTAATGCATAATTCTGAATTCATATATACTGAATTAAAATAAGTAGTGTCGCTGTTCTGCTCTTTTGTAACCCTCCATAATATATATATAATCCAGCCATCATTCCTATAGAGTATATTGTCTTCTCATCATCAGTAAGTCCCTCCTCTCATCCTTCTTTTAGCTGAACAGTTGTCTAGCATCCTTCCAGATTTGTCTGGTCTAACTCCAAGACCTATCTTGTGCACCCTAAATTACAGGAATTGCCACCTCTTGGGTACAGCATATGTAGAAAAAGAGATTACAATATAAGTCTATCCAGAGGTGACATGAACAAACATCATCCCCATAATGAGATGCTTAGGCTAGAAATATTGCCACTGATGGAATTAGTTTATAAGCTCAGTCTCTTAGATGCCAATCTTGTCAGGAGCACCAGACAATAATTTTTGCACTTCTGGGGAGCCCCAGTGATTTTGTGAATCTGTTTATACAGTGGTCCTTACAAAAATCAAAGCTTCAAGTTGTGAACTCATCTGTCAGGAAACATGTCTTAATTTGATCTCAATAAATTCTTCCTTATTGTAAGAACAGTAGGACAATGGAGCAGATCATCTAGGGAGTCTGTGGTTCAAAACGAGGCTGGATAGCCATCCATCGTGGATGGTTTAGCTAGAATAAGTCCTACACCATGGCAGGGGCTGGAACAGATGACCTTTGTGGTCCCTTCTAATGTTATGATTCTATGAACTCAGCCCTGTTTTCATCATTCACAGAAGTAATTTCATTGAAGCTGCTGGGGCTGATTACATGAGTGAGGTGTGCTGGATTTGGGTTTTAATTTGTAATGTGATGCATATATTTACAGGTCCTCTAAATGACTGTAACAATTATAAAGAACAATATATGAAGCTACTAATGGGGCATTCCTCAGGGCTTGTAGAACCAAAATCTGTCCCATATTCCGTTTTTTCCCTTATATTTTGTTTGAAATGTGCATGTCGTTCTTATAAGTCTTCATCAAAAGCTCTGCTTTTCAAGAAGCACACACACAGCTAGCCAAAGATGCATGTACTTGCTCCAGAATTTAATATGAGTATGAATAAGGTGCCAATCACCTTGATAACTAACAATGCTCAACCCAAAATGGCAGATGGAAATCAGTAGAGTCAACACTAAGGGACTGAAGTGTCTATCATTAGTAGAAGAAGGTTTAGATGTGGGTAAGGCTGTGCATCCTTTTGGATAAACCACTGGATTAGGGGCCTCTGCAACTTTTGACATATGACTTAATTTACACTCAGCCTCATCTGTAAAATAGGGATAATACTCCTTTAGTTAATGGTTGTTGTGAAGAGAAGATTCATTAAGGATCTGGTGTTGTTCAAATGAAGACCATGCAATTACATAGATCATCATGATGATAATATATATAAGAATTTAAACAGAAAAATATTTATTTTTTGTTTGGTGCCAGTATCAATCTGGCTCACAGCAAAGGCAAAAACATTTGATCAGTTTCAGGTTTCTGAAGAGCTCTTAAGAACAGTGTGGATGGGGTGGGGATTTTAAGAAGATACATAATTAACGTCTTTGAATTCTGTGCCTTATAATGATCTGTACATGTCCCCAAACTGGGTTTAATTCAGTTATACCTATGGCGAAAACAATCCCGTCACAGTAAGAAAATGCAAACAGCAGACTGCCATATGTTGCTCCTCATGATTCAGATGAGTAGGTGTGTCCTTTGCTCTCCCAGAGTATTCCTAGTGCCAGATGCCTGTGGCACCACAGCTGTTGTGCTTTAATTCCCCCTCTTTCTTTTCCTTTCTGCTGCTGATGTCTGCAACCTGGAGGTTTTAGGCTGCTGTTGCTGTGATACAGTTCTGGAAATATAGTACTTCTCTGTAGATGAAATTACTGACACTTAGGGTACGTCTAGACTGCATACCTTTTTCGACAGAGGCTTTCTCGACAGATACTGTCGACAAAGCCTCGAAAAAGAGCATCTAGACTGCAACCAGTTCTGTCGAAAAAGCAAGTCGCTTTTTCGAAAGAGAGTGTAGACACTCTCTTTCCAAAAAGCACAGTGTGGATGCAATAATGCCTTTTTTTTGACAGAACTCTGTCAAAAAAAGGCTTTATTCCTCATAAAACTAGGTTTACCGCCGTCAACAAAACTGCCGCGTTCTGTCAACCTACTGTTGACAGAATGCAGCGATAGTGTAGACGCAGGTATAGTTTTGTCGACACAAGTCCACTTTTGTCGACAAAACCCTGTAGTCTAGACACACCCCCTACTGTACTCTGAATTACGGTGGGCTTGGGTAAGCATCCCTGCTGAGTGACACGGAACAGCATTTCTTTGGTGTTTTAGGCTTTTGTTTGTTTGTTCACTCGCTCTAAAGAATTTGGCTCAGTTGATGGTATATTGATGATTTTGATCATCAGCATTACAGGCCAGGAATATACCTCATATCAGCAACCAGCATTGGTGGTAAAACCATGTCATCACACTGCTAGGTAATTTTTTACAGAATTCTTTATGAATTCACATTATGACTCAGTCCTTTAATATGTTATCACTAGATGATTTACTCAGCATTACTTAGGTCTTTAACACAAATAGTTTTGTTTTTCTTCATTTAAACCATAGCTCTGGGGTGAAGCTGGGATGAAGAGTTCAGAGTTCAGGCTGCCCTAGGGAGAGAGGACTACCCCAGCCCTCTCTCATTGCAGCAGCTTGGGTCCAGGTGAAAAGTGCCTGTCCATGGCCACTGCAGCTGCAGCGGTCCCAGCTGGGAGAGGGGTGAATGTTCCATGGCTGGGGGGACAGACACACACACAGACAGACAAATCAAACAGACAAACTTTCTGAAATATATAGTAGATAGTTGTCCTTTTCTCCAGCCCTGCCCCCTCCTGGCTCAATGGGGTTATAGCTGTCCCAATCCCCATCTCTGGCCCCTTGTTACCCGACTGTGGTCATTCTATACTATAACTTTTCCTTCTGCCAGACCCCTCCCTTTTCATTGTATGAGAAACAGTCAAAATACAGGCACATCCCCTTTTAAATTATGTAGCTTCCTCTTATGCCAAATTTGATGGTCCTAGCTCTTACTGTTTAGGAAGAGTTCTTGAACAAATGGACTCACAGATGGATGGACACACAGACAGAGAAACTCTCTCAAATACATAGCAGATTGCAAACAGTCAAATTATGCCCTACTTTATTGTTATGAATAGTAGCCCAGGAGACACAATCTTTATCACAACAATAGAAATCTACTTGTATTCCAAAACATGTAAATATTGTGTCTACATCTAGACTATAAGCCTCTTTCGAAAGAGGCTTTTTCGAAAGAATGTTTTGAAAAAGAGCGTCTAGACTACAATCAGCACTTTCGAAAAAGCAAGCTGCTTTTTCGAAAGAGAGCACCCAGGCAGTCTGGATGGTCTCTTTCGAAAAAGCACAGTTTGCATTACATAGCGCCTTTTTTCAAAAGAGCACTTTCGAAAAAAGGCGTTCTTCCTCGTAAAACGAGGTTTTCCGCAGTCAAAAAAACTGCCGCGTTCTTTTGATTTACTTTTGAAAGAACACGGCAGCAGTCTAGATGCAGGTAAAGATTTTTTTAAAAGGCCACTTTTTTCAAAAAATCCCTGTAGTCTAGACACACCCTGAAAGTGGAACATTTATGGCTTTACTCAAAATGCTGGCATTTGGAATACTTGTTGTCTGGTTTGTTTATTGTCCATGCTGGGAAAAAATACAGACTTCAAAGAGAAACTGCAGAGCTACAATTCATTTGCAAATTTGACACTATCGCTTTAGGATTAAACAAAGACTGTGAATGGCTAGCCAACTACAAAAGCAGTTTCTCCTCTCTTGGTGTTCGCACCTCCACATCAGCTGCTAGAAGTGGGCTTCATCCTCCCTGACTGAATTGACCTCGTTATCTCTAGCCTTACTCTTGATTGGTACTCTTTTCATATGCCTGTATATTTACATCTGCCTCTGGAATTTCCACTACATGCATCTCACAAAGTGGGTCTTTGCCCATGAAAGCTCATGTTCCAATAAATCTGTTAGTCTATAAGGTGCCACTGGATTTCTCCTTGTTAGTGCAGAGAATGTGACTCAATCAAGTCCCTGTTCAGACCCGTATTTTCCAGACATAGAGGGTTTGTACTGGCCCACCGTAAAACTCCCATTGACTCAATAGAGACAGGATACCACCCATTGTAAGTTTTGGAATTTTGTGATCTAGTTAGCAAACACATTTAATAATAACAAAATAGATACAAGGACAATTAAACACTAAATATTCTTTATCTATTTGAAAAGTGTAGTTTAGTTTTATTTATAGTACTTGATGATACAGTGGTAAATATCCGTTGGCTATGCTTTAACAGGAATGAAGTCTCAAGAAAGTGAGACCTCACAATGAACCTTGTCTGTTAAGTTTTGGCTAAGAATTGAAGAGAGACTTGCATTTTCTATAAGAATGTCATGGTCTGTAGATTAGCAAAGTGCAAAATAGCAAGGTTCTTTTGCACTACAGTGTTAAAATAAAGTTGAAGGTTTGTGTTAAATTGACAGAAGCCAGGAAATTACCTTTATATTCTGAAGAGTTTGCTGAAATCTCATAGAAAAGAGTCTATGTGGAGCTAATTCTGTTGATATATATTTTCTCTAGTATATTTCTCTTTTCAGGAATACAAGTTCTTTGTTATTTATGAGTTCATTTTCTCCTGCTGCTTCTCCATTCATTAAAAGCATCATAATCCTCCATTTATGACATCACAATTACTTGATAGGGAAATAATTATGATTTCACAAACTGAAGATTCTGACCTTCAAACAAGCAGGGCACAGCTGAGAGAACAGATTCATAAGCAACAGTAATTTGGGGTGAAAATGTCCTTCACAATTAAGAGAGAGAGTGAGAGAGAGAGAAAGAGAGGGCAAGAGGGAAACTTAAATATTACCATGAGACTGATTTTTGAACAGATTATTTTTCTGGATTTTTAACTTGCCTCATTTAGCTTTAGTGAATACTACCTAGATGTATTTTTTAAGACTTCATGTATGCTGTACTAACAAAACTGCAGCCAAATACCTTACTTTTGGATGTCCTAACTCTATTGTGCCATAACTTAAATTTTAAATAGGTTAATATTTAGGTGCATTTTTCTTGAGAGAAAACTTTCTTGTGGAAATGTTAAAGAGCTGACCCAACCAGCTGTAATGATCGAGAAAAAAACTATTGCTTTTTATCATTTCAATAAGCAGACTTCAAAACATACAGGATGAAATTCTGCCTCTGCTGAAGTCAAGTGGATTCATGTAATTGTCTTTAATTGGGTCCAGAATTCAACCCCGGATGCTAAGTCAGTTAAAAACAAAGGTGAATTTGCCTTCTGTTTATAGCCACATTTCTTGGGTAAAGTGTGATTCTTGCATTTTAGTAACCAAGTGTCAAAGTAAATTTCTCAGGGCGTGTCTATACTTACCAGAAGATCAACACTCCAGAGGTCGATCTTCTGGTGTTTGATTTAGCGGGTCTAGTATAGACCCACTAAATCGAATGCTGAAGGCAGTTCCCACTGGTGTCAAGTACTCCTCCTTGTGTGAGGAGTAAGGGAAGCCAACAGGAGCATTTGCTCCCATCGGACTCCAGCAGTATGGACACTGCCAACACTCGGCTTAAGGTAAGCCAACTCCAGCTACGCATTTTGCATAGCTGGAGTTGCGTACCTTAGCCAATCTTTCTGATCTAGTGTAGACCAGGCCTCAGGTACAGCAGAGTAGAATTGGGGTCTCAGCTATTTCCATAGTGTGGCACACATCTCAAGAGCAACAATGTCGTGTGGGTCTCTTTCTCTGCTCATTTACAATCACAGACAGTCCCATGCCAACTATTCAGTGTGAATTGAACATATAATAAGTTATCCTATATGCACACATTGTCTGAAATGGTAAATTCCACAAGCATATGGGAAAGTATTTGAAGAGAAGTAGGCGTCTCATTATTATTCATAGCACTTAGAAACTACAGAACTGTGTTATGTTTTATTTTTACTTTTGTGGTTGGAGGAAATCCTTCCATCCTTTTGCATTTTAGTAACATGACATCTCCATGATTGGATTTGATATAGGCTATTAAAGGTGACCCGAACGCCACTTAAATCAGTTCAAGTTTTTGTATACTTGTCTAACAATAATAGGAGTGTGGGTGTGTATGGTGTGCTCCAATATTTGTAGTGCAGAAGCCTACGAACAGTTGCAATCAGCATAGATCTAAATTTGGCAGATGGTTTAAATGGCAAGGAAGGAACATTTCCATTTTAAATGACATGAACAAGGGAATTTTCCTACTCTCTGTGGTTTCCCTTGAATTGAAAGGGCAGCTGGTGGACAACACTTTTCATAATGAAGAGACTCCTGAGTGCCTGCAGTGGAAGACTGACAAGTAAATAGCTTTTTATGCACATCTCAACTATGTACATTTTGTGTCTTCACAGAGTGGTTTCCTGAAAGCTGAATGCATAATATCCACAGGGTGTGTGGTTGTAGCTAGGAGGATGAAATAGTTCTTGCTAGCAAGAAGAGCAGGGTCAAAATTCTCGCATAGACCAAGTCTCCAACTATCCTGTTCCAGTGCTGCTTTGTGACCTATGTGTGGAACGTCACCTCAATGCTCTGTTTCCCCATATGTAAAATGGGGATAACAGTACGTTCTCTCTTCCATCGATGGCTTGAGATCTATGGGTAAAAAGTGCTACACAGGAGCAGATTTTTAGGAATATAGATGAATAGTCACAGATGATGAATGTTGCGCTTGGCCATTTGTCCAGTATTTGACCATTTCAGATTCCCACTCTTGTCATGGGGAGCATATGAGACTATGGAGTGAAAACTGATTCAAAATGCTATTTAGCTTGAAATTATTGCCATTTGGGGGACACCTGAATTAATCATTCAAACATTTCCTAACTGAAACCTGTCTATTCTCAATAGCTGGTACTGCTTGTCCTTATGAAGGAAGAATCCAGATAGTCCTCTGGTTAATATGTACAGACTCTTTTGAAAATTGTTTTTAATTTAAAAAAAATTAATTTCCTTTGCCTAATTAAAGATTTGAGCGTGACCAAAGATCTAGTAAATTGACTCCTTAAGCATGTGTTTTTGTTAAACTTGGATCACCGAAGATGAACTTCAGAGATGGCAGAATAAATGAATGTAGACTAATGCATGTAGGAGTTCAGTTTTCATTTTCCTCTGTTGAAGCCTACCTTTTAACGACTACATCTTCCAACTGACAGCTTATTAATACTAATTACATTACATATATGCAACGTAACTAATGCACTGGTTCTTGCAATTATCTTCCCTTGGCTGCTTCCCTCCTTCCCCTCCAACCACCTTTCTGTGTAATTCCACTGGTTCGTTGGGCTGCAGCTCAGGCTGCCCGGAAAACAGCAGAAGCAGAAAGCCTTTCATTCCACGCATATAATATGCTAGAAAAATGCCACAAATCTGTCTCCAAAACTGCTTGCTTGCTTCATCAAATAGGGATTGATTCAACCTATGATTGACATCTGACTAAGGCCTGGTCTACACTAGGACCTCAGTCTGAAATAACACCCCCCAGGTCAAATTTGTTAGCAATGTGTCCACATTATCAACACGTTATTCCGGAATAAGGTGCCACAGAATTTGAACTCTGTACTTCTGCTTTTCATGAGGAATAACGCTATTTCCAAACTTGTAAGTCCAAAATAACGTTAGTGTGGCTGCTCTGGTGCCACTAATTCAAACTAATTGGTCTACAGGAGGCCTCCAATAGCTCCCCAGAGTGCTTCCTCTGGCTTTGAGTCCAAGGTAGCGCATCCACATTAACGGAACCTGACTCGGACTAATTTCGATGCTTCCTCGTAGTGAGGACTCAGACGTTCGAATTCATAAAATTGGGTGCCCAGAAGTCGAATTTAGTAAATTTGAAATAATCTCCTAGTGTAGACATGGCCTGGCCTAAAGTACTTGTGTAGCTCCCATTACCATAGTATCTTTGAGGTCCTCACACATATTAATCCTCATAGTACATCTAGAGGAGAACATACTATTATCCCCATTTTTCAGCAAGGAGATGGGCTCAGAAAGATGTAAGTGATGTGCCCAGGCTCACACAGGAAATATGTGATGGAAATAAACTTCAATCCAGATCTTGCACATGCTAAGCTAGTGCCCTACCCACAGGACCATCTTTCCATTGGTGCATGGCTGCCCTCTCAGTTCCTGAAGGAAAGTATCTCTAAGTTGCACATAGGGCAACATGGTGGAAGCCTACTTAGAGATACACTGAATCACTTCTGGATGCCCTCCAACCAAGCTGGTGCAGCCCACTAGTAAATTCTGAAATTCAGTGAAAGTAAATGGCTATTTTCTTTTGTGAATTTGCTTAATTGGGGCTCTAACTGCCTCTTCCTCAGCTGGCTCACCCCAACTTTGCCCTCTACGCTGGTCTATTTGTGTTGGTTGTGTAGGCCTCCCTGCGTGGCAGCTCCAGACATGTCCCATAGAATCTTCTATGGAGGGTGGGGGGTGAGTCACTGATATGGAGGATTTTGTATGTTGTGGTAAATTTTGTCCTATTTCCATTATATGTCACTCTCAGTGTGTCGAACTTACATGGAAATCTTCACAGTCTCTCCCGAGTAGAGTGCAAACCTGGTGCAAATTGCATACCCAGGATGTTTCAACAGGTTTAAAACAGCAGAATTAAATCACTTTTTTCTTATTGTGGCCGAAGCAAAATTTGTCTGTGCAACGTGCTGTTTCTTGTAATATCTGCTAATATCAGCCACTTTCCCAAGATCAGTTTTTGAACCAAAATCCCCGGAGTAGTCTTGGTTTTAATTTTGTCATGTTTCCTCATATCTCATGAGCTGCCAATTACTCATGCAAATTAGGGCAGAAGAGACACTTAAAGGTTATTTACACTGCCTCCAAACATTATGAAATCAATCATTTCAGCTTTTACAGCTTCTTCCACTTGTCTGTCAGTCAACGCTCTTAACTTTTTTACATTCTATTGCTAGAGTAGGTTTGTGTAAGAAAACAAATACACTTTGATTTTATGTATGGCTTCCTGATTAATAAAATATCTGTAACAGGGAGCTGATGTAAAAAATAGGGAAGGTTTTGATTAGGCTTTTCTGATATGTAAATACTTGTGAACAAATAGGAATTTACAAAAAGTGCAACAAAAATGGGCAATAAGTAGCATGCCGCAGTGATTAGGAAAAGTTTGTATGAATTAGGAAAAGTTTGTATGAATGAGATGAACAGAAAATTAATACCAGCTTTCAGAGGAGCTAATCTATGTAGAAAGTTGGTGAGGAGGCATGTGTAGTATTCTCTAAGGCTACGTCTACACTGGCAGCTTCTTGCGCAAGAACAGCTGTTCTTGTGCAAAAACTTGCTGGGTGTCTACACTGCACGCGCGTTCTTGCGCAAGTAAATTTACAGTCTAGCGTCGGAAAACAGGGCTTCTTCCAGAAGAGTTATTCCTCTCCCTGTGAGGAATAAGCCCTCTTGCGCAAGACGGCAGTGTAGACAGGCAACATGAATTTCTTGCGCAAGAAACCCCTATGGCTAAAATGGCCATCAGAGTTTTCTTGTGCAAGAGAGCGTCCACACTGCCATAGACGCTCTTGTGCAAAAGCACAT
This sequence comes from Pelochelys cantorii, assembly GCA_032595735.1. Taxonomy (NCBI): domain Eukaryota; kingdom Metazoa; phylum Chordata; order Testudines; family Trionychidae; genus Pelochelys; species Pelochelys cantorii. The sequence continues at coordinate 52,379,079 of CM064334.1, forward strand.
CTCTTGCACAAAAGCACATGCCAGTGTAGACACGCTCTTGTGGAAGACTTTTTGCATAAGAACTCTTCCGCAAAACAGTACTTGCGCAAGAAGCTGCCAGTGTAGACGTAACCTAAGAGTTTACACAGGGCTGTAGTACAATAACTGGTCCTTGATGACCTCCCGAGGCCTCTTCCAGCTCTATGATTCTATGATTTGAAAGTAATCTTAGCTAAGAATCTGACTCTGTCATGGAGGTCACAGATTCTATTACTTCAGTGGACCTCCCTCACATCTTCCACCCAGCCCAGCAGTGGGGCTGGATTAGCATCCTCTGCCCACGAATAGCAGCCTGGTGCTGGAGCAACCCTCAGATCAGGTCACTGGCCCAAGACTTCTGTAGCAGCAGACATTTGGTTCACCAGAGCAGTGATGGTGGCTGCGTTAGCTCTTAGGGCTGCCAGAGTAGTGGCTGGGGCCAGTTCGGCTCCTGAGGCTACCAGAGCAGTGGCCTGAGGCTGGGTTAGTCCCTGGTGCTAGAGCAGCATCCGCCAGGACGGGACTAGGACCAATGTTCCTGCTAAGATGCGCACCTGCACAGGCACGTACCAAGAATTCTTCCCCTGGGAGAGCTGCGCAGCAGTACTCATGTGGCAGGCAACTGCTCGGGTGGGGCGGGGCCAGCTGAAGCGGCATGGTGAGGGAGCTTCTGGGGCAGGGGCCCAGGACCTGCTGGTGCCGTGTGGCGGGGATGAGGCCTGCTCCAGTGGCTGGGACTGCCACGTGGCAGGGGGCTGGGGCCTGTTCTGGCAGCTGGGACTCGGAACTGGACCTGCCACATGTGGCGGGTGTCTGCTCTGGCAGCCAGGCACAGGACATGCTGCATGGCTGGGGGTTGGTGCAGGGCCTGCTCTGGTGGCTGGGAACGGGACCTGCCGCATGGCAGGAGAGTGGGGGAAAAGAGTGTCTGCTCCGGTGAGTGGGAATGTGTGTGTGTTGTTAACTTGGGTGCCACGGTGGCACACATCCATACCAGCGCACATGTCCTCGATATTGGTGCCTGAGCCAAAACTCACTCTGCTCATGGTTGGAAAATGTTAGAGGGAACACTGAGAAGGGCCAGCCCTGGGGGCTGGTGGTTAGTTCCTCCCACAAGAGCAGTGACCAGGGCTGGAGTAGCAGATGGACTGGGTCAACACTGCAGGAGGAGTGGCAGGGCAGTGGCCAGCAGTGGGCCCCCATCAGTGCTCTGACTCTCAGTCCTCTGCCCATGGTATTCTTAGTGAAAGTCATGGACAGGTCACAGGCGTCCATGAATTTTTGTTTATTACCCACCATCTTTGTCTATGACTTTTACTAAAAATACCTGTGACGGAATCTTAACCCCATTGATAGCCCATAGACTGAACTATGAGAGCTCACATAAAAAAATTAAGCTGTCAGCCAATAGTGAACTAGATTAGAGTGCAGTAGGGTAACAAATGTATGCGAATGTTAATGCACTGCTACTCCCTACTGGATGAAATAAGAATGGTTCAACTTTGGCAGATAGATCCCATATTGTTAAGATCCAATGGAGATTTAGTCCATTTACAGAGACTAGGATTTGAGGAACTACTGCTCCTGCCTCTGTAAAATTCTGTGTGGCCCTTTTGCGCAACGTAGGTATAATGTGAAGACCTCGATGACTACCAATTAGTTATTTATTTTTACAGTGTGTTACCATAGAGTAGCTTGCTTTTCATTACCTGGCGGCCACTGAAAATGAGACCCATGTAAGAGCTGAGAAAATGGTGGACTTGATGTATTGCTGCTGATAGAATTGGTCTTAAATTTGCAGCTGCTCCTGCTGCTCTCCGGATCCTGGATTGGCTAGCAAAGGTTAAAAAGTGATAGGGGCTAGCATGGCAGAGGGTGAAATCACAGCACACAGTGGATATACTGATTCCCATTACATCTTGGGCAGTTTCTGTCAGAAGGGCTTTTACGCAGTCCTTAAGAGAAGTTAAACTGGGATGAAAGTGGTAGCAGTCGCAATGCATTATCCTCCTTGGAGCAGCCAGGGAATTTGCAGTCGTAGGGTTGAATCAAGTCCTTGCTTCTTAGGCAGAGAGTCAGTTTCCAGTATCTGATATTGGCAGAGAGACAGTCTTTTAATTGTTCAGGTTTTCAGATTTTACCTACAATACAGGGCTCCTTAGTAATGACTCAATTCTTCCCTGTATATGGGAGGAAGTTCCCAGCAAGTTCAATGAGAGTTTTGTCTTGATGAAGAGTGCAGAATCAAGCCTCAATATCTGTACTTGTTATATAATCCAGGTATATAAATTAGAAATGGACCAAGATCATAGTTTTCAGAGCCATGGTAGGGTCAGAGAAGCTGCCGAACTTGGGGATCGGCGCTGAATCTTCTTAGCTATTATTTCAGATGTCAAGTTCCAACAACAGCTCTTAGATGAATTTTATTCTTGTGGGATGTCCGCCATCCTGGACAAATCTTTTAGGTTTGCATCTGGGTCCAAATCAAAAGCATACCACTGGGTTTCGATCTAGGCCACTGAATCTAAGGCTATGTCTAGACTGTAGAGCTTTTCCAGTATCCCAGAAAGGCAATGCCGCGTCCAAGGAATGCGTCCACTTTTTCGGAACAATTTCTGAAAAAGCAGACACGTTCTTTCGCCATCCTTGTAATCCTCATTGTATGAGGAAGAAGGGATGTGTTGAAAGAGGAGGTTTTTCCAAAATTTGGCCCCGTGTAGACGGGCCAAATTTCGGAAAAACTTTTGTAAGAAAAGCGAAAAAAGATATGCAAATTGTGGTTTGCAATTTGTGTATCTTTTCCCAACTTTTCTTTGTAGCGTAGACCTACCATATACCTCACAAAACACTGAGAAGGTTGCCCATAAGATTCTGGTTCTGGTCCTGGTACATCCATAGCATTCATATTGAGGTGTATAGTTAGGTCCACTGTTGTTTGCTGAGTTTGACTAAGTCAGGTGATGGAGGGGTAGCCAAGTTAGTCTGTAACTGGAAAAACTTCTGAAAACAACAAAAAGCCTTGCAGCACCGTAGAGACTAATAAAACATGTAGATGGTATCATGAGCTTTCGTGGGCACAACCCGCTTCTTTGTTTTTTAAGTCAGGTGAGTTCCTGTTAATACAGGGTATCATTTTTCTTAACAAATTGAGTTATTTTTCGCAATATGTCTGTGAATCTGTGGCATTTATTTTTAAAAGGGATCTTGAAAATGCTCATGAGACTATTTCCGGTCAGTTTCAGAATGGTAATTTGAACCTGGGTCTCCCCTATTCCATCTGAGTGCCCCCTAACCATGCACATAGAGCAAAGGAAGAACTACTCCCACCCCATTTTGCAAATACTGTGGGACTGACTGAAATGTCTGTTGAATGCTCAATGTGTCCTGAAAAGTTCCTCCAGCTCTAACTTAGAAGTCCTTACTCCTAGCTATCTATTATAGTCATTTGATATCCTTAGCAGAAAAAGCATAGTTTTTCCCATAAGGTAGAGATATAACTCTGTCAATAATTACAAAGCTGTGGTACAAGTAGATTTTAGCTCTTAGCAGTATGATACCAGCTGGTACCGATCTGGTACCACCTGTGCAACTATGCATTTACCTCCCCCCTCACAAATATGTTGCATGATGAGAACCCTGTGGGAATACAAATTTAAACCCTTGGATGTGGATCTCCACAGATAGAAATCAGTATTTGCTGAACCGCAGGGCTCTCCCAGAAACCGCAGCCGTGAATGCAGCAGAACATGGGGCCACTGCTCCCAGAAGTCAGAGCCATACAGATCAGCTTCTGCCACTTTCTGAGCTGTGCCTTATTCCCTGGGTGGTGAGATACTTCTCCTGACTCCTGCAGTACGGTATTATTCAACAAGCGACAGGATGGCAGAATCTGGCTCACCATGAAGTCAGCTGTATTTTGTATCAGGCAGAGAGCATAACTGCAGTTGACCATGGTCTCCTACTTGAGTGGTTTTCTCTGTTAGAATAGATGGGGGAGCCACTTCTAGAGTTGGGAGTTGTCCGCATTAAATGCACAGGCACCATTGTCCAGTGGTTTGGATCTCAGAACTGCCAGCTTAAGCATCTCTGCTGATATGAACTGCGTGGCAAGCTCCCTGGTTGAAAGATTTCTCGGGAACCCAGGACCCAAATGACTTAGTCATTTGCAGCTCAGTCAACACTTTGAATTGCACCTGGAAGCAAATAGGGAATCCAAAGAGTTTCCAAGGTAGGGATCTAACATGCTGTATGTGACAAATTCTGCCAAACAGGTAAGTAAGTACCCTTTGAATGTGGACCTGTACAGCACACATCCCAGTAATAAAGTCTACAAGTCACAAAGGCATGAATCCTAAAGCTAAGATCCAGCTCTAGGAATAAATGTCTAAACAGACACAGTTGTAAAATGATGCCCCTGGTGCCATCTGTTCTCTCAGGGGTCATGGAAGATCCACCAATACCCAGATTGCAAACTTCTTCAATGAAAGAAGGACAATCACCCCACTTTCCCTTAACACACTCCCATTGCTTCCATCTTGTCCAAAAGAGGTTTCTGCCAGCTTGCCTTTATCAAAGTCTTGCTCTCAGCCAGGCACTAGGAAAACAAAGCTGTGCCATCTGGGTTTGATGGAAAAGAGGCATAGAACTGTGTGACATGTGCAGCTTGATAGAACTACAGCCCAAATTGTTTTATTATTTTCCTCAGCATGACATACAGGAGGGGCAATCAAATTCAGCCTGGCAGAACATGCATGAGAGCTGTCTCTGGACAAATAAGCAATTGATCAAAATCACATTTTCTGAGCTCCTAGGGCCAAATCCTGTTCCCACTGAAATCAAAAAGAGTTTTGCTATTGAGTTCAATGGGAACAGGCTTTGATGTTTATAGAGGAAAGAACAAAACGGCTCAAGCAAGGGCTATGTTGCTTACCACAGGTATCAGAGGCTGCTGAACTCATAGACTATGTCTACACAAGGAAATCATTTTGAAATTACTGAATTAGACTTAAGAACTCCTGAGTTATCAAATTTGAACTTGTGTGTCCTCACTACAGGGAAACATCAAAATTAGTCCAAGGCAGGCTCCGTTAATGTGGTTGTGCTACCTTGGACTCAGAGCCACAGGAAGAACTCTAGGGAACTGTGGAAGACCTCCCAGCAGCCAATAAGTTCGAATTAGCAGCTCTGGCGCACCCACACAAACAGTATTTCAAACTTACAAGTTCAGAATTAGCATTATTCCTGATGAAAGGCAGGAGTACAGAGTTCAAATTCCATGGCCTGTTATTCTGAAATAATGGGCTTGGTAGTGTAGATGCACCACTTACTAATTCAAACTGGTATTTTGGACTAAGGTCCTAGTGTAGAACATAGCTTCAGAAAGAGCCAGCAGACATCTGATCTTTGTACATCACAAGGGACAGCTCAACAATCAATGAGTCTAGAACAGCCTCTGTACCCCAGCCAATCCAGAAGTCCACCTGCAAAGGATCAATGAAGTTTGAAGGCTCCAGATTATCTTCAAACTGTTTAATCACCATCTTCTTTCTCCAGTGTCCCTAAAATGGGAAAATTAGAGACAGGGTGTCTGCTGAACCTCAGGACTCTCCAGAGAAATGCAGCAGCAAAAGGAATGGATCATAGAGCAGCTGCTCCATAGGTCTCTTCCAACCCTATGATTCCTCCACATGGCTGTACCACCTCCAGCCCCGTCTTCAAACAGGGCTGTACAAACCCCAGACAGGAGAGTCAGCTGCATGGAAGGGCTGGGGGCCTTACAGACGCCCCAGGAGAGCTGCCAGTACAGGACACTCACTACTGGGCGCAGCAGCCTCACATCCTACCTCTTGCTGCTGCAGTTCCCGGGAGAGCCCTGAGGTGCTGAAAATGTGACTTTCTGGTACAGAGTACAGGAGGCCCCCAACTTGCGACCACCCAAGTTCTGACCTCCTGCACTTACAACCATTTTTGTAAGTGCGGAAGGGGCCGAAAACCCCTGATTTATGTCCTCGGCTTGCATTTACAACTGCACATGGTGCCTATCATAAATGAGGGTTCAAGTTACAACACTGCCAACTTGCAACGTTTCCCCTGGAACCAATTGTGTCACAAGTCGGGGGCCTCCTATACAGGCAATAAATGCCTTAATGGTATGGTGTACCTGACCATACCGGCTTAACATTCTCTTTGTAGCAATGGTGCAATTATTGTTTGGTCTCCCAGCATGCTGATAAATACCTCATGTCAACACACAAAAGCATTCTAATTGGTTTCTGCACATGACAAGTACCATTTGGAGTGGACTTGTTAATTCAGTCTGCACTGTTTATTGCTGGAGTGGATGGTCTCTAGGAGTATAGCACAATCAGCTTAAATAGTACTGCATTGGTGGTCTTCTGATGTTTCCTAGAATTCCCTTTTTCTAGGGGCTATGCCAGGAAACTGTGAGACACAGAGCTTGAAGGCAGTGCAGCCAAAATGATTTTTAGAAGAGCAAGGATGGCTGAGAACTAGACTTGAGGGGAAATTTTCATGTGAATGCATTTTTTTCCAAAAAAAAAAATGCAGATTGAGGGCAAGTGAAACAATGTGTGAATTTAGGTTGATTTTGGTGAATTGATTTGGTTGGGAGGAAATTTTTTTATAAATGCTGAATCATTTTGAAACTAAGTCTTTTGATGTTTTGTTCTGAAAAAGGATTTCATTTTTGGAATTCCCTTCCATTTTATTTGCTCCTGTCCCATGCAACATAATTTTCAAAACCTTGATATGAAAATGAAACATTTAGTTTTTGGTCAAATGAAACCTATCATTCAGTCAGAAGCACAAATTTTTCAACTTTCTCATTTCACCAGAATATTCCTTTTTGTTTGTTTGTTTGTTTGTTTCAGGTCAGCCCAAAACAATTTTTTTTTAAATGTTTGAGTTTGGTGGCTGAACCAAAAAAATCAGTTATTCATGCTGTGCTGTTTAGAACCCCAATCAGCACTGCTACTATAGACCCCCTAAACAATTTGAGCTTAAACTCATCCTGTCTGCCTGTTCAGCTGAGAATGTTTCAGTTCTCTGGTGTAGACACAAATGTGCTGTTTGTTAATTGAGCATTAATCGCTATACAGTAGAGCAGGGAGTAGAATGAAAAGTAGCAGGGAAGCTATTAGCCACCAAGATGTAATAACACCTTTTCTGCCAGTGAACCGCACCACCTAGGGAGACTCAAACCAGATGTCTTGGATCTAACATTCTCAATTCACACATCATTTATAAAGTGAGACAGAAAAGTGAATGAAATATTATCCTTCAAGAGGTAAGGAGTAAATGCGATTGTCAGACAAAGGGACTGTGGACCTGATTCTGGCACCTTTGCAAATCCCAAACAGAAATCACTGCTTACATTAGCTCTGTGAGATGCTAGTGACGGGTCTTCCCTGACCTATCAGCTGTTTACTTGCTCTTTTGCTTTGTTTTATTTTTAAGCAAGGAAGAGAGTAAGAGCCTGATCCCGCATCATTAAATTAAATGACAAAACTCCTGCTGATTTCATTTGTACTAGATAAAGACAGTCTTTTGGAGGCCTGTGGGCCATAAATATTGATAAGTGAGGTGCATATTTTCTTTATCAGCTGTTCTTTGTTTCTATTTTTATTCCTCTTTTCTATACTTTGCAATCATAGTAGGTTTAATAGAGCTTCTCTTGAAGCACACTATGTCCTACTTAAATCTGTGCCCTCGAATCATCACTTTGGCCTGTGTGAACTAATAACAAATTTTAAAGGCTTGCTCTAGCACCCATTGAAATAAATTGAAGGACTCCCATTAATTTTTGTGGGCATTATATCAGACCTGAATTGAAGAGAGAGCTTTGCACAGCTTGTAACTCAGTCTCTCTCTCAATATCCAGGATATCATAGACCGGGATAGCTGATGATTTCTAATGGGGTAATAACAGACAGAGGCAGCTCCAGCTTTTACTGCCTAAAGACTCATGCATGTAGAGAAACCATAGAACTTCAGAACAGAGGCAGCTTATTGAATGATAATGCAAAGCTCCTTCAGCTCCAAAATTATTTACTCCAGAATTTCACTTTGTAAGGTAAGTGTGAGAGGTACGGGAGCTATTATTTCCCATTCTGAAATAATAGTAAACATTTTGCAAAATAGTGTGATGCTGGCTTCTTGTTTGAAAATGTTTGTAATGGAGATGGGACTTCCTTCACCCCTAGGATGTAGCTTCGGTTTGGGAACTGTAGCCCTGTTCTGTTCCATGTGGACTCTTAGCAATGGTGAGCCTGATCCAAAGCTTATTGAAGTTAATGGAAAGACTCCCCTGGAATTGAGTGGGCTTTGGATCAGGTCTGAGGTCATCAAAATGGGGATTTTCATCATCTTTTTCTTTTTCATCCCATAGTAAACTCATAGGGTAAGTCTAGACTACAGGCTTTTGTCGACAGAGGCTTTGTCGACAGATACTGTCAACAAAGCTTCTGTCGACAAAGAGTGTCTAGACTACATCCAGTTCTGTCGACAAAGCAAGCCCCTTTGTCGACATGAGAGTGTAGACGCAAAGGACAGTGTAGATGCAATAACGCCTTCTGTCGACAGAACTCTGTCGACAAAAGGCATTATTCCTCATAGAATGAGGTTTACTGCTGTTGACAAAACTGCCGAGTTCTGTCGACGTTATGTCGACAGAACTCTGCGGTAGTGTAGATGCAGGTATAGTTTTGTCAACAAAAGTGCACTTTTGTCAACAAAACCCTGTAGTCTAGACACACCCATAGTGTGAAATTCATCCCTATGCCAGGACCCCACACAAGGGCCACTTGAACTCTCTTTTGTGGGTTTATGGAGGATTTAGGAGCTTCTGCTCTGCAATGGGGTGAGCTGCACCATAATTCCAAATTTGGAATATCCCAACATTTTTCTTTGCCAATTGACTGTTGTGACAGAGGTAGGATTATATCTGCTCTGGCTCATTAAAGAGAAAAGCACTGTTAGGTGGAGAAAGATGCCCCTAATTAAAATCACTGCTATCTTCAGGGGCAGCAGAGAGAACAAAAGAAAATGCTGACCGACTGATTTTCTCTTCTGCATAAATATTATTCCTTTTCCATTTTGTTTCATTGTGAAAGTCTCCATTTCAAATACTAAAATGGAGCTGTCTGGAAACCATTCTTTTAGATCCTTTTAAAGCCCTTTTTAGTGCTATCATTAAAAATAAAAGGCACAGAGGTGTCCTTCAGTGGATCCTATTGACTTCAATGGAAGTAAAGTATCTGTAAGCAATGCCTGAATTTGACCCGGCAACATTAAATTGCAAAAGTACAATAAAATGTCAAACTAAAAAGCTAGGAATTTCAGTAACGAGCCTGCTGCTTGTATCTTTAACTCAGACCGCTCTGCTTATGTTTTATAGCATGTCTGGAAATTCAAAGCTATAGCCTAGAGAATCTTGCAACAACTGCAACAGAGCCTTCTCTTTCAGTTCCTTTGCTTTGTCAGTTTGTTATTCTAGGTTGAGCTTTTCAAAGCCACATAGTGGATTTAGATGTCCAGTTTCCATATAAATGTGATGAGAACTGGGGATCCAAATATTTTAGACGGCATTGAGAAGCCCTGCCTTAAGATATGTATGAAATGCATCGCTAGGGCTGTCTTCACTGCTGAACTCACTCGGACTCTTACTGATGTGTTGTGCTTCACTCCCTTCCTGTCCACACCTACAACCTCACCCCAGTTTAGTGAGGCTTAGGTCTGGCTGGGGGGTTGGGATAGAGCACCAGTACTGCTTTCACTCAAGCTGATAATCCACCCCCTTTCCAATGAGGAGTTAGGCTAGCTTACTTGAATTCTCACAGTCCTCCAGTGCCAGATGGAAGGAGAAGTGCTCCCACAAATCCCCGGGAAAGGAGCAGAGCTGTTCAAATGACAGCCCCAGAAAGAACCATGGGATATGGTCCCAGGAGTTGTAGTGGCACGCAAGTGAGGACAACACCAGTGAGGATAAGTAATTCTAGTACAGCTTTCCAAGGTGGTGGTTCATGTCTGGGCAAGGCTAACTCAGGTGTTTGGAGCCGGTCACATAAGCTAACTCTATAATGAAAAGATACTCTGCCTGGGCTTTTCTCAGCAGTAGCTGCAATGCTTCAAATACAATTACGCTGTTATTTAAATTGCATTGGGGTTCCCATTAATCATGCAAAATATGACGGGTAGCAATGTGGCTATCATAAGAATGCTAACGGGTTTCTTTTCATCAATTATTCACTGGACTATTATTTTGCAGTTAATGTATTGTTCTGTTGTGCAGAGAGGAAAACCTTGCGAGGTCGTCTGTAATGGCTTGATCCAGCTGCCACTAAGGGCAGTGGAGAGATTTCCGTTGCCCTTTCTAGCAGCTTGGTTAGGTCCTAAGTGAGGGGCAGGCAAATTACAGCTTGAGAGCTGCATCCGGCCTGCCAGGACACCACATCTGGCCCGCAGCCCAGCAGCAGTCTCAAGCGGGCTGCCTGCCTGCCCCAACCCCACATGCTGCTCAGAGCGTCTGGCTGCAGGGGGCCATGTGCTTCTCTGAGTGCTGCCACAAGCTGTGGAAGAGGGAAGAAGCTTTACATGCTGCCCCCACCCTCAGCTCAATCTCACAGCTCCCATTGGCCAATTTGCCAGGCAGTGCACAAAGTATCCCTTCTCCCCCCGGGGCTCACAGAGAGCACACGACTCGCATAGCATGTGAGGGCATGGTAGGCAGAGAGGCTGCCTGAGAGACCTGCTGGGGTCCTGGCCGAGAGGTAGGCCCGGTCTACGCTTACCGGAGAAAGTCAACCTAATATACACAACTCCAGCTATGAGACTAGCATAACTGGAGTTGACGTATCTTATGTTAAATTACTGTGGGGTGGTCAATGAGAGAAACCCTCCCATTGACTTCCCTCACATCTTGTGAACCAGTGGAGTACCGGGGCTGATGGGGCACCGTCAGCAGTTGATTTAGCAGGTCCTTGCTAGACCTGCTAAATCAAACCCCAGGAGATTGATCTATACAGCATCAATTCTGGGTAAGTGAAGACAAGCCCTCCTGCCTCTGGCATCCCAGATCTTTCCTTCCCCCAACCATCTGTCCGCCCTCCTGTACCCATGGCCGGACGGAGGCATGGGCGAGCCAGGCAGCTGCCCAGGGCGCCAACAGATGAGGGGCGCCTGATGGCAGCTGTAAGGGGCACATGGCATCCCTTACAGCTGCCATCAGGAGTCGCGCACCCGGCTCCCGCAGCGCCGGCCCCGTGGCACCGGCCAGCAGCGCCCTTCCCCACACGGCTGCAGGGCCTTGCATGGCCCAGCATGCGTATCAGCAGCGCTGGCCGGGCTGTGACCGGCCCGCACATGTGCTGAGCGCCCCGGGGGTGGCATGCGCCATGCACCCGGGGGCGGCACCGTGTGTCCGGGCCCAGGGTGCCAAAAGGGCTCAGGCCGGCCCTGCCTGTACCTGTACTCCAGGTCACAACCCACACCCTCTTCACTACTGCTCCTGCACCCTACCACTTCTCAGACCCTGCACCCCAATCCCCTGCCCCAGGTCACAACCCAAACCCTTGCACCCCCACCCCAGGTCACAACCCCCTTACAGACCCTGCACCTCTTCCTATACCCCTCCTCCAGGTCAAGAGTCCTCTCCTGCACCCATATCCCCTCTGAGACCCTGCAATCCCCTCCTGTACCCTAATCTCCTGCCCCAAGTCACAACACTCTCCTTCACTCAGTCTCCCTCCCAGACCCCACACCCCCTCCTGCACCCCAGTCCTCTACCCAGAGCTCCCTTCTTTACCAACCTCCATCCTAGATTCCACATCTCCTCCATTAGTATCATGGCAGAGTGCAGCCTTTGACCACTTATCAAATTATTGGCATGGCCTCCCATCAAAACCTGTTGCCCATCCCTGCCCTAAAGAAACACCACACTGGAGGGTGAGAGTAGTGAAAAATGGAAACATGCTGCAGATGTTACATCAGGCTGGTATTTTGGAAGCAGCCTAAAGTTATTAGGTGCCCAGCTCCCATTTAACATCAATGGGATTTGGGTGCCTTACTCCCCTAGGCACTTTTGAAAATACCACCCTGTATGGATTTTGCCTGAAAGGAGGCAGCTGGTTACCCAGCAATGTTGAAAGGAGGGGTACTCTTCCAGCAAGAAAAGAAAATACTTATGGCCTGAAGGTATTTTAATTTGGGGGGAGAAGGGTGTTTGTGCGTATATAATAAGCATGGGTGTGTGCACCCAGTTACTTTAACAATTCAGAACTAGATGTGTGAGATTATGAACCCTATGTGCGGCAGCAGGTTGCATTTTGAATGGTCTCCATGTTGAACTGAAAATTCTAAAGACTGGTGACAAAAAAATAACAGGGGGTAGTTAACTCTTAAGTTCTCCATTGTTAGAAATCCTTTCTTTGTAGGTAACATACTGGTCCCAGCCCGGAAGAACCAGTGAGGGGGGAAAGTCACCCTGGCAACAAAGAATCCCCTGGGTCTGGTCAGGGATCCTTGATACATTCCCTTCTGACCAGGTATCCTGGGTATCAGCCCTAGCCTGGAATTTGGCTACAAACTCCCAGGATACTTTCAGCCTCAGGTTTGGCCCGCTTTGAGTATGTCGCCAGAGGCATGTAGTCTAGACATACCCAAAGTGCCCTGAACCTTCTTTTGCTTTGTAATGGATGGCATTGCATAATTTGCCTGCTTAGTCTGGCAGGCCCACACAATCCTCATTGCTTTTCTTCCCTTTATTGTTTAGGTTGGCTGCTTAAGCAGGGAAAAGGTATTCCCTTTGCTGTTGCTAGGGGAAAGCTCCCCCCAGGAAATGGAGTTGTTCTTTTGTTCCTTTCTTTTTGTTTTGTGGAGACAAAATTAATTGCTCTGGAGTGTTCACAAAATAACAATAGACACCCTCTGTGAACCTATGCACAAGACAGAAAAGGTCTTTGCATTGCACGTTGATTTTTTTGTGTGCACACGTATAAATACTTCATTTCTTCACAGTGGCATTTCCTGTGGCAGATGGTAACTCAGGAAATCCACCTCTTATAACCTCTATATTGAGAGAGAGGATCAAGTAAGCCATTCTGTTTGTTAAAGAAATATGCTTTCAAGAGTTGTAATGAAGTCCTAAGAAGGGAGACAGACAGTTATTACTGGAGAGAATTATTTTTTGCCTTGTGCATGAACTTGTTTGACAAATGATGTTATCTGTCACATACAGTGGTCCTTCTAATGAAGTGCTGGGGGAAAGGACAGGTGGACATCTAAACTACTGGTTCAATTCACTCACACTTTATTGGCAAGACAAGCTACACAGATGTGGCCAAAGTGCATCTAAAGAGACAGATATGGGCATGCCATGATCAGTACAGTGCTTCACAGCACATTTGGGGTTAACCCTTGTCTCCCTTTGTCAGTATTGTCTGTTTCTCCTTTGGTGGCAGTGTGCTACAAGGAATAATACCAATTGTTTGTTGGTTTCTTTTCTCCCAGGTGCATCCATTTTGATTAAGTTCATTCTTTTGGTAGGAGTGCAGCAGCTTCCCTTAGCTTGAAGTGGTTTCCATCATACACAGGGTTTACAGTTTTGTTCAATGGCTTTCAGAAACACCAGTATAAAAATGGTTGCGATGCCGCTGTCAAATGGGATGTTCCATGGGCATGGGAGAGATTTACCACGGTGGGAGTGGATTTGTTTGTAAATAAGATCCTGTGAACAACCAGGATATTAAAAGTATTCTAAGCCAACCCCCTTTACCTTTTAAGAGAAACGTGCTCTGAGATACAGTTTAACTCTGAGAAATGCTGAGTGAATTTGGCTGTTCTCCTCACTGATTATTGAAGATGCCAAAGCAGATGCTAGAATGGCTTTTCTTAAAATACTGTTTCACACACTCACATCTCACATTAAAAATGTCATGTGGGGGTGTGCACATGAGAGAGAGAGAGATGATACTGTATCTCCTATCTTAGGCTATGTCTAGACTACGTTCTATTTTCGAAAGAGGATATGCAAATTCTGCGGGAATTTTTTCGAAAGTGAGCTTTCGAAAGTGAAAGTAGTCTGGATGCGGGGGTTTTTTTCAGAAAAAAAAACCTTTTTTGAAAAAAACCACTCTTCCTTAAAAAATGAGGTTTACGCCGGGGTTTTTTTCAAAAAAGGTGGGGGGGTTCGCTTTCAAAAGTGAGATCAAAAGAAGATATGCAAATTCCTGCAGAATTTGCATATCTTCTTTCAAAAATAGCACGTAGTTTAGACGTACCCTTAGACAATCATCTGGAAGGGCAGCAATACTGAGCACATCAAGGTTTGATGCTTTTTCCTTAACTCTTTGAAGCTGGTTTGAGGTTCTCCTAAGGAAAACATTATTGCAGGAAGTAGAATTCCAACATCCAGCATAGCTGGCAACAAGAATTTAGCATATATTAAAACTGAACATTAGTTCATGTCTAGTTAGGAAGTTAGACTAAGTGATACTCTGTGGTGTCCTCAGTATCTTTAAAAGCTACCATAATGACCAAAGCTAAGATTGCAGCAGAAGTTAGAGCACTGGAGTTTTTTAAGGAGCATGTGTACCTAGGACAGCTGATGCAGTCTTTTCCAAATTACGAAAGAATTGCAGTCACATTGAGACTATATACTGGAAAACAATGTTAGTAAAAGCAGGTGTATGGTCACACACTTGAAGACTGCACTGTTATCAGTGGAGCTCTAACTCATGGGACTTCAGTACCAAAAACATCACCAGAGTTAAAGTAGAACTCTGTTAGCTGTAAGGAGCTGGTTGTCATAGTTCCTGGGATCAGCCACGAAGTGGGAGCTTAACTATACATGCCAGTTCAGTGAATTATACACGTTCCTTCTTAGCTGATAATAAAAAGTTTTGATTTTTTTTAATAACTGTATAATCATGGCAGGCATTACTAATGAAGCAATATATAGAAATATCAGTTATTACATTCTTAATTGGACTCCTACATTTATGAGATCAAAATAGAGCTTGAAATATTTTCTATGTAACACTAATGTTTAAGATTGCATTGGATTGTATTTTTCAAAAAAAAAAAAAAATTTTTAAATCTGCTTCTGTCTACACATTTATAAGTAGTCTCTTAGGGCATATCTGCATAGCAGGGCGAAAGCTGAAATAAGCTATGCAACTTCAACTACGTCAATTGAGCAGCTTAAATCCAAATAGATTATTTTGGCTTTTGGTGCTTTTTACATAGCAGGAAGTCCGAGGAAAAGCACTCTTCCTTTGACTTCCCTAGCTCCTTGTAAAATGAGGGTTACAGAGTTGGAGTAAGAAGTCCTCCAGCTCTCCATTATTTTGGTATTATGTCAAAATAACTGCTTGTAGTGTAGACATGGTCTATGTCAGGGGTCTCCAACCTTTTTAAGCAGGAGATCACTTTTTGAATTTAGGTGCAATCCAAGTTCTACCTCAAATATAAACACCCTTGTCCCACCTCCCTCCCGCACCTTCTCCAAGACCCCCACCCCTGCTCACTCCATCCTCCCTCTCTTGCCCATCCTCAATTACTTTCACCAGGCTGGGGCAGAGGGTTGGGATGCAGGCTCTGGTTTTGGATTAAGGAACCTGGAGTGTGAGAGGGGCTCTGAGCTGAGCTGGGGGCAGGCAGCTGGGATGTAGGAGGGGTTCTAGGTGCAGGCTCTGGGCAGGTGTTTGGATGCAGGGGGACTCAGGGCTAAGGCAGGGGCTTGGAATGCAGGAGGGGTTCATGACTGGGGTAGGGGTTCGGGATGTGGGCTCCAGCTGGGTTCTGCTTTCCTCAGGCGGCTCCTGGGTGGTGGTGCAATGGGCCTATGGCAGGCTCACCCCTGCCCGGGCCCTGGAGCACTCCCTAAAGCAGCCAGCAAACTCCCTCTATCCCAAGTCCTGTTGTGCCTCTTCTCCCTCCCCTCCCCTTCACAGCAAACAGGAGGTTCCCTGAGGGAGGGGCAGCTCCAAGGCAAAGGGCAGGAGATGAGGAGCAGTGGGGGGAGGGGCAGCTTAAGTGCTGGCATTGGATAGCTTCTTGGCCAAACCAGTCAGGATCACCTGTGAGAGGCTCCAAGATCGACCAGTAGATCCCGATCTACTGGTTGGGGACCACTGGTCTATGTTATTGTGAAATAGCACTGCTGTGTAGACGTACTGTTAGATTCTGCCAGATCCCCTTCTGATGGGAATATTTTTTGGAATAATGTAGATTTCCTGCAGATCTTCCCTTTGTAATGAATGCTAGTGCGGGAGCGGGGGAGCTACCGTAATATACAAAACAAGCTCTGGGTATTGGGGTACAACAGTCTGTTGCTTGATATTCTTTTCAAACTCAGAGGCTGTGTCTCGACTGGCGCGATCTTGCGCCAGAGCTATGCAAATGAGGCTCAGCGTGGAATATCACCGAGCCTCATTTGCATAACTAATGAGCCGCCATTTTTGCGGAAGAGGCTCTTGCGCAAGAAAAACCCTCTTGCGCAAAGCTGTTATGCCTGAAAATAATCAGCATAACGGCTTTGCGCAAGAGGGTTTTTCTTGCACAAGACGGGGCAGTGTAGACAGCTCCGTCTTGCGCAAGAGCCTCTTCCGCAAAAATGGTGGCTCATTAGTTATGCAAATGAGGCTCGGCGATATTCCACGCTGAGCCTCATTTGCATAGCTCTGGCGCAAGATCACGCCAGTCTAAACACAGCCAGAGAGATTTTATAGGTATGAAATAACTTTCAAAACAGACAAGATATGTAACTTCAAGTGCTCATCCCTCACGTTCACTGTAACGGATTCTTCAAATATTTCTAAAATCTGCAGCTATAAAAATGGTTGTAGAATTGCTGTATCTCTGACTAAACAAGATCTGCTTTTTAAAACAAAATACATACATACATATATAAAGATTGGATTTTAAAATGGTTAGTTACAACAAGGTGACATTTGATGATGTTCACTAATTCAAGAGATTGATTTATGCATGTTTAATTTTCACTAATGATGACTCCAGGGCAAAAAATGAAAATAACTCTAGTTAATAATGTGTGTGTATATATTATTAACACATTTTCCTAAAGATGATTCTTTTTCTGGTAGAAAGAGATGTGAGCAAGTTGTGGAAGATCAAAAGGATTCATAGGCCCAGGTTTTAAATCTTTCTCCCTTGCTGAAACTGAGAGTGCAATGATATTAAAAGAATAAAAAGGTGGCAGATATTCAAGCTTCATACAAAATGTTTACCAAAAATGCTGTTTATTTACAATATAACAATAAACAATCCAAGCTCATGTTGAAGTTGTTTGAATAGTAAGTACTTTGTTATTACGCCCCAACCATAACTGGGGTCCGATTGTCTCAAGCACCACACAAACAGTTAGAAAGGCACAATCCCTAATTGTCCAGAGAAGCCTGTACATTGATAAACTCCACTCAAGCTCATTGTGGGGGAGTGGACTCTCCACCCTGCCTCAGTTACCCTCTGCCAGTCTTCATCTAGCCTCCATCTCAGGGCAAACTGCAGTCTGTAAGGGCCACTCATCACCGGCAAAGGGTGTGGACCTGCTAGCCCCACTTACCACGGCTGCCTCTCTACAGCCCTCCTAGCCCTGGACCACGCTCCAGGCCCTACAGCCTGGGAGCTCACTTGGCCAGAGCTCCCCAGGGCCTGCCTTGCTGCCCCAGTACTCCTTGAGCTCCTGGGAGCCTCCTGCTTTCCCAGCTACCAGCTCCTTACTACTTACCCCCTGAGCGGGGAACTACTGTCCTTTATATAGCCCCCAGCTGGGCCCTCATTAGCCCGACCTGCCTCACCTGGGTCTTTGCTTCCAGCCCTGGGTTTTGGCCTTAAAGGGCCAGTGCAGGGCATGCGCCCTGTCACACACCATCCCTTTCTGTTTGGGCTTTTCTTGCCCCGCCTGCCTCCGTTCCGGGCCTGCGGCTTACTCTCACCCCAGACCTGGCTTTCCCCCAGGGCCCTAGCTACCCCCGGGTTCTTTCCATCTGCCTCTGAGCATGCGCAGCAGAGGCGGCGTGCCGGCCGACGCGTCCCCAGAGAGTCGTGGCAGTGCAGCTGTCAGTGCAGGGCAACGGTGCCCCATCACACACACCCCTTTCCAGAACTATATCCCCCTCCGAAGTCTCTTCGTCAGCTATGGAGCTAGAGAAAAAAAATCTGCGTTATGGACCCTCCCCAGCCTGTGCCAGACCTCAAAATTTATAGGGCTGTAATGCTAAATACCATCTCATGATACGAGGATTGGTGTCCTTCATTGTGTGGATCCACCGTAATGGTGCATGATCAGTTATCAAAGTAAAGGCTCCTCCTAGCAGATAATAACGAAGGGCCTCTACTGCCCACTTCACTGCCAGGGCCTCCTTCGCAATCGTGGCGTATTGTCATTCACGCGGTAGTAACATCCTGCTCAAATACAGGATTGGGTGCTCCACCCCCTCCTGCTCCTGCAATAGCACTGCTCCTAACCCTCTGTCCAAAGCATCTGTCTGTACTATAAACGGTTTCGTAAAATCTGGCTGGTAAAGGACCGGTGCTTGTGTCAATCATTGCTTTAACGCTCAGAATGCTTTCCCAGCTGCCAGCTTCTTACTGCTCTCCCCCTGAGTGGGGAACTACTCTCCTTTATATAGCCTGCAGCTGGGCCCTCCTTAGACAGAACTACCTCAGCTGGGTCTTTGCTTCCAGCCCCGACTCCAGGCCAGGGTTTTGCCCTTAAAGGGCCAGTGCAGGGCATGCACCTCGTCACACTCATCTAAAGAAGTGGGTTTTCCCCAGGAAATATATATAATACTATATATATTTTTGTCTGTCTCTAAGATACCACAGGACTACTCACTGTTTTCAGACTTATTGTAGATATTGATCATTCTCTGTTGTGGCTCTTTTTGTTTGTGTTGTGACTTATTTACTCAGTCTAGACTACATCTAGACTACAAGACTCTTTCGAAAGAGGCTTTTTCAAAAAAGAGTGTCTAGACTACAACCAATACTTTAGAAAAAGCAAGCCTCTTTTTCGAAAGAGAGCACCCAGGCAGCCTGGATGTTCTCTTTCGAAAAAGCACAGTTTACATTACACACACCCCTTTCTAGAACTATATCCCCCTCTGAAGTGTCTTCGTCAGCTATGGACCTAGAGAAAAAAATCTGTGTTATGGACCCTCCCCAGCCTGTGCCAGAACTCAAATTTATAGGGCTGTAATGCTAAATACCACCTCATGATATGAGGGTTGGTGTCCTTCGAAAAAAGGTGTTATTCCTCATAAAATGAGGTTTTCCACAGTCAAAAAAACTGCCGCATTCTTTCGATTTACTTTCAAAAGAACACGGCAGCAGTCTAGACACGGGAAGTTTTTTCGAAAAAGGCTACTTTTTCTGTTTTCAGCTCCATTCTCCACCACCCTTTTTTATTACTCTGACAGCTCAGTTTGTGAGGCCAGCTGCTTGGGTGAGAATATCAGTGATTTACTGAATCTCATAACTCATGAACTAATGTCACATCTATAAACAGAGAGAGAGATTTCTGCTTGTCTTGAAGTATATTATAAACCTTATAAATATGAAAGTCCTTTCTAGTAGTGCAACATTCTTTTTTCTGATTTCCCCTCTTCGCAAACAAAAAAAATCTGATCTCGTTGATATCCCTTTAGCCGTCTCTGTAGCAATTATTGTCAAGTATGTCGTATTGGTACATTTCAAAATAGAATTTTGAAAACAATGCTCTATCCCATCCACGTGGCCTAAGTTCACATGTCCTATTTGTTGATGCTTTTGTAAGATGCCCCATGGAGCAATTTATAGCACTACACTAAGAGTATGTCTACGCTGCATTCCTCTTTCGAGAGAGGAATGCAAATGCAGCCAAGCGAAATTGCAAATGAAGTGCGGATTTGAATTTCCTGCACTTCATTTGCATAATTGCGTCCGGCCGCTTTTTCAAAATACCCTATTTCGAGATAAAAAATGCGTGTAGACACGGTTATTTTGAGAAAAAACCCTTCTTTCAAAATAACCCTTACTCCTTATAAAATGAGGTTTGCAATTTTGTTCGGCTGCATTTGCGTTCCTCTCTCGAAAAAGGAATGCAGTGTAGACATACCCTATGACTAGATCTGGTCTTATTACAGTGTTTCCATTCTTGAATAGTGGAAATGGCAGGAGACCACCAGCTTTTTCTTCATTTCAGTTCTATATGTGGCTCTTTGAAGGAAAAGAAGCTAAGGAAAAAATAACCACCAAAGCAAAGATGGTCACGTTAGATAAGATACTGCGAAAGATGGGTTCCTGCAACTGCCCCCAAATGTAAAGCCCCAACAATTTCCATGGAACAGACAATTATCTCTTTCATGGCACAAGCCAGTATGTTTCTCAAAGAGATGAATTAGGCTATTTAGCCATTCAGGTGATCCATCTGACTGAACATTCTTGAGTGCTCTCTAACTTGATTTATCAGGCTCTGAAATAGTGTCCTTGGTAGCTTCTGGGACTATGTAGGCACTGTGTAGACTTTTGTATGATAGCAGCAGTTCCTTATGGCCTTCATTTAATAGAAAACACAGTGTGATGCCATCATGCTTACAAATCTGAACTTCACTGTTTAAATAGCATGCCACAGAGAAGCTGAAATACAGGATTTCCATACAGTGGATTGTGTCCCATAGCCACAAGAAGATACTTCAGAGGATACAAGAAACCTCACTGTTAGCACTTGTGGGGTAGTCTGCATCCCCTCCTCTTAGGGAAGTCTCCTCCTAAACCCTAATAGAATATGACTAATAGCTTGAGATTTTCCATCCCACTTAAACTCTTTCAAGAAGTATTTAATTTATAACTCTCATCTTTGTGTTATCCATATAAATGTCCAATCCCTTTTGGATTCTTACTGAATTCTGGGTTTCATTAACATCATATGGCAATGAGTTCCACAGTCAAATTATGTGTTGTGTGAAAAGCACTTCCTTTCCTTTCTTTTGAATTTGCCACTTTTCATTTTCATGACAGCATATTCATTATAGCTAGGAATACTGCGTAGCTCCTTAAATGTTTTCAACCAATCCCAACTTTTCATGCTGTTTTATAGGCAATTAAAACAAAATAATGCACAAACATCACAAAAATATAATCAACAACATAGAAAACATAAAGAATTTAAAAGGAATTAGGTGAGAACTTGAGAGATCTGGGTTCATTGTCTTCAGTGGGACTATTCATTATCTTAAAGTTATGCACATACTTCAGTACCTTACTGAATCAGAGCCTTAGATGGTAAACTCCTCTGGGGCTCTCAAGGGATTAAAAAAGCTTTATCATAATTAATTGAGTAATTAATCACACTGTTAAAAACAATAATAGAATGCCATTTATTTAAATATCTTGAATGTTTTTAAAACAGAATACAAAGTGTACAGTGCTCATTTTATATTTATTTTTGATTACAGATATTTCCACTGCAAAAAATAAAAGAAATGGTATTTTTCAATACTTTTAATACAAGCACCATAGTGCAATCTCTTTTTTGTGAAAGTTAAACTTACAAATATAGAATTATGTACAAAAACACTGCATTCAAAAATAAAACAATGTAAAAATTTAGAGCATACAAATCCACTCAGGCTACGTCTACACTACAGGCTTCTTGCACAAGAAGCTTTTTGCGGAAGAGATCTCCGCAAAAACTTCTTGCTCAAGAGAGCATCCACACTGCAAAAGCACATTGAAAAAGCGATGCGTTTTTTGCGAAAGAGAGTGTCCAGACTGCATGGACTCTCTCTCGAAAGGAAACTCTGATTGCTATTTACAGAATGGCCATCAGGGCACCTGGGCTTTTTTCGATTGTCTCTTTTTGCACAAAAAAACCCTTGTTCCCCGTCCCCACACACCTATTTGCGCAAGAGCTCTTGCACAAAAAGTAGTTATTCCTTTTAGAAAGAGGAATACCTACACTGGAAAAACCCCTCTGTTCTTTTGTTTTACTTGCGCAAAACCACACTTGAGGTGTGGACACTCCACGAGTTTTTGCACAAAAATGGCTGATTTTGCGCAAAAACTTTGTAGTGTAGACCTAGCCTAAGTCCTACATTTTGTTCAGCCAGTTTCTCAGGCAAACAAGTTCGTTTACATTTGTGATTGATAATGCTGTCCACTTCTTGTTTCCAATGTCACCTGAAAGTGAGGCCAGCCGTTTACATGGTACTGTGGTAGCCAGAGTCACAAGATATATCCATGCCAAGTGTACTGAAGATATGTATGTCCCTTCACGCTTCAATTACCATTCCAAAGGACATGTGTCGATGCTGGTCCTGGGTTCTTCTCGATAATGATCCAAAGCAGATCAGACCAACGGATGTTTATTTTCATCATCTGTGTCAGATGCACCAGCAGAAGGCTGATTTTATTTTTTGATGGCTTGGATTCTGTGGGTTCCACATTGGATTGTTGTTCTTTTAAGACTTCTGTAAGAACACTCTATACTTTGTCCTTCTCAGGTTTTGGAAGGCACTTCAGATTCTTAAACTTTGGGTTGAGTGCTGTGTTAATTTTCACATTTTGGTAGTTTCTTTGTGTTTATTTTTATCTGTCATGAATGTGTTCTTAAAATGAATATGTGCTGGGTCATCATCCAAGACAGCTATAACATGAAATATATGGCAGAAAGCAGATAATACAGAGCAAGAACCATACAATTTTCCCCCAAGGAGTCGTTACAAATTTAGTCAGCCTGTGGAACTCCCTGCCAGAGGAGGCTGTAAAGGCTAGGACTATAATAGAGTTTAAAGAGAAGTTAGATAATTTCATGGAGGTTAGGTCCATAAAAGGCTATTAGCCAGGGGATAAAATGGTGTCCTTGGCCTCTGTCAGACGCTGGAGAGGGATGGCAGGAGACAAATCGCTTGATCATTGTCTTCGGTCCACCCTCTCTGGGGCACCTGGTGTTGGCTACTGTTGGCAGACAGGATACTGGGCTAGATGGACCTTTGGTCTGACCCAGTATGGCCATTCTTATGTTCTTAATTAATGCACTATTTTTTTAACAAGCATTATCAGCATGAAAGCATGTTGTCTGCAATGGTGGCCAAAGCATGAGATGCCATATGAATATTTTAGCATATCTGTCACATAAATACCTTACAATGGTGGCTACAATAATGTCAAGTGAATGCCTGTTCTCACTTTCAAGTGACATTGTAAAAAAGAAGTGGGCAGCACTATCTCCCATAAATGTAAGGAAACTTGTTTCGGCAAGCGATTGCCTGAACAAGAAATAGGACTAATTGGATTAGTATGCTCTAAAGTTTTACATTGTTTTGTTTTTGAGCACAGTTACATAACAAACAACTCTACATTTGTAAGTTGCATGTTCACAATAAAGAAATTGCACTACAGCACTTGTGTGAGCTAAACTGAAAAAAATACCATTTCTTTTGTTTATCATTTTTACGGTGCACATATTTGTTATAAAAATCATGTGCAGAGAGCACTGTACACTTTGTATTGTGTATCGTAATTCAAATCAATATATGTGAAAATGTAGAAAAACATCCAAATATTTAATAAATTTCAATTAATATTCTATTGTTTTAACAGTGCGATCAAAGTTGGAATGAATCATGATTAGTTTTTTAAGTTAATCACTTGAGTTAATGGTGATTAATTGACAGCCCTAAACTTTTCATATCAGGGACTTTCTTGCTATGTGTTTGTATAGATCCTAGCATGATGGAATTTCTTTCCTGATTGGAGCTGCTGAGTCTTAGCATAACACAAATAATTAATAATAATGATGATAAGGGACTTTTTCGGACACTTTTTTGAAAAGTGGGAATGGAGGGGATAAAGTTTGGGGGGAGGTTGGGTAAAGTGCATATCTGGGAGAACATGCTAATTTCATACCCAAGACTGTCATCTGCCAGTCTAAACTACCAATTTAGGGCTCTGGAAATGCTGATGGCAGTAGAACCCAGCTATTTATTACAATAGAGCTCTGTGAGGAGCAGCCTAAGAGGAACTGTTTGAAGAATTTGTTTTTATTCTTTATACCTTACATAGTGTGTTTCAAATCAGAAAATATGCACTGTAACATAAATCCATGGTTATAATATTGTAATTAATGCAAATTCTCACCTAAATCCTACTTACTTGCTTCTTGGCCATAATGCAGTTTTATACAGAGGCCCTGTTTGGGTAAAATATTAAGGTAAGCCATGACTCCCACTCATCGGTTTTTGAAACTCAGAATCTCAACTTGGTTGTGATTTTTTTTTTTAAATAGCTTGGATTAACCTGATGGGAGGGGGAGAGAGAGAAAGAGAGAGAGATGTATTTAATTTAATCCAGAACAGATTGTCTTCTCAAACACAGCTCATTAAATGAACTGTCTGGAAACATGATTTACAGCAGGGTGGTAGCTGTATGAATGTTTCTGGGTGTTTAATATCTGCAGGATAATAGCTTAGTGGCAGTTGTGGTAATTTGATTTTCAATTTTTATCTTCTTTTTGAATTTCTGTACTGTTAAATCCTTCCGTGTGACATAGTTCCTGCATAGGTTAATCTCCTGAGATTAGGAAAGAACAACAACTTTCTTCCTTACTGAAGATCCAGTACCTTATTGTGTCTTTTTTCATTACTAAAGCCACAATCTAGCTATTCACATTTACCCATGTCAAATTTATAGGTTCAGTACCACAGCACAAACTGGAGTAATAGACCAGAATATTGGCATTTAATGAGCTAAGACCTGCAGTCTTAGAGAAAATAAAACCTTGCCGTATTGAATATGAGCAAAATTTTTCAAGGATCATTTTCTGCATAATCTGTCGTGTTCTCTATTTAACATTCTGAGCTTTTCTATTGATTTAAAGTCAAAACTTTCTTATTTAATATACTAAAGGAAACAGTGCTGCAGTATTTATTTTGTGGACAGACTCTTCAAAATGGGTAACAAATCTAACATTCCAGAGCATGAATCAAAAAACCAACCAACCAAATAAACAAACAAACAATAAAACCCCAACACATTGTGCTTCTGCACCTGGGAAGCCTTAAGAAATTAGTTTTCCAAGTATTTTTGCTTGTTTAACCTAACATTTGTTTTTATGTTGAATAGTTTTTTACAGATTATAGAATGCTGGGTTTTTTGCCTGCACTACACATTATCGGTAGATTTCAGTTCCAAGCTTTTGGTCAAAAGTCCAGAATTTCCGTCCTCTATATTTAGGCTCCAGCTGTGTAATGCACCCTGCTGTGTTGAATCCCTCCACCTTCACAGAGCCTTGCTCTTCACTGTGGATATATAAATATAGCAAATTATTTAGACATTTTAAAATACTCACTTTTCTTTTTTAATTTATATTTCTTGACTATGAAAATTTTACTGTGACTATCCTATACAATATTGTTAAAATGTGAGGCATGTAGGTTACCTGTCATCTAAGTCATATAATATTAATGGGTGATAACAATTGAGGTGTTGAGAAAGATAGCAGATAACCAGGATTAAGAAAGCCTATTTCCTTTCTGGCCCCCACACAGCTTGCTCAGGCTATCATTCCTAGAAAAGTGAGTCAATTCTCAGATTTGTTGCTGAGGTGGTGATTTTAATTCAATCCTATCATATTTACAGTCGGCGATAACACACACAGCATGCTATGAAGGGTGAAGTCAGACTACTATATGGCTTATGTACTTGCCTCCATGCCAAGGCACTGGGGGTTATTTGGGGGACCCATTTATGCTGTATTGCCAAGCAATGTACCTTTCTCTGCAACCTCCCCCACTCTATTTCAAACATACCACTTTTTTGTGAATATCATAAGTATTGCCAGCTTTCATAATTTTTTTCTTAAAGCATGAGGCCTTGGAGTCATACTATTTTGTAAAAGACTTGTTTTTTATTTAAATTAAAATAATAAAGTGTCTAGCTCTCATGATTGCAAGAAAAGCTTACAGACGTGAACCCAAAACTTCTCAGCACTGAGAAGCATGCATTAAAAGAACCCCCAAATATCCTTTTTTAATCTCATGATTTTAAGTCAATCTCACAAGGCTACATTCACAATTTTTGTATGCTTGAGCTTGCAAATACTGAGGCATATACACTTACAGTCCATTTTCTTATGCTATTATATGTCTTAAATTCACTTGTTCAAATACTGGCAGAAAATAAAATAAAAGGGATGTCAAGATTAATTTTAATTTTGGGAAAAGACATTTATTTTTGAAACAGCAATCTGATTATTAATTAGACATTGTCCTCATCTGCAGATGATTTCTTAGCTCTTGCCAATTAAGAGCATAATCCAGCAATCCTTTAAAGTCAATAGGAATCTGTCTATCTGACTTCAGTGAAGCATTGAGTCAGGCCTTAAAGATCTGCATGGGTGAGTCCTGCTAAGAGTTGAGAGGGTTACACAGGTACCTCATTACTATCTGCTAAGATCTGTCCACCCGTGTTTTATCTGAAAACCTATGTAGTCTCTCAGAGTTGCCCAAGTCTGCCAGCAAGGATATTTGCTTTTTTTTTTTTTTTTTTTTTTTTTTTAAAGTTCATTGTGCATATACTGGATCTGGCTGCGTATGACAGAGTTTTTTAAAATTATAATTACATTCCTTTTTAATTTTTGCAGTAGTTATCATATTTTATGGATCCAATAGTTCAGTCTGTCTTTCTCTTTTGTTAACCAAAAATTAAGTAATTGGACAAAATAGCTTAAAGACCCACAATCAAATATTAATATCACTTGATAAAATTAGCCATCACTACAAAGCCTACATAAAGGGTTTCAGACACAAATAATAGCAAAAAGTTTTTCTTACTTGCCAACCAAAGAATCATCTGTCGTCTCTTCATGTCTCCTTTATACACTTTGATTTTTAAATCACTTGTCTTCAGTGATTTAGTCTGTGAATCCAAGAACACAATTGTCCTAATAAATATAAATTTGAATAATCTGAATTACAGTTGCTGAATTACAATTTAAATCCCTGCTTTATGGCTAGTTCTACTACTAAAATCCTACTTAAAATGTCCTCCGTTTAATGATTTTCCAAAAACAATTGGCCAGTACAGATTAAAGCCTGAAATGTTACCTTTTCTCTGCTTTTTTACCAGGCATCATTAATGAGACTTGTAAAGGCTTGATATCATGGACAAAAGGGTTAGTCCTTGAAGCAGCTGCTTTCTGGTAAGAAAAAAAACTTAAAGAAAATTAATTAATTGACCATTTGAGAGAAACAATGAAGGCTTTTGTAGAGATCCTCTGCAAGAACACAAATAGGTGTCAGGGTCTAAATGTTAAGGGCCTGATCCAAAGCCAGTCAAAATCAATGAGACTTTTTTCATAGACATGGGGGAGCTTTGGATCAGCGCATAAAACTATGAACATCTGTCTACATCAGGGAACAACGAAGGAAATGAAATGGCGGAGATGTGTCTGGGGCTTTCTAAGAAATCACCAGCATCAAATAATGTTCCTTGCAGAGTTACATGAAACATTTTCAGTGGATCTATTTTCTGTCAGAAAATGCATTTTCATCAAAATCAAAATGTGTAGATGCTGATTAAATTTTCAAAGGGAAAAAGTGAAAATGAATCACTTTGGCTTTCTCATTTTGTTGTGAGAATATTAACGCTTCATTTCGATATCAAAATGTTTTGTTTTGATAAGGCGAAAATGGCTACTTTCAACTTTGTTGTATGCTGTCTCACTGTAGCTCTTAAGGTCCCAGGATATTACAGAGACAAGATGAATGAGGTAATGTATTTTATTGGACCAACTACTGCTTGTGAGAGAGACAAGGTGGATAATTCGAAGGCTTCTCTCTTTCAAGCAGAAATTGGTCCAATAAAAGATATTACTTCAACCACCTCATCTTTCTCATTTCAGCTTTATCATTTTGATCCATTTCATTTACACTTTACTATAATATTAAAATATTAATGTTATATTTATATAATATAAATGTAGCATATTAAATATTTTATACTAAAAGATTTACCCAGCATTGCTCGGGTCCTTAATTCCAATAAGTTTTGTTTTTCTTCATTTAAATCATTGTTCTGAGGTCGGGGTGACGTGGGGGGTGGGGGGGAAGTTTCAGTGAGCAGGCTGCCCCAGAGACAGAGGACAAGCCCAGCCCTCTCTCTCTGCAGCAGTTTGGGGCCAGGTAAAAAGCACCTGTCCATTGCCACTGAAGCAGGCTCAGCTAGGGGGAGGGTTCATGTCCCCTGGCTGGGGGACAGACAGACAGACAGACACAAATTCTCTGAAATATGGAGTAGATAGCTGTCCCTTTCTCCACCCCTTCCCCTGCTGGCCCAAAGGGGTTATAGTCAGAGGTGAAAGTAAGCAAGTGTGCACTCCAGCAAGAGCTGGCTGAGCTGCGACAAAAGCCAGTGGGAGCTATTTAAAGAGCTGGCAGGCACCTGCGTTGCAATAGTACAGTACCTGTAAGAAATTTTGTTACTTTCACTGCTGGTTTTAGCTGTCCCACTCCCCATCTCTGGAGTCTTGCTGCCCCCCGTGGTCATTCCACAATATAATTATCACTCCTGCCAGACCCTTCCCTTTCTATTTTATGAGATACAGTTGAATTCTAGGCACATCCCACTGTCCTGGCACAAGCAAACCCTGACCTTACTCTAAGTTAAAAGCAGAAGCTGCATGCCAAATTTCATCATCCTAGCTCTTATCATTTAGGAAGAGTTCTTGAACAAATGGATTCACAGACAGACAGACAGACAGATACACCTTTCTAAAATATATAGTAAGAAGATCATAATTTTGAAGCAGCTGTTGACATCATCTGCAGTGATACAACTAGGTGTGGAACCTCTGAGGGTGGCTGGTCATAGTGAAGTATGAAGAGTGGACCTTGAGGAGGGAGATCTGGGAATGGTGACATGGCAGTCAAAGGGTCAGATAGAATGTATGAGAAGACTTGCCTGGGGAGGGGAGCTCACTTAAGAAGGGTTAGCAGAGCTCTGAAGAGGAAACCTGAAGAGCGCTTAGCTTGGTGTCTCTACCCCCAGAAGCTTCCTACGTAGGTAGATTGTGGGCAGAGCCGGCCCAAGGTACGGGCTGACCGGGCTACCGCCCGGAGTGCCCCATTGTAGGGGGCGCCATGCAGGGCTGCTGGACTGGGTGGGGGTGGGGCCATGCATGCGCCGCACTCCCAGGGGCAGCACCGCACTCCCAGGGCCCGGGGCGCACGAATGGCTCAGGCTGGCCCTGATTGTGGGTGGGCTTTGGAAGGGAAATATTCCACAAAGTGGGAAAGTGACAGGCTCCCAAAACCATTCCAATGAATTGGTAGCAAGGGTTAGTGCTGAGAGGTGATGTTAGACACAGACAGGTCATGGCACACTATATGTGTATATTTGTAAATAATTCAGAAGCTCAAGGAAGACTGAAGAAGTGGGTTGTGCCCACAAAAGCTCATGATAGCATCTACATGTTTTACACAGATATGTAAGTTGAGTGGATTTTGTGTATAAAACTGCTGTATTTCTTTAATGTTTCTAATTTCATGTAAGATTATATTTAGTCTTAGTGTAATAAATAAACTACATTCTTTGCACAAGCTCTAAGCCCAAATCTGATATGTGCTACTAAGTTATTTAGGTGCCTGACTGCCATTTCTCAGAGTGACACTACATAATAATTACCATGTGCTAGAATTGTATCACTGGGTTTCCAGTTCTTGATGAGGAAAAATTAAACCTTGTTAATTCTAATTGGAAAAGAGTAAGGAGTGGCAGCAACTGTACCAGTTAAAAGTTACTGATCATATATGCTATGCTATATGTGGCAGCTCTTTACCAGAGGGGAAGCAAGTTTACCCCAATAATATTTCAACTTTATCAAAATAAAATGTTTTGATACTTCCAAATGGAAACTTTTTGGAATTTTTGTTCTGTGGTAAATTTAGAAATTTT
This sequence comes from Pelochelys cantorii, assembly GCA_032595735.1. Lineage (NCBI taxonomy): Eukaryota > Metazoa > Chordata > Testudines > Trionychidae > Pelochelys > Pelochelys cantorii. Next base: position 52,409,067 of record CM064334.1, read on the forward strand.
GACTGTTTGTTCCAATTCAGAATGAAAACAAATTTTGAAAGGCCAGAATTTCTCATGAAACAGAAATTCCATTCTCCATGCAGCTCTAATGACTTGTAGAAATAAAACAGAGCACTGCAGTCTTGCTGTGAAGAGTACTATTATGGGCATTTCATGAGTTGGGTAATATTAAGGAGTACACATGTAAAAATTGAAGTGATTAAAACAAATACCACAAGAGTGGTGAGAAAGTTTAAGTATACTGTAACAGCTCGGAGAATTTGGATTCTGCATTTTTCAGTAAAGAGCAATGACCGTCAGAGAGCTCACCATGTTTCATGGGACTTCAGAGATTTGAGTCACAGGGATGTCAATGGAGTTGTACAACTAAAACGTCATGCACAATTTTAGAAAAGTATTTTTTCTTTCAAAAGAGCTAGGAATTGGCTTAACTCTGCTCCCACTGAGATCTGTGACAGGGCTCCCAAATACCTCAGCATAAGCAGAGTTAAGCCAATTCTGAATGATTGTGAAAATCCCACCCATACAAACAAGGTGCATTCAGAAAAGACTCTTTTTTTCCACAATCAATGTAATCAATATTGGTTATTCATATACATGACTATTTTTGGTTAGAATGGAAATATCCTTAATGAGTAACTAGTTCAAGGAAGATTATAGTTTACCTTCTGTCCTCTGAACAAAGTGTAGTGGATACAATGGATGGCAAGAGCCTACAGATGTAACCCCATATGTAATCATGGTCTGCCATGCAATACTGCTTTGATTATTGATATGGAGTAACACATAGGGAAGAAAAGAAAGTAAGGTAGATATAGTACCAGGATCTTTAGCAAAAATGTGCCGGATATGATAGGAAGTACAGAATATACCGAAGGTATCTGTGGGATTTGATTACCTCAGTGTAATAGGTCAATGATTAAAAAGATTTGTTCTGATTTGTGTTGGTGTATGTGTGTAGCTGAGCGAGCTGGTGATGAAAGCTAGAGTGATTGGTGAGTCTGAAGTGGCTGTCTTTTCACACCAAATTTTGTCAATATTAATTCCTCTTTTTCTCTGGCTCTCTGAAAGGAGGAAGGTATCTAATAAGAGGTGTTTTCATATCTTATGTTCTGTAATAGTACCTAGCTTGCTAAATAATTATATAGTTCCTGAAAGCCTATTATCTGTATTCTCATAAAGGCTGTATCACCTAAGTATATGCAAACTATATAAACTCTGCAAAATTAGTGTGTGTGTGTGCTAGGTAAAGTAACTGATCATGTTCTTTTTCTAAAATATGGTGTTGTAATTTACTGTATCCCATCTTTCAAGTGCTCCTATCTAAGGGTATGTCTACAGTACAGCACTAATTCAAACTAACTTAATTCGAATTAGTTAATTCGAAATAAGCTAATTCAAATTAGTGCATCTAGACCTAAAAACTAATTCGAATTAGTGTTTTGTTAATTCGAAATAGCATGTCCACATTGAGTGGACCCTGAACCGAAGTTAAGGCTGGCCGGAACCAGTGCCGGCAGGGCATCAGCTTAGGACTTAGAGCGTGGAGCTGCTGCCTCAGGCTAGCCGAGGGCTGTGCTTAAAGGGACCCGACCCCCACCCCGGACAGACAGTTCTCAGAGTTCCCCGCTTGCTTGTCTACCTTGATGAGGGACAGCAAAGCAGTCCTGTCTTGGAGTGCCCTGAGTGCCCACGCTTGGCACATCACAGCACTCGGCCATCAGCCCAGCTGCACTTGCCGCAGGCTGCCATCCGGGGGGGTCAATCAGGGGGCTGTCAGGATCCAGGAGGCCCTGCAGGAGAGCTTCCATCCCAAGGAGCCTGCAGAGCTACTCCAGTCCTCCCCATCAGGGGCTCGTGCCCCATTCCTCCCTCATCTCCTTCCACTTACCCCTCCCTAGCTCCCCTTCCTGATGTAAAAAATAAAGGACACGTGTTCAAAAATAGAAACTCTCTTTATTTAACAAAACTGGGGGGGGGGGATTAACCTCTGGGGAGACTGGGAAAAGGAGGTGGGAGAGGGGAAGAGAGAGGGTGGGAGAGGGGAGGGGGAAACCTGGGAGGAGAGAGCTGGAAGGGGGAAGCCAGGGGAAGAAGGAGGAGGAGAAGTCTAAAACTATGGTACGCCATATCTTCAGTACTGTGTACAGATGTGGTTCCTCACCTCAAAAAAGATATTTTGGCCTTGGAAAGGGTTCAGAAAAGGGCTACTAAAATGATTAGGGGTTTGGAACAGGTCCCATATGAAGAGAGGCTAAAGAGACTGGGACTTTTCAGCTTAGAAAAGAGGAGACTGAGGAGGGATATGATAGAGGTATATAAAATCATGAGTGGTGTGGAGAGGGTGAATAAAGAAAAGTTCTTCATTAGTTCCCATAATAGAAGGACTAGAGGACACCAAATGAAATTAATGGGCAGCAGGTTTAAAACTAATAAGTGAAAGTTCTTCTTCACACAGCACATAGCCAACCTGTGGAACTCCTTGCCACAGGAGGCTGTGAAGGCTAGAACTATAACAGAGTTTAAAGAGAAGTTAGATAAATTCATGGAGGTTGGGTCCGTGAAGTGCTATTAGGCAGGGGGTAGGAATGGTGTCCCTGGCCTCTGTTTGTGGAAGGCTGGAGATGGATGGCATGAGACAAATCGCTTGGTCATTGTCTTCGGTCCATCCCCTCTGGGGTACCTGGTGCTGGCCACTGTCAGCAGACAGGCTACTGGGCTAGATGGACCTTTGGTCTGACCCAGTACGGCCATTCTTGTGTTCTTATGTTCTAAGCTCAGGGTCGGGGGGTCTCACTGGACCAAGTTGATTTTCATGCAACCCTGCTCCTGGGTTCGCATGTGGCCTCTGGTGGCCAGGCTGGCAGCCATGCAGCTGTAGACGGCCGCGTTCCTGTGGCTAGTGCGGAGATCGTGGACATTGGAGGCCTCCCCCCAAACCTCGATGAGGTCCACGATCTCTGCACTAGACCAGGCGGGCGCCCGTCTCTTGCGGCCCCGGGCAGGCTCCTGGGAGCCGCCAGCCTGGTCCTGAGAAGAGGCGGAGGGCTGGGTGGCAGCGGGTGGCTGGCTCATGCTGTGCCAGGTGCAGGGTCTGCTGGCTGGGTGCTGGCAGGCTTGCAACTGGTACAAGCACTGTAGCCAGACCGTGCCCCTTTAAGGGCTCCGGGGCTGGGAGCGGGGCAGAAGAGTTTCCCTGGTTTGGCCCAGAGTGGCCACCAGGGCAACCTGGGAAGGGCTAGCCTCCAGCTAGTTCGAATTACGTGGCTACACAGCCCTTAATTTGAACTACTTAATTTGAACTTGGCATTAGTCCTTGTAGAATGAGGTTTACCTAGTTCGAATTAAGCGCTCCGCTAGTTCGATTTAAATTCGAACTAGCAGTTTGTATGTGTAGCCCCTATTAAAGTTAATTTGAACTAACAGCTGTTGGTTCGAATTAACTTTGTAGTGTAGACATACCCAACTGTTTGTATTAATTTTTGCTATTCTAAAGGATATCTGAGAGTGTGGCCAAAATGATTAAAAGTCATTAGTGTTTAATACTTGATTATGCCAGCAAGCATATCATGACATATGCACAAACATAATGCTAGATATGGCTTGTGTCTGTATCTATCCTATAGAATGTGGCTGTGTCTATACTGGCGCGATCTTGCACCAGAGCTTTGCAAATGAGGCTCAGCGTGGAATATCGCCGAGCCTCATTTGCATAACTAATGAGCCGCCATTTTTGCAGAAGAGGCTCTTGCGAAAGACGGAGCTGTCTACACTGCCCCTTCTTGCGCAAAAAAACCCCTCTTGCGCAAAGCCGTTATGCCTGAAAATAATCAGCATAACGGCTTTGCACAAGAGGGTTTTTCTTGCGCAAGAAGGGGCAGTGTAGATAGCTCCGTCTTGCGTAAGAGCCTCTTCCGCAAAAATGGCGGCTCATTAGTTATGCAAATGAGGCTCGGCGATATTCCATGCTGATCCTCATTTGCATAGCTCTGGCGCAAGATCGCACCAGTATAGACACAGCCCTCGTGTTTATATTTACCATTTCCTGACATTGTATCTTCATGAACAAAGAGGCTGAATGGCTGTTTGAGAATTAAACAGTGACTGGGGCAAAAGAAAATGAAGATTCTAAAACTTTATTAGAATTTTGAAAAGTGGAGGACTATCTGGCCATTCGCTTTTGGCTTTTTTGGATGATGGGGTTCTGAAGGCATGACATACTAAACAGCAATGAAAATTAACACTGCAGAAGCATCTAATGCAAGCATGTAGTATTGACACACAGGATATATTTTGGAATTATGCATAGCATGCTTGCATGGCTTCCAAGCTACCCACGCCACTCTCCTTTTTGGTCTCTGCGTCTACACAGCACAGTTATTTCAAAATAATTTTGAAATAACAGACGGATTTTTTCAAAATCTGTAAACCTCATTCCACAAAGAATAACGCTTATTCTGAAATAGCTATTTTGGAATAACAGTAGTGTGGACGCTCCACTGCTGCTATTTCAAAATAGCTCCTCCCCAGGGCCATTTAAAGTCATTACTCCCCAGTGTGTCCTGGGGCTCTGAATCAAGGTAGCACGTCCATATTAGGGAAGGCTGCCTCGGACTAATTTTGAGGCTTCCCGTAGTGTAGATGTGCTATTTTGAAATAAGCTATTTCAGAAAAAAATTCCGAAGTAGCTTATTTCGAAATAAGCTTGCTGTGTAGATGTGCTCTATGACTGTACGCCTTAAGGTGTCAGTCCTTGTGTTTTTCTCTCCCCGGAGGTGGAATTTCACAGTTCTCCCTCTCCTAGACCATTCTTATCCTGCTGATCCAATAATCTGCCCTGGGGACTTCCCTGCTGACTCCGGGTTTCATGGAGCGCTGTCGTTTTGAAACGCCGCGGGGGAGCATGGGACCAGCAGGGGACTGCTTGAGTCTCCTGCTGGCCCTGTGCTCCCTGCAGCGCTTTCGCTCTGGGGCTGTTGCTCCACTTCAAAGGCTGAGGCAGCCTTATCGACTAATCGAATAGTCGATGCAAATTGCATGGACTATTCAATTAGACGATTAATCTACATTTAACATCCCTACCCTGCAGTTCTGCCTGTCTAATTGGCCCTGTGTGTGAAACTGGTAGCACTTCAGAGAATGGAGTGCTGGAATTTAATCTCTTTCCTCGCAGCCTAAATTTGACCTGCAGGACCTCTCTCCTACCCTTCTTTAGGTCGTTAGTATCTTTCTGCTAAACCAGTAGCTCTTCCCCAGTTGCATACCTAAAGTTGTCTAGATGTCTTGAGAGATTCACACCTTCTCACCCTGCAGGCAATTCATCATGCAATTCTCTTAGTCATCCCAAATCCATTAGCTATGTTCCTAACAATTGAATCCCACGTTACTGCTGCCTAATCATGAGAACTGGGGTTCCAGTGCAAGAGGATACCATGTAAGGAGTGTCCTTACCTATGGGACCATTTCCCTCTACTCCAAATTGATGTTTTCCTTCCCTGAGACTTTCATCTTCCTCAGCAGTAGAGAAGCTGTCAGACTGGGGGTGGGACCATTCTTCTGTGTCCCAGAAAGCGTCATCTAAGCACCTCTCTGTCACCTTTAGCTCCTCCAGTTCAGCCACTCTGGTCTCAAGAGGTTGTATTCTGTCTCAGATGGCCGTGAGTTACCTGCACTAAATGCGCACACATGTCATCTGCCTACCAGGCAGGTAGTCATACATGCTGCATTCAGTGCAATAAACCAGATAGCTTCTGTATTTTTGCTTGTCTTAGTTTTACTCTTGCAGATTTTTTTTTTTTTGAGGGAAGTGCTTATCCATCTAGGTTTAGAGAATCTTTCTCCCTCTCTAAACTCCCTTGCAAAATTCTCCAAGCTCATCTGGTTTTTTAAACCCCTATTTTCACTGAGTTAGCCCCACCCTGTTGTCAAGCAATCCCAAAGGGATCATGGATCAAAGGATTAAATAATATCATAACTCTCTCAATATGGGGCTTGATCTGTCCCCAGATTATGCCTGTTCCCAGTGGTAAAACCCAGGGCCCCAGTGGTAGAAAGTTTGCCTTGGGGAGTCAGTGATCTAAGGTATCCACTGTCCTTCTTTGCCTGAGTATAGTCAGCAATGAGCCAGCTTGGCTCCAAATATGTATAGCCATGGTGAATTGCTGCCGTGCGTCCCCACTGTGGCACAGCAGCACTGAGAATGAATCACACACGTGAAGTCTATTCATTTTCTGTAGCAGGCCCGTACGTGGGGGTAGGGGGGTGCAAAGAGTGTGAACATCCCCCTCCCCCATGGTCCTTCATGGTCTGCCATGGGGCTGATTCCAGCTGACCTAGGGAAGGCAGGGGTGGTGCATTGCCCCAGCCTCCCTCTCCCATGCTCCAGCTGGCTGGGGGAAAGCAGGGAGGCACGCTGCCCCAGCCTCCCTCCCCCATGCTCTGGCTGGCCAGGGAAATCTTGGGGCTGATTTCCTCCTGCCCCCCTTCCTCACCCAGGAGTGAGGCCAGGGGTGGGGCTAGGCTGCAGGGGGGGGAGAGGAGGGAGTTACCTGCCCCTCCACAGCTTGCACCCCCCGACACACACACAAATTCCTGGGTACGGGCCTCTGTAGTGATTTATCTTCAACAGCTACAAAAGAGATTTCAGTTTTTACACCATGTAAAAGGTATAACTGGCATTTAATTATGGATTATAAACCAACAACGACCCATTCTACTGAGAAACCAGATCCAGATTAGTCTCCTAATTTTATTTCAGAGCACATAGTAGCTTATTATGTTACTGAAGCTCTGAGCTACTCCTGCTGTGCCATCAGCTTCTTACCTAACAAGAAATGCTTCTTAGTCTCTATAGGGGGTTGATCAGGAAAACAGACGTGTGGATTCTGTTGTTAGATTAAAGCATCCAGAGTAGCACAAAGGAAGGATGCGATGATGTGACTAGAACTTGTGCAGCATCAAGGCTCCTGCATTCCATGTGATCGCACGTGCCGTGAAGAGTTAAACCAACACCTATCAATGTTTGTCTCTCTCTAAACCTCTTGAATATATTAGGGGAATGAATGTGATTTTATAAGATTTGAAATAATCCACTTGGGACAAGACATTAATCTTTATTGCTGGCCGCCTCCTCTCCAGCAGTTTAATAAAAGGGATGCTTCTTTCACCTCCGCAGTGCTTCTCAGTTCCCTCTCTGCTTAGGCCCAGACTTGTTCTGTCTTTGTAAAGTGCTGTGTACATTGATGGCACTGACAGGAGTGGAATCACACAACATGATATGTCTAAGGCTCACTCCTCCTCCACATCACTTTAGATGTTTCTAAAAGAATGTCATTTTCAAATAGATGCACTTGAATTACTTTTTTGTTTTTAAGTACAGTTGTACTTAGCTAAAATCAGTTTTTTAAAATCCAGATGAAGTATAAAGACCAGCAGGGTAATAGTTTTACATCTGAAGAAGTGTGTTTTAACATGTTTGGGTTTTTAAATTGACATTTTATGTGGATTGTATGAGTGATGTTTGCATATGGCACATTACTAAAATGAATTGTGGTGCCTTAAAATGAAGTAAGTGTAGGTGGAAACAACATAATCAGTATTAATCGGTGATGTTATATCGACTCGATACATTTCCCATTAGAAATGTTCCAGAGTGTAACGAATTACAGTGTTTTATTAGACAACTGTTGATATACATTGGGATGGACAAATTCCTTTTAACCCTGTGTTGTTTAACTTGGACTCTACAAATGAGATACACGATTACCAATACTGTAATATGCAAATGTGTGGCTTTTTAAACTAACTGGTTATTAGCTAGATTAGCTAATGTTTGAAAAGCACTCTGCAGATGTAAAAGTTTAGGGTGGGTATAAAGAGAATGGTGATCAGTCATTCTCCATGTTCACTGAAGATAGGACAGGAAGTAGTGGGCTCAGCGGGGCTGACAGCCACTGTGGGCCTGCAGGCAATGTGGGGAGGAGGGCTAGCTCCGTACACCCAGAAGAAGCAGGGCTTCAGGAAGAAGGGGCAGGGTTGAGGGCAGTCAGACCATAGCGCCACCTGGAGCATAGCACTAGGCCTCCCACTCCAGCCCTCAAAGCCACACAGAGTGCATGGCATGGCACTCCGGTGGCAATTGAAGGGGCCTGGAGCTATGGCCTCTGCTGCTGCCATGGTAGCAACAACAGTGGCTGGGAGCTCTGGGCCCCTTTGAATTGGGCCCTGGGGCAATTGCCTCTCCCTCCTCCCTCCCCCCGCACATTGGCAGGTCTGAGTGGGCCTAAAAACACCATAAAATGGTTTTAGGGTAGATATTAGGGGGAAAAAACTTTCTAACTACAAGGGTAGCTGAGCTCTGGAATAGGCTTCCAAATAAAGTCATGGAATGGGCATCCCTGAAGGTGGTTGTTCCCCTTTATGCGGAACGGGCAAGGCCACATCTGGAGTATTGCATCCAATTCTGGGGCCCCCATTAGAGAAAGGATGTGGACGCATTGGAGAAAGTCCAGTGGAGAACAACGAAAATGGTTAGGGGGCTGGAGCACATGGTTTACGAGGAGAGGCTGAGGGATTTGGGTTTATTTAGTGTGCAGAAGAGATGAGTAAGTGGAATGTGACAGCAGCCTTCAACTACCTGAAGGGAGGTTCCAAAGAGGATGGGGAGAAGCTGTTTTCAGTGGTGATAGATGACAGAATGAGGAGCACTGATTTCCAATTACAGTGGAGGAGGTCTGGGTTGGATATTAGGAAAAACTATTTCAATAGGAGGGTGGTGAAGCACTGGAATGGGTTACCTAGGGAGGTGGTGGAATCTCCATCCCTAGAGGTTTTTAAGTCTTGGCTTGACAAAGCCCTGGCTGGGATGATTTAGTTGGGGTTGGTCCTGCTTTGGGCAGGGGGTTGGACTTAATTTCCTGAGGTCTCTTCCAGCCCTATGATTCTATGAGGTTTTTAAGAAGGGTTTGGACAAAAACCTGTCAAGGATGATCTAAGTTTTTTTGCTCCTCCCAGAGTAAAAGGGATTGGAGTCAATCACTCGTTAAGGTCCCTTTCAGCCCTATATTACTATTTTTCTACCATTCTGTAGCATGATTCTACTATTTTAAAAAGTGCATTTAGAGTGTAGGCCTCTCAGATGCCCTGTGCCAATAAGTTCCACAGACTGTCCACATTCTGGGTGAGGAAATATTATTTTTCATTTGTTCCAAATTCCCCAGTTATTCTCTCCATTGGCTCAAATTAAATACATGCAAAACACAGGAAAGGTATGCACATTTATTAGGATTAAAGGCATATTTGTTTCCAACTCTGTAAAGTCCTCTCCTGGTGCAGGCACATAACTCTCATGATTAACGAGAGATATGTGCACATAGAGGGAAACAAATTGACTCGTGTCCTTTTCCAGTACTGAAGGGAGATGTGTGTCTGCTTCACAAAGACTATCAGCATCCTGGAATCGCAATAATTGCAGTATGTTTTTTTAAACATTCCCTCTTTAAAGTCCTTTAAACATATGGAGCCTTTCACATTTGTTACCCTTTTATTGGTAGTGATACCTTTAATGTTTTCACGAGTTGCCCCCTTTCAAGCTGGGCAGGTTGTGTCATAGTTGAGAAGCATGACAATGATGCACAATTGTCTTGATTAGATGGATGCCAAAGAGTCAAAGATTTAATGAGGTGCTCTGGTGCGTAATCACATCGCTAATGGGCACTTGTTTAGAATGCATTATTCAGCTAAGATATATTGCATTTCGTGCTTTCCTGCTGTAATTAATATTTGCAACATTGCACAAATTGTTGACCAGTTGAGCAAGTTTGCAGTTAAAGTCTTTCGTAATAAACCTTTCAAAATCACATTTATCCAAATGAGCTTTTGAATCTTTCCATACAGTAAGAGTCACTTTGTCTAGCTTCTTTGTCCATGAGTTGAAGGTGGAAATTATTTTCTTAGCTAAACCTATTCTGTGCACCCTAACAGCAGTAAAATGAATACTTGGCACTACAGCCTCATGTCTGCATGAATCATGAATAGATTCTGTCACTGGGCCAAGTCAGCAGCAGAAGCAGAGAAGAGTCAGGAATGATTTTTTTTTCTTCTAGGGGAGGATCATTAGACAGGTGAGGAAGAAACTATGTGAGAAAGGACCAGGCCTGGACTACAGTAGTACTGATGAAAGCAAATAAATAAATTTCTCCTTTGCACATACTAGCAGAACCCGCCTATCCTTGTGTTGCTCCTTTTCATAAGCGGGACCCTAAGCTGTCGTCATGTTCTGATTCTCCTCTTGGGCTGGGGATGGTGTCTAGTGAACTGGGGGGTTCCAGCTGTCCCACAGGGAACAGACACTACTGTTTCCCACCCATTCGCAGGCAGCCCCACTCATCATGAGGAAGAGCAGGTACCCAGAGAAATATATGCAACATTTTCCTTTGGGATTGTGGGGGTTTGTACATGACACGTGAAGGCTGATTCATGCTTAATTGCCATTTAATTAAGGTTTTTCCTGCCATGGCAGGCTCCCTACCAAGCTCTTCATGGCTCCCTGGAAGTAACAACATGTCCCTCCCCAAGTTCCTAGATCTGGGCACTGTCCCAGCCTCAAGTGCCAGCTCCATCATTCTCACTGGCTGGGAACTTCAGTGCCAAAGGCAGAGGCCGTGCATGGAGATATCTGGCTGCACCGCCACCTAGGAACTGAGGAGAGACATGTCGCTGCTTCTGGGGAGCCCCCAAGGTAAGCGTCACCCAAAGCCCTCACACCCTCTCACACCCAAACAGCTGCTGAATGATAGAGGCATGGTGACCTGACGCTGCCCAGCAGGAGTCAGCACAGATGGTCTAGGAGCTGTCTGAGCTGTTCAGGTGCCTCTGGGCCAGCCGCATCAGCTGCTACAGAAGTCAGGGAGGTCTCAGAAAGTCACGGAATTCCCACTTCTGTGACCCCCGTAAATTACACGCAGCCTTAACTATAACCAGATCAAGAATGAATGTGAGGAGCCCGATTTTTAAACTCCACTGCCTTAATAGAGTAGCAAATCCTGCTTCTGGAGGCTCAGATCAGCAAGCTGTTGTACAAATGGCCAATTTAGGTACAGTTTTGAATGTCTACAGGCTAGTATTAGATATCCTTTTAAGACAGCCACATAAGTGTTCAGTAGCTCCGGTCTTCGTCAGCAGGAATCACTGTAAACTAGGGTTAGAATAAAGAGCCTGCTGGTTGTAAGGGAACATTATGTGAGTTATAAGAAATATGATTTGAGCAGCTCTGCTTTCTTCAGCTCTCTCTCACTCTTTATGTCTGATCTCAATAGACACTCATGTCAGCCTGAGCCTACTTAGAGAAGATACTCTCTCAGCACTTTATGTATCATCTAAGAGGAGGGGCACTGGCACAAATTGTGTAAGAGGGGGTGCTGAGAGCTACTGAACCAAACTGTAAACCCTGTGAATGATGGAAACCACTTCAAGCTAGAGGGTGCAGCAGCACCTCCAATATCCCTATTCTAGCACTAATGTCTAAAGTCAGGTCTACAGTAAAGGGAAAGGTCTACTCAAGATATGCAATTCCAGCTATGTTAATTATGTAGCTGCAGCCAACGTACCTTGTTTCAAGTTTCCCCACCATCCCCACAGCGGAAGGCCAATGGGAGCAAATGCTCCCTTGCAGGAGTAGGAGTACTGGCCACACACAGGGGTGCCCTCTGAGATTGATTTAGTGGGTCTTAAGTAGATCTATTCAATCAAACTCCAGAAGATTGATCATGGGAGCATTGATCTTCTGCTTAGTGAAGACATGGCTAAGAGTGATCTTTCTATTTATGTCAGGAAGGATGGTTCAGTTGACAGGGCCACAGCATGGGACCAGGGATAACCAGATTCCATTTCTTGAATTGCCACAGACTTTTTGTTTGACCTTGGTTGAGTCACTTAATATGTCTGTGCCTCACTCACCCATGTGTAAAATGGGGATAATAGCACTGCATGACCTCTTGAGGATGGTCTGAAGATCACACAGATACTACTGTAATGGGGACCATATAAATACAAACAATAAAACCTCCTTTTTTACCATGAAGGAGGAAAATGTGCATTGCCTAATGGCCAAAACATTCCACCCACCACAATTAAAGAGGCTACAATTAAAACTACCCATTTACCCAGGCTGTATTTTATTGTATAAATGTAGAAGAAATCTAATATGGATCATTTTATACAGTGAGTAATATAGACTCTATTGGTTAAACCCTTATTTGGCTTTTCTTGTAGTTATCCATTATGGTTACTTTGTTGTGTTCCCATTTATTTAATTAAATTACATTTGGTCTTTTCAGAGTCCTTTCTGTCCCTGCTTGTTGTGGACATTTATTAATAGTGTCACTTGGTTGATAGTCTGTTAATTTTAATCTCATTTGAATTTGATTATTATTATCTATTTACACTTCAAAGGCCATTCCTTGAATTCAGAAGGCGTTATTCTTTCATCTCGCCATTATGCAAAGCATGTTGTCATGTATATTATGTGTAGGTGCTTTCATGCCACTAATTAATAAAGAAACACTGCAACCGTGGAAGGAAAATATTTCAGTAGGGTACAGCCAATTTATACACATAATGCCATGATTTCCCACACTTAGAATGCATCTACTCAGCACCCTTAGCTCAAAATTGTGTAGCTTATTTTGATACTATTTCAAAATAGCTTATTTTTTAATTTGGTGCTCTCTACACAACACCAAATTTCAAAATAACTCGCTATTCCGAAATTCCCCTTAACCCTTGTGGAATGAGAGTTACCGTGAGGTTGTAATTAGCTGCCTGCCCATTATTTCAAAATCTATTTCGAAATAACAGGCTACTTCATTAGATGCAGAATAGCTATTTCGGGATACTTCTGGTATCCCAAAATAGCTCTGCAGCGTAGACATACCCTTAGGGACCAATCCTATTGTCCTTAATCTGGCTCTGTTGATCCCAGTTGCAGTGTTTTCTGAACAATGTTCCTGGTGTGTGAAAGACTTACACAAACAGGGCAAACTAACTGACAGAATGTTTCTCGGAAAGGATGAAACTCTGCGCATCTTTTTGTTAAAAGCCCGCAAACTGCAATATTAGAGAAAACATTGCAGTTTCCCGCTTTCAGTCAATATGGGAGTTACTCTTTACAGTGCAGCAAAAGATTGTAATGAAAATGTGGGACTTTTAAGTTGTCCGTCTTCCTTTAACCGATTTACAGTAACATCATTTGACACATTTTCATTAAAATACTCCACTGGAATGTAAATTGCTTAGAATGTTTTTGAATTACTTCAGATATATTTTAATGTACCAGAGCTGTGTTGGGTGAATTTTAAAAAGGAAGACACATTTTTTTCTTGTTTAATTAATAAAACCTTGAGTTCCCATGTATTACACTAGCAAACATATTTTGAAGAGTGCTGTGGACGAGCCTTAAACATACAGACCATTCGAAGTGGATAATGTATAATTAATGAGAAGTGTACTAATTGTGCTTTATTTCTAACTTACAAGGAAGGCAGCAGACAAGTACCGCATGCATTAACTGTTCCTCAGTTTAATGAGGGCAAAATTCTACTGTCAGGTATATTTTCCTGTTTAATTTGTGATGTGCAGTAGATCAGCGTGCATGAGCAAAATAGCTAACAAATGTGTCTCCATCTCATTTTCACTGTGTGGATATAGGCGTAGGAGGGGCATAGTAGAAATGTGCAGATACACTTGGCTTGTGTTTAACCAATAGCTAAGCTTGGTCTCAAAGGGTACATCCGCATTGTAATAAAGACTCACAGCTTCCTAGGGCCTGTGTCAGCTGACATGGGCTCGTGGGGGTTCAGGCTTCAGGGCTATAAAATTGCAGTGTAGACATTGGGACTCACGCCGGAGCCAAACTCTGAGACTTCATGCTAGGGAGGTTTTCAGATTGTGGGCCCCAGCCCAAGCCTGAATGCCTACACTACAAATTTTCTAGAAAGTCTAGGCCTGGGCATTAAATGGTAACATTGTAACAAGGGAACACGGCTAATTGATGAGTTGGAAAGACAGTAGCTATTTTGGGCTCACTAATTTCCATAGATTTTTTAGCATATCCAATCTCATAATTGCTTGCTGTGCAGTCCCAAAAAATGAGCTTCAGATTTCAGCCTGTTTTAATAGGTTACCCCCATGCATAACTCTGTTCGTTTTTCAGGTTGTGTTCAGACAAAAGGACTTAGATCTAACAAGTCTCTTTCTGCCAAATTAGAAATTATGGGAGCTATTATTTTTAACACAAAAAAGGGAACTAATCAAATATTTAGGTTTTCTGATTTTGTTAACAAGAACAGGAGAGCAAATATATACATATGCACTGGAATATTCAGTTCGATCGCTTCTGGAATAAGTGAGGCATAGCTGTTTATTCTTCTGCATGTGTCTTTTTACTTTGGCCTTTTTGATGCTAATATTTGCTTTAGAGGTTGAAAGTGAAAACTTGTTCTTTACTCCCAACATGTGATCTGCTTGTTTTTGTGTGAACCTTTGTGATCTTTAAGTTCTATCATTCAATCCCTTTCTCTCGCTCTGTCTTTCTCTCTCTCTCGCTCAACAAGAATAAGTATTTAACTGCTAACAATTTTGCCCCTCCAAGATAAAACGAAATGTAGGTCAGAGTATGCAATAGAGGTACAACAATATAATCTGTTAGGAGAAATATGTTCACTTCCAGCTTCTGAGGGTTTAATGGGAAAACTGTCTTTAAAAATGCTGCAAAAATACTGGCTTCTGTATCTTAAATGAAAGCTGAATATCTTTGACTTCCATGGCTGCCACGCCAAGGGCAAAATGTAATGATCATGATAATGTTAATACGTACATCTAAAAGCACTTTACAAAGATATCAATGTCCCCATAATACAGATGGATAAACTGAGGCACAGAGCGGTGAAAAAGACTTGCCCAAGGTCATCCAAAAGAGCTGGAAATAGAACCCAGGTTTTCTGAGTTCTTGTCCAGTATTCTGTGCATAAGATCATGCTACCACACCACTTGAATCCCAAGTAAACTCTTCACACTTGTGTAAAAAAACCCACAAAAACTAGAGACATTATTTAAAATGTCAGCAGTACTGAGCAAAACTAAAAATTAAAAAATTAACACAATAATTTCTCGTTGACAATCAAAAACAGAGGTGGCTGCTCCCAGGAGGAAAAAAAGATGTACATTATAGAAGCATCTGTTGAAGAGCCATCTGCTATCTGGAAACTGGGAAAGGGACTAAATAGTCAAATTTGAAGAACAAACTTTTGACAAATTTGAAAATGTTCAGATAACTTGTGGCTTCTTTATTTTCCCTGGAACCTTCCTGTTTTCTGATTCTAGTGGGATGAGAGACGCAAGAGTCAAAATAACACAAGAAAATCTGTCCTTGTGGAAATTTTGGTCGGGCCAGAAATAGAAGATACTGCAGTGTTCATGAGATCCTATTTCTGCAAGGTTTCTTGACCAATTTCTTAGGGACAGAGAATTCCCCACCCTAGAAATGATAACTGATGAGTGGATCACTCCCACAAAATTACAAATGCACTTGACAGGCTCACATTTTTTATGCCAAACTTCTCCGCTTGTGAAAGCTGAACAAGCGCATTGTAATCCCTGTACTGCCCCCATGTTGTCACAGGCAATTCTTCACAGGCCCTCAGCACATCACTGCTTCTCCTCTCCACACCTCTCTTCCCTTTGTCTTCTCACCCCTGGTCTACACTAGGGGTAAATTCAAATTAAGATACACCACTTCAGCTACGTTAATTGTGCAGCTAAAGTCTAAGTATCTTAACTTGAATTTTGGCACCTTCCACACTGCGGGATGTCGAAGGGAGCACACTGTCCCTTTGACTTCCCTTACTCCTCATAGAAGCAGGACTACGGACATCAACAGGATCGCCCTCTCAGTGTGAATTAGTGATTAGCTCCTCCTCTTAAACAAATCCAAGAAAGAAGTCAGTGAAACAATTGTATTTTCTCTCCCTTCCGACTACTGGTCACAAGCCGCCATACCAGCCATCCCTTAAAGCGCTGTATTTATTGCTTTTATTTTTCATTGTGCATATGGCGGCCTGGAGGCATCTATACAGTACTTGTTTACAAAGCAATATGTTAAAACACACTTTAAAAAGGTCAGAATGTCAATTTGAAAGCATTTGGAGAATAAAATCTCTGAATCCCAAAGGAACTCTCAACCCCTAACACTGCCTCTTCCGGTGTCACTAGCAGTTTACCCTGAAGGTTGCCAGACCTGGGTGCCATCAGTCCAAAGGAAAAAGGAAGTCCTGGAGCAAAGAGATCCCCATAGGAAAACACCCAGCTTGCAGTTCCCTTCCCCAATCCCTCATTTCCAATTTCAAATACAGGGGGTATGTAAGAGCTCAAGCCTCATAGGGGCTTTACTGATCAATATCAACACCTTGAATTGCACTTGGAGGCAAATCAGAACTCAGTGCATATAAAAATGACAAGAATAATATGGGATTGCAAGGGCTTTGCTATATATTTTCAATCTAGTACTCATGGGGGTAGGGGTAGTACCTTGGAATAAATGTATTTTAAATTTCTTCCGCTGATTTTATTTTCTGATATGTTGACCTTTGTGCCAAGAGATGCTGCAAGATTGTCAGACTTAATTTTCCTTCGGTCAAACAGAAGCAAACTGAGCACTGAGCTAGAAGATGATGCATATAAAAGACATTTGATCATGGAAGCTAATGAAGAGTTTTAAGTTGGCTAAGTCTATGCCTTTGCTCCCATCTCATAAACACTTATTTTTCTTTCTGAAAGGAAAAATGGTGTGTCCAATAACCATTAAAAATGAGGCAGTGATTCTGCTCTTCTCTATGGCAGACTTACAAGGCTGTATTTTCATTTACCCAATTTACGTTGGAATGAGAGAGAGAATCTCTGTATTGGAGATTAACCTAGTATTCAGTTCAGTCGCTACTTGATTTGAGATAAGAGATGTGCAGTACTGCACATACAGAGAGCCAAATTCTATCCTTATTAATAGTGCAACCCTCCCATTTCATTCAGGGTATGTCTAGACTAAATGTCTCCGTCAACGGAGCCATGTAAACTAGTTTACCCAGCATAGTCAAAGAAGTGGGGATTTAAATAATCCCCACTTTCATTAAAATAAACATGGCCGCCGCGCTGTGCCGACGATCAGCTGATCCGATCTGTCAGCTAGGGAAGATCAGACGCCGATCTGTCAGCTAGGGAAGCCTTTGCTGACTGAGCCTGTAAACCTCATTTCACAAGGCATAAGGGATCGGTTGGCAAAGGCTTCCCCAGCTGACAGATCCACGTCTAAACTGCCACGCTGTGCCGGATCAGCTGATCGTCGGCACAGCGCGGCAGCCATGTTTATTTTAATGAAGCGGGAATTATTTAAATCCCTGCTTCTTTGACTATGCCGGGTAAACTAGTTTACATGGCTCCGTCGACGGAGCCATGTAGTCTAGACATACCCTCAGGGTACCTAGGACAAGCTTTGGCCAGTGCATTTTGATGTGAACACCTAATTATCCCACAACATGCCTTGCATTTTGTTATAAAGTGGTCATCAAGGAGTTAACTGGCTTATTCAGAGTATTATGGGTTGGGGCCATGCTCCCCTCCCTTACTTCCTGTTTAGTTTTTGTAAAAATTCAACTAGCAATTGTCTGAAGTCTCTCATTGTTAATGCCACAAAACAATCTGTTCTGCAGTATACCCCCTCCAGGACATTTCTGAAAGAGCAACAGTCTGTTGGTTTTTTTAGCACAGCTGTGTACACAGCTACACTTTCACCTTGCCTCCTTGTTCTCCTAAGGAACTCGAAACGTTCCATGACAGTTCTTGGCTTTAGCATGTAGTGCTTTAAGATCTTTTGCATGTCCTCTAACCTTATATCTCCTTGTTTGAGGTTGTAACAAACTCCTTAAAAAGGAGCACATGCTATTGCAATAGATTCTAAGGAAAATTGCTTCATGTTTGTCCTTATCTATAATCTCATTTGCAAGAAAATAGTCGCCCAATCTTTCAATGTATTGCTGCCAGTCCTCATTTCCTGCATTAAATGCCTCCATTCCCCCATAAATTGCCATTCTTATGTTTTTTCTTGTCACCAGTTTTGTAAAGGGATCTCACAGGGCTTCACCGTGGCAGCAGGAAGCAGCGTACCCCAATCCCAGGGCATGCCACTTCCTGACACCATGGTGAAGTGACTCCACCAGGCACACACAAATTCCCTCAGGTTGTAACACCTCCAGAGGGTACCACCTCCAGAAGGTACTGGTGCAAACTGAATTCTCTAAAGACCAACCAAAAAAAAGGACTTTCCAAGGGCGCAGACCCTTGCAAAAGGGTTTGAAGCCCTGACACCGACCAGAGCTATGGTTGGATTTAGGTAGTGATCTCTGGGAAGCTTTTTTCCATGTGTGTTCACACTTTTAATGTTAAAATGTGTTTTCTCTGTAATTCTTTCCCTGTTAAGAAAGCGTTGTGCAGTGACTTTAAAACTGTGGACAATTAACCTGTCCATAACCTTCATAGAGAAAGCAAAGCACAGATGCAGCTCTGTTTAGGCTGGGAAACTCAGTGTGGGCATGTAACTGAACAGCCTAGAGAAACCCAGGAAGAGGAGAGACAGAGCTGCCCTGTCCACAGAATGGTTCAGGGCCTCCAGGCCCTGTACTTTAGGGCTCCCCATAATGGCCACCTCAACCTTCCTATGGATGGGGCCTAGGACAGTCCAGGCAATTACATATGGGCCTTGCACAGAGTATCAACAGAGGTTACCCCCCATTTAGTGCAATGGTGGGAGCCAAAGCAAGATGGCAGCCTGCTCCATTCTGCCCTGCTGCTGCCCTCTCCCTGCCTGCTGCACTCAGCTTCACCATGGCAGCAGGAAACAGAGCGCCCTGACCCCAGGGTGCTCCACTTCCCGACCCCATGGTCTTGGAGAGTGCAGCAGCGCAGAGCGGCGTGTCGCTCCAGGTCCCGCCACCATGGTGAATGCAGGGGGGGCCTGACCCCTGTGGCAGCACCACACCAGGTCCTGGTAATTCCCTAGCTCATGTTGCTCAGAAGGTGCTTTGGGCAAGGGGGAAGGGCAGGAGCAGGGCAGGGGTGAGGTTTGGGGGGAAGGGATTGAATGAAGGCAGGGTGGAGCAGAGGCAGGGTGGGAATGGGGCCTGTGGTGAGGGGTTGCCCTGGATCCTGCACCCGGGGGACTGAAGAGGGTTGAAGGCCCCACATGCTCCTAGGGCCATCTCTGGGGAGACACATAGGTTTCGCCAAAGAGGTAATTGCTAAAGTGTCTGGAGCTCTTGCTGGACCACATAGGGCAGGGATGGGAAATCTCACTTCCCCCCATACTGGGAATCCTGCGCTGGCATTCCAGCCCTACTGCTGCCCCATCGCAGGACTGGAGCACACAAAATCTACTAGGCTGGGCCCCCTGGTCTCAGTCAGGGGCCATGTCAGTGAGGGTTTCTTTCCTCTCCTCACATGTGTGTGGCCCTGACTGATTTTTTTGTAGGTCAGTGGCCCCCGATCCAAAAAAAGTTCCCCACCCCTGGCATAGGGGAAGTACAGATGCTGCCCTGAACTGGGACACAGCCATTAACTAAGAAGGCTGCCTCCACTGCTGGCAACAGGTATAACTGAAAGGGGCACCATCTACAATCATCACTCATCCCTGACACTAACTCTGCTCAGAGGAACACTCTGCTTAATGTACTGCAGGCTCAGTGTGCCGCCTTATTCCACTATGTACACATACAGCGTGGGGAAACACACTAACTAAAACATGAAACAAGGATTGGGTGGAGCATAGCTCCAACCCATAGTGCTCTGTGTAACCCACTTACTCCTAGATGACCACTTTACTGCACACTTAATTTTTGGTAATACTTTAGCCCTACGGAAAAGAACAACAAAAGACCCATTTGTCTGCTCCCCCAGGGGAAAAAAAATAGGGGAAAACTTACTATTAAATGCTCAGCACAGTCTTGGTGATTATTTATTTGTTTTACAGTAACACCTAATATTGAACTGGACACTGTACAAACACATAAGAAACAGGTCCAGTCCCAAAGAACTTATTATCTAAACAAAGGATAGCTGAAAGGAAGCATTTTATTGATGGGGAACTGAGGCGCAGAAGGATTATGTTTGTCCAAGACCAAACACAGGAAGTCTGTAGTAGAGCCAAGAACTCAACACATATCAGTTGAATTCCAGTCCCACATGTTAATCTGACCACCAATTCCATCTCTGTTTGCTACCTACTGAGTATCCCTTCAGTATAGGAATTGTGTGAGTGCATGAAGCAGGGAATGATTTATGTGACCTCCTGTCCCTGTTTTTGTGGAGTCTCAATAGAGCATTCACAACAAGCTGCTCTGGGGTCCCTCTTCATCAGGCAGCATGTTTCACTCAAGAACCATGCTACCTTTGATTCCTGGCCCATACCTGAGTCTATTCCTCCCTTTCATTTTCTCCAAAGAGGACTGAAGCTGCAGAACAGGAATTAAAGCTATAAAAAGTCATTCTCTTCTCTCTTCCTTTCTTTCCCTCTCCTCCCACCAACATTCTAGCAGAATTTCCACTCCTTCCATTTGCTCTGGATTGCCAAGAGGATAATAAAGTCCCAAAGTAATACTTTGTTCTAACATCCACAGGCCAGTCGTTTCTACATGAGGAAGTCACTTTTTCTACCTATAAGAATGAATTTGGATCAGTCTTTTAATTTTGCTTTCTACTTGAAATACCACTGTTGGACACTCTTTTGGCATATCTGTCTCCTTCTCCTTGAAGAACTCAAGGGAGAATTCTGGCCTCAATGCAGTCACCAGCAAAGTTCCCACTGCCTCTAGGGAGACCAAGGTGTCACCCGCATGGGTGTCTGTAAGAAATTTCCCAAATTAAGCAATGTACAGGATGAACTGCCCTCAAATGAGAGCTTGGAGCCTGGCCAAAAGAGGAAACAAGGTTGTTATTGGAATGATTTTAATCATGATAGATAATTAGCAAAGCTTAATTATATTGAGAAAGAAAATCGGAGTGAGTGGGAGTAATGAATTTCCCCAGTAAATCTCTTGTGTCTCAAAATAAAACTAACTGACCTATAAATAGAATCAGATTAGAGGAGATGTTTACCCATAAGGGTCAGATGTTTACCTCACTGAGCTTTCTACTACTGTGGCTTTTGCAATGTATTCTTTCTACAATATCTTTATCTCGTGGGATAATAATCCTAAAAACGGAATTGCATTTTGCTATTCAGATGGCATCCAGGGCCCATAGGAAGAAACAGGATGCAAAAAATGATTTAGCTGACTTTGATAGTATTAAAGTTAATGTGATTATAAAGCCAAGGATATGTAAAATATTGCCTGTGGCTAAAATAAGTATTAGTTAGGTCTGAGAAGGTGATTTTTTCCAAAAGCTTTAATATTTCCTGAGAAATTTCTAGCTAAAATCAAAACATTAAATTGAATACCATTAAAAATTTATTAAAGAATTCCTATAACTTCTACATTAGTAGCCTGTAGGTCCAGAATTGGCTAGGGGAGGGAAATCATCTGCCTGAAATGTACAGTACTGTTTAAATCATTAAAGGTTTTAATAGCTCTGTAATAAGGGAGCTTATAAAGCAAAGAAGCTTCTGGTGAAAGCAAAGAAACTCTTCTGAACAGTTTTATGTGACATGTCTCATTTAATTGCATAACAAACTTTACAGAAGTAGGGGAGGCATTTTTAAAACTCAGGAAACCAAAGATGAGTCCATTGATCCAGTATTGAGCTACAGAAAGCAGCACCTGTGCCTAAAAGTTTGCTGGTGTAAACCTTAAGTGACCCAAATAAAATCAGTGACGTTAGTCCAATTTTACATGAGGGTGCACAAAGACAGAGTTTATCATTTTATCTTTAACTACAGTGATTCAACAAGCAGATACCTTAAGCCACTGATAGGAGCATTGGAAATTCTCTTCATGAGTGGGTTCCCAAGCAGAGCGCTGGTGGCATGACTCATACGAAGCTGGAGAGGAAGCAACATAAATATATTTTTATTCAGCTGACTGTTCTGGCCATCTTCAGTAATGAAAAGAATCCCAAGAGGCAAAATTCAGATTCAAACTACTCCCCACCCTAAAGTCTGAGCATGTTAGGAGCTGGGATTTGGCTCAGACAATTACAGTGATGGGCTCAGCAACAAATTCTGAACCAGGCTCTGATTCTGACGTCCAGTGTCTGGGGCTTTAGTGTCGACCCAATTCTAGATAAAACCTCTTAATCTGCGGTCTGCACACCATCCCTCTATAACAGCTGTGAAATTCTGCTTTTGCTGCTGCTGCTGCTGCTTTTGGCATCCTCACTTTGACAGTGAAAATAATATTGTGTATGTCAGAAATGAACTAAATGGGGAAACCTGAGAGATTTTCTTTCCATTTATTTAAAAAAATGTGAGTTAAATAAATAGACATTTTTCTGATTATGCTATTAGAATTTAGTGTATGTGCAAGATGGTTCTTTCTGGCTTGATGGAAACCTTCTACAAAAATGTTATCACTGGAGTGTGACAAAGGTCCTTGATGTAGCAAATCCCTATCGATAGCTGTCCATCTTTCTTCTTGCCTTCTAAAACACAAATATTATCTTTAGCATTCCAAATAACTAATTCTGTGGGATCACCTTCAATTTTTCGCTTGTAGGAAGTGAAGCAAACTGCATTAACAAGACATTTTATGAATCAGTTCTGGCTTTTACATTTTAGTTTTCCATTTCCATTAATTTTCTACTTTCATAGAAAGCTGAAATGATATCAGAACCAGAAATTATTACATGTAAACCACTCATTACAAAGAGGGTGTAAAAATTCTCTACCATCACTCTATGTAAGAGCAGAGTGAAGTCAATCTATCTGTGTTTGGATAATGCATAGAACTGTGTAAACTAATGTAGCTCAAAGCCTTTCATTAGTAGTTAGTAGGGCTGTCAATTAATTGCAGCTAACTCATGCAATTAGCTAAAAAAAACCCAATAAAATGAACCAAGATTAATTGCAGTTTTAATTGCACTGTTAAACAATAGAATATTCATTGAAATGTATTAAATAGTTTTGTATTTTTGTACATTTTCAAATATATTGATTTCAATTACAGCAGAGAATATAAAGTGTACAGTCATCCCTTTATTATTATTTGCATTATAAATAAATGCACTGTAAAATGATAAACAAAAGAAATAGTATTTTTCAACTCACCTCACACAACTACTGTAGAGCAATTTCCATATTGTGAAAGAGCAACTTATAAATGTAGAATTTTTTTTGGTACATAGCTGCACTCAGATATAAAACAATGTAAAATGTTAGTGCCTACATGTCCACTCAGTCCTACTTATAGTTCAGCTAGTCACCCAGACAAATAAGTTTGTTTTTGTTTATAGGGGATAATGTTGCCTGTTTCTTATTTACAATGTCAAAACAGGTGAAAAGTGAAAAACAGGTATAGCCAGCACTATTGTAGCCAGCACTGCAAGATATGTATGTGCCAGATATTCTAAATATTCATATGCCCCTTCATGATTTGGCCAACATTCTAGGGGACATGCTTCCATGCTGTTGATGCTTGTTTAAAAGGTATACAATAATTACATTTGTGACTCAATTCCTTGTGAGAAGTCTCAGAAGGGCAGCCATGTTAGTCTGTATCTGCAAAAACAACGAGGAGTTATGTGACACCTTACAGCAGGGATGGGCAATAATTTTTGTAGGAGGGACACCTCACCAAAGTTGGTAATAGAAGGGGTAGGGCCTTAGGTGGAAGGGGCAAGGCCTTTGGCAGAAGGGGCAGTTCTCTCTAGGCCAGGGCTACTCAACACACGGCCCGTGGGCCACATGCGGCCTGTTTGTTTGCGGCCCACGGTGTGGTTTGGGTTTATACAGTGCTCAACATGCGCCCCGTAGGTAGGATCCTTTGAACATGGCCTCCACTGGGAACACGCTTCACAACGGCGAGTTAATATAATGGTCTTCTGTTGATATGCGTTTTAGTAGTTAAATTTCTGGACTGTCATTGCTCATTAAAAGTGCCATCATATGGGTGGAAATTTAAATATTGCATTTTATTAATATCAGCAGAACTGACCTAAATGGGGCCTAGGTGTTATGTAGTTTTGCCTTAATCTTTGTATTCATGCCCACCAGTGTGAAAGAAGTTATTTGCATATATGTTTACATTTACATGCAACCACACTTAAGTTGCCGCCCTCGGTATGTGCTGTGAGCATCAATGCCATTATATCTTTTTTGAGATGAGGCAACCACATGTATATGCAGTATTCAAGATGTGAGTATACCATGGATTTATATCATCCTGCCCAAGGCTCCAGCAATTCAAGAAAGATGTGGAGAAATTGGAGAAGGTCCAGAGAAGAGCAACAAAAATGATTAAAGGTTTAGAAAACATGTCGTATGAGGGAAGGCTGAAAGAATTGGGCTTGTTTAGTTTAGAAAAAAGGAAGACTGAGAGAGGACATGATTGCTGTTTTCAAGTATCTAAAAGTGTGTTACAAGGAGGAGGGAGAAAAATTGTTCTCCTTGGCCTCTGATGATAGGACAAGAAGCAATGGGCTTAAATTGCAGCATGGGAGGTTTAGGTTAGACATTAGGAAAAACCTCCTAACTGTCAGGGTGGTTAAACACTGGAATAAATTGCCTAGGGAGGTTGTAGAATCTCCATTCCTGGAGATATTTAAGAGCAGGTTGGATACACATCTATCAGGGATGATCTATAAGGTGCTCGGTCCTGCTGTGGGCGCAGGGGACTGTACTCAATGACCTTTCAAGGTCCCTTCCAATTCTAGTATTCTATCATTCTATGATTCTATAACCCTTAATCTTCCATGAATCTATGGTAAAGTCTGCGAGATCACATGAAGTCAGAACTCTGTGTTCCTAATTCCATTCGTAAAATAAAAAAAGTTCCTCGGGATGTGGCTTGTGAAATGTTATTGACACTTTTATCCCCAAGAAACAATAGCCAGATGATGTAGAGTGCCTAAAATTAACTCTTCCAGTTGTTTTGGTTTATATAGTCAGTGCCATCTTTTTCCTCCAGATGTCTGCTCTAATCTGGCAGGCAAATGAAATGTTGCAATGTACAGAATTACTGCACTCAAGTGCTCCAGATACTCTTCTACATTTTAACAATTGGCCTACACAGAGGAATGGAAAAGAAAAACAAAGGTTAGTGTATGTGCAAAAAAGGGATCAGGGAAGAACCCAGAATATTAGCTTTGTATTTTTAAGATTGTAAAGTTTAGCGTTTTATTTAACATTATATGGCTGCAGTCCTCCTTTGGGAAGAGAATTTATATCTTTTTTTTAAAGTGGATTGCAGAGAGTTATGTGACTGCAAATACATAATGATTTCAGTAAGGGTAGGTTTAGGCCTTGTCAGCTTCCTCCCTTTCATTGGAAGAATTCTAAATGCAAATAATTTTTATTTTATTTTACAAAAGCAAATTAAATCCTCTTCCAGAAAATTAAAGGCCAGCTACTGGTATTGCCAACATATGGTACTTGTCCAATGTGCCAGAGCCAAATCCCACAGAAAAGGCAGTTATCACCATGCATGTTCTGTAATACACGCCGGCATTTCCCCCATGCAGCTGTATGTGATAACAGTGAATGCCTCAGCAAGCTGTAAGGTTACTTGTCAATTTTTCTTTTTAGCAAATTGCCAATGTGACTTGTACTTGCTTTGGATGACTGCATAAATGAGGCATGTTTCTGATTGACTTGTCCTTTGTTTGGTCCATGTTGTTTGGTATATTTGTGTCCATTGTCTTTGCTGGAATTCCATATTTATTTCTGTGGTGCTGTTTTCCTGATAATAGCCCCTCGGCTACTGGCTCTTTGACTTTGGGAAAGTCACTTACTCTGTCTTAGCTATAATAAATACAGTTATGTGTCAGGTTGTACAATAGATCTCTTTCCTACCTTAGTTATCTTTGCAGAAACAGACTGGTTTTAGAACTGAATGTGTTGTTGGTTTTTTTTGCTTCTCCTATGGGCTTGAAGGACCCACCCAAACAAAGGAAGAAACTAACTGAGGGCACAGGAGAAAAAGTGAAATTGACTACACAACAACTTGCATTGTGAGTGAGAATTTTTTATATATTTATGTAAATTAAGACTTTGTCTCCACACACAAACTGCACCAGTTCTAAACCAATTTAGTTAGCTACTGCAGCCACTTTGTGTGGGTACCATAAGCTGATTGAACAGGATGCACCAATCAGTGAAACGTTTGTGTGCAGCTAAGACCTAATATTGGTGCCAGTATTGTTTATATACATTTAACCTACTATTTCCTTATTATGGCAAAGATGATGTGGTTCTGTTATGCTAGGCATTTTATTTGCATTTGGATGCTTTAACTTTAGATTAAAGAACTTTTTGTTTGTGAATAGCAATCACAGTTTTGCTTATAACAATAGTGGTTAAAAAAGTTACAAGCAGAAATATCTGTCTCCTTTAAAGAACAGAGGAATTGCAATACCAAGATAG
Organism: Pelochelys cantorii; assembly: GCA_032595735.1. Taxonomy (NCBI): domain Eukaryota; kingdom Metazoa; phylum Chordata; order Testudines; family Trionychidae; genus Pelochelys; species Pelochelys cantorii. The sequence goes on from CM064334.1 coordinate 52,435,678, forward strand.
AGCAGTCTATTATAGCTGTCCGCTATTCTGTCTCTGACAGTAGCCACCACCAGTTGATTCAGGCAAATAATTTATCAAATAAAATACCTATAAATTTTAATTCCACTAAATCTGTGGATTGCTTAGGCCATGAAACATGAGGGTTTATATCCCTTCTTTAAAATAAAGCCTTGTCATCGTACATGTTCTCATTATGCCTATCAAATGTGTGTCCTTTATTTTGATCCTTCTATGTTCTTCCTCAGAAGTGTCTTGTGGCAATGAGTTCCAGGAGCCAATTATGCATGATGAAAATTTTCCTTTTATTACCTAACACCCCTGTCCCAGCTCCTTTTCCAAGGTCCTGCCCTCTGCTTACTCCATCCCCACTCCCTCTTATTGTTTGTTCTACCCCAGTCTCACTCACTTTCACCAGGCTGTGACAGGTGTTTGGGGTGCAGGGAATAGAGGGAGAGGGCTCCGTCTGGGACTGTAGGCTCTGGTGGGGCAAGGGATGAGGGGCTTGGGGTGCAGGAAGAGGCTCAGGACTGAGGCAGAGGACGTGGGAGCAGGAGACGGTGTGGAGTCTGGGTGGTGCTTACTGCAGCTAACAGGTAGTGGCTGCCAGGTTCCAATGGCCCCTAGGTGCATGGTTAGCCTTTGCACCTGCAGGCATTACCCGTATAGTTCCCATTGGTCACAGTTCCCAGCCAATGGGAGCTGTGGAGCCAGCGTTTGAGACAGGGGCAGCAGGCTGAACCTTCCTGGTTGCCCATGCACCGAGGGGGCTGCAGGGATCTAGTAGCCACTTCTTAGAGTAGTGCAGAACCACAGCAAATAGGGAGACTGCCTGAGTCCCAGGTCCTGCTGCACCACCACCTTTTAACTGCCTGGTCAGCAATACCAGCCAGAGCCATCAGGTTCCCTTTTCGACCAGGGTTCCAGTTGAAAACCAGACACCTGGCAACCCTTCTCCTTCCTAAACTAAGTAGTCAAATTATTTTCTCCTCAACCTCTCATGACAGGTCGTCATCTCGCTAACCATTGTATCAGCCATCTCTAAACCTCCACCGATCCACATCCCAGGTGCGTTGCTGGCACTATTTTTATGGTGGGTGTGCTCCATTCACTTTATAAATCTTTGTTAATACAAAACTTTTATCATCCTCTACCACCATCATGCCTCTTTACAATCCTTTTCATGCAAGTAGTATTGCTGATGTTGATGGGACTACTCACATGAGTAAGAACTCCTTGAATTAGTAAGGGTTGCAGAATCAGGTCAGCAAGCTGTAAAATTGGGTAGCTTAATTTTAGCCTCTTCTCAGTTTGTCTTGTCAGTGAAGCACTTTGAGGTAATGACTTAGGTGCATTTGATGATTGTTCATTTTGAAAGATGTCATTTTAAGAATTTCTAGAAGTTTCAAAACTACCCTGTGGGAGATCTGTTCTATGCCAAAATGTCATTTCAGATTCTAGACTACATATTCCCTTGTACTTTCTCTTTATAAATGTTTCACAGCATCTGCATTTTTTATCATTGCACTTTCATATGAACTGCGGATTCCTTATAGCTAACCTACAATGCCTATCTGAAAGGAAGTAATTTTTTTTTAAATTGGCTTTTTCCTGTCATAAGAGATAAAACGGCTTAATTATTTCTCCCCTTATGTGCTGATATTTATATTAATATTTTAACAAAAGGAATCTTTACAGTGTCATTCATGGATCCATGTGTTAAAATTAAAACAACTATGTCCTGATGAAAGGGAATGCTGTATTTGTTTTCCAATAGCTTAGAATTGATAGAATTAGGTCTTGTTCCTTTAATGATAGATCAGATTCATGAAGCTTCCTACAAGTCACCACACTGCATTACCAAACACTAATTAGGGTGAAATCTCACTATCATTTTGCATGCAGGACTCCCACTCAGTGTATTAAATTGATAGTTAAGATAACTTTTTAAAAGTTGCTGCTATATATACCCCGGATTCTAAAATTTCCACTCCAACTCATCTGATTAAGTGGATTTGATTCACGAAAGCTCATGACTTAATAAATGTGTTAGTCTATATGACGCAACAGGATTCCTCATTGTTTTTACAGTTAGGCTTTGTCTACACTACAAGGTTTTTGCGGCAGAGAGTATGCTAATGATGGACTCATTAGCATAAGTCGTGATGTCATTAGCATATTTTCTGCCAATGCTTTTTGCGCAAGGGGTTTCTGCACAAAAAAAAGCAGTGTAGCTGCTTCCGTTTTGTGCAAAAACCCATAGAGGCATGAAGATCTTGCACAATAGGGGGTTTTTGCGCAAAACGGAAGCGGCTACACTGCTTCTTTTTGTGCAAAAACCCCTTGCACAAAAAGCATTGGCAGAAAATATGTTAATGACATTGTGACTCATGCTAATGAGTCCATCATTAGCATATTCTCTGCCACAAAAACCTTGCAGTGTAGACATAGCCTTAGAGGCTAACATGCCTACCCCTCTCAGACCAGGTCTACACTAGACCCAGAAGCTTGGCTTAAGGTACGCAACTCCAGCTACATAGAATACATAGCTGGCTTATCTTAAGCTGATCTTGACATAGTCCTCACAGTCAGAGGCTGATGGGAGAAAATGCTTCCGTCAGCTTCCTTTACTCCTCGCAAGAGCAGAAATACTGGCTGCCAGCAAGGATGCCCTCTGAGTTTGATTTAAAAGACTTAATTAGACTCTCTAAATCAAACTCCAGAAGATCGATAGTGGCAGCGTCAATCTTTCACAGAGTGAAGACAAGGCCCTAGACTTTTTAAAAAGATTGCTATTGAAACACTGGGCACAGTGTGTGCCATAAAATCATGATGTTTACCATTCCCAGTAATTACCTTTATTTCTTTGGTCCTAATTCAAAGAATAGCGAGTGCTTCAAACACTTCTGTAAAGGTTTATAGGATGGTAAATACTAATAGCTAAATTCTATGCAGGCCTATGGCATTGTATGCACAAATTAGACACACAGCTGAATACAAGGAGTGCCTTCCTCAGACCTGAAGAAAAGCTCTGTCTAGCTTGAAATCACAAAGAGAAGCTGGTCCAACAAAATATATTACTTTTGCCTAACTTGTCTCTATTAACCTGGGACTAACATTGTTATATATATACACAAATGTTTAATAATAATTTACAAAGAAGGAGAAACAGGTGACAGCAGACCTAAGGCACTGATAACATGGACAGCAATCAGAAACAGACTCAGAATCTCCTTTCTGTTCTGTTGCATGGAGGAGAGCACAATGTGGCTGGCTGTGAAGTGCCCATCCACCTCTGAGCTGTGGGTTTTGTTTTGTTTTTTTTACTTCCAGGAAAGTGGGGGATGCCATACAAACAAATTTTCATTGGGGCATAAAGGCTGCTGGGGAAGGGGCATGGTTGGGGAAGTCCCAGATTGGAGGGGACACCCCCAGCCAGCCCCTTTCAACTGCTTGGTGATTCTGTCTCTTTTCTCTATGGTTTTATGAGAAGCAATCCCATTCCAACCACATCTCATTTTTCTAGCACAATCAAATCCTTGTGTTGGTTTAAGTTATGATAAGGGAAAGCTGTATACCAAATTTGGTGGTCCTAGCTCTTACTGTTTAGGAGTGTTTGAGCAAACAGACTGACTTTCTCAAATATAATGTAGATTATATATATAGTAGTAAAATAATACAAAAAATGAAATAAATTGGTCAAACTGGACTGACTCTCATAAATTTGACTCTGTTATTGATCAGGTGAAAACACATTTTCCTGTAGTCTGTCTGATGATTATTGTATATTATTACAGTTGTTCTTACACTATGCTGTCTCCTGTAAATCACAATTGTTGTTTTAGGAGACAAATTGGATAACAGTTTAAATCTGAGAGGTAGCTGATCATATATACTCAGAGCCAGTTAAGCAGATAGTTGTCGATGGACAACTTTAGTGAATAAGGCAGTTTCAAATAGATGAGATTCAAGCACTTGTCTGATTAAAGTACCCCAATTACACAAAATTAAACTTGTTCACATGCAGAGCTTACTTCTTTCATAGATACTCCATGATGGAGCTAGGTGCAAGAAGATATTAATTTTTAAAAACCTTACCGTTTCAAATGACTAAACCTCATATGTACATAATTTCAGATGTTTAGAATGGTACCGAGTGTTTTTATAGAAGCAAATTTGTCTATATACTTTACTTCAGCAATATAAAGGAATGTTCAACATATCTACATACAACATTAATTTCACATTTGCTAAACGACAATGTGATGTAGCAAATTATAGGCTTTGTTACAGATAAACTCCAGGTGAGAGACTGTTGGATTCTGGTTTGTTGATGGATTCTGAACTGGAACAATGTATGAAAATTATGTATATACAGCTGTTGGCCATATAGCTTTTCTATATCTTTATTTCTTCTTTGGTTCCTGAACTTCCAATCAGACAGCTAGCTGTGAATCTGAAGGGGAAAAAAAGCCTTTTACTACTACTAATAGAACAGTATTTAAGAACAGCTACTTGTTTTCAAACAAGTAGTCCTATGGCACTTTAGAGACTAACAAATGTGTGTATGTATAGTATTGTGAGCTTCTGTGGGCAAAACCCACTTCAGATCATCCGAAGAAGTGGGTGTTGCCCAAGAAAGCTCATGATATTATTTATATTGTTGTTAGTCTCTAAGGTGCCACAGGTCTACTCGTTGTTTTTAAAGTTAGGGTATGTCTACACTAGCCCCCTAGTTCGAACTAGGGAGGCTAATGTAGGCATTCGAACTTGCAAATGAAGCCTGGGATTTAAATATCCTGGGCTTCATTTGCATGTTCCCGGGCGGGCGCCATTTTTAAATCCCCCTAGTCCAAACTAACTGCCCGCGGCTACACGCGGCAGTTAAAAGTTAATTCGAACTAAGTCCTTAGTTACGAGGTGTAACAGTTAATTCGAATTAAGGACTTAGTTCGAATTAACTTTTAACTGCCGCGTGTAGCCGCGGGCAGTTAGTTCGGACTAGGGGGATTTAAAAATGGCGCCCGCCCGGGAACATGCAAATGAAGCCCGGGATATTTAAATCCCGGGCTTCATTTGCAAGTTCGAATGCCTACATTAGCCTCCCTAGTTCAAACTAGGGGGCTAGCGTAGACATACCCTTATAGACTAACATGACTACCCCTAACATGACTATCACTGAGACTTTGTTTTTCAAAATCGATTTTTAATATGGATATTGGAAGAAAGCCTTGATGAGTAAATATTACAGTAAAACTTATTTTTTCCTGTGACTAGAATATTGATCTGAAAAGGTTTATACTAGCCATAATAATTCATTTGGAAAATAAGTTCTTTCTCATGGAGGAGGATGATATACAACTGCTATCCATTTCTATTTTACTTTCTTTATCTGAAGTTATCAAAGTGGTGATATGTGTTAAATTGCCTTTCCATATAGTACGGTTTGATATCCATGAGAAATTTCAGTGTAGATTTTGTATGCCTTCTTGTAGTAATAATAAATGATTCCCCAGTCCTGTAAGAGCTAAGTATTTAATAACAATACATAAGCAGCTGCACATTCAGTCTGAGGATCTTGAAGCCCTTATTGATACTGGTGAATTAGGTGTCTCAGCAATGTTTGTGGAGTAACTAGGTACCATTTTTCCAATTTTGCAGATGAAAAAATAGAGAGAGAAAAAATTATGCTCTAATCCTCCAAGGTACTTAGGTGCCTAATTCCTGACTCCTGAATATATTTGAGGATCTTGGCTTAAGTAACTTTCCCAGGAGCAAACCCCAGATCTCCTGACTCTAGGCTTGAGTCAATATTTTCCCTTTGATCTCTTAGCCCAGCATAGGCTGAAGCCATTGAATCAAGGGCACAATTTGGGCTGACCTAAGATGGTCATGCTGACCCCTCCAAATTGGAGAGGCTGTGAGGCCGCTCCAGCACAAGTGAGATCTCTGAATCCTGTGTTTTAACATGCACATTATTCTGGTTCTGCAGCAAAGTATTTTACAAAATTCTGTTGGTCACGCAAAATGTGTCTTGTTTTGTCATATTTCAAACACATTACCTGTACTATGTAGTGTATAGTATTTCACCAGTTGGGTATCAAACACCTGGGAATGTATGTTTCCCATATAAACTATAGCCTAGCACCTGTCCTAACTTATACTGTGCAACAATACTGATCAACAAATCAGAAGTTTTATTCCATTTGATCTTTGGTTTCCCCCGACATCAGTAAAATGTGACTAAATGAAATATGACTGAGTAGATTTTAAACACAGCCAGATCATCTTTGTTTTTATTTTAAAAATCCAGATTTTTGTAAACTGCAGCATGAAAAAAAGCAGAAGATCATACATTAACTGTAACTACATCATGCACAAAAACAATTAATGGTATTGACCAATTCATTATTTTTATGTGCCAATTTATACAAATCTATTTTAAATAATGAGAAGTCCAGCTGGTAGAAATCATCATCAGATGCCTTTCTAAACCACCTTTAGCTGAAGAACATTCATGCTATTTGAACAAAGAATAAAATTGTTTCAAATCATTCTGGAGCCTCTCAGATGTATTGAACACAAATTCAGCAACTGTTTAAAGGGGGGAATGTAATTTATGTGCTTATCCTATGCCAGATGTGCATACTGACAGGTTGTGGAACAGATCCCAGTGTCTCAGTGTAGTTCCCCAATGAGTATTTTTTTGGGGAGGAGGGGGGCATTTTCTTGCTGCGTAAAGCAACCTTGGCAGCAAAAACTGCTCAACATCCTATTTATTAGTATCTCTACTCCTCCCCTGTTGTTATATTAATATAATGAATTGTTCACAGGTGCTTCAAATGAGGCTTAGACAATCACTGGGAGCGTTGTTACCAAAAGAGCCCAAATTGAGAGAAACAGATGCAGTAGCAACAGTCCCCAACAAAAGCACAAAGCTTGAATTAGTGAAGGTCATTGCTCACATTTGGCCAAAATGACCTTAAGAATAACAAGACTTGTGATTTGACTATTTCAAGGGAGAGGATGCTTGTTTTCTCTTAACCTAGTTTCAGTTTTTAATTTTTAAAAACTTCTTTAATGTATCACTTAAATCCTGTGTACTCCTAAGCATTAAATTAATTGCATTTCATCCTTCCTCCTTTTAACTAGAATGCTGTATGTCATGTTTGAATTATAATGTGCATTCAAGCACTAAGACAGATAAAACAGTTAAAAGAACCCCATCAACTTGACATGCAGTCATTTTTTAAAGTTAGGGGTAGTTTCAGGTGCCTCTAATATTTGTGGTTTTACAGTTCTGTATTATTTTTAAAAAATGTTTTCCTGTTTCCCTTTTGCTCCAAGAAGGTCCCAAACAAGCAAGAGGAGAAACTGCAAATAATCTTGATCCTACAGCAGCTTGTGAATGTTCACCGCTTTATGCACGGTGAATAGTCCCAGTGAAGGTCTACTCAACAAGGCATAAAGTGAAGCATAAGTCTTTGCAGGATTGGGGTCTATATGAGAGCAGGATAGACTTGTTAGACTGGACTAGGACTCAGGAGATCTACGTTTGTAGCTATTTCCATTGGCTTCCTGGTGACCTTGGTCACTTAATCTCACCATCCCCTCATTGGGGATAATAATATTTTATCTCTCCAACCCTTTTCTCTCCTTGTATAACACTTAACAAAGAGACTCTGAACTCAAGTTGGGACCCGCAGGTGCTATTTTAATATATACAGTGAAGGAAATGGTGAAACTAACTACATAAAGTACTTTTAAATGCACCAAGTAAATACACTGAAAATGTGGCCTTTATTTTTTTTTCTTTGACCTCTTTCAGTGACATTAATATACCATATTACTTGGATCAGTAGTAGATAAAAGTTTAAAATGGAAGTCTGGCTTTAAGCGATTGTTCATTTAAACATCATAGTCAGCATTTCCTATCTTAAAAATACCTTTGCTTTATGTCTGATACTATCATTAGAAGTTATTAGAACTTGTGTGTGCTTTATGTGTTTAGTTATTAACTAATTCATCCTCACTGCATGCTTGCAAGGTAAGGAACTGATCCTGCTTCCATTGATGTCACTACCTAAACTACCATTGACTTGTTATTGTTTCAGGACTGAGATCTAAATAGGTACAGACAGGTAGAACCTCTCTAGTCTGGCGCACTCTAGTCTGACAACATCTGTGGTCCAGCATGTTTTTAGTGAGCCGGATGTCCACTTATCATGGCCAAGTTTCCTGTGGTCTTATAAAGTTTGTCTACAGCCACCTGTCATGGCTCCCAGTGTTCTGTGCTGTTATTTAGCTCTAACCTACCCTTACATGTCTTCTAAGAGCCCACTAAGCAGGGGAAATGTTGGTAATGCTGCTAGAAAATATCAGCTTCCTGTAGTTCAGCCAATTCTCTGGTTTGGCACCAGTCAGGTCCCAAGGGTCCCGGACTAGAGCGGTTCAACCTGAATTAATATGTGAAGATTGAAAATGAAAAGTGATAGGCTTCCAGCCACACTGTAAGTCATTGGCAGGGCTTTTAATTAGCCTGAAGAATTCCTGCGTCTTGCGCATGTTTCATTATGTCATGCTGTCCCCCAGCATCATGCAGAATCTTTATTATTTGCAGAAATAAAGAAATAGTTTCATCTCTTGTGGTTCATTGCTAAGATTTTGCTTTCTTGAACTGTAAACTCATTGCGCAGTATATGCATTTGTGTAGTACCTAACACAATGGAGCCTTGATTCTGAGTGGGTCCTGCAGGACCTATATTATAAAAATTAAGGGATAGCGATTTTGTGAACAAGAGAATCTGAGAATATGATACAAGGTGAAATGCACTAAAGATATATGTAAATTATGAAATATAAAATATCCTTATTCTATATCTGAATTTATATATGGGTGAATTAGCAAAGATGTTGATTGAATGCAACTGTTTATTTCCCTCATGGTGTTTTCTTTTAGGTTTGCAGTAGGCAAGATCAAGTTTAAGTAATTATACTGCTTAAGTGTTGTCAGAGTGGTAAGGTGTTCATTCCATTGTTTGATCATCTACTTAAGACTCAGCAAATACAGTGACTCATGTTCCCAGATTTCAAACAGAACGAGAGTCAGCCAGTACTACACTGTGTTTCCTTCCACTAACTACAGACGACAGAAGAGAATAAAGTGGGGACAGAAAAATGTTCACATTTGTGGAGAAATTTTGTGCAGCCACACCATCCTGATGTATGCCAGACACAGCGAAAGGACCTTTCATCTAGGAAGGGCATTTGGAAGCAACTGGTGAATGTTCCTCTCTGCATAGCATGGATTTAATCTGTCCTTGTTTTGAACATCCTTTTGGAATGAGGGAAGGGCACTGGCACATATGTCAGGTTCAACTGGCCCCAAGGGTTGCTGGGAGGTAGAGTTCCCATAAGCCTTGTGAAGGGGATGGATCTTTTCCCGGACAGTCTGGCATAATTTCTTTACCAGTGGAACGATGTTCCTGGAATTCCATGAAAGCTAATACACAGCAAGACACATTATCTTTTCAGTGGGTATTGCTGCAGAATAGAGACATGAAGCTCACAGTCTAGCATATGCAGTACTAGACAGTACATGAGGCTACACTAGACTCCCAGAATAGATTTGTCTTTGTGGCAGGGTATGGCTGGGGGAAAAAAAAAAAACCTGTAGCAGTTGATATTCTGGGATGGTCTATGGAGAACTGTACAGATGCCAGGGCTTTGTGGGTTGTCTGTAGAAAATAATTGTAATCTAAACCATGGAAACTGCAGAATGCTACTTGGTATCCATATCACATCTAATTTATTGTGCGTGGGATGAAAGGGAAGTGGTTTTGTCTCATTTTGAAGCCTGATGGTTGGTTTGAATAGTTTCCACAATGGTGTTCCATAAAAAGCATACAGAATCTTATTGCACTAGCTCAAGGCAAAAGCACTTGCTAGTGTTGTATCAAATAAGGATTCTTGCAACCCAGGTTCTGTACTCAAAAGGATCCAATTCTAGCACTAAGTAAGAGGCTGAGCAGCAGATAGTGGTGCCATATAGATCGTTACATGAAAATCAAAGGGTTTAGAAGTGGGAAGAAGAAATGCAGGCAATGATATCATAGGAGGAGAGGAAAAGAGGAATAGTGTCCATATGAGCTCAAAGTTAGTGTCTTCTAGCCCCATTTACTGGTGTAAGCCTATTTAGGGCTTGTTTCTACAAAGAATTATGCTCATGCTTAATTTTACACACTGTGAGTTATCCCAGTGACTTCAGTGGGGACTATGCGTAGTGTAATAGTGCATAAAGTTAAGCATGTGTGTTAAGTCTCTCTAGGTTTGGGACATTATTTACTGACCTGCAACTCAGTTAGAATAAAAATTGATAGTGCTCATTTACAAATGCTTTTGTTACAGCAGACAATTACTATTCAGTGTTATTGATAATTGTTTTATGCCTTAGTTATTTTAATCAAACTCGGCCAAGATCCCATTCCTCACTAAGGACTTAGTCTATGATGTTTTGAACTCTAAAAATGAAGACATCTTGGCATTATCCAACTAGAAAGGGATAAAATGACTATTTTTTGAGTAAAAAAAGCATTTCTCCACTCTTGTAACTCAAAACAACTCAGTGAATTCTGTTCAAATGTACTTTTAGGCTGAAACAACAAACTTCAGCATAAAGGGATTTATATCTGAGACAGTTGTGAATGACTACATAAAGAGAGGGATTTAGAGTGGAATGGAGGGCTCACCTTAACAATAGTTTGGATTCTGTTCATTCCAAGTTAATATCGTGGTTCCTTGTCACAATCTGTGGATCCTGAAACTGCCATTATTATCCATTTTTAATAGACGTTTAGTGTCCAGTTTCTTATCTCAGATGCACAGTATTTGTAGCAGTGTGTCTTTTGGAGATGCAATAATCCATGCTGTGCATCCAAGATTAGACTCTGACCCCTAAGATTGGTCCTAGATGATGTGCTGTCACTATTTATTTATTTATAGTCTCATCCTGATTTGGAAAAACATACCAATTCAGCTTTAAAAATCTGAATTATTATTAGAAATGCGGGAGGAGAATTGATTAACCAGCAACCTGAAAATCTGGCTACTGGAAATATACTGTGTAAATGATATAGCATCTAAGGGACATTTGATACTCATGTAATCATTTTAAAAGGCTTGTTAAAAAAGAGAGAGAGAGAGAGAGAGAGAGAACAAGTATGCTGTTGTGGGACTGAATGTGGGAACTCAAGATCTGGGTTGAATTCCTGGTTCTGCCACAGACTTCTTGCATGTCTTTGAGCAAGTCACAAAGGCACTTTTGAAAAGTTTATCCTATGTAACACTGAAGCGTAAATTGGGGCTTCTTGGCCCTTCTATAAGACAGATAATAAATTAAAATTCAAGGAGGATTTCTTCCATACATGTTACCTCATGTCTTCGCCCAGTGTTGTAAGTTCTTTTGACTGAAGGGTTGTTTTTTGCTATATATCTCTCTTAATACCGTGCATCAGGAATTCCCCATCTGATGGGCACTTCTAAATGCCATTATGAGATACAAATACTAATGATTAAATGTAGGGCATCTATGGTTTGGGGAGTTTATATTATTATGGTATTTACTGATTATATATGAACATGGCACTAAGCAGACTATATTAGACCCCTGCCTGGAAAAAGTAATAATGTAAGGCAGAGGTCACCAACCAGTAGATCAGGATCTACTGGTAGATCTTGGAGCCTCTGACAGGTGATCCTGACTGGTTTGGCTAAGAGGCTGTGAAGTGCCAGCACTTCAGCTGCCCCTCCCCCCACTGCTGCGCACCTCCTGCCTTTTGCCTGGGAGCTTCCCCCCGTACCCCGGGAGCCTCCTGCTTGTGGTACAGAGCAGGGAAGGGAGAGGAGGGGTGCTGATGTCAGGTGCCCCCTCTTCCACTCTGTATCTATCTCCACAGAATGGGGAAAGGGGGACAACAGGGCCTGGGATGGAAGGAGTTTGCTGTCTGCTTTTGAGAGTGGTGCAGGGCCAGGGCAGGGATGAGCCTGCCTTAGCCTCACTGCACCACCACCCAGGAGCCACCTGTGGTAAAGCCAGCTCCAAACCCCTGCCCCAGTCATGTACCCCCGTCTACACCCCAAGCCCCTGCCCTAGCCCTGAGCCCCCCCAGACCCAAACTCACTTACAGAGCCTGAACCCCCTCCTGCACCACAACTCCCTGCCCCAGGCTCAGCTCAGAGCCCCTCCCACACTCCAAATCCCTTAGCCCAAGACCAGAGCCTGTGCCCCAACCCTCTGCCCCTGCCTGGTGAAAGGGAAGGAGAATGGGAGGACCGAGTGAGCCGGGGCAGGGCCTCGGAGAAGGGGCAGGAAGGAGGCGGGACAGGGGTGTTTGGGTTTGAGGTAGATCCTGGATTGCACTTAAATTCAAAAAGTGATCTCATGCTTAAAAAGGTTGGAGATCCCTGATGTAGGGTGAGACAAAAACAACCTGCAGAGGACACGAGGAGGGGACAGAAAGGAGAAGGATGGATGCAAGAAAAATAAGATTAGCTACTAATTTGGGAGGTTAGCATATTATTTTTAATGCTATCATTTTAAAACTTTTTACAAACTGATTTCAAAGAGATCTTGGGAGCTAATAATAGCAATTTAGATGTATGTAGTGCTTTTATGCAGTACATTGAGGACAATCACCTACCAATGTAATACTGCCACCACCACACATCCCTCTGTGCTATTCCTCTCTAAAGCAGTTTTAAAGTGTATATGTGTTGGGGAGTGGGGAATCACCTTTATAATCGAAACTATAGGGGGAATTTAGGTCGATGATGTGCTCCCCCAGTCTAGATTTGGCCAAGACTATTAAGGCACTTCTCAAAACTCTAGCGTTATGAGAAATGCCAGGGAATCTTTTCATATGACTTTTAGAAGTAACAGCAGGTACTTGGTCTCATTCAAAAGCTGGCACCTGCAGCAGCAGTGCTCCTAATGCATCCTGCAGGCATGTATTCAGTGCTCGTCTGAGGTTAAAAAAGCCACCTATATAATAACCAGTGCCATTACTTCAGCACTTGGGTTTTCCTTGGAGGTCTCCCATCTGATTACTGACCAGATCCAACCCTGTTAAGCTTATGAGATGTGACAAGACAGAGCCCCAGGTAGACTGGCCACTTAAACATTTATTTATGTCATTGAATGACATGTTTAAAACTCTCTGCCCTGTCTAAATATTGCAAGGAGTATATAAAGGGGGAAAATTGAATATGACATAAAAAGAAACAAAAAATAATATATTACTAGCTTAGGATACTTACTGTTTATGTTTTGAATAGTCCTGATTTTGGCAGAAATGGCGTGTGGAGAGTTAAAATATGGTATTTTTTGTGACAATGATTTTTACTGTGGCATGATAGTCTTGTTCTGTCAATATTGCAAAACATCACACTAAAAGAGATCTCTTACAGTCTCAAGAATGTAAGTAGTTGATTAAAAAGCAAGATTATATATATTACAGAGACTAAAAAATGTTTAGTGGATCTGAAATGCAAAGAATTTTGACCATATTTACTGGTTGCCAAAGCAGATCGCTTAATAATAAGATAGAGAAGTGCAAATTAAAGTTGTACAGTTGTATAGATTGAGCAAGGAATAAAAAAAAAAATACTGCACTGCTTAGTTAACCAAGTTTAGTATCTCTCAGATAGGGCAAAGATCGGGCAAGACCTATGTTACATCGCAGCTTCAACATGAAAATTATGTAAACTAATGCTCAGTTATTATGCAGTACTTCAGTCTTTGAAAAGCTTTTTACCAATTACATTATGTGCATACATTCATTCAGATATTTGTGTAAGCAAATGGCTGTGCCTGGAAGTATTATAGGTGCTGTTTTAGCGGTCTGCTGAAACTGTGCCCAACCTGTGTTCATTTTGTAGGTGGCTGTAATGTTCACATTGAAATACTAGTGTATATTTTCCTCTTTAAATTATTGTCCCTCTCCTCCCTGGGGAGAGGATTGTATTTTGTCAAGGCTAGTAAGAACTGTACTATAGGCCACACTTAGTGCATCAAATCTTCCAGTGTTGTCAATAGAAGACTTTTTTCTCATTGTGGTATTTGATACAACATTAGTCTGAGGATTATTGACCCAATTCTTATCCTCTGTAAGGGTATGTCTACACAGCAGGGCTGAAGTTGAATTAAGCTATGCAACTTCAGCTACGTCAATAGCATAGCTTAAGTCGAAATAGCTTAATTCGGCTTTTGGCACTCTCTACACAGCAGGAAGTCGAAGGAAGAACACTCTTCTTTCAACTTCCCTTACTCCTTGTGAAATGAGGGTTATTATGGGTCAGAGTAGGAAGTCCTCCAGCTCGACATTATTTCAAAATAAAGGCTTGTAGTGTAGATGCATGCTATGTTATTTTGAAATAACGTCGGTTACTCTGAAATAACGCTGTTGTGTGGACATACCCTAACTGTGCATAGATTGGACTATCTGCATGCCCATGAAAGTAGGGATTCTTCTGCCTCCATAGAGTTCTCTTTCTGGACACTGTGAAGGGTTCTGCATAATTTTGGGCTTGTGATGAGGGTGGATTTATAGATTGAGTGGGCCAGGGGAAGGAATGGACAGGCTGAGTAGCGTGTGGATTGGGTAAGAAAATGTACACACATGCGCGCTCTGCAGAACTTAATGAGAAAAGAGAACATAGCTTTCATCTGCATTGACTTTTATTATGGATCGCCCAGCAGGGGTTTGGGACAGCTCACAGCAGCTTGGAAGAACTCCTGGAAGCATGGCTGCATTGGCCTTTGTGCTCTGTGGACTAGAACTAGTACAGAGTACAGGCCAGAGGCGCAGAGCCTCCACATGGATGACCATGTTTTCCCAAGGGTCCTCCAGGATTGAGGGTTTAGGAAGTATCCCCACAGGCTTTTTGTGAGAGGGAGGGCAGAATTGGCCAAGTGGGACAATGGAGAAGATACTCTGCTTGGGGATCCTCATGGAGATTTTCTCTCCTTGTGTGCTTTCCTGAGGGTTTTCCTGTGGAAAGGAATGATGTGGACCCTGGGTGCAGCATGAGTTTTGGTGAGTTATACCAACAATTATTGCCTCTCACTATAATGCAGGACACCATAGGGATTTCAACAAATAATAGAGTGAGCTAATGCACTCAAAGTATAAAATCTTGATCCAGTGACATTTACTAGAAAGAGGATATTGAATGAATTGCTACTTCCTTGTGTGGAACATCATAGCTAGCTGTGGATTACCAGCTATCAAAGATTGATGCAAGAAGTGGTTATCTGTACCAGGTCAGCTGCAGCTGGAACATGTTCTCTGTTGGAGGCTGACAGTGAAGTTGCCCACCTTAAATCAGTTTGCAGTTAATTGGCAGTGAGTGGAAATGTACCTTGCCAAGGAGGGCTTTGAATATAATATCAATTGGATTCCTGAAGAAGCTGGTGTCTTCCCAGGAAGAATCAGAGGCTCTTTGATGGGCATGGTGAAACAATGTGGTTTGTAATCCCCAGTGATTTTACAAATGCCAGTGCTTGCAAAGACCCTCCTTGGCAAGGTGCACTTCCATCCCTGGTCAGCTAGCTGGAAATGTGATTTGAGACTGTAAAATGGAGCAATCTAAGTAGATTTGTTTGCATCTGAGGAAACAGCCCTCACCATATGTGTGTTTATTAATGTCTTAAAATGCTTAACGGAGGCTAACAGAAACTAGCACAGTCAATTATAATGTCCTCCTTGCAATCTCTGGAGGAAAAATAGAGTACCAATAGCAGCACATATTAGTAACACTTCAGCTACATCTACACTGGCATGATCTTGCGCAAGAACTCTTTTGCAGAAGAGTTCTTGTGCAAAAACTCTTCCACAAGAGAGCGTCTACACTGGCATGTGCATTTGCGCAAGAGATGTGCTTTTGCGCAAGAGCATCCATGCCAGTGTAGACGCTGTCTTGCGCAAGAAAGCTCTGATGGCCATTTTAACCATAGGGCTTTCTTGCACAAAAAATTCATGTTGCCTGTCTACACTGGCCTCTTGCGCAAGAACAGTTGCGCAAAAGGGCTTATTCCTGAGCGGGAGCATCATAGTTCTTGCGCAAGAAGCCCTGGTTTCATACATGAGAACGTCAGTTTACTTGCGCAAGAACACACAGCCAGTGTAGACAGGCAGCAAGTTTTTGTGCAAGGGCGGCCGCTTTGGCGTAAGATCGCCCCAGTGTAGACGCAGCCTTAGTGACTGTGGACACCTTCTACCAAAGATTGAGAGAGCCTCATAATGCCCCTGTGGAGAGATGTATGGTAAAAATGGGGGAAATAAAGGCAGAGAGTGGCTTACCAAGGTCACATGGTTGGTTAACTGACAGAGCTTGGACTTCAGTCAAGACTCCAACTCCCTACCTCATGGCATCTATCATGCTGTCTTCACTGAGGTGAAATTAAGGGACCAGTGAACAGCTGTGACTGTGCAAATGAAACAAATCATTTTGTGCATTACAGAAGAGGTGCAAAATATCATTCTCTGGATCGTATTGAGGATTCAGAAGCACTTCAGGTTTTGAAAGGAACTTGAAGATCTCAGTTTCATTTTCCAGAGGAATCTAGTAGGTTCCAATATATGCCTGCATGCTTTGTGGATAACCCATCTGTTTTTCGCCAGATAGCACTGTATGCTTAATGCTTGCCATCCCTTCTTGTTGTCACTGCCAGAAGGCTACAGACTCATCATTTTACATGGAAGAGAACCATGCTTTTTTCATCATCATTGTGGCATTTTAATCCAGCAATGCAGCCTTTTTGTCACCAACAGATCCACCTCTGTGAGCTTGTGTCATAAGGACCTTTCAGGGAATACTCATGCCTGATAACAGGAGTTCTACAGTGAAGTTGTTAGTGAAGTGAATGAAGGTAGACAAGATGTGAATGGAAGATATAATTTCTTTCCACTTGAGAGAAGCACTGAATACTGTACCACGTGACTATTCATATCCCCATTGAACGGCTAAGGGACTAATTAGATGGCCGAGGTCAGTCTGCAGTGGTAAAAGATAATGGATAAAAGGGAAAATGGCAAGTGAACTACCATAGCTACTGATAATGGAGAAGATAGGGTTGCCCCCTCCTTCAGTACCTAATTGACTTAGAGGAGCCTATTAAACTGAAGCTATCATCATGTGTGGGGCTATTCATATACAGCCTCTCCCGAGCCATCAAGATAAGCCTGCTGTGGGCTATAATATCAGCAAATGTGGAGAGTGGCTCTTTGAAGAAGCCGAAGCTTGAGTTGGCCAAGGATATTGTATGTGTTGTTTTACTTCAGTACGCTGTCGGCAGCAGAGATAACAGCTGAGTTACTGTTTACATATTGGAATGCCAGCTCTGAAATCATCCCAGAATCAGGTAAAATGCAATAAATGTGTCTATCTCATTTTTAGAATCCGTTTGGAGTCTTTGGAAGTGGCACGCCGAAATCCTTCTCAGACATTTCTCAGATTTTATCTCTAATATTGCTCAGCATCTCTTTATTACTACCACAGCTCTAGATGTATCAACCCATTTAATGAAAATGAGATATTTACCTCCTTGAGGGGTATCTAATTTCCATTAATGTTAATAGACATTCTTTGTCTGCAGTAAGAGTATCTTTGTGTTTTATTGCTTAGTGATTTATAAGCTTACCATTTACACAGGCTGAAGTTAGACTAGCTCCTAATTATAGTGATGTGGTAGTACCACTATAGCAAAGATTGCATCACGATGTCTGTATAAAGATCAACATTTTTAGTCCTCCAAAATCAACATGCTTAGTCAGATTCTTTTGAAAGTTGATACTCTGCAGAAGGGGCCAGAATAGGGTCAGTAACCTAAATTTGGATCCATTTGAACAAGAAGTTATGGAGATATAAGCCCCTCCCCCCCGTAGCAATTTTTCAAAAAGTTTCAAGGTCAGATAAGGGTTTTTTTGTTTGTTTTGTTTTCTAATTGTGTTTTGTTTGCTCAGATACTGAACTATTGATGTGAGGCAGGTCAAAATGAACTCAATATGTCATTTTTTTACTCAAGGAACACACTAAATGTTAAGGGCACCCAAACTGTGAGTGGTATTTAAGAATATGGTCACGTCTTCGCTTGCGTAGATGTGCAGTCTGGAAGGATTACAGTACATGTTCACCAAAAAAAAAAAAATGTTTGAAAAGAGACCGCCAACACACTCTCCAATGATTGGAGATCTAGTGAAATAATAACATCAAAGATCCAAGAGTCTGAATACTGGAAAGGATGAGATTGTTATTGAGAGTGTTTACAACACACTGTTTTTGTTAACTTCAATGACTAGTTAACATTCTAGATAAAAGGTGATTTTTGTTAAAGATTCTACATTCTCAATCCCTTCAAGGAAAATGTTAGGGCCTCATTTTAATACTGTTAAACTTGGTGGGAGCTTTATTTATAGTAAACATGCTCTCAAGAAACCCTCTAGCAAAATGAGGGAATATGAGATTTGACAATCCTGGTATTTCTAATGTTAAGAAAAATAAGATTTTTTTTCTCTTTCAGGAAAACTAGGGGCTACGCTTGCCAACCCCCCTCTCTCTAGGGGTAGGCAACTGGGATGGGCCGGGCCCAGACTGCACCAGCCCCAGCTCTTCCCCCATTCCCCTGGCCACTCCAGCTCCAGCTCTCTCTCTCTCTCTCTCTCTCCCAGGCCTAAACCTAACCCCCCCTTCTTCCCCCTTCCCGGCCTCCAGGGAGGGCAGAGGTTGTGGCACACCAGCCCTGGCTCTGCCCCCTGGTGACTGGGAAGGGCTGAGCTCCAGGCCTACTGTTGGGGAGGGGAGCCTGGCCGCAGCTAAGGCTGCTGCCCGTGCAGGGCTGGTGGGGCCCAAAGCATCTGAGCCCCAGGTGGGGGCGGGGCGATGTGTGTGACATGCTGACATCACTCTGTCATCCTGCAGGAAAAAAAAATTATATATAGAGAGAGATAAGAGAGAGGGCAGGAAGTCTTTTAGGCCTTTCTGTATATCACAAAGAAACAAAAAAGTGTACAAGTCTAATTAAAAAAAATTGCCAGTCACCTATAATGACAAAAATTATCTGCCAGACAAGACTACAGGTTAAACCTCTCTAGTCTGGCACCCTCAGGACCTGACCAGTACCGAACCAGAGAATTTGCCAAACCATGGGAGGTCAATATTGTCTAGCAGCATTACCGATACTTTCACTTCTTACTGGGCTCTTAGCAGACATTTAGGGGTATATTAGAGCTAGATAATAGCCCAGAATACTGAGAGCTAGGACTGGTGGCTATAAACCCACTTTATGGGACTGCAGGAAATTTGGTAGTTTGGTATTGTCCATGGTGAGGGGCATCTGGCTAACTAAAATCATGCCGGATCATGGATGTTGCTGGACCAGGGAGTGCTGGACTAGAAAAGTTCAAACTGTATGCAGGCCAGTATGAAGGGAGGGGGGGAAAGGTGTGAAAGCACCACTCCATGGTTCCCCAAGTAAGCATGCTCTGACTGGCTGGGGAAGTGAAGAGCGGTGCACTACCTGAACCTCCCTCCCCCATGCTCTGGCCGGCTGGGGGAAAGCTGGGGCTGATTTCCCCACTTACTTGGGGGACCATGGGGAGTAAATTCACACCCTTGCAGTCCACATCTACAAAAAAAAAAATCCTGCATACAGGCCTGGTATGTGCCTTTGGCTTTATTTTGCATCCATCCCTCTCTCTACCAGTTCTTACTAGAGAAAAAAAGTACTATGGTGTATCCTTACCTCTTTATCTGAAACGTAAAAGAACATTGAGAGTGAAGTCCTGCTTGCCTTTTGGTTACTCTATTGATCATTAGATGCTGTAAGAGAGGACTTGACACTTTAACTAGGGCAACCATTCAGCATATCAAAAGGCTGTTTACTGTATCACTTTATTAGTGTGGTATCTTCTTCTTATGCAATCATAATAGAGGCATTTCTGGTTAGGGTCTCACAATTCCCCTAACTGGTCGCACCCTGCCATGGAATAACCTCTCCTTTGGCCCATATTGTATAGATTATTGTGGGTTTATCCATTAATCTCTCATTTTTTTTAGAGAGAACTCTGTGATGGTATAAAGTGTGACTAGAATACAGAGTGGAGAAATGTTGAATTTACTTAAGGTTCCTGGATAAAGATTATCAAGCACTTTCAGACTCCCTTAAACTGAATTATTATTTTGTATCTCATGTCTTTGTCACACTGCTCACTTGGAAAAAAATCGATGAACATTTAAATGGTCTCATTTGGGTTCCTGTGATGCAAAGTTATAAACTAAAAATATTTTACATTAAAACAGAACAGATTGCTTATAGTAACTCTAGCATAATGCAGGGGTACAATGAAGAACTGCAGTTCAAATTAGTTTTCAGGTCTGTTCTATTTTCTTAGTTTTTAAAGTAGACAATTGCAAAGTATAATTACAGCAAGTTCATTTGCATTCATATTACAATCTGGTGAGCAATTACATTCTTTTACATTTTAAAAAATATGTAAGGAAGTGTGACTTGCATCAATAAATTTCAGCAATGAGAACAGAATTAACTACTCTTATCTAAACTGTTCTTTCTATTGTTACTGAAGCCTGGTCTGTGCTAGATGGGTGGATCGACGTAAGCTGCCTTGTGTGGATCTGGCTGCGAAAGTGTCTTTTTTTGGTTCTTACTGATATAAGTGCTTCTCTACACCAATTTAGTAACATCATCTCCCTGAGTGGCATAGAGTCATGGTCAATGTAATTAAATCAACTCTGTGTCAGCATAGATACTGTATGGGACATTGTGGGAGGGCTCCTGAAACTCAGTAACAGTCAAGGTAAGGAACACAGCTGCACTCCTTTTGAATCGCTGGGCCGTAGGGCAGTTGCTCACCATCAGCAGGCCTGTGCGTTAGCCCTGGACCCCAGCAACTCTGAAACTCCTCCACCTGGGCCTGAAGCTGAAAACTGAGCCCTACTGCCCAGGGCTAAGGTTATATGCCCCCACCCCCATGGCAGAAGCCCTTGGACTTCAGCTTTGGCCCTTTGGTGCAGAGTGGCAGGGCTCGGGCAGGTTCAGACTTTGGTCTCCCCTCCTGGGGTTGTGTAGTAATTTTGTTGCGCAAGGAAATTTGAGAACTGCTATGTGAGGGAAATTTTCCCATTGACTTCAATGGAAGAAAGATCCAAACCTTACGACTTTGAATTGTTTTTCCTTTTGCAATATACCTTGTTAGCAGATCTCCTTTTTTGGGGTACATAAATCTGGAAAAATATCAAAAGAGGAACTAACTTCCCAAATGTACTTCTTTATGACAGCCTCTGTTTTGTAAGAGTTTGTTTGTACAGAAGCGGTTATCACAGAGTAAGTTTAATGGGTTGTAAATTGTGTGCTGAAAGGGGAGTCTCTCCTTGACTTCTGATCTGCTTCCAGGAGACCTATGGGCTTTGGCAGCAAGTGCATTAGACTAAATATGCTTACCCCATTGACTCTGAAGGTAACAGCCCTCAATGCCTCATTAAATTTTTATGGGTGACTGAGAGAAGCCAGGAGAAAAGCACCCCATTAGCAGTAGCTATTACGGGGTCTTCTGAAAAGCAAGCCATGTGTGGCAGCAGCAATACTACCGCAGCTTTCCAAGAAACTGTTTCTTGTGGGACGTTTGCAGGGTGATGCCCTAAATTGGCTGTTTGTTTCAGATTTAGCTTCCCCCAAAGCGAGTGGTGAAAAATGGCTGGGAAGAAGCGTGTAAAATGCTCTCCCTTGTTTAATGCGTGGAGTCCCTATGTGGTGGTGCGTGGGAGGGGACAGTGGAGGGCCTGCCTGAACTGACATAGGTCTGGACTAGCTGCCTTGCTTGGACTCTTGCATCTTAGTCTAGCCCTGCAGTGTCCCTGGTGGCTCTTCAATAATATGCACCTTGTCTGGACAACAGAAGCTGATGGCTACCGGCTTGGTTCCTGGTACAGCCCTGTGTGTCCCACTAGGAAGCAGCTGGAACTAAGGTTGCCAATTGTGCCAGGAGGGATTCCTGGAGATTTTGCCTTATGGCATAATCTTTAACTAAAGGTTCATCTTGAAGGCCAGGGGCTTCCAGGACAATGCAGGAGGGCTGGCAGCCGTGGGTGGCACCCTCTGTAATGAGGCAAGACAGGAGGCAGCTGTGGATAGGAAACAACCGCCAGAACTTGTGGGGTGGGGCCTGGAGCGACTTGTCTGGGAGCAGAGCAGGAGGAAAATTGTCCTCTTGGCCCTGTAAGATGGCACCGTGCCCGCTGGGCACAAAAAGGCGGGGCCCGGGGGACACGGGAGCGCACAGCCGACCGGGGGAGACTGTTTGGGGGCAGCAGCAATGCCTCCTCCCCCGAGGACACGGAGGGGGGGCTCACCACCCGCGGGCCCCCTCCCTGTCACGCAAACCCCCCCCCCTCCCCGAGAGAGGAGGCGGCGACCCTCGAGCATCACCTCCCCCTACTCCCAGCGCCCTTCTCCGCCCTCGGCTGCGGGCGGGCCGGGTCGGCGAGGGCAGGCGCCCGGCGAAGCGAGTCTCCCGGGACGGCCGCGCCACGTGCGCGGTGAGGAGCGACCCTGCCACTTGCCGCGCGCGCGATGGGGAGCGGAGGGACGCCGGGCGCCGAGGTTTGCTGGGCAGGTTAGTGCTGCGAGTCTCTGCCCTTCCCCCCCCCCCCAGGCAAAAGGGGGGGGAGGGTGGCCGGGAGAGGGGCGGACGAGACGCCGCGCGCTGGGTCTGCGCGCACAAGCAGGGCCCCGCAGAGCAGCAGGCGCGCCGACAAGGGCAGCCTCTTCTCGGCTGGAATCGCCGCTGCGGGCTCTCCCTGCCGAGCGCTCTGCCCTCCCCGGCTGGCGAGCCTTGGGGAGCGGGGGTGCGGTGGAGAGAGAGAGAGAAGGGGCCGCCCGGATACTGCCTCGCTGGAGTTGGGTGGCAGCTGCCACGTGCAGTTGTGATGGGGGGGGCACGGCGGGGAGGCTTCTCATTGCTCCCCCCGCCCCGCAAGGAGGCCGGACTGCTCTGTACCCTGCTTGATGGGTGGGGGCGCGGCCGCCTGTGCGTGTAGAAGGGATGGGGCAGGCGGGGTGCAGGGGTTCCTTTCAAGCGCCCCCCCCTTCTCTCCTCCTTGTAGGGCAGCTCGAATCCCCCCCTTCCCGCTCCCCCCCCCCCCGGTCTGGCAGCAGTTTCTATCCAGCTGCACCTTGCGAGCCCCCTTGGCTCTCTTCCCCCCTCCCCGCCCTGCCCCAGCTTTTAGCCGACCCGTGGGAACTCCCGCTAGCCCCGCACCATTCTGCGCGCAACGTGGTATCCTAGAGGCTCCTACCACCCACCCAGCCCGCAGCAACGCCCGCCTCACCCCCACCCCAGGAGGAGAGGAAACAACACACGTGACCTGGTCGGGTGATTTTTTGTTTGTTTGTTTTGTTTTTGTCTTGAGGATCCCGGGGCTCCTGACGAAACACTGCGGGGTGGGGGGGGGGGGAATGACTCGCTCCCACCATTCAATGAGAGCGCCTCGCACAGTTCGGTCCCTGCGACAGCGCCGCCCAAACCCGCCGCTTGCCGCCGCGCGGTCGCTGGGACGCCCCGTTAGCCCGGGTTAGCGTGGGGGGGGGGGGCTGCTTGCTGGAGGGGTATTGCCAGTCCCATCCTCCGCGCCTGGTTTCGGATTTGCGTAGCGCTTTTGCAGACAACTCCACCTCCCCCCAAAGGAGCCCTCGAAAAGTGCACCCTGGCATAAGCCGCGTGGGTGTCCGTTCTCCTGCGCAGCTTCCACGGGGCGCGCAGCCCGTCTGCACACACGGCTGGCTGGTGGGAGACGCGCTCACACCTGCAATCTGTCTTGCTGATAATGCGCCTGCTGAATGTATGGCTGCTGTCTGCAGGGTTTTTAAATAAGGAGCCTGTGTTCGCTGAAGGCGCAGTGTAAAAGCACTCGTCTGTGCATTTGTTTTCTTTCTCGGAAGATGTATTGTGAGCTGAAAACCCAGAGCAAAACGGGTTGTTGGGTGGAAATTTATTTTGGAAATATTTAGAACCCCAGGGCCGAGAAGGGGGCATGCCAACTTCACTTCAATTCTGCAATTAAGAATATAAGAACGGCCGTACTGGGTCAGACCAAAGGTCCATCTAGCCCAGTATCCTGTCTGCCAACAGTGGCCAGCACCAGGTGCCCCAGAGAGGGTGGACCAAAGACAATGATCAAGCGATTTGTCTCCTGCCATCCCTCTCCAGCCTCTGACAAACAGAGGCCAAGGACACCATTTTATCCCCTGGCTAATAGCCTTTTATGGACCTAACCTCCATGAAATTATCTAGCTTGTCTTTAAATTCTATTATAGTCCTAGCCTTCACAGCCTCCTCTGGCAAGGAGTTCCACAGGCTGACTACACGCTGTGTGAAGAACTTTCTTTTATTAGTTTTAAACCTGCTACCCATTAATTTCATTTGGTGTCCTCTAGTTCTTCTATTTAGGGAACTAATAAATTACTTTTCTTTATTCACCCTTCTCCACACTACTCATGATTTTATATACCTCTATCATATCCCCCCTCAGTCTACTCTTTTCTAAACTGAAAAGTCCCAGTCGCTTTAACCTCTCCTCATATGGGACCCGTTCCAAACCCCTAATCATTTTAGTTGCCCTTTTCTGAACCCTTTCCAAGGCCAAAATATCTTTTTTGAGGTTGGACTGTAGACCAGTGTAAAGAATAGGGCTGAGTCTAGACTGCAGGCTTCTTTCGGAAGAAGCTTTTCTGGAAGGGATCTTCTGAAAAAAACTTCTTCCGAAAGAGAGCGCCCACACTGTCAAAGCACATCAAAAAAGCGATCTGCTTTTTCAAAAGATAGCATCCATACTGAATGGACGCTATCTCGCATTTAAGCTGTGATTACTATGGATGGAGTAGCCACCAGGGCACCTGTGCTTTTTCCACTTTCCTCTTCTTTCGAAAGAACTCGCTCTTTCCCGTCCACACACACCATTTTCCAGAAGAGCTCTTTTGGAAAAAGGCTTCTTCCTCGTAGAAAGAGGTTTACCAATGTCGGGAAAACCCTCTCCGTTCTTTCGATTTTCTTTCGAAAGAACATGATTGCAGTGTGTACTTAAGTGAAGTTTTTTCGGAAAAATGGCTTTTTCTGAAAAAAACTCTATAGTGTAGACATAGCGTGAGTGGCTTAAATATCGGCGGTTCTGTGTACCAGGGCTAGCTCCTGTAGGCTGCAATCTCCTGGCAGTTCATAATGTTGTGATTAAAAAAACAAAGCTCTGATCTAAAGGTTAAAAAGCAAGGAATAGTTCTGCAGCACCTTCAAGACTAACAAAAAATGTACATGGTATCATGAGCTTTCCTGGGCACAGCCCATTTCATTTTAAAGTTTTTTCGGTTACAGACTAACACAGCTACCCCTTTGAGACTGATGTAAAGCTAGTCCTTCGCTAAGGGCCCAATTCTGCAATTGGACTGTAGATCAGCGTAAAGATTACTGGGGTCAAATTGTCCATGTTGAAAGTTTGCACACTTACTTGTGGCTCTCTGCTAAAGTATAGCATTGCAAACCTCCCCTATTCTCATAGTGTTGTGTTTTAAAATTGCAGACAAGATAAGGGATTCCAGATTCCTTGCACTTCCAACAATGCACAGTCAAGGAGCTGGGTTAAAAAAGAAAGAGAGATGATAGGCTTTAATACAGACATTCATTACGTGGAAATGGGTGCAATTTCAAAAGTCTTAAGGTGGTTACAGTTTTTCTCCAATACCTCTGACAGTGGGTTTTTTTTACCCACAAAAACTTATACCCAATAAATGTTAGTTTTTTAAGGTGCCACCACACTCCTCATAGTTTTTCATAGTAAAACCTAGGGTACATCTAGACTATGGGGTTTTTTTTTTAAAGGAGATATGCAAATTCTACACTAATTTGCATATCTTCTTCCGATCGCTTTTTTGAAAGTGGGTTTTTCGAAACTGAAAGTAGTCTGGATGCATTTTTTTGCGGGAAAAAACCCTTTTTGAAAAACCCGCTCTTCCTAAAAAAAGGTTTATGTGGTTTTTCGAAAAAGGGGGTTTTCCCGAAAAATGTGTCCAGACTACTTTCACTTTCAAAAAACCCGCTTTCGAAAAAGCAGTCAGAAGAAGATATGCAAATTAGTGCTGAATTTGCATATCTCCTTTTGAAAAAAAAAACCAAAACCCCGTAGTCTAGATGTAGCTCTAGTAAGACCTGTGGGAGGAAGTCCATTTGGATTGATCAGGTTTAATATATGCCATTAAGTGAATTAAAGTGGCAAAAACACGGGGACTGTAAATTCTTTGGAGCAGGAATTATTGTTTTGAATCTGTGGTTGTGGACCACTTTGCACATTAGTGTCTTGATATATGACTGAAAGCCCCTAAGGGCCACCACAATGTAAATACAGGTTGGATCTCCCTGATCCAGCACCCTTGGGACCTGACCAGTCCCGAACAAGGGAGATTGCTGGACTTTGGGGGAGGGGGCGCCAACCTCCCCTTTGGGCTCCTTTCCCCAGCCACCTGGCACTGCTGCCCTTGGCCTGCCAGCTGAGGCAGTTCTGTGGGCTCCATGGCCCCATGAGCTCCTGTGGCACGCCAGGTTTGCTGCCCTGCAAGTCCAATTGGCCTTGTGGCCCTGCCAGCTTTGCTGCCTCGCTGGCTGCAGGCTCTGCTGCTGCCCTGCAAGCTGTGGCAGCCCCTGAAGCCCTTGCTAGACTTGTAGAAATAGAAATAGCAGACTCTTATATGGGGGATAAGGCAAAAAACAAACAAACTCTGCAGTGCAGACATACCCACATTGTCCTTTGGCCATCAAGGTGATGCTGGCAGCTGGTCATACAGACAGGCTGGCTTCTAGGACTGATCCCATTGGACATACCCCCATATTCACACTTCTAAATGAGATTAGACACACAGCCAACTTGAAGCAGAGTCAAGGCAGTACAGAATTTAAAATGAGGTTACAATATGCTTACAATATGGAGTTATTTCTAGTTACAATGAGGTTACAATATGGTTACAGTATGTTTACATTATAGAGTTACATTATGGAGTTATTTCTGGTTACAATGTACTAATTGTTTGTTTAAAATGGGGGTTTAGTTACAATATAAAAGGTTACTATAACAGTTTCTTACAGTGTAATTCTTAACAGGCAAATTCATCCAAAAATTGTTATAATTCATTAAGTTACATAAATGACATATTGGGAGATATAATTCATTAAAAGGGTGATTTAATTCTTCAGCTCTACACCCTATTGGTGTAGAGCTCAAGGTTTGCCCCCCTGGCCTCACAGTCTTTGGTGATCCTGCCAGGTGCGGGTCCTGGTGCCCCATGAACTCCTCTGCCCCACTGGCTCCACTGTCTCGCTCCGTGCCCAGCTGTTGGCAACCTCTGCCACTGGGACTCTCTAGACCAGGAACATCCATGGTCCTGAGAGCCCCAGACCACAGAAATTCAACCTGTAGTAATAAAATTATGAGAGGGGGATAGCACACAGCAGCCTTCTGAACAATCTAGTACAACAATGTTTTATTTTTATTATTGTTGTTTTTTAGTAATCCTGGACTTGTAGATTATTGTTAAGCTTTATTTCATTATAAAGTTGTTTTCTACTGAGAATTTCAGTATAATAAGCTAAACTTTAGATTCTTCACCAAAATAATTTTAAAATCCAAATTCTTGTTCAAAAGGTGTTGCCCAAATTCTGAATGCTCGACTAAAATGTTTAATCACCTTTATTTTCAACCACTCAAACAGAAAAATACCTTATTGTTGAGAAGCTCATCTCTGAAACTGTTACAGTTTGTGTCCATTGCAAGATGAAAAATTGTATGGAAAGGTTGAAGAAAATAGTGTCATTTATTGTTTTTCTTTTTCTTGCTGTTTTACTCACTTAAGCAAAAATCATACCAGATGAAATTATTGGATTGATATTCAGATTCATATTTGCAATATACATTGTTTGCAGAGATGCTTAAGAATTTTTTTTTGAATGGTCTAAATGCAGTTGGTATCTAATTAAAACAGGGCTAGAAGGCACATTTTCAGAAGGCACATTTCTGAAGTCAAACTGGGGGTGAAATGAGCATCTAGTTTACACAGTGTTATTAATGTATTTAATTACATGTGTTACACACTTTCCTAACATATCATGGAACCATTTCCAACTAGTCTTTTGTTTCACAATACATTTAGGGCTTATGAGTTCAAAATTATTACCCCCAGTGGTATAGAAAGGATGTAGTGTGTGGATTGTACATGTGTACTATTCTCCCTTTAACAGCCCCTCAAGATATGGGTAAAAGACAGACACCCTCAGGTCTCTTTGTAAGATCTGCCTTCTAGACTTCAGTGCTTGCACACATCAGTGGTTTCATCTTCTGAGGATTGAAATTGATTTTCTTTTTTTTATCTCATCTTGTGAAAGATCCATTGCATGCCCCTTGACCTGCGGCCCCACATGACAAAGTGACACCAATAGGATGTTGACTTGAGGTAGCTACAGGGCATCAAAAGTAGTAGCATCACGTTTGAGCAGGTTGTGCTGAGGCGGTTAGGGCTATAGCAACAAAGAAGACTCATCCCTTATATTACAGCACCTGACTTTAGGTGCTCTGTTGCCCAGTGGAATTCCCAGCCCTAATTTAGAGGCCCAGGCACCCTAATCAGTGCTAGGGGAGAGTTAGGTGTCTAAGAATGAGATTTGCAAAAGCCAGCATGCTGATCAGGAAACTGTCTAAACTAGCTGATAGGAAATGCTAAGAAGAGGGGTGTGGCCTAAGCCCCACCCCTCCATAGAAATTATCCATCTAATTCTGGACTGGCTGGATGCCTAGGCAGAAACCCTCTGCTGGAGTTAAACACTGAAGACCAGTCAACCATTTCTCAAGAAAACCAGTTTTGTGTGCTACCGTCCTTCCTCCCACCCCACTTTACACCTGAGAGCCATGTGCTTTTACTACTTATCTGGGATGTGGGAGATTCATGTTCAAATTCCCACCCTATCTGATTCAGAGCAGGGACTTGGACCCCAGCCTCCCACCTCCCTTCCCTAATGACTGGATTATAGAGAACACTGTGGGAGGAGGGGAGGGGAAAGGCAGGCAGTCTCTCAATCTCTTGGGTAGATAAGAGGTGGATGAAGCTGCTCCTTATTTTTATTAAATATTTAAATATTTGTTGGGCGATAGAGTGAGTGAGTGACTCACTAGCCTAGTGGTTAGAACACGCTCGTGGGAACCTCAGGTCCCAGACTCTGTGCCAGTGAATAGGCAAATGAGTAGTTGGAAGGTCCTGCTGGAGGACTTAGGAGGCATTTCATATGATCACCAACAGAAATGAGGAGTTTTAGGAAATACCCCATGGTATTTAGGGCCTGCAGGGTTAGGTGACAGCTAAGTGGGGGTTTGAAGAATTACAATTTTGGATTTAGGCACTTAAAGTTAAGCATTTAAATCATGTTTTGGATTTAACTTTCAATGTACATGACACTGTGAGCAAGACACAATGCAGGTACAGTCAAGAAAGCACAGGAGGCAGATGTGTGTCTAAGTAACCATTTATTTATACATACTTATTGTTGTCCACCATGCCCTTACTGTAATATGTCAGGTGGGTCTAGACACCGCAGAGAGAGTCAAATCAGGGTGAACTGCTTAAAACCTGGGTTATTTACAGCCAAAGATTGGGGTCCTCCCTATAAGGCATCAAACCAATCACACAGAGGACTTTAGCTGCCACTGTAGCCAGCAAGAAGTCTCAGAAGCAATCTCCTTAGACACCCCAGCTTCACCTGTGCCACAACTTGCATCACACCTTACACAGATTAGAGGTTATGAAAACCAGTCTCGCCAACTCCAAACAGGTTCTCCCAGTCCCAAAGGACCAGCCACAAGCCCAGGTCAATTTATACCTCAGATATTACCCAAAAGAGCATGCTGAGCCAAACCTGTAGAATCTGAAATCTAAAGGTTTATTAATAAAAAAGAAAAGAAAAGGTTGAGAATAGGATTGTTAAAGAAGACATCATACATACATCAGTCACCAAGTTCTTGTTGCAGGCTCTTCGCAGAGATGTAACAAACTGCTAGCTTAAAAGTCTCTGGAGTACTGTACATCCTATGTGAGGATGGGTCAACAAATCCTTTCCAGCTCTCTGTGCATAGCAAGGATTGATGTCCAAGATGGAGGCACCCTCAGGATTCTTTTAGAATCTTGCCCATGGGGAGGGAAATCCATTGTTCTCCTGAGTGATGGTACTGCTCAAACTGGAGCTGATCACATGCTCAAGTGACTTGTCCATGTCCCCTTAGGTAAGCAGCCATGATGTGACTGCTGGTCTGCAGGTTCCCAGCCGCATTTCTCAGGTGTTTATTGGCAGCCTTGAGAGCCATTGTCCATGCAGTATTGCTAACTTAGCTTAGCCATTCACTGAATAACCATTTCTCACAATAGGTGGTCAAGGAAAATTGCTGCCTCCCAGACAGAGAACATTTAAAATATAAGTACAGAGCCCATGTTCATAAATTTACATATACAAATCATTCAAGTATATGAGCAGCCTGCTTAGAACCAGCAGGGCATAAGCTTTCATTAGACATCTCACCTGGCCCACTTTGCACAGAATTTGGGGCAAACACACAACAGTGGGTACAATCGTCTGTCTGTTCACATAAAAACTCAATAATGTGACACCTACTGATGTGGTTTTGATACTATTGTCAGGTCCAGTCCCAGAGGTGTAGCAGCGGGGGAGGGCAGTTGCCCCTGGGCACCATGCTAGAGGGGTGCCAGTTTAGCTGCCAGTAAATAGCTCCTGCCGTGCAGCCTGGGTGAGACAGTGAGACCCAGCTTCTTTTTATGCTGACAGACCCTGGAGCTGCGAAACCCCCAAGAGCTGCAGGGGCAGTTGCAGGCGAGGGCCAACCCCTAGAACTAGGCCTCTCCACTCACTGGAGAGCAGTAGATATAAACTGGGGCTAGCTCCTGGAGTCCCTTGTCCCCGTGAGGATCCACCGCAAGAGCTGCATCGCACTCACCACTGGCCAGCCCCGGTAAGCTACCCCTGCCCTCCAGCACCCTGCCGTGAACCCTTCCCCTCCCACCACCATCCCTGACTCCTGCACCCTCACCCCTGTCCCTGAGCCCGCCCCCGAACCCAACCCCCTGCATGACTCCTTAACTCCACCCTCGCCCCTCCAAACACCAACCCCTTGTCCTGAACCCGCCTCCAGACACTGGAACGCCCTGCCCTGAGCCCCTCTACATGTCTCATCCCTCTGCTTAAGAACATGAGCAAAGCTGGGGACATTGCTTGGCGCTCCACAGAGATCGGCTCCCACTCCGGTTACGCTGCAGTAGCTGCTTGCAACGCAGTGCCACCCAGGACCTGCTTAGCAGTTTTAACCCCGGCCCCTTTGCAGCCTGGCCTCGTCAAACTCCTTCGGAAGCCCCGGGTCCCGAACTTCCCACGAGCCGTTGTCATGCTGCCAGGCTTGGCGTGGACACACTGGATGCACACAGTGTGCTGCCCCCGCACGAAGCTTAAACAATTCTCTGACCTTGGCTGCCCGCGTGGGTGCAATTCATTGTCACCCCAGACTGCTGGGCCCCGCTCGCCTTGCGGGCTGCGAGCTGTCGCTTCCCATGTGGCAAAATTCTGCACTTTGGTCAGACGGGGGTAGCACGGAGGGTCCAAGCCAAATGCTGTTCACATGTTTCCCTCCCAGTGCAGACTGGAATGTGTAAAGTTCCACAGGTAGTAACAAATTATTGGGGGGGCCCACAAATTTTGCATTAGCCCCCAGGCACATAACACCCTCGCTACGTCTCTGTCCAGTCCCATAATCTCACTCGTGCAACATGTGACAAATGTATTGCCATCCTCAGGAGATAAAAATCATGACCTGGGCCTCAAATTATTTTTTTTTAAAGATCATATTGCATTTTTGGTCTTTTGATTTTTGAACACCCTCTGCCCTTTGTGTGCGTGCATGCGTGTGAGTTTTCGTGGGCAAAACCCATTTCTTCAGATGAGCTTCAGTGGGGAAAAAAGCTTTCCCCACTGAAGAAAATGGGTTTTCTGAAGAAATGGGTTTTACCCATGAAAACTCATGATACTATATATATATTTTTGTTAGTCTCTAAGTTGCCACAGGACTACTTGTTGTTCTTAAAGTTACAGACTAACACAGCTGCCCCTCTGAGACTTAATAAATAAGGTGATTCATGCCCCCATTGCAGTTGTTCTTTTCCCCACATCACCCATCCCTTGCCAGCAATTGATGTTGCCATCCAGTCTCTCCATGAGTTCTTTGCCTCAGTTTAGCCCCCCCACTCCACTGGCCCTCTTACCGCTCAGTTCAGCCTCCACTATGAGTTCAGTCCCTGCTCAGTTCAGTGACCCCCCCACCTCACCTCTGCTCTTTCTGAGCTCTTCACCCCACCTTTCCAGACGTGGGGCGCTGCACTGGGGAGGAGGAAAAGAAGTTGCAGTGAATTCCTGGGTTCTTTCCTCCCTCCTTCCCCCTCCCATCCTGTGATAACACTGAGCAGTGAGAAGAGATACTGCTGGCTTGTAGCTGGACTGATGCTTGTGGCAGTGCAAGATGAAATCTATAGCCCCCTGAAATCCCATGACTTGTGAAAATACCATTGGTGTTGGCAGTACTTTGATGACTTCAGCACTGAGCTCGTCCATGATGAACAGACACTAACTTGATAGGTCAGCTAACCCATCTCATTTCATCCCAACCCAACCCCCGAGGCTAAGTGAATCACTTTCTGTCTTTCTGACTGGACTTTAAGTAAAGCAAGGTTTTGGTCTTGCTATTGGACAAGTCTCTTGGCTTCTGCTTGATGAAATATGCTAACTAACTGCAGCCAGCTTGCCCAGCTGATACAGGATTCTCCTGAAGATATACCAACATCAATTCACTAGAACCTATATTATTAACAATAAAATCTATGTTTCGGAAAGTGGATGGTTGCAAGAAATAGTAATGGCAGCCAAGATTTTCAAAAATGGGTGACTGAAGTTAGGCTCCTAAATCTGTATTTAGTCACATATGTAAGTGGCTTGATTTTTCAAAAGTGCTGCTTAGTTGGCCACACTTACTGAATCTAAGAGGTACTGCCGCATAGGCAGAACTTTTGACAATCTGGTCAACGATTTAGGGAGAGAGAGTATTTTGCCTGCCAATTGCACATTCATATCCTGTGCAGATAAGAAGTCTGGCTATCTTAGCTACTTATATGGCTCTGTTGCTAAAGTACTTGAGTGTCTCATGCTCTTTAAGTGACAAGGAGTCCTGTGGCACCTTATAGACTAACAGATGTATTGGAGCATAAGCTTTCATGGGCAAAGACCCACTTTGTCAGATGCAGATCTGACGGCTACCCCTCTGATACTTGACATCATGCTCTTTAATGTAGTTATCCTCACAGCATCCTTGTGAGGTAGTGAAGTTGTAATATCCCCATTTTACACATGGGAAATTGAGGCATAGTTAGATTTGCCAAAGATCACACAGGCAATCTGTGTATGGAGCAGTGAATTAAAACCATCTTGCTTAAATCTCAGGCTTGCATCCTAACCATTGGACCATCCTTTCTCTGACAGCTGTGTGAAAGGCTAGTTGTATCAAAGATCATCTGGTTGCCTGTGCAATTTGTGCCGTGGCCTATGTGGTATAAACTTCTTTCCTAGCTTCCATTTGCCTCCATTGCAAAAATGCTAGGCCTGACACTTTGGCTGACAGTAACATCAAAAAGGACAAGGACTGAATGAGCATGGAGACTGAACCTCAGCCCTACTAGTACAGGTTTGAGGCATGTTAGTATGAGAGGGTGGAGTGAAGAATTCTATGCTGTTGTTTCTTTTCTGGGGATAAACTTCAATCTTCTGGACTGTCAAGTCTTTCCCACCGGCATTAAGTTCATTCAAAATAATATAAAAGAGACCTTAGTCTCTCAGCTGGCTCTTTTTTATACCTATTAATCAGCTGTGTGCCTATTCTTTGCACTTTATCACGTGAAAATGCACACATTCAATTAAAACCTGTATAAAAAGCTAGACATTCAGTAGGATTTCATCAGTCTAAACCTCAAATGCCATTTTGTAAAATATCCTCCTCTTCTGTATGGTAGTGCTCTATTTCAAGAATAATATAAGACTTATTGATGGACATTGATTAACTATATGAATATTTCTCTAACAATTTTAAATAAAAATATTTAACCCTGCCATTAATAATTAAATGGATTAAAATGTGCAATTGAAACAGTTTTAAAAGGTGCCATACAGAAAACTCTTACCTAAACTCCATATTTTGCCAATAATACAAAGATTTTGCCCAGGATAGCTGAAATGAAATTACATTTCATGGCCTTGGCTTAATCGTTTCATCCATAAATCAATTCTGCTTAAAAGAAGTGGAATTGTTATTGCACCATCCTTGGTAAAAATAAATAAATAAAAAAGAGGCCAGCATAGTGAGTTGCAGAAAAATTGTCACATTATTACATGCAATGTCATCTGTATATCTAATGTCACACCGTTAGCCATAATAAATTTTCAGATGCTAAAGGTCTGAGTATTCATATATTTTAACTATGTAATGCATACAATTGCTATTCTTTTCTTTGATGGATTTTTGGTTGTGGTGTTAGTAAAGGTTATGAGAATTCACTTAAAATATTTTTACTGTATACTTTTCATTTGCCATGAATATGGCCATAGGCCAGGGGTGGCTAACCAGTTAGAGATGAAGAGCCAAAATAGCGGTGGATAGAGTGGATTATATATTTATTTTTATATAGCTATATATAGAAAGATAGATAGATATAGTACACAAAATGTAGTGATAAAAATAACATAACAGGACATTTCAGACAAAAACCAATAAAAAAGTTTTTAGTCACTTAAAAAATTCATGACCAGTCCATAGATCTTCAGAGAACTTGACAAGGAACAAACATCAAATAAAAAAAAACAACCTTTAAAAATACAGTAATATTCTCACATACACACAAAAAAAAGCATTCCCACCATGTATTTTAAATTTAACACTACTGCCCTATTATGTCCTGTGAGTTTTTCTTAAAATTAAACTGAACTGAGAAGTAAATTAGCACAATTTGAAGTGCCTGTTTCACTCCAGCTTCTTGATCTCTGGTATGGTTTCCTCATTTTTTTTTAAACTTATACAGATTATGGCTTTTTGATAGTTCTAAAAATTTAGGTCTCTCCCAGACTGCAAATATGAGAGGTTCCAAAAAAACAATAAGGGAGAGACTCATATCTCAGAATAATTGCTTCAGCCTGGCAAACAATAGCCTTTGAATTTTCCTTAAAGAAACACAGTGTAAACCAGGTACATGCTGATTCTTTTTTTGCCCGGGAATTTAAATATGACATCTGTGTTGGCTGCCTTATTCTGCATCCATGAAGACTTTGAGTTTAAGGTGCTTTAGCCCCTTCCCCTCCCGCACTGTAATCCAGTGCCCCATCCCTCCCCCAGAGCCAGGCACCCTCAGCCTCCCACTCTAACCCAATCCCTCTGCTCTCCCCCAGAACCAGGCACCCCCCCTGCTGCTCTAACCCAATCCCCCTCCCCTCTCCCTGAACCAGGCACCCCTTCCCCCCCGCTCTAACCTAATGCCTGGGTCCTGGAGCTGCTGCTGCCACCACACGCTTCTCCCTCCATGCACTGGGGTGCATGCACAGAATGGCTGGCCATGAGTAGGTTTTGGGATGTGTGCACAGAGCGGTCGGCCAGGAGCAGGCGCTGGGCCGCGTGCACAGAGCGGCCGGTCATGAGCAGTCTGGGCGCACGATTCAGACCCAGCAGGAGCCACATTTCTTTAATCAAAGAGCTGAATGCACCTTGAGAGCCATGGGTTGGCCACCTCTGCCATAGTCCCTAATCCTAGCATCGACCTTTTCATGGGACTCCACATGGATTTAGAGTAGTGGATCCAAATGCAGTTATAGCTTTGCAATTGTCTTGAATAAAGGGAAGCATAGAATTGTGCTATCACAAGTAGGGATGTAAGGGTAAGGCTGATGCTTACCATTTCCAGTTAACTGGTGGGGGCTGGAGCAGCTTTCTACTTGGGGCTGCTCCAGTCCCACAGGGGGCCCACCATGGACAGAAGCTGATCCAGTTGTCCAGAGCACTTCTGTTTGCAGCAGGCCTGCTCCCCCCACCTGCTCCTCCTTTAATCAGTTAACCAATTAAACAGGATTTTACATCCCTAGCTACAAGTGGGCTCTGACTCAGTCATTATTCCCTGGTTGCCCCATCTCTTGCTTTTGGGAGAGAATGCGATATTTCACCTCTTTCTCTGGAGTGGATTCCTCTCCTGTGCACCACTTAGCATCTCTGCTTGACCAGTGCTCGGGACAGAATCAAATTCTTCCTCATTTCCATCCCCCTTTCCAGAGTCTCAGGCCAGCACCTACTCTCCCATCATCCCATTTCAGTTATTTTAGTGGGGAACAAAGGGAGTCTTCACTCTTCCTGAGGAGATCTGTCATATCAAAAGCAGGATAGTCTGATACCTGGGGCTACAAAAATACCCAGTTATTGGTTAATTTGCACTACTAAATATGTACTGATGTATGAGCTGCTCTGTCTACTGTACCGAGATGTCTATGAACGGCTGATTTGCTCTGTGTTCTCCAGCTATTGTCAAGCATTGATGTTCAGTATTTTTTCCAGCTAATGCTGATTACCCTGGAGGTTTGGGGAACAGCAGTTTATTGAGAGTCTTGTGATTCCCCAAATCCAAATGCAAATGAATAGAAATTTAGTGGCCCTGGAGCTCTCCAAAGAGGAGTCTGACCTAATTTATATTGTACTGAATCAAATAATCCGACTATGCATGGGCAAGGGTAGATTAACCTTTCTTTGCTCTGCCTGCTGACCATCCCAAGGGCCTGCCTCTGCTCGAAATCTTCCCCCCAGGGCCTCACCCACTGCTCCGGTGGGATAAGAGGTGGAGAGGATGGGGGGGAGGGGCGGCATGGCTCCAGGCAGAGTGCAGGTAGAGTAGGGGGTGGGGCCACATTCCTTGGCATCATTACAAACCTGATACTGTGCATGTCTGCTCGCTTTTACATTTTTAGCCTGCCTGCTACTGATTGTGCAGAACTTTAGATGTAGACGTAATCCCAAAATGGCCTCATCCTTGAAGATGTGCTTTACTTTAAGGAGCAGTCTGTGCAAAATCTGCGTAAAAATACATTTGGAGGATATTTGTCAGAAAACAGATGATAAAGAAATAAGGTCAAACTTGCATAAGTTGTTTGTCATAGAATTGTATAAATATAGAGCTGGAAGGAATCTCAAGAGGTCATCAAGTCTAGCCCCTTCACTGATAGAGGACCAAGTAAGCATAGATTGTCTCTGACAGGTGTTTGTCTAATTATTTCTTAAAAACCTCCACTGATGGGGTTTTTACAACCAGAAACATCCTTGTAAGCTTACAGAGCTTAGCTACTCTTCTAGTTAGAAAGTTTGTACTGTTATCTAATCTCAACCTCATTTGTTCCAGATTAATCCAACTGCTTTTTTTCCTGTCTTCAGTGGACATAGAGATCAACTGATCACCATCCTCTTTGTAACATTCTTTAATGTACTCGAACGCTGTTAACGCTGTTATCAGGTCCTCCCTCAGTCTTCCTTTCTGAAGACTGACATACCCAGTTCTTTTAACCTTTCCTCGTAGGAGGGTCAGATGACATCCCAAACAAGAAGAAAAGATTCATAGGAAGAATTGCAGACCAGTCTGGATTAGCAGGCATTTTAAACTGGTGATTGAGAAAGCAGAAAGCATAAAAGGAATGGAATGTGGGAGGGATCTGCAAAGCAAGCTACCTCCTGGAGGTCAGTAAGTGTAGGGATAAAGTGAGAACTGCCAAAAGCCAAGCAGACCTGGCCCTGGCCAAGGGAATTACAAACCAATAGTAAATGGTTCCATAGCCATATGTATAAGAAGAAAACAAGGAAAGAAAAAGAGGGATCTTTAAACACCAAGAATGGGGTGAAGATTCAAGAAAATCCAGGCATGGTCCAACACCCAAACAAATACTTTGCCTCAGTTTTTAATGAGGCTAATGAAGAACGCGGGTAGTGGCAGGGTGGCTAATGGGAACAAGAATATGGAGGTAGAAATTACCACATCCGAGGTAGAAGTCAAACTCATAGGCTGCGTCTAGACTGGCATGAATTTGCGCAAATGCTTTTAACGGAAAAGTTTTCCGTTAAAAGTATTTGCGCAAGAGAGCGTCTAGATTGGCACGGACGCTTTTGCGCAAAAGCACTTTTTGCGCAAAAGTGTCCGTGGCCAATCTAGACACGGCTTTTGCGCAAGAAAGCCCCGATCACCATTTTAGCCATCAGGGCTTTTTTGCGCAAAACAAAACTGAGCTGTCTACACTGGCCCTTTTGTGCAAAAGGTTTTGCACAAAAGGACTTTTGCCCGAATGGGAGCGTCAAAGTATTTGCGCAAGAAGCACTGATTTCTTACATTAGAACGTCAGTGCTCTTGTGCAAATTCAAGCGGCCAGTGTAGACAGCTGGCTAGTTTTTGCGCAAAAGCGGCTGCTTTTGTGGAAAAACTGGCCAGTCTAGACACAGCCATACAGTTTAATGGGACGAAATTGGAAAGCCCAGATAATCTCCATCCAAGAACATTAAAGGAATTGGCACATGAAATAGCATGCGCAATAGCAAGGATTTTTAATGCATCCATAAGCTTGAGGGTCATACCCTGTGACTGGAGAATTGCTAATATAGTTCTTATTGTTAAGAAAGGGGGAAAATGGTCCAGGAAACTGCAAGCCTCTTAGTTTGACCTAAATTGAATGCAAGGAATTTTTTTGGTAAGATAAGGTAATTATGGACATAGACGTTAAAAGTAATTGGGATTTAAAAAAAACCCCATAGTTTTACAAAAGGTAGGTCATGCCAGACCAACCTGACGTATGTCTCGAGAAGATAAATGATTTTTTTTAGGTTAAAGGAAATGGAGTACATCTAATCATTCTGCATTTCAGTAAGAAATTTGGTATAGTTCTACATGGGAAATTATTAGTTAAATTGGAGAAGAATGGGGATTTGTATGAGAATTGAAAGAC
This sequence comes from Pelochelys cantorii, assembly GCA_032595735.1. Lineage (NCBI taxonomy): Eukaryota > Metazoa > Chordata > Testudines > Trionychidae > Pelochelys > Pelochelys cantorii. The sequence continues at coordinate 52,474,881 of CM064334.1, forward strand.
TGATAAGGAACTGGTTAAAAAGGAGACAACGATGGTTCATCCTGAAAGGTTAACTGTTAGGCTTGTGGGGGGTTTCCAGTGAAGTTCCTTGGGGATTTGTCTTCGAACCAGTCTTCTTTAATATTTTTATTACTGACTTTGGCAAAAAAATTAGGAGTGTGCTAATACAATTTGTGGATGGCCCACAGTTGGGAGGTATTGTCAATAAAGAGAAGGACCAGAATATAATACAATAAGATCTGGACAACCTTGTGAACTGGACTAATAGAAATCAGATGAAATTTAATAGTGCAAAGTGGAAGGTCATGAATTTAGGAACTAACAACAAGAATTTTTGCAATAAACTGGGGAGGTGTCATTTTGAAGTGACAGAAGAGGAGAAAGACCTGTGTGAATTGTTGATCTTAGGATGACTCTGAGCCAGTAAAGAAATCTGGCTGTGAAAAGGACTAACGCAATTCTAGGATGTATCAGGCATGGTATTTCCAGTAGAGACAGTGAAGTGATAGAACCAAGGCACGGGTGAAACCTCATCTGGAATACTGTGTGCGATTCTGGTCTCCCAAGTTAAAGGAAGACGAATTCAAACTGGAACAGGTGCATAGAATGGCTGATAGGATGTTCTGAGGAATGGAAAACCTGCTTTATGACAGGAGACTCAAAGACCCTGACTTGTTTAGTGTAACCAGAAGAAGGCTGAGGGGAAATATGGTTGCTCTCTGTAAATACATCAGAGGGATAAAAACCAGGGAGTCAGAGGAGTTATTTAACAAGAACAAGTTTAGGCTTGAAATTAAGTAAAGAGTTCTAACCAGGAGAGGAGTGAAGTTGCAGAACAACCTTCCAAGGGGAGCAGTGGGGGCAGCAAAATGTAACCGGCTTCAAGACTGAGCTTAATTTTTTTTGGGTGAAGATGCTGTTATGAGACTGGCTACTCTGGCGTGTAGCAGATCTGTAACTGCTGGCTGGTGATGGGACATTATATGGGGAGGGCTCTGAGTTACAACAGAGAAATCTTTGCCAGGTGTCCAGCTGGTGAGTCTTATCCATTTGATCGGGATCTAATTAATCACCAATTTTCCCCCTCGGTCAGATTGACAGGGACCCTAGAGATTTTTAGCCTTTGCAGCACAGAGCATGGGTCACTTCTAGGTTTAAACTAGCATGATGACGAATTCTCTATAACTTGAAGTCTTTGAACCACTGGTTCCCACTGGTTTTGTATTGGTGACCCCTTTCATACAGAAAGTCTGAGTCTCACGCACTTATAAATTAAAACTTCAAAAATATTTAATACAATTATAAATGCTGAAGGTGAGGCGGAGGCTGACAGCTTGTGACCCCCCCCCCAGTGTAATAATATTGTGATCCCCCAGGGTCACAACCTCAAGTTTGTGAACCCCTGCTTTAAACCATGAATTGAAAATGTCAGCAAGAAGGTCAGAGGATAAGTGTCCATTACAGGAGTGAGGGGGTGAGGTTCTGTGGCCTGCAATGTGCGGGAGGTCAGACTAGATGATCATGATGGTCCCTTCTGACCTCAAAGTCTATGGGTATGTCTACACATCAAAGTTATTTTGAAATAACAGCTGTTGTTTCAAAATAACTTTCCTAGCATCTACACAAGCCAACCGCTATTTTGAAATTAAATCGAAATAGCGGAGGGCTTATTTCAAAATTGGTAATCCTCATTCCACGAGGAATAATGCCAATTTCGAAATTGCTATTTCGAAATAAGTGCTGTATAGACACTTATTTCAAAATAGGGGGCCTCCAGCCTTCCCAGGGTGCCCTGGTGGCCACTCTGGCCTCAACCAAGAACACTCCTCTCCCTCCCCCTCTCCCTCCCCGGAGCCCTTAAAGGGGTTGACTCTGGCCACAGTGCCTGTGCCAGCTCCAAGCCTGCCAGTCCAGAGCCAGCAGTCACTGCCCCGACCCAGTGGCCCCGAAACATGAGCCAGCAAGCCACTGGCAGCCAGCCCTCCACCACTCCCCAGGAACACTCTGCCAGCTCCCAGGAACCTGCCAGGGGCCGGAGAAGGCTCCCAGGAGCCTGCCAGGGGCCGGAGAGGGCACCTTCCTGATACAGGGTGGAGATCATGGACCTTATTCAGGTTTGGGGGGATGCCCCCAATGTCCATGATCTCCGCACTAGACGGGGGAACGTGGCCATCTATGGCAGGATAGCTGCCAGCCTGGCCACCAAAGGCCACATGCAAACCCAGGAGCAGGTTTTCATGAAAATCAAGTTGGTCCAGCGAGACCCCCAACCCTGAGCCCTGAGCTTCCCTTCCCCTTTCTTCCCTTGCTTCCCCCTTCCAGCTCCCTCCTCCCAGGTTTCCCCCTCCCCTTTCCCACCCTCTCTTCTCCTCTCTCCCGCCTCCTTTCCCCAGTCTCACCAGAGTTTCATCCCCCCCACCCCCCCAGTTTTGTTAAATAATGACAGTTGGTGTTCATGAAAATACATGTATTTTATTTGACATCAGGAAGGGGGGTTAGGAAGGGGTAAGTGGAAGAATGTGAGGGAGGAATGAGGCACAAGCCCCCAGTGGGGCAGACCAGGGAGGCTCTTAGTGCTCCTCAGGGTGGAAGCTCTCCTGGAAGGCCTCCTGGATACTGACAGGCCCCCGATGGACCTCCCGGATGGCAGCCTGTAGAAAGTGCAGCCAGGCTCACAGCAATGCGTCCACGAGAAGCACCAGAGTGCTCAGGGGCAGCTCTGGTTCCATGTTGCAGAGTGCTTTGGTGTCCTGAGTGAGGGCAACCAGAGCACACAGAGACAAAATGCTTTGCTGTCCCTCATCAAGGTAGGCAAGCAAGCAGGGAAAGCTGAGAACCGGCTGTCCGGTGGGGTCCCTTTAAGCACAGGCCTCAGGTAGCAGCCACACAAAGTAACTCCTGACCTGATGCCCTGCTGGACCTGGTTCCAGTCGGCCTTAAATGTGATTCAGCGTCCACTCAGTGTGGATGCGCTATTTTGAAATAGCCAAATGCTATTTTGAAATGCATTTTGTGTGTAGATGCATTATTTCGAAATAATTATTTCGAAATTAGGTATTTTGAAATAACGCTGTAGTGTAGACTTACCCTCAGAGTCTATGAGGTTTTCTAAACTTTTTATTATTTTTGTAGCTCTCCTCTGGACTCTCTTCAGTTTTCCACATCTTTCCTAAAAGGTGGTATTCACACTTGGCCTCAAAGAGCCAAGTAAAGTGGGATAGTTACTTCCTGCATCTTACATATGACATTCCTATTAATACCACCCACAATTATATTTGTCATTTTTGCCATGAACTCACATTGTTGGCTCATAGACAGTTTGTGATTCACTATAACTCCCACCCCTTTCAGTAGTATTACCACTTAGTCAGTTACTCCCCATTTTGTAGTAAAGATTTGGTTTTTTTTCTTGAGTGTAGTTTTTTGCCCTTGTCTCTACTACATTTCATTTTGTTGATTTCAGATCAATTTCCTAATTTGTCAAGGTCATTTTGAATTCTAATCCTATCCTCTGAAGTGCTTGCAACCCCTCCCAGCTTGGTGTCATCTAAAAATTTTATAAGCATATTCGTTACTCCATTATCCCCAAACCATTAATGAAAACATTCATGACAATATAGAATTGTATCTGAATCTGGATAATATCTTTGTTTGGACTTGAAAGAAAGCAGATTCCCCAAGTTATTGAGAGATTGCTTTTGTTTTTGTTTGTTTTGTTTTGCTTGGGGTTTTTTGTTTTGGTTTTGCTTTTGGTTTTTCTTGCTTATGCCAATTATATAAAGGAGGAATATAAAGGAGCCTTGTAGCACAAAGCAACTTTATTTCTCAACAGCATACTAGGAATATAATTAACTTTGGATGATTGCTACAGCTTTGATTGAGCCCCCTCTAGTGCATGTTCATCAGTCTATAGTGTTGGATCTATACTCCAAGCTCACTGGGTCTGAGCAGCATCCAGACACGGCCTCTAGTCCTTGCCTGTTAGGGTATGCCTGCATAGCCACTGCACCCACTGACCCATGGTCGCTGACATGTGCTCTGGGGTTGCAGGGTTATTTCACTGTGGTTTAGCTGTCTGGGCTTGGGCTGGGGCCTTGGCTTTAGGACCCTGCAAAATGGAAGAGTTCAGGCTGCCTCTCAGCTTGAGTCCCTTGAGCCTGTGTCAGCTACCACATGTCAGCTGTGGGTGTTCCTTTGCTGTGTAGAAACACCCTCCAGCATATGACCTGAGTGCAGCCTCCCTAACTGGGATCCCTCCTGGGATGTGGGGCCCTGAGTCCTAGTCTTCCTAGTAGCTTATTGTCAGTGTCCCAAGTTCCACATACTCCAGTTTACAGTTTTAATGCTTTGGGGACCTCTTGACAGGTAAAGCAAGGAACACAGGCTTTGTGAAGTAACATCTTAACCATCACATGTTACTCTGAGGCTGTGTACAGTGTACAGTTTACGTTGGTATAAGTTATGTCACTCAGGAGTGTATGCTGAGTGACATAAGCTACACCAACGTAAGAGCCAGTGTGGACAGCGCTGTCAGCAGGGGGCTTGTCCTGCCATCATAGGTACCACCATCCTTGGGGGTAGGAGTAACTAAGTCAACAGGAGAGTTCTTCCCATTGGCTGAGGCACAGCTGTTATAGCCCTGTAGTATAAGCCATAGCCTTAGAAAGCAGGTGAGAGTTACAAATCTCTGGAAAACCAGGAAAACACCGGAACTCAATTTCCTCTCTTCAGTGTGCTTGTCACTCCTGAGTGTCTTTTTGGGTCCTGGTCAGTATCTTTCAGGGAACTCCGAGCCATACTGCTCGGTCCCTTACCGGAGAGAGTGTCTCTTTTTAAAAGCATGCTTTCTCCTATCTTCCCACGGGGATTTTCCATTCTCTAGCATTGCTAGTCCTTGTGGGCTGCTGGGCATAGGTGGTCACAAAAGCGTAATCACAAAAGAGCAAATGAGTAGTTTTGGCAGTCAGCAGATGTCCCTTTTTTGTTTGTTTCCATAAGACCAGCAACATGCTTTCCTTTTCCAGGCTTGAGGTGCAGTATATCAGGCTACACAAATACCAGTTCAAATGGGTTCTCAATAGAGATGTAAATGGTTAACTGGTAGGGGCTGGAGCAGCTCCTTGCTCTAGCTCCACAGGGACCACTGCAGGCAGGGGCTGCTCAAGGGTTGCCAGATACTTTCACAAAAAATCCTGAACTTGGCGGGGAAAAAAATTGGTTGAGCAAAAAACAAAAGTCACCGTACCTTTAAATTCCCGTATTCCCCCCACCAGACACGGCAGGGGAAAATGGTCCTGCCAGCCTTCTGTCCGAGAACTAACATTTTACATGTCTGATATTTTCTGTTTTTTTTTTAACCGAACAAAAGTTGCAACTACCGGACTGTCTGGGTGAAAACCGGACACCTGGCAACCCTAGGCTGCTCTAGCCAGCCAACCAGAGTAGCCACTGCCTGTGGTGGGCCCGGCTTGGGCAGTGCACTGGCTGAAGCAGCCCCTATCCATGGGGGGTGTGCTCGGCTTTCCCCCACTGCAGGTTACATGCGGTTTCCAGGAAGTGGGGCTGGCAGTGGCCGCTCGCTCCTCTCCTGGGGAGCCGGCTGCAGAGCCCGCAGTGATGCCGGGAGCGAGTCGGCAGCCTCTGCTGGCTCAGCTCCAGGGGAGGCTTCACTGCAGAGCCTGCAGTGCATGTAACCATGTACCCGCTAGGATTTTTAGCAGTTACACAGTTACGTTTTTAAATTACTTTTTACGTCCGTGGTTCTCAACATAAGACACACATTAGGATCATACAGAAAAGGGAGGTTCTAATACAAAATGCAGATTTACAATCCTATATGATGCTCACAGAACTAAGTGAGATTCATGATTTGATGCAAACCTATTCCCACAATGCTGCAATAAACTTCTTTTCAGGGTATCAGTAAAATTAATAACATGCTTGATTTGTGGGGAATGGGGCTCAGAACCTGTAAGAGAGCATTTATAGGGAACCCCAACATTTTTGAAAAGGAATATTTAGAGAGGTAGCAGATCTTAAGAAAAATAAAACTCTTTTTATGTTTTTGGAAAATTGTAAAGCAGTACTGTAAACTTAATAGGGTTTCCACATGCTTCAAGTGTTGCCAAGTTGCCACTGATTTCTCAGTATCACTATATTCCTGGTATCTAGAGTATTTTTTTTTTTTATTGCTCAAATCTGTCTTTCTTTTATCATATCTTACAGGGATGTCTCTACAATTATGCCTGCAATAATACTTACTGTTGTTGATGGCAGACAGTCTGCAGTCTGCCTGTTTAGTGTGCATTATAAAGTTTAACAGCTTTGCAAACCCACAACTGTCTTTATTAAACCTAATATGTAGAGCTACCAAGAACATTTTTTTCAATTAATTTACATGTATCATTTTGGATTAATGAATAAGAATATTGGCCTGTAGCTTCGTATTTAAAATTTGGAGATTCAGAGACTTTAAAAATGCACATTTGAAACTGAAGGCAGAATTTTGAACGATTGTGGAACTGAATGCATGTCACAAAGGTTGTTTGCCTTTTACAAATTTGACATGAAATGTTAAAGTATTAAACAAGATTGGTTACTGTAGAAATAACAGAAAACATATTGGGTACTTTTCAACCCAAAGAATTATACTTTCCTGTAGTGTTCACTGTAGGGACTGTAGGGAAAATGAGAGAAATGTGTAACTACATTAAAAGGAAAAGAGTCACTTCTGATTACTGTCACCTGAATTGCAACTTACACTGAATCTAATGGGATTTGCATTTGTATATCCGAGGGCCCAGTTAGGCCTTCTAAACTACTTGTGAAATAAAGCAGATTCTAACTTGAACTGTAAATTTAAACTTCAATGGGATCTTCAAGTGCATAAGTACTTTTTTGCATTGGGCCCAGAATGCTCAGCACCCTGCAGGATTGAGCCCCTGCTCAGAAGTGGACAATGTGTTACCAATTTGACCAGTTTCCAGTATTTTTGCCCAGAGACTGGCCTTGACACCTAATTCATACGGCATGTGATTTTTGGCAAGTTAACATAGGATATATTGCTTGAACTGTGCATTATATTTCTACCACTTCTTTAATCCTCATATGCACTGATCAGTATCCAAGTGAGGGGGGATACTTCATTTAGAAGGATGCTTATATATGAATCAACTGTGGTTTGTATCTCCTATTTTATTCTTGCTTGGCTTCTTTGTTAAAACTGTTTGAGTTTAAGGTTTAAAGATACTATATTTTGCTTGAGGCTTTGATGGTGTTTGCTTCCTCTTAACTTTGGCTCTGAACAAAGATTAACTTTGGTGGGCTGTCAGTGATCCCATAGCTTGCACCTCAGGGCATTGCTGCATTAGGGGATTCAGGGACTGGGATTTAGGGAGTTATTAATGTGATTAAGCCAAGCATAAAGGTAATTATGAAAACGGCAAACTACTTTTAAACTTTAATGTGATCCAGCTGATCTTCATAAAATCGTACCGCTGTTTAGTTAAGCAATAGTCAAGGCAGCAAATATTTTATTAATATTTCAATTTTACACTTCACTCCTTTATGTAATAACATATGCTGTTAGGTAATTTTCTTTGTTATTGCCTTGTATGCCAACTTTTTTTTTTCAAACTCTCAGGTAGAAACTATTAACAAATTAATATTTCTTTAATGCCAGATGAGATTGAACTGACAGATACAAGTTCATCTTATCTATGCATTTACTATACTATGAAATTAGGGATCTTACCTTCATCTATATTTCCTTCTTTCATCATGGCAAAGGTGGTGTGGAGGAATTCCTTCCTCTGATAATGTAGTTGCCTGTATATGAGTTGGCTCTAAGTTAGTCAGTGACTATTGCACAATTTAACACCAGGCAATTTCACACCAGGATCCTAGTCTTTTATACCAAATTAGAAAGCTTTAATGTTATTTTTAAATTAAAACTTTGTAGCAACAAATCAAAAAGCAATGCTTTTCCACACAGCATGTAGTCAGCCTGTAGGAGCATAAATACCATTGCTGAACTTAAGAGGGGTCATTTTATGACCAATAACAACACCGGTAGTTCTGCCTAATTGGATACGGTAATCAAATATCATAAGGATGATTACAGAGGAATAGGAAATACTCTTCTCTGCCATTCCCGTGTACCATTTTGCAATTGGTCAGATCCATGATTTTTGCCTTTTGATGAAGTTTTAGAGTTGACTAGTCCTGGAGGAAGGAGATAAAATGTGATAACTGACTATTTGAGTGATATCTGACAAATCTTGTGGTTCTTTGATTCCCAATTATACAGATCCTCTCAGAAACATTGGACGAGATTTGCAATTAATGTAGTTTGATACTGCTCCTTTGAAGTCAAGAGAACTCTGCTGATTTGCATCACCTAAGGATCTGCTCCATTGTTGCTATATTACATTTATAGCAAATTGTGATTTATTGGTGTGTATGTGGCTTTTCAGAGAAGAGTGATACAGGTTGAACATCTGTAAACCTGAACTCTCTGGTCCAGCAACATCCATGGCCCAGAAAGACCACGGATGTTGCCGGACCAGAGAGTCCCTATCGAGAGTTGGTGGCTGGGCTTTCCCCAGCTGGGCTGCTAGACGCAACCCAGGTGGGCTGCCTGGCAGGGCTGTAGCCCAGCGTGTCAGTGGCACTGCCTGGCGGGACCAGGAGCCTATCGCTCCCCAGTTGAGCTGCTCGGCAGGGCTGGGAGCCTGGCATGCATCAGCTGGGCTTCCTGGTGGGACTGGGAGAGCTCTGGGCTGCCTGGCTTAGCAGGGAAGAGAGTGGGGACTGGCAGGGCATCAGGACTGGCAGTGGGGAAGAGGGGCAGCCGGCCATGAGGCCGGTTGCTGGTCCAGGGCTGGGGGCGGTCTGGGAGCAGGGCTCCTGATATGACCTCCCCTGGTCCGGCAAATCCTTCATCTGGGATTGGTCAGGTCCCATGTGTGCTGGACCAGGGAGGTTCAACCTGTAATTGATATTGAGCAAATCCCACTGTGCCAAGATTGGGTTGCTGGAATTACTGCAAAATGATCCTGTGGAAGACGTGGAATCCTCCTCAATGCACAACATGTGGAACAACACTAATAACTTCTTCACAGTCTCAGGACTCTTATGGGAGGATGGAAATAGCAGGTGGGTCTTTGCAGTTAGGATCCACTGGCTCAGTCCCTGTGTCTCTGGCACTGTGACCCTGATCCAGCAAAGTAGTTTATCTTAGGAGTAATCCTGTTGATTTCAGTGGGAACTACTCACAAGCATAAACGTATGTATCTGCGTAAGTAATCTGATGTATCAGAGTTTAGCTCCAGTGCCCCATTAAAAAAGAAGGGTGTCTAAGGGATCTGAGAAGAGAGCAGACCGAGCAGGGAGCTGCCTAAATGAAATGCTGGAAAGGTATTTAGGTAGGGATGTTAAATTGTGGGTAATCAGCAGCTAATCGAGTAGTTGACGGCAGCTCTTACTATATTTTAAAAGGAGAGGTGCATTATCTGGGCTTGGGCACAAGCTGGGAATCAGCTGATTTCCGGCTCTTGCCAGGTCCCCCACTACACCTCTGCCTCTTTTACCTCTCTTGGAGACAGTGCTGAGGGGAACCAGCTTTTAAGCCTCCCCCCTCCCACCCCCAAGCACCGGCTCCTACTTCCCCCCTACCTTTGCTGCCTCTCTCTGATAGAGGCAGCGGGTGGGTGGGGGGGGAGCATTAGGCAAGTCACTACTTGACTACCTGATAAGCATATGATTATTGGGTAGTTGACTAGTCACTTACATCCCTATATTTAGTCACTTAACCATTAATTTGGGCCTCCGAGTGCCTGATTGATGGGCCAGAGGAAGGCGCTTTCTTCCATTTGGGGATCTCAGCTACAAACCTTCTCTTGGAAGTAGTAGCCTAAGTCAGGTCAGCTGCCCGGGTGGCCCATACTCTAGTTCAGAGATCCCCATACTATAAGGCGCGCCTTGCGAGGGGCACAGAGGAACATTCAAGAGGGGGGTTTGGTGGAGCCCTCTGGGGGAGCTGGAAGGGAGCACCAACCTAGCGCTGCTCTGCCCTCAGATCCTGCACAGCTGCAGCCTGAGCCATGCAGCTTCAACTTGGACCCTGGCTCCCAACTGTGGAGGGGCGAGGGAGGAGTGCAGACAGATTCCATTATAGATGACAGGGGCTTGACGGAAAAAGTTGGGGACCTTTTCCACAGCGTCTGAAATCCAAACTATTTTTTTTTGTAGAAAACTCCACCCCTTCATAGCTAACCAGTGGTTCCCACACTTTTCTGCATCACACCCCTTTTGATTTTTGAAAAACCCTCACGTCCCCCCTCCCAAAAAAAAGCAGCAAAACTTGGGATGGGATTGACCGGGGGGGGGGAGGGGAGAGGGATGTGTCTGGGTCGCCTCGCACCCTCCCCCGGAATTTCTTCACGCCCCCCAGTTTGGGAACCCATGGTAGGGTATAGGAGATCTGAATTCACATTAGGGATGTGAAAGACTAATCGACTAGTAGACAAGCTTGTTGACTGCCCGGGCTCCAGGTGGTGCTTTTGCCTTTAAAGTGTAGCAACAGCCAAAGGCAGAGATGCCCTACTGACTATTCAATTCATCAATTACTCGCAATTTAACATCCTTAATTCACAGGGCTTGACAAATTATGCAAAACCCTACTTGCCAGACAAAAAAAGGACTCGCCACCCCCCCGCCCACTGCGCAGGCGCGCACCACCAGAGAACGGGACAACCAGGATGGCATGTTTGTTTACGTCAGTTATCATGGCCGTGTTTATCGTTGTTTGTCATTCTTTGACGTTTTGACGCGGTCTCAAAAACTTCAGTGAAAGTTACAACAATATTTTCATAGGTGTGAGCAGCACATTTCATTAAGGTGTGCACCCAAAGAATTTTTTAAAATGTACTCTTTGACCCCCCATTAGCAACACCCCTGACCCCTGTTAGCCATGCCCCTGACCCCCATTAGCCACACCCCTGACCCCCATTAGCCACACCCCCTGACTCCCATTAGCCACGCCTCTGGAGGTAACACTCTCGGGGCAAGAAGGACACATGACCAGAAGTAAAAGGTGTCATGTGACCCCCTCCAAAGGACTTTTCCCACCATCCTCCTACCAAAAGGGATTAGTTTGGCCCCCACCAAACCCCCCTCATGCAACTATCCTGCAATTGCATTAACCCAATGTGTGTGACATTAACTCGGGGGCGAAGAGGCTGGGGGAAGTGTTCCCTCTAAGGGTATGTCTACACTAGCCACCCTAGTTCGAACTAGGGTGGCTAATGTAGGCATTCGAACTTGCAAATGAAGCCCGGGATCTAAATATCCCGGGCTTCATTTGCATGTTCCCGGGCGCCGCCATTTTTAAATGCCCCGTAGTTCGAACTCCCTGCCCGAGGCTACACACGGCACGGACTAGGTAGTTCGAACTAAAGCCCCTAATTCGGACTACCATTACTCCTCATTGCAGGTGCCTCCCCCTTCCCCTCCTGGTGCCTCCCCCTTCCCTCACTGCCCCTGCCCCCTTTGCCCTCTTTTTCCCTGATGCCCACCCCCTCACCACCCTCTGCCTCCATTCCCCTCATGCCCCTGTGCCCTCACACATGCCTTGCTCCATCCCCACCTTCCTCATGCCCACCCCTTCTTTCAAGCCTTCTTCCAGTACCTCCCCCGCCTCCCTCTAGCCCCCAATGCCATTACCCTCTCCTCTCCCAGCATCACCCTGTCCCCCCTCCCACTGACACCTCCCCTCCTGCCCTTTTCCTCATTGTCTCCACTTGGCCCCCTGGCATTTGTCTCTCCTGCACCCCTGTCCCTTGGTGCCTTCCTCTTTCTTCTTCTGACCTGTCCCCCACCCCTCCCCTCAGCACAAGCCTCTTCCCCCTATTTTTTCCCCCTTCCCTTGCCCTCCCCTACCTGGCTTCTGCCTTCGAGTTTGCGGGGTGGCCGGAGCCTTTTTGAATCCAGCGGTTGCCGGCCGTGATGTCACGATGCCTCGTCACGCCAGCGTCCTGGCGTCTGCTGGCATCCCGCCCTCTGGCTCGCACCCCACCTCCCGCGCTGGAGCTGCACGCAGGCAGCCCAGCACCGAGAATCGCCGCACTTCCCACTCTCTGGCGGCGCTCCACTCCTCCACCCTGCTGGCGGATCGGATGGGGCCGCACCGCCCATAGTGCGGGCTTCAGCCAGCCCATCACAACGGCCCACCGGGCCAGTCCGCCCCTGCACTCGCCAGCTGGTAAAATCTACTCACCACGGGCGAGCGGGCGAGCGTATTTGTCGAGCCCTGCTAATTCACATACCTTCTTTGCAGAGGGACTTCACCGTCTCCACCTCCCAAGTAAATATCTCTTTTCCTCTGGCCCAGATACAGAACTGCAGAAAATGTAGGGCTGGAAAGACCTAGAGAAGTCACCTAGGGCAGCCCCTATTCTGAGGCAGCACCAAGAATACCTAGATATCCCTGATGGGCAGTTATCCAATCTATTGTTAAAAACCTCCAGTAACGGAGATTCCACAATCCCCCTTGGAAGGTTATTCCAGGGGTTACTTGTTCTTTTAATTAGAAAGGTGTTTTCCCCCCGATATCTAACCTAAATCTCCGTTTTTGCAGATTAAGCCATTTGCTTCTTGTCTTTCATTCAGTGGGCATGGAGAATGATTGATCACTGTTCTCTTAACAGACAGCCCTGAGCTTATTTGAAGAATCTTTTCATATTGCTCCTCAGCCTTTTGTCAAGACTCTGCCCTGTTTTTTTAACCTTTCCTCATAGGTCAGGTTTTTAAAATCTGTCATTTTTGTTCCTGTCACCTGGACTCTCTCCAGTTTATATCTTGCCTACAGTATGGCGCCCAGAACTGGATACAGTACTCCTGTTAAGGCTTCACCACTGCTGAGCAGAATGAGACAATTATTTCCTGTGTCTAACATATGGCACTCCTGGAAATACCCCCAGTATATTTGCTTTTTTTTGTTAACTGCATTACATTAATGACTCATATTTCATTTGTCAGCCACTATAAGTCATTGATCCTTTTCAGCAGTATTTCCTCCTATCCATTTAGTCCCCATTTTTAGGTATACATTTGATTCTTAAGTGTAGATCTTTTGCACATGACTTTATTGAATTTTATTTTGTTGATTTGAGACCAGTTCTTCAGGTTGTCAAAGTCATTTTGAACTTTAATCTTGTCCTCAAAAATTGCTGGCAGTCCCTCCCAGTTTAGTGTCACCCACAAATGTGATAAGCATACTGCCTATACATTATCAAAGTTATTAATGAAAATATTGAATAGTATGAAACCCAGGACAGACTAGTGATGTGGGGCTATGTCTACACTACAAGGTTTTTGCACAAAAATGGTTGTTTTTGCACAAAAACCTGCAGAGCGTCCACATCTCAAGCGCGTTTTTGTGCAAGAAAATTTAGTCAGTCGACATGACAGAGGGCTTTTTGCAATGTAGGTATACCTCCTTCTACAAGGCATAACTCCTTTTTGCGCTACAGCTCTTGCGGTTAACTGGTTAACTAATTAAACTAGATTTTATATCCCCAGGACAGGCCACTGTGGACCCCACTAGATATGTCCATTCCAGTTGACCGAAAACCACTGTTAAGTACTTTAAATATTTAATTATTTATAGAATTTGGAATTTCTTCGATAGGAGAGGTTCAGAGTATGTCTGCTCTTGGAGTTGGGGGTTTGATTCCCAGCTCGTGTTGACGTACTCACACTTTAGCTCTCAATGACCTCGTAGATTGCATTCTATAAACTGGAACTGTCTGGTCTGGCAACATCCATGGTCTGACAGCAGGACTTCAGATAACCGGGATCAGAGAGTCCTGGGGTGCTGCGGTGGGAGAATGGGACAGGTGGGGGGTGGGAACCTGGCATGATGCAGGAGGAGGGGCGGGAACCCAGCATGATGCAGTTGGGCTGCCTGGGGGGGCCGGGAGCCCGGTGTGTGGTCCAGCTGAGCTACAGATGGGGGGGACCCTGACACCTGGCTTAGCTGAGCTGCCTGGGGGAGCCAGAAGCCAGGAAGCCTGGTGCATGGCTCAGGTGGACTGCGGGGGGTGAGGGAGTCAGAAGTTCGTGGGGAGGGAAGGGGCTGGGAGTGGTAGGGAGGCCAGAAATGACCCGCCCTGGCCCAGCAAAATCCCTCATCCGGGACCAGTCAGGGATGCCGGAACTGGGAAGTCTAATGTGTAGTGTAGCCAGGGTGGCAGCAGCATAGACTGTGGGAGAACTCTGTTCAGTTCCCTACTCTAAATCAAGCAGAACAGGGATTTGAAACTGATCTTCCACATCTCAGGTGGGTTATTGGCTGTTTTGAGGACATGTATATATTCTTTATAAAGCTCATATTATTTAGCTCTCTCTTTCTGGATTGTGCTATATTCTCTTCCAGTTTGGTTTTTAAAATCAGATATTTTTGTGCTACATGATGCAGGATGTATTTTGTTTGTCAACACAAATAGACCCTGTCAGTCTTTCCCTATTATATCTTAGCATTTCCCAGGATAACTTGGAAAATTTGTTTGTTAAGGAAATCAGTAAGAATTGTGATGCCCTTTAGAAAATTAGTTTTGTATCACATTTGATGTCACTGTCTGAGACTAAATAATCCCATTTTGTTGTTATAGAATATAGTACATGAATTGTGTCATATGTCAGGATCAGCAGAGGTGGTGTGTGCTTTGTTTTTCTATTTTGTATTGCATTACCATTAAAAATATTTTGGAAATAGTATAGCCTTATATAAAAATAGTCTAGCCTATGTGATATCATGTATGGATTGTACTGCCCAGCACACCGATTTTACATTGATTGACATTCAGTTGTTATGTAGGGGGTTGTGTTTTAGCATTGGAATGGCATATGCAAGTTACTGATTATGCCTCCATTAGAATGACAGCAGCAATTCTCCCCAAAGGATTTAAGCAAAATTACTTTGTTTGATACAAATTTCTTTTTTAATTGTGAATAGTCCCAGGAGAAAGATGGTGCCTATTTGCCATTTTTTTCTCCTCTTGCTAGTATTTCAGTTACAAATCTTCAAGCAACCTCAGTGTGGACCTTGAAAGGAAATATAGTTTTAACACAAAATATTTAATTATTTACAAGGTTTTGTGCCGTATTTCTTGGGCATCTCTTTTTAAGTTTACACAGGTATTTTATAAATAAACAGTAAGTAATAAGTGTTTTGAATTGTTGAAAAAATAGTATAATTCTGCTTTTCCCAGTTTTAGGAGTATCATTGGGAGCCAAATATTTGGAATACGATTGTGACAAGTATAGTAATTTGACTGAATGGTGTTCCTGGGAAAAGCCAACAATAATGTAGCCTTTATATTGCAGTGTGGTCAGCAGGTAGAGTTCCCACTATGATCCAGACAGAATAAACATAAACTGGATCTAGCCAAACGTTACCCATTTCCTGGTGTTTGCCTTTCTCATTAATAACATGAACTGCGGCAACAAAACACTGAATTTCACTCTAAGGCCATGTCTACACTAGGAAACTATTTTGAAATGACTAAAAGCGACTTTAACTCCTGATTTAACAAAATCGAAATAGCATTTCCCCACTATGGGGAAGCCTCGGAATAAGTTAGAATTAGTTTGAAATAGCGCACCCACATTCAACGGCGCCTGCTTCGGACTTAGAGCTCCCAGAAGCACTCTGGGGAGGGCACCAAGAGGGCAGATACTTCCTGTGGCTGCTTGGTCTGGGCAAGCTACAACATTTGCTTTCAGGGCTCCTCTCTACGTCCATGTCTCACAAGCCACTCCTCCACTGCCTCCCCCCTTGTGGGACACAAAAGGGATGCAGTGGGCACATGCCTTCTCATGCTCTCGTTGCCCTTGCAGATGCAACAGCTCTCAGCATGGAGCCAGAACTGCTGCAAAGTAGGGATGTTAGCTGCTGGTTAATTGAATAGTGGAGTAACCACATGAAATCTTTGGGGTTACTCGACTATTCTATAGTCCCCAGGGGGTGGAGCCTGCAGCCAGGGCAGTCTGGCCCCAGTCCCAGGGAGCCCCCTCTCTGGCCCCTACTACATGTAATATACAGAGCCACAGCAGGGGTAGGTCCCGGAATCAGCGTGAGCTCATGCTGGGTTAGGGACCTACCCCCGCTGCGGCCCTGCATTTTAAATATGTGTAGCTGATACCATTAACCAATAAGCTTTAGCTCATCGATTAATCGACTATTATAGCCCTACTTTTTAGAGTCCCCCCCCGCCACTGCGGAGCTCTGTGCACGGCTGCCAGGGAACTCCACACATGGCTGCTGGGTCACGACCCAGTACTAGGTCGCAAGTTGTGGAGCTCCTGCATGGCTGCTGGGGAGCCTTCCCCCCACCTCCCCGCACCGTGGAGGTCTGGATGCTGACCCAGTGCTCCATATCCTGTGATCCTAAGTTTGGGAATCACTGATCTATGTGTTTTGTGAAGAAATACATCCTTATGTTTTCCTTAAACCTGTTGCCTATGAATTTTATTAAGGGATCCATAGTTCTTGTGTTATGTGAAGGGGTAAATTACAGTTCCTTTTTCACTTTCTGCACACCATTCATGTTTTCGTTCTCTATATCATATCCCCCTTGGTCATCCCCTCTGGAATCTGAACAGTTGCAATCATTTTAGTCTCTCTTTAACAGAAGCTGCTTCATACCCCTAATCTTTTTTTGTTGCTCTTCTGTGCAATTTAGTCAAGGGATTGTGCAGAAAACCTCACATCATCCCCTTCTGCTCCAATCACTAACACTTAGTCCATTAGGCCAGAGTAAGAATGTGATACATTCAGTCTATTTTACAGTTTCCAAAAGAAGAGTGATTTCGGACTAACTCTACTTTTGATGTTTTTAAACCATTCTGCCAGGACTGAAAGGTTTGCCATCTAGTTGCAGAGGTCTGTGATACTGTGCAAAGCAGACCTGTGTGCTTCAGGCTTGACGGAGGCAAAATCATTTCCATTAGATTGTCTCATTAAGAATTTTGTGTGCGTTGCCTGAAATAACACTGTTTGTATACAAGGCTGCCTTTGTGTCTTTATCTTTGGGTGTCTACTAAGGTCAGAATGATTCCAACAGTCACGCCCCATAAGCAGATAGGCTGTTGTGAATAAAGCAGAACATGCAGTTCAATGGAGATGTGTTGCGCATTAAGATGTATTCTTGGCTTGTAAATATGAAAGAACAGAGAAAGTGGGGAAAGTCTTTTCCACCCACTCTTAAGAGGTTGATATTAGTACCCCGGGAGTACATTCTCAGTGGCTAACAGTTAATAATAGCATTCGTAGATGCTTCTGTTATCAAAAGACTAGCACACAATGGGCAATGTAAAAAAAGCTACATAGAAAATATCTTAGAATCGTCAGTGCAGTTTTTGATTTGAGTGAACAAACAGTGCTAATTATATTTTTAAAAAAGTTTATAGGGATTATTTGGGTATAGGAGAAAACCTTCTTCTTCCCTCCCTTGCATATTTTATTTGTTAATTTCCTTTCTTCCTCTGTGCCTACAGTCTTGTTCAGCTTTATATCATGTCTTATAGAATATAAGTAATATTAAAAGATAAAATATTAATGTTATGTATATGTCCTTTCTCATCATACTAAAAATATGACAAGGAAGAAGTCACAGGCAGCTGGAACTAGGAATGTTAAATTTAGATGAATTAACTAATTGAATAGTCAATGGGATTTCCTCAACTATTCAATTAGTCAATAAGGGTACATCTACACTAGCTCGTTAGTTCGAGCTAGGTAGGGTAATTAGGGCAACCAGAGTTGCAAATGAAGCCCGGGATTTAAATATCGTGGAATGAGGAGTAATGGTAGTTCGAATTAGGATCTTTAATTCGAACTACCTAGTCCGTGCCACGTGTAGCCGCGGGCACGGAGTTCGGACTAAGGGGGATTTAAAAATGGCGGCGCCCGGGAACATGCAAATGAAGCCCAGGATATTTAAATGTTATGGATCAAGCTGGGTCTAGGACCTACCCCCGCTGTGGCTCTGCATTTATAGTGTATTAGGCCAGGCAGGCAGACAGCCTGTCTCAGTTCTGGTTCACGCTAGATCCAGGAGTTCAGACAGGGGCTGCTGCCACCCTGCACTGCCGCCTGCTCCCCTTCCGCTTGGCACCCTGTGCAATTGCCAGCCCCTACCCCCGGGACTATAGAATAGTCAACTAACCAATAAGAATTCATGAGGTTACTCGACTATTCAATTAACTGATATTTAACATCCCTACTTCAGTCCCTGCTTGTGCCATTTCCTGCTGTGTCTCTACCTCCCCTGCCCCCCATGGAAATGGGGCTGGGGGAACCGGCTTTTAAGCTGGCTCCCCCCAGCACCAGCTCCTGCTCCCCCCACTTGCTGCCTCTCTCTGAGAGTCAGCAAGGGAGGGAAGTGACTAATTGCATCACTAGTCGACTAGTCTCTTACATCCCTAGCTGGAACTCCTTAGAATTTAGACTGACACCAGTTCAGGACATTTATCCTTTGGTATTTTTCTATACCTACATACATAATTTTCTTAGACTAAATTAAGTGTAGAAATTGCTGGTATCCTCTATTGGTGAAAGCGCAGAACTACAAATAATTCTTAACACTTTACATTTGCATTTCTCATTGTGGGACTTTTCCCCTGGAAGGACCACTCACTGGTCATGAGCAGACCTCTGAATTATTCTTCAGTAAGTCTTCATTGTTTGTGCTTGCAGAGAATGACTTCATTGCAGCTGAGGCACATTTTGGTGTGGCAATGTCTGTTTGAGTTTGTAGACAGCCTGAAATGATATTGCCAGTATGTGAATTGCACCATTCATATTAATGAGCACTAACTCAACTGCTAATAATAATCCTTCACATGTAAATATGGTTAACCTTTTCATTGTCCATCAGAGCATGTAAGAAAGGAGAGAAAGTGTCATATTATGAAGGTCTGTACTATGGAAGTGATAGTGTACATGTTTAAACAGTTAACCGATGAGCCTGGGCTCATTGATTAACGCTCACAGATACATGCAAGGCTCCTTTCTCCCTCCCCCTCCCTCCTCCCTGCTGCCTCTGTATGAGAGGCAGCAACACAGAGGGGCAGGCGGCAGCTGGTGCTGGCAAGGAGCTGGCTTTTAAGCAGGCTGTCCATAAGCACTGGCTCCCAGGGAGCCCCCTGTCCCTTGTGCTGCTGCCTCTGATATAAGTTAAGGGGGGCGGGAAGTGGCTTCACGGGAGCTGGTGTGCACAAGGAGGTGACTTTTAAGCAGAGCTATTTCTCCCCACCCTCCACCCCTACCCTGTAAATGTGTAACTGCTGAAAATTTCAGTGGAGGCTGAGGGGGAGAGCGCTGGGCCTGGCTGTGCCAGACTGGCATGGCTGGGTGGGGGGGGAGACAGAAGGGGCTTGGGCTGGCATGGAAAGGGTTGGGGGTCAAGGGGAGGGAGAAGGGGCCCAGGCTAGTGCGGCTGGGTGAGTGGGGAATGGGGGAAGAGGAAGGGGCCCGAGCTGGTGTAGCTGGGGGAGGGAGAAAGGGCCGCGGCTGTGGGCGGAGGGAGAAGTGGCCTGGGCCGACGTGGTTGCCTACCCCCAGTGGCTGGGGGAGAGCCGGGGTTGCCTACCCCCCCGTGAGAGGGGCATTGGTGAGCATAGCGTGAAGGGGGCGCAGCTGCCTCATGTTTTCTAATTTGCATTACTTTGCACTGATCGAAATTGAAAATTGCTCTTCTGTTGTGGTTTTAAATAGTTGAAATGAAGAATTTTTATCTAGTCTCATGTCAGAAAGCCAGATGTTATTTAAGAATAGTTTGGAGATAAATGAATTCACAATAGACCGGCTGGACTTAAAATAGGAGAGACCTAGAATACAAGGAACTGATAGAGAAGGTATCTGAGCCTTTAGCTATCATCTTTGAAAAATCATGGAAGACGGGAGAGATTCCAGAAGACTGCAAAAGGACAAATATGGTGCCCATCTATAAAAAGGGAAATAAGAACAAGCCGGAAAACTACAGACCAGACCGTTTAACTTCTGTGCCAGGAAAGATAATGGAGCAAGTAATTAAGGAATTCATCTGCAAATATCTGGAAGAAAATAAGGCGATAGGTAACAGCCAGCATGGATTTGTAAAGAACAAATCATGTCAAACCAATCTGATAGCTTTTTTGTATGTTACCATTCTTGATGCTGATTTGTGTCCATTTATTCTGGTGCATAGAGACAGTTTGGTTTGACTTGAAAGTTACCATCCTCAGGCAAAAAAGCTTCAAAAACAGTCTGCAGTGTGAAACTGCTGAGCTGGAATTCATATGCAAATTAGACACCATCGGAATTGGCCTGAGTGCAGATTGGGAATGTCTCACTCATTACCATAAGTAATTTTCCACTTTAGTTATTCTCATCCACTTAACACCCAGATTGAATTAGCTCTGATGTAACACTCCCATCTCTATTCCTGTTTCTTGCTTTCCTTTCATGCCTCTAATGAAGTGAGTTGCAATTCACAAAAGCTTATTTCATAATAAAATTGTTTATTCTTCAAGGTGCCACTAGACTTTTTTCCTGGATCTTGTGACATTTCAGCCCCATATATGATTCCCTATAGCCATTAATATAACTACAAGCAAACTAATAATAAGTTTTGTACAACACATCACAGAGGTTCTGAAATACAAATACCAGAGGCCATTCACACCCTTGCTGTCTACCACAAACATTTTTTTGAAAGAATAGCTTGTGAGATTGTGCGTTACAATTTACTGTAATGGAGACTTCAAACTTCTGCTGAAACTAATTCCTTTATATCTGGTAATAGCTTTTGCATGCCTTTCTTCTTTGCATTTTGTTGGGATGTGATTATCTAACATCTGTTCATGCATGGAGGATCACTTATACATCCAAATTCAAAACTTTGGGTAATACATGACTCCTGGGATGTCAGTCAGATTTGCTTTTCCCTATCATTAGGTAATCCTAATATATTAATGTTGTTGATTATGACAAATAAATGAATGATATTGTACTCACAGTCAAAGTTACTCACCCCAGGTGACTGATTTGTTAAACAGAATTTTATGAGGTTGCTTTAACATACCAATTTTATGCTTCAGTACAACGTAGTCATTCTCATGCCTGAGTGTAATGCTTGAAACTTCAGAAGGCTGTTGTGCTTCTGCAGATCTTTCTTCCCTGTAGACAGGTGGGATTGTGTGACCTGGGATGTGGCCTTTCAGTGTACTCATTTGAGCTATAAAAAGCTCTAGTTCTCCATGGAGTTCTTTGGGGCTTGTAAGCAATCCATTTTCTTATGTGTGACCTCTGTGATTTCATGTGTCTTATGTGAGAGCAGCAACCACTGGGTGGTTTGCTATGGACCTTTGTAGGTTCTTGCTTATGCATTTGGGTCCGTCCTGTCCTTGATTGTGGGATTAAAGCTTATTAAACCATAATATTAAAATTGACTGATCTATATAACTAACTAATATGAGGCAGGTAAATAAAATGTACCTCTCTTTTGAGTTGTTAAGCTCTAACCCCTAGAAAAAAAATCTAATCTAATAGAGTGTGGAGGAGATTCAAAATGAGACCTTCCTTGGGAGGTAGAACATGCACTATCTCAGAATTACATAACTTTTTCCTGTGAACTTTTCTCCACTTGAAGCTTCTCCAGCATCAGGCTCTGAACAGTTGTAATCAGAAACTGTATAATTAATAGAGGGTTGTCCCTTGCAGAAAAAAATAGCATAATCATGTAATTAGAGAATGTGTACATACACGTGGGATCTGAATTAAGG
Source organism: Pelochelys cantorii (assembly GCA_032595735.1). Lineage (NCBI taxonomy): Eukaryota > Metazoa > Chordata > Testudines > Trionychidae > Pelochelys > Pelochelys cantorii. The sequence goes on from CM064334.1 coordinate 52,496,709, forward strand.
TTGGACAGGAAATTCTTAAGTTTTGAGTGCTTGACTTTGTAATCTCAATAATCTATTTTAACATAGTTCTTGTGTATAATTTTCTGTTTTTTTCAAAAGCAAACTGAAAAACCAGATATTCCCTTATGTGATGCCATATTGACACCTGTATGGGTCATCAACAGGGTTGGAATTTTAAACGTACAATGCAGATTATAGTAGTCAGGATTTACTGCCGTGTTGTCCTGAAAGGTCTCCTGCTCCATCCATGATGATAACCATTCAGATGCATGCATGTGGCTACTTGCGCAAGTCAACACAACACAGACCTCTGTTACTAGTACTGACAGAGTAACTGACATGAATAGTAATAATAATAAACTGGCATTTTTTTTATTAGATATTAAAGCACTTCACAAAGAAAGGTGAATAACATTTTCATTTTACAAATGGGGAAATGGAATCACAAGGAGGTGAAGTTACTTGTCCATGGTCACCACTAGGCTTGTGGAAGACTGAGGAATAGAAAATGGGTCTCCTGAGTCCCTGTCCTGTGTCCTATCTATCACATCAGACTGCCCTTAGAGTTGTGTCGAAGTAAAAACTTCACTCTGTTTACGCGGCTAAAATATATGGTTTTATTGGCCAATAAAAGCAAAGTGAGCCAAACGTGGACCCAGCAAAGTCAGGCCCAGTAAGGCTGCTGATACAATCCGTCATAGTATCTTTATACCCTTGACCAAACAGCCTGACGTCAGGGCATTCAAATACAGAAATCATCAATTAAGCTAGGAAAATAAAGCCTTATCAACAAGATGGAGGACAGGTACGAGGGAGTACCTCTCCTGGCTAAACCAGCCCAATTAACACATTCCAATAGCACATCTGTCTTGGCCTGGCACATGGGGTGATAGAAAGTTCACTCTGGCCTACATGCAAAGGCAAAAAGCTGAAATGGTTTCTGCTATACAAGATGGCTTTTAGCTAAACATATAAAATGGTTACGGCAGTCTCTACAACTCCCCCCTTTTAGCCTTTTAAAGGCTAACCATGAAACCATTTTATATCTCCATTTCCATTAAAGTATTAATATACATTTCCTGTTCCTTTTTCTGCTCATCATATTTTAACATCATTACTTCCACATTCTCTCTAGTAAGGGTCTGTCTTGTGCTTTTTAGAATACAAGCAATACAGCATTTGATTAACAAGAAACAAAAATAAACACAAAAGAATATAACCAAGACTAAAACTACACCTTGAAGAATCCAAGTTCCCACATGTCCAAACCAGCCTCTCAACGAACCCCAGAGGGTCCTGTCTTCCTCCTGCCTTAGGCTTTCCACAGTTCTTTCAATCTCTAAGGCATTTTCCTCTACTTCCTTGCTGGTGTCAGTGATATACACACAGCATTCTTTTCCCACTAAGGCACAAACCCCGCCCTTACTAGCTAGGACATAGTCTAGGGCCATCCGGTTTGGGCTCTTTCCCACTCTGGCTCCTGAACCATTACATGTCCAGCAGTACTTTCCAATTGGGGTCAGGTCTAGGTGGATATACCCTGGGTTAGTAAACCCTTTATCCTGCCAAGTATCATTTGGCTTTAGTTCACTAAACAATGGGCCATTCATTTGAGTGTTGTTCAGTGGGACCGGAATCATTGGGATGCCTCCTTCTGAGTGTACAGGACTGTGAGCACATATCCAGCAACCTGTGGAATTAAATTCTTGGGAAACTTGGTTCATTAAAAGCATAAACACATTTGAACCATACAGGTTATAACTACTAGGTATTAAAAACAAGATTAAGCATAAGCTCAACATGAATTGTTTGTCCAGCCTCATGCTGGCTGTTCTTCAGGACTTCGTAGATTGCTTCACCTATCGCTGGCAGGTTCTTCTGGGTCGCAGCTGGTACCTTGGCCTCGGTCTTTCAGGATCGTCTGCTTCTGGGCCTGGATTGCCGGTACCAAGCCTGCGCTGATCCTCGTCTACTTCTGGACCTGGGTTTCCGGTACCAGGTCTGCGGTGCTCCTGGTTAGGGCTAACCTCTGTAGGGGCTGGAACCGCTTTGCAGTGGGACGCGTGAATCCAGGTGGGGAATCCCTCACACTTTACAGCAGTATGGGTGGTCAGAAGGACTTGGTAGGGACCCTTCCACCTGGGTTCCAGGGCAGTCTTCCGCTGGTGAACCTTCACGCAGACCCAGTCTCCTGGTTGTAGTTTATGGCACGGCTCAGTCGGGGCCTCCTGGAAGGCGTCCTTAACCTGTGAATGATAGGACTGTACACACCTCATAAGTTCCTGACAATACTTGACTATGCTTCCTTTAATAAGTGTGACATCAGCCAGGTCAATTTCTGGGCTGCTTAACAGTCTCATAGGTCGGCCACATGCAATTTCATGTGGACTGAGTCCAGTTTTCCCATTAGGAGTGGCTCTCGTGCTCATTAGGGCAATCGGGAGAGCTTCTACCCATGTTAAGCCAGAATCTTCACATATCTTAGCAAGTTTGTTCTTTAAAATCCCGTTGCGTCTCTCTACTGCTCCTGCGCTCTCCGGGTGTCGCGGGCAGTGCAGTGCTTGTCTGATAGAGTAGTACTTTGCCAGGTTTTGAACAATTTGTCCAGTAAAGTGGGTACCTCTATCACTGGAGATCACAAGGTGTATTCCCCATGATGGGATGTAATGATTTAGAAGTTTCTTTGCCACTGTGATAGCATCAGTTTTCCTGCAGGGATAAGCTTTTACTCATCTCAAAAACAAACAAACAATAATCAGCACATATTCAAAAGATTGACATTTAGGCAATTGAATAAAGTCCATCTGTAAATTCAGAAATGGTTCCAAAGGCAGAGGTCTGGTTGCCGGAACTGTCTTTACAGGTTTTCCCACGTTGTGGGCTTGGCAGACAGGGCAAGCCAGACAGTAATCTTTAGCTGCTTGGGAGAATTTAGGAGCAAACCAATTTTGCTTTAGGATTGCTACCATCCCCCCTTTGCCAACGTGTGACAGTCCATGGAGCACGGAGGCAAGGTGAGGTAGCAAGACCACTGGGGCAACAATGCGGCCGTCAGAGCTGCACCACAAGTGGTCTGGGTGCAAGGTGCACCCTACCAGTCTCCACTCCTGCTTTTCCTGATTCTGGGGCTTGGTCCTGCAGGAGGGCCAGTTCTGACAGGGATGGCATTGGAGCTGGCGATGGTAGGAGAGAAGGGAAAAACAGCAGGTACAGGAGCAGATTTCACTACATTCCAGACAGTACAAACTGCATAGTCTACTACTAAAACTTCACTAGAATTATAAAAGCAAAAAACCGTTTGTGTAAAGCACAAAGTTAAGATTATTCAAGGTACTTAAATTATTTTTTTTCATTAAAACAACAATATTGTACACACAACAATGTCTAAAATACATATATCACAATTAAGACACACAAGACAAATCTGGACAGAACACAGAACACAAACTTATTATGTCATGACACAGAACCATGGTTTTTCTTCAGTTAATTTTCAGCTGATATTAGCGCTTTTTGATGATCTGAAAGACAAGAAAACATTTCTACCCCCGTCGGGGTGGCCCATTATAACTTAAAATACTGCCTAAGATCTGCTAGGGGAACTGGTTACAGCTAGTTCCCTACCACTTCCATGGGCAAGTGAGCTGCAACTTTCCGAGAACAAGGGTGCTTCATCGGTACTCGTGACCTTCCACTCCCTTGAATTACCTCAGAGTTGCTAGCCCTACCCAACAGTGGCATGCCTCAGTTTCCCTCTTGTACTGCAGACCAGGTTGTTGTGGGGTTTTTTTTTTTTTTTTAAATGTGTGAAGCTTCAAATGATTTACTGCCTCAGAAACTCTTTCTTAGAACAAGGTGCTTGCTAGTTACTATTTCAGCAAGCAAAAAGGTTTTCTTTTCCTGAAAAGAATCATATACAATGTTACAGGCTTGCTTATGGGGGACAGTGCCCCCCCCCTTCCTCTTCCAAAACAGACAGGCAGTTTGCAGACACACACAACCTTGGATCTGAAAGCAAGCCAAAAGTGCTATCAACTCAGCCTTGAACAGAAACACCGTGAAGTTTCTGGGCTTGGATTTTTTAAAACAATAATTAGTTTCCTTGAAAGACACATTTAACCCTTAGGGTGCAGGTTTTACAAATTTACAATGTATAGATTCTATTTTTTTTTTTATGCAGTTAACCAATTAAGTTTCAGTAGAATTCCTTATTTTTCCTGTAATAGATTTAACAAAGTGTCTGTAGCCAAATGTTTAAACTTGATTGTTTCTTCGCGTAGATGATTAAAAGAGGCTGCAAGAAACAAGGAGTCATTTCTAAAGCAGTTTTTTTTTCCTTACACATTACAATATTGCTTAATTTCTTTTCCTTAGAATTTGGAGGAACACTTCCCTTAAACTGTTAAACTTATTTTAAACTTGGTGTTTTGCTTTGGATGGGGCAAGTTTGTTACAGGAGCCTGTGTTTTCAAAGGGAAGAGCTAATTCCTTTCAGTTATTTTTTGTGTTTCCTCTCTATCTGCGTATGTGTTATAGAGAGGGGTAGAGAGGTGATGTTGTGCAAAATTTCCCCCCCTCCCCCCCATCTTGGTTGATACGGGTGTGCCAACTGAGAAATCTCTTTTTTTTTCCCACTTCTTGTGCATTATTTTGGCACAGAGGCTCTGCAGCATTGTAAGTTACCTATCTTACTGCAGGGCAGATTTTTTTGCTTTTCTGAGCTTCACTTTCGTCCCTCAGGGCTTTAATTTTTCCTCTTTTCCAATTCGTTAAATGCTTACAGGTCCTTGGACCATTATGCACGTACATGTAGTACACAGGGGTGCCTTTCGGCAGTGTGGGGGGATGTTTAGATTAACCCCCACCTAAACTAACTTTTCACACTCTAAAGTAAGAGTCTGCCGGATCTAGAGTGTCAGACCTTAGCAGCTCATGAAATAAGGGGAGTCTTCACTCCCTCACATATCCGCTGAGTCTTGAGGTTCAGCTGACCCCCTTAAATGTAAGACTTTAGTCATATCGAAAGTCCCTTGCAATGGGAATTGTAATTTGGAGTCATTTTGAGTATACAAATTCCATTTATCTAAAAACTTGCAAGTATTTTTCCCATAGTGGGTATACATAAAGAAAGCCGGACTGTCCTTAGAAGGCACTGGAATTCCTGCAGACTGACCTACCCCCATTTTCTGCGCGCGCTCAAACAGATTCTGCAAGGCACCGAACCGAAGTCCGCCTGCTTGCACTACCCCCCCTTTGCATTGCGAGGCACTGGACTCAAAGTCCACCTGGCTCGCAGGGGCTGCGAGTCACCGGATTAAGAGAAATCCGCCTGCCCGCACCGATCCCCCCCTCTTTTTGTATTGCGAGGCACTGGACTCAAAGTCCACCTGGCTCGCAGGGGTTTCCGGCACCCGTCCCAGCCCGGCAGAACACCACGTCCTGGCGCCTGGAGACAGCCTGGCGGAGTGGGGAAATACTATGGCCTGGGGTTAGCCTCAGAGGTCAGTACTACGTCCACAAATAACAGAGAGAGACAACAAAGCTTCCCCACAGTTCCGTGTGCCGAGAGAGAGTAATGGCACCACACCAGCCTTTAGCGTCCGAACACAGAGGGTCCAGCGCATGGCTGCCTCACTAGAGACACCGGTGTGCCCTTTTGGAACTGTGACACATAAGACAGGCCTAATAGACACAGACAGACACAGACAGACAAAAAATGTTAGCCGCTCCACAAAATTGAATTCCGTAGCCCCCCCTTACCCCAATGGCCAGCCGTCACTCCAAATCCTAAGCCCTCACCCAGGAGATTTCGTAACAGGTATCCCCTTTACCTTCTATTGAGCGCTCTGAGAGGTTTGGAAGTGGAGTGCCGGTCCGTCCATACAGGCAAGTGGCGCGTTAGGAATCTCGGTGGAACCTCCAAATTGTCGAAGTAAAAACTTCACTCTGTTTACGCGGCTAAAATATATGGTTTTATTGGCCAATAAAAGCAAAGTGAGCCAAACGTGGACCCAGCAAAGTCAGGCCCAGTAAGGCTGCTGATACAATCCGTCATAGTATCTTTATACCCTTGACCAAACAGCCTGACGTCAGGGCATTCAAATACAGAAATCATCAATTAAGCTAGGAAAATAAAGCCTTATCAACAAGATGGAGGACAGGTACGAGGGAGTACCTCTCCTGGCTAAACCAGCCCAATTAACACATTCCAATAGCACATCTGTCTTGGCCTGGCACATGGGGTGATAGAAAGTTCACTCTGGCCTACATGCAAAGGCAAAAAGCTGAAATGGTTTCTGCTATACAAGATGGCTTTTAGCTAAACATATAAAATGGTTACGGCAGTCTCTACAGTTGGTTCTCAGAACCAAAAATACAGGAAGATGAGATGTGCGTTCCCCACACTGATTTTCCAACTGGTCTCTTCCAATTGCCCTCCTGACTCCCAGGCTCTGCACCCAAACCATCCAAGTTTACACTGATTCTCCTTGACCCACGCACAAGTTCCAGTCTCTGTCCGCCCACTCTCAGTCTCAATCTTCTTGCCAAGCCAATCCATCTCACCAGACTTCTTGTCCCAATCTACTTCCTTCTCTCCTCATTAGCCAAGTCTTGTCCCCTCTGCATTCACATCAGACACCTTTCTTCTCCATACTGCCTATGTGACAGCAAAGAGGTCATTAAAAGCACAGGGGAGACAGGAGGGATATAATTGGGTAACCGGTTAACCAGTTACCCGGTAAGCATCACCCTTACTGGGTGATATTGGTAACAGATGCCCAGCCCAATCAGAGCAGTCCCCTGTTTGCAACATGCCACAGGTTGGGGGCTACCCCGTATCGCGGGTGAGGCCGGCAACTGGTAACTCCATGGGGCTATGGGCCAACAGCTGGTTGCCCTGTGGAGCTGGGGTCCAGTGCCTGGAAGCCCTGTGGTTAGCCATGTAACCAATAGAATTTTGATTGATAACATGGTTAATATTTTTTTACATGTTTACATCCCTAGGATCCCTGATTCCAGTGGGTGCTCATGGACCCATCCTAGTTCAGAGCAGGCCTAGGGAAGTACAGCTTTGCCCCTGTAGCGGGGACCAAATACATTAGGATGTGTGTGTGTGGGGGGGGGCGGGTTGGTGCATGGTCTGTTGCTTATGGGGACTATGTATGTACAGTCTGGTCTGCACTAGGAACTGTGAGAGACTCTAGGGCAGTGATCTCCAAACTTTTTACATCCAAGATCACTTTTTAAATGTCAGGGCAAGCCAGGATCTACCCCATCCTTTCCCTAAGAACCCAGCCCTTTCTTGAGGCCCCGCCCTCCAAACCTTTGGCTAATGGAAACTCACCGTTAATTACATAATAACACCTGAGCCATTTTCCTAGTGCTGCAGCTGGGGAGAGCAGTTTAATGTAAATTATTAAACAGATTAAGCATTTTAACTTTCTCATGTTAGTTGATCAAACTTCATTTTAAATAAAGTAAAATATTATGTCCAACACAAAAGGTTTCAATGTTTTCTTTATCTATGGCAGGGGTGGGGAACCTTTTTTGGGTCGGGGGTCACTGACCCACAGAAAAATCAGTTGGGGACCACATAAGTGAGAAGCAAAAAAAACTTCTCCCAAAACCCCCAACCCTTACTGATGCGGCCCCCAGCTGAGACACCTCACTCCCCTGGCACGCCAGCCCTCATGGGGTGAGGGGAAGGGGCAAGGAGGACTGAGGTTCAGGGTTTCCCATAGGCCACATTTATTTTTCTGGGGTTCCAGAGTTAGTGGATTTTGGGGACTCCCTTAGGCTCTGGGGTGGGAACAAAAATGAGGGGCTCAGTGTGCGGGACAGGACTTCCAGTGAGTGGGATAGGGATGCAGGATCCAGGTGGGAGGTGGGGTGCAGGATGGGGTGAGGAGAGCGGGGTCTGGAAGAGAGTTTGGCAGCAGGAGAGGTTGTGGGTTGGGGATATGAGAGGGAGTTTGGGGGCAGGAAGCGAGTTGGGGAAGTAACACAGAAAAGGTGAGAGGGTGAGAATGCTGCCAAATAGCTATTTGGGGAGGGAGGCAAAGACGTGGGGAGTAAAGAAAAGTGCAACTTCTGCAAAGTAAAATTGTATCCCCTCCTCACATCTTCCCTCAGCCGCATGATACTCCCAGTCTGATCCCCTGCATTGCCCCATGTCCCTGAGTGCAACCCCTGCCCCCTCTGAGTCTGCCCCCACATCCTCCTTCGCCTCCTCTCCTGTCCCCACAGCCCTGTGCCCCCAGCACACTCACCAGCAGGACAGCAGCCCTGGGACTTGCACTCTCCTAGGAGTAGCACTTGGCTGAGGGGGAGGGGCAGAGTCTCTTCCCTGCCCTGCCCAGCCCTCTGCCTGCAGGCAGCAGCTCCGGGGCTGGGGTGGGGTTGCGGCAGGCAGAGCCTAGGGTTGCCCAGGGCTGGCTACATCCCGGCTGGGCACAGCGGGGCACTGGGGAAGGGGCTTCCCAACCCTGCACACAGCCTGCAGGGAACAGCGCGCCTAGCCCAATCTGCGGCAAGCCACATGTGCTGGCTGCCCAGCCCTGCCTCTGCAGAGCAGGCCCAGACCTGCCCCCTCCTGAAGCAGGAGGCAAGAGTTGGGGATGCACATGCGCCTCTTCCCTCTTCTCCCCTCAGCCGGCAAGTTAAAGCCCAGCTGGAGCGTGGCGCTGCCTCGGTGGGTTAAACCTGCGGCCAGCTGGCCAGGCGGCTGTCCCTCTTTGATCCAGCCCAGCCCAGCATTCAGCCCACCTAGGCCGCACAGCACTCCACCTGGAGTGGAGCAAAGAGGGGCAGCTGCCCGGCCAGCTGGCCGCGGCGATTGAGTCCTAGGGGCGCAGTGATCACGATCGACCTGTTGGTGACCACTCTCTCGGCTGCTCAGTGAGTGTGGAATCTTCAGAGATTTTTGCTGATAAAATTGAGTGTGTCTGAACTATGCCTTTTTCAAAGTCTTCTAACTTGTCCAAATTTGGGTGGACTTCCATGGACAATAGCAAAGGCACCTTTCTGACAGAGAGGCCAGCCCCCAGCATCCAAAGCATGGGTGTGCAACAGCTGTGCAAAGAAAGTGTTGCCAGAATTTTTTAACATTGTCAAAACAGCATGTTTTTCTTTATCTTCATTTTCAGAAGTTACTGAACTGTCCAAAAACAAACACCTAAATAAAATAATTTTAGCCTGAGACAGATACCCTGCATGTAAAAATGTGTCCCAGACTTTTAGTTTGCAAAGTTACAAGCAACTGAAAACAGGGTCTTATAATGGGAAGTGTCAGATAACCTTAATAATAGGAAGCAGTACTAGCCTTATTTATATACATAGCCATATAAACAGTTTACTCTGAGATTTATTTAATGTGAATTATCTAGTAGTGGTGATCTAAGCAGTGTTCTGTTTTTTCATTAAAAAGGCTCTGGTAACTCAGCCATAAAAATTGCTCTGAAATTTGTCAGTAAAAGGTCTTACACTAAGATCAGGGATTTGAGGGTGGTTTTTGGCAGTTTGAAAAAGGGTTTTATTACTTGTTTTATTACTTGTTTTTATGTTAAGGGCCGAATTATGCTTTCTGATGAATACTCTCTACCCCCGCTGGTTTCTGTTGTAGACCTGAAGAAAAACCTGCCCTTCACACATGGTTGATGGACTGCATAGAGAGCACTGAGGGTGGAGAGTGTGGAGTCCCTCTGTAGGGACCTGAGCAGAGGGTGGATTGTATCTCAGGGCTGCTGCTCCCCAGTTCTGCATGTGTAAGAGGTGAGTTCTGTATGCACTGCTGGAAAACAGATGAAAAAGAGCGCCATCTATGGGGGCACAATTCTTAGTGTTTTTTAAATGCTGGACTGCTTTGTTAATTTTTACTTCCTGGGTAAAATTTCCAAAACTCATCAGAGAGTTTAGGAGCCTAAGGCCCCTTTGGCATATCTGCAACAAACCCATCAGTGCATCAGCAAGTCTTGGAGTCTGGGCTCACAGGGCTTTATGTACAAGGCAAAAAATAGGAATAAAGACATTTGGGCTGAGAGTAGAGCCTGGGCTCTGAAACTGTGTGTGTGTGCGTATGTGCGTGTGTGTGTTTCTGGCTATTTTTAGTGCTATGCTGCCAGCTTGAGTCAATTGACCTGGGCTCTGAGATGCTGCCCCAGGGTGCTGGGTTTTTTTGTTTGTTTTTTTCTGCAGTGTAGACATAACCCTGTATCCACAAGATACTTTTAAAAATTACAGCCAATGTCTTATCATGGCTTGATTTTGTTGTTTTCTTTCTTTCTTTCTTTCTTTCTTTCTTTCACACGAAAATAATACCTTCAAGTAATGAGAAATCTGAGGTAATTTAAGCCACATTTTAAATCAAGGGGATTAAGTTTTACTCTTGATGTACATACACACATAGTTTCACTTCACTTTCAAGGGAGCTATACGTACATATGTACACATGCACATTCAGGACTTTGAGTGTATGCAATTATGCAACCACCTATATTTCTGTACAATTTCCCCTGTTTTTCCGGATACAAGATAACTCCTCAACTGTTTTGCTGACACGGTTACTCATCTTGCCATTCTGCTTGTTTTTGTGGGGATCAATAACTCCACAGAGCAGAAAGCCATGGGAAAGTCAGGGATTCTGTGTTCCAGAATGGTACAGTCTGTTGCTTAACAAACTGAAGAATATGAAGGAGCATGGGGAGATTTCTCATGAGAAGGTGCCTGCTAAGGATTCCATGGGAAGGGCCTTTCCTCCAGGTTGGAGAGGTTGCAGACAATCCCGTGGGTGACTTAAACTGGAAAAGGGGATGTAGTGGATCAGGGAGCAATGAGGAAGAGAATAGGTTGAAGGATGCATTATATCAGCTTGTGAGCAAAGAGCCATTATAATGAAAATGAGGTAGTTGTCTTCATATAAAATGTAAAGAACCTGATCCAGAGATCACTGAAGTCAATGTATATTCTCTCATTGATTTTGAAGGGATCTGGAATATATTTGAAGCACACCAGACATTGGAACCAGAATTTCAGCCAGATACAGGCTGAATCTCTCTAGTCCGGCACTCTTCGGATCTGACTGGTGCCGAATCAGAGAATTTGCCAAGCCACGGGAGGAAAATATTTTCTAGCACCATTACCAATCCTTCCACTGTTTATTGGGCTCTTAGAAGACATTTGGGGGTAAATTAGAGCTAAATAACAGCACAGAACACTGTGAGCGAGGACCGGTGACTATAAACAAATTTTATGGGACCGTGGGAAACTTGGCCACATCCATGATAAGCGGATATCCAGTTAACTAAAATCATGCTGGACCATGGATGCTGCCAGACCAGAGAGTGCCAGACTAGAGAGGTTCAACCTATAGTTTTCTCTCGGGTCAGGACTCAGTGACGTGGAGATGATTTGGGGTGTGTTGGGGAGACATAAAAACTAATCTAGCCTGACAAGTGGAGTGCTTTACAATTAAAACTGAAATGGTTTCCACTAAGGATGTTAAGGACTAATTGACTAGTTGCATAATTGAGTCGACTAGTCGATTTCTCCCCCCCTTGCTGCCTCTGTCAGATAGAGGCAGCAGTGGGGGAGGGGAAAGAGGGGTCCTTCAAAGCGGCAGCACCGCACGGAGCTGTGAAGCAGACACGCTCCTGTAGCGGCTCTTGTACATTTCAAAGGAGGAATGCGGAAGTGCCTATGGACTAGTCGAGTAGGTGCTGGAAATTCCATCGACTATTTGACTAGTGAATTAATTGTTAGTTAACATCCTTAGTTTTCACATTAGGAACTTTCACCTACCATTCAATGCTCAGGTAGCAGTGATATGAAATAAAGCTGGAATATGAGACTTCATTTCCTTGCTTTTGTTGTTTGTGTCAAAATCTTAATGTTACTTAAATATCTATCATGCAGTAATATAAACATGATTTACAAAAGCTTTTCATAGCAAGTGGTGCATTATTAATGAGAACTTTAGCTTCTGTCATTTACTAGCAAGATCAGGTGTCTTTAATTCTCAGGATTAACGGCATATAAAAGGGACTTCTGTCCTTTCCTCTCATGATCCTCTGGACTATGAGACCTTTTTAACTCATGGACATTGTTTAACTATGATCAACTTTCCCCAAGAAGGGTAGACTGGGGAGAGTGGACCCAATTAAGTAAAAATAGTTTTGTTGTTTATCAGATATTGTTAGAACTTGTTATGTGCAATTGCAAAGCCAGATGAGTTGGGAGTTACCTTTTGCAATGGGCAAAGGACCAGGGGGCAAGGGTTGTGACAGAAATCTGTGTTTTTGGATAGTTAAGTTACAAAGAAGGTTTTGTAAGTTCCTACAATTATATTTCTGAGGATTTAATTTTCATGTGCTTAGGCTATTCTTGGTCACACAGAACATTGCAGAATACCACTCCAGAATAGCTGGAGAGGTCTTGAGTATAAAAAAAATCTTACCAGATTTTTATTAATCCCTCATATACATTCAGATTGTACTATCAATGCTCTTGAATCTCGCCGCTCCCCATCTTCCAGCCTTTTTTTTTTTTGTAACTGTATAGGGGGTTGAGGGTTATGTTCTGGAAATATCTTGGTCTTGTTATTGATTTAGACTCACCAATTTAGACAGATTTATTCTGCTTGTTCCAGGGAATAAGGCAGAAAAATGCATTTCTCCTATTGCAGTTAATAGATTCAGGAAGTAATTTGCAGATGTGGAAACAATGGCTCTTATATAATAGAACAAACTGCATAACTAATGCATGAGGAAGATAAACCTGTATTGTTAAGATTTTCACATTTTACTCTTATTTGTAAGCTCTATATTGCTCTCTTGTGCTTTCCACCATTAAGTACTAATGGTATTGCATTAGTAAAAAGCCCCAGTACCTTGACTGGCTCTGCAAAAATATACACAAAGGCAAATAACCTATTTTACAGTGTTACGGTGAACTGTGTTATTTGTTTATAACTATTCACTTAGCTTATCACTTTGAGTGCTAATATATCATTAAAATGTAATCACCACTCTTTGTCACTCTGGTTATGGAGACTATACTGATGGAGAAAAGAGAAAGAGCAAAATGACTGTCTGCTAGATGTTTAAATCAGTAAATATATTGGTATTTAAATCAGTAAACATACTGATTTATTTGTTTTAAGAACAGAAGAGGACAAGAACACAAGGGGAAATGAGGTTAGCTTTTTTCTTTTTTGGGGGATAACTATCATGAGCAGAGCAGACATTATGCAGGTCAAAGTAGTTCTTGGAATGATAGCATATTCAGATATGACCTACTATCCACATTGTATATAGTCATTCGGAAGCGTATATGATATCAGGGTTCTATTAAAGTACGCAAAGGATAAGATAAGAATCATTTTTGTTAAAAGATTTTGATTGCAAAAGAATGTGCACAGAAAATTCAGAGGCATATTAGTGGACTGTGTTATACTTATAGCTTGGAATGTTTTAATCATAAACAGGATCCTTATATTTTGCTTTCTGGTATATGTAAATTGGAATATTGGCTGCCAAACAGATAGGTCACAGTCTTCTTACCGACTCACCATCAGTAAAGGAGGTGCAAGTCTCTTTGTATTTGAACTATTTGGAAAAGATAGCTGAATGTTTCTTAGCTGAAGTACAATTGATAGAGAAACTACTAGCACAGTTTTATATGGCCACTTAATAAGTAGTTGTTTACATGCCTGAAATTGTTCTGATTTTTTTTTAAGGCAGGCAGTAAATACAGGTACTGGTTTTCACTGCCATCATGAGGAGGTTTCACAAGGACAAAACTGCACTTCTCTTAATTTTTAAGTGATAACTCTGTCCATTTAATGATTGTAGCCACATTTTTGACTATCCATTTTTCACCTGTGGAAACTGTCGCTCCTCCCATCATGCACTGCAAACAGTACACACTGATGCTTATTTGATGTTTGTATGAAACTGTAACAAAAGAAAAAGTAACTTCATAGGCATTTTCTCCTGCCATGAGAATTATTTGTTTTCATGGTCCTGTGTGGCTCCTGAAAGTGGCATGACGTCTTCAGGACATTTTCATAAGAACATAAGAACGGCTGTACTGGGTCAGACCAAAGGTCCATCTAGCCCAGTAGCCTGTCTGCCAACAGTGGCCAGCACCAGGTGCCCCAGAGAGGGTGGACCGAAGACAATGATCAAGCGATTTGTCTCCTGCCATCCTTCTCTAGCCTCCGACAAACAGAGGCCAGGGACACCATTTCTGTCCCCTGGCTAATAGCCTTTTATGGACCTAACCTCCATGAAATTATCTAGCTTCTCTTTAAACTCTGTTATAGTCCTAACCTTCACAGCCTCCTCTGGCAAGGAGTTCCACAGGTTGACTACACTCTGTGTGAAGAAGAACTTTCTTTTATTAGTTTTAAACCTGCTACCCATTAATTTCATCTGGTGTCCTCTAGTTCTTCTATTATGGGAAATAATAAATAACTTTTCTTTATTCGCCTTCTCCACACCACTCATGATTTTATATACCTCTATCATATCCCCCGTCAGTCTCCTCTTTTCTAAACTGAAAAGTCCCAGTCGCTTTAACCTCTCTTCATATGGGACCTGTTCCAAACCCCTAATCATTTTAGTTGCCCTTTTCTGAACCCTTTCCAAGGCCAAAATATCTTTTTTGAGGTGAGGAGACCACATCTGTACACAGATGCGTACCATAGTTCTATACAGGGGCAGTAAGATATTGTGTGTCTTATTTTCTATCCCTTTCTTAATAATTCCTAGCATCCTATTTGCCTTTTTGACCGCCGCTACACACTGTGTGGAAGTTTTCGGAGAACTATCCACAATAACTCCAAGATCTCTTTCCTGATTTGTCATAGCCAAATTAGCCCCCATCATACTGTACGTATAGTTGGGGTTATTTTTCCCAATGTGCATTACTTTACACTTATCCACATTAAATTTCATTTGCCATTTTATTGCCCAATCACTCAGTTTGGTGAGATCTTTTTGGAGTCCCTCACAGTTTGCTTCTGTCTTGACTATCCTAAACAGTTTGGTATCATCTGCAAACTTTACCACCTCACTGCTTACCCCTTTCTCCAGATCATTTATGAATAAGTTGAAAAGGATTGGTCCCAGGACTGACCCTTGGAGGACACCACTAGTTACCCCTCTCCATTCTGAAAATTTACCATTTAATCCTATTTTTTGTTTCCTGTCTTTTAACCAGTTCTCAATCCAAGAAAGGACCTTCCCTCTTATCCCATGGCAATGTAATTTACACAAAAGCCTTTGGTGAGGGACCTTGTCAAAGGCTTTCTGAAAATCTAAGTATACTATATCTACTGGATCCCCCTTGTCTGCATGTTTGTTAACCCCTTCAAAGAACTCTAATAGATTAGCAAGACAGGATTTCCCTTTACAGAAACCATGTTGACTTTTGTCCAACAAATTATGTTCTTCTACGTGCCTCACAATTTTATTTTTTACTATTGTTTCGACTAATTTGCCCGGTACTGAAGTTAGACTTACTGGTCTGTAATTGCCAGGATCGCCTCTAGAGCCCTTTTTAAATATTGGTGTCACGTTGGCTACCTTCCAGTCATTAGGTACGGAAGCCGATTTAAAGGATAGGTTACAAACCACAGATAATAGTTCAGCAATTTCCCATTTGAGTTCTTTTAGAACCCTTGGATGAATGCCATCCGGTCCCGGAGATTTGTTAACATTAAATTTTTCTATTTGTTCCAAAACCTCCTCTAATGACACTTCAATCCGGGACAGTTCCTCAGATTCATCGCCCACAAAGGACGGTGCAGATTTGGGAATCTCCCTAACGTCCTCAGCCGTGAAGACTGAAGCGAAGAAATCATTTAGTTTCTCCGCAATGGCTTTATCGTCCTTGATTGCTCCTTTTATATCTCGATCGTCTAGGGGACCCACAGGATTTTTATCAGGCTTCCTTTTTCTAATGTACTTAAAAAACATTTTGTTATTTCTTTTTGAGTTTTTGGCTAGCTGTTCCTCAAAAACTTTTTTTGCTTTTCTTATTACATTTTTACACTTGATTTGACAGTGTTTATGTTCCTTTCTATTTATCTCACCAGGATTGGACTTCCACTTCTTAAAAGATGCCTTTTTGTCCCTCACTGCTTCTTTTACTTGGTGGTTAAGCCACGGTGACTCTTTTTTAGGTCTCTTGCTATGTTTTTTAATTTGGGGTATACATTTAAGTTGGGCCTCTATTATGGTGTCTTTAAAAAGTTTCCATGCAGCTTGCAGGGATTTGGCACTAGTCATTGTGCCTTTTAATTTCTGTTTAACTAACCTCCTCATTTTTGTGTAATTCCCCTTTTTGAAATTAAATGTCAGAGTGCTGGACTGCTGAGGTGTTCTTCCCACCACAGGAATGTTAAATGTTATTATATTATGGTCACTATTCCCAAGCGGTCCTGTAACGGTTATCTCCTGGACCTGATCCTGCGCTCCACTCAGGACTAAATCAAGAATTGCCTCTCCCTTTGTGGGTTCCTCTACCAGCTGCTCCAAGAAGCAGTCATTTAAGCCATTGAGAAATTTTATCTCTGCTTCTCTTCCTGAGGTGACATGTATCCAGTCAATATGGGGATAATTAAAATCCCCCATTATTATAGAGTTCTTTATTTTGGTAGCCTCTCTAATCTCCCTCAGCATTTCAATGTCAGTATCGCTGTCCTGGTCAGGTGGTTGGTAATATATTCCTACTGCTAAATTCTTATTATTGGAGCATGGAATTACTATCCATAGCGATTCTATTGAACATGTTGATTCATTTAATATTTTTATTTCATTTGATTCTACATTATCTTTCACATACAGTGCCACTCCGCCACCCACCCGGCCTGCTCTATCCTTCTGATATATTTTATATCCCGGTATGATTGTGTCCCACAGATTTTCCTCATTCCACCAGGTTTCAGTGATGCCTATTATGTCAATCTCCTCCTTTAATACGAGGTACTCTAGTTCACCCATCTTATTAGTCAGACTCCTAGCATTTGTGTAGAAGCACTTTAAAAATTTGCCACTGCTTATTTGTCTGCCCTTCCCTGATGCATTGGATTCCTTTATATGTGGTTGTTTGTCTGCTCTGGCCCATGGTTTGTCCTCTCCCCTCCTCTCTTTCTGACTATAGCTTAGAGAATCTCTATCAATGGATTCTCCTCTAAGAGAAGTCTTCATCTGATTTACGTGCATCTCCGCACCAATCGGCTTTCCCCCATCTCTTAGTTTAAAAACTGCTCTACAGCCTTTTATTAGATGAGGCCCTTCCGGTATTTTAAATCTCCAGAGGGCACTAAAAATCTTTGCTCAAAAATGGTCACCATTTTGGAAGAGTGATGCAGTCTGTCTCAGGAGTGATTTACCCAGACAAGCCTAATAAGGTCTGGACTATTTTGATGTTCTTGTAACTTCAAGGATTGCAGTTGTTACAGCAGTTCCACAAGTTATACACAATAAGACACAACTGGAAGGCAGCCATCTGTGAAAAACATAAATACATTAGAGGATCTTTTCATAAATAGGGTTGCCAGGTGTCCGGTTTTGAACTGGACAGTCCAGTATTTGAGCTTTCTGTTCGGGAAACAAATTGAAAAAATATAAATGAGAAAATATAAATGTCCAGTATTTTCTAAATAAGATGTAATGTAGATTGTGATGTAATATCAAGTGTGTCCAGTATTTTTGTTGAAACCATCTGGCAACCCTATTCATAAAATACATTGATTTCAGGGGGAGCTTTTCAGAGATGACTCCTTGGCTAACCAGTCCATTGTAGAGCCCCAGACAAGGAGACTTATCCATGAGGCTCGAATTTCTCCTCTGGCCTATTGCCAAAGGTAATCTGGGGAGAGAGAGAGAGAGAGAGAGTCTTCTGCGGTATTTGATAGTCGGGTACCTCATTCTATCACAGTGATCCAGGGGGTAATATGGACCCTATTCTCTTGAATTTGGGGTAGTAAAAGCACACACAAGTGAATTCTAATTCATATTTATTTTGATGAGCATCAGAGTTGCTGAGACCTATCCCACTCTTCCCGTTGCAGGTGTGTAAAGGTGCTCTCTCCCAGACTGAGAGGCAGCAGGAACAGTAGCAGGATGTGTGGCCATACAATGGTCATAATAAGGGAAGTGAGGGAGAAAGGAAGAGAGGGAAGAGATGCAGGACGGGTAGCAGGGAATATGAAGCTCATTTCAAAGAGCTGTTTCCCTGATCTCCTTTTTTCTGACATGCCCCACAACTCCCCAGCACCCAGAGTTGCTTTAAAACACGTCATTGTATCGTATTACTTGGCTCATTGTAGTAACCCAGCCTATCATCTGTGTACATGAAAATGCTGCTGAGTTAGAATTAGTGGCCTTACTGGGCTTGGCTAACCTAGATGTTTATAGATAGATATTTTATGCTGAATCAGCTCATTGTAGATACTCGTGCATTTATTAGATGGTATTTAACTAGCCGAATAAAATATACATTAGCAGTCATTTATCTGGCTGTTTAAATAGCACATAATAAATGTACAATTTCTTTCTATGGTTATAAAGAAACCTGTTTACATGTGACCTATGCTGGAACCTATGTTAAAATGTATTGAAGTCCAAAAGTCTTTCACTCCAGTTCACACCCACACACTTTAAATGCTGTCTTCCCTGAATAAATAGCTGAATATGCAGCTGCTCATTGGGTGAAATGGTCTGCAGCAGTTGTACTGAGAGATGTACATGCCAAGGGGAAAAGTCAAAATAGGTCCCTGGAAGATTACGAGTAAGGAGAGGATTTGTGGATCTATAGTGTGTTTTCTCTACAAGTAGTATTTTACAATGAGTGGAAATAGAGATTCATTGTTAAGTCCATTTTACATTTATCATCATGTCTGGATTGAAGATTAGATTTGAGATTTGTATGAAGAAATCAGTTGAAATGATTCTTGAACAAATCTTCAAGAATGCAGATGTGTAGCAAAAAACCGTTTGTTTGTGTATTTGTAGCACCTAGGAGCTCCAGTCATGGATCCAGAACTACATTGTGCTAGGTGCAATAGAAAGACCTAAGAAAAATCCTTGCCCCAAAGAGCTCAATATCTTGTGTAATACAGACAGCAGATGGATACAGACAGATGAGGGAGTCCAAGGAAGCAATGAGACAGTATTGACTGGTATTCTAGGCAGTAGTCTCAGCACATCAGGGTTTTAACAACAATCATGTTTTTTTACTTAGGCATCACAACCAAGGAAGGGTTTGAGGAGGGATTTGAAGAATGATAATGAGATCGCTTGGTGGGTGCTTATGAGATCTGATAGACAGCATGAAAGAAAGCATAAAGGGGCTTTCTCCAACATTTCACAAACGAGCAACGGAGGCTGGCATTGGCCAGCTGGACGTGAGAATCAGCATTTAGAAAGTGAATGGTAGAAAGGGTTTGCATAGGCCTTGAAGGGCCTTGAAAGTCAAGACA
Source organism: Pelochelys cantorii (assembly GCA_032595735.1). Classification (NCBI taxonomy): domain Eukaryota; kingdom Metazoa; phylum Chordata; order Testudines; family Trionychidae; genus Pelochelys; species Pelochelys cantorii. The sequence goes on from CM064334.1 coordinate 52,516,195, forward strand.
AGCATCTTATGTTTGATCCAAGGAAGGGCAGTGGTGGGATTCAAAGACAGAGGGTGAGATAGTCAAAACAATTGGCTAAGACAAGTGCTCTTTGCAGCAGCAATCTGAATGGGTATGCGTGTGGTAATATTGCATTTGTCAAAAAGCCAGAGGATGTTGCAATAATCGAAATGTGAAATGGGAACTTGCACAAGAGTTTTAGCAGTCAGGATGGATGGGAAAGGCTGTATTTTAAAGAAATTCTGCAAAAAAATCTGCAAAACGTAGACAGTCTGCACATGTGAGTACCTAGAGAGAAGACCAAGTCAAAGAAAAACCCAGCGCTCAAGTGGCAGGCAGGAGGTGGGGTTATCAACAGTGATCAAGAGGGGAGGTGGCAGGGGAAGGCTTAGGATAAAGATTAGGAGTTCTATTTTAGCCATATTGAGCTTGAGCTGGTGGCTAGACATCCATGGAGAGATGTCAGCAAGACAGGCTGACATTTTAGCTGATGTAAACAGTTCTCCCTTCTGAGACCTTAGTCTTGTAATGAACCCTGTGAGGTTGTCTCTCCTGTGCCCAGCTGGAGCTCCTCTTTCAGTTACAGTGGGGCTTAGTGTGAGCAAAATGGATTGATCACATTGAGTTCATTGCAGAACCTAGGCCAGATAATTTTCAGTATCTGTTGATTTCTTCCTTAATGGAAAAACAATTAAGACATTATAGTTTTTAACATGATAGCCAGTAAAAATGATTTACAAGTTAGCACATAAAAAGCTTTTAATGGTTAATAATTCTGAAACGTCTAGCTATAAAAATCTATTCTTTCTCAAATTACTGTATCCTAAGAAATTAACACAGCCAGGAATGAAACCAAGACACAGGCATGTCCAAGTAACAATTTAAAGAGTATCTGTTGACTGTAAGCTGAAATAAATATTATCAAAAACATTATTTGTTGTGGTTAGTGGACAAGTGACAATCATATTCAAGTATTTCTTCTTTGTTCATATGCTTAACATCTATAGATCTCAAATGAATTCCTATATGTAGACCAAGGGGGAAAATAGACTCGTCAGCGTTTTAATTCATGTACATCAGTATGCTGTGTGAATAATGCTGCAGTATTTCTAAAGTAAATGTTGTATAGTAAAATGATTTTTTGCCTTTTTTTTAAGGTTAAATTGGTTCATTAGCTATTTGAAATAAACGGCTTTATTTTATTGTTTCTGACTTGAAACTTGAAAAAAAGCCTCATGTCTTTTCATGTTTCAAAGTGAGGGCAAGACCTTAAAGGCTTTAATTATATGTATGCAGAGAGTGTTTTTAATGCATGTTACTTGTGATTTAACATGAACATTTAAGATTAAATGAATGCTTTTATTTGCATGCATTAGTAAGTGGCTGACCTTTGGTCACCTTCCTGCCAATCTGGATTTCTAAATACTGTCTCTGCAGTGAGATCCGTTCAGACAGATCCCTATTCTACAAGGCATGGCTCGATGTGCACATAAGCATCTGTTAGTCCATATCTTATTGCAGGATTATGATCTTCTGTTGATGCCCATCATCATAAAACTGGAACACTTCACAGATTAATGAATTTATTCTTACAACTCTTGTAGCCACTAGGGAAATGATGTTCCATTTTACTGATGAAAAACTTAGGCACCAAGAGATTAAATGATTTGCCCAAGGTCAGAGAGGAAGTCTGTGGCAGAGCTGGAAATTTAATCCAAACCACCTGAATCACAAGATTATCCTTCTCTTCTGTAAATGGAACATAGTTTGCATTGGTACTCCATGTACTGACTCAGAATTAGACCCTAGTACAAATGGTTACTGAATTTACATACATGCTAAATCAGCATGGCAACCCTTTTTTATTTTGAGAAGTATGGCTTTGGTCTGACTACACTGGGCACTGAAAGCAGTGTTGTGCAGTTGGGCTAGGAGTGTGCTTTGTGAAGAGCTCTGCCCTTGCATTACTCAGTTGCACAAAGCGGCTAAACTAGTTCTGAATAAGGACTTCTGTTAGATTGTTTTCTTCTTGATATCCCCCAAAAGCAGCCAGGCCAAAGATTCTGCAGGTACTTTCAACATAGCTGTCTGGAAGCATGGCTGGGGTGTGTGTATGTGTGTGTAAAGAGAGGCATGCATTTTGCTTTATTTCAGCTAAATTCTCTACTTTGTATAGAATGTCTTGTTTCAGTTTTGTGTAGGCAAACAGGAAATGGTAGTTACACTGCTCTGGAATGTCTTTTACTCGCGTCTCCCTAAAGATTCAAAGATATGTGCTTTTAACTGTATGGCCACAAAATCTGATAATTTTTTGTGTGTGTGCCCGAGAATGTGCTATGCTAATAGCAGAAAGGACTGATGAAGGAACATGCCTATAAAAACGTTCCTTCCTTGGTAACATGATGAATTGTGGAAGCCCTGATTGAAAATTCTAATCACAGCCTTGCAGTCCTTCAGATCACTACCGTTGACAGTTGATTCACTTCTTTTCATGCCTGCTGCCTCTCACTGCTTATGGTGCCTCTTATGCATGAGTCTATCATTAGCACACAAAGCATGATGGATTGGTTGGGGTACCTCTGTTCTTAGAACCTGGGAAATGCTTCTTTTTCAGAATCACAGTGCCGGAGTGTGACATCGTCATGAATGAGAGAAGAAAGTAATACAGTATTGGATGTGCCCGTTTGCTGCCACTGTTTAGAGAGAAAATGATGCATTATGGGGAATGTAAGTATATGGCCTGTTTTACCCTCACTAGCAACTGATGCAGAAAATCACTGATCACAATCAATGCATAAACAGAGTCTGGCCAATGCATGGAGCATGTTATGCCCTTTCAAAATCAGAAAAGTAAACAGTTTTCCAAAATTGTATCTAAAAATTAACCAGTGTAAGTAAAAAGTCTTTTGACTTTCAGCTTGAGCTAAGGATCAAAAGGATTAAAGCTAATTGATTTTGATCTCAGATGTGGATTTTCATCGCTCTTAAAACTGCACTACTTTTTCTTGAGACAAGAAACTCCAGACATTAAACTGGTAAATGATTTTATTTGTCTCCATGGCTTCTATTTGGCATTTAATGTTTCAGTGAGCAAATCAGTTAAGTTTTGGGTCTGGTGAAGAATTGATGGGACCAATTTTCAAATGTGGAATCCAGACAGAGTGGAAATATGTCATGTTCAAATAAAAGGCAGAGCTCTGATGCATCGTGTGGACTCATAATAAATGAATTCTCACTACAGAGTCGACTAGAGATCGGGAGGAACATATTTTTAAATTTATGATGATTCATTTTTAAGATGAACCACAATAAGAAAAATGTATTAGTGACAGAGACGAAGGGAAAGGAAGCAGTTTCTTGGCATGGAAGACAAATAGATAATGTTAAGGCTGCTTTTAGATTGCGCTTTCTGAAGTCTGTGCAGTGAATAAATTGATATTCATAAAAAGGTATTGCTGCAGCTGGCAATAACAACAAACCATGCAAGTGTAACATCTAGTAGGAGTTAGTAGGGTTTGTGATGCTGTTTTTATGGGCTGTCTGACAAGTGCTGATGCTCTCATGCCCCTGCATGATGAGTAACAAAAAGCGGAGTTGATTTTCTACCAAGACTGCTAGTTCTTATAGAGCACTGAAATAAAACTGTAGAACACAGAAGTAGTTTGTATTTCAGGGAAAGTAATCCACATTTTTCTGACGCTCAACAAAGTCTTCTACCTTTACCACAAAACAGTTGAGTTTTATTTTGAGTTATATTGTTCCAGTATAAAACTGAAAAGAAGTGCTGTCTAGGATGAAATCCACTGAACAGCAACTAATTTCTTCAACTTTAGATAGTGGATTGGTAGTAGTGTGATGTGCTGCTATTTTTATTTATCCAGAGATCAAGCATACGCATCAAATCCATAACTTTTTTTATTTGTATTGATTTTTCTTTTTTAACACCAAATTACTTCCTTTATGTCTTTTTAGTTCACTGTGCTGGTGTGGCTGTCCTGATACTCAGCAGATGCAAAACAGATTTATGTACACATTGGAGCTATGACATTGCTGGGAAACATGATTTACCTCAGTGACTGGAGTAATTATACACACAGGGAAAGATCTTCAGCTAGTGTAAATCAGCATAGATCCAATGAAGTCAGTGGCACTATGCTAGTTAAAGATGCAGTCCCTTTTCCAGTTGGCATAAAGGGGCTGTTAGTGTCACACTTGATTCAGTGGGAATTGTAAATGCTCCGCACCTCTAGAAATCTGGTAGCCTATTCAGGTGCCTAAATATAAACATCATTGCCTAGCTGTAATTAGGCATGTAATTGTATAAATGTGTAAATGGTTAACTGATGAGCCTGGGTTCATTGGTTAACATTCATGGTTATATGCAGTCCCCCCCACCATGCTGCTGCCTCTGTATTAGAGGCAGTGGCATGGGGGTGGGGGGGTAGGTGGGAGCCAGTGCACGTGGGGAGCTGGCATTCAAGCTGGCTCCCTACCCATACTGGCTTCCACGGGGCCACCTGACCCCCTCTCTCCCTGCACTGCTGCCACTGATACAGAGGCAGCAGCGCAGGTGGGGGTAGGCGGGAGCCGGAGCTCATGGGGAGCCGTATTAAAAGCTGGCTCGCCACACTCACTGGCTCTTGAAGGCTGTCTCCTCCCCTCCTCTGCATGTAAACATGTAACTGCTGAAAATTTCAGTGGTAACACATTTAGCAAAATAAACACATTTTAACACCCATAACTGTAATATAAAACTATGAGTAGATAGTACTCCAGGAGGAGGAGTTTTCAGGAGTTCAGACAGTTGTTTACCTATTAAAATTCTTCTCAAAAGATGTTTAGTTTACAAAAACACCTTTTTTTGTACCCTTTGCTACCAGTATGTATCTGCTTCAAGTCTCTCTGAGTCAAACTTGCACCTGGGTCAGTACTGATGGCTATAAAGGGCTATCATAAGCTCGGGGGATGGGAGAGTATTGGAAAATCGTGCTTCTCTAGTTTTCCATTCACTGGCCATGTATCCCCTCACCTTTATTTGTTCTAGCACATTGGTTCTAACTCCCTCACTTTGTGACTAGATGGAGCTGGGAGTCCCAATATTTTTCTGTTGTTAACGTGGGCTTGGTGCAAAGTATGGAAAAGGTTGAGTAGGAACCACTCTTCTAGCATACACATACTGGAAAGGCAGAGCCTCAGAGGAGGAGCACTGGCAACCCCATGCTCAGTAACGTGCAGCTATGAGATTTGATGTTACCATCATATGTGTTTATGAGCCTTTTTTGAACACCTAGGTGATAGCATATTCACCAGGTTTTTTTTATGTTTCCCAGCAGCTGGAGCAGTGCACAGAGATTCCCCTCCTGCCCCCGCCATAGGGGTGCGCATGCCGGCTGCCACAGGGATGCTGCTCTAGTCCCACTGCACTGCTGACACCAGTGGAGGTGCGGACTCCGTGGCATTTTAAATTGGTTGGGGGCAGCAGGCGGGGCAGGAGGATGCAGGGAGTGTGTGTGGGGACAGCAGGGGTTTTGCTGGAGTCTGGCCCTTGGCTAGGAATATTCCTGGTGCCAGGGCACCATGGGCCCATACAACTTGCTGCTAATGGATGCAATAAAGAGATGAGAACACAGAATAGCAAAAACAAATATCGTTCATATGGTTTTGTACAGTATATACGGTTATTCACAGTGTATAAATGCTTGTTCCTTCTTAGCTTTCAAATGCAAAATAGGTCATTTGGTCCTTCCTTTACATCCAATAGCATGGACCATCTTATTCACTGTGACTAGTGTTCCGCAACAAAAAAAATTCAGGTTGTTCTGATACTATACAGTTTCAATAGCCAATCTGGAAGGTTACCTGTCAGGGAATCTTAGACAAGGGTTGGAGATGTATGTCATATTTACAAAGTAGAGTGATATCATATAAATGAGAATAATTTCCCAGTCATATTTTTCCAGTAATGTGATTGATGATAAGTTGTTGAGGCTTTGGAGATTCAAAACACCATTGATTATTCTTCCGATAATGCTATCCACCACTGGTAAAATGGCTGGTGCTATAACAAGTAAATGTTCGTCTTCATAATAACATCAGACAGGTAACACATACATTTCATTTGAGAGAGAAATGTTAAGGCATATATTTTTGGTGCACTACAAGGAGACGCACACATTGATAACAAGCCTAACAATTTCTCTAGATAGACTTTGAGTAAAAATAGCTATTTTAATCATCATAGTGAAATGTAATTATTTAGTGTAGGAATGTTTTTAGATTGGGTGAATTAAAGATAAATAAATTGCTTTCCACATTTCTGAGTCCTAAGGACCTTTTTCCAACTAATATATCATCTACATATTTGCAGCTCTGGGTGTTAGCCCAAATGAGAGAGTGTGGTCATAGAGTCATAGAACTGGAAGGAACCTTTATAGGTCATCAAGTCCAGTCCCCTGGTCTCATGGCAGGACCAAGCACCATCTAGACCATGGGTTCCCAAACTGGGGGGCTTTGGGGGGCGGGGGCGGGAGGGTTTTTCAAAAATCAAAAAGGGGGCATGATGCCGAAAAGTTTGGGAACCACTGATCTAGACCATCCCTGGCAGGTGTTTGTCTAACTGGCTCTTAAAAATCTCCAGTGATGGAGATTCCACAACCTCCTTAGGCAATTTATTCCAATGCTTAACCACTCTGATAGGAAGTTCTTCCTAATGTCCAACCTAAACCTCCCTTGCTGCAATTTAAACACATTGCTTCTTGTCCTATCCTTTGAGGTTAAGGAATATATTTTTTCACTCTCCTCCTTTTTGGATACTTAGAATCATAGAATACTAGGACTGGAAGGGACCTCAAGAGGTCATCGAATCCAGTCCCCTGCCCTCATGGCAGGACCAAATACTGTCTGGACCATCCCTGATAGACATTTATCTAACCTACTCTTAAATATCTCCAGAGATGGAGATTCCACAACCTCCCTGGGCAATTTATTCCAGTGTTTGACTACCCTGACAGTTAGGAACTTTTTCCTAATGTCCAACCTAAACCTCCCTTGCTGCAGTTTAAGCCCATTGCTTCTTGTTCTATCCTCAGAGGCCAAGATGAACAAGTTTTCTCCCCCCTCCTTATGACACCCTTTTAGATACCTGAAAACTGCTATCATGTCCCCCCTCGATCTTCTCTTTTCTAAACGAAACAAACTCAATTCTTTCAGCCTTCCTTCATAGGTCATGTTCTCTAGACCTTTAATCATTCTTGTTGCTCTTCTCTGGACCCTCTCCAATTTCTCCACATCCTTCTTGAAATGCGGAGCCCAGAACTGGACACAGTACTCCAACTGAGGCCTAATTAGCGCAGAGTAGAGCGGAAGAATGACTTCTCGTGTCTTGCTCACAACACACCTGTTAATGCATCCCAGAATCATGTTTGCTTTTTTTGCAACAGCATCACACTGCTGACTCATATTCAGCTTGTGGTCCACTATAACCCCTAGATCCCTTTCTGCCATACTCCTTCCTAGACAGTCGCTTCCCATTCTGTATGTGTGAAACTGATTGTTCCTTCCTAAGTGGAGCACTTTGCATTTGTCTTTATTAAACTTCATCCTGTTCACCTCAGACCATTTCTCCAATTTGTCCAGATCATTTTGATTTATGACCCTGTCCTCCAGATTAGTTGCAACCCCGACTACTTGAAAACTGTTATCTTGTTCCCTCTCAGTCTTCTATTTTCCATACTAAACAAACCCATGTACTATATATTTGAGAGAGTTTGGCTGGCTGGCTGACTGTCTTTCTCTCTTTGGTATACAGCTTCGTCTTATATCATAACTTAAAGAACCATAAGGATTTGGTTGTGCCAGGAAAATGGAATGTTCCTGGAATGGGATTTCTTCTCATAAAACCATACAGAAAAGAGACAAAATCACCAGGCAGGTGAAAAGGGCTGGCTGGGGGCACTGCCCTCCAATCCTTGACTACCCCAGCCCCAAGTCCCTATCTCCTCAGGCACCCTTTAGGAACACAGGGGAGAGGGGGCTGCAGCTCCCAATTAATAGGGGGGCATTGCTGGCTGTTTCTCCTCACTCCCTGGTGAAGGGGAAGTGCAAAGTTTGCTGCATTCCTCACTGTGGCTGCGGAGTGCGGGGGCAGACGAACCCGGACCTGCCCCAGCTGCGGAACATGCACCCCTCACCCAGCTATGCCCACTGGAGCTGTAATGGCCATGGAGGGGCTTCTCAACTGGCCCCAAGTGGCTGCCGTGAGACAGGACTGGGATACTTCCCTCTCTCCGGGACAATCTGCGTACTGAATTCCTCATCCCACGGCTCTTGCTACGTTTCATAGTCAGAGGTACAGCGGGGATAGTGAGCACCCCCTTTCCCTCTTATTGACTAATCTAGTAGTCGATGGAAATTCCATTGACAACTCGATTAGCTGATAATTGAAATTTAACATCCATAGTTGACTCATATTTAGCTTGTGGTCCCCTATAACTTCAAGATATCTTTCTGCAATTTTCCCTCCTAGGCAGCCATTTCCCATTTTGTATGTGTGTAATGGACTGCTTCTTCCTAAGTGGAGTACTTTGCATTTGTCCTTATTGAAGTTCATCCCACTGACCTCAGACCATTTCTCCAGTTTGTCCAGATCATTTTGAATTGTAACCCTATCCTCCAAAGCATTTGCAACCCCTCCCAGCTTGCTCTCATCCTCAACTTTATAAGCGTACTCTCTATGCCATTATCTAAATCATTGATGAAGACATTAAGCAGAACTGGTCCCAGAACTGATTCCTGCAGAACCCCACTCATTATGCCTTTCCCGCATGACTGTGAATCAGTGATAATTACTCTCTGGAAATGGTGATACTCAGGTGGAGTGCTTATTAAGAGTATGGATTTCTTCAAGGACATAGTGAATATTTTTAAGAAAAGCATCTTTGATCATTTTATCAACACGTGGATAATTTAAATGTGTAGCAAAGATCAGTATTAATTTTTACTTCAAATTAACATGATCATTTAAGAATACAGTACTAAAATGTGTGGCATAGCATTTGTAATCTTGTTGGAAAATCCCATGCCATACAGTGTGTAGCTCATATGTATTGTATCAAAACTCCAACCAGATAGGTTGAGATTTTTTTAAGCAATGCAAGCTATTTAGCCATGCATTTTTTTAACCAATGAATTTTAATGGCAGATGTGTGGCTTATTCCTCTACAATGTTTTGAAAGTGTCGGCCACAGTACCTAAATAAGTTTATGTTGAAAAATATGTATTATGTGCCACTGAATATATGCGTGTCATTTAGGAATATAAGTGCAACATATATTTAAAACACATACAGTACTGCATATTGAAACTGAGAACCTCTTCCATGTATGATGACTTGCAGGAGCCCATCTGTCTAGGTAAGTGCATGGGTCAGTTCTTCTTTGAGTGGTGTCCCTATGGGTGCTCCACCATAGATGTGCTTGTATCTCTGTGCTGCTGATTGGAGAACTTTGGTAGCAGTGTCCATTTGGGCTGCACATGCGTTATCTGCCCTGTGTCCCATCATGAGGCTAACCCTAATCCTCCGGAAGTCCTTTTTACTACTTCTGGCTGGAGATGGAGCCATTAGCAGTCCATTTGCAACCATTAGTTTCTCTCTGGCTCGCTCTCTTTTTTTTTTTAAGCATTAGCCAGCTAGTCCCCTTTCAGTCTGAGTTGTAGATTTTCCTGATTTCCTCTTCCAAAAACACAAAGAAAAAAACTTTTATTACCCCCCCCTCTTTCTTTGGGGACCCCTTCCCCCAGCAGGGTATGTGCAGCCCCATGAGCTTCAGGAAGTGCCTCTCTTGTAAGGAGGCCAGGCCTGTGGCAAATAAAACACTCTCACTGCATATGTTGCCTTGGGGAAGGTCACATTCCAAAGAAGTGTGTTATCTGCCAGCGACTTAAACCCAAGTCTCTAAAGGCCAGGGAACTGAGGCAGGTGATCATCCTGATGAAGGTAGCCTCTTCAGCCTTCCCCGGATCCATGCCAAGTCTCACCCAGGAGGTGCGAATCTTACCCACCGACTCTGGGGTCAAATAAATCAGCTGCAGGGCCCTCTTGTAAAGGTATTTAAAAACACGCTGTGAGATGCCAGAGGGAGCTCTACCTAGCAGCAAAAGATCACTGGCATGCTCAGTATCATCCATACCATTGGTACCAATACAGTCCAAGCATGGTACTAATAGCTTATGAGGGTCTGGAGCAGCAGGTATTGTTGACATCCATAAAGACCTGATGGGCACAAGCATTGAGCTAAAGGTATCAGTGGACAAAGACAGGAGCAGGGAATGCACAATTAAGAAGACATTGCCGGTACCTCTCAAAATGGGTCTTGAACCGTATTAAACAATGTTACCGGGTTTGCCACATGATACCCCCAGCTGGTATTCATGCTCGTGTTGCCTTCCTCAAACCTGTCCCTGTCTCAGAATTCTGCAGTGCAGTGATCTGGACATTCGGCCATATCTTCACAGAACATTATGCGATTCCTGGAGATTCTACCTGCATGCCATCTTCAGCTCCACAGTACTGTCATCTGTAAGGGTATGTCTACACTACCACCCTAGTTCGAACTAGGGTGGTAGTGTAGACATACCCTATCTGACCTGACTCTGAAGCCCTTCCCCTCTGAGTGGGATACTGTTGGGGGGAGGAGGGAGTCAGCTACAGTGGAGCACCTATGAAGATACTACCTGAAGAAGAAGTTTCTTCCATAGTGATGGTTCTTCAAGATGTGTCTCCCTCTGGGTGCTCCACAACCCACTATCCTCCTCTTTATTTTGGCATTCTCATCAAGGACTTTGCAGTAGAGAAGGACCTGTGTGGGGTTAACCCACATGTACTAGTTAGCCTTATGGTGAGGGATGAGAGGAGATAGAGCATGTGCAGGAAAAAAGGAAACACTGCTACCGAAGTTCTCTGATTAGCAGCACAGAGACACAAGCACACCCTGCAATGGAGCACCCATAGGGTGATAGATCTTAAAGATCTATCATTACTGTGTGAGGTGACTAACTTCTTCATTCTATACTCATTTAATACATTGTCCTCACTTCTAAAATTGCCAGTTTATTTTATGATGTGGATATTGGTGCATTAGGAACTGGAGTGAGACCATAAACTTATTTCAGGCATTAAACAGCTGTCAGAGGTAACAACTTCCAGTCACTGTTGACCTTGGGGAAATGAAACTGTTGACTTACAGGTGAAAGGATCTGTATCTCATTAGCTATCCATGGGCCATTCTGTCCCTTTGAAATCAGTATTTTAAAAAATGTTCATATTTTTATTATGCTATTTCTAGGTTGATCTAAAAATGAAATGCATAATATTTCATTAAATAGACAGATGAGTTACATTACAGTACAGTGGGATGGAATTCAAAGCTTTAAAACAGATGAGCTTATAAGTATAAATATTCATGTACATATGACATATCTTATGTGAATTTAAAGAGTTGGTCGGTGATTCTAAGGTCTGTTAGCAGCAGTGACTGTACAGTGACCAGAAAGATATGACCATTTCTTTCAATATTTATGTAAATTATACATGTTTTGCAGTAATATTTTCAAGATTAATTGTCAAGTTCCTGTGTGTATCACAACATCAAAACTGATACATTCATTCCAATTTTGCAAGATCATTTTGAGAGGAATCTGCATTCTGAAACATATGTATCACTAAAGTGACAAGGCAAAAAATAGATGAGCTGAAATAAATACAAAGGCACACGGTTTGAAAAATCACATTTATCTGAAATTTGTATACCTCTTGTAGTTAGGAGTTAAACCTCAGATAACAACTTAAAAAAACTCCCAAAACAAAACAAAAACAGTATTTAAACATAAACAAAACAACAGCAAACCACTATTTTCTCAGTTCTGCGTTTAATAGCAATTGTTTTATAGTCAGTTTCTAAGTTCCCATGCAGGACTCAAATTCAGAAGAGTCTCCCCTCAGCCCCCACCATGAGATAAAGCCCCAAATCCCACTGCCTCCCTTACTCCCATGGGATTAAAGCCCTGAGCCCCCCACAGCTGAAGCCTGGAACCCCAATTATGGACTGTGGGATGGGGCCTCCAGGAAATAATCTCTGGGAATTTAAACCCTATTCCCATGTCATGTGCCATGAACTTTGAGTGGCTGGGCTCTTTTGCCAGTTTAGAGGTGACCAATCTTAGTCAATGAGGCTTTATTTGGTAGCACAGGTGTGCCCATTGAGGGATCAGTGTCATTGTTAGTTTCATCTCCCTGAAAATATCTATGTAAATGTCAGCAAGGGATCAGAGAATAAAATTGTTTTACAATAATTTAAAAACATTCTATTTAAATAATATTCTGTCAGAAACTGTTTGGAAATTTTAAGTTGATATCCCTTTAATATTTAATAAAACTATGTTATGTTCTAGGTAGCATAACTTTTGTATGGTATTATAGCTATAATATACATTAAAGCTCTGATCCTGCAATTTGTCTATTCGTTGGCAGATTTATACTGTTGTATGAAGCACCACTGAGTACACTGTAGCTTTGAACAAGTGTCTGCCTAGACAAAGGTAGTTTCAAGATTGAGCCCACATTTTAAAAAACCTATCATAAAGCTTAATGCATTATGAAAATATATTGACCTGAATATTGCATGTAGATAATTATTTCCTAATATAAAAATGAAAGTAGCATGCAAAATTCAGATTTTTCTTTTTTATAACGTGCTAGATCTGACACCTCCAAGCCCAAGGTGTGTGGAAATTTGAATCTGAATTTTGCTGCTTGATTCCATCTGTATATGTGAAAAAATTAACAACTTTGTAAATTATCATCAAACACTTTACTATAAATACTATTTACACGTCAACAGAAGTTTATTCCCATCTGTGATGTGTGTTGACTAAAGGGAGTTTTGCTTTGGGGAGTCCATATTATAAATCCACTAAAGACAATGAAACAGCTCCCATTCAAGTCACTTGGCGTTGGATTGGGCTCTCAGTGATCTCTCTTTCTCTTATATTATTTAGTTTGAAGCCACACAGAGCTGTGCTCCATAAGGGGTCTTATCTTGCTCCTTGGAAGTAAATGTCAAAACTTCCATGACCTCAGTGACACAAGATGAGAGCTGTAATGAAAGTCTCATATTAGACCTAAAAAAGCAAAGAGTGGAGGCCGGAAACTCCAAGCATAATCCAACCCGACCTATTGATTATATCATAGACGGTACACAGAGCTTTAATTGTGCAATCTGCTCTCCGTGGACCATGTTTCATGCTTAAGGTTTGTTTGGCACGCCAACATTTACCTAGACACAGTCAATCACACTTTCAATGGAGCTTTTATTTAGCCTCTGAAATTGCAAATATAATTTTATGCACCCATGGTTTGGCACATACTGTTTTTCACAATGTGTTCGTGTATAAACTGATTTGTGTCTGGAAATCAGGTATGGCAGGCTCCTAAGTGTCCTATCTGAGGGTGTATAAATGGTCGTTTGTGTGTAGAAATGTTGCGTATCTAGAAGTTTGGCCATGTATTTAGAGGCAACTTTTGGAAAATGTCATTTAACCATACACGCTCTAAATATCAGTGCTTTCCCACTGCTGCTGCTTAAGGGGAAAAACATATACATAGATACCAACCCCATTCGTGCTTTCCCCCAAAAGCTCTCCCCCTTCCTCTCCTAAGTGACATCAGGAGCCTGTGAGACGAATAGGGCCAGTGGTGCTGCTGCCAGCCTCTGTGTTGTCCAGATCCCACCTCCCTCTGAAGCGTGGGGAACTGCCCCAAACTGTCCTATGAATGGTATGGCTCTGACCCCTGTATCTTTTAGGGAATCTGAACATGTAGTCCTCTACATGACTACCAATAAGCCTTGGCATATTGGTTAATCTTATCAATTACATGCACTCCCCTCACCCCCTTGCTGCCTCTCTGTGTGCCAGCTCCGCAGACCCGCCTGCCCCCACCCCTTGCTGCCTCCTACACAGGCAGCAAGGGGGGGCAGGCAGGAGCTGGTGCTGGGGGGAGCTGGCTTATGAGAGGCAGCAGCGTGGGGCGGGAGGGGGGCAAGGGAGGCTGCCCTGAAGCAGCCTCTATGTGTGGCAGCCTGGGCTCAGCACAAACAGAGTATGGTCTGTGGCAGCAGCCCCTGTCTGCGGTGGGGGGCGGGGGGGTCCGAGCTCCCTGTGGACAGAGGCTGCTCTGCTTCCCATGGCAGCCTTCCCCTCTTCCCCCGCCCCAGCAGCAGCCTTTGTCTGAGGGGAGCTGGACACCCATGGACAGGGGCTACTGCCACTCCATGCTGCTGATTCTGTATTAGAGGTAGCAGTGCGGGGCAGCAGGCAGCTGGTCTGTGCAGGGAGCTGGTTTTTAAACTGGCACCCCACATGGACTGGCTCCCACCTGCTATCTCTCTTAGAGGGCAGCAGCACAGAGTGAGGCTGAGAGGGCACTGGCTGCTGCCCCCCCCCCCCCATTACACAACTGTTCAGTTACACTGTATCTAACATCCCTAGTGCTTTCCCTGCACCCACATGAGGAAACTGACCTGGATGCATGGAGCAGCTGGCATTGCTGCTCCTCTCCCCCCTCGAATGCTGCTCCTCCTCCGTGCACTCCCAGGGAACGTCTACACTGCACACTTATTTCGGAATAAGCTACTCCGGAACAACTACTCTGAAATAGCTTATTTTGAAATAGCACATCTATGCTACAGGGAAGCCTCGAAATTAGTTTGAGGCAGGCTCCCTTAATGTGGATGCACTACCTCGATTTAGAGCCCCAGGAAGCAGTAGGGAGTAATTACTTTTAATGGGGGAGGAGCTATTTTGAAATAGCAGCCGTGGAACGTGCACATTACAGCTATTTTGAAATAACTATTTCGGAATGGCATTATTTCTTGTGGAATGTGGGTTGCAGAAGTTGGAATAAGCTGTCTGTTATTTCAAAATTATTTCAAAATAACGGAATTGCTGTGTAGGCGCTCGCATTGTTATTTCGAAATAAGAACAGTTATTCCGAAATAACGGTGCTGTGTAGACACACCCCTAGGGAGCTGTGAGAGGCGGGAGCAAGGAGTGACATCGGGGTTCCCTGGATCAAGGTCACTTCCCCCACCTGGGCTGTGTTAAAGGGAAGGCAGGAGAGCAGTAGCTCCCGATGCTTGTCTCACAGCACAGCCTAGCTAGGGAAAGTGACGTGGGTGCCAGGAGTGCTTGGTATTGCTCTACACTCCCGTTTCCTCCCTCCTTCTCCCACCCTGTGAGGGGTGCAAAAATAAGTTGGGGCGGGGAGGGGGGACAATATCTCTGCATCACAGCTCACCCTCCACCATTTTCCCCTGCCAGGAGGAAGCAAGGAGAAATGTGGGGTGCCTTGCCTTACACATAGCACTCCCATGCAAGCCAGGGGCAGTTTCTGACACTACAGCAGCAACATGCACCTCTGCACTACTGCCCAGTGCCCTCTTGACTGCTGGCATCCTGGGCGGTTGCCTGGGTGGCCCACTCCTAAGGCAGGCCCTGGGTTGGGCTGCCTAGGAGATTATATGCTGTGATTAAACCAAGGTTTGATTGTTATTTATCAAAAACATAAAAATCTTTATTGGGCTCAGACCTTGTGGAACATTTTACAATTCAAAGCCCGTTTTTACAGATTTTATAGCCCCCTAAAAAGGTGGTTTGTAATAAAAATACCCACAAACCTCTAATTATAGTGCTGTGAGATACTTTATTAATATAATTATACTCTAAGAAGCATAAATGCTAAACTAGATGACTTGTCTGAAGTGGCCTAGATGTGACTTCCACTTTAACAGCTAGTGACAAAGTACAAAGAGTGTTGTACAAACATACAGTGCTTTAATTAATGGGGGTAATATTAGGCTTTGAATCTCCTTTAGAGCTTCTGTCTCTGTTGGAGTATCCCGTGTATTGTGAATCTTCCCTAACAGTTAAAGCAAATGAACTAAAATAGCCTTTGGGCTATTTTGTAACTCTGTGTGGTTTGGAAAAAATTAATCCTGTGCCGTTTTACATTTGCTGTCTGTGAATCAAACTGTGAAAGCTAATTTAGAAACTTTCACACTTGGCTTGAATGAAGACTGTCAGTGCTTGGAGAATGTTCAGTTGTACACAGTTAGCTCAAGGAGGGCTGGCATGGAGACCCATCAACCTTAAAGTGCCAAAGCTCAATGATTGCTCTGATAAACTAAGACAAAGGTTACAAGAGAGTTTAAGGGTACAAAATTGCTACAAAAAATGTACGTTGTATCAGCTAGACCTTCAAAACTGCATTAGCTAGCAACTAGAAAAGAGCACATTGTAGTTAGATAGTAAGGGCTCTGGAAAGCAGAGACACGAAGGGGGCTCAGTTATGAGTATTTGTGGCGAGGGAAGCTACCTATATCATAGAATCATAGAATACTAGAACTGGAAGGGATGTCAAGAGGTAATCAGGTCCAGTCCCCTGCACACATGGCCGGACCAAGCACCATCTGCATCCCTGATATTTATCTAACCTACTCTTAAATATCTCCAATGATGGAGAGTCCACAACCACCTTAGGCAATTTATTCCAGGGTTTAACCACACTGACAGTTATGATGTTTTTCTTAATGTCCAACCTAAACCTCCTTTGCTGCAATTTAAGCCCTTTGCTTCTTGTCCTATCATCAGAGGTTAAGGAGAATAATTTTTCTCACTCCTGCTTGTAACACCCTTTTAGGTACTTGAAAGCTGCTGTCATGTCTCCCTTCTCAGTCTTCTCTTTTCCAAACCGAACTAACCCAGTTCTTTCAGTCTTCCCGCATAGGTCATGTTTTCATAGAATCATAGATCCATAGAGCTGGAAGAGACCTCAGAAGGTCGTCAAGTCCAGCCCCCTGCTCTAGGCAGGACCAATCCCAACTAAATCAACCCAGCCAGGGCTTTGTCCAGCTGAGACTTAAACACCTCTAGGGATGGAGACTCCACTACCTCCCTAAGGAACCCATTCCAGTGCTTCACCACTCTAGATCTTTAATCATTTTTGTTCTCTTCTCTACCTTTTCCAGTTTCTCCACATCTTTCTTCAAATGTGTTGCCCAGAACTGGACACGGTATTCCAGTTGAAGCCTAGTCAGCACAGAGTAGAACGGAAGAATGACTTCTCGTGTCTTGCTCACAACATTCGTGTTAATACATCCCAGAATGATGTTTGCAACAGTGTCACACTGAAGACTCATATTTACCTTGTGGTCCACTATAACTCCTAAATCACTTTCTGTAGTGCTCTTTTCTAGACAGTCACTTCCCATTTTATATGTGTGAAACTAATTGTTCCTCCTTAAGTGGAGCACTTTGCATTTGTCTTCATTGAACTTCATCCTATTTACCTCAGACCATTTCTCCAGTTTGTCCAGGTCATTTTGAATTATGACCCTATTCTCCAAAGCACTTGCAACCTCCCTGTGGAGAAACAATTGCAGTTATTTTGTTGGAAGACACAAGTTACTCTGAAATATGATGGTTGAGATGATGGTCAGTTATGTCTGGTGGAGCAGTTATGGCTGTCATGGCTCTCAAAGAAAGCCAGTTGTCATGGATAACTACCATGCAGTAAGGAGCGGCACATGTTCTGCGAGATAGCAAGGGCCATATTTTCAAAAATATTTAAGCACCTGAAGATGCAGATTGGAAATCCGACTAGGTACTTAAATTCTGAAGCAGCCTGCATGCTTATTTCCATTGAAATCAATTGAAGTTAATGAGAGTTAGGCATGTAGACTGCTTTAAGTGCCTTTACATATCTCACTAAGCTGCTAGCTGCAATTTTAGTGCAGGGCTATAATGAAAACCTTTGAAAATCTGGCCCCAGGTACTCCCAATGTTGAAGCAAACGGGAGCTGCCAATGCGTATTACCTTTGAATATAAAGCCTGGAGGACCTGATTTTCAGAAAATCTGAGTGATTCCATTAACTTCAGGGGGAGGTGCTATGCACAGATTCTCTGAAAATCAGACCATTACTTGTTATTGTTTTTTCCATGAAACTAATATATATACATACAGTATTGTACAGATTGAGGTTGCAGAGTAATTATGCAGACTGTCAAATAATGGCTTTGTTTAGATGAGCATTTTGTTAATATTTTCCTACCATGTGTTAGCATTACCTGCAAATCATAGGAGTGGAAAAAACTGAAAAGTCAGGAAAAAAGGATTATTCATTGCTTGCTTTTTGTTTGTTTGTTTTCCACTGTAAATGGCAGAGGCTCTTATCATAGAAGTAAAAAAAGAGTTCATTAAAATTTCTAAGATATAGAAGCAATTCCAAATCTGATTTGGTTTGGAGCCACCATTTTATAACAAGACTATTCTTCCCATTTCCCCACCACAATGAACCTCTCTTGTCCTGTCACTGCTGTGTTGCTATGTTTCTCCAGTCAGCAGCAGACAGCTGTTTAGAGTGAGGAGCTTCCAGAGTTCAAAAGTGCCACAGGGACAGAGAGGTGGCAGGTGAGTCCTCCACAGCTCAGGTTTCCACAAAGTTGTGGCTGGGGGAAGCTGAAAATTGTTTTTGCAGCAGAAGTAACTATGTAGATCAGAGGCAAAGTGAGAATTGAGCACAATTAGGTTTACAATGAAAATTAACATGTTTTGCATTTGATTTGTATTTCAGTTGCTGTTTTCCTTGTTCTGTCATATACTGCCTGTATTCACTGGAGCATAGGGAAAGTCAAGTGCATTGCTTATTCTGTGGGGCATTATAGGAAATGCATGTACTGTATTATATTTAAAGAGATGAGAGATACAGCTATTTGCTCCCATGTGAGACTACAAGATTTTATTATCGTAATTCCATGGGGAAACTGCGTTCCCATATGGGAGAGTCTGGCTGCTCACAAAATAATGAGATGCTCAGAAGAGATATTCTCCTACCATCCATTTAGTTATGCGTGATTAATGTATAGAGATCAATGGCATTTTGAAGAATGGGTTGGCTGCACATGTGCAGCCTGTTCTAAAGACATTGGGTTAGAAAAATGCATGCTAGTCCTATAAAACAGAATTTCTATAGCCTGTCATATGGATAACAACAAAATCTGGATGACAAGCTGATTGGGAGAAAGTACAATGTTACATTAAATCAGGACCTAGGTGTATTCTTTTATGTTTGCCACAATCATGTTTTGTTATGTGGTTTTCAAGGCACAGTATTACAGAAAATGTTCCAGTTAGTATCAAAAGTCTTTTAAGATAGGGAAAATATAATAAATAATTAGCTCTTTCATATCAGCTGTGATGCCTTATGCATTTGCATAGTACTATTGGCCCCTTCCAGTTACTCAATCAACTCACAACTTTTATTGCACCATAACCCACGATCAGTTTCCCCCATGTTTTCAATGTGTTGCTTTCATCCACATTTACTACCTTACAGTGATCTATGCAATGCTTTGCTTGTAAGGTAATGTTAAGTCCTCCCAGTGTATTTTTACAGGTACTTAAGTCCCCGTGGGCTTGTTTCTCCTCTCCCTGCACCTTATGTGGGAGTAAAGGAGCAAAACCCATCTGTACCCATATGATGGGGAGGAGGGTCATGGTTGCAAGGTTTTCACAAGAGCCTGCAGTAACTCATCAGCAGATTCACACTGTGTAGAAGGAGATAAGTGCTAATAACAGCTGAAACCTCTTACATGCTTCCCTGGGGAGCTTGATGGATTTCTTAGTAGAAATACACTTGCAAAATTATTTCCTGCCCCATTGGAGGGATTAGGGTTAAATTACAGGGCTAGGGCATACAATCTCAGGCTACGTCTACATCTGGAGGCTTCTTGTGCAAGAAAAAGAAGTCTTGCGCAAGAAAATGTCCACACTGCCATGTGTGAGCTGTGCTTTTGCGCAAGAGCACCCATGGCAGTGTGGACGCTCTCTTGCACAAGAAAGCTCTGATGGCCATTTTAGCCATAGGGCTTTCTTGCGCAAGAAATCCCTGCTGAGCGTCCACACTGCCCTCTTGCGCAAGAGCTCCTGTGCAAGAGGGCTTACACCTGTTAAAAAAGAGCATAGCTCTTGGGCAAGAAGCCCTCTCTTACCACGACGTACTGTAAATTTCCTTGTGCAAGAGCGGGTGGGCAGTGTGGATGCTCTGGGGATTTTTGCACAAGAACGGCCATACTTTTGCAAGAAGCCGCAAATGTAGACATAGCCCCTGTGTAGATCCTGAGAGAGAAGCATTGCAACCAGTTTGGGGACAACAGTGGAATGTCACAAAGGGACTGGATCCCTGATCTTTGGCTCTATCACAGTCTTCCCCCAAACCCAACTGACTTCAATGGGGCTGGAATTTCACTCACTCTGGTTTCCCACCAGAACCTTATGGATCTGTGATATTTTCAGGCTGTAGCATGCCCATGAGATCCCCTTTGGAGAGGGTTCAGCTAAGTGCCATGAGAATGGTTCAAGGATTAGAAAGCATTCCTCATTGGATTAGAAAACATCCTGATAGATTTATGGAGCTCATTCTATATAGTTTAACAAACAGAAGGTTAAGGGGCAACTTGATTACAGTCTATAGATACATACACAGGAAAAATATTTAATGGGCTCTTCAGTCTGACAGAAAGGTAGAACATGATCCAGGAGCAGGAAGAAGAAACTAGACAATTCAGACTGGAAATAAAGAGTAATTTTTTAACAATGAGAGGAATCAGTCATTGGAACAATTTACCAAGGGTCACAGTGGGGGATTCTCCATCACTGACAATTTTTAAATCAAGATTGGATGTTTTACTGAAAGATCTGCTCTATGAATTATTTTGGAGGAAGTTCTTTGGCAGTGCAGGAGGTCAGACTAAATCAGGGGTCTCAAACTCCCAGCCTGCAGAGTAATTGCACAATCTGGCCTGGGGCATGTGGCGGGCTGGGGGGGCATGTACATTACTGACCCCACCCCAAAACCAGCCCCTTCCTGCCATCACCCACTCTCTCTAGGAATATGAAGGGTTACCCACTAAGTATCACCTGTGACAGACTGCTGGCTAAGCCAGAGCTCTGCCACTATAGCAGTGGTCCCCAACGCAGTGTCCGTGGGTGCCATGGCACCCGCTGAATGAACGGGGCTGGCCCCGCCCCCTGGGCGCACGGCGTATGGGCAGCGTCGGCCCCTGGTGCACAGCACATAGGTGGCCCTGCCCCCGGGTATGCAGCGTTTGGGCAGCCCCACCCCCGGGTGTGTGGTGCAAGGGCTGTGCCGGCCCTGGGCGTGCATCATATGGACGGTGTCAGCCCCTGGGTGCGCAGCACAGGGGTGGCACCGGCCTTGGGCACGCAGCACAGGAGCGGCGCCGGGCATGCAGCACAGGAGCGGCGCCGGCCCCGGGCGTGCAGCACACGGCGGTGGCAGCCCCGCCCCCGGGCGTGCGGCGCATGGGCTGTTCCAGCCCCGACACACGGCATATGGGCAGCCCCAGCCCTGAGCGTGTGGCTCCGGCACCAGGAGTGCGGCATATGGGTGGCGCCAGCACCGGGCGCATACTGTATGGGTGGCCCCGCCCCCAGGTGCTCAGTGCCTGAGGAGCCCTGCCCCCGGGTGCCCGGCAGCCCCAAAAGGTTGGGGACCACTGCACTATAGCCCGGCTGAAAAGGCTTATGGCAAAAAGGCTGATGGCAAACAGCTGAGCAAGCCCAGGCCTGAAGGGCTATTAGAAGCAGCTGTGGGACTCATTAGCTAGAGGGCTATGTAAGGGAGCCAGGGGGTGACTGTGTGTGCTTCCTGGGCAGGAGGGAGTCAGCAAGCTAGCTGAAAGCTGTATAAATAGAAGGTGGTGGGAAGCTAACAATAAAACCTACAGGTGACTGTACCAGAAGGGGTCTCTGGCTCATCTGTGGACCAGAAGGTGTCCCAGGGCAAGGGGCCTGAGCAAAGACCTTGCCACACACCCTTATTGGGAAATGCTTATGGGTAACAGGTTAACTAGTAGCCTTGGTTCTCCAGCCTGGCTGGGCCCACTGTGCCATGAGCAGAGGATGCTCCAGCTAGGCCAGGCTGGAGTAGTTCCCTGTCTGCAGCGCACTGGCCCAGTCTAGCCATAGCAGTCTGTGGTGTAGCGAGCCCAGCCAGGCCCGCTGTAGGTGGGGAGCAGCTCTGCTCCAAGAGTAACCTACTGTTTAACCAGTTAACATTTTAATTGATAATTAACATCTCTAGCCCTCTGCCCCCAGTGGCACCCCGTCCAGCAGCCACGTGGCTTTGGGGATCGCAAAGGAGGTCTGGCGCTGCGTCGCACCCCCCTTGCATTCCTCACTGCAGCAGAAACTGGGGGGAAGCAGAGTGTTCTGGGCAGGTGCACTAGCTCCACTGCACTCCGTTACCCTCACAGCTCCTTCTGCAGTGGGGAGTGCAGGGGATGTGAGTGCCGCTCCAGCCCTCCCCCCTAAAGTTGCATGCTTGGGTGATAGCATGCCATGGGGGGACAGGGCAGGGTGATGACAGGAAGGGGCAGGGCTTGCGGACTGCTAATTGAGAGACCACCCCCCCTCCCCCAGTCCCGTGCCAGATTGGACTGGCCCACAGGCCGGGCATTTGGGACTCCTGGACTAGATGATCACAGTTGTCCCTTCTGGGCTTTGAATGTAGAACCTAAACCACATACTGTGATCTGATCTTCTGTAGCTAGGTTATTTTTTATTTCAAATCACTGTTGGGAAATTTTGACCTGCAGTGATGACCACTCCGGTCAGAGGTAGGAATGCTTCTTTTTTCTTTCTTTTGGAGCTGTATCCCCCACAGTAATGTCGTCTTCTCTTTGGCCTAGTCATCTCTGCTCACCCCTGATCGACCTCCTCCCATTGGCTTCCAGACTTTTCCACCTTTCCCCGAATCCTTGTCCCAATCTCCTGCCTGGCAATTCGGGTATGTCTACACTACAAAGTTAATTCAAACTAACAGCTGTTAGTTCAAATTAACTTTCATAGGCGCTACTTAATTCAAACTAGCGGAGAGCTTAATTCGAACTAGGTAAACCTCATTCTACGAGGGCTAACGCCTAGTTCGAATTAAGTAGTTCGAATTAAGGGCTGTGTAGCCACTTAATTCGAACTAGTGGGAGGCTAGCCCTTCCCAGGTTGCCCTGGTGGCCACTCTGGGCCAAGCCAGGGAAACTCATCTGCCCCCCTGCCGGCCCCGGAGCCCTTAAAGGGGCACGGTCTGGCAACGGTGCCCGTGCCAGGTGCAAGCCTGCCAGCACCCAGCCAGCAGACCTTGCACCTGGCAGGGGATGAGCCAGCCAACCGCTGCCACCCAGCTCTTCCCAGGACCAGGCTGACGGCTCCCAGGAGCCTGCCCGGGGCCGCAAGAGGCGGACGCCCGCCTGGTCTAGTGCGGAGATCGTGGACCTCATCGAGGTTTGGGGGGAGACCTCCAACGTCCACAATCTCCGCACTAGGCACAGGAAAGCGGCCGTCTAGGGCAGGATAGCTGCCAGCCTGGCCACCAAAGGCCGCATGCGAACCCAGGAGCAGGTTTGCCTGAAAATCAAGTTGGTCCAGTGAGACCCCCGACCCTGAGCTTAGTAACATAAGAATGACCATACTGGGTCAGACCAAAGGTCCATCTAGCCCAGTAGCCTGTCTGCCGACAGCGGCCAACACCAGGTACCCCGGAGGGGATGGACCGAAGACAATGACCAAGCCATTTGTCTCGTGCCATCCATCTCCAGCCTTCCACAAACAGAGGCCAGGGACACCATTCCTACCCCCTGGCTAATAGCACTCCATGGACCCAACCTCCATGACTTTATCTAACCTCTCTTTAAACTCTGTTCTAGTTCTAGCCTTCACAGCCTCCTGTGGCAAGGAGTTCCACAGGTTGACTATTTGCTTTGTGAAGAAGAACTTTCTTTTATTAGTTTGAAGCCTGCTACCCATTCATTTCATTTGCTGTCCTCTAGTCCTTCTATTATGGGAACTAATGACGAACTTTTTTTTATGCACCCTCTCCACACCACTCATGATTTTATAGACCTCTATCATATCCCCCCTCAGTCTCCTTTTTTCTAAGCTGAAAAGTCCCAGTCTCTTTAGCCTCTCTTCATATGGGACCAGTTCCAAACCCCTTATCATTTTAGTTGCCCTTTTCTGAACCCTTTCCAAGGCCAAAATATCTTTTTTGAGGTGAGGAGACCCCATCTCTACACAATACTGAAGATATGGCGTACCATAGTTTTAGACTTCCCCTCCTCCTTCTTCCCCTGGCTTCCCCCTTCCAGCTCCCTCCTCCCAGGTTTCCACCTCCCCTCTCCCACCTCCTTTTCCCAGTCTCCCGAGAGGTTAATCCCCCCCCCACCCTCAGTTTTGTTAAATAAAGAGAGTTTCTATTTTTTAACATACGTGTTCTTTATTTTTTACATCAGGAAGGGGGGCTAGGGAGGGGTAAGTGGAAGGAGGTGAGGAAGGAATGGGGCAGGAGCCCCCAATGGGGAGGACTGGGGTGGCTCTGTGGGCTCCTCGGGGTGGAGGCTCTCCTGCAGGGCCTCCTGGATCCTGACAGCCCCCCGAATGACCCCCCCGGATGGCAGCCTGTGGCAAGTGCAGCCGGGCTGATGGCCGAGTGCTGTGATGTGCCGAGTGTGGGCACTCAGGGCACTCCAAGACAGGACTGCTTTGCTGTCCCTCATCGAGGTAGACAAGCAAGCGGGGAATCCTGAGAACTGTCTGTCCGGGGTGGGGGTCGGGTCCCTTTAAGCACAGCCCTCGGCTAGCCTGAGGCAGCAGCTCCACGCTCTAAGTCCTAAGCTGATGCCCTGCCGGCACTGGTTCCGGCCAGCCTTAACTTCGGTTCAGGGTCCACTCAATGTGGACATGCTAGTTCGAATTAGCAAAACGCTAATTCGAACTAGTTTTTAAGTCTAGATGTGCTAATTCAAATTAGCTTAGTTCGAATTAACTAATTCGAACTAAGTTAGTTCGAATTAGTGCTGTAGTGTAGACATATCCTTCTTGACCAGGCTGTTTGACCAGCTAGTCCCACCTCTCCCCCACTGGTCTTCCTTCCCCTAGCTCATTGATTCCCAATTTTTTTGCCTATACAGACCCCCTTTCAATCTATTAAAATTTCACAGACCCCCCCCCCCCCATCTCCATTCTCTGAGGGAGGAAAAAAAAAAGAAAAATAAGAACTGGGCCCACCACAATAGGCCCAATCCTTATTTTTAAACTTTCCATGGACCCCCTGCAGTACTGTTGCAGATCACGAGGGGTCTGCGGACCATGGGTTGGGAACTACTGCCCTAGCGCCTCATGTAATCTGAAACTTGCTTCCTCTCCTTGCTTGTTCCCCTCTTTTACTTCCATTTCCCTCACTTGCTTCCAGACTTGTTCTCCTTACATCAGGGGAGCAGACAGGATTGCTGGGCCTCTGGGCAGTGTGGGAGAGGGGATGTCTCCGTGCTCCCAGAAGGGGCAGGGCCTCAGGCAGAAGGAGCAGGGCTGGGCCAGCATCACTATGCTTTGTGTCCCAGTCTATTTCTTTTCTTCCCTTAGAGGAAGCTGTGAGGGGATAGTGCATGTTCGGGAAGGATAGACTCTGGAGACTTCAGTTATATCTCCACTGCATGTGTGCAAATTGAGATTTTTCAAAGACTTAAAACTTGGCCACAGTTGGGGATGGCAAAAGGTATGTCCCTGACACAAAGGCCACTATCATGCCAAATTTCAGGTACCTGCTGTGAAACGGGGAATGCTAGAGCTTGCCAAATGAAAAGTTGCCATAATTATTTTTACATCACAGAGCAAAGTATTTTCCCTAACATCATCCCCAGGAGCAACTGAACTGTTTTGGCTGCAGCTTACCGGTAAAAATCAGCATGAGGCAGACAAGCAGCATGGAAAATTTCAGCCCAAATGGGTTAAAATTTGGCAAAGGTATAAACAACTGAAAACAGAGTCTTATAATGGATAGTGTCTGTCAGCCTTAATAAGTCATGCTTCCAGTTCCATGTATAATAAAAATTCCTTGGTGGTAATGATCAAAAACACTAATAAAAAACTCTTGTAAAGTATAATGGTTTTGACCAAAAAAAAGTTACTGCAAATTTTTGTGGAGCCACAAGTGTACAATACTTGCTGTCAGTTGCTTGAACTACTAACTCTGTTGGGGTATATCTACACAGCAAATCCATTATTTCAAAATAAATTCAAAATAACGGGCTTCTTACTCCGACTTCTGCAAACCTCATTGTATGAGGAGTAAGGGAAGTCGGTGGAAGAGTGCTCTGTTTCTAAATAAGTGCTATGTAGATGTGCCCATATTTGAAATAAGTTATTTCGAGTTATGCTACGCAGTTAGCATGGCTCAAGTTGCATAGCTTATTTCAAGTTTAGCCCTGCTGTAAAGGCATTACTTATACCTTGCTTATTACTTATATGGCCTGGCAGTCTCTCTGTAAGTACTATTGAATTGGAAGCGTAAAACATTAAAACAACCCTTCCCAGCTTACTATTAATGAATCTGGAAATAAAGCCCGAAATGCACACTTGCTTTAGAGAATTTAAAAGAAACTATATTTCTACGTGGCTTGATGAACATACTCTTTTCTATTTTAACCTAATGTAATACCATCAATTATTTAGGATTTGTTATTGATTTCAGTGTTATACATCTTGTTATATTATTAGATTTTCCTCATTAGAATTCCTCAGCATTTTAGCAATAGTGTCTCTGAAGATGAAATTTGATACAGATCTGTTTTTAAAAGAGAAATATTGGAGATCATCCTGGAATTAATGAATGTGATGCATATTAGCTTTCTTAAATTTAAACATAATGAAGAACTGAACTGTTGATGACACTGG
This sequence comes from Pelochelys cantorii, assembly GCA_032595735.1. Lineage (NCBI taxonomy): Eukaryota > Metazoa > Chordata > Testudines > Trionychidae > Pelochelys > Pelochelys cantorii. The sequence continues at coordinate 52,543,056 of CM064334.1, forward strand.
AAAGATTTTAAAAGAGGGGAATAATCAAGCCAGGGATAATTAGACTTGCTATTTAAATATTCAAAAAAGCAAAACGCATATCTGAAAAGGCAGAATGAAGTTATAGTGGCAGAAGACTAATATAAAAATGAATAAGCAATAAAATTATATCTCCTTGACTTTATAAGTATAAAATAATAAGCAGTATGGAATAATGCAGATTCAAATCCTAAGTAACCCAAGTTACAAACCAGCCATAATGCTTTTAGTACAGATGGAGCTGTGCTGCAAAATTCAGATCAGGGTTGCAATCTGTCCCCAAGTTTGTGAGTATTTAGTACTGAGGCTCATAGTACTAAGAGCTGTGAAGTTTGGATCTAGATTAAAACACTGAACACTTTGTTCCAAAGTTGGAAGCTGGAAGGTTTGGTGCAGCAGAATATTTAGCATATATTGAACTTTCTGAAATAAGCCTAACTGTTCATGTGAATCTGATAGCGGTTTCTGTGCATCATATTTTAAAAATTGGTCTTTGCTCTACATAAATAATTTGTGGACACACACACAGTGTCACCCAGACTTGCTTCCAATAGCTATCCATTTGGACATCCAAGTAATCTTAATTGTGCTTATAGCTTATTGGGAGTTAAAAACAAGTTTGTGATTGTGTGTCCACCAAACTGTGGGCACAATAAAATGCTTGGATGAATATATGGACCAAAATATTTAAACTTCAGTTCCTAAATTTAGATGCTTAAATATATGGCTTGCCTTTTTTTTTCCCCCCTTCTTTTTTCAGAAAAGCTGAGCCACCTGCAGCTTCAAATGAAAACCAGATAATTTGTTCAGGTGCCTTGCATATTTATGAAATTGTGTATTTAAGAGATGCGGTTCATTCAAAAGCATCTGAGTCATTAAGACATTTTGAAAATAGAAGAAGTCAGAGGTACCTTTTAATGGTATGGATGTATAAATCAAAATAAGTAAAGAAATATGGATCTAGAGCGGTGGTTCTCAACTTGTTTCAGTCCACAGACCACCCGGCCAATCAAAAAATTTTCGTGGACCACCTCCTTTTTGAGACTGCGTGTGCTGACAGATTTGGGTAACTCCCAGTCATGCTGGCCCAAAATTTCTCTATGGTAGTCACACCATGTGACTTTGGACAACGTTCCTGTGGACCACCGAAAAAGTCACCATGGACCACCAGTTGAGAACCACAGATCTAGAGAGATCTACTTTTGGATACTTGTGTCTGAAAGTTTTGGCCTTGAGTCATTCCAGCTTCCTAGCAATTTCGTTACTAAATATTATAAAAATTGGCATAACCTGTTAGTATTTTATGAGGAATAAATAATACATGGAAGTCTAACTGGAAAACTGAGTATTTTTCCATAGAACATTTTCAACTTTTTATTGAAAACCTAAACATTTTCAGACAAAAACTACAGATACTTTATATGAAAATTTTTATTTACTTGAAAATCCAGTTTTCTGTCAAAATATTTTGATGGAAAAAAGCTGCGATGCGGTGTACCAGCTCTGCATTGGGCTGCCGGGGCAGACCAGTCAGTGAGGGCCCACTAGGCCTTACTTGCTGCACATGCTCCAAGTAGAGAACACAGACAAAAGGAGGCAGTGTAGGCCAGTTGGAAAGGGGAGACACTGTAGGCTCTTACCTGCCACACCGCAGTGGTGAAACATGGGGATGTAGACTACCAGCTGGCTGTGGAGACTGCCACAAAAACTGAGCCACCGTCCACTAAGGAAGCTGCCTGAACTATGCCCCAGCCTAGAGGGACATGAGGGAGGCCCTTAGACTGGTTCTTCGCTTGCCTTGCCTGCCCCAGCAAGGTAATTCCCCAGTCTGCTTAATTGATTTGCTACCCCAGCCAGAAGGCTGCAGGTATATAGTCTAATCTAATGGTTAATTTGCCTCGCCCAGCAGCTGCTGCCTGATTGCTGCTAATAACTATCACCTGCTTTTGCCAGGAGACTGTTGGGCCCCAAACTGATTGTTTTTCCACTCAGAATCCCAGATTACCTGTCAGGGGCCCAGCCCCCACGTGGCAGAAATTACCTGCTTAATGGGGAAGTCTGAGGACCAAGTGCCAGAGCGGGACTGGACTGATGGGGGTGTACCAGCTCAACCAGCAAGGCCCCTTCCCATCACACACCCTAAAAGGCTTAAATGTATACTTTACAACATTTAGTTTATTTGTTGTGTAAGATAGCAAATTAGATATAAGAACATGATATAACGTGGCAGCATTAAAAATGAATGAAAAGTGGATGGCACATGCAGACATCTGATCACATGTGTAGGGGATATTGTCCCTGCCTAATATTGGTGATGTGGCATCTAGAATACCAAGCAGTTCTGAGTATTTCAGTATTACGAAGCTGTCATCAAATTAGGGAGTTAAAACAAGAAAGTATGTGATTTGAGACTGCAGAGATTGACTACAGTCTTGTAACAGTAGTTTGACTAAGGGTATGGTACATTGCTAGTAAAAGATGCATTGGAATTCAGTTTAGCTAACCCACATTCACTTACTCAGGTTAAAATAGCAGTGAAGGCACAGCAGTGTGGCTTTTAACTCAGGATAGCAGCTCTAATTCAACCCCAAGCTCCCTTTTAGGCTTTAATTTCAACTGCTAACCTGATGTAAAAGCTGTCTGTCTTCACTGCTATTTTAACTTGAGTTAATAAATGCAGATTAGCTACCCTTTTTGCAGTGTAGACACATATCTTTTGTGAAGGATCCAAGATTTTGAAGGGTGTGAACAATAAAGAAAGTGAGAATTTGTAAGAGATGTTCTTAGGGCACTTAACTAGGAATAATGAGCTGAAATTTGATGACGGGTGATTTATGCTGAATTTGAGGGGAAGGGAAGGAAGTCCTACCAGTGATGTCTATTTGAATGTGTAATAGTCCCCAGAGGGAAGAGATGGAAGTCCTATTTCTTGAACCACCTGAAACTGCACTAGATGAAGTATATGTCAAGAAGAACTCTGCATTGGCAAAAAAAAAAGTGAGTTAGAATGATCTACAAGGTCTTTCTCATCTCTGATTTCTATAATTTTGTCAATATTGTTCCTAATTAACTTAAGTGCGTAGCATAAACATTGCATATCTTCCATAACCAATATTAATACTCCCCACTGTTAATTTTATGTGATTAAAATCAGTCATAGGAGACCATTTTATTTCATGCTTCTTTATCTGACATGGCTTAATTGGAAAATGAAGGCAGCCTTATCATATTGTGTCGCTGTCTTGTCAGATTTCACGAGCTAAGAAGGTCAGGCCTGATTAATATCGTATGTGGCTAGGTAACTTTCAGTGAATGCCTTGGTGCTAGTAGATATGTATTAGTTACTCAGGAGTTGGCCTTTTAATTATGAGTTAGCTAGAGGGCACTCTACTGCCAAAGTGTGGTATTGCAAATGAGAAATAAAGCCAAGGTTTTGGTCACTAGTAGTCATTAGAATTCCCATGGCCCCAGAATAGGGTTGTTTAACCCAGTTGTCCTGGCCAAATTCCAAATGGATTAATGAAAATCTGCAATTGCTAAATTCTCTCTGGCTTTAACTGGCTGAGGAACTTTTCACCTTCTGATCTGAAACTCTGCTGTTAAACAACTACATTTTTTTCACCCATTGCAAAGTGAGTGATGTGATCCCTATATATAGTCTGCATCAGTTTAAGCATGATGTGGGAGATCCTTCATGGGACATAAATACAAGGTAGTTTATTTGATCATTTGTCATTGATTGTGTCAGACTGAGTTTGGGGTTACCTTTGGCTGTTCTCTCCACTTGAAAGTCTATGTATAAAGTGTCAGCAAGAGCAGCTGTTCTTTTTGCCAGACCAGTAAATTCTCCCAGTTCTGTCAGGTGGACCGGCCTATAGTCATACATGTCTCTTCATCTCCAGGCTAGGCAGTGGTCGTGTGATCCTGGTCAGATTGCCTTTCAGTTTGACCCTAGCCTGGAGGGAGGTTAAATATCGGTTATCTGAATAGTTGATTAACCTCATGAATTCTTATCGGTTACTTGATTAATCTATAGTCCCCGGGGAGCCAATGTGCTCTGGCCCCACTCCCAAAGAGCCCCCTGCCACGCCGTGCTGCTGCCGCCTCTATATCATGGTACCAGGAGGGAGGTGGTCCATGAGGAGAGCCAGTTTAAAAACCAGCTCCTCTCACAGACCAAGTGCCTCTTGCCCTGTGTTGCTGCCTCTGATACAGAGGCAGCAGCGCAAAGTGGTAGCAGCGCCTGTCTGGGGGCGCCCACCCAGCTCCTAATACACTTTAAATGCAGAGCCACAGCAGGGGTAAGTCCCAGACTGGTGCAAGCCAGGACTGAGCCAGGCTGCTGACCAGCCTGCTAAAAAATTTTCTTGCCTGGGGGGCGAATGCATGTAGTCTATAGCCTTAACCTATAAGCTCTTGCTTATCAGTTTAATCGGTTAATCAACTATACTGTAACATCCCTATTAGCCTGCACAGTTTCAGAATGTGACCAATTTCTTGCTCCTTACGGGCTTGAACCTGCAAGGAGCTGAGCACCCTGGCTCTGATCCCACAAAACCTCAACCACATACTTAACATTTAGCAAGTGAGTAATCAATCCCATTGAAATTAGGTAGGCAACTCATTAGCCTACAGTTAAGCAAGTGCTTAATTCATTGTTAGATTAGGACCAGAATGCTGAGCATGTTGCAGGACCAAGCCTTTACAAAGCAAGGGAATCTATTACACCAAGTCTTATGTCTATACTTGCAATTGATGGACAGAACTTATCATCCACTGGTGCATAAGCTGCCCTCCATCCCCCTCCCACCAATGACAAAAGTTTTGCAGGAGCAACCAGGAGCACTCTCCTGCTGATAAAGCGCAAGCTGCCCATGGGAGCTAAAGAAGTGTAGGGTTGCCAGGTGTCCAGTTTTGAACCAGACACTCTGTTATTTGAGGGGTTCTGTCCAGGAAAAAATTAAGAAAATACTGGACATATAAAATGTCCAGTATTTTCTAATTAGGTAAGTTTTATTTTATTATTATTAGGAGTATCAGTACCTAGTTGCAAACTGCCTGGCTGGTAGACATGCTCACATTCCGTGAGTGTGTCTACCAGCCAGGCAGTACGCAACTACGTGGGGGGGGAGGGAATCCCCGGGGCCAGACTCGCTCGTGCTTCGCCGGAACCGTGCGCGGGATAGGTAGCGCCCCGGGATCTGGGTGATCCTGGGTCAGTCCCGCTCCCCACCAGCCGATTCTCTCCCAGCCAGCCCCGCTTCCTATCAGCCGGTGTCCCCCTCTCCCCCGGTTTCCCCTGGCCAGCACTGCTCCCCTCAACCAGCCCTGCTTCCCGCCAGCCGGTTCTCCCCCCCTCCTCCTCCCAATCTTCCCCGGCCACCTCCGCTCCCCCCTACCCTCTCCCGGCCAGACCTGCTTCCCGCCGGCTGGTCCCCACCCCCGGTCTCCCCCAGCCAGCCCCGCTGCCCCTGACCGCCCCCCCCACCCCCGCCAGCCCTGCTTCTCACCAGCTGGTTTCCCCCTTCCCCCCCCACCCACATCTTCCTGGCCAGCCCCGCTCCTCTCCCGACCGTGTTGTCCCCCCGCATCTGAGATCAAGTATGTGCGGTATTTTTTTTGAAGCCACCTGGTAACCCTAAAGAAGTGTATTGTCTGCAAAAGTGCTGACAAACAGCATTCACGCATGCCAACTTTTAGCAACAGGGTTGTGTCAACACCACCTTGTTGCTAAAAGCTGCATAGTGTAGATAGCCCCACATGTATGCTGTCTGCCAGGGTGCCCATACATTCAATTCAGGGCCTTTGTTTATAAAGATCTCCGTAGTTTATCCAGCTGTTTGTTTTACCTGCTTTTAGATTAATAACATGAACCTTTTTTCCATATACAATGCAGTACTACAGAGATTTTAAACCATGAATTGAGATAGCCAAAAGGTTTAAATAATGGTGAGGGCTTAGTGCCTGCTGTGAATCTGACCTTAGTTCATATAGGGAAGTTAATTTCTGGAAAATACAAACGCTTTCATGTGGATGTGTAATTTAGATTAGTTGACTTAATGGTTCACCTAGCCCTAATGATAGGTAAAGTTAGAACATATGAGCATCACTGGCCTGTTAATCTAAAACGTTTTACTTCGCCTAAAAATGGAATGTATTAATTGGTTCACATTAACTCAGGCTTACTGCAATGTTTGTTTGGATTTAGTTGCATTTTTCTGATGATAAAGCTCTGTCTGGCTTTTTGTCTGACCCAGGCATATGTGTCTTATTTATTCCTCGTAATCATGTCTATATTATCCTCACTGTACTTCTCTACAAGAAAATGCAAAATATATAACCACATGTTGGACTTCATATGTGTCTTTGTTGTACTGAAAAATCATTTTAAATATGGGCCCTTGTACTTCCTTTTCTAGACTGAGTTAACCATATGTAATCATTGGCTTTGGGAGAATTGTCAGCAAAGGTTTTGGAAAAAGAACGGGATTGCCAACTTTCAAATCCCACAAAACCAAACACTTCTTCCCAAGGCCCCATCCCATCCCCCTGCTCACTCCATCTCCCCTTCCTCCATCCCTCGCTCTTCCCTCACCCTCACTCACTCGCTTTCACTGAGCTGGGGTGAGGGGTTGGGGCTCACAAGGGGTGTGGGGGCTCTGGCGGGTTTTGTGTATGTGTGTACAGGCTCTGCAGTGGGGCTGAGGATGAGGAGCTTGGAATGTGGGGGAGGTTCCAGGCTGGGGAAAGGGGTTGGGGTGCAGAGAGGTGAGGGCTTTGGCTGGGGGGGCGCAGACTCTGGGTTGTGGCTAGGGATGAAGGCTTTTGGGTGCAGGAGAGGGCTTAGGTCTGGGCAGGGGTTTGGGGTGTAGGGAGTTGTGGAAAGGAGTTTGGATGTGGGATGGGAATACAGGCTGGGGCAGGAGGAGGGGACCAAAGGGGAGTGCCCTGGGCACCAACCATGCCACCAATTAGACTTAAAACAGCCCAGTCATTGGTGCCAAGTGGAGCCATCAGGATCTCTTTTTGACCAGGCATTCCAATAAAAACTTGATGCCTGGCAACCCTAGAACAGAAGGCATCCTTCTGTTAATTTCCCATCGCACTTATTTGAAACTGGTGTCTCTCCGATCTTATAGAATGTATTGCAGAATTATATCCCTGTTAAAAGGTTCCATAGGATTATAAAAAATATAGCAATAATTTTATTCCCTATTAAATTGTACACCTTTTAAACCCATTTCTGTAGCACCCTATTTTTTTCTTCTATTGTAAGTTCTCTAAGATTTTTCTGAATCTTGACCAAAAGCCTGTTTACTGTGGGCTTGATTGTCTTGAGGGTGCAAAGGACGCTTTCCTCCTCCCATTGCACGTATACAAAGTTTGGGCACAATCGCAACACAAGCACTGTGTGCGTCTAGTGCTGCTGTGGGCACTAGGCACCCCAGGGAGCAAGGGGCAGAAAAGATCTTCTAGATCTATGAAGTCTGGTTCTGTAGTCAAGCTTCCATTGTGGTCCTGAAGACACTGTGCCTGCCTGAGGATGGGGCATGTCTGCAGTGCAGCTGGAAGCGTGCCTCCCACCCCTTGTTTACAAGACTCCTGGTAGCAGGACTTGAGCTAGCATCCTCAAAACAATGGTCTAGACATTGTGTCTATGGCGGAAACTCAGGTCCACCACCTGCATTCATACCAGGGGCTGAGTGAGCTTGAGAGTCTGAGCTGCTGTGAGAGCTGCAACATCCACGCTGCTGTTTTTAGCACTTCTATTTTGAGGTCTGCTAGTGCTAGTCTGTCTACCTGGGTTGGGAGGTTTGCTTCGAGCTGTAATAGAGACGTGCACGCAAGGAGCAGCTCCTCAGCTGATGCAGAATATCTTCTGTAGAGTTATAACAATTTTCACCAGCTGAGGACCCGCTCCCATGGCTGTAAGAGTTCCCACTGGGGTCGTGTGTGTTTGTGCCATGGATTGTGTCTTAAGGACATGATTTAGTGTCTGACGCTTGAGGGCAGTCTGTATTAAATGAAGGCACCACATTGCTGTTGCCACAGGTAGCATTTTAGACTACTTGATTAAAGTTGTCTCTTGGAGTAATACTTTGTGTGTAGTATTAAATAGCTCAAATGTTATCACATATGTTCACATTTGTAACACCGAGCATGAACAATGTAATGGCCTGGCATGGAGCTTGCTTCTTTCCTGGAGATGCATTAGGCAAAGGATGCTGAGATGCTGCTGACTCAAAGGAAGATATGCAGATTTACTCATATGATTTTTACCACATCTCTGAGGACAGCCTATAAAGTCCTTTCAGGTCAACTGTTTTGAAATGGATAAACACGTGCTAGTTCCTTAAAGACAAATAAAAAAGATTGCGAATCTAGGAAGACCAAGCTGCCAGGCAGAACTACGACTGACCCAAAGGCATCTCAAAAGCGGCCAGTAAAATTGCCTGAGGAATTTGCCAAGAAGGCAGATGCTGCTGCTGCAAAAATACCGTCTGTAGTTTGGCATTTGTCCTCTAATTGCTTTCCAAGAGAAAATAAACTGCAGCATGAAAGTAGAGGTGAATGGCTCCTCATTGCAGACTATGTGGGTGATTTAAAAATGTTTAGAAAGTAAAGAGTATGGTTAGGTGACACTATCAACCTGGTTAGGTCTATCTGCTTGCTGAACTGTCTTGCTGTTTAGCATGTCTTCATTAAAATAATCCAGGGCATCCATCTCTTTTGAGGTTTCAGTGTGGCAGTAAGAGATCTTTCTGTCTGCCCCTAGGCTTGTCATTTAGTCCCTGATTGTGCAAATACATGTTCTCAAGTGGACCTTTCCAGCTACATGGAGAATTAGTGGGATTTTTTTCATGCACATAGAATCTGCATCTTTTTGCAGATTCAAGGCCACAGTCAATATGTTTTTCCACTGTCAGTTATAGAAGTGAGAAATTCACAAATAAAATTGACAACAAAATAACCTAAGCAAAAATTTCCACAGGATTAGAATTTGGTCCATCTCTTTGTATTGCAAATACTTTGGGACAAGTGCTGTCTTTCTTTCTTTGGAAGACACCTGGTTAATTTTCAGTACTGCTGTACATAAATAACAAGAGTACTGTGCAACTGCTTGGAATCTGAGATTTCAATAAACGCATTTTTCACTTTTACCACAAATTGGATTCACAAAGATGAAAAAAAGTGACATTCATGGAATGAGCGTGCAATGCACGCAGAAATAACTGTCTCATAAATTTCACCTCAGTTAACATATGAGTAGATAGCAATTTTCTTAATTATTTATTATTTGAAATTAGTAACATACTAATTTAATAACTATTTTTTGGTGTGAAAGCCATTCTTGAACTGCTATTTTGGGGAAAATGTTTGAAATTTGTGCGAAGTTGTTAGTTTCATAAATCATGAGGCATTGTTTCTGTTTTTGACTGGCTGATCTATGTAACTAAGGTGCACAGCACAATGTGTGCTATTTTTTAGAGACTGAAAGACTGCTTTTGGTGAATATTTAAGCATCACAGTAAACTTTTCTTCAAGCAGAGTAGATTTCAGTTGCTGGAATATTCACAATATGTGTATTTATTTATACTGCATAGAATGAGCATAAACCCAGTCAGAATATTTCGTGCATACCTAGAAAACCTTTTGTATCTTACCCCTTGCTCTCTTAACCTGTGCACCAGTGTAAGAAATAAGTGCTTGGGTTTGTGGTAATCAGTCACCAATCTGTTTACAGGGAACGCTGATTAGTTTTCCTGATACTTGGCTGAATGGGAACATACAGAGAAAAGCAGTGGTTCGTAAACAGCATGGCATGATTTTTCACTGTTGACATTATGAATGTTTGTTTTTTTTGCTGGAAGGAAATGGAATATTCAGCAATGCTAAGAGCACAATTTATAAGCTAAATTTTAAGTCCATCTGAGCAAAGCTAAAACTAATTTGAGAAAGTTAGTGTGAAATTCTCACTCTGCTGAGACATCATGTTAAATCCTGTTTTAAAATGGGACTGAAGTAAGACTTGGCCCAGGCATTGTGCTGGCCTTCTTCATGGGGCTGTATTTCACCCAAAGTGAATGAGAAATAGATCTTTAGTTCTGTCTCACTGGTAACGTTGAGAAAATTATCTTAAAATAATGTATTGTATGTAGGCAGCTGCACTCAGATATTATTCAGAGGGAGGAAGTTAATACATTTACATTTGCTTCAACTTACTTTGCCACTGCAAAATGTGGGAGGGCTGTCCAGGACCTGTGACATGACACTTTAAATTCCTAAATGCTCTAGGCCATTTGAAAAGCTGACTTTTATGAATATTTATGTAAGTAAAAAGGTAGAGTCCCAAACATTGCTTTTCCCTTTTCCCTGAAGATGCTGCTGACTGGATACTTAGCACTTTCCTCCATCATGATGATTATACCATCTCACTTTAGTAATCATTTAACAGCTCTAATTATAGTATGCTGGGATCCCGGCTGTGTACTTTGTTCTTTGTACTTTCTTAGTCTTCCATTTCTTCACGGTGTTGAGAGGTTGCCAAATGAAAATTTCTTCTTCAGCTTTGCAAAAAATAAATCCCAAAGACATAGCTTTGGTAATGTACAAATTTGCTTTTTTCTGGATGTTGCTTTAGAATTACACTTCTGAAGTTTAGAGTTACAGGGCTTTTACTCCGATCATGCCTACACATGAATGTAACTTGCACCAAATTATACTGAGGTGCCTCCATTAAAATCATTGGAGTTACTCTGTTATGAGCTTTTATAACTTCATGTTTTTATACTAGTGTGACTGTGTTAATTTTAATGGAGTTAAACAACAGTTTTGTGCCAGTACGAGATCAGAGTCAGGTTCTATATTTGTGAAATGTATATATTAGTTGTGCGCTTATTTGTGTCTGGTTGGTTAGTTTTCTTATACTGAAAACAGAAATTAGCATTTTTTTTTCTAGTGCTGTCTGGACATATTAAAGTCCAGATGTATTGTGGTTTTGCATTAATACTAGTGACATGAGTAGGCACACTGGTGCTAGCTTTAATTTAGGGAGCATGGATAACAATAATAGGGTAAAAAGTCTCAGAGGGGTAGTCTGTAACTTTAAAAACAAGGAGTAGCAGATGCGTTGGAACGAGCTTAGCACGGGCTAGCAACCTAAGTACGTACCTAGTTTCCCCCTCCCCCTCTTCCCCAGTGGCCACGTACTTAGAAAACTAACCTATTCTGAACCCAATGTCATTGTGATTCAAGTCCAGTGAGTAGCCTGCGTATCCACCTGAGTTGAAACCGATGCTGTGATCCTAGATTTTCAAATAGTGGGATTCAAAAAGTGTTTGGATATTTATAAGGAAGGATGATAAGAATATCCAGAGTTGTTAGAATTAATAACAACAGTGTTAGAAGGGAAGCTAAACCTAATGTTTCAAGGTCTTCAGCCTATCTCTAACTAGTAGAGAGCAGGATGTGACCTAATGTGAGGAACAGATTGTCTTACATTTGCTTTCTGTCAGGTCTTGCAACTTTATATGATGCATCTTGTGCTGGCCATAATTGGAGACAGAATATTAGAGACTAAGGACCTGGGGTCCGATCCAGTTTGGCAATTCCTGTGTTCTGAGTGTTGGAATTTTTAAAATAACCTTTATTGAAATTATGTTGGAGATTTATGTTTTTTAAATGTTTTTCGGTTTTATTGCCAAACCCTCCCCTCCCCCCAAGAAATGGTTACTCCATTTGTCAGCCTTTCAGTGAATTCCTTAAATATAGAGCTGGTCAAAAATCAGAACATCTGTTCCAGGGGAGATTCTCAGGTTTCAAAAGACAGCTGTATCCCATTAGGATCAGAAAGTCGAAATCTCAAATTTTTCTTGCAAAAAGAAAATACTTTGTTTCTACCTTGTGGGAAAGGTTAATTGTGTTAGAAATGATAAATTCAAAATGCAGAGCTGCTACCTGATTGATGTGAAACATTTTTATAATTTCCTGTTGAAAATTTTGATGAAATTGATATGTTCTGACAAAACATTTTAATTGCACTGAATCATTTTTCTAACAGAATTTTTTTTCATTCAGCTTAATTTAATATTTCGACAAAATACTAATGAAGAAATATGTGAAATTTTATAGTGTGAAGAACAATTTCCAGAAGGAATTTTGGAAATTATTGTTGCAGTCATTGGGGTAGTTTATAGATCCTGCTTCATAAAGCAACATTTTGGCCAGATTTTCAACTGGTGTTATATCCCCATAGCCACCTGACTTTAATGGGGCTACAGCAATTTAAAACAATTGTGGATGTGGATTACTTGCCTGCAAATCTGTTTTGGAATTAGAATAATGTAGCATTATAATCTACAATAAATGTAATATAATTTGTTACTAGTCTCAGTTATATGAACCTTCCTGTAGCTGTTTTTTTTAAATACATCTTAATGTAAGAGGTGTGTATAGAATATTTAGAATCCCAAGAGAATAAGTGAATTGGATTATTTTTAATGACTCCTGATTGCTAAGAAAGTAATTCTCTGATATTGGAAGGCTAAGTAAGAATGATCCATCTGTGAAAGATAATTATGTCTTATCACAGACATGGTAATGACAGCATAATACAAATGTATTCTCTTTGGATCAGAGGATGGGGCAGAACATTTTGGGGATGGAGCATAGAAAGCATTTTTAAAATGTTAGAAGGAAAATAACCACTGAAATAAGAAAAACCAATCAATAAATAATAACACTAAATAAAGGGTGTCCTAGGTTGCCACAGTGTATCAAAAAATTGAGGGAGGAATAAGATGAGGTAATGTGCAACAAGTGACAGGAGTGTTTTCTGTTCAAAGTATACCTTTGACTTCCTAAGATGGGGTGGGGAACCGAAGGCCCAGCCAGATGTGGTCCCCGGCTTGCCTGGATCCGGCCCCCAAGACTCAGGGCTCCTCACCCTCAGCACTGGGGAGCCTGCGCTGACATTCCAGCTCCCACTAACCCCTGCCTGACTGATTTTTCTGTCGGTCAGTGGCCTCTGACCCCAAAAAAGTTCCCCACCCTTATTCTAAGACTTTGATTTTTGTGTGTTTTTCTTGTGAAGGGAACAAATTGTTTATCGGATTGTTTATGTAACATCACGTAACAAGTTTCCCTTTAATTGTGTGTGCTATATCTTTTAAGCATCAATAAAGAAATAATGTTTAAGTAAAATTCTTTAAATACTGAAATACCATAGCAGCAGCATCGCTGTCTAGAATTAGGCAAATGACAAAACTGGAGAAAGAGGCTAGTTACGTGCTGCAGTTCAACCCCAGTCATTCTCTTTTGCAGACAAGCCAAAGTTTTATGCTGTCTTTGCTTTTTTTATATCATATTTACAACATTTGTATCCTGAATGCAGGCCTCTCCATATTCAGTTCTTTTTTCTTCCTTTGTCATCTTTTCCTTCCATCGCCTGATTGCCTCTTTTTGCCATCACTGCCATGTTTCCGCCACCCTCTGTCTGAATCAAAAGCTCTTGCCTTTCCAAGTCTTCCTTCTTTTCTAGCTCTTCTTATTTATGGGCTTGGTTAAAGTTAAGGAAAGATTTCCATTGACGTCAGGGGGCCTGGGGTGAGGCCCTAAATTTCCACTTCTGGGCCTGTAGAGTGCATCTTCTACAAGATTAGTGCTTTTACATGCATCTACTCCAGCAAGCTCCTCATAAAACTGGCAGACCATCTACAGAAGTGGGCTGGGTGGAATTCAATGCATCATCTTCTGGTTAACAACTGCTAAGGGACTCCACGGGACTCTCTCAGAAAAGAGCTCCAGGGCAGTATGAAGGGGTTTTGGAAGAATGAAGACCATGTGCCATTTGCTCCACAAATTGTGGCTCTGGCAACCATCAAATTTGCATGAGTTTTCATAGTGGTTCCATGCTTTAATAGAGTAAGATCTGTGCTTGTCTAGCAAGGCTTTTTCTCCTATCTGATAAACACTGACTGTATAATTGTTCTGTGCCCCCCCCTCCCCCTTTTTATCAGTCTCCAACCACACTTCATTTAAGACCACTAGAATTGGTTGTATGGCATTACCTTGTGGAGGACCAAATGGGGCACCTTCAAGAAGGAAACTGATTTCTGACCATGAGGGAAGCAAAGCAGAGGCTTAAGGTAGTAGTTTGGGTATTTGGTCAAAGCAGGGAGGGAAACTGGGCTTCCTCCCCTGAAGAAGCTGTGAGGAAGCTACACACTGTTTTGGGTATGGGGAGAACCAAAAGGTCTGAGTGATGCCTGCCTTAGTTACAAACCCTTTCAAAGGATTTTGTGGGGAGGGGCCTTCAAATAGATAGGCAGGAAACAGCTTTTGTGCAGATGGGGAAATGGAATTGTGAATCCTTGCAGAATGTTCATATATTTTAGATCCAGAAAGGACTATTCTGATTATCTTGTCTGACCACTTGCGGAACACAGGCCGGAGAAATCACCTAGTAATTTCTGCACTGAGCCCAGTAGTTTGCAGGTGAAAAAAAAATAATTTGAAGGAGATCATTTTGATTTTTCTAAGTGCAGGAAGAAAACAAAGGATGATGCATTTAATCAATTTTACAGTTAGAAAATATGCAACTTCTGCTACTCTTTTAACTGTAGAGTTCAAAAAATTCCTTCATTAAGGCTTTAGGTATTTTTGCTGTTGTAAGAACAATACAGGATACAGGCTCAGTACTTCTCTCAGAATTAGAAGCTAATTAATTCCAAAATTCGTTGATTGTAGTACTGTTGCATTCGCTTAATGAGGGAATAATAATTGTCAGTATTTTGTTAAAGTGAAAACACATGTCTCTTCTTTAGTAAAATCAGAAGCATGCATGACACATCATAATAACTAAGGCAGTGGCGAGGCACAAGCAGGAAGGTGATAGTTGTAATAAACGTAAGAACATGAGTTTAAAAAAAAATGAGGCTAACAAAATTGTATGTCTTTAACATACAAAGGAAGAGCAGTGGAAGAGCGGCTTACAGGAAATAGCGTCTCATTGATGAAATACACGCTGCAGTACTTCCCACAGTTGGAAGCCTATGGTATTTATTAACAGTGACCTAGATTGGAGGAGACAATAAAAGCTGTTGCTGCGAAGAACAGCTTGACTGCCATTCTGATCTGGATAATAAACAGCTGAAATATGGACCGTGTATGAAGTTTACTAACACAGCTTTACACAAAAACCTACAGGTTGAGTGAGGAGGAGACGTTAGTGGAATGAACTCATTTTGCCCTATAGTTTAGTTTGGAATTTACAGATATGTACGTGCATCAGTTTGTTTTTACACAGACATTGATTGTTTTATTTTGAGTGTGTATCAGAGAAGGAGGATATGGCCTGATTAGAATTTTAAGTAAATTAATATGTAAACCTTTCCAAAAATAGATGTTTGTTTATTTAAAATATTGCTCAGTAGGATGGCTTCATGAGATATACACCTTTTCTCCATGAAAGTTCTAGTAGGAAGTGGTCATATAGTCTACACTGCTGAGCTATTTCGGGATACCTCCAGTATCCCGAAATAGATATTCCATGTCTTAAGAGCAAGCCTGTTATATCAAAATATAATGGGCTCGATATTCCGATGTCCCTGTAAACCTCATTGCACGAGGGTTAAGGGATGTTTCTAAATAGCATTTTATTTCAAAATTACCTCAGAATAAGCTATGCAATTTGCACAGTGCAAATTATGTCACTTTTTTCGAAGTAAGGATGCTGTGCAGACGCACCCATACTGTTAAGCTTTTGAGTTACGGACATCTCAATAATGGAGGTTGCGCGAAACTTTGAAATGTCCGTAACTCTGAACAAAACGTTGTGATGGTTCTTTCAAAAGTTTACAGCTGAACACTGACTTAATACAGCTTTGAAACTTTACTATGCAGAAGGACAATGCTGTTTTCCCTTTTATTTTATATTATTTTATTTTATTTTATTTTATTTTACATTTAACACAGTACTGTATGTATGTATTTATTTATTTGTCTTTGCTGCTGCCTGATTTCATACTTCAGGTTCCAAATCAGGTGTGGTGTTGACTGGTCAGTTTGTAAGTCTAGAGTTTATGCCATTGAGGTACTACTGTAGCTTATTTCACTGCAGTCCAAGCAGTACCGTTTAGGCTACTCCACCTAAAATAGATGAGATGTCTCTAGTTCATTAGCATGGCTTTTTATGGTATTAAA
The DNA here is from genome assembly GCA_032595735.1 of Pelochelys cantorii. NCBI lineage: Eukaryota > Metazoa > Chordata > Testudines > Trionychidae > Pelochelys > Pelochelys cantorii. The sequence continues at coordinate 52,559,277 of CM064334.1, forward strand.
GCTTGCTTAATTCTAACAATGTGGGTTCTTTTTGGCCTTTCATAAAGTTTTCTTTGCTTTGAGGGCTGTTATGTATTCATCTTTTGTTGTTTATCCAGTAAAGTAGTTCTTAGTGCATCTTTCAGGATGTATTATGTTCTTTTAACTTCATGATAAAATATATAAACCCAAATCCTGAGGAGAAAAAACAGGTACTCTGACAATAGGTTTCATTATTCTTATCACTTAAAATAAGTGCTGTTAAGCTGAAAATTTTAAGGAAATAATGTGTCACAATAATAAACAAGACCAGTGTCCCCTCTGCTTGTTTAGTGGAATGGAACGGATGAAAAATTCTATTCCAAAAATGCCCTCTTACCCAAGCAAATGATAACTTATTTTCATCTAATTTTTTTTGCTTTTCCTTAACTAAAACAGGGAAATTAAAGTCCCTTTGGGCTTCAAAGTTATCTAAGGATGTTGTTTTAACAGCCATCACCACTCTGTAGGGATTCTTTTTTGTTTGAATGTTTTACTTACTCATTCAGAGTTTCTAGGGGAGGAGCAATGAACTTTATATTTTTAAATCAGTTCGGTTGACTTTGAACAGCTATCCTTGCATGTTATATAATTCACGAACTGATTTGAAGAGCTCATTAAAGAAAAAAAAACCCTGACACACTTCAAGAATATTAAATCACTTCAGATAGTGTGTAGAATGTAATGTTATTGAAGCATTTCAAAATGTTAAAAGTGCTTCGATTTAAAGTGCAAGTGGCTTCAGAGCCTTTGCCGTGAAAAGTAATTTAAACTGTCAAATTTATTCCAAGTTTTGAAGAGCTTTAATCTCCTAAATTGTAAAGAACTGAATTTCTTAATAATGATGAGTTTGTTTGCACAGTGTACTCCAGGACTCTGTGGACTAGATGTGCCTCTCTGCTGTGCGCAGGGGAACAAACATACACCATTCATGAAGAAATGTGTTCAAGGAGCTCATAAGAAAGAAACCAGGTGCAGGGAATGGAACCCTTTGCCAGCTAACCATAGGCAGCCTTTTCCTGTGGTGACAGCCTGAGAAAGAGACCAACCAGAAAGGGGGGGCCGGTGCTATGGAGTACTCACTTTTCACAGAAATCACCAGCCATTCTCCAAGCCGCAAATCACTGATGTTCGTTGCTGTTTCTCTGAGGCTTTAGTCCACCAGAAGTTCAGGGAGCACAGTGACTGAGGTGGTCATCTGGATAAGGGGATATGGTACCTGATGAGGAGTGCAGTGGGAGGAGATATTCTACGGCAGTGGTCTCCAACCTTTTTAAGCACAAGATCACTTTTTGAATTGAAGTGCAATCCAAGATCTACCTCAGATATAAATACCCTGGCCCCACCTCCTTCGTGACCCTTCTACGAGGCCCTGCCCCTGCTCGCTCCATCCTACTGCCTTCCCCCACCCTCCCTCCCTCCCAGGCTGGGGCAGAGGGTTGGGGTGCAGGCTCTGGTCTTGTATTAAGGAATTTGGAGTGTGAGGCTATGTCTACCCTGGTGGGTTCTTGCGCAAGAACATCTTGTGCAAGGGTTCTTGTTCAAGAAATCTTGCACAAGAACGTGTCCACACTGCCATGTCCTTTTGCGCAAGAACATCCATGGCAGTGTGGACGCTCTCTTGCGCAAGAAAGCTCTGATGGCCATTTTAGCCATAGGGCTTTCTTGCGCAAGAAACCCCTGCCGCGTGTCCACACTGCCCTCTTGCGCAAGAGCTCTTGTGCAAGAAAGCTTACACTTGTTAGAAAAGAGCGTAGCTCTTGCGCAAGAATCCCTCTCTTCCCACGCTTTACTGTCAATCTTCTTGTGCAAGAGCGGGTGGGCAGTGTGGACGTTCTGCGGAAGAACGGCCATTCTTGCACAAGAACCCGCCAGTGTAGACATAGCCTGAGGGGGGCTCTGAACGGAGCTTGGGGCAGGCAGTTGGGGTGCCAGAGAAGATTCTAGGTGCAGGCTCTGGGAGGGTGGTTGGATACAGGGGTGCTCAGGGCTAGGGCAGGGGCATGGGGTGCAGGAGGGGGTTCATGACTGGGCAGGGTTTCAGGATGTGGGCACCATCTGGACACTGCTTACCTCAGGTGGCTTTTGGGTAGTGGTACAATGGGGCAAAGGCAGGCTCACCCCTGCCCTAGCCCTGCACCACTCCCAAAAGCAGCCAGCAAACTCCCTCCATCCCAAATCCTGTTGTGCCCCCTCTCTACTTTGTGGAGATAGGATTTAGGGTTGCGGGGGTGGGAGGGGGGCGCCTTGACATCAGCGTCCCTCTTCTCTCTCCCCTGCCTTGCACAGAAAGCAGAGACTCCTGAGGGAACAGCTCCAAGGCAAAGGGCAGGAGATGCACAGCAGTCTGGGGGGTGCAGCTAAAGTACAGGGCTTGATAACCTCCTGGCCAAACCAGTCAGGATCACCTGTCAGAGGCTCCAGGATCTATCAGTAGATCCTGATCGACTGGTTGGTGATCAGTGTTCTAGGGGGAAGGCCTGGCAGGGGGAGCAGACGTTCCACGGGAAATCTCTTCTATGAGGAGCCAGGATTCCAAACAGATCTTGGCATTCTTCATGCCTCAGCAGCTAACTGCCTTTCCTTCTTTGCATTTTTTTGTGTCCCCCCACCAACCTTCTGGACTATCTTTTGCAGGAACTTTTCCAATAGAATGTGTGTGTGTGTGTGTGTGTGTGTGGGCGGGGGGGGCGGCGGTGTTTGCATAAGTAGAGGAGTAAACATAACACTTAAAAAATAAATCTGTATTCTTTTATGTTTCTCAACAGTTGCTCTGCTTTCTTTTTACCAGGGAGTGCAATACAGAAATTCCAAAAGTGTATGTCCTTTTTAAAGCCTTGGGGAAGCATGGGGGAAAGGAAAGTTATATTTAGAGAGGAAGGCATGCTTATGCTATAGTCTGGCTCTAGGATCCCAGGGTCTAGCCCAGGGGTGGGCAAGATACAGCCCTTGGGCTGGATGCGGCTTGCCAAGCCATTTGATCCAGCCCGCCTTGCTGTGCTCCGGCCCCCCAGGCCAAGACCTGGGGGCCGGGGAGTGCACTAAGTTGTTCTCTGTTCAAAGAGGCTAGTAGCTCCCTCCTCTCGCCAGGGGCGTGCAGTGCCTAGAGTTGTAGAGGAAACCACCAGCTGTTAAAAATGGCTGGCGGTTCCCTTTAGGCACCCCTGGCAGGGTAGGGGTGGGGAGGGGTGAGAGACTTTGCACTCTTCCCCACCCCCAAGCCCCGATTAGCCTATGGGTGGGGGAGCATGCAAAGTTTTCTCCCTTCACTGGTGTGGGGGGGGGAGTGCGACACCTAGAGGGAGCTGTCTCTTCTGCCAGAGGTCCCGGACCTTCCGCCCAAGGCCCTGCCTTTCCAGGGGTGGAGCCAACCTGTGACCACTACCAAAATTGGTGAAGTTGCCCTCCTGCAAAAATTATTGCCCACCCCAGTCTAGCCTGAGGCTGAATGTGTATATCACAATTAAACAGCCCCTTACCTGAGCCTTGTGAATTCGCGTCAGCTGGTACAGGCCAGCCACAGGTGTCTGACTGAAGTATTGACCTACTCGAAGGACTGTCTTATCATTGAGGCCTTGTCTGTACTTAGCCGGAGATCGATGCTGTGGAGATCAATCTTCCAAGGCTCGATTTAGTGGGTTTAGTAAGGACCAGCTAAATCAAACACTGATGACATCCCTGTCTACCCTGGAACCAGGGTAGTGAGGAGTAAGGGAAGTCTCTCATTGATCTCCTGCAGTGGGGCCATGGCAGAAGTTAGATTCAAGGTACGTTGACTCCCCCTACACATTATTCTTGTTGTATATCTTAAGTCGAATTTCTCCTGTACTGTAGACCTGGTCTAAGAGACAGGATAGAAACTGAATTCAAATCTTGGCTTTGCAACAGACTTCCTGTGTGGCCTTGACTTACTGTGTGCTTATCTCTCTGTGCCTCAGTTCCCCATATGTAACATAGCCCAATAGTTCTTCCTGTCTGCCAGCCTGTGTTTATCTTATCGACTCAGGCTATCGGCTTGTCAGAGCAAGGGTTGTCTCACTATGTATTTGTTCAGTACCATGGAACGCTAGCCCCATCTCCAAAAATGAAATCTCAAATTATTGAATTGTCAGTCCCATTTCAGGGCCAGGTTATGTCAACTTTATTCCAGCTTAATTGTTCCTTAATTCATCAGTAGTGCCACTGAAGAAAATTGGATCATTGACAATGTAAGGTACTATTCAAAACCTGAGTAAAAGTGGCACAGTATAGCCCATTTATTCACCTTTTTATGTTGACACAAACAGGATTTTTAAGGCTTGTTAGAAAGAAAAGTTATATAGAAGATTCATGTGGAATCTTCAGTGTATTTTGAGAACATACTTTATTACCTTTACTAAGGTACTATGGGTGGAAATGTGTTTTGGTTTATGGTAATTTTTTCCCATCTGTGCATAGCCCTTTTTAGTCGTCTTTGACTTTTCCATGCAAAACCAGTCCAAAATGGACCCCTAAGGATCCCCATTAATTATGGGAAAACAGCAGTTTCTCAGTTGCTGCTGCTTCCCCATTGTCACAATTGCTATTTCCCCTTTTCCATCTAGGGAGAGCAGTTAAGCAGTTGCTGTGAAGTAACCTGCAGAAAACACTTACTGAGTTAGCTAGCAAATGTTGCCCAACCTTTGGACCCTAGGGCTATGTCTACACTGGCAGGTTCTTGCGCAAGAACAGCCGTTCTTGCACAAGAATCCGCAGAGCGTCCACACTGCCCACCTGCTCTTGTGCAAGGAGATTTACAGTACGGTGTGGTAAGAGAGGGCTTCTTGCGCAAGAGCTATGCTCTTTTTTAACAGGCGTAAGCCCTCTTGCGCAGGGGCTCTTGCGGAAGAGGGCAGTGTGGACGCTGGGCAGGGGTTTCTTGCGCAAGAAAGCCCTATGGCTAAAATGGCCATCAGAGCTTTCTTGCGCAAGAGAGCATCCACACTGCCATGGATGCTCTTGCGCAAAAGCACAGCTCACACATGGCAGTGTGGACATTTTCTTGCGCAAGACTTCTTGCACAAGAACACTTGAGCAAGATATTCTTGTGCAAGAAGCTGCCAGTGTAGACATAGCCTAGTTGTCTATGACCCACTTCAATTCCACCAACTTAAGGTCTGTCCCGAAGTACATTCAGGGTATGTCTACACTACAAAGTTAATTCGAACTAACAGCTGTTAGTTCGAATTAACTTTCATAGGTGCTACACACGCAAACCGCTAGTTCGAACTTAATTCGAACTAGCGGAGCGCTTAATTCGAACTAGGTAAACCTCATTCTACGAGGACTAACACCTAGTTCGAATTAAGTAGTTCGAATTAAGGGCTGTGTAGCTACTTAATTCGAACTAGTGGGAGGCTAGCCCTTCCCAGGTCGCCCTGGTGGCCACTCTGGGCCAAGCCAGGGAAACTCGTCTGCCCCCCTGCCGACCCCGGAGCCCTTAAAGGGGCATGGTCTGGCAACGGTGCCCGTGCCAGGTGCAAGCCTGCCAGCACCCAGCCAGCAGACCCTGCACCTGGCACGGGATGAGCCAGCCACCCACTGCCACCCAGCCCTCCCCCTCTTCCCGGGACCAGGCTGTCGGCTCCCAGGAGCCTGCCCGGGGCCACAAGAGGCGGACGCCCGCCTGGTCTAGTGCGGAGATCGTGGACCTCATCGAGGTTTGGGGGGAAACCTCCAACGTCCACAATCTCTGCACCAGGCACAGGAAAGCAGCCTTCTAGGGCAGGATAGCTGCCAGCCTGGCCACCAAAGGCCACATGCGAACCCAGGAGCAGGTCAGCATGAAAATCAAGTTGGTCCAGTGAGACCCCCGACCCTGAGCTTAGAACATAAGAATGACCATACTGGGTCAGACCAAAGGTCCATCTAGCCCAGTAGCCTGTCTGCCAACAGCGGCCAACACCAGGTACCCCGGAGGGGATGGACCGAAGACAATGGCCAAGCCATTTGTCTCGTGCCATCCATCTCCAGCCTTCCACAAACAGAGGCCAGGGACACCATTCCTACCCCCTGGCTAATAGCACTCATGGACCCAACCTCCATGACTTTATCTAACTTCTCTTTAAACTCTGTTCTAGTTTTCACCTTCACAGCCTCCTGTGGCAAGGAGTTCCACAGGTTGACTATTTGCTTTGCAAAGAAGAACTTTCTTTTATTAGTTTGAAGCCTGCTACCCATTCATTTCATTTGCTGTCCTCTAGTCCTTCTATTATGGGAACTAATGAAGAACTTTTCTTTATGCACCCTCTCCACACCACTCATGATTTTATAGACCTCTATCATATCCCCCCTCAGTCTCCTTTTTTCTAAGCTGAAAAGTCCCAGTCTCTTTAGCCTCTCTTCATATGGGAACAGTTCCAAACCCCTAATCATTTTAGTTGCCCTTTTCTGAACCCTTTCCAAGGCCAAAATATCTTTTTTGAGGTGAGGAGACCATCTCTACACAATACTGAAGATATGGCGTACCATAGTTTTAGACTTCCCCTCCTCCTTCTTCCCCTGGCTTCCCCCTTCCAGCTCCCTCCTCCCAGGTTTCCACCTCCCCTCTCCCACCCTCTCTCTTCCCCTCTCCCATCTCCTTTTCCCAGTCTCCCCAGAGGTTAATCCCCCCCCCCCTCAGTTTTGTTAAATAAAGAGAGTTTCTATTTTTTAACATACGTGTTCTTTATTTTTTACATCAGGAAGGGGAGCTAGGGAGGGGTAAGTGGAAGGAGGTGAGGGAGGAATGGGGCACGAGCCCCCGATGGGGAGGACTGGGGTGGCTCTGCGGGCTCCTCGGGGTGGAAGCTCTCCTGCAGGGCCTCCTGGATCCTGACAGCCCCCCGATTGACACCCCCGGATGGCAGCCTGCGGCAAGTGCAGCCGGGCTGATGGCCGAGTGCTGTGATGTGCCGAGTGTGGGCACTCAGGGCACTCCAAGACAGGACTGCTTTGCTGTCCCTCATCGAGTTAGACAAGCAAGCGGGGAACCCTGAGAACTGTCTGTCCGGGGTGGGGGTCGGGTCCCTTTAAGCACAGCCCTCGGCTAGCCTGAGGCAGCAGCTCCACGCTCTAAGTCCTAAGCTGATGCCCTGCCGGCACTGGTTCCGGCCAGCCTTAACTTCGGTTCAGGGTCCACTCAATGTGGACATGCTAGTTTGAATTAGCAAAATGCTAATTCAAACTAGTTTTTAGGTCTAGATGCGCTAATTTGAATTAGCTTAGTTCGAATTAGTGCTGTAGTGTAGACATACCCTCAGTCATGTCACTGCCAGGATATTGATCTAGTCTACTGATCAACCCAATCACATTGTCAACTGTATACCATAATATGTACACATTTCAGAGAACCGGCGTGGTCTAATACAGGGTCCTCATTCAAGGAGTGTGCGTGTGTGTGAGATTGTGATGAACAGTTCCAGCAGGGTCACAACCACCCCTCTTTGTATAGGACTAAAAGTGAGTGGGTCGAGTTCTCTTGCAGTGTGGAATCTCAGTGTTAAAAAGGTTGAGAATGGAAGAGCTAATGGGCTAAGAGAGGGGTGACGGGAGGAAACTGAGCTCACAGTTGGTGGTCAGGTACACCTGATGAATAAGGGACTTCATGAAAAGAGGTGAAGTAATTTACTCCTTCCTCAAGACACTGGAGGAGCAGAAGAGGAGCTGTGAATTATTCTCTGGATTGTTCCTATGGCAGTTGAATTGCACACCACACCTCACTGAGAGCAGGTTGTATCCTCTCTCTGCCCCATTTGAGATAATACTATCACATTTGAATTATTAGAGTCAATAATTAGCTAGTGATTGTAAAGTGCTTTGAAGGGGAAATTGCTATCTGAGTTCTAACAATTATCATGGTTTTCTTTTTTTTTTAACATAGAAAAACATCAGTTAGCATCTTATTTGAAAAATCTCATTGTCTTCAACAGACTCTACCAGTGGAATAAGATGCTACTCAACATATGTAAGGGTATACAAATCTGACCCATACATTTTATTTTTCTGTTTATGCTCAAGAGAACATGAATGTAGGTAGGGCACTCAGAAAAAGATAAAACTCAAAACTTAGTATCTATAAACTCAAGTAATACATTTTTATTTTGGAAACATGACATTTTAAAACTAGAATTTATGTTGTTAGTCATCTGTGATTTCTCCCCGTATCTCCTGCTGTCCTCCTTGAAAGCATTTTAGATTTCGTTGACAATTTTTTTCTCTTTTTCACTTAGAAAATGACTGTTACTGTTTGTTTGTTTGTTTGCAGCACTCAAAAGGAGTGAGTGAGATGAGCTGTCTGCATTATAGTATCTGAAGGACTAAGTTATTCTCTTGGAGAGCTGTTCTAAATGAGCCTGACCGAGATACTGGATCTGTGTGAAGAGGACTAAGGATATAATAGGATGTCAACTGAGACAGAACTTCCTGTGGCTGTTAAAACCAGCGCTAAGAAAGACTCCAAAAAGAAAGGTAGTAAGTCCGCTTCTCTTTTTATTTAATGAAAGACCATTTATCTTCCACACTTGGATTTATCATAAAGCATGCTTAATTCTGTGATCCTTGTGCTGGTGAAACGTATGTTAACTTGAACAGAGTTTTGTCTGCTGAGGAAGCATCAAATCTGGTCATTTGTGCATTCAAAATATCGCTTTATTAACAATATCACATACATACAATATGCTTTATTAGTTTCCTACTTTACAAGAATATTGTATTTGTTTCATTATGCAAAATAGAAAATCGAAATTCTTTACTTCAAAAGTATTGATTTAACCATTTTTAGCAAAAAGTGTTCTTATTCTACTAGATAATCTGTTGTTGGCAAATAATTCTTTTACTAAATGTTTGGTTTGCATCATCTTGAACTGGGCAGAAGAGGTTAAATGCCCTGCTTGTCCTCATAGTTTGAATCTTATTAAGGCAAAGATCTGCATAAAACACACAAGCATCCTTTACTGAGACCAGGGTACTTAAGGCGAAGGGAGTTGTGTTGACTGTGTTATTGACCATATTCAGGATACGTTTCTCCAAATTTTGCATGTAATGTGCTAAAAGGAATATAACTGAATGGAAGGAGAAAACAAATAACAAAGAAATATAATACACATTAGAATAATTCTACATTCTATCTCATGGCTAAAATTTAGGTTCAGGTGTGGAGCCTTTATTCATAATGGTGCATACTTACTTCTCTTTGTAGCACTATTGAGGTGGGATTACCTAAGTGAGTGCTCACCAATGTGAATAAGGTTCCTCACTAGCCCACAAATTTCAATAGAGTTTTTACTGTTTATTTTTTTAAAGGATGAGCTTGAAGCAGTGATGACATGCATGGCACTGCTTTCCTTCTATTTTGTACTACAAGAGTAAGATTAGCCTCTAGTAATATGAGGGCCTAAAACAAAAGCCCGTGTAGCCCAGGCCTTGTCTGAGGCCTCGCTAAAAATGGACAAGACATGGCTAACATAAAGCAAATCTAAGCTGTGAACAAGAGGCAGGCCCCTGCTCACAGAACTTGGCATGAACAGGGCTGAGAGCGCAAAACACTAATTGGCAATAGGCCCAGGTGCAGAACAGTAATTGGTGCTAGGTACTGACTGTAAAACAGTAATTGGTAGGGGGTGTAACTTGAAAGCAAATGGTAACACCAACTCATTAAAAAAGACCTTAGTACCCACACTCCCCACAGATAGAGACTCAGGTGTAGATGCTCCCCCAGTGACCTGACGACAGCCTCAATTTCACTTTCTTTATATTTATATTCGAGGCGCAATATGAAATGCTCAAATTCAAAAAAACCCCGAACACACACCATTACCAGTTTAAATAATTGTAATTCTTATGGGAGAAATCAGGAGAAAGTATAAATCCTGCTGTTTTTTGTTTTTCAGTTGCTCAGGTTTAGCCCCTGGAGGGATTTGGTACTGTGGACTTTTGAGCGTGTTCTGTGCTGTTCAGAGAGATTCTTGGACTTTTTGGTGATTCATCTGGTGTTAGCTTATGTATGGGCCTTTTGTGGATGCTGTGCTCCCCTAAACATTCTTTCAGGATAGATGGCCTACTACCTGGGCCTGACTGACAAAATCTCAGCCAGATTTGGAAGATCATTAAGCACCTTTAACTATATTGTTTTGTTTGGAAGAGAAGGAAACTTTGTTATGAGAACTCTTGAACTATTTGGTCTAAATGCTTAAATAAGATTATTAATTTAATTTAATATAAAAACATTAAACATTGTGGTTTAGCTTTGGAACTAATATTGGAGCTTTGCATATGTAGATCAGAAGTTCCCAAACTTTTTTCCCTATAGTCCTGTTGGGAGGGTCATATCCCATGTGTGCTCCTACCCCAGCTTTGTCTCCAAGCCCTTTGCTTGACTCCTTCCAGCTTCCTTGCTCTGACTCTTCCAGTCTACTGTTCCCTCAAGTAGCCTTAGGCAGCTCCTCTTTCTCTGTGACCATGCTGTGATCCCTACCAGGCAGCATGCTCTTGCTCACTGGCTCTAGTTGCTTCCGCGACGTTGCTGCTACTGTCTGGACCCTGCTCCCTATGCCGCTGCCTGTTGGCACTGACCCTGAGTCTGGGATGTGTGCAGGGACAGGTGGGGGCATGGTGGTAACAGACATAGTGAGGGTTGGCTTACTCTCCAGTCCCCCCTATGGGTCTCCCCTTGTGGGCCAGCTGCTGCCACTGCTTCTGCCTGTGGAGAGGCACTGGGGATGCTAGGACCTGCTCCTTGGAAAGCAGCAAAGATTCAGGATTGTTCTACTTCATGTCAGGTCCTCACACCCCCCAGAAGAGGGAAGGCGGAGCCCACCGCTGGAAAACCTGTGATGTAGATGTAAAGAGAACCACTCCATTGCTAAGATGTACCGCTGAAAGTAGAGCAGGTCAAATTATCCATGGCAAACAATACTTATTTTCTCTTGGCAATGAATTCCACTTTTTCTAATCTGTTTGCTAATATTCACCAAATATGGTTCAGGCAAACACACATTTTGGCATATTGGTTGTTTACAGACTGTAATTATGCTATTTGTAGTTTCAGATTGGTAATTTAAGTCATGTGGTTTTGCTTCTGCTCCATAAATCAGTTGGTGAAACTTCTGAAAATAAATAATTCTTGTGGGGATTGAGTTTTTGGATGAGTAGGCATTTGTGTTATAATTTATGCAAATTTCCAGATTCACAAACATTGTCACTAGTCTTCAGTGGCTGAATACTTATGAACACTGTTGTCTGATCCTTGCAGAAGCGAGTGAGCATGACTCATTGCCATTACTGATGAAAGTTTTCACAAAATAGGTTGTATCTTATTTGATCAGCTCTAGTAGGAGTCTCCCTTCTCTCCGTCATGGAGGAGTGGCTGAAAAGTGAGCATTGTACAGCAGTAGAATGTCTCCAGAATTAATCATTTTCTGTGTTGAATGTATAAGTCTGTCGGCTTGAAAAACAGCCAACAAACTGCTGGGGTCACAGTAGAATAGGTTTTTTGGACAGGCTATGTATAAAATTCAGGTTATGTATTAGCTGTTCAAATCCTAGGTCGTGAAAGTGAAAAGAAACTTGATTTGTTCATTATTTTTCGTTGGTTCATGTCACACCATGTATATCTCAGCAAATGAGCCCTAACCTAGCACAGTGTGACATGATGGACATTTGGAAAAATTTGTGTTTTTCAGGTTCATTAACTGACATCAGAGGGGGGTAGCAAGTACACAACCTGAAGTTATGTTTGTAGTCAGTGAGCTCAGTTATCCAATGGAAGTGACTGTTCCCAAGAAATAAGTCTTTGCTTTTTAAACACAGCTCTAACACATCTCCAGTGAGTCAGTTTGTTTTACCACAACTGCTTCTATTTGAAAGCAGATATGTGTATCTTTCACGGGATAATCTTATGCAGAAAAGACAACCTACAATATTACATTGAGCAAGTACGTGCCTGTAAACTCCAGATCTTTACAGGACAGACTTTCAGTAGGTATATTGTTCATTTAAAATCAACATGTGGGTTTGGGATTAGGGCATAGGGGCTGAGTTGTCCTCCCAGTTCTACCGTAGTTTATCTCTGTGGTTTTGGCTACACCACAGAATCTTATCTTTGGCTCAGTTTTCCAATCTCTATGCTAGTGATAACATTTCTGGATCTCAAAGGAGTATTGTGAAGTATAGTTAATTAGTGTTTATAAGGCACATGGAGATCCTCAGATGGAAAGTGATGCAGCAGTGCAAAGTAGTATCGTTAATGAGGTGAAAATAATGAAAGCATGCTTATGAAGCTGATGTTGCCAACCCATTTTGGGTATTGCATAGCTTTTTTCTGCAAATTGGGTGAATAACAGCTGTATCAAAATTAGAATAGCAATTGTGTGCATATTATATATATTTTAATCAGAGGAGGTACATGGTGACCATCAAAGTAAGGGTTCCTTAGGACTTTTGGGTTTCTCATAGATGTGGATATTTCAGAACTGCTTTTTTATGACTCCCAGTTAGGGATGTAAAATGCTGTTTAATTAGTTAACCAGTTACATTTAAGTTTAACCGATTAAACTGGGGAAGGGGGGGGGGAGAGAGGGATTTCCAGCCCTGTGGGCTGGAGCAGTTCCCCTTACCCCCAGCCATGGCTGGACTGGAGTGGCTCCTGTGCTGCAGGCAAACTCAAGTGGTGGTGGGAGGTTGCCAACTCCCAGTTTGCACTGGATGAAATCGGCAGAGGAGCTGCCGGCCCCCAGCCATTAGCAGGCTCACGCTGGTTGGAAGCGGGGGTGGGGAGAGGGCTTCTGCCCCATGTGAGCCTGCTGACTCCAGCCTGCGAGCTCACATGGGCTAGGAGCTGGCAGCCCCCCACACTGCCACTTCCACACATCCCCCTGCGAGGCTGCCATTAAGGGTGAGGTTTATCCGATCACATCCCTGTTCCCAGTGGGGAGAAAGCATAAATAAAACTGAGTATGGGTTTATAAACACTCTGTGATTGATACTGGTAATGTCTTAATTGGTGATAATAAGTAGACAGCTTAGTTTTTAACTTGATTTATTAGGCAAAAATGTTACTATAAATAGCTGGTATTAACAGTAGTTTAATTATGCCAATACAAGAGTTTTTGCAGTGTTGTTCTTATCTGCAGAGGTAGCTGAAATTTTTCAACTGAACAATTTTCTTGCTGAAATATGGAAATTCACCCAAAAATGAAATGAGAATGTCATTTGAAATTATACTTGTCTGTGGGAAATACTGAAATGAAAATCTGAGGGACCTGTAAAAATTATTGGTTTTTCTTGCCTTTTTACCTCACATAAGGTGATCCTGGACAAAACGTGTCAGCAGTGTGTAAAGAGGAACATAAAATGCAAGTGCAATTTATTGTCCTGGGCTTGCAGTGCCGTTTATGTTAGGCTTTCTCATTTGCAGGAGTTCATGATGCCCACATGCTGCAATACACTGACTGCCTATTCCATGTGTGCACTTAAGATGCTATAAAAAGAATTTATTAATATAGTAGTTAAAAGTTTTAAATAACATAGGATCATTCTAGCTCAGGAACTGCCTGACACCCTCTTTTTATGTCACTGCATCTGAGGTCCGTGGAATCGGCCATGTTGTTCTCCCTGAATATACTGGGAGAGTTCAGTTAGGGACCGACATATGAGCAAAAGCACACGAGTGGTACCCTGGGCTAAGTTAAGCCTTTTTTGTTACTTTTGCATATTTTAGCAGTGGCCCTGGTTTCAGCCATAACTGTGAATTCAGGCGATTGTTGTCGTTGCTCTTAATATTATGTAGTAGAAGATTTCACTGGTGTTGCTTGGATATTGAACTCAGTTAATTTTTGTTTTTTGGAAATAAAATGAAAATGTATGTAGTTTATTTAAATCATTGCTCTGCGATGGGGCTGGGGATGAGGGGTTCAGTATTCAGGCTGTCTTCTCTCCCAGGGCAATCTCAGAAGCGCCTCTCCATGGCCGCCGCAGCTCCAGCGGGCACAGGAGGGGGAAGGGTGCATGGCTCTTCACAGCTAAGGCAGATCCAGGTTCATCTGCCCCCTGTCAGAGCGAGGAATACAGCAAACTGTGCACTTCCCCCTCGGTCCTGGACACAGGGGAAAAGCCAGTGATGTCCCCAAATAAATCGGGCGGGGGGGGAGGGGGACTTCATCCTCCTCTTTCCCCCCTCCTTAAAAGTCATCTCAGGGGTAGGAGGCTCGGGGCTGAGTATGTCCTGGAAGAGAGGGGGCATGCCCCCCAGCCAGCCCCTGTTGCTTGTCTGTGATTCTGTTTGGTTTTATGAGAAGCAGTCCCATTCCAGGCACATCCCATTTTACTGGCAAAACCAAACCCTTACATTATTTAAGCTACGTTAAGAGGAAGCTGCATATTGAATTTAGAGCTCCTAGCTCTTACCATTTAGAGGAATTCTTGAACAGACAACCAGACAAATTCTCTCAAATATGTAGATTTAGCTGCATTACAGTCGTACCAGGAAGTCAAAACCTCTTCTTGCTACCCCTGTATACACAAGTAGTCTATAAATAAAAAGTTGACAATCAAAACAGGCTAGACAACCAGACCTGCGGACAGCACTTTTATTTGTTCATTTATAGACAAAACATCTTTTAATTTTTATGGCTATTTTATTATTATTTTATGGCTATTTATTATAAACAGGGTTAGCTATTAGTTGGTAGATAGAGTAGTGCGCTTTCAATTTGTGACACTTGTTATTGTGCTGACTCTGCAATTGTTGATCAGGTTAGTTAGTGATATTGCTACAAAGAAGTCTTCAGATTAGTTAATGGTTGGAAAAGGTTTCTGAGTGATGTTCACTCTTGAGATCTCTTAATATTTTTTAATGCTTTCAAATATATCTCTCACGTTTTCTTTTGAATAATTTGCCTTAGATATAAAACAAAGTGCCACTTTGCATTTCTACAGGGCCTTTTAGGTTTTATTTGTTTTCTTCAGATTATTAAAGGGATATAGACAGTGTCGGATCAAATTTACATTCTGTGGCTCTGGCTGGTAAGTAGAAAAAGGGAAATGGGAAGAAAGGTTCAGTGTGCACCCTCAGCTATGTTCTGTACATAGAGACTTTGACAATAGTCCTTCTGCAAAGGTGACTGAAGTCTGTGTGCGGGCTCCCATTGACTTCTGTGGTGTAGGCAGTAGGTCTGCAAACTTGTATATGGAACGCGCTCATCAAAATATTAGAACAGTAAGCCATAGTATTACCCCTCAGCCTCAGCAAGGAAGAACTTTGCTGGAGCTTAAATCCTTATGTCTCCTCCCTGCCACACCAGTCTGGTCACCTCACCAGCAAACTCCTCAAGTCTCTGCTAGTCTTAACTTGGCCTTGCAGGTAACAATCAGAGAACTGTAGCTCTGGAGTTCCCCAGAGAGATTTCTGGGCAGTGTTCAGCCCCGCTCACTGGATAGGTCAAGAAAGTATTAAGTTTACTGCCTGCAAAGAGAGAATACACACATCAGCCTGATAGGTTAGCTAAGGACTTAGTCTTTACTTCTGTTTAACGGCACTGAGATGGTGTATTGTAAAACTAAGATAAGATTATTGTTTAAGAACATAGATTTAAGTGAAATTAAGGAAAAGAAAAAGAGACTGAAAATGGTTATAAACAAAACAAAATTAAACACACTTTATAGTGGCCAAGACTTAACTTTAACAAGATGCAGTCTGTATTTTTCTCATTTACATCAAGCTACAGCCTTACAGCTCTTCCAGTAGGAAGAGCCAATGTTCACAGGATCAGTACTGTCCCCTTTATTTCCTAAGTTATGGATAGCTAGAATGTCCTTTTGCTCTTCTCTTATTTCCTGAAGTCCATTTTCTTTGTCTCATCAACCAGAAAGATATTTTGGGAGTTCAGACTCTGTGTCCCAATGCTATGCTCACCAGCCTGTTCCCTCCATCACTTGTTAGCTTGATTGCTTTGTTTATCTTAGATGTAAATGTACCTTCATTGTTCTCTGCTTTTAATAAAACCAGGCAGAGAGGTGAATTCATATTCTTTTGCCTAGGGCTGGCACTCTACTGCCTCCAAAAAATATGCTAAGAACATATTTCCAGCACACAATTCCTGCACACATCACACAGTGATAGTCATGACAAGTGTGTTACCAGTTTTCATATATCTTACTTGATTCACTTTTATAGAGCAATAATACTGTATACATTTAGTTGTGGTCCTGGCCCTTGGTTTACCCCATGCGGTGTTTGGACCCTGATTGTCACAGTTACATAAAGATTTCTTAATAAATTCATCTTCTGGATTGACCATTGTATTATCTCACTGGGAGATGGGGATTGAAAGTTGTAATCTGCAGGGCTTAGATGGAGAAATATATAGTCAGGAGTCGTAGCTAGCCTCAAGAAACAGGATTCCTATAGTGGAAAGGAGGAGTTCTACAATGACAAATTCTGTTCCTGCAAAATTGCAGAATTTATGAGACCCTGTGTATGTATCTGGACAGCTGTTTTGTGTGGTTCTATAGTCACGCAAACTCATTCCCTTACAGGAAAGGTAAATTGAAATAATCTTCATTAAACATCATGGTGACAATGTTTCTCTTGCTATAAACCTATCTATCATTCTCGTATCTCTTTGCTCAGAGTGACTATTATTAAGATATGATATATAAAACCCTCCTAGAGGCTGATGTGAAAGTTCTGCTTATTTAGGATAGCACATGCTATGCACCACAGCTGCAAAACTGTAAGATAACATGAACTGGTAGTTGAATTACTTACACCAACACTGTCACCTTGATGAATTCAGGAAACCAGACCATTCAAAAAGTGAAGTACTAATTTTGTCTTTTATTCAATCGATAGTGATAATCTTTATTTAGCAGTATTATAAACCTCCAGGGTTAGATGGGCTGTAGAAATGCTACCTGTACATATTCCCAGCTACAAGCACATGTGAGGGATTTTAACTGACTTCAGCGTGACTGGTCTGTTGCTCTTTACTGCATATCCTATCATGAGTCTAAGCAACCCAGGGACTCGCCTTTCAATTTGACCTCAGCAATACTCATCCCTTGATCTTACTCTGTCTCATAAGCTGACACTGCGCCGTATGTTGTTAGAAAGGATTATACTGCTGCCATCTCCCACCGCCAGCCCTAATCTCAGTCCCTGTGTTGGTTGTTATCTACCAGTTGTATTGTAAGTGACTCTGGTTTTACAGACCTAGAGACACCTTGCTGGAGTTTTAAAAGGTACCCTGAAGAGATTTCACAAGATTTATTAAAAGTGTCTTGTTGGTTACTTCCCTGCAAATTGGACATTTTACAGCAAGGGTGTGGCCATTTATTAATTATTCAGATTACACTACTTAGAAACTGGCTGTTCTTCTCATTGCATAATTTGATTGACTTGGTTGGCTGAGTAGTGAATAAGCCTTGAGTATTAGTAACCTTGGGGTAGGGAATTGTAAGTTTTTATTAGTCATCCTTGATAAAAATGTGAACTGCTTGTGGTCTTGTAGTACATGGAGAAATCTCACTGTGTAAATATTTATGGACCATGAATCTAATATGAAATATTTATTTCAGTCTCTTGGAATTACAAATGACTTAATGATCCCTTTTGGGAACTGGCTTGCATTGCTTAAGGATCCTGGTTAATACTGTACAAGGAAAATCGCCTTGTGGAACTTAACTTACACAGTGACATATAAATGAATGGAGGTGAACCAAGTTACCAAATTTGTATGCAGATTCAGAATCCACCAGTTTGGGGCTCATATCAATTTTAATTAAGAAACTTCATTTGAAAGTTACCACACTCATTTCTGTATTTGACACTGACAGTTTATAATAGTTAAACTGCTGGCCATCATCACATTTCTTCAGCTCTCCTTTTCCAAAGTGACTTAAGACATTTAGGAGCCAAAAGGCAAGTCTGTACTGCAAAATTAAGTTGATTTATGTTACGTCAGCATATAGCCACCTCCAGTAATTACATTACATTTACATGTCCAGGTTAGTGTTACCAATTCTCCAGGATAATCCTGGAGTCTCCAGAAATTAAAGATTAATCTTTATTTAAAGATTATTGTGATGCGGTCTCAGAAGCCCCCTTGCTATTGTTCCCCGGTGTGTTTATCATGCTACTGACACTCACCTTCTTGCACTCTTGGGCTTCCCATCACCCTGTCCTGGTAGGCCAGATCCTCCTCTGGTCTCCCCCAGACAAAGTACAGAGCTGGGTAACCATTCCCCCACAGAGCATTGTAGACACTGAAACACTTGAGCTCTGAAGGGATGGCACAGCACCCAGGAATCCAACCTCCAAATGGGTCCAAAACATCCACTTCCAGATTCGCTGTTGCTGTCATTGCACAAGTGAGGGAGGGGGAAAGAGCTTGATTTTCAGATGACCAGTTAAAATTGTGCTCCTGGCAGTTAGGAAGACTGCAGATAGAACAGTTTTGAGATACAATCCACATGCGCATATACTTCCCATTCTGTATGTGTGAAACGGATTGTTCCTTCCTAAGTGGAATACTTTGCATTTGTCCTTATTAAACTTCATTCTATTTACCTCAGACCATTCCTCAAATTTGTCCAGATCATTTTGAATTATGACCCTATCCTCCAAAGCAGTTTCAACCCCTCCTAGCTTGGTATCATCTGCAAACTTAATAAGTGTACTCTCTATGCCATCATCTAAATAGTTGATGAAGATATTAAACAGAACCAGTCCCAAAATAGATCCCTGCAGAACCCCACTCACTATGCCCTTCCAGCATGACTGTGAACCATTAATAACTACTCCCAGAGAACAAGTTATCCAGCCAGTTATGCACCCACCTTATAGTACCCTATCTAAGTTGAATTTACCTAGTTTATTGATAAGGTCATGAGAGACCATATCCAATGCCTTACTAAAGTCTAGGTATACCACATCCACCGCTTTTCCCTTATCCACAAGACTTGTTATCCTATCAAAGAAATCTATCAGATTGGTTTGACATGATTTGTTCTTTACAAATCCATGCTGGCTGTTACCTATCACCTTATTTTCTTCCAGATATTTGCAGAAGTATTCCTTAATTACTTGCTCCATTATCTTTCCTGGCACAGAAGTTAAACTGACTGGTCTGTAGTTTCTGGGTTGTTCTTATTTCCCTTTTTATAGATGGTCACTATATTTGCCCTTTTCTAGTCTTTTGGAATCTCTCCTGACTTACATGATTTTTCAAAGATGATAGCTAATGGCTCAGATACCAACTCTATCAACTCCTTGAGTATTCTTGGATGCATTTCATCAGGCCCTGGTGACTTGAAGACATCTAACTTTTCTAAGTAATTTTTAAAGTGTTTTTTAAAATTTGATCTTCTAAACGTACCCCATTTCCACTAGCATTCACTATGTTAGGCAGCCCTTCATCATTAAACTTCTTGATGAAAACTAAAACAAAGAAGGCATTAAGCATCTTTGCCATTTCCAAGTTTCCTATTATTGTTTCTCTTCACTGAGCAATGGGCCTACCCTGTCCTTGGCCTTCCCCTTGCTTCTAATATATGTATAGAATGTCTTCTTGTTACCCTTTATGTCTCTAGCTCAGGGGTGGCCAACCCATGGCTCACAAGCCACATGCAGCTCGCGAAGAAAAAAATTGTGGTTTCTGACAGAACCAGGATGGAACCCGGAACCGCTCAGGTCAGCCGCTCTCCCAGCCGGGCTGCTGTGAGCCGCATGCATGCTCACGGCCTGTGCCATTCCGCTCACGGCCCCCAGCGCACTACATCATATCCTGCATGTGCAGGCTGGGTCGCACACAGTGCTGAGTGCAGGCAGTGGCAGGGGCTCCGGGTGCGGTGGCAGTGCCAGCGGCGGCTCCGGGACCTGGGCATAAGGTTAATAGGGGAGGGGGATTGGGTTAAAGTGGTGAGGGGAGGTGTCTGGCTCTGGGGAAGGGGGGTTGGGGAGGTGTGCACGGCATGCCGGCTGCTCAGCACATGCACCCCAGTGCCTGGAGGGAGACGCGTGGCTGTAGCGGCGGCTATGGGACCTGAGAATTAGGTTTGAGTGGGGGAGGAGGGTGCCTGGCTCTAGTCTGGCGGGGGGGGGGGGAGGGAAGGGAGGAGGATTGGGTTCAGGGGCAGGAGGGGTGCGCATGGCTTCCCAGCCAGCGTGTCTCAAGGCCAGCCATTCAGCGCACGCACCCCAGCACCTGGAGGGAGACGCGTGTGGCTGTAGTGGCGGCTCCGCCTCCGGGACCTGAGAATTAGGTTAGAGCGGGGGAGGGGAGGGGGATTGGTATAGAGAGGGGCCGTGCCTGGTTCTGGTGGGGGGATTGGGTTGGGGGGGTGTGCCTGGCTCTGGGGAAGGGGAGGGGAATTGGGTTGGGGGGTGTGTGCCCGGCTCTGGGGAAGGGGAGGGGGATTGGGTGGAGGGGGTGTGCCTGGCTCTGGGGAAGGGGATTGGGTTAGAGCAGGGGGGGTGCCTGGGGGAGGGGTGGGGAAGAGCAGCCAGCGCATTTCCTGAGACCCGGGATCTCCAGGTACTGGCCCCAGCTGTCTCTGTCCCCTCCTCCTGGCCAGACCCCTCCCACAAGCACCCTGCCCCAGCACCCTGTCCCCTGCCCCCACCAGCACAGTTGGGGCCACATTAGTGAGGCTTGGAGGGGTTTGGGGGGGGGGGGGTTTGGCATCTCACTTGTGCGGCCCTGATTGACTTTTCTGTGGGTCAGTGACCCCTGACTCAAAACAGGTTCCCCGCCCCTCTCATAAATAAAGACAACACTGAAACATTTTGTGTTTGACATAATATTTTATTTAAAAATGATGCCTGGCCAACAAGCCCCCAATTGGGGCCAAGTCCTCATCTGGCCGTAGCATCATAACACTCCTGCACCCCTACCCCCCCAGACCTCAAACCTGAGCCTATCATACTTTGGAACCCTCTGTCCTGAGCCTCTCACATCCCCAAACTCCTGCACCCTCACATCCCCAGTCTTCTGCCACAGCACTCCTGCACCATCTACACACTGCAAACCTGTCCACTGAGCCCATCATACTCCCAGCCGCCCTGCCCTGAGCCCCTCATGCACCCCAGCCCAAACTCCTGCACCCTCACAGCCACAAGCTTGTGGCTTACTCAGCACCCCAACCTTCCACCTGACCCCAACACTCTCCAGCCTGGAGCCCCCTCCCTGAGCCAGAATCCTCTTCTCTACTTCGTCCTGCACCCAAATTCCCTCCTAGAGCTTGCACCTTTCACCCCTTTCCAGTGCTTTTTTTGTGAGCCACAATAGCAGTGGAGACAGTGTGAAGAGCCGGGGCAAAGTTGTTGAGACCAAAAAAAAAAAAAAAAAAAAGAGCAGGGCTGCGAAGACCCGGAGAAAAGTTGTTAACCAAAAAACAAAAAACACCCCCAAAAAACCACAGATGTACCAGCACTTTTTTTTTTTTTTGTTCAACAACTTTGCCCCGGCTCTTCATGCTGTCTCTGCTGCTATTGTGGCTCTTTGTCTGGAATGGGTTGGCCACCCCTGCTCTAGCTAGATGGAGCTTGTTTTGTGCCTTTGCCTTTCAGATCATGTCCCTGAATGGTAGGGATGTTAAATTTAGTTTAATTGACTAGTTGATGGATTTTCCATTGATTTGTCGATTAGTCTATAAGTGGGGGAGCCACACCTGGTTAGCTCCCTGCCCATCAGCTCTTAATACATTAAAAGACTGGTGCACAGCAGGGGGACCCAGCATGAGCTAGGAATCAGCTCATTCCCATATAGCGCCTGGTCCCAGCTGCCCCCTGCTTCTCCTGCCTCTCGTGGAGACTGTGTTGGGGGGAACCGGCTTTTAATCCGGCTCCCCCCCCCAGCACTGGCTCCTGTTCCCCCCTTCTGATAGAGGCAGCAAGGGTGGGGGGGGGGCAACAAGTTGCTTACATCCCTACTGCATACCTGTGTTGTTTGCTTATATTCATCCTTTGTAATGGGACCTACTTTCCACTTTTTATATGACTCCTTTTTGATTTTTAGATCATGCAAGATCTCCTGGTTAAGCCAAGGCGGTCTTTTGCCACATTCAGGATGCAGTTTTTACAGATTCATATCCAGGTTAGAACTGTAGTTTATAGTGTTAGTTCTTTTTATGATTTGAATATTTTTAGCAGACAGTTAACTGTATTTTATCACATTTATTTTCAGTCTCATAAAAGTACAAAAGGTCCAAGGTCAATAATAATACAGTGCCATGAGTATCATTATAATAGCCTATGTGAAGTTGAGTCTAATTTTTGGACATTAAAATGATGGATGTTGTGTAAACAATGAAAAACTGGTGAATTCACATTATGATCTACTACCAGAGAATTAAAGTGCCCCACTGTAGTAAGATAGTCCAGGTTTTCATAATGTTCTTTATTTTTATTTATTTTCCTGTGTAGTTAGTAAATGGCTGGAAAAATAAATGTAGATTTTATTTAATGTGAAATCAAAAGGGATCACTGTCAGGGGTTATTTTTTATGGGGAGTAGATTTATTTATGTTTTCCCCCACAGTAGCTATATGAGTCTCAGAGGGTAGCCATGTTAGTCTGTAACTGAAAAAACTTAAACAACAAATGATCTTGTCCACGAAAGCTCATGATACCATCTACATTTTTTTTAGTCTCTAAGGGTACATCTACACTACAAAGTTAATTTGAACTAACTTATTTCGAATTAGTTAATTCCAAAGAAGCTAATTTGAAATAACGCATCTAGACCTAAAAACTAATTCGAATTAGCGTTTTGCTAATTCGAAATAGCACGTCCACATTGAGTGGACCCTGAATCGAAGGTAAGGCTGGCCGGAACCAGTGCCAAAAGGGCATCAGGGTCGGACTTAGTGTGTGGGGCTGCTGCCTCAGGCTAGCCGAGGGCTGTGCTTAAAGGGACCCGACTCCCCATCTCGGACAGACAGTTCTCAGGTTTCTCTGCTTGCTGGTCTACCTCGCTGAGGGACAGCAAAGCATCTGTGTCTCGGAGTGCTCTGCTTGCCCTCACTCGGGATACCACGGCACTCTGCAACATGGAACCAGACCTGCCCCCGGGGACTCTGCTGCGTCTTGTGGACACGTTGCTGGCAGCCTGGCTGCACTGTCTGCAGGCTGCCATCCAGGAGGACCATTGAGGGGATGTCAGGATCCAGGGGGCCCTGCAGGAGAGCTTCCACCCTGAGGAGCCCTAACAGTCTCCCCGGTCTGCCCCACTGGGGGCTTGTGCCCCATTCCTCCCTCTCGTCCTTCCACTTACCCTTCCCTAGCCCCCCCTTCCTGATGTCAAATAAAAGACACGTATTTTCAAAAATAACAACTCTCTTTATTTAGCACAACTGGGGAGGGGGAACGAAACTGTGGGGGAAAGGAAGCAGGAGAGGGCAGGAGAGAGGGTGGGTGAGGGGAGGGGGAAAACTGGGAGGAGGGAGCTGGAAGGGGGAAGCAAGGGGAAGAATGGGGAGGGAAAACTCAGGAATCAGGGGTGGGGGTCTCGCCGGGCCAACCGCCTCCCAGCACGGCAAGGGAGGGGGCCTCGGCGTCCCTGGGGCGATGGGGTGGAGGGTGCAGAGGTTGAGGTGGGGGGTGTGGACATTGAGGAGGAGGATGTGGAGGTTGAGGAGGAAGAGGTGGGAGGGGGGGCAGGAGTGGCAGGAGGGACAGTTGTTGGGGGGGCAGCAGGCGCAGGACCGGCACAGGGCACCATGCTCTGCCGCAGGGCCTGCAGGTTAGCGTTTCTGGCTCGGTCCTCAGCCAGCTGCTCTCGGCGGAGTTGCAGGTTTTCCCGCATCCAGGCCTCGACGGTGCGGTTCAGGGCTCGCAGGGCCCCCAGGTGCTGGTCCCACTACTCCTGCCGCGTGGTGGTGGTCCGGAGCAGGCTGCGGGTGCGGGAGCATGTCCCGGGTGGGGTGGTGCGTCCTGCACAAGCAGCTGGTGCAGCTGGAGAGAAAGAAGAGAAGTGGTCAGTTCTCCCTGGGGACACAGTGGATGATGCCCAGCCCCCCCCCCCACCTGCAAAGTGAGGGCGACCGCGCCCTGCACCGTCAGAGCCGCTGTGCTTGCACAGAGGCCATGGTCAGATGTCTGGCTCTTCCCGGGACTGGGAGCTGCCCCAAGACCGCATCCATGACCCTGTGCCATGTATAGTGTGACCAGGGCAGGGGGGGAGATGTCCCCTGCCTCTGTGTAGAGGGGGTGTGTGAAGGGAGGGCTTCCTGCTGGGTCCCGCCCCGGGGTCGGGAGCGTGTCAGGTCTCTTCACACACGCATGTGCCTGCAAGGGTGGCATGGCATGTGCTCTCATGTGCACAGGTGGCTGCGTGATCCGTGGGAGGCATAGCCCACGCGTGCGCGGTCCCTGGTCTCCCTCCCCGTCTCCCCCCCCGGGCAGGGGACAGTGCTGGCACTTACCCGGTATGGCCTCCCTGGACGACCCTGCCGACTCCGGTGCCGGAACAGCTGGCGGTGGCCCCTCTGGTGCGCCCGGGTCAAGGCCCTCCAGTCCTGGCTCGCTGCCTCCCGGGCTGGCGCGGACCGCCCCGCCCCCCAAGAGTTGGTCGAGGGTGGGAAAGTAGGGGCAGGTGGCAGCCCCTGCTGCGGCACCGCCCCTGGTGGCCCTGGCGTATGCCTGCCGCAGCTCCTTAACTTTCAGGCGCACCTGCTCCTGGGTGCGTCTGTGTCCCTTTGGGGCCGTGGTGGCTGCTATGCGGCCATAGACGGCCGTGTTCCTCCTCCTAGTGAGGAGATCATGGACATTGGGGGCCTGCCCCCAAACCTCAATGAGGTTCATGACCTCCGCACTGGTCCAGGAGGGCGCACGCCGTCTACGGCCCCTGGCTGTCCCCTGGGTACTGGGGGACTGGGCGAGGGACGGCTGGCTGTCACTGGTTCCCTGGCTCATCCTGGGGCCACTGGGTCAGGGGCAGAGACTGCTGTCAGGGCTGGCTCTGGCAAGTGCCGTCTGGCCAGAGTCTACCTCTTTAAGGGCCCCGGGGCTGGGGCAGAGGAGAGGAGTTTTCCTGGTTTGGCCCAGAATGGCCACCAGGGGGAACCTGGGAAGGGCTAGCCTCCACTAGTTCGAATTAAGTGGCTACACAGCCCTTAATTCGAACTACTTAATTCGAACTAGGCGTTACTCCTCGTAGAATGAGGTTTACCTAGTTCGAATTAAGCGCTCCGCTATTTCGAATTAAATTTGAACTAGCGGTTTGCATGTGTAGCCCCTATTAAAGTTAATTCGAGCTAACGGCTGTTAGTTCGAATTAACTTTGTAGTGTAGACATACCCTATGATGCTGCAGGACCATTTGTTTAAGTTTTTTTCGTAGCTGTATGAGTTTTTCAATAATTTATAGATCATGTACAACGCAATTAATTGATAGATTAATTGAGTTCAAATACTTTGCTGTAACAAACCTCTTGTGTGATATAGTTACTGGCAGCATTAATTGGAGATCTGTAGAGTGTTGGTATAAGTTCTGAATTCATTCTCAGGTGGAACTAGAATGGGAAAGTCATTAATCTTGGCGTGTTATAGCCATAATTCAAGAAATAGCTATCAAATAATTATTGTCGTAAATTCAGCAAGAGTGGGTCCTTTTTAAAAATATCGTATCTAGACACGATGGGTTAAACAGTTGTGCTGATTAAAGAATTTTAGTTGAGGGAGTGACACTTTGCTTAAAACTACATTTACAATTGGACTAAATTGAGACACACCGCACTGTAAGTTCAGGAGAGATCCTTTTCTTTGTTGTTGTTTGGCAAAAGGAGTTGAGAATCTGATCAGCATGAGATTATCTTTCTCCAAAGTCTTTCTTATGTTACCCTCTCTCTGTATTGTAAAAATAGTCAAAATTCTGCACCCAGAATTAATAATTAGGAGCCTACTACATGGTATGTTCCCAAATGAGGATTTATCCACATGATGCATCCAGATGGAGGTGGAAATTCAGGATTGTAATACTGTCCTATAAGACTGTGCCTGCAATAGGAAATGTACGGGTTGTTAGCAGTGAATGCCAGCAATAGGTCCAGCTGACCCAGTGATGAAAATGGTTTTATGTAGATGACGCTAGAGAACATGTTTGAGCCCTCCTTGAAGCATCTTCAAAAAGGGTGGTGTGTGGGCAGAGCCATCAGGCCAGCAAATTAAATTTTCAGGCAAACTTTGAGCTTGATCCAAAGCCATTTGAAATCAGTAGAAAGACTCCCAAAGGGCTTCGTTATCAGGATTTTATTCCTTGTCAGGGAAATTCTGTTCAGAGGATTCTAGAAGGAAAAAATCCATCCCCAAAATATGAGACTGTCGTGTAATGAATGTAATTGAGCAGGAATTACTGTATTCATCCAAATTAGTAGCTAAAATGCATCTAGAGGGTTGGATTAGTGACTGGATCCTTATGTGGCTGAGAGAAATATTCCATGGGGACAAACATGTTGATAACGATAACACTTCTCTGCCATCTTTTATCTAAAGTTTTCAATTTGATTAATAGAAATATTAATGATTGGCATTCCCAGCCAAGTTGTCGCCTTGTGTGCATGTTAATGTTTCTTTTGTTTTGAAAGATTGTGCTGTTTTCAGCCATGTATGGGAAATGCTGCTAGGAATGATAGAATCTTTCCAATGGTACCTATTCAAAGTATGGTACGAACACACCCGTTGAAAGCATAATTGTTACCACTTTGCATATGGTGAAACTGAAGCATAAAGGGGTATAGGGCTGTATTCTGTCCCCAAATACACTGATGGTATTGAAAACCTTGCCATTTTTATCTGAAACAAAGAGGTCTTGTTATCATCATGTCTGCAATGGTGTGCTTTATATTCCTGAGCTGCTTATATGAAATAACTTGAAAATTGTCAGTGCAGAGGTCAGGTAACTGCAAATCTTAGTTAGTTATTATGTATGGAAATTAACAAGCTTTCATGTATTTCTCTGTACATGGGTGAATCTTAAATTGACTTCAAAGGTAGCTGCAGCTGTGTATCTGAAGGCAGAATTGATCCCTTAATGATCACTGAGCAAAGCAGTGGCAGAGCTGGGTATGTAGCTGAAGGCTGCCAATTCCCAGTCACGTGCTTTAACTAACAGCTCACACTAGCTCAGTAACAGTGCATTAGTCAGTCCATTGATCAACTTCTAGAGAAACAAATACAGAGCAAAGTGTGACTAGAAAACTGTATTGGTTTCAGTTACCATATTCAAGAAGCCAGACCCCTAGGTCTCTAGTTAAATATCATAATAAGTTCACAGGATCTTTAGTTAAAAAAAATCCCAACAATCTTAACCTTTAAAGCTGTAGACTTTTGGAATACCACAGTAACTTATTAATAAGGAAGACCGGTGAACAGATGTGTTGCCCTTTTGATACATACTGTAGCGAATTTGTAAGCCCTTCATGCATTTCACAGGACTTGTTCCTGTCTGAGGAGTTCAAAGAGCTGGCGAGTGAACCTGACTAGATAACAGGCTCATCCTGACAATGATAAATGTGTCAGGCACCGACATTCATTTTATTCCTTAGAAATAAAGAAAAGATGATGTGGTTGTGATGCCTGTAGATTATGTGCTTTGGGTAAATAATCAATGTTCCCATTATGGAGCACACTCAGTAAATGTTCGCTATGTACCAGTATGCTCCTACTTAATATATTTGAGTTATCTGAAAGCAAAATTGCCTGAAAACTTAAATATACAACACCTATTGGAATTACAAGTGACGATATATATTGGGGGGAGGGAGCAACATGGTTTTGATTTTTTTTTTGCCTACTATTGTTACAGTTAATAGCTGAGTTTAGAGTAAAGACATTAGAAAAATATTTTTTGTATATTTTTCAGTGTGTTGAGTGCATATTTGATAGTACTGTATGCTTCGTTTTACTATTTCTCACTTCATTTGTTTCCCTTTTTTGTGTTGGTCTTTCACATGGCAATAGAATGAAAGTTTAAACAAACACAGAAACTAAAACCAAGACAATTTTATTGTAAAACAAAACAAAAATTGAGAGAGAACTCAGGAGTTAGGTGCAGGACCTGAAACTGTTTTTAACTCCTTCTTAAAAAAAACTATACATTTCAAGTTGACAAAGTCCTTTTATACATTTTTTAAAATCAGGCCCACCCATTGCTTGGTGGTTCATGCAATTGGATACCTTTTTAAAGTAGTACCAGTTAAAGCTCTAAAATCTGGGACTCTCTGATCTAGCAACATCTGTGGTCTGGCAGGACCATGGATATTGCTGGACCAGAGAGCCCTGGCTGTCCGGATTCATGGGCTGGGTTGGCAGCAGACTGGTTCAGTAGAGAACACAGTCCCTGCTGGGGCTGGTGGCGGAGAGTGCAGCCCCGCCCAGGCAGCAGGGCGGGCGTCCGGGAATGCAACCCCGGTCAAGTTGGCAGAGGGGGGAGCCCAGCCCTGCCTGGCCAGAAGCAGCGGAGCTGGTGGTGTTGGGAGTGCAGCCTTGGCAGGGCCGGAGACAGCAGGGCTTGGCACCACAGTGCAATGGGGAGCACAGCCCCATTCCCAGGTGGGAGCGCAGCCTTGGCAGGGGGGGCCGGAAGGGGAGCGGAGCCAATAGCTGGGAGGTGAGCCTTCACCTCTCCTGGTTGGAAAACTCCATAGTTCAGGACCACTTATGTCCTGAGGGTGCCGGACCAGGGAGGTCCTACCTGTACCACATAACCCCAAGCAGATACGGTAAATACACAAAATAAACAAGATTTCCATAGGTACAAACAATGTGAGATATGGGGCTTGTCTACACTTGCAGCACTGCACCTGCACTGTTGTAGGGCTTAGTGAAGACACTAGCTATGCTGATGGGTGAGCTTCTCCCATGGGTATAGGTACTTCACCTCCCTGAGAGGCAGTACATATGTCGGCAGAAAAAGCCCTATAGCATTGTCTACACTGGGAGTTGGTTGCTATAACTGTGTTATGTAGTTATATACCTACATAAGTCTGTGGATAAAGGGCTAAGGCCTGAGCAAAAATTCTTTAAGAAATTTGGGACCATTCCCAGTGCCGAGCGGACACTGTATAAGTTTTCTCATTTCACATGCAAGGGAGGGTCAGACCACTCTGCAGCTGTCTTCCCAACATTCCTTATACCGCCCCAGAAGGATACAGGCAGGTTCTGGGGTCTCTATTTGGAGTGGGATTTGGAAATGATGACACAGATCAGTGGTGGGCAACCTGTGGCCCATTAGGGTAATCTGATTGTGGGCCATGAGACATTTTGATGGTGTAGACTGTCTGCCGGCACTGCCAATGGCTGCAGTTCATCGTTCCCAGCCAATGGGAGCTGTGGGGGTGGTGCCCGCAGATGAAAGATTTGCAGGAATGTGCTGGCTGCTGCTTCCTAGAGCTTGCAGTGGCCAGCAAAGGCAAACTGTAGCCACTGGGAGCTGCGGGGGGCAGGGCGTGCAGACAGTCAACATCAGCAAAATGTCTTACAGTCGGCAATTAGATTACCCTGAAGGGCAGCATGCAGGCCGCAGGCTGCCCGTAACTGACGGAGATCCTCAGCATGCACATGGGGAATATGCCAAAACAAATAATGCAACCCTGCTGTTACTGTAGTAGTCCTTTCACATAGGCCTCTGTGAAGATTTCTTTTAGCCAAAAAGTAACGCCAGCTGTTATGAATATTATTGTCAGTAATAAACACAAGTGTCTCTAGAACAAAGAGGGAGAGAGATCTCAAAGAATATTTTAGAAATTGGCCTTTGGGCTGAGGCCCAAGTTTTAGAACAGAAAGCCCATGCCCACTCCACAAGCAATGGAGTTGTAGATAGAAGCCCATATATTTCCCTCCTATTGAAAGTTCAAGGGAACGAAAATGTTCTGAGCCTTCATATCTCCCCATTCCTGTGCAGTGCACATAGCAAATAGGGATGGAACCCAAAAAGGCAGAGGAATTTGGGTACGCAAGATCCCAGTCTCATAGACCCCAGCCAGCTTACAGCATGGCTGGATCAGGAGCTGTGGGACCTTTGGCTAGAAATCCCTGTTTGCCTCTAGTCTTCTGCAAGGACAAATAACAAAGTACACAGCGGGAGTTAATGCTGCTTCAGAAGGCACTAACTCCTTAATGTTGCCTACAGAACAGCTGCAGTTCAGGAGGGTGCATATGGAATTGGAGACTATATCAGCATGTGGCTTATTGCAACTCATATCTAGTACCTTCTCCGCCCCTGTCCTTGCCCACACAGATATTCTTCAGTGTCAGAAAGTGGGTAAGCCACACTGTATGTGCGCATTTCTCAGGGGAGTGTCCAGATTAGACATTTGTTTGCTCCCTTCATAGATGGCCACACAATCTGTTGCTATAGATTTTCTCCCCTCTGCTGTGCACAACAGATATATGGGAGTGTATGGGCCATAGTTTACAATCTTTTTTTTTTTTAATGCAACTAGCTTTCTGTCCCTGGACGCAGATCCCTGTTCTATAAGATTCTTCTTTCATGTAAAGGCAACCATTGTTATCCTAGATTAGTGGGATGGGGAAGATCAAGTGGACACATTAAACACCTTTGGCTCTTTGTAGATGCTGCAATGAAATTATATTGTGAGATTATATGCAGGCTATTACTATTTCAAAAAGGGTATTGACACACGGCTGAGAGGTTTTACTATAGTGCTTATGGATATGGAGACAGCCAGCATATTAACCTTTTATATAAATAGCTTTAGTGACCTCCTTGTGGGTTATGAGTATGACCTACATACTGATAAACACAGTTCTAACACATTACTACTACAACAGTGCATTTACTTCAGTCTCCATAGAGATGTGAAAGAACGATATTTCAAACTCAGGTATTGATTAGAGACCAAGGTTTTCAGGCATTCAGTAACTGGTAGAATAATACAATAAAATAAGGCGATATAAAATATATTTACAATAAATACAATAATCAGTTGGGCATCCTTAAGAAAGAGCATAGTGCTAAATAATATCTGAATTTATTGGGCATAGCTCATTTGGTCTGTCTTATTAGACATCTGTACATAGTAGACTTTTTCCCATTCCCACCTGCATCAGTCAGGATTAAGTTTGCCCTTTTAGTTACTGGGACCCCTGGTCTCCTCTAGCTTTACTCTGAGGAAATAGTTTGAGGGGCACTGTCCCTCAACATCTGCCTTCAATAAAGAAGTGAAGGCAACCTCTGAAAATGAGAAATGTTGTTCAGAACTGATGATTTAAAAAATGACTCAGTTGGCATTTAACTACAAAGGTGCATCCTCCGAGCTTCAGAAAATGTGAAACTCTGGTCTGACCATTCTCTTAAGGCTAGCGAGCAGCAGACTCCAGCAGGAGAGGTGATGCTTAGCAAACCTGCTGGAGTTCTTTGAAGCTATTATGCCCTTAATAGATAAAGGAAATACCAAGGTTGTAGTTTGATTTTCAACAAGCACTTGACAAGATTTCCACAGTTTCACAGTAGAAATTAAATACAAAGGAGAATGGAAAGCAAAATAGGCTTCAGGACTAAAACAAAACAGACGAAAGAGCAGGAGATAGCCTGGTTGAAGATGATAATTTTTCACTTTAGAAAGGATTACAAACCCAGGGTCCTGGTCACTGGGTGTTGAAGGTGCAGAGCACTTCAAAGAGGGTGCCTATACCATGTGGGTTTGGGCTTTGAGAATATAAGATTTATGTTTTAAGACATTTGGGTTTCTTAATGAGCCAGACTTTCTAAAGTTTAGGAAAGAACTAGTGTGTGTGCATGTTTTGCACATGCTCCTAATCTTCTGAAAATCAGGCCTGATCAGTATCAGTTATTTTATGTGTGGATTAAAAATGGTGATCCAGACCACGAACTGAGATCAAGAAGTGTAAGAAAGATGGTGTAATGGTGACTGGTTCTGTACAGGCTGCATCAGGCTGCTTTACTGGTGCAATCTAGGCCAACCTTGGTCTTCTCTAAATTCTGCTGAGTCCTAAAAAGACCATTATCGTGGCCAGCATTTGTTGGAGCAGCTTGTGCCTCTAAACTGACTGCAGTAAGAACAAG
This sequence comes from Pelochelys cantorii, assembly GCA_032595735.1. Classification (NCBI taxonomy): domain Eukaryota; kingdom Metazoa; phylum Chordata; order Testudines; family Trionychidae; genus Pelochelys; species Pelochelys cantorii. The sequence goes on from CM064334.1 coordinate 52,591,332, forward strand.
TAGTCAAGAAGCCTGGATCATTCTGGCTTGGGTGACAATATTTCCCTATGCTGAATATAGAACACCTGGTGAAATTGCTCATATTCAAGTGAGTTCAATGCCGATGAATCAGAACTATGCAGTGCAAACATTCAAATTAGCATCAAGTTGACTGAGCCCCTGTTAAAAAAACCTACTGTGTTGCTGGAGTCTTTTTATGTACATTTTATCTTTAAGGTTTGCACTGGGAGAGGTGACACACACACATTCCTGTTCACCTCGCTCACATGGGGATGGAGGTGACTCATCAACCTGACCCAACCCTCCCTACCCAGGGAGACTCGCCTCTCTTGGCACCTGACGCCGCTCCTTCTCAAGGCAACATGTGAGGAGCATGCAGGGTTACAGAACCCCTTCCCAGATTTCTGTCGGGGTTCACACCAGAAGGTAGCAAGCAGCAGCCTTGAGGCACTGTGCAGAAGGGAAAGAATGGGAGCTGCTTGCAGCTGAAGGGGGGTGGGATTGAGGGTAGGGATGGCCTGGCCCTGTTTTATCAGAGGTCATCTCTTTCCGCCTGCTTCCCTATCCTTAACACCTCCAAGCTGCTGCTGGCTGCCAACATAACTCAGCCATCTCTTGCCCCCTGGCACAGCACATGCAGGGAGAGGGGTAAGCCTTAAGGATGCCTTGAGTACCAGGGCCCAGGGAATCTGGTTACAGGTGCTTCAGTGAACCCAGCCAGAAAGGTGACTCAGCAGGGTATGGTGTGTAGGGGACAGAGCAGCCCCACGCTCCATGGGGGAAGGATGTTTGGTGGGGGCAGCATGTCAAGAGGACCCTGTGGAGCCTGCAGGGTCCGAGCACAAACAGGCTGGCAATAGCTTCCTCGCCGCTACTCCAGAGCATAGCTGAGGGGTAGAGACGCTCCCCGTGTCAGCTCTGTGTGGGGCTTTGGCACATGCAAGGCTTGGCTCCTCCTGGCTAGTGCCCTGGGCCAGGGGTTCTCGAGGTTTCCCTGGGTGCCAGCCCAGCCACAGACAGTGGGGAAAGGAAGGAACCTGCCAGCCAGGCTGTTGGTAAGCTGAGTGATCTGACCAGGGGTTGGTTCTCCACCCAGCACTGGGAGGATACACAAGAGCAGTGGGCTTAAGGGTGAGGTGGGTACAGCAGAGAGAGAACAGGAGAGGGGAAACCTGTGAAGGGCCAATGCGTGGACAGCAGAGGTTACATGTAACCAGCCACTGCCTGCCTGCTCTCACCAGCCACCACAGCAAGCAGCCATAGCTGGCTGGAAATGAGGCGGGAGTGGGGAGCCTGTTGTCCAAGGGACTGCACTGATGAAGCAGAAGGGGGAGTGGCTGGCCCTGTACACCGCAGCTTTGCACGACCACCAGACTTGCACGCTCATCCTTGTCGTCAGCCACTGGGCCCCCTCGCACAGCTCTGTGTGTGTGAGAGAGAAGAGAGAGAAAATACGGGGCAACATGCCCATTTTAAGTAGGGACTCCTGCAGGAGGGCTTAAATTGGGGACTGTTCATTTAAAAATGGGACATCTGGTCACCCTCCATCTGGCACAAGTTATACATAGGTGTTAGGCTTGTTTGGTCCAGGGGAGCAGTGCAAAGCTGCCCACATGTCCCTGAGGCTCTTCCCTGTTTACAAATATTAATATTTCATAGGAGTCTCTTCTTCAAATGAAAGGAGAGCTCTCTCTCCAGTCAACTTGTTTTCTGTGTGTAGCAGCAGTTTAATAACCAGCAAATGTTGAGCAGCTAATGTGGGTTCTCTAATTACATCGCAGAGTCTTTCAGTTTAGTTTGAGGAGAGATTATGTAGTGAAAAGAACGATCCAGGGAGTGAAAAGTAGGTAAGCTCATTCTTTTGAGGTTAGTTATTAATTTAATTTTTGACTGTAAAATTGCCATCAAAGTAATAGGGAGAAGATACTGAGCCATCCCCATATTGTAGAGCTTCATTTTGAAGATTAAATTAAAATGCAAGTAAAAACATCTGTAATATTTTATTGGTGCAACAGAATTAATGCTCCACTTTTGCTTTGTGCTGCCAGTGTCAGATATTCACATATGTTGTATGTTGAAGTGAAATGTTCAAAATCACATGTAATTACATATTTCAGAGAAGCAATCAGGAACACTATAGGTTTTGATTTTGTTGGGGTTTAATTTTAATACTTATATAGTTACATGTTTCTAATGCATTTGTGTACAATATCTGCTAAATGGTTATTTCATCATAGGCATGTTTATGGATGTTTCAGGAATACTGTTTTTTAATAAATTCAGTAGTGAAGTGTCTCTTCAAGATGTGATGGGCTATCTACTCCTTTAAGGAGAACTGGATGTAGAATACATAAAAAATGTCAAAAATATGGAATTCTAAATAAGCATTGAAGATCTAAAATGAAAACTACATGCAGAGTCTCTTCATCTCTGCCTCACCTTCTTTCCTTCTTTTTGTAATATCTTTAACTAGAGCATATGCAATATTACATCCAAAAACATTACATTAAAAGAGTGTTAAGGTTGCAAAGTGAATAGGGAAAAGCCAGAATTGAAGTTCTCTGTGCAACCTTAATTCAGCACCATCGTGTGAATGCATTATGAAACAGTCTTTAATTACATGATCACATACTTTTTTTCCACAAGACCCCCTACCTAATTCAGTGTACAGGATAGACAGAGCTAACTGTATGGGTAGTTATTCAGTGTTTCTTTTTATCCTTATTACTCATTGTGTGGCCTCATGCATTATTTACAGCACACAACCAAACCCTGCACTGAATACAAAATTATTTATTTTTCTCCTCGGCTTTTTTATGATGCTCTCATCATAATATCTTGGTACTTTACAAACATTAATGAACTGATCTTCGCAACTCCACTGTGTTTATGAATAATACTTAGGAAACAAGTCTAGTTGTGAGGTTTTTTTTTTTAAAGAAAATATTTGAATGAAATGAAGGTGGTAGCTTGATAAACAGGAATAGGAAAAGTTCAAGGCTTTAGAGATGTGAAAGAGATGTGGAGATGTTTGTGAGAGAGACTGAGTGTCAAAGGTGGCTTCTGGTTGAGTAAAAGTAGACTGATGGGGGTGCAAAATGGAATCGCAGGTTGGAGATGTATGTGGGAGGTGAATGAGGTAGGGCAGTGGCTCTCAACCTTTCTACACTACTGCAGTCCTTTCAGGAGTCTGATTTGTCTTGAATACCCCCAAGTTTCAGCTCACTTAAAAACTACAGTACTTGCTTACAAAATCAGACAGAAAAATACAAAAGTGGCACAGTATACCATATAATTATAAAATAAATCAATTAGAATATAAATATTGTACAGGATGGACCTCCCTGGTCCTGGCACCCTTGGGACCTGACCCATCCCGGATAAGGGCATTTGCCAGGCTAGGGGTAGTCATTTTTGGCCCTCCTGCCACCATTCCTGTACAGCCCTGGCCCAACCGCTGCCCTCCCAGCTGGCTCCCACCTCTTGCTGGCCCTGCTGCCCTGTCAGCCCCTGCTGCCTTACTGGGCAGCCCGGCCACCTCTGCACACCAGGCTCCTGCTGGCGCACCCAGCTCCTGCTGCTGTGCTACGCAGCCCCCCTGTTTTTGCTCATTGATCTCCCACTGCCGTGCCAGTCAGCCCTGCCACCTGCGTGTGCACCAGGTTCTCAGTTCCGCACTGTGCAGCCCCACTGCCTCTGGACTGGGTTCCCACTGCAGAGCCTGGCTCCTGCTGCCACTCCAGGCAGCTCTGCAGTCTTGCAGCGAGCTTCTGCCGCCATGCGTGGGGCTCCCGCAGCCCTGCCGGGAGGCCCCATGACCCTGCCAGCTTGCAGGGCTCCTTGGCACTAGCCCTCTGCTGGGACTCTCTGGTCCTGAAACATCCATGGTCCAATTGCTGGACTCCCAGTTAAGAGAGTTTCCACCTGTATTTACATTTCAGTGTATAGTATACATAGAGCAGTATAACTAAATTGTCTGTATGACATTTTAGTTTAGTGCTTTTTGTGTAGCTTGTTGGTGAAACTAGGCAAATAGATGAATTGATGTGCCCCCTGAAAGACCTCTGAGTATTCCCAGAGGTACACATGCTCCTGGTTGAGAACCACTAATGTAGGGCATTGAAAACAGGAGCAACATTTAATATCCAGCATGTGGGGGAGATGGTGCAAAAAAGAATCAGTGACATAGCCACGGAAGCATGCAAGAAAGATTATTATGACATATTTTGAACTGATAAGAGGGCAGGTTGTAGGTAACAAGATGGAGAGAGAGGAAGTCCTCATGATTAAGAGAATAGTTGATTAGGGTATGGACAAATAATTTAACTGTAGGGTCAGAGTAGAGAGGGATTAATGACGTGAGGTCTTAAGGAGTGACTTCAGACATGCTTAGAAATCCAAATAATAGTTAAAATATTAAAAATGACTGTAGTTTGTGGCTGAAGTGTGTGCATGCTTTGAGGATGCCCTCAGGAGGATGGTATTTATCCAAGATCTTTTCAGGTCAGATCTTACTCATCTGACTAATGTGGGCATATCCACTGACTTCATTGAGACTATTTGCTGTCTATTTGTCAGGCTGGCAGGATTTTGGCTCTTCAAGAGGACCTTCTAACAAACGCTGTTGCCCGTGATAGTCTGACTGTAATGCCAAAGTGCATTTCACTTCTGATGCAGACTCATGAATGTTTAGGTTTAGCGATGAAATGGGCTTATTCCACTGAGCAGGCAGCTCTGAGGAGAACAATAAAATTACTTTTAATTTACAGACTTTTAGAAAGGCAGGTGATTTCATTATTCATTCACTTTAAATAATCTCACAACTGTTTTCAAGAGCATGGTCACTTCAGCAAATAAAGATAAGCCAAATCCTATATATTTAGAAACCTAGAAAATTATGTAAATTAATTACTGAATTAAGTAATTCCTCATATTATATTCTATGCATAAACTATCAACATGCTAAAGAGATTGAAATCATAGAGAAGAGTTTGCATCTTCTGATATAACCAGTTGGTTGAATCTAGATAGCTCTAAAATGAGTGAATATGCTCAAAGATATATATATTTTTAGAAAGCTTTACTCTGAAAGGAAATATTTTCTTTTCCAACAGATTTTGACTAGAGGATGGGAAAGATGAATCTTGGTCATGATAACAGTTAAAAGATACACAGAAGATTCAGTAGGAATTTCTAGACATACAGGTTGGACCTCCCTGGTCTGGCACCCTCGGGACTCGAGTTGTCCTGGACCAAGGAGTTTGCGAGACCAGGGGAGGTCAGTGCTACCCTGCTGGCTGCACTGCTGCCAGCTTGTTTCTCTGGGGCTTCCAAGGCTGAGTATGATATGGAGCATGGGAAAGTAGAGGAACAATTAGAGCAGGTAGTGCCTAAACTCCCATAGGCCCACTCTTTCCATCTATTCCCCTTTCCACGGTAGGGAACACCTCGTTCCGGAAAATAAAAACACTAATGACATCTTGTGATGTCACCAAGCTACTGGATTTATAAAAGTACTCTACTGCTCCCTTCCATCCTCCTTTGGTGGGTTGGCTCTTTTAGGCTAGTCTAAGAAGGCCTCTGCCCCATGTGTCTCTGAGGCCTACAGTATCTTCAAAGAGGGCTTGGTTGCTCAGAGTTCAGGTCCTGGCTGGGCTAATTTCTTCCTCCTCATGTCTGGTGTCTTGATGCTCCTGGATCTCTTCTTGCTGAGTTAACAATTTGTAAAGAATTCTTGAAAAAGTGAGGTGTCGATGGATGGATGGATGTAACTATAAGTGGGATTTTACGCATTGTTAAAATCCTTTAAAAATATATATATAAGGCATAATGTAGCCAAATTTCCTTTTAAGTCTTTTGAGGTGCAGAGTAGCAGGAATACTGTGCTAGTGAATTATGCTGCGGAGATGAGGAAAGGGAAAGACACTGAGGGCAGATTAGTTGGCATGTTACTTATCAGAAATGTGGAAAAATCCAGAAATATAATTTTGAACGTATGTGAATTTATTGACCATCAAATGCACTTATTTCTAGCTGCTGACGTTAAATCATTATAATAACTTCTTTTACAAACTGCCATACAGTATCTGCAGGTCAAATTTTGTCATTTCTGTTACCGCACTCATTATATCCCAACACAGGCTGAATTTTTCAAAGCAGTTGATGTTTGGGAGAGACTGAATTCTCCAAGGTCAGTGATGAAATTTCCATTTCAAGTAACTTAGTTCAAAGAGAAAAAAAATTCCCCTTTAGGTTTAAACCAGCGGTTCTGAAAGCCTGAAATCTGAAAATAAAGAGACAGTAGCTATAAGCACCTTTCAAATTATGCCTCTTTAGACTTGCTTAAAAGTGTGGTTAAGCTTCTTATTGCTTTAAAATATTCAAGGTTGTTGGCCTGCTTTAAACTCTAAACCCTTTAAATACCTCCTTTGTAACAAAGTTATTCAGGGTTGACACCCTGAAACATTTAGACATGACAAATCTGTCAGAAGCTATCTGTGTGAAGATGGAACTATGTATTTCCTTCCAAAATGTTCTATAAATCTTAATATTTCAAAAGTTTTGATGAGCAGTTTTGATTGACAATAGTACCAATGTAACATAATTAATTCTCTGTTGTCAGTAGTGCTCGCATAAGTTAAATACCCTTGGGAATATGTTTTTAGACTGCTAGGTCTTAATATTGAAGAAACATTAATATATTTAAGATGACATGACCAAAGCAACATATTCTAATGACATTACATTACTGTTCAGCACTACCTCTTGTCAGCATTTAAACTAGGATTTGTGTTAACCTATTGTGCATGACAAGTTTTGAAATCTTGGAATTCATAGCCAATGTGTTTCATTCATTCAAAATCACATGGTTTAAAAAAAAATAAGTAAAATTATTAATGTGTGTTTCTCAAAATATTATGAAAGGGTTACATGTTAACTTGCCTGAATTTATGTGAAAACACAGATTTTTCGTAAATTCCAAGTCCTGGGCTTCTTAAAACCAAGGGCATAATTGGGTACATCACTGGACTTGACCCAATATACTCCGTGATTACGGGTTTTTTTAAATCACGATAACAATAAAATCCTTCCCAGTTATGAAAATAAGATCTCTTTGTGTTATATTGCATTTCCTGATAAGGAAAAATTGCTTGGTGTTCTTAAAAAGCAATTGGTTGAACGCAACCAAGCCATATTTTGCTAAAAACCAGGGGTTCCCAATCTGTAACCGCCGGGCTGTTTAAAGCCCACCAGGTATTTCATGAGGCCCATAGTATGCTTCAACACAGTATGCTAACAGCTGATTTATTAACATTTTGTTACCATGTTTACATCATTTTAATTTACAAAAGTGTGTAAATAGATTGTTTCTATGCACAGTATTGTCTATCTAAATACATATGAAACAAGTGGAATTTAAAATATAAATCCATACAAATGACCTTATGTTATTAAAATATGTAGAATCTGTATGGCCTACACAGGTTTGTGCTTGGGTTTTTGTGGCCTTTCGGTTTAATAAGGTCGGGCACCAGAGCATGTTTGCTGCATGCTCTAACACAAATAATTATCCTCACATTTTCAAAACATTGAGCAAATTTTTAGCCTTCCATTTCCCATTAAAGTAGATGCCAGAGAGGGACATGGCAAAAAGCCTTGTGCAACATGTTCAGTGTACCAAATGTCTGTAGCCTAAAGATTTTTTTAATGTCAGGAAGGGGTGTGGCTAAAGCCTCAATATCTCTGAGTGTATTTAACCTTAGTGGAAGATAAACTTTTATTTGTATAGTTTGCAACAGTGAAAGTAGATTGCAACAGCATACAATGGTGAAACTCCAGACATTGCTATAATCACAGTATTAACCTATATCAGTGAGTGCATTCACTTTGTCAGGACTCTTAAGAATCATTATTAGCTGCTCAGCAATGCGTTTGGAGACTAATTCTTGCTCTTATTATTTCTGTCTGTAAAAGATTGAAATTAAAATATCATGTGTGTTTCATATGTCAAATAACATGAACTTCTGACTGTGTTGTCAATGACAACTTGTCATCTAATCTTGTTATCTAAGAATAGGTACATAGGAAATTATTTTTCTATGCGGCTCTGTATAGGTACCAAGTTTTGTCAAACTCCATGCACTAAGTGTAGAGTTCTAAAATAATTTTCATATGACTGTAATTCTTACTATTTAAAAATTGCATGTATTTAGTGCTGGTGAAGACATCAACATGTTTGATAGCCCTGGAGAATGAATCCCTCTCTTTTCTAAGAGGTTAGAAACAGGTCAAACCCCACTGCCTTGTCAGCATGTCTCACAGTGGTCTGGGGACGGATAATAGCCTTTAGGAGTAACAGTGCTAGTCCTGCAACTTGAGGCAGAGTAGGGGGAGGGGTCATTGAGGGTGTAGGATATGAGGTAGCCTCTCCCAGTTTTCCCCACCTCTTATCACAGTGATGGACAACCAGTGGCCTATGGGCTGCATGTATCCCATCAGGGTTCCATATGTGGTCCACACACCCTCCCCGCCCCCTTCCCCTACACCTCTTGCTGGGAGCCTCTGCACTTGGAGAGCACCATGAATCATCTGATTCTCAGCTTGCAAGCTCTGGGGGAGAGAGAGGAGGATGAGGTGCAAATCAGTCTATTCATGGTGCTCAGGAGGTGCTGGGAGGAAAGGGGAAGATCCTGGACAGGAGGCTCTTGGGAGAGGAGGTGAGAAAAAGCCTGGGCAGGAATTTAATGGATATAAAACTTGGTGCTGAATTGCAAAGTGTCTGCACATCCCTTACTCCTAATCTAAGAAAGCTTGTGGAGGACAGATCCAACCAGAAGTGGCACTAAATATTTTGTAAAGTAAGTGTAAATATTTCTTTTTTTTATTATTTGATGTTGATGACAGTTCTATTAATATATGTCTTATTAAAGCATTTCTGCTTGTTTTGAAATATCCGGTGTGCCATGTATCGTTGTATTTAATCTTATTTTGGTGGTCATGGCTAGTGCACATGACCAATTTCAATCTTGTGGCCCACTGAGGTGAAGGAGGACCACTCACGTGGCCCACCCACTAGGGATGTTAAAATGCATTTTCAGGTAAATGTGTAGTGATTACACATTTACATGCAGTGGGGAGGTGGCTGCCAGCATTACTGGCTCCCGTGGAGCTGCCTGGTCCCCTCTCTCCTTGCGCTGCAGCCTCTGATACAGAGGCAGCAGCACAGGAGCGAAAGGAAACGGCTCTGCAGGAGCCGGTATGTGCAGGGAATTTGCTTAAAGGCTGGCTTCCTGCCTGCACAAGCTCCCACAGAGGCAGCAGCCCGGGGGTGTATGTGTGTAACCATGAAGGTTAACCCATGAGCCCAGGATCATCAGTTAACTGTTTACACATTTACACTTTCACATCCCTACTATTCACTAGCCTTGGTTGTCCATTACTGCCATGTTAGCCTGTCCCAATCTCTTTCCAGCTCCTGTCCCCCATTCTGCATCTTTTCGGTCCTCTGCCCTCCTCTTGGAATCTTCCTTTAACTCCATTGTCATCCTCCTTTCTAACCAGCCCTTTCTAACTACTGTTTCTGGTGCTGCTTCTTTTCCAACTTTTGACACCTTGTGCTGCTGTAGGAGGATTGCAGCTCCTTTCTGCAACTCAGCCAAATGCATGAGATTCAGGCTGAGCTGGCCTAGAATGTCACCTAATCAGCCCCAAATATGTAACAGAGCATAGTGGTGCAATTCTGATCTGAGTTTGTAGCAGTAAGCAGGTGCTAATCATGAAGGGGGACCCTAGTTTGGATTCTAGCTCATGGCAAACAACTTCTGTGAATGGAGCATGCTCAGCTCTACAGGGAAGGGTCTTATTTTTTGGTACTCACAATAAATGTTCATAAAGAGACCAATTCTGCCACCCTCATTCACAAGGATCTGATTCTGTAAGGAATCCTGTTTCAATCGGTGAAGTGACTTGCTAAATGAGGTCCCACTCCATGGGCACGTCTTCACAGCAGGACTAACGCCGAAATAAGCTATGCAACTTGAGCTACATCAATTGCGTAGCTTAAGTCAATATAGCTTATTTTGGCATTTGGTGATGCAGCAGGAAGTCCGAGGTAAAGCACTCTTCCTCCAACTTCTCCTTGTAAATGAGGGTTACAGGAGTTGGAGTAAGAAGTCCTCCAGCTCGCCATTATTTTGACATTATGTCAAAATAACTGCTTGCTGTGTTAGATGCAGACTATGTTATTTCAGAATAACGTTCGTTATTCCAAAATAACACTGCTGTGTAGACATAGCCCATGTAAGCAAGTGTGGCAGAAGGAATTACTGTACACTCACTGTCTCCAGACTTCCTTGATTAAGAAGGATGATTATCTCAACATGTGGCATTCAGGGGGGAGGATTACAAAAGGGAAAAACAGAGAGATGGTGTTTTTCCGAGCATCTCTGATGCTCTGGAGAGGGAAAGTCTCCTTACCAGAATATGTTGAACAAAATATATCAGTCCTTAGAAATGTGCTCCTGGCTTATTTATCATTTCAGGGTAACCTTTTGTGTTCTGTGTATGATTTATCAGTCATATTAACAAAGATATTAGCAATGGTTTGTATAGCCAGGATATCAGAATTTCAATTAATCAGGGTCTGAGAAAAAGGGCAGCTGCAGGGAGAGGGAGAGGGAGAGGGAATGTTCGGTGGCTGCCAGGAGAGTAGGGGGAGCAGCTCAGTAGAAAAAAAAAAAAGTGTCCTGTGGCTTCCAAGTCTCATGCTCTGGATTGAGACAGCTGTTTCCAGGATAGCAACCCCTCACACTTAAAAACCAGGAAATGTGCACCTCAAAATCATTAAATTTGGCTCAAAATTTGTAAGATTTTTCGAAAATGCTAAGTATGTGGGGATTCTTTTTTTGCCGTTTGAAGCTATAGCTCTCATCTACACGAACGTGTACGCAGCTAGGGGACTCACACACCTAGCTCATAGTAGATCCTAAGGGTCAAAAGGCAGCCTTCAAGGTGAAAGCAAAAAGGCGTCCTTTCAACTTACTGATCAAAGAGGAAATCCCCTTATCTTACGCTCCATTACCCACAGGGCTGGCAAGTTGTCATTCTATCCCTCACTATGTCTCACCCCCATCTGTCTCTTTCTGCATCACTTCAGTCTCCCTACCCTTTTCTTTTTCATCTCCTACTCCCCCACAGCCTCTCTACTGCCCCCATGTTCCAATGAGTTAGCCCCTCTTCCTCCAAAAGCAAAGTGTGGCTGCTCTCTTGTCTGTGGGTTGGGAATGATTCTAACTGAAAAAGTGGAAGGTGGCAGCAATCTTTAGAAGGGGAAGCCTCAGTTCCATATGCAGTTGGACTGTAGGGAAATGGTAACTAACTTGCTGATCTGAGGTAGATAGGATGAAATTCAACAAGGACAAATGCAGAGTGCTCCACTTGTTTAATGATGCCCAGTTTGGGTTCCAGCATGTTGTGGTATTTGACAATGAAAGGTATGTCTCAGAGAGGGTTTAATTTCTGTACTGAGACATGTTCTTTCTAGGTATTTGGGAGGGCCATTCCAAGATGCAATCTACTTCTCTGGTTGAGTGTCCTTGTTTGGTGAAGATGGTTTCAAATTTGTTAAGGTGTATATCTTGGGCTCTATCCTTAGAATGTATTCTGTGGTATTTGAGTGCCTGCCTGCAGAAAACAAAATTCTGGGTGGGATGGGTCGTTTCCTGCATCTGTAAAGGTTGGTGTGTCAATCGATGTGTTGCTTGTCTGTTGCATTCCATTTTTTGAAGCTGATCCAGGAAGTTTATATGGGCATATTCTAGAGAATTTTATGGCTGGGTGGTGGTGGTTGGTGGTTGAGGTTGTTGTGGTGGAAATCTATGAGGGAGTTTACATCATCTATTACAACAATGAAAATATCATTGGTATACCTCAGATATATCATTGGTTTCTCAATGTACTTGTCTAAAATTTTTTCCTTAAGGTGGCCCATGAAGTGATTGACATATTGGGGTGTCATCCTACTGTTCCTATGGTTTGAACAAAGAGTTCTTTAATATAATATTTGTTATGGATGAGGATGAAATGTGTGAGTTTGGCAACATGTTTCGCTTTGATATTTGAGTATGTCCATTGTTGTATGGATATTTGTAGCAGACAGCGATGCTGTCATATTGAGGATGTTTGTGTATAGGGAGATGACATCCATGGTGACAAGGATGTATTCTGAGGGAGGTTGTTAATGTTGTGGGCTTTGTGGTTGAAGTCTGTTTTGTGGAGGAAGTTGGCCCTTTGTGGGGTGAGTGGCTTGAGGATGGTTTCTATAAGTCACAATATTACTAAGAGTTCCCTGATCAGATATGATGGGTCTGCTTGAGTTCCCTTATTTATGTGTCTTGAAAACATGTAGAAGATCTGTGCAGTGGGTTTGTGGAGGGTGAGGTTATAGAGTTTCTCTTGGAATTGTTTGAGGAAGGATTTCATGATACCCTTAAATTTCTGGGTAAACGGTAGAGTTGGGGTAGCCTTTGAGGCATTTAATCAGAGTTGGCAGCTATTTTGAAGAAGGGAGTTTGGTAGCTAGAGCTGATATATATATGAAACCATTTTCCATTAGCAAATGCTATTTAATTTAAATCAAAACTTTCCCCGAGAACATGTGTATTTTGAAATTTATTTTAGGAAAAAAATATAAAAATATTTTTAAATTATTTTTTGTTCTGAATTTTATATTATAAATAATAATACAAATTTTTTAAAACTGAACTTTTCAATTCAAATGAAACTTCCATTTCACAGGACTTTTATTAATTTGTTGGGGGTTTTTGAGTGTGTGTGTGTTTGTTTAGTTATGTTGTTGCTGTTGTTTTTCTCACTCATTTGAAACACAAACAAATTTGGAAATGCCAGAATTGCTCATGGAAATAAAATTCCAAGCATCAGTCAGTTCTCTTTGTGGTCTTTCATTGTTTCCATGAGACAGGTGAAAAAGCCTGTATTTGATAAAATTGCAAAAGTTGTCACCACTGGGCTGGATTCTAAAATTTAGGACTCAGAGTAGCTAAGCTCTGTGCCTCCCTGCTAATCTACTCATAAGAAACCATCTTCATGCACATTTTCTCAAGTTTAGTACCTGCTATTGGACTCCAGTCACTTTGGGTGTGCCTACACCGCAAAGTTATTTTGGAATAACGGCTGTTATTCCGAAATAACTATGTGAGTATCTACACAGCAATTCTGTTATTCTGAAATTATTTCAAAATAATGGATGGCTTATTCTGACTTCTGTAAACCTCATTCTACGAAGAATAACACCTATTCTGAAATAGTTATTTTGGAATAGGAGCTGTGCAGACACCCCACTTCTGCTGTTTCGAAACAGCCCCTCACCAGGGCCATTCTAAGTTATTCCTCCTGGGGCTCTGAATCGAGATAGTACATCTACCTGGTTTAGAAGCTTGCCTTGGATTAATTTTGAGGCTTCCCTGCAGTATAGACGTGCTATTTCAAAATAAGTTATTTCGGAATAGCTATTCTGGAATAGCTTATTCTGAAATAACTGTGCAGTGCAGATGTAGCCTTTCAGAAACAACTGAGGACTTGATTCTGCAAAGTGCTGTGTGCATACAGACAGACCTATTTCCCTAAGGGAAGCCCCATTAAAACCAACAAGGCTCTGCATTGGTACATAGGTACAAAAATGTCCAACGTACTCCTGGCTGTTTTATGTCACTAGTTAAAACAAATATGGAAAAACAGAAAAAGCCTGTATGTCTAGTAGCCAAAAACTTTAAAAGGCTAGATTTAAAGATTATGTAGAAAATTTGGCAAGTTTTAAAACAATAAAAAAAACTAGAAAACGGCAAGAAATACTAATAAACATGTTATAAGCAGAAGTAAATTTGACAAGATGTGTGCTTGTAATGAATGTGTGCCAAACAAAAGTGCTAATTAAGGCCAGAAAGATGGTAGGGTGTTAGCTTGGGATTTAGAAGATCCAAATTTGGTTCCTTATTCTGCCATAAATGTCCTGCATGATCCTGATCAAGTCACACCATTTGTGCCTCAGTTTCCCATCTGTAAAACACTAACACTTCCCTTCCTCACAGGAATATTGTGAGGTGCTTAGATACTATGATAATAGATCCTCAGGGATTGTCTTCACTTTCCCTGAGATTGACACTCTGGAGAGTGATCTGGGGTTCAGTTTATTGGGTCTAGTAAAGACATGATAAATCAACCACTGATGGCACCCCTGTCAACCTCAACATTCCACTGGGTTGCAAGGAGTAAGGGAAGTTGACAAGAGAGATTCTCCCACAGAGGGGATGTTGCAGAAATTCTACTTAAGGTATGTTGACTCCTGCAACACTATTCTTGTACCTGGAGTTGTGTATCTTAGGTCAGCTCTCCCAGGGTATGTCTACACTAGCTCGTTAATTCAAGCTAGGTAGGCAAATCAGGCAACTGGAGTTGCAAATGAAGCCCGGGATTTAAATATCCCGGGCTTTATTTGCATGTTCCCGTCCGGCCGCCATTTTTAAATCCCCCTTAGTTCGAATGAACTGCCCGTGGCTACACGCGGCAGTTTAAAGTTAATCCGAACTAAGTCCTTAGTTCGGATTAATTGTTACACCTCATTCCACGAGGAGTAACAGTTAATCCGAACTAAGGACTTAGTTCGGATTAACTTTAAACTGCCGCATGTAGCCGCGGGCAGTTTGTTTGACTAAGGGGGATTTAAAAATGGCGGCCGGATGGGAACATGCAAATAAAGCCCGGGATATTTAAATCCCGGGCTTCATTTGCAACTCCGGTTGCCTGATTTGCCTACCTAGCTTGAATTAACGAGGTAGTGTAGACATAGAGTAGACCTGGGCTCGGATAGATAGGTCCCAGTCATAAGTCCTGTAACAGGGCTATTAAAGTTATTCCTGTTATGTAACAGAGATCTGTAATCAGTTACTATTATTACAGTACCTGCACATTTTGTGTACAATGTTGTGTACTAGTCCCCGATTTTGTAGTATGTTAACACTACCGTATAGAGAAGATAAGTTTAGGCTGGCCTAATGCAAGTGCCATAGAAGTGAAAGGCTTTTTGTCTCCTGTTAGAAGCCATCCAATCACACCGTTCTTTTTAACTTAACTATTGCATGACTCCTCATATGAATTACTAGAAAGTGAGTGCCATAATAACAATGGAGAAGCAGCTTGAACTTTGTTCTTAGTAGCTGGAACATATGCACTGAAAAACAACTGTAGCTTCCTCTGGGAATAAAAGTTCCTTGCCAATTTAAAAGCATAGATAAGCTGTAAAGGGGCAAGTTGACATGCCGTTCAAACAACATGTTTCATTTGTTTTGCCAGTTAAGTGGAAAATATAACCTGCAAATTGTAAACATTAGTGAGATGATGAAATGGATGCATCCTAAGTAAAACCTACCTAAATAACAAGCATATTTACTCTTGTTTTTTCTCTGTGAAGTTAGGGCTAAGAAAGCAAAGAACTCTTTTGTTAGCTAAATCCTACCATTGTAAATCAGAATAATGCAGCTAAATCACACTCCAAACTGATTTGTTAATGTATTTATCAGAATGTGTTCTGCAGTGTATGTGTGTATCACTTCTAAGTCCCATCTGAGATGCTGGTCAGAATGTTCTGTAGGCCCACAGTTGATGTTTAATGGGAATGCATATTAACAAAACACATACCAGTAATTGCTTAAAGTCATTTAGGGAACTAAGAAGATACAACTATATACTGAATTCAGTAGCACAGCAGTGGAACTAATACATACCAAAATGTACAGCTAAATTTACTGAATAAGTCCAGTGGGCCAAATTCTCTCAGTGACACTGAAGGCTATTTGGAGTAATTTGACTGAAATCAGGGCTGATGCTATTTCCAGAAGTAACAAAACCATTAAAAGAAGTTACTGCATGCAAGGTACTATATATTGTCATAGAAATCACATGCTTGAGAAGAACTTACTGCTTTATTGTGTATTTTTAAAACTATACAATGACATTTTCCCATTGCAGAAGAATTTTTTAAATTGATTCTCTTTTCTATATTTTCATATGAATGTTTTTGTGTTTCAGAAACTTCAGGGGGTAGCTGAGTTAGTCTGTACAGGATAGACTTAAACAACAACAAATAGTCTGGTAGCACTTTATGGACTAACAAAACATGTAGATGGTATCATGAGCTTTCATGAGCACAGCCCACTTCTTCAGATGACCAGAGTGTTGGATGTCCAGAACTAAAATAAATAGGGGAGAAGCGGGGGAGGGAGAAGGAAAAAAATGGGAGAGGGGAAACAAGAAGAGGCAGTGGGTATAAAAATGCCAAGGGAAAAGCTGAGCTGGAATGTAAAAAGCACCTAAAGACTGGATAGTCAAAAGAGGCAGATAAGAACCATTAGGAGGCAATTAGAGAGGAAGAGTACTAACACCAGAACTATACAGACAAAGAACCATTGGCACCTTCATTGTTTGGTAGGTCGATAATGTCCCAGCCATCCGGTATCTTTATTTAAACCATTAGCATGAGTATCAAACTTGTGAATGAATTGTAGTTCCAGTCCTTCCCTGTGTATTTGGCTTGTGGAATTGGTCTGTAACAAAACTGCCACTTGAAGATCTGTAAATAAATGCCCAGGCATATTGAAGTGTTCCCCAACAGGTTTTTGTATGCTCCCTTTGCGGATATCTGATTTGTGTCCATTAATTCTTTCCCA
Organism: Pelochelys cantorii; assembly: GCA_032595735.1. Taxonomy (NCBI): domain Eukaryota; kingdom Metazoa; phylum Chordata; order Testudines; family Trionychidae; genus Pelochelys; species Pelochelys cantorii. The sequence continues at coordinate 52,608,071 of CM064334.1, forward strand.
TAGGGACTGTCCAGTTTGTCCTATATATATTGCCGTGGGGCATTGCTGGCATTTGATGGCATAGATTACATTCCTGGATGTGCAGTTAAATGAACCTCTGATTTGGTGGCTTATGTGGTTGGCTCCAGTAATGAATTTGCTTGTATAGATATGTTGGCAGAATTGGCATTGGGATTGATTGCAAAGCTGGGTTTCTGGATGTAGCTGTGTAGCATGGTTACCGGAGAGAATTTGTTTTAGGTTGGGGGGGTTGTCTGTAAGCGAGAAAAGGCCTTTCCCTGAGGCCTCTGAGAGTGAGGGATCATTTTCCACGATAGCTTGTAGATTGTGGATAATGCGTTGCAGGGGTTTAAGTTGTGGACTGTAGGTAATGACAAGTGGAATTCTGTTATTTTCTCTTTTGGGTCTTTCTTGAAGTAGTTCATGTCACTTTTTTGGCTCTGTCAATCTGTTTTTGCATTTGTCCAAATGGATATTTCAGGAATGCTCTATATAGATCCTGTATGTGGTTATCTATGTCTGTGGGATCGGAGCATATCCGGTTGTATCTTAGGGCTTGGGTGTATGCAGTAGATTGAGAATTGTGTCTGGGATGGAAGCTGGAGGGATGAAGGTAAGTGTAGCGGTTGGTAGGTTTCCGGTATAGGGTGGTGGAAATTTGTCCATTATTTAATTGTACTGTAGTGGCCAGGAAGTGGATTTCCTGTGTGGACTGGTCCAGGCTGAGGTTGGTGGTGGGGTGGAAGTTGTTGAAATCCTTGTGAAATTCTTCAAGAGTCTCTTTTTCGTGGGTCCATATGATGATGTCATCGATGTAGCATAAGTAAAGTAAGAGTGTTAGGGGGCAGGAGCTGAGGAAATGTTGTTCAAGGTCAGCCATAAAGATGTTGGAATATTGTGGTGCCATGCGGGTGCCCATGGCTGTGCTGCTGACTTGAAGATAAAAATTGTCTCCGAAACAGAAGTAGTTGTGTGTGAGGACAAAGTCGCAGAGCTCTAACTAGGTGTGCAGTGTTGTTATTGGGGATGGTGTTTCTGATGGCCTCATTATTCCTATTTCTGTTTATGGATTTCTAATGCAGCTATACCTGTAATATTTAAGCTCCATATATAAGAATTAGTAGGTAAGTCCTGTTTCTTGGGGCCTCTGAGTATGTGTTCAGTGAGGCTCTGTTTCTCTTGATGCTCTCTCCCGATCCTGTTAATGTTGAGCCTGAGCTGGAAAATACATTTTGTTTCCTTTGTTCTGGTATTAGACATGTTGTGCTGCAAGAATGAGACTACGAAACCACTATATACATTATAACCTGTCCAAGGCATAGAAAAATGAGGAAGACTTATGTTAGATCTAGCTAGGTCACTCCTACAAGCAATAAGCTTTATATCAACAAAAGGCAGTAACAGTTCAAATTTCTGGGAACAGAGAAGATGAAAGACAAGGAACAAAGGGAGTCAGAACAATCAAGTGTGTGTGTGTATTAATAGCACAGTGAAGATCTGTAAAATAGGATGGTATAGTATAGGTTCAGTAAGGTGATTGGTCATCTTCATACATCATGGATGAGTTTTTGATTGGAGTGCTACATTCTGTTTTAAATCTCTTCCTTTAAATATGTGGTAAACTAGAGAGAATTCAAAGAAGGAAATAAAGTGACAGTCTTGTTAGAAAAATTTAATGTACGCAGAAAAGTTCAGAAGTTAATTTGAAGTGATGGGAGATAATGTATCATAGGGGGTGATATATGAGGTCTGACCTATAAATGCAAAGGAGTAGGAGATGGATTTATTTTCAGTTGCCAGTGTGGAACACCATAAGAAGTTACAACACATTATTAACACAAGAAAACTTAGATTGATGGTTTAAGTAATTTTATAACCACTTTAGATCACTGCATATTTTGCCTTCAGGACTAGGGCAAGTACTTTACTTGTTCTTCAAAATAAATACATAAAATCTTTGTTTTATCATCATGAGCAGCCCGGTAAAGGTGGTGCATTGATATATTGTTAGCCTTCATCATTTTGTAGACCTGAATACACTGGTATCACCTGCTGATGTAGATTTTTTTAATTCCCTGTTACTGGAAGAATCCATAGCCGATCTAAATAGAGAAATAATAGAAATGCTGTATAAAATTCTCATACAGTGATCCTTGTGGGATGGGCTAGAGTATAATTTACTTCTGTCTTTTACATTCTGTGAATCATGACCCAAAGTCTTTTACATGCTTAAAAAAAATTCAGAATGTACAGTCTAGAAATTATCTGTGTATGCTGTTTATTGTAAATAACATGATTTTAAAATAAAATTAAGTTGTAATTTTTAAAAACATACCTGCTTTTATCAGTGATTTGGTTTTACATGTATATTTTAAGTGCATTTCAGTTTAACTTAAAGAATTAGTTAAAATCTAGCTGATTTCAAAGAAAATGTCATAATCAAGCTGATCTTTATTAATTTCTCCCATCTCCCTCCCAGCACTTTGACCAAATTGTATATATTTTATTTAAAGCTATCTTTCAAGTATGTAAATACATCTAAAGCCTTGCGTGATATGTTTAGTAAATACAAATATACTGAAGCAATCAGCTTGAATGCTGCTTCTTCAAGAAATGACAATAGCTATTTAGCAGCATACAGCATAGCAATACAATACCTTTCATAATTTTAATATTTGATTTGAGAAGACCCTTATTTCCTTCTGATGCCTGTATTATGACCAATACAAATCTTCTAAATCTGAAGGATGTAAAATTGTGGGTCATGTGATCAGATTTAGGCTCTTGTGGTTATTACTTACCATAGAGCATTAGATTTATAAAGGAAAAATGAAGTCAGTTTAGATTAATCTTCTCAAACAAGATGTCTCTAGGTAGTTTCTGCTTATTGTATGTTACCACATTCCATATTCTTAGAGTAAGTCTGTGAAGGGTAGATACACAACATCAGCATTGCAAAATCAAACTTCTAGGAAAACTTTGTACCACTTTATTAAATTATACCAATGGAACCTCTGTTGCTTTTAAATCATTTTATCCTCAGTAGAAGTTTCCCACTCTATTTTTATGTGTTATGTTATCTGCCTAAAGCATTTTGTTAGTTGAGAAGTTGCAGCTGTTTTTATGGGAAGATTCATCACCAAAGGGCCTAAACAAACTATGACTATTTTCATTGACTTTCTCATCTACCAGCTTGAGTTAAAAGCTGCATTTTACTGAACTGTCACTCAATTTCTCTTTTGTGAAAAATGTAAAGATGGATAAGCCCCCCAGGTGGCAGTTCCAGCATGATGCTGTCACTCTGAGCTATGTCATATTGAATTCTGTCACTGAACAGAGACCAAACGAAAAGCACTGAGGTGTAAAATTTCACTTCCTTTTTAATCATTTTCCTATCAAAGTATTAATAATACTGTTAATTAATTAATATTGTTTTGAAATGAATATATTTCTATGCATCTTTAACTAATACAGCTCTGAGGATTAAATGTGATATACAACTCAGTTTAATTTCTGCATTACTGTAATACCCATAAAATGCAGGTTGAACCTCTGTGGTCAGGGACTCTCTGGTACGGCAACATATGTGGCTCTGTCAGGACCATGGGTGTTGCTAGACCAGAGAGCCCCTGGACCAGAGAGCCCTAGGAGCTCAGCAACCAGAGTGGAGCCAGAAACCCCAGGGCAGAGACTGTCCCAGGATTGTGGGGTCTTCTACAGCCCTGATGGCATTGGGAGCCCTCCCAGCCAGGGGTGGCGGAGCTAGGAGCTCTGCAGCAGGGGGCAGAGGAGCCCTGGTGGTATGGGAGGGAAGCCCTCTGCTGACATACCCTGGGAAAGCCTGGAGTCCATCAGCAGAGGAGCAGGATTGATCTCTGCCAGTCTGGCAAACTCCCTCATTTGGGGCAAGTTTGGTCCCAAAGGTTCCGGACCAGGGAGGCTCAGCCTGTATTAACGATTTTAAGTATTCAATTAGTCGATAGGACGGCACTGCCCCTTTGAAACACTGCTGTGGCATTTCAAAGAGGCAGTGCTGCACAGAGCCCGGATCAGCTGGGGACTCCATGTGGCGCTGCTGCTTTGAAATGCCACAGTAGCGTTTCAAAGGGGCAGTGCCACACAGCTGATCCTGGGCTTCGTGCGGCACTGCCCCTTTGAAGCACCGCCGCAGCATTTCAAAGGGGCAGTGCCGCACGGAGCTCGGAGTCAGCTCCATGTGGTGCTCTTATATATTACATTTCAAAGGAGAAATGTGGAAGTGCCTATCAACTAATCGAGCAGTCGATGGAAATTCCATCGACTACTCGACTAGTAAATTAACCGTTATTAATATCCTTACTCTATAGCTAATAATAATCTAAATATAATTTTTAGAAAGGGGCTGCGTTCTCTTGTGGTTCTCTCCCCTGCTTGCTATGCTCGCCAACCACTGTCCCTCGCCGCCAAGTGTCCAAACCACCCTTCCCCCTGACCCCTAGCCACTACACTTGCCAACCTCCCTCTCTTTGGTGGCTTTCACGGCCAGAGAGTGTGAGTGCTACTCTTGCCAACTCCCCTATCTCTGGGGGTAGGTGTCTGGCCGGGGCACCCCCACCCCACTCATTCACCAGCTCCAGCTCAGCCCGCCCGGCTCCCCCTGCAGCCTCGCTCCAGCCTTGTTCCACCCCCTGTCCCCGCTATGATGTTCTGCTGCTCCCCATCCCCGCCACTTCCCATCCAGCTGTCTCCAGCCTTGCTTTTGCTGCTGGGTCCTGGGCCTCACCACTCTGCGACCCAGCGGGGAACCGCCGCTGCCACCTGTCTCGGACCAGGACACCAGACTGGGTCAGGCGCTGGTGGCAGTTTCTTGCTGGGTCGCCGAGTGGTGGGGCCCTAGACCTGGAAGCAGAAGCAGGGCCAGAGGCGGCTGGATGGTAAGCAGCAGGGATGGGGGAGCAGCAGAGCTTGCTGAGTGCCCTGCGGCCATCCCCCACCAACGTGCCACTGGCAGGAGACGGCCAGGCAGCGGGAGCCAGAGCCTGGCAGCAGGCGGCAGAGCAGGGAGCTGGAGCCGCTTCCCACCAGGGCCCTGGAGAGCAGCAACGAGCTGCTTCTACCTCCTGACCCTCCTGCAGGGGAACCAGGGGCCAGTGGGGAGTCCAGGGCATCCCCCCAGGGCTGGGAGATGGATCGAGCTGGGCCAGAACCCCCAGCTGCTGGAGCCCCTGTGATCGTCCCTCCCCTGCCGTGCCCAAGCCCAGCCCTGAGGGAAGGGGGAAATTGCCACAGTTCCAGTGGTGAAGGCCCAATCCTGTCCTGACCCATGGACGCTACTTCCCCTTTTGACTCGGCGGGAGGAGCAGGGCAATGCAGACAATGTGATGACATCACTCTCTCATCCCCCCAGGAAACATTTTTTTTATATAGAAAGAGATTATAGACTTGGCATTAAATTATTTATTTGGTCTACATTTCTCCTGAAAGACAAGGTTCAGGTACGGATTAAAAATACATAAAGCTGCAGAAAGTTAGCCGTCAGATGCACTCAGACTTCTGATGGAAGATGCAAATTATTCCACGCTATAGCCCTCTTATTTAGTTGATCTATGGAGTGGAATTGAAACTGACTACAAAGGCTGTTGTTCGTCATTCTTCTTGATGGAGGAGAAGGTGCTACTGACAGCAAACATCAAATGGAGAAGTAGAGGGAAAAGCCTGAGTAGGGTAGATCACTGATGTTGCTGACATCCTTTCAAAACTATTAAGTGATAGAGGCACTGGGTTCCTATGCCTGCAGTTGAAAAGTAATGATAAAAAACAATTTGGTGACTGACGTGGCAAGGAGAGGGCAGAAATTAATAAAGACCACTTTGATTATGACATTTCCTGTGACATCAGCTGCTGATGTTAAAAAGCGGGTAACTGGGTAACTGTCTAACCCAGGGCTACTCAACTTTGGAAGCCCCAGGGACCACAATGATACTCTCAGCACATGCCGAGGGCCACAGCGTAAGTGTGATTGTATATACATGCAAATATATATGCAAATAGCTTTTCACACTGACGGGCATGTATACAAAGATTAAGGCAAGACTACACAACACACAGGCCCCATTTAAATTAGTTAGTTCTGCTGATATTAATAAAATGCAATATTTACCTGATTTCCACCCTTATGATAGCACTTTTAATGAGCAATGACAGTCCAAGAATTTAACTACAAAAACGCATATCAACAGAAGACCATTATATTGACTATTTTTTTGTTCTGGCTCCCACCCGTGGGCCACAAACAAACAGGCCGTGGGCCACATGCAGCCCATGGGCTGCGTGTTGAGTAGCCCTGGTCTAATCACTGAAAGTTTCAGCGGTTACACATACATGCACACAGTGCGGGGCAGCAGACAGTTCCCCAGGAGCTGGTGCACAACAGGAGCCAGCTACTACCCTGCCCTGCTGCCTTTGATACTGCACTGTGCATTGTATGGAGTAGTGGTTTAAGGTTAGACTGGTAAATTGGGGTACATTGCACGTTTTGGTGCAGAGGATCCAGGATTTCTGTGAGTAGCCAGTGTCTGGGGCTTGAGATCACAGGGGAACAGTACAGTGGTGCACCTATTGCTAACCTGCAAGGCAAAGTTAAGGCTGGTACAACCCAGAGGAAAGAGCTGGACTGTCTGTGGTTGGAAGCTGACCTTCCCAGCTATCACAAGAGAGATTCTCTCTTAGTTACAGGAAACAAGGGGGTAACAAGTTGACTCTCAGACCCTGAGTGCCCAGAGAATCATCCCAGATGGGATCAGCTAATCTCAGAAGTTTTCAGTTATTGCACTTGGCTACAAGTATATTTTTGTAGTGGTGCTTCAGACAGGACAGAGATGTGTTTACAGATGAGAGAAAATTTTGTTAGCCTGGGCTTGCAATTTATACATGCCAAATAGTCCTTGTGATTGAGTATTAGAGAATTATTGTTGATCCATTGTACCTTGTAATGGCTCAATTCTCCAGTGTAGATGAGAGTGGAAAATCTTATCCTGATTCTGCTGAATTATGAGATGTGAGATATTTATGGTAATTGACAGTTCATTATTCAGAAACATGTTTATTTTCCAACACATTTATTCATGTACATGCAGGCGAAACAGGGATGTGAGCTGCTAGCGGATATTAAAATGTTGTCTTTGTTAATGGGTTAAATACTTCTCAGGGTTTATGCCAAGGAGACATATCCAAAGCACTGGAGGGCATTCTCTGCCTGATGAGAGCTCCTGAGTGTGTGGGTCAAGGGAAAGCTAAACAAATGTTGCTGTATTTGGCAATGCAGATGTTCAAGGCTAAAGAGGAAGTAAGTGATTGACTTCTAACCACTTTCCTGCTGACTTTTCTCCTTGCTGCATCAGCTCTGTCATCTTCCCCAAACAACTCAGAACTACTTCTCTACCTTCCTTCTGTCACTTCTTCCCCACCAGAACTCAGGTCCAGCACAACTCATGAACCTCTGCTTAGCTTCATTTTCTCCTCCTTTCCCCAACCTTTACTCATGCGCTGTCCCACCTAACTCCCATCTCACTTCCTCACTCTTTTGCCATTTTGTAAGCACATGCTCATATCTCAGAAGGTGTTGTCTTGAATTGCTCTTGTTTCACGCAAACACAGCTGAACATATGAAAGTTACGTATGGAATTAGAAGAATAGAGTGACCATTCCTTAGATAGCTTTCTGCTGGGCTGCCATGGTATGAAAGCTGTTCCTTCTCAGAGGAGCATTTAGCTCTTACACTTGTTTTGGCTGCCTCTGTCTGTTGTTCAGATCATGAACTATTCATAGGTGAGATCAAAAGACGATAAAAGGCTACACAGAGGTGAGAGATGATTGAAAGTAAGAAAAACTGTCAACACCTACAACTAAAACTCTTATCCCTTTAGGCAGGCAGAATAATAGGAATAAGGAAAAATATTGATGGTTGGTGATGAATGGTAATAGCTGTATGTTTTGCTGCGCCAGAGCATAACAAAGGTCTTAGGTTAAAACATAAGCCACAGTGCCATTATTTAAAGATACCTCAGGGAACCTTCTTATATATAGTGCTAAATATATAACTGTATATGTACTGATAAATTTATACCATGTCTCAGCTGGAAAAATTATGGTGAGAAATTGTGGTAGTGAAAACTTAAAGTCAAAGTGTAGATTTTTGTGAGGAAATTGAAATATATGCTCTTTTCATGGATGATTGAGTGACATATTACCTTTTCCTTTAACTTCCATTTTATTGTTTTTTCTCCTATGGAAAAAACTAAGAAGATTTACTTTCATTGAGACTTGGGAGCAGAAAGGGTGTGTTTTAAATTAACTACACCAAAGAACAGTTCGAGAACGTGGGTAGTGAGAAGCACCACTTACTTTGTGACCTAGTATGAGAACATTATTCTTGCAACCTTAAAGTACAGACCTCTTTAGTCTGGAAACAATTCCAGGACTGTGGATGATAAACGTCCTGGCAACAGGGAGGGAAGTGCTTGGTAAGAAAAAAATGCATATCTGCTATATATTTGAAAGAGTCTGTCTGTCCAACTGTCTGTCTGTCTGGTCAAGAACTCCTGTTAAACAGTAAGAGCTAGGACCACCGAATTCAGTATACAGATTTCTCTCATCATAATTAAAGCAACATAAGGATTTGGTTCTGCCAGGAAAATGGGATGTGCCTGGAATGGGATTGCTGCTCATAAAACCATGAAAGGAGCCAGAGCCAGCAGGCAGATGAAAGGAGGTGGCTGGAGACATCCTTCCCCAAACTGGGACTGCCTCAGCCCCAAACCTCCTTGTGGTGTGTTAGATGCTGCTTGTAATTATTAGAACTGGGAACACTGGCTTTTGGGAGCCTGGAAGCACAAGAAACAAGAAGGAGTGGGGAGAAGATTAGCCAGGGCTGAGTGAGAGCTACAGAGGGGTATAGCAGCTTTGTAAAGAGGTTTCACATTTGGTAAATAAAGTCCTGTTGAAGTTTGTTAGTACCTTGCTTGCACGATACAACACTCCTACGGAAGTGGGGCCTAAAGCGCCACCTCCTAGATTCGTGAGGGGACATTGATGGCTGTTCCCCTTCATCCGGGAGTGAAGGGAAAGTGCATAGTTTGCTGCATTATTTGCTTTGGTTGGGGAGTGAAGGAGGCAGAGGGAGCTGCCCCCTCTGGGGGACATGCACCCCTCCCCCCAGCTTTTCTCACTGGAGCTGCAGTAGCCATGGAGAGACCCTTCTCACCTGACTTCAAGCTGCTGCAGTGAGAAAAGACTGGGGTAAATCCGGATAAAGCTTCTAGTGCTTTTATAAAAACTCCATGTATGTTTAAATAAAGCTATGAAGATACAAGGCAGGGTTTGTACCACAAAAACAAAATGTTGGGATGCCTGCAGAATGAGAGAGAAAATAATATTGTTGAGAATATTATAGCGCAATACATTAATGGATGGTGTGCCCCCCCACCTAGAATGTTATGTTTAGTTCTAGTCTCTTGGAAATTATGAATCCCCCTTCTCATAAAAAAAATTCTGGCAGAAATTGAAGGGCTCCAAAGAGAGGCTTCTAAAATGACTACAGAAGAGGAAATGCTGCCAGAGGAGGAGAAACTGAAAAAGAATAGAACTGTTTGTTTAGTGAGGAGATGACCTTGGTAGGGCTCTCTTCCAGCACAGTCCTTCCCTTCCCATAGGCTCTCTTCCAGCACAGTCTCCCAGTTTATGGCTGTCCCTAGGAGCATTTATGCATAGGAGAAGGGGGGAGGAGAGGGAGAAAGTGGAAGCAAATGCATTGTTCACTAGTGTTATGAACTGCTTCCATTCTGTCATGCACCCGTCTTAAAATTTAGAATGTAACAATCAGATGCACCACAGCTGAAAAAGAAGTCACCAGACTTACATTTATTTACAAAACAATAGAATGGTGCACCTCAATGCCATTTAGATGCCTCTGTCCCATAAAAAGTATTTTATGATCTTTCCGGTTTCCTTTTTCTCACTTCATTTTCTTTCGTCACAACCCGCAATGGACTGCATTATTGGAGGGCAACTCCCAAATACGCAGATTTGCTCCCTCTTTTCAGAACTCTTTCTGCTTTCCGTTGTGCACAGGTCACATGCACAGCCCTAATCAGAAGGGGTAAAGAGCATAAAAAAGGGCTTTCATTCAGATCACCAGTAAGATCATGTGTCAGAGGGTGGAGTTTAAGGGGATCAACAATGAGATACCCCTGCAAGACAATAAGACACAGCATTTAAAAATCTGGTGGAATCTTAGACATCTTATGAAATATAGGGCCGCTGAGAGTTATGGCTTTCAACAGCTACCATCTTTACTGATTTGGGGATAGTTCAGCTCATCAGCATACAGAATCATTGCTAGTTTATTAGTCTTTAAAACTGCATGCCAGTAGAGATGTGTCATAAGAAATCTAGTATACATGTAGAGTGTTTATTGTTGAATAAAGCAATTTCTTTTGAAGCGTGTGGCTCATACTGATTACCCAGATAAGGGTAGATAATAAGCTGTTTGAATGTAACTATGGACTATAAACATTTGACATTCATCCTTAGGGTTTGGCCACAGATTTTTGCAATATTATACAAAATCTAACGTTGCAATTTATAGTAATTGATATTTCTAGCATGGCTGTGAACAAATCCATCCTTTATGAATCAATGCGCCATTCCACAGCCTTGTTTAAGTCTGAAGCATGTTGAAGTGGCAATAGTCATACAAACAGTACTAAGAAACAACCTCCATCTGTAGTGGTTGTAAATTTAAGTTCAGGTTTTTATCATTTTAATTAGAGATTGGCTGAGGATATGGTGACTGGAACCAAATTGTCTTTAGATGCAGCGAGCTCTCTAACGTAGCCGTTCTAAGCTGATGGGTTCCTCCATGAGCAGCAAAAAGCTCTCCCACCGACACAGAGCTGTCCACCTCACCACTTACGGAGGTGTAATTTAAGTCACTCAGAAGGAGGCGAGGGCTTAGTTATTCATCCCCGTGAGGGACATTAATTATGCTGACATAAATGTCACATAGACATAGTCTTTAGACTGGGGTTTGGAGTTCAAGTTTCAGGGTGGAACAGGGCAAAGGTTTAGGATCCATGCTGTTGAAATTTCACAAACTGTTTTACCCAAATGGCAGACATTTCATGTGATCAGCTTATCTGTAGAGATTTCCACCATCCTGGTTTTCATTCAAGTCAGAAATAGAAAACAAAACCCTGAAACTGCCTGTTAACAAGCCATGTTAGCAGTGTGAGAGACAATGAACTACAGTCCCGCATCTGCACATTACAAATATGGGGAAATGTAGGATTTAGATGCATAATGTGTAAAGTGTTTGTTTAGCTGCTGTAAAGTTTTCTAAATACTGTAGATAATACAGGTATTTGTGTTTGCCATCAAATGATGTGTAGTTCAGCCAGTCTGTAATGAATATGCCTTTTCCAGTAAGTTGATTGTCCTGCAGATAACAGGGGAAAGTCCATTCTCTGCAGATGTTTTCCTTTTTTATTTGTTGGAGACAATGTGCTAACCCTGCAAGGTTCTGAGCAACTCCTGGAAGGTGCTGAGTGAGTGGGAGTTGAAGGAGCTGGCATTTTGCATTCAATGGAGCTTCCCCCTCCCCGATTTTTACCAGCCTTTAATATGCAACTTATTCAGGGTTCTCATTCTTTGATGCCCTCAAGGCAATGCACACTGAGAAAGTCAGCTGTCTGCCTGTAGATAGGCAACATGGGAAACAATTTGAAGGGAGTTTAAATTAAATTTAATCAGGCAAGAGTTCTTGAGTTGACGGGCCAGATTCTGCCCTCTTATATGTTCATATAACTTCCATTGCTTTCAATAGAATTTGCGATAATATTACTGAGAGAAGAGTATGACCATGAATCTTCCTTCCTATTCTTTTCCCAGCTTCAGTCTTTCTATAATCTCATCCTTTCACTTTTCTCCTCCAAGAATGTGAGTTTGTCTATCTCAGCTAAGCCTTCCTCCAAATATGGTTATAATTATGTCTCCTGCTCACCTCTTCATATTTATCTAGGAGAATGTAATCTTATTATTTGTTATCTATATAATATTAGCACTGGCACATTTTTCTTGTGCAGCGACAGAGTGTTTTCCTGAAGGGGGAAAAAGGATGAATTTCGTGAGTAAAATATGCTTGACTTTCTTTCAATAAGCCTACAACCAATTCTGCCAGTAAAAAGAAAACCCATGTTGTCTGAGTTAATTCCATAATCCTTCTATATATATATTGATTGTGAAATATTAAAACATCAGTAAGGAATTAGGAGAACCAGAGAAAGTCTCCTGCTGTTCCCATACTGGAGATTACAGGGAGACAGCTTTTTTTGTATAGTGCCCTCTTCCTATCTAGAACAATTAGTGTCAATGTAGTAGAAGATAATTGTTTCTATAAATTAGTCTTAATTAATTATTTAGGCAAAAAAGCTACTTAAAGATCGGGTTCCAATAGTTCTGTAGGTGGGTTTTTTTCCCGCTCACTGACTGTTTTCCCCATATATCTCTTTTATGCACTAGTTATTTTCCTGTGTTTAAAATATTAATTGAGAGTATCCAGGCTTCTCACAATTTGATATAGCTGATCTACATACAGCACGAAGTAACTTGAAAAGAATTAGGAGCCCGTTTCATAAATACCTTTCCAAAGTATTTTTTAATTATCGACTGTTAATTTTCCTTTGGTGTAATTCAGCTTTACATACCCAAGACTCCTGTGCCCACAGTAATGTGCATCTATTGTCATTTTACTCTCAAAATTTAAGCCAAGGGTGGAGGAACCTTTTTTGGGTCGGGGGCCACTAACCCAGAGAAATATCAGTCCGGAGCCACACAAAAGTGAGGGAAAAAAAGTGTGAACACACAAATCCCACAAAATCCCTGGATGTGGGGAAGGGGCTGTAGGGGGGCTTCTCTTCCCTCCCACTTCTGCAAGGGATCTCCACCCCTAGGGTTACCAGGTGGCTTCAAAAAAAAATACCGGACACATTTAATCTCAGATTGGAAGGGTAGGGGGGACTGGCTGGGAGGAGTTTGGGGGGAGTGGGGCTGGCCGGCGGAGATCGGGGGGAGAACCAGCTGGCGGGAAGCACGGCTGGCCGGGAGGAGGTTGGGGGGAGCAGGGCTGGCCAGGGGAGATCGGGGGGAGAACCAGCTGGTAGGAAGCAGGGGTGGCTGGGAGGGAGTTGGGGGGAGCGGGGCGGGTCGGGTCGGGGGGAGCACTGGCCGGCAGTGAACGGGGCTGGCCGGAGGGGGAACCAGCTGGCGGAGAGCAGGGCTGGCTGGGGGGAGGAACCGGCTGGCAGGAAGCGGGGCTGGCCCAGGCGCACGCAGATCCTGGGGTGCTGCCTGTCCTGCGCACAGTCCCGGCGGGGCGCACAGGTGAGTCCAGCCCCAGAGATTCCATCCCGCTCCAGCTCCGCTCCTCTCCTCTCCTCTCCTCTCTACTGCGTAGTTGTGTACTGCCTGGCTGGTAGACATGCAGTGTGAGCGTGTCTACCAGCCAGGCAGTACGCAACTACGTACTGATACTCATAATAATAAAACTAACTTAATTAGAAAATACCGAACATTTATATGTCCAATATTTTCTCAATTTGTTTCCAGGACAGAAATCTCAAATACCGGACTGTCCAGTTCAAAACTGGACACCAGGCAACCCTACCTACCCCCCCTTCCCTCAGGTCCCACATGACATTGCTAGCAGCATGTGGCTCCAATCTGCCAGATGCTGTTCCCTGCTGCAGCCAGACTATTCAGGGCAAGGGGGTGAGAAGCTGACCCCTCTGTGGTCTCCCCTTCCTCCCAAAAGGTGCCCCATGCAAGGAAGCGGCTCGGGGGCTTCCCCTCCCTCCCACTCCAGGAACGGATCCTCCCCCTGGTCCCGCACGGTTCCTTGCCAGCAAAAGGAGTTTTGCAGCCAGCCTCTGCAGCCGCCCGAGTCTGGGAAGCAGCTCCAGCCTTTTTTTTGTTGTTGTTGCTGCCTTGCCAGAAAATTGCAGGGCTCCAGCATGTGGAGCTTCTCCCTCCCGCCATCTCTCCCACATGCAGCAGAGGAACTGGAATTATCTGGCCACACTGCAGGGGAGACTGGGGGAAGTTTTTAAAGTGGCCCTCAGGACCTCCCACAGTGTTTCACCGCCGCTGGACACCCCGAGGGCTGTATTAAATTGTTTGGATGGCTGGATGCGGCCTGCGGGCCAGAGGTTCCCCACCTCTGGTTTAAACAAAGGCGACAACATGCCCTTCTCTCCTAGATGTTTAAGTTTTTCTTTGGGTCAGGTATTAGAATGTCTTCTAATCTTACGTGTTTAGCACTGGACTGTTCCTACTAAGTTACAGTGTGCAGTCGGAAAAATCTCTGTTAGTTGATTGAAAAGCTGCCAGATAATCATGCATTATGTTGTGTCTTATAACTGTCTTATGGACGGAGAAAAGATTTTAAACTGCAAGATTTCAGACCTTGTTTGATGTCATTTAAGATGTTTTGAAGGATCATTTGAAACAATGTAAAGTGGAAGAAAATAGGGATGTTAAAATCCGTGTAATCAGGAGACCGTATAACTGGTGAAAAGCTTTATATGGTAGAGCCCGCAGCGAAGCCTCCTAGAGAGTGGGGCCACCAGCCCTTGCCCATCCAGCTCCTGGGGAGGTGGCTTTGCTGTCCAGCCACAGTGAAGCCACCTCCCTGGGAGCTGGCAGAAAATAACCGAGACCATTAACCGATAAGCACCAGCGTATCGGCTAAACTGTTAATCAGTTATACTCTAACATCCTTAGAGGAAAAATAGCTGTGTTTACTGTGTTTTTTAGTTAGCTGCCATTGTCCTGCTTTGGGCTTTGCTCACAGGGTTAGCTCACCTTGCTGTCTGAGCTTGCTGCCTGCATGAACCCTTGCCTGTCCTATTTCATCATTGCACTAGCTGGTGCGCATGTAGGATAGAGAGCATTATTTGTAATATGTAGCTGGTGTAGTTTGCTATAGGCTTCATAATGTCAAATGCACATTTTCATTTAGTTGCGGTTTGTGTTTATTGCCAGCATTATATTCTCATTATTTTATGTGCACAGTGTATTTATTGAAAGACTCCAGGAGGCAGAGGCCTTTTATATTTTCCTTTTAACATCACTGGTGTTGTTTTCCTAACTCATTGGCATAAAATGGTACTTTACATTTAATTCACTTAATTATTTTGAAAAGTATTTTCTATCAGTTGAATTACCTTTTGCAGCTTTTAAAAACACCAAACTATTTAAAGCTTCATTTATAGAAGCTTTTTTATTTAACCCATTAGTATTGCTGAAACTGATCAGCACCAATTCTAATAGTTTGTCATGTTGAAAAGCATCTTTCCCCATAAATATTATATTGAAACTAATAGTGGAGTAAAGTTATCAGAATCTCACTCTTCATTTGCATTTTGGTGAAGGTGATTTTATAATATGTTCATTCGTAATGTGTGTCAAGTGTACATAATTGCCCTTGGTCTTATTTTAGGTCTCCTTGAAAACAAGGTCTAGAATCTCATTGGGAGTGTTTTACTACGATTTGTTTAAACAATATAAAGTCAATTAATACTACTAGGATTTGTACTGATTAAATAAGATTGTCCAGTATATTTCTTTAGTGATTGACATAAAAGTTAGAATTGGCTTTTGTGGTTGTATTATGGGTTTTTTTAAGCATAATTGTCCTGAACTTATTGAAAGTAACTAGATGTCTAAAAGTAGAAAAAATAGTCCAATCAGACTTTAATTGTCTGGCTTAGTGTCAAGGTAAGGCCTACAATCATTAAAATAGTTTCATAATGCTAACAAGCAATTATTATTCAAGCCAACGCTTTCATAGGTTATCCCCCCTCCCCCCCAGGAACATAAATGGTGAATAGAAATATTTATAGTGATGTTCAGATCCAGCATGTATGATATCAAATTCTAGAGTTCAGTGATTTCACCTTTTTGGGAATCGTAGGGATAAATAGAATAGTGTTTATTGCAGGCCTCTATTGCAACACTGTGATACTCTATACTTTGGGAGAGTGCCTTGTAACCTCATATTCTTCATTTACATATAATTGTGATTTTGCATATAAAACATGTCATGTCAGATTATGATTGGCTGCAAGTCACTGTTCTATCTAAACATGTGTATCTTTAGTGCATATGAAGTTATAAGCATGTGTTGTGTGCTTGTCAGTAAGACATGTTGTAAACTGGGGAATAGGCCAGATATTAGTTCCCCAGATACAACAGCAAGCAAAGTAACTTATGCCCAGATGGGTGTCAAACAACCATCAACAGCCATTGTCCAGTATGGGATAAGAATGTCAATGTGTAGATGACTACACGATTAACCGATAAGCCTAAACTAGGTTAATACTGTTGACTACATGCATTCTCCGGCAGCAAGAGGGTGGGGGAGGAGGGAGTCAATGTCTGTGGGGAGCCGACTTTAAGAAGGCTCCCCACAAGCACCGGATCTGCCTGTCCCTCCACCTCCATGCTGCTGTGAGGCAGCAGTGAGGATTGTGAAGTGGGTAGGCAGGAGCCAATATGAGCGGGGAGCCTGCTTTTAAGCCAGCTCTCCACGTGTGCTGGTTCCATGGGCCTCCCTGCCCTGTATCCCCCAGCTGCCTCCTACAGAGGCAGTGGAGGGGGGGGAAAGGCAGGAGCTAGAGCCAGCTCCCCCAACACTGGCTCTGTGGTGCCACTTCCCCTCCCCCAACTGCTGCTGCCTCTATTAGAGGCAGTAATGGGGGAGGGAGTGGGGAAGCTGCTGTGAAGCAGCCTCTGTCTGTGATATGCCCAGGTTTGCCAGGACAGGGGCCGTTCTGGCATCTCATGGAGCAGCCTCTGTCCACAGCAGGCCTGGGAGTCCTAGCTCCGCATGGATAGGGTCTCCTCAGAGTAGCCTCTGTCTGCAGAGAGCTCGGACCCCCAAGGACAGGGGCTGCTGCCACCCGGCACTGCTGCCTCTGTATAGTTTTTTAAGCTGGCCCCCCACACAGACTGGCTTCCGCCTGCCACCCTGCACTGCTGCCTCTCTAGTACGGGAGCTACAATTCAGTGATTCACCTACATAAGGCCACCTTGCCTGGGGACTCAGCAATGCCCACCAGCCAGCAGTCCGTTCCTGAATCAGCCTCCCTGCCTGCCAGGGTTCCCTCTAAGCTGTGTGGCAGCACAGGTGATTAATCAGCACCGCCCAGTCAGTCAGTCAGCTCCCATGCACAGAGCCCTGAGCCTCTGACTGGGCGGGACTGATTAATCACCTGTGAAGCTGTGCTGCCGGCAGCTTAGAGGGAACACTGCTACCTGTCCCGCCCCTGCACAGGCTGCAGCCATGTGCTCTGGAGCCCCTTGTGCTTTGTGGCTGCCTGTTATTGAAACAGGCAGCTCCCATTGGTTGGTTTCTGGCTAGAAACCGGCCAATGGGATTGTGCTGGTGGTGGGAGCAGCTCCTAAAGCTTTCCCCCCCTCCACTCCAGACTCACAATTTTTAAAGAAAAACTGCCTGGCAGCCATGTTTCTGAGCAGTATGTAGGTGGGGTGAGGCTAGCAGGGAACTTGTTTGGGGCTCCCCACAGCATCCATGAGCCAGATCCAGTGGCTTGGCAGGCCATATTCAGCCCGTGGGCGGTATTTTGCCCAGACCTGGCCTAATCTAAGTTAATTGTTATTCCCCGTACAATCCTGTTGGGGTCAGTGGGTTTTCATGGGGCATAAATAAAGGTATTCTCAATAATAGCTGGTCTTGTCCATGGGTGTCTGTTTAAGTGCCAGTTTATGTATTTCAATAAGATTTTCTTCTTTCTGGTTTTAGAAGCACTTGCACCATTTTGTTTATCAAGTGTACGGTACTATCACAGCCTTTCTTGGCTCTCAGGATTGAAAAAAGTGGAGGAAGTAGGGTGTACAGTCCAGGGGTCTGACAGAATAGGTTACCTGGCAGTCCAGGGGTCTGATAGAATAGGTTGCCTGGCGGTTAGACTGTACACTTTTATCAAAATGTATTGAACAAGGCACAGATAGATGTTTCTTTTAATCAAGGTTGATTAAATTGCTATCAGAAAGATGTCTCTGCTCCCCCAGGCACATTGCAACCTTGTTATCATCTCAGATTCTTCCAGCCTTCCAACAGGGTTTTATTAGCTCTTCCTAATCCCCAAATAATTACTCCAGACAAAGAGCTATTTGTAGAGAACATCTTGTTTGAAGAAAAGAGATTCACAAGAAATTGCAAGCCCTAATAAATTCTCTAGTGCAGTGTAACTCTAGTTTCCCTAGGTGTCCTTGATCTTAAATCACAGCTGGGTCATGCTGCTGAACAGCAGCAAGGGGAATGGGACTTCTGTCAACAGTGATACCTTGTTGTCAGGGGCAATTAGGCTGACCTTCACCATTCAGTACTTACGCGCCATGTTTGAAAAAGAGCAAGAACTTTTTGAGCTAACTGGTAAAATGAAGAGACTATTTCTTCATAAATACTTGGTGCCGTGTGTGTTTATACAACTTAGAAAAACAGTACTGCCAGCCACATATAACAACATGTGCAGAAGTGTGTCTTCAGTGGGCATACATGCAATAAATCAATTCACTGAGATTTGAATGTTTAATCTATCCAACTCTTCACTTTGGCCTGGTGAAAAGTGGGAGATGGTAGAGCTTCTAGTGAAGTCATAAAGAGGTCAAAATTAATGTGTTTCACTTTGTGACAGACTTTTAGCCCAATTATGTGGAAAGCTCTCAGAACTTTTCATTGTTCTCCTAAAGGATCTGTGAAGGAGACTGATGATGAATGCATAAATAATCAAGTCCATTAAGGCCTAATCCTGAGAAGTGCTGTGCACTTCTCATAGTGTATCGAGTGTCCTCCATTTCTGTTGAAGTGAATGATGATTAAAGGTGCTTTGCAACTTGCAGCATCAGATGTTTCATCAGTAAGAATGAGTCAGTGCAAAAATTTGCCCATAGTGTTGGTGTTATAATTTTGAGGGGTTGAAGCAAATTTAGCTAAGAATTATGGAAGGAATAATGTGGAGTGAGTCTACTTGTTAAAAAGTGCTGGATTAGATGTTCCACCACGACCCTTCCAACTCTGTCAAATACGAGTTTTCATTATGTACAAAAAACAAATGAGTTATTTCAGCATCTACAAATTAACAGCAACCTGAGCTGGGATATTTTACCACTTTGTTTTGTATGCAAAGTGGTTTAGGAAACTAAAGTGTCATATGAAAGGAAATCATTGTAATCTTTTAAAGTGTCAGACCAAGCCTGTCATTTCTCAGCTCAGCTTCTTCTGAGACCACATTTCTAATTTGGAGTTGTAATTCCTCTGATACCTACAGTGCCTTGTGTGGGCTTTATGCAGGTTGGAAAACTAGGTAAATTTATTAATGTTTGAGTGTTTTATTTGCTTGCTAAGTAGAATGCTTGCTAAAATCTGGCAGGCTACTAACACCTATTTCTGTTCATTGCAAACAGAGAAATACATCATAATTGACTTGTTCCGCAACACACATTCCCGCAGTGGTGATGGTGGGGGTGTTGATTTTTTTTTTTTTTCAAATAAGGAAGTTTAAATTACTTAGGGGACTACTTAACTGCCACTGGTGGAATTAGATTAATGTAGAAGGGATTTTGATTTATTATTCTGAAGAACATATGTTTTTCTGAGTCAGTAATTCCTTTTTGGAAAAACCTTAAATCTTTTCTTTTTTTTAAAGAAATACAAATGTATTGTTGCGTGTCTGGCTCACCGCTTGAGTTTCTCTTCAGTATTCTGCTTTTCTCCCCCTCTTTTTTTTGGGAAGTGGCATACGTATTGTAGAACTTTAGCGTGTAGGATTAAGGAGACAGATTAGTGAATAAATGATTAGGCCTGTGCTGAGGAGGGCCCACACAAGTCTTTCTGGACCACTGAAGCTCCACAGGGGACTATATGGAAGGAATGCTGAAGAATTGGTTCCATAGAGAAGAGCAGTGCCTTTAGATGTTTGTGTTGGCCAAATTATGGCACTGGAAAGCCAAGGGAGTAGGCCAACACAGATCCAGCATTTCTGAAGATCCAGTGACCCCAATGTTCCTTGGGGCCAGCATGGATGCACTGTAGCAAGGGCTGACTTAGCAGCTAGATAACAGGCCTGCCCACTGGTCACCAAGGAAAATGGATTTTATTTCACATTCTGTGAGAGATAGGTGACCTGTGCTGTATGCAGGTGGAATGGGTTTCACTTCTTAGAATGCGACATTTGTGTTATGTTGGATAGAGAAACTAGTGCTCCAACTTTGACCAGCCACTAAACGTGTGTTTTCTGGTCAAGTGATTTTCAGATGGAATTTTTGAGGGCTATACTTGGAATTGGTTGAGATAATTAAACCCTCATCATGTACATTTACACTGAACTGTAGATCTGGTTTTTGTGTATGCTGGATTCTGCTGATTCTGAGATAGATAATCTCTGTATTTACAGCCCAGTAATAAATTATTATATATATGCCACGTTATTTTAGTATGTCAAATTATTTCATATGTAATGTAACTGGAAAACAAAACAGGCCTCCTAAAATATTTAGTGTTCTAGTAACCATTCTCCACTTGCCTGTAATGAACAGCAAGCATTTTTCTGCCATGCCATAGGTTTTGCTACTTTGATAATGTGACCCATTATGTATGAACATGTTTGTCCATGTTACCAATAATAACTATGCCATTGTCCAGTTTGAGGTTTCTTGTGGCATTTAGAGGAGTTTTTCTCATTGCTGACGATGTTAGCAGAAATTCCATTTTGAATTATGGATTAGATATTTAATCAAGGTCTATGTGTTGTTATACATGTTCCTTCCAATTGTTTTCTTCTTAAAACTGAAATAATAAACTTGAATCATGTTGTAAATTACTGGATACCTATTAAATACAATTCCATGTTGTTTCTTGCCCATCAATGTAACATCATGAAAGCCTATAAGAACATAAGAAAATCCATATTGGGTCAGACCAAAAGTCCATCTAGCCCAGTATCCTGTCTTCCCACAATGGCCAGTATGAGATGCCCCAGAGGGAGTGAACAGAACAGGTATTCACCATGTGATCCCTCTCCTGTCATCCATTTCCAGCATCTGACAAACAGAGGCTAGGGGACATGCCATTCCTACCCATCCTGGCTAATAGTAATTGATGGACCCATCCTCCATGAATTTACCCTGTTAAAGTCCTGGTCCTCACAACATCCTCTGACAAGGCGTTCCACAGGTTGACTATGCTCTGCATGAAGAAAAACTTCCTTTTGTTTGTTTTAAACCTGCTACCTATTAATTTTATTTGGTGACCTCTAGTTCTTATATTATGGGAACAAGTAAATAATTTTTCCTTATTCATTTTTTTCACATCAGTTATGATTTTATAGACCTCTATCATATCCCACCTTAGTTTCCTCTTTTCTAAGATGAAATGTCCAAGTCTTTTTAATTTCTCTTCATATGGGACCCATTCCAAACCCCTAATTGTTTTTGTTGCCTTTTTCCTAATCTTTTCCAATGCCAATATATCTCTTTTGAGATGAGGTGACCACATCTGTACACAGTATTCAAGATGTAGGCATACCGTGGTTTTATATGGAGGCAATAAGATACTCTCTGTCTCATACTCTATCCCTTTTTTAATGATTCCTAACATTCTGCTTACTTTTTTGACTGTTGCTGCACATTGAATGGATGTTTTCAAAGAACTATTCACAATGACTCCAAGATCTCTTTCTTGAGTGGTTATAGCTAAATTATCAATTTGTTCCAAAACCTCCTGTAATGACACCTCAGTCTGGGACAATTCCTCAGATTTATCAGCTAAAAAGAATGGCTCAGGTTTGGGAATCTCCCTAACCTCCTCAGCCGTGAAGACTGAAGGAAAGAATTCATTTAGTTTCTCCGCAATGACCGTATCATCTTTGAGTGTTCCTTTGGCATCTTGATCATCCAGGGCCCCACTGGTTGTTTAACAGGCTTCCTGCTTCTGATGTACTTAAAAAAACCATTTTGCTGTTACTTTTTGAGTTTTTGGCTGGCTGCTTTTCAGAATATTTCTTGACTTTTCTTATTATGTTTTTACACTTAATTTGACAGATTTTACACTCCTTTCTATTTTCCTCACTAGGATTTAACATCCACTTTTTAAAAGATGCCTTTTAATCTCTCACTGCTTCGTTTTCTTGGTTGTTAAACCATGGAGGCACTTTTTTGTTTGTTTGTTTGTTTTCTTATTGTGTTTTTTAATTTGGGGTATACATTTCAGTTGGGCGTCTACTATGGTGTCTTTGGAAAGTTTCCCTGCAGATTGCAGGGATTTTTCTTTAGTCACTGTATGTTCTAGAACTATGAAGTAGGGTCTTCTTGCAAGCTGGTGGAATTTTCCATTTTTGTAACATAGTGAAAAATCAGAGTCCTTTCTGTAGTCTCCGATTCATATCTCTGGCCATTGTTACTGTGAGGGTTTCACTGAATCCTAAATGTTGGAGTGAAAAGAACTGTTTAGGCTATCTTTTTTTTCCCCTCCGTTCTGAGTTTGGAACACTCTGTAGCATAGTTTAGAATATAAGATGCTTAGAAGCTGACACTAGGACTGTCACGGTTCCCAGGTCTAGCTGTGCCTTCGACCCCTCTGCTGTCTTTCTGAGTGCATCCAAAAAAATGTTGGACCCTGCACCTTCATTTCTGTCAGGGTGGAAGCCACAAGTTTTCTACCCACATATCAGGAGTTCAAATGTCAGCAGTTTTTCTCCTCAGGACCCAGAGGTGAAAACGGTGACCCATGACAGGCTTTCGAAAACACAGCAAACTTGTTTTGAAAGGGAGCGTCAGAGACAGAGCAGGGAGGTTGGAGTGTCTGTCTCGCAAGATGTAGCTGCATCAGGCCCTGCCCAGTCACCCTGGATCTTGTCCTCTTCCTAGCCTGATCTTAGTAATAGAGATGTAGCCGTATTAGTCTGAGGAAGTGGGTCTGGCCCATGAAAGGTCATCACCTAATAAACCATCTTGTTAGTCTTTAAAGTGCTGCATAGTCCTGTCTTTTGTTTTAGCCTGATCTTGGCACCGTGGCAGCTTCTCCAGTCCATTCTAGATCCTGCTCTTGCCTCTGTTCCTAGCAGTCACAGAGCCCTGTGTAGTACGGTTCAGTTTGTGCCCTAACATGCCTGAAAGTGGAAACAGAGTGGGCCCCAGGATATTTCCATTGCAGCGGTGTTATCTTACACTGCCTCCCACCTGGTTCTTCTGCTCCTGATTGTTGCAGGTAAAGTAAAACAGGAAAGGGGACTCAGCACATTAAAAGGTCTAAATGTAAATCTGTCTGCCTTATGGGCTCTGGTAGCTTAATCCAGTTTTTTGTTCCCTGTTCCCTCTCCCTTGTCTTTTGGGGGCTGTCTTTTTATCCACCCCAGGGTTCCTTGTTTCAGTATTTCAAATCTGGATTCCCCCACCTGTGGTTACAAGCCAGATTGCACCACTCTGTCATGGCCACAAGTAGACCTTCAAAAATGAATGCCGTCTGCCTTGTCCTTTAAGTATTAATCAGAGGTGTTTGAAGCTATTGCCCCATTCCTGCATATCTGCAAGTAACCGCTGCCTAAAGTACTCTTCATTCACATCAGACAAATCACACATTGACTATCAGTCGAACAGATGGAATATATAGTGTTTGTAAAATAGTACAGGGATTCCACATCCATCACCAGGCTTTAGTAGTGTTATCTGTTTCTTCCAAACATGATAGTGGCCAACTATCTTCCAAAACGGCTTTCTCTAAAGTTGCTAGGTTTAATGAGGTCTGTTGAGTCCTGAGTGCTCCCTCGTGACTGAGGGTGGCTTTGCAATGCCCTGCCTCAGTTTCTCCGCTCAGGTAATCCAATAACTTCACTTCAAGTTCCCTTGCCTCAGTCATACCCCCTCCTGAAACTTCATACACAATATTTCATAAAAAAAAGTCCCAACCTAAATTTTCAGTAGTCATCCCCAGGGAAATTAGTCATTAAGATCATCCAATATCATGTCACCACACACAGCATGCAGGGGTGCCATTTCAGATTTTGGGAGAGGGGGCAACCTGTGCATGCCGTAATGAGAGCATGGGGGTGGACTGAGAGCTTTCAGCAGTGTTACTGATCATGCTCAGTATAAGCCAAGTGCCAAATGGGGGGACAACCCCATCTGTCCTCTCCGTCACACACATCATCTCTATCCAGGGGCTACCAAACTATCCACTGGCAAACTCTACTTTTTTTTTGGCAGACAATTTAGCTGTTAGCTGACAGGAGCACTGTATATAATTCCTGTATAAAAAAGAAATTTCACAAGGATTCCAAGATCTCTTTCTTGAGTGGTAACAGCTATTTTAGACCCCATTGTTTTTGTATCTATAGCTAGGACTATATTTTCCCATGTGCATTACTTTGCACTTATCAACACTGAATTCCATCGGCCCTTCTGTTGACCAGTCACCCAGTTTTGTGAGGTCCCTTTGTAACTCTGCAATCAGCTTTGGATTAGTCACTGTTCGCCCCTTTTTCAAGAACATTTATGAGAAGCTTAACAGGAGTGGTCCAAATGCAAATCACAGCAGCACAACAGTTCTTTCCTACTCTTCCTCCCCCCCCCATCTTTTAAGTGGAGTACCCAGCAATGATTCATGATGATCTAACGATCCTTCAGTTATTTGAGTGTAGATGGTATCATGAGCTTTCGTGGGCACAACCCACTTCTTCAGATGAATGAAGTTAAGCTCATGATACCATCTACATTTTTTGTTAGTCTCTAAGGCTGTGTCTAGACTACATCCCTTTTTTGACAGAGGGATGTATATTAGACACTTCGAAATTGTAAATGAAGCGGGGATTCAAATATCCCATGCTTCATTTGCATAATCACATCATGGTGCTCTTTCAAACAAGTGCCATTTCGAAAGTAAAGACGCGATCTAGATGCGGTTTTGTTGAAAACGGAGTACAGGATCTTTCGAAAAAGCCTGCCGTTTTCGACAGAACCACATCTAGACCACGGTTTTACTTTCAAAATGGTGTTTGTTCAAAAGAGCGCCATGACGCGATTGTGCAAATGAAGCATGGGATATTTAAATCCCTGCTTCGTTTGCAATTTCAAAGTGTCTAATTTACATCCCTCTGTCGAAAGAGGGATGTAGTCTAGACACAGCCTTAGGTGCTGCAGGGACGATTCATTGTTTTTTAAATGTTTTCCGTTACAGAATAACATGGCTACCTCTCTGAAACTCTCAGCCTTTTGTTATTCTTAATCACCCTGCCTCCCTCTTTTTATAACAAACTCCCTGCCCCAAAGGCAAAGCTGCAAGCAGCTCAAACTCTGTTGCAATTAAGAACTGCCACTGGAGTCAATGCATGGGTTTTAAATAGACCTCAAATATGAAATCGAGGGGTTCCAACTTTAGGAGGGCTACTACCCCCAAACCTCCCATAAATGGCACCCTTGCTTAGGTGACACTTGGACTCTGTCCTCTTCTTCCTTATTCGTTTGGACATTTGACCCCAATCCTTCCATCTGGAGAATAGCTCCATTCTTCCTGTGAGAAATCTCACACCCTCTCTGTGGGGAGCATCACTCACTTCCCCTTGCTATCTCACTGTTCCCCAGGACTTGGTGTCTGGCCCTGGAGAAGGGTAAAATCCTTAACTGCTCCCTTGCGTTCAGGCCTCTCCAGCCGTTGGCTGTGGCTCTCCCCTCAGTGAGACAGCAGGCAACTTCCTCTGTTGCTCCTCCTGCCTTCAACTCTGTGCATTGCTGGTTATTCTCCAGAGGATGCCAGCAAGAAAATCCCTCTTGTTCTTCGTGTGTCGTTAGCCTTCTCCCAGGAACTACACATAGTGTCTGCCTACTCTCATCTGCCCAACTGTCTCCTCACAGGAAGCTCTGACTCAGCAGATCTCTCCTCACCTTGGACCCAGGGCCTTCTTTTAAGCCCAGTTAATTTGACACTTTGCAATGTACTGATGAGGCAGGGCCAGTGGCATCCTATGACACTAAGATTTATTTCTAAAAATGGAAACAGCATAAGTATCTTGAGCAGGATTAATTTTTGTACTTTCTCATTTCTTGTCGTGATTTCCTCCTTTTAAGGCACTGCTAACAATATTATAGTCTAGAAAGCCTGCATCTTATAACCACAGAAAAATGGGCAGTTAATGTAACATTTACCATATCAGGTTTTGTCCACTGCTGTCAGTTTCCATGAGTGGAGAGCACCATGCTTGTTATACTGCTTATTCATGTCGTGGTAGTGTCCAAATGCCCAAAGTGACACCAAAGCCCCATTGTGCCATTGTTCTATACAAGTAGCTCAGAAAATACAATCCTTGTATTTAGAAAACAGCAAAATTTCATTCTTATATGCAGGTGCAAAAATGTAAATACATTTCAATGTGTTTTCATAAACAATGAATAAAGGGTTTAGGAAAAGAACATAACATTACTGTACATAATGGCTGTATGTGTTTGGTGCTGAGCAATGCATGCAGATTAGCTTTGAGTTAATGTCAGGCTTTGTCTACACTGCAGGGTTTTTGCGCAAGAAGTTTTTTGCAGAAGAGATCTTCCGCAAAGCTTCTTGAACAAAAGCATGTCCACATCTCAAAAGCGCATTGCAAAAGCGATGTGCTTTTGCGCAAGAGAGCGTCCACACTGCATGGACGCTCTTGCACAAGAAAGTTCTGCACAGAGCACCTGTGTTTTTTTCTGATAGGCTCTTTTTGCACAAGAAACCCCTGTGGAGCATCCACACATGCCTTTTTGTGCAGAGCTGTAGCGCAGAAAGGAGTTATTCCTCATGGGGAGAGGAATAACTACCGGCTAAAGCCCTCTGTCCTGTCGATTTACAGTATATATATATATATATATTTTTTTTTTTTTTTTTTGCACAAAAATGCGTTTGAGGTGTGGATGCTCTGCTGGTTTTTGCGCAAAAAAGTGTAGTGTAGTTATAGCCTCAGAGTTGCATCTTGTTTTCTGAGCAATATTTTAAACTCTAGTTAGCAGTCTGTTGTCCGTAGGGTCAAGTCTGCTTTCCCTTGTAATGTATCTCAGGTTTTTTTGGTTTTTTTGTATGTTTGTTCGTTTCATATTCATGTTTAGTTTAAAAAAAAACCACTGTGCTACAAATTGGTAATAGCTTAACACTAAAATTCATACACAGAACACAACGGAAATATTTCAGTCTTTAAATTAGTGGCCTGAGCTGCTGTTTCAGGGTTAACAATTGATATGGTTCCTACTGAATAACTCTTTGTCTTCATGCTAATACGTAACTAGCTGGCTGTGGGAAAGGATCGACATTTAATTTAAAAGAATTATATTTAAGTAGTAGTTCTGACCCTACCCTTGTTAGCCACTGTTGTGCATGTTCTTTTGAATCAATCCAGCAGGCAGTTAAATAATTATTATAGCCATAATCAACAATCAGATAGCATTGAATGCCTACATACAGTAGCATAAAGGTTTAAGGAAGGCTATTAACGATGAAACAAAACATACCATTTAAATCCTAGCATGAGAACTAACCAGACAAAAAGGATACAAATTTCAGTTTGATTACTGTGGCAAAAGAAAATCTAGGAAGTTAATATTAGGACAGTGGTAATTGAAAGTGTTTAAAAATAATAATGCCCTCTTTTTTCATTTGCTTAAAAAGGTCATTGGCAAAAAAAAAAAGAAAAAAAAAGCAGCTATGTGCATACTTGGCTATTAGAGCAAATTAGCACATTTCTTTTTTCAACTCTTGTTGATGGAAGAGAATTGAACTCTTAAGGGCAGTTTATGGCCCCTTAATATTCCCAGAAACATGGCCTTTGTATTTAAAACCTCACAAAAGAAGAGCTTGATACTAATGATATTATGCAGACTCATTCATTAATGATTTTTCAGATCTAGAACCTTTATGACTTAGTAACTGGGGCACCTGAAGATATCTCCACTTACAGAAGTGAATTTGGTCTGTCTTATGATGGAAGTGAATTTCGTTTATTTTGTGATCTGGGAAGGGCTTTAACCCATTTTTATGCTTCCCATTCTGAAACCACACAGAGGGCTACCAGGTCTCTTTGTCAGCAGTAATTTAAATCTGGGGTCCTGCCCCCCTCACAGTCCCTGGGAAGCAGAGATTAACCATAATATAGGGGTTCTCAAACTTTGTGATACCACGACCCCCCTCTAAGTTGCTCGTGACCCCCTAGTGCATCGGGACCCACAGTTTGAGAAACGTGGCCATACTACAATATATTCTAACTGTGGCTTTGATTCAGTCTTTATAGTGGGGCAAAAAAAGCAGTCATGTAGCACTTTAAAGACGAAAGCCCCATGAAAGCTCATCAGCTAGTAAACCATCTTGTTAGTTTTTAAAGTGCTACATGACTGCTTTTTTTGTTTTACCAAGTTCAGACTCGCATGGCTACCTCTCTGTTACTTTTTATAGTGAGGGTTGAGCAAGGCCTGTGTAGAGCCTTTATGCCATTTCCACAGCAGCTCCGGTCATTCTCAGGGAGGCTTCTGACCATTTCAGTCTTTCTATGCTGTTAGAAGGGTGTAAAAGAGATTTAACATAGTTGAGAATCTGAGCCATAATTTTTATTAGCAGGAATGTCTATATTACTGTACATTTCACTGTTGCAGCTTTTGGCAAGAAATTAGAAGAGTAAATGTGGGCAGCATTCTCTCTGGAGAGAAATATGCAAAACTATTTATTCTATGAGCCCTAAAGTTGGTAGGGCATTGTTTATCACAAATGCAATCCTTTAAGTGGGCATCAAGAATTCCAGAGAGAAATGAAATTCCATATGAAATCTGAATACTGGAGAAGGGTACAATGTGAACCTTGTAGAAGTTTACTGCTTATAAAGTAATTTAGAGCACCTTGCTTGGTTCCTATATTTCCCATCTCTTAATTAATGCAGGACTGTTCCTTGCAGTATGTTTTGAGTCCAGATTAGTAATCCTGCTTAATGTACAGGAAATTATCCTGCCTAGGTAAAGATATGTTTAATTTCCCTCACTTCTCATAGTCTTCTCATTTTGTGGGGTAATGATAATTAATAATAAACATTAAAACAGATCCATGTAAAAGAAAACAATTCTGCTATTACAGAGCACATGGTTATGGGAAGAAAATTATTGATCTTTCTTGATCAATAATCATAACCTGGTCGTTAGCAACCATAATTTAGATGTAATTTTTTATATAATTTTTTGACTTATTTTGAAGTATGTTGAATTAGGAAACTCATGAACAAATACTTTGATGTAATCAGAATTAAATGGCTAGAAATTGACCCACTTTGCATGAAAGGTTCCCAAGAATCTCCTAGCTAATAGTATACTAACCTAGTATAGCAATATCCTATTTTATAGCACACTAATCCACATGCAAACATTGAATTATTTTTTCTCACGAAAGATTAGACGTGGTCAATTTTGTTTGAACATGAGTAGATACATATGAGCTAGTGAAGATATACGAGGATATGATGGATCTGTACCGATGGCGCAGGTAAGGCTTCCAGAAAGGAAATCATAGCATTTTGAACACTGTAATATTGTCTCTTGAAAATGTATTGATGGCAGTAATAGCATGGAAAGCACAGTGGCACAAGTGACAAAGTAGCAAAACAACTGGGTTATGCTGTGAAGCATCCAATTTTTGTTTTCTTGAAAAGCTCAGCAATTTTTCACGAAAAATAAAACAAAAAAACCTGTCTCTTAATATTGAAACCCTGCAGCAATACAAATAGGTTGAATTTTTTTTCCTTGAGGTTATACAGTAGCTTGGCTCGCTCTTGTTGATTTCAACAGTCTGGTTTTATCTGCATTCCCTTAAAGTAATGTAATGACAAGTATTTTCTATGATGCAGATAACAGTAAGGGACATCTCTGACCTCAGATTAGAAAGCTCTTTGGCTGCCGAAGAATTTATATGTAAAGCTTTTGGAATTAATTTGTTTGATTTTTAATAAATCGAGGTTTTTAAGCAGGTCATGTGATCTAGCACACCATATGGTTTTCAAGTTTCATAAAATGAATCTAAGTTTAGGACCGGAAATACGAAAATTATGCCTTTTTCAGCTTTTTTGGGGGAGGGGGGCAGTTAGCTTTAGCTTGATCCGTTTTCGGGAGAAGCACCTCATTTAAAAAAAAAGTTTCTGGAGAGAACAGTGATCTCATAGCCATCTACATTAGCGCCTTCCTCCAGATCCCAGTTGGTACGTCCATTGTTTAAAGATCATTTGAGATGAAGCAAAGTTAGTTCCCCACTCTTTTTACAAGCCCTTCAGAGAAGTGAAATTTGTTTTCATATACTCAGCTTTTATTACTGTAAGACAGCCTCAAAACTTGCATAAATAATAATATAAAATAACATCTCATCTTCCTAAGCTTCAGTATCTGGATTTTGGTCTGGACCTTCAGCTCCAATCCACCTGCCTTGCCTTATGCTCACAGCACAAAACTTCCTTAAAGCCAATTTAACCAGCTCTTTTAGGATTCCTCTTATACTATGACCTATTGGTCAGGGAACATAACAGGAGGGTCCATATAACCTCCTTATTTCTGGCTCCCAGAAGCGTCCCTTAAGGACTGTAGATAAGTGATATAGTTAGATTCGTACAGCCCTGCAAATCTGAGTATCTGCATCCATGGATGTCGAGGTAAATATCCATGGCTCATTTTTGTGGATATGGATGTGGATACAAATTTTGAATCTAGAATCCTGCAAAGTTGTGGCTATACACTTTAGATCTGCGGGTATCCACATCCACGAATGTAGATGCAGATCTCCATGGCTCATTTATTTTGGATACAGATACATTCTGTTAAGACTTCAGTGGGGTTGTGCTGACTTGTACCAACTGAGGATCTGACCCCAAGTTTTTTTGCACCAGCGAAATGCATATTTGCACACACGTTCTGTTACTAAAACATTCACAAATCCAGTTTGTGAGCACGAAATACAAGCTTTGGCATGCACAGGAGCTTCAGTGTGGAAAAATTGTGCACATAATTTTAGGGTGGGCCCAAATGAGGATGTACTTATTCATTAGAGACAACTTTTATATTTTTTGTTGCTGTGTCTTTCTTTAAAAATATAAAGAAAGGAAGGAACAGAATTCAGAGTACACATTAGAAGCTGAATCTGTCACAGACATAGTGCCCTAACACTTGTGAACTCAAATAGAAGACTTATTGGCACACACAGCAAAATGTAAATCGTTTCTAAATAAATTTCATAGTGTCAGTATGACAGCCCACAAATACACATAACTAGTATGCCCCACTCACTATTTCTTTGCACTCTGATTTCTGCAGTGCTGTCACTAAGAGATGCATTCTCACCCACAGAGAAGAAAAGTCAGGAGGAAAACTCTCCTCCTCCTCCCATCTACACTGTGCTGTTATTGATGGGAATTGTTCTGTGGTACCTTTTCCATGGGAAGTCATGTGCTGGAAGTGGTTTGAAGGTGTTGGTTTTTAGTTGAGCAACTGATATTTTGTAAAGACCTTCACAACAGTACTGAAAAAAATTGTGACTACTTGACTGGATTATCGTAATTACGTTCTTCAGGGCTTGTCCATTATTTGGAGTTGGCTCAGAGTGCAGTAGCCCATTAGCTTACTGGTTTGGTCATCCATAATCAGATTATGCCTTCCCAGCATTCTTCATCTTGGATGCATCTGAAATGTTGGAGTGATTTTGACAGTGATAGTTCTTCAGCAAACTTCTGTTAAGGATTCTACCTTCACACCTTTGCATGGCTGGCAGTTGAATTGGTGTGCTGTATATTGCTAAACTCATACTCCCAGTATCAGAGTCCATCTTAAAAAAAATGCCTCCAATCTTTCTTTTCCCCCAATAGTTTGCTTTTAGTAATTTTCTTTCCTTTCTTTCCCTGTTCCTGGAGGGGATGTTTGTGTTTATTTTTGCATTTTATGAATTTTATAACAATGTATCGTTGCATTGTTAATGTTTTTAAACACGTATTGCACCCCCAGCACTTTGGTTGAGTAGAGGCAGATTGGATGTTATTGTGATGCTATGATTCTCTATGGTGTGATATACAAAAGGTGTGCAAGCCCCATTTTCTGGCCTCTGGTATTCTTTTTGATGTAGGGGTTTCTTCTTATCAGTGTTTTGCCCAAGGGCGAGTGGCGGCAGTAGTCTTTTCATTTCTGCCTCCTGCCGCTGCTCTGACAATAGCAACAGCAGCAGGAGGCAAAAATGAAAGGAACAAATTGAAAGAAGCACTTTGCCACTGTTGTAATTTTGAAATTGACAGCATTTTTTTTTTTCCCCAAAGTCTCAAGAAAAAGCTGCTTTCCTCTTTGCCTCCTATTGTTTCTCCAGCAGAGAGAGACATTCTGTGATGCTAGAGAGGCAGTGGGAGGCCAGCATGAAAATAATTTTCTTCCTGAAACATTGGCTTGCAAAACATGAACAATTTCCAGTGGAAAGCAGCACTTTTTTTTTATTGCCCACAGAAGCAGAGATGGTGGGGAAAAAAAATCCTACCACAGCTCCCCAAATGGGCACCCTTTAGATGGTCACTGAAGTACCCAGTGACGTCCTGGTAAAGCAGGAGATCAATTGGAGTAAGCACAGAAGGAGGCAAAGGACTTACATGCTGCCTTTTACAATGGCTTAAACTGAGTGATAGCAGCTCCCTTCAGCAGTTCAGCCATTCCCTGAAAGATACAAAACCCCAGGGCTACCTCTACACTGCAGGCTTTTTGTGCAAGAACAGCTGTTCTTGCGCAAAAACTTGTAGAGCATCTACACTGCACGCGCATTCTTGAGCAAGTAAATTTACAGTAAAGCGTTGGAAAACAGGGCTTCTTGCGCAAGTGTTATTCCTCTCCTCATGAGGAATAAGCCCTCTTGCGCAAGAGCTCTTCCACAAGAAGGCAGTGTAAACAGGCAACAGGGGTTTCTTGCGCAAGAAAGCCCTATGGCTAAAATGGCTATCAGAGCTTTCTTGTGCAAGAGAGCATCCACACTGCCATGGACGCTCTTGCACAAAAGCACATCTCTTCCACAAAAGCATGTGGCAGTGTGGACACTCTCTTGTGCAAGAACTTTTGCACAAGAACTCTTGCGCAAAACTGTTTTTGCACAAGAACCATGTAGTGTAGACATAGCCCAGTGGTTTTTCATTGTTTGTTAGGCTTAGCTAATCTAGTCAGAAACTAGAAACAACACCACATGATTTACTTGGCCCAAAACAAATCACAAATACTCACAGCCACTAGCTCACAATCAGACAATAAAAAGAAAGTGTCTTGTCACAAAGGATTCTTCAATTATTTAGCTCTTGCAACTTGCTTGGAGATGATTCACAAGCAGAAGAAAAGGGCTAAATTCACCAAACAAATAATCACAATATTTTCAACCAGTTTCTTTCACCATCTCATTTGCTATGATTGACTGATGCTGGTAGCTGTTCACTAACGGGGGTCAAAATGTAAATCCTCTCAGTGGGCGTTGTCTTCATGTTATGTTTGTTTGGGCTATTTCTTGTTTTCTTGGCTATTTAATTTACTCTTTTTAGCTGTTTTCAAAGGAAACATATATCTTCTCTTTGAACATGTGTGAGAAATTAGTCAACTTTAAATAGAACCCTTTCTTAACTGACTCTTTCTACTGCCTTGGGGAATTATCACATGAAAGGAACATCAGAATTTGGTATTTATGCAAAGCAAAACATTCCTCCCCCCCCCCAAAGAGCTTTATACATAAATAAGGTAAGTCAAGTGTTTGATGGTCAACATCATTAAGAGAATGTATGTATAGAGTCCTGCGAATCCATGGATATCCACTTTA
Organism: Pelochelys cantorii; assembly: GCA_032595735.1. Classification (NCBI taxonomy): domain Eukaryota; kingdom Metazoa; phylum Chordata; order Testudines; family Trionychidae; genus Pelochelys; species Pelochelys cantorii. The sequence continues at coordinate 52,641,981 of CM064334.1, forward strand.
TATCCACAGGTATCCCTATCTGTGGATCTGGACATGGATATTCACAGCTCATTTTTGCAGATACAGGTGCGGATATAAAATGTGTGTCTATGACCCTGCAAATGTGTGTATTAATCGCTTGTATCTCCATGGGTATCCACATTTTTGCAGCTATGGATGCAGATATGGATACAAACTTTGTATCTGCACAGGACTCTATATATGCATGCACTTTGAAAGTGTAAATTTTGAATACGTTGTGTGACACATGATGGTTTCAGGTGTCTTTGTCTTGTGTATTAGTTAATGACATGATCATTCAAAACTAGGTTCCTAAAGTGTAGACACCTACGCCCTCATCTACACTATAAATCAGTGGGGGGGCAACTGGCAGCCCGCCGGCCACATGTGGCCCATCACGGTTCAGTGCGTGGCCCACGAGACATTTTGTTTGCCTATCCACAGGGTTGCCAGATTTTGCTTGTTTCCAATCATACAGGTTTTTTCCTACCAGCATTACTAACGCGACATGCATGTAAATCAAGGGCACGTGAAGTAAGGTGCATGCTGATTATACCTAACATTGACTGTGTGCTCCCTCTGCATCCAATCAAGGCCCTACTATGGTTCAACCAGCACACCTCGCAAATTCTATGTACGCAAGTGAAATTAGCAAAACTACCCTGTACCGGGAGACCTCCTTGGTTACGACAGTCTTGCACCCCTCTGAGATGGAGGGCCATTCATACGGTCCACTCACTAGTCTAGGTCAGTGGTTCCCAACCTTTTTTATACCGTGGACTGGCAAATCCATTCACAAACTTTTGGCAGACTGGCATCATTTTATTTGCATATTTACTATGCAAATAATAAATATGCAAATATGCAAATAAAATGTTACCTGTCTGCCTAACCCCAGCCCAGCCCCTTGTTCCCCAATGTCTAACACCTTTTGACCCCCACCCTACACACCATGCCCTTTGACCTCTGACCTTACAACTTATGCCAACACCCTCTTGCCCCATGACCCCATCACGCCCTCACCCAACACCCCTTTGCCCATTTCTCCCACCCCCGCACTTCCCAGAGTGAGGCTGCCCCCTCTAGGGAGTGTGCCTGTTACTGCCATGCAGGGAGAGGGAGCAGCCATTGATAGCCCATGCGCTCCCTCCTGCTTTGCAGCCCTCCCTTCCCAAGCGCATCTTGTGACCCCATGGGTAGAGGTGGGAGGATGCTATTTTACCTGGATAGGAGGAGGGGGGACAAGGGAGGGAGGCACCTCCTGCTCTGCCTCTGCCTCCTCCTTCCACCACCTCAGCTCCAGTGCTGCTGCCCGGCAAAATCAGCCACCACAGCTGCTGGAGCTGAGCCACCATGAACAGCCAGCTTCATCTCCGGTAGCCGCCATGGCCCAACAGCCATCGGTTTGCGGACTGGTGGTTGGGAACTGATGGCCTAGGTTGCCCATTCTTACTGTAAAGGTATGTCGGCATAACTACATTGCACAGGGGAGTGGAAAATCGGCACCCCTGAGCAACAGAACTATACTGACCTGACGCCCATTCTGGACAGCAGTATGTTGATGGGACAGCTTCTCCTGTCAAAATAGACACTGCCTCTCATGAAGGTGGAGTCCCTATGCTGCACCATTATGGCATTGTAGGAATACCATACTCAAAATCACTTTTTCTTCTTCCCTTCCTACTGGGCAGGCTGCAGGTTGAAATGGGCCCAGGCGGAACCTAGAGCAGCCTTTGGGTACACCTACACAGCAATGTTATTTCAAGAATAACTGATGTTATTCTGAAATAACATAGTCTGCATCTACACAGCAAGCCATTATTTTGACATAAAGTCAAAATAATGTCGAGCTGGAGGACTTCTTACTCCGACTCCTGTAACCCTCATTGTACGAGGCGTAAGGGAAGTCGGAGGAAGAATGCTCTTTCTTGGACTTCCTGCTAACGTAGCTCAATTTGTGTAGCTTATTTCGTCTTTAGCCCTGCAGTGTAGGCGTGCCCTCTGACTGGCTTCAGCTATGGTCTGCCTCCCCCCCCTCCAGTGCGCCCCTCTTCACCTCCAACATGCCTTTTACATAGAAGATAGCATTTAGTCAGATTTATGGTACCCCAGGGTTTCCCTCAGTTTTTCAGAGCCTTTGGCTGCCCCTTTGGGGGTTAGCTTGCACTGCTCAGGCAATATGAAGCAGCCAGAGTGGAAAATGTGTCCTCTTTATATATGTCATATGAAATGCACTACTGGTGTTCAGGTCAGTGACTTGCCCCTCTCTTTTTAATACTACTATATTTTTTCAGTTATGATCTATTATTTTAAAGCATTTTCACTTATCTTTAAATGGTAAGAGAAACATAAATTATTCTTTTGTTGAGTTCCGTTATGATTTTGAGGAGCAAAGTCTGCAGAAATCGCTCTGTATTGTACATAAGGTATCATTTTTTATTAATAAGCTCTGACAGTGAAAGATTACATCAATTTTAAAATTAACTTTTGACCAGTTTAGCTTCCTGTAATTCCAGAGGGCACTATAAATAAACCTAATGAAACAAACTTACTTCTTACTTAAACCCTAAGGAACTCTCCTGACTTCAGTAGAGGTCCCTGCACAATTTGGGGTGTTAAATTGTTTTTTGCATCACGGTAGACTGCCTATGCTATGCATACCCTGACAAAAGAGCTTTCCAAGATTTATGAAGATTTGCATGGTGCAGAACCTGAAAGGAAGTTTAATTACACCTGGCTTCTGGTCATTTCTGCATCTTAGAACATGGCCAGATGCTCTCCTCTCAAAAGTCTATCTAAGAAAATAAAATTAATCAGCAAGCCTTTTAAATTTTAGTGAATGATTGTCTAAAATTAAAGTGAATGATTTGTCATCTACCCTTGCATCCATTACCTATGGAATGTAAGTGTTCAGTCATTGTCATGGCTGATGTGCTTACCCTAACCTCTCTATCACTGAGATTTATCTAAAAGTTTAATCAAATGTAATTTTATACTGAGGGCTTCTCAGGAAATAATTGAGTTGACCTCCCATCTTAGTCACAAGTACTTCTTTGTACTGGTAACAAATAGTTTAATCAGTTACTAGGCTACACAGGGTTCCTGCTTTGAAGACAAGAGACAACATGAAATGTATGTCTCGTTTTGTTCCTGCACATGAGCAGAGTACAAAATGTTAATTTCTAAAATAAAATATTTGACTTATACAATTTGACTTCACCTCCAAAGTCACATTCTCTCTTCAGGGAAGCTCTGGTAATATGGCAGACTGAAAATGAATGAGGAAATGACACTTGCTTATATATTTATTATCTATCCCCTTTGTTCCAGGAATCAGGATGCCCATATATATTTGAACTAGTGGGAGTTACCCGGCGTTGCTCGGGAAAGTGGAGGAACAAAATTTAGAAAAACAGTTGTCCATTATCGTTTTTTGAATGGTAGAAAAGTTGCACTGAGTTCTATAGGGATTAAAATGTATAAAAAAATATAAAACAACCAATTTTACATGTTATCATCAAAAATGTTATTGTAAACTATATTTTGTTTCATTATTCTTAACAAATATGTACAAATTTTTTCCACTTCCAACTCTTGAACACGCAACATAGACTTGTCCATGTGAAAAGCAAGATGTCTCCAAATCAATTCCAACTATTTTAAGTGACTGTCCTTGCGCTTTGTCAGTATACATTGTTGAAATATAAGCTGACAGTTGATATAGCTGTGGTGAGGAGACTGAGGGGAGGGAGGAGGAAGGGAGCCATGCACCTGCCGCCGGTGCCCGAGCCCGCCCTCTGCTTCCTTGTCCCTCCGCTGTCCTTAGTGAGTGTCTGACCCCTCCGCTTCCCCGGGAAGCCGCTTCTCCCCGCACTGCCAAGCTCTGTGCAGCCCCAGGGAGAGGCGTCGGTCTCTCATCTCTTCCCTCCCACAGTCCCTTAAAACCTTCTCCTAGATGACAGGTTATCCCTCCGCTGTCCTTAGTGAGCTACTGTCCCTGCCACTTCCCCCGGGAAGCTGCTTCTCCCCGCACTGCCAAGCTCCATGCAACCCCGGGGAGAGGGGTCGGTCTCTCATCTCTTCCGTCCCACAGTCCCTTAAAACCTTCTCCTGGATGAAAGGTTATCCTATGCAAAGTTTGGTTGCGGTAGCTCTTATAGTGTCCAAGTTATTAGCACACACACATACAAACATTCTCCTTTATATATTATATAGAGTAATTCCATTCAAGTTTGAATAATCCAAAATGCCATAAAGCTAGAGTAGAGTTTACTGTGAACAACAAGGGTAAACAAGAGGAAAATGCTGTTGAGATGATTGTCTAAATGACTTTATAGATATTTTAGATATCTTTGAATTTCTGCTTAAATATACAGGTAATATTTTAAATTTACTCCTAATGGAAGTTCACTGCGAGTTCAGCATTTATTTTTGTGTCTCTAAATATTTCTCACATTGGTCACAATTCTGTTCCCATTGAAGTCAGCAAATTTGTTTCTCCCTCCCCCGGAATGAGAGTCAGGCCAGTTGCTAGGGTTGCCAGATGATTTAACCAAAAATATCGAACACCTGCCCCTCCCTCACCCCCCCGCCAAAAAAACACTGGGGGGAAAAAAGGAGGGGGGAGACCAAAGTTCTTGAGCAAAAGGGTTTTTTTTGCGCAAAATGGACCCGTACTACACTGGGGTTTTTTGCGCAAAAACCTCTTCCACAAAAAGCATCAGAAGAGAATATGCAAATTAAGTGCGAGAAGTTGCTAATGAGCACTTCATTTGCATTGCCTCTTCCGCAAAAAAGAGGCAGCGTAGATGTAGCCTTAGTTAGCAAGTTTTGGAAATCTACACATCGCTGCAAATTCAGTCCCATTGACAAGCTGGAGCAGGTGTGACTCGTTAGAGCTCACCATAACCATAAAGTAGGTTTGAGCAGCCCTCAAGCAGAGTTGGGATTGAGGAAGACTCTGAAGGAAGAACCTGCCAACGTTGAGGCTACGTGTGGCATTACCTTGGGAATATCTATTTTTTAATGAAGAAGATCACAATAGGGAGTGTCTTCTTAACTAAACCGCAAGCAGGTCACTTTTGCTTGGAGCTAGAGAGTGACCCCAAAACTGATGGGAGTAGAAGGGAAACATTTTGCATCAGAAGGGTTCTAGTAATACTCACATTGCCTGGCAAGGAATGTAATATAAGGGTATAGAGAACTGGTAGATGTTGGTTGGTTTGTTTTTTTTAAATCCCATCATGCCTTTAAAATATACCAACATTTTGAGGGACTTGGATTACATTTCACTATGGCTACGTCTACACTACGAGTTTTCTCAGCAAAAAATATGCTAATGAGGGACTCATTTGCATGAGTCGTGATCTCATTTGCATATTTTCTGCCTATCCTTTTTGTTTGCTAGGGTTTTTGTGCAAACACAAACAGTGTGGACATTTTCTTTTGGCACAAAACCCCCTTTCTCCACAAGATCCTTATGCCCAAATGGATCTTGCGGGAAAAGGGGTTTTTGTGCAAAAAGAAAACATCCACACTGTTTGTTTGGACAAAAACCCTAGCGAAAAAATGGATTGGCAGAAAATATTCAATTGAGATCGCGACTCATGCAAATGAGTCCCTCATTAGCATATTTTTTGCTGAGAAAACTCGTAGTGTAGACATAGCCTATGTGAATAGTTATTTCAGTTGCTTGAAAACTGCCTTTCAAAAAAGTTAGTTTAAATTCAAATTTTTCATTTCGTTTTCATTTTAAATTACGTCTTCATTCAGAGGATAACAATGATCCATGTTACTCTTTATATGCAGATCTGGGACAGACAGTTCTAAGCCCACCCAAACCCCACCTTTCAGCTAACTGAGAAGAACCAATAACCCAGGGCCACAAGTGAGTATGTAGGGCAACAAATGAAAAGCAGAAATGTTAGTGAAGTCAGAGATTGAACATCAGGGAACCAGAAGGAGATGACAAACCTAGAAATTGAACAGCAACCACTGCTCCTCAAAGATATCTAAGGAGTCAGTGGACACGGCCCGAGGAACTCTCCCTGGAGCTATGATCAGACAGTAAAATGGAAACAGGCCTCATAATCCCAGAGTACCCACTTTTACTCTCGGAGGGTATGGCTACACTAGCCCCCTAGTTCGAACTAGGGTGGCTAATGTAGTCATTCGAACTTGCAAATGAAGCCCGGGATTTAAATATCCCGGGCTTCATTTGCATGTTCCCGGGCGCCGCCATTTTTAAATGCCCGGTAGCTCGAACTACCTGCCCACGGCTACACGCAGCACGGGCTAGGTAGTTTGAATTAACACTCTTAATTCGAACTACCGTTTCTCCTCCTGCAAGTTCGAATGACTACATTAGCCACCCTAGTTCGAACTAGGGTGGCTAGTGTAGCCATACCCTTAGTATGATGGATGGCCAGCTTGGCCAACACTCTAAGGAGGTTGGTGGAAAGATCCTGCAGCTTTGTGGGCCCACAAATGGGGTGTTCGTAGATCAGGATGCAGGGGAAAGTTGAGCAGCAACCTTTGTAAGAGGTTCTGGAGGAGCCGGGAAAGGGGCTGATGTACCCTATCTCGATGTGCACCAAGATCTCCCTCTTGCTGCAGAAGGCACACATGTAGGGGGAGTTTGGAGGCATTCCACGTCCATACCCATACTCACAACTCCATGGAGGAAACACTAACTAATGTCCCCCAGACCATGGAACCAGAGCAGGATATAGGCTGGCCCACTGGGGTTCCTTGCTCTCCTCTTGATGTCAGATTGGGACAGGAAGGTGAGCAAGTGGGTAGCCTGCAGCAGGAGCAGATATGCATGTTTTTTAGGCATAGTGCAGAGATGAACTGTCTGCATGTCATGCAGCTAGCTCAGGTGACATGGAAGGCTCGCAGGGCAAGGACCTGATGATGATGTCTAGAAGACCGAGGGTGAGGGAATGATCAGGAGCACCCTCCTGCAGTAGCTGCGAGAGCAGTGGTTCTCAAACTTTTTGGCCTGTGGCCCACCTGGCTCAATGCAAACCTTTCCATGGACCACCAGTGGCTAATGGAAATTCACCGTTCATCATGTAATTACCCCTGAGCCATTTTGCTAGTGGTGCAACTAAGGAGACTGGTTTAATTTAAATTATTAAACAGGTTAAGCATTTTAACTTTCTCATGTTAGTTTATCAAACTTCATTTTAAATAAAGTAAAATATTAATTTATGTCCAACACAAAAGGTTTCAATGTTTTCTTTATTTATGGCAGGGGTAGCGAGCCTTTTTTGGGTCGGGGCCACTGACCAACAGAAAAATCAGTTGGGGGGGGGAGGCTGAGCTCAAACTGTGGACCACCTGGAAGTGTCCGTGGACCACTAGTGGCCTGTTGACTGCACTTTGAGAACCACTGTGCTAGAGGAAAGCAAGAAGAGCAAGAGGCAAAGCTTCTCTCACCTCCTGGAGCACACAGCAGAGGGGTGTGCAGGGTGCAGGTGTGTTCTGCCCCAGGGGTCCATCAGTACTCTTGGCTTATTTTCTGTGGTGTGCCAAATAAAAGTGTCCTGAGATATTTGTGAACTGTAGAACATGCAGTACTACTTCTAATAATGAACAGCAAATTCTATAGGGCACCTGTTTGAGTACATTATAAGAGCAGAATTACCCTGATGATGTAGGAAATTAAACTATAGGCACATATAGTGCAAGGCATTGCTGCTTTATTGCCTAGCTTTGTGCAGGAGATATTGAGAAGATTTATCTGCTATCTTTCAAATATTAATATAATTGCATATTTTCACATCACTGCAATAATAAAACAAAAACCAAACTCAATATGTTAAAAGAAAAAACATTTTTCTGTATCTGCATGTCCTTGAATGACATTGCTATTACAGAAATACCACAATGGTATCTAGCAGTCTTGCTTTCAATCAACTTAGTGTGGATGCAGAATCTAAGTATTTAGAAATTCTTCTTCCAGAAATGCACAAGAGTGGCAAACTACAGATTTTAATAACAGCTTAAGCAAATTTTCTGTTGTTATTTGTTTTTTATGGGTTTTTAAAGCTCCATGTTCACACGTCACACATCAAGAAGACATTCACACATCCAAACATTTTTTTAAAAAATCTGGAAAGTAATTTGAAATTTAGTTTCTGAGATACTGCAGTTTCAACAAAAATTTTGTGCTGTTGATGGTTTTGAACTTTGCTTATTCTGGATCTAGTACCCATGAAATCAGTGGGAAAACTTGCTTGTTTGCAGACTGCAGGGCTGATTTCTGTAAACATAAGCATTTTATTTGAGCTGTTGTAACAATTGTGTATATAAATGTAACCGTTGTGTATATAAAACAAAAAGAACAGAAAACATTTAGCACGTATGAATACTGAACTTTGAGCTCAAATGAATTTTAAATGTATGGTTATGTCAAAAATTGTTGGGCCAAGTCTTTATAGGTTTAAATTGGAGTAAATGCTCTTTAATATAATTACACTAGCTGAAGGCCTGTGCTGTGTATATGTAGGTGTGCGGTTGAACCTAGGGTTGCCAGGTGTCCGGTACTGAACCAGAGAGCCCGGTAATTGCGCCTTCCGTCCGGTAAAAAAATTCAGAAAATACCGGACATCTAAAATGTCTGTTATTTTCTGTTTTTCCCGAGGCTCGGCTCAGGCGCCCGATGGAAGGCCTCTTGGGACATGCGGCTCTGCTTGCGCTGGCTTGGGCTCCTTTTAACCATCTTAATTTAAATGAGCGTTTCTCAATCGGCGGTCTGCGAGGGTACTCTAATGGATCTGCCCACCCTGTTGATCTACTTCTGCCTCTCCTACCCTAAACTCCTTCCCCTCCACACTCCAAACCCTGCCGCAACATGGAGCCCCTTCCTGCACCCCTCATCCCTGGCCCCATACCCACACACCCAGTCAGAGCTCTCCCCCATCCCTGCACCCCAACCCGCTGCCCCTGTCTGGAACTCCCTGTTGTATCTCAAACCCCTCATCTCTGGCCCTCCTACACACCTGCCCAGGAGGGTGAAAATGAGTGAGGATATGGGAGAGTAAATGATGGAGGAAGGGGATGGAGTGAGTAGAGGTGGGGCCTCAGAGAAGGGCAGGGGCAAGGCCTCAGAGAAGAGATAGGGTAGGGAAGAAGTGGGGTGTGGGGGAAGGGGGCGGGGCCTAGGTCTGTGGGGGGGGCATTGAGGATCCACAAAAAATCAAAATGGGGTGCTCCTTGTGTTGCTAAAGTTTTAGAGATGCTGATTTAAATGAAACAAGCATAGTAACAGTTTTCTTAGCTTGCCATATTTTTTTTAAGCTTTCCCTTTATCTTTTTGGCAGTTTACATTTAACACAGTACTCTACTATATTTGCTTTTTTTGAGGGGGGACGTGAGCCTCTGCCACTACCTGATTGTGTACTTCTGGTTCCAAATTAGGATAACAGAATCATAGAACTGGATGGAACCTTGAGAGGTCATCAAGACCAGTTCCCTGCACTCATGGCAGGGGCAAACACCATCTAGACAGGTTTTTGGCTAACCAGGCAGTTCATAACTCTGATGTTTATACATGTACATGTGTGTTATTTTATAGATGGGGCATACGTGCCCCTAAATGGGACATACACTAAATGGGAAACATTACTTAGCATTTAACATTCTTTTTCATGCTATTCAGTGTGTGTACTGCCTTGGATGTCTTTCTGAACTGCAGTGTTTGTATTTTTTACTGCCTCAATGCTATAGAAATGCTAATTGCCGCCATGAAAATGTAGGCTGTTTACAATTGAGTGCTATTGGTTTGGATCCCTGTCAATCTTAAACAAAATCATTTCAGTTTATAATTTGAAAGTATGGTTGTGACAGTTTATCTACTATATATACGAGGGAGTTTCTCTGTCTATCTTTGTTCAAGAACTCCTAAATGGTAAGAACGAGGACCACCAAATTTAGTATATAGTTTCCTCTTAAAGCAAGGTAATGGCTTGGTTGTGCCAGGAAACTCTATCCAGGATTGCCCCAGCCCCAAAACTTCCACACCCCAGGTGCCCTTTAGGGAAGGGAGAGCCTGAAGGTCCCCTCCTCCAATTCATATGGGAACATTGCTGGCTATTCCCCTTCATCAGGAAGTGAGGGGAAAGTGCAATTTGCTGCATTCCCCACTCTGGCTGAGGAGCACAGGGGGCAGACAACCCTGCACCTGTCCCAGCCAGGGAACATACACCCCTGCCCCAGCTGGGCCTGCTGAAGCTGCAGCAGCCCTAGAGAAGTGCTTCTCACGTGGCCCCAAGCTCTGTGATATGGGAGGGCTGGGTTAGTCCTCTGTTCCTGGGTCAGCCTGCACACTGAACCCCTCATCTCCAACCCCACCCTATAGCAATATTTGAAATAAAGAATGTACATTTACATTTTATTTTCCAAAAAACAACCTGAACAACACTGGGCAAATTTTCTAGATAATATATAAGGCAGTGCTGTGTCTTTCTTCAGAGAATTAGCTCCTAGACGCATGTTACTGACTTTGCTGATAACATCACTGTATATTTGACAGTCTTAAAATCAAGAAATTCACATTATGCCCTGAAGGGTGGATACACATTTTAATAAAGAATATAGCTATTTCCAAGGTTATCAGTTTAGATTAGTGGTTGCTACTAAAACACTGCTTAGTGCAGTGTATTAGATTAATGAAAAAGCAACAGTAAAACTGCTTGTCAATCTCTAATTTGCAATTTCAGTGTGTTAGCTGGAATCTAATAGTAAAAATATGTAAATTAATTCATTTATCTTTATATTTCCTGTTATAATCATTATTTTGGAGTTGCTGGTCTTCATATCCAAGTGTGCGTTCAACTGCATTTATGGGCCATCGTTACCCATATGCAGAATATGGAGCTGCAAAGGGCACCCAAAAATTTGGGGCACCACTGGGTTTTAATGCCCACCTACTCACCTCTTCCTATCCCTGTTCTGTGGCTCTGCTTCCTCCAGAGAGTATTTAGTTAACTTAAAAGTGAAAAAGCCTGACAGACCTATTAGCAGAACATCGGACCTTTAAAAGTGCTATGCATCTGGTAAGAAAGCCATTTAAAAGGCATTTGACAACTCCAGGCATGTGCTATCAGTTTCTGAATTTACCATGTGAGTCTACACGACCTTAGTTTAAAATTTGCTCTAAAAATATTCCATGAGCGTGTTGCTGAAGATTATAAAATCACGTTTCTAAAAAATCATCATCTCCCCTTCCCCTCCCCCGCATGTCCCTGGGTCCCGTGCGGCGCTGCCGCTTTGAAACGTGGGGAAGAGTCTGACTCCAGGCTCCCGCAGCAGCATTTTAAAGAAGCAGCGCCACACGGAGCCCAGGGTCTGGCCCCAGGCTCCACGTGCTGCTGCCGCTTTGAATCATAGACTCAGAATAATAGAACTGGAAGGGAACTCGAGAGGTCATCGAGTCCAGTACCCTGCCCTCATGATCATCAAGTCCAGTACCTCCTTCTTCCATTGAGTCCAGTACCTTCCTCTTTCTGATAGAGGCAGCAAAGCGGGGGGACCGACTAGTCAACAAGCTTGTTGACTATCCGATAAGCATTTGCTTATTGGATAGTCCAGTGGTGCGCAACCTTTTTTTCCACCGTAACCCCCACGGCTGGGCCCGGCCGTTGGCGGCCGCACGGGGCGGGGCTCCGATCCAGGCAATCGGGGGGTGGGCCCAGCCCTTGGCGGCCGCGTGGCGCAGCACTTAGACCCGGGCAGCCAGGGGCTGGGTCCGGCCATTGGTGGCCATTCAACGTGGCGACCCCCCAGGAAGACATCTGCGACCCCCTTGGTGGTCGCGCACCACTGGGATAGTTGACTAGTCTTTCACATACCTGCTAGAAACCCTTTCTAAGAGGGAAAACCTGGGCTCTTGGGGCCACGCCCCAAACTTAAGGCTTTGACTAACATAGTGGGCCAGAGTTCCTAGGCCCGGGGCACCAGTAACAGTGGCCTGCATCTCTCTCCTACCAGCTAATCCTGGGGCCTTACCACTAGGCTACCCTGCTGCCAGGGAGACCCAGCCACAGCTTCAATAACTTATTTTTCAGTTGGCATTTAAAATAGTTTATAGAGCGCATGTGTAGCATGGAATTGAGTATCTGGACCTTGGGTTTTGTTTTTGGCTCTGCCAGTTATGTGATTTTTAGCAAGTTCCTTAACCTCTGTCCCCCCCCCCCATTCCTCAGTAAGAAAATGAGGGGTGCCTTGAATAAAATGCATTAAACAGGTCCATACTATCTGTTTACTTTTATTGTTGATTTATGGACCTAGCTAAAATAGTCTTAACTCCTGTCCTTGGTGACAAAGATGTCTCTACTTTGGTTGCAGACTCAGAAAAACAGTTATGTTGAAAGGCTCTGGGGATTTATCAGTTGAGTGAAAAGGGTAAAGAGGTTTAGGTGTAATGTTCTAACTCAACAGCAAAGGTCACACCATTGAAGGTCACAAGGGAACAGCGGCTCCAGCTGGAACATGTAGTTTGGCTTAAAGGTGAACCACAGTATATATGAAGGTAGACTTGATAATTACCAAATCATTTACATATTAAAGGACCAATGTGAATTTAAAAAGCATATCCAGAAAACAAAACATTTTGGCTATCTTAACACCGAAGCCTTTAGGAGTAGAATGGAAATGAATTTCTAAAATCAGATTTGTGAGACACTTAACGCTTTTTTGCCATTTTGTATTTTTCTGAGCCTGTGTTATAAAAATCCATCCGGTTTTAGAATTTTTGGATTCTTGGTTCTATTGTGTTGGGATACAGATGTTTGCTTGCAAAGAGCTGTTCACAATGGGAATTTAGAATACATGGTTGAAAAATGTCTTTTGGACTTAGGTGTTGTAAAAGTTTGTTCTTAAGTATTTACATTCTGAAGGCTTTTATAGCCTGTAAAACAAAATATGTGTTAATCTGGTGTTGAGCTCTGGATGCACCCCTATATCTTCAGGATTGAAGCCTAAATTAGCAATCTTCCCTCCAGCGTATGCAGGCATCTGTAGCATTAGTTGTAGCAGAAGAATTACAGAATCCTGTACTCCGATCTCAGCAGATGTGTCACATAGAAAGAAATGTTCACTTGTTAAAACTATATTTAATTTGAACAGTATAGTCTGGTAATGTTTTGAGATCTGAAACAGGCTTCAATTTGTTTTAAAAGTGCTACTGTTTGTGGGAACCTTCATCCTTTTAATGTGACTTGCATCTTTCTGGAAACCACAACGGGGAGTGTTAAACCTCAGGCTGAAGCGTCTCTATGAAGTTTCTTATAGTGCAATGAGCAATAAGACTTGTAATAGTTCAGGACAGCAATACAGTAAATTTAAGATTCACTGGTGTGGCGTCCTGACAGCTCTCCTGTTTCATCATTGATGGTACACATTTGTCTGTGTGCATTTTCGTGTGCTCCCTAAGTATATCGTGCCAGCTCTGCACAGGTAGTAGCATGACAGACTTCACGACAGCCCCCAAAGACCACAGTCTCAGATAAGATATGAAGGCACCTAAGTCAGGTTTATTGTCAAAGTACATTAATAGTTGTCAGTAGCCAGATGGCCTCTGAGCCTCTACATATTTGTACCCGGGACAATAGACATGGCTCAGTTGATAGTATGGATTTCATTATCGCTCCCTACACTGGCCTAAGAGATAAGTGAGGTTCCCCAACATTTATAGACAGAAATGAACAATGTATGATACACACCATACATATCATCTTACGCCTTAATGACACGTTTGGTACCTCCCCTTGGGCTTTCCTCCAAAGCATTCACTACCCATTGTTATGCTTACGCTCTTGTTGTTTCAATCTATTTTATCATGTGCTCATCTGGGTGTCATCTTACTGTCCTGGTGGCATGTATTTACATACTTCATGCACTTCTATCCATGCTAGCAGTTCTAGGGCTGAGAGACACTGACTTGCAGGCAAACATTTGTTTTTGACATGGCCTGTGTATTACCCATAGTATAACGCTTACATACTTTGGTTCAAGCACCAGGCCCATGCTTCAGGCTCTTTCTTTCTCCTACAAGACTGAGAGGAGCCCAGGATCCTAAATCTTCTTCCTCATACAGCACAGAATTTGGATTGAAACAGATGGGGGAGCAGGAGAAGGCAAGTGGAAAGGGAGTGGTACTCTGAAAGATTGGAGGTGAATGTGTGCAAGAAGGGAAGAGGATTGGAGAGCTAAGGAGGAGCAAAAGAAAGAGATTGGCGGGAAGGAGAGAAGAGTACGGCTGGATCAGTGAAATGAAGAGGAGTAATTCCGTGCTGGGATTCTGGTAACTGTACAGCTCTTGGAGTTTTGTTGTCCAGGCTAATGGTAGGTTTACCGGGCATCTGATTTTCGACTGGAACGCTCAGTAAAAAGAGGGACTGTGGCAGCTCCAGGCAGCACTGCTGACCGGGCTGTTAGAAGTGCGGTTGCTGGCACAGCAAGGCTACAGCAGGCTGTCTGTCTGCCCTGGCCCAGAGCAGCTCCTGGAATCAGCTGACATGCCAATTTGTAGGCACAGGGTGGCCACGGGGGCTCCCCACACTCTCCCCATCCCATATGCTGGCTCCCCAGTTCTCATTGCCAGGAAATGCAACCAGTGGGAGCTGCGGGAGTGGTGCCTGCAGGCAAGGGCAGCGTGCGGAGCTGTCGTGGCTGCCCCTGCCCCTGCCCCTGCCCCCCTGTGTCCAGGAGCTGCCTAAGGTAAGCACTGCCAGGATCCTGAACCCCCTCTCTCACCCCATCTCCCTGCCCCAGCCCTGAGCCCCCTCCCGCACCCAAACTTCCTCTAAACTCCATTTCTAAAACAAAGAGGACCTTCCTCAAGAATTTTCATTAAAAAGTTCCCTTTTAATGGAGGCACATTGAATGAGAGTCCGGACTGTCTGCTGCGTACGCGCCCATCATACAAATGAGACGTCCGTTTGCCTTAAATCTCAAGTCCCATCTATGCTATACAAAATGAACCACACTGGGGAACTTGGTTACTTTAGTATCAGTGAAACGAGGTTACCTCTTGCAGTCTAGCTGCCTTCATCAGGAATTGTGAACACAGTTAAAATAGAGACCCGTCATGTCCACGCTGCAGGAAAGTAACGTATTTGTAACTTTGCTGCGAGACTACAGGGCGTCCCTGCTATAAGTCGCTCCGGTATACATCCCTTCTGCACTAACGTTGTCGACGGTTGTAGGAACTGATGCGTTATAAGTCCTCCCCTCTCTCAAGTTGTACAAAAAACCCCAACAACCCAATTTGTGCAAATGGAAGTCAGCTGTGGGAAAAAAATCCCCGCTTTAAGTTGTTTTGCTGTAAGTCCAGGTTTTTTGGAGAGTATCTTGGACTTATAGTGAGGACAGCCTGTACCAGGTCTTCAGGTACTATGTTAATGGGCACCGTGTAAGAACTTGGAGAAGCAAATACCATGTCAGGGTTAATTTTGTAATTTAGACAAGATCTAAATTTTGTATTGTACTTACAAAGTCTACAGTTTTTTATTCATGAATTTGTAGTCTTCGCACATTTTCCATTTCCAGCATATTGTACAATTCCTACATCACTCTCAGCTTGCTGACCATCCCCCATCCTATAGCCAAAAAGCACTTCATTCTGTTTAATCCATTTCTTAATCAATGCTGAATGTCCCTTCATGAAAAGAGTGTTACATGTGAACATACAGAGCCATAAAATGAATGTTAATGAGACAGTCAATGTTGTGAGTTAGAGAAAAAAATGATCATAGGTTTGACTATAAATTTGCAAATATCTGAATTGGGTACAAGTTAATGATCATGATGCAGTTACAGAAAGTGATGCAGATCACTTATGAGCTTAGAGTGATGGCAATATTAATATTAATTAACAGCTGCTTTTTACTATAATGAGTATATAAGATTGGAAACCATTGATGAGAATGTTTTGTGGATTGGATTTTATTTACTGCAACATAAAATTGAGTAGACATGTTGTTTACACACGTGAAAGATATACAGCGAAGCCCACTAATCTGGCTGTGCATTGTAGTGTATCTGGATGTTTTTTCAGGGCTTAGCATAGCAAATGTTCTTTCATTGCTTTAGCTGTCGATACTAACATCTGCCTCAGCATTTCCCTAAGCCATAATTTTAACATTACTTACAGTGTCTGACTCATCATCTATCTGCCATTAGTCTTATATAAAATATAATTTAAGAGCATGAAGATTCAATCCCCATTTAATCCCTTTTGGGAATGCAGAGGGGAAACCTAATTGAGAGAGGGAGACAGATGACAGGGATCGCTTGTCATAGCCCTTATTTTTTAGTGGGCTATAATTCAGCCATAAAATATTTGCCATGGGCTAATATTTGCCATGAAATTTTGCAGGTCACTTGTGCATAATGTGAACTGTAGTGCTGCTGAGTATTGTGGGTGGGAAGAGGATCCCAAATGAGTCCTTTATTTGTAAATGTTCTTTCTCATGCATGTTCGTTAAGTATTTTTCCCAATGAAAAGGTTATAAGGATTTTAATCATGTAGATTTAGAGAATCATAGATTGAGGGAAGAAGTCCACCAGGTTGGTAGGTGTGTAAATGTAGTTCAATTGCTAGTTATTAATTGCTTTTAAAGAAGTCTCTAAATTCTACATATTAGAAGCGTGCATATGGAAGCAGCTATTAGTTTTTGTTGCTACTGTAGAAATCACTTTTTAAAGTGCTCATATGCAAGTTGTCATATAGAAAGTGGAGCTGGAAGAGATAGAGAGACCACATTTTTCAACCGTGGGCTCCTAACATTAGGTTGTTAGTTACTTAAATTGTAAGTCATTTGAGGGCAGGGACCATCTTTTTATCCTGTGTTAGTACTGCGTCTAGCACCATGGTCATGACGAGGCCTTCCACGTTTTAAACAATAGAAATAATACTACTATAAATCCATAGGTGAGCACTTAAACAAGTGACCTAATTTTCTGAGGTTCTAAGCTCGTACTTCTAGCACTGAAGTGCTCAGCATTTCTAATTTGTGAATATTTCTTTTGATCTTTCCCTTCTCAGGAAACCTGGTCAGAAAATGGGAATATTTAAAACTTTTATAAATTGTAACTTTTCCTCAAAAAAACCCCAAACAAACAAACAAACAAAAAACCCTAAAAAGTTTCATCTGAAAACCAAAAGTTTTCAGGATCTGGGTTTTGGATTTCTCAGTGAAAACTTGAACTCTTTTTCTGATCTGTTTTTTCCTCATAGGTCTTTTAGGTATTTCAGATGTTACTTGTGAGGACATACTGGATTGACTTAGCCCTTGCTTTCTTTTCTAGTAGCAGGTTCAGTTACTCCATGCTAAAGATTTTGCCTGAATCAAAATCCCACATCCAAACACTTCTGAACTTTGTGGAAATTTGGATTCAGATTTGAATCTGAAGATTATCACTTGGTCCTGTCACTATTTTAGTACAGGTTTTCATTTTTCTTTTCCTCTTCTCTTCTACCCCATAGTCCTACCCCTTCTGAGTTACATTATTTTACCCCTTTCATTTTGTACCGTGTAACAATGCCTCTGCATGTGGTTCATCTAATTCAATTGCTCAGTCTCTCCTGCTTCTGCAAAATGGAAAGCAGCATGTGAATCCGTAACCCTCCTAATCTCACAGAAGAATGGTAGCATCACACTTTTTTTTGCATGATTAACTATTTTGTATGCCATTAATACAGCTTGTTTTTAGTAATGCTCGCTTCTTTTATTGGAAGTGGTCAGTGTCTAGACTTTCAACTCTTCCTTCTTTTGAACTTTCTTCAGGGAAGTATCAGAGGAGTAGCTGTGTTAGTCTATATCTGCAAAAACAACAACGACTCCTGTGGCACCTTAAGGCATGTCTACATAGGAAATTATTTCGAAATAACTGAACTCGAAATAATAACTCCCAAAATAACCAAGGAAAGTAGAAGTTATTATTTCAAAATAACCAGCTCCTTATTTCGAAATAATAGACTTGGTAGTGTGGATGCTCCGCTTGTTATTTCGAAATAACTCCCTAGTGTAGACCAGGGCTTAGAGACTAACAGGTTTACTAAGGCATAAACTCCCATGGATAAAACACACTTCATGGCATCAACTGAAGTGGAGTGTATAATCCACATATCTATGCAAGCGACACCATCACAGGACTTCACCACATGAGCCACACCATCAGGGTCTCATCTATGTGCAGATCTACTAACGCAATATATGCCATCAAGTGCCGGCAGTGCCCCTCTGCCATGTATATTGGCCAAACCAGACAGTCTCTATGTCAAAGGATAAAAGGAAACAAATCAGACATCAGGACTGGTAACACACATAAACCCGTAGGGGAACACTTTAACCTCCCTGGACATTCACGCATGGATTTGAAAGTAGCCATCCTTCTACAAAAAAATTTCAAAGGTTCAGAAAAGGGTAACAAAAATGATGAGGGGTTTGGAATGGGTCCCATATCAAGAGAGATTAAAAAGACTTGGACTTTTCAGCTTAGAAAAGAGGAGACTAAGGGGGGATATGATAGAGGTCTATAAAATCATGACTGGTGTGGAAAAAGTGAATAAGGAAACTTTATTTACTTTTCCCACAATAAAAGAACTAGGGGTCACCAAATGAAATTAATAGGCAGCAGGTTTAAAACACACAAAAGGAAGTTTTTCTTCACTTAGCGCACAGTCAACCTGTGGAACTCCTTGCCAGAGGATGCAGTGAAGGCTAGAACTTTAACAGGGTTCAAAAAAGAGCTAGATAGATTCATAGAGGTTAGGTCCATCGATGGCAATTAGCCAAGATGGGTAGGAATGGTATCCCTAGCCTCTGTTTCTCTGGAGGTGGGTGACAGGGGAGGGATCATATGAGGATTACCTGTTGTGATCCCTCCCTCTGGGGCATCTGGTATTGGCCACTGTCAGCAGACAGGATACTGGGCTAGATGGACCTTTCTTCTGACCCAGTATGGCCATTTTTATGTTCTTATGTTCATAACGAAAGGAGATAGCTGAACTGGAATTCATCTGCAAATTCACTACTATCAAGTTAGCATTGAATAAGGATCTCAACTGGTTAACACACTACAAAGGCAGTTTTCCCTCTCTGGATATTCACATCTCCTCGCCAAATGGTGTGAATGACCCAATTCTACCCATGCTTCATGAACACAAGCAACTTCTTCCTTATATATACCCCTGTTTCTGTAACTTCTATTCCAGTTCATCTGATGAAGAAGGTTTTACGCACGAAAGTTTATGCCCTAATAAATCTGTTAATCTCTAAGGTACCACGGACTCCTCATTGTTTCTTTGGGAACTTACTTTTTCATAAGTCACTAGATTTGTTGGACTCCTGCTATTAAAGTCTCTAATTTGCAGTCACTCACAAATTCACATCTGTTTTAGCAGTCCTAATCAAGAACTTCTAAAGACAGTCTGCAAAACAGGTCTGCAACCAGCTCTCAAAAAGAATGATTCCCAAAGCATCTGTTTTCCTTAACTTCTCAAGGTACAGAATCTACTCTTGCTTATGTAAATGCTCGGGAATAACCCACCTGGAAGCGCCTCTGTTTGCTGTCTTTCTAAGAAAGTTCTCCTTCTCAGGGTTTGTTGTAGACTTTCAGCTTTACACTCTCTCTTGTTTCTGTTTGTCCTCTCAGCATCTGTCTCACTCAAAGCAAATTCCTTTTTAATAAGAATCGCTCTCTTTCCTCCTCCTGGCCCCTCAGTGTGACTCTGTGAATTCCTATTGGCATTTATGTGGTTGCTATGTACTAAGAAACAAAAAAGGATAGTATAGTAGTTGCCATGGCTTTTGAGCAGCAAAGTTGTATAGACAAAAGATGTATTTTTTTTTAATTGAGTGAAATGGGAATGATAACATACAAATCTTGACATTATAAATATTACTGATATAGTTGGGCAAGTTCGAGTATAGAGAAGCAGTGCCATGTCTCTATTACAGGTGGACTCAAGATGCAAAATTCTGATTAGGATTGCGATTTCCAAAATCAGAAGTACTCAAGTGCATGGGGGTTTGATTCAGGCTCATTTCTTATTTTGTAAACCTACGTGGCTTGCAAATTTCATGCAGGAGATTTCATACGCATGCAATACCATTCCGTGCACATCTGAGGAAATCAGATTTCATTTCACTTGTAAATTTCTCCTAATTTTATGCAAATACTCATGTGCAGGTACTGAGGCATGAACATAAATTTAACCTTAAACTTACCTGTGAGTGTTTGTTTGTTTTTCCTATTCGGTCATGTCAATTTCAAATGTTCACTTATGTCTTTTCAGGTCAGGATCGCAGTGAAGCCACTTTAATAAAGAGGTTTAAAGGGGATGGTGTCCGGTACAAAGCAAAACTGATTGGGATAGATGAGGTTTCTGCAGCACGAGGAGACAAGTTATGCCAAGATTCCATGATGAAACTCAAGGTGCAGTGTAACTTTCAATGTTTAAGTGTTACAGAATCAAGTAAGGAGAATTCCCGATTGAACGCTTAGTCATTCTGCTTTCCTGGCATTCAGTCAAATTCCCCATCTCTTAGATAGCTTTACACATAGGGGTCATACAATAGAATTTGGCTAGTTCTGTTTGAGGTTCTGACACTGATAAACTGGGGCATCACCAATGAGTTGTTTCACATTCTGATGTTAGGAATCCATGCACTAGCAAGATGGCTTTAATCTGGACCTTTAATCTAACTTCCCCCCTTTCCTCCCTCTAAAATATGGGGTCTTGGGTTTGAGGTGTTGGCCCATCTCTAGTTTTTATAAGCAGAAAAGCATGATTCAAAATGTCCATAATGTGCTAGGCCCTTTCTGGAGCTAAAAGACGGTCCTTGCTCTGAGGAGCTCTGTGATCTCTGGGTGGCTATATGATCTCTGGGTGGATAACAGACAAGCAGAGGAAAAGGGTCAGGAGATGACATAAAGCAGTATGAATGAGGAGTGAAGAGAGACACAAATCTTGTGGTTCAACAATTTTGTAAATGTTTCCTGATAAATAGATTGAAAAAGAGCTATGAATATTTTGTAATGGGAGGGAATCTGTTTTAAAGGAGGGCCCTTAATTTTTTACAACAGCATTTGCCACAAGCCTCTCATCTGATTCATCTGCATGCAGGCCCTTTTCCATGTATTGCTTGGTTCCATCAGCCAATAAGCTGGGTTGGAGACCTATGGCTGTAGGACACTGGAATAGCCTTTTTTTTTTAATCTTTCTCCCATAAAAATGCCATTTCACTATCTCCAGAATGCTTGATTTCTGCTAGTGTACTAGACAGACCTTCCTAATTAATGTGAGGTGATTAGATCCATCCAGAGCAGGTGGTCTCACAAATTCATATACTTGTCTTTTGACCTGGAGTGTCTAGCTTTTACCATATAATGTGAGGGAATATTTCCTTTTCATTTTAATATTAATGCCCTTCTGCTGAAGGGTTAGGTGACCTTCAGCATTCTGGTCAAGTTCCAATAAAGCCATCCTGGTCTAATGGTCTGAGTTAGGAACCAGTGACTCCTGAGTTTTTAGCACTGGCTCTGATAGTAAGTGGTCATAAGGCCTTGGGCAAGTCACTTAACTTTTCTTTCTTTCTTTCTTTCTTTCTTTCTTTGTCTGTAAATGGGTATAATAATACTGACTTCATAGAGGTTTAATGAGGATTAATTAGTTAATATTTGTAAAGCATTTTGAAGATACAAAGTGTTAGGCTAAGTATTTTTATTTATTCTCAGATGTAATTTGTGTCACTGAATCCTAGGTTGGTAGCATTGGTAACTAATAAAAGTAGGACTCTGAAGATAGAAAGAGAAATTGCTATGTGAGTGCCAGGTTATGTTTCAGCTGTAATACCATAGAGAATGCACATATAGCAGGTCCACCTACCAGACAGAAGAGTTCAATAATAGACTAAGTCCACTGGACAAAAGGTACCGCATTTTTCAATCAAGGTTTATTGTTAACTGGGAAAGAAGATCTTTCTTTTAAAATGAAAGGTCAGTTGGCTCATTCTGTTTCCATGAACGAGAGAACCTTTTCCCTCTTGCCTTATTAAGCAAGAAAAAATAAAATTGCCGAGTGAAAAAGTCTTCTAGAATTCACAGATTATCTTCAGCTCGAATAAGAACAAATTCCAAGGAAGACAGGTAGTTGGTCAGTATTTCTGTGTGCATCATGCATCAACATGTGAGGAACATGAAGAAAATTAGTATTGGGAAAATGGTGGAAGATGACAGTAGGCGGAGGCTCTATCTGGATTGACCTTTCAGTTGTGACTGGATATAGTAAGGAAGACCTTTAGCTTGATTTTGAGAGCTGTTGATGCACTCTGGAAGCTAGAGAGAAGCAGCAGGTGCTCAGCTCCTCTAAAGTGATGCCCTAGTTTTTGTTGTGCTGGAGGCACCTACCAAAAAATAAAACAAAACATAGTGAAATCAACCCCACCATTCTTTGTCTCAACAGGGAATTGTTGCTGCAGCTCGTTCGAAAGGAGAACATAAACAGAAAATATTTTTAACTGTTTCCTTTGGAGGAATCAAAATCTTTGATGAAAAGACAGGAGTAAGTAAAACAATCACACAGCGGAGAAAACTTGAATCTCATGATGGATGTATCCGTGAAAGCTTTTCCTAGCTGGATAGTAATATCAGATTAACATAGGAGCATAAAGCTTCTGACAAACTTGATAAAGCTTTGTCGTATATCCAACCAAGCCATAAGTTGACTCAGGGAATTACACTAGAATTTGTTTTAGAGTCTGATCTTGAATACCTCAGTGAACTAATCAAATGAGTTACGTTACTCATGTGCCTAAATATTCTGTGGGTTGGGCCAATAAGGGTATGGTGAAAGGAGGTGTCAAATAACTGCTCTGCATTCAGATTGTGTTAGTTTAGTCTGAAGAAGTGAGGATGAATATACTTGTATTTTGGCAGTATTGATGTAGTACATTCTAAAGAGCTCCTGAGATAAATTGTTTGCACTTCACATTTAAACCGCTTTAAAATTGTTAACATATAATGGAAGAAAATACCACCAATTTCCTTGGAAGGAAAATGCAGCTGCGTGTTGTAGCGCTAGCAAAAAGAATGGTGCGTGTTTCTCCTTATTGTTTGATACTATTTGATGCTATCAATACTTATAGTGCCTAGTTTCACAAAGCAGAAGTAAAGGTTCTTACAACAAAGAAATGTGAATATAAAGAACTGTTTATAAAGACAATTGGCCACAAAAAGAAAAGATTGACCATTGTCAGAGAATTATCTCTGTGTAGAAGTTATCAAAGCAAACAGAATGCTAACAAATAAAAACGTGAGTAGCTAGAGAAATACTATGCACATAATAAATGATACGCTTGGAGTTGGATCTTACTGTAATCGCAAAGGGATACACTCTATGTCAGTGGTCTCCAACCTTTTTACACCGAAGATCACTTTTTAAATGACAGACCAAGCCAAGATCTACCGTCCCATCCCTTCCTTGAAGCCCCACCCTCTCTATTCTCCTCCTCTCCATCACTTGCTATCCCCAATCCTTATACTGCTGCTTTTTTTTAAAAAAAATTCTTCTGTAGGAAGAGGTTTTTCCAACATTTGGCCTGTCTAGACTGGACCAAATGTCAGAAAAAAAAACCTTCTTTTGGAAGCCCCTTTATTCCTTGTGGAAAGAGGAGTATAGGGGTGACCGAAAGAGCATGTTTGCTCTTCCACTAAAAAAAGCGGAAGAACAAATGCAACCCTGGATGCAGAAGAGTTTTTCTGAGATATCTCCAGAATCCTGAAAAACTCCTGCAGTCTAGCCGGACCCTCGCTGGGTTGAGACAGGATGTGTAGTCTCTGGGATGGGAATGAGGGATTTGGGTGTGGGAAGGGGTGAGAGGTGCAAGCTCTGGGAGGAAATCTGGATGCAGGAGGAGGTGGAGAAGGGGACACTGGCTCGGGGAGGGGGCTCCAGGCCGGGCAGTGTTGGGGTACTAAGCAAGCCACAGGCTTGTGGATGTGAGGGTGCAGGAATTTGGGTTGGGGTATGTGAGGGGCTCAGGGCAGGGGGTTCCAGTGTATGACAGGCTCAGATCTAGGGTCTGGGGAAGGGGGAATGCAGGAGTGGTTGTGGCCAGATGGGGGGCTTGGCCCCAATTGGGGTGTTGTTGGCCAGGCTTCATTTTTAAATAAAATACTATGTCAAACACAAAAAGTTTCTGCATTGTCTTTATTTATGAGAATGGCAGGGAACCTGCCTTGAGTCAGGGGTCACTGACCCATAGAAAAGTCAGTCAGGAGCAGGGGACACAGTAGTGGGGACGGGTGCTAGTGGGTTCTGGGGCAGGGAACAGGGTGCCAGTGGGGGCAGGGGAGAGGGGGCACGGTGCCAGAAGGACAAGTTTCTGCAGCAGGGGCCAGGGTGCCAGTGGGGGACAGGTTTCTGCAGCAGGGGACAGGGTGCTGGGGGGGGACAGGTTTCTGTAGTGGGGAAGGCAGGGGGACAGGTTTCTGCAGTAGGGAACAGGGTGCCAGAGGGAACTGGTTTCTGCAGGGGGGGCAGGGTGCCAGGGGGGCAGGTTTCTGCAGGAGGGGACAGGTTTCTGCAGCAGGGGGGGCAGGGGAGAGGGAACAGGGGGCAGGAGGGCGGGGGACAGGTTTGGGGCAGGGGAGAGAGAACAAGGTTCGGGGGCAGGGAGTCCCCTACACCAGCCATGGAGGGAAGCCTCTGTCCCGCGCTCCCTCTGGGGCCGACCCTCCTCCCCCTCCCCCCCACAAAGGAAGGAAGCCCCATTGCGCGCCTCTGCCGGGCCTGACCCCCCTCTCCCACCAAGCAGGAAGCCCACTCAGGTGACCCCTCGGGGGCGATCCCTCCCCCCACGCGCGCCTGCCCCGGGGCCGAAACCCCCGCGTGTGCCTGCCCTGGGGCCAACACCCGCCCCCCACCCCCCCCACGCGGCGCAGGAAAACCCCTGCGCATGCCTGCCCCGGGAGCTGAAACACCCCCCCCCCACATGGCGCAGGAAAACCCCGTGTGTGCCTGCCCTGGGGCCAACACCCCCCCCCGCGGCGCAGGGAAACCCCACGCGTGCCTGCCCTGGGGCCGAAACACCCCCCTTCCGCCCCCCCCTCAGCGCAGGGAAACCCTGCGCGCACCTGCCCCGGGGACAACTCACGCCTCCTGCGCCGGTGCAGGGAAATCACCATGCTCCTCTTCTGGAGCAAGGGCCCCCTCCCGCAGCACGCCTGGCAAAGCAGCCAGCGCACTTCCGGAACTTCCGGAAGTGGTGCTAAGCTGCAGGACTTTCGTCCACCCGCAGGAAGCTGGCACTACCTCCATTTTTCCTGGAGGTAAGTACTAGGGCTTCTCGGGGGTGGGTGGAAAATGGGACCGGGGGCTTCATGATCGACTGGTCAAGGCCTTGCGATCGACCAGTCGATCGCGATCAACCTGTTGGTGACCACGGCTCTATGTCTTCCATTTAGCTAGAGGAGCTGGATGAGGCCTGGGCTAGGACGTGGAAGGAATTCTCTTTCCCAACAAGTCTGCCAAGGGTACAGCTACAGTGTGGCTGGGAACATTCTTCCCATTTTGGGTACCCCAACACGTGCTGACTTTCCTCAAGGTAACCCACTACGGGTGTGTCTACACTGCACCATAGGTTGAAATAAGATATGAAATTTGAGCTACGCAAATTGCGTATCTTATTTCAAAATAGCTTATTTTGTATTTTGGTGTTGTCTACACAGAGCCAGATTTTGAAATAACCCACTATTCCGAAACATCCCTTACTCTTCGTGGAATGAGGTTTGCAGGGATGTCGGAATAGCGAGCCCAAAATAATGGGCTTGCTGTTAAGACACAGGATAGCTATTTCGGGACACTCCAGTATCCCAAAATAGCATTGCAGTGTAGACACGCTATATATATTGGACAAACTGGACGGTCTCTGTGGGAAAGAATCAATGGACACAAATCAGATATACATAAAGGGAATATACAGAAGCCTGTTGGTGAGCATTTCAGCTGCCTAACCACAGTCTGACAGACCTGCAAGTAGCTGTCTTGTCACAAACCAGCTCTACAAGCCAAATACACAGAAAAGCCCTGGAATCCCAGTTCATCCACAAATTCAATTCACATGCTAATGGACTCGATCATGATATGGGCTGGTGGGGACTCTACCTACTTAATAACCAGTGAAGGTGCTAACAGCTCCCTGAGTGGTATCCTTCCTGTTTTAGGAATCTATCTATTGACTTTGATTTTTATCTGCTTAGGTTTAAGTACCCATTCTCCAGATACTTAATGATGCTCTGTCTCCCACTCCCCTCCCCTTTTCTTTCTTTCCCTCCTCCCCTTCCCCTCTCCTATTTATTTCGAGTTTTCATATCCCCAGCTCATAACTCTGGTCATCTGAAGAAGTGGGCTGTGCCCACAAAAGCTCATGATACCATCTACATATTTCGTTAGTCTATAAAGTGCTACCAGACTATTTGTTGTTTTTTTCCTAAAATAGCAGTGTAGCGGCTTGGTTAATTGCCTCACTATGTACCCAGGAAGTCTGGGTAGGCTTTTACTTAGATGGCTAGTCCATGCTGCTGCCCTTGCTAGCCTTGGCTCTATGCTGGTATTTGTAGCATGTTGTCTCAAGGGGTATGTCTGCACTACCACCCTAGTTTGAACTAGGGTGGCTAATGTAGGCATTCGAAGTTGCAAATGAAGCCCAGGATTTAAATATCCCGGGCTTCATTTGCATCTTGCCGGGCGGGCGCCATTTTTAAATCCCCTTAGGTCGAACTCCGTGCCCGTGGCTACACGCGGCACAGAGTAGGTAGTTCGAATTAGGATCTCTAATTCGAACTACCGGTACACCTCATTCCACGAGGAGTAACGGTAGTTCGAATTAGAGATTCTAGTTCGAACTACCTACTCCGTGTCGCGTGTAGCCGCAGGCATGGAGTTCGACCTAAGGGGATTTAAAAATGGCTCCCGCCCGGCAAAATGCAAATGAAGCCCGGGATATTTAAATCCTGGGCTTCATTTGCAACTTCGAATGCCTACATTAGCCACCCTAGTTCAAACTAGGGTGGTAGTGTAGACATACCCAAGCAGAGCTAGTATGTGTCTGTCTACCTGAACTAGGAAACATGCTTCCATCTGCATACTTAGTGTGTCTGTAGACTGTCTCCATGGAGGATTCTTCAGCTCAGTAGCTGCAGACCCCCTATGGTAGGAGACGAGGAACATTTGTGGCTCCCACATCTTGTTCTCTGCACACGACTATTCATTTGGTTCACAGCGAGCTAATTACTGAATCAGCCTTTACATTGCTCTCCAGAATTTGGTTTCATCCTTGTGCAAAGAAGTTGTAGTGATTCTAGTGCCATGAGGAGTCTCCACGACTGCAGAGGCAAGGGTGGGATATGCCTAAACATCTGTTTTGTTCCTAAAAACAGCTGCCAGTTCCATAAATTCAGAAGGGAAAAATTATGATCACTGTCTCGTTGAGCATGTCCCATTCACTGCAAGGACAAGAAAGTAATCATGAGTTCATGAAGCACACTGACACCTAATACAGAATTTTTATAGTGATATATGATCATTAGCAGAGGAGGTTTCCGTCATATGTATTAGAATGGGGGAGCGTAATAAACGCAGTTTTGAAATTTAAGTTTGACTGTTTAGATTTCAAACATCAAAGACTAAAGGCTGGTCCATGAGCTTCTGCTGCAGTAAGTCACAGGAGATTTCCTGGCCTTGCGCTCTTTCTGCCCTGGCATGATCACGTGTTACTTTTCCCCACTGCATTAAAAGAAACCTAAGCAATTCTAATAAATCTAAACAATTTAATTTATTAACTATTTATTTAATGTGATGTCAGAAATAAAACCATACTGGTGATAGATGGAATTAACTTTGATCTTACAAATTAAGTAGCAGATAATGAGCGTCCTTTGCCTCACTAGAACATAGTTTGTGGTACGGTGATTGGGACAATGTTCGAATGACATTACAGCAACACACATATGGGTCTGAAGCAGAGGTGATGTGTGGCAGGGCATGCAGGCTCGCATGCGCCCCCAGATTTCTGTCAGGGTTTGTCCAGTCTCATTGTCCTCCCCACCCCTAGCTCCTTGCCTCAGTCTCTCTTTTTGCAGGTAGTCCCAGTTCTCCTCTTCACTCTGAGACCTTGTGAGATCTGTCTCCCCTCCCTTCCCGTCTCACATTGCTTCTTAGCCCAGTCTCTTTGCCCAGCAAGTTGCTGTCTCCTCCAGCCCAATGGCCAGTTTCCTGCTGCCAGCCTCCAGTCTGTTTCCACTTCACAGCAAGATCATTGCTGCAATCCACGCCACCTGCACCCCAATCGCTGGTCCAGTTCTCACCCCCTCTACATCCAGATCAGGATTCCTGCTCCAGGCTGCCAGTGCCCGCAGGGGGTCATAGAAAGCAAAGAAGAGACAGACTCTTTGCTTTCATTTCAGGTTCCTGGATCCAGTGCAGTCTGCCTTAGCCCCGAAGGGTGCCGTCCCCTGGCCAGAGCGTGGCCAGTGTGGATGGAATCTTCCACTGCTTCAGTCTGAGAAGCATGAGTGGGGTGTAGGATAGAGTGGGGCAGGCTGTGCTTCCCCAGATAGCCTGGTGTGGCTGCACCTGCACTCCTCCTAAAAGGCCCCCTCCTGCTTGCCCTTTGCCCCTTGCCCTAGGCAGGCTGGCTGCTACTAGTGATGCATGCTGGGACTAGGGATAGCGTGGCTGAAGCCAGGAATTGGGATGGCTGAAGCCGCCCAGTAGTAAGGGGGAAGGAGGGCCTGCCAGTGCTGCCTGCCCTGTGCTTGGGCTGGGCGCTGGGGCGGGGGGAGGGAGGGGAGCATGCACCACTTACCTGGTGCTTGGGGATGGGGCTGGCAGCACTGCAAGGGGGGGACTCTGTACTTCAGTGTGGGTGACAAAGAGGGCAGGTCAGCTGGGGGCTAGCATCCCCAAGATGGCAGGTCTCCCACTGCCCATTCTAAAATGTCTGTGCAGAGCATGACTGCTGTTTTTCTAAAGCTCCTCACTTGGCCATGGATAGATGGGCCGCAGACCCAAAGAGCCCTCTCCCCCTTCCAAATTTCAAATCCTTGCCCCAAAACACAGGGGTCTGCCATTGTTTTGGGTTTTTTTAATGTACAACACAATGCATTTTCTCGTGGCTTTGTTCTCAGAAACAGCGAGGCCCTGCTGGCTGTGGTTTTCTCCAGATAACCAGCCTGAGGCAGACTTCCAGCACGGCAAATTTGAACCCAAATGGTTAAAGTTTGGTCAAGTTATAAGCAACTGGAAACAGGGTCTTATAGTGTTAAGTGTTGGGCAGCCTACATCGTAGGCCATGCTTCCAACCCCACCTAGAATAACATCTGTCCCCATGGACTGGTTCAGTCTGGTGACTTGTCTTCAGGGTGCTTTCAGCAGCCCAGGTGCCTAGGATTTAAGAATGACATAGTGTTTTTCTCATGTGGCGCCATGAATAGTGCCGGAGGACAGAGAAATGGCAGACACACACAAAGATTTTGGCACTCATGATCGTAGAGCTGTAGAGTCAGGCTCACCAACGGGGGGTGAGAGGGCAGGCAAAGTAGGCCATTGCCCCGGGGCCCAGCACTTCAAAGGGATCTAGGGCTCCAGCTGCTGCGGTAGCAGTGATGGCAACCAGAGCCCCCCATGGCTGCTTGGACTTGTCACCAGAGCACCACTCTCTGAAGCTCTGGTGGTGGCAGGGGTCCAGCACTGCAATCCAGGCGGTGTGGAGGGCTGGCTGCTCCAGACCCGCCCCTTCTACCTGAGGCCCTGCACCTTCTGGTGGTGCAGAGCCCCTACCCCCCCCCCCCCCGGCCACACACACACTTTGTCCCAGGATATAGTAATTGATGTTTAGTGGTCGGAGAGCTCCATTCAGCTCTGAGTTGTGCTGGGTTCTGTTGTCATAACACAGGGTGCTAGTCTCCTGATAGTGAAAAATCTGCTCAGAGGGGGAACTGGGTTAAAGCAAGACACCCATACCCTTTAATAGGGGATCCTGTGAGATTAAGCTGCCACAGCTGGGGAAACCATGGTTGCTTGGCTGTAGCTGATCTGTACAACCATGTGGATAGGAAGGAAGAGCCAACACAGAGAGTGATTGCATACAGATTGCACAGACATCTGTTACCCGAGGCAGTTTCCCCTGCAATCCATGGGACAGAACTGTTTGTTCATTCACAGGGAGGGAAACAGTTTGGGCAAAGTTTTCCTTTTCCTAGGCTATGTCCTCCAGGCATTCCCTGGGAAAGGATGCTTTGAGCCTCCCTAATTACACTAGCTATGCTGGGCCCCAATCCTCCTTAGTTTGAAAAGGTTATTTACTTCTCCAAAATGCCAACCCTTGGCTCTTGTCATTAACTTGTGGTCCTGTAGCACCTTTGTTAGGTTATGTCTACACTAGCTCATGGAATGAGGTGTAACAGTTAATCTGAACTAAGGGCTTAGTTCGGATTAACTTTAAACTGCCGCATGTAGCTGCGGGCAGTTCGTTCGAACTAAGGGGGATTTAAAAGTGGCGGCCGGACAGGAACATGCAAATAAAGCCCGGGAAATTTAAATCCTGGGCTTCATTTGCAACTCCAGTTGCCTGATTTGCCTACCTAGGTCGAATTAATGAGCTAGTGTAGACATACCCTTAGTCTCTAAAGTGCTACAGGATAACTCGTTGTTTTTTTAACCTTTTTTTTAGTTACAGACTAACACGGCTACCCCTCTTAGGTCATTAACTTGTGTCGCTCTTGCATGAGCTGTCGTGGTTGATCAGATCTAATACAAAAAAGAGAAAACACTCAGGAAAAAAATGTATGTTTCTCTGTTATGGGTCTTATTGGCTAATATTGGATTTTAATTTATCACAATAAAAGATCCATTTGAAGCTCCAAACTAGCATTTTTTTTTCAAATTGGTGCTGTCAGTGCCAACGCCATACACATGAATTAAAAGAAACTGCTCCATAATTCCTTATAGATAAAAGGCTGAATTTGGGTTACTGTTGGAAAACTTGCATTTGATTGCATTATAACTGATTTCAGTATGGTCCAAACCTAATGTGCCTTAAAGAATATTTATTTAATAACATTACTATTCCAACCATTTAGATTTCTTTCCTCCAAATAATCTTATTCTGGGAATGAGTTGAGAAAGATAGGATGTTATTTGGGAAGGATTTCTCTCACCAAGGAAAAAAATAAGAGAATTTGTGGGGAGTATGTGCTATAAATTGGGATGATATAGGGTATTTACTAGGGATGTTAAATTTTGAGTAATTGACTAATCAAATAGTCGATGCATTTTGCATTGACTATTCAATTAGTCAGTAGGGCGTCTCCGCCTTTGAAGTGTAGCAACAGCCCTAGGAATGTTGCTACACTTGAAAGGTGAAAGCACCACGTGGAGCCTGGGGTCTGCTGGAGACTCCCCTGCTGACCCCGGGCTCCGTGCAGTTCTGATGCTTTGAAACGCCGCAGGGAGCCCAGCCTCAGGCTCCACGTGGCGTTTCAAAGCAGCAGCACTGCATGAAGCCTGGGGTGAGTGGAGGAGTCCCCACCTGATCCTGGGCTCCACGTGGTGCTGCCGCTTTGAAACACCGAATGCATCCTGGGCACACCCCAGCTGGCCCCGGGCTGCACACGGCATTTCAAAGTGGCAGTGCCGCGTGGAGCCCGGGGTCTGGCCCCAAGCTCCACGCTGTGCTGCCACTTTGAAGTGCTCCCTGTCTTTCTCCCCCCTCTCCCACCAGCTGCCTCTTTCTCATAGAGGCAGCAAGGGGGGGGCGGGAAGAAACTAGTCAACTAGCCTGTTGACTATCTAATAAGCATTTGCTTATCAGATAGTCGACTTGTTCACATCCCTAGTATCTACAGTATAGCAAAATAAATTCTATAAATGATGCTAATGACGTATCTGTTATGCCTCATTCCCAAAGTCCTATTTATATCCGCTCAGACCAACCTAAACAGATTCTCTCCTACCTTAGAAGCTCATACTTATGTTTCTCAGTGGTTAGCGTACTCCTCCCTGTAAGGCTGTTCCATGTGCTGGAATACTCACAGCATGTCATCTCCTTTAAAAGCCTGCAAGCAAGTATGGCACTAGTCTATGCTAATGTAAGTCCAGCATTCATAGTACTCGAGTCAGCTGACCCATGTTAGGTAACCCTGGGTTTGAGCATCTACATTATATTTTAAGTTTACCATGAGTCTTTTTCTAGCTCATGCTGAAAACAAGGGCTCTGGCGTCCACACTGCAATGCACAGGCCTGAGTCAAAGTAACCAGATGCCAGAGTCCCTAGCATGTCCTGCCCCCCTAAAATCTGGCCACTTTTGCCTTAGGACCACGGTGTTCCATTGGAAAACTGTACTGCCTGCCCTGCTGTCACCTAGGCGTGGGGAGTCACTGGGCCCTTCACCCCCCTCAGCAGCCAGACGTGACTCTCTGGCAGCAGGTAGAACAGAAGGTTTATTAGATACAGCATAGAACAGACTTGTTAGCACAGGAACCAGGAGCAGCCAGCACCATCCATTTTGGGGGAGATGGGGGCCCAGAGCCAGGGCCTTGGACTCCTTCCCTGTATTCTGAGCTAGTGGAGACAAACTCACACGCTCAGCAATGGATCCCAGCCCTGCAGGCAACCCCGCCTCCACCGTTGTCCAGCTTCCCGGGCAAAAGGAGTCACATGGTTGCACCCTCCACCTAGGCTCAGGTTACAAGAGAGCCTGGGCCATTGTGTACGTGCTGACCCGGGGCAGCCCCCCTCAGTGAGAGTCACACCTAAAATTTCCATCCCCACGTGGGCAGTGGTACAGTGCCCAAGGAAACTGAGACACACACACAGAGTTGCTACAGACAGTCGGAATCCCATGCAATATTACAAAGCAAACCGAGCAAGCACAATCCTCACTTCATCACACCTGCCTATTACAAGGAAGCAACTCATTTTGTGGAAGGCTTGATAGGTTCACTTTCCAATGTAAAGCCAGGAGACGCTCTGATAGTGTGCTTGCAGTTCAGTGATCAGAAAAGAATGGGGCAACACTGGTCTGAGCTGGGATTTGCAAAGGGGAGGGAGGATGGCTTCCATTTCCAGCCAAGTGAGTTGTAGATCATGGGGATCGACAGGACTAAGGAAGTTATTCTGTGTAATTGTGGGATACTTCCAGCTGGACCCAAGATAAGTGGAGCTGCAAGTACACTGCAAAGCAGTAGGGCTCAGATGCCAGGTCCCAGTTTAATTCAAGCTCAGGCCCTCCAGCCCTGCAGGTTACAGGACTCCTGGTTTAGGGCAGTGTAGACACCAGTGGAATTAGGCTTTAGTCTGGGCTCAAACGTGGGATTACGTTGCAGTGTAGACATAACGCTCACTGGGACATGCTCCCTGTGCATCTGAAACAGAGAATCATGTAATAAAACAAGTGAAAAATTCAGTAACAGAATACTTTGTGGGACAGATTCTGTCTGGCCCCTACCCCAGTATTCAGTGAGAAAGAGTAATCAGGGTAACATCCCTCCCAGACAGATGGTGCCCCCACCACAGTTCTAGCATCATCATTCTGCACCACAACTCAGGGCTCGATTTCACACAGACTTCAGTGGTAACAAGTAGACTGCTCCTCTGTGGTGAACGCCTTACACTTCTTTCTCTGGGAGGTAATTTTTAATACTTTGACTCTATTTTTCTAAAAATTTACCCCTTTCCTTTGTGTTGAACCATCTTCCCATGCTCTGTCCCGAGCTTGTTATTTAGACAAAGGAGTGGCTTTCGCATTGTCATTTTTTGTTATGTTAAAGCTGTTTTGATGTTGTCCAGTGCCCAAAGTGCTATGATGGTGGGTGAGGAATGCTCCTTAAAAAGTGTTGTTTGTTATTATTTTAAAAGACTGCAATGTGGTAACTACTGTATTTACAGAGCGGGAATCATAGTGCATGGAATGTGTTACTTAATGCTCAAATATCTCTTCAAACACACTTTTTATTAAAAAATATTGCTTATTTTTCAAATAGGCTTTCATCATTAGTGTTGGAGATGGATTTAAAGCCACTTTTCGCAGTGAATAAAAGATTCAGACCAGATGCTTAGCTGGTGTAAATTGGTAGAGCTACCTCTATGTACTCCACATGGTGATCTGGCCCTCTTTATGTATATCCGGAGTGGTGAACCTAAGGTCCGCCGACCAGATGCTGCCCTGGGTTGCCTTGATCTGGTCCCTGAGGTTTAGGGCCTCCCCCAGCATTAGGGAACCCATGCTGGCACTCCAGTCTATCTCCCATTCCCCATCCTCCCCGCCCCTGCCACCTCTCTGCAGTCCCTGGCCCCCCAACTGATTTTTCTGTGCATCAGCGGCCCCCAACCCAAAAAATGTTCCCCCCCCGCCCCCGATGTATAGCAATCTACATTTCACCTTCATTTTTATAAGACTACTTGAAAAATCATTCCCTGTTATCATTTCAGCAACAATCATCTTTATTTGCACAGTTTGTTTTATTTGGCATGTCATGGTTTATCCATCTGATTTAATTGACATGTTCTTGACTTCTGCTATTTGTAAATCGCCAACCATGCAAAGAAGAGAAATAATGTAGGAACATGCAGTCAGAATTATTACTAAAAGCACAGACCTGTTGTTCACTCCTACTCTGTGTGTCCTATGGCTGCATGCTGTTGGAATTCTGCAGCTGTTGCATTTGGAGCCATAGAACTGTTGTAGAATTCCAAAAGGAGTAATTTTATTCAGACGTCATAACTGTCCACTATACACCACCCATACACCACAGCGGATTAAAATAAAGACTTTCAAAACCTTGCCACTTCAGCTAAAGGAATGTCTCCATTTGTTGGCTTTACAAGTAGGGCTTTTATCTTCTTACAAGGCAGGGCTATCCAACTTTGGAAGCCCTGGGGGCCACAGTGTTACTCACAGCACATACCGAGGGCCGCAACGTAAGTGTGGTTGCATATGTAAGCAAATATATGCAAATAGCTTCTTTCACACTGACGGGCATGAACACAAGATTAAGGCAAGACTATACAACACGCGGGCCCCATTTAGGTCAGTTCTGCTGATATTAATGAAATGCAATATTTGCCCAACTTCTACCCATATGACAGCACTTTTAATAAGCAATGACAGTTCAGAAATTAAACTACTAAAACACATATCAACAGAAGACCATTATATTGACTACTTTTTTTGTTTTGGCTCCCACTCGCGGGCTGTGTGTTGAGCCCCGCGTAAACCCAAACTACACTTCAGATCACAAACAAACAGGCTGCAGGCTGCATGCGGCCCATGGGCTACGTGTTGAGTAGCCCTGTCATAAGGGAAATCACTGAATGGCATTTAGTGCAAGTACAAACAAGTATCTTACATTCTGCCCTTTTAAAATTCTCCTTGGTCTGCAGGGTAAAAAACAACTGTATACATAAAAAGAACACTCCTTTTAGCAAGCCAGAAGAAATTTTAAAGGGCTAGCACTATTTGGTCCATGTTTATGATTATGATAGTCTGAACTGTATGATTAACAATTTTACTGCAATAACTTAGTCATTAGATGTGCATTACTAAGATGGGATCCATAAACTGAACATGGTTTTGTCTCATTGTTTATTTGCGTATCAATAGTCTTGGTTTATTGTAAGTTATTAACTAAAAATTGCATTTAGTACATTATAAATTAATGCTCTAATAGCACTTCGGAAACATTTTTCTTATAGATACATACAGCAAAATAAATATATTTTTGTCACAATTCAGGATAATCAAGGGCACCCTTTTTGGTGCTTTCAACTCCCTGGCCGTTGCCTGTCTTATGATCCATTTCTTTCTCCCATCTCACTGGGTTTTTTCCCAGGCTGCACGTTTCCCTACCTACATTGAGTTGTTCCAAACAAGTGGAGTGGCTGCACTTGGCTTTCTCCTCAGAGGCTATAAACAGCATAATTGCCCAGAGTTATAAATTACTACACAGCTATTTTAAGCAAGCACAT
The DNA here is from genome assembly GCA_032595735.1 of Pelochelys cantorii. NCBI lineage: Eukaryota > Metazoa > Chordata > Testudines > Trionychidae > Pelochelys > Pelochelys cantorii. The sequence continues at coordinate 52,678,026 of CM064334.1, forward strand.
TTATTTTTAAGGTGAAAGCATTAAAGAAAAAGCATAAGCAATAAAAAGAACCTACACGCACCTTACCAGAGATTACACCTTACCCCAACATGGAATGTGGTAGGCAATCAGTCCTTCAGACCTCGCACAGGGGTTTTGCTCAGAGGAAGCACAACATGAAAGGTCAGTCTCTTCTTTAGACAGTTTGGGCCTTAGATCTATAGACTCTGGGAATAAGTAATCAGCAGGCAATGATTCTCTCATTTGCATTCACTGCCTCTCAGGTAGCAATGGACTCCAAAGATACTTACACTTAATTCAATAAGGACTTTCGATCATATTGCAGGAAATTACTATCTGTCTCTGTGTCACACCTTTTATCTTAATTACTTTCTGCATGTGCAATATTTTCATTGATGCCAGTGGAAAAACCTTGCAAATTGGAGAAGTATACTGAGATCAAAATTCACTGTTTGGTTTTAAGGAGAGAATTTTATCCTTAAATCTACTGAGACCCATACATATAAATGATTGCAAATCACTGAAATAATGTGTAATATATAATTCTGGATCCATCAGCTGCTGTCATGCAAAACGCCATTTATTTATTTGGTCCTCTGCAAAGAGCGATAGGTTAATATTTATATCTAATTTATTCTGAGAAATCTCCAAATGGGGCACACGTTGAACCAAAATAGGAAAGTTTAGCCTATTTCACCAGTTTTTCTTATTCTGTCATCTAAAACAAATCCCATGAATATTATTTATTCCATGCACTTGCTGGACTAATTAGCCCTCTTGAGTCTCCTCAAATGTGCATTTCTGAGATCCACATGCAAAATCTAGCACTGGGGACGGGTTATAGATTTGTAATGTTCCCTGGAACACATGGTGACTATAAACTCATGAATGAATTACAATGATACATCAATTCACTGTTTTCATTTCTGTCACAGTATTTTTCATGTGTTGTCAAAGAAATCTATAACCATTTTGTTCAGGCTAGTTGTCTGGAAGTTAGGAGAGGAAAGTAACTGCCCTGCATAACCGATGATCTATTCTCACTCCTCCAATTTATTCCTTACTTAGTGAAGCTTCTGTCTCCTCTAGGAAGGATAATCATAAAGGTTTATCTCTGCTACCCAACTATGGCACCTATTTCTTATATTGACTAGTATCTGACTACACAGGTTATCCTATTGAATGGTACCTTTCAGTGTAAGTGCAACAAAATCAGCCCCTGCAGTAGGTTTTCTTTCTTATAACATTTAATGCAAAATAATTCCTTTAATTTTTTTCTTGGTGTCTACAACAGAGAGAATATCTCATTTATGTATTAAGTGCAATACGCTGATAAATAAAAGTGAATGATCTTACCTAGTGTTCTCTGAACTATATCTGAATACAAATGGCTGTATCTGAATACAAATGCCCATCAGTCTAGGGACACTCTAGTTTGGTTTACCTCTGACTTTCACTTTTTGATCAGTTTATATTGTCAGCCTGGTATGGGCAATTCTAATGTTCTGTAATCAGCGTAGGTTTTATACTGTTCCCATTATCATGGCTTCAGAGCTGTTTGCCACAGGTTGCCCATCTTGTACAAAGACTTCAAAGTTTCTATGCTATGCCTTCTGCCAACCATTGTACAGTACAATCCGAGGCACATTTTATGTTGATGACTTTGATATTTACTTGGCTTTTCTTGTAAATTTGAATGATGGCATAATTATGATGGCAAATTGCCAAAGGATGGCTGAAAGTGGCTGAAACAAAATCCTAGCTAGATTAAAGTTCTTGGCATAAATCATCTCTTGTCTAATGTTCCCTAGCTACCTTTTATCTTTCTGGTGGTTCTAGCATCTTTTGCCAAAAACAGAGGTATCATTATGGAACTTCATTTATCCTTTGAGATTCAAATGCCAGAGGTGATGTCTGTCTGTCTGTCAGCTAAAGGAAAGCTAAATGGAATATGTAAGTTCAACATGTAGTCCTGAAAGTGGTGGTGTCTCTGTTCATTCTTACAGCTTGTGAGAGTGAGCTACTGCATTGGTAAAGAGTCTGCCTCCCACACATATGAGTAGTTCCCTTACTAATTGAGAATTTCATTGTTCCTTTCTTTTGTCCTCTTGATAAAATAGCTAGGCACAAATATTTCCTATTATGAATGGACTAAATGTACCTAACTAATTTGTGTAGAATAGGCACCTTAAAAACTTTACATTTGCTGAAATATGGTACTCACAATATTTGATGTAAAATAGGAAACACATTTAATAAATATTATTTACACTTTTTTTATTGGTCAGTGACAAGATTTTGCAAGAACCCTCTACTAGTTATATCTATACTAGATGATTTACCCAACATTGATTGGGTCCTTCAGGGCAGGAGGCTGTGGGTGTGAGGAGTGCAGGAGTCAGGGCAGAAGGCTGGGATGAGTGTGAGGGGGTCATGGCAGGGGATCGGGTGTAGGAGTCAGGAAAGAGGCCTGGGAGGTCGGGTGGGGCTTACCGGGGCTGCTCATGATAGTGAGGGTGGTGCTGCTCCAACAGCAGCTCCTCCCAGTGGGCAGGGGTTGTGCTGTCCCAGCAGCTCCTCCAGGGGAAAGCAGGGCTGTGTTGTCTGATGGTTCCTCGCAGGGCGGAGGGCCGGGGCTGGGCTGCCTGGCCCCCCTGGCTGCCCCTCATAGGGATGGAGCTGGGGTTAGTGCTGCAACCGAGGCCAGGGGGCAGGGTTTGGGGACAGGGAGCCACTTAATTGGCCCGTGGCCAGCAATATGGAGACCCCTGACCACTCTCTTCCTGGCACAGTTCCCCATTGTGGTCACTCTGCAGTATAACTGTACCTCATGCTCGCTGTCTCCTGTGCTCATTGCGAGCAAAATTATCCCTTCTATCAGACCCCTCCATTTCCATGTTATGGAAAACAATCACATTCCAGGCATATCTCATTTTCCTGGCACAATCAAACCCTGACCTTGCTTTAAGTTAGGATAAGAGGAAGCTGCATATCAAATTTGGTGATCCTAGGTCTTGCTGTTTAGTAGAAGTTCTTGAACAAATTGACTCACAGATGAACAGACGGTCTCATAGACAGGCAGACAGAGATGCTCTCTCTCTCTCTCTCTCTCTCTCTCTCTCTCTCTCTATATATATATAGAGAGAGAGAGAGAGAGAGAGAGAGAGAGAGAGAGAGTGACCATTGTAACTCATTTCAGATTAGCCTTTTTAAATCTAGACTATGCATCAAAGAAATTAGATGAACTAAGATATTTCAGAAAGGTTTGTGACAGGTTTAAAGCCAGAGTGATGTGTTTCACAAGTACTCAGTGCTTCTTATGGATTTCATTCTGAGAATGTTGTGTAGTTCAATCATATAGTGAAGAGAAATGCAAAAATGAAAAAAAAATCAAGGTACATTTTTCAAAAACCCTACAAAATTTGTGTGTATTTGGATCCAGAGTTTTGGTTGAAGCCATAAAGTTTCTTGTTTTTCTATTGGCCCAATACTTATGGACATGTTCTGATTCAGATTATGTTCATCTCTGTGTCTTAACTATAGTTTCAACTAATTTCCCCAGAACTGATGTTAGACTCTCAGGACTAATTGACTAGATGATAAAACATTGATATCTGCTTTGATATTTTATAAATACTGTAAACTCAATATTTTTTATTGTCCAGTTGTAATGTACTACTCCTGCTTGCAATTCAAGCAAACCTGTATGCCACATACACTGCATGCATGGCTGACAGAAATGTGGTGTCTTAGCAGTCTGTTAAAGATGACAGTGTAATTTAAGCCTAGAAAATTAAAAACAGTGAGTGTGAAAGGGAACATATTTGCTTTTATGTACATGTATTAATGTTTTGGTTGAATTCCCAACACTTTGCTAGGGGCATTGAAAAATATAAGGTACTACTTCACCACATGTAGTGATCCAGTACTCCTTCAACACATTCACAGTTCCCACATCAGACTGGGTCTGAATCTTCTCCCATTGATGTCAATGGCAATACTCTCATTAGGTTCAGTAGGTGCAGAATTGGGTCTGGATAGTTGAAAAGTATATGTGTGTACAACCTGCTGGTTAGTATGTATCATAGGCCCCTTCTGTGCCCAATGCAGGGAGGATGTGAGCAGAGTAAGTCAAAACATTTTAGAGCAGTTTTCCATAAAAAGATGCAGTTTTTCAAAATCTAAACCAGTGGTCTCCAGCCTTTTTAAGCATGAGATCTTTTTTTGTATTTAAGTGCAATCCAAGAACTACCCTTGCCCTGCCTCCTTCCCGCCCCTTCTCCAAGACCCCGCCCCTGCTCACTCCATCCTCCCTCCCTCCCCCATCCTCCCTCACTTTCACCAGGCTGAGGCAGAGGGTTGGGGTGCAGGCTCTGGTCTTGGATTAAGGGATTTGGAGTGTGAGAGGGGCTCTGAGCTGATCTTGGGGCAGGCAGTTCGGTTGCTGGAGGAGGTTCTAGGTGCAGGCTCTGGGAGGGCATTTGTATGCAGGGGTGCTTGGAGCTAGGGCAGGGGTTTGGGGTGCAGGAGGAGGTTCATGACTGAGGTAGTGTTTCAGGACGTGGGCTCCAGCTGGGCTCTGCTTACCTCAGGTGGCTCTTGGGTGGTGGTGCAGTGGGGCTAAGGTAGGCTCACCCCATCCTGGCCCTGCACCATTCCCAAAAGCAGCCAGTAAACTCCATCCCAAGTCCTGTTGTGACCTCTCTCTGCTCTGCGAAGATAGGATACAAAGTGGGAAGGGGACCTTGACACTAGGACCCTCCTCTCCCTGCCCTGCCCTGCCTTGAAAACAGGAGGCTTCTGAGGGGACAGCTCAGGAGATGCACAGCAGTTGAGGGAGGGGTACCTGAAGTGCCGGCACTTGGTAGCCAAACCAGGTAGGATCACTATTCAGAGGCTCAGGGCCGGCCCGAGCCATTCGTGCGCCCCGGGCCCCGGGAGCGCGCTGCCGCCCCCGAGAGTGTAGCGCATGCGCAGCCCTGCTCCTGGGCACCCAGCACATGTGCAGCCCCGCCCCCGGCACCCGGCACATGCGCAGCCCCGCCCCCGGGGCACCGGTGCATGCGCGGCCCCGCCCGCATCCGGTTTGGGCGCCCCGGGCGGTAGCCTGGTCAGCCTGTAGCTTGGGCCAGCTCTGCAGAGGTTCCAATATCTACCAGTAGATCCTGATCTACTGGTTGGTGATCCCAATCTAAACTGTTCTCAGGAGCATGTCTTTTTCAACAAAATTTTTCATTGAAGAAAAGGACTAAATGAAAGGTTACAGTAATGTTAAAATGTTTCACTTTGATTAGTTTAATTTTGACATATATTACAATATTAATTTTAATATTATTCTCTATTCTATTGATACATATTTAATGTAAAACATTAAAATAAATGAATCAAAAAGAAAATGAAATGTTTGAATGGTCTGAAAAAAAATAAAATATTTTTGTTTTGTAGGAAATTTCAAAATTTCTGCTTTCCATTCATAGTTGGGTTTTTTTTAAGCAGAATTTCCTGCAGAAAGGAAATTCTGGTTCTGTTACAGCTCCAGCTGAAAAGATGGGCTAATACCAGCTCGCTCTTTTCACACACGAGGTCCCTGGTTCAGTCTTGATCTAAGATGGTGTCCACCGTGTGTACTTTGATAATGCAGTACGGTATGATGAGTTTCCCAGGTCATAGATCTTAGTTTTAGAGAACAAAAAAAAAAAGGATGGCAGAAGCTATTTGCAGAGACAGACAATAAGGAATAAAAGAGCAGCCGTGTAGAGGATGAGGAAAGGAGAGAAAGGAACAGCCAAAATGGAGTCCTTTGAAGAATGAGCAAAAAAGGGAAAAACAAGGAGACTAAGGAAGGAAGTTAGCAGCTGACCTTACTTTTTTCCCCCTTAAGAGACTAAAGGTCTCCAGAAACCTCTACATTTTGAGGTGTGGATGTGTTCTTGGGTGCAAGGATTCTCGTTTTTCCCCTTGTCTTTCTGCGGAAGCACAGCACTATTTCTTAGATACAAGGTCAAAAGGTTGGAATGAGGAAGATGCCTTGTTAGAAAGGGGAATTACTTGTATTTTCATGGTTGTCAAACTACAAAATTACTGATGGGTATCTTGGTGTGAGTATGGAGTGAGTGTATTTGAAACAAATATATTTCTTATATATAAAGAAATATCGTCACATAGGATCTAAGATAAAATATCTATAGGAAACAAACTTTTCTGCAGGGGAAATATTAGAAGTTAACAATAATAGGATGAATCAAGGATAGTATGTGACATTTTTAACTGGCTTACCTTTGGTGTCTCAGTGCGGACAGCCTGATCCTCATTTGGCATGAATTGGTGTAGCTCCCGTGAACTCCACAGGGCTGTGGTAGTTTACAGCAGGTAAGGATCAGGCCCTACGTGAAATGTATGAGTCAATATCCTGCTACTCACTCATGAAAATTGTCTCATTGGCTACTAGGATTTGGCCTTGTTCTTTCTTCCATGGTTACCCCAAATTGAACACATATTGTAATGAAGAGTGTCATAAGATTTATATGTCATGCATAGAACCAGCATAATAAAAATACTGTGCCAACACTGTAACCACCATTCAAACATTAATAACTAGCACCTGTTCAACAACAAAAAAATTATTACTAAATTTTGATACAAAATGTATTAAGAGCTTGCAAAATATTTTTTCTTTTAAATAAACGGTTACCAATTAGCCGGATCTTTAGATTCGTCAGTATGGCTCCACTGACTTCTGATTTATACTAACTTTCTTCAGAGTCAAAATATTAAAACTATTAACCCAGTTAAAACTCCTAAAATACATAACTGTCATGTTTTCTGACTGGAACCAATAGCCTCCTTCAAATCAAGTTAGCATTTTACACACATGTGGCTATGTCTTCACTGGCAGCTTCTTGCACAAGAACTCTTTTGTGGAAGAGTTCTTGTGCAAAACTTTTCCACAAGAGATTGTCTACACTGCCATGTGCTTTTGCACAAGAGATGTGCTTTTGCCCAAGAGCATCCATGGCAGTATAGATGCTCTCTTGTGCAAGAAAGCTCTTACGACCATTTTAACCATAGGGGCTTCTTGCACAAGAAATTCATGTTGCCTGTCTACACTGGCCTCTTCTGGAAGAGCTCTTGCGCAAGAGGGCTTATTCCTCGTGGGGAGAGGAATAACTCTTCCAGAAGAATCCCTGTTTTACAACGCTGTACTGTAAATTTACTTCTGGAAGAACGCTTGTGCAGTGTAGACAGCCAGCAAGTTTTTGCTGAAGAACGGCTGTTCTTGCGCAAGAAGCTGCCAGTGTAGACGTAGCCACAGTTAAAAAAAAATGCATGCCAGTTTCCAGAAGAGAGAAAATTGGAATGGTTGAATTTCAGACCCTTCAGAAAAGTACTTAGTTACATAAGTGCTGACATACTAATACAGCATTTATCCATTTGAAAACCTCTGAAACCAGAGGTTACCTCTGTTTACCAGAACAGTGGTAAACATTCTGCAAGTGTCATAACAAGGACCTGTGTCCGTCTTTGAAATCTTCATTCACTTTCTCTTCTAGAAGTGTATGAAGCACTATTTCCCAGGCATGCCAATGATTTTCCTTTCTATTCAGTGCATTTTATAGCAATATTAAACAGCAGCACTTCCGGCTTCTTGCATTAACTCATAGGCTTTCAAACCTCTCCTGTTCCTAGTGTCATATGCAGGAGAGAGAGATGACCTTAGACATTAGAATTAATAGGTTAAGAAAAATATAAGAGGCTGTATTTTTAACATTTCCTGTAGTCTCATTGACGATAGGTCTGGCTCCCAAATAGCAACAAAGTACATGGCAGAAGTTCTGCCCTCAGTCACCTCTGAAATTCCCAAGGAAGTCACTATGAGCTGTGTGGAATCGAAAGGCAGAATTTGGCCCAGTGATTATAGTGACTATCTTTCAGAGATGGATTCATTCAGTTTTTTGATATACTTAATTTCCCTGTGGAAAATGGGGAGGAAGGACAGCTGCCAGAGTTAAATGTCAATATTTGTCTTCAACTGTCAGACTAGCATACATTTTTTACTCCTAATTAGAATAAAATAGAACTGTCTCAAATACCAATAAATAAATCAAAGCTAAGTGTGTATGTAACTGTCTACTTTTTACGGGTGACCTCTGTAATCCAAATCTTTCCATCTAATTCATCCATAATGCCCTCATCAGTGTTTAAAGGCTAGGACTTTCACCCTTACTTATGCTGACAAGTACCTAGTGGTATTTGTGAGTAAGATGCTAGTGAACATGAGATAACAGAATCTGGCCTTAAAGAATAATACTGTCTTAGAAAGAGTGAGATTTCGTAAACTCTAGGTCCCTTTATTTCTTTGTCCTAGTTAGCACCTAGCACCCTTCACAACTGAGTTTCTTTTTCTCATTGAAGTCTTCATCAGTTTTCACATTGACTTTAATGACAGTGGCATAACAAGAGATGAGTCTGACCTAAAATTTGATTTCTGCATACCTCTCAGTGTCAGGGAAAGGGAGGGAAGGTTGGCATTTTGCAAATGATTCCTGGTCCCAGATCAGAGCATCTCTGAACTTTGGAGAGTTCAAAAAAATGGATCCAGATCCAGAATTTGTTTGAGAAAATCTCTAGGCCTAACAGCTTTAGGATATATATGATTAGCCAAAATCTGCATTTGTTCCTGTGATTGATGCAGTAGGAGCTGAGAGCACCTTGAAATACATTATAGCATGGGTTGGGGCCTGTTATTGAACCATACTGAGACTGATTTAATTAGGTGGTTTTGTTTTGACTAAGAGGACAAACCATATGCTGTGCACACAAGTTATAAAGGCGGGGGAGGGGGAAAAGTAAAGTGACAGGCATTTAAAAAACAGAAGCAAGAATTGCTGCATCAAAGCCATAAAAGTCTCCATTGTCTCAGGTGAGAGCAACCCAACACCCTGTGATGGACATTCTGAAAGGCAGAACTTGTGTGACATACGTTGATTATAAAATAGAAAAACTAGAGAACGTGGGGGAAAGCAACAAGGAAGATCCATGTCTTGTTTTGGGCCAAGACTGCCTGGAGACGGTTTAATTGGAGTTTGGCTTTTGAGATGTAAATTAGAGGTTGAAAAGTCGAAGAGAGCATTACATTTGAGTTAAATGAGAAGGGGGGAAAACAACACTGGGCATTAAAATGCATGAGTGGAAGCCTTAGATCTCTGTCTTGTGAATAGTGGTGTGGCACAACTTTTAAAATCGCAGTATTGCTTTAATTGAAATATAGATGACTAGTAACAGAAAGTGACAAGCCACTCTAAGTGAGACTATAGAAACTCCTTCCTTTGGATAAGGCAAAAGAACACTTTAAAAGAGGGTCATTTTAAAGGTTTTTGTTGTTTTTTAGTTTCTTTGAGGTTTTCTTTAAAAAGTATATTTTATTTTTGGGTTTAAGGCTCAACTGAAACACCCATACGTTTTTGTGCCAGATGCATTATAAATTCTAGGATATGAATGGGTTTATTTGAGGTAATTTGATATTTGCAGTCATAAATCACAGGGACTTAATCCTGTTTTCTAGTAGGACTGACTGCAGATTGACATGAAGAATTTGCAGATATTTCTTATTAACAAAGTGGCAGCACTCAATGTTCTGTGCATTCTGAAAGCTGCAGGTCCCTGTGCCAAATATATTATATGAAAACTACTCCTTTTGGAGATAATGCTCACGTAAAGTCTATCACTAACACGCAGGCATACTAAGCCCATTGATTGTTTCATATTCAGTAAGTTCGAAGGCAAAGTGGCATTTGTATTGTCCTATGAGTGTAGATTACCAGTTGCGGAATTATTTAGGATTCTGCAAGAGGCTGTTTCTTATCTTTGTCAAGGACATTGCTTATTCCTATATTTAGAATCACATAGGCCATGTCCACACTAAAAGGGAAAGTCAACTTAAAATATGCAACTCCAGCTGCCTTAATTACATAGCTGGAGTCGAAGTTTCTTAAATTGTGTTTTGGCACTGTCCACACAGTAGGAGGGTGATGGGAGCACCCTCTCAGTTCAAATTAGCGTGTCTTCACTAGACCCACTAATTCAAACCCCGGAAGATCAACTGCAGCAGCTTCAATCTTCTCTGTAGTATAGACCAGTGTTTCTCAACCAGTGGTACGAGTACCCTTAGGAGTACTTGAGAGAAGTATAGGGGGTACGTCAACACAACTGAAATTTGGAGAAAACTGAATTTTTGTTTTAAGTTTTACAGTGCTTTATTATTTTTGTACTTTTTCACCCAAAAATTTTATCGCCTGCCCAGCTATGATTAAGTTGTTTAAACAAATGTGTTGCAATAGTAGAAAAGTGTTTGTGTGTCTGAAAACTGTAGGTACTGGGGTACTTATATATATATGTGTATTTTAAGGGGTTCTTTATAAAACAAAAAAAGGGTTGAGAAACACTGGTATAGACAACCCCGTAGAGGACTACTTAGTACCAGAAGAATATCTTTTGGTAGTATATTTTTGCATCAGCGAATTCGTGGTGTATCAATCCATGAGCAAGTACACACACACACCACATGTTCTCCAGTGAACCATGTACAGGTACCTTGGGAAAAAGAATTCACAACTTTATGCTATTAAGCTAAAGGGAAATCTCACTTAGCCATTAATAGCAGATGTGCTTCTGTATCCTTATGAGGCCTGACACTGGAAGCCTAAACCACTGGAGACTGATAGAGTTAAACATATCTGACACATTCCATCCTGGAGACAACAATACACTCCTTCCAAGGAATAATTAATGCTCTGGTCTGTTTAGTAAATGTTTTTCCTTTGGAATAAATAAAATATCTTTCCACATTTGGAAAGAGTAAAATTTGTTTTCTTCTGAATCTGCCCACATTTTGGATTTTACTGTAATGGATTCAGTACGTGACAATGGGAAGTGAGGTTTTTTATGTACAAATAGTGCCTTTCTTGCCTTTTTTCCTCCTGTGTGTAGAAGCCTCACCCCCCTGCCACGCACACACTTTTTAAAGTCTAGTTAAACCAGTAGAAAACCATGGACTACAAATACAGTAGCGGCATTTTTTCCCTTTATTCTTATTTTGTTTGTTTGTTTTCTGCAGACTCTTGCAGATTGCTTTCCAACCTTATGGCCTTGGATTTTGTGGTTAAAGAGGGTTACTGCTTGCTGACCTCCAAGTGCACCTGGAATTTTAATACTTTGAAGCTGAGCATTTTCTTATGTTCTTTATAAGCTCGGAGGCTGAAAGTTTGAGTGCCAGATGAAGAGAGTCTGAGACTGCTCTTCAGTGATGAGCTTTTCAAAGAACAAGCGCCAGGAGGGGGATGTATAACATATATTGAATTAATAGTCAGGTTTTGGTGGTTTCTTTTTAACCTCCATTTTGATTTGTGTAAATGAAATACCATTTAATGAGATAAAAGGTTAAATAAAAAAGACTTCCTAAGAGTAATAGCTTCTTGAAAAGCACTCACAGTCCAGGATGATAAACCTAGTCTAAATATCCAGATATGTTGATTAGGGATGTCACCATGTAGTTGACTATATGATTAACTTATCTGTTAAGCTTATCGGTTAATCTTGTCAGCTGCATGCATCCTCCCCCCCTTGCTGCCTCTGTATCAGAGGCAGTGGTGGGGGGAAGCAGGAGCTGGTGCTGGGGAGAGCCAGCTTAAAAGTTGGTTCCCCCAGCACCAGCTCTGTGGTGCCGTCTGTCCTCCCACGCTGCTGCCTCTATCAGAGGCAGCAGCAGGGGCGGGGGGGAGGCAGGGAAGGCTGCTGAGAAGCAGCCTCTGTCCGCGATAGGCCCGAGCTCCCCCCAGACAGAGGCTGTTCCGCCTCCCATGGAGCAGTCTCTTTCTGCATCGAGCCTGGGCCTCCCTCTGTCTGCTGCAGCCTCTGTCCACAGGGCGCTTGGACCCCCCATGGACAGGAGCTGCTGTCAGGGGCCAGCCTCTGTCCATGTCCTCCCCACTCCTTCCCCCACAGTAGCCTCTGTCCACAGGGAGCTCAGACCCCCTGCGGACAGGGGGTGCTGCCACCCCGCACTGCTGTCTCTGATACAGAGGCAGCAGCACGGGGCAGCAGGCATTTGATCTGTGAGGGGAACTGGTTTTAAAACTGGCTCCCCTCACGGACCAGCTCCCTCCTGGCACCACATGCTGCTGCCTCTGATAGAGAGGCAGCAGCAAGGTGTAGCAGGGGGCTCCCCAGGAATAAGGCCGGAGTGCACTGACTGCCGGTCTTGCCCCCAGGGACTATCAAATAGTCACATAACCAATAAGAATTCATGCGGTTACACAACTATTCAGTTACCCGATATCTAACATCCCTAATGTTGGTACCATAATGAACCTGCTTGCTCGTTAGTGGTTACCATGCTATTCCCCCAAATTCAACATCCAGTCAGTAGGGGACTCCATAATCTCTAGAGTACCTCAAAGGAAAATATAACTTGAGGTCAGAGGACCAGGCTCAGAGGCTCTTTCACGGTAGGTAGGTAGGGAGTGAAAGATGGTGTATTTATGGTTATGCTCGTCAGCTGATGAGTGTGCATGATAGGAGGGAAGAGTGCAGCAGTGATGAGCTGTGGCAGCCCTGAGGATGCTGTGGAAACTCCTGGCGCATAATTTTCCCCAGTTCCCTGCAGAACTCAACAGCTTTTCACAAGGGAGAGAATTTGTTCCTTGTTTCATCCCCCAAGCCAATAAAAACTTTCTTGCAAGTGAACATTGTGTTTCCTATTATCTGGTGCATAGCAAAGGCACTATAAGCTGTCAGTATAATATTTAATACAGAGATGGCCTTGAACGACAATCCCAGAATTGAGTAGCCCTAAACTTTAGATATGCTCAAAATGCAGATCCATATTTCAGGAGCAGATCTTATTTTTACAATGGGATGAACTGTCCACCTTCATACTTTGGAGTGGCTCAGAATCAGGATGAATTTTCCAGGTAGTTGGTGTCCCTCTTCAAAACTTGAAGGAGGTGGGGGCTTCTTGCCGCTAGACAGGAGGCCCATACAGAGATGTTGTAAAGTAGGAGTGTTTCTTGGGGGTTCCAGATGCCTTAGAACTCAAACACCCAAACAAGGGTTGATTGTCATTCTCTATAAACAGACCCTGTCGGTTTACACAGCCTAGTCCGCTCCACTATCACCCTTCCAAATACAAACCCATTCACTGAGTCAGGATCATTAATTATACTTCCATATATGCATGCCACTTCCATTAAAGGAGAATCTCCATTAGCTGCCCAAAGTATTAGTGCAGTATTGTGTGCTGGACACAAAAACATTACAGCAGTGTTTCTTAAACTTTTTAAGACCGAGGAACACCAAACAATAATTTTTTTTATGGGGAACACCAAGGATTTTTGCTGAGCCAAAAAAAAAAAAACCCAACAAAAAAAGAAGCTTGCCCCTTTTAAGGACGGCCATTTGAACTCTGTTCTCTCTGCATATGAGGACCATATTTTCTGAACCAAAATTAGGGATGCATCACCTAAACCCCCGACCTTGTTTACTATGCCCCTGACTCTCGGGGTCAAGATGGACACATGACCAGAAGTAAAAGTAACCCCCTCTAAGAACTTTTCCCACCATCCTCCTACCCAGAGGGGATGAGTTTGGCCCCCACCGAACCCTCTCTCTTCTGGTGCTGGTGTCTCTCCTCCAGGTGTCTGCCCTTCTGCTTCACCCCCAGAATCCCCTGGCACCTGTATGTTCCCTTACCCCTGCATGCTCCTGGTGCTTCCTCCTTCCCTCACTGCCCCTGCCCCTTTGCCCTCTTTCTCTCTGGTGCCCATCCCTGACCACCCTCTGCCCCAGTTCTTCTCATGCCCCTCTGTGCCCTCACACATGACTTGCTCCATCCCCGCCTTCCTTATGCCCACTCCTCCTTTCAACCCTTCTCCCAGCACCTCCCCTCCCCTTGCTTCCTCTTGCCCCAATGCCATTCCCCTCTCCTCTCCCAGCATCACCCTGTGCCCTCCACCCTCTCCCCCCCACTGACACCTCCCCCCTCCATCCTCCTGCCCTTTTCCTCATTGTCTCCACTTGGCCCCCTGGCATTTGTCTCTCCTCCACCCTGTCCTTTTCTTCTCCTGCCCTGCCCCCCTCCCTCAGCACTAGGTCTCTCCGAGCTCCTCCCCCACCATTTGCCTTCCAGTTTCTGGGGCTGGAGTCTATGGTCGGGCCCCAGAAGTCCCCGCAGCCCTAGCCCCAGCTGCTTCCAAGGCAGGACCACATGCCAGGCCTGGAGCTGGGCCACTTGCAGTGCTAATGTTAGTGCCGCATTCCAATCCCCACACCAGCTTCGGCTCCCATTAGGAGAAGAGCAGGGAGGGAGTGGGGGAGAAAGCCCCCACTTTCCCAGATCTGGCTTGCAGAGTGCAGCTATTCGAATGGGTCTGTGCACTGCCACTCCCCCAGAGGAGTGGGAAGGGGCAGGTGGAGAAAGGGCTGTGCACAGAGCACACCGGCAGAGCCCGTACGTACCCCGCTCTGCAGCACTCCAGCTCACCAGCTCCAGCCAGAGCCCCTCCCGCTCTGGCAGTGGCGGTGGCTGCCTGTGAATGGAGGAGGCCGGGCTGGCGGTGCACAGCAGAGGCGGTCCTGCAGCAGGAGGGAAGGGCCACACGGTGCAGGGAGGAGCTTGCCAGACAGCGGTGTGTGCTGCACATGAGCTCGGAGCTCTGGACACTGCGTGCCACCAGCAGCGGCCCTGGCTGCCTGTGCAAAGCACCAAGGGAGCCGCTTACGTGCTGGGTGTCGGCGGGGAGTTGCTGCTGCACCGCACTAGTGCTGGATGTCTTTAAATCTGGGACTGTACCAGAAAAAAAGGGATGTATGGTCACCATATCTCGGTGGCACACCTCCAACTGCCTCGCGGCACATAGGTGTGCCATGGAACACAGTTTAAGAAATGCTGCATTAGAGTATTATTATAATGGATTTTCTCCAAAAGTCATCTTGTCTATGGAAGGCCTCATGCAACATCAGGATCCACAGGATCCCACACACCCCAAGAGCAGAGGCCGGGGTAATGTTTTAACCCCCTGCCAAGGAAAACGTAGGACCTACCATACAAAAATTGGCCATTTTGTCACATATCTAATAGAGATATAAGAGTTTTACTGGTTATCCGATAAGCATTAACTGGTTAACCTTGCTGGTTATACTGCTGGTCACCATGGACAGCCTGGTTACCCGGTCAGTGCTTTTTGAAATTTTTACATCCCAAATATCTAATAAATGGATCTTCTGCATGAGCAATTTAGCACTTGTTTTCCAAGCCAATAACTAAATATGTATTTTGTCAGATATTATTACAAAATTGTGAGACCTGTCCTGGACAGAAATATATTATAGCGGTGTTCTTTTTCTCAGATTGGATTCCTGGATTCTGTGCTTGCAAAGTTAGGTCTTGATGACTTTATTGAGTAACGATGGGTATCTCTACATAGCAAGGAAAACCCTGCAGCTGGCGTGAGCCAGCCAACTCAGGCTGGTGGGGCTCGGGCTGCTTCATTGCTGTGTAGACTTATGAGTTCAGACTATAGCCTGCTCTCTAGTGGACTCTGCAGGGTGGGAAGGTCCCAGAGCTCAGATTCCAATCTGTGCCACACAGCAATGAAACAGCTGCACAGTGTGAGTCAGCTGGCCTGGACACTCTGCAGGTTTTACTTTGTGGTGTAGATATACTGCAAATCCCCTTTGAATAAGGCCTTAACACAGTTGACCCAGAGGCTCCAGTCAGAGTCACAGTCGCAATGTCCTTAGCACTGTACAAACACAAGTAAAGGCAATAGTTCCTGCCCGGGTGAATTTATGTCAGTTTCTCCACTGACAAAATGGGGGAGAGTGAATACAGTACTGTATTTCCCTTCTCAACAGAGGAGATTCTCTGCGGATTAATTCAGCACGCTGAAACACTGTGAATGTACATAATTGGGTTCAATCCAGCAAAGCGTGAAGGACATGCTTTAAACAGGTGATTCGTTCCACTGCGTTTTAACCAATGGGTGGTGCAGGAAATGGGGGAGAGAAAGAGGGCAGCTGCCCCAGGACCCCGCAATTTAAAAAGGCATGGGGCTCCTGGATGACATTGCTGCTACCTTAGCTATGGCAGCAGCTGGAGCACCGGGCCCTTTAAATCGTCACTAGAGACCCCAGCGGAGCATGCCCTGTGGTTCTGATGGTGCTGAAGGGCTGGCTGGAGAAGGGTAGCCCCAGCCCTGCCCTTTCACCTGTGGCCCCACCCCTTCTGGGGGCCTGCCGCCAGTTTCCCCCCTCCCAGGGCCGGGCAAAGTGTCTCATTAGCCTTGCTCTAGCATAGACTTCCTGTTTGAGTTTAGGCAAGTGACATAACATTTTTGTACTCCAGTCTTGTCATCTTGTCATCTGGAAAAAGAGATTGACTTTCATGGGGCTACTCACATGCTTAAACTTAAGCAGGTGCTGAAGTGCTTTGCTGGATCAGGATTAGATACTCAGCAGCTTGCAGGGTGGAGCCTATTAGAATAGCTCTTTTGCGGGGAGGGGGTCGTTAATGACTCCAGATAGTTTTACATGCTGATTTATGGTACAGACACAATTCTTTAATGTATGTGTAGTTTGAGAGGGTGTGTCTAGACTACAGGGTTTTTTCGAAAAAGTGGCCTTTTTTCGAAAAAACTTCCCCTGTGTCTAGACTGCAGCCGCGTTCTTTCAAAAGGTTTACCGCGGCAGTTTTTTCGATCGCGGTAAACCTCATTTTACGAGGAATAACGCCTTTTTTCAAAAGTACTCTTTCAAAAAAAGGCGCTATTGAATGTAAACTGTGCTTTTTCGAAAGAGAGCATCTAGCCTCTCTTTCAAAAAAGCGGCTCACTTTTTCGAAAGTACTGGCTGTAGTCTAGACGCTCTCTTTCGAAAGAGGCTTGTAGTCTAGATCTACCCAAAGTGTGCCATATAGGGTATGATTTTTTTATCCACTGAAATTTCTTTCAGCAGGATTTACAAAAGCCTTTCCTCTAGTTATTTTGGGTAACATTTGTCCTTACTAAACAGGCTCGGGAATTAGACAGATTTATTTTCCTTGCGTTCTGAAGCCATGTTTTAAAGGTCAGCCATGTGAAGAGAAGTCCATTCATGCTCAGAGAACATTCCAAAGGTTACAACTTCCTTTTTTTCTTCTATGCTCATTTTCCACAAGGGAGTAATTCTGTTACCTATTGTCCACCAAGACTGAATGAATGGCTTAGGGTCAAACAGCCTCAGTGTGGGACCATCCATTTTCAGCCACATGGAGCTTTGCAAATGTTCATCAGAACAGACAGAGGGTTCAGTCATATGCATGCTTAAAACTCCTGCTTCCAAGCCATTCTGCAGCACATGATGCAATCACACTACAAATTCTCATCTTGTTCTTTGTTCACTTTTCTTGCTCTGCCCAACCAGGTTCAATTTGTTCTCTTTTCTTTGTTTCCTAGTTGTGTAATCCCTGGTGTCTCAGCCAGGATGTGAAACGTACCATACTATACTGTTCTGTTCAGCACTACAAGAGAGGCTCCCATTTGTGTTTGTTATTTGACTGTTAAAGTGTGAGATGCCTCCTTCTGAAGGTTGAATTGAAAAGATACCTTGTGCAAATTTTTTTCAATAGAAGTTTAATATGTTGCTCATTTGCTAACTGTGAAATATCCCCCACTCCTTCACAATCAAGCTAGGTTCCATACACATAGTTATTTGGATTGTTGATTTTAATGTTATCACATCAAAGGGCTAGATGATGGTAGCTAATGAAATGGGCTTTTTATTTTATTTTGTACTGTATATTTGTGTTTGATGGGGTTCTTAACATATATTCATAGCATTTACCAGCATTACAGCATGTAAAATACAAATAGCTGAACAATAGGGATGTGATGTTGTATAGCAAGGATGATATGGAATTGTGGTTAAAGGCATAGAGCTCAGTGTCAGGATGACTGGATTCTAATTCTGGCTGTGTTTCAGACTTTTTGGGTGGCCTTAGACAGAAAATATAATCTCTTTATGCCTTAGTTTCTTTCTTCATCTGTTGAGAGCATGAAATAGATGCTGCAATATATTATAAGTGCAGAGTATGAAAGGAGACCACAAGTATCTGATGTTACATTATTCATCACAAATATATACAGTATGCAGTGATTCACTGTGCCATTATTGCATACAAATATAACTGTGGTGTGATCTATATTTTGTATCCACAACATGTAGCAGAAGTGGGTATTTGGAAGAATTATTATACTTGCATAGATATTCAGGAATTATGAATTCAGAATCAAAATATGAGACTAACATTTTCCTTGATATACAGCAATTTGTGCTCATTGCTGTTTGCATCTTAAATGTTACAGTTATGCTTCTCATGGTTAAGATTAAAGCAGTTTAATTTAAACTATGATCTGTCCCACATCTCATGTTTTGTTTAGCTGCATTTATCTATGCCTTTCTGCTTGTAAGTGTTACTAGTAATATTCCAAATAAATAACTCCCTTTGTTACTTTGTAGATTTGGGGGAACACCTCCCAGATCATAATTAGTTGGAGGTTTATTTTTCAGGTTTGCTGAAAGTTTAAGTGTGACTGACCAAAATGTTTGGATCTGAGGGTGGGAAAAAAATGTGTTTTTTAGTGTTCTGTTTACTTACACCCTTTCCTACTTGGACTTCAAACACAATCCAGAAAACTATTGTGTAGCTACTAGAAAAATTAGCAGAAAGTATAAGAGACATTCAGTCAAAAGAAATGATGAGGGGGGAAATTGTACCTAACCCAGGGAGAAAGGAGAAGAGTGACTTGCCACCAATTCAGAAATCAAGAGCAGTGACAAATTCACATGGGGAATAATATTCCAAGTAGATTGTGACACCTTCTCAGTTTAGACTGTAGCTACCTTTGTTAGAGACCAGATGATTCTGTCTCTGCTTTTATATTTTTGTTGACATAACAAATGTTGCCAGAGTGTTCTTGAATTGAACTGAGTGTGCCAGTAAACTATAAGAGATGGAGAGAGAAATGCCAATGATGCAGGAGACATGAAAGCGGGTGGCTCTCCCAATGAAGGAACTCTGGCACTACCTCATCTCATGTTTGCTATGTGCTGTATTCAGTGATTTTTTAAACTGTTTAGCTACAGCTCTGAAATGCACCAAGCTGAATCCTCTTTACTGCTTCACATTAAATGGAGAATTTCTGCAGTGGGTACTCGGTGCACTTTCTCCATCTGCTCACTCGCCACAGCTTCATAGGCACATTCTTTGCCACTCCATCTGCCACTCCAACTGCTAACTTCTAGAAAATCAACACTGAAAAGTTCATGTTGCCAAATGGTTTGCAGATTTCCTTTCCGTTTCACCAATATTTGAGCTCTGACATAGAAGCTGTTATATTTCCCCCCCAAAGTATATACATATATTACCACTGACATGCAGCCATCCCTGGGAAGGAAGGTAGCTAAAAGGTAGATATCTTCACAGCCCTCTCGTCTACATAAGTCACCAGGGAAAATCCCTACCAGTGGGATCTGTAGTGTCCATAGAGAACTTACAGGAAGTACCTCTATGAAATGAAATCTCTCCAGCACCGACAGGTGTAAAGCTAGGCTCTCCTGGCCTATAATTGAACTTGCAATTGTAGAGAATCTTGGTATTTAAAATCTGCTGCTTAAGCCACTAGCCCATGCCACACAAGAAATGGATGTTTTGAACTACAGCTCCTTTTAACCCTGCAAATCTAAAAGGTCTCTCATTAAACTGACTGCTAGAGAGACAGAAGTGAACAGTGTTTGGGGGGGGGGGGATGCCTATGCATGCCAAAGCATCCTAAGTATTTGTAACTAAGTCTCACATCTATAAGAGAAACTAGCCAAACTTCTGCCCCTCTCATGTCTCTGTGACAGCAGTGGAGGCAGAGGCAAATCTCAGAAATAATGCAGTGCCCCATTGCTTTAATATAATATGTTGCCATAAATTATGGTAAAACATGCTATTACATTTCCAGTTCACCAAACCTGTAACTAAGGTAATGCAATAATTTTACTCCATGAGTTCAAATTCTGGAATCCTGATTTACTAAGAGCTCTAGACATTTATGGCCTGATTTTCTGAAGTGCAAAGCACTCTCTCAGCTTGAGTCAGAGTTTATGGCAGCTGCAGGTTCTGAGCATTTCTGAATGTAATTTTTAATATTGTATAGATCATTGAATTAGAATGGATAGCTAGATAACTGTATTCAAAAAACTATAATAAAGCCTAAGTGGTGCAGAGGGCTTTATTAGACATGTCTTCCATGCACAAGTGGATTTCACCTAGCACACAGAAGTATTTCTTGAAGAGCCTTAAAAGACTGTTGGCTCAAATGGAAGAGAAATGCTCTTGATAGATATCAAACAGGAATTGAAATGCAGAGAATGGATGGGCAAGTTCTGTCACTCCGCTCACAAAGCTAATAGTGGCTGTAGTGGCACATATATTTGAATCAGTTACTACCACTGATCTGAAAGCAGGCTCCTGGGATAAATTAATTAATATGAAAGGTTCTTTATATGAATTCCCTGAGGACCTTGTCCATATAAACATAATGTTATTTTATTTGAGCTTTCTGCTATTGATTGGGCACCATTTACAAGATGCTTTGCTGCTTTTCCTGTAGGATAATTCTCATTGTGGTCTTACTGCTTTGCCCCCGGTCTCAATAAATAGGCTGCCTCATTAAAAAGGCAATAGTGATAGCATGGCCGTGACTTCGCAACACCACCCAACTCTCGTACTTGACATGATTGCTGGCCTCTCTAAGTGCTTAATTGATTCAGGAGACCTGAAGGCTAGGGTATGGAAATCCAAGGGGCAAGATGAGGATCAAGGGTGAACAAATTTATGACAGGCTCTAAGTAGCCTGAGGGAAACGGGAAATGCTTCTGATCTCTTAGGTAGTGAAATCAATTCAAAATGATGTACGGGAGGGGGGAGATGTGCAGCATGAGAAAGGGGCAGAAGCAGAGGGCAGACCATGGAAAAAGGAGAGACTGTAATGACTAGATACATAGGCCAAAAGGTAAGAGAAGCTCAGGGTCAGTGGACATCGCAGTGATCCTTAAATGCCTTCCCCCCTCCCTCCTCACAGCCCAACTGAGCTGCACACCGGCTCCTGGGCCCCCATTCCCCTGCAGTGCTCTGGGATTCTTTGAACCTGGAACATCTGTGGTGATGCCAGACAATGGATGTTGCTGGATCAGAGAATCCCGGATTTTAGAGCAGCAACCTGTACTGGGAAAGCTATAATACTGAGCAGTTGTCTATACTACTCTTTGTTATCCTGTGGGTTATCCATGCTTTATCATATTTTTGAATCCTGTATATTTTGTACTGTGGATCCTGTTGTATAGAGACTCAAACAATAATATGGACGGTATGTATAATAGATTTTTTAAAAACAATTAAAGCTTAAATAGTAACGCAAATTGCTTTCTAATCTATGCAGTATTTAATTGACTATATTGAACCATAATACAAATTAAGCCATCTCTGTAATTGGTTCTGTCATTCTACCACCCTCCACACAATTTGATACTTCATTTATAAATTGGTAAATGGCTCATAGAAACACTCAGCAAAGATTTTGTAAAATTGTCAAATAACAGATGAAGGAATGTATCAGGGAGGATAATAAAAGGGGATCTCATGAACACCCCTTGAGTAAATTATGAAATAGTTATTTCCTATGCTCTTAATCCTTCAGAGGCAGGATAATATCATGGTAAAAGTCTTGAAGATAAAAGAGGAGAGAAAAAATTAGAATGTGAACTTGAGTGCAGATCAGCAGATCAAACTAAACTGTGTGTGGGGGGGGGAGGTTGACTTTGTTTTATTTCTACAGTAAACTTCCGATAATCCGGCACCTTTGGGACCCAGGGGGTGCTGGATTATTGGATATGCCGGAGTACCGGAAGGGGGGCTATGAGGCGGGGGGGTGTCAGCGAGGAACTGTGCAGCGTGGGCAGCACTGAAGCTGCTCTGCCCCTGGCTTCCCCAAGTCCGCCGCTGGTCAGTTTCAGCAGCGGTGGACTTAGGGAAGCCGAGGGGCAGAGCAGCTGGGGTGCTGCTGGGTTGGTCCCGCAGCGCCGCTCAGGTGCGGGACGGCGCTGCGGGACCAACCTGGCAGCACCCCAGCTTCTCTGCCCCTGGCTTCCCCAAGTCCGCCGCTGCTGAAACTGACCAGCGTCAGACTTGGGGAAGCTGGGGGCAGAGCAGCTCCAATTGTCCAGCTGGCCAGAGCACTTCCGGGTTCCAGTTGGTGCCAGACTATCAGGAGTGCCGGACCATTGGATGCTGAACAACTGTAGTTTTACTGTATTTGGGGTTAC
This sequence comes from Pelochelys cantorii, assembly GCA_032595735.1. Classification (NCBI taxonomy): domain Eukaryota; kingdom Metazoa; phylum Chordata; order Testudines; family Trionychidae; genus Pelochelys; species Pelochelys cantorii. The sequence continues at coordinate 52,700,427 of CM064334.1, forward strand.
TGAAAAGCATTTAAGAGTAGTAACTGACAGGAAACAGTGTTATAAAACTGAATGTATAAAGAAAGCATCTACATTAGTTAATCATATTTTATTGGACAAATTAAATTAGCATCTGGTGGATTCTCATAAATTGATCACTATCTATAAAGACCATGTATTTGTAGATGATTCTGTTCTTTTGTTTAGCAGGGCATTTCTAATTTCTGTTTGAAAAAAGAGAGACCCTGGCCATATTCGCCATTCCTCTACACCAATGGTTTTCAAAGGCTAGGTCTACACTACACCCCTCTGTCAGCAGAGGGATGTAAATAAAGCACATCGAAAGTGCAAATGAAGCGGGGATGTAAATATCCTGCGCTTCATTTGCATAATCACGTTCTGGCGCTGTTTCGAACAAGCGCCATTTTGAAACTGAAACCACAGTTTACACGCAGTTCTGCCGACAGTGGGGTGATTTTTCGACAGATCCTGTACTCCTCGTTTGCACTTTCGATGTGCTTTGTTTACATCCCTCTGCCGACAGAGGGGTGTAGTGTAGACACAGCCAAAGTGTGGTCTGCAGACTACTAGTGATCTGCAACCATCTTGCAGATGAGCCACAGGCTTTGGGCTCACCTCCCCTGCAGTGAGGAGTTTGTGCTGGTGAAGTTGGAGCACCAGTGCCGGCTTTCTGCTGTAAGGCAGGGAGCCTCATGGTCTGGATCCAGCTTGTGGGGGAAAAAGTGGCTCCCCCCACCTGGGGAAATGGCAGAGCAGGAAATTGGTTGCCTAGAGTCTTCTCCCACTGTTCCCATTGGCCAGAATCACAGTCAGTGAGAGCAGCAGGGAGCAGTGTCTGGGAATGGCAGAAGGCACAGAGCCAAGTAAGCACCCCCATCCCCCTCCTGCCCAGACCTTGCACTCCCACCCTCAGCCTACTCCTACATCAACCTCCTAGCCAGATCCCCCACCCGTAGCCCATGCCTGCATCCTGTCTCTCTCCCAGACTCCCTGCCCCCAGCCCACTCCTGCACCCTATCTCCTGACCAGACCCCACACCTCCACCCCCTTCTGCACCGATTTTGTCATCATTGGTAGTAGGCTGGTGGTCCATGGAAAGGTCTGCATTGAGTTGGTTGGGACGCGGGCCCAAAAGTTTGAGAACCACTGTTCTACACTTTTAGACTAGTACAAAGAGGGGATAGCTGATTAGCTATAGGACATGATTCTGATCTCAGGTTTTACATAGTTTTTACTTCATTGACTGCAATTTAGTGTAAGTGTACGAGAGAGGAGAATTGAGCACATACTTATTAAATCAAAACTTTAGATTAAGTAAGTTGACAATATTTTTTAAATCAAGCAATTCTGAGATTCATCTGCATCTGCAAAAGAGCAGTTTCAAATGAAAATGTACATCTGCATTTCAGTATAACTGTATGGTCAACATTTCATTTTATACATATGCTCCAAGGCTGTACCAAATTATGACACTTACACTCAGAATCTCTCTCTCTCCCTCTCTTTCTGACTAATGAAAACTTCTTGAAAGCAATCTTTCTAAGCACTCTGTAAAGGTAGCTGTGCGAAAGGATAATGCTGCGGGCAATTTATTTATTCTGATATTCTTTTCAAGGCAATACGGGGCATCATCGGTAATCACAAATGTAATTATTTTAGAAATATTAATGAGGGTTCCTGAATAAATTAAAATGTCTCCATCTGGTGTCTTGCATTGTAGGTGATATTTTTCCATTTTAGAATTATCTTCAGATCTAATTCCAGGAGGAAGGAGTCTGATCACAGTTTTGATTGCAGTGCAGAATGCTACCTGGCAGTCAATAAAAGAACTTTGATTTTTAACAGGAGTCTGAGATAGCATCCCCATTTAGACATGGGGAACTTTTAATTTCCCTATTGCAGAGAGCATGCAACTTGAATTGAGAGTAAACAAGTCAGTACCTCTATATTATTTAAATAGCCCATCATCAGTTTTTCATCATTAACACCTGCATTTCTCTTGTTCAGGCTTTAGTCACTGGCAGTATACCAGTAGCCTGAACATGAGCCATCTTGAGCCCCAAAAGTTGCATGTCGCTTACTAACAAAATGAAAAAATAAAAATGTATCCAGGGTGTGGGGGGGAGGGTCAGCCTTACATGTAGTCATCACTCTCCTACATGTTACCTTTCTATTTGAATTGAATCCTCCCATCATGACACAGACACACTCCCGTTCTGTTTTCACAATTCAGGGTACCAATGCTGGTTATCCACATGTATCTCAAAAAGGGCAGAAATATGATTCTCCAATTAGTTCCCTTTTTGAGGTTTTGTCTGACTTGGGAAAGGTAAAGAGCAGGAGAAATGTAGGGCATAAGAAGTCAGGCTAGTAGATTAGTTAGGGCAGTGTTTCTCAAACTGTGCTCCGCGGAGCCCCAGGGGCTCCGCAAGGTTGACAAACTGGAAACATCAATAGATACAACACATACAATCAGTGGACTGCTGGGGCTCCGCATACATTTTTATGCATGTAAAGGGCTCCGGAGCCCAAAAAGTTTGAGAACCACTGAGTTAAGGAAACAGTTCAAGGACAGACATAAAAAGGCATCGTCTGCACTCGGGCAGGTAGCCCTGACTCAGATATTGGTGTAGATAGGAATATAGAGGGATTTGATTCAGTTGGTGCAAACCTTGGCTTGTGTTTGCTTATGCTTAAGGGGTGCCACTCTTTTGGGCCATGTCTACATTAGAAAGTATTTCAAAATTACCAAATTCAACTTAATAGCTCCCAATTTAACAAATTCGAACTAGTGGGCCCACACTACGGGGAAGCATCAAAATTAGTCTGAGGCAGGCTCCATTAATGTGGATGCATTACTTTGGACTTGAGAGTGCCAGGAAGCACTGGGGAGTAATTAGTTCAAATTACTCTGTGGAGTAATTATTTCAAAATAGCAGCACTGGAGCATCCACACTATCATTATTCCAAAATAACTGTTTCGGAATTTGCATTACTTCTGATGAAAAGCAGGAGTACAGATTTTAAATTGCATGGCTCGCTATTCAGAAATAACAGGCTTGATAGTGGGGACACTCCACTTATAAATTTGACCGGGGTGGGGGAGGGCATTATTTTGAAATAAAGTCCTAGTGTAGACCAGGGCTTGTACCTTTAGCTTCCTCCATGGGATCCCAATCTGTGTGATCCAAAGAGATGGGCTTGGTGCTTGCATGGACAAAGAGACTGCTGCTTATATATTTGCCTCTGCAGCTCCTATGTTGTCTCTGGATGGACCTGAAGCAGACTATGGGGTGTGGGACCCTATTACAGAAGACTGTAAAACCTTTTTATTCCAGAACTTTGAAACAGGATGCTAATTTTATTTACTGCATTAAATATAGTTGTATGGAAATACTTGCAATTAAAATGAAAAGTCATGCATTTGGGCCCCAGTATGGCTTTCACACACTGTTTTGCAACAATATCTGCAATTTTTTTTAGACAAAAATGAGCGTCAACTAAAAACCAATCCTTTTTCAACCCAATGGGGGGGGAAGGGGGGGAGGGAGGATTAGAAAGAATTTTCTAGAAAAGTAAAATTTTGTATCTCTGATGTTGCCCTAAATGAACTTCTAAAAATACATTTTGTAGTCCGATCCTTATCCCACTGTGATCATTTGGAATTTTGCCATTGATTCCATAGGAGGTAAGATCAGCCCTTAAGCCCCAGTCCTACAGTCAGTGAAGCTGTATGCTGGCCTTAGGAGTCCTCCCACATGGATCCAGTACGATTCTTGGAGCCATAATCCTGAATAATAAGATAGGTGCACCTTGTTGTTTTATACATTTTATTAATGAAATTAATTGGTAAGGTGCCTAGAATACTTTTGTAGGTACTAATTAGATAATAAGAGCACACTTCTATTGAATTATCTGTCACCATAAGGTACTAAAAGAAATGTTTATGCAAAACATTAATAAAGTGCTTAAATTGGTCAAAAAGCTTGTTTAGAGCTTGTCTGAGTACACTACGGATTGCAGTCTCCAAACATCGCTATTCATTTTGACCCAATGGCTTTTTAAAAATTTGTTAGACATATCAAGACACAAGTAAAATTGTGTGTCTTGAGAAGGAAATTAGAGCTTAAATTGAATGTTTTTATAGATGTATTTTGGTATGCTTTTTAATAGCTACTACAGCACCATCATGCAGTTCATGAAATTTCGTACATTGCAAAGGATATCACAGACCACCGAGCCTTTGGATATGTGTGCGGAAAAGAAGGAAATCATAGATTTGTGGCAATAAAAACAGCCCAGGCAGTGAGTATCGGTCTTGGTCATTTTCCATAGTTTAACTCATTTGGAAGGTTACGTCTACAATGTTTCTGTTCAAAAGGGCATGCTAGCTTATTTGTGCAGTATATGTGCTGTAAGATGTGTCTGCATGGAAGGTCTTAGATGTAGGATTAGCAATATATGGTCTGAGAAAAAGGGAATGTACTTTACTCTTCTTAATTTTTCTTGCTATATTCCTCCTAATTAGTAACTATTTTCCTTTCTAATTAAACTAGATACTTTGATGGAATACAAATAAGTTTACGTATGTTCGTAGACTCATTTAAACAGAAAATAATAGAAAACAAATAGCTACTTTACATAAAGTCTGCCCTAATTGTATTGTATTAGAAGCCACTAATAAATATAAGTAATGCTTTATAATTATCATTAATCTTCAGCTATAATTAGTTTTATAGAAATGAACCTTAACCTAAATGCTATTTGCTAAACTAACATAAACAGGGTAGAAATTAATTCCGTGTGAAGTTTCTTTTCTTGAAATATAGATATCACTATTCTGTCATCAGGACCAGGGGGAAAAAGGTCATCTTTCCTGTATTGAACCCTACTTACTGTTTTTGCTTCAATAGGCTGAGCCTGTGATTCTGGACTTGCGGGACCTGTTTCAGCTCATTTATGAATTGAAACAAAGGGAAGAAATGGAAAAAAAGGCACAAAAGGACAAGCAATGTGAACAAGCAGTATACCAGGTATCTATCTATGTGTGCTTAGCTTGTTGACAGTCACAGGGTAGAGGAGGGAGGGATAATCCTCCCAGGCATCTCCTGAGCGATGTTGAGCACCTACAACACTGCTAACATCAGTGGATACTGAAGAACGTATAACCGGTTTCAGGACTGTGGGCCTCATGGATAAATACGAAGGTAACAACTCTCACTGTATCAAAGTAGAATGAAACAATGAAGGCAATTGTAACATTGTGTAAGATAAAAATCTTAGAAACTTGAAATGATTTACTCATTGCCTAAAAAGAGTATCCCTTTGAATTAGAGATGAGCATTTTAATGGAAGCCAGTGTGTTTTATAACTTTGTTTTAAGAGTGACTGGTAATTGTAGCACAGGTTGAATGTTGCTTCATAATGTGTTTTCTTAAAATCAGACTAGATGCAGCTTTGATTAATAGTTACTTTGTGCAATAACACAACAGTTATCTGTAAATGCAAAATGAAATATATATATTTAATATAAATGAGATCATTTCTTTGCTGTCCTTTAATTTCCAAATACAGTCTTGTTTCTCTGCTGTTTATGTTCTTTGCTTTTACTACCTGTCCTCTTACTTTGCTATAGACCATTTTGGAAGAAGATGTAGAAGATCCTGTATACCAGGTAATTTCTGAGGCTGTATAGATTGAGTTTCAGAAATAGTTAGATATATATTATCCTGTTTTCAGAGACAGACAAGTATTATAACAAAGTGCTGCAAAAGTTTACTGAGATAAATTTTAAACTAGAGGTAGAAAAATTAAAACATAAAGCAGAATATTTACTAGCAATTAAATTCCAAATAATAATACTAATATGTAATATTACAATATTGAGTGAAAACTTAAAGTATTTGTTTAGAATGTCATTTAGAAACTGAAATGAAAGTTTTCTCTCTAAAAAGAATGACACTGTTTCTGGGGAAACCTAACAAAACAAAAGCTATTTTTAAAATAAGAAAGGTGAAATCCTGACCCTGTGGAAGTCAAGGGGAGTTTTGCCATTGACTTCCCTGGGGCCAAAATTTTGCCCACTACATCAAAACTTGAACCAGGAAAAAAAATGGAATTAGCTGCTGTAACCTGCTAATTTGGTATGTTGGCAGTTTGGATCTAAATAAAGTGTAAATTTAAACCCTTAAGTTATCCAGGCTATGACTTCATCCACCTTACTGGAAAAGGTGACTAATTTAGAAATACATGACTGTATTTACATTCAGCAAGTTAGTAAGATATTTAAAAAGATGTCAGCTGTTGTGCATACTCAGCCTGATCTTTTGCTGAAAACGTGGGATCCTATTAATGTGAAATGCTATTTTATACGAGGCTAAGATTTTCAAAAGTAATTGGAGACTTCAGGTGCCTCTATTTTTGCATGCCATCTTAAAACACCTTAAAGGAGCCTGGTTTCTAGAGGTTGAGCATTCAGTGCTTTGTAAAAATCAAGCCCCTTTAAAAGACCCCATAGGTGGCATCCAAAATGGAGACACCCTCATTATTCACTTTTGAAAATCTTGCTTAAGAATGTTATTTTGCAAATCCTAAACCCAGGACAGCAAAGCTGAAGCCTAAAAAAAGGTAAAGCAAAATGACAAACTATAAATATGAAACTTTACTGAGTTTTGGTTTTGCTTTTTTATTCACTACTAATAAGTGTGGAGGAGGAAAGGAGAAAAGGTGATGATTCAGCCCAGAAGCCTGTTCCTGCTTCCATTGATGTTAATGTCAAAATTCCCACTGACTTCAGTGGGAACAGAAATGAGCTTCAGGATGTATCCTTAGTGAGAAAGCAGCAAAACAGTGCTCATTAAAGAGCTAGGTCTATTTTATTGCTCTTGTATTAAAAATAAAACAACATACCTCTGTGCTTTCCAGCAAACCAGTTATGCTTGTGCCAACCTCTACTTTGAACCTGTTTCCTTAATACCTGCCTATGGTTTTTTTTTTTAATCTTGAATTCTGAATTTCCTTTTTTCCCTTCTGTTTCATCTTTGACCTTTCCTCTTTGGCGGCTGATGTAATAGTACATTGTGTTTGAGGCTGGACACGAGCCAATCCGTGAGCCTGAAACAGAAGAAAACATATATCAGGTATAAAATAGCTACATCTGTGTTACTACAGCACCCAGTGCAAACATTTAGACTTTTACTAGTTTTCATTCATCATATAAATATGTCACATTTCATCTTCATTCAAGTTACATAAATAGTTTGCATAGTCTCAGTATGTTTTCTTCATTCATTTTTTTTCTGTTTTCAGGCTTTTCAATTTTATCTTTGGTAACAGATGTAGTGGTCCTAAACATTTTGTATTCTGTAAAGTATGACAGATAGCGGATTTCTTTCTTTCCTTTTAATCTGCAGTATTTTTGTAACTGCATCCAGTTTTATAAAATGCTTACACGTGTACTCTCACATAGCCCAGTCTTGCATTCGGCACTCTGACAAAACTTCCATTGGTGGTAGTGTAAAATTCCCATTTTGTCATTCAATCCATCCTCCAGGGGTCAGTGTAGCACTTATCAAAAGAAAATCGCAAACTAGAGTAAATCTGGAGACAGAGATCTCTTTTCTATTAAAAGAAATTACAATAGGAAAAGCAAGAGTTCAATAAATCCTTCATAGGGTGAAGGATTATAAAGTGCCCAGGCATTTTGTTGAGATGCAGTTGATCTGATTGTAACACAAACATTTAAAAACAGACACAAGGTGGGATAAAATGGAGGAAGAAGGGATGGAAATTTAAAGAAAAAAAAACAATAATGAAAGAAAGAATGAAGAGTAGAGGAACAAAGGAGCAGAATGGGATTTGATAGCCCATTACCTAGTGTAAGCACGTTAAAGCCACTCAAGGTGAATGTATTTTCTTGTACACGCACACACACCATGTGTGCAATTTGGAGATAAACTGATCCTCAACTATTTTCTTTCTGAGGGCCCCCCCACATGCTATAATCATGGCCTGCTCACAACCCCTCAATAAGCCCTGGACCCTTGGTTGAAAGCTGTTGAGCTATGACATGTGTTTTGAAGTGTAGTTGCTGTCTGAAAAGTGACCTTATTTAAAAGTCTCTCTCTACATGTCCTAGTGATATGACATACTGCCACACCCCATCACTTTCATATCAAATGCACACAGTCAGTTGAAGATCATTTAATGGGGTGGAGGCCAAAATGCAGAGCTGCTGAAGAAGTGTCAGTGAAGCCAGGGAGGAAGATGCAGGGAATCCCCTAAGAAGTGTTATAGGTGGCTAAGAGGGGAGTCATGGTCAATGGTGAATCAGACAAGGCACTGAGGTTGAGAAGAATGAGAGAGAGGAGCTCATTCACTGTAGCCTTTCCAGAAACAGTGGAAGCCAGACTAGGCTCAGTCAAAACCATTTGTTTTGAGGGAATGCATGTGAATGAATAAGGATAGTTTTCAAAGTTTTGCTAAAAGAGAAGATGGTAAATGAGAGGGCTTCAGTGAAGTGCTGCCTCTTCCCTCTGAGTCATCAGTGAACTGTTTAGGGCTTCATTTTACTGAATCTAGACATGGGGAAAGGTTTCTTTTGTGAGTGGTGGCCCTGAAAACCATGCCAGTATTACCTGTGATCCCTTGTACTTCTCTATGTTTACTATAGGCAATATACTGAATAAAGCAAATACTGAGATTAGCTAACCACCAACTCTAGTATGTACTGCAATTGACAAACACTGAAGTTCTGTATCATCCCAGTAGAGTTTTCCATAGCACTCTAATCTCAAAGTACCTTTTGATTTCCCTAGCTGCTGTAAATCTAGGTGCTCACGACCTTCCTATTACGCTTGCATAATTGGAAAGGCTGTTTCTCTTACTGACTCAGAACTAGTCAGTTTAGTCTTATTAGTAAGATTCTTCTGAACTAGAGTCTTCCTTGTTGCCTAATTCATTCTCTCTCCTTTAAGTTACTGCTTCTGTCCATACTTAATTGTGGGAAACTTGCAAGCTCTTCATTGACCTATAACCTTAGCACTCTGAGATGCTACATCCTCATTACCTGTAATAAGCAGCGTGCAAGACACACAGGGGACAGTGATGTTTTGACTCGAGGCAGTTTCTTTCCATTGTGGCTGGCTCCCCAGGAATAAGTGTCCTGCATCTTACATATCATCTTCTGCCTGATTCACAACTTGTTTTTGTGGCACCATCCTGCTTTTCCTAGCTAAGACTGGTGTATCATGAGTTCATTTCCCTTAAGTACAACAGGTCCCAAAGCAATTGTTAATTAAATAAAAAACATAAATATTAAATTGCCCTGCTCTGTAGCAACATTCCACTATTGAATATCACCAACCTTCATTTTCTCTTATTAGAAATGGTTTTTCTGTTCATTTCTTTTTCTGACTCATTACCCTGAAGTGTGTACATGTGTTTTTTCTGTCTGTTTTTTCTAATCTCTCCAGGTATTTCTAATGCATTAGTTACTGTACTCCAAACAAGCAGCAGTTCTTTATGTACCAGACTTTCCATTGGATAACAGCTGGTTTTATGTGAATGCAATTGTTTTTATGGACCAGGATCTTCATTAATTAATTGTATATTATTTATAGAGTATCATTGGTCTTATGATGCTTTAGAGCCAAAGGAATACAAGGTCGGTACCCCAAGGAGTTTGCAGTCTAAACAACGATAGAAATACAGCAGAATATGGTGGGAGGGAAGGGGAAAGGTCAATATTCTCTGCAGGAGTTCAGATCAGTTGTTATGTTGTAATTCATGTGATAATCATTATTTCATATACTCACATTGAAAACAGGGTTTAGATGGCACTATGGTGCAGAAGAGTGACCCTGCCAGAGTAGATTGGGGATGGAAAACATGCTTAGTATAATGACTTTTCGGAGCGCTTATGAGGAAAAGAGGGAGAGTGAGTAAGAGGAAGAAGGAGACTATTCCAGATATTAGGGGAAGTGTGAAGAAAAGTCCAGAATCTTGAGTTTCTTTTGAAATTTTCCCACAAAAACATTCTCTGAGGAAAAATGGCCTTTTTAAATGCTCATCAATATGTTCATTAAATTGTATTCCAAAAAGTTAGAGAACATTTTCTACCTTCTGTGGGGCATATGTGAGAAATGAGCTGTCAGCTAGGACAGTTCAATCAGAATAGAACAAGTCTGAACTTTGATGCCAAAGGAGACATGGCCTTCACTTCTGTAGCAAGGCCAAAGAGACTGTAGGCTTCAGGGTTATGATTAAGAAGAGAAGGTGAGTAAGGGAGGGCAGAAAGAAGATGGCAGCAGTGGCAACAAATAAACTAGAATTGCTGCTTTGGCAGTAGGAGAGGGAAGAGGACAAATTGTAGAGCAGTTCTGTAGGAAAAAGTCACAGAACTTAACAAGCTCTTGAATGTGTGATAAGATAGATACAGAATAATCTAAATGTGGCTGCATGGTTGTGAACCTCCATAAAAGGGAGGGTAATGCTGCGGTCAAGTGTGAGAGAGAAAGGGGGGAGCCAAGAAGGTCTGATTTAATCTTCTACAGCCCTGCAGAAGAATCTGCTGCAGTTTGCTAAAACATCCAGATTGCAGGGGTGCCTCACTGAGTAGGATGTGGCCACAAGGTTATACAGTATCTTGTTCTTTTTCATTAAATATATTGTGATAGGAGCCCATTGGCTAGGTGTTAACGACTAATGATTCCTGGGTGGGGGGTTTTAAGTGAAATGATTCCAAATTTTTCTACCCCATCCCCAAAAGAAGTGAAGAATGAAGTTAAAAGTTCTTTTAAAAAGAGTGATATATCATTCCAATACTGAACTCAGTGCAGTGCTTGGCATATGTAACCTTTGCTGAATTAAATCACCTTTTACCTGAAGAAAGGAAAATAAGAGGACATGATGGGTGGCTCCGAATTACATTAAAGAAAATTATCCTAGTAAATATCCTAGCAGTTTCTCATGTACTGTTTGAGTTCTTCTCAAGGAATAACAGAACTCCAAGAAACTTGTTAAATAAAAATTCTTGGTTCCTAATCTTTCAGTGCACATAGCAATCTGTCAGTGGGTAGGAAGTTGATTCACTTAAATTTAATTTTTCCATTTTTACTAATTTCACACACAGTGGAATCAAAAGCATTGTGAGAGTACTACGGGAAATACTATCATTGGTCATTCTTGTAGTTGGAATATAGGGGGTGATTTTAAAAAGCACCCGACAGCTTCAGGAGAACATGTCCCATTCTCTTCCAATGGGAATTTGCTTGTAAATCTCTTGGCTGCTTTTGCTCTATATTTTCTTAATTAAGATGCAGAGTGTTCCTTGAAAAATTAGACTGTCACAATAATTGTGGGCTTTGTGAAAGTGTGAATAGTTGAGAGCGACTGACATCCTCTTGGACTATTAGAATTTGGAGTTTGTGCCATATATCACTGCATAGTTAATGTCTGATAAATGTATAGTGAAATCATGGACTTGACCTACTATATAATTTCTGCCAAAGCATTAGTTCTCTTCATGCTTATATGGTCAAAAATAGATTTTTTTAAAGATTTACAAGATGTTTTATTACACTTATGAGGATTAATTTAACTAGTAAAGCACATTGACTTCTACAATATAACCTTCTTCCAAATAAGTAGGATTGTCTCTATAAAGGTGGCACTGGTGTGTTATATGCAGAGGACATGAGTTTAATTGTTCAGTTTGATATTTCCCATTTACAACAGGCTCAGTAAAGGAAAAAACATAATAAAAAAAATTTAGAAAATCGTAACTGTTCATAAAACTCATAACTCTTTTGGTTTTACTTTAAAACCAGATAGGGACCAATCCCCTTTTCACTCATGCTCTGGGTTAACTTCACTGATGTCCATGGAATTTCTCCTCCCACATTATAAATCATGAGTATCAAGCCCAGAAGGAGTTACTTGGGCCCCAAATTACTAAACTACAACAGCCTGTGCCCATGAGAAAGGCTGATGATTTCAGATCCCTCATTTGCTGCTGTACATGCTGCCCGGAATCTGAAAGGACTCTTCCCCTTCATTAAGAGTTGCAGAATGCTAGGTCAAGCATTATATAGTGGCCTGTGATTAGCCCCACCCCAGAGATATTGGTGTTTACTAGGCTTGGCAAACATTTTATTTTATTTTATTTTATTTTATTGACAGATAATATCCACGTGTGGTTTTTATATTTTTTTAAACTTTTAGCTATTTAAATTATCACAATTGCATGAAATTATATGAGGGTCAGACAGTAACTATTTAATGACAGTTAGACATGGAGATTCAAAAATGTAAAGCTTTATGACAGTTAAAACACAAATTGTCAACATCACATGTGAAAATATACATAGTAAATATCCTTAAGTCAAATTCCAATAAGGTCTCAAGCAACATTTTTCTTATTTTGCCTATTTGTAAATTTCACTCATCATCATCAATGGACGTATTTTTTCTTTGGGTCATGTGTGTATGATGAAAACAGCCTATACGGATACAAATCTTAACCTTCCAAGACTAGTAGCTGGGGTTTTTTTTCAGATTAACAGTATTAAATTAGGTGAGACAAGGAAATTAATGTTGCTGTTGGCCAAACAGATAGCTCCATTAAATTATCTCATCTAAAGAGAAAATGGAGCCCTGGTCCAAACGTGACTCCCATTGTGCCACTCCCTAGCTCCTCCTAGAAAAAAGTAAACACTAATGTAGAAGAGAGATGCCAAAACACCTTAACTTCATGGAAGTTCATACCCACATTCAAATTTAACTTTATAATGGGCTGCATGAAAACCTCACATTTGAAGAATCACTTTTGGTTGTTTGAAACCATATCCAAGTTTTGCCATTCTTGGTCATCTCCACTGAAAGACATTCCCTATATTAAAAGGGACCATTATTGATTTCAGTCATATACAGTGACTTAATCTATAGTAAAGTACAGTGGACATTGCTACAACTTTCAAGTTTTCTAAACTCCGACCTTGATGATGATTGTGTGTTTGATTTACTGTTGTAGGTTCCTACGAGCCAAAAGAAGGAAGGTGTTTATGACGTGCCAAAAAGTCAACCTGTAAGTGTAAGTATCTTCCCTGCTTATACACAGTAGAGGTGGTATGTCAAAGCTACTTTGACTCTCATAATTTCCTGGAATGTGCAATTCCTTTTAGCATTATGATTTTCAGTGTTCTGCAGGTTCAGTCCCAGTAGGGAATCTGACTTAGTCATTCATTTAGGGCTCTCCAATCTGTATTCATTTATTGATGTCTATCTACAGCCTCCTCCTTCCTGGACTCTCATTCATGCTTCCCCTTCTAGCCATTTTTAATGCAAAATCTTTCAGTAGATGTCAGCAGTGGGAATTGAACCTGACCTCTGGACATTAATGTATAAACCTCTGCAGCTTGAGCTAAAATAGCTAGTTCTGGTGGCCAAGGCAGGAGCAGGCTCATCAGTCTCTGGGTATGTCTACACTACAGAGAAGATCAAAGCTGCCGCTGTCAATCTTCCAGGATTTGGATTAGTAGGTCTAGTGAAGAAACGCTAATTCGAACTGAGAAGGGTATTCTGGTTGATGCTGATAGTCCTGCTTCCACGAGGAGTAAGGGAAGTCTAAGGGAGAGTGTGCTCCCTTTGACATCCTGCAGTATAGACAGCGCCAAAAGTCTAGTTAAGGTACTTAGACTTCAGGTATACAATTAACATAGCTGAAGTTGCATATCTTAATTTGACCTTATCCCATAGCGTAGACATACCCTCTGTGTTTGATCCAACCACCACTAGAGGGAGACAGAGCATCACACTGAGTGAACATAAGAATGGCCATACTGGGTCAGACCAATGGTCCATCTAGCCCAGTGTCCTGTCTGCCGACAGTGGCCAATGCCAGGAACCCCAGAAGGAGTGAACACAGCAGGTAATCATCACTTGATCGCTCTCCTATCATCCGTTTCAAGACAAACAGAGGTGAGGGACACCATTCCTACTTATCTTGATTAATAGCTATTGATGGGCCTAACCTCCATGAATCTATCTAGCTCTTTTTTGAACCCTGTTAAAGTCCTAGCCTTCATCACATCCTCTGGCAAGGAGTTCCAGAGATTGACTGTACACTGAGTGAAGAAAAACTTCCTTTTTTTTTTGTTTAAACCTGCTGCCTATGAATTTAATTTGTTGATCCCTAGTTCTTCTATTGTGGGAATAAGTAAATAATTTTTCCTTACTCACTTTTTCCATACCAGTTATGATTTTATAGACCTCAATCATATCCCCCCATTAGTCTCCTTTTTTCTAAGCTGAAAACTCCAAGTCTTTTTAATCTCTCTTCATATGGGACCTGTTCCAAACCCCTAATCCAGGGCTTCCCAACCTTTTTCAGTCCCCGTACCCCCTTGGCTTTTAGTAAACCTTCCCATACCCCCTATTCAATATGAAAGGAAATAAATTCTAGACTCTAGAATCCACAACTTTTTTCACTAACACTACTACTTTTGGAATATTTCAATTCGGATAATCTAGTTATTTACCAAATATTCCCTGTACCCCCTTGACAAGCTTCTCATACCCCCTGGGGGTACGCATATCCCAGGTTGGGAACCCCTGCCCTAATCATTTTTGTTGCTCTTTTCTGAATGCCAATATAATGGATGTGGATTGCCTTTCCTCCTCCCTCCCCCCCGCAAAAATACTTACAATTAAAACTGTATATTGTATAAAGGTTTACTAAGTTAGTTAAGGACAGCTGTGAATTCAGGGGCCAGCAGGGTTGGAAGTTAGAAGAGGAGCATTAGGAACAGACATGAGGAATCAGAATTCTCTTGGTCCCCTTTGGGGCTCAGTGCAACATGTGCAGCCTCTTAGAACTACTCCGGAAAATACAATATGCTGATGTGTAAAGACTGCATAAAAACTTCAAATTAGACAGGGATCCACAATCAGGAACGTGCATAAAAATTACAGTTGTGTAAACTGAAAACGGCTGTAGAAAATCCCATTTAACACATGGCACAAGAAAGCAATCGTTTTTAATAAAGCCAGCTTCTCTAGTAACTTAATCCTATAACCACTATATAATTGCAATGCCATTGGTCAGTACAACAGTGAGCAGCTCCAGAAGGAAATAGTCTAAGCTCAAGGTGGACTATTTCCAAGGTGACTGGAAAAAGGCGCCTCATTCAACAAATCTCCGAAGTGACAGAATCTTTGCTGTATTTGTCATGTTGCTTTTGTGGGCATAACTAGTCATAACAGGCAAAGGGAGGCTTTCCTCCCACCATTACTATGTGCAGTTTCCATAATGAAGTGAGCATACAGCATGTTACACAATTGCCAGGCCTTTGGGCAAGGTGAGGGGTGGTCCCCTGAAGAGACAGGGTCTCAAGCAGAAGGGGCAGGACTGGAGCTAGCCTCCCCTAGCCAGCCTTTCAGTGTTGCCCAGTGAATCACTGGGTCCCGGGACAATTGCCCTTTATCTCCCTCCCTCCTCATCAGCCTGATAAAGACAATTGGGTTGACCCTCATCTGCTTTTTCCTTCTGAAGGCAGTTGCACCTGTGTAATGTGGGTATAATATGCTACTCTTTGCTTTCACTCTCCATAGTGCCCCCAGCGCAAGGCAGTGAGGAATTGACTCCATATCCTGGCCCTAATATAAAAAAGGACTAGTGACAAACAGTAAGAGGAGTGGAAGGACAAGCTTTTGTGATAAGATTGTGCACTCACTGGCCGAAGTTAGTAAGTTGAGAGTTGCCCAACTCTAGGCTTGGTTTTTTTGTTTTATGTGTAAAGGGTAAGTTGAGAAGCAATTTAGGCTAGTAGGCTCCATTTGTGTTTTGAGGCCGTATTTACCGAGGAGTACAGAGGAACAAAAGACAAGAGGTCAGGAAAGGGATTCTAAATGTAATCAAGGAAAAATGGACAGGAGAGGGGGTACAAAGAGGTACATTGTACAGCTTGGGCTGAGCACAAAGAGCAAGATGGAAAGCAAAGAGGATGGATGGAGTTAATTTGCCACACACACTGAAGCAAAGCCCACTCTAAATATTTTCAGATAATCCCCTGTGGGAGCGCCTCTTGTTGCTAGGCTAATTATAGTAAGAGAGTTCTTGTTGCATAATTAATTAAGATTGTTATGGGCAAGGAATAGTTATAAACTCCTCAGAGCCCAGTGTTAGAATTTTTCTGTGTAAGTGTCTAATTAGAAAAAAAGGTTTGGGTTTGTTTTTGGTTTTGGGTTTGGGTTTTTTTTGAGGGTGAGGGTTAGGGTTAGGGTTAAGCTCTTGATGACTTTTCAGACTTACTTTATATATTGTACTCTGGTTTGGATTCATTCAGTATGAAAGACAGTACAGTATTCTTGCTAAAGTGTTTGTAAAAGCTTGTGCAGTAAGACCACCCGTGGTAAAGAAGATGATTTCTTAAGATACTACACTTTGACATGAGCCCTTAATGACATAATGCAGCTCTCAACTCCATGAAGTTTGTTATAAGCTTTCATTTTGGCCCCATCTCAGTAAAATCAAAATTGGACCTGAAAAACACAATGACAGTATGCACTTTAATATAAAATGGAAAAGAAAATGGAGGTACTAACAAAGAAATAGGTAGCCAGGACTGTATTTCACCTTTCTATTGATTTCTAAAATAAAAAAACAAGGCAGGTATTAAAATCTTTGTAATATTCTATTACCCATTTGGTTTTATTACTCATCCTTCTGTATACAAGATCTTTGTCATTTAGATGCTTCCCATGATTTTTTGTTTTAATTTATAGCTATTCCTGTTACATAAACCTCTAAAATTCAATTTGTGCTCAAATTACCCAGCTATCGCTACCTGATTTAGACATTCAAGGACACTTTCTTTATTAGTACAGCTTGCTTCCATTTATTTTTTAAGGCTGAAATAAGGGGAAAACGTCCTCTAGTTTCTAATAGATTTTTGGGATCATGAATTTTTTTTTCTTAACTTGTATAAACAGTCCATAAAAACACAGCAGATTTCACCTGAGCTCAAATGAATGGACTGGAAAACATAAATAAGAGTCCATATCTGAACCCCAATACTTTCCTCTCATGTGGTTATTGATTCAGAAGTTGGAACAGGAATGAGAGTCAAAACTCTAGTTTTGTTCGCAGGAGCACTTCCTTATTCAAGTTACTTAAGGATAACACAGAGGCTATGTCTAGATTGCATTGCTTTTGTGGGATACTAAAGGTATCCCGGAAAAGCAACACTTCATCTAAGGAATGCATCCGCTTTTTTGAAAGAGCATTTTTGTCCGAAATTTGGCGCTGTGTAGATGCACCAAATTTCGGAAAAGCCTCTTTCGAAAGTAAATCAGAAAAAGATTTGAAATTGTGTATCTTTTTCCAATTTAACACTGCAGTCTAGACGTAGCCTAAGTGATTTAGGAGACTAAACTAGTTTTCAAAAGTGATGTCAGCATATCGAAGCCTACATTGTCTTTCAGTGAGACTTGGCTCCCAAATCTTTTTGGAATTCAGACATGGGCTCCTAAATCACTTGGATGTTTTGCAAAATATGCCTTTAGCTCCCCTGTGTTATCTGTGTTCCAATCTGTAGGAGGATTGTGATTTCATCTACTTTCCTTCACGGTTGTGTTGCAAAGCCTAATTAATGGATTTAGTATCCCAGAAAAGCAATGCAATCTAGACATAGCCTCTGTGTTATCCTTTAGTAACTTGAATAAGGAAGTGCTCCTGCGAACAAAACTAGAGTTTTGACTCTCATTCCTGTTCCAACTTCTGAATCATTAATGTTGCACATATAGGCTTTGAGACAACACTATTACAATGCTTTGTACTTGTGTAGTGCAGGTTGGACCTCCCTAGTCCAGCACCCTCAGGACCTGATTGGTCCCAGATGAGGGATTTTTCTGGATCAGGGAACATCATCTCTGCCCTACCCTGCTGCCGGGTCCTGCCTTTCCCTGCTCCCCACACTGGGCTTCCTCCCCCCCCCCTCCCGCAACCCAGCTGAGCTAGTGGTTTCCCCCCCATGCAGCCCAGCTGAGCTCAACTGAGCTGCACGCTGGCTCCCATGCCCTCCCCCCACCTGCAGTCCAGCTGAGCCATTCACTGGGCTTCCAGCTTCTGCTCCCCCTCTGCAGCCCAGCTGGGCCACATGTCACCTCGCTCCTACCCCATGGCACCATGCTCAGCCCACCCATGGGTAGTGCTCTAGGACTCTCTGATCCTGACCTTTGTAGACCATGGATGTTGCTGGACCAGAGAGTTCTGGTTTATCGAAGTGCAACCTGTATAACCCTAAGACACCTGACATGCAAGTAAATATCATTGTCCACAATTTAAGGATGATGAAAGTAAGGCAAAGAAAGGTGAGGTGACTTGCCCAAGCTCACACAGTAAGTCAGAAGAAATGCCATGCCTTTAACAGAACACAGATCAGCTCATACCCAGCTCTGTGCAGTGGCCAATAGAAAAGTCACCCTCTCAGACATCATGGGGAGAGATTTCTTTACAAATGCAAAGCATCGATGTTAGAAAAGAACATCCCTGCTGCAGATGGAGTACAAAGGCTCCTTTACTGCAGATACTCCTTCCAATTCAGACCCTCAAAACCCTGGTCCAAGTGAACAACAAAGTAACCACAGGTACACCTTTTTATCTCAAAAAATCTCAGAGGGGTAGTCATGGTAGTCTGTAACTTTAAAAACAACAAGTAGTCCTGTGGCACCTTAGGGACTAACAAAATGTTATAGAATCATGAACTTTTGTGGGTAAAACCCACTTCATCCGATGAATTGGAGTAGAAATAACTGAAAACAAGATTATATATCACAGGTGGAGAAGTACCTGTCAATTGTAGGACCTGTGATAATGAGGCTAATTAAGTGGGCTGGTTGTATCCCATACATAGGTTTCAATGTGGAAATGTGGGTGTGAAAGGCAGGAGAAATTGGCTTTGTAATGCTTCAACCAGTTAATGTCTTTATTCAAGCCCAGGGTAAACGTGTCAAATCTGTAGATTAATATAATTATGCCCATCACTGTTTACAGGTTTTTTTAGCTAAAGCATGCAGTTCTCACATCACAAAGTCCTTGAATCTGCAGTTTACAGGCAGGAAAGAGATGTGACCCTGAATACGTTTCAAAGTGGATGGGAAGGAGAGAAGGGAGGAAGATAACGTATACGGTTATAGACAAAAAATATTCTTTTGTAGTTACATCCTTGGTATACCTATGTGCTTATCTATCCTAAGCAAGCAAGAAAGGAGGAAAATATGTCTTTAAATCAACAGGGACAGTGCTTGCCTATGCTGTACCCCCATCACTGTGGTTGCAATTACCCAGACTCCTTATTTAAAGTCTTACACATCCCAACAATTAAGGTTAGGTTTCTTGTATCTCTTCAGTTCTTTGCTTTTCCTCTTTCCTGCTGTTGATCCCTGATAGATCCCCATTCTCAGGCATGTCTCTTTCCTCTTTACACATTCCTTCCATGGCTGTCAACTCCTCCCTAAGACCTCTGTTCCCTCACCCCTGACTTGCTGTCTTCCCTGTTCTTAACCTCGTCCCTTCTGCAGACAAGCCTACTTAGAATGGACCTCAGGCAAATTGGACTTTCCCCAAATGGCGTGTGCGGGTGTGTATGTTTTAAGAGCCATACATGCCATTTAGAAATTGAAGCTCAGTGTTTGAAATTAGCCATTTCGAAAATACTAGCTGCTTAATGAACTCCTTTTGTCATTATTTTCCACAGTTTTTCCTTTATACATACATGTCAGGTTTTACCTGTCATGGTGTTTTTAGTAACAGCAATCAAACTGTAAATACTCTTCTCTAAGTCTGTCAGTCAAGTCACAATAAAACCCGACTCTTCTTATCAGTGTGTCTAAACTATCTGCTTACAATTTTCTGAAGGCTTTCAAACAACTCATCTTAATGCCGTATAAAGATTCTGAGCCTGATTCCTAGCTACCTTAGGCTCTGGGTATGACACGTTTTTGGTGGATGGGCTTTTTTTTTTTTTTTTTCCCTAAGGAAAGAAATGGGGGCATACTACGGACATCTATGGATTAGAAATTGTATCAGTGGTTGCTATAGGCAGTTGAATTTTTGTGTGGTGTTGACAGTATGCATTGACAGCATGTGCTTGCTGTGAATTTACTGCCTTTAGGTCTAACGGTAATGGAAACTCTCAGCCCGCACTGAAGGTGAGATGTAATTGTCACGTGCCTTCAGTGGTGAGACTCACACTGTAGCAAGAGACCATTATTTTAATAGGCACTCCACATTAGAATGATTTGTTTCCAGTCAACACATGAATATCACCCCTTTTGTGACCTGTGTCATCAACCTGGTGTCATACTGTACGTTTCCTTACAATGTTGCTAGGTGACCTCTAGCAATGTGTATCTTGCCATATGCTACTTGCATTGCATGGGTTATAGTGCACTGTTATGTCTTTAGTCTACTTAGATTTGTTTCCCCTACATTTTGGCTTCAGAAGTAGACAGATGCATCCTAGAAAGCAAATGCAGTCACTCAGTGCCAGATTGAAATGAGGCAAAAATCTTTTCCTTGTTTGATGCATTTATTTTGTCATGCCATTGGAGGTCATATTAATTTTCCTAGGGCCTTGTGTGAGGTGCACTGGATGGCTATTACAAATCATGGGGGTTATCCATTATTTAAGTACTTCCACATTGTGGGAATTCTACAGAAAATATAACTAGATTTTAAGGGGGATTTTTTTTCATTCATCTTATTGAGTCCAATACACCAGATTTTCCACTGATCCATATTTGGTTCATTCATTTACACCTTTGCAAAAGAAAGGGGGAAGTCCTGACCAAGTAGTGTTTTGCACTCATTTTGCACAGGTCTAAATAACCACACACATGAAGAAATGAAGAATTGGCCCCCATTATGTTTTGACGTTTCCTAATGGTAGCTACAAGTCAGAACATGACTGTGCTTTTCCTGTAATGACACAGCACTGGTATTGCTATCATTAACTGTGCAGGTGCTATAGGAAAGTCCTGTACATTTTAACAGGGATTAAATCAGTCAGGCTTTGTCTACACTGCAGGGTTTTTGCGCAAGAAGCTTTTTGTAGAAGAAATCTTCCGCAAAAACTTCTTGCGCAAAAGCACATCCACACCTCAAAAGCGCATCCGAAAAGTGATGTGCTTTTGCACAAGAGAGTGTCCACACTGCATGGACGCTCTTGCGCAAGAAAGCTCTGATGGCCATTAACAGAATGGCCATCAGAGCACCTGTGCTTTTTCAGATAGGCTCTTTTTGTGCAAGAAGCCTCTGTGGAACGTCCACACATGCCTTTTTGCGCGAGAGCTGTAGCGCAAAAAGGAGTTATTCCTCATGGCAAAAGCCCTCCGTCCTGTCGATTTCCTGTAATTTTTTTTGTGCAAAAATATGCTTGAGGTGTAGACGCTCTGCCGGTTTTTGTGCAAAAACAGCCATTTTTGCACAAAAACCTTGTAGTGTAGACATAGCTTCAGATTCTATAGAAATTACCCCCCAAACCTATTGAATGTAATAGTGACATCCTTTTTATTGCCCTTTTGAACTACTGTGTACTTTTCTATAGCAAGAACATTATTCTGGATTAAATTCTATAGCGTGATTATAAAATACATTCTCTATTCAATTCAGTGGGACTTTTTCTCAATGAAGCTTTGTATGGTAAAAGGGTAGAATTTTACCCTTTAAAATGGGGCAGAAACTAGTAGCTATCATAAATGTTGTCTTCCTAAATAGGACCCATGATTAGAAACAGAAAGCTGTTTCTAATCATGGGATACCACTGATGTCAAAATTGCAAAGCTCCTGGAAAGATTTTGCCCTTAGACAATAGTATTTGTAAGGAAAGGGGAGGGATGTTAATATCAGGGATTTTAAAATGTGTTTATTTGTGTAAACGGGCACCCACTAAAATTTTCAGCGGATACACATTTACACTTGGGGAGAGGCGGGAGCTATATCAGAGGCAGCTGGGGAGGGGGGTTGCCTTTAACTAATGAGCCAAGACTATTGTTTCAGAATTAAATAGAGCAGCCTAGGAGTTTTCTGCATCTCACAGAGTTCTACTCAATAAAAAAATACTCCTAATGAATTAAGAATAATTGATAAATATTTGTAATTGCTTCAGAGATTAAAAGTACCATGAAAGTGCTAAATATTGTTTTTATATGATGCTACTATTACAATATGGCCTGCCACAGTCCATACCTTAAATACAGAGGCACAATTTACATGGGTCCCAATATCTCGTGATCTA
This sequence comes from Pelochelys cantorii, assembly GCA_032595735.1. NCBI lineage: Eukaryota > Metazoa > Chordata > Testudines > Trionychidae > Pelochelys > Pelochelys cantorii. The sequence goes on from CM064334.1 coordinate 52,722,722, forward strand.
ACTAGCTCCAAGGGGAAATTTAAATAAACCTCTTTGTCACTGACACACTTGCCAGCAGTTCTGTAATTTATGACTGTCCTATTACACAAATATCCTGAATTCTTTGTGCCCAAATTACCTTTTGCCTCTAAAATTCATTGCGTGCTACTTTATCCAGGTTGCTTGTGTCTGATTTAGGCACACAAGGACACTGGTTTTAGTAGTAGACCTTGCCTCCACTGATTTGCTAAAGGCTAAAATCAACAACATAAGAAGCCAGGGAAGGCTTGGCTCCTGAATGCCCTCTTGAGAACTGAGCATTCCCTTTCTTCATCAGTCTTTAAGAAATGGAGCCCTTTTCCCTTGCAGCTAAAATGGATGGGATGCCAGTGAAAGGTGACCTTCTCCCAAACCCATATCATTTTTCTGTCAAGAGCAGATGTAGCACATGTGTGATATTTGTTGTCTCTATGGACTCCACCTCCATGTTTGAGTTAAGAGCAGCTCTTGGCTTCATTCTGTGTGGCTCTCATGCTCTTGGAAAGCTGACTGTAGGGCCATTTTTAGACAAACTTTAGGTCCACCTTGTACAGTATATGTGATGTGTATCAAAACTCAACAGGCTGGATTTTGGGGGTTAAGATTTAGGACTTAGCTATGCTACCGTCAACTTTCAGCAGTGTCTTCACTGTGCTGCATGGACAGGAGATGCTCTTCTGTTTTACTCTTCTGGGGGAGCTGGAGAACCAGAGAGCGCTCTGCCATCAATTTAGCAGGTCTTCATTAGACCTATTAAATCAACACCTGCTGCATCGATCACAACAGTGATCTTCCTGGTAGTGAAGACAATCCTTGAGTGCTCTGCATCCCTCTCAGCATAGACTTCTCCTAAAAAACAGGGACCTTCCGTCACCCTTTTTGTCTCTATATTCTCTTCCCCAAGAATGTTGAAACATTCTGGATCTACGGGGGATAGACAGAACTAGATACAACAAAAGTTGGATCACATTAGGAAATAGACTTTCCTAAAAGCGAAGAGAAAGGTGGAATCTAATCTACCGAAGAGTCTCAACTTGCCTTATCTCTTAATATCCAGAAGCCTCTTTCTGCCCACAGCAAAACCCCTAATAAATTAACACATTCAGAGGTGCTAACTTTCTGGGAAATCGCTTGTATGCCAAGGATTGATTTAAAAAAAAAGTTACTTTGGTTGGCAAATAGACTTTACCTTAAACCAGTAGATCTTACCTTAGCAATCATGATCCTCAAACCACTCACTCAGTAAATTGAGTTCTTTTACTTTCTATAGCAAAGAGATTGGCAGTTTTTTAAAGTGTGATTAAAGTTGTGGGCTTTAAAAAGCATGTTTTTATAACAAACTTGCTTACCAGTTAAAAATCCATTTACTAGCCGTAAATCAAGACAAGACATACTCAGCGAGGAGCAATGTGGGGAATTAAAATTAACTTTTTGCCAACATTTTATCTGAAATAGAATTAAAATTATAAATCTTGGAAGAATCTTCAGTGAGATGGGGAAAATGCCAAGATTTATAAAATGCTACCCATTTTCTCAGTTTGAATATATAACAGATTGAAAAACTGAAAACTTAGTCTTATTTATGCTGGTTTGATCTTTGGAAGCACTTTTGCAAAAAAATAAGAAAAAATCCTCCATATTATAAAAACAGTATTTATTATTGGCTACAATTTTTACAATGATGATTGCAATTTCTTTACCCACTGGGCATTAAGACTGATTTATTATTAGTTCTAGCATTTCTGTTTAGAGAGACATAGCACGTGTACATTGGCCATTTGCAGTCAGTTTGATTTAGTGTTTTCCCCTTACCTCTTGTCTGAATTGTCTACACCCATAGCTTATCTAGACTTCCCTCCCAGGGACAGTTTTCCAGTGTGAGCTATGTTTAGTTTCTCAGAGGTGCTATATTGTGAGAGCAGTAGCTGAGTTAGAAGTCTTTCAATACACATTCTGTAATGTAGTTGTTACAATGTGATGATTATAATTTCCCGATGGTACAATGCTTAATAAGAAAGGAATGCTGACAAATGTTCAAAATAGATGTAAGTAGTACTTTGTACAACCATTCTAATTTTGTTTTGTTATAGCATATGAATTTCTTTTCACAGTCCAAGTGGTTGTTTTTTTAATATTACAAACTTGATTAAGATAGATTGGATTACATCTATTCTGAACATTCCTTTCTAATTAAGCATTGTACCATAAGGAAATTATAATCTTTGTTGACAAAGTTAGCATACATGTCATACAAGATAAAACTATACATTGGAAGAGGGAAGGATTTCAAAGTCCAATTTACTCCAAAGATGTAATAGATTACTAGGAAGATTTCACTTGCTTTATTTTTGGAAGGTCTTTAGCTAGATGAGGATTCTGGCCAGACATACTGTTTCTGGTTTTAGATCCAGATTTAGAACACAAGAGCAGCCATATTGAGTCAGAACAAAGATCCATCTAGCCCAGGATCCTGTCTGTCAACAGTGGCCAATGCCAAAAGCCCCAGATGAAGTGAACAGAACAGGTAATCATCACTTGATCACTATCTTATCATCCATTTCCAGACAAACAGAGGATGAGGGACACCATTCCTACCCATCTTGACTATTAGCCATTGAGGGACCTAACCTCCATGAATTTATCTAGCTCTTTTTTGAACCTTGTTAAAATCCTAGTCTTCATAACATCCTCTGGCAAGTAGTTTCACAGGTTGATTGTGCGCTGAGTGAAGAAAAACTTCCTTTTTTTTTAAACTTACTACCTATTAATTTAATTTGGTGACCCCTAGTTCTTATATTATGGGAACAAGTAAATAAGTTTTCCTTATTCACTTTCTCCATACATGTCATGATTTTATAGACCTCTAGTATATCCCCCCTTAGACTCCTCTTTTCTAAGCTGAAAGTCCAAGTCTTTTTAATTTCTCTTCATATGGGAACCGTTCCAAACCTCTAATCATTTTTGTTGCCCTTTTCTGAACCTTTTCCAATGCTTCTATATCTTTTTTGAGATGAGGCAACCACATCTGTACGCAGTATTCAAGTTGTGGGCATACCATGGATTTATATAGAGGCAAAAAGATATTCTCTATCTTATTCTCTATTCCCTCTTTAATTATTCCTAACATTCTGTTTGCTTTTTTGACTGCAGTGCACACTGAGTGGATGTTTTCAGAGAACTACCCACAATGACTCCAAGATCTCTCTCTTGAGTAGCTATAGCTAAATTCATCCCCATCATTTTGTATGTATAGTTGGGATTATTTTTTCCAATATGCATTACTTTACATTTATCAACATTAAATTTCATTTGCCATTTTGTTGCCAAATCACTTAGTTTGGTGAGATCTTTTTGAAGCTCTTCATAGTCTGCTTTGGTCTTAACTATCTTGAGCATTTTGGTATCATCTGCAAATGTTGCCACCTCACTGTTTACCTCTTTCTCCAGATCATTTATAAATAACCTGAACAGGATTGGTCCCAGGGTAGACCCTTGGTAGACACCACTAGTTACCTCTCTCCATTCTGAAAACTTACCATATATTCCTACCCTTTGTTTCCTGTCTTTTAGCCAGTTATCAATCCGTGAAAGGACCTTCCTTCTTATCCCATGACTGCTTACTTTACTTAAAAGCCTTTGGTGAGGGACCTTATTAAAGGCTTTCTAGAAATCTAAGTATACTGTATCCACTGCATCCCCCTTGTCCACATGTTTGTTGACCCCTTCAAAGAACTCTAGTAGATTAGTAAGGCATGATTTCCCTTTACAGAAACCATGTTGACTTTTCCCCAACAAATTATGTTCATCTATGTGTCTGACAATTTTATTCTTTACTATAGTTTCCTTCTACCTGAAAGCGAGGGAATTTAGATCAGCTGAATATAAATCAAATTATGGATCATTAACAAAGTATGAACAAAGGCTCACATCTCCCAGTGTGGGAGCATTTATATGTAGTTTTATTTTTGGCCCATCTTTAGTTTTATACCTAAAATGGAGTTTAATGTTTCTTATGGAAACAGTGACACAACCTGAGTAACAATGGCATGAATTAACTACCATCAGCTCTAGGCATAGGTAAGTAAGTTACCTCGGATGGCCGATGGATGGAAAGCTGAGGGGTGGTCTACATACACTAGCCTGGAATAGCATGTAACATCTGTCCATACACGCTCTGACATGCCTTAACAGTTCCTTGATCTAGTCCTCTTTGAAAAAGGACTGGCTGGCCTCTCATTAGTAAACAATGTACGTCAGGTAACATGCACCCTGATGGTGTGCATTAATATACGTACAGAGGCCTTGAGAGGGACCAGGAGGTTGAAGGGCCAGTTCCAGTAGGTTCAGCCAGCTGGCAGCTGAGTCCCAGCCACTGGTGGCCTCTCCCTGGAAGAACCTGAGAACAAGGGTGTCCCCTGAAGTGAGCACCCAGGTATGTGGTATCTCCTGTCCCCCATCTGGCTTCTACCCTAATCCCCCTCCCAGTGGTACTGGCCTGATCTCCTCATATGTCCTAATGCTCCTACTCTAGTTTTTCTGCCCTCCCTTCCCCGCATTTCTCCCATATTCTAGCCTATCTCCCACCTCATTTGCACCTTTCCTCAATCCTCCTGTCTCCTGGGGTCTTGCTTCCCCATGCCATGGGCCTCTTTCTCTAGTGCCTGCCTCTTGTTTTCTGTCCCCCAACCTATCTTTCACATTGTCTGCTCCCTGCCCTGTTTTTTTAGCCCCACCCACTGGTCTGCCCCCATGTCCTCATCCCTCCACCTTTTCTGTACAGACTACAGTCTGTGTCCTGGTCTCCATCCCCACCTCATGTCTAGGCTCCAGTCCCTATGTATTGTCCCACCCATGTGTTGCATGCTCCTCTTCCTTCAGCCTTATGTCAGATACCCTCTGATCTGTTGCAGCTTCCTGTACACCCTAGGGTGCAAATGGGATTGACACCCAGCGGAGTTCAGATGGAATAGGAGCACCATGCCATGAGTCTCAGTACATGTTCTTCTTGGAATAAATCCCTGGTGTGGGGCTGGGCAGGGCTGCTGGCCCCTCAGGGCAGTGGACCCCAATTGAGTTCTTTCCAGGGAAGCTTGCTTATGAAGCACACTGCTCTATTTTCTATTCTCTCATCACAAAAGGGAAACTGACCGGGGTAGCAGGCAGGTTAGAATGCCTCATGGAGTCACTCCTGTCTGTATGAGCATGCCCTTTGAAATGTGGGTGCAGTTTTACGGGCATCACTAGGTCCCCATAACCCTTTATATCAGATCCCAAGATGCCAGGGGAGGGCACTTTCCCACCCAGCCAGGTTTAGCAACACAGTCCAATCCAGTCCGTGTGGACCAGACTTTCTTTGAGGCCTTACCTTCAATATTTCCCTCCTACTGTCACTCCCCAGACCCTGAAGGTAGGGGACTTTGCTCCTTACAACCTGCTGGAGGCTTCACCTCCTGACCTAGGCACTGCCTGGTGTGTCTCTTAAGGAACTGTTAATGCACTCAAGGTTCATGCTGTGTAGGAGGAGAGAACGGGCTCTCTGATGTTCTGCCTTGAGTGGCAGATTGCCTGAAGCAGTCTTTGACTGCTGTGTTTATGCTATCTACAGAGAGCCCCATCCTGCCTATCTTTACTCATCTGAGTAATCCTGTTGGTGCCAATGTGCCTGCACAGTTAAGTTTGCAAGATCAGACCCAGAATGTGTCCATAAGCCATAAATTCCCCATCTCCAACATTCATTCTCAAAATCCTGTCACATCTAGCATATCTTTGTTTAGTAATCTTTCTCTTTTTCCCTATTCATTTTGAGTAAATGTTCTGGAGATGTGTGATAAAGTTTTAGGTAGAAAAAGTATTATAAATGATGCTGTTTTCTTATCTCACTGTTCAGAAACCTGCTTTGCTGGACGGTGTTAGCTATTGAGGTCAAAGGAAGAGCTCTTAGAAGTTTATACATTTGTAAGTTTCTATCACAAGACACTTTCCCTGAATTTTCCAGGCTTCAAAATTATATCTGGCTACATCTAAAAATTATAGTTGTACGGTTAAATGAATAAATTTTAAAATAGTGACAGTGAAAAACATTTCTGCTATAAGATAAAAATAATTTTTGCATTTCAAACATGTCCTAGACAAAATGGCACTTAAAACAAAAATACTGGCATTTCTTTGAGAAGATTTAAGGTAAAGCTGTGAGTATATGGATCTGCTATTTTCTAAGAAACACAGTTTTCACTTTCCAAGCTAACGACTATAATAAAGCATTATTACTACTGATGCTGGCCACCTACCCTAATCAGGCATCAGTTGTGTCAGGCACATAGAAAGCCACAGCCCCTGCCCTTCAGAGTTTACGATCTAATTAGCATTAACAATCCATAAGTCATATACCCTATATTTTGGGATAATACTTACCCCAGAACATAAGATTGAAAGATTACATTGATATTGTAGGTTTAGACATTTTAATATGTTTGAGCTCTTTGCTTGTATTTATTCTTTGCCAGAGCTAGATCCTCCTTAGCCTATCCAGACCTTGTAAAAATTATTTTCATTCTGAAATATTTTTGTTCTTCTGAACTTGGATAGTCGCGTGTTTCACTTTGAATATGTTGTGAAGTAAACACACACATTAAATATTGCACCAAGAGGCACTGAAATAAATGTGCATGTTGATAAATATGTGTGTCACAATGGTTTCCAGTCACAGTATTGTAATAAAAGATCTATCAACATTTCTGTGTGTGCTCTTCACATTCACAGATCCTTAACTACAGCAAAGTTAATGAGCACCCCTGATAATCTACATAGACACTCACAGCTGTATTCACTCATGGTTTTCTAATCTTTCTTCTCTAGATAAATCAGGTTACAGCTTCTCTGTCTTTGCTTCAGTACCATAATTTTCTAATAATACTTGCTAGAAATTTCAAAAGGTTTCTGTAAAGATTCATCCCTTCCTTGCAACACATGTGACTGAGCACTCATTCTTTGAAATATGTCTTGAAGTTACCTGGAATTAATGCTGGACAACTAGTGCAAAAGATTTACCCTTAAAATCAGCAAATGAATTTCCTTTGGCAGTTCTCATTCCCCAATTTGTGTTTGCTTTCTATAAACATCCAAGCAAGTGTGATTTACCTCCATAAATTCTCACAGAATTGTAATGTTAACTTCACCGCGTCAAATATATTTCTGCCAAAAGTGGTATATTTAACACAAATGAGAAGCAGGGATCCAGGCAGAGATTGCTGCATCCTCCATAATTAGGACCACGCAGCACTAGCATTAAGATGGTGGTCTCGCATTATGTTCTTTGTCACCGTGTTTTATTTCCTAGTGTAGTGCTTTCAATGACTTTCAATTTAGATGTTCGGCACAGGGATATTATTCATACACCTTCAAGTGTGTCCTGGCAGCACTCGCTTTGATCGGTCTCTTTTCCTGCATTGCTTGTAGCACGTGTACTGCTGCAAGGAGCAAACAAGCAAACAAAGAGCACAGAGGCTGATGTGATGATGTGGAAATAGTCTAAAAAAGGAAGGGCTGGTTTTGGACTTCATATTTGCGCTGCATTTCACTGTCAGTGGGCTTGCCTAGCTTTGTCATTTGACATGGAATTTTGCAGGATGTGAGCCCAAAAGAGAGATTAGTTCCTCTTGATACAATGGGCCTGATTCCAATTTCACACGATTTCCATTAACTTCTATGCAGTTGGTTTGGCTTAATTGTAATGTACATTAGTATAGATGAGATGAGAATCAATTCTATTGAGTTTTTCATTTTTAATTGAATGGCAAAGTTGTTCATGCTTTAAAAATTCTGCCCATACACTGACCATTTCTGATTAACATAGATTACCAGCCGTACCCCTTTTAACATCTTACTGGTAACATATAACATCTGACCATTAAATATCATAGCAGGTCCTTTAGTGGTGATCATGGCAAAAGTTGATGATAAAATATTGTATGATGATATGATTCCATGGAATCACAATCACTTTTCTTCATGATTTTAAACTGGACAATAACACTTACACAAATCGGAGGGCATGATTTTGGATGATCTAGAGTTAAGCTCCTTAGTTTATGCAAGTGACATCATACAACTGACAATGTTTGAATTAATGCTGATACTCTTTTGCAATCTTGGAAAATTGAACTTACACCACTTTGCCTCCTTAGCATTTATTGTATCTTGGGAAAGAGATGGTAGATGAAGGGCTGAAATGCTGCAGCAGCAGTGAAATCCTAGAACAAGTAGAATCTTATATTTACTTAGGGAGCTTGATGAGTGCCAATGGCTCCATCAAGGATGAAGTTAAAAGGAGATGTGCCTTGGCGGCAGTGGCTGCAAGCAAACTGAAGAAATTACGAGCTGATGAACATGTTTGGTACCAAAGTGAAAAGTGATCCATCCAAGTCCTAACACTCTCTAGGCTAGAAGTAGCTACATTAAATGAAAATAACATCAGAAGGCTGGAGACAGTAGAGATGAGAGTTCTAAAGATGGCAGCTGTCAAGTGGAATGAATTTAAAACAGAGGATGTTAGAAGGAAAATAGCAAGTGAAATCAGGGTAGAAGGTTGTCTGCTGTTGGAAAGATTATAATGGTGGGGATACCATGCAAATTGTGGTAAACACAACCACAGTTAGTTTGACCTAGTGATTGATCACTGTATATGTGACGTATGACAGGACATGACCAAGCTGGGCTTTATGGAGGAATTAGCCGCAGATAGGAGTGAATTGCAACCCTGTATTGCTCCCTGTGTTTGTAAGTTAGATGATGATGCAATGGCTGTACATTCACATAATTTTTAAGACCAATTCACAAATATCCATCCATCCAGTTTCTGCATTATGGAAGCTGGGTGGAACTTTCACTGTATTAACCCCCTGGGGAAAAAAAAAACCTTCAATACAAAGAAACAAAACTTAGAGGTATAAGTTTACCTGGCATTGTTTTCCTAGTCATTTCTATATTTTCTTACTTTATGCAATAACCTTTAAGCTGTATCATTTTCTCTGACTTTGCACTGCGGTAGCCCCCAGAATACCCCTCATGCTGGGAGCCCAGGAGTGGGTGTTGTAGAGCAAGCTATATCAGCTTTAAATTTTCAGGGGATGGTCCGAGAAAAGGGAGTCACCAGCTAGCTGTCACAAGTACTGGGCAGACTGCAACTCTGACCACTCCTAGTGTCTTTGGGTATGTCTAGACTACATGGCTCCATCGACGGAGCCATGTAGATGAGTTTACTAGACATAGGGAAATGAAGTGGTGATTTAAATAATCGCCGCTTCATTTACATCAAAATGGCCGCCGCGCTGTCCCGATCAGCTGTTTGGTGGCACAGAGGGGCAGTCTGGACGCTCTGCGGTTGACAACGGAAGCCGTTGTCGACCGCTCCGATAAACCTCATTCCACGAGGCATAACGGAGTGGTCAACAAAGGCTTCCGTTGTCGACCGCGGAGTGTCCAGTCTGCCCCACTGTGCCACCAAACAGCTGATCGGCACAGCGCGGCGGCCATTTTGATGTAAATGAAGCGGCGATTATTTAAATCACCACTTCATTTCCCTATGTCTAGTAAACTCATCTACATGGCTCCATCGACGGAGTCATGTAGTCTAGACATACCCTTTGAGTGCACTCTCTTACCAGTGTCAGGCCTTGAGTCATCACCTCTCTCAGTGTGGAATCATGCAAGTCTCCTATTCTCAGAATGCCCAGTGGCTGCAGTTGCCTGGCATTGACCATGATTACCTCAGCAGACCTGACTTACGTTCAGCCCCTGCAGCTGTGGAGCTATGACCACTGGCATTGAATGACCAGAGATCTTCTTTAGGCAAAGTAGAGTTTATTTGGAACTAATGCTTTACCAGGTGTCTGCCCTTCTTCCACCTGGGGCTCCTGGTAGATCTAAACTGCCCTACAGGCACCACGATACCCATTGAGATGAGGTGGCAGTTGGTTCCCTTAAATCACAAACCAGTTCAGTCTTTTTGCTTCAGAGAATTGCTTTCAGTCCTGCAGAGTCTTCTGATCCTGGCTCCTCCCCTGGCAATGCCAAAACCCATGCATGAGGGGCATGTCTACACTTAAAACACAACTGATAGACATAGTTAACCAGAATTAACTTTCTAGTGCAGGTCAGGCCAAATTAACTTTTTAAACTGTTTATAGCCCTTTGGTCTGTTAGTTCCCACCACTGGCCAAACAAGCCTTGCATCTTCCTTGGAGGGAGGATGCAGAATGCTCAAAGTGAATAGCTTTCCATTTATCTTTTCAAGTATGTGCAAGGCTGTTCTTTCCTACTTGGAAGCTATTGTTTTCCCAGCAAGAGCCCCCATCCAATTAAAGCAATGTAAGTGCATAATAAACACTTTACTAACTCATTATAGGGTACTAGGCCATCTGAAAAAGGTGCATCACATACACTATTCATGCATTTATTAAGGCAGGCCCACACCTATTACTCTTATTGCAAAATGCATGGTAAATGATAATAGATGTATTACACATTTCATTGCCTTACTCTTTAGTGTTGGACTCGGGCAGGTCATCCCATACAAGTGCCAATACAACCTTCATACTGCATTATTATGTATAGATATGTTGATCCTGGCTTTTTTTTTAATCACATATGATTGCACATACACAGACTTAAGGGTTTGGAGAGTGTCACCTTAATTTAGCATTTAGCATTGCAGATAATAAAGGGCTTTATTCTCAGGCCTGGTTATAACTTCAGTACTGCTAACCCCTAGCGTTCAAAAGCGAGTGGCTTAAAAACTTTTTTTTTTAAATAATCAGTTTTGGGTTGTTTTTTTATTTGCCTCTGGTTTGTTTGTGGAGGTTGTTGTTGGAGGAAATTTTGAATCTGTAGGGTATTGGATTTATTTCATGTTTAAAGATTTTTTGCTGCTACCAGATAGCCTTGTATCTTCACTTATATTACCTTCCCCCCCACCCCCCGCAAAAAAAAGATATTCATACATCACCACATGACTCTAGGAGTGGAGATCTTATCAAAGTCACCAGATGTCATGGTACTCACAACAAAAGTCACAAGAGCTGGTACTGTGGCCGCTTTATGCCCTACAGATGCCATAAACATGCTATCATCCTGCCAATAATTCCCCTGGAATTGGGAAATACTCTACTATCATTTACCATGCATTTTGTAATCTGTGGGTTCATTTGCAGCTTCTGGGCCCTTCACTTCTGTTTCCCATTCCCAGCTTAGGGAGAGGGAAGAGGGCAGAGCTCTGCTCCCATCACTGTCTATTAAAGGAAGTGTAACTCATGGAAGCTGAAAGTGAGGTTAGCCCTGAGATTCAGGTAGCCAGAACCAGCCCCATTACACTCTCTCCCCATTCCTGTGTTCAACAGAAAACTAGGGCAGGCCAGATTCTTCCTCAGTATACACCAACACATTTCACCTCATTTGTTTACATTGAAATTCTATCATATGTGCATACACACACACACACACTCTCTCTCTCCTACACATACACTAGTGTAGCAATAGTATATAAATCTACAAATAAAAAGGGGCTGCTGCTGTTCTGTATTAAGTGGTAAGATATATTGTATTTTAAATTCTCTTTGTATTCTAGTGGCTGTGTAGAGTGAAAGTGAAGTCTCCGGGGTATTGTTAGTACAGTACTTAAACAAGGAGGACACTCATTTTTCTAGAGTGTGAATATCAAGCCCTCTTAGTACATATTAAATATAAATTTCAATGGCAAGCAGGCTGTGTCAACTATCAAAGCCATGAGTAATGTTGTGACATTTAATTTAACTGCTTAAGTGGCATTTCTGGGCTTGCCACGTTGTTTTTTAAATACTTGTGATGTGACTACTCACTTTAAATGAAAAATGGATTGTTCTGATGATACAAAAGGGAAGGAAGAAACTGATTTTGTCAGTTTAAAATGCTAAATACTGAATTTCACAGATACATGCTTGAGATAAAAGAAAAACTGTGTTGTGACTACAGGATAATACCTCTTAACATGGGCTTTCTTTAATGTCAGCTCTCTTCAGGTTTAACCTGCTTTATTTTTAATACACTTTCTAAAATCATAAACCACTCCCAGGCAAAGGGGAGTTCACATTTGGGGGATTGTTTAGCCCATTATGAAAATATTATGAGGTATTGAGATCTAAGCACCAGATTCAAATGGGGGTTTGGTCACATTTCTGTTGTTAATAATAAAGGCAGTGGTGTTCAAATTCCAGTTACTGTGCCAATGTGCCAGTTCCTGTGCAAACAAAGGAAAAACAGTTTGCCCCAGAGAGCTTAGAGTCAAAAAACAAAATTGGAGAAGGGGTGATGCCGCAAAACAGCCAGGGCTACTCTAGGCACATGTCTTATTAGTTCCATTCATATTTTCCAATTGGTAAATAAAGTAATGGTTGCAGACTAGTTCTTGGGAAGAGCTTTATGTACAATAATTTAAAAGGGAATTTTTAAAGAATAAAGAGTAAAACTTAAAGGAGAAGTCAGGTCATGTATATAATAGTCACCACTTTAGATTTTTGACTGACTAGATTCTATCAGCGAGAGACACCTAGAATGAGTCTTTCAGATCACTTTTCCCTCAAAGATAAACACCTTGGGTATAGAGGGAATTCAGAATTAACTCAGCTTCAAATCAAATGGAATAAAATAACCCAAAAGGTATCAATAAACATATTTTGATTATCTGAAGAAGCCTAATTTTTATGAAATACTAACAAGCGAGAGAATAATTACACACAAACATCTCTTCAGTAACCTACAATGTCAGTTGCTCTTAAGCTTACCCCACACCTGATCGAATGCTATAGCATTTACTTATAAAAAACATTGCTTTTTTTTTTTACTAGCAGTTACCTGTGAACTAACAAAGGGATGGAGGGGAGAAAGAGCAGAAAGACTGGCGTGAGGTATATCGCTGCGGCTGGCAGTGTAATTTCCTGTTCGGGTTCTCTCTTTCTCTTGTGTGCATGCACACATGCTCACACACCCACACACAGTTGGTATTAGCAAGCTAAATATAACTCTGTTGCTGTGGTGACATGAGCTGGCCACTTAAGTACTTACCAAGGGTCTCAGATGGATTTGTACTCATATGACTAGCCCAGGCCATCACCTGCTCTGGTATGCCTATGCTGCTATTTTTAACGTGATAGCTTGATCAAAGCTAGTACATGTAAATCTATCCAGCTGCACTGTAGACATGCTCGAAGACTAAGTTAACTTACCTAAATATATATATATATTTATATATATTATATATATATATTTAGGTATCTTATATCGTGATATATATATATATTATATATATATATTTAGGTATCTTATATCGTGATCTGAATCTTGCCAAGCTCAAGTTCAGATTCACTGTCCCAGTGAGAGATGTCCAAAGGAAGGATCCCTTAAATGGGAGAACCTTCCTTGGGGTATTAAAAAAGAGTTTTGTTCCATGGCACCAACAACAAGAGATCACAGCAGAAAGGTTTTAAGAAGAGAAGCAAACTGTGAGGAACCAGGTTAGCCAAAAATGAACATCATTTCAACTGAGCTTGAAAGTGATCAGAGCTCTAATGCAGTTACTGTAGCCCAGGTTCCCATATGGTTTAAATATATGTAACTTGAATGGAGTCAGTGGAGCTAAGCCAACCTATGCGAGTTGAAGATTTAGTCATAACTGCTTATAGCAATCAGTTCTGTTCCACACTGGCAAAATAGGCCTCATTCTGTCCTCAGTTATACTTGTGCAAATCCAGAGTAACAGCAACATGTTATGAGGAGTTACTGTACTGTAAGGGTACATCTACACTGAGGCACTGTTTCGGGATACTTTTGGTATCTCAAAATAGCATTGTCCGCATCTTGACAGCATGCCCATTATTTCGAAATGTAATCGAAATAACGGGCACGCTATTCTGATAGCCCAGTAAACCTCGTTCCACGAGGATTAAGGGATTTGTCAGAATAGCACTCTGTTTCAAAATAAGCTCGAAATAAGGTATGCAATTTGCGTAGCTCAAATTGTGTATCTTATTTCGAGCTAAGCATGCAGCGTAGATACACCCTTGAAGACATGACAGTCTTTGCCTGTGTATGAATTCGTTAGAGATGACCCTGGACCAAAATCCCAGATCCAAACATTCCTGAACATTGGGAAGTGCAGACCTAACATTAAGCACACCTTGGCTTTTGATAATGGGTTATTATAAATAATAAATAAACCCCCAGATTTACAGACCCTTTAAATTTTGATAAAGCCTGGAATCCTGATTCAAGCATTGTGGCTTATGCCCATCTGAAAAATATACAATGGGGGTGTTTAAAGAACTCAGTTTGATTCTAGAGAGGTTAGCAGTTTCAACATTATATCAGCATTTTAAGGAAATCTTTGTGTATGTATGGTTGCAAATTCTGAAAGCTTAAAATATTTACCATACACTTGACTTGAAATATATTTAACAAAATATAAATACGTCATGAAGATACAAACTCAGGGACTTGATTATCTTTTTAAATGGTGCAATTGAGAATCTGACCCTGTTTTACCAAGTAGTAGTGCTTTGTATATTGCCTCTTGGTCTCCAGATGTCATTTTGTTTTTCTTCTACTGCCCTGTTGACTTTCTTGCATCACTCAGTTCCGTGTCCTGATCTCTATACAAAGTGAGCTGAAACACAGTCAAGCAACTTCAGTTCAGTGTAAGAGCTACTTTATATCCATTTACTCCAACCAAAAAGTTTGTTCTTTATCACAGCTTTGTACAGACAGCTTCTTTCAATATCAACATACACCCTTGCACACAAGTACCTGTGTCAAGCATCTGTTCTCTTATCAAAAATACATTCTAGACATATGCAGCGTGTATTAGCTGACTGATATTCTGCTCTTGGAACTCCTCGTGACATTCTCAAGAGCTTGCTCAGAGGAAAGGAGGAAGAAATAAAAAGTTAATTACTTTTCTTACTGCTTAATTACTACACTTACCACTTTATTGTCATTTTAACCTGCTGAGCTGTATATTAGAGAATATGATGAGGCTGCCATGCACTTTTCGTCCTTTTTTGAGAACTGCTTCTTCTTTCATCCTTTGAAGTTTCTGTACCATGATTCTAGAGCCATCGGTGTTATTGCCTCATTCAGAATTAAAGTACAAAAATGTTTAAGTTAGGTCCTCAGGTTAGGGATGTTAAATTGTGAGTAATTGACTAATTGAATAGTCGATGCATTTTTGTATCGACTATTTGATTAGTCAGTAGGGTGCCTCTGCCTTTGAGGTATACGTACACTTCAAAGGTGAAAGCGCCACGTGGAGCCCGGGGTCATCTGGGGACTCCCTCCCCACTGACCCCGGGCTTAGTGCGGCGCTGCTGCTTTGAAATGCCATGGGGAGCCTGGCGTCAGGCTCCTTGCAGTGTTTCAAAGCAGCAGTGCCCTGTGGAGTCCTGGATCAGCAGGGGATGTCCCCAGCTGATCCTGGGCTCCACGCAGCGCTGCCACTTTGAAATGCCACGTGCAGCCTGGGGACAGCATTTCAAAATGGCAGCGCCATGTGGAACCCAGAGTCTGGCTCCAGGCTCCACATGGCACTGCCGCTTTGAAGTACCCCCTCCTCTTTCCCCACCTCTCTTGCTGCCTCTTTCTGACAGACAGCAAGCGAGGGAGAAGCAACTAGTCAACTAGCCTGTCGACTATCCGATAAGCATTTGTTTATCGGATAGTCGACTCGTCCTTCACATCTCTACTCAGGTGTTATAATGTCCATTGAATTCAGTAGTGCATTTCTGATTAACACCAGCTAAGTAGCTGCACTATTATTTCTTTAGTAGGGTTTGCAGAGTGTTTTACAGACCTGTGAGTACAGAGGTCCCTGCCTCAGACTTCTTCTGCTGTAAATCTGTATCTCTGCAATAATTCAACAAACCAACAAAGTACTTTTCCAACCCCTACTGGAATTAACAAAGTGTAGCAGCTTACCACAACTTTATAGTCATAGTCTCTAGACTTTTCTCACATATTTTGCAACTCCTGAATAATACACCTTCCACTTCCTTGTTTCCACTGAACAATGAAAAATTTCACAAGAAGTGCTTTAAGAAGCCAGATTTAAATATTTAATGTTAAAAGATTTGGAATAAAGGTGATATATCTACATAGGAAGATGCAGCTTTTCTTATAAGACCTAATACCACGAAGATATGAGAATTGATGCTGTTTTCACTGCCCACCTCTGGGTGGTTACAACTGACTTTTGTGTGCCTTCTTAATTAGCTGCAGAGGTGTTTTGATTAAAATGAGATGCATTTTCCAATAATTGAAGTCAGCTTTTACATCACAACATAGAAAAATCCACAGAGACAGGAACTGTACAGGAAGATCAAGGAACCAAGTATCTTTCCATATTTCTCTCTCTCTCCCTCTCTCTCTCTCTCTCTTTCTCTCTTTTAACATAGTCCCCTGGGAGGTTGGGAGAGGATTGTTTACTTTACTTTAAGTGAGGAGGATAAATCCATTTGTATTGAAATGTCTAACCAAAGAAAGACTCAATTAACCACATTCTGTCTTCTGTTACACTAATGCAACCCCAGTGAAGTTGTTATTGTTCCATGAAAAAAATAGACACTAGTATTTCACCTTTTGGAAGTATCTCCTTAACAGTAGGTGATGCTGAGCGTAAATTGCTGGAGGATGCATCCCAAATGCCACATGATAATTGGGCACTTAGGGATGTGCAGTGACATGATGGGCAAATTTTTTTCTGGGTCATCCCACTGCAGTACCATCAAGTTATTAGTAATGGTCTGTTATATAGCACATGTGTTTGTTCCATGCTACAGTTTGGTTACTTTTCAAATGGTTTTACAGAGCAATCATTGTAGCTGCAGGAGTATGGCTAGCGGCAGAATCAGTATGTATACAGCAGCATAACCTGTAAAGAGTTGGTAGAGATGGCTAGGTGAAGTGCTGGCCAAAACCAAGAAAAATAATCTGTTGGCCAAACCTGGGGTCCTTATTCAAGCCCTAAGCCTTTCAATTTTTATCTCAGGAATGCGTTCAGGATTTATAGTGAGGTTCTGGGTCCAGTAGCCTAAACCTCATTTCACGCTTCCCTTAACTTCAGTGGGAATTCCTCACATACAGAACCTACAATATTGACCCCTTATACATCCTATGTCCTACTTCCATCCTCTGGAGTCACTTTTTGCCAGAATTATACAGTTAAAGACATAGGAGAACTGCCCTTTCAGGCTGTTTTTAAACTTATGCTTCCCTTTTTAATGTGGCAGTGAATTGTTGGCTGGGAGGGTTTGTCATCAGGTAACAGGATGGCCAATTCCTGAGCAGTCCCTCATGACCAGAATTCCCATTACGGCAGCTTTCTCTCTGCTTCCTCCTCAGGGCTCCTTACAAGCCCCCCACAGCCTCTTCTACTTGGGGCTGGGTTAGGGCCCAGAAACACTTCCTGACTGCCCCACCAATAAAATCTGTCACTACAGCTCATTGGCTCTTCTGCCATCTACACAGAGCCGCAGGCTGCTTTTTGCACGGCTGCCTCTCCCTGGAGTTTAGCCTTCATCTCTGACCTTCATCTCTTGCCAGTGACTATACTTATTCTGAAGGAGAAGGCAGTCTCCTGATTGGTTGGAAGAGAAGGGAGTTCTGTCCAATCATGCACAATGGGCTCCTCGTCCCAGGTCCTTAAAGGAATAGTGTTCTGGAGTATCCCCTAAATCCAACACCTAATTTCCCAGAATTGCTTGCTTTGTGCAAGCCCATTTGTGGATCTTTGTTATTCCAGTTTCCTGGAATGGCATCTTCTGTCCACCCCCAACAGATCATGGGTTAAAATTAGGGCCGTCAATTAACATACATTGACGCCTGTGATTAACGCAGAGCCAAATTAATATGTTAATTTTTTAATGCATTAATCACAGGCATTTCTATGGCACTGCCCCTTTGAAACACCGCCAGGGCGTTTCGAAGGGGCAGCACAGTAGGAGCCTGGGATCAGCTGGAGTCCTCAGCTGACCCCGGGTTCCGGGCAGCATCTGGGGTCAGCTGTGCGGCACTGCCCCCTTTGAAGCGCCACCCTGGCATGTCAAAGGGGCAGTGCAATGCAGCCGGGATCAGCTGGGGATTCCAGCTGATCCCGGGCTCCCACAGTGCTGCCCCTTGGAAACGTCAGGGCAGCACTTCAAAGGGGCAGCACGACACAGAGCCTGGGTCAGCTGGGGACTCCAGCTGATCCTGGGCTCCGTGCAACGCTGCCCCTTTGAAATGCCGCTGCTGCATTTCAAAGGGGCAGCGCACGCGATTAATCATGCGATTAATCGCGATTAAATTTTTTAATCTTTTGACAGTCCTAGTTAAAATTTAATCCATTTGCAATTGTAGTTCTCATTATGTTGCAAAAATCATTCTGGTTTGTCCCCTCTCACTTTAAAACAGCTGTGTTTGCCACATTGAAATGTAGTCTTCTGATGACATTTAAGTCAGGTGATCCAATATTATTTTATAGATGAGAATGGAATTTTTAGTGTATTTCATTATACATACAATGACACCCACCCCTATAAATTTAGATGGTTCTTTTTTAAAAAAATATTCTGTTGCAGGATACAAAAAGGTCATTTGTAATCTTAGATGTACATTTATTCATTCACTAGATGATTTACCTGGTGTTTCTTGGGTCTTTGTGGTGGCTCAGGGCAGGGGGTGGGATGTTCAGGAGTCAGGGCAGGGGGATGGAGGTGTAGGGCAGGGGCTCAGGGCAGGATATGTTGGGTGCAGGAGTCAGGGCAGGGTGTGGGGCGAGCAGGAGTCAGGGCAGGGGGTGGGTAGTGTAGGAGTTAGGGCAGGGAGGAACTTAGGGCATAAATGTGGGGGATGCAGGAGTGATGGCAGGAGACTGGATAGGGGGGTTGTCACCATCAAGCATGCCAGGTGGCAGCTACCCGGGGCTGACTAGGGCATCAGGAACCACATTGGCCAGTCCACCGCCCCTAGAGCCAGGGCTGGCTGAGGCAGCAGGGACCACACTGTCCAGCCAGTGGATCCTTTGGACTAACTGGGGCAGCATGGGCCATTAGGTACAGTGGCCGGCAACAGCTAGAGCCTTGCACCAAGCCAGCCATTCTGTTCCCAGTGTGGCTGCCCTCCTGTGGTCATTCGACATCATGACTGTCGCTGGTAGCCGACTTCTCCCTTTTCATTTTATTAGACACAGTCGAATTCCAGGTACATCCCATTGCCCTGGAACAACCAAACCTTGACCTTGCTTTAAGTTAGAATAAGAGGGAGCTGCATGCCAAATTTGATGGCCCTTACTCTGACCATTTAGGAGGAGCTCTTGAAAAGACAGACTCACAGACACACAAACTCTCAAATGTATAGTAGATAAATACACTTTTCAAAAGCCAAAGTTTTACCTGGTTAAATAGACATTTCATTTTGCTGCATATATTATTTGCTTTTAGAGACTTTTTTTTAGCCCACATTTATAATATCAAATTACAGTAAAAGCTCATTTTATCCAGCACTTCATCAACCAGCAAAGTCAAGAAACTGTCATTTCTGATATGCACAGAAAGTCCAGTTTATAGTGGTGTTGATGTAGGCACCACAAGGGGCTGAAACATGGGAGGGGTTGTGGGGCACAGACTCTAGGAGAGAGTTTGGGTCTGAGAGGGAGCACAAGTCATGGGAGGAGTTCAGGGTGCCAGATGGGAGAAGGCACTTAACAGAGCACCCAGAGCCAGCAGCATGTGTTTCTAATGGTGGTGCACATCTCACACATGCCTCGGTGCACATGAACGTTTATTCCTCATATGGATATAATAATTAGAAGAAACATTGTTCCCTGCTATTGCTGGTGGAGGTGTGGCCCAGTGGCTCTGCCTCCATCACCCCTCCCTGAGCACTGACTCTGTAGCTCCCAGCCCATTGGCCGGGAACGATGGCCAATGAGAGCTATTGAGCGCAGTACCTCTGCCACACTCCAAATCCCTCCCTCTTAGTTAACTGGCATTTTAAATTTACCAGCACCCCAGAACCCTCCCTCCTCCAGCATGCAGGATAAAAGGGATTTTACTGTATTTACCTAAGAATGCCAACACCTACTCTTTGTATCTTTTTCCTTACAAAACCCATTGGAAATGTAGCACTTAGTGAAAGCTGTATGAGACACGCATTGATATTTTCAATACATTTTGAAAAGAGATAGTAAAGGTACAGTGATTCTGTGTGTTGCACTTTGTCATTCCATCCAAATTTGTTTTAATGTTACTATTTGAAGAATATGCTTAATTAGATGTGCTCTTTAGTCATTCATATTTATAACACTGAAATATAGGACTTACCATTGCTTCTGTTTCTCAGCAAGCTGCTGCTGGGACTAATCCCTAACATTGGTAGAATAACTTTAATTTTTGTCTACATACTGCCCTGTATTCAACAGCTACTTATGTATCTTAAGCATAAAGAAGTTGTCTCTTCTGAAATGAATAGTTGCTTTAGGAGCCAGGTTGCTTTATTCATTAAATCTGGTAAAATAATTGAAGATAACGTGTCTTTGGTACGCTTTGGGGGGCATTCAGATGATTTAGTGATAATACATAATGCAGATTGGTATCACACCACTCCTGAGTGGCACAAAGATGAGGACAAGGGAAACGAAAGTGGCTCTGAAGCATCTTTATGCCTCCCTAAATTTGGGAGCCAAGAATGTTCCAGTGAAGGCCAAGTCAAAGCACCCACAGGGCTAATTTAAATGAGCTGCTTGTGAAGGATCATTCAACCAGTAGGGATTGCTCGATCACATAGTAATTCAGCTCCACCTTTTTTTCTGCTCCCTTCTTCCCCAGCCAGCGTTGATAGAACCTGTGTGCTGGGGAGTTCGGTACCATTGGAAGTGACATAAAGCCAGCTATGCCCCCTCGTGCCTTTCCACGGTTCCCTCATTCTGAACCTTAGTTAGTGGTTGAAGATACTAGTCCCACTGAAGCCAGTAAAGATTTCCATTAATTTCAGTGGGAGCAGGCTGTACAATGAATTTTTATAGCTATATTTATAAATCCCTAAAACAGTAGCTATTTATAATGTCTGCACTGACCTAGCCTTATACATGACAAGTTGGCATTTGTACAAGAGCGTACTATAGGCAAGTGGAGTGCCTTGTATGGTAGCAGCATTCAAACACACACACACAGTTTTTAGTGTGTGATTTGTTATCTTTGAGGTGAGTACAGCAGCTTGCTACAAGACAGAAAGGGTTTTCATTTCAGTAGTGAAGTCAATAATTATGGAGGTTATCATTGTCCTGCTAAGAACTTCATGTCATTTTCATAAATCATTCATTTCATTGTCATAAATCATGCTTTACAGCTGCAGAATGGAAACTTATTGCTGGACTTTGATGAAAATCTTGTAACAGTCACTCAGGTAAGACACTAAAACTGTGAAAGGAAAACCGAGATGAAATCACTAGTAGAATTAGTGCTATCTGAAAATGTTTAATTTGAGTTGAACTACACCAGAATGTAGCTAATGCAAAATATAAATAATTTTAAAAGAAATTATATATCTGGAAAATTCATGTATGTGGTGATACTGAAAATGAAATTGTCTAAAATCAATGAAAGGTAAAAATTAGCTCCCAAAATTTCTGTTAGTGGCTGAAACTCCATATATGTGAAAGCAGCTGTACTCATTTAGACCAGTCCAGAATTTAGCTCTAGCTGGGGTCCAGAACTAGAACTCCTAATGCAAACAATCCTAGACTTCGAAGGATTTGAAATCCAGATTAAAGTGTCACTGTTCAAGCCTCTTTAGCAAGTATCCAATGAAGTTATTTTCACACTAAATTACAATTTATATTTGCTAACAAAACTTGCCAGTGTCCTGTACGAAGAGTTGCAGTCAAGGCCAAATGAACGCTGTTGTCAATATATTGCTCTTCTTCTGGGGTCACTCTGGGGAAGGGCTTATTAGAATAAACAGTTATGGCAGTTCTGGATTTCTCTATCAAGTTAACATGGTCCCTACCACTTTAATATGAGAGAGACTCTCAGGAGCTCTTTGTGGAGTTCCACCAGAATGAATTTCCACGGGTGCATGAACCTGAAAGAACTTTGAAAAGTAACATGATCCCCACTTTACAGAGTGGCAGGTTACGTGACTTGCTCCTGTTGAACTCAATGCTGGAACCTTGAGTTCAAAGAGACTCATTGTGTTAAATTCTCAGTTTCACTTATTCTACATTAGGCTAAACTAATATGAATCATGGGATAAGAGTTCCACCAAATCTTTAGCCCCTCGTCCATGACACAGACTCTTCCCCCTACGCCAGGAGTCAGCACTCCTCGACACAAGAGCTGATTTTCACTGGCACACCGGGTGGGAGCTCAGGCCCGTCCCTTCCCCCCCCATGCAGCTGCAGGGTAGAGCAACAGCTCCAGCTTCTTGCTGGGGCAAGGGGCAGGAGAGGCACTCGCCCACATCCCTGGGGCTGCCCCTGCTCAGCCTGTGCGTGCAGCTCCTGGGGCCTAAGGTGTTAACGCACCGTCCCACCCTGGCTACAGGCTCTGCTTCGGGAGGGGGCTGCTGGTCACACCTGGCACGCCAAGGCCTAGACTGCTCATACTGCTCCCCAAGGGCCGTGGGGAGGAGAGCTCTGTCCCTAGTGCTCCTCTGCCCCAGGCCAGGCTGGAGCCAGCCCTGGGCAACCCCGGGCTCTGCCTGCCCAGGCCACAGAGCTGTAGCCTGCAGGCACAGGACTGGGCCAGGCAGGGAAGAAACTCTGCCCACCTCTCCCCACCCCAGCGCTGCTCCAGGAGGGCTGCATGTCCCAGTGCTGCTGTGCTGCCGGTGAGTGTGCTGTGAGCACAGGGATGTGGGGGTGGGGAAGTGAAGGAGGATGCGGGGGCAGGGGTTGCACCAAGGAGCATGGGGCAATGCAGGGGATCAGACTGGGGCTATCATGGGGCTCAGGGAAGATGTGAAGGGGGGATACAATTTTACTTTTCAGAAGTTGCACTTTCCTTTACTCCCCACTTTTGCCTCCCTCCCCAACTAGCTATTTTGCTGCATTCTCACCCTCTCACCTTTTCTGCGATACTCCCCCAGCCCCCTTCAGCCCAAAAACTCCCTCTCATATCCCCACCCTACAACCTCTCCTGACACCAAACTCCATTCCAGATCCTGCCCTCCTCACCCCGTCCTGCACCCCACCTCCCACCCAGATCCTGCAGTCCCATCCCACTCACTAGCAGCCCTGTCCTGCACATTGAGCCCCTCATTTTTGTTCCCACCCCAGAGCCTAAGGGGGTCCCCAAAATCCACTAACTCTGGAACCCCAGAAAAGTAAATCTGGCCATGGGAAGCCCTGAACCGCAGTCCTCCCTGCCCCTTCTCCTCACCCCATGAGGGCTGGAGCGCCAGACGAGTGAGGTGTCTCAGATGGGGGCTGCATCAGTGCAGGCTGGAGGTTTTGGGAGTTTTTTTGCTTCTCACTTGTGTGGTCCCCAACTGATTTTTCTGTGGGTCAGTGACCCCGACCCAAAAAAGGTTCCCCACCCCTGCCGTGGATAAAGAAAACATTGAAACTTTTGTGTTGGACATAATATTTTACTTTATTTAAAATGAAGTGTGATCAACTAACATGAGAAAGTTAAAATGCTTAATCTGTTTAATAATTTACATTAAACCGCTCTCCCCAGCTGCAGCACTCACAAAATGGCTGGGGTGTTATTATGTAATTAACAGTGAGTTCCCATCAGCAACTAGTAGTCTGCAGAAAGGTTTGCATTGACTCAAGTGGTCCACGGAGCACGCGGTGGAGAGAGCCCCAAGTGGCACGGCCCAGGGCAGGAGAGTAAAATCTTGGCATGCTACTTCGGAAAGGTTGCTGACCCCTGCCCTAGGCTGACCTCCTGCAGGATACAGTCTCAAATCTCTGGTAATCCCTGCAGTCACTGACATGTCTATTTGTCACTTTTTCTCTCTTATGGTAGAAGAGGAAGGTTTGGAGGATCCTTCCCTGTGAGCAGGGAAAACCCACATGGTCTCATCTGGGAAGGCCTATGTACACTTTCTTTAGAATGCTAGTGAGAAGTCGCAGTAGAGGAGGCTGGAGAAGGTTGTTGGCGCAAGTTGCAGAATGACGCAGACACAGACAACCTTGAACAAGCAATTTAGAGGTCTTAGAAGAAAGTAACTGTTTGCCATTGTCACACCCCTGCAGCCATTGGTGGCACCTGGTTGGCAAGAAGTTTCATCTGAAATGATTAAATTAGGAGTATTGTTATTTCTCAGGTTTTTCTAAACATTCCTAAGAATAAATGGTTATCACATTTTGTGCACGGTACCAGGGTCGCCTACTTCATCTCTACACTGCATGTGTATCCCGAAATAGCCACCCCGCGTCTACACAAGCCGCCTGTTATTTTGAAATATTTTTCATAATAACGGGCGTGCTATTTCACCATCCCAGTAAATCTCGTTGCATGAGGGATAAGGAATGGCTTGAAATAGCACGTTATTTCGAAATATGGCGCTGTGTAGATGTGCCAAATTTCAAAATAAGCTATTTCAAAATAGATTTGAAATAAGATACGCAATATGTGCAATTTTGAGTTTCGGGTGCTGTGTAGACGGACCCTTGGAGAGGCTACTTCTATAGCTGTATTAGCTCCCAACAAAATAACTACAGCCTTAACAAACAAAGGGGGCTAATGCTCTCCCCATACACATGGATAAATTCCGTTCACATGAATATAATAAGAATTATACTCACACTCTTGAAAGGAAATCTAGACCTTTAAGTGGAAAACGTGTTGGCATGTCACCAAAACAAAGTGATCTATTTAACACAATACAGAATATGAGGAGATGTGAAATAATTCATTCCTAGGCTGAGTGCTCTTAATGCAGCTAGACGAATTCAAGGTGGAGAGTGTCTTATTTATTGCAGCATTAACTCTTTTTTAAACAATACATATATAAGAAAAATATAAAAGTCACTGAAACTATTGCATTTTGAATAAATAGCCTTCCTCCTTAGAATCATTCATGGTCCCGCACAGATTTCTCTATCATTCACACACGCTAGGGACACAAACTTTAACCCAATTCCTAGGACTCAAGATGCAACTCTGTTAATATAAACACCCACCCGTATGCAATTCCAAGGGCTCAGAGCATAACTTCCTACAGGTTTGCAGGATCTTTTGCCATTAAAAGAGTTTTACGCAGTAATATTCTTATTCTCTATTTATTGACAATTACAAGCAAGACAAATACACGTGCTAAGCACACAGTGTCATGCTCACCAATCCTAATAAAGGCAGGCAAACTTCCCCTGTTGGCCAGGCAAGGTCAGTCTCTCTGGATCTCTTTGGAGATCTCTCGTTGTTGCATGTCATGGTCATGCAGAGGAGTTCTGGCAGCTCTGGTCTTAGACTGGGTCTTGGAGGTGAGTTCTTCCAAATCTTTTCTTCTTCTCCTTTCTGTTTCTTTCTTCCTTTTTCCTTTCCTCTCTTTTCCCTTTCCTGCTGGTCTCCTTCTTGGTCCCGGTTTATATAGTGAAACTTGAGTCCAACTAAGTTATACCTTAACCAATTATTTTAGTATAATTTCCCTAACCAATCATAACATACTGTAACAGAATTACCTTACCAATAACACCCCACCACCTTCATTGATTTACACCTAGCAAAATCAGACAGCAGCTACAACAGACAAAAACAATTAAAAAACAGACAGTGATCATCGAGACAAACAATAGGAAAGTGAGGACCATAATCATTGAGGCTGTGTCTAGACTGGCATGATTTTCCGCAAATGCTTTTAACGGAAAAGTTTTTCTGTTAAAAGCATTTGCGGAAAAGAGCGTCTAGATTGGCACGGACGCTTTTTGCGGAAAAGCGTCCGTGCCAATCTAGACGCGGTTTTGCGCAAGAAAGCCCCGATCGCCATTTTCGCCATCGGGGCTTTTTTGCGCAAAACAGTTCTTAGTTGTCTACACTGGCCCTCTTGCACAAAAGCATTTGCGCAAGCGGGCTTTTTCCCGAACGGGAGAGTCATTGTATTAGCGCAAGAACACTGACGATGATACATTAGATCATCAGTGTTCTTGCGCAAATTCAAGTGGCCAGTGTAGACAGCTGGCAAGTTTTTCCGCAAAAGCAACTGCTTTTGCAGAAAATCATGCCAGTCTAGATGCAGCCAGAATGAGGATTCCATACCCTCAATTGTGGATAAACAGTTTCTTGACAGACGAAATGCTGTTAACTAAGTTTTCTTTACCCATCTTGATACCTGTTTCTTTATTTGGCAACAGTGGGGTGCCGTTAGGACAGTATCCCCTTCTTAGCAGCCTTGTGTGATGCTATTTTAATGCAATGGAGATGGAATGTGAGTATGTGACTGAGCTTTACACAAATGGCTGCTGCTCTTCAATCTGGCTGCAGAGAAAGGCTTTAGACCTTCCAATATGGATACAGGCCTTGCAATATGGCTACAGAAAAAACATATTGTTACAATGACAGAAAGCTGTGAGCTGATGCTATGAAGGAAACCTTTCACATTTTCCCTCTCCATTTCACATAAGAGGATTCAGAAAACAGACTATGGCCTGATTGTCCTAAGTGTCCTAACCATCTGCTACTCCCATGGCCCTATTGATTTCAGAGAGCAGAATTCCAAGCCTAACATCAACTCTACTATAGAATTAGAGGGCTGCAAAGTGGTCTCCAGACCTTGGGATCCCACCTAAAGTGGGGGACATGGTAAGAAACAGTTAAAATGGATGTTCAATCCCATTAAAATGTAAAAGTCTGACTTTTCATGCTCATGAGCAACAGAAGAAGTGTAAGAAAGGAGAAAAACCTCACTGAATTGCCCTCTGGGAATGTCCCCTTTGGTGACAAAAGTAAGGGGTAGATTTTAAATGCTTCCATGCAATGCTAGGAACTGTTCTGCAGGTTTGGTTTCTTGCTTCAGGGCCCCTACCCCCAACAGAGCAGATATACAGTGCCATTTTCTGAGTTCTCAGACATCTGCCTAGTGGCTCTGATGGAGAACTTCCAGACATAGTTATGAAAGTCCTATCTGTTATTAGTAGCTCTATTATCGCTTATTGTGCATGGAGATTTAGGTGGAGAGCAGTGGAAGTGCTGCAGATACCTCAACCCTCAGAACTATTTGAAGTTCCAAAATGTTTGTTGTTTCTGGTTACAACTGCGACCTACACTCTATAACTTTTGCCTGTCAAATAATCTGTACAGAGAACATCAATGGGGCTACTGATTTGATTAGTCTACTTGATGCAGGATCAAGCTTTGGAAAAATTACTGTTCTGAAATGGACACTTTTAAAAATTGTCAAAACTGGGAGCTCTTCTAAGCTTTGGATTCCCACAGGAATCCTTCAAAGTAATGTGTCTAGAGATTAATTTAAAATAGAACTGTAAAGATTTTTACTCTGATATGTTTCAGCAGTTGATTCAAAGGGGTGCTATTCCTGATGTAAATGATAAGATTGGTGGGGAAAGGCAGTTTGACTCCAGAGTGTTGACCAGTAACTAATTGTTACGGTTAGTAAGAAAATGGTGAGTATTATCCATGGGAAAAGAATTTAAAGTAACAAAAATTGCCCCCCATTCACCTTTTTTGGTAGTTTTTACTGGAATTTTCCAGTTTTACAATGAAAAAAAATCAAATACCCCATTTTTTTGGTTGGGAAGGTGAATGTTTTTATCACAAAACTGAAACATTTTTGAAAGAAACAAAAATTTTCATTTCCAGCAAAAGTTGCTTATCAAAAAGAAAAAAAAATGGTGTCCCACCTATATATTATTTATTAATTTCACTACTCTGAATACTCATCAATTTATCATGTTATCTTGTTTTCCCAGACTGTTTCATAATGGGACAGTAATTTACACTGCAGAGTTACAGTAGTAATCTGACTTCGTGCAACATGTCAGAAAATTTGATAAGTCCCCTTAAAAATTAAATATACAAGTAATTTTGGGGTGATATTACTCCAGCAACCAATTCCACTCATGATCAGTGCCTAGATACCTTTAGGTAGCTCTTTTTGAACAAAATACTTAGATTATGCTTTCTTGGGAGTTTGGTATGGAAGGAATCATTATTGTTCTATAGCAGCTGTGATTTGATCACTATGATCACACTATGTAGTCTTCTGTACTATAGAAGGCACATTGAAAGCAAGGCTTCTTCAGACTTGATTGGGTTTCCATGGCAGCTGTGGTTCTATCCAGTCTCAATTCATCTCTGTGGATGCTGAGTCTGAGCTTCGGCCGATACTTTGCTCATACGGCCACGGAGGCCGGTATGTGTTATGAAAGGGTTTTCACCCTTCTGGTCCAGCTTAGTGAGATCTCTTTGGTTGGTTTTTTTTTAAGACCAGAACCCAAAAGGAGTCCCTGATGAAACTAAATTAATTAATGGAAAGCTGCCCAATTGTAATGGCCTAATCACCCCCACCCGCCATCCTGTAGGGCACGTGCAGGCTACACTCATCCCATTGGCGAGGGGTTCTCAGCCAACTACATTGCAACATCCCACCCACTTCCCCTGGACCCTATAGAGGTTGCAGTCCAGGACATGAGAGATCAGAGACAGGGTCATGGACTGGGTGGCCATGGGACATACACATATTCCATGTGCCCAGTGAAGCTAAGAACAGAAACATAGTATCGCCCCGTTGCAGATGTTTTCTCTATGCCCTATCCCGTTCTGTGGTGGATTGCCCCCATAAAGGTGTTTCCCAGGGAGCAGCTACTGACAGTTTGAGTCTCTTCTGGGTTTGTGACCCAGCCCCATGGCCTATTTGCCCCCACAGAGGGGACAATCAAGGTATAAATATCTTTATTTCTGATAGGTGATAGGAATTCATTGCTTGTTAAGTCTAATGCACCCTCTTCCTTGATTTTCTTTAAAGACTAATTACAGATGTTCTCTTTTCTTTCCAGGCTGTTACCCAACTAGAGCTTTTTGGGGACATGTCCACTCCTCCTGATGTAACCTCTCCCCCAGTAAGTATAAAAGGGTAATTGCCCTGTCTGCCAATAAAACTTTGCCAGTAGAACACAGGTTTTCTCTAGCCATGTGTAGAAATGCAGAATGGTGAATAGCATTGACTCCAGTACAGTACAGTACAATCACGGGTGGGCAAGATATCTCTCACGGGCCATATTTGGCCTGCCAAGCCACCGGATCTGGGCCATGCATGCTCCTCCTGGGACCTCAGGCATGCAGCGGCTGCTATTTTAAACGCAGGGCTGCTCCATGTGACTCTCTGCTCTAGAGAGCGGGGGAGACTGTAATCTCCCAGCCCGATCCTCAGCTTGTATTGGTTGGAAATAACCAACCAATAGGAACTGACCCCAGTCAATATCTCATCTCCTATTGGCCAGAAACAGCCAGCCAATGGGAGCGAGAGATTGGCCTGGGGAATGGGGGTGGCGCAAGCCTCTCCCCCTCCCAGAGCTGAGAGCTATGTGGAGGGAGCAGGCTGCATTTTCAATGCTCTGGAACTGCATCAGGCAGGGAGCCCAGCCTGCCTTGGGGGTGCTGCAGGGCTGCTGTCTAGGAGATGCTTAGGTAAGCACCTCTCAGCCAAAGCCTGCCTCTGGCACTCCTGCCCCACCCCAAATCCCTCCCCCAAGTCACCTTCCAAACCCTCTGCACCCTCTTGCCCTAGGTCACAACTCTGTCCCAGACCCTGCACCCCCTCCTACACCACTCCTCTAGGCCAGAATCCTCTCCTGTACCCCCACTCCTTCCCTGACCCTACCCCCCATCTCCTGACCCTGGTCACAACCCCCTCCTTCACCCAAACTTCCTCTCAGACCTCACACCATCTCCTGGACCGCAGTCCCTTATCCTGTATGCCCTTCTGCACCCAACCTCCATCCTAGACCCTGCACCTCCTCCACAGAAAAGTATGGCCCTTTTCCACTTTCCAAAATCTTGGAGTGGTCCCCTCCCGCCAAAAATTACCCCTTGTGGTCAATAAATCCTCACCATTTGTGGTGGATGTGTTCCTAGCATCACCACAAATGGTGAAATCCGCAAATTCTGGGGGCAGTGGAAACAAATGTGTATGTTATTTTAAGGAGATGGAAGCCTTTAAAAAAAGTTATCTGCATTGTAAAATGGAAATGGAGAATTTTTCCAGTTCATTTTAAGCCTCAAAACAGATTATGACATGGGAATATTAATATTCTCTTTTTCCAGATAGGGAAACTGAGGCACTGGGCAGTTACTATAACAAAGGAACTTTGTGGCATATCTAGGAATAGAGTTCAAATCTCCCATCTCCTATGCCCTATTTGTAACAATGATACCATGGTTCTTCTAACATGCTGGACTTTGGCTCCAGGTCTTTTGATGAACTGGTGCAATATTTAATCATTCTTTTGTAATTCAGTAATTTCACCCTGTTTTAAAATCCTTTCTGTGTTATTTTGTGTATCTGTTGCCTACATCAATGCTCAGTAAAACTATTAAGCCTCAGTAAAACTATTAAGACCTTTATTTCTTAAGAAGCATGTGCTGTCAGAAATTTGAACGTGATATATGATTCTGCAAAGTATATTGTTCTTTTTGGTCGTGATCCAAGAGCACTGTATTTTTCTCTTTTCTTATTGTCCTCTGTCTTATGGTACTGATGATCTGTTTCCTGCTGCTTCTTTACATCTACATCTATCTTTTTTGGAGATAAAATATAAGTGGCACCTCAGGCTATGTCTAGACTACACTGATCTATCGGAAGAAGGTACGCAAAACGCACTCCGCAATTTGTGTACCTTTTTCCGATGGTTTTTTCAGAAGAGGCTTTTCTGAAATTTGGTCCGTCCACACTGAGCCAAATTTTGGAAAATCCTCCTCTTTCAGAAGAGTCCTTCTTCCTCATGGAAGGAGGAAGACAACAGCGCTTCCGAAAGAATGCGTCTGCTCCTCCTCAAAAAAAAAAGCTGAAGAGCAGACACGTTCCCTGGATGCAGTGGAGTTTTTCCGGGATACCAGAGGTATCCCAGAAAAACTCCGTAGTCTAAATGTAGGCTCAGTCATGCCAATTCCTGGTGGCAGAAAAAGTAGCTGATATGTCGTTATTTTATTTTATTTCTGCCTCACTTTGTAGACTCCTGCAACTCCAGGTGATGCCTTTATCCCATCTTCATGCCAGTCACTTCCTGCTAGTGCAGACATGTTTGGTTCTGTATCTTTCAGCCCTGCTGCTGTACCCTCAGGTAAGAATCTTATAGGATTCTTTAAAGATGAATTTTAGGGTTGATCGTTTTGAAAATGTTAGCTAAGTTGTGGAACTCAGCTGTCTGTTCTGTTTGTGTCTCAACATCCAAAACATAAGGGATTAAATAAAAAACTTTCCACCATAGAAACATGAAAAGGACAGTCTCACAGTACTGTAATGTACTTCAGGACAACGGAAATCTAAATCAGTACCAAGTTGAACCTTCAGTATATTAAGCTTGCCAGCCTAATATCCAATGAACTGAAAAAAAGTCTGGGGTGAAAAAGTCTCTGGAAGCTCAAGTATATAGTTTACATACCTGCAGGCTTTTGTAATAGGAGAAGGAAAGTTATTTAGCTTTGAATTTCCAGTAATAACAATGGCCATTCTGAACTGTATACAGTAAATGATGCCAAAACAAGACGCTTAAAGAATTTGCGACCATTTTTAAAGCTATTCCAGGTAGTCAAAGTGTGACATTTCAGCTAGACTTCGCTAAGTTCCTCGAAGTGTTCAAAGTTCATGTAATATACTACACGTACATGCAGGAGATGTGGGTTTGACTCCCGGTCTTGTTCTCTGGGCTGAAAGGGGCTCAGAGCATTGCAAAAGCAGTTCATTCCACCTCATTTGGTAAGGAAAAAAAGGAGTGCCTTGAATCATTCAATAGTAGTTTTCTGGATTGTTAACACCTTCAGTGCTGTAATGTAGTGCATCATCTGTCCAGAAATGTAATGCAGTAGAATTCTTTTACTGTACCAATGTTCCTTTATTATATTGGCACTTGAAAGTAGCATACCTGATACGTGGAATAGAACCAGATAAGCACTTTGATCCTGTTTGTCAAGTGGTTATGGATAACTCTGATACACTTCCAAAGAAGTACCCTCCAGTGGGCCTCACTCAGAAAGGTCATAACTACAATGTAGTGCTTTGGGGTATAGGAGTGGGAAATTCCTTATTGATCTGTCGAAGTTGTGGAGGATTCTATTTCACATTCCCCATCATAACCATTTGTTGAAATACATATTCAGCTGTAGAAACAATGAGGAGTCCTGTGGCACCTTAAAGACTGACATTTATTTCATGGGCAAAGATCGACTTTGTCAGATGTGTCTGATGAAGTGGTTCTTTGCCCATGAAAGCTTATGGTCATTAGTCTTTAAGGTACCACAGGACTCCTCATTGTTATTACAGATACAGAGTAACATGGCTTCCCCTCTGATATTTGTCTATATTCAGCTATATTATTGCTATACTTATTTAAATGATTCCAAGATTAGTTGATTTTAATTTTTGGTTTGCTATCTTACTTACCCCTTTACAGTTTGAATTAAAATAAACCAAAAGTAAAAGGTAAAAATAGAGTGAAGAAAATATATACGTCAAGAAAAGGTTTCTTTTCTACTGCTATACCAGTAAAAAGAAGAGGAAAAAGCGCTCCCACATTTTAAAATATTAACAATAAGTTAAATTTGTTAATATAGCAAGTGGGTCTCATATTAATTTAACATCATTTTTTATTAGTAAAACATAAATGCATCTGTTAAAGTTTCTTCTTTAACAGAGGATTTCAAGGTAGAGTTTTAGAAATGTTTTTATATTAAACACAGTTGAAAACTATTGGATTCATCTTTTTTTCTTTTTGATTGTAAATGACAAACAAAAGTTCTAGTCATACAGTCTATACTCAGCCAAGATTCCTATTAGTTTGACAAGGAAGTTTTGTCTGAGCAGGGTCAAATCACAACTAGAATTTTTTAATTACTCCAATTTTTAATCTTCAACTTTTTTGTCCTAGCTAAAGGGTTTTCATTAGAAGCTATTACCCTAAGCAGATTTTTGGCATCAATTATACAGTGCTAAAGACCTCTGAATTTTCAAGTTTTTTTTTTTTAATTTATGCCATGCATGCTTAGCATCTTCTTCTTTTTCATCTGCCTTTGGTGAGGTTATGTCTTTTATCTTTTATAGACTTTTCCTCAGTTATCTATACTTTTGTTACCTCCCATTAGGATTATTGCAAAGTGTTCTACTGAGGGTCAGGCCTGAAGGCTACTAAGAAATGTGAACTATTTAGCCATTCCTTTGTTTGGGGTTACTTCTCCTAAGGAGCCCATGTGCTTCATAATCTGCACTGTGTCTATTTTTGGGTGCAATTTAAGATGTTGGTTTCTCTCTATAAAGCCTCTAAGGGTTTGAATACTGTCCCCATCAGAAAAAATACAGTATCAGTTGCAATCAGAGCAGGTCCCTGGGCTAGCCATCATCTGGCTTGAACTGGAACAGTAAATTTGATGGCTCCCATCTGGACCTACAGACTAGAGACTGAACCAGGGGCTCCAGAATAAAAAGCATGAGCAGCTAAAGCATGAACTGACAAGCTAGATTTCTTTACTTGGGACTGTAACTTGTGGATCTGGTCTAGAGGTGGTATAGAGTTACATAAGGTGGCATTTGTTTCTGAGGAGTCCTTTGGTCTGGAACTCACTTTATTCTTTTATCCACCAAAACCCAGGTTAGCTGATTTTCAAGGCAAACTGCACTCCAGTATGCTACCTTTTCTCTCTAGCTTATGGGAAGGGGTAGGATTCATGTGATCAGAGGAGGGAAATAATATTTTTGTTCTAATGCGTGTTTCTGAGGATTATTATTGAAGTCAGTCCAGTTACGCTAAGAGCATACGGTTGGCACATTTGAGAAAGTAACATACACTGGTAAAAGTCCCCGTGAGGCCTAACACTTTCTGTATTTCCAGCTCATACAGTTTCCTGTGCCTTATCTTCTTGTTGTTCATACTTATGCGCTAAAATAATCCTATTGTTGTTCTTTAAGGTTATGTTGCAATGGGAGCTGTCCTGCCCTCCTTCTGGGGACAGCAACCACTCGTTCAACAACAATTGGCCATGAGTGCTCAGCCTCCAGTTGCTCAGGTGATGCAGGGAGGACAGCCAATAGCATGGGGCCAACCCGGTATTTTTTCTCCTACCCAGCAACCATGGCCATCTGTAGCTGGTCCGTTCCAACCAACTGCCTTCATGCCAACACAAACTGTTATGCCTTTACAAGCAGCCATGTTTCAAGGTACCCTTGCTCCCATAGCTACTGTTCCACCCACAAGCGATTCCACCAGATCAAGTCCACAGACAGACAGGCCCAGTCAGAAAATGGGAAAAGAAATGTTCAAAGATTTCCAGATGGCTCAGCCTCCGCCAGTGCCATCACGAAAACCAGACCAGCCTTCCCTCAGTTGTACCTCAGAGGCCTTCTCCAGTTATTTTAACAAAGTCGGGATGGCACAGGATGCAGATGATTGTGATGACTTTGACATCTCTCAATTAAATTTGACTCCTGTGACTTCTACAACGCCATCTACAAATTCACGTAAGTACCCAAATCTTTCCCAGCATAGTCTCCTCCTCAGCCACGATAGTCCCTGAAAGCTTTTCCCTTTTCTCTTGTGAGTCCTGTCTATGCTGGAGCATACATGAGCTTTGTATCTTCATGCATGAGCAAGCTTGTTAGTGGCATCCCAGAGCTAGGGAAACATGATTTTAGGGTACACGTTACTGAAGCGATAGAAATCAGCAGCTTCAAAAGTTGCAAGCTGAAATTTCATTTTTAATAAGACAGTCATATGTGTGCTCTTCAAAATATACCTCATCTGTGCACATTTAAACTGGTTGGGAAAACATTAAAACTCTAGAGGAGAAAATATTCATGCAGTTAAGGGTGAAATTTGTCCCCATACAGGGGGCCATTTTAAGACCCACTCAAGTTATATTTTTGGAGATTTCAGTAGGACTTAATAGGCCTTCTTCTGGCCCTCTATAGTGGAGTGAATTTTGTTCTAGGAGCATAAATGTGCTTATACATTGGGACTGCAAAAAAATTGTTTCAAAGGAGATTTCATTATACGAGTGCTAACGCTGGCATAGATCCAGCACCCATGGAAGTCAACAGAAGTCTGTTGAGTTGCATAGGAAATCAATTGAACCTGATAACACTAATATCTTGAACATTTTCAGAAGCACTCGACACTGCCTAACTCTAGTCAATGATAAAACTCCCATTGACCTCAGTGGAAGCCAGAGTTAAACCAACTCTGAGCTCTTTTGAAAATCGTGCTCTGATACAATTTTTGTCTTATACAGTATACTATACGAATGGTTAAAGGAACTTGTCACTTTTATTTGAATCAAAGCAGAGAAAAAGCCTGAAAAGAAAAGAAATACAATTAGTTGTGTCTGAATAATACAGGTTGAACGTCTCTAAACTAGGACTCGCTGGTCTGTCTACATCTGCTGGACCACGGATGTTCCAGGACCAGAGTCCTGGTGAAGGGTTGTCAGGTGGGAGCCTGGAGGGGCTGGGAGCCCAGCAGGGCCAGGAGTCCGGCAGCAGGGCTGCTGGCAGTAGGGCCAGGAGGCTGGCATGCAGCGGGGCTGGCAGCAGGGGGGAACCATCTAGGAGGCCATAGCGAGACCAGGGCTCAGGGGCCAGTAGCAGATAAATAATGAGTTGGTTACATTTTTGTTATAATTTTCTGACTATTTTGTTTGCTTAATTTTACAAAATACATCTTATCGAAAACAAACAATCTAGGATTCATATACTTGGGGGTTTTGAGCATGAACAGATTTTGAATATTTTCCGTAATAATAATGAATTTATTTCCTATTATTTTTGCCATCATCTTTGTTTAGCTCCAACCCCTGCTCCTAGACAAAGTTCTCCATCAAAATCATCAGTGTCTCACACCAGTGACCCTACTGCAGATGACCTCTTTGAAGAGGGGTTTGAAAGTCCAAGCAAAAGTGAAGAGCAGGAGGCTGTGAGTAGAATGATTCCTAATACTAATTAGAGTTTTCTAGTGAGAAAATATCAGGGAGTAACTAGAAATGACCTGGAAATGTAAAATAAATATTTCAACAGGATTTGTGCAGATGGACAGCTTTGAGTCTGACACACGGTACAGGCGTTCTTATGTATCTTATGTTCTTATGTTATCTAATATTAGCATGATATGTACAACAGTATGTATTAATATTAAGGGGCTTAACTCAGAAGTAATATTTAAGGTGATATAAATTAAACATCCATACTTGTACCACTTACAAATGTGTAAGGGAGACCAGGTTGATGTAATGTACATGCCGAGGAAACAAAAGAAGGGGTAAGAGTATATATGTGGCCCACACAGACTTACCCATTCATGCATTTTCCTGCTAGTTGCTATTCTTGGTTACATACCTTGCTTGTGGGCCTTTAGTGAATGATTTTTTTTCCATTAAGATCCCATTACACTTAGTGATACTGATTGGACCAAAGTCAGAGGTTGGCTAAATGGGGATTGTATGTCATAAATTGGTCTGATAAATTGGTTTGAGCTTAAGTCAAAGAAAGGCTAGAGGGAACCCAGGTTGCTGTAACTTACCTGCAGAGGGGATAGAAGAGGGCATAAATTACGCAAGATTAAATTCTCTCTAAGTCACATAGCTTCGCTTACAATTTTAGTCCAAGATCTGCTTTCAAACTGGTCTTGCAGTCCTTTTCGGTCTGACCAATGCCTGTTGAAGTCAGTGGCAGCTCTCTTATCAACTTCAGCAGGCATTAAATGAGTTCCTTTATATTTGCAACACCATTTGAAGTCCATGCAAATTTTGAGAGCATATTAATTGTAGGATCTCAGCTTTTGTGTTTTAAAACCTAGAGTAGCTGAATGTGATAGAATGTGTCCATAGCATGAAAATAACCTCTTACTGCCTTTTCACTTCCTGTTGTTGAGAAAAAAGGTGTTATGTTCTTGTATTCTAGCCTGATGGATCTCAGGCCTCTTCCAACAGTGATCCATTTGGTGAGCCTACTGGTGATACTATAAGTCCACAGGTCGGTAGCTAGATAGCGCAGGTTGGGGTAGGTATCTGTCCTTTTTTTCTCTCTCCATCTTGAGGTGTTCACTTATTCTTTTACTATCACTTCCACTGGATGCATCATTTATTTTTCTTTTCCTTTTCCTCTCCACTCCCACCCCCTCCAATTTATTCCTCATCCTTAAATGATTTGCATGGTTTTTGCTGTTTGCTAATTGTTTCAAATTGTGCAGTGTTAATGTGTTGCAGCTGCCTACATGGTTTAAACCAGTGATGGCTTTTTAGTGTGTTTCCTGCAGCTTTTTGTAGCATGTGATATTAAAACAGAGTGAGATAATTATTAACCAATCTAAGTTATTAACTGATTGGGATGTGTTTTCTGTGTTATTAGCCATTTAAGTTATCAACTTGCACTAAGTTATTAACTTATTTGCTGTGAAAAAAATATATACACATAAATTCAATATTTCCAGTCATACCGTTTAAATATGAATAGTACTACGATAAATAAAACAATTAATTCACATGATTGTGACTCTTTTGGGTAAAGTTGATTGCTATTTTGACTCCTGGTATCACTGGTTTAAACAAATGTTCTGTGAATAAAAACTTGTTTTCATGTGATGTCAGAATTTTAGGGAGTAAATACAGAAATTTCAGCTATCACAAGTAAACCTCAGTATCCTCTGCAGAAGTTTTTCTTAGATATATTTAAAAAATTGGTATTTGCACAGATGTAACAGGTTACGTGAAATAAAGCATCTTGCCCACTAGAAGAAATTTCAATAAATAAGTAAACAGGTAAATAAAGATGTGTCAGCATGTTCCTCTGAACCAATCTGGCAGAGCAGTTGCAGCATCCCATTTCTTATTATTTGAATATAAAAATGCAGCGCAGGTTGGAACTCTATTGTCCAGACTTCTGTAGTCCACCAACATCTGTGGTCCAGCATCCTCATGAGTGTCCCTGTGCTGGAGCATTCATGGGAAAAGCCAGGCCTGCAGTCAACAACTGCTCCCTCGCCCTCCCAGGATTTCCAGAGCACCGCAAATAGCTCGTTTGTGGCATGTAAACTCAGGGAGGGAGGGGGAAGTGGGGATTGAGATGCTGGGTGGGGGCCACAGGCCTCTGCAGCCGCCCTGCCTTCTCCGCTGAGAATCCCCACTAGGTCCCCACTAGCCCCTTTGCTGCCTCTGGAGTGGAGCCCCGCAGCTAGTGGCAGCAAGAGGGGTTGGCATTGACCTCGCTGGGTCAGGCATATTCACTGGTTTGGGACTGGTCATGTCCTGAGTGTGCCAGGCCAGGGAAAAGCAACCTGTATGGAAATTGCACATTTTGGCTTTTTATCTCCTATGTCAAATTAAAACCATCAGGAAGTGATGGTGATTTTACCAGTACACATTTTAGGCATGATGGTTTTTATTAATTGACCATTACACATACAACAATTTTAAATCCAGTTACATGGGAAAGATGATCTTTGCATCTCTTTCCTTACAAAATCCATTGGAAATATGTAGCATTTAGTGAAAGCTGTATGAGACATTCATAGATATTTTCAGTCCATTGTGTATATTTTGTGACGAGATAGTGAAGCACTTTGTCATTCCATCCAAATTTGTTTTAATGTTACTATTTGAAGAATATGCTTAATTAGCTGTGCTCTTTTGTCGTTCGTATTTGTAACACTGAAATATGGGACTTTCCATTGCTTTCATTTCTCAGCAAGTTGCTGCTGGGACTAATCCCTAACATTGGTAGAATAACTTTCATTTTTGTCTAGAATCTGCGCTGTATTCAACAGCTACTTACGTATGTTAAGCATAAAGAAGTTGTCTCTTCTGAAATGAATAGTTGCTTTAAGAGCCAGCTTACTGAATGCATTAAATCTGGTAAAAGATTGAAGAGAATGTCTCTTCGGTGCACTTTAGGGTGTATGTAGATTATCTAGTAACAGTGCATAATGTAGTGCAAGAAGTATCACATCAATCTTGAGAGGCACAAAGATGAGGACAAGGGAAACGAAAGTGGCTCTAAGGCATCTTTGTGTCTCCCTAAATTCGGGAGCCAGGGATGTTCCAGTGGAGGCCAAGTCAGAGCACTCACAGGGCTAATTTAAATGAGCTGCTCTTGAAGGATCATTCAACCAGCAGGGATTGGTGGACCACATAGTAATTTAGCTCCACCTTTTTCTGCTCCCTTCTGCTGTGACCAGCGTTGATAGAACCTGTGCGTGGGGGAGTTGGGTACCACTAGAGGTGACATAAAGCCAGCTATGCCCCCTTGTGCCTTTCCAGGATTCCCTCATTCTGAACCTTAGTTGAAGGTCAAAGATCTGGCCCTTTCGCCCATATTACAGTCTCTCTACAAAGCACATCTATGGATTTATGAACAAATGTTTGATTATTCTTAATATTAAATATCAGGGTCAAGGTAATTTTCAGAACTCTCTGACAATAATGACAAATTCCTGCTTCTAATTTGTTGACTGGTTCAAAGATGGCTCATGTCTTCTGTAAACTAGCATTTCACACAAGTTTTACTTATCAAGGCTATTGCAAGTTGCCTGTGACAACCAAATAAGTCTATTTTTACAAACTATATTAAATTGTAAGCTCCTTGTGGCAGAGAGATGTCTTTTAGTTCTGTGTTTGTGCAGTACCAAGCACAATGGAGAGAACTAGGGTTCATAGACACTACAGTAATACAATTATAACAATAATTTCTCATTAATTTCTTTGTTGTCATTCATCTTCAGCCTAGCCAATAGTATATGTTTCACAATTCAACCCATTCAAGTTAACACACATCATCATTACATCATATAACTCCAGGCAATATAAAATATAATTGCTATTTATTATTTGCATTACAGTAATGTCTAGGGACTCTGGTCATGGACAGGGGATCCAAACACAGAACAAAAATACAGTCCCTGCCCCAAAGCGCTTACAGTCTAAATACTATAATGTCTCAATGCAGTAACATTCAATAGCAGACTGAAAGAAATTCCTGTGCTAGAATCGAAGCCTCTTACTCAAAAACAGGGAAAATGCCTAAGTTCAGGAGACTCAGAGGGGTAGCTGTGTTCGTCTGTAACTTTAAATACAATGAGTAGTCCCTATGGCACCTTAGAAACTAACAAATATATATAGAGAGAGAGATACAGAAAGAGAGAAAATCATTAGCTTTTGTGGGTAAAACCCACTTCTTCAAATGAGATGATCTTGAGTGGAGATAAAAAGGAGAGTTCAAGGGAGACTCCATGGAGAAATTTTAATTCAACACCTAAAATAGGGTGTGTGTCCAGCCAAGCGTTTTTTGGCCTCATGGTAATGAGAAACATGCTCTAGTACGAAAGAAGGACAATGATTACAATCCGTGTAGGCACTAAAGGAGTTTTTTACATTTGAAGGTTTATGGTCATTTCAGAACCTATTTCTTTATTGCAAAAAACGCATAATATACTAGTGGGATGAATAGTCTTCCCAAGAATATTTTGTGGTTTTTTAGCTGTGTTTGTCCCAGGATATTAATGATGCAGGATGGATGAAGTATTATCTTTTATTGGACCAAATTGTGTTGGTGAAAGAGACAAACTTTTGAGCTACACAGAACTATTTTTCAGACCAGAAGAGTTCTATGTAGCTCAAAATCTTGTCTCTTTTGCCCACAGAAGTTTGTCCAATAAAAGACATTACCTCCCCCACCTTGCCCTTTCCAAGAACATGACATTCTATGGTATATTATGAAGAGATTTCAGAGTTTATCTGTTCCTAGCATCTTCATAGTCAGTTGTGCACAAATAATATCTTCTATCTCACTGTATCCAGGTACAGTATGGTCACCTATCTGATGTTTCTTAATCTGATTTATTTCCTATGTTAGTAATTTGGCTGTTCAATTTCTTACAGTCTTAGATGTATGTTGGCATCTCTCAATAGCTATCTCCATGTCTATATTTCTCATCCTCTTTCAGTCTTAAACTGAATCTTTCAAACTTCTTATCACACAGCAACTAATGGCTCTTCAGTGCTTGGTAAATGTGACATTTATTGATAAGTTAAGTCTTTCCTCCCCTGTTGTTGGAGACCAAAAGCAGACAGGCCTGACTTCACAGCTAAAGGAAGCTTGAGTATTTGCAGAGCTATTCCTAATAAGAATTCTCTCCAGTCATTTTCTCTCTGGTTGAGAAAAGGAAATATGTGAAGAGATTGTACAGAAAGGAGGAGAAAAAGAGTGCTTTCATTAGTGGGTTTTGATTGATGCTTAGATGGCATAATCCAATTGCTCTTTCTAGATAAACATGATGAAAGAGGGAGGAAAAAGAAAATATTTGTCTAGCTAAGGTTCTGTATAATAAATTACATATTTTACTTCTCAGCTGGGATGTAAGAATTTAACTGGATAGCCAGTTAACTGATAAGATGATGCTTATTGGTTGCAGTTACTAGTTAAACGCCGCAGGTGCTGGGAGTCCACAGGGCTGCCAACAGGTTAAAAAATATTGGTGTTTAACCCGTTACACAGTTAGTATTGAACTCTTTTTACAGTCCCAGTTCTCCGGCGTCTAGTCAAAGATTCACAATAGAAAAATGATTTTCAATTACTGTTCCTTAGTCCATGTGGATACCATCACTATATATAAAAATGGGCCCAATCCTGAGATGTGTTGACTACCTGCAACTCTTTCTGAGGTGGAAATTGCTTGTCTTCAGAACATTTCAAGATCAGTGACTAAATCTCCATAAGCAGTGACAATAATCTTTATCAGAGTACTGACCCACTGTCAAGCAACATGGTAATTTCAGTAGTGAAGATCAATGGAAGGAAGAGAGTTAGGCTATTGTGAGTAGGGATGAAGGAACCTTTGGCTTTTTGATGTCAGCGGATTTGGTTCATCCATGACCGGCATCTCAAGAATACACATGTTAACTGTGGAAGTAATTCTTCTAGGCCATTTGAATCTGAACCCTGTTCCCTGCTATCCTAGTACCATAAAAATAATACAGTCCTCTGTGGACAAGAGTGACCAATTCCTGCAGAAGAGTAAGTTCTGGCAGTGAAAGAGTGCAAGGTATTTTTGGCACCAGTTATTTCAAAACAAGCTATTTAAAATAATGGAACAGAAACAAATGCAACAATCAGTGTTTGTGAATGTGAAGTAGCTGTCTTGTAAGTGATTGTCGGCAAATCTTCAAAATATTTGTGGCTGGAGTGGATCACGTTACTCTTGGAGCAGTCCTTCCTAGAAAAGCTATGTGGCTGCAGTCTGAAGTGTGTGCAGACAACAGTACGATCTCAAACTCACTGTCCTATGTCAGCAGTCAAACAATTGTCTGCTGGCTTCCATTTCTGGGTGATAAGAAAACGCCATGCATCTTCCTTGACAAGAGAACTTACCATGTTTATCGGTTTCTGAATGGACTATTATAAGCCAATCTTCCTGGGCTTATATCAGAGTTCACAAGCATCTGCAGATATT
The DNA here is from genome assembly GCA_032595735.1 of Pelochelys cantorii. Taxonomy (NCBI): domain Eukaryota; kingdom Metazoa; phylum Chordata; order Testudines; family Trionychidae; genus Pelochelys; species Pelochelys cantorii. The sequence goes on from CM064334.1 coordinate 52,765,401, forward strand.
GATCCATGCTAAGCATGAGGATGAACCATAGAGCACATCATATATTGATGATGTGCAGCCTGCCCTGGCTTTCCAGGTTCTAGGATTATATGAATGGAATAGACTCTCAACATCCTAGAGATTTCTTTCCAGGACCCATCACTTCAGCTTCATTCAATAAGCTTAATTAGAGCCTAGGGGGAAAACTCATCGGGTTGGTGGTAGCTCCTTCTCTGTAATTGGCTGTAGACTCTGGAACATGAACTGAAAGGAAACTATGAAGAATTCCATCATGTTGTTTGCAGGCCCAGTCACCTGTTCACCAGGGTATTCTCCAAAGAACCTGAACAAGAGAAAAATAGCAGGAGTGCAATTGTAAATAGCAACCCTGAATTACACCAGGACAAAGAGGGAGGGATTGTCTTTCTGGACTGGCCTCACACTTGTATGTACTAAGATACTAAGTGACTTGCTTTTAAAATTGTAATAGTTAATTAGATGTTGGACATTGGAAATGTTTCCAGTCCAATATAGTCACTACAACATCCCACACACTGAATATCAAATAATAGTCATTAAATAGATGATTGGGGTATTCACACAGATACGGAACTCTAAACACAATTGAAGTTATTTTTAAAAATACCTGAAGCATCAGTAGGAAAATAGGACAAGCCCTCCCATTGCCACCAGAGTGTATCCTTTTCGACTGCTGTCAAGTTCCTGAGAGTCTGGTTTATTGAATCTGGGTTTTATACACACAAAGCATGTTGTATCACAGATACGTTACAATCCAGAGTGCTGTTCTCCCACATTCCCTTAACCGCCCTTCTCTGCTGCAGAGTCTCAGCACAGGGTTTTCCTTCTGGCTGGATGTTCAGAAAGCCCAGTCTCATTTCATGAAACTTCTCTTCCGAGACTGTGCTTACTGATCACCTTAGCCAGAAGGAAACCCTGTGCTGAAATCTGCATGAGAGGAGAGAGGTTAAAGAAATCTGAGCAGACAGCACCTCTAGAATGTAGTGCATCTTTGATACAGCATTCTAGATGTACAATGTATATTGAATTGCTCACCCGAGGACTGCTGAAAGTTGTCAATGAACACCCGCAAGGCAAGTGCATCCTCTCACATTGTAAGCCCACCCTGATACTGACACTTTTTGATTATGCCCTATGGTAACTGAGTTATTTGAGAAGCACATATTAGTAATACATTGAAAATGGAATCATGTTCATAATGTTTATATCCAGTTATCTATACATTTCTAAGCAAGAGCTGTGAACAGTCATCCTTATGCATGTTTTCTTCTTTGGGGATTGATTATTACAAAAAACACCCATTAAAAAGAAATATTGGCATATGAGGCATAACTTCAACAAAAAGTATGTAGTTTATTGAAAAAAATGTGAAGTTAATTGCAATCAAGAGAAAGTAGACCAACTTCTTCAATCTTGGGGCTTATCTCCACTATACCGGGGATCAACACTGCAGCAATCGATCCACCAGATGTTGATTTATCGCATCTGTTTAGACATGATAAATCCATCTCTGAGCTGCTCTCCTGTCAATGCCAGTACTCCACCAGGACGAGAAGAGTAGCTGGCACCAATCTTACCAAAGAGAAGACACTACAGTAAGTATGTCATCTTCAGCTACGCTATTTGCATAGCTGAAGTGATGTAGATTAGATTAATAGCAGGGTTAGTATAGACAAAGCTTTGGGGAGGGGGTCTAAAATTGTGCTCCCAAATAAGTGGCCAGATTTTTGAGAGGTACTGTATATCCACCATCCCTACTGAGATCAGCACACATCACCTCTAAATACAGGGCACTTCTTTAGTTTCCCAGATATGGATTTAGATGTCTCATTTCAGACACCTATCTTTGAATATTTTGGGCCTGTTTCTCAAATAACTTACCTGGGTGTCCATGCCCTTTTTCAGTGAACATTTACAACCACAGCAGGCATGCCCTTTGTATTTAACAGAAATTGTCCACAATAAGTAGCCAGACACTGTCATTTGAGTAGGATTGAGCCAAACACTAATTTGATTATCAATTGCAAATATGGATGATAAAAGTCACTTTTTAAAGGATCTCTGATAAACTGCCAATGGAACACTTTAAGTAATATTAGCAATAAAAAAAAGTCTCCATTTCTGTTCAGTGCACAGAAGCTCAGTTTTCTCCTATAGATTAATAGAACTAGCTCAGCATCCAGTATTTTTCTTATTGCCATTGGGATCAACCAGCCTGTCTCATAAAAAGAGGAAACCTCTGTGAGGTTCAAGACAGCTACACGAACTGGCAATCCTATATGCTACTTTCAGGATTGAGTTTTTCCTGACAGGAGGTCTCACTCAAGAGTCACTCTCTCATTGCTTCTTCTTCCGTTACCAATATCTCACCATTGGGAGGAAGATAGAAGGCTTACAGAAAAGGTTAATTCTCCTATGAGAATCATTAAGTTCTGTTGCCTTTCAGTGATATTTCCTCTGAGTTTTGATAGGAAGCTACTCTGTAAAAAGACTGCTTTTCATTTCTGCTTCCCTCATCCCTCTGGCCTGGAGACCCACAGAGCCGTGTGTGTGTGTGTGTATGGTGTTTGGGAGGAGGGACTGCCTGTGATCTTGAGAGTCTAAGAAGAGTATGCTCTTTAGAATCTGCTTTCCCCTCTCATTTTTCTTTTCAGGGCCTTTCTGTCCTTTTGTGCTCTCTTTTGCTCCTCTCTAAAGCATTGTTGTTAATTCTTCATGATAAGAAATAGTCAACAACCACCTCTGAATTTTCTCAGACTAACAGTAGAAGATCGTTCTTCATCTCTGACAAAAACAAAGTTTCTGAAGATCACAGTTAGTCTCTTGCTTTGGCATCAGGCATTAAAACCCTATTAAAGGAGAGACAAAAGTGCCTAACCCCATCCTTTTTCTGCCAGGACTCTGGGATAACAGAAAAAATGTAAATGAAGTCAGAGTGACATTATGATTACTTTAGCCACCTTAAATGTATGTTCAGTATAAACACTGGGTGGAAGTAATAAGTTAGGCATGTCTAATGTTGATGACTCTTTATGCCTAATACACTGGAGAAATTGTTGAAGAATTCATTCCAACATATATGTAAATCTCCTATATGATTACAAGGTCAGTGGGACCTTGGGAATCTGCCACTTAAGTGCATCTGCATAAGTTAAAGCTATTAGAGAACAGCTTTAATAAGTGCACATGACATTTTCAGAGGGTTTTTTTTCTTTGTAGCATTTAATAATTGGAATTCTTACTTCTGGGTTAATCATCACTTTTTTCCCCCCCTAGCCTAATACTATCAAATGCCAGAAGTGTGGCCTATTGTGTTTCAAATTCCTCATGTTAATTAGTACTGATTTTCTCTGGATTAGCCATGATCATCTGTCAGTTCTGTGTCTAGGGTGCATGAAAATTTGGTGTAGTGGAATGTTCCTCAGAACAAAACATGAATCATATTTCTGGTCATCTCTTCAGTACCTTCAGTTTTCCGAGGTCACAACATGTGTGCGCTTCTAACTGTAGATAATTTCTTCTACCCTTAACCAAATCATTCAGAAGATTTTTCTGTTTCCCAGTTGCCATAGTTTGCTCAGGGACTGGCATGGGGAGGAGAGGGAGGGTCAAATCTTAGCAACATATAGCTGTTTTGAGGAGTAAAGTGAAGAAAGACACAAAGCGACAGATGGGCTTCTACAGAGATGTATGGAAGCAGTTAACACCATATGGGAAACCTACATTCCCTGGAGAGCTGCACACATAAAGCCTGAAGTGTGAGTTATCAACAGTCCCAGGACAGGGTTTTATGAGTTTGTACCAGGAATGTGAAATGAGCCAAGGAATCCAGGTATCACTGTAAATGAGGACATAGCAATGAGTAAAGGTGAGAAAAATATCCACCAGCCATTGTCCCTCTATAGAAGCACAATCAACACAGGGGGCACCTACAGCCCTGAAGCTGTATAAAAGCATGGAGATGCTCCACTGCTGCAGGGTCACATGGGAATGAAGGGTTCTTTCTCTTTACTCCAGAGTAGGGATGTAAGCAAATAGTCGACTATCCGATAAGAATATGCTTATCAAATAGTCAACCAGTGACTCGACTAGTCGCTTTCCTCCCCGTTTGCTGCCTCTATCAGAGAGAAGCAGCAAGGGGCGGGGCAGGAGCTGGTGCTGGGGGGAGCCAGCTTAAAAGTCAGTTCCCCCCCCCCCAGCACCGTCTCCGCGGGGGGCAGCGGAGGCAGAGGTGTAGCGGAGGACCAGGCACAAGCTGGGAATCAGCTGTTCCACTCATGCCCGGTTCCCCCCCACTGCGCTTTAGCCTTTTTAATGTATTAAGAGCCTGATGGGGCCGGGAGCTAACCCTTCTGTGGCTCTGCAGTTTCCCCCCTTATCAACTAGTTGATGGAAATTCCATTGACTAGTCGATTAGCTGATTAAACACCATTTAACATCCCTACTCCAGAGAAACTCCTTAGCATATAGACCAGCAGCTTGGGCATTGCACCAAGGCCAGGATTTTAGTTGTTGATAATTCACACTTCAGGCTTTATGTGTGCAGTTTCATCAGTATAGGCTTGTGTCACATAAAAAGTCATATGTGGGGCCTGCAGCTCAGCAGGCTAGGATGAAAGTTTCCATCCTAGCTGTACACAGGCAAGCGCAAACAGCAGCTGGGCTTTATCATCTTTAACCCATGCCTTGATCTGGGAAACTACTAAGCGGTAAACAAGTTTGACCTCGGTTCCCAGCCCCGTGGGAACGTTGAGAGTGGAGTTGGGCCAGCTCGTGGACACTTGGTAAACAACTGTAGTATAACTAGTGTAGGGAGTCCCAGGCCCGGTGACTCTCACCAAGGACCTCAGAGGGTGCCCTGGATTCCCCCAGCTACGTCCACTGCGCCCTGGTGTGAGATGACAGGAATGGGACTCCCCGCAGACTGAAGGGGCGTAAGCATTTCTAAGTGCCTGTTACTCTCTCTTATCGCTGCTCTGCCTGCTCTTATTGATGGGTCACTTTGAAGTAGCTGTGTAACCATCTGGCAGTATTAAGCCTGTAATAGTAGTGACATAGTGAGATTAATAAACGCAACTATGCCTAATCAGCTCTGTTGTGAAGCAGATCTACAACCCTGTTCGGCCCTGGCCCTGTGAGATGACAGCTTGTGTTGGTTTACATTCAGCAAGTTACCTTTGCAACTTTAATGGCAAGAAACTAATGATTAGCCACCAATGCACCACAATGCATTTTCTTATTCACCATTGGCTAATTCAGTTTGCCAAACCTGATAACCTTTGTTTCATGTTCACTTTTGCTGTCCTCACTTCAGTGTGACTTGGATTCTAACATGGCTAAATTTAACCTCAGACCATGGTATGTGAATATTTATCATAGTGTGGAAAGTTAATGCAATGTGGCATCAATTAGCCTTTCTGCCTGTCTTCTTCCCTTTTTAAGTGTCATTCTCACTTTACTTGCTTTTCAGAAACTAATTTATTAGAGAGGAATCCTACTGTATCTTGCAGCCAGAATTGAATGTAGTGTCAAGAAAACGACATGTCAGATATATGAAATACACTCTGAAGACATGGCAGTTTTCTAAGAAATTCATAATAAAATCCCTATTGAGCAAAACAGCATGCTTTCTTCCAATTAGACTTCTAATCAACCACAGCACAAATAATTTTCATGGTTTTCATATAGAAAACTCATAATATGTATAATGGAAATATAAAATTTATTCAATCTAAATCTAACAGCAGTATCGTAAAATCATCTTATAATAGCAATTTATCTGTTAGCAAACATTTGTTCTATATGCACCATATAAAATACCGAGCTTTGTTTTATGCTATAACATTTGGGCCAGATCCTTAACCTGACAATGATGGTGATTTGCAGTAGCCGAAGATCTGGCACACGAACTTCAACATAATTATCACTGAATTTTTTTTACACATACATGCCCAGCAATACCTCCTGAGAATCAGTGTACAGCACATACGGTAAAGTTTAATTGAGGCTCAGTCTATGTGTGAAACTTCTCTGAGGTAATGTGGAATTGCTTTTTCTTCATAAAAATTCCTTTGGGAAGCCATAGTCATTCAGCACATCAAGAAAAGCAAACATTTCCTTAGCCGTTATCTTTGGGTTTTATCTCTAGATGCATTACTATGCACAAGCCGATGGTCTAAAAATGTCCTCAGACGTCTCTGCTTATCTTTATTTCTATTGTCCTCAGGAAACAGAACCTCTCTACGCCCAGATCAACAGACCTAAGAAATAGCATTAATACAGGCTTGTGGTGCTTCAAGACTCAAGTGAAAATCTACAACCTGACAGGCCTTTTGGCTCTTATGCTTGTTTTTGATTGATCTTGTCCGACACTGGATGGAGGATTGCCCTACCAAACGTACCTGACAGTTTTTGGCAACCAATGGCAATTTTTTTTATGGCAGCACAAACATAAAAATGAGCCCTGCATACCATGCCAAGTGTCTGAGTTCTGAGCGCCCATAGCACGAAGTCTTACTCTTTGTTCTTCATTTGAACTTTTGTCCTCTTCTTTCCATCCCACCTGAACAATGGGCATTTGAAATTTAATAAGTATTAGCCATTGTTTTTCTTTTAAGGAAAAAAAAAAGCAGAATCCACATGTAGCAGTGGTATCATCATTCAACAGCCTATCAGGCACAAGTCTGCACTTTTTATGTCATGGTGATATGTTTCTCACTGTCAAATTTGTATCAGGCTAATTTTGACATTATATTCCCCTCCCCCATCTCACCTCCGTTTTAGCATATTTAAAAAAAATACAGGCTGTGGGGTTGATTTTTTTTTTATTATTATTTCTTATTCTGTTGTTTTGTATGGATAACAGAATTTAACAGCAAAATGCCTCTTATGGAAATGATTCTTAACTTGAGACTGCAGAATAAAACTGTGTTGATTATCCATCCTGGTTGAAAAACATTGCCAAATGGACCATTAAGTTAAAGCGCATCCTGAGGAAGATTTGCTGCTTTTCTGTTTGAATACTCATTCTGTGGATGGAAAAAGGACATCAAATCCCATTGATGAAAGAAGTGAAAAATATGTTATTTCCTAGGAAACTCGTAAAACAAAGTACAGTAAAGGAATATTTTTTATTTCTTCGCTATCTTGCTGCTGTAATGCTATGCAGACAAGTGTTTTTTTCTCTGTGTGCCATTTTTGAAGAAAAAAAATCATTTGCCAAATAATTCTGGTATAATTCTGGTTTATGGATTTTAGACGAAACAGACTTTATAAATGGGACAATGATGGCATGAATTTTGGAATAACAAACTGATTCTGTGGTCAAATTGTTCATCTTTATCACTTTTTGTACATCAGGAAATTCAAGGATTTTTATTTTATAACTTGAAAAAAATCTTACCGTTAAACTCTTTAAATGTTTAAAGGGAAATGGCTTTAAGGAGTTCAAATGAAAATTGCCAGTTTTTTTGTAAATATAAATGTTATGAACATTCTTTTAATAATGCCATTACACTGTAGAGAAGGTAGCAAATTGCAGTGCTTGGGAGGCGTGGCAAACCCTATTTGTGGTTCTTGCATCACATATGTTTTTTCACATGCTTATTATAATAGGCAGACGCTCAAGAGTATCTGCCAACAGCAGTTAGCTTATCAACAACTAGTAAAATTGTTGGGAACACAAGATTTTATGATCTAGCTTTTTTCACACAAGTATACACTCTCCACATTTAAAAAAATCACATTTCATGGACATTTCTTTTATTCCGAAATCTCTAATGGAAGTCATCAGACTGTTTACACACAGAACAGAAGAATTTAAAAACTCCTTTTTTACATTTATGAAATGGAAGTGCAGTGTTTGGGTTCATATGTTAGCACATGATTTTCATAAAGAATCTATATATTTTTGCCCTACAGAGAATTGTTATACAGGTCAAATGTGTTTTCCTGATGTTCCTATGCAGTTACAGTATATTGAATTTAGTGGTTTAACACTAAAAATATTAAAGAAAACAAACGATTAATCTGTTTTTAGGGTTATTGTGAGATTTTGTTTTTAACTTGAAACTTTAGGATTTATATTTCTGTCATTGATTTAAATAGGCCTGGAGTTGTAAATCTTTTTTCTTTCTTTCTTTTCTATATAAGCTAAAAAGGGTTTAGAAGACAACATATTTACTGTAAACAAAGAAAGCTGAAAGATGAACTGGTGATTGTTGATATGTACACCCAACTCTCATCACATGATTCAAGTCTTTTATTATGAATTAGGTAAACTAGACAATTGTGAGTTACAGAAATATATGAATGACATATTACATATGGGTAGGCCTAATGACTTTGCAGAGAAGAGATTTTATCCTCTGGTTCATCGTCATTTGATGCCTATTCCATAGGCATCTAGATACACTTGTAGCAAAGTCCTATTTTCACATCAGAAGAAAGATGCAAACAGACTTCTAACTGTAGGAGTTACATCAAAACCAGGTGGATTGTGTGTTTGGGGATTAAAATAAGGCAAAAATATTTCCACAGGGCATTTCTTTTTTAAAAATATTTTCATAATTTTTTATTTCAATATGTGGTGCTACTTTCTTCCTCAGTGTGACTTTTTTAGGTTTCGTCCTGCAGTATTGAACCATGAAGACATTGTAAACATTCAAAAAGTGTTGCATAGTCAACATATTTTCAGTTATGTGGCAAAATGTTTAAAGAGAAGGAAAAGCAGAATCAAAACTCTGGACCCATTGACATTACATACACAGGGCTCAAATCAGAAAAGTAGTTACAAACTGAAATGTTGGAATTTTAAGGTCACTTATATGCGAGACCATGGTCCACATTGTCATTGGCCATTTTTTATTTTTAACCATAAAAAAAAAGAAACATTGATAGCTACCATATCATTATCACTAGCCTGTTCTTCCTTGTCATAGTTGAGATGCTGATTCGCAGCGGTATGTGGGGAGTCTGCATTGCACCAGTATTGTAGATAAATAGCAGATCCAACTTGTGTGATTGTTTAAACCCTCGTCCTTCACTAGCACTAAATTTGTCACTTTAAATTTTAAAACCAGGGAATCCCACCCAACATCCTATTACAACCCCAGACGTTTCTTGGTCTTTACATGTAATGAAAAATATTTTGATAGACTGTAGTCATCCAAGTGTCTGATGAAACCTACCATCTATTAATTTACTGGGCACCTTCTTTGCAAAAATGTTTACTCTGTGGTTTTCATTCATTTTTATTTCTGCATTCTGACACATATATTTTTAATAAAGATGAGAAAGATAAAATGACTGTTGCAGTATGTTTCTAGACCTACTTTAACTTTACCTCAGATGATGATCATTTGTTAACATATACGGACATATTATTTTTAACTTTATGTGTAATGCGTTCAACAAAATAAACAATAAATTTTTAGAAATTTTCCATTAATTTCTGTAACACACCATGTAATACTGTTACAAATAAAAATGTTTAAAAAAATCAGTGCAATTCAAGTTAATTTGTGCAATAATCTTTGCCCTTTGCAGAAAGCTTTGCTGCTCACAGAAAGGTACCAAAGTTTCTATTAGAAGGGTAGCTATTTTAGTCTTCTTCTGAAGGGGAAAAAAAAGACTCCTGTGGCATTTTAGGGTACATCAACACTGCAACGCTATTTCAGGATACTAGAATTTCCCGAAATAGCTATCCCATGTCTTCACAGCAAGCCTCTTATTTTGGGCTCCCTATTCTGACATCCCTGTAAACCTCATTCTACGAGAAGTAAGGGACATTTTGGAATAGTGCTTTATTTTGAAATTCGGCACTGTGTACATAGCACCAAATGACAAAATAAGCTATTTTGAAATAGTATTGAAATAAGATATGCAATTTGCATAGCTCAGTTTGCATATCTTAGTTCAAATTACAGTGAAGTGTAGACATACCCTTAGAGACTAACAGATTTATTACAGCATAAGCTTTCATGGGAGAAAACCCACTTCATCAGATGAATTGGAGTAGAAATTTACAGTTTGCCATGAACAAGGTTTGTCTAAGGCGACTCAGGATTTTTTGGGATGTCCAACTTAAGTGGACCTTGTCCCCAGAGGTGTTGATGACATGCCCTCTGAAAATTAGTCCCATTTTGGGGTATCTTACAATAGGCACCCAAAATCACTAGTCACTTTTGAAAATATTGTCCTGTATCGCACAACTAATCAAATATATGATCATAGGTGAAAGACCATGTTGTGTAAAACCATCTCTAGATGAAGTTGGTTCATGACTAGGAAAGCTGTGAATCATCAACCTGCTGAAATTTCACCCTTTGGATAAATCACTTTGTGTTTGTGACCATGACAACTCTTAGGCTAGGCAAAAGCTGAAAGGAAAAGTTTAATTTTGTGACCAACATTTTCAAAAGGAAGGGCTCAAAGGTGATAATGTAGACTGCAAAGTCTGCATTTCACTTGCTTAAAGTTAAAAACCCAGGCGCCTTCAGTTTGGCCATACTGAGGCCCTAAATCCATATTTAGGCAGCAGAATAAAACTGGTTGGATTTTCTTAGCTGCTGAGCACCACAATTGAATGTAATGGGGGTTGCATATGGAGATTAACTGACTTGTTTTATCCAGTGAGTGGTGCCTCCTCTCCTCCAAAAGAAAACAACAAAGAAGTGTCCCATCTTCCTACAGACAATATTGAATCAATAATTGCTTACATGGGTGCATACTGTTTAATACCAGCTCATGCTCCTATAGTAAATGTGTGCAACAGCAAATCTAATTGTAACAGTCAATGTATTTAAATGTTTGATAAATATTAGTAAATTTTCGATGCAATTTTGATATAAACTTGAGAAACTCAATAAAATTTAGGTTTTGACAGTTTAAATACAATAAAAAATACAAATTGGTTTCATTTGACATGGCTGCTTAACTTTTTATATTAGGGAACAAATTCTTCTCTTAGGGATTTAAACGACTGGTCAAGGTGTTGATTACCTGATAAGCCTTGGCTTATTGGGTAGTCGAGCCAATACTCGACCAGTTGCTTCCCTCCCACCCACTGCTTCTGCTCGCCCTGGGTCCCAGATGCTGTGCCTCTGTTTTTTAAATGTAATAAGAGCTGCTAGCTGTCCTGGCTCGTGCCTGGTCCCAGACAGCTGCAGCTCTGCTTTTTAAATGTCGTAAGAGCGCCAGTCTGCAAAAAAGAGACATCCCTAGTCACTTATGCTCATGAAACTCTGTTTAGTTATTTTAGAGCTGTAACCTACAGCAGAATTTAGTATTTTGTTGCATTTGCATTTTTAACATGTGACTTCTTTAGATTTTGAGGCAGAATGGATCATTTGGATCATCTAGTCTGGCCCCCCTACATCGCACAGGTTTATGGCCCTTTTTCATATACCAGTCTCAGTCTTCACGGATCCTTATTTCCTTAGATTGTAAGCTCCTTGGGGCAAGTGATATCATTCATTAGGTAAATGTACATTAGGGAGCACATACTTGTTGTATGTCAAGAGTACCGAAAAGGGAAAATATAAGCAAATCCAATTCTTATTGCAGTAATTGAATGCAAAATGATAGCATTATATCTGCGCTAGGTAGATCACTAACCAAATGTGAATATAGCCTAAAATATGCATTTATATATGTTATATAAAATGATAATGAAATTATATTCATTTGACAGTTGCTAATTAATGGCATGATCCATGCAGCAGTCAGAGTGTCACTGACAGAAGGCTCAAGGCTTAGCCTGTAAAATCACACAACAGGCTCAAAGTTCTGGAAGATTTCTCTTTCCATGACAATTCTTCAGAAGAAATTGGCATGGTAGATGGGAATTCATGGTTTTACCTTTACCGCATTATAATAACCACGGTGATTTCATACAATGAAAATGTTACTCATCACACAGATATGATAACAGTTGCTAAATGTGATTGCTTCTTTTTCCTATGCTATGACATAGCTTCTCATGCAGATCCTCTTCCTAAACTGTGTCTTTTTTTTTTTTTTTTTTTTGGTGCAGCTTATGTCCTTTACAAAGTAACTCGACTCCATATTTATTAGTTTTCTAGCAAACATTAGCAATTAGAAGAACGTCATCAAAAAGGAGCATATGAGAATACCTGCTGTCAAGTAGCCATGGAGCAGATTTGAATTCCACTTGTGTTACTGTTTCTTTCCACCAACATGTCAGGGTAAATGAACAAAATAAAAGTTCTTTGGCTACCACAAATGCAACGTTTGGAAGAAATCTCTGGAACAGATCTCTGAGCCAGAAGTCGTTTGTAAATCTTTTTACTGATACCATTTTTCATAAGTATTTGTATTAAACCTCCTGGCATCACTACTCTACTTGCTCTGCAGACTATTTGGTTACGTCTAAATTGCAAGCCTCTTTCGAAAAAGAGTGTCTAGACTACAACCAGTACTTTCGAAAAAGCAAGCTGCTTTTTCGAAAGAGTGCACCTAGGCAGTCTGGATGCTCTCCTTCGAAAAAGTACAGTTTGTATTACATAGCGCCTTTTTTCAAAAGAGCACTTTGGAAAAAAAGGCGTTCTTCCTCATAAAATGAGGTTTTCCGCAGTCGAAAAAACTGCCGCATTCTTTCGATTTACTTTCAAAAGAACATGGCAGCAGTCTTAGATGCAGGTAAAGATTTTTCAAAAAAAGGCTACTTTTTTTGAAAAATCCCTGTAGTCTAGACACACCCTTTGTGTTCGACATGGAGATGATGCCCATAGAGAACCCTGTTGAAATCAGTGGGGCTCTGCATGATGTTCACTGAAGAACTGTGGCTATGATTTGATACTGCTTTCCTATACCACCACTACAGATTTCCTGACTTTAGAGCCAGTCCTTGACTTTAAAACATATTCAAGTAGGACTTACTGAGGTAGGATTAAGGATTTTCAAGATAAGACTCTGTACAGAATCAGAGAAGGGTAAGACTGTAAGAAACTTGGAGAAGTCATCTGGTCCAGTCCTCTGAGTTCAAGTATAAAGGACTCCAAAAGGAGAAAGTCTCATAAATAACTTTGCAAAAATAAAAGGGTTGGCTCAGAAGAAAAAAAAAGTGTTTTCACCCTTGTGCTGTTTAGAAGGTGTGTTGTAACTGAATTATACATTTCAGCATGTAGCAACTGGACAATAAAAAATTTGGGGAGATAGCCTGATACAATTCCTTGATTACCAGTAACAAAACCTATCTCTTTCTGAAATTATCCTACTGGAGACAGGGAATATCAGGTCCATTAGTGAACTGACTGTCCGGACTGCCCGAGGATTAGTTTTTACAGCTCAGTAGTCTTATCTCAATGGAACTGTTTGCTTTGTGGTTTATCTGTCAACCCTAAAATCTCTTATCAGGGCCTGAGAACTCTCAATAAGAATAATAGACTTAAAATGCTCTCTTTAAGTGGTTTTCAGCAAGAGAAGAATTTTAAAAATATCTTTAAATAGCTGATATTTGCTATCTTTTCAGTTCCATTTCATAGCCCTATAGGAACCATCTGTACTTGTCAGAGCACCTCTTACCAGCTAGGCAAGCAAATCACAATCCATTTAAAGGAATAAGGATAAGGAAGGAGGAAAGCAGTGTTCATTCAGACTCAGAGGCATTCATGAAAGTAAAAGCCAGGACTAAATGATGGAGCCTGTTGATGGCAAGAAAAGACATTTCCTAAGTATTTGGGCCTACTAAAAAATGAGAAGCCCTGTGTATGGGGAACACCTGGAATTCCTGACATTTTAAAATTTTTAGATGACCTAAGAGCTGGCAAACTGAGCAACTTCTGTGAATCTTTTTATCATCTGGACCAGGGGTGGCCAACCTGTGGCTCTAGAGCCACCAGTGACTCTTCTGAAGTTAACATGTGGCTCCTTGCTCAGACACCGACTCCGAGGCTGCAGCTACAGGTGCCAAATTTCCAGTGCTCAACTCCTGGCTCCACCTCCTCCTCCAAGCATATTGTGCCCTCGCTGCTTCCCTCCCCCACAGAGCCTCCTGAGTGCCTGAGTGGGCAGGAGGCATGGGGAAGGAAGAGGAGGCACTGATTGATGGGGCTGGTGGTGGGCAAAAGATACTGGAGACGGGAGAGGAGGCACCTGGTGGGGACTGCTGACAAATTACTGTAGCTGTTTGGCAATGTACATTGGTAAACTGTGGCTCCTTCTCCGGCTCAGGTTGGCCAAACCTGACCTGGACTGTAGGGAGACTAAGCAATGCCCTCTGTGTCAGAGGCCTATTTTACAGGCACAAATATGTGAAAAGATTAAATTTGGTGGATTTCTTAAAGCCTCAATTCCCGTAGTCATAAGATTGTGAGAATCTCAGTTTTCCAATTTTATGTTCCTGTGTGCTTCATAACAGAAGATAAATCTTGCTGCAAGGAACAAAAACTCATGAGTGATACTCTCGTGTTTGGTTTCCAGTGCTGAAGATAAGCATTGTTGGATTAAAAACAGGGATGAATTTCATCTAATTTCAAACCCATTTGAACATCATGGGTTTGAAAGTTCTCATGGCTCAGTCCTAGATCTACTGAAATCAATGACAAAATTCCCCCCATTAACATCAAATATTACTTTTTTTAAATTCTGCTCCTGTAGAAGAGGGTGAAAGGTATAAGCAAAGAGTGGTAATGGAGAGCTACAGTATCCATTTTGTGTGCTGATTTCAGTTACTGCCAACCTCGCCTATGGAAGGAAGGTTCTTTTATCCCTAATACGTATCACAGCTCTTTCTTTAGACAAGGAAACATCTCAGCCTAAAAAGCAGAACCCCCTTTGGATATGATTATGGCTTTAAATGTCTCCTACTTATTTTGGGGAGTCTACAAACTCAAAGAATTGGTTGCGAGCATCATGAAACCTCAGATTCTGAGTTTAATGAAGGCATTGGTGAATTAAGAGGACAAGAGTGAGTTTTTATTTGCACCAAAATCCACATTTGTTAACTTAAAACTTTGTCAGAGTTAAACGCTGTACGTCTACGCTTGTGGGGGGTGGTTTAATTATACGGACAGGAGAACTCTCTCCTGTCACCATTGAGTGGCTACCCAGGCGACCTTACAGATATGCAATGTCTGTAGTGCAGACATTCTCTCAGAGATTTAAAGATAGGGTGCTTACTGCTATCTAATATCTCCTGTGGTGCAGAAGGGAACAACATTGCAAAAACAGTACAGCCAGGAGGTTGGAGATGGCTAGAAGGTAACTTTCCCACTAGCACAATGCCGCATCTAGCCCCACACTGCAAGAAGTGTGGGGTGGGGCGGGGCTTAGGGTGTTGAAATTTAGAGCACCCAGCTCTGAATTTTGCTTTTCAGGCCCATCTCTAATAGAAGGAATCATAACTTATTGTATGTGCCTGATTTTACTTTGAAGTCCATTTTGGAGAATATGGTGAACTCCAGTCCGTGGGTACCTCTGTCTCTTTCTGTTTAATATCACCTCCCCCCCACCCTTTCTGTTTAACCATGTTTGGATAGCTGGATTATGTGCAGATCTGAAGAGATGAGTATTTTGGGAAGCAGCAGAATGCAGATTAATATGATGGCAATGAGGATGCCAGTTTCAAAACTTCAGTCACGGTGGCATTTTAAATCTGCACACAGCTGTTGGTTTTAAACTGCTGGTTGCATGCTTTTTGTCTGTAATTTTGGCTCTCATGCGGTTATTGCCAAACTGTATACCGTTTTCCCTGAAACAGATCCCTACTCTGAGAGGTCTTTCCTGTAAATGGGGTTATCTGTGCACAAATGATTAACAACCACATTGATCGTCTCAAAGGTTGAGTCAGCTGCATCTGCTAGTCTCAACTTTGTTATATATTGAGACCGCATAATTTGAAACAGATCTGAAACTTTGAACAGCCCAAACCATCTTTCCTGATTGTTTATCCCCCATGTATACAGATGAAAGAGCAGTTGTTTATTATCTCCATGCTCAGTCATAGTAGGTTAGGTGGTCCACATAACCACAGATTTTTATGAGCATTTCCCAAAAGAATCAATTGACATTTTGTTTGTTCTGTGTTAAATCATTAACATGAAGTTGCTTTGTTCTAAAGATGCAGAAGCTCATTGCTGCAAATGCATGGCTGCATAGTGCAATGATAGGTAACTGGAGAACCAAAAGAATAGGATTAGAGCTTGATCAGTCCACTGAACTGAGGCTGCATTTTAGTTTTAACTATGGTTTGTATTAACATTTCTATGCTTAATATTCATAGGATGCCTTTTGCTTGCATAAGAGCCAAAGCACTTCAACAATATTAGTTAGCATGACAGGAATGCCTGGAAGTGCAAATCAAGATCACATGTGGCCAAGGCAGGCCCACCGATTGGGGGTAGGGTGAGGGAAGCAGAGGGAACAACTTCCCCAGGACCTAGCAATTCAAAAGGGCCTGGGATTCCAGCAGCAGCAGCCAGAGCCCTGGGATCTTTAAAGCATTGTCAGAGCACCATGCGGAGCGCTCTGGGCAGCATTTCAGGCTGCCTGGGGCAGGTGTGGTGCACTCCAGGCAGCCATGAAGGGCTGGGGGTTAGGAGACTTGCACCAGCCCTGCCTGAGGCCCCCCACCCCTTCTGGAGTGTAGAGCCACGCCCCTCCCTTCCTGCCTAGGTGCCTGGTGAGAGTTTGCAATCTCAGTAGACAATAAACTCCTATATAGGCACCAAAATTGGAGCTGAACAAATTATAGCCATGAACATGGATTCTTAAACTGGAGCTGAAAATCTAGCCACCTGTGTCTTATCTCAGGTCTCCAAAGAAGTCGAGGGCAGAGCAAGGCATTGAACCAGATCCCCTGAATCCCTGTCCATCACCAGATCATTCCTCCCCCTTTACCATTTATTCTTGTTTGTGCCAGTTTGTCTGGGCGCATGTGTCATTCCATGAGCATATTAATGATAGAAAGGCAAGGGAAATGTAGGGTGATTTGTAATAATCTACAGAATCACCATTTCAATGGAGTCATGCCCTGCGTGTAGTGGGAGGGACTGGCTTTCTCTCCCCCCACCTCCAGTTTCTCCAATTGGTGGAATTAACAAAAAATACGGTCACATCAGACATGGGTCAAGCTGAGGATCCTGCAAACCCAATGGTACCAAACATGAGATGCCTGGAACAATTATGGAGCTGTATATTTGAGAAAATGTTTAGAAATCAGTGTTTTTAATGATACTTTAACACAGGCTTATCAAACATGCAGCCCTCACAAATGGCTCTCCACTGGCAGTATGGTGTTACAGCAATTAATGTTCAGAATAGAATACCTGATTAATTTTTTACAGATTTCTACAAAGGGAAGGCCTACGTCAAGTTGATTTGCCATCATTGGCAAAAAGAAGCAGTTAATTGATTATCAGCTTTGTTTATTATGCCAAAAAGAGTTGTAACGAGGCACCGGTTAAGATGTCAGCATCTGACCAAAAAACAATGAGTAGTCCTGTAGCACCTTAGGGTACGTCTTGACAGCACCCTAAACTCGTAAATTGCCTCTCTTATTTTGAATCTATTTCAAAATAACTTATTTTGAAATTTGGCACGTCTACACAGCGCCAAATTTTGAAATAATGCTATATTTCGAGCCATCCCTTATCCCTCATGCAATGAGGTTTACCTGGATGGTGAAATAGCACACCTGTTATTTCAAAAAATATTTCGAAATAACCAGCAGCTTGTGTAGATACAGTGTAGATGTGCCCTTAGAGATTAATAAAAATATATATATAGTGCATAGTAGATATAATATATATAGCATCTGACCAGAAATTACTGTAATCCGTCTTCAGTGGTATGCACACAGTCCCATAACCTACATGACATAACATCACTCATTGCAATCCCAAAGTAATTTATTACAAAATCCTTGTTTTCACTTTGGCCTGGATTGTTTTTAGGTATCAGTGGGGAGATAACTAATAGCTGACTCTTTGGTGCATACCATCACAGAGGGTCTGGTTAAACACAATGCTTGGTGGCACCTTACATGCTATAAAAAGTATACTCTGAGGCTGAATTTGGCCAGGTTGGAGAGAACATAAAGGAAGGATTGAGGAAAAGTTGAAGATGCTGGGCCAAGTGTGAGACTCGTCTGACAGTAGGTTCCATGGCATGTATTTTGAGAGGAACACCTGCTGCTTCTAAGACATGTGAGAAACTGTATGAAACTGCCCTTTTTAGTGAGAATATTGCTTGGGAAGTGGGCTTATTGACCCAATAGTCAGCCCTGTGTATGAGATTGCATATCATATGGAGTGCCACATCAGGCATGTATGTAATTACTTGCAGCAAAAGGTAAAACTAACAGAAGCAAATACTGGCTTTACTACTGAACAGTCTGCAACTCAGCTGGAGTTCTTCAGTTGCCTTGCAGAGGTGCTAGTGCGTGAAAAAGTGGTGGCAATGGCTGTTGCAGAAGCTAAGTGCAGAGAAATATGGGTTTTGAATAGGACTGACGAGAAATACATGCTTAGCAGAAGGCTTTAAAAGCACTTGTAGGCAGGGGTAGGGGCAGGGCCAGCTGCTGGCCTGCTCTCTGACAATCTTTGCTGCCGGGAAACCTCGCTGCACTGCCTTGGAACTGACAAAGTAGTCACAGCATCTGATTAGTGGCTGGTTTAGCTGCCTTGCTTCTGAGCCTGGCACCCACAGGAGTTCAGTGACTGCCCAATGTGTACTATGCTCGCATGTACTATGCTTGCCTGCATCTGCCATGCTTCTAGTCCATGTTCCTGCCCTTTTCCCATCCTTGTTTCCAAACCTGCTCCTGTTCTACTTTCCATGGTGCCAGCCCCTGTTGCTCTCTGGCTTCTAAGTTCTGGATTCAATACTTTGGCCTTTGACTCTGGTTACCCTCTAGCATTCAGCTTCTGTTCCTCCGGTAGTAATCCTTGGCTCCACCTCTGGCCTATGACTCTAATTACTCTCTGGCTCTGGCATTCATTTCTGTACAGTGCTGAACGTTGGTTCATTCATGGACTCTGTCTGCCTGGACCCAGCTGTATGCACTAGGCGTGACCATCCATGGCCTGGTCAATCATATTTATTGAAGATGCACTGTGGGATATGAATATAGTTCTGAGCAATCCTATCCACAGAAATGAATCACAGCACATATCTTTAAATGCAGCAAAAGATGTAGAACTATTGAAAGCAGAAGAAAGTGCTGATGTCAGTAGTAATATGAAGACTCTATTTGCAGCTGTTAAATTTTTATGGAGAAGCATTTTGTCCTGCAGTAGATGGATGTTTCAGAGATCCACAGCTGATACCAAAGCTGAAAAAATTATACTGCATGCAAAGAATTGCTTGTAGAATTTTGGCGTTGCCTGGGGTAATGCAGCTGCTGCCTTCAGTAGAGTTTCTTCGTAGTTCCCATGTGGAAACGTGCACTAAAATTATCTTGCATGTCATCAATGCCCCACACAGAGAGTTTCTACCAAACTCTGGATTTTGCACAAGATACAGATGTCCTAGTGCTCTCTCCGGCTATGTCTACACTGCCAGTTTTTGTGGCAGAACATATGCTAATGAGGGACTCATTTGCATGAGTTACGATTTCATTTGCATATTTTTTGCTGATCCGTTTTTGTGCTAGGGGGTTTTGCGCAAAAAGGAAATGTCCACACTGCTTGTTTTTGCGCAAAAACGGATCCGCAGAAAATATGCAAATGAGATTGCGACTCATGCAAATGAGTCCCTCATTAGCATATCTTCTGCCGCAAAAACTGGCAGGGTAGACGTAGCCTCTGAGATGTTACCCCAGACTTCCACATTTTTGTAACTGCTGCTGGGGAACAGAATTGCTGTGTGTCCCTCAGAAATGTATTCCTATCACTTAGACCATTAAAATTATCATGTTGCCTTTCAGGATGTTACACTACTGGACAGTTGGATGGAAAGTCCAAATTATCGTACTGGAAGGCATTTGATTCAGCTTCTGAAGACTCTCTCCTTGCTCTGAAGGTGCTTGGAATGCTGAGATACACCAGCCCCATAAGCCACATCCAGCCCATCAGAACTTTTAATCTGGCCCTTCAGCTCCATGTCCCTGCTCTGGAGCTCCACCCATGGAGCGAGATTGGGGGCTTTCACTGTGCTTCCCACCCTGGGGCTCCAGCCTGGGAATGGGGCCAGGAGCTTGCTCTGCTCTGCCCACCTGGCGCTCCCACAGGGGGCTTGCTGTGAGCATTCATGGCCCGCCATACAATTTCCATACTCAAGTGTGGCCTTCAAGCCATAAAGTGTGCCCACTCCTGAGGTAGACCTTGATTTGGTCATAAATGCACTGGAGGTGCTCATATGCCAAGTTTACCATTTGAAGACCAACATTACGACACTCACAGAGCTACATGGGAGGATAGTTGCCAAGAAGCAGATAAACAGAGACAGTGGTTGCCAGGAAGAAGTGTATTTATATCTTCTACCAAGAGAGTAAATTATCAAGCAATAGAATGGCTCTGGGATAGTTGAGTGCATCCAAACTCATCCTCTCCTGTTAGGTATGAATGGGTCTTGGAGAATGAACAGATAATACCAGCTACATGTGAAATACCTTATACTCCTGAATCAGTCCTTCAAATGCTCACCTAGCAAGACCAGGTGCTCAGCACCTTACAAATATTTTGCTAGCAGCCTGGCTTGTACAGAGAGTACAGCTTGGAGAAGGAGTGTGATGATATGCCTAGCAGGGGCATCCTGGAAGGAGATGACGCTCTTGATGACGATGAATAAATGTTTTCAGTCTTACCTGAAAAGGCCAACTTCTTTAGGATGCCCAAACATCAGTGTCTTGTTTATGTAAGCAACACGTCCCTGTGTTAAAGTATCATTTAAAAAGTTGTTTTAAAAACATTTTTGACTATATCTCCACATCGGTGTTTTAGGTGTGTCTTGTTTCGTACCACCTTGTCTGTGGGAGGAAGGGCTTTTGAATAATTCCCAACTCTTGACCCATTGCTGATGGCATATTATCAAATTTTCCCACCAACCAGAGGACCAAAAGTTGGAGGGCAGCGATTCACCACACCACACCATAGAGGATAACACCATTGAAATTATGATTCTATTTTTATGACTCTACTGGTGCCTCTCTGAACTTTCTATCACTAACTTGCCCACAGGACAAAATTTTACTACATTGTGCTCCCAGACTAAATACTATAGTGGTTGTGTAAGCCACTGCAACTGTCATTTTGCACACAGACATAGCTCACAAGTCACCTTAGGAACCAAATCTCTGAGCAAGCCTCTGAAAACCCTGAACTCTTTTTTAAAATCAGTGATAATGGAGAGTGCTCACCACTATGTAGGTAGAGTTGAGAAGCAGGTGGCAGGATCCCTTCCTTCAGCACTATATCTTATTAAGAAAAGGGATGTTCACCAGAATCATGGGGCCAGTCCCATATTTTCTGAGACTTCTAGGGCATAAGAACACAAGAACGGCCATACTGAGTCAGACCAAAGTTCTGTCTAGCCCAGTATCCTGTCTTCCAACAGTGGCCAATGCCAGGTGCCCTCAGAGGGAATGAACAGAACAGGTACAGTAATGATCAAGTGACCCCTCTGTCACCCATTCCTAGCTTCTGACAAACAGAGGCTAGGGACACCTAATAGCATTGATGGACCTATGCTCCAAGAATTTAACTAACTCTTTTTTGAACACTATTAAAACCCTGACCTTCACAATGTCCTCTGTCGAGGAGTTCCACAGGTTGACTGTGTGCTGCACGAAGAAATACTTCCTTTTGTTTGTTTTAAACCTGCTACCTATTAATTTCATTTGCTGATCCCTAGGGCATGTTTAAATTCCATTTGGACTGCTACCAAACATGAAACATGAACAAACCGAATGAGCAATGCTGTCGACTAAAATGCTATGCAAACCCTTAAACAAGACCATTCCTGCCCTGGAGATCTCACTCTACACCATGGGGAAAAGAGCATGGGAGAGAATGCTATGAGTAAATTACAACCCATTATGCATAATAAATACTATTCCCAGCTCACCTCTTGCCTAGCCATTAAAACCTTAGAAATCACGAGGAAAGTAACATGACCCTTAACACAAGAGGATTAATAAATTTTAAGGCTAGAAGGAACCCTATGGTTATCCGATCTCCATAGAATTAGAGGCTCTCTTATAGAAAGACATGATAATTGGGTTGGATGCTGCAGTCCTTTCTCAGTGGCATGGCCCAAATCTGATGCAGAGCCAAACACTTGTAACTTCCAGGCAAGTGTCAGTACCTCTCAGGAATTGTAACTTCCAGGCAAGTGTCAGTACCTCCCTTCTTCTCTGTAGAATGGAAAGTTTCACTGCAGAATTAAGCAGAAATTGTTCATGCTTTGTGTCTCTGATTCCTCTGGAACAACAAACAGATAGTTTGTGGGGGGGGAGGGGGGGACATCATTTTTCCAATTATCCCATCTCGCAGTAACCAGCTTTTTGTTTGTGTCACTTCCCCATTGACTGTTTTCTGAGCCAAGATTTAATTATGTGACCGTGTTGGTGAAATATATCTTGTTTTCAGCAATGCCTGAAAGAAAACAAATGAAGGGAAAATTTAAATTGTTTCTAAGCTGATTGCTATTTTCTCCGACCTCCTCCAGCAGAGTTTTCAGACCTTCCTGTAGAAAGCTGCATGCAAGCAATTATAAAGGTTGTCATGTGAATTTGTCAGGAGGTGGGTTATAGCTTTTTCCACATGGTAAACAAAAGATTGACTAATTTACCCTTTGCTGCTTAAAACACTTTCAGATCTCATAGAAAGCTGAGCTAGAGTTGCAGTGGTTTAGGATTGCCACTGATAGTTGCTGATACTACCTTGGAATCATGAGTATATCACAAACTATTCCTCTCTTGTACCCAGTGAAACTGCTCCTCGTTTGTGCCGTGCTGGGCTTCCTAAGTGTGCATTGCTTTAGGTAAGTGAATGTTTTTCAATATCTATGCAGAGACATGATAGATAATGAAATGGGATGCTGCCCCTCTGCTTTGCCTCTTATAGTGAATAAGGAATGTCATCTGAAGCTATTTTGAGGTCTCTGGTGAAGTAAGAAAAGGTGCTGTTTTAAAATTAGCATACTATGAAGTGACTGGTTAGAAAAAAGTAACCCAAATCTATGTGTCCAAATGTTACAGTCATGTTGTAAAGAAATTAAGAGCTATTTGCAGTGCAAAATTCCAGACTGTGTGTGCCTGGAATTTTGAGGGTTACTACATTTCAGCTTCATTTGGGAGTCAAAATAAAAGTAATTTAGCCTAATATGTTTGCTCTTTTACTACTTAAATAGAATTGGTACTTGTTGGGGGATGGGCTAGATCATCTATTTATCTAGCTACTGGGATCCTAAATATCTGAACTTGTCTAATACCTTATGGTCCTCATTTTGTGTGGACTATCTACTTGGCTGATCCATTTCCCCCCCTTTTTTATATCGAATATTGAATGAACAATATTAACAACAATCTGCTATATAGGCGGGTTAGTGCTCACATCTCACACTTCTTTCAATTCCTTGTTGTGATGGAGGCTAGAGGCATAGATAGGGCAATTTGCTTATCGATGGTAGGTTTGGTGAAGAGGACGTGTCTAACATCAGGTCTGGCCTTTAGGGAACAGCCCTGCTAAGTTCTGCAGGAAATAGAACACCTACGAGAGAAGACAGAATTACTGTGTTCCCTGGGAGCCTCTGGAACTATTATGTAGGTAAGAGGCAGGGGCAGTCAAACCCAAATCAGGGCTTAGGCCAGGTGTCTCAAACTCAATTTACCTTAGGGCCAGTGCTAGTCCCCAGATCCTCTAGTGGGCCAGCTGGCACCCCTCTTTGGCAGGGCTCGGGGGCGGGAGTGTCTCCACATGCTCCCTCCCCCACACATCTTCCAGCCCCACCTGCCAATCCATGCATTTTCCCCCAAGCCCCATGCATCCCCCAGCCTTGCCTACCACCCCCAAGCAATTCAAACCCGCCTTGGGTGGCCTCTGGTGCCACCACTGGTAGCATAGCAGAGGTAGAGCAGCTCCTGGCTGCTAGCTCTGTGCCACTGCTGGCATATTGCTGTGGCCCAAGGGAGGTGTGTACAAGACATTTTGACATGGCTGCCCCAGGCCCCATGCTTTGGGGGGGGAGGGACTCATGATGACCGCCCCAACTGTCTTATGGACAGGATGGTCCCACACACTCCAGTAAGCCTGCGGGGCTCTGGGTGGTCTGGGGCCAGCAGCAAGAGTTGGGCACTCCCCATGACAGTGGAACCATGGGGAAATGAAGTTCCACAGCTGCCTGCTCTGTCCTGCCACCATGTCCCAAGCCAGCCCGTGTTGGGGCTGGACCACTCCACTTCCCACCGCTGCAGTGAAGTGGAGCAATTCGTCTGGTCTGGGAGGTGGTGGCAGAGTAGAGCAAAGATTGCTGCCTTGCTCTACTTCCCCACAGCTCCCCCCACCGCAGTGAGTATGGTGGTACCCCATCCCTGCTTCTGCCCCACCCCAGCCTCCCCAGTAATTTCTGAGGCCATGTCCCACGGGTGGAAGGGCTTGAGGAAAGGAGCCTGATGCGGGGGGGGGAGAAGGTGCGGCAGGAGTGGACCAGGGGTTGGACTTGGGGGAAGGGTGCAGATGCCCCCCACTTAGGGCCACAGGGACTCAAGTGCCAGCAGCCATGTGTGGGCTGGATTGTGGAACTGCTCAGGTTGCAGATGGCCCTTGGGCATGAGTTTGAGACCCCTGGCTTAGGCCTTCCAGACAAAACCAAATTTAGAATTAAAAGTCCTTTCAACGTTCTTAGAAAATATGCACATTTTTTTCAGCCGTTGGTGCCATGTACACTTGGCTATAGATAAAGTTGAAAACCACCCTTCATAGCTCAAAAAAGATGCACATAGTATGGGTAAAACTCTGCTCTTGGCTACACCAGTGTCAGCCCCATGTAGTGAAGGCAATGGGACTGTGTGGGATTCACACCACTATCACTGTGAGTCGACTTTGTCTCAGCAGTTCTCCAGGCGAAGTGACTGGCATTTTGAACAAATTGCCACTGGCACCTATACATATTCTGCATTGTTTGTCTAAATCGTAATCCTGTCTGGTTGACTCTTTTATGAACCCCTGGTAAAATGAATTCATTTACTCTGTTTTGCTGTTAAAGTCACTGGTGAGAATAAATGCCCAGAGGCCCTCGAGAATTTGAAATTACTGATAAAAAGAGGGATTTTTGGTTTGCTCCTAGCTGGTGTTACTGGATCCACAACACAAAGCATGTCAAACTTCCAGTCTTAACAGTCTCTTGGGGAGTATATCCTTCAACGTGCTAGGCCCTTGACCTCCACTTTTTAAACAGGAGAGCCCCACAGCTCCCTTAGTACAATCCTGGGCCACCGATTCCAGCACTTTGTTTCTCACCATGACTCCTTTGCTAGGTGTGAAAGAGCATGGCCCTTGTTGGAGACTTACCCTCTTGAGAGCTGTGCCACCAGCGGATGTTTGCTGAGACTCAGGACAGATGTTTCATGACAAGACAACTGGAATGCACTAATTAGTGTCCTCAAAGAAGAATAGAAAAGCAAAGCCTATGTGCACGGTGCATGCTGGCAGCCCAAATTCTGCCCTGCCCAAACATCTAGGATTCACATCCCACCAGCTGCATCCTCTAGCAGGATTCTTACTGCAGTCTGCTCACACCTTAGTTCTTTGGTTCCAGCTCCAGTCACACCATTTCATGTTCTGCCCCCCCGAGGCACACAGATATTAAAAGTTAACGCCTGGTAGTTGGTCTTCTATTGTATCTTCAGGGTGACTCCATCTGTATGTTGACATATTCATACCCACATTGACTGCCTGCTTGACTGCCACCCAGTCACTGCATTTCCCATTCTTCTGCCCCAGAAAAGAAATTAACCATTTACACCCAGTGGTTAGTGATATAAAAGTGACTGGGGAAATTCAGGCACACAAACTATTGCTAAAAATAATATCAACATTTCCCACAAGTGAAAGCTGCTCCAGGGATCATCAGCAATAGGGACCCCCCTTGTTTTAAGCTACCCATGGTGCTCTTAATGGAATTTTGTCTGACCTTTAGCTAAATAAGTCTGCTGCAGAACCAATTTTTGCCTGTTCCTTAGGAGAGCCCATGGTGCTTACAGTTGCAGCCCAGCTCCAGGATTTTTGTCCAGTTGTGTGTCCAGTTTTGACCTTGTTTGAGACCATGGTGACAGGCATAATTTGAGAACATGCCTAAAACGGAGCAGAATGTTTGTGTGGTGTTTACATTTAGCTAATACCCTTAGCCTGTGTGACTCAAAACATTATGGTCCTGATTCTGTTCTCCGTCATGACAGCAAATCAGGAGCCACACAATTGCATATCCAGTGTGAGATCAGTATCTAATGCTGTATTTTGCATTGAAAGATTTTAGTTGAGCACAACAACAATTTTTTTTAGTATGCTGAGAGTGAGCGAGAGAGAGGTGCTGTTCTGTTCTCCTAACACACTGAAATTCTGATTCATTGTGAACATTTAGTGATGAAAGTGAACGTCATCTTTGGCTAAATGGAGTCAACATGAGCCTAACCAAAGGCAGATGGGCCCGCTCTGTAAGCAACCCCCCACAGCCGATTGACTGTTTGCTTTCCAGCTGGTCATCATGGAGCACCTGTGACCCCTGTCAAAAGAAAAGAGTAAGTATCTATGATGAGGTTCAACAACGACAAGTGCAGAGTCCTGCACTTGGGATGGAAGAATCCCAAGCATTGTTACAGGCTGGGGACCAACTGGCTAAGCAGCAGAAAAGAACCTGGAAATTACAGTGGACAAGAAGCTAGATATGAGTCAACGGTGTGCCCTTGTAGCCAAGAGAGCCAACGGCATATTAGGGTTCATTGGAAGGAGCATTGTCAGCAAATCTAGAGAAATGATTATTCCCCTTAAATATATTGCATCCAGATCTTGGCTCCCCATTACAGAAAGGATGTGGATGCATTGGAGAACATCCAGCAGAGGGCAACAAAAATGTTTAGGGATCATGGATCACATGACTTATGAGGAAAGGCTGAGGGATTTGGGCTTATTTAGTCTACAGAAGAGAAGAGTGAGGGGGGATTTGATAGCAGCCTTCAACTACCTGAAGGGGGTTTCCAAAGAGGATGGAGAGCGGCTGTTCTCAGTAGTGACATATGGCAGAACAAGGAGCAATGGTCTCAAGTTGCATTGGGGGGGGGGGAGTTAGGCTAGATATTAGGAAAAACTATTTCACTAGGAGGGTGGTGAAGCAGTGGAATGAGTTCCTGGTGGAATCTCCATCCTTAGAGGTTTTTAACTCCATGCTTTACAAAGCCCTGGCTGGGATGATTTAGTTGGGGTTGGTCCTGCTTTGAGCAGGGGGTTGGACTTGATGACCTCCTGAGACCTCTTCCGACCCTAAGAGTCTATGATTCTATGATCTTAATGCAAAGCATGAGAAATAAAAGAGAATAAAAGGCAAGATCACCTGTCATAATATTGCCTCTGCAAAGACTCAGTGATGGAGTCACTTTTCCTGGCCCATGACTCTCCACATCTTCTGCAGGGGGAATCTGCAGGGGCAATGAAGTTTGATATGAAATTCACCCTGTGCAAGGTACTCAGGGTCCAGCACAAGACCTACATAGCACTGAGGTGTCACAAGAGACCTCCTAGAGCTTGAGTGGGTGTCCTAGGCTCCCCGGCATAGAGATGAATTTCAAGTAACTCTTTCATTGGGAAATGGGGGAGGGGTTCAACCCTTTGCTTTGGAATTCTGGTTCACCTCTGTCCGCTCAGTTCTGCAATTCTGTACGTAAACAGAGTTCCCATTGACTGACGTGAGAATTTGCTCTTGTGAGGGAGTGTAGGATCAGGCTCGTTAATCTCTCCCCCACCCCGTACAAAATGTAGCAAGTGATCATAGCCCTTGGAGGGAGCATTCACTCATAGGGGCAATATCCACAGGGTTCCTGCAAGTTGCGAAGCATCCTCAGCTGCTCTGGATTTAAATAGGAATTGAGGGCACACACCTCACAGGGCTGGGGGACCTCTTTTCATTACTCGTCATGGAGCATTTTCGACATATGGAACTTCCTCAGACTAAGATTCTGTTCCTAATGAGGTGAATGGCCAAAATCCCATTGTTTTAAACAGTGCAAGGTTGGAAAGATCGCTTGTGACTGGGTGAAGATGACCATTCTTAGAATTCTGTCCCCCTTTAGCCTTGCTTCAGCCCTTTGTAGTCGGAGTAATGACGTTGCAGCGATGTCAGGAGTGAAGGCTCTCACTTCCGGGAAAACGGGCAGCAGAGAACTACCTCCCAGGGGTGTTGTCAGGAAAATGTCGATAATGGTGCAGAAGGCCTAGTAAGCCCCCGGGCAGACAGAGAATCACAAGGGGTGTCGTTACCAACTGTAACTGAAAGAATGGAAATGCCATTGAACCCTTCATTATTCTTTCCTGCTCCAAGTGATTAGTCCTATTGAAACAAAATGTATCCTAATGTCAAAATAAAACCAACATTTTTTTTTTACTCCAATACTAGTAAGTGCGGAAATCTTGTTTAATAAAATTACTTTTTAAAAATTAGGTCCACTGGAAGAACATCAAAATTCTGCCCTATTTACTATTTTTCTTGGTGTTACTCGTATAGCAAATATACCTTAATACAAAATGTTTATATTTTAATTTAGGAGCCATAAAATTCACGCATTCTACCTGGGTGAGTAAATATTTTCTGTCACTACAGTACCGATTTGCCCGTGTGGAACGGCCTTCTCAGTTCAGTGGTGACGCGTGTGACTACTCTGATAAAGAAACAGAAGCTTGTGTTACAAACAGTCCTTGCAGAAACAAAGTGAGATGCGAAGGCTTTGTATGTGCAATTACAGGTAAGTCCTTGAATGAGGGACACTTCTGCTCCTGCTGAAATTGGTCACAAAATGCAGAGGAGCTTTTTCCTTCGAGCTGCTGGGGGTTGCCTCAGTAAAGGTCTGCCAAGACCAGGACCAAAGTGCATCAGAACTTACATCACATTTGCAAGTGACTATGATTTTAATAAAAGCGACAAGGAGTCCTGTGGCACCTTATAGACTAACACATATTGGAACATAAGCTTTCATGGGCAAAGACACGCTTCATCAGATGCATGTGATGAAGTGGGTCTTTGCCCACGAAAGCTTATGCTCCAATATGTCTGTTACAGGACTCCTTGTCACTTTTGCAGATCCAGATTAACACGGCTACCCTCTGACACTATGATTTTAATGTAGGCCAAGTTCCAGTCATTCACTCTTGGGCACCTTTTTAAAATCTCATATATTAATATTAATTAATTACTTTTAATCCATATGGATTAATACAATAAATAACAAATACAATATTTAAAAGTCTTAACAATAAGAGCTGTGACAAAACAGGTTCAAAACGTCAGAGAGCAGTGGCAAAATATGTGCCCATGGGCTACATCTAGACTACAAGCCTCTTTTGAAAAAGAGCGTCCAGACTGCAGCCACTTCTTTCGAAAAAACGAGCCGCTTTTTTGAAAGAGAGCACCCAGGCAGTCTGGATGCTCTCTTTCGAAAAAGCTGTTTGCATTCAAGAACACCTTTTTTTGAAAGCGCGCTGTCGAAAAAAGGCGATCTTCCTCATAAAATGAGGTTTATCACAGTCAAAAAAACCATCGCGTTCTTTCAATTTAATTTTGAAAGAACACAGCGGCAGTCTAGACGCAGGGGAAGTTTTTTTGAAAAAAGGCCACTTTTTTTTGAAAAAACCCTGTAGTCTAGACACACCCATGGTGTCGGCATGTGCCTGAGGTTATCAGGGAAAAGCTTCATATGGGTGTGTTGCTGTAGTAGTGATAAGCCCATAGGAATAGCTGTTCTGTAGCGTTCAATGGTTAGTTCTCTTTTCACAGTCACAGCAGAGGAACTGATAGAGCAGGGTTCGCATATGCCATTGCACTGTGATCCCCTTCTGGCACCAAAAATTACTATGCAACCCCAGGACAGGGGGATTGAAACCTGAGCTCTGCTGCCTGGGCAAAGCCCAAGTCCTTCCACCTTGAGCGGGAGGGGGGCAAAGTGAAAGGCCAAGGGCTTCAGTTCCAGGTGGAGGAGAGGCTAGAGTCTGTAACTTGAGCCCTGTCACCCAGGGGATGAAGCCTTTGAACTTCAGAGTCGCAACCCGTTTGGGGCTCCCAACCACACTTTGAGACCTGCCATGACTGAGCCTTCTAAAGAGATTAAGGAAAACAACATACCAAGGTCTGGGTGAATAACTGAAATGACGTTTATTTGTTTGTTCTTGGTTAGAGGAAAAACTGATTTTTTTTTTAAATTTGGCCAAACAAAATATTTAGCCTCTCTGTGACACAGTTCCCCTTTCTGAAAGTGAGAATAATTGCACTTCCATAGATCACAAGGCAGTTGTGAGAATAAATAATCTCATAGATTGTGAAGTGTTTAAAAGTGTATTGATGAAAAGCACTGTATAAGAGCGAGATATTATTTTCATAAATTCATTAACATCTCAGTTGTAAAGATCTTATTATGGATTGACAACACAGCATGAGAAAACAAAATTGTTCTGTCACTTCTTGATTCACAGACTTCTTTAGAACTCACTGGAGAGCTATTCTAATCATAAAAGACATGATAGACATAACAGCCTTCATGTCTATTCTGTCTCTTATTAAGAACGTGTTTTAAAGTTGCTCACAGTAATTAATCCTGTCATTAAAAATGTCCCAAATTTGTTCATTTACTTTCAAGTTATTTGTTCTTGTAGTCGATCATGTACATAAAAATAAATGCAATTATTTTATTATTAGGTCTGGTGAAAAAAATCCAAGGAAAGGGGTTTTTTTTCCACAAGAAATTGGATTTTTGACTAAACAAAAATTTTTACAGAAAATTTCTTCCCTAATCAAGAATGTTTGATTTTTCTGTTACTTCATCAAACAAACTTTTCTCCCCAGTTTTTATCAATTTTACAATTTGGGGCAGTTTTCAGACTTTTTTTTTTAATGAAAAGTAGAAATTTTCCCAGGGAAGGGAGGAAATGTTTTCCAACGAGCTCTGATCAACATGTTGTCATCACTTTAGTTTATAAGCTTTATGGGGTGAGGACGGTGGCTTTGTAGTTCTTCATAAAAATGATAATGGATTTTTTATTTAAGCAATTTCAATGTTGCATCGTAGGAAGATGCATTACACGGAGGTTGCTTTGCAATGGAGATGACGACTGTGGGGATCAGTCAGATGAAAAAAACTGTAAAAAAGTATATAAAAAATGCAACCAGCAGATGGAGCAATATTGGGGAATAGAGAGTCTGGCAAGAGGGTAAGTAGATGTCCTTTGCATAAACTAACATAGGATGTTTAATTAAATAATTTCTTCAGAATGGAGACACATTGTAACGTGAAATGGTTCAAGTTCCCTCTCTTTGCCTTGCAGATCAGGAGATTACCTTGATGTGGTCTCAGACTTGCTAAAAATGAACTCTAAATGTTGTGACAATTGGTAGAGCTTGGGTCCTAATACAAAGCCCACTGGAAAAATTCATATTGACCCAAAGGGGTTTTCATCAGAACTTTAGTGAATAACAATCACACACACACACACATACACACACACACACACACACACACACAACTGTGTGTGAGCGTATGGTTGTAATACTGCACACCATATGGCACTGGTAGTTAGCCTGCCAGTAGGCATGGCAGGGGAGCTGACTTGTAAGAAAATGTGTTCAATTATTTTCTTCGGGAAATATTCCGGTTTCACCAAAGCTAAGTGGGTTGGTAGTGAATTACAAATCGACAGATGATTGTTATTTGAACCACATGAAAAATTACGGATCGTTGTGTTGTACGGATTGAGGTCAAAGGGGTTACTCCAAAGGTGTACATGGTAGTAATCAAAATCAGAATATCAGCTGATTACAACTCTATATGTATGAAAAATTTTGCCTGGCCTCTGGGAGGCTGGGATGAGGCTTATTTAAACTCTGGCTAGGGGCGTTAGATAGCGTGTGATTGAATAGCTGTGTAACTGCGTTCATTTTTAGTAATTACATTACTATTCAATAGTCCCTGGGGGCAGGGCTGGCAGCCAGTGCACTCCTGGCCCCACTTCCAGGAGCCCTGCGACCCCACGCTGCTGCCTCTCTATCTGACACCTTCTCAGGACACCTTGTTATCTCTCAGCTTTAGCAAAAGAGCATCTTGTTGGTGCTAAACTGAGTAAGAGCTCCCTCTCACCAGTCTGTTAGTCACCCCCGACAAAATTCTCAGGACTCTGTCAGACCTATATACTTTACCTTGCACATAATTCTTGGTGCACCCAAGTCCCTGGAAGAACATTCTTTGAGAGTATCTAGTCTATCACTGATACTCACAGAGATGATCATCTTTGCTATATCCAAAGAGACAGTGTACACACTCGCTTGTTTGATTAAATTGAGCACATTTATACTTAATATTAAAGCACTAAATTCTAATTACAATAAAATAAAGAGAAGTTTGTAGTAACAAAGAATTTTAAGTGATACTGAGGGTATGTACAAGCTGGAGGACTTTTTACTCTGACTCTTGTAACCCTCGTTGTATGAGGAATAAGGGAAATCAGAGGAAGAGTGCTCTATTTCAAAATAAGAGCTGTGTAGACGCTCCCTATTTTGAAATAAGATATGCAATTGACATAGCTCAGTTTGCGTATCTTATTTCGAGTGAAGCCCTGCAGTGTAGACCCACCCTCAGTCTCCTGCCAGCTTGTGGGTTTTTTTTGTTATCTTGCAAATGGAGCTTACTTTATGTTGACCTTACGCAATGCTTGCTAGACATCGGAGACTTCAGTATGGCAGGTAAATAAACATTCCTTTTTCTGAGAAAAATTTTTTAATCTACCCTGCATGTTTATATAGTTCAAACATATTTTTATACATACGAACACCTTCTTGGCTAAGGCCTCTACATATGTCTCACAATGCTTATGATGACCAGAATGATATAAGCTTTCAGTTGACACCCTACACAACATTCTTCAAAGATAAATGCTTTGACAGCAATTTGTTAGGTGTACTCAGTTTGTAAGGCCTGATAGGAATTGCTGTTATGTGATAGTGAATTCTTTGTCGCTGGGCACTGAAGGGGTCTTGGAGTCTGTGTAAGAGTCTGTGACTCACCACCATGGCGTCTCCTGCTGGTCACACTGGGAATTAGCTCAATCCAGCCTCCGAGCGCCTCTGCAGCCATAGTACTTCTCTGGGCCCCAGTAACTGGGCCTCAGTCTGGAGTCTGTTCAGGCCTGAGCTACCCTGGCTCATCTTGCCTTCCCCTAGCACTGCTCTGACCAAAGTATCCTACTAGCAGACAGCTAGGTCTCTCTCCCTCCAGAGCTGGAGTGAGTATGCACCTCCTGACCAGCCATCTTTTTATATAGCTCTGCTGTGCTCTGATTGGCTGCTGCAAGCACTCTCCTCGTCGGCTCCTAGCCAGTGTTCCCTCTAAGCTGCAGAAGCACAGCTTCACAGGTGATTAATCAGCCCCAGCCAGTCAGAGGCGCAGGGCTCTATGCTCAACTTTGAGGGAACACTTCCTAGCTACAGCCCTCTCAGCGCTGTTTTAACCCTTTCATTCCAGTGCGTGACAAACTCCCTGTCACAGTAACACAAACATCCTGGAATTTTGGATTGCTTAAAATGTGAATCTGGATTCAGATCTATATGTTGCTGTGGGCCTCTACATTTGGAATGGACTGAACCAAAACTCCCAGGATGGAATCCTGGCCCTATTTAAGCCAAATGGAAGTTTTGCCATCCTCTTCAGAGAGGGCAAGATTTCAGCCAAGAACTAAACAATCCTGTATCTTGGGGTGTTTGAAATCCAGAACCTAATTTGAGTTGATGATTCAACTCGGATAGGGTGATAACTGTCTATAAAGTCCTATTGTGGGAAAATACTCCCCTTGTCTCATTCTTTACATGCACCCACCAAAAATCTTGCTTCTTATGGTAAAAATCACATCCAAGAGAAAATGATCATTTCTGTGCAGCTCTCTGAAGGTGTTACTGCTGTGCATGTTATTACTGATGCTTCATACTGTTAACCTTAGTACAAATTAAAAAATAATCTCAGCACTTACAGAAACATGCCTCTCATCTCTTTGAAGCTACAGTAGTCTGATTTTAGCACACCTCCCTGCTTTTCACTTTGTTCTCAGATTGAAGCTAATTTTAAAAATTTCAGATACATTTAAATGCAGTTCTTTGACTCCACATGAAGGAAAGGGAGGTCTTACAAAACTAGGAGCACAATGTAACAGATTCTGGGGAAATGGCTGTTATCGGTATTTTTTCTTTTCTGATTTTTCCTCCATTAATGCTCACAGCTATGTGAAGATGATCTCATTCAGATTAGTGCAGTATCCCAAGACTGTGCACTATGTAGATGGTATTCCACTGGGATTCGCCCTTCAGTGGTGGTGGTGAATAATCGCAAACTTTTGGTCCCATTATTCCCCCCCCCAAAAAAAGCCCATTCTTCCTACATATAGATTTCCAGACTGCATTTTTGCTGTTTACAGATGGATGTCAGATCCGATCCAATGGCTAGGGATGTTAAATAGCTGTTAGTGAGCTAATTGAGTAGTCGATGGAATTTCCATCGACTACTCGATTAGTCGATAAGAGGGTTTGCTGCAGTTCTGCTTTTTAAGTGTAGTAAGAGTTCCCACCCCTTCTGCCATTCCTGAAAGAGCAACTCCAAATCCATGCTTTGCATCTCCATTTCAATTCCATGAACTTTTACTGGTACAATATACAAACATTGCTAACATTGATGGGATAATGCCATGAAATCAATCCCAGCAGACCTACTGTTATTCTTCTGTGGTTGATATTATTTTCAGCAACGTTTCAAAACACAACTCCCTCTTTCATTTGTTCGTTGGAGGGGAAGATTCTCCTAGACCACTTAGAATGGATGATAGACGATGGAAACATTCTGATGGCAGAATGCCTAGGCATCAAGTAGATAGACAGGCACAAAAGGAAATAGGGGGGAAGTCTTACCTTTCTTAGCCAAATTCTGTATTGTACTGCTAATTAAATTATGAACTTTATTGTTTTCCTGTTGTGCCACCTATATAGGTTAAATGTCCTCACGAACAATCTGGAGGGTTTGGTCCTTGATCACAGGTACTATGCTGGTGGGTGCGCTCCACATTACATTATGGACACCAGGTTTAGAAAACCATACAATGTAGAAAACTATTCCCCGGAGGTAAGAATCTGATCATTTCCGCAAACAAACGTTAATTAAATTTTCTATAGGTTTCAGCGTCGTTTGATACGTGACATTTTAATGAATTTTAAGGATTGGGGTCAAGTGGTTTAGGACTAAGTATTGACCTACTTTAAAAATGTTCCCATTTTTTGGAAATTATTTTCTAGTTGCCAGGTAACTGGGGAAAGGTTTTAATCTTCCATCTCCATTTTTAATAATATCTATGAAAAATCTTGCTAGTTGCTGCCAATAGAAGGAACATACATTAACTAACAACTTTTTGGGGACATTGCCAAAGGCACAAATGGGCATTCGACTCCCACTGACTTTCAATGAGAGTTGGATGGCTAACTTTCCTTTGTGCCTTGAACAACTCCTCCTCTGTTCCTAGACGAGTGCTGATGCAATTAAGGTTGGCAACATATGGAAACAAAGAAATAAAGAAGGGAAAACTATATCACCTAACACGGTAGTTCTCAACCAAGGATCCGGGGCCAATAGGGCTGGCATTAAACTTGCAAGACCCAAGACAGAAAGGCAATGTTCCCCCACATGGGGCTGAATCTGAAGTCTAAGCAACTTAGTTTCAGGGGCTCCCTGTGGCATGGGCCCCTGGGCAGTTGTCCTGCTTGCTACCTCATAGCAAGTCGTGGCTTTTATATGCAGAAAACCAGTTGTTGTGGCACAGGCGGGTCATAGATTTTTATACCAAGTTGGGTGGGGCATCAGAAAGAAAAAGGTTGAGAATCTGGCCTAGTGCTCCATAAAATAACAAAGACAAAATTAGCAGCAGCTTAAAGGCATCTATGAGCAGAATATAAAATAAGCTTTTTGAAAGATACTTGAAACTGTCTCTTAATGACAAAGCTACAGAACAAGGGTGGCCAGCAGAGTTGACAGGATCGTTGGGCCCCTGGGCAACCTGGGGAAGGGGGCTAGCACCACTCTCCCAAATGGGTCAGGGCCTCAATCAGAAGGGGCAGGGCTGGGGCAGCCAGTCCCCAGCACCACCTAGATGGAGCAGTGCCCCCCTGAACCCACTGGCCCTCAGAGACAGCCAGAGTCTGCGGCACAGGGTTCTGCAACATGCTGCTTGGCACTCTGGCACGAATTCTAAAGGGCCTACATCTCTGGCCACCACTGCCGTCGCAATAGCAGTGTCAGAGGCCAGGAGCCCTGGGCCCTTTAGAATTGCCAAGCACTGGAGAAGTTGCCCCGCCCCCGCATCAGTAGGCTTGAGGATGGCCAAACTTACTGACCTCCTGAACTGCCTATGATCATCTCCAGAAGTTCAAGAGCCAGGGCTTCAGCTCTGCAGGAGATGCCTGCTGAGGCTTGGGGCTTCAGTTTTTCTCCTGCTGATGCTCCGAGCCCTGGCAGTTGTGCCCCATGAGGCTCAAGGCCTGAGACGCCCCTTCCCACTTGGCAGAATCCCCTACTCCACCACCCCACTGCAAAGCAGAGGGGTCCTGAGTTTTCCCTCCCTGGTCTGGCTCTGGAGGCATGGGGGTGCTCCGCAAGCCACATTTTAATTGTCAAAGAGCCATATGCAGCTCGTGAGCCACGGTTTGGCTACCCCTGCTATAGAACCACCCAAAACAGTGTGTAGTTCTGAGATGTCAATCTAATGTTTTTAATAATTTTATTTGAATTGGGAAACATAATAAACATGCATATGTCATTCTCTGCCTGACATACAAACATGAAAAAGTAAAGTTTCTATAACGAAGCAATCTAAAATTCTTAGCTACATTCAGTTGTTTCCTTGATTTGCTTGCAAAAAAGTGAACTTGATTTCAGAGAGACTCTCTAGTGATGCATTACATGATGGGTGCCTGAAAAGTAATGTTCATAACATGAAGAAATCAAGTATTAAATATAAAATCATAGGGGAAGGAAAAAAGAAATTATTCCAGCGTCCATAATGAAAGTGAAATATTTGCTCATAGTAACATACAAGATGGGGTACTTTTACCCAGTATGGACCTTTGTTTAGACTGAGTTGCATGTTCATGGGAAGAAGGGTCTCATGGTCCAGGCAGAGGATTGGAAATCAGGAGAGCTGAGACCAAATTTTGGCTCTGCAAAAATTTCCCATGTGAATTTGGGCAAGTTCAGGCCGGGCTTGTTCTTCCATGTATGGAAGTCAATGGCACAACTCTTAATGACTTTAATGGTGTGGGATCTGGCCCTGAGTTTCTCTTTGCCTCAGGAACCTGCTCCATAAAAGTGGTGTAAAAACACTCACATCCAATGGGAATTGTGTGGTTGTGTGTTTTTTAAAATATTTGTAAAAGACCTTGAGACCTTCCCATAGAAAGGAGGTTTGATAGAGTGTACCAACCCCACACTGGGCCTGCAGGAGTTAATGAGAATCAAGTGTGCAATCAGTCTTGCCCTGCTACACCTGTAGGAGCTGTCAAAGGAGGAAGGAGGGGCTAAAAAGGCTGAACCTGTCTCACTTGAGGGACACCAGGAAGGAGAGTAGAGAGAAGCCTGGCTGGAGTGTGGTTGTTGAGTTGGTGAGTCCATCCCAGGATCTGATGTACTGGCTGAGGGATCTGCAGGGAGGAGGACTGCCCTGCCAGGGGAATTGAGAAAATCTCTTCTGCAGCTGAACCAGATGCTAAAAAGTGAGCAGTGAGATTGTGAAAGAGACTTAGCCTATGTCTATACTACAGTCCAGATCAACACTCTGAGATCGATCCACTGGCAGTCTATTTAGCAGGCCTAGTTAAGACCTGCCAAATCATCCGCAGATCATTCTGCAGTTGATCCCTCTCCTCTACACCAGATGAGAAGAGTAAGGGAAGTCAGCGGGAGAGCTGGCCCCCCTCCCCACCATGTAGACCCTGCGGTAACTCTCCCTAATGTACGTTGACTCCAGCTCCATTATTCATGTAGCTGGAGTTGCATCACTTAAGTTGACTTTCTGCGGTAGTGTAGCTGTAGCACTAAAGAGAGCGGTGCTGATACATACATTCCTGGCTGCCAGGAAAGAGGCTGCAGACTAGGTAAGGTAGAAGGTGGTCCAGGGAGGCTGCCAGGGGTCTGTGTAGTGAGGCCTTGACTTCCTGTTCAAGAGTCCCTGGACTGGAAACCAGGGAAGTAGGAGGGCATTGGGTTCCCCTACCACCTCACCAGGGAAGGTGGAGCAGAAACCCACCCAGCAAGTTGTAAGGGATATTGAAGCTGCCCAGATACCAGGGATTAGGACAGGTGAGTCCAGACTCAGGCAGATAGATCAGCAGGGTGTTGATGGACTATTATTGGCTGGACTGTTACTGATTTACCCCAGATGGGCTGGGAGCCTATGTGACTTGGCTGAGTTGCAAGGAGAAGCTGACCACCACAGGGCTGATGGCATGGCTGTCAGCCAGGGTGCTAAAGGATGAGAGCCTGCTGCTCTATACCCCACTAACAGGACTATGTGGGCGGTGAGTCATATGCTTATAGAAGGCTACAGAATTGCAAATAAGTGTTATTGTTTACAAATACCCAGCATGTCCGGCGTGAAATTATAGGCACCCAAGTATTTTCCATATTTGTCACTCACCTTTAATGGGCATCACATATGGAGACTGATTAAAAGCCCATGGAAGTTAATGGTATGTGTTGTCTGGTATGATTTGATACGTGACATCTATTAAGCAAGCTTTGTTCCTTTCACAATTTAAAACTTGTTTAAACTTTCATGGACTTTTATGCATATGATTTCACACATTTTGCATAAGATTGACTAGTAAGATGTAGGCAATTGCAATACAGAGGAGATTGTAGCTCTCATCTGCATGTTATTAACCTATGCTGCAAATCAACTGGTATTGTAGTAATAATAATAATAATGATTAGCAATTATACCAGGCTTTTCATCTTCAAAGCGCAAGCACTAATTCAAAAGTATGTTTATTGCAAGACTATCAATATGTCTACCTCCTGTTTCAGGTATGTAATCAGAATACAAGAAATAAAGTGTGTTGCTTTTGCTTTTTGTTTAGACCAAAGGCAAATATGAATTTACATTGACTGAATATGAATCTTATTCAAGTTTTGAAGAAAATGTCTTGAGGGCAAAAGCTTCACAGAGTAGCTTCAGCTTTGGAATAAAGATATCAGGACTGTTTGAACTAGGTTACAATTATAACGACAAGAGGTTCAAGAAGTTTGTTCAAAGGACAAAAAAATTTTCTGCAACTGTAAGTAACTTTCCACTTAAATCTGTGCTCAGTTTAGTAGTGATCACCCGGTAAACTGCAACTTCCCATGTGGTTTTCTTGCGGGGGTGAGCAACAAGATGGAGAGCCCTCTCCGTTGGTGACTTAGATGGAGTACTTGTTGAAAGTGCTTAGGCAGAGAAAAATAGCACGGCTTGC
Organism: Pelochelys cantorii; assembly: GCA_032595735.1. Classification (NCBI taxonomy): domain Eukaryota; kingdom Metazoa; phylum Chordata; order Testudines; family Trionychidae; genus Pelochelys; species Pelochelys cantorii. The sequence continues at coordinate 52,805,106 of CM064334.1, forward strand.
CCAGAACCACACTCCCCCTCTCGACTGTGCAAGCAAACTTCAGGAGCCTCCACAACTGAAGCAAGAGTTGCCAGAACACTGTTTATTAAACCTCACTGTCAACCACCATTGGGGTTCTACTCTGGATTTTCTGTCAGGGTTTACTCTCTTAGCCTTACACACTCCTGGGCTAATCCACAAGACAGCAGAGACAGAGGCAGGTAGTACTGTGTACTGCCATCCAAAGCATGCTCTGACTCACAAGATGCACTTTGTGTATATGTATAAAAACCATAGAGCTAGATCCTCTGCTTTTGGAGTGTAGCTCCAGGGAAATCAGTAGAACTACACCAATTTAGACCTGTTGATGGTCTTCCTAATAGTCTCACTGTAAAAAAAAAAGAAAGAAAGAAAAAAAAAGGGAGACAGACAGAGAGAGGAACAAATCCAAATTGGCTCTTTAAACACAAAGGGAAGTGCACATCTGTTGATACGAGAGCAATCTCATGTAGGGGACCTACTGAAGCAAAGCAGCCCCTGTATGAGCACAAGTGATATAGTACATATTAAAATTGATATTCCTGCCATTAAAAAGGCTGACATATGGCTCATACCAGGCACTGGTCATAGTAACTGTGGGGCTATGTCTACACTACCAGGTTATTTCATTTCAGAATAATAACTCCAGGAATAACTCTTTCAAAATAATAACTCCAGGAATAACTCTTTCAAAATAAGCTTATACCTCTTCACAAGAAGGAGTTATTATTTTGAAATAACAAGCCCATTATTTCGAAATAACAGGCTTGGTAGTGTGGATGCTTACCTTGTTATTTCAAAATAAGGGTACGGCTACACTACAAGAGTTTTTCCGGGATACCAGAGGTATCGCAGAAAAACTCTTCCATGTCCAGGGACACGTTTGTTCTTCCACTTTTTTTAGTGGAAAACCTCTTCCGACAGAAGAATTGAAAAAAAGCTACAAACATTTTGCGTGGTTTTTTTTTAAAAAGCATATGTAGTCTAGACATACCCTAAGGGGAGTTATGTAGAGATGTCCTAAATTACCAAAACCCCACCAAGGAGTTTAATGTAGTATAGCACCCACCTTGGGGCAAGAGACCATAAACAAAAATAACATGCTTGATATGCCAAGCACCACCATAAATAGCAATGGTAGTGAAGGAAATCAAAATGTTGTGAAAGATGGGTGGGGAAAAAAGATATGAATAACATGAATAATCCTAAGGATTTCACACAGGAAGATTGTGCAGTGGGTGAATTCCACTGAAAAGCAAGTGAATTCCTCAATAAAAACATTCTCTTCCTTTGGGCTAGATGGGATTTTTCAGGCATCAGGTTTTATATGTTTATGAATGAACAGAACAGTTTGTGTGGTCGGTGTTGGACAGTAGTTTGTTTAAGGGAATGTCTTTGGTTCCATTGTGTACAATTTCTCCCTTCACTTTAAGTTTTGATAAAGCCACGTTTTATAAAAAAGGTCTATGTATAGTATATGGATTTGTGTGTGCTGTTTAATAGCATCCAGGAACATCCATGTATATAATGCACATACAGTATATATAACACTTAGTGAGGTAACATACACTTCATGGAGCATCATGTACCTCATTTCACTTGGATGCTGTTCTGTGTCTACATTTCATGTAGTCCAGCAAATTTATCCATGCCCGTTCTGAGCTGGATGTTGCCCGTTACAAACTAAAGCCCCGGACTCTGATGCTCCATTATGAGTTCCTGCAGAGACTCCATCAGCTGCCTTTAGAGTACAGCTATGGTGAATACAGAGAACTCTACAGAGATTATGGGACGCATTACATCACGGAAGCTACTCTTGGCGGCATCTACGAATATACTTTGATTGTGAACAGTGAAGAACTCCAAAAGGAAGGTATGTGTAGCCAATACTGTAGATCATTTAATGAAAGACCAGTTTTTAAAGTTTTGGGATCAGATCTATTATTTCTGCTCCCACACACACTTCTATCTAAGAAACCATTGTTATATCCGCAGCAATATTCCGACCTGATTCTCCAGACATGGCTCTGTGGGGATCAGGACCACCGAGGGTGGAGGGGCAAAGGGGACAACTGTCCCGAGGCTCAGCAATTCAAAAGGGCCTGGGTCTCCTGGCTACTGCTGCTACCATGGCAGGCCCTTTAAATCACCACTGGAGCCCTGCATGGCACACTCCAGGTGTCATTGAGGGTTGCAGGGGTGGGGAGGCAGTGCAGTGCTCTCTAGGCAGTGCTGAGGGCTGGCTGCCCCAACACCACCCTTTATACCCAACGCCCCATCCCTTCCAGGAGTGCAGAGTCCCCCCACCACACACACACACCTTCCCCAAGGGTCTGGCAAGTCTGTCGGCCCCCCTGGTGGAGATTAGGCTCTGTGGATAAAGAAGGGTAAGCCTGAGGTGATATGAGGCTAAGGTGGGGAAAGAGCGCTAAAGTCTGCAGCATTACTCCTATGAAAACCCAAAGAAATACTAAGATAATGCTCTCCCCTTCCATATGTAAACCAAGAGCCTAATATTCAAATAGTGTTGAACACCCTCCGCTGTCATCAACTTCAGCTAGAGCAGCTGGGGTTTATTGCTTTAACATACCAGGCCCTGTAGTTGATCTTTCCAAAGCTGACTAGACATTGCAATGAAGAAGAATCACGTAGTTAAACCTCTGTTGGAGTTGAAAGCCAAAACTCGTGTTCTTTTTCTCAGAGCTTTACAAATGACAGGGGCACAACTCCCGCTGCCTCCAAAACTTTTCCACGGGGCAGGAATCTAGGAGACAGTGAATGATTTTCTGGGTGAATGTTCCACCTGAAGCTACTCTGGCTGTTTGATTCTGTTGTTTGACTCTGCTCCTTTACAAGGATTAGCGTATGTTGTGTAGAACGAGATGTGGGATAATGATCAATAGAAGCTTTCTTTTGTCTGTCCATTGGCACGAGAGGTTGAGTCACTGCTTTCAGTGCCTACTTGAAAAAATACTTTTTGTGGTACACAGCAGTGTCCACTCTCTGTTTGCTCTTCTGTGGAGCAGTTAATGCTATATTTACACTTGAGCCAAAGGGTAGGGTTGTAAGAGTTTAATCGGTTAACTGATAAGCTCATGCTTATTGGTTCCAGTTAACGGTTAAACTCCTATGAGGCCAGCAGCCTGGGACCAGCAGTGCTGGGAGCCCATGGCGCCCATTTAACCGTGTAGCTAAATCAGTTACACAGTATTTTAAACTATTTTTATATCCCTATCAGAAGGGCAGAACTTGTATCTGGATTTCAGGCATTCAAAATTTCTGTGTTATTCAAGATCTAAGTTTTTGTTTTGGGCCCATTTCAAGCTATATATTTTCTCTAGCTGAAGCTCACGTCTAAACACCAGTGTATTACAATTACTGTTTATTGCTGGTATCACAATAGTGTCTAGAAGCTTCTGTTCCCCATGGGATTAGGCACTGCACTTAAACATAGTAAGAGACAGTCCTTGAATTAAAGAAATAGGCAATGTAAGCATGAATGGAGGATCAATCCGATGGATTTGCCACAATGCCAGTTAGATTTTAAAGCTGAAATCTTTTTGCCAGTTTGATAAGTGGAATAGTCAATTTAATTATAACCCCTTTTTATTGAGTTCAGGGGCACTAATTTAATGCTAGTTTTATTCCCTGAAGGAAAGTGAATACCTGTCAAATGTGATTGCAAGCAGTATTGCTGTTGTTGGTGAAGTGAAAGGGAGTGCGTGGTCTGTGCTTGTTAAGGCCCCAGTTCAGCTAGGTACTAAAGCACATGTCTAATTTCAATGGGACTAATAATGCGCATAAAGTAAGTCATATGATTAAGTACATTTCCAAATTGGGACCTTAACTGCTAACACATTTAGGAACAAATTCCACAACGTTGCTGCTGAATGCACAGTTCACAGCCCTAAATAGTCACATTTAAATCACTCCGTGTGGTAAGCACTATGTTCAGTGGCAAATGTTTGCAGGATTGGACCCTTAGTCATTAATTTGCAAATGTATAACTTGTGGCAGGCCTTGGGTGAAAAGAGATAACCATATTGTTATGTTGTGATGATTTGTCATGTGCCACTTCCTCAGTGCCAGGAATTCCGTGACATTTGATGTAGCCCCATACGCAAAAACATATAAGCTCTTGAAGTTGAGAGGAACTTTTTTCTTTAATAAAAGCCTGATCCTGGGAGCACTCAGTTCTATGAAAGTCACTGAGGGCTAAAAGGTGAGGGCACCAGATCCATTTTTAGAGCAGGATTGGGCCCTAAAAATTCTCTGTGGGGGGCTGTTGAGAGGCACGCCCCCTTGACAGTACAGAAAATCCCCAACGTCTGTTGTAAGCTCCCTTTCCCTAGGGCCAACACAACCCTCAGGTTCAGTTTAACTAGTGCCCCTCTCCCAGGGTATATATGGCTTTAAGGCCCAGTCAAGGGTATGTGTCCCTCTATCAGGGTATTTATGGCTTTGAGGTCTCGTCACCAGGTATGCCCTCCAAAGGCTAGGGAGCTGCCTGTTCGGGGGAGGGGCGGGGGTAGGAGAGGTAGGGGGACCCGGGCCCTCCCGCTCCACTGGATCCCAGCCCAGGGACCTGTAGGCAGAGGCAAGTTCTGCTGCCTGCTCAGCGGGGATTCCTGCCGATACGCACCGAGCTCCCCGGAGGCTAATCCTCTGCCCCAGGCTACTTCCTACCACTTTCTGTGGGTTGTTCGGTCCCTTGATCCCCTGTTGGCGGCTCCCCTTAGTCGGGGCTGTCGTTGGGGTTGCAGCAGTGGCTGCAGAGGTGGCTGCTGGCGCTGCTCCTCGGGCGGCTGCTGGAGGAATAACTGAGTGAATAACTCGGGAGCTCTGGCCCAAGCTCCTTCCGCTCTGGCGGTCCGCCCCAAAAGAGTGGCTCCCTAAGCTTTTATACCCTGCTTCCCCTGGGGTTGGGCCTTTTCAGCCAGTTGGGCCAGGGCAACTTTCTGCCCTTCAGTGCGGGGTAGATATACCCCGTCACAGGGGCAAACCCATCAGCATAAAGTGCTCACAGTGGAGTGTTGTTTTTACCCATATGTGATGTTTTACTGTGTTTTTAGGTTACTCTTTAAGTGATATCCAGTCCTGTGTCAATCATGGATTTAATGTTGGTGCAAATATCTATGGAGTTTATATAAGTTTGGGAATGTCAGCTGCTGGTTGTAAAGCCGTTTTAAAGGAAATTGGAGGTAAACATAATATAGTTTTGTGCTTTGTGTTTCCTTTTTTTGTGTTAGAGCAATCTATGCTCCATTTCAGGAGCAAAATAGATCTGCACACAGGAAATGGGCTTTCTTTTATGGAGTTTGATTTTGAACCATTACATGTGAATTTTACCCTTAAAGGAGAATCAAGCCATACTTTTTATTCAAGGAAGAGGAAGTGCTGCACCTTGCCCTAGTTGTAGTTTCTGCTGCTTTTCAATGATCACTACAATAAGGGGAAGATGATTTATTATTCTTTCCCCTATGGCTAAGTGATCTAGTGCAGTAGTTTTCAAACTATGGGTTGTGACCTGGCACTGCATCATGGAATGTCAGGCACTGCGTCTCATTGCTGCAGAGTGATCAGGTGGCCAGTGCAGGGGCTCAGGCAGGCTACCTGCCTGTCCTGGCAGCACATACTGTGCTGTTCCCCAGAAGTGGCCAGCAACAGGCCTGGTTCCTAAGTAGGGAGGTGGGGGGAAGCACACAGGGCTCCATGCACTGCCCCTGCCCTGAGCACTAGCTTCGCACTCCCATTGGCTGGGAACCTGCTACTGGCTGCATCTGAGGCATAGCATGGTCTGTAGTGCCAGGAGAGGCAGGAAGCTGCCTTAGCACTCTCGCTGTACCACTGACCAGGAGTTGCTCGAGGTAAGCCCCCTCTACCCCAGCCATGACCCCCCCAAAGCCAGAGCCCCTGCCTATACCCCAAAGCTCCTCACTCCTATACTGGAGCCCACACTCTAGTATAGGGCTCCAGTTGGGGGAAATTTTGGGGAAATTCATATTGGGTTGTGGGCATCAACAATTTTCTTTAACTGGGTCATGAGAAAAAAAATTTGAAAACCCCTGCTCCCTCCTTCCTTTAAAATCTATGTGTGAATCTATTGTTTGTTTTTTTCATTTACAGTAATGTCCAAAGAAAATCATGAGCCTAATCTTTAAATTTTCACTCAGGCACCACTCCTTTTGCAGTCACCACCTTCTCCTTTTGCAGTAGGGGGAGTGGTGAGTGCCAGATATTTGGCTGTATATAAATAATTGTGACCACGGTCACTTTCTCATTTTCTTTCTAAACGGGATATGTAACTGGCAGAGTTGGCTTTGCGCCTGGATTTCTATTTTATTTGTGACCCACTAAGAAGTAGTTAAGCTGAGCTTCTTGCTTTATCCACGGTTGCAGACAGCATTAAACAAAAGAAAGTTGTGGAAGATTTCGTAGCCCTTGTTCGTGGAGGAGGGAGTGAACACATCACGACACTTGCCTACAGAGATCTGCCAACTGCTCAGCTAATGCAAGAGTGGGGAGATGCAGTGCAGTACAACCCTGAAATCATAAAGATAAAGGTATTGTAAATAATACACTATAGAACCTCAATTAGTCAAGTGCCATAGGAGACTTGGAAAACATGGAGATGATTGACCCCTAACTAAAACTTCGTTGGGAGTCACTGGTTGGCTAGCTCCCCATACCAAAAGGAAGGGGAAGGTTCAATGAGAAATCAGGACCCTGGGAGCAATGGGAAAAGGCCAACACGTCAGGTCAGCCTGATTGACAGGTCAGGCAGGCTAACAAGGGGATCGGGAGGCCAGTGGTCCTGTCCTCCATCATCTGTGAGAGCTGGAATTGTCTGGGTCAGACAGAGTTTGGCTGAGCTAAGAAGAGAGAAGGGGCCCACACTGAGCTGCAGAGCAGAGCCAGAGAAACAGCCCAGCCTTGTTGGCATTACAAAGACTTTGACACACAGGAGAGTGGGAAGAGAAACAAAGAAGTCAGGGAGGCCTCTGGGTAAAATAAGTGGGGGTGGGGCCTCAGAGCCTTTCACTAACCAATTCCACTGGCATAGTGTGGAAGCCAGGAAAGTTCCCCTCAACAGTGGGACCATTCTCCCACTTACATCATTCAGATAAGAGATTTTGAATAATCAGGGACCTTCCTATTTTGGGGGAAAGTTTCTGTTTTGTCACAGAAAAAAAAACTTTTTTGTCAAAAAAAAAGAACACTCAAATCCCAACGACCTTCCTTTTTTCTGGATTACTCTTCCTTTCCATATTTACCATGCACCATGTAGTAGGGATGTTAAATATCGGTTAATTGAATAGTCGATTAACTTCATGAATTCTTATCGCTTAGTCGACTATTCTATAGTCCCCGGGCAGCCCCTGTCTGGGAGGGAGGGGTCTGAGCTCCCGGTCCCAGCATGAGCTGGAACTGAGCCGGGCTGCCTGCCTGCCTGACTCCTAATACACTTTAAATGCAGAGCCGCAGCAGGGTAAGTCCAGGATCCAGTGCAAGCCAGGACTGAGCTGGGCTGCTGACCATCCTGTTAAAAAATTTACTGGTAAGGGGTAGGGGGGCATGTCGTCTATCGCGTTAACCTATAAGCTTTTGCTTATCAGTTAATCGGTTGATCAACTGCACTGTTACATCCCTACTGTGTAGTAGCAATTCTGTTTGGTTCAGAACAGTAAGAAGTCTGCCTCTTTGTTTAGACTATCTAAAGCTCATCGCATAGATTTTTACCAAGTTTTCCTATTTCCAGTCTTGGCCGGGTGTTGTGTGTAGAGGACAATGAAAGTGAAAAATAAGGAGAAAATGTCAATAGACCCTCATCATTTTGAATGTCACAATTAGTTCATTTAAGGTTTGGCTGACTATTGTGAAGGCAGAAGAATATTCTTTTTTGGTATGGCCCTGCACTAGGGCTGGTTTTTGTTGAATTCCTCTTCAATGGAAAATTGGGTTTTGGTTAAATTCATGTTTGCGGGGAAAGTGTCCAGAAAAAAAATACTTTTTGTCAAAAAACTAAACACTCATATCCCAAAATGTATATTTTGATTTGGAATAACTTCCCTCCCTCCCAGTGCATCATTGGATTTGTAGCTCAGGTGCCTCACATTCCTGTGTAGGCCTGGTTCCCTTGGACAGACTACATCTCCCATCATGAACTGGAGCTAGGGACTCCCCATGGTGCACCAATGACTCAGCAATAGGAGGCACCATAGTGCATCATGGAACATAGAGTGCAACCAGAGAGCTTAGATCAGGGTGGAGAATTAGGGCACATGGCAGCTGCATTATGGCAACAATTCCAGACCAAAATGTTTGGGTTTTGATGGAAACTTTTCACCAAAATGTCTAAATTTTCTGTGGAACCTTTTGGTGGAAATGTGTTCTTTTCTCTTTTCATTAGAAAAGCCATTTTCTAATCTACTGTAATCTGAACCCAAAAGCCCTGATTCAAACCCACTGGACCTTGGGGGTGTTTATTTGAAATCTGGATCCAGATAAAATTCCTTGGATTGGGCCCATAGCTAGTGTTTATTTTATCTCTAGTAGATAATACTCTTAATACTTTGGCAATCTACGCATCCATGCTCAAACAGGTGTTTATTTTTCCAGGGCCTCATAGCTCGCTTTGGCTTGGCACTGATTATATTGTTTTTTTTCCCCACTTTTTGTAATAAAAATGTCACATAATATCCATGTTTTGAGCTTTCCCTCAATCCACTCGATTCTTCCGACCTTCAGCTCTTCTGCTTGGACAATATCATGTGTTTCTTTGTTAACTAGAACTCACTGCAGGTTTAAAGGAGGATATCAAATCAACTGTTTCAGGTAACCTACCCATGATTTCTTAATTGCATTGAGTCCCAGAGATCTCAGTGTCTGTACTTGTGCAAGTCACACTTAGTATCCCATTTAAAGAAAATTCTGAAACTGAGGCTAGTTTTTTTCTAGCCTTTTAGATTCTGGTATCAGTGACTGGATCAACCAGTAGAAACCACATATTGATACAATTTGGATTTGGCGTATATAACCTTTAATTTCCCTGCTTAATATCCTTGAGTAGTATGAAGATCAAAAGCACCAATAGTGTGCAACTAAATATCAGTCCTAAAAATGCTTCAGTGGGGAAAAATAAAGTAAAGCAGCCCATAAATCATCTACTAAAGGCACTTGGCAGGTTATTCTCAAGCCATTTCCTTATTTATATGATAAAAATTCAAAAAGTAAAAGATGGATCACAGCTCATTGTTGAGAAATGGAGACACTGTGGCAGTAACATGAAAGTACTCCTTAAAATGCATTTGGCTTTTGAATTGACATGACCCTATACACATGATATTGTGGGGCCTCATGTTCACTGTGTCCTTATGGCCTGCATAGCAAATTTGCTCAGCTTACGATAATGAATTTGGGCTGGATTCTCAAGTGGTGCAAACTGAGGAACTGGTCCTTTTATTCTAACGACCAGCCATGCAAACGTAGCTAAGGAGTCCGCAGACTTTATTCTTACTGGCCACTGTGTTATCATCTTCCATGAACAATCTGTGGGGCAAATCCTACTCTCTGTTACACCAGGTTCTACTCAGTACCAAATTCTACCCTCAGCAACCTTATGATATTCAGTGCGTGCCCTCACTTACACCTGTGCATGTCCTCTGTACTTGTGGAGGTGCAGAAGTGTAATGGATGGCAGAATTTGTCCCTGCAGCAGGAACTTCATGGAATTATTCTGTGAAGGATGCACAAAAGAGAGGAAAGTCCAGCTCTTTGTCTCTGCAAAGCTGATGGGAAGAAAATGGTGCTAGATGATAGGTCAGGTCTTCCAGATACTTGGGTGGGGAGCTTTAGACTTAGATCACAATTACCCTACACCGCACATGTGGAGGCAGGTAGCAGATGTCTCACTATATGCTGCAGTGAAAAGTGCACCGTGTCCACACTGTGGTGTGTGTGAGGCTCTGGCCACAGTAAGGCAGCAGGGAAAGAATTTGACAGCTCCCCTTTTCTGGAGTGTTTCGCCGAAGTGAGGAAAGGCTGTGGGAGGAGGAAGACTTTCCCTTCTGCCAGAAACTTCCCTTGTGGTGGGGAAGGGCTCCAGCAACAAGGAGTTGGCATCTTTTCCAGGAAAAGGTTCCCACTGAGAGGAGGCATCAGAATGCTATGCTGCTAGAGGTGGTAGTGTAGAGAGGGGTTGGCTTGGGTGAATAGCGAGCTGTATAGGGGATGTACTCAAGTACATACTCACCCTTCAATTGCATCTTTACTGCCCTAAGCTGTGCCGCCCCATTCACCGCTATATGTACCCGGGCATTTGGGGGCTGCGTGGGTATGTTCACTAAACATGGCTGAAAGAAGTGTGCAGACAGTGTAGAGTAACCCACATTTGGTGGTAATGGGAACATTTCATTGAGTAATCAGGCTGTACATGCAGCAGTGATTGTGCTGTAATTAAAAATCTATCTGTACAAGGGCAGTGCATGAACATAGTCATTGTACTGTAGAAACAATGCATCCTGGGCGGGTTTTCACCTTTCTAATTGCTGGTAACGAGGCCCCCGAGACTGTGCCCTTGCCCTGCCTCTTCTCTCCAGGCCCCCACCCCCCATAGTGTGCTCCCTCCCCCAACTCAGTGAGGCTCATTATTTCTGCAGCCTAATAAGGAGGCTGCTGGCATGTAGGAGAGGCCCAGGCTGAACAGGGCTGGCTTGGGATAATGACCAGGTGCATCCCCCTGCCCTGTGGTAACTGAACGTTCAGTCAGTTCATCTGACCAGACACTGCCAGGTCCCCTGTTCAACCAGACTTTCTGGTCAAAAACTAGACACCGAGCAAGCCTACATGGCGCCTGCACTCAGAAGCCAAATCCAGACTGTCAGGTAAAACCCAAACTGGTGGCAACCCAACCCAACAGAGGAGCACGCGAGGAGTCAATCTAAGTAGTGTTGATTCAGGTGTTGGGTTTTTTTTTCCAATTTTTAATGAATTTTCATGACATTTCAAAATCAGAAAATGTTTGTTGAAACTTTTGTGAAATTTCCCTCCCCCCAGTTTTCAGACAACTCTATAGCTGGTCAAACTTTTGAACTGGCAGAGAGGGGTGAATGAAAATGTTTTCATTAAATTGCTGCTCTCTTTTTTCACCAGCCTGAAGCACAAGTTAACTGGAAAGCTGGAGCTGATGGAGAGAATATTTATTCTGTTCCATTGATGACTAATATATTCCCATTTTGAAAGCTTTTATTGAGATCCCCACAGACCACAAATCTCATAACACAGGGTCTACATTTTGTTCTAAAGCTGAGGACCCACTCACCATGGATTGCAGTGCAAGGCTGACCTTCTGAAAACATCTTGGCTGTGTCTACATTGGCGCAATTTTGCACCAAAGCGGCTGCTTTTCCACCAAAACATGCTGCCTGTCTACACTGGCGGGGAGTTCTTGCGCAAGAACACCGACGTTCTAATGTGTGAAATCAGTGCTTCTTGCGCAAGAACTATGATGCTCCCACTCAGGAATAAGCCCTCTTGCGCAACTGTTCTTGCGCAAGAGGCCAGTGTAGACAGGGAACATGAATTTCTTGCACAAGAAAGCCCGATGGCTAAAATGGCCATCGGAGCTTTCTTGCGCAAGAGAGTGTCTACACTGGCACGGACGCTCTTGCGCAAAAGCACATCTCTTGCGCAAAGGCACATGCCAGTGTAGACGCTCTCTTACACAAATACTTTAAAGCAAGACCTCTCGCGTTAAAGAGTATTTGCGCAAGATCATGCCAATGTAGACACAGCCCTTGACCTTAGGAATTAACACAATGGTTTCTTCCTCTCTTCCCACCCCACTTAGGTAGAACCCCTGGCTGAATTGGTGACTGCAACAGACTTTGGACATGCAAATACGCTAAGGGAAAATATGAAGCGTGCCCTTGAGGAGTTTCAGCTGGAGGCCAGTTCCTGTCGGTGTGCTCCATGCCAAGGCAATGGAATTGCCTTTCTGAAAGGTAGAATCTCACATTTAATACTTCCGTAGTGTGAACAGAGAAGTCATAGGGCTTGTCTACACTAGGAAATTATTTCAAAATAACTTATTTTAAAATAATAACTCCTGATACAACTATTTCAAAATAGCCTGTCGACACTACAGGGAAACCTCAAAATTAATCTGAGGCAGGCTCCCTTAATATGAACACGCTACCTTGACTTAGAGCCCCAGAAAGCACTGAGGAGTAATTAATCTGAATGAGTCTGGGGGGTAGTTATTTCAAAACAGCACCAGTGGAGTGTCCACACTGCCACTATTTCAAAATAACCATTTCGAAATAAGCGTTATTCCTTGTGGAAAGCAGGAGTTATTATTTTGAAGTAATCAGCCCCTTATTTTGAAATAAAGGACTTGGTAGTTTGGATGCTCCAATTGTTATTTCAAAATAAGGGGTGTTATTTCAAAATAACTCCTTAGTGTAGACCAGGGCATAGGTAGGAGGCTTAACTGGCTGGTAATCTGTGTTCATTCCTTTCTCCTATTCATCCTGGTTAGCTACATTATAAAGAAAATATATTAAGAAAAATAATTTCATTCATAAATTTCCATTGTTTAGTCGCAGCAGTAGCAAGTTAACACCATTTTAGCAAGTATCTTTATCAGTTACATTTAAGAAACAGTTCCCACCTCAATTATTCATGAAAAAGAAAAGTTCATGTCTTTGTCTGTTTCTTTGCTTTTGAGAGTGTTACCATCGTCCTAATGTCTCAGCATTAATTAGTGTTGTGAAAGTGTTGTGAAGATGAAAAGCACCATATAAGTGCTAAGTACTGTTATCATCATCATCATCATCATCAGAGATGTTCAGTGTTGTATCTTTTCCTTCCCTCCATTTTTAACCGAAGAGGCCCTCATTTTGAAGCTGACAATGATTTAAAAATGCTGGGGGAAAGTAATTAAATTGAATAAAAAGCCCATTTTCTAAATGGAGATATATGGTGTGTGGGTTTTGCTAATAAAAGAAGATATTTTTCAAGTGCCTAATTCAAATTTGCATCTGCAAAAGTCCTGATGAGAATCTGGTTACCATCTAAATGTATCTAACACAGAAATGATTGATTCAGGTACCAGCCAGTTTGATTATAGCTCTTAACTGATTCCTCTGCTGATTACACTTGTTTAAATAACGTATTAGGCCTTGAGTCCTGTTGGCATTCCATGTAGGATAATGTGCCATGAAAGATGTTTTCGAGTGACCATTGTCGCCAGTACTCGGACAATGAATTCTGGGATGTGGGCCCTGTTCTTGGTGTTGCACACGCATGTAAAGAAAAGAAGGTCTGGCCCACGAAAGCTCATCACCTAATAAACCATCCTGTTAGTCTTTAAAGTGCTACATAGTCCTGTTTTTTGTTTCTGCACCAGAGGCGGTCTCTGCACCAGAGGCAGTCTCTTTGCCTGTGTGTGTATAGAAATGGGAGTCTGTAGAGAAATGTTCAGTATAATAATATACAGCACTGGTGAGGCCACATCTGGAGTACTGCATCCAATTCTGCCCCGCCCCCCCGTCCAACCCCCCTCCCATTACAGAAAGGATGTGGTCACATTGGAGAGAGTCCAGCGGAGGGCAACGAAAATGATTAGGGGGCTGGAGCAATTGATTTATGAGAAGAGGCTGAGGGATTTGGGCTTATTTAATCTACAGAAGAGTGATGGGGGATTTGATAGCAGCCTTCAGCTACCCAAAGAGGGGTTCCAAAGAGATGGAGAGAGGCTTTTTTCAGTGGTGACAGATGATAGAATGAGGAGCAATGGTTTCAAGTTGCAGTGGGGAGGGTCTAGGTTGGATATTAGGAAAAACTTTCACCGGGAGGGTGGTGAAGCACTGGAATGGATTACTGGTGGAATCTCCATTCCTAGAGGTTTTTAAGTCCTAGCTTGACAAAGCCCTGGCTGGGATGATTTAGTTGGGATTGGTCCTGCTTTTATAGCAGGGGGTTGGACTCAATGACCTCCTGAGGTCTCTTCCAAGCCTATGATTCTATGTTTCTAAGTACTGTAATCCACATTTCACTATTAATCTTCTAGAAACTCGCTGTGAATGTATATGTCCTGGAGGATATCAGGGTGTTGCCTGTGAGATCACAGAAAGAAAAGGTAAGAGGGATTAGAAAGATGATTTAAGAAATTTGGATCCCAAGTTAAAGAGATAAACAACACTAAAAGGAGAGTTGAAATAGAATGGCCAGTCATACGATTATGTGTGTCAGTTCTTAATGATCGCATAAAAAGACCTAAGTAATTATGTGGTCTAGTGGCTAAAGCACAGGGCTAGGAATCAGAACTGTTAGAGTATGTCTACACAGCAAGGCTAAAGTTGAATTAAGCTAAGCAACTTCAGCTATGTCAATTGTGTAGCTGTCTACACAGCAGGAAATTAAAGGAAGAACTCTCTTCCTTTGACTTCCCTTACTCCTCGTGAAAGGAGGGTTACCATGAGTCCGAGCAAGAAGTCCTCCAGCTAGACATTTTTTGAAATAAAGGCTTGTAGTGTAGATATGCACTATGTTATTTCAGAATAACGGCAGTTATTTCAAAATAATGCTGCTGTGTAGATGTACCCCTAGGGACTGGAGCATTTAAGTCCAGATGAGTTTTGCCATTGACTTTAGTTCTGCAATACATTCATTGAGTAGCTTTATATTTCAGCTGTCTCTGCTTACTCATCCGTGAAATGGATCTAGCTATTGTGCTCATTAAACCTTATCATGTCTGTAACTCCATCATTTACTTACCCTATATATAGATATAGATATATACTATAGCTTGCTCCATTTCAGAGGCTTCCCAAGTTTCTCCCTTCCAAGTTTCTCCCTTCTCCACTTAGTCTACCTTAGCTCTACTCCAGCACATTTTAATTTTTTCCAGTTAAATCTCATTTTGTTATTTTCCACCCTGGGTGTTAATGTCCCTAGATTCCTTTGTATAATATTTCTCTCCTGACTAGTGTTCATAACTCCTCCCAATTTAGTATCATCGGCAAACATAATTGCTATTTATTTCCTTCAGCTCATTAATTTAGATGTTAAATAAGACTAGTTTTTACATCAATCCTAGCAGAGCTCCAGTAAACCCAACCCTCTAATTTGATATATTATCATTTATCATTGCCCTTTGTTTACGGACATTTCTCCAGTTTTCAATTTACAGTTTCAGCTAAATTTTCATAGGGCACAGGGACAACTTCATAAGTGAGTCCTATGAGTCTTTTAATATTTGTCATTTACACATCGTTCTGGTCTCCTTACTGCATGTGTTACAGCTGCAAAATCTCCATTGGACTCAAATTCACTTATCAACATAGAACTTTGCCTGTATTGAATTTGGCTTACTGAATCTAAGGAGTTTAATTTGTTACTTGCATGTCCAGATCAAGAAGAGGTGATCATATTTCTCCTGCTGCTCCTCTCCCCGATTTTGCTCCTGCTAACTAATCAAGTCAGCAAAAGCAAATGGGAGAAATGCCTCCTTTTGAAGGGGGGGAAAAAAAAGGATGGCAAGGATGGGGCTAAAAAAAGGGACTGTCCCAGCCAAAATGGGATGCATAGTCACCTTGAGAAAAGAGGAGGTCTAGCAGAAAAAATAACTGACAGAAGGGTGTAAGTTAAACTAGGACACCTGCTACTTAAACATAAACCTTCTTTGCCCCTTCCTCTGGTACCCCAGAAAGTAAAGTGATCCAGCTTCTTCTTAGTCTCAACCAGTAGAGGTAAAACCATTATACTTCAACTAAAACTACCTTGTATCTTTTCATTGTCCAAGTCGTACAGAATTAACATATTTAATTATCCAGTTTAGTGTCCCAAGATGTTGTTAGCAATGTGAGCACGGAGTATTTTGTTTGCATGTCAATATGGTTTGTGTGAGCTGGGAGCATCCCCTTTGAAAAGACATTTCTTTTGTGACACACTTTTCTTTCTTCATGCTTTTCCTAGATGTTGCTATAAATGGAATGTGGGGTTGCTGGACCAGCTGGTCTGCATGCTCTGGAGGACAACGAATGAGAAGAAGACAGTGCAATAACCCTGCCCCACAATATGGTGGCATGCCATGCACAGGGCCAGATGTTGAAACTATTACTTGCTAAAGGAAATTACTAAACGTGTATAACAAATAGTCTAGTAGCACCTTAAAGACTAACAAAACATGTAGATGGTATCATGAGCTTCCGTGGGCACAACCCACTTCTTCAGATGACTGGAGTATATACTTTTAAAAGTATATACTCGATTATAAACATAATTTTTGGGTAAAAAATGATGCAGTAAAGAGAGGAATTTGGCTTATGAATGGGTCATTGTGTTTTACCGATTATTTTTAACTTGGGCAGTGGGGGAGGAGGGAAGGGATTGGCAAACTTTAGTTTCCAGCGCAGCAGGGCAAACCGCTGGTGTGCCTGGACATTTTATGTATCTGGAGCATCTGCAGGCAGGGACTGTCTCAGCTCCCAGTGGCTGCTATTCACTGGTCTGGGTCACTGAGAGGGTGACCAGCACATCCCTTAGCCCACACTGCTTCCCGCAGCTCCCATTGGCTGAGAACAATGAACAGCAGCCAATGGGAGCTGAGAGGCTTGTGCCAGTAAACGCTCCAGGTAAACAAAGCATCCCGACTTGCCAGCACCTTATGCTGATGAGCTGGGACTGGAAGTTTGCGAACTGCCAATATAGAGTCATCTTATAAATGGGTCATTGCAATTTTTACTATTTTTTTTAACTTGGGGTGGGTCGTCTTATGAATGAACGGGCTTATGATCAAGTATATATGGGGGTAAACTAAAATTACTGTCACCTTGCAAAGCTAGTCGGAAAATAATTATAGTTGACTTGATCAGGCCTCTTTATTCCTCTTGAAGGGCCTGACCCAGTGCACACTGAAGTTACCTGAAAGGTCCAGCAGGCATGGGAACGGGATTCACATTTTTAATATGGGTCATTCTGATTTGACATTCTGTACACTTGTACTGCAGGGTTAAGTGTCCCTGCTTGTTTTTAATGTACTGGCTTCGCTATTTGCCTATATTTCAGTTTCAATGGGCTAATCAAACAAAACTTTATTTCTTGCATTATATGGGGCCTGTTGATTTTTCTTGAGTTTTAATCCCATGTGTTCTAAGGCTAAATCTACACGGCTACTTTACTGCACTGCAACTTACTGGCTCATGGGTGTGATAACACACACACACCCTGGGTAAAGCACCAGTGTAAACCGGCCTCCAGCTCTGGGAGTTGCTGTCCCAGTGCAGTTAGCTATCCCCTTCTGGGAAGTGGTTTACCTGGAGCGCTGGGAGAGCTCTCTCAAAGCGCTCCTGCTGTAGCCACACTATTGCACTAAAGCACTGCCACGACTGCATTTTAAACTTCAAAATGTAGACAAAGGCCAAGATTCTCCTGAGATAGCGGAAAGAGCATTTTACTTTGCACACACAGGAAAGCAGGCTAATACGTGGCTTCTCTGAAGACAGGTGTGTCATGTTCAGCAAAATGCAGCACATTAAAAAGTAAAGCCAAATCAGAGCAATAGCACCTAATGTGAAATTGGAGTCAGATGTGCTACCCAGGTGTGCTAGATGTGCTAGCCCAGGTCCTCAATTTACTGGATTTAACATGAATTGTTTATACTATTTGAAATTGTTTTGAAGGAAAGAAAATTGAATTGACTAATACTCTCAAATACTCGTGTCACCCCAAAGCATCACTAGACTGTGCAGTAGTTTGTACTCTTGTTCATGTAGCTGGCCCAGTATGAGGCTGCTCGAGGTGGGGGAGGCCTGCCTTGTGACTTTTTACACAACTTTGGGCCTGGGGCTCCTTTATGTACTGAGCTGCGGGCCAGTATTCACCTCAGTAGTCGTGTCAGAGCAGCCCCACACAGGCACACCACAAGGTGCAAAGAAACACAGAACAGGATTACAGGAGAGAACTCTTCTCTCCTTGTTTGCCTCTTCTCCCAACTTCAGTCAGTGCTGAAACTTCCTGCTGGGAGGGCAAAGGGGTACATCCTGGCAGCAGGGCTGTCCTGAGGGGGCCCGGGGCTTGGAGCAACCCCATTATTTCCCCAGGTGGAGGACCTACCGCAAACCCCTCGCCACAAGCTCCACTCTTCCCCTTCCTAACCTGCTCCTTCATTCCTCCCTTTACCTCCCTCCCTGAGCAACATTGCCTGTGGGATTATGGGAGCCTGGCACAGCAGCAGCAGCAGGAATCATCTCCCCACTCTCCCAACTCACCATGTGGGTGGTGGGCTCCAGTGTGGCAGAGTGGAGCAAGCTGCCAGATGGGGGGTGCCGACCCTTGCTGCTGTCACTGCAGCAGGCCCCCATAATCTCCCAGGTCCCTCCCATCCATAGGACAGTTGGAGTGGCCACTGCGGGGCCCCCAAAAGTGCGAGCCTTTGAGGCGGACACCCACATTTGTCCTATGGACAGCATGGCTCTGCCTGGCAGGAACCAGGAAAGGTCTCCCAACCCTCTGTAGTTTGTAGTGCACAACTTTTAATGCACATGGCTGCTGCTGAAGCATACAGGACTTTGGCCTGCATTCGCAATAAGTTTTCCATAGAAGAAATACATTTTGAAGGAAGCTGAAGTGTAATATTAAAAAGGCACTTAAAGAAATAAAAGGAATTAATATAGAACCAATCTCATAAAACAACAAATAGTCTTGAAGCACCTTAGAGACTAACAAAACATGTAGATGGTATCATGAGCTTTCATGGGCACAACCCACTTCTTCAGATGAATGGAAGTGGGTTGTGCCCATGAAAGCTCATGATACTGTCTACATGTTTTGTTAGTCTCTAATTTGCTGCAAGACAATTTGTTGTTGTTGAAGTTTTTCCAGTTACAGACTAACTCGGCTACCCCTCTGGAACTATTGTGTCTCATGGATGTTTTGGCCAAACAGGAAGTAGTGTCTGGAAAATGATGGCTCAGAACAAGGTCATAACTCAAGCCAATCATCATTCTACTTTACATTCTTCAGAAATAACTGCTTTTGGAACAGCTCCACCAATGATAGCAAAACTCGCCTACATTGTCACAGAGGTGGGCCAACAGCTGTTTGGTTCCCCTGTTCAGTGTTTCAACATACCTACTGCTGATCCAGCCAGTTCAAATATTTGAAATACGGAGAAGCCAGCAAACAAGCCACAGCAAAAAAGAACTAGCTATCTTCGTGCATTTCTAATGTACCTAATATGGCCTTGAGCTCTTAAGGCTCTTCCCAAATTTTGTGTGAAATGTGACAGAAACACTTAATTCTGCCCTTGTTTTAGCCACTGACCTGAGCAGTACTTCTCTGGTGGTTGCCTCCCACAATGTTCTTGAATTTGCATTATTGGATAATAACCTTTGCAAAGACATTAGTCTGTAGGTGACCGTGCGGTGTAATAACTATAGTCACGTCAGTGTTCCAGCAAAACTATTAACTTGGCAGCCTATGAAAATATTTGTCTGTTTGCCTATGTTTGTAAGTTTGTAACATTTGCAAATATTCTTTTGTCTGGTTTTCCAGTCCTCCTTGCCACTTCTTGTCCTTTCTCACCACCATTCTCTTTATGCAATTCTGCTAAAAAGATCTCCTGCTCACTGACATTTTAAACAATGGAACATACATTTGATTTTAATGCTGCTCACACAGTTGTGGGCTATGTCTTTGTGACAGCATTAAGAAGGGGAAAATATGTTGTATATGTAAAGGCAGAAAACCCTCTTCTCATAATGGCTACGTAATTGAGCTGCTAACCCCAAAACGCTTCTGTTTTTATGCTGTAATTGTGAACACTTTTAGGCATTAGAAGTTGGCCAGGGTCCCTGTCAAAGAGGGCACAGTCAAAGCAAAATGTATTTAAGGTGATATCAGCCTGAACAGAATCGGACACAGAATCCTGATTAACCAACATTGTTGCACCTCAGAGGTGCATGCAAACATGCATACAAACATGCAAAGCTGCACTTGAGTTCTCTCTGCTTCAAAACAGGCAGAGGAAGGAAATTAACTCTTACTCCACAAGAGTGTGTTCTGTTTTCTATTTCACCGGCTTCCTTGGGCATGAAGATGAAGTAAGCAGCAGACCAGAGGCTTCCAGCCCATCCATCAACTGCATCTGCACTCACAAATAAACTTTTCAGCCTGACTTTAAATGCTCAATTGAGCAGACAAAGATGTTATCAATGTTTCAGGCCTGGGGTGAAAGGTAGCACAGATATTTCAAAATCAGCATAACATTTTATTTAAGCATGCTTTCTGTTGGAGTTTCAATCTGGGGCTTGTAAGTCTTGAAAGGTTCCTTTAAAGGACAGAGCTTTATTTTGTCCTTGTGGTTTTTGAACTAGACTTAACTAACTTATGATTTATTACAGCCCAGGGTAATAAAAATAATGATGCATGGGCTTTTATTGCTTCATTTAGGTACATATTAAGTTAATGCTACAGTTTTATTGATGGTTCTAATTTCTGTGGAAATTTGTATTAATATTTCAAATATAAAAACATGAGAGAGCTGTAGTAAAAAAATCCAGTTGTATACAGGATGTTTGCGTCTCCTTCTTTATTCTACTTACCTCTTCCTTTTCAGTGATGCTCATTAAGGCCTGGTCTACTCTAGGATCTTAGTCCAAAATAACCCTCCCCCCCCCCCCCCAGTTTGAATTAGTTAGCAATGTGTCCACACTATCAAACCCGTTATTCCAGAATAAGGGGCCGTGGAATTCAAACTCTGTACTCCTGCTTTTCATGAGGAATAATGCTATTTCTGAACTTGTAAGTCCGAAATAACTTTAGTGTGGATGCTCCAGTGCCACTAATTTGAATTTACTGGCCTATGGGAGGCCTCCTGCAGCTCCCCCCGGAGTGCTTCCTGGGGCTCTGAGTCCGAGATAGGTGTCCCCATTAACGGAGCCTGCCTTGGACTAATTTCGATATTTCTCCATAGTGAGGACACAGAACATCGAATTTGTTAAATCGGGAATCCAGAAGTCAAACTTAGTAAATTCAAAATAATCTCCTAGTGAAGACATGGCCTAAGTGTTTTGGCTAGATGAACCTTTCCTGTGTCAGGCATCTATGGATCCAATCTAGAGTAAGTGGCAATCAACTCCACACTTTTGTCCAGCTTTTAACAGTTCTGAGAAATTGGCTTCTTTGACATTGCAATATTACTGCATATACCAAGATATAATTTCCCAAAACAGTATCCCCAGCAAACCATGTAGATAGCTTCCTTGGCTAAAGACAGAGGTTCAGATTCTAATAAAAGTCTCAGCACACATCTATGTTTTTAGGCACTATTTTGATGGATGCAAACACTTAGGCCAAATCTCCACTGTTTAAAAGTTAGGTGGATCTAGCTACATTGCTCAGGGACGTGAAAAATCCACCCCACAACTGACATGGTTAAACTAATCTAACTCCTTGTGTGGACAGCACTATAATGACCGAAAAATTCTTTTGTCAACATACCTCTCAGGGAGGTGGATTAACTATGGAGATGGAAGAACTCCTCCCGTTGCTGTGATGTCTATACGGAAACAACACCGTGGTGCTGCTGTAGCTAATTAAGTGTAGACAGCCTTATAATTTATTTACCCAGATGTGAATGACACTTGTTCACTTCTTAAGTAGGAGTCTAATTCCTGGTTTATATGTAAAATTGTCCTTTGCTCCTGGCTAATAAGAAGTTTTTTGTTTGTTTGTTTTCGGTTTTGGGGTTGGTTCCCCCCCCCCCACATTTGTTATGTAGAGATCATAGTCCCACTGTGCTAGCTACTTTCCAAGCCTGTTGTCCCCACAGAATCTGGAATCTATGGAATATTTCTTGTTGTTATATTGTTTGCTTACATAACGTTGTATTGCATAATATACAGAAAGGAAAAGCATCAATTTTAGAGCTGCTATTGATTCTTGTGGATGTAAAAACCCAGTCTCAAAGGGAATCAGAGCATCAGGTGGTCAGTGTAACCTTTAGGTAGAAAAGAGTTCTCTGTGTGACGCTCTGCCTTTATCCGCTCTTCTGTGTGCCAGTTATCTTGAGTCTGCACCTTGCACCCTAAGATGTACTGTCATCAATCACTTACTGTTGTCCATTGTGCACTGGTTCCTTGCTGCCCTCCTTTTGTTAATAAACTAGTTTGCTTATATGCATATAAAATTATCTGACCGTGAAACGGTTTATCCACAGCATCATCCGTTCAGCATTTAACGATAAGAGAACTACATAAGGCTGTTGAGGGGATAGCTCTGATGAAATATATAGGATAAAGAGCTGCATCAAATATATATCAGTGTGCGGGAGGGTAGAATTCATTCATTAAAAAGCAGGATGGAATGCTGTTTTAATGTACCAGATTTTAGTTTAGGTAAGAAACCTGCTCTTTCTTGTCTCAATTCCTGTGATGCAACTTACATGTCAGGATCTTCATTGTTGGTTATCTTAGATTGTACATGCATAATTTCTCATGATCTTTAACAGACCACGCAGGCGGGTTCCCTCATTTGTTGCATGTCCACTTCATTGCTCTGCGTTCTAAGTCTCAGCACTGGGCCCTGAATGACGTGGGAAAACCCTGGGAGAGTGAGGAGTCTTCTCTTTGACATTTGAATAAAACCTCGCTATTTGTTTTTCACTGTCATTTATTACAAGGAGAGTGAGGAACGCTCCTCACTGGAGATCTGTGACCATTTGGGGAAATCACTTTGTACATCTTGGTTTGACATGATGAAGTTGTTGCTATAAAACCTGCTGTAACATCAAAGGCTTCTAGCACAACCCCATCAGATTATGGACAATGGAGCGTAGTTAGCCTTACAATTTATGCTAACACCAGCTGAGGATGTGGCCCTAATTCACCATTGACTTGTTGTTGGAAACTCTTTTCCAAGAAAACAGCAATAACTAAGCAATTTTTTTTTTTTGTTGAACAATGGTGCCATAATATTTTTTGCCCTCTTTCCCAAGCATTGTCCTTTGTTGCACTAAGTTTTCCCCTCCGTCCCCAAGGGTCACAGTCATGACTCATTTTCCTTTTAATGAAAAGCATGGTAAAATTAAGTGCCATTCAATTTCCATCCACTCCTGATTTTTACAGCGGTTCTTCAGGAGCGCTGAGCAATGGACTCTTTCTGCAGTCTTGGATGCAGTTCAATACTGTACATATTCTTGTGCTAAGATTTACCTCTTACATTCAAAAAGGGCTCTTAAATCAACAAACCTGTTAACATTTTCTCCAGCTCTAGGTGCCTTGGAGATAAAATGCTTCTGTTTTAATAGACGATTCATCACTGATCTTAAAGAGGAATAGCCTTGTTTGTTCAGCAATGTCCTCTGTAAAACGGTTTAATTTGGCTCTGATTTTTTTATTCTTCATCAATTTATAATGGTCCTGTAGTACCATAGAGACTGACAAAATTATATACATAGTGTCATGAGCTTTTGTGGGCAAAACCCACTTCTTCAGGCCCATGAAAGCTCATGATACTATTCATATATTTTGGTTAGTCTATAAGGTGCTACAGGACCATTGTTTTTTTTTTAGTTACAGACTAACACAACTACCCCCTCACACTTTCTTCATCAATTTATGTTAACATTTCACCCTGGAACTTTAGCATCTTTGGGCTTAATATTACTCCTAGCAAAATTCTGTTTGGAGCCACTAGACGCAGGGTCCTGCCAGATATGCTATGTTTAAAGTTCTTACTGAAATAGTTTGCTTGCATGCAGGGCCAGATTAAGAAATGCTGAGGCCCTAAATTATGTCAAGTTTAAAAGGCCCCTTAGTATTACAAAAAATGTATTATTCTAACAGAAAGAACAATGAAAATAGAAGTAATAGTTTTATATTTGCATCTACACCAGTACATGGGTGAGGATGCAACTAAAAACTAGACATTTTTGTATTTAGAGGCCCCTCATAATCTGGGGCCCTAAAGTGAAGCTTACTTAGCTTGTGCATAAATCTGACACTACTTGCATTGTTACAGAAATCCATGTTATGTCGACACACAACTCATTCAATGCAAGGATCATGAGCTTTTAATTTGTCTTCCAAAGGCAAATACAAACTTTTCAGTAGTGAAGCTTCCCATGTAAATCCCTTATTATAAGCCTATTGTTGTTCACTAAAAAGCATTAGCTGTGATTCTCTACTGCCTTGCAGCCTGTGTCATCACAAATTGAAGGTAACATGCTTCCCAATCTGAGTGAGGGTGTATGCAAAAAAACTTAACCTGCAGAATTTATTGGGCAGTGTTCTGACTTCATCTGGTGGCTCCATTCAGTCTTCCTAGGAATATAAAATTATAGGCCAGATTTATCACTAGTATAATTCTATTGACTTCAGTTGAGTTATGCCAGTGGTAGTTACAGCCTACTATGCAAAAGACTATCTACCATATATTCCCATTAATTGGTGTCATAACTTATCCCAGAACTAGCCAGCCCTTAGCATGTCTCTGTCTGCACACTCTTTCCAGCACACAAAGTTCCACCATTTTGCGGGGCTGGGTTATTACACTGTCTTGTACGTCTCTTTGTTCCAGACTGGCAGGGGGTCCAGGGTGACCAGCAGCTCCAGCTACCGTGTGTCTTAGTGCCTGTAAAATGATTTTTAAAAATATATTAGATGATAAGGTTCATTTCACAAGCAAGCGATTCTCAGCTGAAAGCGAAATTGTTTTGTGGCAAAGGCACTGGAGAGCTGGTGCAAAGACAACTTTAACTTTCCTATGGGAGTGAGTCAGAAGCTGCCATGATCAACTTTTTATTTAGACCAGCGAGCTAACCTTCGCTCTGACACTGGTTCCCTCTGCATCCTTGAGACTTATCAGTGTTTATGTGACACTTTGAAAACAGGGTCTTTTGAAGAATACTTACCCTCTGCAGACTGGGAGCTTGTTACTTTACTTCTCTGATAATTGGAGGAGTTACAATTTGGCCTCTCCTTCCCATGTGATTGCTGATGTGTCTCAGTGCTGGAATGGTCTCACCCCCGAAAGGCTAAAAGTTTCAATCTCGTTCCAGGCAGCTCATCGTAGTAATGCTGCCTGGGGAAACTCAGCAGAGATTCTTTGTGGAAGTGTCATTTCAGGGCTTTTTCATCGCAGTACACTCTGACTTGTCAGCAGAGTTCAATACTATAGATTATGGTGTCTCTTTAGATTGATGGGAGCACATGATGGGGCTGTCACTGCATTTATTTTTAATTTACTCAACTGGTCTTAGTGTGTATCACAGACACTATATTAATCCAGTTGGGTTGAAGTTTGCTATGAAATCCTGATGGACCTATATACTTTTACTATCTGTACTACCAAGGCATCAGTTTTCCAGTGACATGGACCCAGGCCTAGCTCCTATTGATTTCAATTGTTAGGCATTTAGGTGCTTTTGAAAAATCCCAGTAAGTACTGATCTACATCTTTAGGTGCCTAAAATGCTTTTTGAAAATCTGACCTCAAGTCACTACAGTTCTGCTGATAGCATCAAGTGTTACCCCCTGGCCTCTGGCATGGCATTCTCAGTCTATCTCCGCTCGCTCTCTCCCTCAGGGTTTGCGCTGCAGTCCATCACTGTAATACCTACACGTATCCTGCTCAGCAGTGGTCTGAAAGTGGATGTCACATCAGATCTTGCAAATCGGCACCTCAAGGGCACCTGGGTCAAATGACTCTAGTTCCTCACAGATCAATGAGGACCATTCTGGGCATAATGACTCCTTTCGGTCTCCATAGAGATCAGCGTTCCGCCATTTAAAGGCTATTTCCTCACTTCTGCCTCTATCATTTCTGTCTGACACTGAAGAGTTGATCCAACCTTCAGTCAGATCATATTTCATGGGCTCCGTGATGCAGCCCCGTGCAGGTGACAACTGCAGCCAGATGCTGCTGTCGGATCCTGCTGGTGTCCCCAGCCTTGCTGGTGATTGATGCCTTTCCCTGGCACGTTTGAGATCACACTTGTATCCACAACAGAAGAAGAACAATTTAATCTGGCCTATTGCAGTGATGGCCCCCGGACCTCCATACACTGAGTGTGCAGTGAGGCCTAGGGAAGCTGATTCCTTGATGATTCTCACAGAGCAGAGCAAAGACTCTGTTGTCAGAGCTGTTCGCTGGCTGCTATTCCTCAGCTCACACATCACGATCTCTGACAATCTGGGGTGCTGACATGTCTCCAGCATTTAAAGCCTCCCTTGTTTCACCTGGCTTATTTACAAGAATTACTTGAGCCGTTAATTTTCCTTGTTTGTAAAGCCCCCAAGACTACTTCGCACCAAAGGTGGTTTAGAAGCAAAGGGTTGATTGATGAATGGATTCAAATAGCTGCCGATTAGCATTGCCCAGGGTGAGAACACAGTTACTACACACACACACACACACACACACACACACACACACACACACCCCTGCCGCCTTCCACACACACACACACACACACACACACACACACACACACACACACACACACACACACACACCTGCCGCCTTCCTCACTGCCATGCGTACATGTTGTTGCCCTACCTTGGCGTCTGGTCTTCTCACAGGCCGGGCCCTCAAACCCCTGTGTACACTGACACATGCAGGCATTCCCGAGAAGCATGGGTTCCGCGTTGTTCTGACAAGGGCCACAGCGGCAGGCACTGAACTCTGCTAAGTATTCGTCCAAAGCCCTTTTCAGGTTTTGCCTTTTTGTTTCAATAGCCCCCAGGTTGCTGCGTCGGAGGATTTCGTGGATGGGCTGCAGCTGCATAGAACAGATGAGAGAGGATGTGGCCGTGAAGGATTATAATTGCTTTAATGGATACACAAAAAGGGGCTTTAATTTAATAATGATACATTGCCACTAGAGCCCACCATGTGCACTCCTGTGGCACGGAGGGCTGCCTGTAAGAGACTAGCCCCAGCCTCACCCCTACCACATGAGGGCCCGCTGCTTCTGGGGGCATGGAGCTCTCCCCCATGCCTTCACCAGAGGCCCAGTGAGTATGTTGACCCCACTGACAATATTATAGATGGTCCAAAGCCGGAAACCTCAACCCCAAAGCCCTTGTAATTTTGGAGCTGTTAGAATGATTTACATTCTTGGACTGACAGAAAAATTATTTACCTTTTCCCATAATACAAGAACTAGGGGACACCAAATGAAATTGATGGGTAGTAGGTTCAAAACTAATAAAAGGAAATTTTTCTTCACACAGCGCACAGTCAACCTGTGGAACTCCTTGCCCGAGGAGGCTGTGAAGGCCAGGACTCTATTAGGGTTTAAAAAAGAGCTTGATAAATTTTTGCAGGTTAGGTCCATAAATGGCTATTAGCCAGGGATAAAGTATGGTGCCCTAGCCTTCATAACAAGGGCAGGAGATGGATGGCAGGAGATAAATCACTTGATCATTGTCTTCTGTTCTCCTCTTCTGGGGCACCTGGCATTGGCCACCATCGGCAGATGGGATGCTGGGCTCGATGGACCTTTGGTCTGACCCAGTATGGCCATTCTTATGTTCTTATGACATTAGGGTAACCATATTTCCCTATGCCCAATATGGGACGGGGTTGTGGGGGGGGTGGGAGCTGCCAGCGCTTGGGGTTTTAGCCCAAAGTGGGCGGGGGGCTGTTGGCATTCAGGACTCCAGCCCCACAGTGGAATGGGGGAACAGCCACTGGCAGTCAGGGCTTCAGCCCCACAGTGAAATGGGACAGGGCAAGGGATGAGCCCTGCAGTGGGGCTGCCCAGGAACAGGGCTTGAGCCCCACGACCAGAGCTGCCTTGGAATGGGGTTGAGCTCTGCGGTGGCAAAAGAGCTTTAGCCCAGTGGCAAGGGCTGTGTGGGAACGAGGATGCATCCCATGATGGGGACAAGAAAGGGGTTTCAGCCCTGAGTGGGGGCAGACGCCGGAGGTCAGAGCTTCAGCCTCCTGTTCTGGAAAGACTGGCAGACTTCCCCCCTTCTTTAGGGTGCACAGGGAGGAAAGACACTCCTACCTGGTTTCTTTCTATGTTACTCCCTCGGCTCCCTGCCTGACTCCAGACACCATGTGCTGGTGCCTGCTTTACTGCCAGCCACAAATAGGCTGCTACCGCTGCTCTTACTGGGGAACTCAAGGACCAGGAGGGGGTGTACAAATACCGGACATTTTGCCCCCTTTAAAAAAAAAGTCAGGACACCTGAAAGAGAGCTTAAATACGGGGTAAAAATGGGAAGGATGGTCACCCTAAAGACTTACATGCCGCCCTTTGATTCTGATCCCAAATCAGATCAAAAGCCACCAGAGACATGGAAGTGTTTTACATGATTTCTGCCATGTTGGACCATAATCTCCTGGTAGCAGCTTGTGCCATTTTGGTGTCATCTAATCTGAATGTTAGCCTAACCACGTCAATCAAAGCAGTATCAGCCCAGCATCCATATATACTGCATGCGCACATCTTTGTGTGTGAGGCACACACAGCTGTGGTACTGTATGATGCAGTTAAAACATATTGTGCCAGCTGAAAAGTTTAAAACATCGTGAGACAAACAATACTAGCATCTAAAGCTGTCATGTGTTTAGGCCAATCTATTCAAATGTGGATAATTAAAACTATGAATCTAACATCCATATTTAAATAAAAATGAACTGATTTCATGAGGCGCTAAAGACCCATCTTTCCTGTTGAAATGTTCATCACCTTGAAAAATCAGGCTTTTATTTAGCTGTCTATATCAGGATTTTAATTAGCTAACTTTAGGCATCAAAATGACCAAAAGTTGGCCATAATATCTTGCCCCTTATATGTTTCAAATTCATATAATAGAATTTCTCAGGCACATCATTCAAAGTACATTTTAAAAGTTCAGATTTGCTTCTATAACCCATATAAAAATATATGTGTGTTGGTAGATGTGTGTGTGTGTGTGTGTATATAAATATTTGACATTGGATTGTGAGATGAATACAAATCATTGTTGCAACCACTGATATATGTTTGCACCAAATCTTGTATAATGTGGGCCAGGAAAGATGTTGATGAAAAGCTGATGCTGTGCTGAATCTGTTTATACTGCTCGTATGTGTGTATCATTTTGTATTTGAAGTTTGAGTATGGGCTATGTACGCGTACTTCAAATGTTTGCTTCTGGGAGACATCAACAAGCTTGGCCAATGTATTGTGAAGGGATTGCTAGTCAAGTGAATAGCAGCACTTAGTGGACAGTACACCTCAGGTGGTGCCAATCCATATCTGATGTGCTTTGCTGTGAATATTCAGACCAGCATGCAAGCTATGGCTGCTCCCTAAAAAGGACTGAGTCGTCATGGACAGGTGACTTGTTCATGTAACAAATTCCATCTTGGGACGTAATTTCACAAAGCAAGAGCAATGGGACTGGATTCCCTCCACACGGGCAGGGGTATAAAGAAGGCCCTGAGGGCTCCTCTATTTTGTCTTCAATCCAGCTAATCACTTCTGATGGATCTCTGCTATGAGCTGAAACCTGAAAGAATGGTTGACCCATCCCAACAGAGGATATATTCCAGATACTTGTTTTAAGACAATAGATCATGCCACCTCTGCTAGAAGCCTGCACCAAGAACTATGCAATTGGTGTAAGTACTTGATTCCTTTAACAATTTTACCCTTTATTTTATAAATAAACCTTTAGATTTTAGAGTCTAAAGGGTTGACTAACCACATGCTCTTTTGGGTGAGATCTGAGCTATAAAATGACATGGGAATGTGGCTGGTCCTTTGGGACTGGAAGAATCTGTTCTGATTTGGTGAGACTGGTTTTCATAACCTCTCAGCTGTATAAAGAGTAGTACTGTTGGCACAGGAAAGCTAGAAAGTCTATGGGGGTTGCTTGTATGACTTCTTACTAATCAGTGCTCTTTGTTACTGGCTTGGTGTGCCTTCTAGTGGAAGACCCCAGTCTTGGGCTGTAAGTTGTCCTGTATTTAAATATTTTGCCCTGAATCAACCCTCTCAGCAGAGCCTCCAGACATTTACTTGAGGTTTTGGTCCCATCTGGGAGTGGTTTCCTGGGTGCTGAGTCCTTAGAACTGAGTCCTCCCAGGGTTGAGGTGGTCCAGTGTCTATGCTGCTGTGCAGGATGGCGGTAACCCCAACTCTGTGCCTTGTCTAGGGGGACCAGAGGATCTGGCCCAGCAGGACAGGATGGTGGGGAGGCACAGGAAGCGGGAAGATGGGTCTCAGTGGCATGATCATCGGCCCAGGGGACAACTCAAAGGGGACTTCTGTGATTTCAACCTGCCACAATATATAGCAGTATGTATGTACATCTTCATGAATGAGACTGATATATGTGCATCTGATCTGCAAGACACTGGTGGCAGAGAAAAGGTTTTTCTGAGGAATTCCTACATGGCTTTGAAAAGGCTTCTTAAAAACAGTGTACACAAGACCCTTTAACAAATAAGAGAGAGCTAAAGATAAGAGGCATTCAAGTGGACACAAGTGCTTTATCGGCAGCCTGAATTCACTCCAGTTCTGTAAGCAATTGCAGAGCTCCTAAAGCAGCCAACTGAGAGGCTGCTGAGTGAGTTACTAGAAAATTGCAGCAAATTTTGCCCACAGTTGATGGAAACTTGTACCGAAGGGTGGATAACATGCAGCAGAATGCTCAGCTGTTACTGAGAGTGGTTCTGTTTAAACAGACCATTTTGTCAATATGACAGAATGTTCTGTAATTTCTCATTTGCCCAGCTAATAATGTAGATAATTCCTGCTTCTGGGCTCTTTTCTATCTTCTCTCACATTCCTGCCATTGTCAAAGTCAGAGGGAGATGTGCTTTGGGGAATGGCAGCCAAGTTGTAGGATGCCATACCTATACAATTATCTAGATGTTCCCCATTGCATTACACAGAGTAGGTGGCAATTCTCATGGAAGATTTTCCACCCTTAAGTTCAAGACAAGAATCACCCCTTCCACAGCCCCACACACACAAGAAAATGGCTTGTAAAAGACAGTGATGCCCTGATACAGGTTGCACCTCTAAAATCTGGGATTCTCTGGTCTGGCAACATCTGTGGTCTGGCATGACCAGGGATGTCCCAGGATCAGAGAGTCCTGGCATGATGCAGGAGGGTGGGGGCCTGGGAGCTGGCGAGCTGCTCAGCAGGGCTGCAAGGGAGGGGAGTGGGAATAGGCACACGGCTCACTGTGCTGTGAGAGCTGGCGTGCAGCTCAGCCGGGCTGAGCGGGGAGCCAGAAAGTCTGGTACAGGGAGGGGAGGGTGGCAGCAGGGGGCCTGAAATGACCTCCCCTGTTCTGGCAAAATCCCTTATCCGGGACCAGTCAGGTCCCGGGGGTGCCAGACCAGGCAGATCCAAGGTGTAGTAGCAATGGCACAAAATGAAAGCTGCAGCATATGACTGGACTGAAATATTTTTTTCTTCTCACTGTTGTCCTCCTTTCTCTATCTCCTCTCAGTGACTCCCTTTCTGAAAGCACTCAGGGCTCTGTGAGAGGTTTGTCTGTAATAGCCTTGTTCTATTTTATTGGGCACACAAGCGTGTTCTGGTTTTAGCCGCTCCCTG
Source organism: Pelochelys cantorii (assembly GCA_032595735.1). Classification (NCBI taxonomy): domain Eukaryota; kingdom Metazoa; phylum Chordata; order Testudines; family Trionychidae; genus Pelochelys; species Pelochelys cantorii. The sequence goes on from CM064334.1 coordinate 52,836,701, forward strand.
AGCATTAATAAGCTACTTGTAAATGAACGAAAAACCTTACTTTTCCTTATCAAGAATGTAAACACCCATGGCTCATTGATGTCGGTAAGGATCAGGTCCTCCAAATGGAGTGACCAGCAGTGGTAACTGAATTGTATTTGACTTTAGCTTTCTAGGGCTTATGGATTTGAGGCTGAAATGGGAACATACAGAGAGTCAGCTGTATTGAGTTTTGTGCTTTGTAGGATGGCTGCCCATACCCACCTATTCTTGTTAAATGAACGTAGGTGTCAGAGTGACATTAGAAATCAGAGATGAGACAATGGCAGCAGATTTCTCATACTGCCCCATCAATGTGCCTTAAGTCTGACCTGAGGAGATCTGCAGCTCATCTACTGGGGTACAATGATTTTCCATTTCCATGTTCTTGGCTTTTCAGTTGACGTCAAGGATCCAGCGTTAGTCGTGATTTCCTGGTTTGGGAGAGGAGTGGGCCTGGAAGCAGCTAGACCTAGAGCACCAATTTACAAAGGCCATCACACTGCCAGGACAGAATAATGATTTTTGTGATGTTTCAATGCTCCCTGCTTAGGGACCCCACCACTTTGGCACACGTTGCCTGAACAGGTTGTCCTTTCATGGGAAAACAGTGAGTTTAAATCTCCAAGAACTGCTGAGAGACGGCACCCAGAATCAGCAGCTGGTGTGACCAACAGGAATGGATCCTTCAGATGCTAGCAGGGCCAGGAGCAGGCTGAAGGCAATCAGGGTTCAGCAGGCAAGATAAAAAAGTTTTTTTTATAAAGCTGTGGAGTAGAACATAAGAGTGGCCACACTGGATCCAACCAATGGTCCATTCAGCCCAGGACCTGTCTTCTGACAGAGCTCGACACCAGGTGCTTCAAAGGGAATGAACAGAGTAGGCAATCATCAAGTGATTCATCCCCTCTCGCCCATTCCCAGCTTCTGGCAAATGGAATCTAGGGACACTTCAGAGCATGGTTTTGTATCCCTGCCCATCCTGGCTAATAGCCATTGATGGACCTATCCCCTGTGAACTCTTTTTTCAACCCTGTTATAGTTTTGGACTTCACAGCATCCCCGGCAAAGACTTCCACAGGTTGACTGGGGATTGTGTGAAGAAATACTTTGTGGCTACGTCTACACTGGCAGTTTCTTGTGCAAGAACAGCTGTTCTTGTGCAAAAACTTGCCGGGTGTCTACACTGCACGTTCATTCTTGTGCAAGTAAATTTACAGTACAGCGTTGGAAAACAGGGCTTCTTCCAGAAGAGTTATTCCTCTCCCCAGGAGGAAGAGCTCTTGTGCAAGAGGGCAGCGTAGACAGGCAACATGAATTTCTTGCGCAAGAAACCCCTATGGCTAAAATGGCCATCAGAGCTTTCTTGCGCAAGAGAGCGTCCACACTGCCATAGACGCTCTTGCGCAAAAGCACATGCCAGCGTAGACGCACTCTTGTGGAAGACTTTTTGTGCAAGAACTCTTCCGCAAAACTGTTCTTGCGCAAGAAGCTGCCAGTGTAGACGTAGCTGTTTGTTTTAAACCTGCCACGTATTGAATTCATTGGGTGACCCTGAGTTCTTATGTTTTGCACAGAAACGTTTCCCTATTCACTTTCTCCACAGCACTCATGATTATATAGATCTCCATCATATCCTTCCCATCATTTCTCTTCCAAACTGAAAAGTCTCAGTCTTCTTAATTTCTCCTCATATGAAAGCTATTTCTTACCCCTAATCATTTTGGGTGCTTCTACACTGCACCCATAGCTTTAAATAAGCTCTGCAATCTGAGCTACGCAAATTGCGTAGATTATTTCGAGTCAATTTCAAAATAGCTTATTTTGTAATTTGGCACTGTCTACACAGCACTTATTTCAAAATAAATCGCTATTCCCAAACATCCCTTACTCCTTGTGAAATGAGGTTTACATGGATATCAGGATAGCGAGCTCATTATACTTTGAAATAATGGGCATGCTTGAAAGATGCGGAATAGCTATTTTGAGATACTGGAGCTATCCTGAAATAGTGTTGCAGTGTAGATGTAGCCTTAATTGCTCTTCTCTATACCATTATCGATGCCAATATAATGTTTTTGAGATGCGGGACCAGATCTGCATGCAAGATGTGCACCAAGATGTGGCTGTACCATAGATTTATAGAGGGGAATTATGATATTTTCTGTCTGGTTATCTATCCCTTTCCTAATGGTTCCTAACATTCTCTTAACTTTTTTCAATTGCCACTGCACACTTAGCCGATGTTTTCATAGATCTATCCACAAAGATACCACACTGTCTTTCTTGAACAGTAACAGCTAATTTAGACCCCATCGTTTTGTATGTACAGTTGGGTTTATATTTTCCAATGTGCAGTACTTTGCATTTATCAACATTGAATTTCATCTGCCATTTTCTTGCCCATTCACCCAGTTTTGTAAGATCCCTTTGTAGCTCTTCATGGTCTTCATTGAGACTGAACTATCTTGAACAATTTTGCATCATCTACAATTTTTCTTCCTCACTATTTACCCCTTTTACCTGGTCATTTATGAATATGTTGAACAGCACTGGCCCCAGTACAGATGCCCTGGAGAACACCACTATTTACCTCTCTCCATTCTGAAAACTGACCATTTATTCCAATTTCCTACCCTTGTTTCCTACCTTTTAAACAGTTATTGATCCATGAGAGAATCATCTCTCTTATTAAAGTCTGGGAAGAACAGTGGCCAAATTCTATCAACCATTTCAAATAAAAGAAGTGGTTTCATTAACTTCGGGATTAGCTTTGCTACCAGCCTAGCATGGAACTGTCTCTGGCTATTTTAAATTTTTTTTTAAAATCTTCTTTGACAGTGTTCCAGTTTGAGATACAAACTTCTCTCTTAAATTAGAGCATTCAACATGCAAACTTTTTTGCAAAGACTGCCTAATCTAGCACTCTTGCTGATGAACCATTTTATATTATTACTTATAGCTACTAGGAGATAAGTACTTGCTAATACTCTTGAAAATTAGAGGTCCAGAGCTGCATGCAAAACAACTGCAGTGATTAATCCAGAACTGAATTCAAGGTAAATCCATCTGAGCCTTTTTTAAAATTTTTTGGTATTTTACATTTTGGTTTTTGTAGGGAGTTTTAAATTTAGCATGGACTTTTTTTTAGGTTACCCAGCTGATTGCAAGGAAACCATATGAAAGGCAGAGATGTAAAAATAATTGATCATGCCCCAGCAGTAAAATGTAACTAATAAAACATCTTTAACTCTAGCTAGAAAATTCTGTTCTCTCCTTGCTCTTTTGTCTCATCCTGAAGAGCAAAATACTGGATCCTGCTCCGTGGCCACAGGTTGTCAAAATCCCAGAGGAACTAGCTATCTATTTTGATATTTATATAGTGCCTACCATTATGATATGGAAGGGTAAACAGCACAAGAAGCCAAGACAAGAATTATCTTGAAGCCAAGTTCTTCAATACCCCACTCCATAGGAGTAAGTATGTCTGTTGGAGTGCAGGGGATTGTGAGCATGACCAGTGGACCTATAAATCGTCTGTATACCCCACATTGGATTGTGTGGGGTGCATTCAGTAGTACAGCCTATGAGCTCTATTAGCAACTGCAGAGTGGCTGTGCTGGGGAGGATTCTACATTTCAAGTCAGTTTTCAGTTCCCTTTTTAACTGGGAGAACACAGATTTCAGTAGTGAGAATAAGAGTGACTCTGTGACCCCTGAAAACCATTCCTCGGGAAGCTGTTCTGTTGTGCAGGGGGCCACATCAAAAAGTAAACGCTGCACTAAGCCAGCATTAAGCTTCTTGTCTATCTCACCTTGGAGGGGTTGCTAAGAAATGCCCTCCCCATTGTGCAATGTCTGAGAGGTTACCAGATCAGCGGCCCAAAACATTTAATCTTGTTCTCTGATGGGATCACAATGAAAATATGAAACGATCTGGTCTACTACCCTTTCATTCCTCATAGCGATGGGAGTTTCTTCAACTGCAAAAAGTCTTACCTCAAAATCAATAACAGCAGGATTATATTTCAATGACCTTCCCCAGTGACGATACAGATTGGCATTCCAAATGTTCAAAAGCCCTCCACTTGAACTGATATCTCCACCTTGGATCCGAGGAATAATATCTTCCACTAACGCACTATTGGATTTTTTATCTGGAAAGTTGAATGACAGCCATGGATTTGTTACCATTGCCACACATTCAGTGGCACAGTAGAAACAGTGTGTCTCAGTCAATGGCCGCTTGCTCCCAGTCCGGCCCTGATCCTGCACCATGAAAAGTCAGTGGGAGATTTGCCATTGACTTCAATGAGCTTTTGGAGCAAGCCCTAAACAGCCTTCCACTTTATTACAAGATGGCATCTGATGAGTTAAGCATTCTAGATCAGGCTGACAGGGGAAGGGGCCTGAAAGGGAGCAACTGCCCCGGGTCCCAGAGATTCTAAGGGGCCCAGGGCTCCCAGCCGCTGCTGCTACTGTGGCAGCAGCCGGAGCCCCCAAGCCCTTTAGGATCACCACACCAGAGTGTTGGGCAGCGCATTCCAGTGCCCTGTGCCGCGCACTTCAGCGAGTTCTGAGGGCTGGCAGGGAGGCACTCGGCCATCTGGCTGGTGCAGGGGGCTGACTGCCCAGCCTTAACCCTTCCACCCAAGGCCCTGGGAGCACAGAGCTGCTCCCCCACTCCCCCAAACATTGCCCAAGGACCCAGAAATCCTGTCGCCTCCCCTTTTCTAGGTGCTATAATCATGGGGATGTAGGAGTTAAAGATCATCCAAACTTCATGGCTCTGATGTTCTCATGGGTCTGATAAATACACCAGACCGAGTATGTGGGGCAAAGATGGCTTTATACCACCTTTGTGCTCCCCAATCCATATACAATAATAGCAATACTTGTCACGCATATCACACTTTTCCTCTGTAGATCACAACATGCTTTACAAATCTTGCCAAGTACCATTTTCCCCCTAGACATTTTTTGTAGAGAGGCAAAGAGTCTTGCCCAAGGTCACACAGCACATCATCAGGGAATAGTAATCAGGTCCCCTGAGTCTAAATGAGATACTGGAAGATGGGGGGGGGGGGAATCAAATAGACAGTGGAGGACATAGACTGGGAGAGAGAAACATTCTATGGAGGAAATTGCAGCTAGTGGGGAATGTTCTACTGAAATGCTTTTTCTATAGAAAATGCATTTTCTGCAAAACTGAAATTTTACGTGGTATGACAAAGTCAGGCTGGACGGCAAGAAAGTGGTGGAAGCCCTAGACTGATAAAAGCCTTTTTTTCTACAAGCTGAGAAGGCATTACCTCAGGTCAGTTAGGAACTCCTAAGTGCCATTAAGAGCTCCCTGAGACCTTTTAAAACCCCTGAGGAGAAGAGAGGCTGTTGCAGGGAGAGTGGCAGCAAGGAGATCAGTTTATCCAGGGTTAGAGGCTGTTCTCTTCCCCACAGGGGAAACAACCCAAACAGAGTGCCTGTTTAGGGGAAGGACTGACATCCCAAGGCAAATAACAAGACAACATCCCTCCCAGTGTGGGAGCAGGGAAGGATATCCCCCTTTGTTCAGCGTTCCCTGTAAGGTGTGCAGCCACACAAGAGAGATTCCAGTACCACCCTGATTAGCAAAGTGCTCACTGCTAGGTTTGTGTTCCTGCTGGTGGTGCACATTTGCACATGCCTGGGTGCACATAACAAAATTATTCCACACGTGGATGGAAAAGATTAGAGGGCACATTGCCTTTGTTTTTGTGTTTGTAAATTTTTTTTTTTGGTTGGTGCAGGAGCATTCCTTAGGTTTATCCTGAAACCCGCCCTGAAAATATAGACATGTAAACACTGAAGGGGAAGACAAACACTGCCTAGAGTGGGAGTGATTTACCCCACACTTCGCCATCATCAAAGTGCTAAGTCTGACGAGATGGAGGAGGTGTCTTGCCACAATGGGAAAAATTAAATTTTCCTTTGGGAAAACTGCAATGAAATAATTTATTTTGGGTCAGCTTGATCGCAATGAAAATATTTTGGTTTCTTGTATTGAAACAAAACATACAATTTTGGCTTAGTTCGACCTTAAATCACACTGATGCAATGATGTCTTCTGGGAGTTGTAGTTTGGGTGCCTCATGCCCTCCCTTTCCCCCGCAATGAAATACTTTGAGAATGTCAAGAATTTGTTTCAATTCAAAATTGTCCAAACAAAATATTTTCAAATTGAAATGTTAATTTTTTTTTTACTCTTTTGACTTAGTATTCTGATTTGGAGTACTACAAGTTGAACCTCTCTGCTCTAGCACCCTCAGGACCTGACCGGTGCCAAACCAGAGAATTTGCTGAGCCATGGAAGGTCAACATTGTCCACTGCTTACTGGGCTCTTAGAAGACATTTAGGGGTAAATTAGAGCTAAATAACAGCACAAAATACTGAAAGCCAGGACTGGCAAGGGCAGAATTTTGGGAGGGTAGGGGAGTAGCAGCTTGCACTCCAGGATGCAGCTTGCTTTTCATCCCGTTCCCTGGACACTAAGGGAGTGAGAGGAAACTCCACCCTTGAGGACTGGGGAATTTGGCTGTCAACAAACTTTATGGGACTGCAGGAAACTTGGCCACACTCAGGATAGTGGACTAACTAAAATCATGCTGGACAACGGATGTTGTTGGACCAGAAAGTGCTGGATGAGAGAGGTTCAACCCATAGTAAATATTATAATATTGGAACTTCCTGTGAGAATAGTGAAAATAAACACATGGGGCAGTTCCTCAGCTGGTGTAAATCAGCGTGGTTCTATTGATGATTTACATCATCTTAGGAGCATGACCCACGATGTAGAGTGCCCACTTGTACTAGCCTAGCTTTTGAGGTTGTGGACAGGGAATCGGTCAAACCCTAATACTCATTATTTATCTGTTAGGTACTGATTAAATTGAATTTCCCTTAAAAAAACACAAGTTTGAATGACAGGGAAACTGGTTTGTGGATCTGAATTAGTTTAGTGAACACTACCACCCAACATTCATTTTGAGCAGTTCATGAAATTCCTTGAGCTTCACCCATCCCTACTTTAAATGATAACGTAACCACCCACTTGTACATCCAGATCCACAGTTAGTCAGAAATCTGCTATTGGTAAAGGGTAATAGGTCAATCTCACTACTGAACTCCAAAAATGCAGTTTGACCCACTCACACCAGTGATAAATTCAGCTAAAGATTTACCAGTAAGATAAATATATTTTGTGTTGCCTTTTCAGGCATCATACCAGTATTAAGGAATCCTTCCACCTCACAGTTTTTGTATGTTAGTCCCGCTGATATATCTACTCCTTCCTTTTGGAATATGAGGCCTCCTGACAGACCAAAACAGGAACTTACTGTTTCAGATGTAATGGCTGTAAAACAAAACAAAACAAAACAGACACACAATAGTCAGAGTAATTACTGGGGAGAATGGCATTATTTTTCTCAGCGGTTCTTATGGGTACATCAAGCAATAAAATATTTGTACAGAGATGTGGCATATTTGAGGAAGCCAAGAAAGTATTGTGATAGCTGAGAAATGGATTTTGAAGATCTCTGTTGTTCTTGTGTGGAAGCCAAATATATGGCTGGGGTATAGCAGAAATCGTTAAATCTGACAGGAAAAAATAATTGTCCCCAAAAGATATTCTTCTAAAAAAGAGGGTGAAAAATCTCAAATCTAGGAAGTCTCTTCACATGTCACATTCTGTTCTGTTTCCAATACGGCCCAGCTTCGTATCTGGAGTTAATCTATGTAGACACAATTAAAGTCAATAGACCTATGCCAATTTTCAGCAACTGAGTATCTGGTACATACATCACAATATGATGCTTAATCATCCGCACACTGACACTGGTGTTTTAGCTGCATAATTAGATAGAGGGTCAAAAGAAAGTATTGTAGACAGCGTTAGCCTTTTTAGAGGAGTTTGGCCTTAGCCAAATATGATTTTCTGGAATACATTTGTCAGAAGCTGAGCTGATGTAAATTCACATAGCTTAAGTAACCAGCTGATGTACTGGCCCCATATATTTTGGCCAGCAGATAATGTTTTATAAAACGTTACTGAATGGATGCTGAAAAAAATCCTCAGTACCAAAAAAAAGCTGCCACAGAATTACAGTAGTATTTGGGCCAATTTGCATGAGTTATTTAGTGAGATAAAGTGACTGGCTAGAATAGTAACTTCAAAAAAATTGATCAATAATTTATCCATTGAAAATCACTGAAGGTTTATTGCATACGGTTGTATTTCCATTAGTGATATTAAAATGTGTTTTTGTGTAAATGTGTACCTGGTGAGATTTTCAGTGAGTACATATTTACACATGAGGTGGGGGGAGGGAAGGAAGGTGGGAGTTTGTGCTCGCGGGGAGCCCAGCACTGTTTCCCATCTGCCCCTCCCCACTCTGCTGCCTCTGTGAGAGCCAGCAGCATGTGGGGCAAGGCAGCTCTGTGGAAGTCGGCTCCCTGTACGTACCAGCTCCTGTCTGCTTCCCCACCTTGCGCTGCTGCCTCTGTATCAGAGGCAGCAGTGCGGGGGTGGGGGGGAGTGGCTCCCCCCTCCATCCCTGCCTTTGTGAGAGGCAGGGGTAGGAGACAAGCCAAAAGCCAGCACCCCCTGCACATTGGCTCCCATCTCCCTGCCTCTGTATCAGAGGCAGTGGAGGGAGGGGGTGTATGTAACCAAGAGGGGCTACTGCACGTTCACATCCCTCATTTCCATTAACAACTGTTCTATGAATTGTAAAAAATAAATACAGGTTGCAGGTTGGGCCTCCCTGGTCCAGCACCCGCAGGACCTGAGCAGTCCTGAACAAGGGAATTTGCCAGACCAGGGGAGGTCAGGCCTCTGGGTTCTCCGGCTCCCCTCCTGGCTACTGGCCCCAGCCGGAGTGCTGACCCCAGCCCACCTGCTTGTCTCCTCTGTTCCTGGCTGCCCAGAGCCATTGGTTGCCAGCCCTGCTTGCAGGGCTCTGCTCTCAGCGCCGTGGGCTGCTGGCCCTGCCCACAAGACTTTGTTCCCAGCTGCCTGGCCTGGCCTGGGGTAGCAGCCATTCTTAGGACTCTGCTCCCAGCCTCTTGGCCCCGCGTGCCACGGCAGCCACTCTTAGAAGCTTGGCCCTGTAGGTTGTCGGCTCTGCTCCCGGCCCCTGGCTCTGAGGGCTGCTAGCCAGGCTCCTTGCCCCCAGGGCACTGGTCCTGTGGGCTGCCAGCCTGCCAGACCAATTCCACTCCTAGCCACTCCCAAGCTTTGCAGCTGGGGTTCTCTGGTCCAGCAACATCCATGGTCCTGCTGGACCACGGATGTAGCCGGACCCTAGGGAGGTTCAACCTGTAACTAGAGTCCTATGAACAAGCTGCAGAAAAGAGAAATGAAATACTGTAATAAGGTGGTTTCCTGAAAGCAGAGTAATAGGCTGCTATTAAATCTCCCTTATTTTTCTCTTCTGCAGGTTTAATAAGTCATGTGCCCCAGCCCCCTAATTGTTTTCATTGCCATCCGTTGGACTCCCTCCAATTTGTCTACAGCCTTTCTATTTTCGGGGCCCAGCATTGGACACAATAGTCCAGATGTGGCCTCACTGATGCCTAATAGAGGAGAATATTCATTTCCCTTGAACTGCTGGCAACGCTCATACTAATGCAGCCCAATATGCCATTATCCTCTTGGCAACAAGGGCAAACTGTATCCAGCTTCTTATCTACCATCTTCCCCTGATCCTTTTCTGCAGAATAGCCCCTTAGCCAGTCGGTCCCCATCCTGAAGCAGTGCTTGGGATTCTTCAGTCCCAAGTGCAGGACTCTGCACTTGTCCTTGTTGAACCTCATCAGCTTTCCTTTGGATCAATCCTCCACTTTGTCTAGATCATTCTGGACACTATCTCTCCCCTCCCCCTAGACATATTTACTTCTCTCCCAGCTTAGTGTCATTCACAAACTTGCTGAGGGGTCAATCCATCCCATCATCCAGATGATAAATGAAAATGTTGAACAAAATCAACCCCAGGACTGAACACTAGGGCATTCTGCTTGATACTAGCTGTCGACTAGACATCATCAGCCTATTGATCATTACCCATTGAGCTTGATGATCTAGCCAGTTTTCTGTTCACTTTGTAGTCCATTCATCCAAGCCAAATTCTTTAACCAGCTGGCAAGGATATTGTGGGAGACTGCATCAAAAGCTTTGCTAATGCCAAGGTATATCACGTCCACTATTTCCCCCTTATCCACAGAACCAGTTATCTCATCAAAGAAAGCAATTAGGTTGATCAGGCATGACTTGCCTGTGGTGAATCCATCTTGACTGTCCCTGATCACCTTCCTCTTCTCCAAGGCTATGTCTACACTCGCAGCTTCTTGTGCGAGAAATATGCAAATGAGGCTAAGCGTGGAATATCGCTGAGCCTCATTTGCATACCTAATGAGCAGCCATTTTCGCAAAAGAGGTTCTTGCACCAGAAGGAGCTGTCTACACTGCCCCTTCTTGCGCAAGAAAAACCCTCTTGCGCAATGCCTCTACACCGATTATTTTCAGGAATAATGGCATTGCACAAGAGGGTTTTTCTTGTGCAAGAAGGGGCAGTGTAGACAGCTCCTTCTGGTGCAAGAGCCTCTTTTGCAAAAATGGCGGCTCATTAGGTATGCAAATGAGGCGTGATGATATTCCACGCTTAGCCTCATTTGCATATTTCTCGCACAAGAAGCTGCGAGTGTAGACGTAGCCCAAGTGTTTCAAAATAGATTCCTTGAGGACCTCCTCCATGATTTTTCCAGGGACTTAGATGAGACTCACTGGTAGTTCCCCGGATCCTTCTCCTTCCCTTTTTTTAAAGATTGGCCCTGCATTTGTCTTTTTCCAGATATCTGGGACCTCCCCCAACTACCACAGCTTTTCAAAGATAATGGCCAATGACTCTGCAATTGCATCAGCCAACTTTCTCAGCACCCTCTGATGCGTTAGATCTGGCTCCATGGACTTGTGCATGTCCAGCTTTTCTAAGTAGTCCTTAACTTGTTCTTTCACTGAGGGCTGCTCACCTCCTCCCCATATTATGCTGCCCACTACAGCAGTCTGCAAGCTGACCTTTCCCGTGAAGACTGAGGCAAAAAAGCATTGAGTACTTCAGGTTTTTCCACAGCATCTGTCACTTGGTTGCCTTTTGCAAGGATAGACCCCTCAACATGTGAGATGCTAAGCATCTCAAGTGAGGTAGTCTGCCTCCTGAACTCCTAATGAAGTTGATAGGAGGCAGAGCACGCCTGAAACTTCATTTCTCATTTACTTCAGTGGGAATCGAGGGGGCTCATTGCATTGTAAGCCTGGGCCCTGCGAAAGAGTAAACATCCAGCATTCAGTTACGTGGGCTAAAATATTCACCTATTGTAAACAGAAATGGATAAAATTCATTCACCCCAAGCAACATGAATGATTGCTCAGCTCAGCGGTGAAGTGCCATAAAATTAAAGTTGAGATACGCTCTGATTAATAGATTCACCATGGCTCCTGCTGAGTAATTATGTTTAGCAAAGGTCTGTCAATACAATTTGCAATTGGTTGTAGCACAAACTGTAGATCCTTTCTTGATAAATATTAAAGTGGTTATTGCTGCAAAAGGGTGGTCATACAAAGTATTGGCTCTTTGGAGGAGGGGGAAACAATCATTGTTTATCATCTGATGTAATTTGCAGATAGTTGAGTATGTTCTGGTCATGAGATTTATTGCTGCATTTTGAATTAATCATAAAATATAACAGTTCTTTCCAGACTATTCTGTGCTGGCTGCATCTCTCCTAAATGTTGTCATCGCTATTAATGAATTGCACAACGATTCATCTGCGTAATAAAAAATAATAATATATTTTAAAAAGAAGGAATAAAAAAATATTGGTGGCATGAGTCACAAGGTGCCTTATTCTGATACCCTCCATCATTTTTTCTCAGTTTTGTTCAGGCTAATTTCCACTTCAGTGGGATTTTTATCTTTGTTCTAAACTGCACACTACTATTGGGGTATAGCTTTGTCATGCTTAGCACAAACCAATTGTATTATTAGTTAATGCTATTTCATGCAGATCAATGTCATTCACATTTTAGTGATTTTTTTTTTAAAGAAAGTGCCAGGGCCAAATCTTCAACCAGTATAAATTCACCTGATTACAGTGGCGCTGTACTGATTTACAGCAGGCAAGGCACTGATTCATAGAGCGCACAAGCCACGTAACAACAGAGTGAGGAGACTTTCCTCATTCAACAGGAAATCTGTCCAGTATCCATGCATAGCACACTATAAGCCTGACTTATATTTTAGGCTAGAGATGCCTATATTACAATGACATATAGTAGTCACCATCAACACATACCAATTATTACCACATGGTGGTATCTGAGACTCTGCAGTTTCCTCCCCTATGGGATATAATGCTGTCTCAGTTGATAAATGTTGAGTTTTTAATGGTATCCACTATAGATGGAAATTATACAAGTATCCTACATTAGAATGAAAATTATCTCTCTTCTGGGGCACATTTTTGTCTCTTGCAGAACTCTAACATCCCTCATTTCTAAAATAGGGCACCTTGTAGCAGTAAATCTCATCTCAGATATACAGTAAGCACAAGATAAAGTAAAATAATAGCCCCTGTCCAGCTGCTGTTGATTAATCCTTTCTTTTAACTTGGCAGTCTGCTTCTTAAAGTCTTCCTCGCCAAGATCTTGGTTACCTCTTTGTCATTCACTCTTCAAGGAGCTGAGGACACAGAGTGTTTCCAATAATAAGGACACATACTTTTGTAACACTCCTGTACTTGGCTCTGAGCATTGAATATGTATAGGTATTGTGACAAAGCTCCTCCTTAACCTTAGTGGGGCCTGCGCTTTCAGGTGGATTAATTTACCTCAGAGGTTCACAGCAGCCCTCAGTTTAGACGCTAGCTTGCTGTTTATTGAGCAACTCTCCCCATTGGCGAGCATGGAGAAAAGCTCAGTCTGGGCTGGCCACCAAAGGAGACGGACCTCAAAGGAGAAGGACCCTGAAGTTCCTGAACTGCTGCAGCCAGTAACCCTGATGGTGGGAACTGGAGACCCAGGAGATGGCCACAACGCAACCCCTGCGGAGTTCCAGGGAGAAGCTGCTGCCAGAGAACCAGAAGACCCAGCTACCACATGGGATGTTGGCCTGACCGAAGCAGTAGGAAGTAACCTAGTGAGGTACCTGAGCAGCCTCTCCCACCCAGGTATACTCAACATGTTCTGTCTGGATTCCCCGCCGAGGGAGTGGCAGACAGTTCGGATACTCACAGGCCTCTGGGTTGGGACCCAGTGGAGCAGGGTGGGCCTGGGTCCCACAACCAGGGCATTAGCCCCAACCGTACTGACTCTGGCTAGTAGACGACACTGCCCTAGACTAAGGGCTATTTATTGACTCTGTCCAGTAGGCAATACTACCCTGAACTGAGGGCTATTTACTGACTCTGGCTAGTAGGTCACACTGTCCTGGATCAAGGGGGTGTATACTAACACTGGCCATTGGGCCACACTGCTCACTGCTTATAGACTCGGGGTTACCCTGAGACAAGGGATGTTCTACGGACTGTAGAGACAGACAGCTGCCTTATGGCCAAGGAGGCGGTGGCCACACCCCAGAATATAGTCATCCCCAGTGACAGGGAGTGCATATGCTGCCACAATGACTAAGGCCTGCTTATATCACTGGATGTGTAAGGACTCTGGTATCTCTCACTCTGTAGATGACTTTGCATCTTCACTAACAGTCGTGTGAGTGTACCAAAGGACTATCTTGTTCTGCATTCTCATTCTTAGGCTAGAAGAATCTTTGTTTCAACTCCCCAGCAACTGATGTGCATGCAAGCCAAACTGCAGAGGATACGTTACAGAATACAGAAACATAATGGACAGGCATAACCATGCAGCCCTGCACATCTTCACTGGCTAAAAGCTGGCCTTAGCAGATCTCTGTCACTCCTAAGATTACAAGCCTTCTAGTGTAAAATGGCAGATGTAAGGCGAAGTACAATGCACTATTTAAACTCAACGGTATTTGTTTGTTTTGAATGTGTATTTTGATTTGTCCGTGTAATGCCGTCTTTCTTGCTCTCAGTGCTAGCAAGTATAATCAAAGCTATAATTTCTTCCACCAGTGTGAAGAGAATGTCCTTTGGGGGTCATTTCTGATACACCTGTGTCTGTGTTGCTCATAATGACCCTCTCAGAGGACAGCTGGGTTTTTAGACTGGGTCTCACTAGCAGTATGATTGAGGCCTGCATTGGTTGTTGAGGTATGAGTGATAGTGTCATTCTTTCTTTTGGATATGTGTCTGCAGTTGTTTTGTTCTCAGACAGCCAGTTATTAAGTCTTCAGGCTTCTGAATATGGACATGAAATCCCTCAGTACATTCTGTACCAAATCTCTTTACATATAAACAAACTTTTCTCCAGGATTGGCCTACCTTTTCATAATTAAGCCAAGGAGAACAAAAAGGATGTGAAAAAAACAGGTTCATCTTTGGGTAGCTTAGATGCAGATAACACAAGACACTAACCGGTTGCAAAATTATCTGGTGGAAAGAATGCAGGGCCATAGCATGTAAGCTAAAGGAGAATGATATAGTCAAGAAAGGGTACTGGAGAAATCCAGACTTCTGCCTAAATTACTAATTACAGACAAGAGAAACTTTGATTAAAAAAGTAGCACAAGCTGCCATACTAGAGACTTTCCTCTGGTTTCATCCCCACAGAATATACTTGTTTGTTTGAGCATGTGTCATGCAAAAGATAACCGACAGTTCTGCTTCTGGTAGGTAATTAGAGCTGCAAAATTTGGATCCTTGTTGGGTCTGGATTTAGAAGCTATCCCCCAAAGGATGAGGATGTTTGGACTTGTGGTTCTGGTTTGGCCCATTAGAAAAGGAAGTCCTAATCATGAAATTAAAAAAAAAAAACCAAACCCGGAGAGGTCACATCTTTTCAGATGCACTGTTGCAGAATACCTCATTCTTTGGAGTTCTCCTCCTCCTGAGAGAGGCCCATTAAATGCATTGGAGATGAGTTCCAGACTATTGGGCTGGTGCATCCCATACAGAAGCCATACTGCTCTTAAGATTAACAGTAAATGGAAAAGCTGTCTAGACTCCCTGTACAATGAATGAGCTGGATGGGATCTACAACCTAACCGTGAGAAGCATTTACTGGTTTATTTAACACCTTACCACAGAGTAAAGGATAAATAATCTAACCTCCAGAACCTCCAGTTTAACTTCCCAGAGGCTTCCCAGTGATCAAAAGGGGATCTACTGCTTCAGGGCCGGCTTTAGGAAGTGCGGGGCCCAATTCAAACCAAATTTTGGTGGAGCAAAAAAGAAGAAACAACTAACAACTCACAGCCCCTTTAAATTCCCAGCTACAGGGTAGAGTCCCACCTTCCAGCCAAACCCACAGGCTGACTCTCCCTTCCACGGTGCACAGAAGCTGCCGCGCTCCTCCTCCAGGGCCGAAGCCCCTTCCCGTAGCGTGCCTGGCACACCAGCATGCCTGGCATGCCACCTTGCCCGGCACACTTCCGGGTTTAGGGCGTGGGACCCTCTGGCTTTAGAGCACGGGGCCCTTTTAGGCGCGGGGCCCAATTCGGGGGAATCGGCCTAAAGCTGGCCTTGTACTGCTTTAAACAAGACTTTGGGGCTAGAACTTCAGCTAGTGTAACTCCATCTAAGCCAATAGACCGATGCCAAGTGACACCTGCTGCAGAATCTGACTCATTATACTTAACTCATCTATGAAATGTACTGAAACCAAGAATACGATGCAAAAGCACTGACTTGGGACGCTTAATTTTAGACACTGTGAGCTATTTTAGACACTTTGCACTCCAAAACCAAAAGGCCCAAATGCTTCTCAGAAGCTGCTAACTTGCTCCATGAGAAGGCAAACTAGGGAAAGTCAGTGTAAGAGGCTCTGTATACGCATAGTATGGCAGCTAGTCCCAAAAGCAGTAGGGAGGGGGAATTTGATGTAGGTAGATTGATCAGGAGTAGGAAATGCCAATTGGGAAATGACTATGTGTGTCCCCCGGCGGTACATACTGCTATAGAAGTGACAGTATTATTGCTCCAGGCCTGGACAGATGCACAAGGAGGACCCCAGACATTAATTCTAACAATTTATAATATTAAACAATCAGAGGGGAAAGTTAGATTATAAAACAATGAACACGGAATATGTAGTGTTATGCTAACCTTTTCTTCTCATTTCATTTTTGTTAACGACAAGGATATATTCAAAGATGCCTCCCATAGTCCCAGACGTCATGAAGTGGGTTCCGTAGTCATTAATGAATTTGGCATACATTCCATAGTGGTAGCTTTCTGGGAGCTCCATGAGAGACTGAAGTATGTCTTCATCCAGAACGATGTTCTCCCGTCGCATTTTGAAACGAGCTGTCTGTACCTTTGTTATGCCTCTGATGAATCCTACATTCTGCAAATGAAGCAAAACAGCAGTTAAAAGGGAGACAGGCCTCTTCCTTGAGAAATATCTGAGTCCACATTGCCCAGCAGTGTATAAACCTTCAGTGGCTGTACACCACTCTTGGAGCCCTTTAAGGAACATTGTCTAAGCCTGATCCTCAATTATCACTCAAGTGTCCCCTAAAGGATCCAAAACCAAGAAGGCAACAAAAAATACAGCTACTACATGATGTATTAAAGCAGCCTCATGATTTTGGAGAGGCTGGCGTCATGGGTGTTTGATCACTTGGGCAGTGATCCTGGAAAAATGTGTATAGTAGCCTTGCTAAGGCATTGAATCCAACGGCAAACCCTGGAAGATGGAAATCTCTTCAAGCTCCGGGTGTGGTGTGTACAGTGGTGCCAGGATGAGACATGTACTCTGTACGTGACATCGGAATAGGTTCCTTGTGATAGTTCCCCCTTCAATCAGATGCCCTGCTCCTTTCCTGTATTACTAATAATTCCTTCGACTATTGGAAATCTAAGACGTGGTCTACACTAGACCAGGCAGGTTGGCTTAGGGTACACCATCCAGTTAAGCAAAATGTGTAGCTGGATTTGGCTTACTTTAAGCCGAGCTGCTGCAGTGCCTACACTGTGGTAGGATGACGGGAACACAGAATGAGGAGTACAGGATGCCGGCAGGGGCTACCCTTAGCATTCAATTTGGGGGTATGCGCTATACCTGCTAATTCAAACAGTAGGAGACTGACCTCTGGAGGGTTGATCTTCTCCATACTGTGGACATGCCCTAGCTGATGTTTCACTGTTTAGGCTGTTTGTTCACTTCTACGTTTCTCTCAGCTTAGACAAGTAAAGGTGGCCTGTGAGTTTCACGTTAGGTTATACCTATTTTTAGTCAATAGTGGTGCTGACTGCTAAGTCCTAGCCCACTGTTCCAATAATGGAGTTGCAAATACTTCCAGAGAATGTTTATATGTTTAAGAAATAGAAACACTTTCCAATTAAAAAAAATGAATAATTGCTATTGGGCTTAGCCTCTGTTAAAATGTATTGGTTTTGAAAAACCTAAACTAGGTGTCCTGACTTTACTCAACAGCTTCCCTTTACCCAGCGATGGAAAACCTGTGCAGCCCCTCAGAGCTGCATGGAGCACATGGTGTGGAACGCTGGCCCCTTTGAATCTCTGGGTCCCAGGGTATCTGGTGGTGGGAAACCAGGCTGTCGTCACTCCCTGAGTGAAGGGACTTAAGAAGCTGGCAAACACATGGAAATAGCAGTGAGGATTAAGGAGATATAGGCTTTGGCTGCATGTTATAGGGTCCCTGGGCTGGAACCCAGTGTAGAAGGCAGACCTGGGTTCCCCTACCCACTACTGGGTAGTGGCACAAGGTGTTGGAGATGTCACCCTGACAGCAAAGTATGGAAGGCTTTTGAATTCCCTGGAAGGGAGGGACTTCAGTGACCTAGCCAAGGGGGCTGACATACTTCCTGGTGTATGGGGAAGGAGGGCAGGGTTGTACCAGGCAGGGCTGGGCCAGCCAGATCTGTCCTCCCAGAAGGGGTGGGGCTTCAGCAGAAGGGGTGGGGATGAGGACAGCCAACCCTCAGCACTGCCTGAACTGGGCTGCACCTCCCTCTCCCTGCCAGCCCACTGCACTGCCCAAGGATCCAGCGCCGGAGCCCTGGGCCCTTTTGAATCACTGGGAGGCAGGGCTGTTGCACCAATTGCTCCCACCCCTGGACAGCAGGCCTGGTCCTGGTTGGAGGGCCAAGCCACAGTAAGGAAGTTATGGATCTGGGAGTGAGCAGTGCAGCAGAAGGAGACAAGATAGTGGAAGACACCACGGGAATGAGAGTGCAGGCTGGTGGACCTTCTCTCTGGGATAACCAACAGGAGATGCAGTGGGTGAAACTTGTGACACAGCCCTTCTAACAAGTCCTTTTCTGAGGATACCACATCAGGATTTTTTTTTTTTTATGAAAACAATGTATGACTCTAGATGAGGAGGATCTAGTTACTTCAGTGGTGCCATCTTACAGCAGTTGTGAAGCACTTCAGCTAGGACACCATCAAGATAATTCTGTTATTGTTCCTTGTCACGGACCAAGAGAAAAGTAAGCAACAGGCATAGTATAAATATAAAATGTTACCATGAATATTATTAAAACTAAATGGGAGCCACCACATATTTAGCCATGGTGTAAATTTTTGGCTAAAAGCCTTCCATTTAGTACTATTTGTTTACTAAGATACTTTTAACCTCTGATACTACAGAAGCTTAGTTGGTCATCATACTGTAGTTTGTATTAAATGGAACAAGATTACTTGCCGCTGGAACTCATCCCCTGAGGACAACTGTGTTGATGAACATCTTGATATTTTCCCCTCCCTCTTTACCACTTTAAAGGTTCATTTATATACTTAATATAGCCAAGAAAGAGGAAGGGACAAGAAGACATGTGTCCCTATACTGTGTAATTCAATTTTATTCCCATTATAATGATTCTGTTTGCTTAAATGTAATAAGAACAGCAAACAAGATTACTAATGATCACACGTTTGCAATTACATGAACAAATCAAGGTACACTTACTATTGTTTAAAAACATGCAAGTAAGAGAATAAACTAACAAGTTATGCTGAAATTGTGCAATGGAAAAGGCATGACTCAGAGAACACATGCACCATTGTTTTGTTACCTTCTCATCATATTCTGTGAAATTCTTCAGGGATCCTTTCCCACGTGATAAACTGAAACCTAGCTGAAGGTGAATAGGAAAATCAGCAAAGCCTATTCCAAAGGTAAAGCCATACTCTCTGGAATTCTCTCTTTTTATGGCATCAATTAAATCCTTCACATCTTCGTAAAACTCAGAGGAGAATCCAGAATCAGCATGAGCCTGAAATGAAACAAAGAGGCATTACTTTTGAAGAAATTACCTTCCTTCTTTACTCCCATTGCTGTCTCTTGGTAAGTATCTGATCCTACCCCAACTGAAGTCAGTGGTAAGGTAATGTGGCCAATCATTGAAGTACCCTCGCACTTCCCATTACAAAAATCCTGTTTTCAGTTGCTTGTAACTTTTTGCCAAACTTTAACGGTTTTGGCTGAAATTTTCCAAGGTGGTGCCTAACTCAAGCTGGATATTTTCTGAAAAAAAAAATCATCAAAATGATTCAACTGTTTCTGGGAATGAGGTTAGGGGAAAATACATTTTTTTAAATTTTTGCCCACAATAAAAATTGTATTTGGACAACTTTAGTGCCCCTATACTTGAGAGCAGTGGCTCGAAATTTGGCATGGTGATGGGCTTTGTGTTAGGGATGTTCTTTTTGTCAAATTGGGCTACATTTGACTTAGCTATAAATCTTTGAAAAAATCACTGTTCACACATGTTTGTTTAGACTGTTTAGATTTTTAGCAACTAAAATCTCTGAAGATTCTGTACTCAATGAGCATGCTCAAGCCCCCAACAGCTCCCCTTGCTGACCAGAGTTGAGTGTGCACCATTCTCGCAGAGTGGTGAACAGGGCCCATCCTGGGGTTACAGGAGCTCAGATGAAATTTTGCTGTTAAGTTCTGCTCTAGGCTGGGCACTGGAATTCAGAGAGGGAGCCTCTCTTAGACTCTCAGTGCTGGCACTCAGGCAGTGTGGAGGGGAAAGCTGTCAGATCTGAATGCAGGGTGGTCAAAAGCTGGACTGAGGAGCAGGGAAATGAGCAGATTGGGACAAGACATCCTGGAGGGAGAGAAACTGGGACTGGTTGGGCAAGGAAATGGCAACTGGCAGCAGAAAGGGAAGCTGGGACTTGAGAGCCAGAGGGGTGAATGGGGAAGACTAGCTAGGCAAAGATACTGGGACTTGGATGGAGTAATGATATGTCCCATATGCTCCTCAGAGTGGGGAGGTAAGGTTGCTAAGAGAGTCAGCATTCCAGCAACAGGGCAAGGGCACTGTAAAAGGTGAGGGGGTTCAGGCTATGGTTGGGGGTGTCCTGTTTTCCCTTTGGGAAATATGGTCACCCTAGACTAGGAGCTAGTGAGGGAAACAGGAAGAGGGTGGGCGGGCATTGAAATTGGATGTCGAACTTGGCGGAGGGGGAAGACTGGGATTGGCAGGACAAGGAGACTGGTGCTAGGAACCAGAGGGAAGAGTGAGTAGTGTTGAGAACTCACCGCTGCAGCTGAAGTCCATGGGAGCTGTGCTTTCAACACACGAACTGCTCTACCATGCTCAGGACACTCAAAAATGGGGTCCTCATCAGCTCAAATTGGGTACCCAAAATCTGTGCATCTTGATCTGAGCACCTCAACCCCATCACAAGGACATTGTGAAGACAAATTAATGGATGTCTTTGAAGCACTCATACTGTAGAGATGAGTTTGACAGAAAAGTTCATGAGGAAATAAATACAGGTTGAATCGCTCTAGTTCTGCACCCTTGGGACCTGACTGGTGCCAAGCCATATAATTTTCTGGACCACAGGAGGTCAATATTGTCTAGCAGCATTACCAACACTTCCACTGATTACTGGGCTTTTAGAGGACATTTAGGGGTACATTAGAGCTAAACAGCAGCACAGAACACTGAGAGCCAGGACTGGTGTCTGTAAACAAACTTTATGGGATCATAGGAAACTTGGCCACACCCATGAAAAGTGGCCATCTGGCTACCTAAAATCATTCTGGATGACGGATGCTTCTGGACCAGAGAGTTCTGGATTAGAAAGGTTCAACCTGTAATAATTTCTTCAGAGCGGTATGCAGTGAATAAGCCCCTCCAGGATGGGGGTACAGACTGAACAAGGAGCAAATGCAAAATACTGAATAGGTGTTTATGTGAGCACTGTCCAACCTGTGCATTGAATTTTCCATCCTGTGGAAAATACATGATGTGATCGCACAATCTAAAAACTGCAAGGACATTCCCTGTCCCCAAAAGTATAAGAAAAAGATGATAGGTCACAAGTGGGTGTAACAATCTGACAGAAGGTGCACAAGTTAACAGAGAGGTTACGATAAGCAGTAGTCAAAGCACAGTAGCTGCTAGCCATTGCAGCACTCACTTTACCTGAAGGGTAAGGAAACTCCCAGCAGGATTGGTGGAACTTTAAAACTCTAGCATTATACTGAAAGAGCTGGGGGATGAATATGCCTTAACAATTCTATGGCCATTGTTAGGGCTCGACAAATCACTGAATCTACGCGCCCGTGATGAGTAGATTTCAACTGGTTGCCCCGTTCACCGGCGGCGCACGCATGCGCAATGCGGGTCTTGCACATGCGCAGTGCAGGGCTGGCGAGTAGATTTTGCCACCGTTTGTCAAGCCCTGGCCATTGTCATGCAGATGACAGCTCTCAAAGCACTTCAAAAGTGAGCAAGTATCATCATCCCCATTTACCCATGGCACAGAGAGGTGACACGACTTATCCAAGGTCACACAGCTTGTCAATAGCTGAGCTGGGAGCAAAACCACCGTTCCGTGCCTTGCCCACTTAACCAGATTGCTTGGGCGATGCTGCAAGGATCACATTGGTTCCTTCATGCGTGCAGGCGTGGGCTTTAAAAATAACTGCTCTGGATAAATCCTTATCGCGAACTAGAAGACTTGTTTTGGGGACTGTTGGACAAGGTGGGGTTTATGGAAAGAATTGTAGAAGATCTTGTTGAGTGGAGTACCAGACCCAGAATATATGTAATTGTCCTAGCAATCTCTTATATCAAATGGCACACTCCCATAACAGCCACAAAACATACGAGGCTGCTCATCCATGAAAGTAGGTCTTCAATAATCTTTATACTGCTGCAAATAACTGTAATATATATCCTTGGGAAATCTGCATAACATCTCCAAGGCAAACATCAGTCCCTAGTGAGCAAATGTTGCTAAATTAACATCTTAAATACTTACTAGAAATTGATATACATGGAAATTGTAGGGTTTTCTAAAATATTTCTCATCATCCCCATAGTATAAATGTTCACATGCAGAGTCATACTTCAGTTCCCGCCATTCTCCATTGTAAACGTACTCACACTGGCCTCCATAATACTTAGGATCATATACAAATTGCTTTCCTTCTTGTGTCAGAACATTGTATCTTTAATGAAAAGAGACATCATCCAGAAATTAACAATTGCTTTTTTTGCTATTACAAAAACCGGATACCTTTTCTTTTCTCCCCATCTTTGGCTTTATATGCAGTTTGTTCTCAGACACTAGACTGTGTGTTGCTTTGGATTGAAATGACTGAGGATCTTTGATTTCATAGATGGGAGGGTTTGAATCCACACCTCTCCATCTTTGTTCTGTCCCATGGGAACTAAATTGATTTTTCTCGCTGACTAAAAATGAGAGAAGCTATTTCAAAGACAGTATTGTAGAATCATAAGTTAGAGATGGAAGACCCTAATTAAAGTATCCAGACCATTTGTTTTCCAATACAAGATGATTCTCTGTAGTTCATTTTCTAGTGTTTGGTCAAGTCGAGTTATAAAAATGCCCCAAATTATGGGGCTTCCTTCAAATCGCTTAAGAAACCATTTTATAGACTCCTAATCCATCTCACTGTCACAAAGTTTTTCCTAATATTCAAAGTAAATGGTCTGTTTTTGAATTTCACCACTTTTCTCTTACTTGTTCTCCCATTTATCTGTTTCATCTTGGGTGTTAACACTCTCCATATATTTATGGACTGCTCTCACTGAGTCAAACTATTGATAGTAGGTTCACTTAGTCTTTCTGTATAAGTCATTTCCTCCCGCTCCCTGAGCATTTTAGATGTTCATCTCTCAATATTCCCCCCCCCCTTTTTTTTTTGCTAACTTGGTGGCCTGAAATGTAAGTAGCATTTTAAGTGGCCATCAGAATAATTCCCCATACTAAGATTTTGTTCTTGAAGGAGATTTTCAAACACTCTTACTTTTGTGTGTTTTACAGAGGGAAATATAAATTACAGAAGTCACTGGCAATGAAAACAAAATGAATATGTGGATGGATAAGCTTTAGATAGATTCTTGGGGCTTCTTAAAAAAAAATTAACTCACTGGGAATCTTTCCGCCAACTTCTGCAACTTTGGATTGAGCAAATGGATCAAGCTTAAATGATTGTCATACTGTATCTCTTGTTCTCTTTCACATAGGCTAAGCTTATGATATTTTTGAAAAAAAGGATGCCATCATGGCAAGTTTGCCTGTGATACCTGTCTGAGGTGCCACCTGCAAGTAGGTGCCATGTGGATGGGCCCTGAATGCTCTGAAACAATGTTCTGTATTCTTCTAAGAGGATGAAGCAATCAGGCTTTTTGTTAAAAATGTTCTATTTCACATCCTTTATTACTTTAGCTAAACAGAGAAAGATAGGGTATGTCTACACTACAGCACTAATTCGAACTAACTTAATTCGAATTAGTTAATTCGAACTAAGCTAATTCGAACTAGTGCATCTAGACCTAAAAACTAATTTTAGCATGTCCACATTGAGTGGACCCTGAACCAAAGTTAAGGCTGGCCGGAACCAGTGCCGGCAGGGCATCAGGTTAGGACTTAGAGTGTGGAGCTGCTGCCTGAGGCTAACTGAGCTCCCCCACCCCAGACAGACAGTTCTCAGGGTTCCCCACTTGCTTGTCTACCTCGATGAGGGACAGCAAAGCAGCCCTGTCTTGGAGTGCCCTGAGTGCCCACACTCGGCACATCACAGCACTCGGCCATCAGCCCGGCTGCCATCCGGGGGGGGGGTCAGTTGGGGGGCTGTCAGGATCCAGGAGGCCCTGCAGGAGAGCTTCCATCCCGAGGAGCCTGCAGAGCCACCCCAGTCCTCCCCCTTGGGGGCTCGTGCCCCATTCTTCCCTCACCTCCTTCCACTTACCCCTCCCTAGCCCCCCTTCCTGATGTAAAAAATAAAGGACACGTGTTCAAAAATAGAAACTCTCTTTATTTAACAAAACAGGGGGTGGGGGGATTAACCTCTGGGGAGACTGGGAAAAGGAGGTGGGAGAGGGGAAGAGAGAGGGTGGGAGAGGGGAGGGGGAAACCTGGGAGGAGGGAGCTGGAAGGGGGAAGCCAGGGGAAGAAGGAGGAGGGGAAGTATAAAACTATGGTACGCCATATCTTCAGTATTGTGTAGAGATGTGGTCTCCTCACCTCAAAAAAGATATTTTGGCCTTGGAAAGGGTTCAGAAAAGGGCAACTACAATGATTAGGGGTTTGAAACAGGTCCCATATGAAGAGAGGCTAAAGAGACTGGGACTTTTCAGCTTAGAAAAGAGGAGACTGAGGGGGGATATGATAGAGGTCTATAAAATCATGAGTGGTGTGGAGAGGGTGCATAAAGAAAAGTTCTTCATTAGTTCCCATAATAGAAGGACTAGAGGACAGCAAATGAAATGAATGGGTAGCAGGCTTCAAACTAATAAAAGAAAGTTCTTCTTCACAAAGCAAATAGTCAACCTGTGGAACTCCTTGCCACAGGAGGCTGTGAAGGCTAGAACTAGAACAGAGTTTAAAGAGAGGTTAGATAAAGTCATGGAGGTTGGGTCCATGGAGTGCTATTAGCCAGGGGGTAGGAATGGTGTCCCTGGCCTCTGTTTGTGGAAGGCTGGAGATGGATGGCACGAGACAAATGGCTTGGTCATTGTCTTCGGTCCATTCCCTCCGGGGTACCTGGTGTTGGCCGCTGTCGGCAGACAGGCTACTGGGCTAGATGGACCTTTGGTCTGACCCAGTACGGCCGTTCGTATGTTCTAAGCTCAGGGCTCAGGGTCTCACTGGACCAACCTGATTTTCATGCAAACCTGCTCCTGGGTTCGCATGTGGCCTTTGGTGGCCAGGCTGGCAGCTATCCTGCCCTAGACGGCCTCATTCCTGTGCCTAGTGCGGAGGTCGTGGTCTCCCCCCAAACCTCGATGAGATCCACGATCTTCACACTAGACCAGGCGGGTGCCCACCTCTTGTGGCACCGGGCAGGCTCCTGGGAGCCGCCAGCCTGGTTCTGGGAAGAGGCGGAGGGCTGGGTGGCAGCGGGTGGCTGGCTCATGCCGTGCCAGGTGCAGGGTCTGCTGGCTGGGTGCTGGCAGGCTTGCACCTGGCATGGGCACTGTAGCCAGACCATGCCCTTTAAGGGCTCTGGGGCTGAGAGGGGGGCAGAAGAGTTTCCCTGGCTTGGCCCAGAATGGCCACCAGGGCAAGCTGGGAAGAGCTAGCCTCCAACTAGTTCGAATTAAGTGGCTACACAGCCCTTAATTCGAACTACTTAATTCGAACTAGGCATTAGTCCTTGTAGAATGAGGTTTACCTAGTTCGAATTAAGCGCTCTGCTAGTTCGAATTAAGTTCGAACTAGCGGTTTGCATGTGTAGCGCCTATGAAAGTTAATTCGAACTAACAGCTGTTAGTTTGAATTAACTTTGTAGTGTAGACATACCCATAGATAGCTGAACAGAGCATTACAAAAGAGGGGAATTATTACTACCTCTGAGGGGCAAATAGAAATGTGGAGGGCACATGTACACTGCAACTGAGGGTGTGTCTAGACTGCATCCCTTTTTTGGTAAAGGGATGTAAATTAGGCACATCGATATTGCAAATGAAGCCGGGATTTGAATTTCCCATGCTTCATTTGCATAATGGCAGCCACCACTTTTTTTCGAAACAGGCTTTTTTGAAAAAAACCCAGCAGTTTAGACGTTGGCAGTTGAGGAGTACAGGATCTTTTGAAAAAGGGTTTTATTTTCAAAAGATCCCCATCTAAACTGCCGTTTTTTTTCGAAAAAGCCCCGTTTTGAAAAAAAGCGGCAGCTGCCATTATGCAAATGAAGTGCGGGAAATTCATATCCTGGCTTCATTTGCAGAATCAATGTGCCTAATTTACATCCCTTTACCAAAAAAGGGATGTAGTCTAGACACACCCTGAATGTCAGCAGCTGGCCCAGCGGGGCCAACAGCCACTGCGGACGCTGGGGCAAGGTGGGGAGCAGCTTTGTGCCCTAAGAAGGGCTGAGGGCAATCGACCCACTGGGACCATCTTGTTGGGCTCCCCTCCCCAGCTGTCAAAGCTGTGCAGAGTGGCACATTGGCACTCCTGCAGCAGCTTAAAGGGCCCTGGGATTCCAGATCCCTTTGAATGGCCAGGTCTCTGGGCAATTGCCCCTTTGCACATCCTGTCAGCGGGTCTGGGTGGGCCGGGTCAGCTAACTCAGGCTACAGGCCTGTTTAATGGCAGTGCAGCCACCTGGGCTCTGAGACCCTGGCAGGAAGCAGAGTCCAGGATCCAGCACGTGCCCCAGCCCAAATGTCAACACTGCAATTAAACAGCTTTGTAGCCTGAGCCACAAGTTTAATTGCAGTGCAGATGTGCCCAGAGAGGGTCAGTGACTCATTCAAGGTCACAGAGTGAGTCAGATGCAGAACCTGGATCAGAGGCCAGGTCTGTTGACTCAGAGTCCAGTGCCCTATCTGCTACGGCATGCTGGCTCCCTTGTTGCTTGCGGCTGCACCATTTAGACTGTACAGTCCTTGGGACAATACTGGCTTCCTCTGCTTTGTGTAGTACTATGCATACTGCAAGATGTCAACTCATAGACAAAAGATGCTCCCACTGAATAAGAGCAACATAAAAATGTAATCCTGGCCTGACTGAACGAACAGCAAATATAGATTGATGACTCACCCTTGGACTGCTTTCTCTGATCCAGGAATTGGCAGTAGATCTTTACAGAGGCTTTCAATATCTTCATCCTCACAGTTATCCTCATCAGACCCATCTCTACAGTCTGGCTCTCCATTACATACCAGGTGGCGTTTAATGCAGCGACCTGAAGTGTATCAGCACATCTTAATCATCGCTACAATTTGTGTTCAGTCTAATGAGGCAGCTGTGGATTTAGTGCTCCCTGACGCAAGTCCAGCCTCTCCTTCCTCAGGCAAATGGATGTCCGGAGGAGGCACAACTTGAGAATACTTGTGCCATTGAAAATGAAAGGCCATATCTGCAGCTGTGGTAAATTGGTGTGGCACCAATGATTTCACTTACTCACACCAGCTGAAGATCTGGCCTTCTGCGTGGTGCCCATGTTTCATAATGTATATAATACCATCTAGATTAAAAAGCAGAACTATGCACTATTGTGTTGTAAGTAAAAACTATACTGATGTAACCTACTCTTGCAGGGACAGCCATGTGGTCTCCTGATTCTACTGTAGCTGGTAGAATAACTTTTTGTCAAAACTGTTTTTTAACAGATTTTTTTTTGGCAATACAGCTTTCATGAACATTTTATGTATTTTCCAAACATTTTAATTTTTCACCAAAAATCCAAACACCTGAAATGAGGGAAGTTATGATTAAGCCAATGTTTGAAATGTGGACAGACTACATCTCCCATGATGCTTCTCATAGAGGGACTCATACAACATATCCCCTTCCCTTACCACGAGGAGAAAATGTGGTGCATTTTGAGAGTGTATTCTAGGTAGAGAATTTTCACCTGCTAAAGAACTGGTCCAATGCTCTCATTATTGTATCCTCATTCAGGACCAAACTTCATTTGCTGTTTTTCCCAACAGCATTTCACTCACCCGTCTCCTGACACTGAAAATCATTGCCACAGTGTCGACTGGCTGTACATGTTTCTGTGGGTCGGCATGCTGCTTCATCCCAAAGATGGCCAATACATTTACTCCCCTTAAACTTGGCAGGCTGTAGCAAAGTTCTGTATCTGTACTAAAACACAATTTTAAAAAAAGGTGAAAAAATTGGCCAACTAACAAGAACTTCATATCCAAAATGATTTTGATTAAATATTAAGTAGTAAAAACTAATCTCCTGTACAAATTCACCTGTTAAGAAAGTGTTTTTAATTATTTAGGAATAAATAAATATTTCTGCAGCCAACTATGGAATTAGTTAGCTTAGCAAAAATGAAAATAAGGCCAGAGATAACGGGATTCCCTCCTCTCCCTCCCCCCCCCCCCACTTTCTTGCACAATTGTAAATTCTGGTGTATAACTATTGACATCACTAGATTTTAGCTATTCCCATACTAACTGGGTACATATCACCTCAGAAAGCGGTCCAGAGATAAAGTTTCTTGACACCTTAAATGACTGCTTTTTGGAGCAGCTGGTTCTGGAACCCACAAGAGAGGCAATTCTTGATTTAGTCCTAAGTGAAGCACAGGAGCTGGTCCAAGAGGTCAATATAGCCAGACCGCTTGGAAATAGTGACCATAATATAAGGAAATTTAACATCTCTGTGATGGGGAAAACATCACAGCAGACCAACTCTATGGCATTTAATTTCAGAAAGGGGAATTACACAAAAATGAGGAGGTTACTTAAACAGAAATTAAAAGGTACAGTGCCAAAAGTGAAGACACATGGACATTTTTCAAAGACACCATAATAGAGCCTCAACTTAAATGGATACTGCAAATTTAAAAATTAAATTAATTAGGAGGCCAGAAAGAAATGTGAAGAACAGCTAGTCAAAACCTCAAAAAGTCATAGATTTTTTAAGGTAAATCAAAAGCAGGAAAAGCAACTAGTGGGGCCACTGGACGATTGAAATGCTAAAGGAGTGCCCAAGGATAATAAGGCCATTGCAGAGAAACGAAATGAATTCTTTGCATTGGTCTTCATGACTGATGATGTGAGGGAGACTCATAAACCTGAGCTATTCTTTTCAGGTGATAAAGCAGAGGAACTGTCCCAGATTGAGGTGTCATTAGAAGACATTTTGGAACAAATTGATAAACTGAACAGTAGTAGGACCAGATGGCATTCGCCCAAGGGTTCTGAAAGAACTCAAATGTGAAATTATGGAACTATTAACTGTGGTTTGTAAATCATCTTTTGAATCAAAGAAATGGAGGATAGCTAATGTGACACCAATTTTTAAAAGGGGCTCAAGAGGGGACCCTATATATTATAGGCCAATAAGTCTAACTTCAGTACAGGGCAAATTGGTTGAAACTATAGTAAAGAACAGAATTCCCAGACACATTGATGAACATAATTTCTTGGGGGAAAATTCAATATGGTTTCTGTAAAGGGAAATAATGCCTTCTCAATCTACAAGAAATCTTTGCAGGGGTCAACAAGCGTGTGGACAAGGGGGAGCCAGTGGATCTAGTGTGCTTACATTTCCAGAAAATCTTTGACAAGGTCCCTCACCAAGGGTGCATCTACAGAGCACCCTTGCGTTGAAATAAGCTGCTCAATTTGCACTACGCAAATTGCACAGCTTATTTCGAGGTAATTTTGAAATAAAACACCATTTCGACAAATCCCTTAACTCTCATGGAATGAGGGTTGCAGGGATGCTGGAGTAACAATTTCGGGATACCAGAATTTATCCTGAAATAGCTCCACCGTGTAGACGTAGCTCAAAGGCTCTTATGCAAAATAAGCTGTCATAGGATGAGAGGGAAGATCCTCTCATGGATAGATAATTGGTTAAAAGACAGGAAACAAAGAGTAGGAATAAATTGTCAGTTTTCAGAATGGGGAGAGGTAACTAGTGTTGTCCCAGGGGGTCCTTACTGGGAACGTTCCTATTCAACATATTAATAAATGATCTATTGAAAGGGGGTAAACAACTGAGGTGGCAAAACTCACAGGTGATAGTAAACTGCTCAAGATACTTAAGTCCACAGCAGCCTGTTAAAGCTTCAAAAGGATTTCAGAAAACTAGGTGACTGGGCAACAAATGGCAGATGAATTTTAATGTTGATAAATGCAAAATAATGCACATTGGAAAACATAATCCCAACTCGAGGTATAAAATGATGGGGACTAACTTAGCTATTACAACTCAAGAGAGAGATCTTGGAGTTATTGTGGATAGTTCTCTGAAAATATCCACTCCATGTACAGCCGCAGTCAAAAAAGCAAACAGAATGTTCGGAATCATTTAAAAAAGGGATAGAAAATAAGTCTGAGAATATATTATTGCCTCTATCTAAATCCATGGTATGCCCACATCTTGATTATTGAATGAAGATTTAGTCACCTCACCTCAAAAAAGATATCTTGGCACTGGAAAAAGTTCAGAAAAGCAAAAATGATTAGGGATATGTGATGGCTGCATAAGAGGAGAGATTAATAAGACTTTCCAGATTGGAAAAGAGATGACTAAGGGGATATGATAGAAGTCTATAAAATCATGACAGGTGTGAAGAAAGTGACTCAGGAAAAGTTATTTACTTGTTCCCATAAAACAAGAAATAGGGATCTCCAAATCCACTGCTACCAGGATGTATTTCTTCCCTGTCCGGGTCACCTGGCCGACAAGCCCAACTATATCTATTGCTTCCTTCTGGACAGGCTCCTCTATGGTGGGCCAGCACCTCAAGGCAGTTCCCCCCCCCCCCCCGTCTCGGGCTTTACGTGCCCTCTGGCAGGAGTTGCAGTCCCAGCTGTACCGCTGCACGGCCGCAAATATTCCGGGCCAGTAAAAGACCTGAAGCAGCCTCAGCCAGGTGCACCAAATACCCCGGTGCCCCGCGAATGGGACGTCATAGGCCAGATGAAGCAACTTGGAACGATGTTTTTGGAGAACCACCAGCTGCTGCTGGACCTCCCACCTCCCCACCTTCCCTGGAGGGAGCCATTCCCGGTACAGGAATCTCCGCTCCCACAGGAATCTCTCCTGGCAGCCTCTCCCCAGGGGCTGAGCTGCACTGAGGACAGTCTGGTCCCTCAGCATCTATAAGGAGGGATCTGCCTGCACCTCAGCCTGGAATTCCGCAGCTGGGGCAGGGACGTGGACCTGTTTCCCCCACCCCCCCTTGCTTGGATCCGGGGCTTTAGCCCAGCTGGGCCCCGTGTCTGCTGGAATAGGGCCCTGAGCCCCCTACAGGGAGCCCTTCCCTGGGTCAGGGTTTTCAGCCCCTCACTGGCCCTGGCTATGGGTGGTGACCAGGGCCCTGTGGGGTCCATCCGGCCATTCCTCTAGGTCACTCCCCATCAGCACCTCCGTGGGCAAGTGTGGGTGCACCCCCACTTCCTTGGGGCCCTCCTTAGCCCCCCCATTTCAGATGCACCTGGGCTACAGGCACCTTAAACGGGGTCCCATCTATGCCCCTCAGGGTCAGCTGAGTGTTGGCTACCATGTGGTCTGGGCTACTGCCTTGGGCCGGGCTAGCATCACCTCCACACTCGTGTCCTAGTAGCCCATCACCTCCCTGCCATCCACCTGTAGGGGCACAAGGCATTCGCTCCACAGGGGATGCCCTGCCCCCACCCAGTACACAGAAAAATCCACCTCCAGAGGGTCAGATCTCCCTGAAAGGCCTTCCCCCCACTTTGAACTGAGGTTTGCCTGCTGGCCCATGCCTCTGGTGCAGCCTGCCCTTCCCCCAGCCCCAGCCAGTTAACCCTGGAAAGTCTCAGGTTGTTGGACCTGTCCTGGTGCCTGGTGCACTGAGCCCTCTTGTGGCCTCTTTGCCCACAGCAATGGCAGGTTAGTTCCTGCAGGTCCCTTTGGGCTGGCTCCATCCGGGCCCTGGCTGTCTCTCTGGGGGGCGGATGGGAGCCCCTGTCTCTTTGGCTCGCCCCGTAGGTGATTTCCTCTGTTGCTCAGCTGAGAACCGGTCTCTGCGCGATTCCCTTTCTCTCTGGGACTCCCATTCACACTCGGACCGGCTGTCCGTGAACTTATCCACCAGTCTCCTGGTATCCTGGGGGGCCTCTGGCCTCTGGTCCTTGAGCCACAGTCTCAGGATGGGCAGACACGCTTCATAGAACTGTTCCAGGATCATCAGCTTAACCAGGTCCTCTGCGGTCTGGGCCCTGACCCCGAACACCGATGTGTGACAGTATTGCGCCAGGCAGGAGACCATATCCACATAGGTCTCCCTGGCTCCTTCTGCACCCCCCAGAACTTCTTCCTGTATGTCTCAGGGGTCAGCCCCAATTTGTGCAGCAAGGCCTGTTTGACCCGATCGTAGTTGTCCGGCTGCAGATTCTCCGGCTGGTTGAGCACCCCTGTGGCCTTCTGATCCAGCAAGGGGGTGAGTTGCTGGAGCTGGTCAGCTGGGGGGACCTGGTGTAGAACACAGGCTCATTCAAAGGCACTAAAAAACCCGCCCATGTCCCCTATGTCTTTACATTAGGCCAACACAAGTGTCTGAAAGTGTCTGGCCATCCCGGGCCCGCTGGGGTTCTCCCCACTCACCGCAGCTGGGGCCCCTCACCTCTTCCGCTCTGCCATGGCCAGCTCACGCTGCTGCTGCCTCTCTTGTTCCTGGCGTTCCTCCCTATGGTCCTGCCGCTCTTTCTCTTGTGACTCCAATTCCTTTAGTCTCAGCTTGATCTCTAGCTGTCGCAGCTCTGCCAGGCTGGACCCCGCTTTGGATGAACTTGCTGCTGGCGGAGTGTGGCCTAGTGGGCACTGCATCTGTCTGATGGACTCCAGCCCTCCCTCTGGTCTGAGAGCTTGAGACACTCCCAGGGGGTGTCTGGTTGCTCCCTGCTGGGACAGAATCCAGGCCCGTGGACTGGTCATTCTCTTCCAGCCGGGCAATCAGCTGGGCCTTGGTTGCTTTCCCCATGGGCAGGCCCCTCTCTCTGCACAGCCCCACAAGGTCTGCCTTCAGGAGTCAGGGGTAGGCCATCTCCCCGCCAATCCCTGGGGTGTAGACTCACTGACCGAGTGCTGCAGTGCCCCATGACTCCCAGGAATCGCTTCGCTGTGCCTCCAGCATGTCTGTCTCTCGCAAGCCCCTTCCTTCTATTGCACCCCATCACTTGCTGCTGGAAGCTCCATCCACAGTGTGCAGTGCATCCCACTTCTGACACCACTGTGGCAGCGCATCAGGGATTCCCCCGATCCTGCACCCCTGTAGCAGCAAGATGAGACTCCACCAGCCAGTAGAATAGAGGGGGTTTATTGCTTCTCCAGCACAGCATAGACGTGATGTGGTCACAGGAGTCAGGGCCAGGCTGCCTCAGACCCCTTGGGGTAGGGGGTCCCCCCCCCCAACCCCCAGTACTCAGCTTAGTCTCCTCTCTTCATGTTTTTCCTGCAAAAACTGTCTTGCTCCCAGGCCCTGCCCCCCCAGCCAGGTGGCCATCTCTGCCTCCCTTCCTTTGTGTCTCCCCCTGGGAAGAACAGTGTTATCTGCTCAGGCTGGGCCTAGGTGTCTGGGCCAATACACATGTGGGTGAGTCAGTGGGAATCACACATCACAGCGTAGGGGAACACCGGGTTACAGAGCAGACAGCACCCCCACTATACATAACCCAGTACATATAATTAAACTGTGGACATGATCAGCACAGACTCATCTGAACATACGTGAATACACTGTGGTTGAGACTTACTTTTTTCTCTTGGCAAGGAAAGCAACCAGTCCAGTCTGACCACTGGCTTAGCCGACAGTTCACAGGAGCAGGAGTATTTATGTCTCTGCTGGTTCTTCTGAAGAAAGTAAATGATACAGCCTAAGTTTTGGAGTTGTATTTTAGTAAGAGGCAATAGCTGTGGAGCCAAGAAGCATGAACATCAGATCTCTTTTTACATGCAAGCACAGATTTTAGAAGAACCTAGAAACTTCTTGCTGGAGAGAGTTGGATCCCACCCACTGGCAGTGTAAATCACTGTAACTGCACCAAGGTCATTGGAGATACACCAGTTTGTACCAGCTAAAAATCTGACCAATAGAATTTGCTAGTGACAGAAGCAAAACCAGGAACTGGATGTCTTGTTCTTGTTTCCTGCTCTACCAACAGATTGCATCCTTTTGCAGTAAAGTATATGTGATAATGGGTGTTGTAAAAACCAAGCATAAAGCTCCTATTAAATAATGTATTATACCCAAATTCTAGAAGCTGGCCAGGAAAAGAATGCTGGAAATAGAAGAGAAAGCTAATTTGAATTCATGCTGTGAATCCAAGTAAAAATAACAAACAGCATTTTGACCTTTAAGGCCTCTTTTGAGGGCAATTTGTAAAGGAAAGCGTGTAATTAACGTAAGAGGAAATTTTAAAGTGCAGGCTAGGCATAAAATAGTGGGAAAGGGTATTGCAAAAGGATATTGTGTGACTATTACATTAAGGCTAAAGGAAGCAAAATAATCTGTAGTGAAGTGGAAGAATGGCAAAAATATAAAAGTTTAAAGTGAAATCCACATTTTGGTTTTCCCCTCACCCCAAAACTGTCAAGATAATGGAATCACAAGTGAATGACAATGTCAAAACAGAGTTAAAAACATGAATGGAAATTTGGAAATGATTTTGAAATATGTAGATGGCACAAAACCATGTCAATACAATTTAAATATGATTGGGCAAAATTCTATCCTTCCTTAAACCTGTGAAAACCCTTTGCCCTCAGGCTATGTCTAGACTGCAGAGTTTTGCGCAAAAATAGCTGGTTTTGTGCAAAAACTCAGAGCATCCACACCTCAAGCACGTTTTTATGCAAGTAAATCGACAGAATGGAGGGGGGTTTGCACAACAGTTATTCCTCTTTCTACGAGGAATAACTCCTTTTTTTGCACAAGAGCTCTTGTGTAAAAAAGGTGTGTGTGGATGGGGAACTGCCTCTTGCGCAAAAAACTCCTATCAAAAAAAGCACAGGTGCCCTGGTAGCCATTCTGTGAATAGCTATCAGCGCTTTCTTTCAAGAGAGTGTCCATGCAGTTTGCGCAAAAGCGCATCGCTTATTCGATGTGCTTTTGCAGTGTGAACGCTCTCTTGTGCAAGAAGTTTTTGCGGAAGATCTCTTCTGCAAAAAGCTTCTTGCGCAAGAAGCCTGTAGTCTAGACATAGTCTCAGTGTATAACACTGGGTTTTTATCAGTATAACTGAGGGCAAAATAACAATTGAAATCTATAAAGATGAGGGTCACAGCATCTTCTGGTATAAATATGTGAAACTCCACTGAATTCAACAGAACTCTGCCCATTTACACCAGCCAGTAATTTGCCCCCAGTGTTTTGATAGTACAACCAAACAATACCAGTGTGAATATGTAGAATGCACTTTATAATTTTATAGTCTAATTTAATGACACTGTTGAAATGCACTGTATTTGAATGAGTCCAAATCCCCCAAAGGAAAGGACACCAAACAACTGAGACATAGAGGGCCTTATAGGCTACCTCTACACTACAACAGAAAATCAACTTAAGCTACACAACTCCAGCTACT
Source organism: Pelochelys cantorii (assembly GCA_032595735.1). NCBI lineage: Eukaryota > Metazoa > Chordata > Testudines > Trionychidae > Pelochelys > Pelochelys cantorii. The sequence goes on from CM064334.1 coordinate 52,872,387, forward strand.
TGAATGACATAGCTGGAGTCAACGTACTTTATGTTGAGTTACCACAGGCCCTACACTGTGGGTGTTGATGGGAGAAACTCTCCCATCAACTTCCCTTACTCTTCTTCAGGGATGAAGAAAGAGTGAGCTGCAACTGATTTGGTGGGTCTTAACAAGACCTGCTAAATTGACCGCCTGTGGATCAATCTCAGAGCATCAACGTGGGCTGTAGTGAAGATGTAGCCTTACTCAAGGAAAATTCTCATTGTCCTTAAAGGGAATTGTAGCCACATAAGAAGTAAAATGTGCTGTATAAGGCTCAGAAATTCAGTGTGCACAGACATAATTATCTCTAGATCTGAGGCAAAGCCCAATAAAGTCCATAGAAAGTCAATGATTTTTGGATCACAGCCTCAAAGAACCTCATACACAATCATGGAGCAGCATTAGAGAGCACCAGGAAAATAGTTGTCTTGCCACCCAAAGAAGTAGTGAGAGTACTTGTCTCTCAGTCTTACAGTTTATACTTGCATAAAGCACTGTTTTGTGTTGTGGAGCACCATGCCAAAATATCTGTCTCAAAACACATTGTGTGGGTTTCTTTCTAACCCTCAGCATTATTATTTTTTGGCGATTAGCTAATGAGCAATCTGTTTTACTTAAGGGATGAGGGTCCAAAGAGAAACACTGATAATTAGAGGAGGTATGAGATACATTAGGGATTCATCAAAAGCTGCAGGAGAAGAGAGAATGCTAAATGAAACACACAAAAGCTCAGCAAAGGAGCCTATGGGTAAAGATCAGTGTGCTAGATGAAAACATACTAGTACTACAGACAAATAACAGAAACCTGAAGACAAACAGAACGCCCTGTAAAACCCATATATTCACACTTACAGTAGTATTTGGTGGCTATATCCTTCAGCATGTTATGAAGTATTTAATTGGCTCACCTTCACCTAGCTTTTAAAATGTACCTCTCCATTATTCTGCCTTGTTTGATAAGTTCATCATACATCAAAAATCCCTGCTCTTTCACTTTCAAAAGGGATTACTAGAGTAAGCCTTCATAATTAAGTGTATCTCTATCAAGCATTTTTTCTTTCCATGTCCTCCATGCCTCCGTGTTCCAATTATCACTGATACCTTTTTTTTTTTATCCTTCAAAATCATATTTGCCTTTAGAACAAGTTTGCAATTAATAGCTGTAGAAAAATCTAGTATTTGTTCCTATAATAAAACTGTTTTCTTTACAGAAGTCACTTGTTTATTCCTCTATTAAGCAAAAATAGCATTCATAAAGAGATAAAACGGGAAATAAATATACAAATATATATACATATACAATTCCCATTTAATTCATTATTTGAATGTTAAGCAAATCAAATAATGTTGATTAGCATTCAAATAATCATAAATATGAAATAATCATAGTGGTGTAAACTACATTTGAAAGCAAAATGTTAATTATAAATAAAGTTTGATGGAAGAAGAGCAATCCAAAGTGCACAAAAATAGCATAGTAAATTTAAAATAAGTGAATAATTTCACTAAAAGAATAAAGTACATGTAAACAGCACATATAACAAGGAATGCCAATTAATAGACCATGATTTGGATGTTTGCCAATGTTCTTTTCTAGTAGCTGTTTACAGATAACAGTGCCCATATGCCTCCATCTTAAACTGAATTGATGGGCTAGCAAGACAGTAATTTCTATATGTAAGGCTGTATCTTAAATTATATGGAGATAGACTTACCTCTGGGAAGGCAATCCTGTTACCTTACTATGTGCTGTAACTGTATCCTGACGTGATATTAAATAGGCTATCAAGAGAATCAGAGGAGAAACTTCATTCAAGCTCCACCACATTTCTTTTATATATGTAAATATTTCATATAAAAGAATTGGATACAAGATTTTTCCTTTGGCTTGGAGACTCTTTTGATCCCACTGATGATGAGTGGAATAGAAAAACCTCCAGATTCTGAGTATTGCAGAATACCATAAATCATTGACCAAAAGTACAAACTAAATCACAGGGGCCCAAGATGCATTCGGAAGGTCACTGCCTTTTTGGAAACAATTTCCCAGGTATTAAGCAAGGGAACATTTGACCAATTTCTATTTACATGGTAAAGTCAAATAAGTCTTATCAGAGAAACGATTACTGAATCCACCTCACGCACTCTGACTAGTTTTGTGGGAGAGGGATTCTGCGTTAATTTAATTTTGTAACTTATATGTAATTGTTTGTATTTCTGATAACTAAAATAATTAAATGTGCGGAAGTTTGGCGGTACAGCAAATTGAATATTGTAGAATTCTCTTACAAGGAATAAAAAGTGCCATGCACTATCAGGAATACTGCAGGTGATGGCAATTCATTTTTCTCCATTGCCTGTCTCAATAAAATAGTTTCCAGAGTCCAAGGCTGCGGGTGAGTTATTGCCTGACTCATAATGGCTGTCGGGTTTGCCTATACGGTCACTGCATCACCGGAATCTAAATCTTTGTTTTGTAAAGTGATCTGGGATGAAAAAGGTGCAAGTGAAATCTAAAATTCTGTTCCGTTCTCTATGCTCTGTGAACCCAGCTGTCAGATCTGTCTACAACCCAAAGATCTGATGACTTTTAAAATAAATGGCTGCTTTGCACAGTCAAATGCCTTCTCAAGGAGATTATACAAGCTTTATAGCTGCCTCTTTTTTTTCAGATAACAGAACAGAAATATACCATATGTAACAAAAGTTATTTGTGGACTATCTCATAGAAAATAGGCTGGGCTGGCTTGTACAATCAGGCACATCAACAATTTCAAACTGATGGGCTTGGTCTTTTATTTATATTGGTGGGGGGGAAGAGTTAATACGGAGAGTTAAGCAGTAAAGGAGTGCACATAATTTTAGGGGTGGAATTAAAGAAACGCTTCCCAACTATTATACATAGAAAGTAAGATTATTAGTCTCTCTCTCTCTCTCTCTCTGTATAACACTTTGGGAAGTGTTTCTTTAATTATCTACAGTTATATAAGGTTATATATGGTTATGAATCCATTTATAACATTGATCTTGTCTGACGTGTATTGGGTTTTGCTTCTAATTCTTTTAACCTTTTTGTTTGAAATGCTGGCAATGAGTTAGGTAATATAAGTTGTGCTGGCTAAATGGAAATAATAAGACTCTGAGGCATGGTCTACACTAGACCAGGCAGGTCAGTTTAAGGTACACAACACAAAATGATCAAATCAAACACCAGAAGATCAACCTCCAAAGGATTCATCTTCTTGCTACTATAGACATGCCCTGAGTGGGGGCTAGGCTATGGGCTTGGTCCTGTACTTGTTGAAGTCAATGGAAAAGTCCCCACAGGTTTCAATGAGAGGTCTCAGTTTCCCCTGAAAATGTGGCACACTATATTGCCAAAGTATAATTAGAAGCCCTATAACTTTTAATTTAAAGACCTTGGCTGTGTCTAGACTAGCGCGATCTTGCGCCAGAGCTATGCAAATGAGGCTCAGCATGGAATATCACCGAGCCTCATTTGCATAACTAATGAAGCGCCATTTTGCGGAAGAGGCTCTTGTGCAAGACGGAGCTGTCTACACTGCCCCTTCTTGCGCAAGAAAAACCCTCTGATTATTTTCAGGCATAACGACTTTGCGCAAGAGGGTTTTTCTTGCACAAGACGGGGCAGTGTAGACAGCTCCGTCTTGCGCAAGAGCCTCTTCCGCAAAAATGGAGGTTCATTAGTTATGCAAATGAGGCTCGGCGATATTCCACACTGAGCCTCATTTGCATAGCTCTGGCGCAAGATTGCGCCAGTCTAGACACAGCCCTTGTGTACTTCAAATCAGAGGCAAATTAACTCAGTGTAAACAAATTTGATCACATGTGTGGCTGGCTGTTCTCTGTTCCAGTTGAATAGATTTAGATGGCCCTTGTTTGAATTGCATCTTTGCTTTCTTAATGTTTTGCTCAAGTTGCATGAGGGAATCATTCTTTTTTCCCCCCTCACTGTGATAACAATTTAGTGTTTTGTTTCACTTCAACAGGTTTCCAACTCAGTCATAAATTCTACAGTGTCTTTTCCACAACAGCTGGAATTAATTTCTGCACGCAGAAACCATCAATCTTCCAAATAGTACCTGATTGTCATATATGGTAAGACAGCTGTATTGAACAATAAGCCTACAAAAGCCTTGGCTTAGGGTATATCACACTAACTTGCATTAAATTTCTGTTCAGCAATTTAGAATTAGCTCTTCTGTATTTTAGGGTTACATTTTTTTAGTGCGTTCAACTCTCTTCTACTGTAAAGAATCTGATTCTTTGAGAGAACTATCCTTTACATATGTATTTTAATAGAAATTGTGGGTTGCGCTATTTTTAACATTATAAATCTTAATTCCTGAATATGATGCTCGTTTAGGACCAGATCGAAAGGCCACTGAAGTCAACTTCTTTTCTAGTTCTATAACACATTCATCAATGTAGTAGCTGAGGGTGTGTCTAGACTACAGGGTTTTTTCGAAAAAAGTGGCCTTTTTTCGAAAAAAACTTCCCTTGCATCTAGACTGCTGCTGCGTTCTTTTGAAAGTAAATCGAAAGACCACGGCAGTTTTTTTTGACCGTGGAAAACCTCGTTTTACGAGGAAGAACGCCTTTTTTCAAAAGTGCTCTTTTGAAAAAAGGCGCTATGTAATACAAACTGTGCTTTTTCAAAAGAGAGCATCCAGACTGCAGCTTGCTTTTTTGAAAGTACTGGTTGCAGTCTAGACGCTCTTTTTCGAAAGAGGCTTTTTCAAAAGTATCTTTCGAAAAAGCCTCTTTTGAAAGAGGCTTGCAGTCTAGACGTAGCCTGGGTGCCTTCTAGTAGTGCATTATGCAATGTGCCTAACATCTGTCACATGTTTCTTCTCACATTTTCATCCCAGGAGGAGAAGCGTATGCGCTGGCATGTCTTGTGGTGGTATGGTGGTGGTTGCTTTTATATGCAAGTTGCTGTGTATTTATGTTAGAGAAGGCAAAGTGAAGGAATGTGCTTTACACTTGCAAAGTAGAAGGTGATATGATTTGTGATGGACGTTGGACCATGAGAATTTTTACCTTCCATGGAGGTAAGCTTTTCTCTTGTTGAGAGAGCTTTTCTCTTGTTGAGAGTTCCACTGTGCCAGAGGAACAGAGTTGTGAGTTATGGTCTTCCTCCCAAAGCTTTAGGTGGCCTTTTAAATATCCTGGCCCATGATAGGAAGCACCTCAAAGCTAAAGACTGAGACTTTGAACTTAATTCGGTATTCTATGGAAAGTCAGTGTACAGAGTGGAGAACAGGTCTGATGGGCCCGTGTCATTTCTAAACCTGCTGGCTGTGTCTAGACTGGCGCGATCTTGCGCCAGAGCTATGCAAATGAGGCTCAGCGTGGAATATCGCCGAGCCTCATTTGCATAACTAATGAGCCGCCATTTTTGCGGAAGAGGCTCTTGCGCAAGATGGAGCTGTCTACACTGCCCCTTCTTGCGCAAGAAAAACCCTCTTGCGCAAAGCCGTTATGAAAATAATCAGCATAACGGCTTTGCGCAAGAGGGTTTTTCTTGCGCAAGAAGGGGCAGTGTAGACAGCTCCATCTTGCGCAAGAGCCTCTTCCGCAAAAATGGCGGCTCATTAGTTATGCAAATGAGGCTCGGCGATATTCCACGCTGAGCCTCATTTGCATAGCTCTGGCGCAAGATCGCTCCAGTCTAGGCGTAGCCGCTAAGTCATTCCTAAGCCTGATAACTTGAGGGCTCCATGTCAATCAACCAACACTCAGCCAATCCACAAGCAAAAGTCTAACCAGGAGACCCTAAGGCCAGGGATATAGGCCCCCAGGAAGAGCAGCCATTCCAGTCTGTCCAAATTGCTACCTCAGAGAGAGTATCTCCTGCTGCTTGGTGGTTCTGACAGACTCCACCTGCTTCTGTTCCAGCCCCAGCCTGTGCCTCTTCCTGATCCAACTTTGTTCCAATCCCCTTCTTGATTCCTGCTCTGACCCCTGGTTTCAGCCCCAAGACTGGCGCTGCTGCTCCAATTACTAGGCCTGCCCATCCATTTCCCAGTTTATGACATTGAGGTAACCTATAGCTGAGGAGATACACCACGGCATTCTCTACTAGTTGGAGTTTCCTAAACATTAAAGGCTTCATGCCCAGGTATGTTGCACTAAGATAGTTCAACCAAGAGATAACAAAGATGTGAATAACTGAGGACAGGATAATCTGTCAGAATGGGAGGCAGCTTCCTAATCAACTGGAGATGGTAGAAAGCGTTCACAGATGCTGCTATATGACATGGTAGACTCAGTGAGGAATCCAAGAGACCTAAGCTATAGACTATATTGAACAATTGTGGTGAGTATTTTCAGTGAAAGGAGACCTGCACAGTGGCTACTATTCTTCAAAAGGATTTCTTTTGTCCATCAGCCTCACATCTGTTTGCTTAGGTTCCTCTTCAGCCAACTATTCTTTGTCCATAAACTGACCTTGTCTAGTCACTGTGCCATTTTGGTGCTGAATGGATGAAGAATAGGTAGAGCTGTGTGTCACCTCCATTTTGCTAGCACTTGATTCCAGTTGTCTGATCATTTTTATCTCATGGCTGCATGCGGATATTGAAAAGGACCAGAAAGAAATTATCTGTATGGAATTCAACAAGTAAGGAGTCTCATAGTGGAGGTAGAGTTCTTCACTGACTTAAGTGGGCTTTGATTCATGCCCATAATGTGTGATCCTAGCACATGTCTAAACATGAATAGTCCTTTTTGTATGCAATGGGAATTCTTGCTTTCTTAAAGATAAGCATCCACTTAGGTGCCTGGCTGGATCAGGACCATACTATGACAACCTGTCCCTTAGTAATGCCTTGAACAGATACTTGAATATATAAAAGACAAAGCTAAAGACATCTTTTTTATTGTGGTTTTCCTTGCCCGCCCTACAAAGTCTGACTAGAGCTCTTTTAAAAAATTCCTAAATTTATTGTATGTTAACTTGGATTTGACTGAAAAATAATTTTCACGTTGTTCAATAAAAAGTATCATATAATCTACTCTCTCTACTTTTAGGGTCAGTAAAGCTGCAAACTTCTTAAAATAGCCAGACAGCTACTCTAAACCCTGATGTAGACAGATGAGCCAAGCACTCCCTCTAGTGGAAAAAATGCAATAGAATTCCTCTCTACCAAAATGACTAGAAGCTCGGATTAGTAGGAAAGATGCATCTCTGCAAGTGACTTTAGCACCAGGCTCTGCACCACTTAACTCCACGGCATTCCATGAGGTTTAAGTGACACACAGTGTTGCAGGAAGTGTCATGATGTTACATCTCATGTACAGGCTTTATGCAGACTTTCTTTGTTTAGTTTCATCCTCTTTCTTTTTTTCTTCATTTAGTTTCATGCTTTGGGACAGAAACAGGCCCAGCACAGGGCAGTTGCTGTCTGCCGCTTCACAGAGCAGCAGAAAGCGTGTTAACACATGTTTGTCCTAATAAATCGGGGCACCTTGACACCACTCTGTTTGTCATAAAGACACTTCACTGAGGGTGAGTTTCAGTCTGTTAGAATCTGTTGCTATAGGTGAGTTTAGTCGGCCTGTCAACACAAACTCCTTCAGAGTTCCAGAGCTACAGTCTTGGTAACCACTGACTGCTTTGGGGGAATTCACAGATTCTGGCTATTGGCAGTTTTTGTGCAGCAATCATCATGGAATCGAGGCACCATTGTACCCAAACAACCAGGCTGTGTCTAGACTGGCAAGATTTTGCGCAAAAGCGTCTGCTTTTGCGCAAAAACTTGCCAGCTGTCTACACTGGCCGCTTGAATTTGCACAAGAGCGCTGACATTCTAATGTAAGAAATCAGTGCTTCTTGCGCAAATACTTTGACGCTCCCGTTCCGGGCAAAAGTCCTTTTGCGCAAAAGGGCCAGTGTAGACAGCTCAGATTTGTTTTGCGCAAGAAAGCCCCGATGGCTAAAATGGTGATCGGGGCTTTCTTGAGCAAAACCGCATCTAGATTGGCCAGGGATGCTTTTGCACAAAAGCGCTTTTGCGCAAAAGCGTCCGTGCCAATCTAGACGCTCTTTTCCGCAAATGCTGTTAACGGAGAAACTTTTCTGTTAAAAGCATTTGCGGAAAATCATGCCAGTCTAGACGTAGCCCCAAAGTTGATCTTGAATTCTATGGGGTCATGTTAGCCAAATTTCACATCTATGCATTCAGTTAGACAACTTAATCTGCATAGAGGCTCCTAAAAACATGGCCTGGTTTTCAACATGCTGAGCTCCTGTCCCAGTGAAGTAATTCAGAGCTGTGGGTGCTCTGCAGCGCCCTAAAAACAGGCTGCTTGTAGGTGCCTGTGACAGGGCGTTTGCCCTGCACTGGCCCTTTAAGGGCAAAACCCCAGCCCTGAGCAAGGGCTGAGAGCAAATCCCCAGCTGAGGCAGTTCTGCTAATGAGGGCCAAGCTGGGGACTATATAAAGAAGGACCCCTGGAGGGAAGGGGAGAAGTGACTGCTGCTCTGGCTAGAGAGCAGTAGGGACCTGATTGTTAGGGAAGCAGTGTTGGGGAAGGAAGTCAGAACTGGGGAAGCTCTGGCCAAGCAAGCTCCCAGGCTGCAGGGCCTGAAGCAAGGCCTGAGACTACTAGGGCTGTAGAGAGGCAGCCATGATAGGCAAGGGCAGCAGGTCCGCACCCCTTTGCCAGTGATGAGTAACCATTACAGACTGCAGTTTGCCCCTGAGGCAGGGGCTAGATGAAGACTGGCAGTGGGTCACTGAGGCAAGGTGGGTACAGGGGAGCTGGATGTTCCCTGGGAGGAGGACAGGCTAAACAACCACCCCCGGAAGGGGGGCTCAGAGTCTGGAGTGGGCACTGCTGGAGAGTGATGTCCTGAAGAGGATGCCGGGGACAAAGAAACACGGGGAGACCCCAGCAAGAGGGAGGCATACAGTGAGCTAATTTCCAGAGTGACCAGCTGGAGACGCCAGGGTGGTGAGTCTGCCCCATGGCAGTGCCTCGTTAGGAATTTTTCTCTGTCACAAGGTAAACTAACCCTGTGCCTCCTTAGCCTCGATGACTGGGCTGAGGTCACCGAGGCAGAACCAAGGCTTCAGACTTTTGTGTGTGTCAGGCCTATTGGTATATGGAATCAGACTATGGACCTGTTAAGTGTCTGGGAAACTGATGGGAGTAGGGAATTCTTACGCTATTTGTCCTCAGTGCCAAGTATAACAGGAGCTAGAAAATAAAGAATGACTTATCTAGTCTAAAGCTGGTCTTTTGCTCTCCCAAACTCAGGAAGAGATTTTGCTTTCCTGACTGGTCCCCAGAAAAGGGCTTTCATTCTGATCTCGCTCTTACACAGGCTATGTCGACACTGGGAAAGTTTGGTGACAAAAGTCAAACTGTTTTTTCTGTCTCCCATTGTCAATGTTTCATGGCCACATTGCTAGCACCCTGTCAACAGACAGAGCAAAGCATTGTGGGTAAGCATCCTGCAGTGTTATGGGAAGGCAGAGCTGATCCCTGCACTTCTTGGGATTCCCTCATAGCTCTGTGATCTCTCCATGCTAAAGAATGTCAATGCAGCACAACAGTCTCTCCAGCCCTCCCCCTGCAACAGCAGTCTGCCTGCTGCTGTGTTCCTAGCAGGGCAGAATAGAAGCATTCCAATGATTTGCTTTTGTTTGTTTGTTCCCCAAACTCAGCTGTTAGATACTTCCCAGAGCTTTAAAGGGGAGGGAAGCAGAGATCACAAAACACTGAGCACAGCCATCAAGTCAGGCATTGTGGGATACTGGCAGACAGAGCCAGTCTTAGGGGCGGGCTGCAACTGCATTTTGGCCCGATCTCCCGAATCTTCCCCCCAGGTTTCCCCGGTTAGTCCCTGACCTTTTTTTTTATTTTTTTTTTTTTTTTTTTTTTGCTCGACACATTTTCCATGGCAGTTTGGGGGTTGTGAGTTTTTTTTTTTTTTTGCTTGACAAATTTTTGTCTGATTTTTTTTTTTTTTTTTAAACCATCTAGCAACCCTATGGGCGAGCTGGGCAGTCGCCTGGGGTTAGGACCAGCCCTGCTGGCAGAAGCCAGTTCTCTCAACAAAACAGCAGAGTCCACAATGGCTCTGTCGACAGCAAAAGGAGGGGAAAAGACAAAGTCTCTCACAGGGGTGGGAGTTTTTTGTCCCCACAACTGGGTGTTTTTCTCAATAAAAATCACATTGCATTGTAAACACTCTCACTGTTTTGTTTCCAAAAGACAGTTTTTGGTTACAGAATGTGTCACTGTAGACAAACCAATAGACCAGGAGGATTCCTTATCTGAAGTTTTTGTTTATACCCTGAGAAACTCCTGTCTTTCTGTTTGGGGAGCATGCTGGAGAGATTTCCAAGCCTGTGCAAACATGTCTAACTTTATACACCCAAGTTTGAGCCTTAATATCTTCCAAAATTTCCAAATGCATCCTGTTGCAAGGTATCTAGAATGGAGCAGTTCACTAAGGTATCGTTTCCAAGCAATGGAAAGTTTAGGACAGCGGGCTCCATAACATTTCAAGTGCCATCTCTTCTTCAGGAAGTCCTTCTGATCCAGCAATGCCTCAGGTTTCTCTCTGGATAGTATAAGGCAGTGGTGGGCAAATACCAGCTCGCAGGCCAGATGCTGTTCGCCAGGGTTATGTATTTAGCTGCATCTCCACAGATTCGGGTGCTTGCAGCTCCTGTTGGCTGTGGATCACTGTTCCTGGCCTATGGGAGCTGTGGGAAGCAGTGTCCCAGCCTATGTCTACACTACACTGTTCTTTTGGGAAAAGCTGCACACATTGCAAACTGCAATTTGCACAGCTTTTTCTGCTTTTTTCGGAAGAGGCTTTTTTGACATTTGACCCATCTACACTGGGCCAAATGTTGGAAAAAAAACCCTTTTTTGGAACATCCCTTCTTCCTCGTAAAACAAGGTTTATAGAGGTGCCGAAAAAGCATGTCTTCTCATCTGAAAAAAATTTCGGAAGAGCAGACGCATTCCCTCTGGTATCCCAGAAAAACTCTTTAGTGTAGACACAGCCTCAGTCCGCACTGCTTCCTGCAGCTCTCAGTGGCCGGGAACAATGATCTGCAGCCAACAGGAGCTGCAAGCACCTGTACAAGTGGAGGCAAAGATAAATATAATGTCCAGGGGCCGGTCTTGGCAAACCATCTCCCTTTTATTGCCCACCCCTAGCATAAGGCAAGCTACTTGATGGAAACATGCCTGTAAACTTCTGTTATAGAGAGGGATCAAACTGAAAACCAACACTCCTCCCCCCCCCCCCCCGGTTTTATTCTTAAGCTCCACCCAGAAAATAAGCTCCACCCACTTGACCAATGGCAAAATGAGGCACTTTGGATACTCAAATTCTGGCCATGTATGCTCTGAACTTGGCTCCTTGTAATTGTCTCTTCAGTGGGTTTCAAATCCACCCTGGGCTTTGCTGCACTCCCGTTGCTTGCCATCAGTAGTACTCAGATACCACTAGAATGCCTCACCTATGCCTTTCTTTCTTAGGACCTTTACACAGTGCATCGAATTAGATGGGGCTCTATTAGCTTCTTAACGGCAATATGAAACCTCTTCCGTTTCAGCTGTCAGTCTCTGTTCAGACTTTCCTTTCACAAACATGAAAGGACCTTAGGAAACATTCTCTGAAAGTATCTATTTTTCCTAACTTGCCCTTACACTCCTTTCCTTTTTGGGTCTGTGATGGGGCAAGAAATTAAGGACCATTAAATATTCCTGCCTGTGTTTTATTATTCCCTGATGTCTCTCTGTGTAATTTCCTTAAACATATTGTCCTGAGTAAATCCTGTGAGGCCGCCCATTTAAAAGGGCTTTAAAAGGGATAGACCCAGCCCCCACTGAATACTTGATCATAGGATATGTTCCAGCAAGCTTAGAGCTAATATAAGAACTCTACAGTGGCTTCCATTTCTTGGGTGTACCAACTGTGTTCTGCTCTCCAATGATGTGGTATTGGCCACTATAAGATGATGCAATTTAAAGCAACCCAAGGGCTGCTCTACAATGTGTGAGGGGAAGAGGGAGCAGAATTCAGCTGTAAAATGTGTTTTAAAGTCACCTTTGTTGCTTCTTTTTCTATCTGCAGAGGATCATTCTGCCTCTTCTTTAGAAGGCCATATTACTTTTCTTATGTCCATGAGATAAAGTGTTAGGTCATGACTCTCAGTGTTTCCAACAGCAGCTTCCCCCAAAGGATTCTGTCACTGCCTGAACACCCCAAATAAGGCTGTGAAGGAAGTCAAGGCTGTGAGAAGTGTCATTGCTGAAGTCTTTTTCCCTATGATTCTTTCCAAAGAAAAAAAAGTAAACCCTTGTGTATGTAGACCTGGAAGAAGCCACAAATTGATACTTGGAGAATTTTCCAAAAAGCCTTGATGAGGAAAATAAACCTGATATTTTGAATGGAAAAAAACACTTTCCTTGAACATAAGAATGGCCATATTGGTTCAGACCAAGATCCATCTAGCCCCATATTCTGTCTTCTGACACTGGCCAATGCCAGGTGCCCCAGAGGACAGAACAGGTAATCATCAAGTGATCCATCCCTTTTCTGAGCTCTTAACGTGCCTTCAATCCCCACCCATCTTTCCCGTTCCCACTCGGAAAGTGGATAGATTTCAGAGCTTTTAGTCTCTCTGACTTCCCCCTTCCCCAAAAAAGCCATAGTGAGGTCTTTCTCACACTGTGTCCTCACCTAAAAGTGATGGGTCAATGATTTAAATACAGGCTGAACCCAGCCAGGCAGAATAAACATGAGTGCAGAGGGCCTGATTTTCTTTTCACTCGTTGTGATGTCATAGGGTGCCAGTATACTAGGCAGGGAAAGGCACTGCTTTCCCAAACAACCAGCCTGGCCCTGCCCGCACTCCACCCCCAGAACACGGACTGGGAAATGGAGTGTTGCTACCCCCAAGCGCCTGCTCTCCCTGGTGCTCCAGGGCAGGGGAGGCTGGGACCATGCAACCTCCTCCCTCCCCATGCTCTGGGCCAGGGAGGCTGGGGCCATGCACCGCCCACCCTCTCCATGATCTGGCCCACGTGCCCGCCCTCCCCATGCTGGAGAGGAGGGTGCGGCTCACTGCCTCGCCTCCCCATGATGTGGGGGGAAACACTTGGGCTCTCATGGAATGGGGGGCTGTAGTGGGGCTAAGGGCTTGCCTCCCCCAGCCCTACCTTCACCCATCGCTCATGTCCGATGTGCCTGTAGATGTGTGGAGATTCAGAACCTGGTTCTGAACACCTCCCCTTCTGTCTACATGCAACATGACTAAAAGTACTGAGAGCCATTGAACCAAACTGTAAACGCTGCATCTGAGGGAAACCAAGCCATGAGGTGTGGGAGCACCCCCTTCGCCTCTAGTTTTAGCATCTATGGTGTCAGGTGAGAGAAACCTCGGGGCAATATATCATTTCCATTAAGTGCCTGCCCAATTAAGAAGAGAGGCAAACTAAAGAGCCTGAAAATACTTTACACGACTTAAAAATACAGTTGTCTTAGCAAAATTCTCTTGAAATTGTTCTGTGTCTCTGATTCTTTTATTTTTATTTGGAAATGTCTATATTAAAAAAAACATTCAGAGCTTGACTGTCTCAGTGATTTGTGTCAGAGAGGTAGCCCTGTTAGTCTGTTTCAGCAAAAATGACAAATCCGGTGGCACTTTAAAGACTAACAAATTTATTAGGGTGTTGAGTCATTTGCACCATTAAGCAGCATTTATTACTACTATTTCCTAACTAACTCTTTGGTGCTGATACAACTCTAGAGGTGCACTAGGAGCACTCTCAGCTCAACAGGTTGCAACACACCTACTGGTTTTTGCAACCTTTTTATGACATCCACTCCCTTCAGCAGCTGACGCCTCTGTTTCTCCTCAGTCCTTTCTGCTCTTTGCAACTGGTACCATAATCATCTTTCCCTAACAGTGCTAGCCAGCTCCTCCTACTGGTTCCGCACTCCCCAAAAGGTTTCCTTCTGGCCCCAGTTTTCTCTTGATGGACCTGAAGCCTTTTATCTCCCTGTGATTTGCAATTCCTCTTCTCCATCTTTAGACTCCACACACACCCGACTCTCCCATTGACTTCTACATCACCACTGCACTTGAGTTCTTGCCTGGGTCATCTCTGCTGGTTTCTAAAGAACATTGGAGTGCTAAGTATCTCCAGTCCTGACCCCATCCATCCTTTCCAGATCTAAGGAACCCCATCCACACAGAGGCAAGGTGCCAGCATACCTTCACACATGCACAGAATACAGAGAGGCATGTTTCACAGTATTTCTACCTTATTTTGCATTCTCCTCCCTTCGCCCCAAGTGTTTTGATGCACAAGTGCTAAATTCTAGATAATTTCATTTCATTGTTGGAACAAATATACAGCATTCTTACAATGTCCCCACTATACTTCATTAGCTCTTAGGCAGTGTGATCTGAGCAGTGCACTGGTTTGAAGCATAGGCTGGTGCTGAGAAGAAACACCATAAAGTTACATAGGCCTGGTCTATACTAAAGGGAAGGTCAAATCAAGATATGCAACTACAACTACGTTAATTATGTAGCTGGAGATGACATACCTTGTTTTGAGTTTTGCCACTGGTCTCACAGTGGGAGGCTGGCAGGAGCAAACACTGCCATTGACTTCCCTTGCTCCTCACAAGTTGAGTGAGACTCAGGCTACGTCTATACAGCTTCTCTCTTCCACAAAAGCCTATGCAAATGAAGCACAGGTTAGCATATTGCTGCACTTCATTTGCATAATTAATTAGGAGCCCTTTTTGCACAAAAAGGCACTGTCTACACAGCGCCTTTTTGCGCAAAAACCCCATCTTGTGCAAGAGCCGTTCTTTCTGAAAAAATGAGGAAGAACGGCTCTTGTGCAAGAGGGAGTTTTTGCACAAAAAGGTGCTGTGTAGAAGGCACCTTTTTGCACAAAAACCTCTTGTGCAAAAACGGCTCCTAATTAATTATGCAAATGAAGTGCAGCAATATGCTAATCTGTGCTTCATTTGCATAAGCTTTTGTGGAAGAGGGAAGCTGTACAGATGTAGCCTTAATTAGACTCTCTAAATCGAACCCAGGAAGATTGCTCGCGACAGCGGTGATCTTCTGTTCAGTTAAGACATGGCCTTAGTTTCACATGAACACAAATCTGAGTTTGCCTCATTGCATTGATCAAACTGTAGCAGTAAAGAAAGCTTGTAATTAAAGCAAAGGGATGGTACATCCCTTGGGTCTATCAACGATTCTCCTCTGCCTTTTCGATCACATTAGCACTAAGAAAGGTGTATGATGGGTTTTATACTCAATCTATGTTAAGGATAAGGTACAGCTAATAAACATACTACTGCTGGCTCAAACCAACGGGTAGAATAATATGTTGGCTTTTTGTTTTAACTAAGACCCACGTGCAATGTCCACCTTCAAAACCTGACACATGCTTCTGAAGAACCTAGCAAATGCAGCATGATCGAGAGGCCCGGAATTGTCACATAGACTAAGCAACTGCTGAATGTCCAGCAGCACAGCAACCCACTGAATGCCACTGTGTCTGCTGCAGTAGCCCAACCAGCACATACTGGTGCCATGAAAGTCAGACTGTGCTGAAGAGGAGCAATGGTCTCAAATTACAATGGGGGAGGTCTAGGTTGGATATTAGGAAAAACTATTTCACCAGGAGGGTGGTGGAGCACTGGGATGGGTTACCTAGGAGGTGGTGGAATCTCCATCCCTAGAAGTTTTTAAGTCCCAGCTTGACACAGTCCTGGCTGGGATGATTTAGTTGGGATTGGCCCTGCTTTTAGCAGGGGCTTAGACTCGATGACCTCCTGAGGCCTCTTCCAAACCTATGATCCTATGAAGGATTGGAAATTGGACTTTCCTTCTAGCTGATGCTGGAAGGTGATTTTGTGAACAACAGAGAGAAATGGATCTGTTCCATTATGAAAAACAAACTAGAGGGCAGGGTACTGTCATCTCAAAGCTTATTATCGTTAGGCAAGCGTTGTACCCAAAAAGCACTATCTGTATTACATACAAAGGGTGCCATCTACTGGCTCATAGGGATAAGATCTGTATATTGTTCATTCATATGACTGTCCCATAAAGTTGTTACACTGCTTTTAGCTGAGTAGATGTTAAGCACGACTGCACATAGTGAACAATTACTATACAGTCAAGTCTCTTCCTTGATATGAGTTCTGTGACTTAAGGAGAACATTGACTGCTCTCATGCTCAGAAAGATAACAGTAAGCCAATCTGTTAAATAGAAAAAGAGTTTGAGTGCTGGGGCCATTAATTCTCTTATTGCTGGACTAACACATCTTTTTAGAGAAATCTGTTCTGAAGAAAAGTGTCGCCGTGTTCAGACAGAACCCTCTGGCCTATTCTCTAGGGAATATAAGCCGTGTGATAACAAAAGCCTGTCCTGCCCCTAAGACTCTGATAAATAGCTCACAAAGAAGGGAAGATACCTGACTATGAAATATGTTTAGGCTTTTTTAGAGAGGATGTTTGATTTTTACTAAGCTCTGCTACCTGGTGAGAAGGAAGAAGCCCTTTCCCTCTGGGGAAATGTCTGCTGTCATCTCTCTGATGGCTCTTATTTATGCTTGAGGAGGAATTGTCATGCTGTCTGATTTATAATGGATAGCACTGGTGGGCTGATGAAATGCGATAGCTGTATCCTTCATTCTTCCTGCTGGTGAAGAGGAAAGGATTAGTGTCAAAGGAAAGGCCTGACAGAGCAGCACAGAATGGAAATAGGTTGATATCCAAGGATAAGAGTACAGGATAGATTCAGGGCATCTGATCTCTAGTCCCAGTTCAGCAATAACTTGTCTGTGCATTCATTTACTCCTCAGTAAAACTGGTAATAAGTACTTAGTACCTGTATAATAACACTTAGCAGGGCTACCCAACTTTGGAAGCCACAGGGGCCACAATGATACTCACAGCACATGCTGAAGGCCACAACTTAAATATAATAGCATATGCATGCAAATATATGCAAATAGCTTCTTTCACACTGATGGGTATTAATATAAAGATTAAGGTAAGAGTACACAACATGCAGGCCACATTTAAATCAGTTCTGCTGATATGAATAAAATGCAATATTTACCCGATTTCCACCCATATGACAGCACTTTTAATGAGCAATGACAGTCCAGGAATTTAACTACTAAAACGCATGTCAACAGAAGACCATTATATTGACTCGCCATTGTGGAGTGTGTTCCCAGTGGAGGCCATATTCAAAGGATCCCACTCTTGGGCCATGTGTTGAGTCCTGCATAAACTCAAACCGCATCGCGGGCCGCAAACAAATGGGCTGCAGGCCGCATGCGTCCCACAGGTCATGTGTTGAGTAGCCCTGCTTTTCATGCAGTAATTAGTAAGAGAAACTGCCCACATCTGTGTGGCATAGGTGGTGGGTATTTTACACACAAATCTTTCCATGGCTTGGGATGTGTACTTTCCAGCTAAGAGTTTTCTCCAAGTAAAGGGTAAGGGGGAGGGCAGGAAGGACTGCAGGCTCTGACCTTGTAAGCCTGTAGGACATACTGACCCATATGGCTGACAAGAAATTATTGCAGTTGCTTAGTTATAAAGTGGCAGTGGTGGGAGACATACATAGGATTCACATATTGATTAATCCAGATCACTTTTTTGTTTGGACTAACTCATTTTTCTTTATACAAAAAAAGAGTTTGCA
Organism: Pelochelys cantorii; assembly: GCA_032595735.1. Classification (NCBI taxonomy): domain Eukaryota; kingdom Metazoa; phylum Chordata; order Testudines; family Trionychidae; genus Pelochelys; species Pelochelys cantorii. Next base: position 52,890,166 of record CM064334.1, read on the forward strand.
CTGGGTATGAAAGGGGATTGTGGTCAGAAGGTAAAAATACAAAAAGCATGGTGCATGCAGGTGAAGTACTAGAGCAGAGATGCTAATGTCATGGGGAATTCTGCATGAGTCAGACTCATCCCTGCAAATGTAGAAATTCCTATATAGATTGGGTGGGATTTTTAGAAGTGTTGGCCTAACTCTGCTGCCACTGCATAATGCCGAGAGGCAAAACTGAACCTGGGACCTCTGCAGCTCAGTGCATGAGCCTCTATCACTTGAGCTAAAAGGCAGCTGGCACTCAGCTAAGGCTGTAGAGCAAACTCATTCTCTCTCTGTGTAAGTGGTCTAATTGCTACTAGTTGGGACAGTGACCCACACCAAGCAAGCATGTGGGTTACAATTACAGTTGGGGGCATGTTATAGCAGACAGAATTAGTGGTAGAGTTTGGCTAATGCAGAACACTTTTGAAAATACCCCCCGTCTGTCTAGGAGGTTCTGCAGACGTAGGGGCAAACCCTGCTTGTCTCACCTCTGAAGAACTCCCAATAACATTAATCAAAGTCTGGCATTAAAGGAGAGTAGTGATCTGGGGTGCAATGGTTAATGAGAAGCACCATTTTTGCACAATACAAGAGGTTTTGGCAAAGGGCATGACAGTGATTTACAGAACCCTGCAGCGATCCAGAATGAAATGCAACAAGAAGAAGGTACAATGCTTTCTTCTGGCACCACTCTGCCTGGTTGTAGTGATATACCCTCTGCTCCTATTTCCTAATCAGGGTACTCCTCCAGAGCCCTCTTACCGCTCACTCCTGTCCGGTACACCTAACTCCTCAGCCCCCCTCCTGATCACTCTCAACTTCTCTTCCTTCTGCATCCTGTCCCCACCACACCCATTATCAGCCTTGTCCCCACTCAGACACAAGCTCTTTGTACTCACTTATACACTTGCTGAGGACTCCTGTGCCCAGACAACTCACCTGCCTGTCCTGTCCTTCCCACCTGCCTTCAGTCCCCTCACTCTAGGCCCTGCCCTGCCCTGCCCTCACATACACTTTCTCCGTTTGGCAGACAGGAGGTTGTGCGGTGACTGGCTCTGTGGCAGAGCGCAGGTTGCACTGTTGAAGGGATGATTCCTGGGCAGCTCCTTGCCACCTCAGAACCTGAGGCTGTGAAAGGCCCTGATGTGCCACAGACACCCCTACAACTCACACTTCCCACAGCTGTGACCCTGTGCTGACATGCCCTGGTTACGGTACCCAGCCCATGTCCTTAGAAGCTCTGAGGAAAGTCAATGGGAGTAAGACAGAGCTGTCTCCAGGTGCAGATACTCTGCACTCCACCCCACTGAAGGACTGGATAATGAGGAGGAGCCAGGTCTAAGAGCGGCAGGACTGGTGCTCAGGTGTACTGTGCATGCCCCACCTTCTCCTGGCTTCCACTCCTACGGCTCTCTGCCCTGTAATTGCTAACAGCTGTTGGGGAGAGAGCGTGAGGAAGTGTGTCTCTCTCAATGCTGGCTGGAGAAAGGAAGAGTAAAATATGCTACAATGCTGAGCTACTCAGAGGGGGCTGTTAGACAGCTGAGAAGACATGGAAGTGGTAGGTGTTGCTCTATTGTTGCTGCTTTTTGGCTTCCCGATGTTAGGGGTATTGGATATTCTGCATGTCTGGTGTGACATGTTTGCTGTTTGACTTTGTTTTGCTCTCATTTGTAGTTTCAGGTAATTTACACACCTGTTACCTGTTCACATCTTTGACTTCTGAGCATTGCCTGAGGAGACCATCCCAGACAGCTTGTCTGCTCTCTGCTGCTAGCTTAATGGGGTTAGCTGGGTCTCTTGTTCTGCTTCTCTGGTAGAAATAATGTCACTCAAGGGGTTGGGAAAGAAACTTCAGTCAGGGGTGTTGTGTTCTCCACCAGCTCTTTTTCTCTGTGTCAGTTCTGATACCAGTTTGTACTGAACTCCTCCTCTTGGCTTGTTCCCAAGCCCTGGTTGATTTGCAGGGAAAACCTCACTAGCTAGTTAACAGGTGATGCATGCTGAGCATATCTTATTGAGAAATAGCGCAGTCCAGGAAGTATGTGGCAAGACTCCAGCTGGCTGTATGAAATGTATCAGGTACGGTCAGAGTGCAGTTAGGATTCAATGTTTAGCAAGACAAGCTTCTCTGATGCATTTTCTGTTCAGACTTCTCCAACCCATAACTTTCACAAAGGGAGACTGCAGTTCTTCCTTTCAAATCTGGTATGGGTAGTGTCTCTGAGTGGGGTTATGTTTTCTTATATCAATATTAAATTGCCAGTTATCCTATATATGTATTGACTGATCCTAGCTAGACACTATTACCAGCACCAGTGGCCCCAGCTGTGCCTCTAAGACAGAGCCTTTGTTTTGCTTAATCTTTATTGGAATAGCAATTTATTTCCAGAAGGGGAAGTAAGTTTAACTTCTTAATGTCCCTTTCCAACCTCTCCATAAACTAACTGTTCCTTGGCTGTAAAATATCTGTAGCTTTTGAGCATGAGACTGTCTATCTCTCTCTTTTTAAGCTGTTGCTGTATCTGCTAAACATATTGCAATAGCAGGGCAAATAATTCACTGAATACTTTGTGTAAGTGTCTAGCAATCTTTTAAATATAATAACTTAGTGAAACCTCTTTCATTGCTCGAGTGGCTCTAATTTATAGCTATCTGCCTCTTACCACAGCCTTGGGACCTTTTCATGTGCTCTCAGAAGGCTGACCTCGAGACTTAATATATAGGGACTAGTAGCTTGAAACATATACAAGATTGAGGTACAGAAATAAAACAAACAGCACTATGCTTAGCACTGGGAGAACAACTAGATACGCTCAAGGAGGTTAGGTCCATCAATAGCTATTAGCAAGGATGCACAGGGACTGGCTTAGCCACTGTTTGTCAGAAGCTGGGAATGGGCAAGAGGGGATGGATAATTTGATCCCCTGTTCTGTTCATTCTCTTGAGGGCACTTGGCATTGGCCATTGTTGGAAGACAGGACATTGGGCTACATGGGCCTTTGGTCTGATCCAGTATGGCTGCTCTTACCAGATTAGCCACATGGTACATCTGAGCACAACTGACCTCTTGTGTCACAAGCTGAATCTGTGCAAAAAGTTTGCATTGAATGTTGGATCCACTCAGATCTGTCAGGTTTGAAATTACCCTGATCCTGACAGGAAGAGGTTTATGCAGCTTAAAGGGGATGTGAATCCTTCCAGGATGCTTTGGTTCTATTTTTTTTTCAACCACCCAACTTTTCCTGGAAGTCCAGTGGCCTTTCCCCTATTTGAGCACCTGATACTCCTGGTGACCTCTCTCCATCTTGTATATTTTGGCAACAGGCCTGTACCACTCCTGCAAAATCTCCTTTGCCTTTTGAAAGATCTAGGAAAAAGACTTGACCTTTTTATGTGTCTCCATCCACAAGAGGCAACTGAAAAGGAAAACTCAGCCTTTACCCCCTGCAGCAGTCTTTCTATTGTCAAGTGGCTGATAGGAGCTTTCACTTCTAAGTTCCTCATAAGGCTTACTCTGATGTCTGGAAGTGAAGCTCCCTCACTGTGGTTCACATGGACCTTGAGGCTACTGTTGTATGTATTTAAATGGAATTTATGGGCCAAAGCAGTTAGCATTACCTTCTAATACAGCAACATTAAACAGTTTCAAAAAAAAGTTCTGTTCTGGTGGGGGGAGGGATAGCTCACTGGTTTGAGCATTGGCTTGCTAAACCCAGAGTTGTGAGTTCAGTTCTTAAGGGGGCCATTTAGGGATCTAGGGCAAATCTGTCAGGGATGGTAGTTGGTCCTTGGTCCTGCCATGAGGGCAGGGGACTGGACTTGATGACCTTTCAAGGTCCTTTCCAGATCCATGAGATAGGCATATCTCCATAAATGAAATGGTGCACAGAGACCTCTATCTGGGTCATACAAATAGCCTTAAAAATCCCTTTACCTGTTTATTAAGGACACAGAAAAGAAGAAATATGAAAACATTACTGTAAGATATTAATTAATGGACATGAAATGAAAGTTTTCTTTCCCTTGCACTGGAAAGGTATATGTGGGTTTTTGGTTCAATTTTTTTCAGCAGGAAAGACTCTCTTGTTTGATCAGCTAGATGGCATGAATTTACTATTTTGAAACTATCCTTTTGAGGAAAAGAGAAGTCAGTTGAGATGGGCTGGAGCTGGTGGTATAGCCACTGAAGTCCAATCCTGCTTCCTACAGGACAAAAAAGATGCATGAGAGGGGAGAGAAAAGAACAGTGACAGTAGAGAAAACAGCTTCTGTCTCTGGTGTTGACTCTCACCTGCAAACTTGCTGCTGGTGAAACACAGGCAAAAAAAAAGGTTGTCTTGTCAGGCTTAACCTGACCTCTCATTAAACAGAAGGAAAAAGGGAAGCGATGTAAAGCGAGAAAGGAAAGAGAGAGGCAGGGAGGAGAGTCCCCTATTCCAGGGGGTGAGTAATGTTACAGGGCTTCCTCTCTGGGGTGAAAGAAGATACTAAGACTTACCGGCACACCCAGCACTGGTCCCATCATCCCTAGCAAAGCAGGGCAGGCCTGGATCCCTGAAAGGGGCAGGGCTGACAGAATGGTTGTGGCTGGGGCAACAGCCCTTCCTGCCCAGCCAGTCCTTCACAACCAATGGCCAGGAACCCTGGGGCTGCAGCAACATATTTAAAGAGTCCAGGGTTCTTGGCCACTGCCATGGCAGCTGGGAGCCCTGGACCTTTTTTAAATCCACTGGCCCAAGGGCAGCTGCCCTTTTTGCTCACCTCCTGTTGGTCGCCCTGCTGGACCCTACTGGCAGGGCTGCCGACGGGAGTGGAGCAAAACGTTGGCCACCTGTAGACTGATCTGGTGAGGACATCTCTCAAGACGGCTTGGGGAAGAGGGGCGTAGTGGCAGCCATAATGGTGAATGTCACTCCAGTAGCCAAGTTTTCCATCCAAAGTCTTTTCTTAAATCATCCAAGGGAGTAGTGAGTGGACTGTCCTGTCCTGTCATCATTTTGTCTACTAATTCAGTTTAGTTTCCAATACATCAGTTCTGGTTCCATGCTCTTCTTGTTCACCAGGCATCCTCTCAACACAGTCCTTGCGTTAGAATCAGGAGGCTCTTTCATTTGGATTGACTCAATCTTTGTCTCCCTTCTGCAACTTTTCCCACCAATATTTGTTGTTTTTATAGATTATTGTGACATCTTACCAAATTACTCACGTTTTACAATTGAATTCACAGTAAGCGTAAATGTATAGAACCGATTATCACAATAGCACCATGCCAGTCTTTGCAGGATACTCTCCATGTGTGGTGGTTTCCTTTCCCACCACATTGTGTTTTGGATGCTGTCTCGGCAAAGAGCCTGAACCATGCCCTATTTCTCCTCCAGAAATGCATGGGGATTTGAGGAAGCTGTGGCCCTACCGGGGGAACCCTAAGACACCCAATAGATTGGTGAGGGTTCAGGGCCACCATGGATTCTATTGTGAAACAGGGCTCTGGAGGATTTGTGTGTGCTTGAGATGGGCTGTGTTGCTGGTGTGTGTGTTTGTTTAAAGAGCCTCCCCTTCCCTTCTCTTTACCACACCATTAATTGCTGTGTTCTAGAGTATCCTCCTTCAGACTTGGTCTAGTCTCCATTATGTGCACCTTGCTGTGTGAAATGTTACATCAGTTCAATTGTTACGGGGGTTACAGAATTGCTGGGTCCCTGGGCAAAGTGGGAAGAGGGGACTCTGTGCGTCCTGTGGGGGTGCGGCCTCAAGCAGAAAGGGCGGGGCTCAGGCAGCCAGCCAGCCAGCCCTCAGCACTGCATTGAGTCCCCCTGCCAGCATCATACTCTGACAGCAATTTTAAGAGCCCAGGGCTCCAGTTGCTGCTACTGCAGTGGTGGCTGGGAACCCTGGACCCTTTCGAATCACCTGGCCCTGGGACAGTTTCCCCTTTCTCCCTCCTCACACCCCCGTCAGCAGGCCTGAATTGTTATAATTCATAAATAGGCATAATCTCTGTGATTATGTTGTCATGAATGATTTACCCACACTCGACACTGCCATACGTGCCTTTGCTAGGTCTGTGTTTCCTGGGCACCCAAAATGTAGAAAAAAGCACCAACAACCTGAATCTGGCAAGGAACATGTTTCCTTTCCAAGACTCTGTGTGGAAGGGATGGGGAGGAATAGGAGAGTCTAAAATATTATGGCTGCAGTTAGCATAAAGCTTTAACATCTGCCTTTAAAAAAGCACTCTTCATTCCTAGACTCCTCCCTTGAAAAGTGGAAAAATAGCATCTCAGCAGAGCACAGACACTTAAAGAAGCCAGGGTGCAACTATGTAACCTGTCAATTAATTAAACAAAGTGCTTATAGTTGCCATTTGAAGACAAGAGAAATAACCTGAGGGAAAGAGGGATTTGTATTCATTTCCCTTTTAATTAAGGCAAGGATAGGGAAAGGGAGGACACAGAATAGTTAACTCTTTCCTTCCAACTATGCCATGAGATGGTTAACAAACAGGCGTGGGTTTAATGAATTAGGTACATTGTACCAAAGGTGACAAGTCTTGCTTACCATGCTGATTGCATTTATAAGCACACACAAAAAACCTTGTTTCCTCACCTCCATAAGACATAAGCAACTGTATTATCCAGTTTCTCAAACACCTGAAATATGTTTAAGGTGCTATAAACAGTGTTAAGTACTTCAGCTGTAGCTTCAATATACACAGCTGCCTGGTGTCCCTCCAAGAGAAACAAGGGCACCTTATTTTGTCCCATTGTCTATTTGTAGTCATGTCTCTCTATAGTGATTTGGCTAGAGGGTGAATCGGTTTTCTTTCTGTCTGGAAATCTCCATTCCCTTTAAACTCTGTAATAGACTAGTCAAGCTTCTCCTAGTGCACCACACAGCTGATCCCTAATATGAAATACAATTGAAGCAATTCACTCTCCTCCAGGGGTAGATCTGTCGTGTGAAAGGAGTAATGTTACTAAAAGGGGTTATTCAAGAGAAATAGTGTTTAATAAATTCAGTAAAACCTCAGTATGCCATTCATTTGTTCTGCCATAACTTTAAGGGTCTAAAATGTGCTTCCCCCCCTCAAACCTCAAAGAATGAATTTCTGTCCTAAATTATTTTTTCCAATTTCCTCATTAGACAGGTTATGGTGAAGTATCACAATTCTTTGCATTGAGCTAAACTGGTGCACCTAATGTAATCATGGCATATAACAAGTTTTATGGAGCAGTTCAAGGATGTGAGTAGCTCATAAATCTGACATCAGGCTCTCTTTTAGTTTTGCTCAGGACCGAATTCAAAAGAGGGTATTGCGGATAAAAATCAGACTCCTTATTTTTCATCATGGTACAGCAAAATGCCTGGGGCAAAATGGGACAAATCTAAAAAGCTCACTAAACTTTTCCCACACCTGTTTTAAAAATTTAATTTAGCATTTGAAAACAACAAATTGTCAATCTTTCAGGCAAATACAGGAACAAATGGCATCCTGCTTCCCTTTTGGTTTTCAGGTTTTTTTTCCAGCAGGGTTCAATTTGCTTTTAGTAACTATATATTATTGTCTTTCCTACCCCATGTTATGTGTTCATCTGGCACTCTGAAGAGGGGTGATCTCTATCTGAAGATAAAGGAATGTGTTGGAAATCTGATACAAGTTCCATACTGCACTAACATGAGAGAAAAGAATGCATGAACTAATGCTTAATCTAAGATGATACAACTTAGCCTCAAGTATTATTGATGAGGTCACTAGGACCAGTTGTGACCAATTTACTCCAGCTGAAAAGATAACTTCATTATTTCCCCCATTCAGTGTATGCAGCTGTCTTGTTACCTAAAATATATCCTCACAGATGTGTGTATGAAATTTGCCCTTGATATGAAGAAATCTTTTGGCTCAGTTACTGCTTTAACTAGTCTCTATGGTACGAATGTGTCTAGTTATCTCAGAACTTCCTCCAGGACTCTTTTCACTGTGCATCATTCAAAGGGGTTATTGAATCACAGTTCTTACCTCCACCTCCCTCATTAGTAATGATTCTGGAGTCCTAAACCTTGGTGTCTCACTTAGGCCCTGATCCCAGGTGATCTGATTGGCTTCTGCCACCATTGTCTTTAATGGGATATTGGTGTATTCAGTGCTTTGCAGGATAACGAGTATAACTGCACCTATTTTCCGATCTGTGTCTATGCAGGTCACTAGCCAGTGCAGCTTTAGCTGTGTTGGTCCCAGGATATGACAGACAAGGGTGAGATCACGGCTTTTACTGTTGATGAGAAGGCAAGCTTTTGAACCACGCAGCTCTTCCTCCGGTCTGGGAAAGGTATTCCCAGCATCACAGCAAAATGCAAGGTGGAACAGATATTGCAAAGGGCCATTTGAGGTAGAGTGGCTCATTAACACCTCTGCTGAAAGGGGACAAAAAGAGGGGGTTAGGAAGGTTGCTGGTTGGATTTATGGCACATTACAGCAGTGTTTCTGTTCAGGACTTTCAATGTTTAGCAGAGTAATGAATTTAAGTTTCCACTGCTCAAGTTTCTTTTGAGGACAAGGACTGATAGGTCAGACTGTGTTGTATCCACAGGCGATAGAGTGGTTTTGTGTCTCTCCTGTGTGAGTTCATTTAAGAGTGTAGCGATTATCTTATTTCATCCACATAGCTGTTGTCGGGGCACTGGACGAGGTACATCATATGTTGTGATAGGCATGTGGTGAATACAATGATCAACACCTTTCAAGATATACAGGTTCTGCTGGGGTCTGGTGCCACTTTCGTTTGATGTGTTGTGTGGGACTTGCCACTGAAGATGCTCTTGGAGAGGCTGTGGGGTGGTTTGAGACCAGACTGGAATCCCTAAGGAATATCAAACAGCCATCACCCCTACTCAGTGGGGATTCCATCCTGAAGTGGCAGGTGACAAATAGGTGTGGGGTCAGAAGGGATTTTATTTCTGTATTGAAGCAAGTTCTCTTGGAGTGATTGGGTGGCCCATTCTATGATGCGATCTACTCCTCTAGTGGAACATTCTTGTTTGGCTTCTCTCCAAGGGTGTGTTTACAGGGTTTTTTCGAAAAAAGTGGCCTTTTTTTCAAAAAAACTGTACTTGCGTCTAGACTACCGCCGTGTTCTGTTGACAGTAAATCGAAAGAACGTGGCGGTGGTAAACCTTATTCTACAAGGAATAACTCCTTTTTTCGAAAGTCATCTTTCAAAAAAAGGTGCTATTGCATGAAAACAGGGCTTTTTCGAAAGAGAGCGACTAGACTCTCTTTTGAAAAAGTGAGCCGCTTTTTCGAAAAATCTTCTTGTTGTCTAGATGCTCTTTTTTTGAAAGAGCCTTTTTCGAAAGATACTTTTGAGAGAGGCTCTTTCGAAAGAGGCTTGCAGTCTAGATGTAGCCCAACAGAAATTGGTTAAAAAAAGGTACTACTGTATATCACCCACTTTGTGTCTATACCTGCAAGATATGATGTTTGCTCCTTTTGGGGTAGGCATAAGGTGGGAGAATGTGTTTTTATGCTGAAGTTGCTTGCTTAAATTAAGACACACAAGACTTAATGCTCTTCTATTGTGCTTAGTTTTGGATGATAGGTATGTTATCTGCACCCTCTGGCAATTCATATAATGTTTTGTAAACATGCTATTAAATTCTACTTTCTTCCAAATGAACTATTTGCAGGGCCATTTGTTGTTTTTGCCTTTTTGGAGAATGCCAATAAACTTTTTGTGGCTTTCCCCCTCCTTTAGGAAGGAATAGGTGACTTCAGAGCGCTCAGAGCAAAATTTCAAAATGATTCCTGCTTTTCAAAGACGGTGCCACAGCCAGCCAAGAAGCCTCCTGGGGAAAGTTTACACCTACCCAGCACCGACACACAGGGTGTGTCCAGTCCTAGAATCCTAAACCAGGGGAAAATACTGATATCAGAACACAAGGAAGAGAGATTTTGTTTTGCTGTGCATAGCTCAGAGCTCATGCAGTCCAAACCTTTGCTGTTTCCTAGAGTCAAGCTTGGAAACTTGTATGTAGCAGGGAAGAATGAAGAGCCAAAGAAGAAAGTCTTGGAGGGAGCCTTCTGTGCAGATGCAACTCCTAGAGGTGATCCACAGAAACCCCGTCCAATTTCTTGCATTTATCAGCAGGCAGGTGCTAATACAAATTCAGAGGAAGCATTGATAAAAAACTCCTTTCGTCATACTCTGCAGATATGGGAAAGTGCTTCAACTCAGGATGACAGAAGATGTGCAGGATTTATAACACCACAGGGTATGAATGGGAATCATTCTACTCCCTCACGGGCTTTGAACTCTACCATCACAGCTGAGAACAGCAAAACTAGAAGTGCGGGGAAGGAGCGCGTCCTGGATTTCTCTACTCCAAAGAACTCTTCACCACCCAGCAGAACTCCTGTACTTTCTCAGAATGCATCACCTCTCCTTCCATCCAGAGGCTGCAAGAGAAATGAGCAAAGCACGAAGGTGACTGGATTCTCTCAGCTTGCGTATGATCCTCACAAGCCAAGTGAGATCTCGCAGTACCTGAAAGGTAAAACCACCATCTCAACATTGTTAGATGGTATTTCTATGGCAGATTCCAGCTGTAGTTTTCATTCTACCAGTTTTGAGGATTAGCCATCAGAACGTTAATGTGGACCCATAAGAGAGAGATCTGTTTAGATGGGTACCTAAACACTACAGTACTGAGCAGGCTTCCAGAGAGAACCCCCCTTTCTACCCCCCCCCCTTTTTTTTTGTTAAACCTAGTGGTGCTTTGACACCTAATTTGAAATGGTTTCCATTATATCCAGGGTTTACCCTTGAGTTCAATGGTTCTCAGCACCCACACTATAAAAATTGTTCCAGCACCCTTGATTCATTCCCTATCCAGAACTGGTATTGAAGGGGGCATAAAACAGAGTTTAGGTAGGAAAAGAGAGGATGATGAGTAACTGGCTAACTAGGTCCTTTCAAACCTGGAGAGGGGCAGGAGGGATTGTATGTGTGTTCAAGTTCTGGAAACAGGGTTAAGGAAGATCCATGTGTTTCATTTGAATCAGTTTGCCTATTCTTACCACTGAATGTAGGACAGACTGGATTCTTATGTCCTGGTATTCACATTTCATATGCTCTGCAAAAAATCCAGGGATTTGCTTTTCATATAAAAGTAACTCTTGAGTTAAAAATGGAGCCATTTTGAATCCTCAGATCCATACATTCGCCAACTTTGGGACATTCAGGTCCAAACTAAGAATGCTTTCTCTCCTTTGGGTATTCCTTCTAACAACATACTCCCAGGGAGGCATGGAGCAGCAAATTAATTTTATCAGCTTCAGATTTAGTCCCAAAATGTTGAAAAGAGTAAATCATGGTTTACTCTGGAAAGCTATCTTACTGAAACTGCATGTTCAAAAGTTATACTGCTGAAGTCTAGAAAATTAAATTTTACTGGCAGAGAAAATTCAATATATTTTTTTTTTACAATACATCAAGAAAAAGATTTCTCTCAGATGTGGCCAATTGTATAAGAATCTGAAGAAACAAAGAGCCTTCTGCTTTCTTATTTCAACGTATGTCTACTCATTCTGTAGCATCATTAAAGAAGTAGCTCCCCCCCCCCCCCACACACACACTTGCTGAATATGTGTCAATGTAGAAAATGAGACTAGGAAAATTTTAAACTGTGGCAAGAAGTTGGTAAGAATGTGTCAGTTATTGTAAACACTGTCCTGCATGATTTTTTACTTGAAATGAGAGAGAATAATTATAACTGATTATCCTTGTGGCTCTTGTTACAAACAGCGCCAGAGTCTTTCCTCCATCCTGCTGGCCTAGAAAAACAACTTGAGGTCAAGAACAGAAAGCTTCCAAAAATTAAACCACTCCCTTCAGTTCAATCTCTTGGTTCTCCTCCGAAGAAACCGCTAAGGCCCCCAAAAGTCAATCTCTCTGCCTTCCGGCAGTCCGCTCTACCTGTTGGCAGAAGGAATGAAACTGGTAAGAGGTTTTTTTTTGGTCTTAGTTCTAGTGAAGCTGGTTGAAATTTTATTTTGTTTTTCCCATCAGAAAATGCAGTTTCATCTGGCATGTTTATGCTACATGCCACCATGAGCTGCACACTGCATTAGAAGGCTGTTTGCATTCACACTGGCTGGTGTGAGAGAAACAGGGTAGTAAAAGGCTTGGGGCAAAGGGCAGCAAGGACAGAAGGACAGGTCCCTCGTGTTTTTTGTCTGTTTGTAGTTTTTGTTTTTTCTTAGGTTCCAGGGGAAGCTTTGGGAGCCTTCTCCGTCCCCCCTCCCTGCCCTCTTCTCTGTTACAAAAACCTGTCCTCACTGCCAGAGCTTTTCACCACAGTGGGGGAAAAACACCACTGCTGGAGGGGCAGTGGGATACTATACTGCTTTAAAAGTAGAGTGCGTGCGTGTGGAGGCGGGGAGGCACTGCTTGGGCATACAAAGAGTTATAAGGTGTATATACCCTAGATTTAGGCCTGCAGGGCTTTCTACTCACCTAAGCCATGCATTAAGTAGCAGAGTAGTAGGTACATCTATGCTATCTGAATATGTAGCACCTGTATTCTATATGCTACCATGAGTGCAGATTTACCCTCTATTGAAATGTTTTGTGGGAACAGGGTGATTTTGATGGAAAGCAGGGGGAGGGGAGGTCAACATTTTATTTTGACATTACACATTTTACATCTGTTTTTTAAAATTGAAGCTTTTCAGAATTTCTGTTCTGTGAAAAGATTTGACTTTATTCAGATTAGAATCAAAATCAAATTTTGATATATTGAAATGTCCCATGGACAGAGGCTATTTTCCTACCAGCTGTAGTTTCCAGGTATTGTTTTACAGATTATTGTTGCTCGAAATGTTAGCTGATCTTTCACTCTCTTGAGTGTTTCAATGTCAAGTTCCCGAAACTTCTGAGTCTACAGCTGTGGACATGCACAATGCAATCAATAGATGTTGGTGTGCCAATCTCCCCTTTTTTAAATGTTAAATTAAGCAGTAAAGCTTTAAACCCTCAAACACTGGAAAACTGAACTTTTGCATTGGTTGGGGTAAACTTAACTCCCTGGACTTGCATGTGTGGTAGTCTGTGGATAATAATTAAAATTTCTCAAGTCATGATGTCTGCCTTTGGCAATCATGCCGCTATAGCTATCCATCCATCCATAGCGGGAGTGTGTCTGCTTCTCATAGAGGTGGCATGCTAAAATTTCTTGTGGGGTGAGCTAGCTATTTTGAGTACAGACACTCTTGGATCCTGTGTGTGTGTACTCGGTGTGGCTAGCATGCACGACACTGCTATTTTTGGTACACTTTCTCGAGAGAGAGAGAGAGCTTTCTGCAGAAAGATTTGTGCTGGGAATCCGTTGTTAAAGTTTCCATGAGCATTCTAGCTCTCGCATTTTCTGACTACTTCTATTTAAATGATCACCGACTGTTATGTTGTCGAAAACTTTCTTTTAAAACTGTAGATACCCTTTCTTGGCCATCTCCCTTTGCTGTTCTATTATTTATATACACAAAAGGATAATGACCATATTGGGTCAGACCAATGGTCCATTGAGCCATTGACCTATTTCAGAGAGGATGAACAGAATAGGACACTTTACTGAAAGATCCATCCCCTGTCATCCACTTCTGGCAGTTAGGTTTAGTGATGCTCAGGGCATGGGCTATTGCCCATTGATGAGCTTAGCCTCTATGAAAATGCCTAATTGTTTTTTAATCCAGACAGTATCTCCCGGTAAAAAGGTCTACAGGTTGACTGTACCTATCAAGGAGAAATATTTCTTTATGTATGTTTTTAACCTACTGCTTATTAATTTCATTGAGTGACTCATAGTTCTTGTGTCTATACGAAGGGGTAAATGACAACTTCCCCATGGCTATTTTATCCATCCCATTCCTGATTGTATAAACCTCTGTCTTCGTTTCCCCTTACTCATCTCTTTACCAAGCTGAAGAATCCCAGCCTTTTAAATCTGTCCTCAAATAGAAGCTGTTCCGTGACCTTCATCATTTTTTTGATGCCCTTTTCTGTACATTTCCAGTTCTAATCTATCTCTTTTGAGATGGGGCAAACCAGAACTACATGCAGTATTCAAGGTGTGGGTGTATCATGGATTTATATAGTAACATCATGATATTTCCTATTTTTATATATTCCTTTCCTAATGGCTCCTAACATTGTTAGCTTTTTTTTTTTTTTTGATGGATGCTGCACAGAGAATGGATGTCTTCCAGAAAATAATCATTGATGACTCCATGGTCTCTTTCCTGAGTGGAAACAGCTAATTCAGATCCCAACACTTTGTATAGTTAGGATTATTTTTTTCCAATATGCATTAGGCTTACCAACACTAAATTTCAGACTCCATTTTGTTAGTTCAGTGAGATCACTATGCTACTCTTTGAAGTATGTTTTGGACTTCACTAGCTTGAGTAACTTTTGTATTGTTTGAAGATTTTTGCCACCTCTCTGCCCCGCCCCTTTTCAGATTTATGAATGTTTAACAGCACTGGTCTCAGTACAGATCCTTGTGGAACCCTGCTATTTACCCCTCTCTACAATGAGAACTGTTTATTTGTGCAAACCAGTTGAAACTATGCAAAAAATAGAATTATGAGACACACAAATGAACAGAATGTGTTGGAAGAGTCAGCATGTTTTTTCTAATGGGAAATCTTGCCTTACCAATCTATTACTTGATGTCCCCCTCAAATTGAATGTGGACAAGGATGATCCAGTGGATATAGTATCAAAGACTTTCTGAAAGAGACCTTGTACTTGGGCTCATTGAAGGCTCTCCAGGTAAGAGGGCAAGTCCTCAGTGGATCAGTAACAGGCTAAAAACAGAAAATCAAGGGTGGGAAGTTAGGCTTTCTGGCCTATAATTGCCTGGATCACCTCTGGGAGCCTCTCTTAAAAATCAGTGTCACCACTATCTGATAGTCATCTGGTGCAGGGGCTGATTTAAATAGGATTGCCAGGTGTCCGGTTTTGTACTGGACAGTCCAGTATTTGAGCTTTCTGTTCGGGGAAACAAATTGAGAAAATATACATGTCCAGTATTTTCTAAATAAGATGTAATATAGATTGTGATCAGGGCCGGCCCAAGCCATTTGTGAGCCCCGGGAGCGCAGCCCTGCCCCCGCCCGGTCTGACAGCTCCGCATGGTGCCCCCTACAATGGGGCGCCCCAGGCAGTACCCTGGTCAGCCCATAGCTTGGGCCAGCTCTGATTGTGATGTAATATCAAGTGTGTCCGGTATTTTTGTTGAAACCATCTGGCAACCCTAGAGTTAAGTAATTGGTTACATACCACAATGGCTTGTTGTGCAACTTTATATGTGAGTTTCCTCAGAACTCTTGGGAGATCTGGTCTTGCCTTTTAATTTATCAACTGGTTCCTAAACCTCCTTGACTGACAACTCTGGTACAATTTTTCAGATTTGCTGTAAAACTATCTAATTTCTGGAGGTATCACCCACAGTGTCTGCAATGAATTATTTTAACTTCTCCACAATGGCTTTGTCCTTCATGAGTGCTTCTTAAGAACTTCAGTCATCCAGCGGCAATACTATTGATGTGGGGTTTTTTTGTGGTGTGTGGTTTTTTTTTTTTTTTTTTTTTAACTCTTTATCTAGTGTCTCTTCAGATTATATTTTGGCCTGTCATATTATACTTGACTTGCCAGAGTTTCCGCTCCTTTCTATTTTCCTCACTAGGATTTGACATTCAATTTTTAAAGAATACTTTTTGTCTCTCTCCTTCCTTTTTAAATTCTTTTTTTAGCTTTCCTCAAAAGGTTCCTGGGTTCTTCATAAACCTAAATCATTCATCCTAACACCATTTTTTCTCATTCACACATTGAGACTCTGCAGTTCTACCTGTCTAACTGGCCCTGTGTGTGGAACTGGAAGCATTTCAGAGAATTTTTCCACGGGAGTCCTGGAAAGAGATTGAAGTCCTAGTAGCTTACATTTGTCCCTCAGAGCCTCCCTCCTACCTTTTCCTATATCATTGGTATCTACATCTACCATGACCACTCACTTCTCCCTAGCACTGCACACATCTTGTCTGGATGCCTCAAGTTGTCCACAACCTTTGCACCTTGCAGGAATTTCCCCATGTGGTTCTCCTTGTCACCTGAAACCAAGCTATTGATATTTGATGACTAAATACCCCTTTATTACCCAGGCCTGCCAACAGGAGGGGCAAAGAGGGCAATTGCCGCAGGGCCTGGAGATTCAAAAGGTGATGGCAGCAGTGGTGGCTGGAGTCCCTTGCCCTTTAAATCACCGTTGGAGGGCCCCTTCCTTCCTCTCAAGGTCTTGCCCCTTCAGGGTGTGCATAGCTCGACCTCCCCCACTTTGCCCAGGGAGCCAACAAATTTCCCTGTTGTTACATCTGTTTCCTGATAACTAGAGGGAATAATTGCACATAAAAAAGAACATACAGACAATTAAAAAAATTGTTTACACCTGGATATCTATCTGTCAATATCCCTCTTTGCCATGTGATTTTTAATATAGCTGTCACTCTGATTCCTGTGCTACACAACCCACTGTCTTGTTCCAGTGTAATAACAACTGTATTTTGTTTGCCATTTGCCAAATGCTGTTTTGTTTTTTGTTTAATTTTTAGTTGCTGTAGATGATGACTACATGACTCCTGAAAAGTAAGTATGTGAATTTAACTTTGTGGCCTAAGAAACATATATATTCTTAGTTCTGATGATGGGACACACTTGTAAGCAATGAAATGCTATTTTTATAATTCCATTATGCACAATTCTTGCATTTAAATGATCTAGAAAGAATCCTCCAGAAGAAAGCATTTGTTGTATTGTGTGGATTAACTAAATTACGTATCTGACTGGTATAATTCCTATTTGAGACAGCCCAGGTGGCAGAAGGTATTAATAATAGGAGTTTGTTCTTGCTAGATTATCTGTTTGACAGTAGCCTGGCCAGGTCTCTGGGTTGGTGTTACTTCCTGCCAGTGTGAACTGAGTTTGGTGTTCCTTGTAGACATAGGTGTGTCCCTACTCCCCCTTCCCCCACCTGACCCTCTCATTGGCAGCCTATTTACTGAGTCTAAGATACGAATAGCTAGCAACCAATTTACCCTCTCAGTGCTAGGTGTAGATCTGGTACACGCATACAATAAGATCTTAAAGCCTACACACAAGCTGTAAGCTTTACAACAACAAAGGAAGGAAAATGTTGTAATTCCTAAGTCTTTAGAATGTCATGCAGTAATAATTGGAGATATTTCATCTGGGAAAGCTAGAGTCATAGGTGGCTTGTGAACTGACCTTGCAAAGAAAAGCAAGCTTAAAAAAAATGCTTGCACCAGGGGGCCTTGTACTCATTTCCTGTCCTCTGCTCTCTGAACTTCACAAAGGCTAAACTTCTCTTTGTGTGTGTAGCTGGTTCTTGCTAGTACTCTTTTGTTTTGTCTGCAGTAAACACTACTTGACACGCTTTCTGACAAGCTGTCTTCTGGTTTCAAAGCAGATTGTTTACCACCCACGTGTATGTGGGTATCTCCTCCCACCCACCACCTCGCTTCCCACATTCTCTAGCTTGATGTTTTAGAAATGAAATGCTTTGAGAATTGTTGCTGAAACAAAGACCTGGCATAATCTGCAGGTGCTGGAGATTTACTGTTATCCTTATCTGTCAGCGGAAAATGATTTTGATCTTTTGTTCTGTTTATGCAGCAGACCTAAGGTACATGAGATTTTGCTCCCCTCTCCCTGCTTTGTATTTGCTAGTATTTGTGATCTTTGGAACGGGATCTGTGTAGCTAGAGTTCTCAGCTGGCCACCTCATAGGTACCCCTTTGAACCTGTAGGAGTACATTGATTCCTAGGTACTTAGGACTACTTGTATGCTTAAAGTTAAGTGTCCGCATTAATGGCCTTAATTTGGCAGTTGGAATAGCCACACTGATGATCCCCTGAGCATCAGCAGTAGAAAGTCAGGTTTGCCTCAGTTGATGCTTTCAAGATTAATCACTGCTTCAAAAGGCTGGTACCAAGGCCTTTAGACCCTCCCAGAGAGAATACTGGAACGGGCTGTACTGAGGGACTCTGGTGAAGAGTTAAGAGGGCTGGGTAGAAGGAACGTATCTTGGGGTAGGTAAATGGATTCCATTTTGGGTTCTGAAAGAGAATGTGCCCCTTTTTGCTCCCCAAGATGCCTAAGTTTCAACATGCCTGTCAAAAAATATCTCTGAAACCAGCTATCAGTGTCTCTCATGTCTGCTAGTTACTCACCCTCACAGAGGATGATGACCTACTACTACTCTCCATTCGACATTTTAGTTCAAATGGCGGCAGTCTGTGTAGCAGACCTAAAGGTTCCAGTCTTGCTGATGGTCCACGTGGATTTGGATGTTCATGTTTCCATGTGATGGAATTACTTTTTTCTGTTTGCTTATTTTAAAAACCTGGGGAAATACATGTTAAAACCATAGGGCAAGGGCACATTTTGATTTGTCTATTTATTTGCAACTGTTCAAAAATCTTATGCCAATATACCTACAGCAATTGGTGGTTCACCATTTGACTGTTTGTTTTTAACTGACCAATTACATCACAAACAAGAAAGTCATGTGGTAATTTGGCTGCATTACTTGAAAACTGGAACTGTACAGGCAAGGCGTGAACCAATCTGTGAAAAGCAAACACCATACATGTATCGCTTTGGGCAAGAATGTTTCTGTTGACATGCACCCTTTTTCTCATGAATATTCCTGGATGACTACACACACAAAGGAATACAATGGTTCAACTGAAAATTCATATACTTTAAATAACAGAGTGGGGAAGTGAATAGGGTGTAATTGTAATTTTCAATCTATTACAATAAATACCACACACATTCCGAATGTCATTGATGTAAGCAGTTTATAAATTAACCAAGTTTCCTCATACACCAAGCAGGAAGAGACTTTATTCTTCACTGTTTATTAGCAATATAATTCTTGTTTTGAAATTATAATTGTTCAAATATATTGCAGCAATGATTAGATACCTTGGACTCCGAATATGAGCGATAGTAGGTTGTTAAATATTAAACTGTGAAATGATCCAACTTGAGTTGCAATTCAATCTGGCCACATAAGACCAAGTTCTTGGGGTTTATGTAAATAGAAATCATGGGGGGAAAAAAAGGGTAGAAATCTACCCATGTTCCATCCCCACCCCACAAGTTTGGTCCAGAACAGAAAGCAATGGCCATGCTTCCTTTACTGACTGACATTTTCTTAGCATTTGGAATGAGACTGTGGACACTTTGCACAACCAAAACTATGCCTGTCTATAGACCAAGTCTCACAAAAGTTCTCAGGCCCCAAACTGATCATGTAGGGATGTGGAAGGTGCAGTGGTTACAGGGCTGCTTGCATTTGTCCCCTCTACGTTGATCACAGGGTCTAACACAGCCCTGTCTACCACAGTGAATTTCCCTGTGGGAAACATTCATTGGGCCATCAGCTGAAATCCTGCATGATGCTGGTGCATGGAGGGGGGGGGGGAGAGAGAAGCACAGGGTGGCTAGAGCCCTTGAAATGTAAATTTTTGGGGGTCGAGCAGTTTCTGCTTCCACAACATCTCATGGAGGCAAGAGGAAGATGTGACTATGCCCCACCCCATGTGCATGCTGATAAGAAGGGAGGTGGGGGCAAGAGTGGGACCTGGAGGAAGGGATGGAGCAGCTGTTGGAATATGTGGGATCAGGCTGGCCACCAGGGAGCAGGTAAGAATCTGGTCCTGCCTTTTGGCCACAACGGAGTCCTATGGAGAAACCTGGGGCAGACACGGGAACATGTGAACCAGCTGCCAAGGTAACGTGGGAGACAGGACAGGGCAATAGAACATGGGCAGAGGCCAGAAGGAGTGCACAAGAGCACCAGCCACCAGTGTGTGGGATTGGATAGTGCTCTGGACCAGGGTGGGGCATGGTGTGTTGGCACATGGGGTGCGAGCTGGTGGGTGTTGCTCTCCCCTCCCCATGCTGTATAGCACAATTTGCAATGAATGCATAAAGTGACTGAACAACAAGGCATTGTGTATCTCCCATATGCCAGTTTTGCTTATTTTCTGGTAGATCCACTAATAAATAAATATGGGTAGTAGGGAATCTTGTTTCACAAAAGAAAAGACTAGTTTTTTAATAGTTGTGTCTCTACCACGAACTTCAGTATTTTATTTTCTCTAGTTTCTTTTACCATCTGATTTCTTTTTTTTCTGCTTAAAACACACTAAATGTTCCTACTATGTTTAATAGCAGCAGAGTGACAGCATAAAGGTTCCAGAAATGGCTTTCTGTTGAGGCTGATCAGACTCTCTGTTAAAATATCTTGTCAGTTGGCTTTCAGTAAAACTTCTTTATGGTGTTTGTCCATCACTATTTCACCCTCCAATGTGCACACTCCTATAGCTATCCAATTGTCTCTCTTTTTTTTTTTTTATGCCAAGTGCAAAACCTCACTAGAAAATTGCATTGATGTGCAGAAATTGAAACCTTGTCTATTTACTGTGTGCTCTCCACAAAGCCTCTCCGACTTAAACTGGTTCAGAGTCTGCTAGAACTAGACTTCAAGCTGTGTGTGGTTTCTGCTCTCCCTTCCCCCACCCTAAGTAAAAAGTCTATGGTTCAGTGCTGCTATTCAATTTCAGTAGTGGTGATGAAGCTGAAACTTCTGCACCTGGCTGGGCCCCACCCTGTAGAGAACTGTCAGTAACCGCACTTGAAAAAAGCAGTCTGGACTCTAAAATGCAAAAGTCTCTGCTGTTCTTGTGGTACTAGAAGCTAGGAAAGGGGGGCTCGGTAGCTGGGGGACAAACAGACAGACAGACTCTGATTTTTATATACAGTATATCAGTGGTCCCCAACGTGGTGCCCACGGGTGCCATGGCACCCACCGGGGCATTTATGTGCACCCGCCTAGTGACCAGGGCCGGCCCAAGCCATTCTTGCGCCCCGGGCATGCGGCGTATGCGCAGCCCTGCCCCCGGGCTCCCGGCAACCCCAAAAGGTTGGGGACCACTGCAGTATATAGTAGTAGATAGCTGTCCCTTTCTCATCCCTGCCCCCTGCTGGCCCAATGGATTTGTTATAGCTGTCCTGAGGCCCATCTCTGGCCCCTTCCCCCACCCTGTGGCCATTCTGCAGTATAACTGCTTCCTACCAGACCACTCCCTTTACCATTTTATGACAAACAATTGAATACCAGGAACATCCCATTATCCTGGCACAACCAAAACCTGACTAGGTATGTAAAATCCCAGTTTAACGTTAGGTTAACCTAATATTTAATGTTTAACAGGTTAACAGATTAAGTGGGGTCCTGGGGCTGCTGCTACTGTCAGCTGCCGGTCCAGGTCCCTGGCCCAGCCCTCTGCCTGTGGCAGGCTGCAGGCAGGAGCTGCTCCCAGGCACCAGTTAACTGTTACCTGGCAAGCATCACTTGGTAATTAGTTAACTGGTTTCCCATTCACATCCTTAACCCTGACCTTGCTTAAAGCTATGATAAGAGGAAGCTGTATGCACATTTGGTGATCCTAGATCTTACCATTTAGGAGGCATTCGTGGACAGACAGACATGCACATTTCTAAAATATATAGTAAGGTTTGTAGTCTCCTAGGCCCGAGGGGCCCTGAACCAAGATCCTGTTGCGCTAGGTGCTGTACAAATAGAACAAAAAGATAGCTCCTGCCCCAAAGAGACTACAACTTAAGTATATGTCCAAAGACAACAGAGTGATACAAACAGATCAATGGGGAAGTATAAGAAAATAAGGAGGCACTGTTGATAAGCGTGATAGGCAATGGTCTCTGTGCACAAGCAACCTACTAGAGTGTTGTAAGCTCTCCCCATCAGTGCTGAGGATTTCCATGAGTAATTTCAAGAGAACACTAGTGTGATTTGGTTTATTGACTAACTAGGTTTTGGTGATACAAAGTGTCCACGGGCTCCTTGCAATGACGTGCTAATCTGTGAGTGAGTCACGGCTGCTGCTTTTTGTTCTGTACTCAGGTAGTGTGGTGGACCCCAGTTGTGTGTATTTGGAGGATACGTTGATAGGGCCTACACATCCTTCATGAGTTTGTGTTTATACAAACCTCAGTAACTTCTGGCTTTACGTGGGCGTGGTGTATTTCAACTGGATAATTTTATGGGTAAACAGTCTACATTCTAGAGTAGATGTAGCATGAGACAGTGTGCATTTAGCACAGGGCTCTTAATTAGGATACAAGTTCTCAATAACTCATTTCTCATAAACTGTAAGCCAAAGTTCTTCAAACATCATTCATTTATTTTTAAAAAGTCTCCCCCTCTTTCTCTCATTATTCTCTAGCGCTAAATCTGAAGAACTACATAATTATGAAGAAACCATATCCTATGTGAAACAATCTGGAAACTCTATAACGACATGTGTTCTTCAAGATATTGCTGATTGTAAGTCTATTATGCCAGTTAATTATATGCATAGATAGAAATGGCATGGTTCCCCCTCTCATAGCTCAGTAGCAAGTCTGACTTATAGTCTTTCACCAAAATGCCCCTATTTGTGACTAAAGCTGAATGTTCTTGCTTTACAACATAACTTATCCTCTTCACCTCTAGAGGGAAACATACTTATGTGTGAGACTGAAAATGTGTCTGATGGAGTTATAGGAACATGGTGGGTGAGGCTGAAGGTAGAATTGCAGTGGAACAAAAAGTCACTTAAACTGTTGCCCTATAGAAGTGTTGAGGACTGGGGGCAAACAAGGTGACGTTAATGTGGCAGTCTTCAGCATCCTTTTTTTTTTTTTTTTTTTTTTTGTCTGGGGAGGAGGGAGGAGAAGTGCCACTTCCAATGCCTGGAATTCTTCCTTCCCCTATGATTTATGCCAGCTTAATTTTTTTCCTCTCTCTCTCTCACGTTGTCAGGTTTATTCCTCCTCTTCTTTGTTCCCCTTCCTAATAGATCTTCCTCCGCATTTCTCCTCAACAGAATACCACTTACTTACTCAGGGCTGAGGTTGAGACAGGCCAATTCTTCGGTTCTGTTTGATCCAAGGCCCATGCAAAGGTTGAGCAGGGAACAAACCAATCCTAATTCAGGGAACAGAAAGTTGGGCCAATAAACCTTGCAAAAGTGAGTGTTTGTTCCCATTTGGCTTAGCTGAACATGTGAGTCAGTCTTCTCTATAGCAACAGTATCCTTTTAGAGGCCTGTAGTTCAGTGGCTTTAAAACTGTGGAAGATTATCTGTATCCTGAACATTAAATGCAGTAATTGTTTGTAAATCTTTATTCTAGTATCTAGCACAAGAATCCAAGAGGATGACAAGGTAGGTTATCTTCTGTAACCCTCACCTGACATTACAGCACCAGCATACCTTATAAATCTCTGTTTTTGATGTCTTGGAAACTTGTGAGTAGCCACATAATACACTGAGACTTATGTGCCCATCCTGTGGGATCTGTGGAATCAATTTCCTTAGCTTTCTTTGAAAATCCTAGCCACGCTCTTTTCACATTTAAAGTGATACAGTCTAAACTTAACAGCATGTCTTATATCCAAGAGGTCTTGAGTAGGTTTCTGAGCGTTTTAAGATTGCATAGGGGAAATGCCAGGAAACTAGTCTGTAAACCTCTCTCCAAGATAGGATGCCACTGGCAATTCACTACACACGGAGTTGATGGTAACTGTGTTTGAATGTTGCCACAACAACATTTAGCCAGTGGTTGATGGGCATGGAAGAAAATATTTCAGCTGGTGTCAGAAAATTCTTATGAGTGGGACTTCTGGTTCTGTTATGCATGAAGGAAAATCACGCGGGGACATAACCTCTGGAATTCTTAAATCTGATTCCAAAACAGCAAACGACATATTGGGGGCGGGGGTCAGAGGGGAAGATGCTAAAAAAAAAAAAAAAAAAAAAAGTTTTAAGTGAGGTCCAGTTTCAAACTGAAGTGATACATTTGTCCAGGAAATATCATGTTCCAAGTAGCTTATCTTTAAAGCAGTAGAAGAGGAAGTTTGACTTTCTTTTTTTCAAATGGTTAATAATAAAAGCTAATTATGTTTAGAAAGATTTTTGTGACGCAAAACTTTAATTTAATGTCAGCATCTTGCACATGCTGACTTTACTCTGGTGAGTCATTTCATTGACCACTAGCTTCCTTATTTATTTTTTTTTATTAAGCAATGAATTACTTGGGTCAATACACATTTTTTTAAAAATTGTTTTTATTGTAGAAAATAAAGATCCTGTTTTTATTAATCATAAAACCCATTTCTAAATATTGTGCACTATATGGATTAATATTGTTTATACAGAAATACATTTTAAAATATCAATGTTGAGTGGCTTTAAACTTGTATGTGGTGTATAAACTTGGTTTATTAGTGACCAAGGCGTAATAAGTGAAGGATTTTTTTTTTTTTTTTTTTTTTACTTTCTCTTTCAATAGAAGCAGAAAAATTTTCTGTTTGCTTCATCCAGGTAACTTAATTTATTTGAATCACTACTTATTTTTATTTAAACCTGTTCTTAGATTAGCAGAAATATCAAAGGGAAATGGCCTTTTTAGCTCCATAATAGACCTGAGAGAATAACCTATAAGGTATTTACAAAATAATTTGAGAAATACAGTAAAATTCCACAAACACACTTGTAAACATAATTCCATTTTCTGGTAACTTTCAAGATTTCAGACTTCATTTTTATTCTGCATTGGAATAAATATAATCTCTCAAATGGTTTTGCAAAAAAGCAGAATTGTCAAAATGTCACTTTTTTTTCCTCCCCATAAAACCTGTGCTTCTCAAGGTGGAACAGGAGAGAGAGACTGACTCTATAGCTTAGGAGACCCAGGTTCAAGTCCCTACTCTGCCTGATTCAGAGTTATCTGGAATGAGACTGAGAATATGCTTCTACCATGAAGTGGATTGATGATGCAGTGATCTATCCAAAAAGGGGTCAGTTTAGCAGGTCTAGTGAAGACCCACCCATTCACTCTGGTACTCCACTAGAATGAGGATGAGTAAGGGAAGTCAATGAGAGAGACTTTTCTTTTGGGGTATGTCTAGACTTACATCCCTCTGTCTCCAGAGGGATGTAAATTAGACATACCGAAATTGCTAATGAAGCGGGGATTTAAATATCCCGCACTTCATTAGAATAAAAATGGCCGCCACTTTTTGCTGACACGGCAATTTGCTGGCAAAAAGTGGCAGCCATTTTTATTTTAATGAAGTGTGGGATATTTAAATCCCCGCTTCATTAGCAATTTCGGTATGTCTAATTTACATCCCTCTGGTGACAGAGGGATGTAGTCTAGACATACGCTTGGTGACCGAGTGCAGTGTAGATCCTACTGTAAGTAGATCTAAGGTATGTCAATTTGAGTTACTCACACAGTAGGGATTCTACCATCTCTGAACCCAGACCCAAAATAAATTGAAATGAATTTTTCATCAAAACCAATATGTCACCACACAACATTTCAGTTTCACTGAAACTTCATTTAATGGAAAATGTTCTAACCAGCTCTACTTAGGAATTAATTGTCCAGCTCTTTAACTAGATATGATAAAGGAAAAAAGGCTACTTTTGAAGTTCACCCTGGACTATTTTAAGAGTAAAAATGCATACTTCAAACTCTGCAGTAAAAGTAATTACTGTGGCTTGGTATCCTGCTTGCTTTAATGGAAGTTGTTGTAGCATGATAAATTGGATTTTTTTTTATGGGGGGAGGGAAGCAATTTGGGAATAGAACAAAGTGAGACCTTGTACCACAGAAGCGTCTTGGATGATCAGGAGGATACCAAAATGATTTCACAGGTAAACATACCTGAACGTGGGTTTTGGGATTACGCAGTAGGATGTGAGGGCGACTGTAGAGGGGACTGTGGAAGAAAGGGCACAGTTGGGGAGATCAGGGAAAACAAAAGAGGAGGTGGAGACTGCATGAGGGAGAGCAAAGCTATGACAATTTAGAAGTTCATGGGGGAGGGGTATTCAAATAGAAACATGTCAGCATTGGTTCACCCATTCTAATACGTGTCTGACGTGTCCAAGGGAATTAAACACAAAGTTAGCCAGATGAGCTGACTAGAATAAATATGGGAGAGGTGACAAGAATTATATTTTGATAACCCAGAAGGTCATTGGCTATACTCTTCCTCATCTTTGCCTCGCTGTTTGTTTACATACATACATTCATTTATTTCTGTGTAGTTCAAAGTTACTGTAACAAACCTGGACCAGGGTCAGCCATGTGAAACCACCAACCAATTACTGTCATTTGGGCATGTTGACCCAGGTGAGGTCATCAGCAATGGTTCCAGTCTATGGACTGCCAATTGTCCAAGTACATTCCACCTAGCTGGCTGCTGTTCAAATTTTGAATAGTGCTGTGAATAGTATTGCTCTCGTTTACCATCTGCTCTGTCTGCATGTTAGAGCTGAACTGGATTTTAGTGCTGGCATTATGGATTATAATGCTCTCCACACAATGCAGTATCATATCTTTTCCAACAAATAAAGTAAGGGAGAGATGCACTGTATTAACACGTACATCTTAGCCCGGGTTTGTGTACGCATCTTCTAATATTTCAGCACTGAAAGAGTCACAAAGGATGAAAAAGAAGAAAAATGGAAATTGGATTTTGATAGAGAAAGGCAACAGCAAGTGAATAATATGTCCAAGGTAATGTGTCATTGAGATGTCCCTTATGTATTTAGGTGCATTGTTGGGATGGTCAATGGGAGGGAATAGGGTATAATGCAATTTTTTTTGTTTTTAAAGCATAATAAAATTAGCTGTTGGGCCAAGGATTGGAAGCAGTATTTAGTCTTCCAAATGAGGGCAGATTAGGGACATTTTTAAATATTTTGTTTTCTCCCATTAGTGATATTGGTTAGTAATATGACTGATGCTATTTATGTCTCTGTCTTGCACATAATCTATTATTTCTCTGCTCTGATATTGTGGGTTAATAGTTTAGCTATAATCTTCCCATCTTACTTGTAAATTAGGAATCTGATTCAAACACTGCACTAACCACATCTAAATTTATCTCATTAGATTAGTGGCTGTGAGGACATGCTACATAAATCCCAAATAAATGAAGACAATGAAGGTGGGAAGAGCAGGCTGCAAGTTAAGAAGGGAGAGGCATCTGATGTCCTACAGACTGAGAAATGGCTGGCTAAAGATGGGGTAGAACATTGTGAGTATTTCATTGCCTTTGTTTTTATTGCAATGTTTCTTCAAACGTCTGCCCTGTGGGTTTTTTACTTAAAATTTTTAAGGCCTTGCCTGTGTGAGAGAGTTAGGCTGGTTTAACTGATGGTGTAACTTTAAAGTAGTTAAAATAACACACAATACTGTATGGACACTCATTTTTGTATCTCTCTTAAAATTGTTCTAATTAGATTGTCCTGACTTAGTGTTTTGAAAACAACTGTGCAAATAAATGATTTTTCACCCCCACTGGACATTTTGGTTTGTGTCGAACGCAAACCAAAACTTTTCTGTAATTTAAAAGGAAGCTTTTAAAACTTCATCTCTGAGAGAATGCATATTTATGTTGGACATTAGCTTTATACAAAATAAAAGCAAAGGAAATGAAGGGCTAGATTCAAATCCAACCCTTTTTTCCTTCTAACTCACCTAAAGGCCAAAGTCAGCTTGGTAAGCTGCTCAATTGACCACTTATTTGATCACTGTCAAATGTGGTCTTTTATCCCAGCAAGGATGATTGATAGTAGTGGCAGTCTACCTTTCTTGATTTGCATCATGGTATCCTTCTTACAACAACAATTGCTTTCTCCCCCCCCCGGAACACCATTGAATTGTTTCACATTTTTCTGAGTAATGCCTAATTTCAAAAGGTAAAAGTTCATATAAGTATCTATTTAAGGTTAAACTTATAGGAGGCCATAAAGTCTGAATCGTTTGTTTGTTTGTTTCAATAAATTAGTGTTTTAAAATATTTGACTATTTTGAGGCTATTTAACCAATGTTTAAGGCTGTAAGAAAATCATGGGCCATAACTGAACACACGCCAGTGTTGGTTTTTCTTGTATATAGTAGATTTACCCAGCATTGCTTGGATTCTTAACTCAGATAAGTTTTTTTTTTGTTTTTCTTAATTTAAAATCATTCCCTTGGGGAGGGACTGAAGATGAGGGGTTTAGTATGCAGGCTGCCCCAGAGAAAGAGGACAACCCCAGCCCTCTCTCACTGCAGCAGATTGGGGACAGGTGAGAAGCACCTGTCCTTGGCCACTGTAGCAGGCTCAGCCAGGGGAGGGGTTCATGTGTCTGTCTGTCCCCCAGCCAGGGAACAGGCAAACTCTCTGAAATATATAATAGAAAGCTGTCCCGTTCTCTATCCCAGCCTCTTGCTGCCCCCTGTGGTCATTCTACAGTATAACTCCCTCCTACCAGACTCCTCCCTTTCCATTTTATGGGAAACATGACTGAATTCCAGGCACATCCCGTTATCTTGGCACAACCACACCCTTATCTAGCTTAAAGTTATGATAAGAGGAAGCTGCCTACCAAATTTGGTGGTCCTAGTTCTTACCATTTAGGAGGAGTCCTTGAACAAACAGACTCGGATGAACAGACGCATGCACGTTTCTTAAATATATAGTTGCCACAAATCTGAGTGGAGCTGGCACTGCAAGCTTGGCTGCACTCCCTCAAATTTGGTCCAGCTCCTCTCCGCAACTGAGCCAAATGTTGATCAGGGTGCGGGTTACAAACTGGTGAATGAGGTAGCAACAGCACTCAAATTTGGGTGGCCACCTCTGTCATGTTTGCCCTCAAGTCAGTGGAACATGCAACATCTGTTCTGTGCTGCTGCCCTGCATAGAAGGCAGGCTATATGCCTTGGAAGAAAGTGCTGAAGTATGTAAGTTGATGAGTACTCAGGGCTGGTGAATCCATTTTGAAAGCAAGTATATAAAAGCATCATATTTCTCATGTTTTTTAAATGGTATCTGAATTGAGCATCCCAAAATCTCACCTTCAACAAACTGTGCCTGCATCTTTTGAACCAAAAGAAAAACCATACATTTTTGTAGAACCTTACCTGTATTTGAGTGTGAGTTTACCAATAGACATTTTGTTCTGGTCAAATGCTCAACATTAGACCTACCATTGTTGGAGTGGTGTCCATAGAGTTGGCTATTTTTTTCCTAATTGAAAAACATCACATGCTTCACTGTCCTAGTTCTCAGTACAATAAACTTCTGCTAAAATCACAAATGAGACTTATTTGTCCTCTACTATAATTTACAGGTATATTCCTTGTGCTGAGGTAATCTGTTAATCCTTCCTCCTTAAGCCATCAAAGATACTATAAACGTAGTCCTTCATTTATTTCAGTAAATGCTCATATATTTTTTTTAAATCCTATTTTGGTTCTTGCAGTTCAAAAAAAAATCACAGCTGAGGACTGCAGATACTGAACTAACTAGTAAATCTCTAAAAAGTCTTTAAGACTCTCTGCTTTTCTTTTAAAGCAGCTTAGAGCAATCAAAGACCCCTCTGAATTCCTAGATATAAGGAAGTTTGGCTTCTGCTGCTGCTGACTTATTTATCATGGCATACGTAGCCATGTGTTCTCAAAGATGATTATCCTTGACCTGATTGTAGATGATCAGAAGAACTTCTAAGGCAAGATGCTGTTTCATTTTCAGCTGACTGCGTGCGGGTGGGTGCCTTGAAAGCAGATGAAGATGTGGTGGCTTTGGGTCGAAAGATTCTGAAGCCAATGCAGACAGCAGAGGATGTGTATGATGATGTAGAAGGCATAGAAAGTGCAATGTGAGTACATGATGATAACTAGGTTTTGACATG
Source organism: Pelochelys cantorii (assembly GCA_032595735.1). Classification (NCBI taxonomy): domain Eukaryota; kingdom Metazoa; phylum Chordata; order Testudines; family Trionychidae; genus Pelochelys; species Pelochelys cantorii. The sequence continues at coordinate 52,920,096 of CM064334.1, forward strand.
TCTTCTAAAACCCACAATAAGGTAAACTGGTTATATCAAACTATCTTGACACTTCATTTTCCAGGAGCCAAGCCTCTGATGCCTTTAGCTCGTTCACATCAGATAGCTGTAAGTATGACCGAGTTGGGATGTTTGAACTTGGGGAGCATTCATTACACTGAGGCAGGTCTCCATTTTAGAAGGTGCATCTTGTGGCAGGAATGGCACTCGTCCCAGCAAAAATGAGTTGCACAAGGCCCTGTGCAATACTTGAGCCACACACTAAGGTGCAGTCCTCTGCCAAGTTCCAGTCATCCCAAGAAAGTGTGCGGAGGCACTAAGATCTCTGCAGGAGGAAAGAATTCTTCCTCCTACCCTTAAGCTGCACACTGCAGCTGCTATTCCCACTGAAATACAAGAGTAGACTGACTTTAGCATTGATATGGTGGTGATCCTGGCTCCAACCCTTGAACCGTTCTGCTGTGCTCTTGAGAATGGCTAGTTTACACCTTTTACTTGGCCTCTCCAAAAGCTGCCTGTGTAACCCATACCCTGCTGGACATGGTTCATTGTCCCATGGAGTAATACTTAGACCATTTACAGAGAGAGGGAGAGAATGTGTTTTCTCCACAGCATGAGCTGAGAGCCAGCTGGCTTTTAGCTCAAGCTGTAGAGGCTCATGCACTAAGCTGCAGAGGTCCCAGGTTTAGTTCTGCCTTCCCAGAACTGTTAGTTTCCCTTCCCATGTGGAAACCTCTATGCTTCTGGAACTGGGAACAGGTTTTTTCCACCAGTATATTGTTGAACCTTTACTCCAGTTCACTAGTCCATGTGGATGTGCTATAGTGAATTTCACCCATAATTGCCTGTCTCTACAATTGCTTAAAATTGGCAGTTAAAGTTTCTAAGCCTGTATTAGGAGTCAAAATCACAAATGCCACCATTAAACCTACCACTTTTCTGGTAGCATGACAGACCTTTCTTAGCGGGATTCATAGGGTGATGTGACTGCAGTCTTATGCTAGTCAAATATTATCCTAATGCCATTCATTGGGTGAATTTTGATAGCTTAGTAAAATTACTCCTTCAGCTCATGTGCAAGACCTGTTTTATGCCTTGGCCTCTACAGTTTTAGTTACCTGTTTGTAATACCTTTTTATAGCAACTTTAAATCCCTAGTGTTTTAAGGCAAACAGATTGACAAACCAAACCAAAAAAAAAAGGCCTGTGTATTGTGTTGGACGTTCCATTGTTACACCCATTTTATTAATACATGAGCTTCTTGGATTCCTTTATTGATCACTTCCAATGTTGAATGTTCAGCAATGTGACATCAGGGAATAAATGGTCTCCTGTGAATTTTTGTTGCACTCTATTCTACAAGTTGGGGGTCTGATTCCCAGTTTACATTGACTTTGGGGATTGGGTAGATTTGTATTCTAGCCATTAGTTGGTGCTGTAGTAGCGATACTTCTGTTTAGTGTGTTAGCTCAGATGAACAGTAGCATGACTACATCCATGTGAGCTGGAAATCCCATGGCTAGGTCAGAACCTTAAAAGCCATAGCCAATGTAGTGTTAAGTTCTCCACTTCTCGAGCTACTTTTGTTCTGTTTAGCAGATCTTGAAGATTATTGCCATTGAACGTGATTTGTGAATACATCCTGGGTTTTTTTTGTTTGTTTTTTAAGTTTCAGAAGACAATTGTGACAAAATATACGAGGATATTCACAGTGGAGATCATAATCCACTCAAACTAGAGTGAGTTGCCATTTATATGCCTTTTTTGTCTTCAAGCTACTGAATGCTCTTCTATGTAACATGCCTGTTTACTATTGGATACAAGTACATGCTTTACAATTATAGAAGGGATATTGATTTTTTTTTTTGTTCTGTGTTGACATTAGCTGATGTTTTACCAATTGCATTTCCAATTATTAGCTCTGTAAGGTCACTCTTCATTGTATGGAATGAAGCTTCATGCACCCTTCCCAGGGGTATCTAGCTCACTGTTGGAGATTGCAAAGATTGAGGCATTTCTCCACAAGACTTAAGAGGCCCCTGATCTCTGGTTTCTATAGAGCAGAATGTAGAGTTATTTACCTTGTGCGTATGTATCTGCTCCTTTTCCCTTATGGACATGAAGGCTAATAAATTGCATCTGGTTTAAACCTAACTTGCATTTTGTGTGTGGAGAAAATCCGAGACATTTAAAGGGGATGAGTTAACAAGAACAATGTTGTTTGAATTAAACATGCACCAAGAGGCACCAGACAAGATCGTGGTCCATGGTGCCAGCTGCCAAACATGCACATCCACGCCCTCCTCCAAAGAACCATATGGTCTAACTAGGTATTACACAGTAGGAGAAATGAAGCTCTATTATCTTCCTGTTACAGATGGGTCTAGATGGTACTGGGTCCTGCCGTGAGGACAGGGGACGGGACTTGTTGACCTCTCGAGGTCTCTTCCAGTTCTAGTGTTCTATGATTCTATGGGGAAACAGAAAAATGTCCTGTGACTTGCTCAAGATTTCACAAAGAAGTTTGCAACAGAACTGGGCACTGAAACTTAATACCCTGAGGGTTAATTCTGTACTGTAACCACAAGACCATCCTTACCAGGGTCTTCCTGCAAGTACAATGTTCAGGCAGTGCCCAAGGAGTCGTGCTCAGTTGTATTTAAATTACTTACTGATCTAGTGCCTTCTCTCTTGGTCCTTTTTAAACATTTCAGTATACATCCATCATGGCAAATAAGCAACACCCCTGTGAGGCAGGCAAGTATAGTTCCCACTGTTGTAGGCACAAACTGAAGCACAGAGAACTTGTCTGGCCATACAGAACAGAGATCTGTAGTAGATCCTGGAAAGAGAGGTGGTCTAACTCCCAGTCTTGGGCCTTAGCCACAAGACTGGCCTTCCATCTGTAATGTCCATTGGGAACTGTGCCAAGAACAAATGCAGTTCCATGAAAACACTCAATTTCTGAATGTAGTAGGGGAGGAAATTGGCACTTTCTTTTCATTAGTGATCGACTGGCTTTGAAAACTAAAACCCATGCAAGAGGGAGTTTAGAATCAGTGCCCCAGTCCGGCAGTGCAGTTACGTGCTTCTTAGAGTCCTATCCCTTTTTTTCTGAATAGAGGACCATCTCTAGCACTGACAACGTGTCAAATTTGTGGGCATTCAACATTTTTAAGTCTGACACCTTAATTTTTTTTCAATGTATTTTCTTCATACCTAGTTTGGATGGAATAGAAAAGCTAAAGAAATTTGGAAAGTTTTTCAAGAAAGACAAGCTTAAACCGAAGAATGCCAAGATGAAGGAAAACCACCGGTAAGAAAATGTTGTTGTTTCATGTCTGGAAACTATGAAAGAGAAAAGTGCATCATTCTGGACACAACTTGCTTTTGGAAAATCTGCCTAACATCCTTTATGGCCACCAGCTGTTCCATAGGATTTGCCATATGGATCAAATGTAGAGTGCATCTGGTCTATCTTGTTTCTGACAATGGACAGCACCAAACAGTTCAGAAGAAATGCAAGAAACCCTGAAGATGTCAACTATGCAATAATATCCAAATTTCTTTCTACATCCTAAATCACAGATTGAATAATGTCTTGAAGCATGAGGATGTACGTGTCCTTCCAAACTGCTGATTGGCTTGGGTTGTGGTGGTGATCCAGTAATCAAAGCAAGTTGGACTGATGTAGATCAGTGAAGAAGAGAACTTAATTGATTTTAATATATTTCCTTTTTACATTGGGTAGGCAAAGACCTTCTTAAATTCAAATTTATATGGGGGAGAGGAAACCTTTGTATTGTTACTATGTTATTTAGCAACCTTAAACAATCTAAAGATAATGTTTTTCCATTAGGAATAAGTGACCAGTACATCCTATCTGTTAATCTACAACTTTTAAAAATTGTTCTTGAGGCATCTGTTTTATTCCTGAAATACATGCTTCCTTTTTAGAGAAATGAAAGTAGGAATCTGACTTCTTCCCCCTGCATTTAAAAAAAATCACCAATTATGATCCACACTTACAATGGTATACCTGCAGGGAAGATGGTCTGGATTTACATCCATGGGAGGTCAGAACAAGGATTAGTCTGATCCATCAGTCTTAGGAGCACCAATATCAATGGCTTTACTCCCCCCTCCTTTTTGCCGTAAGAGGAATTAAATGATAATCATGGGGGGGCAGAGGCTTCTGAAGTCAGAGAAAATCCTTCTATATAATTCAGTGACATTTTTATGCCAGACTAATCTATGACCTCAACCAACTCCTTTTTTTAATGATTTAACTGAATGAATACAACTTTTAACTGGAAAAAAACAAGAGTGATGATAACTGTCAAGGCAGGATAGATGCTACATAGCTTCCCACAGAAAGGGAAAAAAAATTCAGTAAAGCACCAACTTCTTCCCTGCATGTCTGACTCCTCCTTGAAAAATGTTTCATGTCTGCAGAAGACAGGCACAGCAATATGGTATTAGCAGCAATGAGATCTGTATGTGCTTTGTCACCTGTAGGTTTGGGAAGGGGGTACATTAGATTTTCTTTGCGCATCTAAGCTAGTGATAGTATATGATCAGAAAAAGGAGAGGTCATTCAGTCTCTGGTATCACAAGTTAACGACATGAAGGAATATGTGACTATCTTTTTTTATAGTGTTCTTTCAAGTCCTGTTGGCTTGTTCAAAATGTTGGCTTATTGGAGAGGCTCTCGAACGTTACGTTGTGAACAAAATTCCTCCATGCCAATTTCTCACTTAATAATGCATGATGGCTGGCTGCAGAACATAAGGCCACTTGACCCCTCTCTGCACAATGCCCACAGTCAGATGAAGTTGGTGTGCTATGGTGCCATATTCCTTCAGTCCTGAGAATGTCCAGCTGGTGGGATTTTTGCCTGGCTTTAAAGGTACACAGTTGTGTTTGGGAATGTGTAGTGGGAAGTACAGTATGGCAGCTGTTTGTTGGCTGACAACTCTTTCTAAAAGCTGTCTGCTTTCCCTGAGCTCAAGTGCTGGGTATTAAGAATGATGTATTTAAGTGGCTGCATGTTGTCTGAATGCCTGGCACCTGTGCATAGATAATATTTTGTACCTGGAAGTGAACTTCTGTGTGCTTTCATTCCCTAAAAAGGAAAGGCGTGTTGGTATTTAGTGGATCTTTACACTAACTACAGGTACAGCCCATCTCCTCTGTTCTTCTATATACCCCTCAACAATTTTAGGCTGTTTTTTTTTGGGGGGGGGTATTTCTGTAAGCATACTTACCTCATTTCTTTAAGTCCATTCTCACTCTATTTCCACTCCAGCGCATCATCTGATGCATTGGATTTTACCCACAAAAACTCATATTACTATATAATTTTTGTTAGTCTCTAAGGTGCCACAGGACCACTTGTTCTATTTCCTCTGTTATTCTCTCATTCTTCAGCATTTCCTTGCTGCAAAACTGCTGAATTTTGATTATTATAAGCAGCTACTATATGCTGCTTAAGCTTTCACACTTTGCCGCCCTGTAGCACAGAAAAGAGTTCCAAACACTGCTGTGTTGATGATGATAATGGTGGCCTTTGTAATGACTGCCTGTTGGCTTATGGATAAATACATGATGTGCAACATTCACTGGTATAGGAGAAATATTTGGCTAGTGTCTGCTCTTTCCTTCCTTCTATGTTCCGATATTTGAATAGGCATGTTCAACTGCAGCATCACCACAATAACCATTTTGGACTCTGTAGCTATGGAGGTCTGAAAAGTGTTCAAGGGCATGTTAGGAAGACTCATAATATAAAAGAACAAATTAACCCTTTAAAGAATTTAATGGCTCATTGGGGGAGGGTGAGAACATAACTCCTTTTAACATCTGAAGCATTCCAGAGCCTGAATGTAGAATCTCTCTTGAGCCCCCAGAACAGTCACTAAGATGGCTGTTTTTAACATGTTTGCATGTAATTAATTGTTTTTCTCATTTCTTTTTCTCGCCAGCATGTTGTCCAGTTCAGTGCCAAACTTAGGTAAGCCATGTATGTGCATCTGACTGAAACCCTCTGGGAAAGAGCATTCCATTAGTGTGTGCCTGGTAACACCGTCTGGGTATCTTGCCTTTTTTGAAACTGGTACGTGGCAGTGTTAATTGCAAAGAATCAATATAGGTGCGCACTCGTGATCTTTTTGAGCTGGGGTATGGAGAGGAGATTATGCTCACACAGATATAAAGCTGTTTCTCATTCAATAAAGCACTTCAGGATTTCTCTGACAACTCATGAAAATCTTTTGTGAAAGTCTTTTCAGGTCTGGTAGGGAAAGAGGCCATTTTGGATTTGGTACGAGTGGGAATGATTCCAGTGGATTCGACTGGATGGCATCTACTTCCACCAGCTCTGAACTGAGCCCTAAAATTTCGTCTTCCTGATGGGCGAGCATTTCCTTGGAATAATTTATAGGGCTTGACTGTGCTCTCACATTCACTGGTATAAATTGAAGCTAATTCCTTAGAAAGGATGGCCCAGTGGTTAGGGCACAAAGCTGGGACTTGAGATATGGGTTCAAACCCTGGTCTGTGTTATGCAGGAAGCTGTGGTAGGTAACCCTAATGTTCCTTTCTAGAACTAAAAATACATGGATTCTTAAATGAAATTAACTTAGCTGAAAGCAGAATGAAATCCCAAATAGTTCCATCTCAAGAACAATCAATTTCCAACCAGAGCAGTGAGCTTAGGCACAATGCACCCTTTCAGAGATGCCTTTGGGTGTTTTTAATTATTTCTCACTGTGCCTGTTCACATGGAAGTCTCCTTTCTTGTTGTAGCAATGAAGGACTCCCAATGCACTAACATTTAGTTCCCTTGGATTGATAGCGGATCAGACAGGTTAGATGCAGTCCCAGTTTTATTACAGGTGATGGTTTCAAATACTGAATTCAGATTAATGTTTTCTGACTCATCCTTACACCAAATGTTTTGATAGCAGGTGTGTCCCAGGAAAACACAGCCTATGATGATAGTAAGATGGATGGAAGAGATGCAAAGTAAGTAACCCATTTTTACAAAAGAGGACTACTTCTGGAATGTTTCTACAAAACAGGTTCTTCTGCTGCAACCAACATTCCTTCACAAATCTATGGCATATCATATTGGTGTTCAGACACACAATTTCACTGTACCTTTTTATAAGCTAAGCAAGGTAGGGTCAGTATTTATAGGAATTCTCTAGGGAAAGCTCAGCTGATCCAGGAAAGGATGTTTCTGAATTGGCAAGTGACATCCTAAAAATATTGCAAGGGAACTCAAACTGCTGTCTTTTTTTGGATGCAATGTAAAATGAAGCCTTGAGAACCTGTGAGTCATGAAACTATCAATAAGAATTGGGGAATTAAATCCCTAATGTCCCCAGTCCAACTCTTGTTTGTCTAGCTGCACTTTTCTGTCTGCAAATTGTCTACCGTAATCTTGACTAGATAACATATACTTCATTTCTTGCTCTTCAACTACTGACTAGTATTGATGTAAACTGGCATAACCTGCAAGGTTCCTGCATTGTGCTTGTGGTTATGGTGTGTGAAATTTAGGGATTTTTAAAAATAAACTTTGTGCCACCCTTCTGTTTGAAAAGGATTATTATTATAAATCTCATCAGTTGTTCCTTTTGTCCCCAGAGAGAAAGATGACAAACACAAAAACTGGAAGCAAAAATTTCTGATGCTGAAAGATAAAGATCCAACAAGAAGCAGTGAAGATACACAAAAGTAATGAAAGATCTTTTATTTCTATAATATGTATTCTTCATAATTAAGTACCAGTTGTCAGTCTTCCCAGCCCTTTATACAGGTTGAACCTCTCTAGTCCAGAACACTCTCGTCTGGAAACATCCATCATCCTGAATTTTAGTTAGTCAGATGTACGCTTTTCATGGGTGTAGCCAAGCTTCTCATGGTCCCATAAAAGTTTGTTTACAGCTGCCAGTCCTAGCTCTCAGTATTCTGTGCTGCTATTTAGCTCTAATTCACCCCTAAATGTCTTCAAACAGCTGAGTAAGCAGTAATGTTAGTAATGCTGCTAGACAATATTGACCTCTCGTGGTCCAGAAAATTGTATGTTTTGGAACCAGTCAGGTCCGAGGGTTCCAGACTAGAGAGGTTCAACCTGTATAAATTTTAGACTTTGAGGGAAATCCATTTTATTAGGCTTGGTAACACTGAAATAGTATCCTTTTGAGTGTGTGAGAAAACTGCAGAAGTTTGCAGAAATTAGACTTGAAGGAAACTTAAACCTTGGTGTGGGGGTGTGTGACTGGGCACAATTCTTCAAGGGCCTGCTATCCTAAGGTTTTATTCTGAAGTTTTGTAGCCTTTCTTCTCTTTAGTTGTGGTAGGGGGATATTTACCTAATACTCTGTGAAGATAGAGTGATGCTGTGCAGTGTAGAGGTAAGCTCCTCAGCCTAATACAACCTCTGTAAACAAGCATTTGATGCCGAGGTTGGTCTGTGCTGGGAGAAAACAGTGGCCCAAAGAAACACCTCTTTAGCCTCCTCTAGAACTCAAGGATATGCACTCAACACAGGCAGTGTCCACACAAGCATGCACCATGTGGCAAGCTGGGATGACAGTCCTCCAGCGTGCTGCACAATAATCATCTGTGGATCTTGCAGAAGCACGCTAAACATTCCCTAGTGCTCATGGGTGTACTGATGCTTTAATCAACCATGTAGGAAGGTCAGAATTCTAGGTAAGTTTGAAAGCTTCTCTCTCACCAACAGAACATGAGCAATAGGAGGAATTACCTCCTGCAACTTCTCTCTCAAATATCCTAGGATCAACAGGGCTATAGTTTTCCTGGTGTGAAAACTGAAATGTAAAGCCCGAATTTACGAGTTTCACTTCAAATACAAAAATGTGAGCACAGCTCTAGATAGCAACTAATATTCTGGGACTTGTAAACAAGTATTGCTGACCCTTCAAGTATCATTAGCATCTTGACTAGCAGTCACTCTTACATCCATCTTAATGGAACTGCAGTAACAGGTACATGGCATTTCTTTCTTTTAACCGACTTGATAAGATTTCATCTGTTACATTGACGGTCATTTTAGGGGTGGGAAGTAGCAGTAAGAATCTTGTTAATCTGATCTGAAATGCTTAGTCTTTAAGAGCTACCTAATTTTGGCTCTTATTTTCTATTTTTAGTAACATATGAGTGTCTTATTTTGGTTTTAGAATATTCTGATGTTGTCATCATGCCATAGCTTTCCCGATATATGGGGATCAATACTATTTTTATTTAGAAAGTAATCTCAAACAAGACTGACTTCCATGGTACAAGATTTCTCCCAAATGGAGTTTTGCCAGCGGTGTCAGTGGGGCTGGGATTTCACCCTGTGTTTAAAAGCTTAAAGGACATTTAACCCTATGCTGCTGAAGGATACAAAAAGTGTGTGTGGGGGGGTTAATGCTCTCTTTTTTTAAAAAAAAAAAAAAAAAAAAAAGCAAGAGAGCCCAAAATTCATTCACTCTGACTTACTAGACATACATATATAATAATAACTGAAGACTTAATGCTGAATTTCAAAGGTAAACCTTGATAACTAAAATGTAATAAGAAATGTACTGTAGAATGGCTAGTGAGGTGGAAGGGGCATAATCCTTTTTCCATAGTTTCCTATTTATTAATGATACAGAATTGAGCACTATTCTGGATCAGTTTCAACCCACCTTTAACATCTTTCAGATGTTTGTGGAGAGGAAGATTCCGAGTTGGTGTAAACTGAAATCGAAGGCGGGAAAGTCTGTCTTACTTATTTTGTAGCCTTTCTGATTTCCAATTGTGGCATGTCATTTTTATTCTGAGATAGAAGAGTGGAAACTTCAGAGCATTTTTAATCCACGCTTCTCCATGGAAGGGTAATGACCTACTACCAGTTAGACAGGCTTCCATGCCCACTTTGTGTCCCACTGACTTCATTTGACTCCTTAAGTGTCCAGCCATTTCGATCTCCCACTCCCACAGCCATTTGATTTTATTGAAGGGAGAAAGCTTCTCCATTTTCCTCCTGCCCTACTTCTATAAAAATTAACATGTTCTCTAGCAACTGTATCCCTTGAAAAGCGCAGCTTTATTGGAAACACAGATATCAAATGAATCTGTCACTGGGCCTAGATTGGTCCAAGCTGCCTACATTTGTGGTTTTTAATACACACTATGAGATGACGTTGACACAATCAGCTTGCTTTGTTCTTGCAAGGTTTCATTCCAAACTAAATTAGAATGATTCGGTGCTGCTATAATGCATGGTGCTGTTTCATGCTGCTTCGTGCACTGAAGGATTAAAAAGGAGTTGCTAAGAATGTCTCCTCTCTTTTGATGCATTCTTTTTGCTAGGAACGTCTTCAAAGTCAAGAAAAATAACATAGATCAGAGAAAGAAGGTGACAAAAGAAGAAAAGCTATTTAGAGAGAAGTTCATGGTATGTGGTCTTGATTTTTGCTCTTTAAAGGAAACAAGCAGTGCGAGAGGACAGCTGTGGTTGTGTCTGTTACTTAAAGAATGAGCTACAGAAAGCAATCAATCTTTATCTATAGAATGTTGGATACTTGTCAGCAGCATCCTATGTTCCAGATCTGTGGCTCAGTCCTTTTAAAAGGCCACACAAATCCCCATGTAACTGTGGCCATGTCTATACTTACTCTGGGTATGTCTACGCAGCAAAGTTATTTCGAAATAACTTTCCTAGCATCTACACAAGCCAACTGCTATTTCGAAATTAATTCAAAATAGCGGAGTGCTTATTTCAAAATTGGTAAACCTCATTCCACGAGGAATAGCACCAATTTCGAAATTGCTATTTTGAAATAAGCGCTGTGTAGATGCTTATTTCAAAATAGGGGGCCTCCAGCCCTTCCCAGGGTGCACTGCTGGCCACCCTGGCCACAAGGTAACTTCTGACCTGATGCCCTGCCGGAATCAGTTCTGGCTGGCCTTAAATGTGAGTCAGCGTCCAATCAGTGTGGATGTGCTATTTCAAAATAGCAAAAAGCTATTTTGAGATGCATTTTGTGTGTAGACATGTTATTTCGAAATAAGATATTTTGAAATAACTATTTTGAAATTAGATATTTTGAAATAACACTGTAGTGTAGACATACCCTCTGAGATTAACAACCTGGAGATCAGTCTTCTGGGGTTTGGTTTAGTGGGTTTAAATCGACTGCTCATTGCAATCCCGCTGACCCCAGTACTCCACGGGGTTGCACGGAGGACGGAAAGTTGACGGGTGCATTTCTCCCATTGACCTCCCGCAGTGGAACATGGTAGAAATTTGACTTAAAGTACATCAACTCCAGCTACACTATTCTCATAGCTGGAGTTGCATATCTAGGTCAACTTTCTTGAGAAGTGTAGATCTGCCCCTAGTATATGCCTTTCCAGCTGGGGATGATGGGAAGAGAGCTGCCCCAGCCAGAACTGGCTGGAGGCCCGACAGGGATGGAACAGAGGAATCATCATCAGCAGCTCTTGCCCTCTCCTGATCCAAATTTTGGTTCTAGTGACTCATCTGATGCAGTCTAACCCCATAGACTGAGAGATACTGCTCAAAAGGACGTCTTCTGTTAGCCCACCGAGTCTATGCAGCACTATGAAAAATGCTAATAGTAGCAATGCTGAGTTCATACAATGGTTTAGAACAGTAGCATTTGCCTGCTTTTATTCTAGCAGTCTTTGGAAATCTAGATCTCTGCCACCAACACCTAATTTAGCTTTAATTATTAAGATTCTGGAACTGTCTGCTGTGACAGGGAACTCAGTCTAGTCTGGATGGTGAAATCAGATCTCTCAAGAGAGGCCACTCTCACAAGGGGGCGGGGGACGAGAATAGAGAAGCACTCAGAGAGGGGGGCAGCTGCTAGGAAAACAGTGGGAATAGTAAACTAAGAGATGCCTAACCGTGTAGCTACTGGCAGTCCTTCCTAAAGGGGAAAGGAAAGGCTCTTTCAACCTTCCAACAATACCTCTGTTCTTGGTATGGAGAGGGAGAAGTTGAGCCCTCCCTGGGAGGAGCTGAAATGGCAAGTTGACCCCGTGTCTAAGAATTCTTGTACTCTGGCCTGTGTTGTAGAAAAGTGGGTGGGTGGTGTCTGTATGTGTGTTTTTTTAATAATAAAGATTTTTTTTGGACCAAAACTATGCCCACTTGTGATTATGGTACCAAGTGATCTGAAGTAAGACCTGTGAGATCTAGCCCAGTGGTTGCCAAACTGTGGGTCATGACCCTGTTTTAATGGGGCTGTACACATCTACTGGGTGTGGTTTACTCTCTCATGTAGTGGCACATAGACCGCTTAGAGAGAAAGCACGAGTGTGCTCTACAGCCTAAGCTGAAAGCCAGCTAGCTTTTTAGCTAAAGTGGTAGAGGCTCACGCATTCAGCTCCTGAGGTCCCAAGTCCCGGTCAGTGTTACATTTAGACTTGCTGGGGCCTGGGACTGAAGCAGAAGGCCAAGTCCCATTCCCCAGAGCCTAAGTACGAGCACCTCAGTGGGGCTCGGCCTTCACCTGCAGTCTGGGGAGTCTAAGGCTTTGGTGCCTCCCTTCTGAGGTCATGCAGTAGTTTTGGTGGTTAGAAGGAGTCATAGTGCAATGAAGTTGGAGGATCCCTAAGCTAGCCCATCTCCTAGCTTATGCAAGATGGTTCCTTAAAGCACATTACTTCGTCTAGACACTTTTAAATGTCCCATGAGATGTTTCCGTCACTTCCTCCAGGAGATGTACTAATAAAGCTCAATGTCTTGAACAAATACATGGGCATTAAAGAAATTAACTTGACTTTAATTCATGATCCTCTGTGTACAGCCCTAAAAACTGAAACACTTGTAATAGTTCTCCCCCACCCAAATCCTCTTAAATCATTATTTCACCAAAGTACTTCCATCTTGAATAATTATTCATCATCTGATCACAGAAATATAAAGAGCCTAATCCACAGTGGTGGCTGTTTTTGTTTGTTTGTCTGTTTTTAGTATAATAAGGAAATCAAAGTCATCAGTATAGCAGCTGCACAGTGTTCTAATGTCACCAGCAAAAGGAAACTTGATTTACCAATCCGAGCCGGAGAACAACTGGATGTTATTGATATCACAGAAGAGAATCAAGTAATATGTCGCAATTCTGAGGGCAAATGTAAGTTTGCAAGGGTTGCTTAACCACACATGGGATCGTATTTTAATCAACTTTGGGACATTGCTGCAGGCAGCTTGTGGCTAGCACTGCAAGCAAATATACAAAGGGGCAGATTAATAATCTGCATATTTTTTTCCTCCTTAGATGGTTATGTGCTATTGGAGCATTTGGATTTCAGGTAAATCTGGATTTGTTTTTACAGTTACTATATTTGGAAACTCTTGGGCTACGTCTACACTGCCCTCTCTTGGGCAAAAAAATATGCAAATGAGGCGAAGTGTGGAATATCACTGTGCCTCACTTGCATAATTAATGAGGCTCTGTTTTTGTGCAAGAGGCTTTTGCGCAAAATGGAGCCTCATTAATTATGCAAATGAGGCACGGCGATATTCCATGCTTCACCTCATCCGCATATAATTTGCGCAAAAGAGAGCAGTGTAGAGTAGCGTTGCTATATGGGAGTGCATCTAGAACTTCTATTGCAGGTGGGAAAGATATGTTTAATTTGATATCAAACTAGTGAAGTATCTCAAATATATCCCTATCTTGTAGTACTAAATGGTACTAACAGTTGTAACTTTAAGCAGTCACTTTAAAGCTGTATTGACGCTAGTCGGACTGCAGCTAAAAATATACTGTGCCAGTGTCTTAAACTGACACAAATTGATGTAGTGCCACTGAAGTCAGTGGCACTATGCCAGTTTACGCCTTTCGACAGAGTGGTTGATTTTTATATACATTCAGCTTAGTATTAATAGTTTAAAAGCGCCAGATGGAAATAAGTATATAAACAAATATTGCAACAGAAAATTCTATGCATATTTTGGCAAGATGCCTGTTACAGTAAAACTTTTTTTTTTTTTTTTTTTTTTTTTTTGTGAGACAGACATTAATGCTGGTCACCTGATGAAGTCCAGTCTCTTCCTATGGAGTCTTGTGAAGAACTTGCTTGAAGCTTTCCAAAGAGGGCATGTCCATACGTGCCAACTGCAGAGAGCTGATATGAATGTAAATTAAAAGTATGGGTTTTATCCATTTAAATTAATCAATTTATCTTTAAAAAGATAAAACACACCTTGTGTGTGTAATAGTTAACTAGTGCAAACTGTTTAGTGTATCATCCCTCTGTGCACTACTTCTAGTGTTGCATATTTTGTACAAGGTCTATGTCTAGGTAGACATTCAATTAGCTTACCTGTTCAGTTTTCTATATTGTATGTAACTTGGATGGGCAGGGTAGGATTATGAATTATTAAGAATAATTTACAGTGCATAATGATTCTTGTTACTTGAAGTCTGCCTTGTTGTTGTCACTTTCTGAACAGGGTTGGAAATGTAATGTTCCCAAAGGAACTTTTGATGCACTTCTATGCAAATTATGGATTCTTATGATTATGCTATGTTTCTGGATTTCAGCCAGTTATTGGGTTGTGAAATATTTGGTACTGTTGTTGCTGGGTTAAAAGCCATATTGGTAGTAAAGAAGTTATTTGTATCTTTAAGAAATGCATTGATTTTTAAAAAGTTTGTAAATAAACACTAATGCAGAGTTCATTGTATTATATTGATCCTTGGCCTCAGGTAGGCTTAGCAATTTAGCTTCCTAAAGTCATTTCTGCCTTTGAAATATGCAGGTACCTAACTTCCATAGAGTTCCAATGATATAGAGGTGCCTCTGTCACTTGTGCATTTACCATCTGGCCCAATAGTAGGTGGTCACTGTTACCCATTTTTAAAACCTGTTCCTAAATTGAAGAAGGAATACATGAATTAGTAAAGGCTTGGTTTTGATCTACCAGGTAGTTACTGGTCCTAAAATGAATAGCTGTGGAATCTTATACACTTCTATTCTAAAGCACCATGAGGAAATACTGCTAAAAGAAAGAACCAGATGACTCTAACTCCATGTCCTATATATATTAATATTTTTTTTCAAGATTCTGCAGCATGAAAAACCTTTATCTGAGATTGGAATTTGTTCTTTCATACACTGTAAGCTGAGTAGTCCTAAAAATTGTAAGATGGCGGTTTTATTCAGAAATAGTTGCTTTTCATGCTTAAGTGAACATGCTTCAACAAAAATGCTGTTCACTCCATGGTTATTTCAATCTTGGCATGGTAAACTTCAAGAAAACTGAGCAAATATTTAGCATTTACTTAGAAGTAGATATACAGGGATTTTTATTATTATTTTAACACGTGGTTCCCATTAAGGATGCTGGCCTGCATCCATACTTACAAAAAATTTGAGCATGCACTGCTTTGCAAGGTTGCCAGCACAAATATTTAGACTTTTCAAAATCTAGATGGACTACTTGTGATGCTCAAGTGTTCATCTGGTTTCAGAACAGATTGGAATTTGTATTATGTCCTTCATCCACAGCCTTTTCAGTGTAACTATATTTAACTACGTTGCTATGGCAACTTGCCTTTTACTTTCTTACATAGAAATCATAGATTTGATTCTGATATGGGCTTTAACAATACAAAAACATCTGACTCTGAAATATTTCAAAGGTACATGCTTGGCCTGAAACACTTTTTTTTCTTACTGATTTCAATCAACTGAATTACTTGTAATATTGTTTATTTGCTAATAATCAAGATATCTTTCAAAATGAGATTAACAAAAAAAAGTCTTCAGCGCATAGTGTGAAGGTTGTGACAGACTGCTGGCTAAGCCAGAGCACTCCCACTACACCCTGGCTGAAAAGGCCATTGAAGACAGCTGAGCAAGCCCAGGCCTGAAGGGCTAATGGAAGCAGCTGTGGGCCTCATTAGCCAGTGGGCTATATAAGGCAGCCAGAGAGGAAGTAGAAAAGAGAGGAGAGCAATGGGTTCAAGTCCCACCTACCCTGGGAGTGGCTGGACAGGCAGGGTGTGGCTGAGTGTGCTCCCAAGCCAGGAGGAGAAGCTGTCTGAGTTTGCTGTGATCCAAAACGCTGTAACTAGAAGGTGGTGGGAAACTGACAATAAAAGGCACGGGTGACTGCACCAGGAAGGGTCTTGGGCTGATCTGTGGACAAAGAAGGCGTCCCAGAGTAACGGCCTGAGTGAGGACCTTGCCGCAAGGTACATTTGTAAAATTATTTATTGGGGCAGATCCTGAACTTGAATCAATGGACCTATGACAGTTTGCACTAGCAAAGGATTTGGTGCAGTGACTTGTAACTCTGTGAATCCATTCCTCTTCAACCTGTACTTTTTCAACCCATGAGGACTAGGCCCTACATTACCATATGCCGCTATTGGAGCTGTCCCTTCAAGGCAATTAAAAAGAAAAACAGATTCATATTGGTGTTGGCTGCAGTGAATATGTCTCTCTGTGCAAGAGAGTTGGTAACTTGTTAAAACTCAATGAAACAATCTTTACAAGGCAGCAGTTTGCAGACAGATTCCAACATGCTGCTCTGGCACATTGAGTACATATATAGCAATTGATACGGCATACTAATTTGTACTCAAAGAATTAGGAAAATTTTAATGCACACGTTTAGCTGCGATCACAGCTGTGTTGCACATAGGAAACTATTTTAGAGATGGCACCCTTTGTAGTTTTGTTTGATTGTACATACTGAAAATGGATGAAGACTTAAAATAAAATCTGTGTAAATTTTAAACTCTGGGCTATGACCCAGTTTCTTAAAATAATCACAGTGATATGCCAACCATCATTTATTTGGTGCTGAAAGATGACCTTAATTTGTCTCAGTTGCTACTTTTGTGGCCATAGAAACACCACATAAGGAAGTCACCAAACTGATAGGGAATCAAAGTGCATGTTGCAAACTATATGAATCCACTAGATAACCCATTCCATCTGTAAAGCCAATGGACGCTGGTTGTCGGCAGGTGGGACCGAACCTGTAACCTTAGGGGATAAAGCCTTAGGGGCCTCCACTGCATGAGCTAAAAGCCAACTGTTCTCGGCTAAGGCTGTAGAGCTGACTTCACTCTCCCTTGTCAATGGTTTCAGTACCTCTGTGCTTCACATGCACTGTAGTATAACCTGCAACCAGATCACAATCTTTCCAGGCCAGCTTTTATACTATTTCCCCTTCAATCAAGGGCTGTGCCAATGCAAGCTCTCCTCTACCTCCCGTCCCATTTTCCTAACCCACCCCCTGCTCCGCTCCAGCTTTTTTGCACAGGGAGGCAAAGTGTGATTCTGTGTGTGGTATTAGTAACAGCTGGATCACATTGATTTCATTTATCCCATTAAGGTGTTTGGCCATTTAATTTTATGGCATGCGGTGAAACTTAGAGGCCTAAAATATCCAAACATTAGATAAATCAAAACTACTGAGACAAAGTAACATCCTGGCCCCTTGAAGTCAATGGCAAAATGATCATGGAATATAGATCCATATGGGGAAGTTCATTTTCTCTTCTGACACAGACGGAGAGAGCTACCTCAATTTTTCTCAATTGTCTGTTGATATTTGCCCACAACAATTTGGGGAAATGGCTAGCCATGATTCCAACAGCACAGAGGGTCTATTTTATATTTAAACATTTGCTGCTATCATTTATTTTCTTCTGAGTTTATTAAAGTGCAAAGGCCAACTATGGAGACAGCATCACATGCAGTGCAGCATACAAAGAGTTTCCACACCGTACATGGAAGGTAAAAGGCATTTTTGTGATTATCTAAGACACAATTACATGCACAAAGAACAAAACTGAAACTAGGATCAGTGCCCTTCAATAATAATAATTATCCAAAAAAAAAATTTGATCTTGAGAGTTAAACAATTTTTTTTAAATCCTTCCTTTCCAGGTTCTTCTATTAATGAAACTTGAAAAGCCAAGAAAAACTAAACTTGCTAGAGAAATTTGTCTCCTGAACACCATACTTGATTTTTTAAAAAAAATCTTTATACATAGATCTCTTGACATTAGCAACTAAAATATTTTAATGAGAAAATAATAAATACCCATTTTCTTTACAATAAAATATTAACAGGAAGATGCATCATACAGGTCTTGACAAACCTATGAAATTACTCAGAACTTAGGGCATCGGTCTAAACATAACGGCACTAGAGCTGTCATGTCGTTTTCAGTTTTGCTTTGTACTCTAAAGAAGGAAAAAAAGCCATAAGTTATACAAGTATAACATGATATGAAACACACAAATGGGTTTCTAGTAACAAGAATAAATATTACCACTTTGCAGTATCTACTTCACAGCTCTGTGAGAGAATTCTCCTCTGCCCCCCACACTTTAAAAGATCAGAAAAACATACAGATGAGCATGAACAATCTTATAAGTAAGTTACAAAGATAAGTTAAGGCAGCTTCAGCAGAAGCCTCAAGACTTTTCTTGAGATTAGAATACTTCTTGATTGTACAGGAAAAGAGAATTCAAGTTTACCATTTGGATCTTTGATGTGCTGACCAGTTTTCTTGATTCTTAACAATGGCAAAGGTGTGCGCATGAAATGCTTAGACCATCGCATATAATATCAGTATTATAGTTTTGTATCTCTGATGTGCTGACCAGTTCTCTTGATTCTTAACAATGGCAAAGCTGTGCGCATTTAATATCAGTATTATAGTTTTGTACTAAGTCAGTATTCAGTCACAAATACATACACACAAGGTGGGACTTTTTTTTTTTAAAGACGGTCAGTTACAAATCTGACCCCAATCTGCATGAAGACTTGAAAGCATGATTTGTGGGTGGGTGGGTGGGTGGTAGTGGGTATGTTTTACTCACCAATACATGTTAAATCTGTGTAAAAGACAAACTGGAAGATAAAATTAATGAGAGAACCTATAAAATAATTATCCAAACATTTGCTGGGGAAGAACCAGATGCACACTAAAGGGAAGCATTAAATAAGCAACAGCAAATATTAGAAATAATTGTTTCTCTTCTTCCTGCAATATTAGTATGTTTCTTCTAAATTACAACTTTTTGAAGGACTAAATTTTAATCTGTGAGTGGGGGGAGGGGTAAAAATTAACCCATCTTGTTATAATGATCCTGCCTTCAATCTAGAAAAGGTCTGGAGTGTTCTGACATCCTGCTAAACATATAATTTGCAAAACATAGCTATTCACTGCTTGAAAATTGCACTTGGAGTAATTCAAGTCTGTATAATTAAATATATATCTACCCTGCTTGCCCAAATGATCATAAATGTAGAAGTATAACCAAAAAGTTGGCAATCTGAAACGATATCTGAGGACAGCAGCTTCATGATCGTTTAGCCACCAGGTGCACGGTCCTACATGAGTAGTAATAACTAATACCGTTTGTCAAAGGATTCTGAAATATACAGCTGAGCTGGGTTAGTCTGTTGAATGGATCATTTAATGTTCTATATTAATAGAAATGCTACTATATCAATCCTTCTCCAGAGGCAGTGTTGTCTAGTAAATTAAATATAAGAACTGACAGTCAGAAACACCTGAGGACTAATCTGGTTGCTGCTAATGTGTTCTATTGATTTAGTAGAAAAATTGCTTAGCCTCTTTTGTGAGCAGTTTCTTCACCTGTAAAACTGGGATACTCTATTACTACCTACTTCGCAGGCATGGTTGTGTGGCTTCATTCATTAGTTAATGTTTGCACAGCATCTTAACAATGTACAGTCCTATGGTAATTCTTACACTACTGCCTAGACATTCCTCTTGTCCTGAGCCTGTAGGAAGGGCGTACATCACAGTAAAGGAACTGTGTTTAAAGGAAATTTCTCTACTGCATAGGAAATCCCATATAGAGGCAATTTTAAGGCAATAGCACTTTAAACTTTCAATGTGATTTACAAGATTACATCTTAATCTTAAACCCTTTCATCCTTCATTGCTAATGGCTTTTGCTCATCTCCCAGGCACAGGGTAGATGATGTGATGGAACGTTACTCTGCTGTCAGCATGGGGTATGGCTAAGAGTGTGTCTGTCTCCATTTCAAACACACTGAAAAAGAGGGACATGGGGACTCGTACAATGAAAAGTACATTTATTACATCGTTATCTCCCATAGAAAATCCTACATTAAGCTGTAGCCCAGAGGAAATGGATGGGTGGGTGTTGAAGATTTTTTTTTTTATCCTATTATGTTGCTGCCATAAAATACAAATTTCTCCAGAAGGAAATTCAGGCTTGCCTCATCACCCCTCTCTAATGCTTTTATTCTATCTGACTCCTGCCCTCCGGCACTGGGGAGCCCATGCTAGTGCTCGACCCCTTTCCCCATGCCTCCTTACAGGGGTGGAGCACACAATCTACTAACTAGGCTGGGGCCCCTGGGCTCTTGTGTGTGAGGGGAATGCGGGAAGTGTCTTTCTCCTTCTCAGTCGGAGGTCATGTCAGTGAGGGTTTTTTTGTTGTTGTTTTTTGCTTCTCACTTGTGTGCGGCCCCCCAGTGATTTTTCTGTGGGTCGGTGGTCCCCAACCCAAAAAAGGTTCCCCATCCCTGCTCTAGTGGTGCTAATGTAGGATGTGGGTGAGCAGAGTTCAGTTCCCTGCTCTCTTACAGACTTTGGGTGGCCTCGAGGAGGGATAATTAACACTTCCCAACCTTGCAATAAAGTACACCAGATTATGCACCACAGACTTCAAAGCTGTGGTAATGGAGGCCATGTTGTCATGACTTAGATACTAATGAGCTGTTGGCCTCTTCGATGCCCTCTATCTACAACAACCAAACTACTGCCAGCCTTCAACAGTCCACCACTGGACTCTTCTACCTCTTTCTGCCTTAAACCTGAAAGCCTGCTCTGCTCAAAGCCTGTTAGCCATATCCAGTGTATTAAGCCCTTTCCTCCGTACCCAGTTTTTTCCCGCCCTAAAGGTGTCATAACAAATTTGGAAGAGAAAATATGCAGGTCATGTATGTCTTTCTCCAGGCATGAGCCGGGGTCTGCAGGAGTCTGAGGTACATTATCAGTGTTGCTTTTTTTTTTTTTTTTTTTTTTTAACAGAAGAAGAAGGTTCTGTTACTTTTGTGTTTTAAAATGCTAGGTAGGTGAGCTGTGGACAAAACTGGAATCCTATTACTACGGTGACATGAACTTACAGGGACCAGCAGGAAATCAAATTTGGTCTCACATTTTTAGAAGTGGGTGGCTAGATTCTCCACTGACTTGCGTAATTACTGAAAGGCTTGTAAAGTTGTATACATACCAAGCACAGGTTCAAACCCATGGTGATTCATCCACCCTACCCATTATTTAAGTTTTCAAAAATTGTACTTTTCAAAGAAACACAGGGAACGTGTGCTATGTGCTTAGGTTATGTAACAAACAGTCATCCACTTGGAGGGCTTGTCATTCAGATACTGCAGTACTGGGCTAGCTATAATTGAACAGTGAAATTGATTTTGAAACTGACTACCTTGCTCTCTTTGTCTAACCTGAAAAACAGGCAGAGAGTAAACATGGGGCACAGAGAGTAGAAAAAGCTTCAGTTGTCAAGTTGCACTTATGTAAATCTAAGGTGTGGTCCGCAACATACGGCAATTTAAAAAAAAATTAGACTAAGTTGAAAGTGTTCCACTAACTACCAGTAGGTATCAAGTGTGGCAGGGAGTTGCCCTGTACTGGCCCTTTAAGGGGCTGAGACCTGGAGTCAGGAGGAAGCCCAGCTGGAGGCCATATAGAGCAGCTCCTGGGAGGAAGGGAGAGACCTACCTATCTGCCTGCAATGAGAGAGGCTTCGGCCTAGCAAATTCAGGCTACCTGGTCTGAGGCCCAGGGCTGCAAGGAGGCAGTCATGGAGGGTGGGACTCACGTGGAGGCAGCCCTAAAAGGCCGGGCTGCAAGGAGGCAGCTGCCGTAGGCTGGGGGAGTTTGAACCAGGGAAGCCCCAGGCCATAAATCCACAAGGCAAGGTTGCAGGAGGCAACCAGGCAGGCAGAGTGGGAGAAGAACTGGGGAGTCCTAGGGAGGACCCTGGAAGAGGAGTGGAGGAAGAACAATGATTCCCCCCTGAAGGGGGGGCAGACCAAGACCGGAGTGGTCACTGCCAGAGGGCAGTGCTCTGAAGAGTAACACCTCACCCAAAGGGGGCGTGTTGGCATCGGAGCAGCTGGTTACTTCCCCACAAGCCACCCTGAAGGAAGAAGCCATACGGAAAGTGAGTGAACCCACTACACAAGATATCCCACGTTCATCTACAGTACGTTATCTAAAATGGTTAAAACAAATGGCTTTTCACTCTTTCTTATAGAAACTTTCAGGACATATAGGCTATGTCTAGACTGCAAGCTTCTTTTGGAAGAAGCTTTCCCGGAAGAGATCTTCCGAAAAAACTTCTTCCGAAAGAGAGTGTCCACAGTGAATGGACACGTAAGCTGTGATTACTATGGGTGGAATGGCCACCAGGGCACCTGTGTTTTTTCCTCTTCTTGCAAAAGAACTCCCTATTCCCTGTCCATACATGCCTTTTTCCAAAAGAACTCTTTTGGAAAAAGGCTTTTTCCTCATAGAATGAGGATTACCAATGTTGGGGAAAACCCCTCAGTTCTTTCCATTTTTTTTTTCCAAAAGAGCGCAGTTGGATTGTGGATGTAATTATTTTACTTTATTTTTCCGAAAAAACTCTGTAGTGTAGATATACCCATAGTGGAGCATGATTAAAAAAACACATCCTAGCCAAAGAATCTTATAGGCTGGCTTTTAAATAGTTTTACAAGTAGAAAGATGATCATTTTCACAAATGTGGAAGCAGCTCTTTCACTTCTTTTAAATAAATAGTCAAGAGTTTTGGCAATGTTTTCATGAAGTGTCTGTTTCTTGACTTGATTGGTTTTACTCTGGTCTTTTATAGTCAGGTGATGGGAATTAAACACCACAGCAACAGAAGACAAATGCCAGTGCTACCCATTAGGTTAAGCCCAAGTAATTAAAAAAACAAAACAAAACCTTTTTTGGTAAAAGTCCATGTAGTGGCGTTTACCAGTTGTAGTAATTTTTTTTTAACCTGACAAGTCCTTCTCTTTATTTTAAGAGAAGCTTATCCTTCATTTAGCCAAAAGTAAAGAAATAAAAATATAAGGCAGCCCTGCCTTATTGGTATAGCAGTGAAGGTCACAGTCTATTAAGCATTAGAAGTACACAAAAGCCCTGAAGCCTGGAACACCACTTTCAAATTTAGCTGCTGCCTGTCATGAAATAGTACAAGAGACAGACTCTCTATACTCTAGGACAGGCAAAGTACATTTGGCAGCTGATTTGGGGAAGAATCAAGGGTAAGTAAAAGGGCCTGCTCTGAGAGAGATCACTTGAAGTTTACACCCTATAGAATCTCAAGGGCGCCTGTGCATTTCACAAAGGAAAACTGCCACTCCCACCTAAGCAAGTCAGCCATGGGTCACCTTTATCCTTGTGTGACACACATGGTGCTATCAAGCTCACATCCCGGGTTTGATCTCGTGTGTTGAGTGGGGATGCAGCGAGGCAGTTCTGCTAGCTTCCCAACATCCCCTGGCCAATAGGAGCCAGGCATGTTGTAGGGGAAGGGGAATCCACAGATAGCGACTTGCTAGCAGTGAGGTGAATGAAATGGTGGGTGGTTATTAGCATAGGAGTAAGAAATGAAGTCTGAAAAGGGAATTAATGGGGGTGGGGAGTATGGGCTGTAAGAAGACTGAGATGGGGCTGGTCAGCAAATAGGGTGAGGAACAGATTGGAGAGGTTGGCCACTTCCTTAAAAACCATAGCTCTCACTATCTCCAGTAATACCACCCAGTCTGTGTCAGCACCTCAACAATCCTTCTCATGCTCTCTCTCTCTCTCTCCTAGATTTCCTTCCCCCTCTGTTCCCACCAAGCCCCCTATCTGGGTCTCTAAAGGCTCTCGCTGCCTCTCTCTCATACCCGCTTTTGCTCAAGAGGGATGATCCCCTGAAGGAGAGATCAGTGATTATTTCTCACCTCTTGGAAGTGTTACCCAGAGAGCTGAACAAAACTTCGCATAGGCATCAGCTGCTATGAACTTCAGACATTTTTTTCTCCCAGATAGGAAATCTCTGCTACTTACAGGACACCTATTTGAAACATTTTGTAAGCAGTGAGGCTTGTAGTAATTTACAGGAGCTCTAATATGACTGAAAGCAGGTTCTGAGCGTACAATGGACGATGCGGTCGGTGGCTGGGGGGAAAAAAGCCAAGTATTCTTGATGATTAAAAGGAGGCCAGGACCATTCTGTAGATCCAAAGCAGCTGAGTAGAGGGGGCGGGGGAAGCTGGGGAAATTGCACTCTTGAATTCAAAGCCTTAATGTGTGACCCTCTCAGAGGGAAGTGTGTTGCACCTCTTCTGTGTGCTCTTGTATTTCCAGTAAGTTGCACATTCTAAAATCACAGAACCTTCCACATAGCTGCTGGTTTTTATGCCAGAGCTGCTCTTAGAAGCCTATTGGCATCAGTTTGTAAATACTGCAGCAGTTTTATTATAGCTGGATTTTGTTTAATATCGTTACTTGTCTATACCTCTGATCTGCTTCACCTGAGCCCCTTTGAATAGCACAGGGCATACAATAGAAATGTCACTGGACAGCACCTATACTGTTGATTATTGAGGCTCAGCCAAGTTTCCATAAATAGAGACAGGTAGCATGCACAGAAAGGTTGTTTACTGGTAAGCTTAATGAGGAAATTACTGTTCTAAAACTGTGCCCAGTTTTTCCCATTCATCTGTGCTCGTAAAAGCAGTTTTGTTTATACTGGGGTGAAACTAGAAAAAATAAATGAAACAAACCTCTTTCTAGTTTCCTCAATGCTTTGTAATGGGACCTGGATCCTCAGAAGGGAGTATTTGGGTCCTGAGGGGGTGTTTGCACTACAGCGTACACTATGCCCAGGGTGTGACCAAACAAACGAAGAAAGAAACCACCTAGGACCAGAGTCTCACAGTGCAACCACGCATGCCTCAATCCTGATCATCAGCGAGCTAATGCCATGATCAGACTGGCACACATTTCAAAAAAGTCCATGGTGTGGCTACCCAGGCGTGGAGTAACAGAGGCCACGCTCCCAGGCAAGGAGCCTGTCAGGGATCCAGTAAGCGACTGGCATTCAGCGGCGGCAGAATCAATACTCAGGCGTGGTCTGTGCAAGCCAGCCGCAGAGCATGAGCGCTGTGGGGTGGACGAGCCTGACCTCTGCTCCATGGCATCATCTTAAATGCACAAACAAACAGCATTATTTAAAATCTATTCAGCTGCCACCCGGGCGAGGCCTGGCCAAGAAGGGAACGCTTCCATCAACGGTGCACGCATGCTAGGAATGAAATTCTGGCTCCACTGAAGTCAGACACACAGCTCCTATTAACTTCATAGAATAGAATTCTAAAACTGGAAGGGGTCTTGAGAGATCATCAAGTCCAGTCTCCTGCATTCATGGCAGGACCAAGCATCTAGGGATGACCATGCATTCTAGATCATCCCTGACAGATATCTGTTTAACCTGCTCTTAAATATCTCCAGTGGTAGAGATTCCACAGTCTCCTTAGGCAATTTATTCCAGTGCTTAATCACCCTGATATGAGTTTTTCCTAATGTCCTACCAAAGCCTCCCTTGCTGCAATAAAAGCGAAATGCTTCTTGTCCTAGCATCAGAGGTTAAGGAGAATAATTTTTCTCCCTCTTCCTTGTAACACCCTTTTAGATACTTGAAAGCTGCTATCATGTCCCCTGTGAGTCTTCTCTTTTCTAGACTTGACAAACCCAATTCTTTCAAACTTCCCTCACAGGTCATGTTTTCTAGACTTTTAATCATATTTTTGTTGCTCTTCTCTGGGCTGTCTCCAATTTCTCCACATCCTTCCTGATATGTGGTGCCCAGAACTGGACACAATACTCCAGTTGAAGCCTAAACAGCACAGAGTAGAGTGGAAGAATTACATCTCCTGTCTTGCTTACAACACATCCCAAAAATACATCCCCAGAACGGTGTTTCGCTTTTTTTTAAAAAAACAGTGTTACATGGTAGACTCATATTTAACTTGTGGTCAGCTATGACCTCTAGATCCCTTTCTGCAGTACTCCTTCCTTGAGAGTCACTTCCCATTCAGTGGGGCCAGGATTTCACCTGACACGTGTACCAATTAAAGTGTATATTACATTAGTAGAGAGAAAAGGAAATCCTGTATATTAAAACTCCCTGGCTGCGTCTAGACTGGCATGATTTTCCGCAAATGCTTTTAACGGAAAAGTTTTTCCATTAAAAGCATTTGCGGAAAAGAGCGTCTAGATTGGCACGGACACTTTTGCGCAAAAGCACTTTTTGCGGAAAAGCGTCTGTGCCACTCTAGACGCGGTTTTGCGCAAGAAAGCCCCGATCGCCATTTTCGCCATCGGGGCTTTTTTGCGCAAAACAGTCCTCCCCTGTCTACACTGGCCCTCTTGCGCAAATACATTTGCGCAAGAGGGCTTTTTCCCGAACGGGAGCATCATAGTATTTGCGCAAGAACACTGATGATCATACATTAGATCGTCAGTGTTCTTGCGCAAATTCAAGCGGCCAATCTAGACAGCTGGCAAGTTTTTCCGCAAAAGCGGCTTCTTTTGCGGAAAAACTTGCCAGTCTAGACACAGCCCCTGTGTATACCTGCTTGGGAGATTCTATACAGTAAGAACACATCTGTGCGCTGCTATCTAGCTACTTCTACACACTTGCTATGTTTGATCACTTCAGATCAAAAGGAATTTGCAGCAGATGAGGAAAAAGTATGTTGTGCAGTGACAAATGTGAGGCTCATTGGAATTGATTTTCCCCTTTCGCTAGTATAAAGAACTATTAAACTGTCACAGTAGCACTAGTGGAGATGAATGGGCCAGAGTTACTCAAGTTGACTAGAAATATTAGAAGATACCACAGGAGAATCTGAAAATATTAAAAGGGGGAGTGAACAAACCCTTAAAATACCCCACTGCACGCGATTCATGCCACAACTTCCTGCTTACCATCAATGCTTTTAAAGTCCAAAAGATAGCTGCGATTGTCAACCTGGTAAAGCTGTAAACTCATTTTCACATAATTCCCAGTCACCGGATTCCTTCGACGCACTCTAAGATGATAGGCATTCACCACCTAAAACAGGTAACCTTCTTTCAGGAATAAAATTCAAGATGGTAGAAAGAATATTTCTTTTTCTTTTCCCCCTCGTGTGAAACATTTCAGGACAAAAACATTGTCTGAAAAGAACGATTGTTTTAACATAAATAAATAAATATCCCAGTTTCTTCTGAAGTGTGTTTGGGGTTGTTGTTTTTTTTTTTGGAATGTTAAGTGCTTATCAGTTTTGTTGTGTATACCTTTCTTGCCATCTTGCTACCCCCACACGTATGACTCACAATAGAATGTGTTTCATATGTGTACTGTTTATAATGGATTTGCATAGGGGGAGGCATATTGCGATGTGAATCATGGCTGTGGAGTTGGTCTTACATGCAGACAACTATTTCTCAAGCCTCACACATTGTCTAGAGAACCATTCAACTAACTTCATGCTGGGTGAAATTCCACTTCAGTTTGTAGAGCTGCTCCAGGGATAAATTTGGCTCATTAGTTCTCTGTCTGGCTGTGTATCTAACCAAGCTACTAGCTGTTGTAAACCCCAATATTTTTATTTAGACTGTGAGCCCTGTGGGGGAGGACTGTGTCATATGTTGGAACAGTGGCTTGTGCAATGGGGACTTAGCCTCTAGAAAAGACAGCAAATGAATTTACCTAACAGAGAGAGAATATTTTTGTAGGAGAAGAGCAACACATTCAGATTTTCTTCAGAGAGCAAATGTCAGTTGAATGAAATGGTAACAATATATTTCTGCTCCATTGTCATCTAACACCCTTATTCTGCCCTCTGCCAACCAAAATAGGGCCTGGGGTAAAACATGAATACAGGCAGCAGTGTTAGAAAACAGGCCAAGGTCTAGAAGACCTTGTTTAACTCCTTTAGTGAACCACTAAAACTGGGAATTGCCACAGTCTGTAAAGCAGCTTTCAAACCCTTCCTGAACTTTCCATAATGGTGGAATTCAGTTACTGCCTGCAGGGCTTGAGCTGAGACATTTCTCCCACTCCTTTCACGGAGATGTCCATCAATGAATTAAATGTTGGAAACGTTAACATGTTGTTATGGCTGATGTCTTAAATGCAGGCACTTCAAAATTAGCATCTGCAGCAATGGTAATGTTCACTCACGTTACAGGCCGTCCTCGCTATAAGTACAAGATAAACTTAAAGTGGGGAATTTTTTTCCTGAGACTGACTTCCATTTGCACAAATTGGGGGGATTTTTTTGTGCAATTTAAGAGTGGGGAATGGGAGGACTTATAAAGTAGCAGTTCCTACAAGCGTCAACAACTTCAATGTGGAACAAATGTATACCGGGGCAACTTATAGCAGGGACCATTAAGTAAACCATTCTAGAATGAACTACTGGGGATAAATATAGCTGTGTGGTGTCAGCGTGTCAAGGGTTATGGGCCAGATTCTGCACTGCCTTCCATCTTGTGTTGCTATTTATCCCTAGGCAAAATGGTTGACTCCTTAGCTAGCCTTTTACAAATGGTCACGTCTTACACAGGAAAGTGACTACACAAGGCTGTGGAGAATCAGGCATGGCAATTCTTAATGAGGGCTAAATCAATGGCAAGAATTAATCTGAGCACAAGAAAAAGTGAATCACTGGCTGCTGCAAAAATGCCTCTCCTATCCCATAACCAATATCTCAGATAACCCAGTTAAAAGAATATTACCAAGCAGGGAAAAAAATCATGAGAAAGTTCAGTCCCACAGGTGCATTGTCTGGGAAGTGTTGACTGAAAGCATGAACTAAATGTGGATCTGACTTCACCCCTAATAATCTTGCCAGCCTAGGCTGACAGTTTAAAAAAGAAAAAAAGAAAGTGCATATTTTATATCGGTAAGACACGTGGAGTTTATTTAGCCACAACTAACATTTTTAAAGTTGAGTGTTTGTAAAAGTAAAAAAATAATAAACTAGAGAGGATAATACACGTGGTATTAGTTTAGAAACAGGCAATCCTGTAACAATACTTACTAACTGCACTGATGAATTCAGATCAGAATTTATAAGGAAATGATCCTTGAAAATGGCCACAAAGCCCTGATAGTTCCTACCTTCCATTCAAAATCCAGCTGTTTCATAGCCCGGTACACTTCAGCCATAATGTCATACGGTTTGCTTTGACTGCGGATTCCTAGATGCCACTTGGCTTTTTTCACAGTCAGAGGTTTTGGCTTGGTAGTGTTCAGTGCATCCAAGGGACACCGTGCTTTGGGACTGTCTGCTATTAAAGGAGGCATCCGTTCTGGGTGTGGTTTCACCCCCGGAGGTATGTGCATAGTGCTGTCATCCATAAATGAGCCAGTGGGGGGACTGGAGGCGAGGTAGAACTCACTGGCTTGGTTCATGATTCTCCGATTGTCAATAATAAGGTGGTACGCTACTGCAAGCTGGTCTTGTGGGTCACCGCTATACAAGCTGTTCATCACCTCCGACTCCGTGCATTCAAACTTCTCACAAACTTCCCGCACTGCCTCATCATCAATGACATTGGCATCGTAGGAAGGATCCTCTGGAAACAAGTAACTAGGCAAGTCATGTTTAAACCACTCATGTTCTCTAGGGGGAAAAGAAATGAAACTGTGATGAGGAATGTTAAATATTGGTTAATTGAACAGTCGGTTAATCTCATGAATTCTTACTGGTTACTTGATAATTCTATAGTTCCCGGGGGTGGGGCCAGTAGCCAGTGCGCTCCGGCCCCATTCCTGAGAAGCCCCTGCCACTTCGCACTGCAGTC
This sequence comes from Pelochelys cantorii, assembly GCA_032595735.1. Taxonomy (NCBI): domain Eukaryota; kingdom Metazoa; phylum Chordata; order Testudines; family Trionychidae; genus Pelochelys; species Pelochelys cantorii. The sequence continues at coordinate 52,950,050 of CM064334.1, forward strand.
CGGGTGGGTGAAGGGGCTGAGCTCCCGGACCCAGCACAAGCCAGAACTGAGCCGGGCTGCCTACCCACCTGACTCCTAATACACTTTAAATGCAGAGCCACAGCAGGGGTAGGTCCTGGACGTGGTGTGAGCCAGGCTGCTGGCCAGCCTGCTAAAAAACTTACTGGCGGAGGAGGGGGGAAATGTGTGTAGTCTATAGCATTAACTGATAAGCTTTTGCTTACTGGTTAATTGATTAATCGACTACACTATTCAATCCCTAACTGTAACAAGAGAGAGAGTGCAGCCATGAGTCTGTATTTACAGAAGGCACCCTAGCTGTGATTATTCTATGAACAACAGCCTGGGATGGTGAGGAGGGTGAAGGAAGTCGTAGCAAGGGAACAGATGCTAAACTGGTGTAAACTGACAAAGCTTTGCTCTTTCAATGGAGCTACAATGATTGACAGTGCTTGACAATCAGGCCCATTATTTTTAGTCACGTCTGAGTCTCCAGGGAGGCAGTGGAACTCATTGAATATTATAGTAGCGGCCATGCTACACTCTTGGCCACACTAATATTGTGGCAAAGTGCTCACCAGAAGGCCTTGATTTTGACAGCCTTGCAAACAGTGTTCCCTCTAAGCTGCGGGGCAGCACAGCTTCACAGGTGATTTAATCAGCGCTGCCCTGTCAGAGGCTCCGGGCTCCATGCATGGAGCTGACTGACTGGGCAGGGCTGATTAATCACCCGTGAAGCTGCGCCGCCACACAGCTTAGAGGGAACACTGCCTGCAAGCTATTATTTATTTATCAACACACAGAAAGCAACAGCGTGTGCTTCCCTCAGGGTAAGGCACCTGAACCACACCAACCAGTGAGGTTTCCACACGGATTCAGTTTTGGGCTTTCTATTGTAACTTCCATAAGACTGTGAGTTGTGTGAAATAGTCGCACCAACCAAAGCAATGGTCAGGGGTGCAGGCTGTCCACCCCACGCAAGGGTGATGGTGGCCAGGTGGGCCAATCACCTCTCCAACCTAAATCTGGAGGTGGCGCCAGGGATTTAAGCAGAACAGGCTCAGCTAGACTAGGTGAGGCCTCTATAAGCAAGGAAGTTGGCGACAGGTGGGCACTGCAAGCACTCCCTGGGAGAAGGGAAAGTATATTATAGCTACTGTGGAGTCCTGGTTACTTCCTGGGAGGAAGCTGACAGAGAGGGTGGGAGGGGAAGCCAAGAAGGCAGGAGATGGCTCAGGGGAATACTAGCAAGGGATAGGAATGCAAGCCAGGACTGCTGACTAGAGGACCCCTGAGCCAGAACCTGGAGTAGCGTGTGGGCCTGGCTCCCCCATCAGCTGCTGACCAATCTGCACCAGCAAAGCAGTGAGCAGGAATTCTACCTGAGCCTATCTGCCAGGAGGGACTTTGTGACTCAGCCCTCCAGTCAGGTCACCACCTGTTCACTTTTCCAGGGACATCGAAGAGGTAGTTGCAGTTCCAGGCATGAGAGGAGCCTGCTGGATGAGAGACCCAATGCTGATAGATGGTGCAACTTCTGGTCCAATCTAATCCCCAGAGGGGCCAGGAGATGGTGCCACCAGTGATGAATGAACCCCCTGACACTGCATCAATGAACATCAATGACAAATTCAGGCTGATGGTCAGTTGACAGACAAGCCAAAGGAACCTCTCCCTCTAGTTCCCTCACACTTTTGCCCATGCAGGCCAGCCCCTTAGTACAGGAAGGTTTTCATGAGCATTGTGGCCCCTGCCTGTTCAAATGCTTACAAAGTCTTGTGGAGGAGAGGAGGGTGTTCAGCATGCATCAATCATCCCTCTTCACAAGACAATGGGCTGGGGAAACACATGTGACATCTCTGGCTATCTCAGTAGGCACTAGGGGGGAATTCAGTCTTAGAAACAGTTGATAGGCAGAGTGTTTCTGTGCTCCTGCATGGGGGCAAGTGGCTGCTAAAATCTGCCTTTCATGCATGGACCATGGTAGGTATTGGTGATATTGTGTCCCTGTGCCCTGGATGTGGGGAAGGTGCCACAAAATTGCCCCACTAAGCCTCAGGGAGCAATAGAATGGCTGAATGCAGCCAAAAGGCAAGAAAGATGGTGTGTAAGATGGCAGTCCCTGGGGATGGTGGGACTGGAGCCTGCTGCCTTGTCTGTTGGGCCATTGGGGGGGGGGCAGCCTACCTCCCCACCTTTACTGGATGCTTTATCCTGCTCACCTTCACCCTGGGGCCAGTTTGAGCTGTGGCAGGTTGGTGGTAGGTAACTGGCAGCTCCTGGGATTTGAGCCCACCATCCCTGGCTCTGGAGGTAGGTGCCTTATCTGTTGGGCCACTGGAAGAGCCGGCCCACCACCCCTTCTTCCCTGGATATTTTATCCTGCCCACCTTCTCCCTTGCACTGGCTTCAGAGCCAGAGCCCTTTTGGGGCGGAAGGGGTTTCTCACACAAACCCACACCCACAAGACTAAGTGTGCTTCCAACCCCTAGCAACAGCACCTGCACATGAACTAAATCCTTGATTATTCACCCAGCACTGCAACTATGATTCTATCTGTTAGCAACTGGCTTGAGACCCAAACAGCCATCAGATGGGTAATGGCTCTTGGTCATTACTGCGCTGAAGTAGCTACTAAGTAGTCACCCTTTCTCCACATCCCATTACCAGCTGTGGTTCCCTCATAGGCATGCCTCCCCTAAGAGGCAATCAATCATATCCACTAACCTAAGAGCCTTGTGAATAAAGCCATAGTTTTTGCCTTACTTTAGGATGGAGGAGGTACTATAAAACCATCATTTCCAAATGAATTTAAACACCCAAGGACTTTTGGATGCCTCTGTGACATTTATATATCTATTTTAAACATCATTCAGCTGTAGTGACTATGTATTTCACAAAAGACCGAGCATGCTCCTCGTTTACACCACAGTAGTAAAATTATTCAGTTTCTAAGAATCTTTTAAGTCCTGTTGTCAGACCTGCATTTTTAATTATATTCACAGGCCCAAATAGCAACAAAAGAATCTCAATGCGCACATTAACCTGAATTTATATGGTAATAGGAGCAGACAGAGGTACAGCACCATCAATTAATTTGCAAAATGAGAAAATTATATTACACTTAAAAGTGAGCCATTTGCCTTCATTAAGGAACATTTTTCATCTTGTGTTAATTTTAAGAGTTAGAGGCTATGAATCCTGAATTCATGGTCTATGCATCTTTTCATGTTTGCTGTGATTCCTCATATTAAGCACACCGTAATGTGAACCTGATTTCAGAAGGAAGGAGAAGCTTTTAAGTTAAGCAACAAATCAAAGCAGATGAATACTAATGTCTAAGCATTATTGCATCCTATGGTTACTTTTGCCAAGCACCATGAAGGATACTAGAGACCATTTCATAATACAATATTAAAAAAAAGGTCATGGTTACTTGCCACAAAGCACCTACTAACCTTCATAAACTCTGGGTAAGTCGACTCTTTAAAAGCTACGGCAGTACCATTCTACCACTTCTGTGTGGACACTGTACAGTGTTAGGAGGGGTTCGCCTGTCACTGTAGTTAATCCACTGCCCTAATGGGCAGTAGGTAGGCCAACAGAAGAATTCTTCCATCACCATAGCTCTGTCTCCATCAGAGTTTAGGTTGGCATAGCTATTTCTCTCAGGGGTGTGGATTTTCACACCCAGAGAGATGTAGAGTTGCCATTTTAAGTTTTCAGCGTAGACTAACTGGGAGCTCCACAACACAGCTTGCCCACCACACAAGACAGTATATCTGCAGGGAGAGGGTCCTGCTGTAGTGTCTGACATGTGACGTTACCTTATGTCCTTGATGGTTGCTCGCTTGAGTGGGTCAACCTGCAGCATGTGCATGAGGAGAGTGGCGACTGAACGGTTGAGGTATTCAGGGATGTAGAAAACACCTCCCCGGATCTTCTTAAAGAGCGTGGGGACATGGTCATCATCAAATGGCAGCGTCCCGCAGAGAAGAGCATAGAGTATAACGCCACAACTCCAGATATCCACCTCAGGGCCAGCATACAACCTGAACAAAGTCAAGGCAACAGAGAAGATTTCCTTGCTAGGTTTTATCTGTTTGCCAATTGGCATGACGTGCTTTGTAGTAGAGGTGGATAACATAGCAGAGGAGCATCCAAAGTGGACCCTGCAGGCTGAATGCTTCAGCTCATACTCCTACCCCATTGTGCTAAAACTTAGCATCTGTGGCTCATTCCGGCTGAGACATGGAAGTGCAACCCACAGAGGCTAATGAATCTAAAGTTCACTCTTACTCTCCAACGGGTCAGTGACAAGCTTGTTCTCTTCTTCCAATTGCTGGTGGATTCTGCCAACTATTTCTAAACATCCACCAAAGCAAATATTACACCTGTCTATGTTTATTTTTAATGTAAGAACTATGCCTTCAAGTCCAATCCTGTTCTCAGGCTTGTAGGGAACTGATAATATGGGCTTGGTTATCACAAAGCTAGGGTGCCCTTGGATCACTGCTTATCGGGCTTTTCCAGTAAATTGTGAGCAGGCTCTTCTTTGGCCAAAATTTTGTTTGGCCAAAATTTCAAAAGTTGTCTGCCTAAAGTTGGGCTCCTACAGCCATACTCAGGCACCTAAATAATTTGCTCTATTTTCAAAAGTGCTCACCACCGGTCAGCTCTTATTGAGGCTAATGAGAGCAGCTGAATAGGCAACATTTAAAAAAAAACCAGGCCAATTATTTAGATGCCTAAGGATACGTACCTTTAAAGTCCTGTTTTTGACAGTCTTGAGAGCCCAGTATGCCTGCTAGATTCCCAGATCGCTAGGATGATCGCTAATGTGTGTTTTAGACCCAATCGGGATATATCTGCTGTATCTTACAATGTGCCCTTTCATACTGTTACCCATCAGGTCATGGCAGAAGGTGAACCTTGACTCGGCTCCCACACTCTGCTCTCCTACATAAATCACTGTGCAAATAATACAACAGAACTAATAGACTGATGAATCTCCACACTATATGGAAAATACTATAATGATAACTTTTGACAGGCACTGTTCCTTTAAGAGCAGGGCAGTTTGGGAAACTGCCATGATATAAAATGAGAATCTGACCAGCAGTAAAGGAGTCTGAGGAGAGGCCTGATAAAAGGAAGGGAGTATAATCAGGGAATTAGTAGATGAACCTAGTTTAGTCTAGGTATGTAAGTGCGTAATCGACTATCTGATAAGCCACACACTAGTCAACTAGTCGCTCTCCCCCCTTGCTGCCTCTATCACAAAGAAGCAGCAAGAGAGGGAAAGAGGACAGGGTGCTGGGGGGAGCCAGCTTAAAAGCCAATTCCCCCCTGGCTCTAGCTCTGTGGGAGGGAGCAGGGGCACAGCAGCAGCGTTCCAACTTTGAACTGTACAAGAGTCCCAGTTGGGGCTCTTGTACACGTGGCATTTCAATCTTTGAAATGCACAAGACAGGGGCTCTTGGACATTTCAAAGGCGGAGAGCCATGCTTGGCCTTATAGACTAATCGAATAGTCGATGGAAATCCCATCGACTATTCAATTAGTTCAGGGGTTCCCAAACTTTTTGACGTGGGGACCAGTAAATCCATTCACGAACTTTTGGAGGACTGGTAACATTCATTTGCATATTTGCATATTCATTAATCAAATGATGAATATTGAAATAAGTTGTTTCTGGTCCTCCCAAAGCAATCCTTTGGCTCTGCAGCATGGGATCCAGTGGGCAGTAACTTACACCTTTTCTCTTGCTGTGCTCTGACAGAGTACTAACTTCTAGATGGCTTCAATGAAAGTAGTTACGTCTCTAAGGAAAGTGGGGACAACCTTCATTAGCAGCTTCTTCCTGGAGCTGCAGCAGCTGTGGACTTTCTGGCTTTGTCCCGTCTGGCCAGCATGACTCACTGATCCTGGTATGTAGATTTGATGCCTCAACTCAGTTCTCTGGTGGTCTAATTCAGAAGGAATTCTGCCATCACTTCCATTGGCATAAGTGACAGGGAACTTAATAAAAAATAATCCACATTGATCAAAATGCTGTGTTTATGTGGCCTGTTAGATAAGATACAGCAGTAAAAATGATATGGGGAAAGCGTACTGGGATTTTGCCACCTGTTTTCTGTTAAAATTAATGCAAACAAGACATAGTATAAAAATAACTAGTGCATGACTGGAGAACAGGTGGTTATGAAGAATATGTACAAGACACTAAATTAGGAAACCATTCTAACCCTGGTTCTGTCAATGACATGTATGGGTTTGGGCAAATCAGTTTTTTTCTCTGAAATGGGGAACGAAAGGTAATACTTCCATCTGAACGTGATGCAGATTAATTGAGGTCTGGGTAATGCTTTCAATATATAAGATGCTGTCTAAAACAACAGCATTGTGGTGCATGACCGCTTCACAGTTTTGTTTAACATTAATTTAACGGGAAATCACAAACATTCCACCCCATGAAGGCAGCAACTTTTTTTCTTTCAAAAAGAAATTGATTAAAAGAAGCCAGAAGATAAGACTTCTCTGATGGAACCACTGTTAAGACATGGGAAAGGGATAGAGACCATTGTTAAGGTTTAGGAAATGGGTGAGCAAAATTTGTTGATCTATCAATTAATAGTTCTCTTTACCAACATAACAAAGTTACAGATCAACAGACATAAAATTTGACTTATTGGGTGAATAAGAATTTTGGGGAGGGAAACACTATGCATATAACAAGGATTCAGGTAAAAAATGTATATACCAGATTCTTTAACTAAGTATATAAACAACAAATGTCTTTTAATAACTCATTACTATTTTTAGTAAGATTGTTTTATATTTGTAATCATAGAACAAAAGCTAAATAAGGGTTTGGCAGTAAAGTCACTCCCACTTTTAAAAATGGAGAAGTCTATATTACTCTTTAAACATCAGTTTCAAATAGAGCCAGAGGCAAGACTCACATCTGTACGTACACTTCCATTAAAAGGGGTTTGCCAAATGAGATGTTATACCTTCCAGAGATGACTTCAGGTGCTGCATAGTTTGGAGAGCCACAGCTGGTTCGCAGAAATTCACCATCTGACATCATGTTCGACAACCCTAAAAGCAAGACTCTTGCATATTGACATGTGCTTTGAATGTATGGTTCATGAGAATTCTATGCTTCTAAGAGGACAGTCGGAGGAGTAGCAAGGGAAGGATTGGGGGAAATGATGAAATAATAAAATTAAATAGTTGGAGGCGTCTGGAATGACGGGGCCCAATGTATTACAAAAAATTCTGACATCACATGTCACTTGGAGAAAGACTGCATTTGCAAAGAGCTGCCTCAAACTGTTAACTAGCTTGTGAAATCATACTGAGGACTTCTGTTGCTGCTTTTTAGTAAAATGAAGTGATCCCAACAGGAAAACAGCTCTACAAAAGGAGTAGGCACATGAGAGTAGATGTAAAAGGCTTCAAAAAAGACCTAGATACATTCATGGAGGATAAGTCCATCAATGGCTGTTAGCCAGGATCACAGCTGTCCCTTGGGTACAATGAATCAGTGTGACTGCCCCAGATGCTACACTCCATGGCTGGTGCACCCACCAACAACCCCCATCAGAACTTCCCTGTCCCCCTCCTCCAATGTCTCAGGCCCATCGGAGAGCCCCACCAATCAGCACCTCACCCTCCCTCGAAGCTCCTACTGCCTGCCATGGATCTGATGTTTCGCAGCATCAGGAGGCAGTGGGAGGAGGAAGGAGGGAGTATGCAGTATGCTTGGGGGAGGGGTGGAACTAGATGGGGAAGTTGTGGTGGCAGGAAAGAGGTGAGGGCAGGGCATTGGGGAAGGGGTGAAGCATGGGCAGAGCTAGGGGGAGCACCCCGCAGCAGATTAGAAACTTGGCACCTATGTCCCAGGCCCTGTACCCTCCTAAGGATAGCCTTGGCCATGATGGTCAAGGATAGTGTTCCTGGCCTCTGTTTGCCAGAAGCTGGGAATGGACAACAATGATGGATCACTTGAAGATTCCCTGTTCTGTTCATTCCCTCTAGGCTAGATGGGCCTTTGGTCTGACCCAGTATGGCCGTTCGTATGTTCATACAGGGATAAATTCCACCCTGAGGTAACTGCATTGGAGTCTACCATGAATATTAACTAAATGTTTTTTAAATTATTACATCAAAAGGAGTGATGAATTTGCCAATTACCGTGTTTCTCCACTGTTATAAAACCCATGTATGTTTATACCACAAACACAAGAGCTCTAACTAGCAACACCGGTCTTCATGGAAAGGTGCATGTTTACAATTATGAACTCTTCCATTTAAATTATGAAATTGTTAATGACCATGCAAACTGACTCCGTTCTGTAAGGCGTGTTATGTTGACGCACTCCAGCAAGTGGCTTGTAGCTGGCTGCATTTCTGGAATGCTGTGGGGGTCACATACCAAAATCAGCTATCTTGGCATTCATGTGTGCATCCAGCAGCACATTCTCTGGTTTCAGGTCTCTGTGGACAACCATGTGCCTGTGACAGTAATCTACTGCGGAGAGAATCTGCTGGAAAAGGCGTCTAGCCTCTGCATCTTCCACCTACAAAACACCAGAAGAAAATGTTAAAGCTTTATCTGAAACGACACTTGGCAAAACAGCTTTTGGCTCCAGCATGAGTTGGAAGACTCTAAGATGCACAGATAAAATTACAGTAAGCAGATTACAAGACTGTAAACAGAACCAAAAGTATAAAGCAGATTTTTCCCCTTGCATTGGATACTGCATTACCGTTTAGAAATAAAGCTAATGCCCAGGACTCGTGACAAAATTAGGAAAAGTTAAATTCAGACTTTTCACAATGACAGTGCTTAATTTGCATGAGGGCTGAGTCTCTGGCACAGCTAGCCTTAGCAGTTTATAGCCTTCACACCTCTGGGCTTGCCCTGTCAGTTATGAATGGAAAAATACTGCTTGAGCCTCAGCACCTCTTTCATTACAAATGAAGCACCAAGAAAAGGCTTCTGAACAGTGAAATCCATTAAACTATGGCCTAGTCTCACTAAGGAGTCAACAGTAGCCCTATCATGTGAGATTTTAATCTAGACTTGACAAAGCATTACTAATGTTCTACAGGGAACAATTCCATCCTGAGGAATGGAGTAGGTGGCTTAGGAGAGGTTAAAAATGGAGCAGCTATATGAGTCTCTAAAGAGGAAGAATGCAACGGGGAATGAGTGTGTGTTTGATCATTTATGCTGCTAATTCTACAATGATTCCTTTCACAAAAAACGTAGTTTCTAAATGTCAAAGTTCAGAAGGATCAAGTATTTTCTATAAACTGGAAACAATCAGGCTGAAAATCAGAACTGTATTCATATATTTAAGGGACCAATGGAAATGACTCCTTCTACCAGTGCACTTATATAAAATAGTTTAGTATAAAATGCATTTATTTTGTGATATTACAGTGAGAACATTAGCACTGTAGCCTGAGCTTTCCCACTGTCCTGAGACCCTTATTAGCCCAATGTATATGCTCCTATATGAAACCTACCAAGACAACCATAAGGGAGTTACCAGCGAGTCTCCTTGTAATTAATATTCCATTTAGCAAAACCATTTTATTCGTCAACACCATCCTACAAATGTGTATCTTGGCACAGGAGCGTGTGCAGCGGGGGAGAGGACAAGCAGGAACGTGTGCCCTCCTCTTCCCCCCCCCCCCCCCGACCCAGGAAGGCCAGGGGTGAGGAGTGTGAGCTCCTCTGGTCCCAGACTGTAGCAAGAGATCCAGCTCCACCAGGCTGCGGGGGAAGGGGAGAAGAGCCAGCTCCTCCAGCCACTAAGGGAGAGCAGCTGCCACTGGCCTGGGGGATAGAGGGAGAGGGCCAGCTCCTCTGGCAGTGCGCATAGGGGTGGGGCAGCCCCTTGGGCCACATTTTTATTTCTGTGCACACCCCTTTCTCTCACTTACACGTCCATGCTTACAGATGTAATCAAATAATTCGCCACCAGATACATATTCCATTACCATGAAAAAATCAGTTGGCGTGCTGATGACCTGGTATCTTCAAGAACAAAAGAGAGAGAATTTAGGAAGACTTGATTAGTGACAACAGGGCACGGCTTTTAAATGGCTTACTATTATAATTTTTTCCATGCAACAAACATTGTTTTTGACCTTGTATATATAATTGCTTTCTATATATGAAAAGCAATTACTTATATCTCAGTATGGTAAACAAATATCTCTTTCAATTAAGGATGTTAAAATGCAGTTAATTGACTAGTCAACTAAATTTCCATCAACTAGTTGATAGGCACTTCTGCATTCCTCCTCTGAAGTGCACAAGAGCCCCTGTGGGTGCCTGCTTTGTGCATTTCAAAGTCATGGGGCCCGGGGTCAGCGAGGGACTCCCCAGCTGACCCCGGGCTCCACTGCCCCTCTGAAACAGTGCCTCCACAAGTTTCAAAGGGGCAGTGGTGCCCAGGGTCAGCTGGGGACTCCCCAGATGATCCTGGGCTCCCCACGGGCATTTCCCCAGAACCCGGGATCAGCTGGGCGTCCCCAGCTGACCCCAGGCTCAGCAGCAGCTGCCCCTTTGAAATGCCAGAAGCAGCATTTTAAAAGAGCAGCTGCCACACAGCTGATCTGCAGATCAGCTGTGCAATGGCTGCCCCTTTGTAACGCCGTGTTGGGGTTTCAAAGTGGCAGCGCCATACAGCTGTGTGGCACTGCCACTTTGAAGTACCCCTTCCCACCTCCCTTTGCTACCTCGATCTCATAGCGGCAACAAGGGTGGGGGGAAGAAATCGACTAGTCAGCTAGTCTTTAACATCCCTACTTTCAATCGTCTGCTGAAAGCATCTGTTTCACAAACTCACCTCTTCTTTTCTTATCCTTTTACATAATCCTCTGAAATCTTTGCCACATTAATTTACCACTCTTGTAAGACAAACCTGATTTTCAAATTTCCATTTTACAGCAATGTCTTAAGAGATGCAGGCTGCCTTCAAATGCAAAAAAAATATATATAAACTCTTCCCCCCCTCCCCCTTTGTACTGAGTATGTAGGAGAAAAGAACTCTAGGTAATATAGGCAGGAAAATATATTTTATAGAAACAGATTGGTATCTAGAAAACACAATTAATCTATTGGACACTGCATAACAGTAAAAATATACACCATCCTAGATTAATAAAAAAAGTTAATTAGCATAAATCTCACACTATGTATATGAAGACAGAGTGAATTCGTAAAATGTAAATGTTTCCTATTACGCTACAATTTCTCACATGGTGTAAATTGGCATAACTCTGACCCAAATGAAACTACACACATTTATAGTAACATCAGCTGAGGATCACATTCTTGTACTCAAATTTTGGGTTTCCATTGCTTATAGTTTAATTTGTGTTCTGTATTCATTATATGAGAAGTGAACAGATAACTTCTGCCTTCTTCAAACAGTAAAACCCTCAAGAGAGCTATAAGGATTAATATACTTTCGGTGCTTTGAGATCCAGTAAACCAAGTTATTATTAAAATCTCTGATAATGTGCTAATGTATATAGGAAATAAATCTGGTAAAAATGTAAATTAAATATAATGCATTTTCATTTGCTCATTTTCTTTCACATACAATTTCATGATTCAATACTTTAGCCCAGACTCTACTGATGTTCTTAACTTAGATTTAGTTTTTAGGCCATAACTTGTGCCCTTTGACAAATATAGGAATCAGGTGAGACTCATCTTTGAGAAGCACTTTTTTGTTATTAGTGCATGATATGGTATTAATCTCGCCTCATATATGCTGTGGCATAACTCCATTAAAGTCATTAGTTACTTCAGCATTACAGTGATTAACTGAAAGCAGAATTTGACTGCTGGCCTCAAAGAGGAAGGTGCCCTCTTTTACATGCCAGTTTCAAGAGTGCTCTAAACATCGGATTATCCTCTAATTGCCATGCAACCACTTTATTTTATAGATACGCCAAATGTATTTAATAGCTGGCTACTATAACAACTTGATTTGTGTAGTTAAGCGTTGAAGCTTCTGGCTTTTTAATCTGAGAACACTAAACTATTGCAGTACAGTTACTTATGTGCAATTTAAATTCAGATACCTTGGAGTGTTGAATTTGAGAAGTCTTGCCTGAATTTTCACATAATAAATGGGAAACGGTAACAGGAGTGTTCTGATAACGTTAGCGTGCAGACCATTAATGGAGAACTCCAATTGCTTTGGGACTAGGATTTCACCCGAAAACCGTGATCCTGTAGTCATTGCTCAGACAATAGTTTAATTCCCTTCAAAGACTGCAGGATTAGGTCAAAAGAGAAGCCAGAACAATCACTGCCATTGACATCTATGATAGTTACTTAAGCCTGAAGGGGAAGTTTGCAAGCCCTTGGTTCTCACAACTACCATTCCATTGAAAAGAATGGAGTTTGCACATGTGTAAGTATGCAGAACTTGGTTCTGCAAAGTTACTGTGCATGGTAGTGCCAAGATAATACCCCAAATTTCCCATCAAGATTGGTCTATATATTTGACTAAGGCTCTGATCCAACTCTCATTGACTTCAGTGTAGCAAGACTAGGCCCCAACCCGGTAAAAACCTGCACACCTGTTTAGCTTTTTATATTTCTGTGAGTAGTTCCACAGAAGTCAAGTAAAGGAAAGCATGTATAAGATCTGTAGGATCAAAGCCTTAACTTGTAATTTGGTAGGGTCCATGACTAGACTTGCATAAAGGCAGCCTGATCCAAAGCTCTTTGAAATCACTGATTTCAGTGGGCATGGGACAGGTCCATAATGAATAGGTATATCAATTTACTTGGGAAAAATACAAAAGGTCCTGAATTTAGTGAATATTATATTATATATTATAATTGGTGAATATTAGGTGGCTCTGTTCACTGATATGCTTCTCAGCATGCAAAATGACAATTTCACCCATTCCCCTCTTCTGCAAGTGTCATTTAATTTGCTCATCAAACAAAAATGCATTCCAGAGGATTCCTTCTGACTCAGCATAGACCTGAAATGCAATATGAACACAGGGAAGCAGAAGCGATAGTACTTACAATTTGATAATATGAGGATGCCGAAAGAGTTTTAGGTTTTGAATTTCTCTCTTGATTTTCCCAACCACATCCAAGCTCCGAATTTTCTGTCTATTTAAAATTTTTACTGCGACTTTATGGCCAGTCAGCTGGTGTTCTCCAACTAATGGAAAGAGAGCATTAGACTGACACTAAAGAGAATGCAATGACCTGTCAGAGCAATTTAGCTTATTTGAAATAGGTGGGCCCTGAGGAACCAAAGGGGGAGGGGGTCATAATGGGTAAATTGTGTGAAAATTGGAACCACAGGCCTGTCCAGGGGACCAGTGTTTGGACTCCATGACTCAGATGACTAACACAGAGGTATGATCTCTAGGTTGGTGACAACAGCGTGGCTTGGATCTGAATCATTATCTGAAGATGACTCAATGGCCTTGTGTGAAATGAGTCTAGTAATCTCAGTCCGGGCCCTAAGCCTGGATTTATGACATGGACACAACTGAGTCATTTACAGAAAATTTTGGAGGCTACAGCTCTGATGGACATGGAAACTATGTTGTCCGAGACCTTGTTCTGAGGCACTTTTTCCACTCGCTGTCAGGAAAGGGAGGAGCTTGTGTAGGATGGAGAGAGTGGAACTGAGTATCCTCTATGAAGTATCCTCTATTAAGTCTATACAGAGTGTTCAAAATCTTGTAAACTATATGGAAGCATGACATTCCCATGAACACGTCACCCTGAGATCTAAAAACAAGCAGTTTCTGACTAGCTGCATATTTCAAAAGTCAGCTCATTGAATATCAACCCATTAGGGAGGTGAAGGGATTGAGTTAGCCTTGCCTCTTCTACCATGTTGTAATCCTTCCACTTCATACACTTCTAATCCTTCTATTTCTAATCACATTAAATGGAAGCTTCTTTACCTCGCCCACAAAGTCCTTCATGTATCATATACTGGAAAAGTTTTCTAATGAACCTGCAGGCTCGAAACAGCTGAATTTCCCCTCTTGTTTTTGGCAGAAGTTAGTTAATGGCAATAGTCCCATTTTCCTATGAAAGCTTTCTACCTGCCTCAAGTAAATGGGATTTTTCAAGCTTGCCTTATGGATTGCTTCAGTAGAGCAAGCCAAATTCTCCTCTGAGTTGTAGTAGTACAAATCACTGACATGGATGGCAGCAGTGTACCAGGAGTGGAGACTCTGGCTCAGAGTTTTTAACTTAATGTGAAATTTTTCAGCTTTTTTCAGTTTTAGCCAGCCTCTTCTATACCCACTTAACAAACTTCTTTGAGAATCAAAAAATACTTATTAGCTGATAAGAGGCATTTAAACTGAAAGACAGGTTATGTTCACATTCCATGCATTGGACTTCATGACTCTGCAAACCAGCCTCTCCCAAACAGTTCCCACCATAACTAAGGGGTCCTGTACTAAAGGCCTTACACAGACATCTGTCTTTGCAAGAACTTAATAAACACAGTGGAAATCTCTGCATTCACCCCTGAAAAAATAAGCAGACACACATTTTCATATTGCATATACGGGAGGGCAGTCGATACGTCCAGCAATTAGGGCACGGACATCACCCAGCTTCAGTTATAGTGTCCTCTAGGAAGTAGAATGCTGGCAAAGTTCTTGTACCATTTAAGCCTTAGTGAATTTACAGGGCTTAAATGGGACTTAAGTGATGCATAGGCATTAAAGTAGCACTCTGTACAGGAGTGAAGTTCAGCACAAAGATCTAAACAAGAATAATGACAAGTTCTATTCTATGATGTGTCCTGGTATACACTGTTTTCCCTGTACAGTCTGGGAACAGAAGAGAGTGGCAGCTTAATTAAAAACAAATGAAAATACTGAAGAAAATATGACCCTGAAGGGGCTATTTGTCTCTGTGGAGGTTGGAGCCAAGGCTAAGTTTCAAGGATCTGCATCATGTAAAGATTAGATTACTCAGAAGTAGATATACATAAATGACAGGGGAGAATATTCATTGTCACACAGTAGTAGTAGCCTAAGTCTCAAATAACCTAGTCTTAAAACTTTACAACCATTCCACTGTGCAAAATAACATCAAAGGCCAAATTCTGCAGAAGTCTTTTGTCGACAGGCATTTCTACAGCTATGTTTCTCAGCTTCTGAATGCTGCAGTGGGAAACCAGTTCTTAAAAATTATAACAAGCTCTGATTTTAGGGCTCCTGCTTCAAACTTAAGTACATGCTTTAAAAATGCAGGTTAGAGAGAACTGGGTTGATGTGTTTTATCTGCTATTGAGCACACTGGGGCTGATTTTGCTCTCACTTGCACTCATGTAAACTGAGAGTAATTCTCCTGAGGTTAGTGGAATCACATCAGATTTAAAATGGCGTGAGTGAGCTCAGAATTAGACCCTTTCTTTGCGAGTGAGCAGCCTGTACCACAAAGAGTGCTGTGTGTATGAAGGCAAAATTATAACCAAATGAAATCTATAGGAAGCTCCTTGCATATCACAGCAATAATACCGCTGGCACTAATGTTTATGTCGCAGTGTACAACTTTAAAGCCTTTAACACCATTTTTTCCCCTTTAATTTGATAATTAGTGAGGACCTGCATACAGAGCAAAAGAACGGCCATACTGGGTCAGACCGAAGGTCTATCTAGTCTAGTATCCTGTCTTCCAAAGGTGGCCAATGCCAGGTGCCCCAGCGGGAATGAATAGAACCGGTAACCATCAAGTGATCCATCCTTTGTCACCCATTAACAGAGATTTACACATGCTTAACTTGACATGGATTGGGTAAAATTCTGGCTCAGATGATGTTAACGGGAGTCTTTCTTGACACTGAGACATCAAAGAGGCCAGAACTTTAACCTGTAAGTCCCCTATCCCATTTCTATTTACACTGTGCAAATGTAAGTTTTTACGGAGTTGGTTAATATTTTGCTTTTAGTTACATAGATTTCATTACCCTTACATAACATCCTTCCTGTACCTATACTAGAACACACAGCGAAAACTAGTTTCTTCCATTCCTCTTTGCCATCTGCTCCTACTTCTATCTGTTATGTGGCACAGAGAAAGACTATTTTGCTGAGGTCTTCATCGGGTTTCCCTTGTTCGCTTTCATCTCCTTTTACTGGTTAGATTTACACTTGGAGCTGCCAAGTGGAAACAGTGTGTTGGTATCTGGAGTATATGCCTCACATATGTCCAGTGCATTCAGGTGGGTAATGAATGAGCTGATAGCCGGTCATTTCTCAGAGCTCTTCATCAGTAATGATGTCTTTCCGGCAAATGCCCAGAAGCTTTCACTGACATTTATTCTCAAAAGTATCTAGTTCTCCATTTAACATTTTTGGTAAATGTCCAGAACGCAGCCGTGGCTTAGCACTGAGATTCTGTCTGAATTGAAAATTCTCAGTTTTGTCCTGATCCCATATACTTTTTATTTCCATCTCTTTAGTAAATGCTGTGTATGGCTTTCCTGTCTCTGACATCACACACTTAAGGGTATGTCTAGACTATAGGGATTTTTCGAAAAAAGTGGCCTTTTTTTGAAAAATCTTTACCTGCGTCTAGACTGCTGCCACGTTCTGTCAACAGTAAATCGAAAGAACGTGGCAGTTTTGTCGACCACAGAAAACCTCGTTTTATGGGGAATAATGCCTTTTTTTGAAAGTGCTTTTTCAAAAAAAAAGGCGCTATGTAATGCAAACAGTGCTTTTTCGAAAGAGACTGCCTGGGTACTCTCTTTTGAAAAAAGCGACTTGCTTTTTCGAAAGTACTGATTGTAGTCTAGACGCTCTTTTTCGAAAGAGGCTTGCAGTCTAGACATAGCCTTACTGTCTTTCACAGAAATCAACTTTATATTAAGTCTTTAAAATAAATCTATAGCTTAATAATTATATAGCTAAGGAGTTCTCTTTATGAAAAGAGATCCAAAATTTAATCTTTTAATTTTAATATTAATTTAAATTTAATCTAAAATGTAAACAGGGGAAAACCAATGAAATCACTCACACGTTTAAGAGATTAAAATTGATGTATTTTTAAAAAACTTATTTCTTTCGACTTGAGAATTTGTTTAAAGCACTCTAACATATATATATATATATACACCTTCTAAAATAATGACATAATCAGCTGTTCCTATTTTACAGCGTTGGATTACATTCAGTCACAAAACTTACTTGGGACACTGGTGGGTTTTTGTTTTGATATTTTTTATAGATGACACTGAAAACTTTTTTACAGTACACACAAAGAAAGATACAGTGACATTTGTAATCAGAGAAGCCACATCATAATAATCTGAAGCACAAAATAGGGAGTGTTAATTGTTTTATGGATAAATCCTGCCGTTACATTACTAAAAGCTTACCATTTTAAAGGTTTTGAGCTGATCGTTAAAGCACATTGCAGTGTCTGAGTGTGGACAGAAACAGAGCATGAAAACGACAGAGCAGGAACGCTGTTACCATTCTGGCTGACTGAGGTCATTATTATTAGCAAAGAGATAAGCCCTGCAGAGATTCTTTCCTCAATAAGCGTATCCTAAAAATAAAACACTTGGCCACACTTGAAAATAAAAGCACAGCTTTGCATGCCCATTTTAATGTTTTAAATATTATGAAGCAGAAATGGAAATGCAGTATACTACAGTTTGCATCATGCACGCAAGTCACGGTTTTAACAATAGGTTAATGTAAACAGAGTCATTCTCACTGCACAGTCCATAGACAATATCAGTCATCAATATTAGAAGGCACCTTTGCATGTCTTGGGACTCTGGAAATTACAGCTTCTGAAGGATTGCTCTGGTTTAAAGCCTGCTCTGAAAACCCTATATTAAAGCAAACCCTACTCTGGGATCTGTGAGGGGGACAGGATATGCTTATGTATGGTGACCCTCCACTGGGAAAATTCTCTCCAGGCCCTTTGTGGCATAGAGCTGGAAAGAAGTCAGTCTCTCTTTCAGCCAGGGTTAATGTAGCATGTACATGGAGTACAGGTTATATACTGTGATGAAGAGGAGGGGGAGGAGAAAAAAGGGTGACCAGCATAGAGCACATCAAATCCATATCTATAGACCCAGCATCAGGGATGGATAAACCCATAGGACATAAGATTTGCAGGAAAACAGAAACCCACACATTTTAGGCCTACAAATCACACACCCCAACAGTAGAAAGCATAATAAATAATACTTTGTGTGTGTGCATGGAAGCACCTTCCATTGGAGAATCTCAAACCATTTTCCGATATTAAAGAATTATCCCATGCCACACCTCTTATATAAGCTACAGATAAGATCAAAACAGCTGTCGTTGATTTTCTGGGGTTCGAATTAATGGGTCTAGTGAAGACACACTAATTCGAACTGAGAGGGTGTTCCCGTCAATGCTGATAGTCCTGCTTTCACGAGGAGTACGGGAAGTCAAAAGGACAGTGTGCTCCCTTCTACTATGTATTTACGTCACTCCTGTCCTCACTTGTAAGAATACTAGACAAGGCCTGAAAGATTGCATTTTAAAAAAGTAATGGGTACTGAATAGCTTATCTCCTTTCCTTCCCTGAAAAACAACACCCACCTTTGCAGGGTTTTTTTAGTTCAAACACATTAATAATTAAAGATAAACAGTCTGCTTTCTAATCCATTCATCTTTTGCTTACAGTAAGCATTAGATACAATGATATTATTGTTTCACTCTCCAGTGCCTTGTTAAGCCTAGATGAATGTCTTGAGAGACAAACTATACATTGCCTTTTCAACACTTTAGGGTTCTAATGTAGCTGTTTCCAGCCAGAGGAATCTGGCCATGCTGGAGTAAACACACATTTGTGCCATGTTTAGTAGGTTGTGGTGCCTAACCTCCATTTTATCTTTGGTTGTTAGCTTGTGTTCTGTTCTTTCTAATGATTTTATCTTCCGCTGCAGGGTCTAGTTGAGACACTGTGCTCCTCTACAAGATGCACAACTACACAATGGGGAATAACTGGCTAAGCATGGGTGGTCTGTGAAAGTTGAGCTGGGGGAGGCAAGCCCCCACCCCAACCCCACTCCTTTTGCTGAGGTCCTGCCCCCCACCCCACCCCACCACGGGGAGGGGAGGGCAGAACATACGTGGGCCCCAGCCTCCCCATCCCTGGAGCACAGGAAGGGTGGAGGGCGCGCAGCCCTAGACTCCCCAGCTTCAGAACATGGGGAGGGCAGAAGGTGCACAGCTACAGTGTCCCCAGCTAGGCGCACAAAAAGGATGGGCACTGGGGTGGCAACACTCTGCCCCAGGACGCCTACAGCAGGCATTCTGGGAACGGAATGTGGGTGGGGCCAAGCTGGCAGTTTGGGAAGGCAATGCCTTCCCCTGCCTAGCATACCAGCTGCCCATGTGGCTAAGGGTAATACTGCTGAAAAGGATCTGAGGGTTATGGTAGATTATAAATGGACTGTGAGTCTACAACATGATGCAGATGCTAAAAGGGTCATATTCTGGGTGGTATGAACAGGAGTGTCATATGTAAGACATGACAGATAATTATCCCACTCTACTTGGCACTGGTGAGACCTCAGCTAGAGTACTGTGTCTATCTATTATGGGCAACCTCTTAGAATCATAGAATACTAGAACTGGAAGGGACCTCAAAAGGTCATCAAGTGCAGTCCCTTGCCCTCATGGCAGAACCAATGTGGACACACTGGAAACAGTGCAGAGGAGAGCAACAAAACTGATAAACCTGATCTATGAGGAAAGGTTTAAAAAGCTGGGCATGTTTTGTCTTGAGCAGTGGTTCTCAAACTTTTTGGCCTGCGGCAGGGAAACTTGTTGCTCGCAAGCACATGAACACATTTTCAGGCTAGTTATTCACTTATATTAGAAAAGGTTTTAGAACTAAGATCCTCCAGATTCTTGGGGCGGTTCCTACCGTTTGCTCACACACAGCCCGAAATAAAAGGCTTTGCACTCCCCTGATTCTGGTGGAGGTGCAATAATATGAACGTATCTTGAATGGTGGAATTGTGAAACAGAGGAGGGGCGTAGCGGCTCCAATGTATGCTCCCTTGAGACTTGCAGAAATCCCCCAGCAACATCACGTATGCATACTCCACAAACACGTTCCCTTTTAGAACGTGGTGGTTGTCTGCCTGGAAACCTCCATGAGCTGATGTTGCTAGAACTTTCCTCCACACATCTCCTCCCACTCACGAGTGAGGTGAGAAGTTGTATGCAGCTGTGAAGCTTCTCAGGAACATTGGCTGCTGTTGGAAATGGGGTGACCTTATTATGTGTGTGGAGGGAAAGACCACCCTTAGGCCAGGGTGAGAGGTAGTGCTACTTAGACCGATAGGGTACGTCTACACTAGCTCGTTAGTTCGAGCTAGGTAGGGTAATGAGGGCAACCAGAGTTGCAAATGAAGCCCAGGATTTAAATATCCCGGGCTTCATTTACATGTTCCCGGGCACCGCCATTTTTTAAATCCCCCTTAAATCCCCCCTTTCATGAGGAGTAACGGTAGTTCGAATTAGGATCTTTAATTCGAACTACCTAGTCCGTGCCGCATGTAGCCGCGGGCACGGAGTTCGGACGAAGGGGAATTTAAAAATGGTGGCGCCCGGGAACATGCAAATGAAGCCCGGGATATTTAAATCCCGGGCTTCATTTGCAACTCCAATTGCCCTCGTTACCCTACCTAGCTTGAACTAACGAGCTAGTGTAGACGTACCCATAGATCCTTGGGGTTGGAAAGATTTAAGCCTCCATGGAGTCATAAAGTCCTCCCTCTGGAGGGAAAGGCGTGGGAACACTCCACAAAGGAGAGACTCGGAGATTTTGATGTAGCTTTTCCTCCTAAAGAGAGGAGCCCACCAGGCCCAAAGACTCATACTCCTAGACTATTGATATCACTGCCATTTTTCAGTGCACTTCTCTCTTTATTACACACATTCAGGGCGTGCGCCAAAGCCTATGAGAGTCAAAAGATGTCTTTCCCTGACTTCAGTGGCCTGACTCAAGCCCCTTACTGCTTTCAGCTCTTGACATTCTCCATGAGCCACTGGGAAGAGAGAGGGAATTTCTCAGAAAGCTAACACCCACTAAGCCAAATCATTCGCTTTCTCAATTGTGCCCTAGAAGAGAAAGGTGGTGGGAGAGAGAGGGGAAGGCTACGTTTGAAATTGGCTTTTGACACTTTCTGGTTAGTTACTACTGTTCTGGCCACTTCCTGCAATGCCAAAAACCACAAACAGAAGTGACCCTGGGTCTATCAATGCCTGGACTAATGGAGGTTAGTCCTGTGGTGGAAGTGATGGGGGCAATGAGAGGAAAAGCAGCAGCTATCCCGTGCTTACAACAAGACAATGACTGCAAGGGCTAGTCATCAGTGCTGACTGCAGCCTCAAAGAAGCCAAGTCAAAAGAAAATGAAGAGCCTTACTCTCCTTAGGTACCTAGTTCTTCTATTGAACAGTGCCAGTGTATGGCAAACATGCATCATAAGCGGTGAGCAAGGCAAGCAGAGAAGAGATGTGAACAAATCTGTTTCTAAAAATGGCCCTTTCTGATTTAGTTACTTTTGAGCAGCAAATAGTGGTGAAAAGAAACAATATGTCTCTTGCAAGCAGTTGCACCAAACGCGAAAGTTTAATGACCGGTGATGTCCCCAAATGCCCTACCTCTCCACAGAA
Source organism: Pelochelys cantorii (assembly GCA_032595735.1). Classification (NCBI taxonomy): domain Eukaryota; kingdom Metazoa; phylum Chordata; order Testudines; family Trionychidae; genus Pelochelys; species Pelochelys cantorii. Next base: position 52,971,778 of record CM064334.1, read on the forward strand.
ACTCTGTATGTAGGCACTTGGATTTCACTGATGCCATAAAAGTCAAAGCATTTAATGCGCTTGCAAGTAGCACAACTCAAACAGAAGAGTTTATGGGACAGTGAGAGAACTCATTTCCTATGATTAACTTCCCTTCTCCTAACCCTGCCCAATTAAAAAGGAGAATAAAACATCTAATGAACAAAGCTGCCCTGATTCTTCATCATAACCATTTGCTTGTACGTTATATCACCATTAGGGATGTTAAATATCGGTTAATTGAATAGTCAATTAGCCTCATGAATTCTTATCAGTTAGTCGACTATTCTACAGTCCCCAGGGGTGGGACTGGCAGCCAGTGCACTCCGGCCCCACTCTTGAAGAGCCCCTCTATCAGAGGCAGCAGCAAGGGTGCCAGGCGGGAGCATGTCAGTGTATGCATGTTTGCCATACATGGATACAGAGGCAGCAGCGCAGGCTGGCAGCAGCCCCTGTCCGGGGTGGGGAATGTCTAAGCTCCCGGACCCGGCACAAGCCAGAACTGAGCCAGGCTGCCTGCCTGCCTGGCTCCTAATACAGTTTAAATGCAGAGCTGTAGCTAGTAGGTTCCGGACCCAGTGGAAGCCAGGACTGAGCTGGGCTGCTGGCCAGCCTGCTAGAAAATTAACTGGCAAGGGGTGGGGTGTGGGGGAAATGCATGTAGTCTATAAGCTTTTGCTTAACGGTTAATTGACTATACTATTACATCCCTAATCTATTTATGGCTATTTTGTCTTCTGGCTTGCCAGCCCTTTGGCACAGGGTTTGACTCTGACCTGTGTGTATGGTGCCCAGGACATGGTACCATCGTCTTGGCTGGGGTTCTTGGATGCTGCTTTTCTTTACTGCTATTATTAATTCCTATAATTTTGACTACACCTAATGAAATCCTGTGACCTGTAATCTCAGTGCTGTCTTTGACTCTTCTCACAACTCCTTCTAGGCACTCAATCCATCCCATATTGGATTTCTTGCTGAATCCTGTTATCTCTTTCTCTTTTAACCAAAATCCAGTCCTTGCTTAAAACTGTCCATCTGCAAGAAATCCTTTTTCCTCCTCAATAACCCCACACCCTTTCCCCTTCTTAATTACTGTGCAGTACCTTACATTTTATCTTTGAAGCATACACCTTGGGGGGGGGGCAGGAACAGTGATTTCGCTAGCACACTGTGCAAAGTGATGGTGCCAAATCACTAGGGTTATTAAAAACAAATCAGCCTGAACAATGATTACATATTTCATATTCTTAGTGAATAGGAAATAATTATGGAATATATATGTAAGCTTGAATCGATAGCTCATAATATACCTAATTTCCTTCATGTTTCTTATTACAACATAATGATTACAGGTTACTCTAGTGCCCATTAAATCAAAATTGCTATAATTTAGCATACAAAGAATACACCTACTTTACTCTTGGTTTGGAAATCACAGGTCCATTGTGCACATGCTGAACTCCCACTAGAAAAGGGGATGGTGTTCTGGGCAAAATACTAAGAAAAATAATACATAAAGCCACTACTCCATCAAAAGGACTTTTCTTACATCCAAATTGTTTACATTGCTTTAAACATGTCTTTTGGAAACTATTGGCTGAGTATGAAAGTTGGGATTGTACACAGGAATGATCTGATTATTTAAATGGTCCCCTTTTGCCAGGCTTATTTATATTTCCCGATAACTTTGTATTCTGAGCATTTGGGATTTTTCAAGTGAAGAGGAACAATTTTTCTTCTTAGAGAACAGATGAACTGTGTATTTTTCTTTGGTGCTGTTACATGAGAAAAGTCCAAATGAATTGGAAGTAACACTGGAATTATTAAGGAAAAAAGAAGGTGCGTGGATTTTTATTCACACATCTTTCAGACAAATGAGGCAAAGCCTGTAGCTGAGCTGAAAGTGCAAGGTGAATTTTGACTGATCACGAAATCAGCCTCCATGATAGGAATCCCTATGCATAAATCAACCCTGACTCCCCCATCCCTTCTGCTACAATTCTCAGCCCAAAGCTGCTTTGATACTGGGTGTATGATGTCTTTAGGGCAAGGGAGAAGAGATCATCTTTGGCTCATGCACACCTCCCCTATTCCCTAACATGATACCGGCTACATCTTCTACAGTGGTGACAAGATGGAACTAAATGGTGCATAGCTAAGACAGGTCTCTTTATTCACCACTTAGTTTCCAATTTCCTCTACATGCACGACTGACAGTTTGAACACTCTATTCTTACCCACAAGCAAAGGAGGAATGTAAAAGTCAGGGTTAGAAATGGCTGTGTATGGTTAGTAAAGAGTGGGGTTGAATCTCCCGGAAACTTCCTGCCCACACACATTCAGCATTCTTCTGCCACAATTACTCTCTCCTCTCTCTGAGTATCTTGCAGCCCCACCCTTGTTCAGTCCCTTAGAGCAGGGGGATGGCCATTCCAAGAATTTGGTAAGTGGTGAAGGGCCACAAGGGAGGTTGGTGCAGAAAGGAGTTTGGAGTAGGGGACTGGGATGTAGTAGGGGGTGCAAGGTCTGGGAGGGGGAATGGGGTGCAGGAGAGGATTCTGACCTGGGGGAGGCATGCAGTGGGGGGGGGGGGGTTGCAGGGTCTTGGAGGGAATTGTAACCAAGGACAGAGGGGCAAGAAGGGGTGCAGAGGGTTGGGGTTGTTCCTAGACAGAAGAGGGCTGTGATCTGGGGCAGGGGATTAGAGTGCAAGATCCAGGAGGGATCCTGTATGGGGACAGGAAAGGATTCTGATCTGGGGGAGGAGAGCAGGAGAAGGTGCAGAGGGCTTGGGTTGTGATCTGGGGCTGGAGAAGGCTGTCACCTGGGCTTGGGGGATTGAGTTGCAGGGTCCAGGAAGGGGTAGAGGTGCAGAAGATTTTTCACCTGGAAGAGCAGTCTACGAGGGGTGCAGGTTCTGGGAAGGGGTTGTGACCTGGAGCAGGGTTTGGGTTGTGACCTAGGGCAGGGAGGTGGCAGGGATGGAGTGGGGTGCCAGGTGCAAGCTCTGGCTGGGAGACATTTATCATAGTAGGTGGCTCCTGGCCAGCAGCCTAGTAGAACCCTCAGGCAAACTGTCTGCCTGCTGTGGACCCACATGCTGCTCAAAGCGACCAGCTACTGGGGCCGGAGTGTGCATCTCTGCATACTACACACTCCTTGGGGGGGCCTCTCTGCACTGCCTATGCTGCAAGCATGACCCAGACAGCTCCCATTGGCTGGTTTCTGGCCAATGGGAGCTGCGAGGATGGTACTGGGGGCAGGGGCAGGGGATGGAGATCCCAAGGTGGCTCCAGCAGCTGGCCATTTTGAGTGGCATGAGGGAGACCCACAGAGTCACAGGATGTTGGCGGCCCAGAGCATCATGGTAGGCCAGATCCGGCCCATATTTTACCCACCTTTGCTCTAGAGTGCCTCCTGGGCAGCAGGGACATATCAGCTTTAGGAAGGCCACACACCAAGTACAGAGGGAAGCATTAAAGTGAATACCCTATGATGACAAGTAGCAAATGTGAAAATCTGAGATGGTGGTCCGGAGATTATAGGCGCCTATAAAAGAAATAATCCCCAACATTGCACCTCTCCGATGAAAATCAGTGCATCTAGTCAGCTGAACACCTTACTCTTTTGAGGTGAACAATAGGGAGGCTACCATTCCTTTTTAAACACCACATTCCTCCTTTAGCCAAGTTGCTAGCATGCCTGGCTCCTGCAGCCTGGCACCTACGTGGATTGACATTGTGCTGCTGCCTCAACACTCCCCAGGCAAATATTTCCAGCCTTGGTTGCCAGGTCTGGTTCCCTGCATAGCAATACCAGGCCCTGTGTTTTCTGGCAATAGTAACCAACAGCAAGAAGGTCTGACCCCTGCTGTGGCTAAGGCACGGCTACCACCAAGCATGCACAGGGGAACTGGATTCCCGATGCTGCCTGACTGGCCTGGTTTATGAAGGGTAGGGAAAGGCTCCACCATGGAATACAAGCACTGGAGTGGTGAGGGAGACACAGGGTAGTTACATAGTAACTACAGGTTGTACAGGCCTCACCTGTTACACTGGGCACAGGTGAGAGTGTACATGGGAGAGGGAGTGGACAGGGCTTCACACAGTGTATCCATGAGCAGTGCAGGCCTGTGGAGGGAGCTGGAGGCATGCATGCACTGGTGGCAAGAAGGAATTGCACTATGCTCATGCTGGGTCAGGGAATGGAAGGTTGCATGTACTGGGGAAGGGGGTGGGACTGCATGCTTGTGCCCTGGGAAAGGAAGCATGGGGGCTGCATAGGGCATGCACAAGAGGCTGCCCAGTGGGTACCCCGAGGGATGACAGCGAGGGGGCTACACGATGTCTGCACGGATGGGAAGGGGGGCTGCACCGTACATGACCTGGGGGTTTGAGCTAGGGGAGCTACATGCTGCATATATGGAGAGGGCAGGGCTGCGCAGTGGGTGCTTTGGGGGATGGGAGCAAGGGGGCTGCCCAGTGGCTGCCCTGGCCTAGGGGAAGGAACTGAGGAGGCTGCATGGTGCCTGCGGGGGGGGGGGAGCTGGCCGGTGTGGGCACTAGGGGTGCGAAGGGGCTGACCTGCCCCGGGGATGGGACTGGGGAAGGGAATGAGGAGGCTGCATGGTGCATGCAGGGTGGGGGGAAGCTTCCCAGGGGGTGTCTTGGGGGAAGGGAGTGAGGGGACTTCTCTGTGGCTGCCCTGGCCCTAGGGGCACACGCACAAGGGAGGGGGCAGCTGCCCCATGGAGGCCTTGCGTATGGGAGCGAGGGGGCTGCATGCACGGGGGAGGGGGGAGGGGTGCACGGTGGGTGCTGCAGGGAAGGGAGCGAGGGGGCGACCCGGGCCAGGGGTGGGACTGGGGAAGGGAGCGACTGGGCTGCATGGTGCATGCACGGGGCGAGGGGGACCCGGTGGGTGCCTCGGCGACGGGAGCGAGGGGGCTGCCCTGCCGGAGGGGGCTGCCCGGCCCTGGCAGCGGGGCAGGGGGGCAGTGCGTGCAGCAGAGGCGAGGGCTGCTTCCAGCTCGGCAGCGCTTCTCCCGCGCCGGGCGATGCCGATTCCCCGCCGCCCCCCGGCCCCCGCCGCGCCCAGCCCCGCTACTCAGCTCTTGACTTTGCCGAAGGTGCCGACCCCGAGGGTGTCCCCCAGCACGTAGTGCCCGATCTTCACCCGCCCGTCGTGCTTCTGCTTCTCAGCCATCTTCGCCGCGCGCGGACCACAATGCAGCAGGGCCCGGCGGGGGGGCGCGGGCACAGGGGCGGCCCGGGCAGGGCGATGCCCGCCGGGCGGGGGGCTGGCACGGTGCACGCACGGGAGGGTGGGGAGAGGGGATGGCATCGTGCCAGGCTTGGGGCGGTAGGAGTGGCACAGCGCCAGGCCGGGAGGGGGCAAGGGGGCTGCATAGGGGATGGAGGTTAGGGTGCCAGGCTGAGGGGTGGGTGCCAGGCTGAGGGGTGGGTGTCAGGCTGGGAGAGGTCAGAATGGCACTGTGCCAGGCCGGGAGAGGGCAAGGGGGCTGCATAGGGGATGGAGTTTAGGGTGCCAGGCTGAGGGGTGGGTGTCAGGCTGGGGGAGGTCGGAATGGCACTGTGCCAGGCCGGGAGGGGGCAAGGGGGCTGCATAGGGGATGGAGGTTAGGGTGCCAGGCTGAGGGGTGGGTGCCAGGCTGAGGGGTGGGTGTCAGGCTGGGAGAGGTCGGAATGGCACTGCGCCAGGCCGGGAGAGGACAAGGGGGCTGCATAGGGGATGGAGGTTAGGGTGCCAGGCTGAGGGGTGGGTGCCAGGCTGAGGGGTGGGTGTCAGGCTGGGGGAGGTCGGAATGGCACTGCGCCAGGCCGGGAGAGGACAAGGGGGCTGCATAGGGGATGGAGGTTAGGGTGCCAGGCTGAGGGGTGGGTGCCAGGCTGAGGGGTGGGTGTCAGGCTGGGAGAGGTCGGAATGGCACTCTGCCAGGCCGGGAGAGGGCAAGGGGGCTGCATAGGGGATGGAGGTTAGGGTGCCAGGCTGAGGGGTGGGTGTCAGGCTGGGGGAGGTCGGAATGGCACTGTGCCAGGCCGGGAGGGGGCAAGGGGGCTGCATAGGGGATGGAGTTTAGGGTGCCAGGCTGAGGGGTGGGTGTCAGGCTGGGGGAGGTCGGAATGACACTGTGCCAGGCCGGGAGGGGGCAGGGGGGGCTGCACCGGGGAAGGAGGTTAGGGTGCCAGGCTGAGGGGTGTGTGTCAGGCTGGGGGAGGTCGGAATGGCACTGTGCCAGGCCGGGAGAGGGCAAGGGGGCTGCATAGGGGATGGAGTTTAGGGTGCCAGGCTGAGGGGTGGGGGTCAGGCTGGGGGAGGTCGGAATGGCACTGTGCCAGGCCGGGAGAGGGCAAGGGGGCTGCATAGGGGATGGAGTTTAGGGTGCCAGGCTGAGGTGCAGGTGCCAGACTTAGTGAAAGGTGTCAGGCTGAGGAGTGGGTGTCAGGCCAAGGTGCAGGTGCCAGGCTGAACGGTGGGTGCCAGGCTGAACGGTGGGAGCCAGGCTGAACGGTGGGTGCCAGGCTGAGGGGTGGGAGCCATCCTGGGGGAGGTAGGAATGGCAGTGTCAGGCAGAGAGCATGGTGCCTGCATGGGAGGTTGCCAGGCTTAAGGGGGTGGGTGCCAGATGTGAGGTGGGTATAGGAATGATGCAGTGTCAGGCTGGAAGGGAAGCATGGTGCATGTGGGGCAGGTGCCATGCTGAGGTGTGGGTGCCAGACTCCGGGGCGGGTAGGAATGACACTGCATGAGGCTGGGAGGGAGGCAGCATACAGATACTTGCACAGGGGGAGGTGGGGTGCATATCATGCTCCGGTGGGGAGGAAGAATCGCAGAGTTGGAGTAGGAGATAGGCAGGGTGCACATGTTGGTATTGGGGATGTTTGGGGAGCATGGTGTCCCTAGTATCTGTTTGCCAGAAGCTGGGAATCGGTGATAGGGATGAATCACTTGATAGTTGCTTGTTCTGTTCATTCCCTCTGGGGCACCCGGAACTGGCCACTGTTAGAAGACAGGACACTGGGCTAGATGGGCCTTTGGGCTGATACAGTCTGGATGTTCTTATGTGCCAGGTCTGGCAATGTAAAAGGAGGGTGGGAGAGGTACATGCTAGTCTTGGAAAGTGGGTAGCACAGTCCATGACAGCCTGGGGGAGAGGATGGGGAACGGGGGACAGTGGAAGATGTGGAATGGGGACATCGTAAGATCAAGCTGGAGGAGGGATTCAGACTGGGGAGGAAGGGGTAGCAAAGTGAGATAGAGGTTGGGAACATTGTGCGAAGATGATGGGGAAGAGATTTGGCAGTGCTAAGCTGGGCAGAAGGCAGGAGAGGCTGGGGAGGTGGATGCAGGGGTAATTGTCAGGCCAGAAGGAGGGCATGGGGCTAGGCCAGTGTCTGGTGGGGGAAACATGGGTGCGAGACTGGGGGAAAAAAGTGATGCAGCTTGGAGGAGGAAGACTGCATGATACTAGGCTGGGGTCAGGGGGTGGGGAGAGTGGTGCTAAATGATGAAGGTGGAATAAGGTGCTGAGACTGCAGCCCAAAGATAAGGCACTGAACCTGGGGTAGGGGTACCAGATCACACAGGTTTGATGCCATACCGTAGAGGGAAGAGGAGACTGGACTGTCCAGGACTGTCGGGGGGGGACGGACAGTCTGGGAGAGGAGGGGGCAGTACTCTATTTTGCATGAACTACTTGCTCTGTAACCAATTGCCTAGCCTTAAACTAGTATTTAGGTGCCAGTGTTTGATGAACAGTAGTACTGAGCTATATTTTAATGGCCTGGATGCAGGAACATTTCTATGGTATTTAAGTAGGACAACAGAATAACAATAATGCACAGGAAGAGATATATTAATAATCAGAAATCAGTGCAGCAGCTAAAGCCACCTTCCTTGCCCATTGATTCATGTTGTGTCCTTCAAACACCTGTCCTGGTGCCCCATCTATTAGCAGAACAAAATTTAAAATCCCATCACCATATTCAAACCTGTGTTCCTTCCTCTATATGAAGCTTCATGTTGCCTCTGACCAATCCTATTCCCAAACATGCTTCTCAGTTGTGTGGCAAGGGCATATTTCAGGCCATGTGGAAGCAAGCATGGATGTGATTGCATGAGAAACTAAGGCCTTCGTGAAAACCCTCTTCTTCTTGCCCTATATACAAAATCCATATTTGTTCTGTCCCTGTCCCCTAATCTGCATCTACACAGCAGGGCTAAACTCGAAATAAGCTATGCAAATTGCACTACGTCAATTGCGTAGCTTATTTTGAAATTGGGCGGGTCTACACAGCACTGATTTCTAAATAGAGCACTCTTCTTCCAACTTCCCTTACTCCTCATACAATGTGGGTTACAGGAGTCGGAGTAAGAAGTCCTCCAGCTTGACAGTATTTCAACATAATTTTGAAATAACTGCCTGCTGTGTAGACACGGACTAAGTTATTTCAAAATCCCAAAGCTGTAGGCTCCTTGGGGTAGAGATTGGCCCATCTTGACTAGCTGGAAAGCCTAGCATTGAGAGAGTGCTGTTATAAGCAAACCAGTAATGATAAACATTAGTGAGGCTTTTCCATTTCAGCACTGAAGCAATCACACATGAGCATGTCATGTAATAACAGATAACACAGCTGTTCCAAGCAGGCTATTTTTACTCATTCTTGTTAGAATTGCTCTCAGAAACTAGACAGATAATTTTAAACTTGCTATTTTTAACCCAGACTAACCACCTGAAGGCTATGCTTATTTATTGATAATTAGGCCTTGTCTCTAATGAAGATTTTCCCCTTCTTGCTAGTTAAAACAAAAAAAACCCTTCATGTTACACAGTAAAAGAATTGGCAAGGAGGCTGTGTAGGAGCTTTAGATTAACAAGACTAATGTCTTTCTTTGCAGCTCACTCCCTTGGCACCCCAGTAGCAGCATCACTCTCAGACTGGTGCAGAACCTGGATAAAAGGTGCTTGTGTAACAACACAGTTATGCTTGTATAACAACACAGCCTTACAGGCCACCTGTGGGCTTGAAGCTGTGACCTCTGGAACTAAAAGCAAAAACACCCTCTACTGTCCGAATAAAAGAAATAGGTTTTTAATCCCTGAGATGGTTTTTTTTAATCCCTCTCCAATGTCTAGGCCAGGTCTACACTGGGGCTACATCTACACAGTTTACTTCTTCCGCAAAAGCCTATGCAAAGGAAGTGCGGGTTAGCAAATTGCTGTGCTTCATTTGCATAATTAATTAGGAACCGTTTTTGCACAAGAGGTTTTTGTGCAAAAAGGCGCCGTCTACACAGCGCCTTTTTGCACAAAAAAACCCTCTTGCGCAAGAGCTGTTCTTCCTCATTTTTTTCAGGAAGAACGGCTCTTGCGCAAGAGAGGGGTTTTGCGCAAAAAGGCATTGTGTAGACGGTGCCTTTTTGCACAAAAACCTCTTGTGCAAAAACGGCTCCTAATTAATTATGCAAATTAAGCATGGCAATATGCTAATTCGTGCTTCCTTTGCATAGGCTTTTGTGGAAGAGGGAAGCTGTGTAGACATAGCCTGGGAGGGAAATTCATTTTAAGATATGCAACTGCAGCTATGAGACTTGGCTAGCTGGAGTGGACATTCCTTAAATCGAATTTCTCTGGAGACCCCACTCTGGGAGGTCAATGGGAGAAACTTTCCCATCTATTTTTCTTATTCCTCATGACCCCGTGGAGTACTGGGGTTGATGGGGACATCCTCAACATTTTATTTTGTGGGTCCTTACTAGACCTGCTAAATCGAACCCTGGAAGATCGAATTACTGGAGCATAAGTATAGATAAGACCTAGTATGTGGTGTTGCCCCTAGAGGGGGGATAAAAAGCTGCATTAAATTTTGGCCCCTGCCAAATTCACAGCCATAAAAAACGCATCATGGACTGTGAAATAGGGTCTCCCTCAGTGAAACCTGGTCTTTCTCTTGCTTTTACCTTATACTATATTGCTTTCATGGAGGAGACCAGCATTTCTCAAAGTGGGAGTCCTGTGCCAAAAGGGAGTTGTGGGGGGAATCACAAAGTTATTGGGGTCAGTCATGGTGCTGCCACCCTTACTTCTGCACTGGCTTCAGTAGGAATGTGGACAGGTAACTGGTTACCCAGGAGCAGCAGGCAGAGGGCTGCTCCAGCCCCGCTGGGTCCCTGTGTGGGGCTGGGAGCTGGCAGTTTGCCCCATGTGACTGGGGCTGGAAGAGGGAGCCCCACAGGCTGGGCGCTGACCCAGCCTGGCTGAAGTGGTTCCTTCCCCCCCCCACCCCGGGATCCTGCTTAGTTGGTTAACTGGATAAACGTTAGGTTAACCTAACATTTAAATGGTTAACTGATTAATTGGAATTTTATATCCCTAGTCTTCAGATCTGGCCAGTCATAGAGTAATGATGTTAAGTATCATGTAATTGACTAATCGAATAGTCAATTAATTTTTGCATTGACTATTCATTTAGTTGATAGGGAGGCACTGCCCCTTTGAAATGCTACTGTGGCATTTCAAAGCAGCAGTGCTACACTGAGCCCGGGGTCAGCTGGGGAATCCCCAGCTGACCCCGGGCTCCAAGTGGCGCTGCCTCTTTGAAATGCCACTAGGAGCCAGAACCGGGCTCCCAGCGGTATTTCAAAATGACAGCACCGCATGGAGCCTGGGATCAGCTGGGGAGTCTCCAGCTGATCCCGGGCTCCATGTGGCGCTGCCCCCTTGAAACACCACAGCAGTGACATTTCAAAGCGGCAGCGCCGCACGGAGCAGTTGACCCTGGGTTCTATGTGGTGCTGCCACTTTGAAGTACACCTCTTTTCTCCCCGACCCTTTCTGCCTCTATCTGACACAGGCAGCCGGGGGGGGGGGAAGCGACTTGTCGACTATCCCGTCGCCTATCCCATAAGCATTTGCTTATCGGATAGTCGACTGATCAACTCATCCTTAACTTTCCTACCATAGAGCAGTGGTATAGTCAGACTGGGGTGAGCTGGAAATGAGAGAGGGCTGGGATAGATGCCATTGGGGGCACCTCTTCCCCTCCTCCAGCCCTCTGGGGGCCATAGACAATCTTGCCAGGGGGCTTGAAAAAATGGGGGGGAGACTGAAGAAATATGTACCCTCACCTGCGCTGCCTTCCAGCCCACCACTCCTGCTGGGCAGTGGGGTTTGAGGCTTGCCTCCACTCTGGCCACTGAGCTCCAGCACTCCAGCTGGGGACAGAAGGTCAGGCTGTGGGGTTTGTCCTGCGCCCCCTGCCTGGCATTGCTGCCAATGAGTGCGGTTGATGGCTTGCTCCACTCTGGCACTCCAGCTGAGGAGTGCCTAAGTCCTGCTCCCTGGCAAAAGCGCTCGGCAGGTGGAGCAGGGCAAGTCCCTGACCTGGCTCTGTGTCTGTCGTGGCGGATGGGCAGAGCAGGACAAGTCCCACACCGCAGCCCTCTCTCTCCAGCTCGAGTGCCGGAGCTGGGCAAGGCCCCTCAACACAAGACTGCTCCCCAGCAAGAGCGCTGGACAGGCTGAGTGGCCAAGACCTGAGGCAGGAGAAAAGCTTGGACCAGAGGGTGGGCCTGGATGATAAGTGAGTGGGCCGTGGCCCACCCATGGCTACACCCCTGCTGCCAAGTGGCAGCTCATGGCTGGGCGCCCAGCTCTGAAGGCAGCGCCCTGCCAGCAGCAGCACAGAAGTATGGGTGGCAATGCCAGACTAGGCCATCCTTTTTACTGTTAGGGATCAGCCCATAAGTATATGAAATATTGGTAACAACAAGGGGGAACAACGTGACTGAACAATGTTATGGTTTTGAGGTTTGGTTGTGTACTTTTTCCCCCCCTTTAAATATTTTTAAAATATGCTGCAAATGTGACTAAATTAAATAATTATAATGTGAGGTCAGACACCAGAGACTGGAGATGACTAGTGGCAGTGTATCCAAAAGATATGCATTTGGTAAATGGTTCTGCAGGAAGAGAACAGGTTGCTTTGGAGCACTGCAGAATGGAGGTGGGCCCCAAAATTGAGACAGCATGGGAGAGGTAAATAGAAGTCCCTGAGGGCCGACACAGCATGATGTAATAGCAGACGAAGTCACTGCCAAAGAAACTTTTATTTCAAGTATGGGTCATGTTAAAGTATGTTTTATTGTAAAACAATATAGAAATCTCTCACCTTTTGCATGAATTCATTTTAATATGTAAGCCACGTGTACAGTGCTCCCAATGATTTCAAATGAGGATAAAATGACACCTATGCATTTTGTATTATAGTATCACTACAATCAATCATAGAGCCCATTTGTGCTAAGGAGATTGCACACATAAAAATTTTAAAAGACAGGCACTTGGCCAAATTCTGTACCACTTGCCTTAGTGAGGCTTTCACTGCGCTAACGCCAGTAGGAGTTGAGAATAATCTGGGAAAATCTGCAAGATGGAGCATAGTGTATTTTGTTTGCAATCCAGTATTGCAGTAAAAGAGATGCTGCCTGTAACAATCATCTCACTGGCTAGTTCTAAGGTTACTGGATAAGGACACCCTGCATCAGTGCACCATTGCTCTGCACTCTCCGCAGCCATTTGCACCTGTGCAAAGAGAGTAAAATTGTAACTTACTGTCACTCTTGATTCATTTGTGCACAAGATGCAAAGCCATGGAGAATCAGATTTTTAGGACTCAGCTTCAGACATGTTGAAGTCCAGGTGGGGCATTGTCTTTGATTTAATTCATGCTTGTGAAGATGGGTTTGAACTGAAACCAATCCAGCTCCAAATGTGTCAATTTGAGCCTCTCTCGGTTGGGAATGGGCAAGGAGGTTTGCACGTCTGCTGGCATTCGTCTTTTCCATCTGTTGTAGTGACAGTTGTTGCTACCAAAAATACTCTTTGATTTCAATGATAGCCTATATTGTAGAAAAGGCAATACTATTCTTGCAAATACCCTAAAGCTGTGGATTTTCCGGTCTATTTGGAGGAGATAGTTAATGAGATAATGCAGTGGATGGTGAACCCTACATTCATTGTGAGGCTGGTACGTATTATATGGAAACAATTCCCATTTAATATTATGTAACTGGTGTTATTTGTCACACCTCCGCATGCAGGCCAAGAAAACACGCAGAACTGTTGTGCTATAGCTGTTGAAATAATCTTTTCTAGAGTGAACTTTTAAAAAACCTTTCTTGTGATTAGCTAGTTAGGGGTGAAATAGGCGTGACAACATGCTGAGCAGTGTGGAAAGATTATTCCAAATGCAGGGCAAACATTACAAAGCTATCTGCAAAATCTAATCTTCATCTGCTTTCAATATGAATGTCAGCATAAATGAAATTCTAGCATGTATGGCTGTACCTTGTGCAGTAAAGTTGGCAATACACATAGAAAATCCAGCATGTGTGGTGGTAGTGGGCATAGAATTCCTTATATTTACTGTATATTTGAGAGAGTTTGTCTTTGAGTCAGTCTGTTTGTCTGTTCACGAACTTCTCCTAAATGCTAAGAGCTAGGACCACCAAATTTAGTATACAGCGTCCCTTTATCATAACTTGAAGCAAGATAAAGGTTTGGTTGTTCCAGGGAAATGGGATGTGCCTGGAATGGGGTTGCTTCTCATAAACCATACTGAAAAGAGACAAAATCACCAGGTAGGTGAAGAGGCTGGTTGGGGGTCTCCCTCCCATCTGAGACTGCCCCAGCCCTGAGCCTCCCACCCCCCAAGTACCCTGTTGGGAAGGAGGGGGGCTGACTGCCCCCCCCCCATTCAGATGGGAACATTGCTGGCTATTCCCCTTTGTCAGGGAGTCAGGGAAAGTGCAGAGTTCTCTATTCTTCACTGTGGCTGGGGAGCACAAGGGGCAGATGAACCTGAACCTGCCTCGGGGGGGGGACATGCACCCCTGCCCCTAACTGTGCCTGCTGGAGCCACAGTGCTCATGGAGAGGCGCTTCTCACCTGCATCCCAGCTGCTGCAGTGAGAGAGGGCTGGGGTTGTCCTCTCTTCCCGGGGCAGCCTTCATCCTGAACCCCTCTTCCCCATCCTCGCCCCAGAGCAATTATTCAAATGAAGCATGGATATTTCATTTTATTTTCCAAAAAAAACCCCAAAAATAATTGAGTTTAGGACCTGAGCAACACTAGGTAAATCTTCTAGTAGAAAATAACACATGTAACACAATGAACATTGTAATAAGGGTGACCACTTATAAAGAGACAGTTTGGACACACATACATGTCTGATATATGTACTTATATAAAGCTGAATCTCTATGCAGATTAGTCCTTCATGTAGGAATGGAATTGGGAGTGAGAGTTTTGAAAGACCCATATGGGCCATGACACACCCATTTCCTACTGAAAGTCAATGGGACTTTCAAGCATCTAATTCCCATTTTTGCCTTGGAAAATCTCCCCTGCTGTGAATCTGAATGCATGGCATGTGCATTTCTTGGTAATTGTGATGTGGGTAGACAACTGGCTGTCCCATTCCCTCTGTGGAAGAAACCATGGGTTCCATCCATTTAATTCTTTGCCAGAGGATGTTGTGAACATCAGGACTTTAAGAGGGTTCAAAAAAGAACTAGATAAATTCCTGGAGGTTAGGTCCATCAATACTTATTAGCCAGGATGAGTAGGAATGCTATCCCTAGCCTCTGTCAGGGTCTGGAAATGGGTGACAGGAGAGGAATCACTTGGGGTGTGTCTAGACTGCAGGGATTTTTCGAAAAAAGTGGCCTTTTTTCGAAAAATCTTTACCTGCGTCTAGACTGCCACCGCGTTCTGTCGACAGTAAATCGAAAGAACATGGTGGTTTTGTTGACCACGGAAAACCTCATTTTACGAGGAATAACGCCTTTTTTCGAAAGTGCTCTTTCGAAAAAAGGCGCTATGTAATACAAACTGTGCTTTTTCGAAAAAGAGTATCCAGACTGCCTGGGTACTCTCTTTCAAAAAAGCGGCTTGCTTTTTCGAAAGTACTGATTGTAGTCTAGATGCTCTTTTTCGAAAGAGGTGTGTAGTCTAGACATAGCCTGATGATTACCTGTTCTGTTCATTCCCTCTGGGGCACCTGGCATTAGCCACTGTTAGAAGACAGGATATTGAGCTAGATGAACCTTTGGTCTGACCCAGTATGGCCGTTCTGATGTTCTTATGTAATTCTCAGATCTGAAGATACCCATGGATTTTGGGTGAGCCACGTGGAAATCTTTGGAGAACAGAACCCTTTCAGAGTCTATGCAACCAGGGTCTCAGCTTTTAGTGGCTTACCCTGTGGGTTATTGACTTGTCTGTTTGGGGGAGGAGTGGAATAAGGCATCAGTGTATGTCTATACCACAATGTAAGCCTACACTGACGCCTCAGGATCAAGCCCAAAACCCTCTTTCGTCTACACATAATTCTGTCTGACTTGGGCTAGCAAGTCCTCTGGGATCCACCATCCAGTGAATGGGGCATGTTCAAACCCAAGTCACACAGGGACTCAAGTCCAAACTCTGTCATTTTGCAACGTGGATGCAGCTCGGGCATGGGTCCCTCTGACGACATTATTGCACTATCCCAGTGGTTTTCAAACTGTGGGTCATGACAGTGTCAGGCACTGGGTCACCTTGCTGTAGGTGAGCCAATGATCAGTGGGGGTGGTGAGAGAGGTTTCCTGCCTGTCCTGGCACTATGGACCACGCTACATCCTGGAAGTGTCCAGCAGCAGGTCTGACTCCTACCCAGTGGGGGCCAATGGGAGCTGGGAGATGGTCTGTGCTTGCAGGTGATATCAGTGTGCAGAGCTGCTTCCATCTAAGAGTCAGACCTTCTGCATGGTCCGTGGTGCCAGGAGAGGCAGGAAGCCTGCCTTATCACCCCCACTGTGCCGCTGACCAGGAGCCACTGGAGGTAAGCCCGTGTCCAACCACAAGCACCAACTCCCTGCTGAGTCCTGAGCCCCACCCCAACCTGGAGCCTCCTCCTGCACCCCAAACCTCTTATTCCTGGCTCCTCCCTCCAGAGCCTTCACTCGAGTCAAAAGATATAATTATGTTGGGTCACAAGCAACAACAATTTTCTTCAACTGGGTCACAAGAAGAAAAGTTTGAAAACCACTGCAGAATCTCATGGGCAAGTGGTGTCAGCATTGGGGAGTCACAGGTCTGGTGATTAGGGCAGGGAGCAGACTAAGTGCCTCAAGAGTCGTCGTCATAAAGCCAGGGATGAAAACCGCACCTCTGGGAATTCCCCATCAGCCTGACTCTTTTACAAGGAGTTTGGCTGAGTACTGCGCTGAGCCAGCAGTGGTTCATGATAGCCTGGCAGCCATGTCAGTGACCTTGTCACTCCAAACTCTAGTATTGGACTAACAGCAGGTGACCCACTGGCTAGGGAAGTGACTGTGGTTTTCACACCAGTCCTTGAAAAAGCTTTGCTACTGGAGCTCTTGCATCACCTGGGGCCATATTCAGAGGAGTTGCTTGACCCCTCCGGTGCCCAGAGTGGCAGTCGACCATGAAAGCAGCAGCAGATGCACATGAGGAAGAAATAGCCCCAGATCCTGATAAGCATTTGGCTCCATATGTGTTACTAATATATACGTGGGAGGGATTTCCAGTTGAAAGAAAAAACGTAATATTTCATAAAGCCACAGTTAGCAACATGTGTCTGCTAAGGGTGGAATGCACACTGGGGCCTCACGTTCATATCCCCACCCTCAGTCCATTAAACTGAAACTGGATCTTGACAAATGTGAAAAACAGCAAAGCAAGCATTTACATCTGCATTTTACTTGATACTTGCGCATACTTACCCAGATGTGCTGGGGTGTTAAAAGGGTAAACTTAATGTTGCCTTCCATTTTAGTAGGCCAACTAGTACAAATCGGTCATGCCACAGGATACAACAAGACCCTGTGTAGAGGAGGGGGAGAAATGTAGTCCATGAGTGCTAAAATCAGTGTCAGAACTACAGCTTGGGGGTTTTCTGTAGTCAAGAAATAGGTCGTATTTGTATGTATTCCATAGATGTGTGTAATCAGACGAGGCTGTATCAGAAGCTCTAGGGAAGCTGTAATTCATGTGGATGCTAATGCAGCATACTGTTGATTCCCCCAAGAATTCTGACCCAATCCTGAGTGCTGATAGTTGCAAACTTTTCCCATAGTTGGAACTCCAGATAGGTAGACACATTGCCACGAAGGGCATATTTTCCACGTTCTGCTCCAGAGGTCAGCCACTCACTCCACTTGTAGACATGCTGCTCAATCACCATAAGTTTGAAAAGCTCTCTTGCACTGCCATGGCTAGCTTGCCACCAGCAGTTTGGAATAAAATGGCCTTTTGCCACTTAGGAACCTCCAGGGTTGCTATGTCCTCCAGAATGTGGAACGCCTGAAAGGACACAGGAGGTGTCAGTAGTAAGCTCCAACCTCCACAGATCAAGAAGGCTTCCAGTTTTTAAAAATGTAGCATTTCTCAATTTTAACGTGCCCTTGTTTGTGATTTTGTTCCACATGGATTAACTCAGTTGTGTCCACAGTGCTTCTGGGAATTCTAAAAAGGCAGACTCCCAATCAGCAGAAAAATCTGAGATCAGGAACTTTTCTAGTAAAGCCCACATTGGCATCAATGAATCAGTGATTATGGGCCACAAAGGCCTGCATAAGGAGTAGTGTAGTACCTTTTGCAATTTATGTACTCTTAGGATGTTAAGTATCAGGTAAATGACTAGTTGTGTACTTGATACAATTTGCTTCAGTCCCAGCTCATGCCAGGTCCGGCACTGTTCCTCAGCCTCCCCTCCCCACTCCCGCACCGGAGAACCAGTGCTGGGGGGGGGGGGGGAACCAGCTTTTGAGCCAGCTCCCCCCAGCACCAGCTCCTTCTCCCTGCTCTTGCTGCCTCTGATATAGATGGGGGAAAATGTGTGTAATTGATTTGACTACCCAATACGCCTAGGCTACTCTTTTACATCCATAATGTACTCCTTAAGGGAGGAAAACTATGAACATGATTCCCATCAATGGCCTAGGTGTCATTTGAAAAACCCATTCTCTCAAATCCTGCAGTTACTTCAGTGCTAGTATTTATGCCTACTGTCTTTGGTGATGGAAAGTCGACTGGGCAAAGCAGTGGCAGAAGTTTCTGAGGCAAGTAGATGTTTGATTTACTCAAACTGGTTAGCAGCTGACTTTTAGCTGAAGTAGTCTGGGGGTATGTCTACACTGCAGAGTTTTTCCGGAAAAATGGCTGTTTTTCTGGAAAAATAATACTTATATCCACACTGCTATTGCATTTTTTCGACAGAAAGTCGAAAGAATGGAGGGGTGTTTCCGACAGTGGTAAACCTCATTCTGCAAGGAAGAAGCCTTTTTCTGAAAAGCTTTTTTGGAAAAAGGCGTGTGTGGACACGGAAGAGAGTGTTTTTTCAAAAGAAGAGGCCTCCAAGAAAAAGTACAGATGCCCTGGTAGCTACTCCGTCCATACTAATCACAACTGAAATGCAAGATAGCATCCAATCAATGTGAACGCTATCTTTCAAAAAAGCAGATTGCTTTTACATTGTGCTTTTGTTTCCGAAAGAAGCCTGCAGTCTAGACATAACCTGGGATAGCCAGCTTCCAAATGGTTATAGCAACCTAATTGTGGACCAGCCAGACCACCCTCATGCATGTGTCGTGATACTGGAAATTGGATCAAACTTTTCACAAAGATCCAGGAGCAGTCAGGGGAGGGGGGCCATTCAAAAGTTCTGGAACAACTGCTGGTCATCCAAGGTCCACTTGGTGATGGGATTCCATCAGTCTGTGCTTGTGGGGTGCTGTGGAAGTGCCTACCTTTGTGAGTTTGCACACAACAAACCAGAAAAGCATTCCTAAAATGAAGAGTTTTGCTTGCAGAGGAAACTGACAATTAAGTTACATTTTTAATATACATGCTATGATATAATGACTTAATTGTTAATAAATAAATGTCTCAAGTGTCCATTTCCATATATTCTTTTGGTTTTAGTTTGACCCTGTGGTGAGAAGTTAGATATGTCGGGGGGCTGGGCTGGGCCTCTAAACTCAAAGTGGCCCAGGCCTTTGTCATTCTCTGAGGGTATGTCTACACAGCAGGGCTAAAGCCGAAATAAGCTCTGCAACTTGAGCTATGTCAGTTGTGTAGCTTAAGTCAAAATAGCTTATTTCGGCTTTTTTGACACTGTCTACACAGCAGGAAGTCTGAGACAGAGCACTTTTCCTCCGACTTCCCTTACTCCTTGTACAATGAGGGTTACAGGACTCAGAGTAAGAAGTCCTCCAGCTCGACCTTATTTCTACATTATGTTGAAATAACTGCTTGTAGTGTAAACACAGACTGTGTTATTTCAGAATAACTTCAATTATTCCAAAATAACATTGCTGTGTAGACGTACCCTGAGAGGGCCTGGTCATTTCTATTTTGTTGTTCTCAGTTTTTGTATTTTCTTGTAACAGGGTTTTCCTTAAGTCTGTTCACTTGTGACTTAACTGACTGGTTAATCAGCTATCTGGCTGTCTAGCAGTGATCCACATCAGGACAAGAGGCTGCCTGGACTCCAACTGAGGAGCCCTAACAATCAAGGGGAGAGATGGTTCAGACTCAGCATACGGTGCAGATTTGATGATCAGAGACACAAACTGAGACTTTGGTGAACTAAATCTAAGCTTTTGGGAGTTCTCAGTTTCTTCTTGTGTTTTGTGTGGATTGAACTGTTCACATTTTACTTTTGGTTTTCTCTTTATTTATGTTTGTTGTAACTGTGAAGACAATGGGGTTATAAAATGTTATGTTGTAAGATTAAATTATTATTTGTTTCTTCATCATAAGAGTTTATAGAGCTATTTAATTAAATTCATTTCTTCAGTTTCTTTTGGGACTTGACTGTAGGGAGGCTGACACGGGGCAATCCTTGCTGAAATTCCTTAAGAGACTGAACTCTGGGTCTCCAGCTATTTTCTATGGGAATGGGGAGAGGGGGGTTTAGACACTGGAGAAGGACAGTGAAGTCTAACCTACCCAAGGTTACACGTGCACAAACATGCATATATATGTGCATGTGTTTAGTAAGCACATTGTTTTAAATGAAGTGTCTCTTTTTTGGGGGTTTGTCCCCTTAAGAACCATTCTCTCCCTCCCCCATCCCAATGGCAAACTAAAAAAGGTTTCATTTTAGTGAACGATGGGAGGAGGCAGAGGAGAAAGGAGTTATGAATTGGAGAAATGCATTCCTGATGTGGAAAAGGCACATTCCACATTTTTCCTCTGTACTCAATAAATGTGCCATTTTTATGGCAAGTAGCCAAAGATTTTATGAATAAGGTCCTTACCTTCTCCAGCTGCCAGGAACCTTTCTCAAACATGACTAAAATTAAAGCACTGCCCAAACACTTCAAGCACTCATAGCTTTGCTGTGTTGGGTCTCAAGTGTGGAGTTTTGTGTCAGAAGTCTTCGTTTGAGTGACTTCTTTAAAATGTTATTAAATAGAGAAAAACAAACAAATCTGAAGTAGGGATGTTAAATATCAGTTAAATGAACAGTCAATTGACCTCATGAATTCTTATCGGTTACTCAACTATTCTATAGCTCCCGGGAGTGGGGCTGGCAGCCAGTGCGCTCCAGCCCCACTCCTGAGGAGCCCCCTGCCATTTTGCACTGCTGCCTCTGTATCAGAGGCAGGAGTGTGGGGAGCCAGGTGGGAGCTGGTCCGTGAGGGGAGTCAGTTTAAAAACCAGCTCCCCTCACAGGCCAGCTGCCTGTCTCCCCGCGCTGCTGCCTCTGATACAATTTAAATGCAGAGCCGCAGCAGGGGTAGGTTCCAGACCCGGTGCAAGCTGGCACTGAGCCAGGCTGCTGGCCAGCCTGCTAAAAAATTTACTGGGTCAGGGGGGGATACATGTAATCTATAGCATTAACTGATACGTTTTGCTTATTGGTTAATTGGTTTATCAACTACACTATTACATCCCTAATCTGAAGATGTCTTACGTGACTTTAAATCTTCTTCTCGCTCGCATTGGTGTTGCTACCAACCCAACATAATCATGGTCCTACATTGGTTGAGAGGTTTAGCAGTCATTAAATCTCTATTGCTTGTCTTATAGGTGATATTACCATTAAGTAGCTAGATGCACTTGGGACAGACGAATCCCAAGCACTACTACAAGCTGATGACTGACCGGCTAAGCAGAAGTTCCGCAGTAAAGGACTTGGGGATTACAGAGGGTAAGAAGCTGGATATGAGTCAATATGCTCTTGTAGCCAAGAAGGCTTATGGCATGTTGGGGTGCATTTGAAGGAGCATTACCAGCATATCTAGAGAAGTGATCGTTCCCCTTTATTCGGCACTACACCTGGACTATTGCATCCAATTCTACCCCTTCTCCCCAATTACAGAAAGGATGCAAATGCATTGGAGAGAATGCAGTGGAGGGCAACAAAATGATTAGGGGGCTGGAGCACATGGCTTACAAGGAGAGGCTGAGGGATTTGGGCTTATTTAATTACAGAAAATAATAATTACAGGGGAGAAGAGTGAAGGGAAATTTGATAGCAGCCTTCAACTACCTGAGGGAGGTTCCAAAGAGGATGGAGAGAGGCTGTTCTTAGTGGTGATAGATGACAGAGTGAGAAACAGTGGCCTCAAGTTACAGTGACGGACAGTTATTCATGTTGCTCTTAATGAGCTGCCCCCTGCATTAAGCGCGCATGCCTGAAAACCCTGCATCCCTCCCCACTTCAACACAAGCAATAAAAAGACTCTTGTTGAGAAATCATGCATTTTATTTAGGGAACACAGGGAAGCAAGGACAGAAAAGCAGTACAGGGCAGGAGCTTCAGGGTGGAGAGAGAAGAGAAGGTGATGCATTACAACCCCCGCTGCTCAGCAATCACGCACACAGCCTTTTGCTCGGGGATGCATCCCTGAGGACTGAGTGTGAAGCTGCCCTTGACTCCCTCTCCCCTCCCCCCACCCCCACCGTGTTCTATGGTCCCTGGTAGAACAGGCTGTGGAACTTGGTAGGAGGGAATGTGAGTCCAGAGGGCTGGAGGGGGGGGGCGGGGTTTGTGCATGTGGCAGTTGTAGCCTACACATCTATATGCTTTCCTATCTTATTCCTTTTATTATCTTTTGGCAGTAATGCAAAGCCTGTAGGAAAATTTATCCTGTATGAAGTTGGCTTTTGTAGTACTGTAGTGTCATAAGTAAGGGTTAATGTCTTTTTTTAGAAATTACATTAAATATCCTTAATATCTCTTTAGAAGTTGTGAAAGGCTTTGTAGCAAAAGCTTTGGTTGGGTCAGCACACACATAACGGCCAGACAGGGTAAGATATGGGACTCAGTGCCTTGTGAGATCTAAAACTAGGCCCAGCACCCAAGCGCAGGTTCCTGCTTTTCCCACTTCAGGGAACTGGTCCAAGAGGGACATCAAGTGATCTTATTCAAAAGATGTCCCAATATCATCATCCAATCAAATATGTGTACCCACAAAATCCCAGGAGGCAGAAATCTGGTTTTGGCCTAAAGAAGTTGGGTTATTGGTGATACAAAGAGGCTTACAAAATGCTATGACAGTAGTTGGGGGAGAGGAAAATCTTCCTCATCAAGCATTTCTCTCCTGCACATCCCTCAAAGCTCTTCGCTTCACTTTAAATATTCATTCCAAGTTTCTCTGCTTCTAAGTTTTCCGTATTTCATCTTTCACTGAGATCCAAGTTCTACCAGCAGAGGGAGTATAGCTCTTCCAATGCCCAGTATGTGAGTATGGTACTATGCTAGGTGATTAGGTAATTATATCTGTATACTTAGATAAACACAATTATATATCCAGACTTTGTTAATGCTACCCTCTGGGATGATTGACTCAATCTGTTCAATCAGTGCTGTGTGTTTTGTATTGTTTGCCATCTTAATACCAGTCATAATAAAAATTGTTTTAATTTGGTACTATCCTCATTGTAAGCATGACTGCTGTTCTGATCCCCCAGATCCACCTCCAGAAGTAGAGCTTTATAGCCGACAACCTCTGTGACCTGGGGTAGGAGGACAGACCTGGGACCTTCTGGTCCAATTTGGCAAGCCATACCCATAGAAATTATATTATTCTTCTCCCCCAGGCTACGCAGTCCTACAATTCCGCCATGCACATTATCACATCCACCATGACTGTCAAGACTCTCTCCTGGTTCTTCACTTCGAGTTCCCAGCATGCTTTCCTGTCCTCACGCTCCACTCGCATCTCCTGCAGCAGTGTTTTCCTCTGCTCGTTTAATTGCTCCCTGTCCAAGTGGGCAGATTGCATTTGCTCCTTGAACATGTCATCCCTCATATGTATTCACCTTCAGATTTATGTTATCTGGACAGTTGGAGGAGCCAAGGAAGTGTTCAGCATGCTCGCTGCTTCATCCACTGTAACGAAAATGAAGGGCAGACTTTACAGAGATAAATTGTTAAGCGTAAAACCTAATCTCTTAGAATAAAGGAATGTCTGTCCAAAGACAATAGGGATGTGTTATGGACAAGGCCACAGTTATGCTTTTAAGTGCCCACAACGCAACAGGTACACCACAGAGATCTTAGAGAAGCAGCTGGACTTGGTTTGGTGGACTTGGTATGGTAAGGGACAGACTGGGTCTTGAGCTTACAGGAGGTAGGGAGTCTGGGTAGGGGCTCATGTGGTGACTGAGTGTTCAGCACCCTCCACTTGCTGGAAGAGTGCAACTTTCCCATCCCCCAGGAGCATGCAAGTGGGAAGGGCAGGACAGGGGCTCACAGGGCCGCTATGTGTTCAGCATTCCCCATTTTCTGGGAGAATGCAACTTTCCCTTCCCGCAGAAGCATGCGGTGGGAGAGGAGAGAGGATCCAGGCGTGGTGGAAGGGCAGGGGCTCATGTGGACACCGAGGTGCCTGCAGGTGGGGCGAGGGGCTGGGCATGGCAACATGGCAGGAGCTCAAGCCATGTTTCATAGGTGATGAGAAAACAGAGGTTTACTGCAGAGGCATCAGCTAATAGCTTCCCCTGCTTCATCCAGGTTGCCATGCACAATATCTATCTTCTCCAAATCACGCAGAGTGGATGTTGCCTGAATGTGGCCAGAAACTTGGACCTTATGCCATTATGCTTTGTGCTGCAATGATGCCAGACCGCTTACTGCCGGCTTGGCGCGGAAAGGCGGAGGACAGAATAAGGCAGGATTCCCCTTAAGCCTTCTGAGAAAGATTAAAGAGTTTCTCTGGGAGAGCTTTATGGAGATGTGCTGGGAGGAGTCCCATTCCGACTCCAGACACATTAACAAGCTGTTCTGGGGAGCTCCCACTGTGTCAGCACAGTGGCCACCACAATTGCGTTAACCTACTTGTAGCACAATTAAAAATGTAACTCACCAGAAGTTCCGTCTCTGAGATCAGGGCTTGGCAGCAAGACATCTTGGGAGGAGGGAATTGCCTCCAAAGTTATAAAATGGTTCTGTCAGTGAGAACAGATTCCCCACTCGCTGGCTGATCATTCTCCTCCTCCTCCTCCTCATCCATGCTGTCCTCCACACCGCTGTCTGAGGCTGCCTGAGGAGTGTCTTGAGAAAAATCCACAGACTGGCTTGGGAACCTGGTCGGGTCCCCCCTAGGATCCCATGCAGGTGCTCATAGAAGTGGCTTGTTTGTGACGATGACCAAAACCATCTGTTTGCTTCCTTGGGCTTCTGGTTCACCTGCCTCAGTTCCTTTATTTTTACACGGCACTGCTGGGCGTCCCTGGCGTATCCTTTCGCCTCCATGCTGTTTGCAATCTTGGCATAGATATCAGCATTTCTTTTGTTGCTTTGTAGTTCTGCCTGAAGAGATTCTTCTTCCCGCTCTGCAGTGAGGTCCAGGATCTTCTGCATGCCCCATGCTGGAGTTCATTTGCAACCCTGGGCATTCATTGTCAAGTGTGCTGCCTGCTCTGAGATCTGCTTGCCACACTGGTCACAGAGGAAATGAAATTAAAATTTCCCGGGTCTTTTCCTGTGCACCTGGAGAACAGCAAAGTTGAAAGTCATGGCCAGAGCAGTCACAGCGGCGGAATGTGGGCACTCCTGGAGGCCAAGAATATTGATTTTCAGAGTGTTGCATCTCCACTATCTTAAAGTCAACTATGCAAGGTTGAATTTACCGTTACTGCTCATGAAAAGCAATAGTACCAAAATCGCCTTTAACGACCTTTAAAGTCGATGGAATGGTGTAGGTGGTGTGGACTCATTGTTTAGAAAATTGACCTAGTGCAGCTAAGTTCAACATAAACTCCCAGTGTACACCAGGCCTTAAAGAGGATAGTTTTGGCTTGCATGTCTGAGTACAATAAATAAGAGGAAACTATTTCATTACTCAGACAAATAGAGGGATTTGTATAAGGTGAATGGCTAGTGACTTACTACTATGTTTGGTTGCTTTAGGGCCTAATCCAATGCCTATTATTGACTTCAGTGGGAGTCAATCAGGTCCTCAAAGTCCTACACTGGCGGACTGGATTCTGGGATAACTTGTAGTAAAAAATAGAGATTTTCATCTCTGCATCATTGGCTTGAATCCAGAACGGGCTGGTTGTAACCCAAATGTATTCTCTATTGGCTTCTTTTTTGATTTACTTGAAATTATTTTGGTGGTCACTATGTCCCGGAAAGTCCATTTATACCAGTTGGCAAAGGACACATCCAATAGACTTTTCTCAGAATATTTAGCAAGTGTCTTGTAAGGTATCATGTGAAACTGGTGATGTTGGTCTTTGTATCATTATATGATTTATTCATGGGTTGTGTATAGTTCTGGAACTATACTATTTGTAACGTATGTTTTGGAAGCAGTTGATAAAAAAGCCTACCCAGAATATGGATGTGTCTGTCTTCAAGGCTGGATTACAAGCAAAGGACAATGTATGTAAATAAGGTGATTAAGCCAAAAGATTACTGGACAAGAAGGAAACAGAACCTCCTAGTTATCCATCACTTAGACAACAAAGGGAGGAACATCTCCTGAATCTCTGACAGATATCACTCCCTGCCACAGAGGCTGGAGATGCTGCGTGGATGTGTGTAAGATAAGCAGGCCAAAATGGTAGCTTTCCAAAGTTATGCTTTAACCATTAGAAAGCATATTATTTTGATTTGTTTGTAACCAGACCTGGCTGTTTTTCTCCTGCTTTGTATCACTTACATCTGTGTTTTCATTAATGGACTTGTTCTCAGTTTTACTCTAAATTATTTACTATAAATTATATATTAAACAGCGTGTCCTCAGCCCAATAGGCTGGTGTGTTTTTTGTCTCTTTGGGCTTGATGAATTGTTGTGAGGTCCAGGGAGAGGGACTGGATGTTGCAGGGACACAGATGCCTCTGTGGAACTCAGGAACTGGGGTTCATGGAATGTTACCTGCAAAACAAGGTTTAGATTGGCATAGGCTCAAGGAGTTAGCTGGTTAGGCAGACAGACTGGTGTGGCAGGAAGCTGCTGCGCAGTTTAAGCTCCAGCAGAACTCTGAGGCAGAGAAGTTACACAGCGGTTTACAGTTCTGGGCTCCCTGATGAGTGTCACAGTCAGAATCTAAGATTGAGAGGTTATGTGAATGTATTCATCCAGTCCTCGGCAAGTAGCCATATTACAGGCAAAATGAGCTCTAGTATCAGCTGTATTGGCAGTCTCAGCAAAGAGATCAAGAACAGCATCAGCATGGAAACTGAACTGCCTTCTAAGCCTCTGAGATGGTGTCACAAGGGGGAGACTGAGACAACTGACAAAGCACAGTGGGGAAGCTTGCACGCCTGCTACACTTGTTCTTTGAATAGGACCATGTCTACACTAGGAAACTATTTTGAAATTAATAAATTTGACTTAACTCCCAATTTAACAAGATTGAATTAGCATGTCCACACTACGGGGAAGCCTCAAAATTAGTCCAAAGCAGGATCCATTAATGTGAATGCGCTACCTCAGACTTAGAGGCCCAGGAAGCACTGGGGAGTAATTAGTTTGAATTACTCTGGGGAGGAGCTATTTCAAAATAGTGGCACCGGAGCATCCACACTACTGCTATTTTGAAATAACTATTTTGGAACTAGCATTACTCCTGATGAAAAGCAGGAATACAGATTTTGAATTCCATGGCCTGTTATTTTGAAGTAATGGGTTTGGTAGTGTGGATGCTCCTCTTATAAATTCGACCTTGGGGGGTTATTTCGAAATAATGTCCTAGTGCAGACGAGGGCTAGAGGACTTCATTTCCCCCAGGCCTTCCTGATAAATGATTTATTAAGACATATTTTGAAAGCATGTCAAGCCCATAACTTAACTTCTAATTCTTCAGACATTTCTGTCCTCTCCTATATATGTATCTCAAAGCACTGTGCAAATTTTAATTTCACAAGACACCTGTGAAGCAGGTAAATATTATCATTCCCACTTTATTGATAGGCAACTAAGATGCAAGTCACATAAAATATGGGGCATTTCTCCTGACTCTTGGGCCCTTGGTTTGTGCACTAATCCATGCTTCCTTTGTCAACTCACCAGTGTAGTCTAAAAGGAAACCCAAATCAAGCGAATTCATCACTGGACCCAACCACATTAGCCACCAAATCAGAGGCTCATTTAACTGCACATCCAGTAATGTGTCTATGCCATCAAATGCCAGCAATGCCCCACTGCAATATATATTGGACAAACTGGACAGTCCCTATGGGAAAGAATTAATGGACACAAATCAGATATCTGAAAAGGGAACATACAGAAACCTGTTGGTAAACACTTTAACCTCCCTGGACACTCATTAAGGCAGTGGTTCCCAAACTTTTCCAGTTGGGGACCCATTTTGACAATTCAGGAAGACTTGGTGACCCAAGGCAATTCAAAAACAGGGGGGAGGAGGGAGGGTAAAGCCACCTGGGGAGACACTTGGCGACCCTTTTGAAATGTAATGGCGACCCATATTTGGGTCCCGACCCATAGGTTGGGAAACCCTGCTAAGGGATCTCCAAGTTGATGTTTTGGTACAGACCAATTCCATAAGCCAAATACACACAGAAGGATTGGAACTCCACTTCATTCACAAGTTTAATTCTCATGCAAATGCTTTAGATCGCTATATTGGATGGCTAGGACATTATCAACCAACCAAACAATGAAGGTGCCAATGGTTCTTTATGTCTGTGTAGAATCTAGTGTTGGTATTCTTCATTTACATTGCAAACTAATGGTTCTTATCTTCCTCTTTTAACTATCTAGTCTTTAGGTGCTAATAGACTATTTGCTGATTTTCAGTTTTTCCTGTTACATACCCACTGCCTCTTTTTCTCTCCGTACCCCCTCCAATTTTTTCCTTCTTCCTCCTTCTTCCCTTACTTATTTTTGGTTCTGGACATCCAACACTCTGGTCATCTGAAGAAGTGGGTTGTGCCCACAAAAGCTCATGATACCATCTACATGTTTTGTAAGTCTTAAAAAACAACAAATAGTCTGGTAGCACTTTAAAGTTTTTCCTGTTACAGACTAACTCAGCTACCCCTCAGAAGCTTCCAAATCAAGTAGACAGGCATATTAACAAGCTTTCTCTTGTAGATAGGTATAGATTTTTTTGCAATAACTTTACCTGTGTGCATGAGTGCTGTGGAATTCTTACCAGAGTTGTTGACTCGAGTCCCCACGACTTGAACTTGAGTCCGACTTAAGTCGCCTAGGTGACTCGACTTGAGACTCGACTCAGGTTCATTGTTTGTGACTTGAGACTCGACTTGAGACTTGCTAATTTTGTTAAATCGACTTGGTGAAAAAATTGTCCGAAAATGCTGATATTGATGGCTTATACAAAAGTGACTTGACATTTTTTAAATTAAGACTCGAGACTCAACTTGAGACTTGAACTGTAGTGACTTGAGACTTGACTTGGACTTGACAATGACGACTTGAAGACAACACTGATTCTTACACTGATGTATGCAACTCTACTGCATTATTATACTGTTAGAGATATTATTTTATATGTGCTCTTTTGTATGTTTATGCATCACCAGAATTTTGCAATATCATTCAATGCACATTTGAAGTCAATGGGTTTTCTACTGCTTTCAATGTATGTTGGATCAGGATCTTCCTGAATAATGCAGGAAATAATTTTTAAGATGATTAAAATATATTCACTCACACTCATGAAAAACCTTCCTTCTTTAGCAGAGAGATTGGCTCCTTCCAGTGCATACTGAATATTCGTCATGAAAAATCTTTTCATTGCTGATTTGTTGGACAGTTTTTCAGGAGATCTACTAATCTGTTTTCAACGCATTTGTAAATCTGACCTATTATCAACAATTCCTCTCTCTCTCTGTTAGGTTATAGTTCCCTGCCTTCCTTAGAATGTTCTCCAGAGTAAATTTAAGGACTAGTCTGAAATCAACAGAAGCAGCAGCAATGGCCTCTGGAGATATTTTCACAATCCACTTAAACAGAAATGAGAATGTTTTCACAAAGTTTGCTGAATCAGGAATTGAGAAAAATGTTTTGGATACACAGATTTATTTTAATTCCCTTGTACTCCATTGTTTTAATTCCAAGTAAAGCCCCCCCCCCCCATGTTAGCGGGGAAGCTACAGTTGATTCACATCCTCGTGGGATGGACTAAGGTCCTCACTACTCGGATCTATCACCTGTCGTAATATCAGTAGATTTTAGGCACAGTCAATAAAAACTGGCAAGTGGTTAGAGTTAAACAACAGGACTATATTGTAGTTAGAATTTAAATAACATACATCGAATAACCATGGAGGGCTGTCCTCCTATGGTTACCCCTAATAATAATTACCAGAGTCCTTGGCGCAAACAGGACAATGGTGGCGATGCTGGTGACCTCAAGCCTCTGGCTGATTGAGAGCCTCGGGCGAGGAACAACCAGGAATCCCTCGGTGACAGGGTCATTGGTCAGGCGACCTCAATCCTTAGGCTAATTTGAAGCCCTTGGAGAGGAACAGCCTGTGCGATCCCTCGAAGCGCTGAGGAAGATTTCGAAGACGGCTGATCTACCTTCCGCAGATGCGTTTGGTCTTCGGTCCTCTTCCCGCTCTTCAGCTGCGGCCGGAGCAGACGATGGACGCTAGACTCTAATAATCCTATCCTATCTAACCTAAAAGAAAACCCTAATCTAATCACCGACGCACCCGTCGAACAGACGCGATGA
Organism: Pelochelys cantorii; assembly: GCA_032595735.1. Taxonomy (NCBI): domain Eukaryota; kingdom Metazoa; phylum Chordata; order Testudines; family Trionychidae; genus Pelochelys; species Pelochelys cantorii. The sequence goes on from CM064334.1 coordinate 53,002,013, forward strand.
CGGCCGATAAGCGGAACCGCGACACAGCCTGCCGAACAAGCACGACGACGAAAGCTAAACTACTCTAAAATACTAAACTAGCTAACTAAACCTAACACTAACTAAAAAGAAAGAAACAAAGCCTTCCGCCCTGCTTAATTCTTAAAGACTGTATTAGACCTCACACATTCTCTTGACCTAGGACTAAGATTAGGACCTCTCTCACTCTCTTACACTATACCTAACCAGACGCACATATACCCGACGCCACACCAACTGTTGCGTGGTACAAACTTTTATAATATGGGCTCATGAATATTCATAATATTTCACTTTAAATCAATTGGCTCATTCAAAAATGCTAATTTACATAGCTTTACAATGATTGGCTAAGGAGAATCATAACAAGCGCATACATTATTTTTCAACTTCCAACAGGTAAGTTGGTGGATGTGACATACGTGAGCTACGTGCCAAAACATTTTGTCATTATGGTAGTTTACAATGATTGACAACCTCATTGATTGACATTTGATCTCAATTCATTCTAATGCTCCCCTTTCTGTTTTCTTTACATAAGATGTCCAGATAACGTATGAACTCAGGCTTTACATTTTCCATATGTGCTCTTATTAAAATACAATAATAGTAATAATAATAATAATAATCAAGACATTTTCATATACATACAATTCTGCATACACCCACCCAGCACAAACAAAACACAGCTCCATGACCATACAGCTGGAAGCTTAGATCATTCAAAGTCAAATCTTGGTCCAGTGAAGTCCACAGCAAATAGACTTCAATGAGACCAGGTCTGGACCTCCAGTGAGATGTCTGCCTACCAGTATGGACGAATAATTCCATGTTGCAACTTTTAAGTGAGTGTGTCTCATGAGTGATGGGTGAAGGTAGGGCTGTGGGAGGCAAGCCCCCAGCCCCACCCCTTCTTCCCAGACCCTGTCCCCCATGGGAGCCAAGCCAACCCCCAGCACCATGGGAAGGGTGGGCCACATGTGGCCCCAGCCTCCCTGGACCTGGAGTATGGGGAGGGCAGGTGCTCCGGGCAGCAACACTCTGCTCTTAGTATGCCTAGAGTAGGCACTCTGTGGGTGGAGTCCGGGTGGGGCCAGGCTGGCAATTTGGGAATGCAGTGCCTTTTCCCACCTATTATACCTGCCACACCTCGTGTGTCCAATGTCTGCTTATTAAGACTGTCCCAGAGATGCACATTAAGCAAAGCAGATTACAATATGTTGATTAATTTCTGTATGGGAGAAAGGGAAGATTTTTCTAGGTAGAAATAACTAATCAAGTAATAGTGAAAAGAGAAGACTTAGGACCATATTCAGTTGCGTCCCACAACTCAAAGGAAGGCGGATCCGCAGAATGATTTCCAGCATGTTGTGCGAGACAACCCCAGTGAAAATAACTGTATGAAGGTTATACCAGGGGTGATCATTTATGTTTATGGGGACAAATTATTATGTGTGCTAGCTCACAAGGAAACCCATGCATTGCTCCTATTTATGTTATTATTTATTATTTATATTACCATAGTGCCTAGAGCCCTACTTATGAACCAGGAGCCTGCTGGGCTGGGCACTATACAAACCTAGAACAAAAAAGAGGGTCCTGCTGTCACATTACCGGAGTTTAAGGGAAGCAGCCAGGCCACTGCTGCGCCCATGGGGGAGTGTTTGCCTCAAAAGTTGGTACAAAGGAGGCCATGTGAGGTGTCAAACAAAAGCTTACTTTCTACTGATTCTGTATATGCTCTTCATATATCTGTATTATGTCTGTGTGTGGAGTTATGAATATGTACTCTGTATGGAGACTGGGAGTTTCTCTGTATGTGGTTGAGCAATGAGCTCAGCCTCTGGACATGCTAATTAGCAAGGCTCCAGGGACAATAGGTCTCTTAAGTACCAGAGACCCACCTATGAAGGAATCTAGGTGCCTGGTCAGAGACCATGTGACTCTCTCCAGCTTGGAAGAAGGGGGGGGGGGGGCTTATAAATATGCCAGGTGGCCGACTCCAAGGAGGACTTCAGATCTGCTCCTGACCCCAGATGCGGCCTCACAGGGAATCATGAGCTGGGAAGAACTGTGGACCTATCCTGACCTAGGATGTGCAACGAGGACTTTTAAACCAGCAGTTATAACATCTCTGCTGCAAGCCTGCATCGAGAACTGGGAGATTCGATGCATGTAATGTATGATACTTTAGCAACCTTACTCTCATGCTTTTCATTCTTTTAGTAATAAACATTTAGATTTTAGATTCTAAAGGATTGGCTCAGCATGATCTTGTAGGTAAGGTCCAGAGGGTAAATTGACCTGGGATCTGTGGCTGGTTTCTTGGAACCAGACAGAACTTGTTCGGGGAAGGTGAGATTGGGCTCTAAACCCATCACCTGTGTATGAGTCCCGGGGCCATCTGGGGCACGGATATTGCTGGGGTGTCGGAGGGCTTTTGCTCGTGAGGCTTCAGGCAGGCAGCTGAAGCACTTTGTGGGACTGGTTTGTGGCCTATTTGGGAGGGTCTCCAGTCTGCAGGCTGTAAGGAGACCCAAATTTGAGCAATTCTCCCTGAGCAGACACCCTCAGCTGTGCCTAGACCCGGCCTGGTCTGTCACACCTGCGAATAAAGCAGTAGAAAACCCAGAGTAGAGAGCTTAGGGTTTGCCCACAAAAGCTCATGATAACATGTATTTATGTATTTATTTATTAGTCTCTACGCTGCTACAGGACTACTCATTTTTTAAAGTTACAGACTCACATGGTCTGAGTTAATTAAGGTTGTGCACTTTCCCTTCACTCCCTAACAGGGATGACTGGGAACAGCCAGCAATGTCCCCATATGAATCTGGGGGTAAAAGGCTTGGGCATGGGACAGTCCCTGATGGGGGAGGGGGGATGCCCTCAGTCAATGCCTTTCACCTGCCTGGTGGTACTGTCTCTTTTCTACATGGTTTTATGAGAATCAATCCTATTCCGAGTACTTCCCATTTCCCTGGCACAACCAAACCTGTATTTAAGTTATGATAAGAGGAAGCTGTGTACTGAATGTGGTCGTCCTAGCTCTTACCGTTTAAGAGTTCTTGAACAAACAAACAGACAGACTCTCTCAAATAAATAGTAGAGAATACAATAAAAACAACAGAAGCTTGTTCCCCGCAATATATTGCTGTGTCAGTCTAATTTTAGATATGCCTCTGATAGTCTGTATTCTTGCTTCTTTACTGATACGTATCTCTGTAACATTTTTTAAAAACTATCTAGCTATCAAGCTGTTGGATTGTACACTTTTGGAACCACTGAAAGATTTGATAAGGAATCATTTTCAATATCAAGGACTGCTTGGCTCAGTAGGATCTTGAAAGGTACTGCTATATTGCTCTGGAAAACCGGAACGTTTGTTTGACCAGCAACACATAAATCATAAGGCAGTTTGTGCCGTGAATATACATGTTGAACCTGCTGCCTAATAAGAAATGGAAGATTCTGTTCTCTCAGGCTTTTCTGCTTGCTATCTGACATGAACAAAGTAAGAAAATGAGTCCTTTTTCTTTGTAAACAAGGGATGACGAAGTATGTGTATGAGAAAATGAATCACCTTCCCAATTCAAGGGAAGCTGCGTGTCTCCTGATTCGCAAGTGATTCATGTACTGTCATGCGCTGGAGACAAATGTAGTCTGGCTCCAGCAAAATAGATAAGCTGAACAGTGCTTGAAATGGCAGTAGCACTGAGTGCGGGGGCATACATAAAGGAACGAACCTGGAATCAGAAGGTTCTATGTAGTTGCACTTGCAATGTAGTGAGTGATGGCACAGCAGAGAGCATAACCAGTTTATTGACAGAACCACTGTTGTCTTCAAGTCATCATTGTCAAGTCCAAATGGAGTCTCAAGTCACTACAGTTCAAGTCTCAAGTCGAGTCTCGAGTCCCTAAAGTCACTTTCGAGTCAAGTCCCAAGTCGAGTCTCAAGTCTTAATTTAAAAAATGTCAAGTCACTTTTGTACAAGCCATCAATATCGGCATTTTCAGACAATTTTTTTCACCAAGTCTATTTAACAAAATTAGCACGTCTCAAGTCGAGTCTCAAGTCACAAACAATGAACCCGAGTTGAGTCTCAAGTTGAGTCAACTAGGCGACTTAAGTTGGACTCGAGTTCAAGTCGTGGGACTCGAGTCAACAACTCTGGACAGAACTGTCATTATTATAATGTAACTAGGAATGGGGCAAGCACAGCAGTGAAAGTAACTTAACATTTCATACAGGTACTGTCCTATTGCAACCTGCGTCCCTGCCAGCTCTTTAAATAGCTCCCTGCTGGCTTTTGCTGTAGCTCCGCCAGCTCTTGCTGGAGCTGTGCACAAGGGTGCAACCCGCTTACTTTCACCTCTGGGCAAACATATAATCCATGGCATTTCTTGCCCCAAAGAGCTTACAGTTTAAAAGAGAAAGCCCCATGTGGCACTGAGAAGAATGTGTGCACTGCTGAGTTTGGCTGCCTTTTGCTTCTAAAAGTCTGGGTTGAACCGATAAGAAAGTATAGGCCATAAAGCAAACACACAACACTAGGGTAGAACTAGATGCGCCGATAAGGGGTGGGGGCAAACAGGACAACTATCCCAAGGCCCAGCAATTCCAAAGGGCCTGGGGCTCCTGGCCACTATCACTGCTACTGCAGCAGTGGTGCTTGGAGCCCTCGCCCCTTTAAATTGCTGCTGGAGCCCCGGGAGGTGAACTCCAGACAGCGCTGGGACATGCACTGTCTGGGCAGTGCCCAGGGCCAGCCGCTCCATCCCTGCCTCTTCTGCCTGAGACCCCAGTGCTTTCAAGAGCTACCTCCCCACACCTTGCCCAGGGGCCCAGCGAGTCTGTCAATTTGTCTGTGTAGAGAACTTATTCTGAGCACTGAGGGCCAAATTGAAAGGGGAATGCTACTATTCTGGGGAGTAAGTCTAGTCAGTGTAATTTACACCTTATTCCCAATACCCTAAAGGTGGCAGTTTCAAAGCTGCCTGAGGACTGTGGGTACCCAGTTCTCTTTAGAAATAATTGGCTATATAATTGAAAAGTTGTTGCCTTGTTCTGCTTCTCTCTTTCTCTGGGTACAGCTAGACTGAGAGGATCTATCGGAAAAAGATATGCAAAATGCGAAGCACATTTTGCATATCTTTTTCTGATACTTTCGTCAGAAGAGGCTTTTCCAAAATTTGGCCCATCTAGATGGGTCAAATTTCAAAAGCCCACTTCTTCCTTATGGAATGAGGAATACAGGGGCTTCTGAAAGAGTGTGTTTGTTCTTCTGCAAAAAAAACCGGAAACGCAAACGCGGTCCCTGGATGCAGCAGAGTTTTTTCAGGATACCAGAGGTATCCCGGCACTCCCTGCCCCCTCAGTCTGGCCATACCCTCTCTCTTTCTTTCTCTCTTCATTTATTTAGGAGGTTTTATCAAGTTTACAAATCCTTGTTATGCAAATATCAGAAACAAAACACAATAGTCATTACACCACGGTTTATTTAGAGGAACATTAGTTCTCTGTATTCAATAGGATCTTAACACAGAACAGAGTGAACACATTCCATGACATAGAAAATTCTACTCTTAATGGTTAAGGCTTTGCCTATACACAAATTTGTAGCAACTTAATTAGGTCTTGACTACCTGAGACAGTGGCACAGATTGTGAAACTGATTTAATTAAATGGCTGCAATCCCTGGCGTAGACACTCATTTTGGTTATTTCAGTTTAGCTCAAACTAATTCTTAATTAACCTAACCATGTTATGTCTACATTACTTGGTAATGTAGATGCACTGTATGCTGACAGAGAGTTTTGTCAGTATAGGAACCACCTCCATGAATGACGTAAGCTATGGCAACAGAAGCCATTTTCTGTGGACATAGTTGTGTCTATATTGAGGGTTTGGATGTATAGCTATATCATTACTTGGTGTTGGTTTTTCAGCACGCTGAAGGTGCATCTATATGCATCCTTAGTTCAAAGTAAGCTATGCCATTTGAGCTATGCAAATTGCGTAGCTTATTTCAAGTTAATTTCAAAATAGCTTATTTCGAAATTTGACGCTGTCTACACAATGCCAAATTTCTAAATAGAGCCTCTTCCAAAACGTCCCTTAATCCTTGTGGAACGAGGTTTACAGGGACATCAGAATAGCACACCCTTTATTTCCAAAGATATTTCAAAATATCAGGCGCACTGTCAAGACATGGAAACCATTATTCGGGATACCAGAAGAATCCCTAAATAGTGCCACTGTCTAGACGCATCCTGACTGTCCTAGCTATGCTGCTATAAAGTGTAGACCAGGCCTTAAACCAAAATAAGTGCCCGCACAGTCTTTTGCACCAGTTCATATAAATCTGTTTAATATCACACCTAAAATTAAACTGGAATAACTCTCTTATGTAGATGGAACTTAAACCAAAATAAGTCACTCTTAAACCAAAATCAGAATGTCTACCCAGGGATTTGCACTGTTTACACTAAAATGGTTTAACTAAATCAGTGTTATCTTAAATCAGTTACTAATCATCATCATCATAGAATACTATAACTAGAACGAACCTTGAGAGGCTAAGTCCAGTCCCCTGCTCTCATGGAAGGACCAAGCACCATTTAGATCATCCCTGATAGATGTTTATCTAACCTGCTCTTAAATATCTCCAGTGATGGAGATTCCACCACCTCCCTAGGCAATTTATTCCAGTGTTTAACCACCCTGACAGTTAAGAAGTTTTTCCTAATGTCCAACCTAAACCGCGCTTGCTGCAATTTAAGCCCATCGCTTTTTGTACCAAAGAAGGAATGAGGACATCCCTGCCACTGGAGAATGTGGGCATTCTCATCATCACCATCATTCTTCCCACATCATCAGGTGCATAAGGCAAAAGTGAACTGGGACCTTTCAACCCTCTCCTGGACTTGTTTTTCGTAGCTCTTTATATTCCAATGTAATTATGTTGCTTCAGCCATTGTTGTGCTCTGGAGTATACACTATTGCCCTGGGGTCACCAAAGAAATGTTTGTTCAGGCAGCCTATTATTCTTAAAAGATGTCCCATTTATGCCCAGCTCTTCCTCTGTACTTTTTGCAAGCAGTCATGCCCATGCCCAGACCTCTTCATTACTTATTCTATCAGGCCATTTTATTTTGAATATTCTACACTGATGCCTTCACTGAAAGCTGCTCAGTTTGCGATGGATGGACATCTTCATTTTCCAGGACTGTGCTCTCCAGAGAAGGGTGCTTGGGCTGTTGCTTCTAAAGAGCTTAAGATCTTTCTGGTTTAGCTCATCACATCGGGCATCCATACTATATTATTTTTAAAATACAGCTCTTGCTCCACCTATTCATCAAACTTGCAATTACCCATATCGTGAATGATGCTACCCAGAAAAGACAAATTATGAACCTTTTCCAAGGCTTCACTTTCCAAGGAGATAAAATCACTGGTAGGTAAATTAATTTTCATACTGTCCTTCTTTGATTTATTGATAATAAAACCTATTTGCTTGGCTGAACTTGCAGGATCATCTTGTCTTTTGCTGCATAGCTTCATAAGAGGTAGGTTGTCTGCTAAATCTCCAGGCTTGGCACTTTTCAATCAACTGATAGAAACCAGTTTTAAATTCATATAAGAGTGTCCACCCAGCCTCCTGCACCAGTTTAGGCTTCTCTACATGAGAAAATTGACCTGCAGAACAATACCTGTATAATGATACTGCTGTAGGTGTGCTCGTACAGGGGTGGGCAAATACCAGCCCGTGGTCTGGAACCAGTCTGCCAGAATTAGCCACAGCTCTGCAGGTATGGGAAATTGCAGCTCCTGTTGGCCATGGATCATTGTTCACAGCAAATGGGAGCTGTGATCGCCTGTACCTGTGGAGGTGCAGGTAAATATAGCAGCAGCGGCCCACGAGAGGGTAACCCTGGGGAACCACCTCCATTTTATTGCCCATCTTTGACATAGATGCTCCCTTTTGCACTTTAGAGGGCCTTTTGGGAGGAGGAGGATTAGCTTAAACCACTTTCACTGAGACATAAACTAAACAAACTAACAACCAGGCATTCTAACTCCAGAAGTGGAATGCCAACATGAGGTGTTACAGCAGCATAGTTATGGTGGCATAATTATGCTGATATAAACTATCAATGAATTTCTCCACGTAGACAAGCCCTTAGACTCCTTCTGCCCTTAGTTATACTGTCATCTAATCACTAATGTGGAACTTACACCTTACCTATCATATCTGAATGGGACTCACTCAGTATATGGGAGGCTAGGCCTGCACTACAAATCTTGGTATAGAAAACCTTCCCATCTCTGATTGCCACAGGCAGGCTGGCAAAACCTCCAATGCAGCTCCTAGACTGACAGACTATAAAGGCAGATAGATGTTTGGGAGGGGCAGGCGGCTGTAGGACTGGGGTGAAAGAAGTGAACTTAAAAGAGAAGACCGCCCCGCAGAGAGGAGGAACTAGGCCCAGCTGAAATGGGAATGTAGACTCTGTAGTCTGTTTGACCAAAGAGAATTGAGTTTTATTTGGAAAGTCTTTGCAGCCCTTTTAAGAAGGCCTGAGGGAAGGGGAAAGTGATGCAGGCCTCAGCAGAGCTATGCTGGCCAGAAGGGGATGCTACAGGGCAGGCACATTAGATAACAAGACAAATGGTGGTGGAAAGAAAGAGAGAGAGAGAGAGAGAATGGACACAGAGCAGCGGCTTGCAAACGTCATATTAAAATTTTCCATTTAAATTCTCTCTCTGGTGTGTGAGGAGTAGGTTAGCTAGATGGAAAGCTAAATAAAAGAAGAGGAGCCAATCCACTGACCTACAGTAAGAGAGGGGTGAGTAGTGGAAGTTCAGACACATTTATCCTGGGCACCTGAATATAGGCCTCGATTGGCTGTGTTTGAGCCCTGGGTTTCGCTCCCCTCCATGTCCTTGTGCAGTCACACAGCTGGGATAACGAGCTGTTCATTAGTGAACCTTTCAATGGCCCTTCACTTCCTGCTTATCCTTACATTAGAAATGCAGTCTTTTTGATAAACTCTTAATGAAACGTTTGTGTAGACAAACCTGCAGGTTCCTACATGTCAACCTAACTTTTGAAAATGGGAGTTAGACCCTAAATCACTTAGGCACATGAAAAAAAATTATCCTCAATTAAGAGGACACTCTTTCTCCTATCTCCATGTCCACCTGGGGAAAACATATGAGTCTTAGAAAAAAGTATATCGACACAGGGAAAATAGATTGGCCCTGTTCCGAATAGTAGTTATTTAATGGTTTCCTAGTTATGTTTCCATTTCCACCAGTAATACTGAGTGCTACTATATATCAAATAGCTGGCTTAATATTTTCTTTTTGAAGGCATTGCCTTTCTATTTAATTATTTGTTCTTTATTTTCTGCCTTCCTTGCTGTTGTTATTTCTTTTCTGTATCTCAAATTATTGTTCTGTTTTAATTCCATTCTCTTCTTTCCCCTCTTACTCTTTGACCTGTCGAAACAATCTCCCCACACAGACAAAGCAGCTAAATCAACATTAACAACTGGCTTTGAAATTCACTCAGCGCATTAGTTGTCTCTTAGGAATGGTTGGTATTATATTGTGTTGGTTTCTGGCAGGCTATCTGAATTTTTTTGCAGAATTGATTTCAAAAGCCTGCTGCTTGCTTGTTTGTGTTACCCTTAATGTTGTGTAATTTAATAAACAAAAGAGAAGAAACCAGAAGGAGCCCTACCTCCCAACACTAGTTATGATTTCCATCAAGGTCCTGAAAAAATTCAAGAAGAAAGTCCAGTCCGACAGAGCAATCAAACTCACTGCTAAATCAATTAGTTCAGTGACACAGAAAGGAAATGGCAGCATATGGCAATATCAGTGAACAAGGAAGACAATAGTACCTATTCCAGACAAGCGCTCAGATCATATGAGAGTGTTTTAGAGAAGTACCTAAACTGGGATATTTGCACAGCACTTCAGGCATGAAAAATACTGAGCTTCTCGTGCCATCTAACTAACTAGCCATCTGGTGTCTTGTTCGCTATATTTGTTTCACCGGTATTGACAGAGGTGCAGGTTGTCTCTTGCTATTCAAAGACCATTTCTTTCATGGCATGGAGTTGTCTCAAAGATTAATTTGGTTCTCTTGACAAGTCTGCATTTCCTAGTGAATGAACACTAGATGGCGCATGTGCCAGAGAATTGGAGTTCCTGAATTCTTCAGTGCCTTTCAAGCCTCAGCTTGGAAAGTGAGCATTGCAATCTTACTAAAAGAAAAAGGAGAAAAGTAAAGACAGAGTGATTTTACCATGGGCTGCATCCCTCCAGTATACATCATGTTCTCCCTCTCTTATTTCTCCAAAAGACCCGAGGCTCTGTATGACAGTCATTCATTGCCCCAGCCTAGGAGAAACTAAAGCTTTGTCGACATTTAACAATTTTAAAGTACAATTGCAGCAGCACTTTACACTGAAAGTGAGGCCTCCATATGAGCGCTGGGAGAGAGGTCTCCCAGCACTCCATGTAAACCACCTTTATGAGGGGTATAGCTAACAGCACTCAGAGCACAGCTCCCAGCGCTGTAACCTGGTTCACACTGGTCCTTAACTAGTTATGTAACTTGCTGTGCTGGGGAGTTGGGGGGTGTTCCACACCCCTGAGCCAGAAACTTACAGAGCTGTAAAGGGCCAGTGTAAACATGGCCTAAGGTATGAAGTCAGAAATTGACTGCATTTGACTGGAAAAGCAGCTGCTCTGTTTGGAAAACATCTCCCGAGGCAGACTCTTTCCCCAGATTTCCCTAAAAGACCTGAACTGTCACCCCACCCAGCTCTTCTCCTAGATTATACAAGCTGTAACCATGCCATCAATATGCTCCAGAACAAAGCATAAGCAGTGACAGCAATGGACAACTTGATGTGAGCTCATTTTGTTTCCTGCTTCATTAGTTTTGCTACAATGGGGGAACAAATCAATAGATTTATCAAAGCCCCACCTGCCTGCAAAAAACCATGCAGAATAAACATTGTTCATATAGGCTGAGGGTCAGGGAGGGCAATTAAAATATTTGCGGTATCTGATCCAAAAATAGGTGTTTGCTGTGATGAATAAGTTACTTAAACTGGTCACTCTTGCACATAAATGATGTCTGCTCAGCAGTGAAAGTAACTTAAAATTTCTTACAGGTATGTCCTATTGCAACCTGGCTCCCTGCCAGCTCTTTAAATAGCTCGCTGCTGGCTTTTGCTGCAACTCAGCCGGGTCTTGCCGGAGCTGTGCACCAGAGCACAACCGCTTACTTCCATCTGTGGGTCTGCCACAGCTACTTCAGTAATCCCTTAGCTAATGAAGGCCCCGGTTCAAGAAGATACTTAAGCACATGTGTGACCTTAATCACAGGAGAGAAACAAGGTAGGGGAGGTGATATCTCTTAGTGGACCAGTTTCTGTTGGTGAAAGAGACCACAGAGCTGAACTCAAACATGTTTCATGAGTCTCAGGCAGGGACAGAACATCCTTCCCTTCCCCCTCCCCAGTCATCAAAAATAGAATGAAACAGACAAGGTGGGCGGGTGGGTACAGAACCTTTATTCTACAGCTTGCACAATCAGGAACCTGATCACTGTCTCTCTTCCTCCTAGGCTGATAGAATTATGGACTTGTCTGGATATGCAGCGCTACAGTGGCGGAGTGCAACGGCTGCAGCTGTGCTGCTGCAGGACTTTAGTGGAGATGCTACTAAGCCAACAGGAGAGCTTCTTCCATCAACATAGTTAATACACATCCCCAAGAGGCAGTAGCTATATTGACAGGAGAAACGCCTGCCAACTAGCACAGTCTGCATTGGAGAGGCGGGGCAATTAGGTCAGTATTACTGTGTCTCTTGGGGGGTGTGGATTTTTTCATATCACTAAGTGGCATAATCATATTGATATAGGTCTGTTGACCTGGCCTTAGCTGTAGTACTGAGAGCTGAATAACATGATCCATGGACAGGCCCATATGTGGGAGAGAGGGGGCGAAAGGTGCGAACGCACCCCTCCAAATTCCCCATGGTCTCCTCCTCTATGCTGCTGTAGCATCAGCCCCTCCTCTACGCTGCTGTAGTGACAGAATTTGCTATTTAGGGTGTTCTGAGAATGCTGTCTGGAACTGAACATGCTCAGTAAGAGCTACTGTTGCTGCTGTACTCATGTGGATTTTGCTTCTGTCCCTTTACAAGCATTAAAAAGAGATTTGGGGCAAATCGCAGCAGGGGGCTGGGCAGGAGGCTGAAATTAACTGGCTGAGGGGGTCAAGTAACTTTAGTGTGAGGCAGAAGAGGAGCTGGAGGAGAAAAATCAGGCAGTGGGGTGGAGTGGGTAGGAGCTGGGATTTGGCTCAGGGGTAGATGCTATCTGTCCCAGTGGGTGGGGGGGGGAGACAGGAGCTGGAGTTTGGCTCAGCGGGGAGACAAAGACAGCAGCGTGAGATGCCAGGCGGGAGCTAGTCTGTGAGGGGAGCCAGTGTAAAAACCAGCTCTCATCGTGGACTGATACAGAGGCAACAGTGTGAGGTAGCAGCAGCAGCCCCTGTCCAGGGGAGAGTCTGAGCTCCTGGATCTGGCACAAGCCAGAACTGAGCCAGGGGGCCTGCCCACCCTGCTCCTAATTCACTTTAAATGAAGAGCCACAGCGGGGGTAGGTCTCAGACCCTGCACAAGCCAGGATTCAGCGAGGCTGCCCGCCCGCCTGGGTCTTAATGCACTTTAAATGCAGAGCAGTAGGTCCTGGACCTGGAGCAAGCCAAGACTGAGCCAGGCTGCTGGCCAGCCTACTAAAAAATTTACTGGCAAAGGCGTGTGCGTGGAAATGTGTGTAGTCTACAGCATCAGCTCATTGGTTACTTGGTTAATCGACTATACTATTACATCCCTCACTCTGACCACTGTGGCTCTGCTTTTTGAATGTAGTAAGAGCCACCAGACTCTTACTACATTTAAAAAGCAGCGGTGCAGGTCCCCCGTTGCGCCTCTGCCTCCCCTACTCCCTCGCAGAGGCAGTGCTGGGGGGAACTGGCTTTTAAGTTGACTCCCCCAGCATCAGAGACTCAAATTCCTGATAATCCTAGTCTTATTGGGTAGTTGACTACTTGCTTACATCCCTAACCTAATCCTCTCTGAAAGTTCCCCTACCCTCATGTGCACCACTCCATTAGTACACAGAATGGAGAACAGAAAGTCCAAGGCAAGAACCACATCCTGCACCCCCATTCCCAGCCTGTTCCTACACCCCAGCTCCCACCCAGACTCCCCACCTTTCTCCTACACTTCCCACACTCCCAGAGCCCTCATTCCTGCTCCTGCATCCTATATCCTGCCTAAACCCTGCACCCTGCCCCCCACCTGTTCCCTGAAGCCCCCTCCCACATATTGAGCCCCTTATTGTTGTCCCAACCCCAGGCCCTAAGGGCCCCACGAAATCTACAAGCCCTGGGTTCCAGAGGAGTTAAATCTGGCTCTGGGGGGAAGCCCTTGCAAAAATCAAGATGATACCCATTAAATGGACATCATGTGGTAAAATTAGATCACAGCGAGCAAGTCACATCACCAATACGATCTCTAAAGCAAATTGAGCTGGACCTTCCTGGGTTAAATGTGTCCGAGGTCATACCTCAATGTACAAACATTCCATAAAGGGTAGGTAGCATGGCTAAAAGTAGGGTATATTGACAAACCCATAAGAAAAAGAACCCCAAGGGGTGTATTGGAAACTGCTTTGGGTGGAACTGGATTAGGAGTTGGGGTTCTGGATGCCACTAACATACCAGTATTGGCAAACAAACTAAGTTTTGTTACAGCTGAAATACAAGAGCTGGAAAGCCTGCCAGTGTATCCTTATCAAAATTAGGAATGGGACAGCAACTATTTTCTAGCATATTGCCAGTACGGCAACAGCAGGGGAAAGGATTTGTTATTGTTAGCAGGAACCATGGGAGCAATATAAGAAAATGTGTCCCTAGCAGTAGCCTGTACACAGGCCCAGGAAATAAGTCAGCAATTGATCATTCGAGTAATTCGGGAAGGTATGCAAGGAAATTTGCTTTTGGAAATAAGAAAACGGTTGAGGGAAATTGTTACAGAAAGGGAGAGATAATTAATGATATGGTGGAAATTGGTACATTTTACCCTAAACAGAGATCAAATGGTTCTACAAGCATATGTAGGAATTGCACACCCTACCTCAGGGGTGGGGAACCTTTTTTGGGGCACACATAAGTGAAAAAAACAAATCAGAAAAAAAAACCCAAAACCCATCACTGACGTGGCCCCCGACTGAGAAGGAGAAAGACATTCCTCACATTCCCCTTGTACACCAGAGCCTACGGGGACCCGGCCTAATAGATTTTGTGTGCTCCAACTCCATGGTGGGTCAGCGGAGAAGCTGGAGCACCAGTGTGGGCTCCCCTGTGCTGAAGTGGGAAGCCCAGAGCCTTGGGGGCTGGATCCAGCTGAACTGGGGAGCCGCATCCAGCCCCCGGGCCTGAGGTTCCTCACTCCTGCCCTCGCCTAACTATTGATAGCTGGATTCCCATAGGTACCACTGGATACATAACAAAAAATGTAATGATGTGTTCCACAGATCATCATGCCTGGGCATATAAAGAAAACCAGCAATGGCGAACCACTGACATGTTTCTGTGTGTGTGGCCCATGAAAATTTGGGATATGTGTGTAAGAATCAAAATATATGAGAAAGGGATGAATGTTTCTATGTAAAAGGCAAAGGAACCCAAAGATGTATGTTTGATTGATCAGGCCTGTACGTGGTGGGGTTGGGGGCGAAGAGTGTGAATGCACCTCCATGGTCCCCCAAATAAACATGCTCCAGCCTCCCTCCCGCATGTTCTGGCCAGCTGGGGGAATGCTGGGGCTGATTTCTCCTCCCTCCCGGAGGAGTGAGGCTTGGGCTGGGCTTTGCTCTTGGGGGGGGGGGGGGGAAATCAGCCCCAGCCTTCCCCTGGCTGGCTGGAGCATGCCTACTTGGGGGACTGTAGTAGGGTGGGTGGGTGTGTGTGTGTGTGTGTGTGTTCGCACCCTTGTGGTTCACATTTACAAAAAAACCTCCCGTCCCCCCCCCCCACACACACACACAGAAATTTCTTCGTACGGGACTGATAGAAGTATCTGCCTGGATTCCTTGCCTGTTTTTCTGCTTGAAGATCTGTCATATGGGTGGTTAAGTTGCCTTGGTCTCCTAGAAATCCTTTCCCATTCGAAACACCTTTGCGTTTAAATAACATCCACTTTCAGCCACCCTGAATAAGGCTCTGTGCAAAGATTCAGGAGAATTATTCCCAGGTCCTTTGGATGCTAAAAACACTTTTCTTTCATTACATACCTGTGCCCATAAGAAATCTCTTCAGTCCAAAGCACTGGGCAATACTTATTCACCACAGGCTACTTTTTGTATACCCTTTTCTGTTCCTTTCAATTATGGGGAAATTGACATCTCATAACCAGTGCAAATGTATGAATAGCCTTATTATTTATTATTAGTCCTAGAGGTGTGTTTTTCTTCAGATCATATCTGCACAAATAGGAATAATAATAATAGGCTTTTTCACTGATCATGAAATGGCTTGGTTTTATTACTGAAGACCCTGGAACTTTTAAAGTGAGGTACTGTTTATTGCTTTAAAAAAAAAAAAAAAAATGATATGAAAATGACAGTCATGGCTGAAAAACCCTTGATTTTCCCAGACTGAGTTCTGGAAGAGCAGACAGTTATTCAGTCGCCCTCTCTCCCCCGTCAAAAGGCTGTCTCTTATTACGGTTTGGTGCCAAGCTATTTTAAGACTTCCCTTTTATAGAATTCATTTCTTCTCCTCTGAATTTAACAAAGGCTATTGCACTCATTGACATTGTATTTCCCTGATTCACTCTGTTCTGCCAGAGCCCCCTCAATTCCAACTAGCATGCATAATTTATGGGGTGACCGTTTCTGATATTAAGATACTATAGTGACAGGTATTGTAGAAAAAAGACCCTGAATAGATTAGGTGGATTAAGAGCAGACATGGAAAACATGCTGATTTCTCCACAAGAACTTTAAGAATGGACCTATGCAATCTTTTCAGTGGTAATAGATAAAAACAGCCTTTGGGTTCATTAGTATTCATTGGTAACATTCCAGCATTTCTCCAGGCTAATTATCAGACACAGAATGGCATCCACAGTATCCACCTTGATAAAGGGTCTGGCAACAATTGCCTGGAAGATGACAGCTGAAGTAAATGTAAAGAGATTCTATGAGTCAGACCCATGACTTGTAGTTCTGCTACCATGGAAGCCACATGGCCCATGAGTTTCAGGATATTTCAATTTTGACTTCAAGCTCCAGCTCTTAAGAGACAGTTCCAATGCAGGGGGAGAATCTTACCTTTCATTTTTTAAAAATGTTTCTTCCCTCATTATTGTGTGGAAGCATGAAAGTATGACCCAGATGTACCTTGAAGGCTCAACGCCCAATGTGCAAATAATAATACCTTTTGCATTGTTTTAAAACTCTGGTGATTTTTGGGAGGGGTATGGAGGACTGAGTTAGGACTTTTAACTTTTGGGGTTGGCAATGCTAGATAAGCCAGTGCAGATAGAGAGGGCTGTGGTGGCATACAAGCAATTTGGGGGCTGTTGTGCAGACTGTTGGAGACTGTTAGGGTCTATGTAGGACTGAGGACAGGCCTGGCCGGGCTGAGGGTGGGGCCCAACTCTGGGCCCCTGGAAGGGATGGGCCCTTGGGAGAAAGGGGTGGGGCTGGAGGCTAGCCTCCCCAGCCAGCCCTTCAAGGCCACCTGGTGTGCACTGCCCAAGGCTCCAGTGGCAGTTTAAAGGACCTGAGGCTCTGGCCTCTGTTGCTTCTGAGGTAGTAGTGACAGTGGCCAGGAGCCCCAGGCCGTTTTAAATTGCTGGGTCCCAAGGCATCTGCTCCCTTTGCACACACACTCCTCCTCCCATTGGTGGCCCTGGGTCTGTGCTTTCATATATTTCAAACATGTTTACTGACTTTGCCTTCTCAGCTATTTCAATACTCCCAGCTTCATGATTAGAACATAAGAACGGCCAGACTGGGTCAAACCAAAGGTCCATCTAGCCCAGTATTCTGTCTCCCTACAGTGACTAATGTCAAATGCCCCTGAGGGAGTGAACAGAACAGGTAATCATCAAGTGATCCCACTCCTGTCATCCATTTCCAGCCCCTGACAAACATAGGCTAAGGACACCATTCCTACCTGTCCTGGCTAATAAGTATTGGTGGGCCTAACCTTCATGAATTTATCTAGTTCTTTTTTGAACCCTGTTAAAGTCCTGGTCTTCACAACATCTTCTGGCAAGGAGTTCCACAGGTTGACTGTGCGCTGTGTGAAGAAAAAACCTTCCTTTTGTTTGTTTTAAACCTGCTACCTATTAATTTAATTTGGTGACCTCTAGTTCTTATGTTATGGGAACAAGTAAATAGCTTTTGCTTATTCACTTTCTCCATACCTGTCATGATTTTATAGACCTCTATCCTCCCACCTTGTTCTCCTCTTTTCTAAGCTGAAAAGTCCCAGTTTTTTTCATCTCTCTTCATATGGCACCTGTTCCAATCCCCTAATCCAGTGGTCTCCAACCTTTTTACACCCAAGATCACTTTTAAATGACAGAACAAGCCAAGATCTACCGCCCCACCCCTTCCTTGAAGCCCTGCCCTCTCTATTCTCCTCCTCTCCATCACTTGCTATCCCCAACCCTTATACTGCTGCTTTTTTTCCCCAATTCTTCCATAGGAAGAGGTTTTTCCAACATTTGGCCTGTCTAGACTGGACCAAATGTCAGAAAAAACCCTTCTTTTGGAGGCCCCCTTATTCCTCGTGAAAAGACGAATATATGGGTGACCAAAAGATCATGTTTGCTCTTCCACTAAAAGAAGCGGAAGAACGCATCCCTGGATGCAGAAGTGTTTTTCTGGGATATCTCCAGAATCCTGAAAAACTCCTGCAGTCTAGCTGTGACCTTGCTGGGTTGAGACAGGGTGTGTAGGCTCTGGGGTGGGAATGAGGGATTTGCGTGTGGGAAGGGGTGAAAGGTGCAAGCTCTGGGAGGAAATCTGGATGCAGGAGAAGGTGGATAAGGGGACGTTGGCTTGGGGAAGGGGCGCCAGGCTGGGCAGTGTTGGGGTCAGATGTAGGGTTAGGGTACTAAGCAAACCACAGACTTCTGGATGTGAGGGTTCAGGAATTTGGGTTGGGGTATGTAAGGGGCTCAGGGCAGGGGGTTCCAGTATATGATAGGCTCAGATGTAGGGTCTGGGGGAAAGGGGAGTGCAAGAGTGTTATGATGCTGTGGCCAGATGGGGGCTTGGCCCCAGTCTGAGGTTTGTTGGCCAGGCTTCATTTTTAAATAAACTACTATATCAAACAAAAAGTTTCTGCATTGTCTTTATTTCCGAGAAGGGCAGGGAACCTGTTTTGAGTCAGGGGTCACTAACCCAAGAAAAGTCAGTTGGGGCCACACAAGTGAGATGCAAAAAAACCCTCCTCCAACCCCACCTCCCCAAGCTTCACTAATGTGGCCCCAACTATGTCGATGGGAACAGGAGACATAGTAGTGGGGAAGGGTGCTAGTGGGTGCTTCGGCACGGGACAGGGTGCCAGTGGGGACAGAGTTCTGTGGCTCAGGACAGGGGAGTGGGGACAGAGTTCTGGGAGTGGGGACGGGAGTAGGGACAGAGTTCTGTGGCTGGGGAGAGGGAACTGGGGAGTGGGACCTGGGGAGAGGGAACTGGGGAGTGGGGGCAGGGGGCAAGTGGAGGCAGAGAGTCCCCTGCATCTGCCTCCTCCCAGGATTTTCCCCCCTCCCCCAGAGGGAAACCGGCGCGTGCCTCCTCCGAGCCTGACTCCACCCGCCCCCGTGGCGCAGGGAAACCCCACGCGTGCCTGCCCCAGGGCCGAAACCCCCGCATGCGCCTGCCTCCCCCGGGGAGCAGGGAAACCCCGCGCATGCCTGTCCCGGGGTGGAAACACCCTCTCCCCCCTCAGCGCAGGGAAACCCCGCGCATGCCTGCCCCGGGGCCGAAACCCCCGCATGCGCCTGCCTCTCCCGGGGCCGAAACACCCTCTCCGCGGCGCAGGGAAACCCTATGCATGCCTGCCCTGGGGCCGAAACACCCCCTCCCCCCCCCGGTGCAGGGAAGTCTCCATGCTCCTCCTCTGGGGTTGATGGCCCCTCCCGCAGTGCGCCCAGCAGAGCAGCCAGTGCACTTCCGGAACCCCCAGATGTGGCGCTAAGCTGCGGGACTTCTGTCCACCCACGGGAAGCCGGCACTACCTCCATTTTCGCTGGAGGTAGGTAGTGGGGCTTCTCGGGGGTGGGGGAAAATGGGAGAGGGCCTGGATCCCTCGCGATCGAGTGGTTGAGGCCTTGCGATCAACCAGTCGATCGCAATCGACCTGTTGGTGACCACGGAGCTAGGACACTGGAAAATTTATGATCAGAGATAGCTCCAAGCCATCAGATTTAGGAGTGTCTGTTTGCCCTATAAACCTCCCAGTGTTAATCCTGGAACAAATATCTGGGGAATGTCCAGACTAGACTTAACGAACATGTTGGCTATCTTGAGTTAACCAGCAACCAATTCAGAGGTAAAAGCTCTAGTGTAGACATATCCTGTGAGGCTGCTGTTTACAATGAGGCTTTCATTGATATGCTGACCTGTGAACATAAATGAACATATGCCACATTACTTGAATTTCAAACAAACTTCTGGAAGCCATACAGGAAAAAGCATAAACTCAGATTTTACTAGCCTTTACAAAAACTGTTATATGATGTAACTCTTCTTTCATTAACAATTGACTGTGAAAATACTTGTCCTGGGTACATTGCACATCAGGGTGTAGTATGCATACAACTCTTTAAATTTTTCCTATTAAATACACAAAATTATCTGGAAGACATATATGAAAATACTGTTATATATAAACTCAAAAAACCCACTAATTTGATAGTATGACTATGCTGAGATTTTTAACAATTAATGCGAATCTTTAAAATAAAGAGGAGAGTCTTAATTATGAAAGTAAAAACTTATTCTAATTCCTCAATAAATACTATATTTAACCAGAATAGCATTTTAGAAATCCAATGAAAAGACCCTGAAAGATTGAAATCAGTTTCATTGAATTATTTTGTAAGACAAGTTCAAAGAAGAGCAGTAGATGGTGCTATTATTCTCTTTTTGAGCAGTCAGGCTCTTGCTGGTGCATTAAATGTACTCAGGCCTGGCTGCCAGCCCCATGTTAGCCTCCTTCCAATCATGAGATTGATTTAAAATTCATGAGGTTAGATGAAAAAATCATTATTTTTTTAAATAAAAAAGTTGGTTTCCTTCTTTTCCCTCGCCCCGGCAAATATCTGCTTCAAAATACACCCATCTTTACTATGAAGCACCAAGCTCATTGTATCAGCAGTGTATCAATCGCCTAAGTAGCCTTTTAAACAAGTCAGGTATTTGTGACCTGATTCAGTTTTACCCGACGGTCTTTCAGGTGAACGAACCACCCCCTTTCAGTGTGTGCATTGTGCGGATGTATCTGTGTAACAGAACTGGTCTTGTACTTTGGGACTGTTGGATTTTGCTTTAATTGGGTTGCTAGGTAGATAGTGTGTGGAACTCTGATGGCAGCTAGGTATTGGGTAAGGAGGATGATATCTGAAAGTAGGCTTGGACTGTCATGGAGCGCTCACAGCCACGTGATCGCCGTAATTAAATGCCACGCTAGCTCGGACTCAGGGGCTAGCAAGCAGGTTGGATGGTAACACTTCAGATACTATTCCCTCGGGCTATGCAACAGCCTGTGGCCTGGGAAATGGACTCCAACTGAAATGTTAAAATCTGGATCTGGACTTTCCGAAAATGGGAAGCTGTTCTGATCTGGGTCTTTGATTCAGGCCTATCTGGTATGTACAGTATATCTCAGCTCTATTTCTCCAATTAAGCCCTGTTTGAAGGCCCTGTGTAGACAACAACGAATGAAACAGGCATTTCTTTCTTTCTTATTTATTTTTATATGCTGCGTAGTTAGTGATTTAAAAACAACAAGACACAGAGTCTGCTTTGAATCTTATGTAGGGATTTGCACCTGTGCAAAGAATCTGAAAGCCCATAAACATGTCTTTTCACTAACTTGCAGCAGGCCCAAAGTAAGAATAATCTGGGTATAAAATACTACCACTGGTCTGAGGGCATGGTAGAATTTTACGTAGGGGTAAATAAACACACAACGAGTATGCTTCACTAACAAAAAGACAAGCAACATAAATAATTCCTTGTTATGGTGTGGGGTGTTGGCAACGGAAATGTGAGCCTTGAAGATGGACAAAAACACTGACCTCAGCGCTCTAACTTGAATGATGGGGATGGATCCATTTTGCATTGTCATTCAAAACAGCTCTCCTCCTCTATCCTGTAGCTCCCAAAGAAGAAACCTTCAGGAAGGATGTTCTTCTGATGAGTGTCTTCCCAGCCATGCACCTGTTGGATTTCTAAGGGTATGTCTAGACTACATGCCTCTGGTGACAGAGGCATGTAGATTAGGCTACCCGGCATAGGAAAATGAAGTGGCGATTTAAATAATCGCCGCTTCATTTAAATTTAAATGGCTGCCGCGCTGAGCCGATCAGCTGTTTGTTGGCTCAGCGCGGTAGTCTGGATGCTCCGCGGTCAACATCAAAGGCATTTGTCGACCTCCCCGGTATGCCTTGTGGGATGAGGTTTACCGGGGAGGTTGACAAATACCTTTGATGTTGACCATGGAGCGTCCAGACTTCCACGCTGAGCCAACAAACAGTTGATTGGCTCAGCGCGGCAGCCATTTAAATTTAAATGAAGCGGCGATTATTTAAATTGCCGCTTCATTTTCCTATGCCGGGTAGCCCAATCTACATGCCTCTGTCGCCAGAGGCATGTAGTCTAGACATACCCTAATAATTAGCACAAATTATTTTCTCAAATATGGGGTGGTGAATATCATCTTTGACATTTGGCTCTGATTACATGAGTGAAATTTCTAGTAACAATAAAGATAGTCTAAGCAGACAGGAAAGTTAGAATGGATTGCCACTGAGCTGAGAGCAGAAATTCACCCTAATAATGCACCATCTCAGGTGGGGAGCAGTTCAGCTTGTTAAATGGAAGCATAATTCAAGAAGGCTGTTACCATGGAAAAGCCTACTTGCTATAGTAATCGTCTCTTATAGAAATTAGCTACAAGTAAAAGAAGTGATCCACCCAAAGCACAGAGAGGAAGTCTGGGAATACAGGAATTGACATTAAACCTAACATTAATCTAGTCCAATATCATGTCTCTGACAGTAGCAATAGCAGATATTTCAGAGAAAAGTGTAAAAACTCCACAATAGGCACATGTGGGCTAATCTGCCCCTCCCCTGCACTTTAGGTTTGGTTACAAAAGCTGTTATAATGAATCATGATAATTCTGGAAATTCTTCCTATCCATATAAATGTCCAATCTTTTTTTGAAACTTGCTCCCTTCTTGGTTTGAATGAGTTCCTGTGGAAATGAGTTCCACAGGTCTGAGCTGCTTTGATTAGCAAACCCTGCTTTTTCTCCATCTGAAATTTCAAACAGTTTTCTAGAAATTGAGAGTGGAAGATAAAGAGGCATACAAGGAGAAAGACAGTACAAGACAAAGTGGGATAAGAGAGTAGAACAGTGAAAGAGATGATACATAGCTAACATCCCGCATTTATCTAATGGCTTTCTTTCTATAGGATTCTCAAAGAAATTTTACAAAGAAATTGACATTAAAAACAACAAATTGGAGTCAATTGGAAATTGAATGAAACCACTTGGGGCTGAAATGTAATGACTAATTATGCTTCTTTCAATTTTAAAGAGAATATAACTGAATGGGAAATTATTAGTGAGATTGTTCATTAAACTGAATTATTTTTGCAGGAAATTATTCATTAAAAGATCAAGATTAAACACATGAAATTAATTGTAATTTTTAAGATATATGTTTAAAATATCTCTATTAAAGATGTATATGCAATTCTGGCCTGTATCAACCTTTGCTGTGAACATTATTTATCCTGATGAAACCTCATCTGGCTCTCCTTTTATACTCAGGGATCAAATCTGCCTCTGTTGAAGCTGATGAGTTTTGTTATTGATTTCAGTGGAATTAGGGTCAGATCCTCAAAACACCTAGGGTCAAATTCTCGCTAGTGTAAATCAAGTGATTTCAGTGAAATAAATCTGGCCCCCATTTGGAAAGGTGATTATGGGAGAAATGAAGTACTGGACCTTAAAATAATAGCTGATGCATAAGTTATTACACTAAATTTATGAATAAACAGCATGCCTAATTATTATAAATCACTCTCTTGCATTTTATGCATTAAAGTGTTAAAGCTGCTTTTCAGTGTTAATCGTTTGATCAGCTCATGCTTTACAATGGAGAATTGTAGAGTTCTGTTTCCTTAAGAAAAAAATAAAAAAATTGGACTTATTTGTGTGCAATTGCACGCATCAATTAACAGTACAATCATTTTGTTATGAAAACGTAAACTTTAACAGCCTGAAGGGTCTTGTAAATGGAAACGAAAAACTTTAATTTAAACACCCCTCACTTTCCCTTGAAGTACAAGAAAGGCCTCCTTTTTTTTCATTCCCTGTTACAATAATACTTTTCCCCTCTCACTTTAAAAAGGTAATTGAATATAACCCAGAGAATTCTAAACTAGAATAATCCACAGCCAACATATTTTGAAACAAGCTAATGCAGGCTGACACTAAGTGTTCTTAAACAAGTGAATTCATCTCCTAGGCCATGAGCTTCCAAAAAGTGAAGACACATTTGACTATAGCTATAGTCTTGCTGTTTTTCAAGGTATTTAACTGATGAAAGAAACTCTCTGCATACTATTGTGAAAATAGCTGCAAATTTCTTGGAACCAGATGGACCTTTAAAAATAGTCCTGAGCAAGGAACTCTAAAGTAGCATTTGAAGACCCTGTATATCCCACAATTCCCTAGATGATTTCTTTTGCTCCAGGGAAACTACTTAGCTAGTGATATAGGCGGGCAGCAAATTATGGCACTCCAAACACCAGCTCAGATGAGCACACTGTACTATAGCAGATGCAGGACTTCTGCTCCAGTGGGAGCATAAAATTAAGACACTTACATGAAAATCTAAGGTCCAGGTAGACTGTATTGGGGCATAAAAGGAGTTTCTTCCAAATCACACCTGGTACTGATTTCATGTAAAATGAGAGTAAATTTGATACTTACATCAGACAATAGAGAATAAATCCTGTCAGGCCACTCAAGTGAATAAGGCTAGCAGGATTTGGCAAACCATGTTTGGATGCAGGTTTACCATTATCTGCAACACCACAGGAAATGTAACCCCCTGGAATCTCAGGCTCATTTGATTTTGTCTGTATGGGGTGATAGGGCACTTTGGAGGTTCCTATTCTGCATCACATGCAAAAATCCCCTTGACCTTCATTTGAGTCCTCCTTAGAATTTTCCAACTTTGTTGGTTTTTTGGCACATGCTCCTGGTAACACCACACTTGGACACTTGACCTAGATGTGTTTCCTCATTGGAAACTTACTACCCTCCAACTCAGAGTGTATACCACCTTGTTTTATTAGGGCTGCTCTTTTCAAAGTTGGTTCTTGTTAATTAGAAGACCTGCCTCCCAAAGGGGGCTGCGCAGCCGCTACTACAACCCCTCTCCCCGGGATTTGGGGGCTTAGTAGACACTGGAAGGACTGGATTGGCACAGGATGTAAGCCAACACAGGATTTGGTCTACTGGGTGCTTTCCTTCTAAGGACTGAAGGGACCACTCTAGCATAAGGAAAATGGTGAACATTAAGATTGGCCATTCTGGGTCAGACCAAAGGTCCATCTAGCCCGGAATCCTGTCTTCCAACAGCGGCCAATGCCAGATGCCCCAGAGAGAGTGAACAGAACAGGTAATCATCAAGTGATCCCTTTCCTGCCATCTATTTCCAGCCTCTGACAAACAGAGGCTAGGGACACCATTCTTATCTATCCTGACTAACATGTATTGATGGACCTAACCTCCATGAATGTATCTAGTTCTTTTTTGAATTCTGTTAAAGTCCTGGTCTTCACAACATCCTCTGGCAAGGAATTCCACAGGTTGACTGTGCACTGCGTGAAGAAAAACTCCCTTTTGTTTGTTTTGAATCTGCTTCCTATTCATTTCATTTGACGTTAGCAGAGGCTGTCTTTAAGCTTGAAAGCTTCTCTCTCTCACCAACAGAAATTGGTCCAAAGATATCACTTGTGTCTCTATGTCTCTGTAAGGCCTGGTTTCCACTAGGACCTTAGTCTAAAATAACCCCTCCAATGTTGAATTTGTAAGCAGTGCATCTATGCTACCAAGTCCATTAGTCCAGAATAAGGGGCCATGGAATTCAAACTCTGTAGTCCTGCTTTTCATGAGGAATAACACTATTCCTGAACTTGTAATTCTGAAATAACGTTAGTGTGGATGCTCTGGTGCCACTAATTTGAATTAACTGGCCTCTGGGAGGCCTCTTGCAGCATCCCAAAGAGTGCTTCTTGGGCTCTAAGTCTGAGGTAGCATGTCCACATTAACCGAGCCTGCCTTGAACTATATTCAATTCTTCCCTGTAGTGAGGACATAGTATTTGGAATTTGTAAAATCAGATGCCCAAAAGTCAAATTTAGTAAATTCAAAATAATCTCCTAGTGTAGACATGGCCTAATATCCTGGGACTCACCTGGCTATGACAGCACTGCAAATGTGTCCTTAATGGTGTCATTTTAATTTAATTGCAAGCATCTGTATATCTTGATCTTCCTGCCTTCAACTCAGGGTTATTAAAATTACAAACCCTGCCAGGATTCCAAGGTGGAATTTCCATTACTTTCTAGGCAATTTTTAATCAGATCAAAGGGGAAATCAACAGATGTAATAATCCTGGGTAAATAGTATTTGGGCAACCATCTAACTCTGGGACTGTTCCAGCCAAAAATCCAAACACTTTAGTTATTCTAGCTTCATTAACACAACATTCCTTCTGCAGCAGAGCAAAGCAGCCAAGTTTGCGGAGGGGCTTTGCCGTTGGATTAAGCATCCAGGAGGGATGGCTGTGGTCAGCCTGTGCCCTACATATTGTGCAGTGGCTGCCTCCTGGCCCCCCAAGAGCAGCTGAGACCCAGGGCTGCTTCTGTCTCCCTGTTTGTGGTCTGGCATAGCAGGGTGCTTTCAGAGATTTTAAGAGGATTCAAAATAATCCCCAGACTGAGCCACAAGGCACAATTGAGCAGCTCCCTGTGGGCGGGGGGTTGATTTCTGCACCTCACCTGTAAGGCTGATCAGAAGAAAAACCCCAGGGAGAAATTTAAAGAGGTATTTGCCACCATCTCCCCCCTCCATGTGGAAATCTTCCAGCCTGAAAACTTTTTTCCCCTTTTACACTTGCATGGTGAACACTAGGGGCTCCCTCCTGCTCGAAGAAAAGTTTTTCCTGACTTTTTTTTTCTTCCCTCTGAAAAAAAAAAAAAAAAAAATGTGGAGTTAATTATCATATGTATATGTCAGCCTCAGGAAGGGGGCTGTACTTGGCTATTCCCTCCGAGCCGGAGTGACATCGCGTTTCTTTTCTTTTTTGGTGTGTGTTGCTAAAGGGGTGGTGGAAAGGACCTGGGGAAATAAAAGTTCAGACACAAGCCACTGCCAGCAGCAGAAGCCGCCGCCGCAGGAGCAGCCAGCAGCCTCCGATACCAAGCAGCGCTTTGTGCGAAAGTGGCTTTGCAGGAGTCCGGCTTCCATTCATTGAGCCTGCCTCCCAAAGGGGGCTGCGCGGCCGCTACTACGACCCCCCGCCCCGGGATTTGGGGGCTTCCAAACTTGTTGGCAAACTTTTCTCGGTTGCATCTTCCCCCCCCCCCCCCCGCCTCGCCTCCGCCGAGGACACTGAGCGATTTGAGACCAGCACCCACAGCCTCTCGCCTCTCCCCTGCCTGCCCCCCCCCGCCACCCCCTTGCCCCGGCCGGGATACAACTAAGGAGCCAGCAGCCCTACCGCCGCCTAGACAGAGTCTGCCCGCCAGCCAGCGCCTGCCGCGCCGCCTCGGGACGGGCTCGCTCCCCCCCGGACCATGCAGAACTACAAGTACGACAAGGCGATCGCCCCGGAGAGCAAGAACGGGGGCAGCCCGGCCCTGAACAACAACCCGGCCAAACGCGGCAGCAAGAAAGGGCTGCTCATCTGCCTGGATCTCTTCTGCCTCTTCATGGGTGAGCGCCGCCGGCCCGCCGCTTTCTCCTCTCTCCTCTAGACCCCTGCACTTTCCTGGGGGCAGCCGCCGCGCTCTGCGCCCCTCTCTGCTGGAAAGGAAGAGCTGGGGGGGGGGAGAGAGAGAGGGGGGAGTTGCCTCTTGCAAACTTGCTCACTTCTTCCCCCACCTCCCGGCGTTTGGCTGCTGCTGCGGTCTCTTTTGCAGGAGTTATTTGTGTGCGTGTGTGTCCCCCCTTCCCCCCCCCCCCGCCGCCCCTTCACCTCTCTCTTTCTCTCGTGCAGTCAGATGTCTAGTCCCCATCTGCCCGCCCTGGGTGAAAAATGACACCCCCTCCCCCCCCCAAAAAAAGTGCACGGCAAAGATTTGCTAGAGTTTACACGGGCGGCGCCTAAACCGAATTCCACTCTGAGTGGTGTGTCGCCAAAGCAGGGGCAAAGCTGTGAAGATGGTACTAAAAGCCACTGGGGCTTAACTTTCGAAACCTGCCCCCTCCCTCACTCCCCCCCCCCCCCCGCACAATGCCACAGCGATGTATTGAAAACACAAAGTTCTCCTGGTGTCAGTCCAAATAAAATGGATGTCCCAGCAGAGAGCAGACACAGCTTCTGTCTGTCCCCAGTATGTAAACACAGCATCTCTCTCGTCCTCCCCCCGCCGCTGGCTTCAGGAGCAGCTCGGCTAGGGCGACAGGCATGCTTTTCATGTTGCTTCTGTCTAAGCAAATGTGTGGAAGGTGCCATCTCTGATTTACTCTGCTGGGAAACATGTAGCATGCCCCCTGCAGAGTACAATAACTGGGGGGGGGGGGGAGCAGGGGGAGGATAATGTGCGTTTTGTACTACTCAGTTGTTGATGTCCTAAAGGCGTTAGTTTTTTTTCAAACTACAGTGTGAGTCGATATCTGCAATTGAGCAAAAGGGAGGGCAATAAATTGGTTTTATGGGTGGACTTGTTACTTTAAGACAGAGGTTGACATGTTGCAGGTCGGTGTAAGAGGCAGAAAATTACACTGCTAACACTCCTCTTTCACTATAGCAGTGGATCTCCTTAATCAAGAAACAGGTTTGCCTCACCTTCACAAACCCCCTTTGGAAGAGATCTGGCTAGGCAATATTAAATCAGAAGATTGATTAAATCACAATTGTTACTTGTCCTTGTAGGTTTAGCTACCAAGCACTGCTTTGAAAGGATGATAGATGTTTCACAGAGAGATTACACTGATAAAGAAGCCAGGCTTGCTTCTTCTTGAATAAGGCCAGGTGAGGACATGAAAAGATGATCTTACATCAAAACTGGTGTAATCTGGCCTCATTCCACTGACTGCAATGGAGGTTCATCAATGTACACCCTAGCAGGGTTTCACCATGTGCAGAGTAATTTGTGTTGATACTGTCCAGTGTCATGATCTCATGCATGTATATCACATCTTAAAAAGCACTTTCATAATCCTCATACTAACTCCCCAGTGTAAATTAATGCAAGGACAAGATAGAAATCACTCTTGTGAACCCTCCCCCCCATTTTTCCCAGGCATTGTATAGTTTGTAAATGCTGACTGAAATGCTACTTCAAGCAGTTGGGCTGAGAGACATCTTTTCAGGAGGTGAAAGCCTCTCTCATTACTCTATTATGTGTCATATGGTGATTAACACTTCAACTCAAAGGATTCAGAACAAGCCTCTTAATCCCAGAACGACTTTGTCAAATGCTCATTTTCCCTTACCTACTGTGTGGAAACAGATAAGAATGTGTTAACTGTTTGCAGTAACCCATCCCTGACTCACTAGGCAAACTCAAGAAAAGTATGGGGGGGGGGTGTTTTTGAGGCTGTGAGGGGCTGGGGAAGGTGATTTTTTTTCTTAACCAAATATAGACCTACTGCCTCTGCTCCCAATGAGAGTTTTGCTTCAGTGGAGTAGGCTCAGACCCCCTGTTTCTCTTCATATTCTCTTTGATACAACTTTGTGATGCTGGAAAATAGCACTAACCTTTCTGACAGTTGTAATTGACAGGAAAGAGAACCAATGGCGTAAGCTTTTATGTTGATTTTTCCAAGCAACACTTCCCTTCCCCCCATAAGGAAAAATGTACATAAGATGTATAAAATGTATGTGTCAAACATAGCATAGAGACTGGAGAAAACACTTGGGGTTTATTGAAGGGTTTTGTTTTTGTTTTGCTTTGGGTTTTTTGCCTCTAAATGATGTATCACAACACTCTGTGCTGGCAACAAAAGAAAAAGATATGGCTCTAAACAGTATCCAGGGGGCACTGTGGTCTAGTGCATCAAACATAAGACCAGAAATCCCAGATCTGGGTTCCAATTCTGTTTCCAGTATAGACTTGTTGTGTATCCTCAGGGAATTAAACTTTCTGTGCTTCACGTATCCCATCTGAATAACTGTACTTATTCACCTTAGTAAGCTTCAAAGACACCTACAGAGGGATGCTGCATAACAAACAACTAATAACTTAACAAAGGACTAAGCACATTTCATGAATTTTAGAAACAGCTGGGAAGAAAGCAATAGGCATTGCAGGTTACTTTTGGCTTTTGGGATACATCATTTGTTCTAGTTCAATTTTCCCCTCACCCTTCAAAGGTACAGATGTCTTGTTATATGTATTTATAGGATAAAAAAATAACAATTTCCTTGGAGTATCGTGTGTTCACCAAAGAAAGTAATTTAAGGCATCTTGTTGTAACAGAAATCTAGAAATCTGTTGCTGTGCTTTGCTAGAGAAACTGCTTTTTCACTTAAAGAAAAATATAACATTGTCAACAGTTTCTCTCAAAATACTTTGCATTCTGGAATATCCAGCATTTGAAAATAGTTATGTATAAGGTTGAATATTTAATTGATTCATGCAGGAAAAGTCGACTGGCTTCCAACAAATAAATTAATAACAGAAGCATGTGATTTTAATATTCTAGACACCAGAGTCTTTAAAACAATTGTTTCTGCTTAGAGCACATTTTTCTGAAGACTGTCAGTTTGATTTAATTTTTACGTAGTTTATTGATCATCTGGTCTCTATTACTAGGCACTAATATATTAAGAAGAGAGACATGGTTTTCTCTTTATATTCCCACAGGAATACAGAGTAGTGCAGAAAGCTTAATCTTCTTGTATCTGGAAAAAATAAAATATACGATATGCTCTGTATAAAACTGATGTAAGTAAAAAGATATAAACTAGCCTGACTAACCTCATTCTTCTAAAAAGAAGGTTAAATTCCTCGAGAAATTATTCTTACGGATCAGATCCTCCAAACACTCACATGAGTTCTGTTGATTCTAACTGCACACCTTGCACAAGCAAATACTACTCGAATGAATAAAGTTTTGGAGACTGGAGTCCTAAACTCTACAAGAATTATCTGACACGTGTTACCAAAGCACCAATTTACCGCTTATGTTAGAGGTGGATAGCGTATGCAGTGTAACTGCCCCTTTATGTTGCTTTGATGCCGATTATTTCAGGTGAGGGCAGAAGGTGAATGGTGCATATTCTAGTATATCTAAGTAATATGTGAAAGTGAGAACATAATTTGAGCAGCTGATTGAAAGAGCCTTGAGTCTGGCTTAATCATGTGCAGATGCATACAGCTAGTAAAACTGTAATAAGACAATTATATAACCTGTTACCATGATGTACGTGTGTGGAAGGTCTTTACAAATGTACTCAAATTAATAATAATTTCAGGATTGTTGAGGGATTGATTATTCTGTGTCACAACTACCATATGTGAATACAGTAACAAAGATCAGAAGCTATTAACATCAAGGGAAGGAACTTTTCTGTTGACCAGCTGACAGAAGAAGAGTCATTACTTTCTTAATACAATCCCATCCAGGGAAGAGAAACCAGTAAAATTTTGTAGTGTTCATGAGCTCTTGATTCCCATCTAATCTTCATTTTATACCTTTAAGCTTTTAAGAAAAAAAGACCTGTTTTAGTTGTGTGGTTTGTGTTCATTTGTTTTTGATGCAAAGAAGGTACTTCAGCAAAAGGAAATGTGATCTATTGGCAAAGAGGGGACAAATTTAAGAAGATGAATGCTCAGTTGATTAGTAAAATGAAGAGTAGTGACTCCTCTTTAGAACTAACGTGATCTATTTTATGGTGGTGGGACGCAGTAGTAAAGATACCTAGCTGAATTCTCAGCTGGTGCAAGCCATCAATGTCCTCTTGAATTGAGTGGACCTGTGCTGATTTATACCAGCTGAGAACCTAGCCCATAATATACAGAATAACAAGGAGACAAGTCTTTAGGCTCTTCTGATTTGGAGGTGGCTCATACAACTATTAAAACTTTCCTTTTCATTTGCATTATTCTATGATGCCACATTTATTTCTACCAGAAATAGTCTTTTAATCTAATGTGAATGTATATTTGAGTGGGCAAATATAAAATATTCTTGAAATTTCTATTAAAAACACGTTTTCTCCACTATTAATTTACCAGTAGTTACTTCTGTATAGAGTCCTTTGTTTAAATACATAATCAATCTCCTTCTGACAGCAAATTACCAATGAGAAGATTAGATTTGTGTGTGTGTGTGTGTGTGTGTGTTCGCGTGCTTTGATGTGAAACATTTGTTCTGGGACAGCCAGATGGAAATAAGTACAGTAGCCTTTCTCAGGTGCTTCCCTTCACTTAAGTGTGAATAGGTATGGAAACCTAACCCCACCTTAGTTTCCACCCATCACTAAGTAAAATGTTTATCTTGATGTGGGGAAAATGGTAAACACTGAAAAGGAGTCACATCTTTATTTCAGAGAAATCACTGGGAATAAACCAGTTGAAAAGCTGTCAGGAAAGGAGACATTTTACTGGCTGTCATTTAATTACAGGTTGAATGGATTCTGCAAGAAATACATTTGAGTCAATTAAAGCTTATACTGACAACATCTCTGACAATATTCAGTTACTCAGCCACAGATGAGGAGTTCTTTTTCAGTTCTGTGGCCTGCAATGTACAGGAAGCCATACGAAATGATCATGATAGTTCTTTCTGACCTTGAGAGCGATGAGTAATGTCTATATATTAACTTTCCTTTTTGGCCATGAGCAATGTCCACAGGTTAAGCACCTTGATTAGTTGGACTTTAAACTACTAGGTTATCTGGAAAAAATCCCCTCTCTGTTTCCTTCCTCATTGAAGCCAGCCAAGAATCCCTAATCATCCATCTTCTTGGGTGTTTGTTATGTTTAATCAGAAAACGATATGTACACAGGTCTGGTTAGAGTTCTGCCAGGAAGGAGTTAAGTCTCTACAGTGCTCCAGCTACACAGTTAAATGCAGATTGAACCTTTCTAGTCCTGCACTCTCTGTTCTAGCAACATCCGTGGTCCGGCATGATTTTAGTTAGCTGTATGTCCACTTATCATGGGTGTGGCCCAGTTTCCCGCGGCCCCATAAAGTTTGTTTACAGCCACCAGTCCTGGCTCTCAGTGTTCTGTGTTGTTATTTAGCTCTAATTTACCCGTAACAGCCTAGTAAGCAGTAGAAGTGTTGGTAATGCCGGAAGACAATATTGACCTTCTGTGGTTCTGCAAATTCTCTGGTTCGGCATAGGTCAGGTCCCGGGGGTGCCAGAGTAGAGAGGTTCAACCAGTAGGAGCAAGACCCACTTCACATTCAAGAGCAAATTGTAGGGCAAGCATGCCGCTCTCTATGCCACTGTTGGAAAGGTTTAAAAAGCAAGGGAGGGAGAGGGGCCCCTGCTCTTGTTGGGAGTGCCTAGCTCCATCTGCGTATTACGCGATTACCAATCACACATTCCTTTATCTTTTCTGACAGTCTTTGATACCTCTCCCCCGTGCACAGAGCAGTGTTTGGCAGCAGTAATGCATAACAAAAGGGAAGCGCGTATGGTCTATGAAGCCCAGACACAGAGAAAGAGAGACACTGTCAGCCAGCCAGAAACCCTGTGCAGGCAAACTGCCATTCATTAAGGCAGGAAGGATTACCACCGTGTCGTGGTGGGCTGGAGAGCATGGGCACTCAGGATAGTGCTCAAAAGCAACCGACATGCCCACAGCCATCCCTGGGTAGCAGACACAGGATATTCTCCCTGGTCCACCTCATGTTAAAATTCACTATGACTCTCTGAGTGAAGGCTTCATTGTCAGTGGCACTGCTGCACAGCATGACTGTACAACTGAGTGGCAATGTTTTCCTAGCAAGGGATGCACATAGATCTAGGCAAATTAATAGAGGAGGATCCATGTTTGGATGCCCGATTATACACACCAAATTGAGTCTTCATGAGAAATGTCTTCGGCAAGGTCAGTTTGTAGACAGCCAGTTATTCCATGTAAAAACCCGTGGACAAACTGAACCAGTTGCCTGGAGCATGGGTTGGGTGCAGGTATCGCATAATGGGCCAGACACTCCTGCCTTCCCACTTTGCTTCCTGCATAGCAAAAGCCCTTTCCACTATCCTATAGTTGGGCTGCATTGGAAGGTGCCTGGACCATTGTTAAATGCAGGATACTCTGCACAGCACGGCCTGGTTTTGCTGGGCAGGGGACTAATGTCAGGAGAGTGCTAGCCACCTGAACTTTTCAACAGGTGCTCAGTCACACATCCTTTCTGTGAAAGCAGGGAGGACTCTGTCAGCAAGGTCAATAAGGCTGACTGTGATCTTCAAGAACTTTTTTATAGCTCACACAGGGGCAGTAACTTTCCAGAAGTCCTAGTAGTGCCACATGACAGACAGTTTTCATTTAACCAAACTGGTTGTTGGAATCCTGGACATCAATTGATAGACTGTCTTGAATTGTGAAGCTTATGTAGATTGCTTTTTACATTGGACAGCTGTAAACCACTGTTTTCTCTTATACTTTTAACTCACTACATCACTCTGCCTGAACATTGCTTTAATTTTCTCCCTTACTGTCATCAGTTCAGGGCAGTCAATACACTAGATAACTGCTACATCTGGGAAATCTGGAAGCAACCAAGAATCAATCTATCTATCTATCTATCCATCTATCTATCTATCCACCCACTCACACAGAAAGAGTCCTGGCTTGATCCTAAACTGCACTTTAAAAAATAAACCTAAATATTATATGTGCAATAGTTTGAAATGTGTATGTGAGCAGAGGATGTAATTTAGTCGGGGAAAAAAATGTGTATACAAAATTGTGCCTCCTTCCTACTTTTCAGGAGCAAAATCTGCCTGGGACCTGATCATGATCCTCTACAAGTCAATGGGAGCTGTAGTAGGATCATGACTAAATTTTAAGGACAGGGTCTAAAGACGAGGGGTGTTGCAAAACAAAGGAATGTTGGACAAAGCAGCATTAATAGTGGCATTTTGAAAGAAGAGTCTGACCATGCAGGGTCCATTTTAGCTTTAGATGGCATTTTTCAATTCACTCCTAAAAAAAACAAGTGGTAACCTATTCATGCAAGAGGTAAATCTGTCTGAAAACACTAAGCAACAAAAACTCCACAGTTTAATGGGCATCATCTTCCTCTCTAAAATGGCTATGAGGTTGCTCATCAGAAGAATTAGTATATAACACACAATACAAACCAATTGGAGGGTGAATGTTTACTTCACTGTTCGGATTGCAGCATCAGGCAGAGTTGTGAACTTTTTCTGATATTGAACATTTTATTATCTGTCGGATCTGTTCTGGTGACTCTCCTTGAAACATTTTCATGGGCTTTCTCTGCCCACTCTTCATTAGGAGAAAAGATAAATACAAGCTGAACAGATAGCTTTGTGGAGATACCATGAGGCCCAAGACCCTTGAATATAAGTGTTACCTAGGAACTGGCAGGGTCTTTCACCATCTTGTATATGGCTGGTTCTGGAGCTGTTTGTAAAAGGCTTCTGAAGTGGTATCTTGGCATTGGACTGCATTCATTTGGCTGGTTACTTTCAGCTTTGTTTTTGGAACAGAATTGATTCCTTTGGTATTTGGTGGGCTTCTAATTAGGTCAGAAATTAGCATCCATGTGTGCTTGATGTCCTCAACTCAGCAACTCTCTGGAGAGAATAATGAAGGTGGCCATGGGCAACTGAAAACAAGAGTAATCAGTGATGGATTAATGTGTGTGAAACCTTTGACATAGTTTCTTTTATTATCCTTACATACTATAAAAGTATGTACTGTAAAGCAGGATATTGCTAGCAGTTACATTTTAAAAGTTAGTTATCCATTAACTAAATTATGTACCTTCTAAGCCAGACCATCAGTTGACTTGCACCTGTTTAGCTCTACTCCTAGCTACACTGTATCTACACTGATCACTCTGGGTCAAAGGAAATTAAATGGGATAATTGTAATATGTAATATGCTCAAATTACTATTTATCTATTGTGGTAGCACATAATATATTTATTACATTTATGCCAGAAGAGCTTTTCATCATCTTTGTTTACAGAGCGTGCAGAAGTTAAAGTAAAGCATTAAGATGCATTAAGCATTATCATCATGACTGGTATAGAGAAAGTAAACAAGGAAAAGCTATTTACTTGTTCCCATAACATAAGAACTAAGGGTTCACCAAATGAAATTAATAGGCAGCAGGTTTAAAACAAACAAAAGGAAGTTTTTCTTCACGCAGCGCACAGTCAACCTGTGGAACTCCTTGCCAGAAGAAATTGTGAAGAATGGGACTTTTAACAGAGTTCAAAAAAGAACTAGATAAATTCATAAAGGTTAGGCCCACCAATACTTATTAGCCAGGACAGGTAGGAATGGTGTCCCTAGCCTATGCTTGTCTGGGGCTGGAAATGGATGACAGGAGAGGGATCGCTTAATGATTACCTGTTCTGTTCAGTCCCTCTGGGGCATCTGGCATTTTTCATTGTTAGAAGACGCTATACTGGGCTAGATGGATCTTTGGTCTAACCCAGTATGACCGTTCTTATGTTCTTAAGATTCATCTGCTTGATTCTGAACTTTTAAAATTTCATTTGATCGTACATGACATTTTAGGCAATTCAGGTATGATCTGGGTTGCCTCGATAGACGCCATTCTCTCAGTGTATGCCTGCCTCACTAGATTTGTGTCCTGAGTAATTGATAATTTTCATGAAAATGGCCTAGGCAGATTTCAGTAGGAGGGCTGCTGAGAGGCAGTGAGATAAAGCAGAGGCATCCTGTCAGGTTGTTGCAGCCAGAGATTATCCAAAACAGTATGGGTATGCTGTCCATAACCCTACATATCCTATCTTGTGCCTGCAAATTAGGGAGTTAGATATCTACATGCCCTGATCTGGGCTGGAAATGAATTGGGTCTGATTATTTTGTGAGTGCAAGAAGGACAGTTGAATTAAGGTTCCTTTACAAATTAGGGACTATGGCTTTGCATATAGCAAGCTCAATCCTCCATATTTTACTTGCACGATACACCTGTTGATACCAATAGTCACCCTTTGGATAGACTATTTTTTATTTAAGTACAATCTAATTCCAATTACCCAAATTCTCTGTATCTGAAAAGCCACAATGCGTTCCTCATGTGGCCCTATGTTAGGTAATAGCACTTCTGTTTATCCGAACATCTGGCTATCTGAAGTTTTCAGACATCCCCCAGGTCATTTGGATCGATGGGATTGTACACTCCCTCGCGGAGCACTGTGTTTTCAGTGCTATGTGCAGGGGGGCAGCTGTGCCCAATGGGAGGTGCAGGGGTGGTGCCTGTGGGTGGATGCAGCATGCAGAGCGAGGAGCTGAGAGAGGGACATGTTGCTGCATCTGTGGAACGCCCCCCTCCAGGTGAGAGCTGCCCAGAGCCCTTACTCCCATCCCTCTCCCACTCCTGCTGTTGCTGGGGGAGGGAGGCGAGACTGTCCCAGCAGTAGCCGGTGTGACTGGCCCAGGGGCTGCTTGAGCTGCTTACGTGGTCCCTGGACCAGCCACACCAGCTGCTGAAGAAGTCACAGAGGTCCCAGAAAGTCATGGAACCTGTGACTTCTGCAATCTCTGTGACAAACCCACAGCCTTAACTATGGGATCTGTCCCTACACGTACCGGTGAAGCATCCTGCTATGGGGGCACAATAACTTGAGCTGGCTGATCATCCCCATTAAGTCTGCAGTGAAGGTTCTCCCTTAAAGCCATGATCTGGCAAACACTTATGCCAATGAGTAGGTCCACACCGAAATTCAGTGGAACCGTGCTTGCGGTTAAATGCACATTAGCGTTTGCAGGGTCAGGGCAGTGAAATGTTTGTAGGATCAGCAACCACTGTCATTTTATCAGTAGCATCCACTGAAGAGCAGGCCTGTTCCTCCTTTCACTAGCTCAGGCGGGAAGACGGAGGGTACGTCTACACTAGCCCCCTAGATCAATCTAGGGAGGCTAACGAGGGTGACCGGAATTACAAATCAAGCCCGGGATTTAAATATCCCACGCTTGATTTGCATGTTCCCGGCTGGTCGCCATTTTAGAAATTGACTAGCCCGAAGTAACTGCCCGTGGCAGTGAAACGGGATTCCAGAATAAAGCCCTAAATCGAATTAGCTGGTATTCCTCGTGGAGTGAGGTTTACCACCTAATTCGATTTAGGGGCTTTATTCCGGAATCCCGTTTCACTGCCACATGTAGACGCGGGCAGTTACTTCGGGCTAGTCAATTTCTAAAATGGCAACCGGCCGGGAACATGCAAATCAAGCGCAGGATATTTAAATCCCGGGCTTGATTTGCAATTCTGGTCGCCCTCATTAGCCTCCCTAGATCGATCTAGGGGGCTAGTGTAGACGTACCCTGAGATTAGCTGGTTAGCAGTTGTGGACGTACCTCTCTTTCATGCAGTAAATGACAGGTTTTCTGACAGCTTGCTCCTTGGAAGGTGGTATTGCAGATGCTTGCCACTGCAAAAAGGAAGTGACAAAATAGTATTGTAAACTAGTCAGAGTTACAGCGCTCTGGGAAAGTTTTTACAATATTGCCGTAAGGCCTGATCATGCCTGTGCTGAAGCTATGACCGCAGAATTCATATGAATTCCATCTCTGCTGTTTTCACTTGTTACATTTCTTCAGAATATAGGCGTAATTGCATGACTTCTAATGGATTTGCCCAAGCATTTAATTATAAAGAGCAAAAAAGACAGTGAACGTGGTAGGAAGCATTTTCTTCTTCCCAGTCTTTCTGATAGTTTCAAAGTAATTACAAGTCTTCATGTTGGATGTTATGCCAGTTTCTGTAATCCCTTTTGCAGAGGTCAGTTCATGCTGTCCGAAACTAATACAGGAGATGGCTCCAGTTATCTTTCCTAGTGGTGTTTACAGGAAAGTCTTCACCAGAGTCATTGTAAATTGCACCGTCCCATCCATAGCAACTGGCCAGGAACTCCAAACACTTCTTAGCAGCAGTGACTCAAACTTCATAGCTTTTTGTAAAGCCCTAGCAAAAATATACTGACTCGACCCTTCTTTTTAAACTGATATTTTCGTAAGGCTAACACGACTTAAAAATATCTCATTACAACATTTTCTTTACTGATCCCCTGTTGAGTTCTTTTTAGGGAATCTCCTTCTGTGTTTGTTTTCCTAATGATGTTCTGCCACTGGTCTAATTATTTGGGGCAGATTCTCAGCTGCTGTAAATCAGTGTCACACTATGGAAGTCAATAGAAATAGGACATTTGACACCAAGCAGAGGGTCGTGCACTTTGTGTTAAAAACAAGTTGTTCATATGATTACATAAATCTTTAATTCTGGAGGGTTTTTCTCCTCATACATTATTTATTTATTATTATTATTGTAGCACAGAAGCACTTTGGCTTGGTCTACACTAGATCAGGCAGGTCATCTTAAGGCATAGCTGGATTTGGCTTATCTTAAAACAAGCCGCCATAGTGTCTACATTGTGGGAGGCTGATGGGAGCACTTGCTCCCATTGGCTTCCCTTACTCCTCACAGAATGAGGGTACAGGATGTCAGTGGGGTCTGCCCTCAGCATTCAATTTGGGGGTCTACACTAGACCCGATAAATCAAACACTAGAAGATGGACTTCTGGAGGTTCTATCTTGTCTGTAATGTAGACATGCCCATAGAGTCTGCAACTGAAATCAGATCCCTATGGTGCTAGATGCTGTACAAATGCATAGT
Source organism: Pelochelys cantorii (assembly GCA_032595735.1). Lineage (NCBI taxonomy): Eukaryota > Metazoa > Chordata > Testudines > Trionychidae > Pelochelys > Pelochelys cantorii. Next base: position 53,041,491 of record CM064334.1, read on the forward strand.
CTTTGTCCCAAGGAGTTTACAATCTAAATAGACAAGTCAAACTAAGGATTGGGGGGAAAAAGAAGGATTTTTAGCCGCAGTTTTCAGGTGGTAAACTGAGGCACAGAGATTAAGGGCCTCATTTTTAAAGCTGGTTGGGCACCTAAAGATACAGAGAGGCACCTAGTAGGATTTTCAAAAGTGCCTACATGCCTAACTCACATAGGAATTAGGTGCCTGTGCACTATAATTAGGTGCTTTTGAAAATCCGACTGCGGGCCTAATACTTTGCCCAAAGTCACAGAGGAAGTCCTGTGGCAGAATCACAGAATAGTAATAGAACTGGAAGGAACCTTGGGAGTCCTCAAGTCCAGTTCCCTGCATTCATGACTGCACCATCCCTGACAGGTGTTTGTCTACCCTGCACTTAAAAATCCACAATGATAGAGATTCAACAACCTCCCTCAACAGTTTATTCCAGTGTTTAACCACCCTGGCAGTTAGGAAGTTTTCCTATTGTTCAACCTAAATGTCCCTTGCTGCATTTTAAGCCCATTGCTTCTTGTCCTAGAAGAGGGAATTAAACCCAGAGCTCCCAAGTGCTAGTCCATTGTGTTAAACTTCATCTCAAAGAAGGAATGCAGTTAACTTCTGTTAGTATTAATGGGAGTTCTGTAAGTCACCAGACTGCTAGGACTTTATTAATGTTTGACTTACCGAACCTATTAAAGTTTACAAATTTCAGTGACCATGGGTTCATATATGCTTTTCCTCAAATAAGAGGAAATGGGCGTCATGCCATCTGGCTAACTCTTGCATTTGGAACTGGCACAGCCAAACCTGGAATAGAAGAGTTGTGTTGAACCTTACTTAAAATGAGCATGAGACACCTGTTCAACAATCACACATAATACAAATGGCTAATCCTACAGAGAAATGATTTACTCAATTTTATCTCCTACTTGTGCAGGTTGAAACCTTTCTAGTCCGACACCCTCAGGACCTCACTGGTGCCAAAACAGAGAATTTGTCGAACCATGGGAGGTCAATATTGTCTAGCAACATTGCCATCACCTCCACTGCTTACTGGGCTGTTAAGACATTTAGGGGTTAATTAGAGCTAAATAACAGCACAAAACACTGAGTCAGGACTGGTGGTTGTAAACAAACTTTATGGGATTGCAAGAAACTTGGCCATACCCATGATAAGTGGACATCAGTCTAATTAAAATCATGCCGGAGCATGGATGTTGCCAGACCAGAGGGTGCAAGACTAGAGTCTATAATCGATAAGCCAATAAAAATCCTCCCAATTTGACTAGCCATGAAAGGCTATGCTTTTATTTTAGGGTCTGATCCTTTCCTATAAGAGTGGTTGTAGGATTGGGCCCTATATTCCATTCACATAGGTTCGTATTTTATTTATAAAGAAGGATAATAAAGTATATTTTTCTTAGTCAAGAAATCTTTGTCATTTTCATATCGCCACAGGAGGAGGGCAGTTTGAACATGCAGCTGTCTTTCTGGTGCAGCTTCCACAAAGCAGTTAAAAACCAAGGTAACAGCAATGTTTTGAGTGAAGGGGCATGAAATGTGGGATAGGTTCAGTGTGTTTCTGTGCCATTGTTGGAGTCCTATTCAATCTGCAGCTGAATAGTCGAGTGATTAGCATGTGGGCAAGTTTCTAAAGCATTGGCCTGTATGCTTTTTCTTCAAGGACAAGCTTTGTGGTATTTATTTTTCTGACTGAGTTGGCATGAAACTTTGACAAATACAAACCCATGAAAAAGTCAGGTGGGGTTTTGGAGAAGGCCTATTTTGATAAAATCTGCACATTCAAGGTTACACAGAAGCTTTCTAAAGGTTGGGGTCTAAGTGCTGTTACAGCATGTATTTTGGACACAACTTTTTTTTTTTAATTGGTAGATGGCTACAAATAGGATATACTGTCGGCAGTAGTCCTCACGGGAGTCCCCTGCATGGATATAATTATGCCTTTAGACCCTGATCTTGCTTGCATTGAAGTCAATTGCAAAACTGCTTATTTTCTATCACGGGCAGGACAAAAAATGTGAGGTTTATCAGAGTCAAATGCAGTTGGGGGCAAATTGTCTGCTTCGAGAGAGGTGGATTAAATCAACAGGGCCTGAATCTGATTTCAAACAGGCATAAGTTCTTTGGTTTCAATGCAATTCCTCTCATTTGATAGTGATGGGAAATGTTGACATCAAGACAGAGTGCCTTTCTGGACCATTAGCCTGAGTCAAATACAAGCTATTGGTTGACTATAGGGGTGCATCTGGATAAGAGTCTGTTATTCAGATAGGGTTACCAGGTGTCTGATTTTGAACCAGACAGTCCAGTATTTGAGCTTTCTGTTCGGGAAACAAATTGAGAAAACATAAATGAGAAAATATAAATGTCCTGTATTTTCTAAATAAGATGTAATGTAGATTGTGATGTAATGTCAAATGTGTCCGGTATTTTTGTTAAAACCATCTGGCAACCCTATATTCAGAGGACCAGACTTGATGTAAAGTCTGTGAATGAAATCGGAGTCAAACCACTCAGGCAGTGGATTTGTGCCAGTCCCTGATAAGGGCCAGTTCTCAGTCAAAGTGATTTGAAAGCATTCTCATTGTTTGAAGGAAGTTGAAACATGCCTTTGAAACCGCTGCTGGGTTGAAGGGCAGATAGCATATAATCAGGGCATTTCCCCCCTGCAGCATATATAGTACAAGCTTAGTTGTTGGATGAATTTAGAGTACTATAAATGAAAAGCAAAAATTAACCTCTTTGGAATATTGGCTCTATTACTGTCATATAAATGCATTACGTAGCCCCTTATTCTGCACTGTGCATTTTGGCCTTATATTGTCATCCACAAGGTATGTTTAGAGTAACCTAGGAATTTTGATTAAGGGCATGAGCTAAATCAACAACAGGAAAGGGATATTTTAATTAAGGGTTTAGAGCCCAGTCCAGCTCCCATTGCAGTCAAAGGCAAGAATTCCACTGACTTGGGTACCCTCGTTCTACCCTGCCTTTTAGGGTCGGTTACCCCCTGTGTAGCTGGGTGCAGTCGGGAAGTAAACTGCCAGCAGAGCGGAGTGGAATAGCATTGCAGCTCTCATTCTGCTCAGAGACAATAAATGCTTACACAGGGGGCAAGGCAGGGGGAAACAGGCTCTCAGTGACTTATCTCACTTTGGTCTGCTTGGGTAGGGTGTTAGAAAAAAAACTGCCCCCCCCCAGTAAAAAGTTTGGCCAGGCCGCTCTTGCTATAGTGGGCTGCAGTACTCCTTGGGAGAAACCGGCCGCACCCTTCCTGCATACCATTGCCTTTAGAAAAAGGGAAGGTGTGAAAAGGGGAAAATAGCCTTGGACTCTCCCACCCGTCACCTTGGCGTGAGAACTGCAGGGCTTACCTGGTCCCATGAAACCTGCACAGTTTCGGCCCAACCCCTGGGACACAGACCCCCACTTGGTGACCGTTGGGCCATATATGGTAATATGCAAGAGCGGGAAAGCTATGTGCAGACTTGGGGATAAATACCCATCGCTCAGTTCGCTCAAGGAGGTCTTCGCAACACACGTACCACCGTGCATGTGCCTTCCCGTATACTTCAAAGCGCTGCCGGCCTGATCAACCAACCAGCCACCTCCCCCGACTCTCAGGCGTAACCAAGGCCTTCGCAACTGAACCGATATCTTTGAAATGTTCCGTGTGCTGTATAAGTTGGTATGTATGATTTGATTTTCTTTGTTGTATAAGCTTAGTGTTGTAGTTGTTTTGGTAGTACATAGAGTTTGTAGTTATCACTGTTATTTAATTAGTGTACCTGGATATCTTTAGAATAGAGACTATTCCCCTTGCCGTTCCCATCCTTATATTTCTGACACGTTTAACTAGAAACCGTAGAATAAATATAATAAATATTGTAAATTCATTATTGACATGGTCTATTAAAAATCTTAGAATAAATACTATAAATTCATCACTGTCATAAATAAATATCTTTTATTTGCTAAACCGGTTCACCTGGTTCTGTCCTTCCCCCCTTGGGTATGCATCATGGGACCTGTGGTTCTCGCGACATAGGGCTTTATCAAAGCCCACTGAAATCAAGAGAAAGGACCCTCCCCATTGACATGACTTGGCTTTGGATCAGACCGAGGGGGGTCTCAAATGACTGGCTGGATTCTACTGTATATGGTAATGGTATTACAGAATCTAGGCATTGTATAATGAGTCTCAGCCTTCATTCAGGTTGTGTTCAGAATGGACACTTAAAGGCATTTGTGTGATGTAAGAGTAAGTGGGGTTCTAAACTGCCTCACTAGTACTACAGGTTGAACCTCTCCAGTCCAGCACCTTCAGGACCTGATCAGTGTCGAACCAGAGAATTTGCTGAATCATAGGAGGTCAATATTGTCTAGCAGCATTACCAACAACCCTTCCAGTGTTTTCTAGGCTCTGAAAAGACATTTGGGGTAAATTAGAGCTAAATAACAGCAGAGAACATGAAGAGCCAAAAATAGTGGCTGTAAACAAACTTTATGAGATGCGGGAAACTTGACCAAATTCATGATAAGTGGATAGCCAGCTAACTAAAATCATGCCAGACCAGGGAGGTTGCTGGACCAGACAGTGCCAGATTAGAGAAGTTCAATCTGTAGTAGAAGAAGGCTGGGTTCAAAAGTCAAGAAACAGGGGAGGTAGATCAGATTTAAACATTTAGGTCTGAAGCGTTTAGCTCAGCATCATATTAACTCAAAGCCTCACAAGTAAATTAAGCTACTGCGTTATAATTGATTTGTATTCCAGGAGTGCTTGAGGCCCTGACTGAGACTGAGCTCTCATTGTGCTGGGTGCTGAACAGACACATAGCAAGAGACAGTCCCTGCCTCCAAAGACACAAGTGAGAAAGGCCGGCTTATTATTATCCTCATTTTCCAGATGGGACATAGAAAGTTTTAGTGATTTGCATCAGGTGGCACAGGAAGTCTGTGGCAGATCTGGGAGCTAAACCTGAAACCTACTTAGTCCCGGTCCCATGAGTCCATGCTTCCTCTCATGTGATGTAGTGCCTATGATTGTGCTTTCAGATAAGAAAAGCACACTTTATTTTCATTTACCTTTAAAAAGTAGTCCAGCTTTGGAGGACAAACTGCATTTCAAGCTTTTTGGTGTATCTTAACCAGTATCGTTTAAGGTTAATTAAAAGTATCTTTTAAACTGGGAGGAGAGGTGAGGGAAAGAATTTAGCTCTTCTGGTAGCAATTAATGACTAAAGCATTGTTGGAAGTAACTTTGTAATACTTTCTTTTTTTCTCTCTTTTAACTTGAAACGAGTTCCTTCGCAATGTACGTGCCCCAGCCCTGAGATTTTGAAAGCTATTACGGGACCACAAACCTGCTGGCGGATCTTTCCGTTGCCAAGATTTCTGAGCATTAAAAAAAGCATTCGGGGGAAGGGGGGCGAGTTTCAGTCTGAGGATATGCTGATTTGGAAAGAGAATACAAACAAAGAGGCTTTTCAGCAGAGAGGCTGAGGCTTGGCTTCTCTCTAGAGCAGTTTAGGGTTAGTGGTGAAGCATCCGGGGACTAGACCAATGTGAGATGGATGCAGGAAAGTATAAGACTTCTCAACACAGCGTGGTTTTGTTTTACAGGCTATGTCTACCCTACAGAGTTTTTTTTTCAGAAAAACGGCGGTTTTTCCAAAAAAACTTCACTTACGTCCACACTGCAATCACGTTCTTTCAAAAAAAAATCGAAAGAACAGACAGGTTTTTCCGACATTGGTAAACTTCTTTCCATGAGGAAGAAGCCTTTTCCTGAAAGAGCTCTTTTGGAAAAAGGCGTGTGTGGACGGGGAAGAGGGAGTTCTTTCGCAAGAAGAGGAAAGAGGAAAAAGCACAGATGCCCTAGTGGCCATACAGTCCATAGCAATCACAGCTTACATGAGAGAGAGAGTCCATTCAGTGTGGACGCCATCTTTCAAAAAAGCAGATCACTTTTTCAATGCGCTTTGGCAGTGCAGACGCTCTTTCAGAAGTTTTTTCGGAAGATCTCTTCCTGAAAAGCTTCTTCCGAAAGAAGCCTGCAGTCTAGACATAGCCCCAGGCAAGGGAATAAGCTGTAGGTGCTTGTCTCCTTGCCTTGCTGGCAGGGGAATATAGTTTTGTGTTTTTGTGATAGGGATACGGGGAGATTCTCTTCCCACAAGGCTAAGAGAATTTTTCTCCCTAGCATCTCTGGTTTCTGGAGCCCTGCTTGTGCCTCTGTCTGTCTGTCCCAGTCAGTGCAGCCACAATCGCACCACTCCACAGTGAGCTGCTTGGGAAGGGCCATTTGCCTCTGAAATCACAGTTCAGTTGTGGGTTGATTACAGAAGACAGATATGGGGAGAGGGGAAGAGTTGAGGAGGGAGCTACGTAGGTATTGTGGCTACCTAGGCAAGTAGCCAGATCCAATAAAGAAGGGAGAATGTTAGAAGGCAAGGGATAGAGATGAACGAGAAAGCACTGTACCCTGCCCCAGTAATGAACTGTCACTTGGGCTGCCGGAGAGAGGAAAGAGGGAACGAGGAGCGATGGAGGGGCAAGGATCTGTGCCCACGTCTGTCAGTGTTCATAGGGTAACAGCTGAAGGTGGAGGGTGGTAAGCTCTTTTGGAGCAGGCACTGTCGTTTCATTGCATGTGTACAGCGCTTAATACACAATAGCCCCAACCCTCCAGTCAGGGCCTCTGCGTGCCACCATGATACAAACCTATAATACTACAGAGAAAAGAAGAAGGGGGCTGTGTATAATGTCCTAGTCTAGTCATTTGGGCATTTTTTTTATGGATACCAGCTGGTCTCAACAGGGGAGAGCTGAACTGTTTATGATCTTCTCCCATATTTGTTGTTTTTCTACTTTTGGCCAGGATAAACCATGCCCCAGAACTCATTTTCTTTCTTTCTTTCTTTGTCTCTCTCATATTATGGTATTAAGTTTTTCTCCCCTTGGTTTTCCCATAAATTATCCAGGCAGAGCTACTTGGCATGAAGACTCAAAGCATTAAAACAATCCCAGTTAAACACATTAGCATGAGTGCAAATGGAAGAAAACTTAGGTCTGAACATGTCAAGCACAAGGAAGCAATAAAGTATCAGGTCCATATTTTCACTTCCTTTTTATAAAAAATTCTCATGATAAGCTGAAAGCTTCCATGGCTGAATGAGACCCGTATCCTGTCAGACACATTGAAAGGTTTATTAGAAAACAGAATGCAAGGGTTGGGCTAAACTGCAGGCCAGCTGACATCAGCAAGCCTCAAAGTATAGGCTGTTCAAACACAGCGAAAGTAATATTGCAGTGGCATGTGAGAAGTGGAGAGGTAAGTTCAGAGAGGCTGCTTAGAAGCTCACGTCCTCTACTGATAGCAAAGAGCACAAACATTTGGAAAAGGAGGGGGATGGGGAATGTGGATTTTGAAAAGCCATCAGAAAAATAAATATGGTGAAGCAGTGACTCCAGGAGAGAGATGTAGGTAAAAGCTGAAGAATGAAGACTGAAATCTTTCCTAGTTAATGCTAATGAAGGTCCCTTTGTATTTTAAAATATCCCTGACAAGCACAAGACACTCAAATACAGCTCCCTTTCCTTTTGACTTCGCTGGGAACAAAGTTAAGCCAATGCTGACTGCTTTTGAAAGAATCTCACCCCTCATGTATATTTATTATTATTTCTGTCTGAGCAGTCTAGGCATTTCTGGCAAATACTTAAAAACACAATAAATCGAAAAAACAGCAGCTGTTCCATACCAGACAATAATATCAGATAATGAGGCAGAAAAAAAAAGAAAAGAAACATATTCCCCACGTCCCTTCAACTTCATTGCCAAGGGATTTGCTTCTTTATCACCTCTTTTGAAAAGATGTGGGTTACAGCATGCCCTGAAAGTCCACAGATGTGGGCAATTTTGGGCCAAAGGTCAGGGTAAATGTATTCCACATAAGGTCACAAATGTCATTATTCCACGTGTTATGGGTCCAATCAGTCAAGTCAATGCAAAATCTCCAGTGGAATTTGCTGGGTTGAGGATAAGGCCCCCCCTAACACCTTGCACTGTGGGCTATTTTTCATTTCATATTTTTGAAACCCCCCCTTTTTGGAATTTTGATTTAAAGACCACACTTCTTGATTAGCGTCTGTGAAATTCATATAAAAATAGAGGTTGAACCTCTCTAAACTGGGACTCTCTGGTCCAGCAACAGACCACAGATGTTTCTGAACCAGAGCGCCCCAGTGGCCGGGAGTCCAGTGGCATGAGGGCTGGCTGCCGGCAGCCCTCCTAGGCCAGTGGTGGCAGGGCCAGCAGTCCTGTTGGGGCTGGGAGCCCTGCTGGGCCAGTAGTAGCCCAGCCGGACTGGTGGTAGCAGGGCCAGTAGGTGGGCCTGCAGCAGTGGAGGCCTGAAGCCCAGCCAGGTGGGCAGCAAGGGAGCCAGGGTTGATTTCCCCTGGTTTGGCAAACTCCTTCCTTCAGGACCAGTCAGATCACAAGGGAGCTGGATCAAGGAGATCCGACCTATAATAATATGTCCTCTTGCCATGTAATTCCTATAGGCATAAATCTCTATATGCTTTTGAAAATTCTTTTTTTTCCCCATCCAGATCCAATGTTTACAAGCCAGCTAATACACCTTGAAAATTGGGGCTTTTATTATAATAGAGGTGCTGATGGACAGCTAACTCCATAGCTCTACAGATGATTTAGGCCAAGACTATCAATGGTGACTTGTGATTTTGAGTGACTGGCGTGAGATGCCTTAAAAAGGCAGTGCTTAAAGACACTGATGCTTATGCATGCTAAATATCAGCTTTATTATTATATATTATTTTGTATTACCATAATCAGTAGGAGCCCTAGTCATGGGCCGGGACCTCACTGTGCTAGGTGCTGTACAGACACAGGACAAAAAGAAATAATTTAAAATGGTCCTTGCCGCAAGGAGCTTACAATCAGTGTATAAGACCAGATACAACAGATGGATACAGACAGATGGGAGAGTTCAGTGAGGCAATATTTATTGGTCAGCATGATAGGCATTGGTCTCAGCACACCGGTGGTCTAATCTGCGAACACCTATGCATTGAAATCAGAGGAATACCTCATTTGCTTATAGTAGGCCTGTGGAAAGGAGTCTGCAGGATCAAAATTGTGTAGTAGAACAAATTCTGGGTTGCAAGTGGTTGCAGTATTTGGTTTGCAGTATGAACTGAAAGTGTAAGGACATCATCAATCAGTCAGTCTGCATATAATGCACGGAACAAAACGATTACAAAGGGCAGTGTCCGCTGTCGCATTTATGTCAGGTTTTTTTTCTTTTCCCTTACTGTTGTTACAAATAACACCTAAGGTGAGTGCAACAGAAAAAGTTTAGAGTAGCAAAATATTTTTCTTTTCTTTGTTCCCCCCTTTGTTTACACTGTGTATTCAGCTGCACAGGGTATCTTGTCACTGACTTCAGTAGATCCAAAATTTCTGTATATAGTCAGTTTCATTATATCCCCTGCTCGGGCACTATGTCCCCTGTGCAGCCTTGAAATCTTGCTTCATGTGAGTAGATCCTTGTGCTCCAGTCAGTCCGCCAATGCACTACAGGATTGGGAGCATTAGTCAACTTCTCTTTGTCTTGTTTATGAGACACTTTCACACTACAACAGGGAAGAAAAATATTTGTATTAACAGAACAAAAAGTGATTGTAAAACCACAGAAATGAGCAGGAGGGGGCCTCAGTGGGAAACCTGAAATCACTTTTAAATCATTTCCCCGTTTTGTTTTTGAAATGGACTAGATTAAAGCTTTCCCCAGTCCTTTAAAATCAAATGAATTGGAGAAATAAAGCATACCACTGTATTACCTTCCTGCTACAGTGCATTATTATGTAACATTTGACAGACTATTTAACATGTACGTTTAATATTAGGCTTAATATGTTAATCAACGTACCTCTGCGGTTGATCTTTTGAATGGCATTTGAAACATTAACTCACTGGGCATGTTCATAGCAACGCTAATCAGTTGTTAGATATGCATTATCATTTTTCCATTCTCTTGTTTCCTATCTTCTCGTGGATTCCCACTATAGGCTTCCTTCTTAGCTATGAGATTGGAACCAAATCTAAGATAGGAGTGGAAAGTCCTTATGCTTTTCCATGGGTTATGCCTAGCGGAACAGCCTGGAGGGAGAAGAATGATGGCACAAACTATCAGCACATTGCTCTCAGGACTAAAAGTTTGCAAACATGATACCAGCGGTTCCCTGCTGTCATTCTCATGAGTCATTGGTCTGGTGGTGCCTCTGTAAGTTGTCGGCTAACGCAGGATGCAGGTGAAGACTGACTATCAGAAGAACACATTCAATTCAGGAACTATAGAAACACTGTACAAATCATCAGAGAGTGTCAAAGGATAAGGAAGAAGAGACTTTGACTCTTAATTTTCCCCTAGCAAACCAATCATTGTGATAAACTGGGGTATTTAGAAATCTCTGATATGATTTTTAGCCTGTTCTGATGACTGTGGGTTGAGAGTGTGAGCAATCCTTAAATCATAGCATTTTTGCACAGAATTGTAGTTCTAAGTTTCCTAAAAATGCATCCTTTACAGGAATTTTTATATCAATGAGATATCAACTTTTTTTCTAAAGACCCTGATACTTAGCCTACGAATGAAGAATACCCTTTTAATAAGATCTCTTGAACAGTTTCCCCTTTGCTCATTGTTTTCCAGACTATGACTGAAATGCTCACATTCTGCATATACTCACATCATATAAAATCACATGCAAGTCAGAGGCGACAGTACTGCTCACTGTTATGTACACAGCCCGCTAGGCTTGATCCATAAAAAATATGAATCTATTACAGCTGCCAGCTAGAAGAATTAGTCTTTTCTCTCTGTCTGCAGAAACTTCTGCTTTAGTTGTGGAGGTTCTGGGTTCAAATCCCAGTGACATTTTAAGATGATGGCCTTTATAAAAGCACAGGTGTCTATGGACTATTCAGTTATTAGTATCTTCTGCCTAACGTCAGCAATCCAGCCCTGCCTTGCATTGTTTCCTTTTGTGGAGCGTCATGAAGCAGAGAACAAAATGAGGGAGAAATTAAAATGATTTGAGAATGTGATTGGATTTGAGTTTCAAAAGTTTGGAGGCCTTTGAGCTCACCACAAACGGAACAGCAGCGTCAGTAACCAACTAACTTTGAAGGATGTTAATGTGCAGAAAGGAGGAGGATTCTTTGGTTAAAGATTGGAGTGTCTTTCTCTAGTGGATTCACTCCCATACTCTGGCATGACTCAGTTTTTGTGTGCCTATCTGTTAGTGGGGAATCAGAGACATAACCCCTGGGGTGAGTAATGAGAGGGTTAACTCCAGCCATCAGAGTTAAAGATTAATATAAATTTTGCTCAGTTAAATTGAATTGCATGCCTTCCAGTGATGGAAACTCATAATTAGTACATTATCATTAATTAATTCCTACATAGTTGCGAAACAACTGCCTCCATGCATCATGCTTCACTGAATGTTAGGTGGAGAATGCTTCTTTGTTAGTAACTGGAGTAATGTGCATTCTTGGTAAGGTAGGTGGCACTTTTAACATTGGGAAGGGCAGGAAGAAAGCAATTTGGTGCATATGATTGGGAGGAGGGAGATGTTTTCTAAACTAGTGTGATAGTGAAAAATGACACCATTTCTCATAGTATTGAAGGCAACTGGTTGAGCCTTTGCTGAAGTTTTAGGATGCTTTTAGGAAGGTGTTGGCAGGGAAAACAATAGAGGGTTTGATATATACAGTAGCCCTCTTGCCTCTGAAGATCTACATTGAAATTCCAATCAAGTCATAAAGAAAATGAGTTGCATTGTCACAGCCTAGTTCCCAAGGGAACGTTTGCCTGCAGAAATAAAAACCCCTTTAAAGTACGGCGTAACTGTGCTCATGAAAGAGAACAGCAGTGAAATGACTGGGCTTGGATCAGATTTAGGGTCTGATCCGTCAGTTCTCATTCTGGCAAAACACGCACTGATTGGGCAAAACATGAATTCCACAGGAGTTTTGCCCTGGGAAAGAATTGCAAGATCAGGCTTATTGAGTTGTGTCCTATTATCAGAAAACATGAGGAAGCTTGTTCAGTGCTCTCCTACCATCTGTCATGGTAATATCTCTTTTCCTAAGCACCACTAAAGTTCACCACTTAAAAAAAAACCCCAGAAAAAATAAGCATATGAAATTTGGTGTGTGGGGTGTATAAGTCTTGACATTAACTACCTGTGAATCCTCCAGCAGCATGTTAATCGCTACCACCTTAATAGATTAAGATCTGGCATCAGGTCTGCATGCAATTACAAGCCACACACAGAAAAGACATGGGCAGCTAATGAACTCCTGCCAAACCCGAGCACAGTTTGTGAAGCTTTTGAAGTTGGCTGGTCTTTCAGCAGTTTATATAGTAAGCATATTGAAAAGCATCAAATCTTTCTTTTTGACAGGATTTAATAAAGCTCAGTTTGTTGAATAACTGAGACCCTCCAAGTCTCCCAGTCTGAAGACTAAAGCATCTATTTGCTTATTTTTAAATGAGGCAGTGCTTGGAAAGAGAAGACATTCCTAAGAATTCTCAGAGATCCTGTCTCTTAACAGGAGCCAGAAATATTCCTTTTTAAGAAAATAAACTCTTTTTTATTAGAAATCATTAAATAGTTTTAATGGTTGTGGAAAAAATGCTTTCATGTAATTAGAATGCTTAAAATACTTGGCCGTGAAAAGATATTTAAAATGCATTCTCTATATCTATACTAGGCTCAGTGTTATAAGGTAGGTGGTAAAGGAGGTAGAGAAGGGAGTATACATTTTAATGAACTCCGGGAGTTGTATTGTGCAGAGCTGAATTCAGATGTTATTTGTGCTTTTCTCATCGTTGCTGTGGCATTTGCTCAATGCTTTGTCCCTGTGATTAGATTTCAGGCTGAGCGCTGTTCTCCTCCTCTTTTCATGTCTAATTCCACAAAGGGAGTTGTTGTGGAGGAAAAACAATTTCCATGAAAACCTACGATTTTCAGGCAAACATACCAGGCTGATTTCATGGCAGTACCATGGTGAAGAGGAATAATGTTACTTGGCATGAAGCCCTTCAGAAAAAAATGGAAAGAACAGTGAAGGCTTTGTCAAAATTTGCCGCAATAAAGACAAAAAGGGACTGGCATTCCCTTGGGCTTCTTTAACCTTTTTTCCCCAATTTATTCACACATTGCTTGACAGCAGGGCACTGCATTGTTACAAGGGGTCTGAAAAGGGAAGTTGGGAGTTATCCATTTTTGTGTTTAAAAGAACACTGCACACACATTGTGTCCCTGGAGTACCCGCGAATAGCAGGCTAGCCTCTGCCTGTGCCATTAGAGTTAGGAACAAACTTGGGCCTGATTTAAACAGTAATCGATGGAAATGTGCACAAAACAGCACATCACCTGCCTGCTTGCAAAAGGCAACGGGGCAAAGCATCAGCCCTTTGAATGAACTGTGATTGAGGTTACAGTGTCAACATCGGCTGCTTTATGGTAGGAGCTAGTTTGGCAATGATGGGAGAGTGTGCCAAAGTGTAAGCCGAGATGACATAGAAAAGATCTAATGCTGCCTCTTCTGTGTATGGAGGCAAAAGCCTGCTTTTTTGAAAGCAGCTGGTATATTTTTAATTGTCCAACTTGCTATGCCTACAAGGGGTCTGGTTTTCAGAATGTAGGTGCTCAACGATTTCTGAAAAAACAAACTCATGTAGGGTCCCGGCAGTTTGGGCACCCCAGAATGGAAGCACTCATAATCCCTGCTTGCTTTTGAAAATCTTGACCCAAAGAATGTTGGGAATATAAATAACGTGCAGGGGTTTGATTGGCTGCTCAGGGACCTTTCCACAGATGGGCATCTACATTGTGGTGAGAGGGGTTCATCTTTTGTTAATGGCTTGTGAGGGTTTGTTCAGTCTCTGCAGAACTTGGCTTTTTCCCTTTCGCTGTAGGTTTTCCAGCTACTTCATGCCAGAGTAATTGAAACCATGAAAGGTCTGTCAGTTCACTGTGATGTGATTGTATATGAACCTGAGTGTCACATGACAAATCCAGGAGCCTTAGCACTTCTATTTTCCCAGTGAAACCAGGAGATTGAAGAGACTTAAACCTTTGAAAATTTCAATTTCATTCCTAGTTAAAATGGCTCTAAGGGGATATTTGATTTAGTTCTGCTCTCCCTTTTATCTGTCTCACAGTAGTCCGCATCCTCAGGGCACTATGGGTATGTATACATAGTGGGGCTATTTTGGGAAAGCGGAAGTATCCTGAAATAGCTACCCCATGTCTTTTGAACGTACCCACTATTTTGAGATAGGTTTCAAAATAGTGGATACGCTATTTCGACATTCCCTGAAACCCTTGTTCCACGAGGGTTAAGGGATGTCTTGAAATAGCATGTTATTTCGAAATTTGGCATGATGTAGACATGCCAAATTTTGAAATACGCTATTTCAAAATTCGATCGAAATAAGATATGCAATTTGCATAGCGCAAATTGCGTATCTTATTTCGAGTTTAGGGTGCTGTGTAGACGCACCCTATGGTTGCCATGGGGATCTGGTTTACAGCATCCAGGCAAGTTCCATGCCTGAAGGAGAACATGGGTTGGTATGAGAAGATAATGGGCAAAGATTGGGGCCAAGGTGCTCAGAACAGGGTCCATAATCTCTGTGGGCAGTTTGGTTCATTGGTCCTTAGTCAGGAAAGCTCCCATGGAACTCAGAAAGGCCTGAGTACGGACCTCGGTACTGACCTTTGCATAAGAAAGTGTTTATTTACGCCTTGTCTACACACAGACTAAGTATTTCAGCTGTGTGATATTTTTAAACTGATATATTTGGGCCAATGTGACCTCTCGTGTGGACATTGTTATAGTGGTATAAAGGTGTCTAATGATGATGTAGCTTATTCTCTTTTCCTGAATGGTAATAAGCTATCCTGATATAATCACCTTTATGCTAATGTAACTGCATTGTGTGTGAATGTGTGTGTAATTCTTTAACTACAATAGCAAAGATAAACTGGCACAACTTTAATGTGTAGAAGGTCAAACTCCAGTTGATATCAATCGACTTTTGACTGGTTGATTAAACACCTGCCTTTTTCTCTTTGTTGTGTGCTGCATATTGCTCCTTGGACAGATCTATGGAAAATGTACAAATCCTTGATTAGCTGAAGGGAGGGGGGGAGGAAAGCTTCACTTCCACTTAATCATGGGAGTTGTGTAATACCATTTATTTCTGGGAAATTTCCAAAAAAAAGTGTATTATCTAAGGCAAATATATCAAGAGGAAATAAATTATAAATAAAAAGTGATTAGTGAACTTTTAAGTAGAAGGTCAAAAGGGTTTTTTTGGACTACAAACTTTTTAAGCTTTCAGTACTTGTATTTAGTTACAGAGTTATATCCCTCCATTATTTGTGCAGGTGGCTGCTGCTTCAAATCTGAAGAAGGTTTCTGCATTTACAATAGGTACATTGACAGAGCTGCGTCAGAAAGCTCCTCGCTGCACTCTCCAGTGTTACGAGCACAGGGCTTGTCTTCCCCTTAGCAGGCTGGAAAGGGGAAGTTGCTCCAAACACAGGCTTAATGACAGCAGAAATGCTTGGACAGGAGTCTCTGGGGGAGAGCGAACAAAGCTCGGGAGTAAAACAGATAAAACTGAGCAATTTTTAAAAATGCCACAAATAGACATGGTGAACTGGCTTCACTGTCATCTCAAAAAGCGTCTGCATTCACCACCTTTTCATTTTCCCCCAATGTATATGAAGTTTTGAGAATGTCAAAATGTGACTCCTGTGATTGCAGGGATGTTATAATGATCGTTGTAAGAAAAGTAGCCAGAGATGATAGCTTGTGCTGTTTGAGGACAGGGCGCTGAGATATGTAGGCCACTGTATGTTATTTGCATATATTAAGGGTAAACAACCTCCGTCCCTAGTCACAGGCAGGCCTGCCAACGAGAGGAGGAGTTGCAAAGGGGGCCTGCCCCAGGGCTCTCAGCCACTGTTACTGGGGCAGTGGCTGCAGCCTTGGGCCCTTTAAATTGCCGCTGGAGTCCACTGCAGCATGCTCTGGTTAGCTCTGAGGACTGGAGGGGAGAGGGTGTGGTGTGGCATGGTCCAGGCAGCACTGAAGGCTGGCTGTTCCCAGTCCTGTCCCTTCTAGGAGTGCCAAGCTGGGCCCTCCATAAACTTGCCCAGGGGCCCGGCAGTTTTGTCAGCCCCCTGGTCAGAGGAGTAATTCCATTAAATTTCAGCATGTAAAACTATTGATGTAATAGACCTAATCCTGCCACCACTCCATGCACACAACTCCCATAGACTTCAATAGCAGGATCTAGTCCATAAGTACAATAAAAAGTCTCTGAGCAGCTGAGTCTGCTCCTGATTCCTATTTTTGTCAATGGGAATAGTATGTCTCAAGGAAAGAATAGATTCCGCTTACTCTTAAACCGATTTAAGGAAAGATCTCCCAGGTTTCCTTCAACAAATATAATCTGGGCTTTGTGGAATTCCTTCTCCCCTTCCCCCATCTGTGGAGGCCCCCTCACCCAAATTAGGAACTTAATCATGGGATTACAATCCAGAGGCCTTATTGTGGTCTCACGCCATTCCACTGGAAAGACAAGTCAGAGAAAAGCAATTTATACACAAACATGAAGTCATGGCGAAGCAAAACCTTCAGATTCATAGAGTAGGGATGTTAAATATCAGTTAATTGAATAGTCGATTAGCCTCATGAATTTTTATCGGTTATTCAGCTATTCTGTAGTCCCCAGGGATGGGGCCAGCCACCAGTGCGCTCCAGCCCCACTCCCAAGGAGCTCCCTGCCGCTCCGTGCTGCTGCCTCTATATCAGAGGCAGCAGCATGGGGTGCTGGGCAGGAGCTGGTCTACAAGGAGAGCCAGTTTGAAAACCAGCTCCCCTCATGGACTGGCTGCTTGCCGTCCCACACTCAGAGGCAGCAGCACAGTATGGCATCAGCCCCTGTTCGGGGGGCATCTGAGCACCCAGACCCAGTGCGAACTGGAACTGACCTGGGCTGCCTGCCCACCTGGCTCCTAATACACTTTAAATGCAGAGCCGCAGCGGAAATAGGTCCCAGACCTGGCACAAGCCAGGACTGAGCTGGGTTGCTGGCCAGCCTGCCAAAAATTTACTGGCAAAGGGGGGGTGGGGTGGGGAATGGATGTGGTCCATAGCATTAACCTATAAGCCTTTTTTATCAGTTAATTTGTTAATCGTCTACACTGTTACATCCCAATTATAGAGGTGTCTTGTAAGTTCTTGACACTTTAGGTTTTTACTGCATATCATATTTTATTTCTTGCTTTAGACCAGGGCTACTCACCACGTGGCCCGTGGGCCATATGTGGCCTGCAGCCCATATGTTTGCAGCCTGCGGTGTGGTTTGGGTTTACATAGGGCTCAACACGTGGCCTGTGGGTGGGATCCTTTGAACGTGGCCTCCACTGGGAACACACTCCACAATGGTGAGGCGTCACCCAGGCCGGGTGAACATTGAAAGACGCAAGTGGACGGGCTGGCTGGAACAGATGGGTACAGGGTGTTGGCATTTCTAGCCCCCAGGGAGGAGGTTCTGGGAGTGCTGGGGCATTGTGAAGAGTGCTGGCTGCTTAGCCTTGTGGGCAGAGCCTGAGAGAGGCTGACTGGCTCACACTGGCCACATTTGGGTCCGGCGTTGTGGCTTAAGGCTTAATCTTTGTATTCGTGCCGTCAGTGTGAAAGAAGTTATTTGCATATATATTTGCATGTATATGCAACCACACTTGAAGTTGCGGCCCTCGGCATGTGCTGTGAGTATCATTGTGGCCCTCGGGACTTCCAAAGTTGAGTAGCCTTGCTTTAGACCATCTTCTAAAATGATGTCTTTGTTCCCATCGATCTTGGCCTGTAACTGATGCAGGTTTAGCATTTATAATAACATTTGTATTCACCATGTCCAGCATTGGCTGGCCTGCCAGTGTGACCTTTGTTTTACCATATAAACATAGAATTTTATATACACCTGGGTAGTGTGACTTGGACAAAGACTTTTAATTCTTATTAGTGCATTTTTAAGCCATTACAAAAAATAAAGATGCACTTTGTTATCAGCTTTCTCTATTACATGACAGCAGGTAGAACTCCCAGGAAGAGCACCTGAGGTTAGTGTTTGATATTTTTGTCTTGTGTCATTTTCTTTCTATCTTTGCATGTGTTATTTACCTTAGTAAACAGGCAGTAGACACTTTGGCTACCGCCATACTACAGCTTTTGCTGGAAGAGGCAATGCAAATGAAGCGCGGATTAGCATTTTCTCGTGTTTCATTTGCATAATCTCTTCCGATTGTTTTTGCACAAAAACCAGCAGTGTGAATGTTTGTGTTTTGTGCAAAAAACCCTTTTTGTGCAAGATCCTTATGCCTCCCTGGGAAGTGGAACTGCTAATCAATTTGAATGAGGAGTTCTATTTAAAACAGGCCTGGGCAAAATATGTCCTGCAGGCCAGATGCGGCCTGCCAAGCCACCGGATCCGGCCCGTGGAGGCAGCTGGGAGCCCCAGGCAGGCTCCCCAGCTTGCCCTGCAACCCCTCGCCCTGTGCAGAAATACAGCTGCAGGGCTTCAGTTCTGTTTTAAAACTGGAAGGGAGGGGGGAAGTTTTAGAAGCTGCCCCGCCCCTAGCACATTCCCATTGGCCAGTTTCTGGCAGACCCCAGCCAATGCGAGTCACTTGTTGGAGTAATGGGCAGCCAAGAAGAACCAGGCCCCCTCTCTTCAGCTCAGTTATTCATGAAGCTCATGGCCAGGCAGGCAGGTCTGCTGGCTGGAACACTTTTTAAGCTCTGCAGGCAGGCAGGCTCCTTTGGCAGCTGGCAAGTAAGTCTCTTGGCCACAGCCTGCTTCTGGCACTCCAGCCCTTTCCTGCCTCCTCTCTGTCCCCCCCCCCACTCAACATACCCAAACCCTCTGTCCGCCTCTTACACTCATATTTCCCTCCCAGATCTGGCACCCCAATCTCCTGCCCCAGATCACAGTCCCCTCCTACCCTAGGTCATATCCCAAATCCCTTCACTCCAGTCCCCTGCCCTAAGTCACAATGCCTGCTTCATCCTAACTCCCTCCCAGACTCTAGTCTCCCTCCTACACCCCAATCCCTTCCCCCAAGCTCCCTTCTGCACCCAACCTCCATCCCAGACCCCACATCTCCTCCATGAATATCATGGAAGAGTGCGACCCTCGACCACTTTTCAAAATCTTAGAGTGGCCCCCTGTTAAAAATTATTGCCCACCCCTGATTTAAAATGTGGATGGTAAAATATAGCCACTAGTTAAAGAAATGAGATCATAGAGAAGGACAGAGAGAGGTCTACTGGACTGCTGGAAATCAAAGGAATGAGACTTTTTAAAAAGCCATTAAAATATGGAGCTACAGTGATTTCATTTACTTTCAATAAGACATAAATATTAGTAATTTAGGCTGAAATTTCCATAGAGGTCTAAAGGTGTTAGGTACCCAGATTTGATGGGAGTTGGGCATCTGATTGCCTCAGACTGCTTCTGAAAGCCCAGCCTTAGGGCCCAATACAACACCCACTGGAGTCCATGGGCTACTTTCTATTGACTTCAATAGGCATTGGTTCAGACCCTTGTAAACTGTTTTACTGTTGATAAAAATCCCACAACTTTCATTTCTGCTGAAGCCCGCCTTGGGAAGGCTGGTGTGGAAGGAGTCCCTGAGATGTGCATGACACAGGGGGAAACGCTTTAATGCTCAAATCTTCTTATAAATATTTGTTTTCTACGTGAATATTTCACATTAGGAGCAGCCGGGGTGGTGCTTTTTTCGTCTGAAATAGCAATTCTTTAAGAACTGGGGAAAGCCTCAGTAGGGGCCCCTCTTAGTCTAATCTGCATGTTATCCAGCCTTCACAATCTGGAGAAATACTGTAAACCAAATAGGTTTAATACATTCCCCAGCCCCACCATTAATTACTCTAAAAGGAACCCCTGTCACTTACATGTAACCCAAATATTTATACTCTATGTCCTGAGTAAGGAATCAGATACACCACACAGCCCTACCATATTACTCAAAGATGTTTTTCAAGTGTGAGCTTGGAACTCTTAACACAGTGAAACTTTAAAAATCTCCATGGGGTCTGAGCACCATAGCCTCTAAAGCAAATACGTGTAGTGAGGGCTCAAGTAGCAATCCCTGACATTCAGCTGAGATGCCTAGGATGGGAAATATAATTCTTGCTGGCCTGTAATGTCTAGAGAGAGCAAAGAGGAAAGATTCTTCCAACCATTAAAAAAAACCCTTCAAAAAAGAGGCTGTGTTTAATTTAGTGTAAAGGTGAAACTTTGGCTGGGAAGATCAGAGCTTCATGGCTGGGTCACCAAAGTAACACCTCCCACATGACTTTATCAATGGGTGGCCAATGAAAGCTTAGCTTGGTTTTTTTTTTAGCTTGGGTTTTTTTTTTTTTCAATCTTCACAAGTGTTAGCTTTCAAAGCACAGAATCCTTTCTTCGGCCTTTGCTTTTATGCATGTTGGAAGCTGATCAGTGAGTGCGTTGGTTTTTTCCCTATAGGTTGCTAGCATTCCCTGGAGGTATTGACAATTAATTGCTTGTTGGGAAAAGGCATTCATAAATGGGAAAGAGATATATTTCCTCGGTATTACATTTCAAAACCTGATTGGCTGCCAGGCTAACATGCTTTATTAAATATAAGGGCAAATACATTTAAATCCTTTACTGAAATATCTTAGCCTAGGATACCAGCAGTGAAGGGTCAGAAAGTCACTTTGACTTCCTCCCAACAAAAGCAACATAATTTTTCAGTGCACAGTACCAGAGTCCTGCAGTGCCTAACTGAATTAATTAATATCCACACCTGCTTCACGCTGCATTTAGTAGAGGCTCTATCCAGCTTCAAATGAAATCAATGGCTAAACGCCCATTGGTTTTAATAGTCCGGGATCAGGCCTCAAGGGAATTTTGTTATGTTAGCATATCTAGTTCAGGGTGTGAAGGTGGAATTTCATAGTTATTACACCAGAAACTCTTTATATGACCCAGGGAAAAAATGCTCTCTGTGGGGTAGAACGATGGTTCTGCAGTTAAGAGACTGATCTAGGAATCCAAAACACTGGATTCATTTCCCAGCTCTACTAAAACTCCCTGTGTGACCTTGGGCAAATGCCTTAATTGCTCTATGCCTCTATGTTTCCCTGTAGGTAAAATAGGGATAATAGCACCTCTCTCCCTCACAGGGGTGTGGTGAGGGTAAATCTGTAGGTGAATGACTCAGGGGAAGTTGACATGACAGTGTTGTGGGCTGTGTTGCTTTAGCGCATCTGGGGAAGACACACTATGCCAAAGGGAGAGTGCTGGCCTCTTGGCGTAATTACTCCCCCACAGTGAGAAGTATAAGCTGCGTCAATTGGAGAGCCTATGCCGCCCCCATAACACCAGTGTGGACAGTGGGAAATTTGCATCACTTGAGATAGAAGGGGCTTTTCACACCCCTGAGTGATGTAAGTTAGAGCAACTTAACGAGTAATATAGACCTGTCTTCAGGTACTAGCGAAACGGTACTTTCTTGGAGCATTATAATAAAGTCTCCTTGCCATTATCTAGCTGTCCAGATGGGAGCTAAAGAGCATGTGATACCTGTGTGCTGTAGGGGTATTAGAGGCAAGGTCTATTCACATCAGTCTTTCCCATTCACAGAAAGCATAGATCAGCAGTCCTCAGACTTTTGAGCTCTCCCCCATCCTTTACCCTGTCTGCAGTCCCCTCCCCCTGCAGGGATTGGAGCTACAGCCCGCAGCCAAGGCTGGTGGCTGGTGTGGGGCCAGGGTGTGAGCTGAGCTGTGCTGAAACTGTGGGTGGGGCCAGGAGCCGGTGACGTAGCTGGGGGCGGGACCAGAACGGGGGTGGGAGGGCCAAGTGGCACTCCCTCTTTGCCACTGTGGGGGCTGGGCTGGCCCTGCCATGCCTCCCTGGATGTTCCTTCATGCCCCCTTGGGGAGGGTCGCCCACATTTTGGGGACCTCTGGCATCAATGAACATGAGCCATGGATAGAAGAACTAGCATAAATAGCTGCCAGAGATAAGTTTAGGACGGAGTGAGCTTTCCATTGGTACAATCTATTGTCTACTACATCGGTCAACCAATCACCTTGGTATGAAATCACCACCTCGCCCATGCTTTGTAAGGGCTGCCTCTTTGTCATTACTTTCTAAACACTCTGAGGATTACTGCCTTTGTCTTCTAGGCTTGTTAAGGAATCATGGAGGAAGGTAGATTTTAAAAGATAGGTGCCTTAAAATGTTGTTCAGATTTTGAATTTGGACACACAAATCAATTTGTAAGGTCACAATGAGAATGTGTATGGGAAACTGTGAATATGAGCATCCAAAATGCAAAATTTGGATGTCTTATTTTGTGCCACAGTGGAAAATTTGGCTTGGCTTTTTATTCTCCTTATGGCACTAGAACAGCCAAAGTGAGGGGGCCAAACTTTGCTGTTGCTGTAACCCTATTGATTTACCTCCATTGCTTGACACCCTCCGTGACTGTCTCTTTCTGAAAGACAGTTGCAACTTCTCTAATCTGGAAGTCTTTTGCTCTCTGGTGAATCGTCCAGTGTAAATGGAAGCAGAATCAGGAACATCTCTGTAAGGATCCCTCAAGGGGCCTTTCCTTTTATTCCTTTGTGTTCATTTTTATCCATAGCGTCTTCTGCAAAATCCATTCTTTGAGTAGCTTTTGGTACCAGTATAGGCTTCCCTGTATTGCAGTCTGAGTGCTAACCATTGCCAGAAAGTGTAGTTGGTGCCTCAAAGTGTGAGTGGTGACAGTTACTTAGTCTGCGCTCAGAGAGATAGCTCATCGAAGAAGGGCCATTTTTAGAAAGGTATCTGCCAACACTTTCTTCATTACAAGAGTGGTGCCTTCTGTCATTTGGATAATAGCCTTTGAAATAACAGCCTCTAGCCCACAGTCTAGGGTATATTATGTCTTCTAAGCAATATCCGTTTAGCTATTGAGGGTATGTTTATGTTTCTCTTATAAAAAAAAGAGGGAAAAAAAGGAAAAGGAAAAGAAGGGAATCTGAGGTTACTGTTTTGCTGGAAAAATGTCAAGACTGTATTGGCAATATCCCACTAAACCACAAGTTTATAGGAGAGAAAACAAAACCATTGGATTTTTCTATACTATGTCTATGTGCATTCTAAGAAAAATATGCACAGTATATGCCAATTATGCTCTTATTATAGCTGTGGTAATCATACATATGATTGAACACGCAGAAATACTACAACCTCATGCTGTCCATGAATGAAGGGAAAACAAATCTTTCTTATCCCTGGGTTCATGTAGTACACAGGAACACTATTGTTCTTTCTTTCTTTCTTTCTTTCTTTCTCCTTCAGATGTGTTTCATTGTCTGTGGGAACATGTGCTTTACAGACCTGTCATGTGAAAACTATTAAAAAGAGAAACTGGAGAAATAACAATAAGCCATGTAACTGTGGTATGTCTACTCCCCAAGTTCAACTGTTATGCTCCTGTTTTTAGTGGTGGTGAAACGGGATCGTACCAAACAGCATTAGCTTTTCTGCTGCAGTTTTTCATCAGGATACTTTGGATCTATAAAGAAGGCTATTAATATCATATTGCTGGCTTAAGAGATACGTTTTGGGGCCAAACTGAGTAGTTTTTAAAATACTTAGAGGATGTAATGAAGATGAGCTGGAGCCACATGAGATGACCAAATTATTTGCAAAGACTTAGATGAGCTGATAAGAGGGGTATTCTGAGACACTTATTCAGTATTTCATTAATGTATTGGAAAACAAACAACTCATAGCAGGCAGCCTAGGTTTCTGTGTGTTTAATATTACCAACCCCTAATATTCTTTTAGACAATCACACAAAATAACCTGAAACACTGTGCCAAATTGTGCTTTTGGCTGTATTTGACAAACAGAACAGAATTCATCTCTCTCTCTCTCTCTCTCTCTCTCTCTTTCTCTGTGAATCATGTATTTAAGGCAATCAGAAAAAAATAATAACTATGGATTAGAAAAATCTGTACAAATAAAATGAACAAACTCCAAAATGCATTACAAAACATAAGTTCCTTAGCTTGTTTACACACAAATGGAAACGTTTAAATGAGCCTTAGATTGTACCTTTCTGGACAAAATCTTTCACTAATTAATGGTTATGCTGTTTATGACAGCAATAAAACTTGACTCTAGGCAAATCCAGTCAAAACAAAGGAGCAACATTTCTTAATTTAAGGGAAAAAAATCTGCTAATTTTACAGTAGTGGGAGTATAAACAAGAACTCAGACATTTAACCCAGTCAGTGGTCAATAAATATTCCATGACACTTTTTGCAGCAGTAGGGCTAACAGTCCTGGTGTTTTAGCCAAATGCCAACATTTTACTTACCTAAATGCTATCCCCCTGTAGTTTCAGCCAAACATTGTTTTTTGTTGCTGTGGTTTGCATCATGTTCCAAATTGTTGAATAGTGTTGCTACATTGTTAAATTGTTTTTGTTTCACTTCAGTGGGGATGTAATTTCAGAGGTGGGAGATGAGTTTCCCGTTAAGTGTAGTAAATCACTATGAAATAGGCATATAAAATTCTGTTTAATTAGTTAACTGGTTAATACAGGTTTAATCAGTTAACCGATTAATCAGGATCCTGCTTCTGCCCCTGCACACGGGGCTACTGCTGCTGACCCCTCCCACATGGGGGGGTGGTAGTAGTAGGAGCTAGCAGCTCAGTCTGCAAGGGAAGTAGCTTCTGCTCCCAGTCTCCTCTTCCCCCCCTCCCCGTGCAGAGCTGCCACTCCCAACCCTCCCCGCCATGCCTCCTGCTCCTGTTTCTCCCACTCCCCCTGCATGTGGGGCAGCCAGCTTCTGCTCAGGGGCTGGCTTCTGACCCCCAGGGGACTGGAGCAGCCCTCCATCCACGGCAGGCTGCTGGCGGGGGGCTGCTCCTCGGTACCAGTTAACCAGTATGGGTGATGCTTACTAGATAACTGGTTAACCGGTTACCCATTCACATCCCGTCTTTGAAAGGTTTGTGAAGAGCCTTTGGATCACATGTACTGATCCTGCTGTCATTTAAGTCCACAGCAAAGCACTTGTGGAAACTGAGGCACATAGAAGTTTTAAGTGGCCTGCCTGTACTCATCCAGGATGAGTGACACAACTGGGAAAGATTCCCATCCCCTACTGTAACTTCTAGACAATGCTCCATTCCTCTGAAGGAGCATTCTTATTGTTATGAATGAGTTATACAAGTGCAATAATTCTGAGTTTTATTACCTTGTGCCATAACCAGTTTCTATTGGTCTGTGACCCTATAGTGTACATCTGGTTTGACGTTCCAGCTACGGAGTGGAAATTAAGGTCTTTAAAATAGTGTTTAAAAACATATATCTCACGATTACTGCCAGTAGGATCAGATGTGGTTTCACCAGCTATTGTGGATGGGTGGACAGATGCTGTGTTTGACTAGCATTCAAAAAGTCTTCAAAGAAAGGCAACTGTAACAATGTTTACATCGTTCCTCCTTCCCTTATTTATTCTCGGATCTGGACTTCCAACACTCCAGTCATCTGAAGAAGTGGGTTGTGCCCATGAAAGCTCATGATACCATCTACATGTTTTGTTAGTTTTTAAAGTGCTACTAGACTATTTGTTGTTTTTTAAGTTTTTCCTGTTAACAGATTAACTCGGCTACCCCTCTGAACATGTTTACATCCTTTGTCCACATTGGCCAGCCAAACTGTGTTGGTATCCCTTTAAGACAAAAAGGGCTATTAACCATGGAAACATAGTTTTGTTTTGTTTTGTTTAAACATTGTATCAAAGCCAGTGTAGATGGGCCTTAGCCTGGTCAATATGGCAGGAAAAGCTTGACCTGAAATGAATAGTTTATTGTTTGTTTATTCAGTAACTCCTCCTGCAGCCCTGCTGAACTCAGCTTCCAACAGGCCATGTCAGAGAGGTGTTTCAGTGCTGTGCTCACAGGACCAGATGCTCTGGGGGGAATAGTATCATATTCTTTTCCATGACTTCTTGCAGCGGGGCTGCTGTTGCTATTCATCCCTGTAAGTTAATATTTGCTATGTGCAAGCTTCACTGGGACCATGCAGCATGGACACCTGATAACCATAGCAGAATACATGCTTTTCCGCAGGAGAAACTTTGTAAAACAGTTCCCATCACTTAGAAACTCATTAGGAAAGAAAGAAAAGTTGTGCTGCGTTGGGTTCTTTGGGAGGTCTCGTGGTTGCTTTTTGTTTGTACTTGTCCATGTTACTTATTTTGTTTTGTTTTGTTTTGTTTTCTGTTGTTTGTCTTTGCTTTCCCCAAGCCGGTCTGCCCTTTCTGATCATTGAAACCAGCACAATCCAGCCATACCAACGAGGGTTTTACTGCCATGACGAGAGTATCAAGTACCCTTTGAAAAAGGCCGAGACGATTAATGATGCCGTGCTGTGTGCTGCAGGGATTCTCATTGCCATCCTTGCTGTAAGTAGAACCAGTCAGATTTTTCTGACAGCGCTGTATGTTTGTCATCTCCTGAGCACAAACATAACAGGCCCATCGATGGTAGGGACAACTGCCCTGGGTCCAGCAATTCAAAGGGACCCGGGGCTCCAACTGCTGCCGCTGCTACTGTGGCAGTAGTAGCAGCCAACACCCTGGGCCCTTTAAATTGCTGCTGTAGCCCTGGATGGCGCACTCCGGATGATGCTATGGGGGCGGTCCAGAGGCGCTGAGGGCAGGCTACCCCAGCCCCTCCCCCTTCTGCTTGAGGCCCCGCCCCTTCTAGGCATGCGGAACTGCTCTTTCCCTTGCCTAGGTATCCAGTGAATCTGTCAGCACGCGTGGCAGGTTAACGCTGTCCGGGAACCTATCGATGCTCCCAGACAGTGTGCCAGTCAATGCAAAAAGCCTATTAGACAGTCTCTGCTCAACAATTAATTGAGAAGGCTTGGGAGTTAGGACTGCGTCTTGAACAAGTTAAAAAAATCTATTACCACAGCAACAAGGACAGGATGGTGTTGGTAATCAGATATGAAGCCTTTCACCTCTGTGTCAGTTGTTCAGAATCAGTCCAGGTGAGTGACTGAAACTCATTACTAATCAAAGGCAGTGTGGTGTCTTTTGTGTGTTTAACCAATGGTTCATAATTTGGTGGGTAAGTGGGGGTTGATTTGCACCGTTTGTAGCAGAAGATAGCCCCATTTCAAGTGCCACTGCACTCAGGGCTGGCCCGAGCCCTTTTGGTGCCCTGGGCCCGGGTGCACGGCGTTGCCCCTGGGCGCAGGGTGCATGCGCGGGCCCACCCGTGGGACGTGAGCCCGCCCCCAGGGTGCTCGGTGCATGCGCACGCCAGCCACGGCTGCTGGCGTGCAGCCCAGGGCCTGCCCCCGGGGCGCATGGCGCATGCGCTGCCCAGCCCGGCCCGGCTAGTGCTGCTGGCGCGTGTGCTGGGCCGTGCAGGGCCCCGCAGTCATGGGGGAAGGGTGCTGCTGGCTGGCGCTGCGGGAGCCGGGCGCGTGGCTCCTGATGGCAGCTGTAAGGGACGCCGCACACCCCTTATAGCTGCCATCAGGCGCCCCTCATCGGTTGGCGCCCTGGGCAGCTGCCCGGCTCGCCCATGCCTCCGTCCGGCCCTGACTGCATTAATGAGCACAAATCTGTACTCAGACAACTGAAGCAGAGAAACTAAGGGCTTGTCTCCACTGTGACTTCACTGCACTGTAACTTTCTCGCTCACAGGTGTGAAAAAACAACCCCCTCCATGCGCAGCAAGTTACAGCACTTTAAAGTGCCAGTGTAAACAGGCTCCCAGCTGTTTACCTATAGCGTGGGGAGAGCTCTTTCCCAGCCCTGGTACCGTGACCACTCTGCTGTGTTAAAGCATGTGTTAAAGCACTGCCCTAGCTGCACTTTAAACTTAAGAGTCATAGAACAAATGAACACAGTATTTATCCTGGAACTGGAAGGGACCTCAAGAGGTCATCAAATCCAATTTGCTGCCCTTCCAGCAGGACCAAACACCATCTAGATCAGGGGTGGGGAATCTAAGGCCCACCCCCAGCTTTCCTGGATCCGGCCCCAGAGGCTCGGAGCTCCCCCCCCCCCAGCATTGGATATCAGTGGGGCTGGAGCACACAAAATCTACTAGTCTGAGCTCCCCTAGGCTCTGATGTGTGAGGGGAATGTGGGGAGTGTCTTTCTCCTTCTCAGTCGGGGGCCACATCAGTGAGGTTTTTTGTGTGTCACCCTTGACTGACTTTTTTGTGCATCAGCAGCCCCCGACCCAGAAAATGGTCTCCACCCCTGATCTAGATCATCCCTGATAGGTGCCTGTCTAACCTGCTCTGAAATATCTCAAGTGATGGAGATTCCACAGTCTCCCCAGGCAATTTATTCCAGTGCTTAGCCACCCTGACCCTTAGGAAGTTTTCCTAATGTCCAACCTAAACCTCCCTTAGCAGTGTAGACAAAGCCTAAAAAGTCTAAGGTCTGCTTCAATGCTGCTGAAACCAGGGAGTTTTGACTTTTAAATGGAAATTACAGAAACTAGCCAATTTAACCACTTCAGATTGTCAGCATAGGGAAGAGTCATCCCCCAGTGGGCCTTTCTGTGTGCATGAGGCTTAAATTTCCCATGCTGTTAATCAGCTTCTACATCACACACACAAATCTGCAGCTATGTGTAACTGAAAACTTAGAGCAGAATGAGCAAGTTTACTTCTAAAGCAAGTAAACAAGTCAAAACATTTAGGCAAGCCCTGCAAAAGTTACACAATAAGGGTATGTCTACACTAGCTCGTTAGTTCGAGCTAGGTAGGCAAATGAGGGCAACCGGAGTTGCAAACGAAGCCCGGGATTTAAATATCCCGGGCTTCATTTGCATGTTCCCGGGCGCCGCCATTTTAAAATCCCCCTTAGTCTGAACTCCGTGCCCGCGGCTACACGCGGCACGGACTAGGTAGTTCGAACTAAAGATCCTAATTCGAACTACTGTTACTCCTCATTCCACGAGGAGGAGTAACGGTAGTTCGAATTAGGATCTTTAGTTCGAACTACCTAGTCCGTGCCGCGTGTAGCCGCGGGCACGGAGTTCGGACTAAGGGGGATTTTAAAATGGCGGCGCCCGGGAACATGCAAATGAAGCCCGGGATATTTAAATCCCGGGCTTCATTTGCAACTCCGGTTGCCCTCATTTGCCTACCTAGCTCGAACTAACGAGCTAGTGTAGACATACCCTAAGATACATACAGTTCATGTTTCAGGGAGCATTCTTCATACAAGCAAAAAGATTTAGTGCCAATAAGGATTTGGCATGTCATGTCCACATTTAAGAGATGGCTGTGGTATTTACATAGCCCACATTTCAAGCAGTTTTAAAAAAGGGGTTATACCTTGCAACCAGCTGCTGCGTGGAAAAGTTTCCGAGGCAGTATTAGGCTTTAATAAATAGTAAGCTAGACATATAATAAAGTGCAGTTCTGCTGCTCTGATCTGACTTGTGTCGCCTTTCTGATTGCTTTTGATTTTTTTTTTCATATCAAATTTCCCACTGCTGTGTGAAGGGATTATTCTGTGTGTGAACATATTTGCGTTGTTTCAGCAAATGGACCAAATCCAACCCTGGATGAGTCAGTTGGCTTGAGGCTCCTTACCCCAGTACATTCGTTAGCTATTTACTAAAAGCACTTGGAGCTAAACACATAACAGCAAGCCCCACTACGCTCCCATCACAGTGTTCTACTAAAATTTGACAGGTGTCTGTCATGCCATCAGGAAAAGCTGAAATGATGTGCAGTTTGTTATTGAAAAGCAAAGTAGTGCCTTTGGAGGTGGCAGATCCTTGCCCCGTGGCTCCATTCCTGCAATGGAAAAGAATATCTGGGATCCCTTTGATGTGGGGGCATCCATTGATGACACATAACCTGCTCTACACCAGCTGCTCCATCCCTTCCCATCTTGATGGAGGGGGTCTGGACAGAAGTTGTCCTAAGGCATTCCCCAGCCACATACTGGCCCCAGGCAGGTGTTACTGGCCAGGAAAAGTTAAAGCAACCTTCATTCTGCTCTAACATGGAGTGGGTGCCAGACCCAAGCTCCCCAGGACTGAGAAAGTGCAAAGGTGAAATTAAGCCACTTTCTTCCTCTTCCCCACAGGCCTAGCACTGAGCATGGGTTCTAGCCCTTAAATTTCACATGCAGGGTTCTAGTCCTTAAATTTTGTTTGAATATTTATATAAAGATGCCCCTCCCCATCACTTCTGTATGAGAAGTGCCTAAGTTTCCTGCTTTTAGTATAGCTTACTTAGGTTTATCCTTAAGAATCACTTTTATAACAGTCCTTTGCTTAGTTCTGTCAGCTAAAGTAACTGTATTGTGGGAGGGTAGGTTAAGGGACAGAAATTATTTTAAGCTTTTATTTTCCCCTTGCTTTCACTCTTTGCCCTGCGAGCGCAGTAATGTCAGATAACTTGAGCATGCCTAAGCTTTATACTGTTGATTCATGCGGACACTGGTGGTTCAAACAGGAAATGGTGCACGTGAGATTTCCTTTCTCCAACGGAGGCTATAGTTGGAAATTGATTAGAATCATGACATTGTCTGTTTGATTAGAAGGTTCATGCACTCTGGGCAGAATTCACTTTGCCTGCATAAAGCCAGAGCTGTTGGTCATTGCATGGATGAAGCGCAGGTGGTGTGTGGGGAGGGGTGGACATGGAGGAGAAATGGCAGGGAGAAAGCTGTATAAGTGAAATAGACTTCCAGTGGGAGCTGCATGAAAAACAGATGGGCAGCTGCTATGCAAGTTTGTGGGATACAGTATCAGGCTTTGTCTATCATTGATGTAAGTTATGCAACTTCAGCTACATAAATAATGTAGCTGAAGTCGGCATACTTAGGTCTGCGTACCACTGTATCTTCACTGTGGCAAGTCAACAGCTGATGTTCTTCCACTGAATCTGCTTACTCTTCTCATTTTGGTGAAGTCAACAAGAAAGTGCTTGGCAGTCGATTTATCACATCTATAGTAGACACAATAAATCAAACCCCGCTGGATTGATCACTGCTCATCGATCCTTCCTGTAGTGAAGACATGTCCTAAGTCATAGCCCCTCTTTACCACTTTCAGATAAATGTGGATCCTGTGAACCCTCCTTGTGATCTGGCCCCATCATTGTCTTACCCACTAGCCTTTTCGCGGCCATAGGGAGAGAGCTTAGCCTGCATAGTGTGCTAGCTTGGGGCTTAAGCTGTACCAAGGGGCCCTGTTCTGACCCTGGGCACTGGGATGAATTTTGTCCTATGCATTTTTCCTTCAGGGAAATGCTTCAGATGTACTTCAGTATTACTGTCTGATCCTTTCAGCAGTGATTACAGCTACATTATAGTCAGTGTAATGATCGGAAATGACCCTTAGTAGAACTCTCTCTCCTGTGAATGGGAGTCAGGGGTGTATAGGTTGAGGACAGTGTATGACTCATTGTGTTGTGTCAGACAGATGGCTGATTTCTTCTCAAAATCATCCTTTGGCTTGTTTTTTCCCATTTCCAAGAGAATTATCGGTTAGTTCCCCTCCCTGCCTTCCTCCTCCCCAAACAGAATTGAAATGAAGCCAGGTTTCAGTTTTTATGGATTGCAGCATCATTTGCCAACCAGTTTATTCATAGAGCCAGGGGCAAACAGACCCAATAATTCTCTGCCTCTCCTTTCAAAAGTGAAAGTGGAAAAAAAATCTATAAACAAAAAGGAATTTTACCCTGCAGGTGAATTACCGCCAAGTATGGAAAAGCCATAAAATAAAATAGGGAAAAAAAACCCCCTCATTTTCACGTTACTGCCTGACATACCGTCATGTCGGCTCCATACAGAATCTGCTTCTGATCAGCAGTAAGCCAGTGGCAAATACAAGAGTTGGAACTGAAATTGGAAACATAATCAACAGACTATTTAATCCATCAAGTTTCTAACATGAAATGGCAGGTCAATTAAAAAGAAAAAAAAGTTTTCCTGAAAGAAATGGATGTTTTCTATGTAGGTTTCACTTCACTCACAACAAAAGTAACTTAGTAAGGAAAATACAAAAGCTCAGTTATTTGTTGCTGAGTGATACAAATGGCTAACAAGAGATTTATGGAAGAGATTTTTTTTTTTTGCAGAATATATGGAAAATTCAAGTCATTCTGACCTCTTTCTCAGATGTAACCCACATATCAGAATTTTTGTAGCATAATATGAATTCCTTCCAAATCCATAATGCCCCAGTATTTCTCCTTTCATTTGAAATGTTTGATTTTTCAAAGCCATGACTGTAGGTCAGGGCAATTTGGGGCAATAAATAAAAGAAAAACAATTTCATGCTCCTAACTCTGAGCTTGAAATAGTGACACTGACAGAATCCTTAGGTCAGAGTGAAAGTTGTAGGTTGTGTTTTATGTGCCTTGAAGTTTTGTGCTGGTTTTCTGCACAGTGTGAATTGCACCCTCTGATCTTGTGTGAGGCCACAAACCCATTTCACACAGATCATTGAAATAGTGGTAACAACTAGCAATCACTTCCAGCAAGGTTTGGATTTGAAACTGTACCCTAGAAATAAAACATTGTTTATTCCATTTCCTGGGCCCCCTTATATTGTTGTTCATACCCAACTTCATGGACTGTCAGGTCTTTTTTAAAAAAACAACAAGATCAGTTTTCTAGCTCAGCCAGTTTATAAGAATACAAATGTAGATAGTCAGATACTTTATACTTCAATGTTAAGTGCTCCCATTTGGCAAGACACAGAAAAACAATACCTCGGAGACCAAACTGATTAGGAAGACCTAGGAAGTGTAATTACTGGGGCAACTGGATAATTGATGATAATTACATATAAAACTTTCACTTGATCAGAAAGATTGCAGAAGACTCACTAGAGAGAAAAAATGGTATTTGTTTCTTACTAGTGACTGTGGTAAATGTTTCTAGCAATTCAAACTGGGAAATTCTCTATATGCCACATGCAAATTATTTGCTGGAGACACAAGTCAGAAAAGGAGATTAATACCTTTAAGACTTGTTTGTTCAGGATGAAGTTTCAGTTTGTGTACATCTGTGCTAAATTAGTTTTCTAAGTCCCTCTTTATCAGGGAGAGCATTGCCAAAACCCAACTTAGCTGCATTTTAGCTTTTCATTAACATTCAGCCGTGATTTAACTAAGTGGGGAGGGGTCATGACTACCCAGCAGTGTGTTAGCAGGAGACTGAAGTCTCCAATTTACAATCTGCTACATCTGTGCAATTACCAAGACCACCAGCAGTGAGAAAAAATATTAATCCCTAGACTTTGTTGGTCCCTGTTTAAAATGATCACATATCTAAGCTTTAAAGGGATTCATTTGTGAACTCTGAAAATAACGGTACATACTGTAGTATCATGTATCATCCTTAATTTATTTTCCCTCTACAATTCTAGGCCTTATGAGATGTAGGCACCTCTTCCCTGTATGATTATATGCACCCAGCCATCAAAGAAAGTTGCAGTAAGCAGTTGGGGTGAGATATCCTTCTGCAGTACAGTGGCAGACCTTAACTGTGAGAGGGTATGTCTACATTACAGCGCTATTTTGAATTAACTTAATTCAAAATAGTTAATTTGAATTAAGCTAATTCGAAATAGCGCATCTACACACAAAAACTATTTTGAAATAGCGTTTTGCTATTTCGAAATAGCACGTCCACACTGAGTGGACCCTGAACTGAAGTTAAGGCTGGCCGGAACCAGTGCCGGCAGGGCATCAGGTTAGGACTCAGTGTGTGGGGCTGCTGCCTGAGGCTAACTGAGCTCCATGCTTAAAGGGACCCTACCCCCACCCCGGACAGATAGTTCTCAGGGTTTCCCGCTTGCTTGTCTTCCTCGATGAGGGACAGCAAAGCAGTCCTGTCTTGGAGTGCCCTGAGTGCCCGCACTCGGGACACCACAGCACTCGGCCACATGGAGCCAGAGCTGCCCCTGGGCACGTCGTTGCCATCAGCCCAGCTGCACTTGCTGCAGGCTGCCATCTGGGGGGTCCATCAGAGGGCTGTCAGGATCCAGGAGGCCCTGCAGGAGAGCGTCCACCCCGAGGAGCCCTCAGAGCCACCCCGGTCCTCCCCACCGGGGGCTCGTGCCCCATTCCTCCCTCACGTCCTTCCACTTACCCCTCCCTAGCCCCCCTTCCTGATGTCAAATAAAAGACACGTATGTTCAAAAATAGAAACTGGGTTTATTGAACAAAACTGGGGGGGGGGGGATGAACCTCTGGGGAGACTGGGAAAAGGAGGTGGGAGAGGGGAAGAGAGAGGGTGGGAGAGGGAAGGGGGAAACCTGGGAGGAGGGAATTGGAAAGGGAAAGCAAGGGGAAGAAGGGGGAGGGGAAGCTCAGGGCCCAGGGTTGGGGGTCTCGCTGGACCAACTTGATTTTCATGCAAACCGCTTCTGGGTTTGCATGTGGCCTTTGGTGGCCAGGCTGGCAGCTATCCTGCCATAGACGGCTGCATTCCTCCGTCTAGTGCGGAAATCATGGATGCTGGGGGCATCCCCCCCCAGACCTGAATAAGATCCATGATCTCCATCCTGGACCAGGAAGGCGGCTGCCTTCTCCAGCCCCTCTCAGGCTCCTGGGAGCTGGCAGACTGCTCCTGGGGAGTGGTGAAGGGCTGGCTGCCAGTGGCTTGCTGGCTCATATTTTGGGGCCATTGGGTCAGGGGCCCCGGTGGCCACTGCTGGCTCTGGACTGGCAGGCTTGGAGCTGGCACAGGCACTGTGGCCAGGGTCTACCCCTTTAATGGCTCCGGGGCTGGGGGAGAGGAAAGTAAGTTTTCCTAGTTGTGCCCAGAGTGGCCACCAGGGCTCCCTGGGAAGGGCTGGAGGCCCCCTATTTCGAATTAAGTGTCTACACAGCACTTATTTCGAAGTAGCTATTTCGAATTTGGCGTTACTCCTCGCAGAATGAGGTTTACCAAATTCGAATTAAGCGCTCCGCTATTTCGAATTAATTTCGAAATAGCGGTTTGCATGTATAGACGCTATTAAAGTTAGTTCAAAATAACGGCTGTTATTTCTAATTAACTTTGCAGTGTAGACATACCCAGAGTGGCACAATCCACAGGCCATATTTTTGGGTATATTGATGTAAGGCTGACATGCAGAACTGAAGCTAGGACCTCTAGAGTTTTGTGCAGGAGCCGCTACAGCTTAAGCTATGAAGCCAGCTGGCTCTCAGCTACGGCTGTAGAGCAGGGGTGGGCAATAATATTTGACCAGGGGCCACGTCAGAAATTTTTGAAGTGGCCCAGGGCTGCCCTAGAAAGGGCAGGGCCTCAGGAGGAAGGGGCGGGGCCAGAACACTTCGATGCTTCCCTGCCCACAGACCCTGACCCTGACTGATCTCTGGGTGGGGGAGTGTGCAAAGTCTTTGCCCCCTCCCCCTCCCAAGAGAACCACCAGCTGTTCTGAACAGTTAGCGGTTCCCTCTAGGTGCTCGTGCCGCTGGGGGTGGAAGTAGACTTTGCATGCTCCCCCTCCTGCCCCTGGTCAAACTGGGGGCCGGGGGGAGCACACGAAGTCTGCCCCCACTCTGCAAGGGAGCATCGTTCTTAGAGTTACCCACTAGCTGAGCAGCAGCTGGTGGTTGACTCTAAGTGCTGAGCCCCTTGCAGGGTGGGAGGAGACTTTGCAGGCTTCCCCCCGCCCCCAGGTCCTGATTGGCCTGGGGGCGGGGGTAGCGTGAAGTCTCTCACTCCCTGCTCTCTGGCATGCGATGCTTAGAGTCAACCGCCAGGGTCTGGGGGAGGGGAGCGGCAGGATCTTCGTGGGCCGGATCGACCTGCGGAAGCCCTTTTGCCTACCCCTGCTGTAGAGCAAACTTATTCGCTCTCTGTAAGTGCCCTAAGTGACACTACATGGGACAGTGCACCGCACCTAGCAGGTGTTTGGGTTACATCGACACCACGAGTGGCACAGCTATCTATACCCTTACCACTGTAGCATTTCCTCAATAGATAAAAAGGTTTTTCTCAATAGATAAAAAGTGTACATAAGCCACTTCCCTGAGCAGCAGTAGCTACCCTAGTGGTTAGTTTGGCTTAACTATAGCAAGGTCAGTCTAAATTGTACATGAGGAACAGGGCTTTGTGTGTAGTGGAAATAGATTCCTGAGTGCCCTCAAAACCCACAACGGATTCCTAAACCGCCCATTCACAGATAAATGAGCCTACACAGAGACAAATTGAAATGGTAGTGGCAGGGAGAAGAGATGCTCCAAACTACAATTAGAAAGCACAAGTGTCCTTTCCATGACACAAATGCTGCAGGAGTGATGCTCAGGTATTCTTCTTTGGTCTTTGTGCAAATATATTTCCTGGCTCCCAGACTGCATGTAAAGATAGTCCAAAATCTAGATAAACCACCATCTGCAGAGCATTTGGATTCCATAGGGATTACAAATGACTCTGGAACATGTCAGCTGCAAGACCCTAGACAACCTCAGTCAAGCCCATAGGGAATTCGAAACTAATATTCTTTTGTAAAATATGTCTGTGGCTTGTAAACTTTCCATGGCAGGTCTTTCTCCAAGAAGTATGGCAGTATATGTGCCTGCTTCCAGCATTTTATTTCTTTTTACTTCCCTTTGATAAAGCCTACATAGCTATCGTTTCAGTGACTTTAGGTCAACTTTTGTTTTTCAAGCCGTGGTACTCAAGAGTTCAAGCCATGATAGAGTTTCATCTCCTCTTAGCCTAATTGCAATACTTTTCCAGTTTATTAGTTTCCAAATGTTGTGCCAAGTTTCTAAAAAGGTAGGCAGGGGAGAATTCTCTTCTGCATGGAGTTGGCTGGGTGCCATGCTGTGAAGAATATTGCTGGCTGTTTCAGAAAGGGATTAGCATGAAGGCATTTTCTCTGACAGTTAAACTTATATATCACAATGCTGCTGACTGGAACAGAAAGGGGAGTGCGGGAGGAAAAAAAACACCTCATTTTATTACTCAGGTATAAAAACATTGAAAGTAATGAATAAAATCCTAAAGCTGTAAATTTGAAACTCCAAAACTAGGTGTGTAACGTGACGGAACAATTTAAGCCTTTGCCTCTTTTGGAGAGGTGAGACATTTGGACTTCATTTCACAGCCTGATTTTCATTAAATTGCCTTTTAAGAGTTGGGATTACAAGAAGCCAGGTCCTCTGGTTCATAACTATGATTTATGACAACATTGTCAAATCCACAATGCTCCCCCTCCAGGTGGCACAAGAAATACATAATTTGCTGTTTAATAACAGCAAGGACCATTAGAACTCCCAGGGAAGTCCCTGTGTTTATGGAAGCTTTCTAGGATTTAAACTGAGTCTGGCCACCGCGATTTTGGGCCATATTCTAAATACTTTGAGGATCTTAGAATCTGATTCTTTGTGTTCATTTTGTAAAGTTATGAATTATAAAAAAAGAAATGTTATTATTTTTGCTATATGGAATTTAATATAGTGACTGGCCCTATCAAGGAACCTTGGTTCTTTCATCTCCACTATTAGGGGTTTGAACTGAATTTTAATTTCAGTTCGGGGGAGCTGCAGCATTTGAAGTCAATGCAGTTATTCTAGCTTTACACCAACATACCCGAGAGCAGAAATTGCTCAAATGAATTTAGCTCGGCCTTGGAATTTTTCCTTTTATTTAAAAGAAAAATGTTGGTCTTGATTTCTGGAAAGTATAAGGAAAAATGGGAAATTTAGGAAAGAGAATTCCAAATGGTGAGATCTTGAAGATCCAACTTGTCATGGTGGAAGCTCTGTGACTTGAGATGTTTAGAACAAGAAAAAGCAAATTAGTGTAAATTATACAAAATATAATTAGGGAATAATTTGCACTAGCCTGGGGAAGAACAGAACAACCTGGCAGGTGTTTTTCATCTTGGATATCTTTGATTCCATGACCATCAGTCAAGTACAAAGGTTTCTTTAGAACTTAAGGGATCCCTGGTTTGACCAAGTTCTGCTTCATCCATGTGTGACAAAAACTAAATGGACATTTCTGGAAAGAAGAGTACTGATATACAGGTCTGCTATTTGCTTTCCTGTTGTGGACAGGCTGCCTGCTTTATGCATCAACAACATAGAGAAAAGATTAGGGAATGCTTTCATATCCCAGTGTCACATACACGTACACGGAGCAAAAGGGTGAAAATGTTGTAATCCAATGGGTTTTTGGTATAGTAAGAGCAGTAGCATTCCTAGGGCTCTCTGTCTTGCTCAGCTGACTGATTCAGGCCAAGTGAGAACTTCATACGAAGTATTCACCTTTTGGAATCATTTGCTATTGTTTTGGACCACAACTCCATTATGTATCTTGCTATGTCCATGTAGCAAGTGTCTAGTCACTGATACATTGATGCCAAATCTTTTAGGTCTGCCTGACTGCCTTTTTTGACTCAGTCATATCAGCTATCTAGAATTTACACGCAAAAGAGGTTAGATCAGTTTCTTCATGTCTCTGGGCGTGTCGTTACCTGCAGGCTAACAGAGGGGGAAAGAGAGAGACTGGGTAAAAGCCATTTTACAATGCTCTCTTCAATAAACCAAAGTATTTTTTGCCCCATCTTGCATTCTGAGGAAGAATCATGATTCTGAAATATAATGAAATCTAATAGCTTTCTGATGGGCAAATGTTCTTGGAATTCCATCAATATTTATTTAACTTGAGTTTGCTTCTAAGAAGGATTCGCGGATAAATATGTATTTTCAGAAACATGCTTGTCGTCTGTGTATGAAACAAAAATTCTCTGACTAGAAGTGCTAATATGCATCTGGCCTGAAGCCTGCAGTAATTAATGGACCTCTGAAATACTTGAATGCAGGACCCTGTGTAGTTTCTTAACAAATGCTCATTTATTCTGAGATTTTGTTGTGTAGTTGCATTTTTACCTCATATGACCTCTTAATGCAACATATGTTTTTTATTTATCATTGTTTTAAATTCCTCCCTCAGATCATAATAGGAGAGTTCTACCGGATTCACTACTTAAAGGAGAAGTCTCGGTCCTTCATCCAGAACCCATACGTGGCGGCTCTCTACAAACAAGTGGGCTGTTTTGCCTTTGGCTGTGCCATCAGCCAGTCCTTCACAGACATTGCCAAAGTGTCCGTCGGGCGCTTGCGACCTCATTTCCTGAACGTTTGTGATCCAGACTTTTCAGTACTCAACTGCTCTAAAGGCTACATTCAAAACTACACCTGTAGGGGAAATGACAGTAAAGTTCAGGAAGCCAGGTGAGAGGCGTTTCTTTGACAATATGGCCAGGGGGGATGGTTGTTTCTGCCAAAATAGTGTCTCACAAAATACTCCTTCTGCTGGCAGTGGATCATTTGGAAACTTCCTTCTCTGGGAAGACTATCACTGAGTTACCCTTAACTGGCAATTTCCCTATGGAGTTATTGAACTCTGCTGAATAATACTTCTCCTTCTTTCTACTAACTCCTACACCATTGTTTTATGAGTGGTTACTCAATGTGGGAATTTACCATCAGAGCTGACTTCAGCGGTAAGTGATTTGGATCTACAGGGCAATGCAGCCTTTCCTTTGTGTGACGAAAACAGCCACCAGTGCCAGGAACTCTTTTTTAAAGTCTCCATGTTTAATGTTGATAGTTTATCCTGGGTGAACTTTAGACTTAATGCATCTGGATTGGCATTTATCTTGATTTCTGTTGAAATTCCCCGCTATTAGGAGTTAGTCTGTAAGTTTCCCGTCTGCTGAGTGTGTAACAGTTCATAGCTGTGAGCCTCCAAAAACAGGCCAGGAAAGGAAAGCAGCCCCATGATTTTTCACCTTTTGATCCATTGAAGAAATAATTTGCTACCGGTCTGCTTGTCATATCACCATGCCCAGCTGCAGGGTCAGGATGGGGGTGGAGCCAATGCTTGGTACAAACTCTTCCCTCAATTCACTCTCCACAGGCTGGGTATAGGGGAGCAGCAGCTCCAAAAAGGTTGCTTCCCGAACCACAATGCAGCTAGACCACACAGAAAAATAAGGGTGTACCTTGCATCTCTTAAGTCCTCTGTTGTCAGAGGCAGGTCATAGTCCTGCTTCTTGATTATTCATAGGCAGGTTCAATCTTAATATTACAATGGCTGGTTTATACTCATTTTCTGTCTTACAGGAAATCCTTCTTCTCTGGTCACGCCTCCTTCTCGCTCTACACCATGCTTTATTTGGTGGTGAGTACTATCAATTTTTTGCTAGTCTAACCTGTTTCCAAACTGCCGTGTCCCCACATGGGACACTCACCCCCACTTGTAGCAATTTGGCAGCTGTTTACATTGCTCTGACTACTTCAGGAGACTTCCTGGACTGAATCAAAAACTGCCATTAAAAACTCAAAAATACTTGAACTTTATAGCAATGTTTGGTCTTGTGACTCCTGACATTGCTGTCTGGCTGCACCAGGATTGTTACCAAGAGTATGTCTATAGTACCAAGTTTTGCAAAAGTCAATTAAAGAAAAATCGCCAGAGGGTGCTTACGCTTGCTTCCACTGTCAACAGATCATGTCCACTCTGGGGGCACTATCAGTGACCATGTGAGCAATGCACTGTGGGTATGTACCCCACAGTGCCCTGTTGTGGGAAGGAAGAGCTGATTCCTGCGCATCTTGGGATTCACCCTGTTCTCCCACAGCCTCCTCAGCAGCCAGGAGCAGCATCATGAGTAGCTCCATGAGCTCTCCCTGCTGAGGATTGTCCAAGCAGCATAGCAGCTTTTCCCCCTTCCCCTACAGCAGTAGTCTGCCTGCTGCTGTGTTCCTAATGCAGAGCAGAACAGGAGCAGTCCAATGGTTTGCTCCTTGTTTGTTCCCCAAATGGAGCAGCTCACTCAGCTTTCAGATACTTCCTGGAGCTTTGGAAGGGGAGGGGTGCACACCTGGAGGGAAGCAGAGACCGAAGCTGAGCACAGCCATGAGGCATTGTGGGATACCAGCAGAAGCCAGTTCTGTCGACAAAGCAAACAGCAGAGTCTGTTCTGGCTCTTTGTGGGCATTAAAGGGTTCAGAAAAGAAAAAAGTCTCTCGGAGGGCTGGAATTTTTTTTGCATTGCAGTGTGTATGTTCTTGCTGTTTTGTCGCCAAAGGCAGGTTTTGGCAACAAAACCTCCTAGTATAGACAAAGTCCAAAAGTCTCCAGGTGAATCCTGCATTCCTTGCTCGAACTCCCACTGACCTTAACAAGAGTTTGGGGTGAGCCAAACAAGGAAGCTGCATTGCCTAAGATCAATGCACAGGGGCTTTATTTAGGCTTGTATTAGGCAGCTTGCTCTGTTCTCTGCAATTGATGAATAAAGAACCCTAACTAGTTACTTCTATAGGCTAAACTCTGGTTTCCATCTCACATTTGGGGCCAAATCTGAAAGCAAAGCAGGTGAACTGGCATGCCCACACAGTCTGATCCAAAACTGTGGGCTGGTCTGTTTTTCTTTGTCAATGAAAAATGGTTCTGCCCTTCCTCTACTCTGCCCCTGAATAAAGCACTGTGCCAAGGTGCTTCCTGCCTTTAGCATTCATGAAACAACCCAGCACAGGTCAGTTCTGGGAGGAACTACAGTCATGTTTTTTTGGAAAGGGGATTTGGACAGTGATTTGTGTAAAAAATAATTAGGAAAAAGGTTTTTGGAAACTTTCAAAGATTTGCGGCCCCCATATCTCCTGTAACCTTAGATTGGAAACCAAAGAAACAGCCCTGCACTTATGAAAACATTAAACATGAACATTTATTTGTCCATGAACTGCATCTCTCCCCCACCCTCAACCCCTTTACTTTGCCATCTGAAAAGAGAAATTACCACTGCTCCCTCCTGGTTTTTAATCTCCAGGTTTTAACCCCTCCTAGATTGGAAGCAGATTCTGTAATGTAATTACTGGGGGTTTAGACAGCGTTTGGTGGGAGGGGTTTTTTTTTGGAATGGGGGTTTCTATTAATTTATTTCCTCATTTTCTTTTTTCTTGACTTGAAACATTTCACTTTTATTCTGTAAACATTTACACCATTTCCTCTCAGTGACGTTAAAACAATGTTGTCAGTGAGCGGCTGAGGATATACGATGCGAAAGAAATTGGACATTTCCTCCCTTTTCCTCTCCCCCAAAATGGGGGTTAATGTTATGTGTGTGTGTAAGAGAGGGAGAGCCTGAATGACTGTTTTGTTTTACACATCAGCAAAAATCACTACTTCAGTATTCCATGAAACAGTAACTCCCCCAACCTCCGCATTCCTTTCATGAGTGATCTCTATGTATATACCCCTGAATGCAGCAACTTTAATTAAAGTTAACAGGTTAAAAGTTCCTTTGCAGTGTCGGGAGAGGGGGGAATCATTCATAATGTCAAAGCCAATGCTGTGATGCTTCACAGAAATCTAAGCCCTTAATGGCTGATTTGCAAAACTTTCCAAACTGCACTTGGAAGCCATTGCTTGCCATGAGTATTAAATAAGGTTCTGCAGGAAGTCAAGTAGGTCATTTCTCAGGTTTGGTTTCAGGAAACTATAAGGACTGGCAACTTTAATTAAACAGATGACTAGCTTTGGCAGAACAATAAGCAAGATTGGTGCTGTGTTTGATCCCATCGTTACATTCTTTGCTAGATTCTGCCACTGCCCTTTCAAGGCTTCTGCTGATCCTGCTACCACAAAGAAGTAATTTGCTCTCTTATGCCTGGTCTACACTAGGAATTTAGATCGCATTTAGCTGTGTAAGGTCGATTTTCTAAACAACGAGTCCTCACTATCAAGCCTGTTCCATCAACTTTAAGGGCTGTTAAAGTTGATTTCGGTTCTCCTGCTTTCCACAGGGAGTGATGCCAAATTTGACCTTGCATGGTCGACTTTACAGTAGTGTAGATGTAGCATTGGGAAGTCGATGCTCTTGGCCTCTGGGAGGCATCCCACAGTGCCCTGCTCTCCAAGCTCCCTACTACTTTGAACAACGTTGAATTCT
The DNA here is from genome assembly GCA_032595735.1 of Pelochelys cantorii. NCBI lineage: Eukaryota > Metazoa > Chordata > Testudines > Trionychidae > Pelochelys > Pelochelys cantorii. The sequence goes on from CM064334.1 coordinate 53,084,687, forward strand.
TGCACATAGCGGGGACATGGACCTTCAACTTTTTTAAATCAGGTGGCAAGAAATCGACCTTAATAAATTCAACCTTAACTCATAGTATCTACATGGCCTTAGATCATAAGGCCTCTGTTTTGCTGCTTCCTTTATTAACGTATACAGGGACAAATCTGGACATGCTGACTCAGGCAAGTCCTCTCTCCCCTGGAGATGTGCTGAGTATCTTCAATAAAAGCCAGGGGTTCAGCTCAGCACCTCTCAAGATTTCTGCCCAGTTGGGTTCAATAGAAGTTGACTCAAGCTCTCTGGGTTTATCCCTCCTATGTTAAAAGCACAGGGTGGGTTGTTTTATTCTCACAGACCTTACCAGGTTCTTTTCTGTGAGGCTTACCCACCAAGTTAGAAAGAAAAAAGCAGTGGAGTGGGAACTCAGATACATAGGATGGGCCTGACCACGTAAATGCTCCATGCACTGGGTTCCCTGAAGAGGCCAGAGGCAGGCCTGGAGATGGCATCTTGCATAAGATGCTCCGACGAGCCTTTAGGAACAGTGCTTTGCCCCAGTGCCATATATTTTTCTCCTCGCTCCATAATAGGTTCACATGTGGTTTTTAGCCACTTCCCTGTGTTTGGGAATAATGCACAGCTGAATAATCGCAGCCAACAAGCTTTCTGCCAGACTCCTCTGGGGAGGGGATCTATTGGCAAACCCTCAAGCTCTCTGGGTTTATCCCTCCTGCTCTGGCAGGCAGAGCTGGCTGAGACAACATGGGGAGGGAGCCACAGGGACAGAGGGGCTTGGGACTGGCCGCGGCGTGGCGGGGGAGGGTGGCCTGCTCCAGTGTCTGGGGCTGCCACGTGGCAGGAGGGGCAAGGGCCTGCTTTGGCGGCTGGAGCCGGGAACGGGACCTGCTGCATAGTGGGGGGGGGGGGGGGCGGAGTGTCTGCTCCGGTAGCTGGGAATGGGACATGCTGCGTGATGGGTGGGGTAGGAGGATTTGCTCCAGCAGCCAGGAACATGTGTGAGTTAATAACTTGGGTGCCACAGTGACACACATCCAAACCAGCGCATAGGACCTCAATATTAGTGCACAAGCCAAAACTCACTCTCCTCATGGTTGTAAAATCTTAGCGGGAACGCTGGTCCTGAGCCCTTTTAAACTGCCAGGCCCCGAGGCATTTGTCCCGTTTGCCCCCCTCTTAGTGGCCCTGACTGGGGGACAGGGCCCCAGCTGCAGTACTTAATAGGCATCAGTGATACCTCAGAGGGAAAGCCAGATTGTGGCTATGGTGCACACCCACCGTAATCAAGCTCTGATTTCTCTTCCCTGTCTCTGCCCCTGCCCTTCCCATTTCCCTCATATGGAAGCACTTTGGCTGTCAGCGCTCTGCAGCATCTGCCTCTCTCCCCCAACCCACCAGAGACTGAAAACAAAACATTGCAGAAGCCGGCTTTTGACCGGGAGAGCTTATATCCTCCAAGACTGGTCTGCAAGGCACCGACCTCTGCTCGTTGGCTGGGATATAACAAGCTGACCTGCGACACTGGATTGGTTTCCTTTATCCCTCTGGACAGAGGATTACGGGCCCAGAATTCACAGAGGTTTTTAAGGCTTGAAATGCCAAGCTAGGACTGGTAGCGGGAACAGTGAGGCCATCGGTTCAACTGTTGCGCTCACAGAGCTGGGGCAAAAATGATACTGAAGAGTTTGACAGACATAGAAGAGAGCTAGGGAAAAAAGAAGCGGAGGTGGAGTTGTGTATAGTGTGTGTGTGTCTGATGTCAGGAAGTCAGTCCTTTTCTCTGTTATTCCACATCTTCCTGCCAATGGATTTAAGGGATCCCAGAGAGAGAGAGAGAGTTTCTGCAACCAATAGCATAATGAAAATGTACCACGCCAGGCACAAAATCCATTGTACCAAAACGCTGTTAATGGTAGAAAAACGAATGAGATTGTATTAGCGGGCATTGAAAAACCCTCTCTCCTTCACAGATGACTGGGTGAGAGGAGCTTTGTAAGACTGGTTTGAAACACAGCTAAATCCCCGCAAAGCACTACTGTTGCCTGCTTGAAGAGACCTGGGCATCAGTTCTCTTGATATAAACAAATCGTTGGCTCTCTGATAACTGAGAAGCTGCTTAGCAAATGTTTGGCTCTTGCACTGCTCAGGGCTGCTCATCTGATAGGAGGCTTGGCAGGGGTCCATGAAAGAGGGAACTGGCTGCATTTTTTCAGGCATCTCCTGCAGGTTGGAGGTCATTAGTCACCGGGTCCTTTTTTTATATGGACATGCTTGGACAAATTTATGGGGGCTTAGTGAACAATACAGAATTCTCACTCAGCTGTGACTCTCGCATTGTCAAGTATCTCACTCTTCAATGATTAGTCTCAGGAGACCATCAAGAAGTAGTATTTGTGGGTGGGTGGGTACTTCAAATAATTCATTGATCTGTAAAATCCTCAATAAAAATATGTACAGTTCATGAAACCTTCCTTCTCGAGGGTCTATGCCTCAAACTCACTAGGGAATACAGACTGGTGTGGGGAAAAACATACCAAAAACTGACCGACATCAATTTTACAAAATGTCCAAATTTTGTGGTGTCCAAGAACACAGTGGATTTAGGATTCCAGAAGGGATACCTGATTGATTGCCCTAGTCTGTCATTTACCCTCAGAAATGATCTGCAGTAGTAATAGCAGTACAAGCTCCTCCCTACAGTTTGTGACTGATATGATTCAACTTTGACCTGGAGAGAGTAACCCTGGAAATAAGAAGATGGAACAGTCCTTGGTTTCTTTGCTGATGCTGCCAACTAGTGTGAATTGGGGTGACTCTTTTTCCCCCAATGAGAACATTTATCCACTAAGAACTGGACTGATAAAATATACAAATGGGGCTAAGAGTTGTGTCACTATTCGCCCCTATTAGTGAACTAGGAATTAACATCACCTGCTCTGTATAACAATTTACAAAGGGAAATGACTCTCTGGTAATCCTGTTTGTACTAATTTTTCTTGCCTTGTCACCAGCTGTCTAAGTAAAACCTTACTGTAATTTGTATAGTGGGATGAGTAAAAGGGAGATTCTTCATTTAGCAAACACAGCTATATGGTTTCCCCCACACCTTTTGGTTTAGAAATGGTCAAGAAGCTTTGATTGTATTTGAGTGCATACTCTGGGTGTGTCTTCACTCGGGGGAAAAGAAGATGTCTTCTGTCAGCGATGATCTAGATGGTGCTTAGTCCTGCTATGAGGGCAGGGGACTGGACTTGATTCCCTCCTGAGGTCCCTTCCAGTTCTATGGTTCTATGATTCACTTAGGTTAACCTTCAGTAGGTTAAGGTGATTTGTAGTTTTCACAGGAGTTACCAGGGCAAGTTAAAGAATTCTTTGCCCCACCTGATCTGCACTAGGATTTTAGTTCCTAGTAGTTAACTCAAGAACACACCTTTTTTCCTCCCTCTAGTGGAGACAAGGCATAAGGATGCAACTGTGAAGATCAGATAAGGCCCATAAGGATGTTGGACAGTGAGATGCAGATGGCCTGTACAATAGGACTTTTCAGCCCATGTGGATCATAGAGCTGAGCACAAGGGGGCAGAAGGGGGAACTTGGTGGGTTCTAGAGCAGTCGTTAGCCTGAAGTAACATCCTTGGAGTAGCTGGGTTGATACGCTGATGCCCTGGCTCTGGGCTGAAGGGGCAATTCTATTCCTCAAGCCCTGCCGAAGGCTTCAGCTTTGTGCTGAGACTCAGGGTTTCACTTGGAGTTCTTTGTTCTTTGAAAGCAAGAATAGCAAAGAATTTTTCCATCTCTCCACAAACATAATTAAGGGGGGAATATCAGTTATTAGCCTGCAACGAAATGCTGCATGCTCACAGAATCTTCCTAACCGCCTCACAACTATCAGAGTTCTTTTGTATTGCAGCGATCCTCAATCCTTCCTGAGAACTGGCATGCCAGCAATTCTTACTACAGTTTGCTGAGGTCACATTCAGTGAACTGACTGATAGCAGTCTCTTCAGCATTGTCCTTTGCACATGGCTCTCATTGCTCTCATTGGGCCAAGTTTAGTACAGTGTGAGGTTAGTATAGTGGTGGGCAATCTGTGACCCATAGGCGGGTCAATTTGTGGCCCACAGGACATTTTGGTTACCATTGCTCCTGCCAGGGTTGCCAGATTCTGCTGGTTTCCATCTGTGTCATTTTTTTTCTCTGCCACTATTACTAAAGGGACACTTGCGCAAAGCAAGGGTGCATGAAGTGAGGTGTGTGCTGATTGCACACAACATTGACTGTGAGAGCCGTCTGCTCCCTCTGTATCCAATCAAAGCACTGCTACAGGTCAGTTGGCACATCCACAAAATCTAGGCACGCAAGTTCAGTGAGCAAAACTATCTTATCCCCAAAGACTACCTTGGTTACGAGAATCTTGAGACCCACTTTGAGACAAAGGAGGGCCACTCATGTGGCCTATTCACTAACTTAGGGCGCCCATCTCTGGCTTAGTAGCATGCAGATGAACGCTCAGGGGGAGATCTGGAATCATTTAAGAAAAACAAGTGCTGGGTTCAAATCCTACTTAGCAGATAATTTGGGGGGGTTCAGTGGTATTGGGGCCAAAATGTGACTGCTAGGTAACCATCTGTAATTAGATTTCTCGTTATGTGGTGCACAAAACTGCAAATGTCCTTTTGCTCCTGCAAGGTCTTTTGTGCTCCTAATCCCGCAGTTCACAGTCAGGCAGCTAACTTCATCCAATCAGGCTAGGGGACTTTTCCAGGGAAAAATTTGGCTCAGCGAGTTTTGCCCAAATAAGCATTACAGGATTTGTGCCCTTTTCAAAGAGGGTGGAGGAAGGTTTACCTGCAAGATACCTTCAGGTCAAGTGCAAAGAATCCAGTCAGGAAAACATGATAAGGCCTTACCATTGCTCAGAGTGAAATTTTAGGAAAGAAAATGACAAATTTTCTAGATTTGGCTAAATGCAGCCTTGTGGTGCAGAAGGAGTGAGATGGGAATTCGGTTTGACCACCATGTTATGTACCCAGCACACCCCTCCAAAAGATAAAGTGTAAATATTCTCCTCTCCTTACTTGCCCCTGACTTGTAATCCTACAGCTGAACACAAACTGTTGTCTCATTCTGTTTGCTTAGGCTCACTTGCTGACTTGCTGACCACAGTCTGCTCCCACTGACATCAGTGGAAGTTCCCTGGCAGGAGAAAAACTATTCATGGCTCCTAATGCCATCTGTTCTGTGGTAACTTCTGTTCTGCCAGTACTTCTGACAATGGATAGGCTCTCTACATAGCTACTACTGCATGGTATGGCAGGTCACTTCATCCTTCTTTTCCCTCATGCCTTTTCTCAGGCCTGCTCCTTTGAATCATGATTATGTTACTTCTTTTGAGGCTACACAAGGGAGGGGCTGCAGTGGAAGTAACATATATTTTACATTATTATCTTAACCCCCATCCAGGCTCACCCATTAACTCCTCCCACACAGCAGCATTTAGACACTTAGCAGAAGCCACTTGCAAAGTGCTTACGGTATGTTTTGAAAAAGTTTTGCAGAGAGGCTGCTGGGGGTTTCCTACTTTATAGTTAGGCCACTGATTTTTCTGTGCCAAGACATTCTGATCTGTTCTGTTTTTCCTTTATCTTTCTGAGTTGCTTTTCGTGGCTTTTCTTCCCAAATTATATGTATTTCACACACACCAAGGGCTACGGTTTCAGTATAGCCTCTGTCCAGCCTCCTAAATTCAAGCCTTGAATATTCTGTTTTAGGGACTGTCTTCTATGTATTTTATCCCCACAGTTTCCTGTGAGATAGGGAAGTCCAATTATCCACAGTTCACAAAGGCAGAACTGAGGCATGAGGAGGCTAAGTGAATTGCCCAAGGTCAATAAGCTGTCTGTGACAGAGCAAGGAATTGAAATGGGGGTGCAAGGCTAGTGCTCTGATTTTTGGACTTTCCTCCCTATTTTACTGACATGTTTTTTAAATGCCCCAATTCACATGTGTGTGCATAAGAACATAAGGCTGGCAAATACTGGTCCAATCTAACCAAGTATCCTGTCATCTGACTGTGGTCAGTACCAGGTGCCTCAGCTGGAGTAACTAGAACAGACAGTCATCAGGTGATCCATCCCCTTGTCATCCATTCCCAGCTTCTGGCAAAGGGACATTCAGATCATGCGGTTGCATCACTGATCATCCTGGCTAATAGCCATAGATGGGCCTTTCCTCCATAGATTTATCTAACTCTTTTTTGCACCCTGTTATAGCTTTGACCTTCACAACATCACCTAGCATTGAGTTCCATAGGTTAACCGTGTTGTGTGTTGACATGCATGCAACTTGGCCACCTAGAAGTAGGGATGTAAAATCCCGTTTAATTGGTTAACTGATCAAACCTTAAATTTGACCAGTTAACCGATTAAATGGGGGCCCAGATTGGAGCAGTCACCAACCTGCAGCTCTCCTGGCTCCCAGCCCCATGCGGCAGGGAGGCTGCTGGTTCCTTCCTGGCCTTCTGTGGCCCAGGGCCTGCCCCAGTGCGGTGGACCGGGAACCTGTTGATCCATCAGCTAGTAAATATCACCCAGTAAGGGTGATGCTTACTGGGTAACTGGTTACCCATTCACATCCCTAATTAGCAGTCTTGATTATCCAATATAGGCATGTATTACTTTTGTCTCATGTTTACAGAAGGACAGGCACAAGTCTGAACGTTGTGCATGCAATGCCTGGTGTATGGCAAAATTAGTACGCACATTTCTGAACAGGTGGGCACACAAACAGCTGCACTTGTACATTTTAAGCCATTTTTTCTCATGTTACCCCCCAAATGTCTGGAGTTTGTCACTGCTGAGGTTGTGTTCTGTTTAAATTGAATGTTCATATTGAATTGGTCTTTTTTAAATTCAGTTCTCGTTTTCTCTTCTCTGCTTGAACTTTTAATCTAAGCCTTTGGGCTGCTCTGAGGAGAGGACAGAGAAGTAATTCACAATGGTATGCAGAAGGGGATATATGAAACATTTGAAACCTTTTTCTTAAAGAACTGGAATAACACAGCATGAAGCTTTATGCATGAAATTAGCTCTTGCGATTAGCTAGCAAGGTGGAGGAGCATTGTACGGGAAGTGCATGCTGCACTGCAGTCTTACATCTGAACATCAGTGTCAATGCAAATGTAGCTGGCATCCCTTGGTTGATTTAAAATCTGCCACGCTTACTTCCAAAATGTAGACTTTTAAAGGGACAGCATCATCTCTGTATAAAAACGTCAAGAAAGTGCATTTGAACAATAAAGGAGCAGATCCAGAGTCCCTGAACTCCTGTTCCCTGGTATCTTATCTCCCCAACTGGTTCCCATCGACCGATTGCTTAAGGAGTAAAGGACTACTCACTATGACCCATGGGTATCAGAATTTGGCTCAAAATGAGCACAAAGACATTTGAAAACAATTTAGAAGCCAGTTTGCTGCTAATGAAGAGCATGGAAATTGCTGGTTCTGTGAATAAAGACGTGCCCACAGTTAAATAGTTTTCAATTGCTATGTAATGTTGCACTGGGCTACTAAACAGCTTCAGTGTCCCACTTTAGAGATGGCTGCATGTTAGTAGTATCTGACGTGTTTTTGAATTTGAGCCGTGCTTTTAAATCTTTCTGGATGACAGATGCAGTGTGTTTAGAAAATGTGTTTATGATTAACTAATTATTTCCCTAGCATATACATTATTATTCAAAACTGAAGTATAAAGGTGGGAGTGAATTCACCAGAATATATGTTGATTTGTCCATAGACTCTGTAATGTGCTTTGGCCAGCACCAAACTGGCTTGGTGTTGCTCTATTCAATCCTAATTGGCTACCAAGTTGGATAATCTGAAGCATCTGCTAGATTGGTGCAAATGCTTCTTCATATCATCTTAATGTTATGCATTGTACTTTTTCCAAAGGGGGGCAAATAAAAGGTTTATGAAATAGATACAACATAATGAATCACTTAGTACAGCCACTTTATAGGTTTGCCTTTGCATGGTGTTTAAACTCACTGGTCTGGGCTGTACCTGGAGCTCTACCTACTTTACACCATTCTGCCAGGAGAGTGTCTGGCCTACTGATCTTATTCAGTCACCAAGTCTTTTCCACATGGCTACTAGCTGTATTTTCTATTTCATTTGTAAGGACAGATGAGCTGGGCAGGATGCTTAGCTGGGCTGTAATTCTAGATGTTAGAGGGTTTTTTTAGCTTTCTTGCAAGTGTTAATGAAGAAGCTGCTATACCTGTTGCTTCTCCAGATACACACAATCTCCCCTCCTTCCCTCCTGCTTCCCTCCCCCCGCCCCAGACAGAGCTATGACTTCCTGACCTACATCCTTTTCACATCTTCCCCACCCCACCCCGTCTCCACTTCCTCATGCATGTACAGGAAGGGAACACTTTCTGGGAGGGCACTGCTCTTCTTGGCTCGGCCTTGGGGGTGATCAGCCTCAGGCAACTTTGATTTGTGAACCGAAGGTTCCAGTTTTCCTGTTGTCTCTTCCCGTTTGGTTTCCCCAGTTCCCACAGGAACCTGGGAAGTAGGTTGTGCCCACCCTTTGCAATGGAAAAAAAGCTCAAGATAACCGTGGGGGGGGGGACGGGACACAATACCCATTTGATGTCACTTAACTTCTTCATTTCAGGTCAAGTCCTTTTTGTTTCCCCTTGTAAGTATAATAACATTTCCCTCCCCCACGCCCACACATGCCCCTCTCTATAACACTAGGGCGCTGCAGAATTCTGCATGCTGAAGGATCAAGGCTCAGTCAGGCAAAGAGAGAGTCTTTCCTGATGTGAGTCTCCCCAACATAGCTCGTAGGTCTGCTTGTGTGAGTATGAGTGTGCCCTGACCTCGCCATAACATGCCGGTTATTCTAAAGCAGGGCTTGTGAGATCATTAATAATTATCCTGTTTGCACAGACTGAAGGAGGTGGATATATGTACAGCTGTCATCAGCCTTTTCTAGCTGAAGAGTTCTTGCATTTAGATAAGCAGCTTGCCTCCCTCTCAGATTAGCTTCTTTTTTTTATTAGTGAATGTTCGTAAATGTCAAGTTCATGGTATCCACACAAACTGACAAAAATATTTCCAGTAATGATAGAAATTGACTGATAGGCAAGGAAAGAAAGTGAGAACACATCAGCATTTGATTTAAGAATATTTGCTATGTATATTTCGGCACATAATGTTGGCACTTTAGTGGTTATAAAGTTAATTTTTTTGAATATCTCTACACTGGTAGTAAGTAATTTTTCTCTGACGTGCCAATGCCTAATTTCTCACAGTTGTAAAAATATGAATTGATCGTAGAAAAGATGCTTAAATCCTATACTTTTTCATAATTGAAAATTTAAATAAAGATTGGAAAAATGCTTAAAAATAATCATCAATATTGTCTGTTGGAATTATAAAGTTAGAATAAAAATTGAATTCTGCAAAGCCTAGTTGTGGGTCTGGCTAAATAGAAGCAACAATGTTAATACGAACTCTCACTGCTGGGCTTGGCAAATGTTAGAGAATTGTGGTTTTACCCTTTACCTTCAGCAGCCTTGTCAATGCAACATGAACTAGAATTAGAAATACTCAGTAGTCAATATTTCCTATAAGCTGGGCGCTTTGGTGGCTGCTCAGGAGATATTCAGGTGCCTCCCAGCTGATTAGCAGAGCATCTGCCCACAGCTGGCAGCATATATGTCTGCTGGTGGTATACATCTCCACATGCCTCAGGGCCCACAACAAAATTTATTCTGCACATGGATGGAAAAAAATAGAGGGAACATTGTCACTGGTGTGGACTGCTTTCTCGTAGGGTCCATCTACACAGTGCAGCAGCCAGTCTCGGTGCCTAGGTCCCAGGGTGGTGGGTGTCATAAGCAGAGGAATGCAGTGCCTTTCCAAACTGCCTTACCTGGTGTGATGTAGTGGGGATTGTGTTCGCGCTGTTTGCTTTGTTATGCTGTATGTGATTCCTACTGTCCTGTGCTGCTCTGTTGTGACTCTGTGTGTGTGTGTGTGTATGTGGTGTCCAGCGGAGGATGGGATCTTTGGGTGAGAATTCCTGAGGGAGTGCAGGCAGGGAATGGCCCAGGCCATCCTGTCACCTGATCCTAGGGGGAAGATGCAACCAGTGATAGTCAGATAACACCAGGGCTTGGGGCTGCCTAAAGGGCTGGGACCAATTGCTGGGTGTGTGAGTTAGTTTTTCAGCTGGCTTCAGGAGAAGGGAGCCTAGTTGGCTTGGGGGTCTGGGCAGATGGATTGTACTGAATGCTCCTGATTCCTGTAACAACAAGTCTGTGCTACGCTGTGTCCCTGTGAACCAACAAACCTTCTGTTCTGCTTGCTGGCTGAGAGTTACATCTGACTGCAGATGGGGGTGCAGGGCCTGGTGACTCCCCCATCCTTGGTGCCACTTGGTGCCACCCATGATCCACCGGAGTCCCCCAGGCTCTCTCCCCCAGCCTGCTCTTGGGATGGCAGAGGCTGGGACAGGCAGGCAGGGGTCTGCACTACACTGCCTGTCCTCCCAGCGCTGGGACCAGTAGCTTGGCTGGAGGGGGGTGCTTTCTGTAGGAATCTCGCAGGCACAGCACAGGGAGGCTAGGGCCATGCCCTCCTGACTCTCATCTTTGGGGTCAGGGGAGGTTGGGGCCGCACTTCCTGTTGGAGCTCTGGGGGCCAGGGCATGCTGCAGCCGCACTGCCCACCAACTCCCTGGAGGTCTGGGACTGCGCTTATTCCAGGCTGAGTGGCCCCATTGCGGGCAGAGGCCAGCAGTGGCCACAGTGGTGGGCGTGGCCTCGAGCAGAAGGGGCAGGGCTGGGGGGCTTGCCTCCTCCAGCCATGAAGTCATCCATCGCCCATGCCAGGTCCACAGACTCAGGCTTGTGCTGTGGTGCAAAAGATAGCTAGGTAGAGGCAGCAGCGGGGTTGGCAGTGGGAGTTAGCTCAAAGCCCACACTCCTCCAGCCTGACCCCCCCTCCCCCTTGAGAGCCAGCTCTCCCTGCCTCTCCCCACTGGATTGGAATCCCTCCACTTCCACTGCCATGGCGACCACCTTGGGCACCCATGTCAGGGCAGCCTTTGTTATCTGAAGTCATTCGTCTCCTTTGATACAACCCACCTCTCCCCCCATACCACACTAAGGACCAACTTCTGCCCTGGGATACATGTATGAAATTCCTGCTGTATCCAGTGGCAGCCAGTATCCGAGGGCAGAATGACCTCCCTCCGCTCCATTTCTACAGCTAGCCAGTGCCGTTGTTCTACGTTGCTGTGCACACGGTGGCCAGGGTGTAAAACTAATGCTCCCCTTCGTTTTGTTTCTTTTCTCTCCTTAGTTATATCTGCAGGCCAGATTCACGTGGAGAGGAGCCCGTCTGCTACGTCCCCTTCTGCAGTTTACTCTGATCATGATGGCCTTTTACACAGGATTGTCCCGCGTGTCTGACCACAAGCATCACCCCACAGATGTGCTGGCAGGATTTGCACAAGGAGCCCTGGTGGCTTACTGCATAGTGAGTGGCATCTCTTACTATTGCACTCATGGCCTAGTAGCTCTGGAGGGAGGTGCTGATGGGGATAGCCTGTGACAAAGGCTACTTACAACGTTAGGCAATCCAGCCGCTTCGGAATAGCTGGGGCTGTTGAGAGTTAACATTCACATGGGGGCTGGCTCTCTCGAGTGGTCTGCCATGTGGAAGATGCATTGTAAGCCAAGATGCCTCTGTAAAAATCTCTCTTTGCTGTGGGCATGGGTGTGTAGTGAGACATGAGGTGAGGCCGTGGTTTTCGAACGTAGGCTCGTGATCCAGGACTGGGTCAGGCACTGGGTCTCATTGCTGCAGGGTGATCAGGTGGCCAGTGCAGGTTCTCAGGGAGGCTACCTGCCTGTTCTGGCAGCACACACTGCGCTGCTCCCCAGAAGTGGCCAGCAACAAGCCTGGTTCCTAAGTAGGGGGGTAGTGGGAAGCAAACTGCTCCGTGCACTGCCCCCACCCGGAGCACTAGCTCTGCACTTCCTTTGGCTGGGAACCTGCTGCTGGCTGCTTGTGGGGTGAAGCATGGTCTTCAGTGCCAGGAGAGGCAGGAAGCTGCCTTAGCAGCCCTGCTGCGCTGTTGACTAGGAGATGGTGAAGGCAAGCCCCTCCTGCCCTAGCCCTGAAACTGCCAAAGCTGGAGCCCCCTCCTACACACCAAAGCTCTCATCCTCAGTCCTGCCCTGCAGCCCACGCTCTACTCAAATTATGGTGGATTGTGGGCATCAACAATTTTCTTCAACTGGGGCATAAGAAAAAAAGTCTGAAAACCACTGAGGTAAGGGGAGAGCAGAGCGCCTCATTAACAAGAGGACAGCTGTTAAAGCCTCTGTGTCCTCAGCCCTGCATGTTCTCCACCCCTGAGCCCTTGCAAATAAGGGACCAGGCATGCATGCGCTTGACGGTGCTTTGCAATGAGGACAACTACACATAAGGCTTCCCCCTATTTTGTGCTGACGAGTAATGACACCAAGAATGCACCGGCTAAGGATCTGCAGGATCAAAGCCCATGTGTAAAAAAAAAAAAATTGTAGAGTCTCATTTGAAACCGAGTAATGTAAAACCAACCCAGCATGTGAAGTGAAGCCCCTGTGTTCTGCTTTTCCCTATCAGCATTAGGGTCAATATGTTCACTGATTGGCAAGGACCCTTCTGAATCCAGGCAAATTACCAGTGCAGCTTAGGGAGGCTAACAGGCAAACGGTGGCAGCAGTTTTTCCTCAAAGGCTAACCCCTGGTTTTGTTGGTGCCCCTTGTGGATGAAAGCTGGGTGGTGGCTGTACATTGTCAAAGCTCTTGCAGAGGATCTGTACAGAAAGATCCCAGCAGAATATCTTGGAAGTGGGGGACAGCTATGTGCCCTTCAGAGTTAAACCAGAAAACTCCCCTGCCTGGGAATGTGGCTTTTGGGTTTGTTCTTTTGATTGGAGACTTTTTTTTTTTTTTTTTTGGTCTAGCAAAAAGGTTTGTGAGAAAATAGTTTACAAAAGCCATGATTGCTTGTCTGTCACTGCCTGGCTTGTTCTCATGCAATTTACTTTCAAAAGAGAGACCTGATTGCACAGTCCTTTAACTCAAAGTGACACATGTAAACGTTTAATGAGAGGTGCTGGCTCTGTGTAATGACGTGATTGTTTTCAGTGTAGCTATCTTGTTTAGAAACAAAGGGACTGAGGACTAAAGTAATTATGTGGCTTTAGAATCTCCTAAAACCAAGCTTTTAAAAGGTTGCACACGTTTTGTTTTGCTTGATCTGAAAGTAAAGTAAACCTCCAGGCAAGAAATAAAGTTCACTAGAGGTTTATTTGCAGGAGTGGAAAATAGGCTGTGCATGTTCCACTTATTGATAAAATGCTAAATCTGAGCCAAAAAAAGCTGTAGTCTAGTTGTTTAAAAAAATATTAACCCAAGTGCCAATGCAACATTGTGGCTGAGTGTCAGCAAATCCTAAATACCAGTGCCAAAGGGTGAATTGGTGGAAGTCTTCCACATAGGCCACTCCTGTGTGTGACTTTCCTTCTTCAATTTGCCTCTTCTAATGCACAGTAGCAGCAAAATCATTATGGTTCATAAATCTTTTGTTCAAGTGTCATGGCATTTCTCAGAGCCTTGGAAACCTTTTATTATACCTATCAGGTTGTGTCTAGACTGCAGAGTTTTTCTGGGATACCTCTAGTATCCCGGAAAAACTGCCACGTCCAGGGAATGCATCCGCTTTTTCGGAACAGTTTCCAAAAAAGTGGGCGCGTTCTTTCGGCATCCCTGTGTTCCTCATTTTATGAGGAATACAGGGATGTTCCAAAAGAGAAGGCTTTCCTGACATTTGGCCCCGTGTAGATGGGCCAAATGTTGGAAAAGCCTCTTCTGAAAAAACAAGCAAACCGCAATTTTTGTATTTTTTTTCCAAAACCCCCCGCAGTGTAGACATAGCCTCAGCCAATTAAAGAAACAACCCATCCCCTTTTGAACACTGTGGAAGCAAAAAGATCTCGGGCAAACCTTTGGAGCAGTGAGGCAGCTTTTCCTAGGTCCAGTGATTCATATCACATCAGGAGGCTTTGTCTAGGCACCAGTTTGTATATAGTTAAGACTGTTTTGTATGCGTACATTTCCTACAAAGCCTTCTTTTTGTCATTTTAAAGCTTTATCTCAGGTAGAGAGAAAGAAGAATATGAACACAATAAAAGGATGAAACGCACTGTTGATCTCAGTGCATCTAAGTAGTGGCTTCTGAAAGACAATAGGCGTCCAGATGCTAAGGACGGACATTTGTACATTTCCTGTCTAGTGACAAGTTGCAAATCTGGTGGCCTCCTCCCTGACCCTTTAACAGATGGCAAATTGTGCTGTGCCCAGAGGCGGGTGAGAATGTGGCTCCCATAGGCTGACTTTCCTGTGACGAAGTAAATCACCATAGGAAGCAGCTGCCTGATTATTTCACAAACAGACCTAGTCTTTCCCTTCTAGCACAGGGCACACCCCGCTGTACTCTTTTGTGTGCCTCCATTCCAAGCCCGGATGTGGGGAGAGCACCAGTCATTCATTGCCCTGTTCCTACTGCCTGGGAAAGATGCAAGCGGGTTCTAATGGGATTCAGACCCAAACTCCTGTCTTGTATTTGTCCAGGTTCAAATAACAGTTAAAAGGTTCTTGGAATCCTGAACTCAATTGCTTAACATTGAGGGCCAGGGTTAGTATTTGCCCAATATAGACCGACATTTCTTTTCTTCTTTTGGGGGAGATGGTTTGGAGCTCCTTTAATAGTAAGGGCCATTGGCGCTACATAGATGCTAGGCTGTTCCCTGTGAAGCACAGGAAATCACTCCAGGGCTCCCTGCAGCTGGAATCAGGACAGTGGTGTAGGAATGAGCAACCTGCCAAAACTGTCAAGGATGTCAAGGGAATGGGTCGCATGAGTAAAGGGGATCCAACATCAGGCTTAATAAGTCCTACCTTAGACATTTCTCTTGTAAGCAGGAGGCGTTTGTTTTCGTACTAGGGTTTCTTAGCTTTCTGTTTCACCTTGTGCCTAGGGTCAGACTCACCCCAGCTGATAGCCATAGATCTTAGAATGGGTAGGTAGATCCATTCCCCACCTACCACTATGTCCCAGAGCAGCTCTGAGCTCACAGCTCTCATTGGCTGGCTACACAATTTCCCATGCCTAGCTCTTCACTTTCTCTTGCTCCCTCTCCTGCCAGGCTGTTAACCACTTGTAGACTAGCAGCCAGTCACATTTTGAAGGCTGTCTACCCACCCCCAGGGACTTTCTTCTCCAGAATATCACTCTAAAGTAGTTGTAGGGCCAGCCTGCCAATATAGCCTTTTCTGTGCTAAGACGGGATGAGAAGGGCCCCGGTAGTTGCATCAAGCATAGACTTGGTTCCATAGTTCCCACTAAGGTGCACGCTTGCGCAGCCGTGAACAAAAAATTCTTCTCTCACCCACCTCCTCTGGAGAGCCATGTAACAGCACTCACGCGGCAGGCAGCTACTCTAGCGGCTGGGGCCGGCTGAGACAGCGTGGTAAGGGAGCCACTGTGGTGGGCCATGTGGAGGGGGAGGGAGGCCTGCTCTAGTGGCCGGGCCTGCCATGTGGCAGGGGGGCCGGGGCCTGTTCTGGTGGCCGAGGCTGGGAACAGGACCTGCCGCATGGCAGGGGGGATGGTGTCTGCTTTGATGGCCGGGAACAGGACATGCCTCAAGGGTGGAGGGTAGGGTCTGCTCCGGCGGTTGGGAATGGGACCTGCCGTATGGTGGGGGCGTAGGTTTCTGCTCTGGCAGTTGGGAACATGTGTGTATTAATAACTTGGGTGCCACGGTGGCACACATCCAAACGAGTGCACATGGCCTCCGTATTAGTGCACAAGCCAAAACTCACTCCGCTCATGGTTGGAAAATCTTAGAGGGAACGCCGCTTGGTTCTTGTATCTATATTTATTAGGGTCAGTTGTCAGGCTGAATGCTGAGCAGCAGTATCATGCTGTTAGCAGCTCTGCTGCACAGAGTGGGGAAAGCAGTGCTATTCCTTCCTAAGCCATAGCACATATGTCAAGTCTTTCAGTATGGCCTGCAGCCCACCCTGCTGGGACCCTCAGGAATGGAGCAGCTCCACACTGCTCAAAGCGGCTGGCTGTTCCATGTGGCTCTCTGCACCGTACATATGGGGGCGGGGAGGCTTCACATGCTGTCCCCACCCCCTGCACAATCTCTCAGCTCCCATTGGCCAGAAACTGGCCAATGGGAGCTGAGAGATTGTGCTGAGGGTGGGATCAGCGCACAAAGCCTGCCCTCCCACCCCAGCATGGAAGGAGCAGCCAGCCACTGGGGCTGTGGCAGGCAGGAAGCCTCCCTGAGGGACATGCTGCGCTGCTGGCCAGAAACCACTTTGGTAAGCGTCTTCCAGATGGAGCCTGCACCTGGCACCCCATCCTCTCCTATACCCCAGTTCTGCACCCCAGGTCACCACCAAAACCTTTGACACCCCCCATTCTCCCTGCCCCAGGTCACAACTCCCTCCCAGACCCTGCAACTCCTCCTACAGCTCGTCAAGTCAAAATCCTCTCTTGCACCCACCCATACCCTCTCCTGGACCCTGAACCCCAAACCTCTGCCACAGGTCACAACCCCTTCCTTCACCCAAACTCCCTCTCAGACCCCACACCTTGTCCTGCACCCCAGTCTCTATACCCTGGGCTCCCTTCTGCACCCAACCTCCATCCCAGATCCCACGCCCCCTCCATAGAAAAGCGTGGCCCTTGACCACTTACCAAACTCTTGGGGTATGTCTACACTGGCCCCCTAGTTCGAACTAGGGAGGCTAATGTAGGCATTCGAACTTGCAAATGAAGCCCGGGATTTAAATATCCCGGGCTTCATTTGCATGTTCCCGGGCGGGCGCCATTTTAAATCCCCCTAGTCCGAACTAACTGCCCGCGGCTACACACGGCAGTTAAAAGTTAATTCGAACTAAGTCCTTAGTTCGAATTAACTGTTACACCTAGTGTAGACATACCCTTGGAGTGCCCCCTCCCCGGCCCATTAACCACTGCTGAAACCCTGAGGCTGCTGCAATCTCCACAATCCTAATGCATGAGTTGGGACTAGGAGCTTACCTTATGTTCCCACCAGATCTTGGCCCCTCCCCCATCCTCGTTTCCACATGAATCTAATGATCCCTCACTTCTCTCCCCCCAGGATTCTGCTTCACCTTTGCAAAATGGACACAGGCCAGTTCTGAAAGCTGGACATTCAAAAAGCTAGTTAATATCAACCATTACAAGTTATGCAGTTCTTTGTCTGACCCTTTCCTTTTTGAGCTAATCAGCTCTGCTAATAGAACAATATACTCCAGCTTGTCATGGAAACCTTTCTGGAGATACACTGAGTAATTTCCAGTTCACTTGGCTGGGACCTCGCTAACTGGCGAAGATGAGAAAGCCAGTCCTGAACCTTTGATTCACAGGGCATTCAAGGTCTCCTTGCTTAGCCACAGTTTTATCACTCCTTACTACATTGTGTCAGAGAGAAGTGACTCAAAAATCATTTCTTACAGCACTCTCTTTCTGAGGAACAGCCTGCACTGTGACTCAAGAACTAAAAGTCTCAAACTGTTGATATTAAAAGGTCGTTAAGTGTAGTAGTAATCATGCTGTAATTCTCCGTGAAAGCCAGCTATGTGTTTCATTTCCAAGGGTTACCAAAGCTAAAAGTTGTAACAGACACATTTGTCCTTCCCTGCCTGAAATAACAAACACAAGACATTTGTGTCAAGCACTTCCAGCTGATGAAACATTTTTACTTGGTTCTGAAGTGAAATACGATGAGAATTTCCAAAAATCAAAATAGCTCTTACATGCAGCATAAGCAGACTAATACATATCGCTTAGTTTACATCCCTTATGACAGAGGGGAAGAGGGAAAACATTTAAAGAGACCAGATACTTTTTTGTGTCAACATGTAAAAGTCAAAGAAAACCATACTCAGATACAAAATAGTAAAATAAACTAATATGACGAAAATAAATAGTATTATTAAATGGAAATATAAGATATTGTGTTTGTATAGTACAATCCCAGTTCTCTGCTGTCAAATTTTCTTTATGGGTGGAGAGCACCTTCTGCAGGAAGTGGAACAAATCCAAGTAAAAACTTTAACATTAAAAAGGACTAATAAATGTGCAAACAGTTCAAGCATTAGCAGGATTTAACACTCTTTTGACCCTAAAAGATCATGTTTCATGATTCCTGTATGTGTTTACATAGCCTCAAGCCATGCTAGAGAGAAATATAGTTTAAAAGGGAATTAAAATGACTACTGAGTATTTGAATTAAACCTTCAAAATCAATGAACTTCAGAGTAATGGCTGGGAAAAAAACCCAAGATGATACTTCATCCATAACTTACTAATTTACAAAATAAGGGCCACATTCAATATAATCCCCATCTACCTCCTGCATGGAGCAACTGCCACTTACCTCCTCCAACAAATTTATTTGTCATGGATTTGTTGGTATAGAAGTTGGACATGTTTCTGATTGAATCCAATGCTAGGAGGTAGCTATGTGAGAGAAATATTCCAAAATAACTGATTTATTTTAGTTTTTTTTTTAATACTAACAACCAAAAAAAGAAAAATACTTTATAGTAATACATTCTCTTGATATATGATTTTTATTTTTGTTTGTTTGTTTTTAAAAGGATGTATCCAAACCTCTGTTTTTGTGAATGCAAATGTACTCCCTCATTTTGCTGTTGCACAAATCCTGGCATTTAGTTGTCTAATCAGCAGATTTGTGTGAAGTGTTATTTAGCTAGACATCTGAATGCCAGCACTTCACTCCAGGAACAAAAACAATATTTTTAAATGTTAGTCCTCTTATGTTTTTTCTGCTCCAGATAAATATTTATGGATAAGTAATAAAACTGGAAAAGTGAAGGAATCAGACCCCCAAATTCTCAGTTTTGGGTTCATTTCAGATGAGACCAATTGTCCACCTAACTTGGTTTCATGACTCTGATAGTAGCTTAGAAAAGATATAGAAAAGGAAGAGGAATACTCCTGGTGAATAGTGCATATGGGCCACTATATAATGGGGAAGGGAGTCAGAGGGAAATGCCTTTCAGTACACCACCCTCAGACATGTGTCTCAGTTACCCTTGCACTTGGATTAGCCAGGGTCATTGTGTAGTCTGGTCTTAGTCGTGTAAGCATCTTACCCCTTTTCCATTTTATTGTGTCAAATCAAGGACACTTCCAAAAACTGCAGTAGAAGGAGATATAAATACATTTCTAATTTTAAGGCTATCATCCCATAGGGCCTGACTGAAATTTAGAACGTGGTATACCAGTTTAGATCACTGGTCCTACCAGGCCAGTATCCCATTTCCACCCAATGCTTTAGAAATCCCATAAAGGACTATTAAAAGATAACCTTCCCTTAAGGGAACATTAACACCCCCACAGCCAATGTTTGGCTTATGCTCTGAACTAATGAGCTGCTATGGAAGGTTTTGGGATCCCCATCACTGGTGGTTTTTAAGAACAAATTGCACAAAGACCTCTCCAGGATGCTCTAGGAACACTTGGTCCTTTCTGGCCCTGCATTGCAATGCTTCTATAAACGTTAAAATACCGTGTTTCATCCTCCGTATCACTTTGGCTAAAGTGAAATGTGATGCCTTATGTGTGCGCAGCTATTAAATGTCAGGGCCAGAATAAGTTTCAGCTCAGCTGGTAAATTCTGACTCACATACTTACTAAAAGTGCAGCTGTGAGATAGCCTTGGTGCTTGTTGGCATTTGTGTTCACTAGTAACTAAGTTTTGGCTCTGTTTATAGCCAACTTCTGGTGCTAAATAACAAATATGAGTCCTCTGTGCATTTTGCTGTTTCCAGAGAGTTACACTGTCTGACTGTTTTCCCTGCTGGCTTCAGGTTTAAGTTTAGTAACGGAGAAAGTGCAACAGTCATGCTAGCTTGATAAGGGTTAGGCCATGGCTGCCAAGGAGGAAATGAAGGTTTCCTCCCAGCACTTTGTTTCTTATTGTGTTTCTGCCTCCCTAAATTGTCAAACGCTGGCCTTTTCTCATCCGGCGGAGCGGTCACGTCATTGGGTAGTCAGGAAAGGGGACTCAGGAATATCTCCTCTCTCTGTGGGGCTCTGACTGCTAGACAGTCATCCTGACTAAACTTTAGTTTTGTAGCCCATGTGTCACGAGAAGAGGGGAAAGCAGCCATCACTCATTACAGAGAGAGTCACTCGTGGAGCAGTTTTAACTTGAGGGCTTTAATTGCCCATTGGAGATCATTTTAAGTCAGTTGGGCTACTTGTGTGAGTCAGGCAAAGCAGGATTTAAATTTGGGAGGGGGTGTTTGAGCATAAGTGGTATAACCATAGTGCTTAGGAGGCCTGTGCCTGGATCAGAACCTAGAGTACGAGCTGCTGTACAAACAAGAACAAAAAGGCTACATCTAGACTGCAAGCCTCTTTTGAAAGAGGCTTTTTCGAAAGATACTTTCGAAAAAGCCTCTTTCAAAAAAGAGCATCTAGACTATAACGAGTACTTTCAAAAAAGCAAGCCGCTTTTTCAAAAGAGAGCACCCAGGCAGTCTGGATGCTCTCTTTCGAAAAACCACAGTTTGCATTACAAGAGCACTTTCGAAAAAAGGCGTTCTTCCTCGTAAAACGAGGTTTCCACGGTCGAAAAAACTGGCGCATTCTTTCGATTTACTTTCGAAAGAACGCGGCAGCAGTCTAGATGCAGGGGAAGTTTTTATTTTTTTTTTTTTTTCGAAAAAAAGGCCACTTTTTTCGAAAAAACCCTGTAGTCTAGACACACCCAAAGATGGTCTCTGCCCCAAGAAACTTTCTTTATTTCTGGACTTTCAAGCCAATGCTGTGAAGTTGTGTGTTATCAAGCTATTTATAGCATATAGGTGCAATCATTTATTAATGCCAGTTAATTAACAACAGTTCATACCAAGCCATCATCATTTAATTTCCCAATACCCTATCTGGCTGGTAGTTAAGTATTGTACATGTCTATTCCACAGCTAGGAAAACAGCCATACATAGGTGAAGGGCCCTATCATACAGCGTGCTAAGAACTCCCAACTTCCATTGCCCCGTTTGGAAGCTGGGGATGTTCAGCACCTTGTGAGCCTAGAGCTTGAGTCTAAGACACCTCAAAGAATTTGTGTACAGGAAAATAGAACACGAATACTCTCTCATTGATGACCTGTCAAAAGCATTTGAGGAATACTTCATCACATGTTGATATATTGATTTTTAAATTATATTTGCAGGTATTCTATGTCTCAGACCTCTTCAAACCCAAGATGAAGACCTCCCTGCCTCCTCCTCCAATCCGGAAAGATATCCTTTCACCCGTGGACATCATTGAACGGAACAATCACCACAATATGGTGTAGACCTTTGCAACCTTCCATAACCCTTTTTTTTTTTTTTTGGTTGCAAAAATGACTGCTGACAGCAACTACCTGCTGCTCTCAAATCTCATCAGACAGTAGAATGTAGGGAGAGACTTTTTTGCCCGACTAATAAGGTCTTACTCTCTGGCCTTTTCACTTGCAACATTTGCATGAAATGGGTGTTGTTCAACTAAAGTCAAAAGCAACTATGGGAACAATAAACAAACAATGGTGCCGGAATTCTGGATGTGCAATTGGTTGAGTGTTCATGTTGTAGTGAACCCAAATTGTTCATAGCATAGTGAACGCTAAACGATTATGTAAAGCCGGCCATCTTAGCTTTTACTATGAAGCTTTCCAATGCCTGTAAGAAAAACTCACAACTAAATTATATAGCACTGTATGCAAGAAACAGCACTGATTCAAGATTTGGGATTGGTTTCTCAGTGTCACCGCTTTCCTTCCCCCTCCCCGCTTCTTGTTAATATTGCTATGTTCGACTTCATTCCATACTGTGATGTTGGTTCGGAAGAAGCTTGCCATAAAAGTCAGAAGGGTGCCTGACTGCACAACTTTAAAAAAATCCTGCATACCACACAACCTTAAAAAAAACCCCACCATCCAAGGTGTTTCTTCAACAAATTGAACATCAGTGAATCCACTTGGAAGTCAAATCTCTTCGTTTCCACTTGTGATATTATTGCTTTATGAGGCATCAAGCCTACACAAAATTGACAAATGGCCTAATTTACAAAAAGGCTCCCTTCACTACTCCTAGCCCTGATAAATTGCAGAAGGATTTTCTGTGTTATCGCTGCCACCTTTGGGAGTTCATGTCATATCAGTTGTTAGTGATCGATCTTGTTGAAGATACGTTAGCACTATGAATATGGGATTGAGTCCCAGGAAACATTGATCCTGCAGTTTTAGGACGGGCTGCTGGGTGGAACGTCCTAACCTGTATTTCACACAGTTTTGAGCATTCCCTCATAGTCTCTGTTTAGGGTCTTGTTATAAACCATTCAGTAGATATTAGGCCAAATTCTGATCTCAGTTACGTCAGTAGTGAATCAGCAGTGTGTAAAGGAGATCAGAGTTTTGCCTTTTTCTCGACTTGTTGGCTTTCTGATGGAAGTTAAAGACAAATACTTAAGATCTATCTTAAAACTTTTTTAAAAGCTAAATTGAAAGGGGAACATGCAAACCACGTGGAATGGCCATTTGCACATCTATATTACACAATCCGTCCTATCATTTCAACTATAGCAAGCTATGATTTTTATATATAAATATTATATAAATAATGTATAAAACATTAAAAATTAACTATGTAAAATATTATTTCTGAAACAATTTTTTTAGATATATCCACTATGATTATAAACTGTGTCTTGACCTGTGTTATTTACATTTTGCTGCTTAAAAAAGCATTGAATTAATTTTTTGGTAGTTGACTAAAATATTGTAGGTCTGTGGTAGTAATATTTTAATGAAAATAACTACAACTAGAGACAATTGTATAAAAAACATATTAAATTGTCTGTATTTTTGTAATGTTTCATTTTGTAAAGAGAAGAATATTCAAAGACTTTTGTAGAATACAAAATTGAAGTTTGTATCTGCGAAATTATTGCTGTATAAATGTGCTTTTTAAATAAAAGCTCATAACACAACTAAATATCCTATTTTAACCATGTTCTGCATTTGTGTTGTTCTTAGATTAATTGGAAGAAAATGCACTGAGGTGGTATATCCAGGGCTTTATGCTGCACTGGATAAATGTTGCATATATCCATTCCAAGGCTACATCTACACTTCAGGCTTTTTGTGCAAGAACAGCTGTTCTCGTGCAAAAACTTGCAGAGCGTCTACACTACACGCGCGTTCTTGCGCAAGTAAATTTACAGTAAAGCGGCGGAAAACAGGGCTTCTTGCGCAAGAGTTATTCCTCTCCCCACGAGGAATAAGCCCTCTTGTCCAAGACCTCTTCCGCAAGAAGGCAGTGTGGACAGGCAACAGGGATTTCTTGCGCAAGAAAGCCCTATTTCTAAAATGGCCATCAGAGTTTTCTTGCGCAAGAGAGCGTCCACACTGCCATGGACGCTCTTGCACAAAAGCACATGGCAGTGTGGATACGCTCTTGTGCAAGACCTTTTGTACAAGAACTCTTCTGCAAAACGGTTCTTGTGCAAGAAGCCTGCAATGTAGACGTAGCCTCAAGTGTAAAAAAGCACTGAATCTGATCTTGCTTTAAATGAGAGCACTGATGTGGGGTCACCAAGGGCATACCTACATTGTGGGCATGACAGAAGCACCACTGCAGCGCCATAGTGGAAGTAATTCTTATGTTGGCAGAAGGGCTTTTTCTGTTGATGTAGGTAATCCATCTCTCTGAGTAGTGATAGCTAAGGCGATGGAATACTTTTTCTGTCGACTTAGCCACATCTGTCCCAGAGTTTAGGTCAGCTTGAACGCAGCACTCAAGGTGTGAATTTTTGCAAAGCAGCTAGATCTTTCTAAATTTCTGTCTCTGCTTTATATCAGCAATAAGTCTAAGGATATGTCTACACTGCAACACTATTTGAAATAACTAGGGTTATTCCGAAATAATTTAGTCCACGTCTACACAGCAGGCAGTTATTCTGAGTGTCAAAATACAGTCAAGCTGGAGGACTTCTTACTCCGACTCCTGTAACACTCATTGTACGAGGAATAAGGGAAGTCAGAGGAAGAGTGCTCTATTTCGAAATAAGTGCTGTGTAGACGCTCCCTATTTCGAAATAAGATACGCAACTGATGTAGCTTAATTTGCGTAGCTTATTTCGAGGTAAGCCCTGCTGTATAGACGCACCTTTAGTTGGAGGTCCATAGCTGAATCCCTTATTTACATAGTGAGGATGAGTTCTCCTCTGTCTACACCTCTTTCTCCCCTAGTGCTCTTGTGTATGCTCAAAAAGCTTGAAATTTACTTCTCCTTATTTATGTTAGGGTAGGCTGCTCTTTGCTCAGCACTGTGAAGATGGGAGAGACAATCCTTGCTCTGGAGGGCTTATAGCCTGAATAGGGAAGATTGAACAGTGAAAGAGAAACATAGAAATCAAGTGATATGCCCACAGTCAATGCAGAAGATCAATGGCTGGGCAAGAACAGGCCTTCTGCCAGACCACAGTGCTTCTAATTAAAGTTAAAGGCTGCCAGGCACTGTCTTATGCCTATGTGTTACTTCCACTCACAATTGCGCTGAAGCACAACAGTCTCAGGGTGTCTCTTGTGTACAGGCCACAGTCTGCAGCCCTGCCATTTTCCATGCCTCTCTTTTAACATTTTGAAAGAAATCTATTTTGCCCCTATTTTTCCACATTTCTCTTCTGAGACTCACAACATTCTAATGTAATAGGAAATGGATACGGAAAATTTTTACCGAGGGCAAAAAAAATAAATAAATGCCCACGTCTGTTGATATCTGCACATCTGCACACAGGTTGCCATTAAAAGTCCAGGCTTCTCTCCAATCACGCACTCTGGAATGAAGCACAGTAACAGCAAAGGTGCGTGACAGTTTGTGTTAGAAATGGAATTCCACCTCAGAGTGAAATAGCAGGGGCAAAATTAAGTAGGCAGAACATGGTGGGAGTTATTACTCATATTGAAACTTGGTACCACTGGGTAAATGCTCCTATTCTTAAGTACAAGGAGATTTTTATATTAACATTCACACAGACAGGACTCGCTTGAAAGATGACATTTCTAGCTACACTATGCATTCAGTAATATCGCCAGTACTTCCTCAGAGGAAGTTGCCCCCTACTGAGTCATCTTCAGCTTCCTGATTTTCCTTTGAAAGAAACACTAACTGGTTTTAGCAGCATGCAGCCCACAGACAGACTGTATTTCAGGGCTGGGCAAAATACGGCCCGCGGGCCATATCCAGCCTACCAATCCACCAGATCCAGCCTGCAGATGCAGAAGGGAGCCACAGGCAGACTCCCTGCTTGCCCCACCCACCCCTGCACACTGCTCAGAAAAGCGGCTACTGGGCCATTTGTGTTTCACAGCTGTGAGCTGGGGGGAAAGGCTTCACGTACTGTCCCTGCCCCCAGTACAATCCCATTGGCCTGTTTCTAGCCAATGGGAGCTGCCTGTTTGAAGAACAGGCAGTGCACGAAACACCCCTCCCCTCAGGTTCCTATTCACAGATGCACATGGCCCCTGCAGCCTGTGCGGGGGGCAGACAGGCAGACAGAGAAGCTGCCTGAGAAACGTGCTGGGCTGCTGGCAGGGAGTGACCTAAGTAAGTCTTCCAGCCAGACACTGCCTCTAGCACCCCAGCCTCTCCGTCCCCCCAGGCTTCTGCCCCCAACTCCTGCTTCCTGCTCCACATAAGTCAAACCCTCTGCCTTCTCCTGTGCCCATACCCCCTCCCAGATCCTGCACCCTAATCCCTTGCTTCAGGAGCTTAGGGTGGCTGATTCAAGTCCTGCTCACCTCAGGAGAGACCAGACAGCCAACACATAAGGGACCCTCTGAAGGTAGGGAGGTGATGTGGGTCCTTGAGTGGATTAGGGGATACAGCATTTGCCTGGGGAGAGCAGTCAACACCAGCTGCCCCAGGGGTGGCATTGGCTCCAGCATTAGGAAGGCAGGATAAGGGACACCCTTAAGGTAGGGAGGCAATGTGGGTTCTTGAGTGGACAGAGGGATATGACACTTGCCTGGGCAGGACAGGGGGGAAGGTTCATGTCTGGTGCCCCCCCTCCATCCACTGTGGGATCAACCAGACAGACAACACAGGATAAGGGACCACCTGAAGGTAGGTGGGTTCTTGAGTGGAATAGGGGCTACAGCATTTGCCTGGGGAGCACAGGGTGGTGGGTTTGAGTCCCACCCACCCCATGAGCAGCCAGACAGACAGCTGCTCGAGAAATGGAGCAGCAGAACCACATCAAGCTTAGTCCTACCCTGGCTCTGCACCACTCCTGAAAGCAGCTGTTATGTACAGCCATGATTCCATGTGCTGTCCCTCATCTACAGGCACTGAGGCCACAGCTCTCTGTTGCTGTTCAATGGGAGCTGCAGGAGTGGTGTCAGCAGGCAAGGACAGCATGTGGAGACCTCCTCCTCTGACCCTTCCAGGCACCTCCAGGAGCACAATTGCCACAGGGATAATTACTCCAGACGTGACAGGTTAGGCATTTTAGAACTCACCACTCAAAGAATGTTTAAGCGCAAGAGAGAAATGAAAGTTATGAAATGCACAGACCAGCACAAACCAAAACTAACCCACTTTGCAAGCAGTATAAGTAGTAACAACCCCCCATGTAGATGTTGGGTTAGGAGATGAGAGGGAAGCACAATGTGTGTTTGTGAGAATGACAGACGCACATAATGTGAGAGTGGCAGAGCTTTGTATCATCATGCTCTCCCCATCCCCTTCTCTCTGTGTGGAGACAGGGTACAGGAGTGGAGGCAGGAGGAACACCCTGACAACACCCCCCCCCCCCTTTTCTCCCTCCCACACAGCACAGCAAGCAGGAGGCTCCCACAGGGCAGCTCCAAGGCAGAGGGAGGAGCAGCATGACAGTGAGTGGAGTGGCAACTGAAGCACAAGCATTTGATAGCCTCCTGGCTACACCCGTCAGGATCACCTGTCAGAGGCTCCAAGATCTACTGGTAGATCCCGATGTACTGGTTGGTGACCACTGGTTTAGATAAATCCGTTAGGTTTTATTGTTTTATGGTTTGGAAAATGGGATCTGATGTCTGTGCATTTTTAAAAATGAGTTTTGCTTTCCTTTGTAATTAAGGGTACGTCTAGACTACAGGCTTTTGTCGACAGAGGCTTTGTCGACAGATACTGTCGACAAAGCTTCTGTCGACAAAGAGAGTCTAGACTACATCCAGTTCTGTTGCCAAAGGAAGCCGCTTTGTCAACATGAGAGTGTAGACGCAAAGGACAGTGTAGATGCAATAACGCCTTCTGTCGACAGAACTCTGTCGACAAAAGGCATTATTCCTCGTAGAATGAGGTTTACCACCTTCAACAAAACTGCCGCGTTCTGTCAACGTTATGTCGACAGAACTCGGTGGTAGTGTAGACGCAGGTATCGTTTTGTCGACAAAAGTCTACTGTATAGCCTAGACACACCCTAAGTCTTGGCCCATGGTGGGGTTTCCCCCAGGAGTATATTAACTTGTGACTCTTCCATCTAGTCATTATGCTGGCAACAGGAATATTGTGGTGATAATAAAAGTTCTTTCTCTTTTCTTTTATTAACCTGATATTGGTTAATTTTTGTATCCTGGTTTTCACTTTAGGGGTGAGATTTCCCAGGTGATCTCTCCCCTTATTTTCTTATCATTACTTGGGTGGTGGCAGCAGATTTTAGCCCCAAAATCTAGGTATTTAAGATTTTGGGGGGAAGTTTAATACCAAAGCCTGGAAAGATAAGGTTTTGGGGTACTTTTGCGGGCCCCCACTTCTGCATTTATCGTGCCAGAGTGGGGATGAAGCCTTGACAGTGACAAAACCTGGAAAGCATCCACACTGACATGACAAAAGTGGTGACAAACGCCCAGTTTTGGCAACAAAAAATTTCCACCACTGCAAGACACTTTTGTCTCTTCCCCTCCCTTTATTGGTGACAACCACATGGTGTGTACTCTACGGTAGGGTTTTTGTTGTGTTGTGACCTTCAGCATGTTCCCTAGAATGCCCATTATCCACTCTGGCCAGTGCTTTGAACTCAGCTGCTCTGCAGCCACATAAACAGATGTGCCCCTCCCACCTGCAAACTCCGGGAACTTTAAAATCCATTTCCTGGGGTCTGGCTCATTGTGTAGGGAAGAGACGCAGGGTATGTTGCTATGCAGGCAGGGGTGGTCTGGTTGGTGCCATGTAGGGCAGTAAGTTGCTCTAGTGCAGCCACGAGAAGGGAGGCTGCGGCGACGCAGGGCAGTAAGATGCTCAAGTGAAGCTGGGGGCAAGGAGGGTGCAGCAGCGCAGGGTGGTAAGTTGTTCTAGTGCAGCCAGAGGAGGAGGAGATGGAGGACCTGCAGGGCGGTAAGTCACTATATATTGCAGCAGGGTAGGATGGGGTGGGTGGCAGCAGCACGGGGTGGTGAATTGCAGCGGGATGGGGGGGCAGATGGAAGCTTAAGAAGTTGCTCTTGCAGCTGGGGCGGGGTCAACGGTGCAGGGCGACCGGAGGCTGTATTTCTGTGAGCTGACTACACCCTGCCTGGATCCGTGTTAGGTCCAAACAGAGCATTGACGTACACACAGATGTCAATAGATTCTTGCGGGGAGATGGCATCCAAACTTTGCCTGAGGTATTTATCAAGTTTCTCATAGAGTTTTTGTGGCTGGGCTGCCATTTCCCCACTGC
The DNA here is from genome assembly GCA_032595735.1 of Pelochelys cantorii. NCBI lineage: Eukaryota > Metazoa > Chordata > Testudines > Trionychidae > Pelochelys > Pelochelys cantorii. The sequence goes on from CM064334.1 coordinate 53,113,590, forward strand.
CATGGTACGACAGCCTCCCAAACCATTCCTCATAGTGTGCATCTGGAACCAAGGCGACACTGCGTTTGGCTGCATAAGGAGTGGCGTGCCCCCTGCTCACATCTAGAAGCGGAGCTTGGGTTTGCCTGTTGAACTTCAGCAGGGATATGTCAGCCAGAGTAATCTCAGTCTGTGGACAAGTGTAGGATTATTACAAATTGTTTACATGTGCAGCTGCTGCACACGCACAGACTGTACTTTCTTGGGGCCCCATGCCCAACACTCCTTCCCCCCCCTTTTACTCCTACCTTTAAAACTCATTATGATCAGAAGGCCTGGAGAGACTTCTGTTTGCCTCTAGGGTAACAAGGAAAGTGGCAAGTTTTGTTTAGAGACATGCATGTTAGTGAAATGTTACGAACTTCATTATGAATAGTACAGTTACTCCATTGTTAATGGTTACTTTTCTAGACCAGACCTGGAGAAGTCAGGCACGTTCACCAGCAGACAGACTCCGTCACCTAAGAAAAAGCCCTGGAAGACAAGGGAGAATCTGGTCAAGCAGGCGTTGCGTCACTCAATACTTCAAACAGAGAAACTAGAGCAAAGAAGAGCTACAGAGATGGAAGTGAGAACACAAATGACTGAGTATGTCCTAAAGCTCATGGAAGACCAAAATGAGATGCTGACGTGTCTTATCAAACTGCAGCGCGAACACAACCAAAGCTTCACTGTCAACACATGCAGAACCCTTTTCACAAAAACCATCCCTCCCCACCCACACATCAGCCTCCATGGCCACCCATGCAAAATGTATATCCAGCAACCATCCCTCTATGCCCACACACTCATTTTCACAATCAAGTAATTTTTTCCCCCAGCACACTCCATTCCCTGTGACAGCAGCTCTGACTTTAGCAGTTGGACATTAACAATATTGTGAGGTTTTCCAATAACCCTTACCATCCCTTACCTCCAAACATCCTGATTGAAAGACATCAGTAAAGACAAATCTGATGCAGGTTTCCATGAGTTTATTTGGTGTGACACAATCCACACCAATCACTCAGGCCCCTGTGGAGGCCTGTAATATCCCTTGGGTTTCATGGGAATGCCTCGCTCACGATGAGCAGTGGAATGAGGCAGGGAAACAACCCCAACACACAGGAACGTCAGTGCCTCTCATTGTCAGAGTGGTTCCTCAGAGTCTCCCTCTGAGAGGACTGCCATTCAAGTCTCTCCTTGTTCCACCGACAGGCAAACACTTCACCCTCAGTCTCACACAAACTATGTAAGCAACAGCACGTGTCCATCCCCTTGGGAATTATGATTCTCCAAAAATTCCAACCTGCCATAGAGACATCGCTTTCAATCTGCCAAAGGCACATTCAACAACCACACAGCCTCAGCTTAGCCTGTTATTGAACCGCACCTTACTGCTGTCCAGATACTCCCTGTAAAGCTTCATGAACCAGGGCTATAAGGGGTAAGCCATGCCATCTAGGACCACTATGGGCATTTCCACATCTCCCACTGTAATCTTCTGGTCTGGAAAGAAAGTCCCAACATGCAGCTTTCTATACCAGCCACTGTTTCTGTGCATCATGCACCTTTCCAAACCACCCTGCATTTTGTCTGTAAAATGCCCACAGTGATCACAATCACTTAAGGCACCATGGAGAAGTACCCCTTATGAGTTATGTGCTCTGGCACAAGGGTGGGGAGTGTGTGCCATCGATTGCCCCACCACAATGTGGAAAGCCCATGTCAGCAAAGCCGGCCACTATGTCATCCACGTTTCCCAGAGTCATTTTCCTACGCAGCAAAATGTGATTTCTTGCCCTGCGCACTTGCCCAGATGGTAGACTTACACACTCCAAACTGATCTGCAACTGAACGGTAGCAATCGGGAGTTGTCAGCTTCCACAAAGCAATTGCAACATGCTTCTCTACTGAGAGAGCAGCTCTCATGCAGGTGTCCTGGCACTGTAGTTCAGGGGCCAGCTCAGTACACAGTGGGCTTTACCCACTGATCTTTGTCCCACACCTGCAAGACAATGCAATCCCACCACTCAGTGTTGGTTTCCCTAGCCTGAATGCGACACTCTACTGTGCACAGCTGATCTGTGACAGCCCAGTGCAATGGCAGTTCTGTGCTGTCCCTGTCACTCACGTTGTCATCCACATCCGAGTCTTTGTCCGCTATTAATTGCATAAGTAACTCTGCTGCAATGCACTATGTCCTAAGCATATTGAACACCACATGGTAGAGAAGTCTGGGATCCATGATTTCTCACAGCAGATGCTGGAGTTCACAGCAAGGACTGCCATTCAAGTGGTGTGAAAGTGAGCCGGAAGCCTGGGGGAGACTGGGAAGCAAAGAAATGGCTGACGGGATGTTTTTCACATTCCCAAAATGCCTAGTGCTACATTGTGCATTCCTGCAGTGCTGAGCGACTGAAGGTGATGCCAGGCACTGTGGGATGTTTACCCACATTGCTTTGCTCTTTCTGTTGACAGAGGAGCAAACGATGTGGCCATGATTTGTCGACAATGGGTGGCAAAAACCAGGTTTGACTGGTTTTCAGTTTTAGCTAGTTTTTGGCTACGACACTTTCATCACCAAACCTTTGCAGTGTAGATGTAGCCTAAGATTCACCCAGAGCATGGGGTTGTGACCCTCTGCACCTTGGCTAACAGCTGTTGACCGACCTATCCTCCAGGAACATTATTTAATACATGTTCCACTGGCTGAGAGGCCAGACTGGTCCTCAGAAAACCTGGGTTCTGTTTCTGGCTCTGCCACTGCTTTGCTGCGTGACTTCAGATAAGCATAGCCCCTTCTGGGGATCTGTTTCTCCTCTCACCCTTCATCTGCCTTGTCTATTTATGTTGTAAGCTCTACAGGGCAGGGGCTGTCTCTTACTTCATGTATGTACAGTGTTTAATGCAATGGGACCTTGATAGCAGGTCAAGCATCTGGTATCAGGTGCACAGGCATCCTGACAATACAAATAATAATACCAGAGAGGAGATGGGCTTAATGGAATATGCCAGAGTAAGGCCATTTTGGAGGAATGCTTATAAGGAGGGATTAGTACAGAATGGGATGGTACAGTGGGGAGGTACTCAGATGCCACAGACAGAAGACAGTTTAATAGAGGAAGTTTTAGCAAATGGGAGGGGAGAGATAGCTTGCTGGGATATGGGCAGGGTGCATTAGTGAAGAGCCCATTAAAGCTAGTAAAGAGTAGCTTTGTGGGAGACAGGCATAAAAGAGGAGAATAAATTGATGAAAGTTAACAAATCATGGGATTTAAAGTATATTATGGAAAGGAGCCATGGAGGTTTGTGGCAGTGTCTGGCACCACTCAAATAGTTTCCTGAGTTTTACAGTAAAATGAGGTTGCATAGTTAAGAAGATCAGAGGCCTTCAATCGTGGCAGAGAAGGCGCGTAATTTAGTGTACAACGGTTGTAACACTAGCAAGCAGTAAAAAAGTATATTAAACTTCATGTGTGTGCGGTTGATACAACATCGCTGGGTTAAAATAATGAGGTGGGATTGTGAAAATTAAACAAAAGTTTTTAAAGAAACTAAATATACCAAGAAGACAGACAAGGAAAGCTGGCAGGCAAGCGAAGGAGGTAACATTTACTGTAGCAGAACCAAACCAAAACAGAGAACAGAAAAGGAGACCCTCAGGGGGTACAAGCTACAGACCAGATGGCAGGTCATAGGAACAGGGTTAACTGCAGAGAGCCTAATAAAGGTCAGAGATGACTGGGTCTAAAGTAGCAGCACTGTTGAACAGGATAAAAAGACAGATTTCCTAATGTGAGTAAAGGTCACAGTAGGGTGGTGGGTTCAAATCTGCCAGCCCCGGGAGCTGCTGGATGCCCACCACCAGCTTTCCAGGTCTAGAATACATTATGAGTGCAGACAGTGAGTGAAATAGGTGTGACTGAAAAGGTGGAAATTCCAGAAAGGGCAGCAGATGTTACTTAAAATAGAAGATTGATCTAGAGAAAGACAGGTCAGTCTTGATCAAAGTTAACAGGAGGGAAGAGAATGAGAAGCCAATGAAATGGAGAACTAGCCAAGGAGGCAGGAAGCCAAGGCAGTGGACTGAAATACAGTGAGATAAGTCAAGCCTTTTAGAAATGGACAAAGGTCAGAATCTTACCAGAGTAGATGGTCTTCAATTTACAACCGTAAACTGGAGCTGGCTAAAGAAGGGCCAAATGCAGCCCGTTTTCCTCTGTAGCATATAGATCTTGTCCACGTGGATGCTTCCTTCACAAGGTGAAATAGAGCAGATACAGAATTTTATTGTCAATGAACTCAATCAATGAGCAATTTGAGTTACACTGGGGAAGCTTTGAGTACGTGGATGGTCGGAGAGTTGGATTAAAAAATGAAACACATCTCTCTGCAAATTAGGAGCATTGCTCTAACCCCGGGTAAATTACTGATACTGCCTTTAGTACTTGGGATGTTATTCTAGTAAGTGATAACGTTAGCCCCTAGAGAACAAGAAAAATTGCTTTCAGTCATTGGCGTTTCTGTGAAAGTTTCAGAGCTACGGGGGTAACACCTACCAAAAACCTACAGGTTTGCATGCAGACATGTTTAACATATTTGTGCATGTGTGGCTGCATGCAAGCACCTGGATTTCATGGAGTGGAGCCTTTGGATCCAAGGTAAGGTTTGAAACTTTCTGTGATAGTAAAATGCCATCTCCAGAAAGAGGACTAAGCAATTTTCGGACCTTAATGGTATTCCAGTACTGAACAGTAATTTTGGTTTATGTAGATTTCCATGCCAGGAGGAAGGTTCCAGCATGTGCCACAAGCAGAAGCAATTTAATACTGGAGAACTTTACTTTAGATTTTTAATATACCAATATTTGGGTAGAAGGTTTTTGTTCACTCTTTATAAAGATAAAACCAAGAACAGAATTTGGATCCATATTCAATTAACAAACACTCCTAAAGCTGAGAGCTGGAGTTTTGGGCTAGTCTCCTCTAAGACTGAATGTAGCCTTGATCCAAGAAAACTTTGAGAACTTCCAAAGACACTACCTCCCGCCTTTGTCTCCATAATCTCTCTCTCTCTCTCTCATCAATGTACCCATGACCACCCCTTCCCCTTGACATTCTCTTCTCTTTATTCCCAACTCCCAATGGACTGACTGATCTTCCCCTCATCTCCACCTTTTATAGGCTTATTTATACATCCTGCCAAATAGTGCCACTAATTGATACCTGGAGGGTGACATTTCTACTGATTGAAGCAGAAATTATAGAAAGTTTGTGGGGGCAACAGTGAGGATCAGCTAAACACCTCCTTCTAAGACACATAGTCCCAAACAGTCTTTTGGTAATGATCTTTGGACCCTTCCCTCCAAGCTCACATTGACTCCAGATGCATTATGTACAGTATGTCTGAACTGTGTTATGTCTAGATTGTAAATTCCTCAGGGCACAGACTGTTTCCTTATGTGTTGGTATAGTACTGATCAAACTATCAGCCATGACTAATTGCCCAGTCCCTTGTTTTCGTCCTATCTGTAGCTGATAAGGGAAATGAACCTGAATTTCTTGGTCACCCGACGCTCTTAAGGAAATCACAAGAGAGATCAATTCTATTATCCTCACATATATTTTATTTTCTTAGAAAAGTCTGTGCCTACAAAGTTAATTCTCTGCTTGTGGAATGTACTCATATAGAATACATCCCTAGCTGTTATGGCTGACAGTTAATAATAATGTCAGCAAATCTCTAAGAAATTGTGTTCATTCCTAGTAATCATGGTATTGGTGCTGCCTCGGGTAATACTGTATCTTTTTATTTAACCTAAAAATAAGCTTGATCTCTCTGTAACCTGATAATTTTCAATGCTTTGGGAAACCTCACAATACAAGTTTGTGAGTGAATTCACTGGTAGTAGCTAACCTATCAGCATATGCAGCCTGTAATGGCATGAAGTTTACAGTTTTTGATCTCATTTGATATTAAAAGTTCATAACCAGAGGGAGCAATGAGCTGTTATTTTAAGAAACACCTTTTAGTGTTTCCACATGTCAGCTGACAGATATATATATTCTTATCCTAACTCCATCACTATGACCCCTTTGTGCAGAAATGAATTCGGACCACTTCTAATGGGAATCATTGAAGTAACTAAAATTGGGAAAAATCCAGAATACGTCAAAAATTTAAATGGTGTAATTTCTCTCTCCACCCCAAACTAAAAAAATGCACTTTGTTTCTATAGGAACTAGTACAAATAGATTGTCTTTTCCATCCAAGATTTTATATATACAAGTTGAACCTCTTTAGTTTGTCTGGCACCCTCGGGATCTGACTGGTGTCGAACCAGAGAATTTACTGAACCACACGAAGTCAATATTGTCTAGCAGCATTACCAATGCTTCCACTGCGTATTGCGCTCTTAGAAGACATTTAGGAGTAAATTAGAGCTAAATGACAGCACAGAATACTGAAAGCCAGGACAGGTGGCTGTAAAGAAACTTTATGGGACCATGGGAAACTTGGCCACACCCATGGTAAGGGGACATTCAGCTAACTGAAATCATGCTGGACCACAGATGTTGCCAGACCACAGAGTGCCGGCCTACAGAGGTTCTACCTGTATATATTTGTGTGTGTGTGTGTGTGTGTGTGTGTAGTTTCAGTTCTTTAGTGTTGGGTGAGGTCATGTTGAGGTATAAATGAAATGAGGTAGCGAACACACTACATGATGCTGACTTTTTCCCAAAAGAGCTACTAAAAGTGGAACAGTAACAACTATGCTGTTTTAATAAAGGTCTCAGAAATAAAAACTGTTTTCAAGGTAAAGAGAGAACCATGTCCTCAGATGGTTTTGGTCCAAACCCCATTGACTTCAGAAGGCTCTGGTTCCTTGTACGTACTCCAAACAAATGGACAAGTGTTGTGTTCTCATCAGTTTACACTGGAGAATGAACACTTCCTTCAGGAAAATTTGAGTAATGGTGGAAAATACAAGGATAATATCTCTGGAGTTTTAAGGCCTTGTCTACACAATAAAATCGCACCAGTTTGGCTTTAAATGTTAATTTAAACCAAATTAGTTAAGCCAATGCCAAAGACTGTGTGGATGCTCTTCTTTCACTTTAAACCAAACTTACTACTGTTTAGTTTAAGTTGGTCAGGAGTAGAACTGAGTGAAACCAAAATAATACAGCTGAAAACAAAATAGGAACTGGTTGAAAATTTTCAATTGAAGCATTTTTTTGTTTCTTTGTTTTTGTTTTTTTGTAATACAGGAAACTGGGTTTAAATACAATAATTATTTTCCTCTGGGAAATTTCAGCTTTTGTTGAAAAAACTCAAATAACACCAAACTGAAATATTTGAGTCAAATCTTCCAAATATTTTGGTTCAGATATCCCTTGTTTGTGCCTCATGGGAGTTGTAGTTTGGTTACATCAAGTCTCCATTCTCCTCTATGGGTCAGGTTTCCCAACCCCACTACACAGAATCATAGAATCCTAGGGCTGGAAGAGACCTCAGGAGGTCATTGAGTCCAGCCCTCTGCCCAAAGCAGGACCAATCCCAACTAAATCATCCCAGCCAGGGCTTTGTTAAGCCGGAACTTAAAAACATCCAGGGATGGAGATTCCCCCATCTCCCTAGGTAACACATTCCAGTGCTTTACCACCCTCCTGGTGAAATAGTTTTTCCTAATATCCAGCCTAGACCTCCCCCACTGCAACTTGAGACCTTTGCTCCTTGTTCTGCCATTCATCATTACTGAGAACAGCCTCTCTTCTTCCTCTTTGGAACCTCCCTTCAGGAAGTTGAAGGCTGCCATCAAATCTCCCCTCACTCTTCTCTTCTCCAGACTAAATAAGTCCAAATCCCTCAGCCTCTCCTCATAGGTCATGTGCTCCAGCTCCCTAATCATTTTGGTTGCCCTCCACTGGACCCTCTCCAATGAGTTCACATCTTTCTCTAGTGGGGGGGCCCAGACCTGGACACAATACTCCAGATGTGGCCTCACCAGTGCTGAATAAAGGGGAATAATAACTTCTCTAGATCTGATTGAAATGCTTCTCCTAATGCACCCTAATGTGCCATTAGACTTCTTGGCTACAAGGGCACACTGTTGACTTATATCCAGCTTCTCATCCACTGTAACCCCCAGGTCCTTTTCTGCCAAAGTGCTAATTAGCCACTTGGTCCCCAGGCTGTAACAATGCTTGGGATTCTTCCGTCCCAAGTGCAGGACTCTGCACTTGTTCTTGTTGAACGTCATCAGATTTCTTTTGGCCCAATCCTCCAAGTTGTCTAGGTCACTCTGCACCCTATCCCTACCCTCCAATGTATCTACCTCGCCCCCTAGCTTAGTGTCACCCACAAACTTGCTGAGGGCGCAATCCATCCCCACATTGGGGTCATTAATAAATCTGAAGATTAAAGGTACACATGAGGAAAAAGACATAGGCTCTGTGTATGTTGCAAGTAAGGGACCACCCAAATAGGCCAGGCAGTGTGGCACACTTGGTACCTGAGGGAGTGTTCTGTGACGGAGGGCTGCATATCTCCAAACACTACCTGGTGTATGAAAATCATCTTACTTACAATGATATGAGTCAAGGGTGGTCCCCATCAAGTCAGGTTTGTGACCAACGGTGGAGAGCCAGCATGGCACTAGATGTGGCTCTTTGGAGCCTTATCCTTTTCATGGGAAGAGAGAAGGTGAAGCTGGAGGGTTAAGCTGTCATTGGAAGCACACTTTGTCCCACGGTGACACTGATGAGCACCTTGTGTGCTGTGTTATGATTTCAGCTTTCTAGGACAATGCAGGCACTTTGTTACAAAGGAATGGTAGGAAATCCACACCAGTCCTTGAAATGCAACTGTTTGCCTGCCAAGATGCAGCTCAGGCACATGTTTTATTGGCCTTGATCTGAATAAACAACAGCACATTGTGTCAATAATGGAATACTAGAGAGACCGTGGCTCATGTGATCTGAAAATAATTCATCAGACTTTTCTCTCTCAGAGGCTGCTCCCTGGCCTACTAATATACAGAGAGATAGTCAGGAGAAGGTTGCTTTTTCTTAGCTGTATTAGTTAAGGACAAAATATTCAAAGATATTATATACCTTGTACGCCCCTAAAACAACAGCATTTACAATAGAGATCTAATTGGTTTTTCAGGTCCTCCCCTCCCCTCCCCTTCCCACATTGGGATTTGGATATGGAAGGCAAAAATCACACAGGGTGTTAATTCATGCATGCACTATCATGTGGTAGCTCCCAAAAGCAGATGGAGAATGGGTCTGGCTATAAATTTAACATGCGGATTAACTCTTCAAAGGAAATGCTTGTCCGAAGCAGTATCCCTGCAGAGCAGCTCTCCATTCAAATAACTGCATTGTAAGGCTCTGATGTCTATAGGGACAATGATTAGAAAAAGGAATGCCCAGGGAGCAGACTGACCCATCCAAGTGCAGTCCTATTCTGATTTATCAGGGAACAGCTCTTTGTACATATTGGTATGACACTTGGACAATTTAGCATCTCTAATCAGGTGGAAGGGGACAAATATGCATGAACTATAGCAGTGATATATAATATATTCACTATTGTATCTAATTAAGCTACCCTGTATATTCTATTAGAAGCAAAATATAAATAGTTCCCTGACAGGACACTTAGGCTATGTCTAGACTGCAAGCCTCTTTCGAAAAAAAGCATCTGGACTACAACCAGTACTTTCGAAAAAGCAAGCTGATTTTTCGAAAGAGAGCACCCAGGCAGTCTGGATGCTCTCTTTCAAAAAAGCACAGTTGGCATTACATAGTGCCTTTTTTCGAAAGAGCACTTTTGAAAAAAGGCATTATTCCTCATAAAATGAGGTTTTCTGCAGTTGAAAAAACTGCCACGTTCTTTCGATTTACTTTTGAAAGAACTCAGCAGCAGTCTAGATGCAAGGGAAATTTTTTTGAAAAAAGGCCACTTTTTTCGAAAAAAACCTGTAGTCTAGACACACCCTTACTGTACTTAGCTCACTTGCCCAGCAGTGCTTGGTTAAGAAATTATTGTTGGTTACCTGGTGGGAAAAACGGAATCGGTTTCCCCAGCCCACCTCTATTTTTTTCTGCACTAGCCTGTCCATGGCCTCTTTGTCCCCCAACTACCTCAGCACATAGGGAATCAACTCAGGACAAGGAAGAAATAGACCCATGTTCATATATTGGCTGTCATACTTTACCTGTACTACGTGGGGGAGGGAGGAAGAAGAGAGGGGGAAAATCACATTGTATAGAGAAGAGGTTTAATAAACAATTTGGAGGGGAAGTGAATGTAATTAGAAATGGGGCAAAGGTACCACATGCATGTTAGTACGACTACACTTCATTCTTTCTCCTCAGCCAGTGGAGAGCCATTCCCTTTGGAGGCTCTGTGAGAATAAGTAGGCAGAAGAGAAGGGACCTCAAAGGATTTCTACATGGCAATTCTCTCTGAGGGGAAGTTACTATTCTGCAAGTCAAGACAAGAGTAACTTGTAATATAATTCAGTCTAGCTTGAACAGACCAAGGGGTGGCTGGCAGGGGTGGTGACCTGTCAAAAGCAGCACTGTATGGTAGGACACCCCAAATTAGAGCTACTGGTGTACCTTTGATCTGCAGAGAGCCCAAGAACTTGCATTCTGATCCTGCTCCTACAAATTTCAGCCTAATGAAACAAAGATCAGCGTCAGTCCTGGCCTGTCATTCTACTGCAGGCCCCTGCTTCCAAAAGGTGTTGTGGAGCATAGAAGCCATGTCTTTGTCCTTGTCTTCTGGTACTTTATTACTTAGGCTACAATAGCAGGAAGCAGTCCCAACCAACATCAGGGGCCCATTGTGCTAGGTGTTGTACAAACACATAGTAAGACATTCCTTGCTCTAACGAGCTCATAATCTATTTAGTAGCCTTAAACGGGTCTGGAAAAAAGAAGCATTATTATTAATTTACAATAGAAAACTGGAATATAGACAAAGTGATTTCCCTAAGATCACATCAAGTCTGTGGCAGAGCCAAGAATTCAACCCAAACCAGAGTTTCAGTCCAGTGCCTTAACCACAAGACCCTCCTTCTTTTGCTCTTGGGAAGAGGAGGAATCCTGGAAATGGATTTTGGGATACATTTCTCTGTATAGAATGCTTTCATAAAACCTGCTTATTTTAACAATATTCCTGTGTTGTCTTATATTTACGTATGATTTTAAGTAATAAGGGGTAATTTTCAATGTTGAGAGTAATTAGCCATTGGAACAATTTACCAATCATGGTGGTGGATTCTTCATCACTGACAAATTTTAAATCAAGATTGGGTGGGGGAGGGGGTTTCTATCTGATTTGCTCTAAGAATAATTTTGGGGAAGTTCTGTGGCATGCTTTAGACAGGAGGTCAGACTACCTAATCACAATGGTCCCTTCTGGCATTGGAATCTATGAATTAGTAGAAAAATCTTGAATTGAGTCTCAGAATGATGAATGAGAGAATAAGACATTCATTTATTTCGTTTAAGAATGAGTGACAATCTGATTCCAGATATCATTTTTGGTCAACCATAATACACTATAATTCAGAAGTAATTGGACAGTCTTGTGTAATGTACTAGAGTTATTTGATGGCAGCAGATATGCTAGATGTATGTATTTACATAGGCCAAATATGTTTATAGTTTCTCCTACACATATTTGTAATTACTAGAGTTGGTCAAAATTTGGAATTTCTAACTTATGAGAAATTCCAATATTTTGATGATTGTTTGTTTTAGGACCAAAAAGTTAAAAAGCAACAACATTTTTTCACTGAATGGAAAGCTCTGACATTCTTGAATCAAAATATGTGTATCATTAAACAGCATCTGTCTGAGCTGCTGGAGTGACTTTGGGTGCCTCATGCCCCATTTTGGGTTGGGCAGCTGGAACAAACTACCTCTCCCATGATGCACTATGGCTATTAAACTCCCATGATGCAGCACACTGGTTTCACAGAGGAATTATATTTTCTCTGCTTGGAAAGGTGGGGAGGAATGGAAAGATTTTGCAGAAATAAGTTTTCCATCAAAGAAACGTTGACAGACAATTTCTGACTAGCTTGGTGTGTTATTTTGCATATTGTATCTGTGCTTCTGGACCCTCAGTTATAGTTCAGGGCCCACTTAGTACTAGGCCATCATACACATAATAGAAAGGCTGCCCTTGCTCTGAGGAGTTTACACTCTGATGGTGGTTTATATTTGATTTTGTTTTAATTACTCTAGAACGTAGCTCAATACGCTGCAAAACAATAGAAGGGATTTCTTACCTAGGCTAAGTGCCCAGACTCATCAAAGGCCAAATCTTCAGCTGGTGTAAATGGACATTACGCCATGGAAGTTCATGGGTATATGTACATTGCAATTAAACACCTGGGGCTTGAGCTAAGGGGCTGCTTCACTTGGGCTATGAAGACGACCCTATGAGAGGGGAGAGAACCAGGCTCTAGCCTGAGTCTAAAGGCCTACAGCCCCCTTGCCCACGCCCCATGAGCATGAGTCATTGACATGGGTTAAGTGTGGGCGTTTAAGGCCCAGAGCTGTTGGTGGGGGAAAGGGGGCTGTTGCCCTGGGGTCTGGCAATTTAAAAGAGTCCAGAGCTCTTGTCAGCTACTGTGGTAACAGCAGTAGAGGGAGCCTTTTAAATGTCTGAGCTCCATGTGAGCAGTCTGGATGATGCTGAGGGTTGGCTGGGAGAGGCTATCCCCAGCCCTGGCTCCATCCCTTCAGCCCCCCTCTCTGACACTGCCCAGGGCCAAGCAAAGTCTATCATCCAGCCTGTCTAGGCCCATTTTCACCACCTGAGGAATTGGTCTAATGTAGTTACTCAGAATGGGCCTTCAGAAATGGACCTTGACTGGGTTCATTGTACATAGCCTTTACCTGGTTCTTTTCCTTCACTCCCACAAACCTTCTAGCCATTCTTAAGAAATCACCAATGCATTCTCAGTGTAAATTAGCCTTGATACCGCCCTCAGGGGTGCTGCAACAGGGGTGCTGCAACAATTTGGTTGAATAGCTCTCAGCATCCTCACTCTACAAACTGTAATCTTTTGTATATAATGGAAACCACTCCAAGCTGGGGTTTGCTATGGCCCAGCACCTATCCCCAGAAATCTCCATAAAGGTGATATACATGTTTAATTTTCACTTATTGCAACAACCCATTTACAAGAATGTAAGGCCTCACAATAAACCAAGCCCTTTGCACTGTCACTGATAATACTGTGTATGCCTAACACAATGACACACAATATTTAGAGCAGCATAAACAAATCATAATTAGAGTGGGCAAATGAATCAACCTTTGTTACATTATGTAAATAATTAAATTAGAGTCAAAATAATCGCCAGCAGAGAAAGCGCAGACAGATTGGAAACCCCGCTTAAGTAAAGATACTAAAATGTTGCTTTCCTTATTGAAAATATCGGTTGTCTAATGATGTTCAATGTTTGAACAACCCTGTCTAAGTCAAAGTGAGAATTAACGGCCTGGGCCTGGTAACATATGTTTTACATTAGGAAACTGTTTGAGGGGCCTGTATGGCTTTGTGGATAAATCATCAGGTCTGTCCCCTTGCAACTCAAGGCAAGAATAGCCTGTGGTCCCTAAAGGAAAAGAAACTTGGTTTGAGCTTAGTTCTCACTGGAACAATAGTTTACATCATAGAATTTATGCTTCACTAAGAAAAGATTGGTTCACCAGAAAAGTCTGTGGACTGAACTAATGGGAAATCTGAATCTTATGTTAGTCACGTGTATCAGGCCTTGTAATCTGTATTCAAGAGGTGACTTTTCAAGGGCCTGCCATCACGGACCTGCTCGCTGGATTTCCTTTTTTTTTATCTATAACCTTGAAAGTGAACTTTTTTATTAAACACAGCCAGAGGAATGACAATAACGATAAGAAAAGCCAAGGATGTGGAACACAAATAGCAAAGGAAATAAAGATAAATGCTAAGATGCTCTTTAAATATCTGAGGAGGAAACCAGCAAGGAATCAGAAAGGCGACAAGGAGACACAGTCTGGGACTTAATGATGGATGATGCTGATCTTACTAGGAAGGTGAATGGATTATTTACTGCCACATTCATGAAAAAAAGTGGCATATCACATCCTAGAGATTGGAGGCATTTTCCTGGGAGGAGAAGAAATGCTACAAAGTTTTCAATAGTTTCCGTTCAAGACAGATAGGTAACAAACATGACTATTAGTAGGTTACAAGGCCCCAATGAATTACATGCCAGAAATCTGAACGATGTAAACAAGGGCAAGAAGCATGCCTGTTATGACAGGGTGTTGAGTACAGAGGAAATGTCAAGGGATAAGAGGATAGTTATACATACTGATTCCCAGTTCTATATTTAAGAGCTGATAAAGTTAAGGGAGGAAATTATAGGCCTCTACAAATAAGTATAGACCTTTGGTCTCAGATGTGGGAAGCTACTGAGCACAATAGATTAAACTGCACAACAGTAGGAAATAAGATCCTACTAACTCCCCATCCTGTGGACCAGCGCATCCATCTCGTGCAGCAGCCTGTCTCTGACATGGGACAGTATCACAAGCTTCAGGGGAAGATGCAAAGAGCCCTGAAGGGGTCTGTTGAGGAATACGTCCCTTACGAACAAGTTATCTTTCTAACTCCCTTTGTTGGGGATTGATTTCTGCTCTGAGGCATGAGGCTTTATAGCTCCTCTAATGTTTTTCTTTCAAAAACAGATTCATTTAATAAATAAAATCTTTAAAATTTCCAAAAATTGAAGCATGGCTCCCTCTTGGTCCAGGCACAGTTATTCCTGGACACCACAACAGTTGGAGGCCAGTAGGTACTGTAGATTCACATCCCAGAATTCTACAATGTAACAACGTGCTGACAGATATGATGTAAGACTGAACAGCGAAGCATCTGTGCCTCACCATGAGACTGATGCCATTTTTTGGTTAAGAAGAGATATTAATTAGTCCCATTGCTCAAATAGGAATTTAACTATAACAAGTACGCTCTGCCTTCCAAGTCAAACCATCGGCAGCATGTTAAAATAGTGGAGTTCAAAATAGTATCAAAGGATAGAACATTGTAATGCGCTGAAACATGGTTTAACGACAGCTGGAAAGTTTACTGTTTCCCAATATTGGATTGTTTAAGAATGTATTCATAGAATCATAAAACCATAGAGCTGGAAGAGACCTCAGAAGGTCATCAAGTCCAGCCCCCTGCTCTAGGCAGGACTAATCCCGACTAAATCAACCCAGCCAGGGCTTAGTAAGCCGAGACTTAAACACCTCTAGGGATGGAGACTCCACTACTTCCTGAGGTAACCTATTCCAGTGCTTCACCACTCTCCTAGTGAAATAGTTTTTCCTAATATCCAACCTGGACCTCTCCCACCACAACTTGAGACCATTGTTCCTTGTTCTGCCATCCATCACTACTGAGAACAGCCTTTCTCCAGCCTCTTTGGAACCTCCCTTCAGGAAGTTGAAAGCTGCTATCAAATCTCCCCTCACTCTTCGCTTCTGCAGACTAAACAGACCCAACTCTCTCAGCCTCTCCTCATAGGTCATATGCTCCAGCCCCCTAATCATTTTGGTCACCCTCCGCTGGACCCTCTCCAATGCATCCACATCCTTTTTGTAGTGGGGGGGCCCAGAACTGGACACAATACTCCAGATATGGCCTCACAAGAGCTGAATAAAGGGGAATAATCACATCTCTGGATCTGCTGGAAATGCTCCTCCTAATGCATCCTAATGGGCCATTAGACTTCTTTGCTACAAGGGCACACTGTTGACTCATATCTAGCTTCTCATCCACTGTAATCCCCAGGTCCTTTTCTTCTAAACTACTACTTAGCTGGTTGGTCCCCAGCCTGTAACAATGCTTGGGATTCCTCCATCCCAAGTACAGGACTCTGCACTTGTCCTTGTTGAACCTCATCAGATTTCTTGTGGCCCAATCCTCCAATTTGTCTAAGTCACTCTGGACCCTATCTCTGCCCTCGAGTGTATCTACCTCTCTCCCTAGCTTAGTGTCATCTGCAAACTTGCCGAGGGTGCAATCCATCCCCTCATCCAGGTCATTAATAAAGATATTGAACAAAACCGGTCTTTGAGGCACTGCGCTAGAAACCGACCGCCATTCTGACATCGAGACATTGATCACTACCCGCTGGGCCCGACCTTCTAGCCAGCTTTCTATCCATCTTATCGTTCATTTATCCAATCCACATTCCCTTAACTTACTAGCAAGAATATTGTGGGAGACCATATCAAAAGCCTTGCTAAATTCAAGGTATATCACATCCACTGACTTTCCCATGTCTACAGAGCCAGTTATCTCATCGTAGAAGCTAATCAGATTGGTCAGGCATGACTTGCCCTTTGTGAATCCATGCTGACTATTCTTGATCACTTTCCCCTCTTCCAAGTGCCTCAAAATGGATTCCTTAAGGATCCCTTCCATGATTTTTCCAGGGACCGAGGTAAGACTAACCCATAGACTCTCCACAGGCTTTTCTCCCTCTATATACTGGAGTTCTGAGCAATCTGGAATGTTTAAATGTTGCTTCATCTCCCCTTAGATCTAAAACAATCAGCAATCCAAAGACCAGCTTCTGGGGTCATCAGATAGTTCATTTTGTTTAGATAATAATTGTAAGTATACTTAATTTTTCACTCCTAGATCGCAGAACACTTTACAAAAGTGGGTAAGTACCATTATTTCCATTTCACAGCTGGGAAAAATGAGGTTCAGAGAAGTGAGGTTACTTGTGTGCAGGGTTACTCACCGTGTGGGTTTTTTCACACACAGCCTCTCTTTTGAGTGCCCTTTCTTGGTCAGGGGAGGATTTTAAAAGAAACAGGCAATGTCCCAGGAATGGCGTTGAACTCTGATTAACAACAAGCAGCAGCTCAGAAAGAGGGCCAATTGGTCTGCTTCGTGATTGGTTCCTCCAGTGCACCTGCAGCTAACTGGTCCTCTGCAAGTCCCAGCTGCTGGATCCTACTTCACTAGGCCTGAACTCTCAGCCCTGGGTGGGTATCCTGCAGAAAGACACTGACTGATGGCTGTCCCTGCATCCTAGGTTTGCACAAGTCACCTGACCACTGTGACAGGGAGTGAGACTGCCCTCCCTCTTGTTAGTATCCCTGCTATAGGTATAGCCTCCACCACCTCCCTACTCATCCATCCCCCTTCATCTCCCCCCCAGCAGTACTCTTTTTTTGAGAACCTGAAACATGGGAGCCCAACTTGTATGTCTAAGGTCACACAGCAAAGGTGAGAAGCAAACCTCAGTTTCCTAATTGCAAGTCCCATGTCTTATTAACTGGACCACACTGCTGCTTCTAAATACATTGCACAGAGTTAGCCGCAGTCGTGCCTGGGAGTTTTCCCGACACATAATTTAACTCTCTCCAGGTCCTTTTGTAGTATTTCTCATTTCTAGTAAAAGGAAAGGACAAATATAGGTAAGGAAAAGCTGCTTTTCAGCTACTAAATGAGGGTTATAAACAAAAGAGTACAAACCCCACCCCCCCAAATCAATACACACACACAAATGTAGTTGGCTGTGTCCTCTTAAGAAAGAAGTAAACATCACATTATCCAGCGAGCAACTTTTTTTCAAACTGCTTCATAATTAATCAATGTTCAACGCCATTCCAAGAGCCAGCTCCAGGAAAAACATCAGCTTTTTTTTTTTTTTTTTGACAAGAAATGTTGCAACTTGGGGGGGATAAAACCCCTCAAGTGCAGTTAAAAGAAAACTTTTTGAACTGTTCTCCTAATATTTGATCAGGGATGGTTTATAATGTGTGAAGTCATTTGTATGTGGGGTTTTGCAATGTGTTGGGTTCTTGCCTGTAACTGGGTAACCTTCTGTGTGGCAACAAACCAACCTGCAAGGAGCATTGGGGTTTTGTGATTCACATTTTGGTGCCAGAGGGTATTTGATATCTAAAAGATGGAAAAAGTCATGCCCCACAATTTTGGCAGTCTGCATATACTTTAGTAATTATATCAGTCAATCATATTCTTATACCTGCATCAAAGTTCCTATAAGAACATAAAAATGGCCATACTGGGTCAGACCAAAGGTCCACCTAGCCCAGTATCTGCCAACAGTGGCCAATATCAGCTGTCCCAGAGGGAATGAACAGAACAGGTAATCATCAAGTGATCCCTCTCCTCTCATCCATTTCCAACCTCTGACAAACAGAGGCTAGGACAGGGGTGGACAATAATTTTGGACAGGGGGCCACTCCAAGATTTTGGGAAATGGCTGAGGACCACACTTACCCATGATATTAATGGAGGAGGTGCGGGGTGTGGGATGGAGGTTGGCTGCAGAAGGGAGCTTGGGGTAAGGGATTGGGGTGCAGGAAGGGGAGTGGTGTCTGGGAGGGAGTTTGGGTGAAGAACACAGTTATGACCTAGGGCAGGAGACTGGGGTGCAGGAGTTTGTGGTAGTCTTGGATTGTGACCTGGGGCAGAGGATTGGGGTGCCATATCTGAGAGGGGGTATAGGTGCAGGAGGGGGGGGCAGAGGGTTTGGGTATGTGGAGTGGGGTGCAGAGGGTTGGGGAAGACAGGAGACTTACCAGCCAGCAGCCCAGCCAGCCTGCCTGCCTGCAGAGCTAAGTGTTTGAAGAGCTTAAAACATTTCTCAGCCAGCCTGCCTGCACAGGCTGCAGGGTCATGTGCTTGTCTGAATAACTGAGATGGAGGGAAGGGGGGCGTGGTGCTTCAAGTGCTGTCTGTTATTCAATCAGGAAGCTCCCATTGGCCAGTTTCTGGCCATAAACCAGCCAATGGGTTTGTGCTGGAGGTGGGGACAGCACCTGAAGCCTTCTGCCCTCAGGCTCACAGTTTCAAAAGACAAACGGCCCTGCAGCCACTTTTCTCAGTGGCACGTGAGGCAAGAAGGGGAGCCTGCCTGGGGCTCCCTCCTGCATCCGCAGGCTGGATCCAGTGGCTTGGTGGGCCGAATCTGGCCCGCGGGCCGTATTTTCCCCAGGCCTGGGCTAAGGACACCATTCCTACCCATCCTGACTAATAGTCATTGATGGACCTAACCTCCAGGAATTTATCTAGTTCTTTTTTTGAACCCTGTTAAAGTCTTGGTCTTCGCAACATCCTCTGTCAAGATAGTGTTTAGTCTTTTGTCCCCACACATAAACACAGGTGGAACAGGAAGATTTTCTACAAATAAATAGCTTGAGGATTAAAAACAAGTATCTTATCTAATTCTAATTACTTTTTAGACATTTCAATGAATTCTAAAAGTCCTTAGGAGTGTGACAGAGCAAATATTGCCAGTTTTTGTTCAAACAACGTTTCAGGTCATTTAATTTTAATCCTCAGAGACTGTTTCCTGTTTGATTCTAGCATAATAAAGGGAAAATTACTAGTGAGTTTCATTAAGCTCTGTTCTAAACGAAGTTTTATAAGAATTCAGAATCACAAGGTTTGTTCAACACGGGATTTAAGCCATTTCTGCACTGTCAAGCTTACAGTGACACAGCTGTCCCATGCAGCTTCACTGCTCTATGCTGATTGCAGGGAGCTCTCCTGCTGACATAATTAAAACCATCTCCAATGAGCAGTAGGAGCTATGTTGGTGGGAGATGTTCTCCCACCCCCAAAAGTGCTGTCCACACTGGCACTTCTTACGTTGCTCAAAGGGGGGGTTATTTCATACCCTTGAACGACATAAATTACACTGACAAAATGCTAGTGTAGATATTGCCTTAAGGGAAGACCAACAGTTGCTAGTAGAGCTGCAAAATCAAAACAAAACCAGGGAACTCAGTCTCAAAACCCCTTTATACTTTTAGAGGCAAAAATAATTCCCGATGTAACTCTCAATATAAATTTGACCTGTTTCAATGAAAGGTGTATGTATGCTTCTACATTTTGCTCACAACTCATCTGGTTTCATTTCTGGTTTTGAACCTGAAAGCTGAAATTTACAAAGTTTCATTGACATCCTGTTTTACACATGTCACATGGACTTAAAATAAACCAAGTCAAACATCAGGTGATACCCATTGCCCCAATGCACACATGACGTACTTAGATGCTTGCTAATGGTCATGATAAATGGATCAGCAATAGGAGGATGTGAAGTGTTAGTTTTCTGATTGAAGGTTAGAAGCATAGAACTGTCAACATTTCACCACAGCAAATGTTTGAGCTATAGCAAACCTGGCAGAGAAGACAGCTCTCAAGTTCATCTGGGAAATGAAGTTAATCTCCTGAATAATCAGTCTCGGGCTCAGAGGAAAGACTCAGACTTCAAAGTTGCCTAAGGGAGTTTCATAGAAAACTGAGCAGCTAATTCCTTCCCAGATCCAATACCAGAAATGTGTAGGACCAAGTAATGGACATCAATTAAGATTAGCAGATACTTTAAAGTCTCACATACAGATATAAAATGGAAAAAGGAATGAGATTCCTAAAGGCTTGTGAGAGATAAAGTAAAATCAGGGCAGCACAGAAACCCCCAGCTAGCTCCCTTCTAGAATACCGGTAGAATGTCAGGTCCATACAAAAACAAGCAACATTCCAAGCTAGAGAAAAAGGTTATTATCAACCGCCTGAGTTGCATTGAAAAGGTGAGCACTCAACTGATAACGTCCACAGATAAGTCCTGTCAGTTGCGGGGCACCATAAACACTCCTAACATTCCAAGGAGATAAAGCAGCTCTGAACCCTTTATCCATGTTAAGACTTTCTAGTTCTAAATTTGCATCTAATGAGTGAACACATTTTATTACTCTTGATAATCTACTCATTTACCTTGAGCTAAGTGAGCCAAACTCTCTCTGCCTGGCCACAAAATCTGAGCGTGTGATTTTCTTTTTTGAAATGGTAATATTTTAGTTTAAACCCACAAAATAGTCTGTGCAAACCCAATCAGCTTAGTTTGGCATTTAACTGCTGCTCATAGAATTTAATGGCTGAATCCATGTTTTCCCCCCCTGTAATAAATACTCACTATAACTCTCTCTGACTGTAATGGAATATCTGATAAACAAGCCATTCATATGGGAGCTTATTCAAAGAAAAAGTAGTAAGATGATGCTATGAATAACCCGGACAGCATTAGGACATTTTAGATCACTACCACCAAGCAGTACAAATATGTTTAGCAGCAGTGCAGCCAAGCCCTGAGATTTATACTTATATTTATATTGTTTTGATCATCATGTATAATAAGCAAGCACAAAATTGCACACAGAAACAGCTGAGACGGGAAAAGCCACGTCGTAGGCTGGTTTGGTTTTATAGTGAAAAACAAATGGGATTATAACATGACGCTGGAAGCAAGGGAAAACTTCCAAGTCTAGTGAGGGAATAGCCTGTCAGAGTGTGAGAGCAGCACTGAAAAGAATTCTTCAGCCAAGTGAGGTAATGTAAACAAGACCTTCTCTTGGAGCAACCTAGAATGATATAACAGGGATCAGAATAAATACTGTGACCATTACGTCCCTAAGTCTGGCCTGGTTAGGAAAACTTTTTTTTTCTACAAACACAAATGTTGGAAGTTTGTTTCAAGAGTATTTTAAAGCCCTCACTTTTCTATCAAGTTCTCTCTTTCTCCACCAATAAGGGCCAATTCTAACATGGAGGGAACTTCTTGTGAGTCTTCAACTCTTAAGTTGGAGCTCCTCCCTTCCATGATGCCCTCTTTCTATAAGACGCAATTTTGAACAATGTACGGTCACTAGATTCTGTAAAAAATTGTGCATGTCATGTAAAACATGTGCCTCTGATTAGTGCTAGGAGTCTTATAAGAGCCCAAGAACACAGTACTGAAGTGGGATCCTTCTCCATGGAGAGTGCAGATAGAGGGGACTCTGGGAAAGTTACACAAGAGATGACAAGTTGGGTGTTTTTGTATGGTTCAAAAGTAAAGGATCTTACATATAAAGGTCATGAGCAAATCCTATTTTCTTTTTGGAAGTGGGAAGGTTAGGGTGATAACATTTGTCCAGAATGATAATAAAGGAAGGAGCTGGGGAGGAGGCGTGAAAGACACTGTAGATTAGAAGAGACAAAAGCAGAATAAGTGGGATGTGACCTTCAGCAACCAAATTCCCAACACTTCCAAGAAAGAACTAAGGTTGGGGTAGAGACTGCAGAAGATGCAGAAATTACAGGAAGATGGTAATTTTCTTGGTGATTTATCATCCAAAAGGGGAAATATAAAGACAGAGATAACTACTCTAAGTTGTTTTTATGCTGGATTTAGTTATTTGTAACTGTGGCTGTGTACAAAGACACTATATGGCAGTTCATGCACAGTGACATTGAGCCCAATTCTCAGGTGTGCTTCAGCTGTACAAAGAACCTGTATCCACCTTAACAGTCTTCTCATGGAACACCAGCACAGTTGTTCTATACCACCTTTCCTTCTAGACTCTGGGATGTTCCCAGGAGAAAGAGACTGTCAAACCCTATGACAGAGTGAACCTCAAATGCCTGAACACACATCTTGGGAGAATGACCATGTAATTAAGAGGAGCACAAAGACTCCTCTAACTTATACCAGGCCTAAGCCAACCACAGGGCTAGAGAGGAACAAAAGGTATCATAAAGGGTCCCCTTCCATTCAGTACAGTTGTGGCATTGTATCTCAGCTACTGCCAGGGTTCTAGCTTACTAAGTCCACGTCTAAACTAGACTTGGAAGGTCAGGTTAAGGTATGCAACTCCAGCTACATATTTGATGTAGCTGGAGTTGGCTTACCTTAAGCCAAGCTTGGCGCCATCTTCACAGAAGGAAGCTGATGGGAGCAAATCTTCCCATTGGCTCCCCTTACTCCTCATGACTGTGAGGAGCACCAGCGGTGAGCCACCCTCAGTGTTTGATTTAGTGGGTCTTAACTAGACTCACTAAATCAAATGCCAGAAGATCAATCTCTGGTGCAGCAAATGAAGACGAGGCCCAAGTCTTAATAAAAAAGGAAAATAGAAATAATAAAGACTAGAGGAGTCACTGTAGCAAAAAGAAGTAGAGGTGTACAGATGTGTGAGAAGAGGGGGAACGGGCTGTTAGC
The DNA here is from genome assembly GCA_032595735.1 of Pelochelys cantorii. Taxonomy (NCBI): domain Eukaryota; kingdom Metazoa; phylum Chordata; order Testudines; family Trionychidae; genus Pelochelys; species Pelochelys cantorii. The sequence goes on from CM064334.1 coordinate 53,136,725, forward strand.
CCCATTCCTTAGGTTTAGGGAGAACTTTATAGTATAGGGTAGAATGCTTAGAAATGAGAGACATGAGTCCAATTATCCTGAATAAAATGAGAATCAGTGTAACTATGGTGTGAGTCAGGCTTGGTCTCTAAACGAGCAAGCTGTGCGGGATCCAGCAACACCTAAGAGACATGATTTCTGAGAATTTGCAAAGGACCCATTTTTATAATAGCCAAGAAAGACCCTAGCTTCATGTCTGACAATGTTATTTTCTAAACAGTTCCCTTGGGAAGGTCACTGCTTCTGACATTGCCCTCTTTCCCTGACTCTCCTATTGAAGCAAATATTTTAGTTAGACCAGCAGACTACCACAACTTGACCATGTTTTTCTGGTTACCAGCAGCAGTGTAGCTTTGTCCTTTTCAGATCATAAACTCTGACAGGAGCATATGTACATTAGGCAAAGTTGCCGCCTCTAGATGCAAAAATTCAGGACATCCCCAAAAGGGATTATTCTGGGAAAATCTGGATGGGGAGCAACTCTAGCAATAGGTCTTGCTATGATATTTCTTGCATGTAAGGTTGTCTTTCAGTGTCATAGCTAACCTAGACTCCCTTGGCTGTGTCTATACTGGCGCGATCTTGTGCCAGAGCTATGCAAATGAGACTCAGCGTGGAATATCGCCGAGCCTCATTTGCATAACTAATGAGCCGCCATTTTTGCGGAAGAGGCTCTTGTGCAAGACGGAGCTGTCTACACTGCCCCTTCTTGCACAAGAAAAACCCTCTTGCGCAAAGCCGTTATGCCTGAAAATAATCAGCATAACGGCTTTGCGCAAGAGGGTTTTTCTTGCGCAAGAAGGGGCAGGATAGACAGCTCCATCTTGTGCAAAAGCCTCTTCCGCAAAAATGGCGGCTCATTAGTTATGCAAATGAGGCTCGGCGATATTCCACGCTGAGCCTCATTTACATAGCTCTGGCGCAAGATCGCACCAGTATAGACACAGCCCTTGTGTGTTTGGAAAACAGGCTTATCCTGATAAATTACACAGGGTTATACTGGTACAGGGAGTTGCCATCACCTGAGGAATAAGAAAAAAAGGGGAGAAAACATCATACAAGAAGGTAAACATGTACAAGATGGAAGAGAGCGCATTGTACCTATAGCAGTCAGAAACAAAATGGCCACTTTAGAGATGAAGTTGGCTCACTCCCAGATGTAAACAGCCACCAGCAGGAGTGCATTCTGGAAAATGTCCCTATAAAAGGGTAAACCCAGTGTAGGAATTTTGGTAGTGGTAAGGGTTGCCAGCCCTCCAGGATTGGCCTAGAGTCTCTTGGAACCTGCATCGATCTCCTTGTAACTATTGAAAGCAATCCGGGGGATCAGAATAGGATATTTTAAGAAAATTACATTATGTCATGCTGGAAAAAAAATATCTCCTGGAATAGCTTCAGTCAGAGTTGGCAACCTTGGTAGTGGCTGAAAAGTAGTAACTTTTAGAGGGAAAGGGTCCACTGCTCTGGGATCATATAGCTGATTGCAAGAGCCTGTGACTTTTAGAACTGCAGCTCTTTTGGGTTAGGTATGTAAGAACTTTGAATAGTGATTTTGCGTGCCTTGGTTTCAGGGGATGCAATTAGACACATCTAAAAAGAACCTGATTTTCAAACAATGCCAAGCACCTCTCTTCTAAAATCAGGCTCCTTTAAAGTGCCTAAGTTGGGCACCTCAAAACTGAGACTATGAATCACTCATTGTTTTTGAAAATTCATATCATAATTGATTTTAAGGCCATAAAGGACTATTGTCATCATGTAGTTTGAACTCCTGCATGAAAAGGCCATAATATTTCATCCCCTAGTTTCTGCATCCAGACCATAGCTTCTGATTGAGCTAGAGCATGTCTCGACTGAAAGATTTAAGTGATGGAGAATCTACCAAATCCTTTAGTAAGTTGTCACATGGATTAATTAAAAGGTATAGAATTATGTTAAAACTGTTAAGAATTTGCACCTTATTTCTAGCCTAGCTTTTGTCTAGCTCTAGCTTCCTTCAGCTAGGCCAGTGATGAGAAACCTAGGTTTGTGAGTGGGCTGCATGAGTGGCCCTCTTTCATCTCAATGGGCGGAAAGATTGTCGTAACCAAGATGGTCTCCCGGGATAGGGTAGTTCTGCTAACTGCGCTTGTGTACATAGAATTTGTGGGGGTGCCGATCGAATGGTAGCAGCACTTTGACTGGATGCAAGAGGGAGAGCATGGCTCTCACAATGCTGCGTGCAATCAGCGTGCACCTCACTTCATGTGCCCTGGCTTTACATTTGCATCACTTTTGGAATACCAATAGGACTGGTACTACTACTACAAGGATGAAAACCAGTAGAATCTGAAACCCTGCACATGTGCAATGATAAACAGAACATCTCATGGGCCGCACATAGAACCCCAATGGGCCGCATGTGGCCCTGGGGCCGGAGGTTGCCCACCACTGACTTAAACCTTGTTATGTCATGTTTACTAGATTAAAAGCCCTCTACTCTCACAAAAAAAAAAAAAAAATTCTCCATGTCAGCAGTTCAAGCCATCTGTTAATCTTGTTTTTGTTAAGCTAAATAGATTGAATTTCTTTCCTATCTCACGTTTTCTAGGCCAGTGATTTTCTACATTTTGTTGGGTTCTGGACTCATTTATAAATCCTTATGGCGTGGCATACCCACCCCTACCCCCTTCCCGAGACTCCTCTAGCTCTAGTGCTCCCTTCTGCAGGAGTCCATCAGGGAATCAAGGGTCTCAGAGCTCCAGTTATAAGTGGTGAAGCCCCCCATCAGCAGCTGGGGAGGGGCAGTAAACTTAGACATCACCCCCAGAAAATATACAGCATTATGGTTGGGCAAGATTTGGGGGCCTGGAGGTAGAGTAGAAACATTGGAGTACTTGGGCGTGAACTGAGGAAGCAGTTCAAGGTTCTAGGAGCTGGGGAAGGAATTAGAAAGCAGAGAGTTGTGGGTTTGCAGTGGGAGGGGGGAGGAAGAATCTGAGGGCAGAGGCATCTGGGGAGGGTTGGTAAGATGAGAGCATCCCAAAGAGCACACAGAGTCCCCCCCCCCCCACACACACACACACAGCCCATGGGGAGGGTAAAGGGTGGATTTGGAGTCCTGGTGGTAAAGTGGGAGAAGCTAGAGGAAGAAGTCATGGGGCAGAAGAGACTGTAGGTGCAGTAAGGGAAGCTCTGTGGACTGAGGGCCAGTCTGGGTGATATGAGAAAAGAGGAGTCACCTTGGGCTGGGGCAGGGTGGGGATATTGAAAACAGGGTGTTGACTGGTTGTTACATCCAGGTGCCGGTATCTCCTGGAGAGTGTGACACCAGTTGCACCATCGTAGCTCCTGTCCCTCAGGAATGGCTGGACTTAGTTCATTGCTGTGGGTGTTGGGAGGCCTTTCTGGGAGGCTGACCAGGCCATACTTCTGTGAGTAGCCTTGCAACTTGGAACGTGGAGTTGCTGTGCCACTCACTCAAATCAGGACCAGAGAGCCTGGAGGGTAGCTGGGTCAGACCTCTGCAGCACTTGACTCCATGCACCAAGGTGCCGCACCCGGAGCACAGAGCTGAGCCCAGCCAGCCCCATGGCTCTTTGTCACATTCTGGGGACCCAGTTTTAGGCTGTGACCCAGGGGATGAGAAACCCATTTCTAGACCTCAAAATCATTCTCACGGCTCTTGTCTGAACCCTCTCTAATCTCTCCACATCCTTTTTAAAGAGTGGACTCCAGAACTGGATACAGGTCAGTCATGTTCTCAGTAATTTTACACACAGTGGGGATAATACCACTCTACTTTCACTCTAAATGTAGCCCTATGGCTTTGCTTTGCTTTGCTATGCTATTATGTTGTTGTAATAAAAATCCAAAGGAATTCTGGGCATCTGTTGTGTCTTTGACAGTCACCACCGTGTCTTCCCTATAGTATAGAATCATATTATTACATGCATGCCATATAAATAATTCTTGATGTCAGTGTTTTCTACTGTAGCTCTTCCTTCATATCCTCTCCTTTGCATTTCCCATCCACATTCACATGCTTGCCTTCCTTGTCTAGCCTATATTTTACTCCCTTTGCTCTAGCTTGAGTTCCTTTGGTAAGGGAAGTCTTGATTATATGGTATGGCCTATAGACTTAAATCACAGAAAAATGAACACAGAAGAGCATTCCCTTTGAGGTCAAAATGTAGTCAGTACTCTGATCTGGAGTCAGTCTGTTTCCAAGAGAGTTGGCAGGCACAGTGCTGATGTGCACCTTCTATTTGCTCCAAGTGACCCTATCCATAAGCATAAGGATTAATGCTGCCACACCATTTCCTAATGGGAAATTGTAAACATTCCAAGTCAGCCTAAGGTAAACTGGGTATAGGTCAATTTTTTTTTCAGAAGGGCTATAATCTTTGTGTATGGGAAGATTCCTATATGATTCCAGCACTCGGAAAATGTACAAGCAAGGAAGTAATATTTATATAAGTCAAGGAAAACACTGTTTCCTTCTTCAGCAGGAAATTGCAGTTATTCTCAGAGTTTCAGCAAAAGAAGGGGAAATTAAATAAAGCACTGGCAGCCACCACTTGTTTTATTTCTGTGGTTTTACAATTTGATCTGAAATAATCCCAAGAAAATTATTAGGGTAATAATTGAGAAAAATGTCTCATTTACAAGTTTCAGTGGGACAATTCAGTAAATCACTGAAACAAAAGATGCAATACAAAACAATCTGAGTTCATGTAATCGTCTAGTTTAATTTTAAAAGCTTTAGGGCTTTGATCAGGCATTCCCTGTACAGACAAGCCTCCAATTGATAACAGTGTTTTGTCTGAGTAAGGATGGCAAAAATCTGTGTTATGGGGCCTGAGTTTATAAGCCAGTTTACTGCTGTGTAATTGAATTTATTTTAATGGATTTGCACCTTATTTATAATGGTGTGTGGGATTTAGCCCAATAGTTACCAAAACAATAATAAATAGCTGGGCTTCTATGTCCAGGGATAACATGTTTGACCATTGCTTATGATGTTAATTTATTTTGGCTCAGGATGTATAAGGAGGCAGACTTAATGGAATGGCAAATTTGAATTTTCATACTCTTCTGTATTTAAAATCTCAATCTGTACAATAAGTTCATGAGTAACAATTTTTGCATGTAATTTCTGTAGGATGAGGGGGCAGATTTTTATAAAAAGGATTGGAAACAATAGAAAAGTTGGATCACACATTCAGGCAAATGTATGAGTTGCAGCTGTTTCCATAATTACCTAGTCCGAGGTTCTGTAATTATAGTACTCACGGACCCCAAAGTCTCTGTGAAATCAATGAAAATTTGGAGTGGGCCTGGACTACAAGAATGAGACTCTCAGGCTACATCTAGACTATACCTCTCTGTCGACAGAGAGATGTAGATTAGGCATGTCGAAATTGCTAATGAAGCAGGTATTTAAATATCCCATGCTTCATTAGTATAAACATGGCCGCCGCTTTTTTTTTTAAACGAAGCTTTTTAAAAAAAAACCCCAAAACTATCAATCTAGACGTGGATCTGTCAAAAATAAACCCTTTTTCGACAGATCCTGTATACCTCAAAAAATGAGGTATACAGGATCTGTCGAAAAAGGGTTTATTTTTGACAGATCCGCTTCTAGACTGACTTTTTTTTTCCAAAAAGCTCCGTTTCAAAAAAAAGCAGCGGCCATAGATATTTAAAGCCCTGCTTCATTAACAATTTTGACGTGCCTAATCTACATCTCTCTGTCGACAGAGAGGTGTAGTCTAGACACAGCCTCAGTTTTTTTATGTGAAAGGACTCACAGCCCCTGGTATATTTGGTGTTCCTGCCTCAAACAATTTTTTTTACTGTCTTGTTTACAGAACCATCTACAGGACAGAAATTGATTTTCTGTGACTACACAGAAAAATAAAACATTGCATGAACATTTGTATAGATCCACATATGAATCAGAAAGGGTGCAAACAGAACTGAAGCAAGATTTTCTTTAGAAATTGCAGAAATTGTACACCACTTTTCTTACTGTTCACCCAGTTGGAACCAGTCTCCCCATGAAACATCAGGAGTATGTAATAAAACCAGAAGACAAACCAAGGTTTGAAGCAAAAACTTCCATGTTTCGGATCCCACAGTTTTCCTCCACCCAGAACTCCCACTGAAATTGATGAGTGCTCTGTATGGTTAAGCCCAGCAGAACCAAACAAGGTATTTACATTAGTGAACTCCCAAGTGTTTGTTAGACTGACTGTTCCTGGCATGAAATTGGTGATAATACAGACAGAATTTAGAAAAACCAGAGGACTTTTTTTTTTACATGAGATATTTTACATTCCTTGTGTTGATGGCTCCAGCCATTTACATTTCTTCACTTCTCTGTCATGTGATGTTGTGTGTGATCACCAGGATGATAAAGTGCAGTTTGCAATGATAGCCTAAGATTAGAGCTTCTAGTCCCTGCTTGCTCTTTTGAGACAGGCTTAGTCTAAGTCACAGGACTGCTTAAAAATTCAGAACTTGAGAGAGTGTCAAAAAAACTGGCTCCAAATAGAATTCCTTTGCATTCCTTTTATTTATAAACTTCCAAGTCCTGGTCCAATGTAAATCAATCACTCATTATATTATCACAGTAACACCCAGAGACCTCAGTTAGGGCTAATGCTCCATCTTGGTAAGCACTGCACAAACATACGCAGTAGTAAGAAAGAATCCCTGAACTGAAGGCTTGATAACCTATGACAGGGCTACTCAACTTTGGAAGCCCCGGGACCCACAATGATACTCACAGCACATGCCAAGGGCCGCAACTTAAGTGTGGTTGCATGTACATGCAGATATATATGCAAATAGCTTCTTTCACACTGACAGGCATGAATACAAAACACTTCCCACAATGTCCCGGCACTCCTGGCACCTCCTCCCTGGGGACTAGAAACGCTGACACCCTGTACCTGTCTGTTCCAGCCAGCCCGTCCACTTGCGTCTTTCAGTGCTTTCCCCGCCTGAGAGACGCCTCTCCATTGTAGAGCGTGTTCCCAGTGGAGGCCATGTTCAAAGGATCCCACCTGTGGGCCACACGTTGAGCCCCACGTAAATCCAAACCACCCCGCAGGTTGCAAACAAATTGGCCACAGGACGCATGTGGCCTGCGGGCCACGTGCTGAGTTGCCCTGACGTATGAGCTTAGTCTGGTAACCCTTTACACAAAGGAGTAATTTTACTCACATGCACAGACCTGTTTACTTCAATGAGCATATGTCTGTGAGTAAAGCTTCTTCTGTGTTCTTTTTCAGGGTTATTAAGATAGGACACAATGTGGTTGCTGCTACGCTAGCCGCCATCAGCTCAGAGAATGAACCTTACCAGTTGGAACCAAAAGCCCTGTTCTGTTTAGCAGAGAGCTGTGCCGGGTTTACATCCTTTGTGAGGGAATTCTATACTGAAATGGTTACATGGAAGAAAGCATATGGATGATGTGGAAGAAATGGTCAAATGGCTCGTGCAGAGAGGTCTCAGGGCTTCAGTAAGCAAACACAGCACCTAGATATGAAAAAAACAAAGCTCTAAAGAGTCATTAGTGTGAGGCCAAGAACATGTCACTGTATATTGTAGGGAATGAAGAGACTGTGGATGGTCTCAGAAAGGGTGTGTGAAACGGTCAGAACAACAGGCTCAGAAGATGGTTGTTTTCAATGGACATGTGAGGATGAAGATGGGTGCCGGGAAGAGTAGGTTCTGAATGGTATATAACTTATAGAACCAAACTGGATCAGAAAAACACTTTGCCCATTCAAAACTATTTCCTGACTTATGCTACTGTTTAAAGGGGAGAGATTAAAAACACAAGGAAGGGTGTTATTTTCATAAACAAGGCTCATAGTTCCCAACTGGAAATATATATGTGGAAAATCATATAAGAAATGCATGAGAAGAAGGACATCTAAGCCTAATTATCTCTGCTTTTGTTCTGCTTTCCTGATGCTTTTTTAAAATACTCTTACTGGTATTGACTTGGTCTTTACTGCTTTTTTCCAGTATACACATTTTACAAGGTTGAAGAGTCTTTGTTCTCTCCCATCCCTTTGAACTGTGTGGTGTGTTGTTCCTTGTATGTGCTTTTTCTCTTCCAGGGAGACATTGATGAAGCGGAAGAAGCAGAGGATGTGAACTCCCATATACAGTACAAATATAGAGGATGACCCATTAAACGTTATGTTGAAATACTTCCCTGGCAATGTGAGAGCTCTCCAAGAGGGTAAACAACATACAATGATAATAATGAGGATAGGAGATGTATCACTTATGACTACTGTGGAACTAGAATCTCTTTGTTATCAAATGGTTAAACTGCTCAATGCTAGAATATCAATATTCGCAACACTATGCTTTAGCTATTGTTTCCTATTTTCTGAGGTATATCCTTTTCCTAATATCTGTAGTCATTTATATTATTTCCAGGTATAAAATGTATTGGATCTCAGGGCTCTTGCTGTATATATAATGGTTAAAAAATAAATACATATTAATATTCCTGACACATTGGGAAAGGGCCTTTGCAGATCTTTCAGGGATGGAATACAATAGTTTTATAGTGAAGTAATTGTTCTGGAAGTTAAACCAAAAGTCAGGGAACCAGGACTCCTGGGTTCTGTTCCCTCTTTTCCCAATGTTCCACTGTGAGGTCTTGTTCAAGTCACTTAACCTCAGTGATTTTTCAGTTATACAGTGGGTGCAACAATATGTAAGTGCAGGTTGAACTTCTCTAGTCCAGCAGCCTCAGGACTGGATCGGTGCAGAACCAGAGAGTTTGCCAGACCACGGGAGGTCAGTATTATCTAGCAGCATTACCAACCCTTCCACTGCTTACTGAGCTCTTACAAGATATGTAAGGGTAAATTAGAGCTAAATAACAGCACAGAACACTGAGGGCCAGGACTGGTGGCTGAAAACAAACTTTATGGGACCACAGTAAACTTGGCCACACCCATGATAAGTGGACATCTGGCTAGCTAAAATCGTGCTGGATGACAGATGTTGCCAGACAAGAGAGTGCCAGACTAGGGAGATTCAGCCTTTACTGTGAATCTTGCATGGTCAGGACTGAGGTATGGCTAACTCCAGTTCACACCTGCAGGAAGCAATCATTGTGTGTCAGGAGCTGACCATTGTATAGTCATCAGTGCATTCAAGATGAAAGGGCATAAAGGTGTTGAATGCATGCAGCCATTATGTACGCAGAATATATCGGTGGCAGGAGAGAGATGAAATCCTACAGACGGACAGAAGGGCATGTGACCAAAAAGGCCCTGCCTTTTGTACACCTGCCAGAATTGGGAGACGTGGACACCACCTCTTTTTGAAGATAAAGTAAGGCCCACTTCTGAGTGTTACCCATGAAGAATCTTCAGCTACCATTACTTAACTACAAACCCACTCACAAGTGCGCCTCTGGCTGCTGAAGTCAGAACTAAGCCCCTTGTGCCTGAGTTTTCCAGATGAAAGAGGCTCTGCTAGTGCACATAATTACAAAGTTCAAAAAAATGTATTTTGCCTTCATCACCTTGGGGCAGATCCCCTATAGAATCTGTTCTACTGAGCTTAAAAATTGGAAGCTCTTTGGGGCAGGTGCCATCTGTGTGTAAAGAGCCAGGCCTACCGGTGGTCTGGTCCAGGCTCATAGATGCTTCCTCATTACAAATAGTAAGAATAATTCAGTCAATTTGAGTTTGGGTGAAACCTGGTGATCATGCAGCCACACAGTCATAAAACCAAAAGTACCATTTCAATCAAAAATAAAAAGGGAGCAATATCTTCACCTCAGCACCAGCCATTGCAAATATCTTCAGGCATTACACATTCAGGTGATAAAACTGTGATGTTTTTCACAGCACACAGACTTTCAACATAAAATACAGAGACTATATGTCCTATTAGGGTCTAGAAAACCTTTAATGGAGAAACAGGCTGTTAGAATACAGGATATTTTATAGGCTAGCTCTTCATTACCAGATATATGCCCCATGAGCAGTCATCAGATTGGACTGTGTACAACTACTTGGATAGAAACATGTCACTTCAGCTACAAGCTTCTTAAGAGCAGTTTTCCCACTAAAGCCGTGAAATAAAAGCTGTAGCTATTAATGAAGTGAAATTGGATATTCTTGTCACACTGATTAGCTACAAAATGGTCACAAATCCTCCATTTCATTTTTTGAATCAAGTGAAAAGAAACCACCTTCCTTTTGTTTGATGGTTGTCTGTATTCTTTCTGAAGAATGTAGAATGCACTAAAAATGGAAAGCAGGTGGGGTTTTTCCCCCCTTCACGTAAAGTAGTTTCTTCTGCCTTTGAACATAGGCAACACCCTTGTTTAAAAAAAAAATAACAACCAGTGTGCTGTTCCAAAGTGAGAGCCTGCGAGTCAGAACTCCCTTGGGGGTTTCATTTGCACTCTGGTCACTCTCACAGTTGACAACTGTGTTTCTTGAAGGATTCAATAGCTGGCCTCATTCCTAACACACCACAGCAAGCTTGGTATCCCACAACATCAAGACACTTTTTTTTAAAATTAATCTGAGGGGAGGATTTAACTGTGGACATTTGTTTGTGTGTGTGTGTGTGTGTGTGTGTGTGTGTGTGTGTGTGTGATTTTTGGTGCTGCCGCTGGCTTGTCATAGTATCCTAGAAGAAAAAAAATAGGTGTGCCTATATGTGGGTATGGGGTGGGGTGAGGGAAAGGGCTTGAGTTAGCAGTGGAAGAAAGACTTTCTAAAAAGACACAGAAATGTGATGGAAGGGACCATCCCTGAGTAATCTGTCACTGCTGTAGGGCTTCGAATCTGAAATTTCCTGTGATCTTCTGGAAGTTTACACTGAAATTTTCATGCTTGCCTTGTGACTTTATTTTATTAGCTCCCAGTCTCTGTTTGTGGCAGTATAGTGGACAAAAAGACCTGCCTGGACAGTAATGGCTCATGGTGTTAGCATATTAGATCTGGGCTAGCTGCCCACTGATAGATTGACTTCAGATGTTGATTCTAAGGGCTTGTCTACAGTGACCAAAGCTACAGAATGCAGCTACACTGACAGGAGAGTTTCTCCCATTGGTATAGTACTTCTCTTGCCCGAGAAATAGGAGTCTTGTTGACCGCAGAAGCCTTCCCATTGCCACAGTGTTGTCGCCACTGGAGGTTAGGTCAGTTTAACTAAGTCTGGATTTTCCACACCCCTAAGCAACAGAGGCTATGTCTACACTGGCAAGAAAAGTCGGAAAAAGATACGCAAATTGTGAACCGCAATTTGCGTATCTTTTTCCACTTTTTTTCCGAAATTCAGCCCGATAACACGGGGCCAAATTTCAGAAAAAAATCCTCTTTCAGAACATTCCTTATTCCTCTAACAGAGAGGAATACAGGGATGCCGAAAGAACATGTCCACTTTTTCGGAAACTGTTCCGAAAAAGTGGACACGTTCCTTAGATGTGGCAGAGCTTTTCTGGGATACCTCTGGTACCCTGGAAAAGCTCTGCAGTCTAGACATAGCCATAGTCATACTGACAGAAGTTGGTAGTGGTAGATCAAGCCTCAGTAATGCACCACAAATGACTTCTGTTAACTAACAGTTTTCAGAAGACGTGCCACCATTAATAATGGAAACGCTTAAGAGTATTGGAAGTTCAAAGAAGTGGCATTAGAGAGAATTTACGAAGGTTGTGTCAAATCAAAACCATGAATCTGAACAACTCCAAACTTCAGGGTAGTGTGAAGCAAAGTCCGGAACCAAACTTGGTGGCTTGGACCAAAAATAATGTAGACATAAGGTTAGGCTAACATTTTTGATCTTCACAATTCGTTTGGGATCTGTTTATGATATTTCAGATTTTTGGACAAAACATCGAGAGAGGCTCTTATTATAATTGAACTGCTTAGTTGATCTCTGCTAAGCAGAATTTCTTGATGAATGTCTCTCACTTGGTGTTCAACAGCCAGTGTGGCAGCAGTTACAAATAGACAAAGATTTGTGATGTTCTTAGGGAACGTGTGCTGTTGTTAATTATTCTGCTGGCTGCTGGTGGAGTAAAAGCAGATGGTGCCATTTTGTTTTTTTCCTGCCTCTACCTTTTACTGGTCATGCCTTGTAATTGAATTTTTGTTTCTTAAACTAAAACATCTGCCACAGCTATAGTTTTAAGGTGATTAAGAATTTTGTAGCACAATACCAAAAGGGGCAGCAAATAGTACAGATGACAGAATGAGCCTCGCAGGAGGTCAGGAACTTTAACTCACTAGTTCAGGTGATCAGTTGGCACAATACTCAAGAAATGCCGAGGAGGTGGTCGGGAATGGCTCCCAAAACTAAAAATCTGGCTAAATTGTAACATTATCAGAATGAGAAAGCTCTGGCAGGGATGGTATTTGGCTGCTGACTCATTGTGGCTATAAAAGTCTCAGCTGGCGACCAGTCATTGCGTCACTCTTTTCTGATTAAATCCTTATTAAGTGCAGAAATGGTAAAATATCCTTCCGAGTGGAAAAAGTTGGAAGGAAAGATCTTCATGGGGGTTTGGGAGAGCTCTGACTGGGTAGCTATCATTAAACCAGCAAACACGGAAAGAAGGGCTTTAAGAAAGCCAAATCTCTCCTTTTGTGCGCTAAGGTTTAATGTAGCGGTAGGAGCCCAAGAATCAGAATCTCAGGCGCTTTACAACAGCGTGGCAAGGAAAAAAGGGCTGTAGAGGAGAAATGAAGTCCCATAAATGAGAACAAAGCCCCAAATCCTATGATAGTGCATCTGTCACAAAGAATGAGTTGAGCTCAACAAGCTGCTTATTTGTGTCTGGTTTTTGTTTCACCCTTTTGATTCCAACTGTTCGATCCTTTTCCCAGCTGGGCAAACCAGGGTTGCCAGCAGACAGAAGGACCCAGACCATTCTTCTGCATCACACAGTCCAACCAGACATGAAGACAGAACAGAGACTGGTCCATGGAACTAAGTTTGGATTCAGACTGCCCCCAAGTCCAGGGATGTTTGGCTTCAGAGTTCCTGTTTGGGCTCATGTCAAGCACCAAGATTTACTCTCACTCTGCACCAGCAGGACTGGCAGCAAGGTTGTAAACAGTAACTCTTCACTCCAGTTTGGCGTATCACCTCTGGTCATGTGATACATTGTTAGGCTTGACTGTAACCTTTCACTGTGTGCTCTAAGTTGGGACAGCATGCAGCCATGCAGTCAGGGTAGATCATCTCTACCTTTCCCTTGGAGCACAGAGATGCCATCTGATCCCGGCACCCGCCTTTGTTCCTGGTAAAAGTGAGTTGCACCAGCATGTGTCCTGGTGCAGTTTATGTTGCTTCCATGCTGGCTCAGCTCTGCTGAGTGGAGCATTTGGGGTGGGAGCTAAAGCCGCTTCCCATTCTTGCCTGACCACCTGCTTGGGAAGGGCAGTGGCCTGGAAACATTTGCTCTTCCCACACACGGCTGGCCCCAGTGCAGGCAGGACATTCAGGGAAGTAGGAAGCACTTTACATTCATTGGAGCAAAGCAAGGATCAGGATCTGTTTCCATAGTAATGCAAAAGAGCAGGAGAGGTAGATTTCTCAGATGACTTACTAACGATACATAGCAGCAAAATAGCACAATGAGCACTGCTCCATACCAGTCAGCCATCTTATTAATTAGTCTCAGATGCCAATAACTTGGCACTTCATCAATTGCTTTTCTGTATTACTGGTCAATCATTTGTGAAATGTCCCCATTTCTGACATTGCCATCTGGCTAGCTGCTGTGCAGTATATTACTCTTCTAATGGAAATGTCATAACTCTAATAGAAAGCTGGTGAGCTGCCATATTGCTAGTGGTGTAGATCAATAACAAGAGGCAATTTTAGTAACAAAAACACGAGGCTATTTGTTACTTGGTATTCTGATCCCAACAGCTGCCAGGAGAGTGCATAAGCAGATAATGTACTTGTCAGCAGTTTGGCAAATTTCTGCTTTCATTTATAGCTGTTCAGCAAATCTGTACTTATAATGCAGTATTTTTTAAAAATGAGAACAGATTGAAAGGTAATTTGTATCATTACTTAGAACCACTGTCGCGGAATGCTAGGCAAGTCAGAGAAAAGGCTGTGTTACCAAAAAGAAAGGGAGAAAAAAGCAACCCATGCAAAGGTTTCAGATGCCAAACCTGAGTTTCTTTTGTATTTCTGTACCCTGTTTACCCATCAAGCAAGGGAATGAATTTTCAACATTTGCACTGTAACATTTCCCTCTTTCAAGGAGATATGACTGATTCCATATTGTTCCAAAACACATACAAGCTGATTTCAAGCTGTGAGGATTGAGTTTAGGGATGCAATATTTAGTTCAATGTAAACTCTGGTTGAACTGGATCAGCACTATCAGTGTGAAAAATACACAACTTAATTGTCCGCTATTTTCTAAGATAGTCATCTTCTTCCTTGCATTAAGACCATCAAATGGAGGCTGGCCTGCAAATTCTTTCCCTCCAAAGCGCTGTTCAGTGCCATATCCTCTATGATACCACATGTTAACAATATCTTCCCTTTTGACATCCCATCACTTCTTCTGGGGTCAGCCTCGCCAGCTTTTTTCTTTAGTTTTGATCTGTTCAACATACCCCTATAATTGTTAAGATGGTACTTTACATGACCAACCCCTTTGAGCCTGCACTCTGAAATATTTTCTAAACCAGTCCAGTGTGATAATTTTAACTCATGAAAGACTAATTAACACTAATGACTTAATTAAGAACCTCAGAATCTGGTGCAAAGAAAGGAATTCAGAATTCTAGGTTTTGCTTCTTGTTGCTTCTGTTGTGGGTAAGTTTTTTCATCCATATAATGTCTCCATGTTTGGTTAAAAGACTCTTCCATTTGAGGAGTCAGGTTTCTTCAAATGTTATTTATTTATTTCCTTGTTCCACTGTATGTTGTTATAGTTGATGGTCTTCTGGCATGTTTATTTATAGTGCATGAAAACCCAGAGGCTCCAATATGTGATTAAAATCACATTGTACTAGGTACACATCTGGTGTCTGGCTTCTGAAAGCCCAAACAATGAATTAAATGTTGGGTATAAGTGATGTAGACACTGTATCTTGGCAGGATCTTAGTGGATTCAGGAGCCTGCATACTGACATCTTCTATTAACCATCCAGGATTGGGAGGAGCCTGTCCTGACAACTTGACCATTTGCATTCTGACAGTCTTACAGCTAAATATCAAGAGGATCTCTTCCCCTAAGCATGATGTTCTTGAGAAGCTAACTGCTAATATGATCCTACGTACAGAAATAATAATAATAATAATAATAATAATGAAACAGACCCTGCTCCAAAGAGCCTTGATGCAGCATCTGGAAAATTATATTAGTTGTCTACTGTTTTCACTGAACACTTCTTCCGTCTTCATGCCTAGCAACAAACAGGTCCCACGGTTCCTGAGTATTATTAAGGACTGCTGGATAAAAGAAACTCCTAGAAATCCTGGGAGACACCACTTGAAATGCAGACAGGATGTGATAGCACTACCATTTCTGCAACATACCAGTTACAACTCCTCTAGTGCTATAAATCCTTTGCAATGTAGCTGGAGTTAAAGGACAGTAACTGAGTATGTTAGTGATGGTGGCCTTCCAGTATCCATCTATAAATGGAGGAAGTGGCCACTCTCTGCTCATTCTGCTTGTTTTCTCACTTTTCGCCAAGCCTAGATTGTATATTTTTTCTTTATTATGATTATCTTCATTTGTTTGTTTACCCAGGAGTAGTGAATCATACAGATGATCTTATAACTTGAAATTCAGCCCTATCTGTACCAAAAAATAAAAGAGAAAAAGGGACCGGGGGGGGGGGGGAGAGAGAGGAGGGCTAGTGTAGACCAGGGCTTAGAGAGCTACAACTGACTTCCTCAGAGGCAGAAAGAAAAGACCGGGTGCTCGCGAACAGGGTGAGTGCTAACAGGAGGGAGTTTTGAGAGGCTCTCCTGGAGGAGGAGAAGGAAGGAGCAAACTAAAGCACCTTGGGGCCGTGTGCTCAGGCACTATTTGGTGTCCGGGAGGTGGGCGGGCGTTAGCCCGCCCACATCAAAAGGACCTCCCCCCAGCCTGCGGGGAGGACCACAGAACCCAGGAGAACCAACTAATTACTGGGGACAAATAATGAAAAAAACAGGGACGGGTGTGAGGGTCAAAGGGCTAAAACGAGGGAGCCGGATGGGGATACCGAGCAGAGAACCCCGGACAGCGCCCACTGCTCCCCGAAGGTCTCGAGAGAGCCAGCGGACGCTGCCCATTGGAACTCTGCCCGGATACGTGAGCGGATACAGCAACGGAAATAGGCCCCACAGTCGCAGGCCCCTCCCCCGGCCAACCTCTTTTCCCTGGTTTTATAGATTGCCGATTTGGCAATTGCCAGGAGGAGGTTGACCAGGAGGTCCCGCG
This sequence comes from Pelochelys cantorii, assembly GCA_032595735.1. Classification (NCBI taxonomy): domain Eukaryota; kingdom Metazoa; phylum Chordata; order Testudines; family Trionychidae; genus Pelochelys; species Pelochelys cantorii. The sequence continues at coordinate 53,153,214 of CM064334.1, forward strand.
ACTTTGTGGGGCCACGGATGGGGTGTGCGTAAATTAACAAGTGGGGGGAAAAATGCAGCCAGAACCTCAACAGGAGGTTCTGGAGGAGCCGAAAGAGGGGCTGTAACCTGGCGCACTCGAGGTAGATGTGCGCCAGGGTCTCCCTCACGCCACAGAAGAGGCACGTTTCGGGGGTGGGGGTGAACCGCGCCAAGTACACGCCCGTGCTCACCGCGCCGTGCAGGATTCTCCAACAGATGTCCCCGGTGGGTCGTGGAACCAAAGTCGAATAGAGGCTGGCCCACCGGGGCTCCCCACCCTCTATTGATGGTAGGAGGTCCCGCCACTTGGTGTCTGGGCGGGACACGAGGGTGGGGAAGTGGAGCGTGTGAAGCACGAGCGTGTACAGGTGACTCTTTGGCGCGGTTCGGAAGGGGACTGGCCGCAGCGAGTGCAGCCGGCTCAGGTGACGAAGGGGAGGAGGTCGGGAAGGTACGCGGGGCTGGGGGCCGATGGAGAGATCGGGAGGGCCGGGGGTAAGGGGTGGGCGGGGTGCACCCTCTCGCAGGACTTTGTTTAGGTACACCCGAGCAGTGGGCGGCAAAGCGTCCTTCACCTCCTGAAGTACGCGCCGGGGAGTACGTAGGGTGGAGAGCCCCATGCGCTGGGCGAGCGCCTGAGGATCCACCCAGTCTCCCCGGTCGTAGTCCAGGAGGTCTCCGACTCTGGTGACTTCTGCCAGGACCAACCTCTGGCGCACCAAGGGGGACTCCGCCGCCTGCACACGTAGATGGGGATTGTGTAGCAGGGGCTCCGCGAGGAGGTCTGCCCCCACGGTGGCTCCCAAGGACCTGGTCGCTGCAAGCAGCTTCCAGGTCCGGAGGAGGTCCTGGTAGAAGGCCGGCAGCCCGGAGAGGTCTCGCGGAAGACCTCTCAGATAAAGGAGCTGCCGGTCGTATCGGAGCCCTCGGAGGCGGCGAAGGAAAGCGTGCGCAAGCGTGCTCCATGCCGGACTACCTGCATCAAATAGGAGTCTCTGCAGGGCCCGGAGGCGGAGGACGTGAACCCGCGTGCGCAAACACGTCAGGCCCTGCCCTCCCTCCTCCGGGGGGAGATGGAGAACCCCTGCAGAGACCCAATGCAGTCCTGGCCAGATGAACCGCAGCATGAGCTGCTGGATACGGACCAGGAGGTCCGGGGGCGGGACCAGGGTGCCGAGGCGGTGCCAGAGCATGGACAGGACCAATTGGTTGAGTACCAGTACCCTCCCACGCAGGGAGAGGCACCGGAGCAGTCCCGTCCATCTCTGCAACCGCTCGACCACCCTGGCCTCTAAACCTTGCCAGTTCTCCGGCGGGGAGGGATGCGTGGCAGAAAGAAAAACGCCGAGATAGAGCAGCGGACCCGCGCTCCACCTGATGGCCTGAAGCGCGGGTGGGAGGGAGCCCGCCTGCCACCCGGCCCCTACCACCAGGCCAGAGCTCTTGACCCAGTTGACCCGGGCGGAGGAGGCCGCCGAGTAGACGGCTTGGCAAGCCTCCACCCGCGCCAGGTCTCCCGGGTCCTGGACCACGAGGAGCACGTCGTCGGCATACGCCGACAGGACCAGCCTCGTCTCCGGCTCACGGAGCGCCAACCCCGTCAACCTCTTGCGAAGGAGACGGAGGAAGGGCTCTATGGCCAGAGCGTACAGCTGGCCCGACAGCGGACAGCCTTGACGTACTCCCCGCCCGAAGCTGACCGGTGCGGTCAGGGTCCAGTTGAGCTTGACCAAGCACTCTGCGGAGGCGTACAGCACCTGGAGAAACCCCACAAAATGGGGCCCGAAGCCGAAGGCCCGCAGGGTGCCCAGGAGGTACCCGTGGTCCATCCGGTCGAACGCCTTCTCCTGATCCAAGGACAGGAGGGCGAACGACAGACCGTCCCTACACCCGAGCTCTAAGAGATCCCGGACCAGAAAGAGGTTGTCGAAGATGGTTCGGCCCGGGACGGTGTAGGTCTGGTCTGGATGGACCACGTCCGCCAGCACGGACTTCAACCTTAGGGAGATGGCTTTGGCGACAATTTTATAGTCCGTGCTGAGGAGCGAGACGGGACGCCAATTCCTCAGATCGCGGAGGTCCCCCTTCTTGGGCAGCAAGGCGATCACGGCTCGCCTGCACGATACAGGGAGGACCCCGCTCTCCAAGGACTCGGCCCAGACGCTAGCAAGGTCCGGGCCGAGGACGTCCCAGAACACGCGGTAGAACTCCACGGTCAGCCCGTCCATGCCCGGGGATTTATTGGTGGGCATGAGACGGAGGGCTTCCGAGAACTCGGCCAGAGAGAGAGGCAGCTCTAGCCGGTCCCGGTCGCCCGCGCTGACCGTCGGGAGTTCGTTCCAGAGAACCCTGCGGGCGTCGGCGTCGGTCGGATCCGGGGAGAAGAGAGAGGCGTAGAAGGCGCGAGCCCTCTCGCGCATCTCCACCGGATCCGTGAGGGGGGTGCCGTCCTCCGCCAGAAGGCAGAGGACGTGTTTTTTTGGCCCCCCTCTTTTTCTCCAGGGCGTAGAAGAAGCGGGAGCCTCGATCCATCTCCCGAAGGAGGCGGATGCGAGAACGAACAAAGGCACCCCGGGCTCGAAGGTCCTCGAGGGCCCGGAGCTCCTCCCGCTTCTCCCGGTACGCTCCGCAGAGGGGCGGATCCTCGGGGCCGGTGGCCAGCCGCTTCTCTAGCTCTAAAACCTCCCGTTCCAACTGCTCTATCGCCGCATCCCTCCGCCGGCTGGCCCCCCGGGCGTAGTCACGGCAGAAGAGCCGCGTGCGCACCTTCCCCACATCCCACCACCGCCGCGCCGAGGGAAAGGCGCACCGCCGCCCGCGCCAGGCCAGCCAGAACTCCCGGAAGGACGCTACGAAGCCCACGTCCTCCAGCAGGCTGTTATTGAAATGCCAATAGGCCGGCCCCGGCCTCTCCGAGGAAAGAGAAGCCCGTACGGCCACCAAGTGGTGGTCCGAGAAAGGGGCCGGCCGAATGCCGGAGGAGTGGGCCCGGAAGAGATGATGACGAGACACATAAATGCGGTCCAACCGGGAGTGGAAAGACCGACGACCCGCCACCTGGACGTAGGTAAACACCGTTTCCTCGCCCAGGTGGAGGTCTCGCCAGACGTCCACCAGGGAGTGATGGTCTATTATCTCCCTGAGGACGTCCGCGGCGGCCGGGCACTGCTCGAGCCCCGTACGGTCCCGCTCCTCGAGGGTGCAGTTGAAGTCTCCGCCCAGGACCAGGCACTCGCGAGGATCCAAAGTGCCGAGGAAGGCCGACGCCTGCCGAAAGAAGCGGAGCCTCTCCGGGGCGGACGTCGGGGCGTAGATGTTGACGAGATTTAGTGTCAGCCCTTCCGTCCGAACCCGGAGATGCAGCAGGCGACCCTGCACGACCTCGGCGGTCCCCAGCACCTCGGGCTGCAGGTTCGGGGAGAACAGGGTAGCCACCCCGGCTTGACGGGCCGACAGGTGGCTAAAATAAACCCTGTCCCCCCACTCCAGCCGCCAGCTAGCCTCGGTGGCCGGAGCTGTGTGGGTCTCCTGGAGGAATATGACGGAGTACCTGCCCCTCCGGAGGAAGGAGAGGACCTGACACGTACGGAGGCCCGACCCGCAGCCCCGGGTGTTTAGAGTGGCAAAGATGAGCGGCGGCATCGAGAGGGCTGGGGAAGATCCTGATTGGCAGGAGTGCCGACGGCCCCCATCGGGCCCCGCAGCAAACCGTGACCGTTCCCAAAAGTGAGCAGGGCGTCACGGAAGCTGCGGACCCGCTGGTAAGCCGCGGCCCCCCGCCGCCCGGTCCCTTTACCCTCCCGCAAGAGGGCTCTGACTATTTGCAAGATGAGATGAAAATCTCCCCAGCGCTGAAGGGCGAGAGCGACCTTGTTCTTGGAGCCACGGATGTCTTCCAAGAAAACACGCATCTCGCCCTTCAGCGCGTCTGGCGTCGGGGCCTCGGGCCCTCGAACGCCTTGGGGCCAGACCCCTCCGTGAGCCCCGCGACCCATCGGCACGGGGACGCAGGGCGTTTGAGGTCCCTGCTGAGAGGACAGTGGCGGAGAGAGATCAGCCCCAGATGTGCTGGGAGCAGAAGAAACGAAAACCGCCTCCCGGGGGCCAACGTCTGGACTAAACGTGGCAACCCCAGGGGCGGCAGTAACAGAGTAAGGGGAGGAAAAGAGTTCAGGGAGGGGATCGGGAAAAGGAGGGAGACGAGGAAGGAGAGTAGGGGGAGGAAGAGGTGAGGGATTAGGGAAGAGACAAGAATGGCGGGGAGGAGGAAGAGGGGTGGGAAACTCGATTGAGAGGGCGTTTGAATAGGGAGCAGGAGAAGGAGCAGGGCGAGATGCCTCAGCAGAGGAGGCACCGGGGTGCGGTGCCTCCTCGCAGCGCAGAGAATCGATGGCAGTGGTAGGGGTAGTAATAGTCTCCCCAGCGCTGAGCTCCAGTGCCACAGAGAGTGCAGCACCGGAGGCCTCAGCGCCGGGGGTGACAGATATTAACGGGATCTCCCGCCCGCTGAGAGCCTCAAGGGTTGCCGCGGCCGCGGCCGAGGTGTTGTCGATGGCCGGGCAGACGGTCGCACCCCGGGGCAACTCAGAGGCAGGGAGAAGGGATAGCAGCGGGTCGGAAGGGGAAGGAGAGGTCGGTTGTTGTCCCTCCAGGACCTGATGATCCCCCTCCGAGGCAGCCGGGGTCAGCCCCAAAGCCTCCACCTCCTGAGAGAGGAAGGCGAGCCCGCCGCCCGCCACCAGGTGCTGATCTCTGTCGGTGGCAAGGTCAGCGGCCGCCCCCTCAGTGGAGGCGGGAACAGTGGGAGCATCCTCCATGGACACCCCCTCTTGCAGGGACCCCGGGAGGGAGGTGTTCACCTCTCCCGCGTCCGCCGCAGTCACCTCGACCGCTTCGTGGTGCTGTGAATCGCTTGCGGGCTCAGAGGGTGGAATGGCCCCAGCGTCCACCCCCATGGGTACAGGGAGGTTGTCCTCCCCCTCAGAGGGCGGGGTGGAACGCCGAGCACGCTTTCGGCGCTTCCCCATTGCGAGCTCCCATCCCTCGGAGGAAGAGGGCTGGGCCTGAATGGAGGAAGAGCCAGGGGACAAGGGCAGCGTCGGGGGGGCAAGGGTAGATGGGGGCTGGGCAGCAGGGGAAAAGGATACCTCCCCCCGAGGTAGGTCCTGCCCGAGTCCCGTCACTGACCCCGCCGCCCTCTCCTCCGCGGGCCCAGCCTTGCCGCTTTTGGCGGTGGCAGCATCAGCACCCGCACGCTCGTCTGGGCCCTGCGGAACCCGAGCGGGATTGACGACGGTCACGGTTGGAGGAGGGGCGACCCCAGGGTCCGGACCGTCAGGGCCACCGGCGATGGTAGGGCCGGTGCCCTCCCGGGCATCGGGGGTCCCGGGTGCCTCTCCAAACCGGGCCAGGGGGCAGTCCCTTCGGACGTGCCCCGTCGCCCGACAGAGAAAACACCGGGCCTCCCCCATGGTGTAGTACACCCGGTACCGGGCCCCTTGATGGGGCACCAGAAATGACCCTTCCAGGGCTTCTCCGCCACGTCCCGCCGGCAGTAGTAGGATTTGTACCTGCCGGCGAAAGGAAAGGACGTGGCGGAGGGTCGGGTCTTTACAGCCCAGAGGAAGGGGACTCAGGACTGACAGAGGCCTCCCCAGGGTGGAGAGGAAAGGCAGTAGGGCGGCATTGGGGAGGAAGGGAGGAACAGAGGACAAAACCACCCGTACGCCCAGGTCCTCCAAAGGCTCGAGGGGAACGTGGACTCCCCCCACCGCCAAACCCCTTTCCACCGCCTTCTGGGCGGCGGCCTCGGACGCCAGGAAGAAGACCACCTTCCCGAACATCTTAGAGGCCGCCACCACGGCCGCGGGCCCCACCACGCGTGCCAACGCTCGCACGTAGGTCTCCACGTGGGGCGAGGCCGCCACCAGGAGACAACGGACCCCATGCCTCCTGGTCAGGGTGGGAAAGGGGCCGCGGCCGCCGGGGATGGTATTCCGGGAGGCGGCTTGGGAGGCGACAGGCGGGGGGGTGGCGGCCACCTGGGCGTACGCCCTGGGGCCCGGGACACCGTTGCCCCCAGAGCTGGTGGAAGGAACAGGGGAGCGGGAAGGAGGGGGAGCCGCGGCCGACATGTGGGTCGCGGCCGGGGAGTGAGCCCTCGCCTCAGGAGGTTTTGCCTTCCGGGCGGGGCTCTTGCCCTTTTTGGTCCCCAGGCCCTTCCTACCCCTCAGGGGGGCATTCTTGATGGTAGCCGGAGGTGCCGCGGCAGAAGCGGTCGAGGCCCCGGGGTCCTCGTCCATGTCCGCCCCCTTTACCGTAGTGACGGGGGGCCCGGCAGCCTCAGAGGAGTTGTTGTTTTTAGGGCGGGGTGGGGAAGGTTCTGCATGGGGTGTCATCCGACAACCCCTTCGTTGTGGTCATGGGTAGGGAGGAAAGGACAAAACAAACAATTAGGGGAGAACCAAAAAAAAAAACACCAGGGAAGGGAACAGGGAGAGAAAGAGGAGGGGAGGAAGGAGATTTACCACTCCCCCCCACTAGGCTGGAAGTGGGGTGGGAGGGTGATAATTCAGAAGAAAGGGAAGGGGAAAAGGTGTAAGGAATACAGCTCCCAGCACAGAATGGAAAGAGTGGCTCCTCCGGCTGCACTGGGGAGATGAGGGGTAAATAATCATTAAAAGGACATGGGGACAAGTGAAGCTGTGTGTGTGGGAAGAGTAACTAAAAGGAGGGGGAAGCTCAAGCACCTAACAAAAGAAAGCGGGGGGGGGGGCGCACTGGCACCCAAAGGGGTGGATGGGACAAGCAGTGGAGTGGGAAGGCAGGCAGTTAAAAGATGCCTGTTCAAGGGCGGGAAGAGGGAGGAGACACTGCTGAGGGAAAGGGAAACAGTGTACCCACAGGCACCTGAGCAGCAGGCCCACAGTACCTGCTGCAAGGCCCAGAAGAGCAGAGAAGGGCAAGGAGACAAGCAGTGGGGCCGAGAATGGAAAGGCCCCTACAGCAACCGGGGCTTGGAGAGGGAGCAGCAGGAGAAGTGTGAGGGCCGATGAACTATGGGGAGGTAAACCACCCCCTGCCCTCAGCATCCCAAAGGAGCTGCACCGGCCCCCCCACCCAGGAGCCCTGATGGAAAGGGCCCCTAATCTCCCCTCCCCAGCACCAGGCAGGCTGTGGGGAGAGGGAAACCCCAGGGGCTGCTTTAAAGCAGCCCCCTTACCGTCTCTTCTTTGGGGAGAGCAGCAGCAGCAGGAAAGATGAAGGTCCGGCCTGCCAAGGTGGAGAAAAAGGGGGGGGGTCAAAATAGACCCCCAAGAAAATGGGAGCCGTGTGCTCAGGCAGGCAGGCAGGCAGTTGGAAGCTGATTAGGTTTGAATTGAAACACCGTGTGCTGATTGGCTGAGCTGTAGGCAGAGGGAGGAGCTATCAGGGAGGCCGAGCACTTAAACCCTGCTGGTAAGAGACCAGGGAGCTTTGCGACCGGGTGCTCGCGGACAGGGTGAGTGCTAACAGGAGGGAGTTTTGAGAGGGGAGTTTAGAGGGGGAGCTTGGGGGGAGCCAGTGACTTCTATTGCCCTTAAACTAAATCCTTTATAACAACCTCTATCTGAAACATTTAATTAACCCTCATATATAATTAGAGTAGGAAATGGAGGCAGAAGCCCAGCAGCAGAGTGGGGGCTATCCTGTTTATTGTGTCGAGTGCAGTATGTATGACTACCTACCCTGTGGGTGGGTGGCGTATGTGTGCGCTCGATGCAAGGAGCTCCTGGCCCTCAGAGACCGAGTGCGTTCTTTGGAGGCCAGGGTGGCTGAACTGGAGGAGCTAAGGAAGGCAGAGGTGTTTGTGGATGAGACTTTCCGGGACATAGTAGGGCTGTCCCACCTCCAATCTGACAGTCCTGATGCTGTTACGGAGGATGAAAGGCTCAGGGAAGGAGAGCAGTCAATGGGAGCAGAGGGAAACCATCCCATAGTTGGGACCCTCCTTCCAGAGGGTGATGTTGTATCCTCTCATGCCGAGGATACTTCTCCGGGGGAGGGAGCTCCAGCTGTTAGGAAGAAGCAGGTTTTAGTAGTGGGGGATTCGATCATTAGAAATATAGATAGTTGGGTTTGTGATGACCGGGAGAACCGTATGGTTACTTGCCTGCCTGGTGCGAAGGTTGCGGATCTCTCGAGGCATCTAGACAGACTTATGGGCAGTGCTGGGGAGGAGCCGGTCGTCGTGGTACATGTTGGTACCAATGACATAGGGAAGGGTAGAAGAGATGTTCTGGAGGCCAAATTTAGGTTACTAGGAAAGAGACTGAAATCCAGAACATCTTTGGTGGCATTCTCTGAAATGCTTCCAGTTCCACGCGCAGGGCCAGATAGACAGGCAGAACTTCAGAGTCTCAATGCGTGGATGAGACGATGGTGCAGGGAAGAGGGGTTTAGATTTATTAGGAACTGGGGACACTTTTGGGGTAGGGGGAGCCTATACAGGAATGATGGGCTCCACCTAAATCAAGGTGGATCCAGACTGCTGGCATTAAACATTAAAAAGGTCGTAGAGCAGTTTTTAAACTAAGAGGTGGGGGAAAGCCGATTGGTGCGGGGGAGCACCTGGATCGGACGGAGACTTCTCTTACACGAGGCTCCATAGATAGGGATTCCCTAGAAATTAGTCAGATAGGGAACATGGGAAATAATATATGGGCAAGATCAGATGTGAAACAATCGTGCATAAAAAAATCCAATGTGTCTGTGAAAGGCGGACATATAAATAGTGGTAGTTTTCTAACATGCTTTTACACTAATGCTAGGAGTCTGTCTAATAAGATGGGTGAACTGGAGTACCTCATATCAAAGGAGGAAGTTGACATAATAGGCATCTCAGAAACATGGTGGAATGAGGACAATCAGTGGGACACTATCATACCGGGATATAAATTATATCGGAAAGACAGAACAGGTCGTGCGGGTGGCGGAGTGGTACTATATGTGAAGGATAATATAGAATCAAATGAAGTAAAAATCCTAAAGGAATCAAAATGTTCCATAGAATCATTATGGATAACAATTTATTCCTCTAATATGAATATGGCATTAGGAATATATTACCGACCACCTAACCAGGACAGTGATAGTGATGCTGAAATGATAAGGGAGATTAGAGAGGCTACCAAAATAAAAAACACAGTAATAATAGGAGATTTCAATTATCCCCATATTGATTGGGTGCATGTCACCTCAGGACGGGATTCAGAGATTAAATTTCTTGATGCCTTAAATGACTGCTTCTTGGAGCAGCTAGTACAGGAACCCACAAGGGGAGAGTCGATTCTCGACCTAGTCTTGACTGGAACGCAGGATCTGGTCCAAGAGGTAACTGTTACTGGACCGCTTGGAAATAGTGACCACAATATAATAACTTTTAATATTCCTGTGTTGGGAAGAACACCGCAGCGGTCAAACACTCTGGCATTTAATTTCAAAAAGGGGAATTACACTAAAATGAGGAAGCTAGTTAAACAGAAACTAAAAGGGAGAGTAATTAAACTAAAATCCCTGGAAGCTGCATGGGAACTGTTTAAAGACACCATACTAGAGGCCCAACTTAAATGTATACCCCAAATAAAAAAACACAGTAAGAGACCTAACAAAGAACCACCATGGCTAAACAGCCATGTTAAACAGGCAGTGAGAGAGAAAAGGGCAGCTTTTAAAAAGTGGAAGTCAAATCCTAGTGAGGAAAATAGAAAGGAACATAAACACTCCCAAATTAAGTGTCATAATGTAGTAAGAAAAGCCAAAAAAGAGTTTGAGGAACAGCTAGCCAAAAATTCAAAAAATGATAGTAAAATGTTTTTTAAATACATTAGAAGCAGGAAGCCCGCTAAAAAAGCAGTGGGGCCCTTGGATGATAAAGATATAAAAGGAGCGATCAAGGAAGACAGTGCCATTGCGGAGCGATTAAATGATTTCTTTGCTTCAGTCTTCACGGCTGAGGATGTTACAGAGGTTCCTAAATCAGAGCCAGCCTTTTTAGGTGACAAATCTGAGGAACTCACTCAGATTGAAGTGACATTAGAGGAGGTTATGGAATTAATTGATAAGCTGAATAGTAACAAGTCTCCGGGACCAGACGGCATTCACCCAAGGGTTCTGAAAGAACTCAAATGTGAAATTGCGGAGTTATTAACAGTGGTTTGTAACCTATCCTTTAAATCCACTTTGGTACCAAATGACTGGAAGATGGCCAATATAACACCAATATTTAAAAAAGGCTCTAGAGGAGATCCTGGCAATTATAGACCGATAAGTTTAACATCAGTACCAGGCAAATTAGTAGAAACACTAGTAAAGAGTAAAATTGCAAGGCACATAGAAGAGCACGAATTGTTGGGCAAAAGTCAGCATGGTTTCTGCAGAGGGAAGTCGTGTCTAACTAATCTGTTAGAATTCTTTGAAGGGGTTAATAAACATGCGGACAAGGGGCACCCAGTGGATATAATATACCTAGATTTCCAGAAAGCCTTTGACACGGTCCCACACCAAAGGCTTTTACGTAAATTAGGTGGTCATGGGATAGGAGGAAAGGTCCTTTCATGGATCAAGAATTGGTTAAAAGACAGAAAACAAAGGGTGGGAATAAATGGTAAATTTTCACAATGGAGGAGGGTAACTAGTGGTGTTCCCTAGGGGTCAGTACTGGGACCAATCCTGTTCAACTTGTTCATCAATGATCTAGAAAATGAGGTAAGCAGTGAGGTGGCCAAGTTTGCAGATGACACAAAGTTGTTCAGGACAGTCAAAAGCAAAAGGGATTGTGAAGAACTACAAAAAGATCTCAGCAAACTGAGTGATTGGGCAGCAAAATGGCAAATGAAATTTAATGTGGGTAAGTGTAAGGTAATGCATGTTGGAAAAAATAACCCAAATTACACGTACTACATGATGGGGTCAAATTTAGCTAGGACAGATCAGGAAAGGGATCTTGGAGTTATAGTGGATAGTTCTATGAAGACATCCACGCAGTGTGCAGCGGCAGTTAGTAAGGCAAATAGGATGTTAGGAATTATTAAAAAAGGGATAGATAATAAGACAAAAGATATCATACTTCCCCTATATAAAACTATGGTACGCCCACATCTCGAGTACTGCGTGCAGATGTGGTCTCCTCACCTCAAAAAAGATATATTGGCATTAGAAAAGGTTCAGAAAAGGGCGACTAAGATGATTAGGGGCTTGGAAAGGGTCCCATATGGGGAGAGGCTAGAGAGACTGGGACTTTTCAGTTTGGAAAAAAGGCGATTGAGGGGCGATATGATAGAGGTATATAAAATCATGAATGGTGTGGAGAAAGTGATTATAGAAAAATTATTTACCTTTTCCCATAATACAAGAACTAGGGGACACCAAATGAAATTGATGGGTAGTAGGTTCAAAACTAATAAAAGGAAATTTTTCTTCACACAGCGCACAGTCAACCTGTGGAACTCCTTGCCCGAGGAGGCTGTGAAGGCCAGGACTCTATTAGGGTTTAAAAAAGAGCTTGATAAATTTTTGCAGGTTAGGTCCATAAATGGCTATTAGCCAGGGATAAAGTATGGTGCCCTAGCCTTCATAACAAGGGCAGGAGATGGATGGCAGGAGATAAATCACTTGATCATTGTCTTCTGTTCTCCTTCTCTGGGGCACCTGGCATTGGCCACCGTTGGCAGATGGGATGCTGGGCTCGATGGACCTTTGGTCTGACCCAGTATGGCCATTCTTATGTTCTTATGTTCTTAAAAGAAAAGAAAAGTTGAGATTGTGATATCAGTGCTAATTATATCAGAGTGGATGTGGCTCATCTCCAAGAGTGGTGAGACAGTCAGAGTACAGGATGAACCCCCCAAAACTGGGACTCTCTGGTCCAGTAACATCTGTGGTCTAGCAGAGCCAGGGATGTTGCTGGGCCAAAGAGCCCCGGAGCAACGCAGGGGCAGGAGAGCCCCGGCTGGGCCAGGTGGCATCTGGGGAACCGCCACCCTGGCCCAGAACCTCCAGCATCAATGATGCCAGGCCAGGGAGCTCCAGCCCCAGCCAGGGAACCCCTGGTGTCAGTGGAGCCAGGCGACAGCCAGAGAGCTCCTGCCTAGGCCGGGGAACCCCCAGCGTTAATGGGGCCATGTGGCCAGGGAGTCCCAGCCTCAGCTGGGGAACCCCTGGCTTCATCTGGGCTTCCTGCAGCTGGGAGGCCCCAGCCAGGAACCCCGGAAAACCTCAGTGGCAGTGGGGCTAGGATGACCGAGCAGTCTCTGCCAGGGAAACCGCAGCTGAAGCGGGACTGGCAGACGCAGGCGGCCCCTGCTGTGGAACCCACAGAATCCCCAGCGGCAGCAGGGTGGCCCTAACAGCAGGGCGGGGTGGCCAGGCAGCCCCGGCTGGCCAGGGAGCCCTGGCTGGGGGCAGCAGGGCCAGCGGCGGCTGAGTGGCCCCAGACAGGAACCCTGGGGGACCCAGGGGCAGTGTGCAGGCAGCAGGGTGGGTAGTTGTGGCAGGCCAGCTTTAGTGGGGCCAGCAGCAGGGTAGGGAGCCCCAGGGAGAGAAGCCTGGGAGTGGGGCAGCCAGCAGGGAAGCACTGATCTCCCCGATCTGGCAAACTCCCTGGTCCAGGACAGCTCAGGTCCCGAGGGTGTTGGACCACAGAGGTCCAACCTGTATCTGAATGGGAAATTACCTATTGTAATTTGAGAACCACTCCATGTTTTTATTTTGACCTTGATTCAGGATGTCAAATTTGCATATGAGTTCCAGCTCAGCAGTTGCTCTTTGCATTCTGTTTTTGAAGTTTTATTGCCTGAGAATGGCAACTAGCAAGTCTGAAATGGTATGTCCAGGGAGGCTAAAGTGCTCCCCAGTGGCTTTTCTATGCTACCATTCTTAATGTCTGACTTGCGTCTTTTTGTTCTTTTGCATAGCGACAGTCTGGTTTGTCCGATGTAAATGGCAGGGGGCATGGTTGGCAGAGGGCAGCAGATAGCGCCGCGAGACCAGCTGATTTTTGTAAGGGTTCATTCCGAGTTCTATAGTGCTTGTATAAACAATGTTGGAAAGTGATTGTCTGCACTTTGTCTTACCCATGCTGGGGCTACTCTCCTCCTCCTGGCATGGCTGCCTAACTCCCCCCAAGAGTGTGCACTGGAATGAGAACACAGCCCATGTATTGTGGAGCTGCATCAAACTGTCAGAGCTGAGAGTTCTGGTGAGCCAACCCCGTAAAGCTTATGAGCTCTCTGTCTCCCACCCAATAAACTGGCTATGAAGGCACCCTACAGGCTCAAAGAGCAAGCCTAAAAAATAAAAAGACCCCCGGTTAGTTAACTGAGCTTTTGCGGGAGTCAGACTGTGCTGAGTGCCAGATCCAATAGAGCAGGGTCCCGACATCATGACTTTTGTCTTGAATGTTTATTTCTGACATGACTTTCTGGCAGTTCCTGGGGCTTGTACCTCTGACACTTGGACTGGTGAGCCGCAGAGAGTGAGGCTTAAGAGGAACCAACAGGGGAGCGGGTGTGAGAGCGCCGATTACGTGTTTGCAAAAGAACGAAGTACACAACATAAATACTGGGACACTGGGCACTGACAGTCCGCAGCTGTGATGAGATCATGCCTGGTGCAGCTGAAGGGAGGTAGCTCTAAGTCACCTATAAGCCTACCTGATTTGGGGCCAGCTGGGGGCCGAACCATCCTCTAGGGGGAAGTTAGAGCAGTGCAGGGCTAGGACAATGTCCACTGGATTGTTCCACCATTCAGCAATCAGAGAAATAAAACATACTTTGACCCTGTTCTTCTCCTACCTCCTGAATGCCTCCTCCCCTGCCCAGCCAGACCTTGCCATGTCTCCTGTCCCAGAACAACTCAGCAGGAGCAACATTTTACTGCCAGGTTTCAGTTTCATCATTGGCCACTGACACAGTCTGCCCTTTATTCAGTCAGATCTGATGTAAATGGGAGATTGAATAGAACGGAGTTGCAAGTGCTTACAACAGCACTGAATTTGGCCCACGGGCTCTTAACTAGAGCTGGAATATTTTTAGGCGATTCTACTTCCCCCACCTCTTCCATCCTCTCTCAGTTCCCAGGTTCTGTTTGTTGGAACAGTTGTCAAGCTACTTGAAGAGCAGTCATTAATCTTTGTAAGTATTGATTCCTCTGAGTTTCTAAATACAGGCCAAATCCAGTCTCCATGGTTCCGATGATCTGAGGGCCCTTATTTTCTTTTTACGTAAGAACATAAGAATGGCCATACTGAGTCAGACCAAAGTTCCATTTAGCCCAGTATCCTGTCTTCTAACAGTGGCCAATGCCAGATGCTCCAGAGGGAGCGAACAGAACAGATAACCATCAAGTGATCCCTCCCCTGTCACCTATTTCCAGCCTCTGACAGACAGAGGTTAGAGACACCATTCCTACCCATCCTGGCTAATAAGTATTGATGGAACTAACCTCTGTGAATTTATCTAGCTCACTTCTTGGATTAAATTCTCACTGCCACCAGAGTCGGAAAGAGAAACGACAGAATAAGGGACTGAGAATTCAGGCCATTAGATTTTGCCACTGCCTGTCCAAATAAGATAATACAAGCTTCCACATTTCAGCTCAACCTACCTAAAGCAAGCAGAGAATAGGAGAAGTAAAATGGAAGTTTTGGTGGCTTGAGGTGTTGTTTTCCTAAATATTCCCCATTAGTAAGCAGGCAGTTTCTTAACCCTGCACAGTCCCACAGAGATCTTTAAATAGCATTGCTAGGATTTTGGTAAATCAGGGGCCCCGAGCTTTTAAACACAAAGAAACTAGGGAATGGTTTATTTTTCATAAGATCTGAGCAGATCGCTGTTTTCTTGGTCTCTCCTCTTTATTTTATGGGACATCTGCTGGGGTCTGTACTTTTTGATGGGGAGGGAGTAAAGGGGGGTTGGCGTTGGGGTAATCGCAACCTATTCTGGAAAAAATCCCAGATGCTATAAATGGAAGTCCCTAACAGTTCAGATCATCTGCAGCAAGATGAAAATATCAGGCATCCAAGAAACATATGTGCACATGGCTTATAGCCCAATCTCCTAGCTGGGGCTCTGCATGAAATAAAATGCAGCGGGGTCATATTGCTAAAGCTGTAACACATTGCTAGGTGCAGCATGCACTCTATGAAGCTGAAGGTTTTTAAGCAACTGGAAATATAGATCCTGTTTATGAATAATGCCAATTGCGTTTCAGTCAGGGAGACCTGCATTTGAGGAGGTGGCCTTATGAGGCTTTTCTGAAGATTTTGATACTTTGCAGCAGAAGCCCCTCAGAAGCAGGCTGGTGCCAAAGCTAAACTGGAGAGCGGTGTCTAAGAGGAGTATTGACTATGACCTACATTTTTAAAGGATGATATGAATCAATCCAGAACTTTGGCAAGAGTTTGCAGCTGGGGGGGTTGTGCTTTAAGCCAATGTCAATTATGTCATTACTGAGCCTGCAGAAGCTATTACTAATGTTACTTTTACAGTTCACTGCCGACCAGAGAAAAGAGTTTTTCACACTGTTGTCGTTTTGTTGGAGCAAGACTATACGAATTGCAGATGGCTTTCTTGCCAGATGTAACCTCGTGGGACTGCAGTTCTGAGTTTACAAGAGGTTTAATGAAAACTTGGCACTTTCCCAACTTTTGGTGTATACTCTAGGGCCGTCAACTCACGCAAACAAGTCAAGATCCCCAAAACTTCCAACTAGCTCTCACTGAATGGAGCAGCGGAAAAAGTTTTACCTGAGAAGCCAAACCCAAACAAGCAAAGCAAACACCCCACCACCTCTGGCCTGAGTCAAAATCCACTGAAGTCAATGAGAAGGCTGACGACTGACTTTGGATGAGCAGAGGACCCTTTGTCATTGTGGATGACAGCACTAGTATATTTCAGAAGATGAGGTACACTGAATAGGAGGGGGAAGCTCTAATGCTCAATTCCTGCTTTTGACATCTGCTGCTCTTGGCAAGTTGTGCCTTTGTTCAACTCCTTCCCAGATTAGAAGTCCATTTGCTAGATTTTGGGTTTGTTTTACTTTTCTCAGTGGTATGAGGTGTTCAGTAGGATTGAGTTAAAAAGAGTGTCAAGAATATGCCATAAGAATGATGACTTCTCTTCCTCACAACCCACACCTTGGGGGTATTGAGCTGACTGATTCCATCATACAACATTATTGCATCTTTTCCAAATGATGTGAATTGTAAAGTATATAATTCCCCTCTCCTTCTTCTCCCTTCACCCCTAATATTTATAATTAGTATAGTTTATCATTAAAAAAAAAAAAGATGACTGGCTTAACAGTTTTGACCATGCACCTTTGCATTAGCTTGAAAATGTTTGCACATATTTACATCTCTCTAGGTTGACTCTGATATATTTTTGTCTAATTCCCCACCTTGAGTCTTTAAGACAGAAGATTTGATTCCCCACTGCGTGGCATGCAAATGCCTGTGCCATAAGATGCAAACCCAAGGGAATTCTTGTTTTCTTCTAGTTTAGGATCAGATCCCCAGGTGGTGTAAATAAACACTATTGATTTACATGGTCTTAGAATTTGGCCCTTCATTCCTAAGCACTGTTGTTCTCTTGCCTTTCCCAAGAACTAAGTTCACTGTGCAAAAATAAAAACAGCTGGAATAATTTTTGCTAGAATCTGGATCCAGAACCCATTGAAGTCAATGGAGATTTTTCATCTGACTTGAATGAGAATTGGATCAAGCTGTAGATTGCCACAATGGTACCACTGTTAAGTGATGGACTTCACCAAATGCAATATTAATTACCCTTCAATTCCACAGCAATGGGCAATGGAAACAACACTGAAAGAAATCAACAGTGATCTGATTATTTGATTTTACAGTGTATGTCTCTTGCACATTGTACTCACTCCTGAGTCTCTTTAGACTGTCCTGACTACCTCTAACTAAGCACCTTGGATACCTTCCTTCCTTGTTTTACAATGCAGGGTGTTCTTCATACTCAAAATATAACAGCAATAACAACAATAATATGAAACTTCCATTAGCTAGGAGCATGCTGGTTGTTAAATAATGTTCAACTTTCAACCAGTCAAAGTCTTTTAGCCAGTCATTTGTACTTTGGTGATACATCAGAACCCTTTATACTAATCATATATATATTACCTAAGCCCCTATCATGCAAAGGTTTCTGTGCAAATGGAGCCTTGACCTTGAGTAGAGTCTCATTGACTCTTGGGGTTCTTCATGGAACTTTTTGTAGGATTGGTGTCCTAAACAGTTATCACTTTGTAGAAGAGGCCGAATGGGCCTATGATTAGGGAGGTGGGAGACAGGAGTTCAGTTCTGTGCTCTGCCACAAACTTCTTAGGTGACATCAGGCAAGGCACTGAAGGCCTATGTGCATGGATGCATGTAGAATATAAACACAGTATGCCTAGCTTGCACAGGTATACATAACAGTATAGCTGGTGAGGGCTGGCTTAAGTGAGAAGAGTACCCTACATGCTTGAACCTCAGGGTGTATTTACCCTGCTCAGGCTCTACATGCCCAAGTAGTGCCTCCCAGGTCTGCACTGCTATTTTTCACAATGTAATGTCCCACTGCCTCCCCCGGCCAGAGACTTTCTTTGCCATGCTGCAGTGATAAGCATGGCAAAACCCTGACTTTCATGGTGGTGTACAGTGCCTGTATTCTACATGCTGCCACAAGTGTACACATAGTTTGTCTCTCAGGGTATGTCTACACTATGGAAAAGATCGACCTTCTGGAGGTCAATCTTCGAGCATTCGATTTAGCAGGTCTAGTGTAGACTCCAAATCAAATGCTGAGGGCAGCCTCCATCGGCATCTGGTACTCCCCATTCTGTGAGGACTAAGGGAAGCTGACGGGAGTGTGTGCTCCCATTAGCCTCCCACAGTGTAGAAACTGCGGCAACTCAGCTTAAGGTAAGCCAAATCCAAGCCAACCTGCTGGGTCTAATGTAGACTAGGCCTCACTGAGCTACAGTTCCCCCATCTGTAAAATGGGGATTAGAGCTTCTCTCACTCACAAGAGTGTTATCAGGATAATTACCTTAGAGTCTGAGATGCCACAGGAATGGGACCCATCTAAGTTCCTAGAGATAGACAGCATACCTGGCTGATAACGTACAACATTACCCAAGGTTTTAAAAAAGTCACAGTCTTGTGCACTGAACTCCTTTGGCTTTTATACCTGGTAAATGCAAGACAGGAAATCTGGCTCCGTGATGCATCATGTCAGACTCTGTAAAGGAGCCAGCTTGGGTGAAATTTGAGTCAGCCATTAAAACTGCATTGAAGGTTAAAGCAACACGAACATTTTAGTGAGCTGTTATGTCACCTCTAATATATTTAAATAGGGGGAAGCTGTTTACCAGAGGTACAGAAGGAGAGAGGAACACCCCCCCCCACACACACACATTTCAATATTCACAGCTACTACAGGACATGACTTAAATACTGAGGTAATTGCCTTGATGGGTTTCAAATTTGATTCAATTATGAATGAAAGGAGAAAAAAATGAAAAAGGATGTGACATGTCTGCTTAATAATTCTGCAATGATTAGAACGGGGACTTGTTGAGCTTTGATACATGGGAACCAGCTAACACAGCAAACGAAGAGTTACTATGAGGTGCAGTGCTATATGAGTGGAAAGAGATTGCTGTGCAGCAGGAATGGAGACTGGGTACGGGATTGTACAAGGGAAATGGAAGTAGACCACAAGTTGAAACAATATGAATGAGCACTACTAAGATGCACCTTTGATCTGTTTCTGGCTGGCTGTGAACAGTGAATTAAAGAGAGAAAGATCTGATCAGGCCCACACATGGGGATGAGGGTGGGGACAAAGGGCAATACAAAATGGCTTAGGGCTCCTGGCCACTCTTCAGGCAGTGCTGAGGCTGCTTACCCCAGCCCACCCCTTTTGCCCAAGGCTCTGTCCCCTCCTGAGGTGCAGAGCAGGGCTCCCCTGCCTTGCTTAGGGGCCTGGTGAGGCTGTCGGCCTGCTGCACCTGACAGATGTAGAATATAGCAGGACATCTACTCAGATGGCTTGAGCAGTGTCTGATATACTCCTGGATTGGTTTCATTACCTGATAAAGTAACAGGCTTTAAGAATTGATAAGTAGCCTCATGTTCATTTATGGTAAATATGCAAACAGCTCCATCCTCAATCATGCCAACCATAATTCTGAATGTCTTCTAAGTTCCAGGGGAGGAAATATTTTGTCTCAAGGAGAAAAGTTCCCTGGAGAACTCTAGTTGAAGTTATCACTGTGGCTACATCTAGACTACAAGCCTCTTTCGAAAAAGAGCGTCTAGATTACAACCAGTACTTTCGAAAAAGCAAGCCGCTTTTTTGAAAGAGAGCACCCAGGCAGTCTGGATGCTCTCTTTCAAAAAAGCACAGTTTGCATTACATAGCGCCTTTTTTCGAAAGAGCACTTTTGAAAAAAGGCGTTCTTCCTCGTAAAACGAGGTTTTCCACGGTCGAAAAAACTGCCGCATTCTTTCAATTTACTTTCGAAAGACTGCGGCAGCAGTCTAGACGCAGGGGAAGTTTTTTTTTAAAAAAGGCCACTTTTTTCAAAAAAAAGCTGTAGTCTAGACACACCCTGTGTGGCAAACGAGCTAGTTAGATAATACAGAACAAGCTGGATAGGTAACTTGGTAGAAGATTATTCCCCTAGGGTTTGCATGTGGAGGGCATTCCTCTGCTTGTCATCTGCCCCTGCCTGCCTGTTTGGGGGTCTCAAAGTGTTTTCTCCACAGCTCCCTCCCTCACTGTGCCCCAACTCAGTGAAGAGTGTTTCATGGATCCATAAAGTGTTGCAAACCTAGTGAGGAGGGCTTTAAACTAGGTTCGTTGGGGGACGGTGATCAAAACCCTGAGGGGAGTGGGAAAGTCGGATACCGGGAAGAAATGCAAAAAGGAACGAGCAAGAAAGGAGGACCCCTGATTCGAATGGAGAAGATAGGGCGATCAACTGGTTATCTGAGGTGTTTGTACACTAATGCGAGAAGCCTGGGCAACAAACAGGAAGAACTGGAGGCCCTGGCCCAGTCCAAGACATATGATTTAATTGGGATAACAGAGACTTGGTGGGATGACTCGCATGACTGGAGCGCTGTCATGGAAGGGTATAGACTGTTCAGGAAGAACAGGCAGGGGAGAAAAGGAGGAGGAGTTGCACTATACGTAAGAGAGCAGTATGATTGCTCAGAACTCCAGTACATAGAAGGAGAAAAACCTGTTGAGAGTCTATGGGTTAAGTTTAGAGGTGCAAACAACAGCAGTGATGTTGTGGTTGGTGTCTACTACAGGCCACCGAATCAGGTGGATGAGGCAGATGAGGCTTTCTTCAGACAACTGAGAGAAGCTTCCAGATTGCAGGCCCTGGTTCTCGTGGGGGACTTTAATCACCCTGACATCTGTTGGGAGACCAATACAGCAGTACACAGGTAATCCAGGAAGTTTCTGGAGAATGTTGGGGATAACTTCTTGGTACAAGTGCTGAAGGATCCGACCAGGGGCCATGCACAGCTTGACCTTCTGCTCACAAACAGGGAGGAACTAATAGGGGAAGTAGAGGTGGGTGACAACCTCAGAAGTAGTGATCATGAGATGGTAGATTTCAGGATCCTGACCAAAGGAAGAAAAGAGAGTAGTAAAATACACATCTTGGACTTCAGAAAAGCAGATTTTGACTCCCTCAGAGACCTGATGGGCAGAATCCCCTGGGATGCCAACATGAAGGGGAAAGGAGTCCAGGACAGCTGGCAGTATTTTAAAGAAGCCTTACTGAAGGCACAGAAAGAAACCATCCCGATGCATAGCAAGAGAGGCAAACATGGTAGGAGACCGGATTGGCTTACAGGGGAAATCCTTGGTGAACTTAAGCACAAAAAGGAAGCTTACAAAAAGTGGAAACTTGGACAAATGACCAGGGAGGGGTTTACATGTATAGCTCGAGAATGCCGGGGGGTTATCAGGAAGGCGAAAGCGCAAATGGAATTGCGACTGGCTAAGGATGTGAAGGATAACAAGAAAGGTTTCTACAGGCATGTTAACAAGAAGAAGGTGATCAGAGAGGGTGTGGGGCCCCTACTGGATGAAGGAGGTAACCTAGTGACAGATGATGTGGGAAAAGCTGAAGCACTCAATGCTTTCTTTGCCTCTGTATTCACGGACAAGGTCGGCTCCCAGACTAATGCACTAAGTGATGCAAGATGGGATGAAGATGGACAGCTGTTGGTGGGTAAAGAACAGGTTAGGAACTATTTAGAAAAGCTAAACGTACACAAATCCATGGGTCCGGACTTAATGCATCTGAGGATACTGAGGGAGTTGGCAAATGTCATTGAGGAGCCTTTGGTCATTATCTTTGAAAAGTCGTGGAGATCGGGAGAGATCCCGGATGATTGGAAAAAGGCAAATGTAGTGCCCATCTTCAAAAAAGGGAAGAAGGATGATCCAGGGAACTATAGGCCAGTCAGTCTTACTTCGGTTCCTGGAAAAATCATGGAAGGGATCCTTAAAGAATCCATTTTGAGGCACTTGGAAGAGAGGAAAGTGATCAGGAATAGTCAGCATGGATTCACAAAGGGCAAGTCGTGCCTGACCAATCTGATTAGCTTCTATGATGAGGTAACTGGCTCTGTGGACATGGGAAAGTCAGTGGATGTGATATACCTTGACTTTAGCAAGGCTTTTGATGTGGTCTCCCACAATATTCTTGCCAGTAAGTTAAGGGAATGTGGATTGGATAAATGGACGGTAAGATGGATAGAAAGCTGGCTAGAAGGCCGGGCCCAGCGGGTAGTGATCGACAGCTCGATGTCAGGATGGCTGTTGGTTTCTAGCGGAGTGCCCCAAGGTTCGGTTCTAGGACCGGTTTTGTTCAATATCTTTATTAATGATCTGGATGAGGGGATGGATTGCGCCCTCAGCAAGTTTGCAGATGACACTAAGCTAGGGGGAGAGGTAGATATGCTGCAGGGCAGAGATAGGGTCCAGAGTGACTTAGACAAATTGGAGGATTGGGCCACAAGAAATCTGATGAGGTTCAACAAGGACAAGTGCAGAGTCCTGCACTTGGGACGGAAGAATCCCAAGCATTGTTACAGGCTGGGGATCAACCAGCTAAGGACCTGGGGATTACAGTGGATGAGAAGCTGGATATGAGTCAACAGTGTGCCCTTGTAGCCAAGAAGGCTAATGGCATATTAGGGTGCATTAGGAGGAGCATTTCCAGCAGATCTAGAGATGTGATTAGTCCCCTTTTTTCGGCTCCGGTGAGGCCACGTCTGGAGTATTGTGTCCAGTTCTGGGCCCCCCACTACAAAAAGGATGTGGATGCATTGGAGAGGGTCCAGCGGAGGGTGACCAAAATGATTAGGGGGCTGGAGCATATGACCTATGAGGAGAGGCTGAGGGAGTTGGGTCTGTTTAGTCTGCAGAAGCGAAGAGTGAGGGGGGATTTGATAGCAGCCTTCAACTTCCTGAAGGGAGGTTGCAAAGAGGATGGAGAAAGGCTGTTCTCAGTTGTGACGGATGGCAGAACAAGGAGCAATGGTCTCAAGTTGCGGTGGGAGAGGTCCAGGTTGGATATTAGGAAATACTATTTCACTAGGAGAGTGGTGAAGCACTGGAATGGGTTACCTAGGGAAGTAATGGAGTCTCCATCCCTAGCGGTGTTTAAATCTCGGCTGGACAAAGCCCTGGATGGGTTGATTTAGTTGGGATTGGTCCTGCCTAGAGTAGGGGGCTGGACTTGATGATCTTCTGAGGTCTCTTCCAGCTCTATGATTCTATGATTCTATACATGCGAGAGACAAGAGGATCAGGCTGGGAATCAGGTGTACTAGTCGCATCTCTCTCTCGCTCTTCTCCCCTGAGATAATCTGGTCAAAAGCCTGAGTTTGTGCAAGTACTTCCAATCTGTAGAATGCCCATTTGGGCTCTGTCAGAGCCAGAAGGACCCCATGGACTACATGCTGTCATACTGCTTAAGGCTTTTCTGGAAGGGACTTAAGCAACGAGGGCCATATAAAGAATAGAATAGAATGCTCGGGGTGGATCGGGAAGGGCAAAACCAGAGTCTGCTCACAGTTTGCTCTTGTCTCCAACATATCTCCACGATCCTTCTGCAACTCATTGGATCTATAGGTATAGGATCCAAACTCACCACCCATTCTGTGGGTCAGGACCCTGATTCAGCATTGGTCAGGTCCCAAGAGTGTCGGACTAGGGAGGTTCATCCTGTAGTACAGAAAAAATGGAACTGAGGTTACCTTCTGAAGAAGTAGGTCCTTCAGAGGGAACTGAAGAATGCAGAAGTGGTTAAGCTTATAGGTCAAATTCTGTTGGCCTGGGTCACACTGAAGACAAAAGGACTACTGACATGAAGAAAGCCAGAAAGATTTGGCCTGGTATAAAAAAGATCATGCTGAAATTAACAGACAACCACCACTGAAATAGCATCAGTGAAGTTTCAAACAAATCAGCAGTCAGTAATTATTATTTGCATTGCTGTGCCTTGGAGCCCCAAACATAATGAAAAAAAAGGCCCCCTCACCAAAGTACTTATAATCTGCATTTCTAATAATACTGAAGCTTTCCATTTTCTAGGTGGTTTTGTTTTGTTTTGCAACCTGGAGCAAGAGATGGTAGTCTGAAATTATTTGCTTTCTGGATTAGTGGCACATGATTAGCAGAGTTGGGAGATTTTTGAAAAAAATCTAAACTTTTTTTTTGAAGAAAAATGGCTTTTGGAGGCAATAGTTTCTAACACTTTCATTAACATGCCTCCAACTTTTTCAGCAAACAAAAACATTCCAAATTTCAGGTTTTTAAAAATAAAAATTGCCATTTTTTATCAAATCAGTTTTTGGCCATTGAAAACTGGGGGGTAGGGAAGAAAAAAAAAGAGCCTTCCCAATTTTTCAGTTTCCAGGAATAAAAAACCAGAATTTCAGTTTGTGGTGGGAAAAAATCCATAAGACTAGAGACAGGGTTCCCCCCCCCCCAAAATGTGACAAATGTTTTTCAGTGAAAACTCTAAAAACACTTGGCATTTTGACATCATTAAAGATAAAGCCACAAGGAGACTGAATTTCTCCTAATTGTTGATAACCGCTGCAGCACTTACACTCCACAGTCACTTCTTGATAACCTTTACCCTCCATTTTAGCAGTCCCCATGGAAGTATTGTATGAATCCCTTGGCCACACGTTAGTGGTCTACACAGACTTAGGGCATGTCTTCACTTGCTGCGCTGGAGATCAATGTTCTGGCATTTGATTTAGTGAGCCTAGTACAGTCCCGTAAATCGAATGCTGAAGGCAGCTCCAGCAGGCGTCTGTACTACTCACAGTTGCGAGGAGTAAGGGAAGCCGAAGGGAGTGTTCGCTCCCGTCGGCCTCCCACAGTGGGATCAGCACCAAACTCGGCTTAAGTTAAGCTGACTCCAGCTACATATTATACGTAGCTGGAGTTGTGTACAAACCAACCTTCCCGGTCTAGAGTAGACCTGGCCTCAGTCCCTTTCATCTGCAGTGAGGCCCAGCTGGTTGTTTGGAGCTGTGTGACTCCCAATTGCTGCCCTATATTGAGGTCTGCTGAGATCAAAACACTGTGATTCAGAGGTCAAGGACATATTGCCAATTCAAGCCACTGAAGTTGGACATTTTCCCCAGCCTAGTCAATTTTACTTGGCTGCATAAGTCTTGTAAAACACTGAACTGTCTAGTAAGAGCCAGTTACCTTGGCCTGTAAAAATGACTTTTTCCCCATGTCCCAAATCAGAGAAGGGCTTTTGCTTTGTTTGTAAAAACACGGTTGTGAGGAATCTGTCCTTTATATCAAGGAGCTTGAATCCAACAGCAGCAAGACTCCTACTTGAATCAAAGAAGCAATTTAGTGAAAGTTGCTGGTAGTGGCAAATATCCTTTTCTAGGGTTTTGCTGCCATAGTGCCCATCAAATGTCACTTCTGTAGTAATATGGCTGTGTCAATACAGTGACATTTGAGTTGATTGGAATTTGGAGAGCTCCCTTGTCAGCATAACTTTGAACTGAGTGAATTGCAGTTGCCCGTGCTGGTGTCTAGCCACACAACCCTTTAGTCGCTCTTTGTCAGGCTAATCAGACTCTATACATGGCCCGAATCCCATGGATGTGCCAGGGCTGCTTCTGCACCACTTGCACAGCACAAATGAGGTAGCCCATTGTTAAAATACAAAGGAACTTGTTTGCAGCTCTTTAGCAGCCCCTTTGCACCCTGGGACTATAAAACAGGCAAAGTCTTTTTTGCAGCAGGGTAAATTGATAGGGATTTTCTGATCAGAATGTGCTGCAGCTATGCGATGAAGAGATAGCAGAATGTTTTCAAAAGATGTTAGGGGATGTGATGAGATTTCAGTAACTCATACCCATGGAAGTAGGGGCCCAAGTGTTATTCTTTCTTGCAGTTGAACAAGTATCTCCTCATTCTCTCCCCTCCTCTGCTCCCCGGGCCATACTCACCATGGCTGGGGCTATGCACTGACCGCCAAGGCTGAAGTTTCAATAAGCATGTCCTTTCTTAAATGCTAGGAGGAGCAAGGGAACGGAGCTCTGACTCTTAACATTCTCTTTTGGTTGCGACTGAAACCTGCGTGAGTTTTATCTGGAGCAGTTAAAGGAGAGACACGGCATTCTCTAGAGGGGAAGTAAGCTGCAATGATGTAGCAGCTGAAAAGTGATAAGAAATGTCAGGGGGGAAGGTCATAACTTCAGCACATCTTCCTGTCCAGAAAGGAAGCTAGATAGATCTGAATCCTGCACAGCATCATGAGAGGGTGGCCAATTCGGGTTGGATGTCTTCCTAAAGGTTTCATCACACGACAAAATCTTTAACTTAAGAATAAGTTTTAATTACTGGAGACCACAAGACAATCCTGGAGGGCTGGCAACTCTACACCATGAGAATGTTTTCCCTCCAAACTACTATTGTGAACAGTAGTTGCATTAAAGGGGGAGATTATCCTTGGGTTTCTGCTAGTAGCATGGCTAGAGAAATCACTTGTGGATGAGTTGCCTAAGCATATTGAGGGGAGGGAGTAGAAGGCCACAAATAGGACAAAAATATAAGGACAGGATGTGCAGCTGCCATTGTGGCCTAGAGGAGTCCCCTGTCCACACCCACAGAACACCTGACTATGATAAGGAGGAGAAAGAAGAGGACATAGAAGGATGTGATCAGCAGGGGCAACCCTAGACTAGCTGCCAGCAACTGGCACCCTAGGCGAACCATGCAATCGGCTCCCCCCCCTCCAAGCCCCTCAACGATATTGCGCCACCATTTGGCGCCCCATTTAACTTGGTGCCCTAGGCTACTGCCTAGTTAGCCTATATGGACAGGCCGCCCTTGGATCAGTGAGATCCTCCAAGCCAGTGCTGCATCAAACCATCAACAGAGGACCTTGGTGAAAATTTCAGACAATATGGAGAAAGAAAGAGCAAACAGGAGAAAGGCCCAGAAGTTCAAGCAGGAAAAGGAAGAGGAGAGGGAGTGACAGATACACCAAGACATAATGGGGCTTCTCCAGCAGCACACAGATATTGTAGACACTTGTTGACCTATATGTTTAACAAGCACAAGGCTTTCATAATAAAATGTTATCCCTCAAAGAGCTATGTGATGACAAGATTTGTCACAGTGCATGAGAAGTGATTTTAGCAATCATCTCAATTTAAGACTTGATTTAAATGCAAAGTAATGCATATTGGGAAACATAATCCCAACCATACATACAAAATAATGGGATCTAAATTTAACTGTTAACATTCAAGAAAGATCTTGAAGTCACTGTGGCTAGTTCTCTGTAACATCTGCTCAATGTGCAAAACAAAACAAAACAAATGTTAGGAAACATTGTTAGGAAACATTAGGAAAGAGGTAGGAAGACAGGAAATATCATTATGCCACTAAATAAATCCCAGTATATGCACACCTTGATTATTGCTTGCAGTTCTGGTTGTCCCATCACAAAAAAAGATACCTTAAAAATGGAAAAGGTACAGAAAAGTGCAACAAAAATAATTCAGAGTATGGAACAGCTTCCATATGAGGAGAGATTTAAAAGACTGGGACCGTTCAGCTTGGAAAAGAGATGACTAAAGGAGGATATGAAAGGTGTCTATAAAATATTGTCCAGTGTGGAGAAAGTGAATAAGGAAATGTGTTATGTGAATGAGTAAACAAAAAACAGGGGTCACCCAATGACATCAATAAGTAGGAGGTTTAAAACAAACAAAGGGAAGTGCTTTTTCACACAATACACAGTCAACCTGTGGAACTCATTGCCAGGGGATGCAAAAGCTAAAAGTCTAATGGGGGTCAAACAAGATTTAGTAAGTTCATGGAGGTTAAGTCCAACAGTGGCTATTAGCCAAGATGGCCAGGGATGCAACCCTATGCCACGGGTGTCTCTGTATTTCACTGCTAGATGCTTGGGCTGGATCAGTTGATAGTTGCCCCATTCTGTTCATTCTCTCTGAAGCATCTGGATTTGGCCACGGTCTGAAGAGAGGCTACTGGACTAGACGGATCAATGGTCTGGCCCAATATGCCATTCTGACATTCTTAAGACACATCAACACTGAAAGGAAGGCAGTGGCTTGCATGATTAGCCGGAGCTACAGAGCCCACAGACAGGAAGTTTCAGGAGGGTCAGGTAAGGCCAAGAGGTCACAGTGAAAGGACCGAGACTGCGCACACATTTTCTCTCCTTGTACCATTTTCTTTATCTTTCCCAAAGATGCACCCGGTATTGCACTCTGATGCTATGCAGGGTATGTCTACACGATAGCTGGGCGCCAGCTTCCCAGCCCCGATAGACAGAGAGGTGCTGGCAGGGCCTGACCTACAATGCTAAAACTAGCGCAGTCGAGGTGGCAGCTCAGGGCCTCAAGCCCACTTCACCTGCTGGGTCTGAGCTTGGGGCCACAGTCTCTGCACAGCTACTTTTCGAGTGCTAGCTCGGGCCCCACTAGCATGAGTCTGTCAGGGCTGGGAGGTGCATCTCCAGCTGCAGTGTAGACGTACCCTTATTAGAGGCTTGCTCACTTAGGTCTCAGCAAAAAGTCGCCAGATAGACTACTGTAGCAATGTTGCCACTTGTTGTTTCAAAGACCTGAACAAGGGCCCTTTCTAGCTCTGGATTTTCCTTTCTTTCACGCCACTTTCACTTCTTCTCCCCTTTGACAAGGGGACAGATGAATTCAATAAATTATCTTTCCTAAACTAGCCAATAACCCATCCATACCTGTGGACATCAGCACTACCTTTTGGCCATTCTTCACTGATAGCCCTGTATGAAAGGCACTGACCTCAGCTGACAAGCTGGCCTGGGTTTATTCTGTGCCAGCTGGAGTCTCAACCCTGACAATGGTCTGGTGTAAATGAGAACTCCCCAACTAGTATGGCCCAGGCCCTCATGCAATATTTCTGTCGTTTACCTTGTCAAGTTTCTTGAGGGATTCATAAGAATGAGGAGGTTTCCTTGGAACCCCCTTTTTTAATACCCTAAAGCAGGGGTGGGGAACCTTTTTGGGTCAGGAGCCTCTGACCCACAGAATAATCAGTCAGGGGCTGCACTCAAGTGAGAAGTAAAAAACCCCCAAAACTAGCCCTCCCTGATGTGGCCCCTGCCTGAGGAGGAGAAAGACACTCCCCACATTCCCCTTGCACACCAGAGCCTATGGGGTCCCAGGCTAGTAGATTTTGTGTGCTCCAGCCCAGTGGTGGGGGTAGGGGGAGGGGAAGGCTGGAGCATCAGCACAGGCTCCCCAGTGCCAAGGGGGAGCCCTGAGCCTTGGAGGCCAGATCCAGGTAAGCCAGGGGCCACATCTGGCCCCCGGGCCTTAGGTTCTCCACCCCCACCCTAAAGCCTGCCTGAGGACACCAGCATGGATGCATGGTGATTTGTCTGCCTGACAAAATATACGCTTCCAGAAACCAGCCCAGTTTGGGCTGGAATAAGATAGGCCTCCAATATAGCAGTTTAGTAGAGCCAGAGTAAAACAGATGTCAAAAGTAAAGTTAAACAGTAAAACCACTGTATACCAGGTACAGGCTCCTCCCCCCCCCAACCACGCACAGCTCCATGGAAGGGCAGGAGGTGGGGCTGTAAGTTCTACTCCTTTCCCCACTGGAGGGGCAGCAAGCAAAGGAGCAGAAATACCAGCTGCTCCTCCAGCTGCCGTACCACTCCCAGCTCCCCTCCCGCCCAGGTAATGTGTGATGGGGAGAGGACGAGTGTGGGGCTCTGGGGCTGGGGGCAGGGGGGAGTCACAGGGGGGAGGTCATGTGGGGAGGCCACATGGATACCCCCTCACCTGGCATGCCCTCCCCCTCCTGTACTGGCAAGCACTTTTGTTTACTTGCACCACTGCTTGTCAGCCCAGTAGGTTACATCCAGAGTGGCCATAGGTTTTACATGTGACAACAGGCACTCACTCTCTACCTCCTTTAGACCACTCAGTCAGCTCAAGGGGAACAGAGGCTGTCCACAAGTCCCTTTCCAGGGCTTCCTCTGGCACGTGGGGAGTGCCCTCAGGGGGCAGGCATCCAGCAGAGCTGGCCCTTGGGCTCCCCCCCCACACACATCCCAGAAGCCCTGGAGCAGGGGGTGTGACAGAGGGAAGAGAAGTAGCTTTGATGAACTCCAGCTGTCCCCAACCGGTAGACAGTCTCTTGCAAATCACAGCCAACTGTTGCATGTTACAGCAGCTCCCAGGCTGTTCTAGTGTGTGTCCAGGCAGTGAATCTGGAAAGCCTGCCATGCCCAGTGGTAACTGGCTGCAGCCAGGAACCTAGAGTCTATCACAAGATCATTTTGTTGATCACGGTCTGACTGGCAGGTGTATGAGCTACAGAACTCTTTCCTGAAAGCAATATCCTACATTTGATAAAGTACAAACAATACATTTCTCATCCTACTGCACCCTCTCCTTCCTTCCCCTCAGAAAGCACAGTGCAATACAAAACATTTTGCATGCACTGAAAATTGTAAAGAAACCCACATTTTGCTGGTTCAGCCCTCTGCTGGCAACCTCTATGTACTATGTCACTGAAACCCAGAGTCCCTCTTAAAGTGACCATTTTGTCCTGGCAAGACTCATTCACCCTGTAGCTCTGCTGCAAAATCTGACTTGATGCCAAAGAAACAAACAAAAGAAGCACAGCTCCTCAATTGCTTTCAGCTCTGCAAAGAACTGCTGAACTGTAGGGATGCTCCGTGCCATAGGAAAGAAAAAATAAAACGCTGCTTGCCAGGGTAAATGAAAAGAGAAGAGAAATATTGTGAAAGTATCATATTCATCTGTCCTCCATTTAAAGTGGATGGTTCTACTTGTTGGCATGGGTTACCAAGAACTAAACAGAATGAATAGTCCCTTGGTTCTAATGAATAAAGTTCCTCACAACATGTCCCAGAAAAGTACCATGTCAGAGTTTGCACTGAAGGAGTGAAAAGAAATTCCCACTGCCCCTTCGCTAAGGAGGTTACTTTCAGATACCATAACAAGCTCCCCCTGCCCATCTTCTCTTACTCTGCATAAGCTCTTCCTTTGCTGTAAACAGGAACACCACACTAGAAACACACATAGTCACACACACACAAACACACACCTGTCCAGGTGACTTCATGCCCACAGAAGTCCTAAATATGTAAGTCCTAAATGGGTCCCACAGAGCAGCTATTGGTGCTTGGCATCTCTGAAAAGCAGGCCCTCGAGGTATTTGAAAATAAAAGGCCAAGATTTTTGAAAAAAGTCTAGTGATTTTGAAAAACGACGAGTGATTTTGATACCCCAATTTTTGGGTGCCCGTCTCTGAAGAAGTCTGATTTTCAGAGGGCAGATTCCTAGTACTGTCTGAATGACAGGCCCCTTTCAAGTTGGGCATCTAACTTTGAGGCAGCCAAAATTAGAGTAATGTTTCAAAATCTTGACCAAAACATTTAAGTTGTGTAAACAAGATGTGACATTGTTTTGTGAAGGTTTTTTCCCCTTTGCTAACCATGTGGATCCCTGCATTTCATTACCCTTCTTTACAAGATTTCTGGACCGAGAAGTTCATTTCCCTCTTAGAAGCAAACAGAAGAATGCAGCTGCCACCCAATATTTTTTAACTAGAACCACATGTAAGCCACTTAGTCTCCAGATATGAAAGCAAAACATAACGCTGTCATCACTGCACGGCACCGTCAATCTGCACCACTCTGCAGCATTTCTTATAGCATGTTTAGTATATGGCTATGTAAAATAATGAAAGAGCATGGCAGGTTCTAGGAATTAATGAGGGCGAGGTGAAACTGAAGAAGTTTAGATCTGGATTCTTTTACTGAGCATGAAATTTGGTGAATTTAAACTCATCTGTTACTTGCTCTTGGGGTGGTTTCCCGCAGCACATGCTTTTAGAACACAGACTCAGCCTGGGTTATCTTATTACCTGATAAAGAGTCACTTCTGCACCTCTGTTGTTTGTACTAAGTACCATCTTTGTATGGTAGTTCAGTAAACTGAGTTCTCCTAGGAGTAATTAGCACATCATACTGCACTTTCCATTTTCCAAGCATTTTGAAAACAAGTTCGCTCTCACAGATCGTATTCATGCATATGGAGAAGATGCACTCGACAGTATCGCTTTGCCTGTGAAAAGTCAGGCAGTGAAATGGGAGAAGGAAAAGCCTGTGACTACATGGAGTCATCCATGCCTCCGCAGCCACAATCTGTGCTACTACAGCTGCACTGCTATTTATATTCATGCTAGCTTGAGTATGTATACACTAGCCGAGGAATCACACCCCTAGCTCATAGTGCATTGGGAGGGAAGAGGCTGTGAGGAACCATTTCCGCACCAGTGGGGCGGGGGATACAAGAACCTAAATTGGCCATGAATGCTATGGAAGGGGAATGGGTACTGTGCTGGCTGTGACTTCATGGTCTCTTGGGCATGATCTGCTTCGGCAGGGACATGACCAAGCTCTGTCTGAGTTTACTGACCTTTTTGTTGTCTGCCACACACAGACCTGGTCATACACACTTATCTTTGTGAGTGGAGAAGGAATGCACACCCTAACATACTCCCTCATTTGATATAGAATCATAGAACACTAGAACTGGAAGGGACCTTGAGAGGTCATCAAGTCCAGTCCCCTACCCCCACGAACCAAGCACCATCTCTAGATCATCCCCGATAGATGTCTATTTAACCTGCTCTTAAATATCTCCAATGATGGAGATTCCACAGTCTCCCTAGGCAGTTTATTCCAGTACTCAACCATCCCGTCAGTTAAGAAGTTTTTCCTAATGTCCACCCTAAACTTCTCTTGCTGCAATTTAAGCCCATTGCTTCTTGTCCTATCATCAGAAGTCAAGGAGAACATTTTTTCTCCCTCCTCCTTGTAATCCCCTTTTAGGTAATTGAAAGCTGCTATCATGTCCCCTCTCAGTCTTCTCTTTTTCAAACTAAGCAAGCCCAATTCTTTCAGTCTTCCCTCATAGCTCATGTTTTCTAGACCTTTAATCATTTTTGTTGCTTTTCTCTGGACCCTCTACAATTGCTCTTTCTTGAAATGTGGTGACCAGAACTGGACACGATACTCCAACTGAGGCCTAATCAATGCAGACTAGAACGGGACAATGACTTCTCATGTCTTTGCTCACAACTCTTCTGTGAATGCATCCCAGAATCATGTTTGCTTTTCTTGCAACAGTATCACACTGTTGACTCATATTTAGTGTGTGGTCAACTATGACCCCACGATCCCTTTCTTCAGAACTTCTTCCTAGACAGTCGCTTCCCATTCTGTATGTGTGAAACTGATTGTTCCTTCCTAAGTGGAGTACTTTGCATTTGTCCTTATTAAACTTCATCCGATTTACCTGAGATCATTTCTCCAGTTTATCCAGACCATTTTGAATTATGACCCTATCCTCCAAAGCACTTGCAAGTCCTTGTAGCCACCCTGCCCTACACAAGCAGGACAGCTCACATGAATGCCATTGGTCTATTCCCTGCTACGAGTGTGGTTGCCTGTTAGAAGTGCAGGGTTCTGCTGTCAATGTTGAGTTGCTAGGAAAGTGGGAAGTTTTTCTGGTGCCTGGCCCCTACAGTCCCAGGAGACTGATGACATAGAAAATGGCCATTTGGTTTTGACAACTGATTCTAGCTCAGTGTCCCAGAAAAAGACAAAGGACTCTAAGGGCTCATCTAGACTACGTGGAACAGTCAAAAGAGGAATTTGCATATCTTCCTCCAATTGCACTTTTGAAAGCAGGGCAAAGTGAAAGTAGTTTAGATGCGGCTTTTTTGGTGAACTCCCCCCCCCCCCCAGTCGAAAAGCCGCTCTTCCTCAAAAGATGAGGTTTACGCGGCTTTTCAACAAAGGGGTGGGGATTCACCAAAAGGGGTGGGGGTTCTGCATAGTCTAAATGAGCCCTAATGGTCCTTGCCAATATGCTTTGCAGGAAAATTCCTTCAGCACCAAAACTAATGATCACTTACACCAATATTTTTGAGTTGAGAGTTTGGCCCATAATATTTTACTGTGTTGATTCTTTCATTGGTTTAACTCCCCTGAAGGCAAGGGAGGTATGTTGATTTATAAAACTAGATGTGAACAGATGGAGGACAAATCCTTGGGTGTTGTGAATAATAAGAACCTGAGCCTTAATGGATGAGGCAAATGATCCATCTAGATTGGTTTCTGGTCTTCTGACAGTGGCTGGTCATAGCTGCTTCACAAAGCAGGGCAATTATTGACTGATCCAACCCCTGTCATCTAAGCCAGCTTCTGCATAGCTCCATTAATACCAGGTGAGGCTCTGGCCCTTGAAATCCAAGTATTTCTCTATTTTTTAATGAACATGGAGATGTTGGCAAAGGTCTACAGGTAGGCTGAGGACCT
Organism: Pelochelys cantorii; assembly: GCA_032595735.1. Lineage (NCBI taxonomy): Eukaryota > Metazoa > Chordata > Testudines > Trionychidae > Pelochelys > Pelochelys cantorii. The sequence goes on from CM064334.1 coordinate 53,187,239, forward strand.
CATGTTTGGAAGAAATTCCAGAAAAGGTGTTCCCCATCACTATAGTACCTGAGTGACTTCAGTTTTTAAAGTATGTTGGATCCGCACAAAAACTCTGGGCATGCAGAAGTACCATTACCCGCATTTTACAGATAGGGAACTGAAACACAGAGAGACAAAGGACTTGGCCACACAGTGCACATCAAAAAGGGTATGCTCTGCAAAGCATTCTAAAGTGCCGTCCTCAAAGTGGCCTGTGTAGACCTTGCTGGTGTACCCTACAAGGTACCCTGTGCATGTTGAAGAAGTCCTGTTTGAAAGGGGACTATACTAATGCCCACTACAAACCTTTTATAGCATATTAGCATGGGGCAGCTAGAGCAAAATGGCTTTCAAGCACTTTTACACCTTTTTGGTGTACATTACCCCACTGTGTAGATGACCCCGAAGTGACTTGCCCATGGTCACATAGGAAATCTGTAGCAGAGAAGAGCAACGCCAAAGATGAATGTATGATATCAGACTGAAATAGAATGTTGCATTTCTCCCACTGCATGTGAGAGCTGGACTCCTTCCTCTACTGAAAGCTGTGGCAGATGTGAAAGAAAGAAAGAGCCACCAACTGTCTCAAAATATTAAAATAATGAATAAAATGATAAGAAGAGATTGCAATAAATAATAGGGAGCGGATGGTAGTCCCACCAATAACATTGCTGATAAAGGATCCAAACATTGCAAGAAGTAATTCAAAGGGGTAACTTACACTTTTGAGAGGGTCTAATCCTAAATGCTGCTGAAAAGACAAAGCCAGATGAAAGGTTAGAGGGGAGGGTGGACCCTGAGGCTGTGTCTAGACTGGCCAGTTTTTCCGGAAAATCGGCCACTTTTCCGGAAAAACTTGCCAGCTGTCTACACTGGCTGCTTGAATTTCCACAAGAACACTGACGATCTCATGTAAGATTGTCAGTGTTCTTGCAGAAATACTATGCTGCTTCCGTTCGGGCAAAAGCCGTCTTGCGCAAATGCTTTTGCGCAAGAAGGCCAGTGTAGACAACGTGGTATTGTTTTGCGCAAAAAAGTCCCAATTGCAAAAATGGCGATCGGGGCTTTTTTGCACAAAAGCACGTCTAGAGTGGCACGGACGCTCTTCCGCAAAAAGTGCTTTTGCGGAAAAGCATCCGTGCCAATCTAGACGCTCTTTTCCGCAAATGCTTTTAACGGAAAACTTTTCCGTTAAAAGCATTTGTGGAAAATCATGCCAGTCTAGACGTAGCCTGAGAGTGAACTGTCAGGGGAGGGTCCTGATGGACTCTAAGAGTGAGCAGTAGAGAAGAAGGAGATGAGTTATCAAGGGACCAGTTGGTGAGGCTGGAGGAATTCAGGGGCATAATCTATGAAGGCCAGAGTGGAGGCAGCATTTGGGAGCAAGGCATGTAAAATGCAACAGAAGGAACCAGAAAGTTGAAGACAGAAGAGGACAAACACTTCAGGGGGGTGTTTATATTAAAATACACCCCACTACACTGTCATTTCAAAAAAGGAAACCATGACAATGTTTTTCTTCATCTTTGGTTTGGCCCAGCCCAACCTTGTTGACAGGGTCTCTTTAAGGAAAGAAAAGGAAAATGTAAGAAATAAATAAATAGCCCCAGTGTCTGGAACTTCTGGGTGGGTTCATTTCTGTGTGGGAAGGCATTTCCATTCCTTGACATGTGCACTAAGTGAAAAAGAAGTTGGATGCTTATATGAACCAGCTGGCATTGGTTTTAAATATTTGTTGTTATTCATATGTATTTAAGTATGAAACAAGGGCAGTATAATGTTGAGTAAATAAACACACACTCACTAATCTTTCAGTTAGGAGGACTGTGTCATTTTATTCACACTTTTTACCATACACTCTAGGGTAACTTTTCAGACTAGGAATCAATGACATCTGGTAACACTATAACCTAGGGCCTGATTTTCCTCGTAGTTACAAATGTTACCTTTTTGGCTTCCAGGGTGCAAAACCAGTGCTAGAGAGGAAAATCAAAAGGCCCCCAATCTTAAAAACACCTTAGAGGCAAAGGCCTTATTCTGAATTCACTCACATCCATTTTACTCCATTAAGAATGGATGGAAAAACAGGCAATCTGTGTTTTATTTATAGTTACTTGGAATGTTGTGTGACTTGATATTTGTTACACATTTGCTCAGCCTCAGTAGGAGCAATTTCTATAAAACAATTGCTTTTTTAAAACCTACAATAAAGATCTTATTAACTCAAACATAATTTGTTATGTGAGACATTTAATGAACTCTGCGGAAAGACTTCACAATGCAAAGTGTGGCAGCACGAAAACTACTCATTTCACAAAGCAAATTTGTTCAACAACGGAGTGATTTCCGCTGCTGTCTACATCAGCTTTGTAATGTAATGCCATTGACTCCTGATTTACATCAGCATGAGAGGAAATCTAGCTTAAGATGTGGGCTTAGATAGGATTCTTGAACACAAGTTATTAATTAAATCATTAAGGTGCACAGTAAACTACAGTAAGGTTTGGAGCTTCTTCTCATTACTTCCATGGAAATAGTGAGAACAAGTTATGAACGTGAATGGTTTTGTGTACTAGATTTAATGATACATGCTATTTATGGCAAATAAAACAGCTCTAGAGCTAAGAGAAAAATGGAAGTTGAGGATGAAGTGCCATGAATTTGCCATTCATCTCATGAAATCTCACAACAATATTGCCTTGGATATAAAAACAGACACGTGGACTGAAACCTGAGTTCAGAGGCTGAGGTTGTGAGTGCCTTCTGTGACTACAGATCCCAAATGGGGGCATTTTTTACCACCAGGAGCAGTGGCTGAGACTTGTCTAGGTCTGAATCCAGCTCATCCAAATATATTTAATAATAACATGTGTTAATTTGTAATTCACAAGTCTTACAGGGGAAAAAAAAAAGACAAGCAGGTAATGCAGCTGCTGTAGTTCACCATGAGTTCACTAATGAATGTTCCTGCCGGGCACAAGAAGGGAAGAAAATAAAAAATGGGTATATCATTTAGCAACGCCACTGCAGAGCCTGTGAGATCCGAGGGTAGGTTGGTTTCCATAGCTGAGGAAAGACACATCACCGGCAAAATATTTCATGCTCTGGGTACATTCAAAATCCTCTGTGTTATTAATTTTAGAAACACTTCGTTATAACTGTTAAATATCATCTCTGTTAGGAATGTGTTATATTTCTTTCATGGTGAAGGTAAAACTATGGATATAGCAAAGTTCATGGTGGGATTGTCTGATGCAGTATGTAACAGAGGTGGAAAGAAACTTAGTAGAAATACTTCGTTACACTACTCAAGTACATTTTTTCGGTATTTGTACTTTAATCCTTTGTGATGCTTTGATTTTTACTCAAGCTGTTTTTTTTAGAAGATATTGTACTTTTTACTCCACTACCATATCTGGAAGCGCTTAGTTACACACTACGTTCATCACCCCACTGACAGTTGTGCAAGCCAGCATTCTCATTTGCTAATGCACAGCCCCATGTGCAAAGCATCCAATCACCATGCAATGACTATTTAAAAAAAAATCACCAAACAACAAGCACAATGACCTGCCAATGAAGAAGCCTTTCAATAGCTGCATCAACACCTGTTCATTCAAAAATGGAGGGATGGAAAGCCCCGAGCCTTGCGAGCTGGATCCAGCGTGTGAGGGAGAAGAAGCACGGTACCGCTCCCCCTCCTGCTCCCCAGCTGGGGGAATGCGGTGCTGGAAACCGCTCATGGGAGGGTTTCCCTGCTGCTCCCATTGTCCAGATTTCCTGCACCCCCACTCCCGCCCAGCTCTCCCAGCCCTGGTCTGCTCCTGCACCCTCCCACCCATCCAGACACCCCACCCTCAGCCCGCTCCTGCACCTCCCTCCCAGCTACACCTCCACTCCCAGCCCACTCCAGCACCCTACCTCCCACCCAGACCCTCACCCCATCCCTATCCCATTCCCTGCCAGCCCCCTCCTCACACCAAAACCTTCATTTTGGCCTTGCAAAATCTACTAACCCTGGGACCCTAAAACAGTTCATCTGGCCTGTGGGAAGCCCTGAAGCTTGGGTCTTCCTGCCTCCTCTCTCCTCCCATGGGGCTGGCATGCCAGTGGAATGAGCTTTCTCAGTTGGGGGCACATCACTGAGGGTTGTTTTTGTATGTGTGTGTATATGTAAATATAATGGGAAAAATAATGGTGCCCTATGATAACTCAGGTGATTAACTATACATTTCCATAGGATGGCTACACTTTACTTCTGGATACTTGAGTACAATTAAGATGCAATACTTTTGTACTTTTACTGTAGTAGTTTTCCAGAAGGATAGTTTGACTTTTACTTAATTACATTTTTTTCAAAGTAGCAGTACTTTTACTCAAGTAGCTTTTTTGGGTACTTTTTCTACCACTTGTTTGGCCTAATCCTACTTCACACACTGATAAAGAAGTTTTCATTTATTTGTCATTGTGAAGACAACACAATTGTAGATTTTCATGGCCCGATCCCGCTGCTGTTGAAATAAATGGGACTTTTGCCATTGACTTGTGTGGAAGTAGAAGTTGCCCAGAGTGTACAGCAGCCATAAAATTAGAGCACTGTGGAACAGTATTAATTATGGTGTGGTTAGTATAGAAGATAATTCCCAGTGGTATAGGAGATTACTTAGTGGTGGAGTGGTGTGGGATCTTGCCTACTATTATGGATTGCTACCAACCGGTGTTAGGTCTTGTGCTGTGCTCCTAGCTTACTAAATAGGCCCGTCTCCATTTGTAACAAGATAATATGCTAACCCTTTGTCATGGTCTTAGCTGGATGTACACATCAGGTTGGATAGCGGTTTATCAAACATGGGCTATGTCTAGACTACGGAGTTTTTCCGGGATACCAGAGATATCCCGGAAAAACTCCACCGCGTCCAGGGAATGCGTCTGCTCTTCTGACATTTTTTGAGGAAGAGCAGACACGCTCTTTAGGAAGCCCTGTCTTCCTCGTTTCATGAGGAAGAAGGGTTCTTCTGATAGTGGACGTTTTTCCAAAATTTGGCCCAGTGTAGACAGGCCAAATTTCAGAAATGTCTCATCCGAAAAAACAATCGGAAAAAGGTATGCAAATTGCAGAGCGCAATAGGCATACCCTTTTCCAACAAAAAGCGGCAGTTTAGACATAGCCATGATGAGGGAAGGAAGGCTTGAACATACAATAAATAAACCTCTGAAGACAAAATAGGCACCTTTCATAAGAACTTGCATCCTGGAACAGACCAACAGAGCATGTACCATTTTCTACTCTACTGTGACCAAATCCAGGTGCATCAGAGTATGAACCCCTCACCTGCTACCTACTGTCATGTACCTGATTGTACAATATTATCTCCTGGGAAGTCTGTCCCTGGCTATTGTTCAGGTTAGACCTTGAAGCATAAAAGCTGCAACCTCTTGTATTTTCAGCCTACCTTATGTAGTTGCTGATATGACTCTATTTCATTTTTCTAATTCTGTTTTCTATGCGCAATGCTTAACCAACATACAAGTACTCCATCTTGAAGATCTATAAAACACAAGTTCCATGTAACATAGACTATGAACTTAATCTCTGGTTCCCAGCATGCAACAGGGCTCTGGTCAAAAGTCCAAGAGGTCTGATCTCACAGGACACACACATTTGAACAGACCCATTGATTTCAATTGGAGCACTTCCATACGTATCCTTATTCATGTTTGTATGTGTTTGTACTAGGGATGTTAGCTAGTGAGTAATAGAACAGTCGACTGACGGTGTGAATTCTTAGTGGTTAGTTGACTATTCTATAGTCCCCGGGGGGAGGGCCAGCAGCCAGTGCTCTCCAGTCCACTCCCGAGGAGCCCCATGCCACTCCACCCTGCTGCCTCTGCCAGGCAGGAGCCAGTCAACAAGGGGAGCCAATTTAAAAACCGGCTCCCCTCACAGACTAGCTGCCTGCCACCCTGTGCTGCTGCCTCTGATACAGAGGCAGCAGCACGGAGTGGCAGCAGCCTCTGACTTCAGCGGTCTGAGCTCCTCACAGACAGAGGCTGCTGGGGGGAAGGGACAGGAGAGGCTGACATGAAGCAGCCTCTGTCCACACCAGCCCAGGCTGCCTGGAGACAGAGGCTGCTCCATGAGAGGCAGAACAGTCTCTGACTGTGGAGTTGGTGCTGGGGGGAACCAGCTTTTAAGCCAGCTCCCCCTAGCATCAATTTCCGCTTTCCCCCTTCTTACTGCCTCTGATACAGAGGCAGCAAAGGGAGGAAACAGGAGTAGTCGACTAGATTAACTGATAAGCCTAAGCTTATTGGTTAATTGTCTAGTCAACTACTCATTGACATCCCTAGTTTGCACAACGAGGCCCCAATGTCTTTTTTCCTATTGACTTCAGAGGGCTTTGTATCAGCCTGAAAACATTTGGGGGCTACAGGGGATCCATGGTTGCAGTGGTGTCTAGGAGAGATACAAACTGAATGATGTGCAGACTGTGATGGGAACAGATTTCATTAGTCTGAACTGTTCCTGTTCAGAGATTAGTTGCTGAGAAGAATGTATTTTTATATATGCACATGGAATTAATTTATTTAATGAAGAATTTTCCTGGAAAGGAACATTGCTTTTAACATGCAAAACGATGGGATCTACATTAACTGTTACCACTCAAGAAAGAGATCTTGGACTCACCATGGATAGTTCTTGGAAAACATCCACTCTGTGTGCAGTATCAGTCAAAAAAAAGTTCACCAAATGCTGGGAACCATTAGGAAAGGGATAGCGAAATCAGAAAATATACCATTTCTAGACATCATAAATGATTACTTCTTGGAGAAGCTATTTTTGGAACCCACTAGGTGAAAGTCAATTCTTGATTTAGTCCTAAGTGGAGCACAGGATCTGGCCCAAAAGAAAAATATAGATGAACCACCCAATGATAACGACCATAATGTAATTAAAATTTACATCCTTGTAGGGGGAAAATTCCAAAGAAACCTACCTCAGTAGCATATACCTTCAAAAAGAAGAACTACACAAAAATGAGGAAATTAAGGCAAATTAAAAGGAATAGTCACAAGGATGAAATGCCTGCAAACTACATGGAGGCGTTTTAAAACCACTATAAGGCTTAAACTAAATATGTACACCAAATTAAAAAAGCCTAACAAAAATATACCAAGCAGCAGAGTAAAAAGGTGGTAAGATGTAAAATGACATCATTTATATATCAGATGTCAAATCCTAGTGAGGAAAATAAAAAGAAGCTGTGACGGGTCAGTTGCCACTCATTGGTCCATAAGGGGTTAAAATATCCCTGTGTGAAGGCTGGCACTGGCACCCATTCAGAAAAGGACTAGAGACAGCTAATCAGGACCTGACTAGGCCCTATAAGAAGGGCTCCTGGGCTATGTCTACACAGCAATATTATTTCGAAATAACTTAGTCCGCGTCTACACAGCAGGCAGTTTTTTTGAAATAATGTCAAAATACTGTCAAGCTGGAGGACTTCTTACTCCAACTCCTGTAACCCTCATTGTATGAAGAGTAAGGGAAGTCAGAGGAAGAGTGCTCTATTTCAAAATAAGTGCTGTGTAGACACTCCCAATTTTGGAATAAGCTATGCAATTGAGGTAGCTCAATTTGCATAGCTTATTTCAAGTTAGCCCTGCTGGGTAGAAGCGCCCCTGGAGAGGAGGAGCTCACTTTTGCTCCAGCTGTGGTGAGAGAGGGGTCTAGCTGCCTGCTAGCAGGAGTACCTTAGCCAGAGCAGTGCTGGGGGAAGGCAGGGCAAGTCAGGAGAACTCAGGTCTGAATAAACCCCAGGCGGAGGCCCAGCAACAGGGGCCCAAGGAGGTACTAGGGCTGCAGAGAAGCAGCCAGGGCAGGAATAGGCAGCAGATCCAACCCTCCTTGCCAATGATCAGACTTCAGTTTGCACCTGAGAGAAGGGGTTAGGTGACGAATGGCAATGGGTCATTTAGGAACTCATTGTGAAGGCCAAAGTATAACTTCATTAAAAAAAAAGAATTAGATAAGTTCATGGAGGATAGGTCCATCAATGGCTATTGACTAAGATGCCCAGGGACACAACTCTATATGCAAGGTGTCCCTAAATCTCTGAGTCTTAGAAGCTGGGACTGACTGGCAGAGAGGATGGAGAATGGCTCACTTGATAATTGCCCTGTTATGCTTCAGAGGGAGTGAACTCACCTGGCCCTGTTAGAAGATAGGACCATTCATCTGAGCCAGTACAGCCATTCTTGTGTTTTAACTTCAAGATATATATAATGTGTATCGTTGGAATTCCAAAGTGCATTATTATTGCAGCAGAAACCATGCAGCTCACCCCAGTTCAGGTAAAGGGTCAGTAACATCCATGAATCAGGCAAATGTGGTGTCACGCCAGGGCCTCTCTCCAGGCTCCAAGCATACACTACCCTCTCTGCCAGTGTCCCTTAAAAAAGCTTATGGCACAAATATAAGCAAAACCAACACAAACAATTCTTCAGCTCACTCTTCTTAGCCAAGTCTTTCTCCACTAGCTCTGCTTTCTACTGGCTCTGTTCCTCTCCTGCCACAGCAGTTTCCTCCCTTCCTGACCCCCCACCCCAAAGCCCATTATAGGAGATAGCACCTCTCCACAGGCTCAGCCTGCCCCAATCAGTCTGTGTGTCCTTTGACAGATCTTTATAACCCTAAGGGTAGCACTGCCCTCTTTAAATTGGGCCCACCTGTTCTGATACAGGGGTGCTGGAGCTGGTCTACTTACAGGCACCAGTTTCTTAGTGACATGTGGCTAATGGTGGTGCATCAAAACCCTGTAGAACTCACAACTTTGTGTGGGTTGGGCACAACACCAGGTGAAACTGGGTAGTTTGGGACTTATGCTGGGTTTTGAGGTTGATTTCAGACCCATCACAGAACCCAAAGCTCAGGCTGTGTGAGTCCATCAGTGTTGGAGCCAAAGAGGGTTTTTGTGACTCCGTGTTGTAATTCAAACTGCTGAGTGACACGCATATCTCTGATGGCTTTTATATTTGTTTTTTAATGAGCTGTGTAATGGATTTAATGCTCTGTAATTACTATTTGGGAGACTATGGTGTCAGAATTGATTGGAGAATAGCGAGTGGTTAAAGTAAGCCTGTCAAATTAAAAACCAGCTTCTGTAATGAAGTGTTTATTATTTATTTGTGAAACACCACCTTCTCCTGGATAGGATCTCAACTCCCCTCAGCCATGCGCTATGAGCCCCATATTAAAGCAGATTAAAAAAAAATCACTAAAAATGTTTAAAACAATGTCCCCTAATTTAAAAAAATTGAAATTAGAACTTTCATCAACATTTCAAAATTAAAAAAAAGTGATCAGCTTTGCATTACTAGTAGCCAATGAATTAGCTCATGCGGCAAGTTGTTGGAGTAAGATGATCTCTGATTTACCCTCAGCGTCACTGTTAAGCTTTGACTAGCCCTGAAGTACAGCATAATTACAACAGTCATAGATGGTCATGTGGCTGATGTAATAATCCCATTAGGTTCTTTTATTGTATCTATTCTATTAATAATTTTACATGAGTGTACTTAAAGTATTTAAAAAATCTAATTACTTTTCAACCTTTATTTACTTTTTGAATTTCTAAAGTATCAGATAATGGAAACAAATGTGTGGATTTTAATGTTGGTTCTGGTCAGATTCACTTGTAGACATATGCATTTGTGCAAAAGCAAAATGATTCACAGCAAACACTGTAAAATATTCAGGGTAACATTTATGTCTAACTCAAAAACAAAACAAAGCAAAACAAAATACAACCCCACCAACAAGTTCCCCAAAACTCAATTGTTTTCACCAAAAAGAAAAATAATCATACACACATTTTTTCTGATCTTAGAGTTTGTTATAATAATGTTTCCACAACACTCTCTACAACACCCTGGCTACGTCTACACTGCAGCACTATTTCGGGATACCCGAAGTATCCTGATATAGCTATTCTGTGTCTTTTGAGAGTGCCTCTTATTTCAGAATGGGCTCGCTATTCCAACGTCTCTGTAAACCTCATTCCGCAATGAGTTTCAGTATAGCAATTTATTTCAAAATAAGTGCTGTGTAGAGAGCGCCAAATTTCAAAATAAGCTATTTTGAAATTGACGCAAAATAAGCTTGACACTGTTCCTTTAAATATGGATACATAAACAGGGTTAGCTAAAATAAGCTCGACACTTTTATTTGTCCAACAACAAATCAAATTCAAAACTTATTGAGGTGGAAAAATGTGGAGAGAAAGTAGAAATATTGATATACCATAAAGAAAAATGATGACTTCAGCATTATAGCTGCCCAGGCCAATTTGTGATGGGAATGGCTAACTCACAAGAAAGCCTGCTCTGCACATGGGTAAGTCTGTATCCGGCAATGTGGGTTGGTTTGAAAAGGGGAAGGGTGTTTGGTCAGTGGAAAACACATTGTCCTTTGAATCTTTCATAGTAAAATTAGATGTTTGCAACATAAAAGAGTGGGATCTGTGTGTGTTTTAGGCACATAACACAAGCAGATATAATGGATGCTGTTAAACATTATTAACATTCTGGGTGCTGTACATGACACAGAATAAAACAGTTGTGATGGGTCAGGACCCCTGAGAGGCCAGCTGATGCTTAAGATACCATTGAGTCAGCCTATTCTGCTATCCTCCGCCCCCTTAAATCCTGTTTTGCTGAGCCAGGCACTAAGGCGGGAGGGGGGTGGGGAACGGTTTTGGGTCACTGACCCACAGAAAAATCACTTGGGGGTTTCACAGAAATGAGAAGCTAATAATAATTAATAACCTCACTGATGTGGTGCCCAGCTGAGAAGTAGAAAGACACTCCCCACATTCCCCTTGCACACCAGAGCAGGCTTGGGGTGCAAGGTCAGGGAGGGGTGTGGTGTGCAGGAGTGGGCTGGGGGGATTGTGTAGGGGGTGGTGCAGGAGCGGGGTCAAAGTTCAGGGTCTGGGTGATGCTGGGGAGCTTACTTGGAGCAGTTCCTTGGTGTTCCCCACCACTCCCAGGCACTGCTTCTTGCTGCTCCTATTGGCCGTGATTACAGCCAATCAGACCACTGGGGGGAAAAGAGTCCAGGAGCACCATCATGATCATTCTTTGTCCCTGCCATGTCCTGATGCAGACAGGAACCCATGAAGGCACTGTTGTTTACACAAGAGGTTAGTAATAATTGGAGAGTGATGAGAAAAGTCAACACTACTGCTGGATATTATGAATCCTACAGGAACAGAATTAAGATGAGAGGTTGCTAAAACTACCAAACTAAGCTATCATAGCTCTTTCTACTGATACCTGCATCCTTCATCCTTCTGCTAAGTGGTAGTCTGAGGTTTCGTAAGTTGATTTTCCAGTGGAAGAAAAAACAATGATGTGGGGCCTGGGTATACTCCAAATGTAACTTGTTTTATTTACATACTTACATACACCAGTCCTGGAACAAAGGCACTCAAATAGCATGCAGGCAATTCCTTCTTTAAGGGATCTCAGCCCAATGCCGCTGCTAGAGTCAAGAAATGGCTCTATGCAAGAGACCAGGCACCCTTTCTAGAAGGACTGCCTCTACGCAGAACCATGTGCACCAAAAACTAACACTATCACAACGTGTTTTCTCAAGACCAAACATTTCTCAAAACTGAATACATGAAGAAAACGAAGTTGGAAGATTATGTGTAGTAGGGCCACCTGGTGACGTCTGCCATAACAATATTGGTTAAGAGATTAATTTGAGTGTTTTCTGAATTATTCCAGTACAGCCCAAATTTTGATTGGTGTCAACTCAACTACAGATGGATAAGCATTTGGATTACCTTAACAAATGTTTAACTTCTATTTAAACAGCGAAAGAACATTCAAAGGTGTTTAGAGATTCAGGCTGAGGTTTTTCAAAGATGCTTCAGAGAGTTAAACAGCCAGATTTTGTGTATGAAATAAATCCCTTCTATGTCTTTGAAAATCCCAGCCGAAAAGGAGAGTATCATTTCAATTTCCAGATTGCCATGTTGCTGTAGTCATTAAACACGTGTGCCTAATAGAACATTAATTGTAGCAACACATCACATTCTCGCTAGTCACAGACAGTAGGAAAACAGCAAATCCCACAGACTCCAGTTTAGTCCATGAGCAGAGGCTGGGGTGATTGTCTAGCTTCTGGAAACATGTACAAACACATTCTTTTTATGAATTTATTATTTGTTGTTGTGACAAAAATAACTGCAATAATTATTTACCTCACACTTGTTTAACTGGAAATATCTATGGTTTTGGTCATAAAAACAAAAACCCAACTGATGGGAATCCAAAACCCTCCTAATTTTTCCATACTCCAGTTGCGAGGTACATATGTAGCCTCTCAACAATTTGCAAGTTGAAATTTAGACACCTATTGTGCTTGGAATTTGCATGGGGATAGTGAATGTGATTTTGACATTGCTTTTTATATTTTTAATGTACAGACCACTGCATACATTTTGTGGCTGTCTTTAATTGCATTTGTTAATGTTTCTAAAGCCCGGACTATAAATGTATTTATTTTTATTGAACCTCAGACTGAAAAACCAGCAACCTTATTAACTTCTTTCAGCCTTCCATGAAATGTGCTAGATGACAGGGTGCAAACAATAGTCAGCGATGCTTCTTGAGCAGTGAACTCAGGGCCAGGTCCTCACCATTTTTGCATCGCATGAAAGAGATTAAAGAAGTGGGAAAAATGGTATTAATGGCCCTGACACTCAGGAAAGCTGATCACTACACCTTATGTTCCACCCTCCTTGCAAGTTTATGGAAATGTGTCTGTGAATACCGCGTTGAATCTGCCAATTTTGGGAGCATATATGGGTGGTGAGTAAAGGCAGAGAGGCTCTATCGTTATCACTGTAGGTAGAAATTAATCTTACTCCAACATTCTTAACTTCTCTGTGACTTCTTCTCCCACCATAGGCAAATAGGAAGACTGGCCTCCTAGTGAAACTGCAGTGCCTTTGGGAGTCAGCAGATGGTGCTATGATAGATAGTCTCAGAAGTTCTCTCTAAACTGAATATATAAGCAGGTAGATCCTGCAAGAAATACCATTAATTGGGATGCAAGTATTTTTAATCTAGAAAACTTTGCTCATTCCCTGAGTGTCTCTTGGACTTGAATAATTTTTCAGGTGCACTGCAACTACCTGCAGGATATATCCCACACCAGCAAGACCAAACATATGTTGACTACAACTTTATATAGTGACACTATTGCAGGTAGAAGAGAGCTATATGGATAACGAGCTTTCTTAGTCTTTTCCAGTGATAGGTCGGTTTGTGATATACTATATCCAAGGATCCTGAGACTCTGTAGTGGGTTCAAGGCCACTTTCCCTGTCTAAGCAGCCACAAACTCTTCCCTCTGGAGATGATCATGTGGTAATAAAGAAGGTTGTGGAAGCTAGTGAGTCATTTTCCCTCTTTCATTTAACTTTCTTTCATGTGGGAGCGAAACATTTAATCCATTGTTTGAAAAGCCCCTATTAAAATATATTTCACAACCCAAATGATCCAAAATGATCTTGAAAGGAATGTAAAAGACAGCTGGCTAATTTTCCCAGGAAAAAAAAGCAAAACCGGGAATGAATTGTTTTCCAGCCACATACTAGTTCATTTTCTTTTCAAAATCTGAATTTATTGTTCATGGGAATGTATGTTGGGAATGAGAAAGGATCGAAGTGATATTGATACAAACCAAATGTGATTGCATTGGAAAGGAAGCATACAGCTGTGTCATCTTGTTATTCTGCCTTCTTTCTGGGTTAACTCCTAGGCATTCCAAATGGAAAGAAATGGTATTGCTATGATTCCTATGTGACTAGGACAATATAGAATATTACTGATTCAGTGTAAAAAACATAGGGAGTTTGTTACATAGAAATTTCTTTGCCTAATAACAGTGGTACATTAAACGATATATTAAAATATGTTTTGTTTCATTATTAAACTGTCCTATTTAATCCATTATTAGTTATTATTTGTTTTACAGCAGAGCCCATGATATTCTAGGCACTGCATACACACACACACACACACAGTCCCTCCCCAAATATTCTATTCTATTCTATTCTATTCTATTCTATTCATGCAGCTCTCACCATAATAGCGAGGCATTTATAAAGGAGCTTTAGTCCATCCTTATTAAGGAAAGTACTTAAGCATGTGCTTAATTTTAAAGGCACTATCCTGAATAAGAACATAAAAATGACCATAATGAGTTGGACCAATGGTCCATCTAGTCCAGTATCCTGTCTTCCAACAGTGGCCAGTATCAGGAGATGCTTCAAAGGGAGTGAAAAGAACAGCGAAAACATCAAGGGATCCATCCCCTGTTGTCCAATCTTAGCTTCTAGAACTCAGTGGTTTAGGGACATTGAGAGTATGGTGTGACCCTGGCCATTTTAACTAATAGCCTCTGATGGACCTATCCTCCATGATCTCATCTAATTCTTTTTTGGATACTGTTATACTTTTGGCCTTCACAACATCCCTTGTTCATATTAACACAGCTAGTGTGACTCATCAAGGGATAGATTCATGGCAGAGGGGGAATCTTTGTGGGGAAAGAATGGGCCCTTTGTGAATTGAACTTCCCCTCAGTTGACCTACATCCATGAATAACTGACCAGAGACAGTACTTGTTGTGGACTAGAAGGTAACAAATTGTTGGCTCTTTAATAAAGAAAAAAAGTGTGATGAGAATTGAATTGATCATAATTACAGACCAGAGAATCAATGGGCTTTGGGGGACTTCAGGAAGCTTTTAGAAATTCTATTTTGTTTTTCCCTTTTGAAGCTTTAAGTTTTAGTAAAAAACATTTCCCCCTTTCCTTTACACTATTGTTTTTTCAATTTTAAGTGTGCGTGTATTATATATAAAGGGAATGGGATGGAATCTCTTCAGCTGTTGCTAATTTCCGGTACAAGGTAAGATTTACTCATCTAGAGTGAAATTCACCCTGGTATCTAAGGTACCTTGCACAGCTTTCCACACTGCCTACATCTGTGTTTGTACAGTCCCTAGCACAGTAGGAAACCAGTAGTGGCTGGTGCCTTGGGTACCACCATGAATAATGACAATGGTGCCAGGCTGTGGGCAGGTGCAGTGACTGCCTGAGAAGGACTGATAACAACTTCACACCCCCATGTACCGCACACAGGATTGCTATGCTGATTACAAACCAACTAGCACATAACTGGCCATTGTGGGTATGCTAGATGTGGGGCCATGGGACCCATCCTGATGCATACCCAGTGGCAATGACCCCCAGAGATGATGTGCAGAGAAATTGCTCACGGGAACTGTGGGCCAATTACAGCCCCACCCCCAACCACAATCCCAATTCATGCCCCAATCCAGGAAAGCACTTGCACATGTGTTTAAATTTAAGTATGTCCCATTGATTTGGGGAAAGGAATGTCTTCAGTGGGTCTGCTCAGATGCTTAAATGCTTTGCTGGATCAGGGCCAGAGTGCTCAGCTAGACCAAGCTCTTAATTGGCAGCCCAAAATGTGGTTCCTGGATTCGGTATGGGGGAAGGGAGGACTCTGGCCGTGGAAAGATGATAGGAAAATGATCTACAAGCTGGTGCAAATTGAGCAAATGTCTCCCAATTAAGAATTTGATTCACAGATTGTTTCTATAACCAGCACATTGCAAATGGCGACTGATGTGACCACACAAATTCTAGCTTGATTAGTAACGTAATGTCCACTCTGTTTGGACGCCCACATTCATCAGCGATTTCACAGTCAACACAACCGAGATAGAACTCCGAAAGCCACACATATTTGATTGTTTTCTCATCATTTCCTTCCCACAAGCAGCATTTGCTTCAGAAGAAAAATCAGTTTCACTAGCTAACGTATCAGCCAGCTGCAGAATTCCATGCTTTCCATTAGGGCTTCAGATAAGGAAAAATTTTGGAGGCTTCAAATTCCACCTCTCTTGTGTAGGGAATTCCAGCAGAGAAGGGTGAATTCCACTAAATACCTTTGAGTTCCTGGTATAAAAAGACACACATTTCTTGTAGGATGGGGGAATTTTAAGATGCCAGGGCCAGCCTTAGGATTTATGGGGCCCTACACATACTATTAAACTGATGACCCTGTGCCTGATGGCAGCCAGAGGGTGCAGAGAATTTTAGAGATGTGATTTTATTATTTTATGATTCTTATATATTAAGAAAGGGATAGAAAATAAGACCCAGAATATCTTACTGCCCCTGTATAAAAAAACTATGGTACGCCCACATCTTGAATACTGTGTACAGATGTGGTCTCCTCACCTCAAAAAAGATATTTTGGCCTTGGAAAGGGTTCAGAAAAGGGCAACTAAAATGATTAGTGGTTTGGAACGGGTCCCATATGAAGAGAGGTTAAAGTGACTGGGACTTTTCAGTTTAGAAAAGAGGAGACTGAGGGGGGATATGATAGAGGTCTATAAAATCATGAGTGGTGTGGAGAGGGCAAATAAAGAAAAGTTATTTATTAGTTCCCATAATAGAAGAACTAGAGGACACCAAATGAAGTTAATAGGTAGCAGGTTTAAAACTAATAAAAGAAAGTTCTTCTTCACATAGCGCGTAGTCAACCTGTGGAACTCCTTGCCAGAGGAGGCTGTGAAGGCTAGGACTATAACAGAGTTTAAAGAGAAGCTAGATAATTTCATGGAGGTTAGGTCCATAAAAGGCTATTAGCCAGGGGATAGAAATGGTGTCCCTGGCCTCTGTTTGTCAGAGGCTGGAGAGGGATGGCAGGAGACAAATCGCTTGATCATTGTCTTTGTCCACCCCCTCTGGGGCACCTGGTGCTGGCCACTGTCGGCAGACAGGCTACTGGGCTAGATGGACCTTTGGTCTGACCCAGTATGGCCATTCTTATGTTCTTATAATCCTCAGCAACACACTAATGAAATATTTTAAAAACAATTTTTAAATTAAGGTCCTGCGGACTACTATAGTCAATTCAGAAAATGACAGTATATACCTGGGGCTGGCAAATGCCTGTTCAATGGCTTCATTACCACTTGACTAGCTCTTTCACAGGTTTGATGTTCTGCTAATAGGTCTGGCAGGCTTTTTCACTTTAAAGTTAACTAGATCCTGTCCAAAGGAAACAGAACCACAGAACACGGATAGGAAGAGGCAGATGGGTGGACATTAAAACCCAACGGTGCCCCAAATTTTCAGGCGCCCTACACAACTGCATATTCTGTGTATGGGTAAGGATGGCTCTGGCCAGGATAGTAGGTAACCTTATCAGGGCTTTCTTCAATGGAATAGTAAATATAGGAAGCACTATGCTCAGTGTTTGGACCCTTATATCTTACTAAATTTGAATAGTGTCTCCAGACAACTGAGAATTTTGAAAAGTATGGAATTTAGTGGATATATCTCCAACTTTACAAGTGGATCCATCTGTAATTTCTACATAATTAGTCTTTGAAAATGGGGAAGGATGATCTTGCACCTGCAGAAGACAGGGAGTGAGCAGATCTGGACTTTATCCAATGTCCTACCATTCACTTCATCTCTTTGTGCAACCTGCTTAAACATAGTGTCCCCATCTTTACAGTGGGGATGGAGAGGAATAAAACCTACCTCAAAGTGCTGTTATGAGGTTTGACTCACAAATGTTAGGAGAATACTTTGAGCTCCTAGTAATGAAAGCACAATGTTAAGTACAAATATTAGACTTTATACTTTTAAGTCTACAAATTCCTTGGAGTTTGTAATCCCTTTGAGGAGCATTTGTTCTAAATCACAAATTTGCTGAGTCTTGGTGGCAGTGCTATCTATGCATGAGATCTGACCTGGACTGTGTACTCTTGTTTTGCAATTAAAAACACAGCCATTCCTCATTAAGTCCTATGAACGTCTAGAGGGTATTGAGAAAAAAAAGTCTCTTATCACTGGCTAATTCCATAATTTTTGGAAACAGAAACTCCATGTGTTTTCTCAATAAGCACTTCTCCTCCTGACAGGGCTCGATCTTTCATAAACACAGCCAGAATAACCTCTGGATCCTAGCCTGCAGCAGTGAAGTATGAAATTTTGAATTCCATGGGTCACTGTTTTTGCTACAGCCAGATGTGGATAAAAGGCAAAGGGTGTTTTATTGTTGTTTTCTCAAGAAACAGAGAAAGTTTTGTACTAAGATACATATAGTTCTCCCCGCACCCCAAAAACAAGTGGCCAACATGTGTCTCAAATGTCACCAATGGCCATTTCAAAGGATGAAACTTATTAAAAAATATTTTGAATTTAAATATTATGTCCTCAGCTAATAAAATGTATTTTGACTCTAAATTGGATTTAGGAAAATATTGAGAGCTGCTATGCATTAGCATGAGTGAAACTGTAACTGGTTATGAGCTGATGATGAACTGAAATAACTGATATCCCTAATTCTCTGTAATAGTAATAAGGAATCATCCAAAACAAGTGATGGAAAGCGGAGGTAGAGTGAGACCCCTTGTTTTTTCTATTGTCATGGATCTTCCAGTTATTCTGCAACTAAAACTGATCTAATTATTCCTGGAGAGTAAATTATCAGATGAATTTGGTCACTGTTTCTGATGATAGATGAATCCTAATTTCAACAAAGGCATTCATTATTCATACATGAACAATTTTTGACCAACAGAATGTCTACAAACTGCTCATTTTGACTACACATAAGTCACACTGTGCCACTGATGACTTACGTCTTTAGTTATTTCTGTTTCTTGATTGGATGACTGAATATTGACTAGCAATGAACACTACACTTCAGGCATGCATTTTCAAATTATGCTAAATTTGGTAAGACTTCATAATTCAAAGATATTGTCATGGACAAAACTGATGATTGTCTATGTACTTGTACAGAATGAGTAATACGGACCCATAAATAACAGATGGTAAACCATACTATGTTAATTTGTGGAAATACTTCTATTTTATTTTAATACTTTTATTTCACTCAACTAACTCTACCTATAATATACTAAATTTTGAACAACTCTCACTGCACTCCATCTGTGCTGATATGTGTTTGGCTTCCAACATTTCCCCCAATGTGGGCTGTGCCTCTTTCGATTTCTGTTACAAAACCAAAGATATAGATAGGATAGTAATAAACACACACGGGACATTATGGAGTCATGATGTAGTTTTGGTTGTTGAAGCCTTTGGCCTTTTTCTTCACAGTATACCTGCTGGATGCAATAGTAGCCAAGCCACGAGCAATCCTGTTGTCTTTTAAGTTAATTAAATTCTCATATAGTGAGGATAGATACATACTATAAATGCCATTTAACTACATAAAATCAGGATTCAGTATCTGAAAATTCAACTGTGTCCTGCAGACAGAAAAACCTGGATATCTGTCAAATTTCTGGGAACATTTTATTGAGGGTAGCTTTTCCTTGCATAAACCTTTAGTTTTTACCTGCCTCTGCATGAATTCTCCTTCCAGGTGAGATACATTACTTGTTAAAGATATAGATCTGAAAAACATGTCCTAGTATTCATATACTAAAAGTCAGGCTGTCAGATTCTCAGATTAATCCCAAATGTCCATGTTTAAAATTCCTTAGAATGTTTTTGACCAGTTATAGATTAATTCTACAATGCAATCAACCAATGCATGGAAAAGCCATTCCTAAAGAAAAAGTGAGAAAATGCATAGTTGTTCATTGTAAATGTTTAGAATATGTAAATGTTTAGAACACTATTTTTTACCCCAAATAATGCAATTATTTTGCCCCTACATTTCACAGACAATCTCTCCTTCAAATTATAATAATGAAATTGTTGTTGAACCATTGTGTTTTGCAGAGATATAAAAATAGTATGAATGAGGCAGCTCAATTAGCATGTCACTCTAGGAAAAGTGCAACTAAGTTCGAAGATGGGTGCATCCCCTACAAAAGGATAAAAAAAATAAAGCCTCAAAAGAAGAAAGGGAGTCAAACTGCTGATGGGAGACATCTCTCCTGCCTGTCTATTGCAGAAATATATCCTTGCAAGGGACAAATTCTACCTTTGATGTAACTCCATGCACAACATTTGAATTTGGGTCATGGCAATCACATCAGGATAAAGGAAAGGAAGGATCGATTTTGTGGTTTCATCGTTGGTCTGGAACACAGGAGATTTAGGTTCATTTCCTAGCTGTGCTACAGAATTCCTGTATGATCCTAGGCAAGCAACTTAATATGGGCCAGATCAAGGTTAGGAGCCCAAATACCTCTGTGGATCTGCCTCTCAGTTTCCTATCAGTAAAATGGAATAAGAGTACTTCCTCTTTCCAAAATTTTTCAGTAATACTATAAGCTCTTTGGGTGTAGGGACTGTTTTTTATGGCTTTTTGCATTGTCATGTGCACAGAGTCTCTGCTCTAATTTAGGATCTCTTGACCTTAACTATAATATAAATTACATAAAACCCGCCAAGCAGAATTTACAGTGGGATACAGATAACAATATGGATAATCCAGGTGCAGTGTAAATGTTTTTTTTCACCATTCTAATTTGTAATTCAGACCAAGAGTTATTTTTGTTACTGATGCTTTGAAGTTACCCTCAAGCTTTTAAGCCACATAATCACTGCTCATATTCTACAGCCATTTGAAATCCCTGTGTCAAAACATCTGGCTCCTGGTGAGTGTGATACCTGCTTCCCACCATTCAGCTTCCAGCAGCAATGGGATGTCTTATGGAGATGAACGAAATTCTTGATTTAATACTTCAAAACCCCAGTGTAAATAAATAAAGCCAAGTGCAAGACACATGTAGATCATGAACTCATATTCTGCATCGTGCACTTTTGCCCACAGCAGATGTTTTTGCAGCTTATCTCCATAGGTGTCTATGATGGTGCCTTCCCGTTTGTTTGTGTTTTATGTGTGAACATTTGGCAAGAAACAGATTCTTTGGTAGAAAAGCTGCATCACCTAATTAGGAGCCTTTTCTGTGGGCACGGACCAAAGACACTGAGTGAAATGTATGACTATGAACCTCATCCAAAGCCCATTGAAATCAATGGAAATGCTCCCTTAGACATCAGCATACATCCCTTCTCCCTCAAGTTTTTCATTTTCACCATAGACCAGATTGTTTTCTGCTAAGTGGTTTGACTATTTTTGATTATGAAAGTCCCTGCAATTCCGAGGTGCAATTTAGTATATTACAGTATCAGGAATGACAAAGCCTTTGCTTTCTGTTTTGACATCAGAGCTGTTAATGGATTGTTGCTCATTTTAATTGGGCAACTGGCAGGATCTCTATTCTGGCAGAGCTCTGCTAAAGGAAAGAGGGGAATAGCTGCCTCTCGCTGTTGGTGGGAGAGTCACTGTACATCAAAGAATGAAGTGTCATCTGTTGAAGTTTTTCCTGTAAAGTAGAAGCAGACAGATTGAATCTCACCTCTCTCTGTAGTATTATGGAGCTAGCATGAAGATTGTTAACATTCTCTCTCGTATAAGTTCAATATTAATACTTCTACCACAAAAACGCCTCTTTTCCCCTGCGATTTCATGTGTGTCACTTTCTACTAGAGTTCATCCTCTGGAGCTGGCTCATTTGAGAAGTCTTTTATAAGATTGCTACATTAAATATATGTCTGGCATTCACCCACTACTGGAAACTTCTAATATTTCTGCCCTTGTTTATCTCAAAAATCATTTGGCCTAGGGACTCCAAGGCCTGGTACAAACATTTTGTCCTCAGTGAGTTAGGAATATTTTAACATATGTTTGCTGAAGATCAGCTTAAAATTGTGTACTATGGTAAATCAAAGCTTGGGAACGCCACATTATCTCCACGGACATCAGTGAGCCTGATTCTAAACTCATGGATTTTTACATCAGTGTAACTCTATCAATCTGAATGAACTGAGTCCTGATTTACACTGGGGCAAGCAAGCTCAGAATTAGGTTCTATGAGGGTTGAAAGAAATCACGCACAGCTTGCAGAGTTCATTGGCACCACTTGCAGTGATTGTACTCCACAGCCACTATTTTAGCGGACTGCTGCCGTCAGTTCTGCATGGTTAGACCCCAGTGCCCCCACAGGCCTCCCTTAGATTAATGGGATTTCATATCATATCAATGCAGGAGTCTGCCCACAATCAGCCCTTTGCTAGGTCAGAGCCTAAATCGTTCACCTAACAAAAATGTACTCACACAAAAGAGGAACATAATGCACTGGACAGATTCTTAGCTGCTGATGGTGGACAAAAAACATCCTTTCAAATACATTTTGCTTAACAATGAACCAAACTATGATGAATGATCAACTGAGGCATGAAAGGGTTAAATACAAAGCTAACCACCAGTTAGTGATTTAGATCAGGCAGGGTTAAGATTAGGCATCCCAGTGTCAGTAGAGAAAAAAACCCTCAAGTGTCCTTCAAATCTCCATATGACATTTAGGCATCAATGACATCATTGTTCAGCTCTGATAATTCATAGTCTAAGAAATGTGGCTTACTTGCTTCTGAATGGACTGTCAGTAACTTATGATGCCGGGCATCTTGTGAGCAATGAGTTTTCTAGTTAATTAAGGAGATGTACATGTTAAATGGCAAATGGTTCACAATCAGCATAGTTCCATTGATGTTCAGTGACACCAATTTAAAATGACTGAGGCCACAGCCATTTAAAATGTTGAGCAATCTCTTCTCTTGTGCACAATTTTCAAGAGGTTTTGGGTGACCACTTTTTCCTTCATTTTTTCTTTGAGAAGCCATTCATCATCTTTTTTCATTTTTAAAGGATTATCTGCTAATCTCACCCTGTTACAAAATGTATTCGTAATTCTCATGGCAGTTACTTAGCAAGTCCTAAACCTGTCATTAAAATACCTCCTCTTGTTCCTACGAGCTGCAGTTTTAATCCTTCAAGGGCTCCTTCTTTCCCCTTTTCTCGCTTTGCTCCCAAATGATTTCAATAGACGTATGGCAGATAGTGATATGGCAATTAATGATTTAAAATGTTGGACGCAACCAATAAATAAATAAAGGTGCCTGTGCAGTCACAGTTTCTAATTGTTTATAAATTATGGGGGTGGGTAGGAATTTGCTCTGCAAAATTTTAAAACTATTCATACACTGTGGGTTTGAATAAATGTGAGATTACCATAGTTATGGAGTCTTGGTAAGACTTCGATGGGGACAGGTAGAACCAAAAGAGGTAGGCATAGTGGGCAACAGTATAAGTGTGAAGAACACAGCATGCCGCAAGGTGCTGAGCACATGACTCCCCAAGTTTATAAAACACGTGCTTAGCTTTCATCACATGACTTTGCCTTGCTTTGGTTAGTCCTAATCCCTGCTCAAAGTTAAGTACTTTACAGTGTCAGGGCCAGCATGCTCTGGGCCTTGTAAGAATGAGCCCTTGGTGTGAAGGGATATCGTTCCATTGAAACCAAAGGAGCTACATTGATTTATACCAGCTAAGCTTTATGGTTCCCAGAGACAGCAAAGAGTGGAGAACTATCAAGCCTTGTGCAGAGGAGAAAAGAGCGGTTTGAGCATGAAAAAAAGAAAAGCCTTTTAACAAGGCGAGACCTGATTCGAAGGAAGGGATGGGAGCTAAACCAAACAAGGGATGGGGAAGAGAGGGGAGAATTAGTGGAAATGAGAATGACTTCACATTAACTTCTACTGTGCTTTTGTTGGGCAAGGGGAAGGTTCAGAAGCATTTTTGGACAGTCTTTTGACAGCACAGATATCTTTCCATTGGAATGTTTTAAAGGCAAGGCCCCTTGAGATAAAATGTATCAAAGAGAACTTCCACTTGCGTTAAGTCAGGAGCTTTTCATTTACTATCACTTCCCATTGAAAGCAGAGGAGTGACCAAAACCATTCTCAGCACATCTCTCTAAGAAACTCTCATATGGGACACACTAGAGTTGTATAATACATACAGCACTCGTCAGAAATCAGATATCTCCTGTATAAAATGTTCCACAAGATAATTAGGCTAGAAGTGGTATTTTAAAATGCATTAAGTCCATGAACTTTTGAATATAAAACAATGTCATAATTATGTCAGAAATAAAGCCTTGCGTTCCTTTTTTGATATCATGTGTTGAAATTGCTTTGTTGGTAATTAGATGCTAATGTAATAAATTAAAGCGTTGTAGCATAGGACAGCTGTACTTTTCCAAATGGAAGTTTATATACATATGATTAATGACCAAAATAGAATCTCTCGGGTGCTCCATTTATACTGCATACACACATATGGGTATTTTCAAATGCGGATATGGTATCTTTTTCTTTCTACATTTTTGTAAGTGATTATTGCTGTATTCATGGCATACTCAAAGAGAAGTTAGGTAAAAACATCAAATACACTTTGTGGATGGCTGAAATGTAATGCTATTTCTTAGAACCCAGGACCCAAACTCACAAGAAACAAAAACAGAGAGATAAAGCAGACTGATCCGTATGGCACAGCAGCACAACTTAATCTACCTTGCTCTTGCCTGTGTCTTTACAAACTGAATGCAGAAGACCCAGATCACACATTTCCTTCAAGAGTCACAGTGCAAGCAGGATCAGGAAACCACTGACACTTAGGGTGCGTCTACACATCACAATTATTTCAAAATAACTGACGTTATTTCGAAATAACAATGCGAGCGTCTACACGGCAATTCTGTTATTTTGAAATACTTTCGAAATAACGGACAGCTTATTTTGAAATCTGTAAACTTCATTCCATGAGAATTAATGCTTATTCCAAAATAGCTATTTTGGAATAGCAGTAGTGTGGACGTTCCACTGCTGCTATTTTGAAATAGCTCCTCCCCAGGGCCATTCAGAATAATTACTCCCCAATGCCTCCTGGGGCTCTAATATGAGGCAGCACATCCACATTAGGGAAGCCTACCTTGGACTAATTTTGAGGCTTCCCTGTAGTGTAGACGTGCTATTTCGAAATAAGCTACTTTGGAAAAAAATTCTGAAATAGCTTATTTAGAAGTAAGCATGCTGTGTTGACGTACCCTTATAGTAGTAGACAGCCCTTTTAATAACATTTTCCATGTACCATAATGATGATAATGTTTCATTTATATACATCTGTGATGGGGTATGCATACCCCACACCGAAGCAGGTGGGGTTAAAATTCTGAGGGCAGAGGAAGTCCCACCACTTCACCCAGACTGGGCATGCTCCAAATGCTGGGGCAGCATAAAAGGCAAGAGAGCAGCTCAGTCTGGGCTGGCCTCGGAAGGAGAAGTACCTCCAGCAGGAGCTCCAGGGCCCCATCAGTCAGCAATTCTGACAGCGGGAACCAGATCCCCAGAAGACCACTGGTACATAGCTCCAGAGAAGCCCCAGGGAGAAACAGCTACCAGGGAACCAGAGGACTCAGCGACCACATGGGATGCCGACCCACCAGCACTGGTAGGAAGTGACCCAGGGAGGGTGTAGGAGCAGCCTCTCCCACCCAGGTAAACTCTGCATACTTTGGCTAGATTCCCCACCATGAGGGAGTGGTAGACCGCTCTGTCGCTCACAGAGCTCTAGGTTGGGACCTAGGTAGAGTAGGGTGGACCTGGGGCCCCCTATCAAGGTGGTTGCACCCAAATCCCATTGACTCTAGCCGATAGGCTGTATGACCCTGGAATAGACTCTGGCCATTAAGCCGTACTACTTTGAGATGGGGCTGACCACTACGGACCTTGGCTACATAGCCATGCTGCCCTGAGTTAAAGAACATACCCCTGTTGACTTTGGCTACCAGGACGTCTCCCCCGGAGTTAAAGGGCCATCCCCTATGGACTTTGGCTACTAGGCTGAGTTGCCCTGAGTTAGTGGGCTGCTCCTCATTGACTCTAGCCATTAGGCAGTACAACCCTGGACCAAGGGTTGGTGCTCCTAGATGGAGAGAGAGATTGCAAATGATTCAACAGCCGACTAGGCAACATCCACACCCCTGTATACCATCCCCTAAGGGATGGGGTGTGCATACGCTGTGACAACAGCTACGTGGTAAAGTGATCTATTCACGTAGCTTACGTGATGTTGATAATAGAGCTGGTTGGGAATTTTTCAAAAACTCATGACACAAAAGGGTTAAGGGTTAGAAGACTTTAGTAACAGCCCTTAACTGTACGGCAGGAATGGACAATAATTTTTGCAGGGGGGGGCAACTTAATGAATTTTGATACGTGGTCACGGGCTGGCTCCACTCCTGGAAGGGGCAGGCCCTGAGGTGGAAGGGGCGGGGCTGGGGACTAGCTTGGCCCCAGGGTTGTCTGGGGCTGGAGGCTTTGAATTAAAATTAAAAACACAGCAAAGGGCTTGTGGGCTCCTGGCCCTGTTGCTACCGCGTTGCCTGGGGTTGCTGAGGCTATTTAAAGGGCTCACAGTTCTGGCCCCTGCCGGGGTAGTGCTATGACTGGGAGCTATTTAAATAGGATCCTGCTGCCAAAGCCACCGCCAGGAAATTCGGTGACACAGGCAGCAGGATATAAATAGAAAGTGGCCAGATGCAGTATGCAGGCTGGATCAAAGAGTAAGGTGGGCTGGTTCCAGCCCCTGGGCTGCATCTTGACCAGCCCTGCTCTTAGTTTGACTTACGGTGGTGGCTCCACTGTGAGGGGTCAAGAGGAGAAACTCTTCCATCGACTCTCCTTACTCGTCTCGCTCCAGTAGAGCACTGGAGTCGACGAGAGCACAATAAGCAGCACGGGTGGTGGGTGAAGGCCCAGCGGGGGAAGGCAAGCATGGGCCCCCACTCTTTCTGCCTGCGGCCCCACCCCTTTTGCAACCACCTCCCGCTGTGGAGTCAAGGCCAGCCCAAACTGTAGGTTACTGTCCCCAGTCTCAGTGAGTGTCATGGCCCCACCCTTTCCAGATGGGCAACCACGCCACAGCCTCAGCCCTCATGGGCAGTTGGCAGAGAGTGTAGGCAGTTTTGGGAAGGCAATTGCCTTCCCTTGCCTACATGACCTGCTGCCCATGATAAGCCATCAATTTAGCGGTCCTTTACTATACCTGCTAAATTAACCCCTGGGAAATCAGTCCCCGCAGTGCTGATCTCCTGGTAACAGTAAGCAAGGCCTAAGAGAAGCCCCAGAGGCACTGCACCTCAGAGACAGGCTTGTTGTCTTCCTGCTTCCCCCTTACCCTTGGGAAGCAGCAGTAAATTGGCACCCTCCAGCTGTGTGCCCCCACTTTCCCCAAGAGATATGTAGTCTTAAACGATTTGCTCAAAGTGGTACGATAAGTACTGACGGAGCTGAGAATAGCAGTTCTCCTACCTGGTAGTCCCAGACCTCAGCATTCATTCCTATATTTCATGGACTGTTCATAAGTGACCAGTACCTTTTACATTCACCATCTAAGCATTCAGTATTCAGAAGGGCTCAGCTCTGAAAGGGTGCAAAGGAGGTACGATTATGGTACAAACCTGTAGGTCAGTAGCACTGGACTCTTCTGTCACCTCCATGGGTACTAGCCTCTTTGTAAAGATAGGTTACAGATGACCTTTCTGACAAGGGAGTGACTTTGCAAGTGAGGTGAGGTAAAGTCAATATGGGTGGGACTATGGCAATGTCTGCACTAAGCCTGCAAACATACCCACTGTGAATGAATGAATTACAGTCTCATAATAACAACACAGTGCACATTTCTTTCCATGACTGCTTGAAATTGTTGTTCAGCATCACAAATTTTGATTTGCCGTTAGTGTTTTTTTTATTTCGTAGGTGGCGATGTTGGTACTCAGCTCATGCATTGCTAAATGTAACCTACTTGTGGGAAGAATGGTTAACAGGCAGTCAGTTATGGTTCCTGTGCTATCCTAAATTGTATACCTAATTCTTCATATAATGTCTTGCCAAAGTTTAGAGCCAGATTGTGGCTTTTAAGTCAAGTTATTTGGAGAGCAAGAAGAGCATTTTCATAGAATCATAGAGCTGGAAGAGACCTCAGGAGGTCATCAAGTCCAGCCCCCTGCCCAAGGCAGGACCAATCCCAACTAAATCAACCCAGCCAGGGAATCAACCCAGCTAGGGGTTGATTTTGATTAGCTGTGTGTGAGCAGTTGGTTCAGTCTGAGCCTGCTCTGGCCATTGTAAATATGTAGTTTGTACTGTATAATGATTACATTTGCAACTAGTTCATATTACCCTGACTCTGAAAGTACGGCCAGAAATTAACACTTCTCCGTGATTCCCAATTGCAGGAAAATTTTTTGTCTCTAGTTTGTGTACTGACCTGTATCATGCAATGTCCTTAGCTTTAGGCTAAGCTACAGAAAAGTTTCCCCAACATCCCTCTTAAGTACTCTGTATTTCTCAAAATATTGTAGTTCCAGTTACTGAAACAGGTTTTCAGGTGGCTACTTCAAATCAAATCAAAACCAGGAGTGTTTTCCCCACCCACCTAAAACCTGCCCTGAACAGTTAGTGGTTCAGAACTATCCAAACAAAGTAGTTTCTTTAAGAACTGTTTGCTTTTCCTCTCGGACTCCTTCTCCCTACTCCGAATTGTTTGTGGAAAAAATGTTCTTGTGGTGGGTCATTTAGCTGTAGTGGTTAAGAAACAGTCATTGAAGTCTGGTGCTGCGTGGAAGAAAAACATGTCATAACAGCCTTAAAAACAGAGTTGAGCGGGTTTTTTTTTTTCCTGAGATGCCAGGATGTTGCGTTTCTCCCTCCATGAAATGGTTCCTTCCCATGAAAAAAACAAAAAAAGCCCCAGCTACCTGAGAACATTTGCTAGGTGCTCCAAGGTGAATTAGAACATAACCATCTTTTCATGGTAGAAAAACAAACGTTTTCTTGAGTAAACGTAATGCCCATGGTATCTTCTGAGCTTTTTCTTTGCTTGTGCATACATTCCTGAATATCTAAGTATCAGGAAATTACTATGGAGTAATTTTGCCCATTGGGTCGCAGTTCCTTAAATAAATGGGTATTTTTTTAACATTGCCAAACAAGCAGATTTCCCATTTGCCCCTTTGGCTTTTACCTAGTTCCTTTAAAGCAAATTTTGTATGTTTCTTAGGCAAACACTCACTTGGCATACTTTTACAGAGTGGCATGTACACTAAGTGCCAAAAATGGCATGAATGCATTTTTCTTCTGGGGTTTTGGAATGACATGCATATAATGTGAACGTGTGTTGTCCCAGGGCATGCTCTGTTTTCTATTCCGGCATTTGATTTCATACAGCTGGAGAGCTGAGCTTCACAGGTGGTTGGTGAAGCTTATTAGATTATTCATAACTGTTTATTTCTTTATTTTTAAAAGAGAATTAAAAACACATGCAAAAGGGAGGTCACCATGTCTAAAAGTGCTGCGGACACCTGCTTCCAGGTTACCTTTTTCTGCTTCCACTCCTGTTTTAAAAAGCTGCATTGATACTTAAATATTCCTGCTGCTTAAGGATATAAAAAGGGCTACATGGGCTCTAGCAGTCAAAGAAGCAAAAAAATGATGTTATTTCTGGAGAAAACTATTTGCTGATGGTGTGCCAGAGAATCCCACTTGAGAAAGCTCTATTTTTTCCTTGGAAATAAGAAACAATAGAAAGAATAATTGCATGTTGACTGACATGTCTCTAGCACTTGTCATATGACTATCCCAAATCACTTGACAAAATTTTACAGATTACCGCGGGGGAGCAATTTGTCTGTCACTGAGATGCAGTCATATCTGGAGCCTGGCAGTCTCTAAACAGCACACGCAACAGTTCAGGAATGGAAAAGGATGCTCTATGCTAGTGAAATTTTGGGGAAAAGGTAGGTAGACAGAATGGGCCGGATTGAAAACCCACTGAAGAATCCCACATGGAATTTAGCAGGATAACCAGGTTATTGCCTGGCCCATCAATCCTGCAAATCATTCCATGAGGATTTTCGTGACTATTTGTGATCCAGACATCAGTTTTACATCTCCTCCAAAGGGTACTTCTGGTCGCTCTGTTGCTTGCTGTGCGGCTTATGGATCCCAGAAAGGACAAGGCTGGCCTAGTTTTCAGAGATGTTGAGCTGTCTTTGGCTTCAAATCAGGCAGTACATTGCCAGTTCTGGGGGAATCAACCCAAAAAAGGCTGAGTTCACTCTTAGAAAGCTGCCAGTGAGAAAAAACACTAAAAACTCCATGTGTTATTTTTTCTCTCGCTTCAAAACAAACAACATTCACATTGCTGAGCCAAGAGTTTGAAAAGGATCCGCTGGCGCTGTGAGAGAGGTGAAGCGAAAGAACTAAGGCTAGAGATGGTACTGGCAGCAAAGGAAGTGGACGAAGGTCTTATGAATCTGCCAGGCCTTGTGAATCTGATGGTAAAGATGTCACCAGGCCAGAGACGGTTCAAAACATGTGAAATGTTGTTACTGGGGAGATTCCTAAAAAATCCCAAGAAACTTTAAAGTCTACTCTATTCAAGACAGAAAACTTTGCTGCCCATTTCTGATGTGATCTGCCTGCCTGATGTGGAAGCTCTCAGAAGTGGAAGTTAGGTGAATATTTAAATACTCAAGTGCATAGCGACCAAATGAGCATGTTAAAGCAAAGCTGGAGGTCTTTGCCTTCTTGTTTGCCAGTTAATATGGCCCAGCACCAACATTTTATAAAAAGTTCTCGTGTCTGATGAGTCCTTATGCTCCCGTTCTTTGATTCTCGTCTTTGCCTTATCTTGGTTATAGCAACTGTATTATTCCCCCTTGGCTCCTACACTCCAGCTGACTTTTAGTTTATGTAGCCTGTAACACACATCAAATGCAGCACATGCTGTTTCCCAGCTCCACCAGAACTTCTTCCAATTAATCTAGATGCTGAAAAGTGTTATTGTAAGATGGTGCTGGCTTATTATTACCCTGTATGCAGCATGATCTTCTGTACTGTATCATTCTCTCTGCCTTCAGGGCATTTCTTATACACAGGAAACAAGAACAGGATGGCCGAGTTTGCATAAAATATCTATTCTCACCCAGGAGAAAATAGAGAGTGCTGACTCAGGGTATGTTCACAAACAATCCAAATGCTGAAAAATGTATAGCTCTGCTGCTCCTCCAGCGGGGTACTTTCCCTGTAACCTTCAATCATGCGCTGTTTGAATGATTGACCACTTCAGCATCCACCCATCTTTGGGTGCTGATCTTGAAAACTTAGACACAAAAGGTTTTTAAATTACATGAGGAGCTTAGGACCCAAATCTGGACCATTTACACCTGTGCAACCTAATTCAAGTCAGATCTGTGTGAAACATTCTAGCTGAAATATGAAAATATATCTGATACCTTAGTTTAACTAGAATCCAGGAACCAGGGGACAGATTTGCATGAGATTTGTTCCTGTCGCTGACCTTTCTTTCAAAGCCGGATATGAACTTCTTTGCTTTATCTTCACATCTGTGAACAATCTGAGCCTGCTTTGCATGGCCCTATCTTGGATTTGAAACAGTTTTGGTCTAGAAAGGGCACCTGGGGTAAGTCAAATGTTATTTTCCATTGTGCCCACTACTTTCACTTCTGGTTCCAATCATCATGTGGAAATCAGGACCATGTCTATAGAGTTAGGAGGGGAATGTGACTATGGAAGAAACTAGATTAACTCATCAGGGGATGCAAACCATGTGAACTGTCACTTCTAATGTAAACAATGTTAGCAGGTTTATTTCACACAAAATCAAGGTTACTATTTAAGGAGAAAAAACAAACTATATAAACTTAAATGATTGACTTGCATGGCTGGTGAAGGAGCAGTTCTATTTCTTAGTTAAGAATTGAGGTTTTTTTGTCCCCAGAAAATTGCCCACATTAGTCATTCTCCCTTTGAATGCTTGCTCCCTGATAGCTGAAAAGCTATTTAAGAGAGCCAGCACCCAGTACCAAGCTTTATGACTGGGATACTGGCCTAAGACTTGGCAGATCTAGGTTCTACTTCCAGCTCTGTGTGAGCTTGGGCAAGTCACAGGAGTTTACATCTACATTGAGAGCTGGGGGTGTAATTCCAGTTCAAGGAGACATACCAGCACTAGCTCTGATTGCACTTAAACCAGAGTGTAGCCTCAGCAGCATGAGCAGCAAGATGAGCTAGCTACCCCTCATACATGTCTGCCCCATGGACAGGCATGTCCTAGGTGCGGCTAGCTCCTCCCACCTCTTGTGCCACTGTGGTTATGCTATTTTTACACTCAATTACAGCTAGTGCGAGTACGTCTCCTTGAACAGGGACTCATACCTCCAGCTCAAAACATAGCGATACCCATTGTGACTTTATACTCCATATTCAAGAGCCTAATGGGCTGACACTGCTATGAGAAAGGGGAAACTGAGGACACTGCCCTATGGTGTTGTTGACTAAAGACCAAGACACCTATACTTTAAAAGACATTGCTGTCTGCATTCTGGAGGCAGTGCTACACCCCAAAATGTTGTCAGGCACAGAAACACAGAACTGTTCAAAAATGCCTGTGAATGACATGACAGGGTTTTAATGACACCGGGTGGATGTGTAAACACAGCCAGTCAGGAAATTTAGGCATACTGCCTCCACGTTGGACAGGGTCCACACCTCTGGCACTAATCTCAGTGAAGAGGTGTGATGTTGCACTCCATATTCCTAATGGAACTGTGCTTATTAATATGAACATGGCATAACTGAAAGATGCTTTATGCAAAATACTTCATGTAACATATCACTAGAAAAGTTATAATTTGATGAGTGTGTATATTCTGTTTGTGTTCATGAGTCATTCCTGTATCTGGAATTACAAATATGAAGTATATACCTGTTTTTCTAATCTAGATATGTTCAGTAAGGACCATTAAGGGTACTTCAGAAACTTGAAGACTCATGGATAAGGACAATGATCTGTAAGTGGGCTTGTTTTTTCTATGAATTAGCCAGTAAAAGGGGCTTAGATTCCCCACAAGGACATGTGTTTAGGTCACCTGATGCTCTGACCCATTTTGGACATAGTACTTTTTCACTGAAGGTCAGAAAAGTTTGAACTGAAAACAGAGGATTCCTGCCTTGGACAAAAATCTGTACATAAGCAGGAAACCAAAATAATGGGGTCTGCTTCTGCCAGATCACCCCCACTTATCACCCAAGATCGTTTCTGGAAATATCTAAGACTGAACAGGGGGAAGATCTGGCCCAAGCTAAGAGACTTCCCAGTGTATGAGAAAAGATGATTAGAACTACTGTTATGGTTAGAAGTAGAATGTAACAAGTTTCATAGGGTATATCTACACAGCAAAGTTATTTCCGAATAACGAACATTATTCCGAAATAACAATGCGAGCATCTACACAGAAATTCTGGCATTTCAAAATAATTTCGAAATAATGGATGGCTTATTCCGGCTTCCGTAAACCTCATTCTATGAGGAATAATGCCTATTCCAAAATAGTTATAGCTGTGTAGACGCTCCACTTCCGCTATTTCGAAATAGCTCATCACCAGGGCCATTCTAAGTTATTCCTCCCCAGTGCCTCCTGGGGCTCTAAATCAAAATAGCACATCTACATTAGGGAAGCCTGCCTCCGACTAAGTTTGAGGCTTCCCTGCAGTGTAGACGTGCTACTTTGAAATAATCTATTTCAGAATAACTATTCCAGAATAGTTTATTCCGAAATAAATGTGTGGTGTAGATGTAGCCTTAGAGTATTAGGCTTAGCTGGCGTGTTTTGTTTTATTTTGCTTAGTAACTTACTTTGATCTGTCTACTACCACTTGCAACCACTTAAATCCTATCTTTCATACTTAATAAAATCACTTTTGTTTATTAATAAACCCAGGGTAAATAGTAGTTACCTGGGGTGATGGGCAGCTGTGTGTAGCTTCCTTTTATTGATAAAGGGGGGAAAACATTTTATGAGCTTGCTCTGCATAATACTTTATACAGAGTAAAATGGATTTACTTGGGATTCTGGTTCCATTGGGGCTGTACTCCTGGGGCTGTGTCAAGTCCCTTTGACTTCCCAAAGCTGAGCTAATCTCAGTATCTGTGTTGCTCTGCTGTGGGCTGTGGCCCTAACTCTGCACCAGCACAGGAGGGGCTGGCGGGGTGCCCCAAAGGGCAGGTGGGCAAGCTCAGTGATATTTCAGTGCATTGAATGACAGCCTCAAGCAGATCACTGTGACTGAACCCATCAGAACTGTAGTGTATGGTTTTCAAAACCATTCAGTGCTGGCTTAATTACACTCCCATTGGAGTAAATAACAAAACTCCCTTTAACTTCACTGGGAGCAGAGTTAGGCTAATATTGAGTGTTTTTGAAAACCTCACCTTTTCTCTTATATCGCAGTTCCCCCCGGGACAATAATTCTTTTTTTTTTCTCCTTTCTTTTCTAGTGAGATTGGGGGCATGAATTCTATAGCGGTGTATTTGTACAGTACTTATCACAGTGGCACTCTGATCTCAGTTGAGCCCTCTAGCTGGTACCATAATACAAATAAAGACATACTAATTTTTCAGCTAGCATCACTTTAATAGTGCCAGACTACAGGACTGACATTTTGCTCCTAGCTTGAGTAAGATACTTTTTCCACTGGAGAAGTTGTGTGTTTTATATGGAATTCTCTTGGTGGAGAGAAACCTCACCATCCCTTTTAGGATTCATCTGCTTTCTCCCTTTTCTGCTTTAATAATCTTGAATTTTTCTTGGTTAACTGAAATATCAAAGGCTCTAATATTTCCCAGCACATCTGTTCATCTGTGGTGTTCAGAGAGCTTCCACAAACATTACGCTCCCTTCTTCCTCTCCTTACTCTGGGATATTACTCTGCAAATATCATTTTCCATAAATGTGGTTTCCACTTGACCAGAGTGAATTAGCGTTAAACAGATTTGGTTCAAATTTTTGTTTCAGTTAATGATTAAGGTGGAGCTGCAATGGAGAGTCAGCCAAGGATTGCAACTTGAGTGCTCCATTTATCTAGTAGAGGAGGAGGACGTACAGCAAGTACACCACTAAAGGCTGTCCAGTTTGGCTTCTGGCCACTCCAAAAAGGGATGAGCATCGGGGCTCACTGTCAGTTTAGAGTGTTGGGAAGAATATGTCACCATTCCATAAAATCTGA
Source organism: Pelochelys cantorii (assembly GCA_032595735.1). Lineage (NCBI taxonomy): Eukaryota > Metazoa > Chordata > Testudines > Trionychidae > Pelochelys > Pelochelys cantorii. The sequence continues at coordinate 53,222,369 of CM064334.1, forward strand.
ACTCAAAGGCATGTGGTGGAAACTATTTAAGAGCAAAATATTCCCCCCTCCTTACCTTTCCTGGCACTGCCTTTCATCAACATTTTTATGAGCAATGCCTCTGCTTTATTTTTGCTGAGGCAAGGGAGCAACTCATTATATAGGATTAACAGATTTTTGCATGAAAGGGAGAAACACTTCTTTCTCCTGTCTGCTCCAAGATTAGTGTGGGAACCCAAGGGATTTTGGTTTTGCCAAACCAGCCACAAAGACCATTTTTATGCGGTATAATGGCACCCCATGCCTTATGACAATTGGCTTGTAAATATGAATATGCATAACTCGAAGATGCTTTACACAAAATATCTCATATAACTTATCCATTTTAAATCTTATAATCTTCTGAATGTGTATATCCTATTTTGGTGCATGTATTGTTCTTGTTTGTGAAGTTAGAAATATGAAGTGTGGATCTGTTTTATAATTCTAAGGGTGTGTCTAGACTCCAGGGTTTTGTTGACAAAAGTGGACTTTTGTCGACAAAACTATACCTGTGTCCACACTTCCATCGAGTTATGTCGACATAACGTCGACATAACTCAACAGTTTTGTCGACGTATGTAAACCTCATTCTACGAGGAATAACTGCTTTGTTGACAGAGTTCTGTCGACAGAAGAGCAGTGTGGATGCAGGGGAAAAGTTATGTTGACATAAAAGACCTCCAGGAAGAATCCCTGGTGGACACTCCTGCCACAGCTTGCAACTCTATTGTTCCTGCCCATAGCCATCTTTAAAAGACACAGGCACCCAGGATCAGCACTCTGGCAGCAAGCGAGCTCCAGAGTGGACCAGGACTGCGCAGCTTGGTTTTGGGTGAGCCATGTCTCAGGGACAAGCCCCCCAAGACCCATCTGGCTCTTCCAGGGACTCATCGCCCCAGGAACCCCGGGGCACAAAGCGCCGGGCACCCTCCTGGTTACGGCCAGAGATTAAAGCTCTTTTGGAGCTGTGGGCTGAGGAGGAGGCAGTGCAGCTCCCACAGACCAGGCATCGGAACGTGGACATTTACAATAGGTTGGCAGATGGCCTGGCCAGGAAAGGCCACCACCCCCGCACAGCACCACAGGTCCGAGCCAAGGTCAAGGAGCTGAGGCAGGGGTACGTCCGGGCCCGTGAGTGCAGCTCCTGCTCCGGAGAAAGGCCACACTCCTGTGACTACTATGAGGACCTGGACAGGATCCTGGGGGCAGGGGAACCCCTGCCTCCTGAGAGGCTTGTGGAGTCTGGTCTGGAGATCCCCGTCCTACAGTGGCCGGAACACCTGCTGAGGGACCAGGAGCTCCAGGAGGAGGACGGCACCCAGAGCACCCAGAAGCCAGGCACCCAGACACAGGAGGCCTCCCAGACCACCTCGGACACTGGCGAGAGAACATCAGGTGAGTGCTGTGAGGGTCCAACACACACAGGGCAGGGCAGGGCAGGGCAGGCGGGAGCAAAGGGGACGGTGCAGTGCTGTGACATGTCATGCTGAGCACGGCCTGGGGGAAAGGGGGGCACACCCATGGCCGCCCTCAGAGAGGGCCATGCTACCCCCCTGCACCCACACGGCTGCTAGGCACTGCCTGTTCCTGCAGGCAGGGATGCCACATGCAGGCATGGGCTGGAGACGCTGGGATTGCCTCACAGCTGCAGGCCTTTCAGTACTCTGTGGGAACCCCAACCGTAGCCCGGCACTCCTCCGTGCTGCTCAGCCATGGGGGATGCATGGGGGGGGGGGGCACGACGGTGGCCTGCACACTGCCTGGGCTCCAGGGAGGCTGTGGCTGTGGGCCAGGCCGCACCATGCCTTACTGAGATGCACATGAGCAGCCTCTGACCCCAGCACAGGCACTGCCTGATGAGAAGAAGGAGGGCATGCCCTCTCAGGGAAAGGGTGAGCATGCATGACTGACGACTTTTCCCTCTTGTCCTCCACAGCCAGACCAGCTGACCAGAAGGGGGGTGCCCCACCTGCCCCACCATCCAGACGTCCGCAGGGCACCCGTCAGCCCTGGCACAGCTACTTAGAGCTGGTGCGCCAGCATGTTGGAGTCCTGCAAAGGATGCAGGACTCGATGGAAAGGAGGCTGAAGGCAGAGGCCAAGTGGTGCCGGCAGTTGCTGCACGAATTTGCCCAGCGGCGCAGGGACATCTGCGCTGCCATCTGGGAGGTCACGGCCTTCCCAGGTCCTTTGCCTGCTCCTGCCCCTCCTCCTCAGCCCCTGCCCCCTCCTCAGCCCCTGCCATCCCAGCCTCAGCCCCAACCCCACCTCCTGCCCAGCCCCCTTCTGTGGCATCCCATAGATGCAGCCGGGTGTCACAAGGCCTCCAGAGCCAAACCACCAGGAGCTCTGCCCCCAGGCAGCCCCCTCAGCCCTGATCCTCCCTCCCCCCTTCCAAGTTCACATTCCCCCTTCTCACCAGTGACACAAACTGAGGGACGCACTTTTTTTTTTTCAAAGCAGTTTATTTTCTAAGACAGACATTTTTATTTTTCTCTGAAGCAAAGAGTTATTTATTTTCGTTTGTTCAAAAACCAACAGTTAAATGAAGTGTAAAAGAGTTTTCAGCATCACCTGTCTCTGTTCTCAGTGAGTGGGGACTGAGTAGAATGGGTGAATGTGGGGCTGGGAGGGGTTGCAAGGAGGAAGGCACCGGGGCATGGGGCACTCCCACATGTGGAAGGCCCTGGGGACAATCAGGGGCCTCCCTGTGAGAATTGCTTCCTCAGGGCTTCCCGAATGTGCAGGCCCAGCTGGTGGGCTTGCTGGGTGGCAGCTGTCCGGGCCTACTCAAACTGCCTTCCCTCCATCTCCGTCTGTGTCCTCCATGCAGGGAGGAAGGGCTCCCCTTTCCTCTCTACGAGGTTGTGTAGCACGCAGCATGCTGCAACCACATTGGGGATGTTGTGTTCCCCCATGTCCAGCTGCATCAGCAGGCAGCTAAACCTGCCCTTCAGACAGCCGAAGGCGCACTCCACCTGGAAGCAAGCCTGTGACAGGCCGGATACGGCCCGCACTTGGGAGAGCACAGCGGGGGCCAGGCTGCCAGCTGCAAGCCACGCAGAAGTCGCAGCGACCAAGCGCGGGCAAGGGGAGGGGCAGGCGAGGGCCGCCACAGTAGCCCGCGCAGCGTCCGTGGTGGGGCCGGACCCGGGGTGTACACAGGCGGCGGCGGTGGGTGGGGGAAGGATCGGGGGGTTGGCTCACTCCCGGGCCACCCCTGGCGGGACCCCGATCGCCACCCCGGCCCCGCGGCCAGTACCGGGAGCAACATGACTCCTCCGAAGGGAGGGCAGAACCCCTGCCCGGGGCTGGACGCCCAGGGGTGGGGCAACATCGGGAGGGCGGAGCCACGCTCCCCGGTGCGACTTGGTGGTGCCCTTGAAAAGGGCGAGAGCAGAAGGCAAGAGGGAGGCTCCAGCCCGGGGAACCACCCGTGGAATTGGGAGAAACGGTGTGTCCCCCCCGCGGTGGTGGAAGCCGGAAAGTAGCCGGGAGAACCAGGACTCCGCGCAGGGATCATCACGGCCCGCTGGAGGGGTAAGCCTCAAGGGCCCCGAAGAGGGACCCAAGGGTCAAGGGGGTGTTAGGAAGCAGCCCGGGGCAGAGCGCTTTCGGCGCCCGTGGGCTGGCGAGCTTCGGGTGGAATCCCCATCAGCTGGGAGGGATGGCTGAACCCACCCGTAGGGCCCCGGGCTGGGACCTGGTGGAGAGGGAAGGCCTGGGTCCCCCTACACCCCCTCAATCCACTCAATCGTCTGCAAACCTAATCGAACTGGGAGAGGAATTCTTACGGGAAGGGGACTGGACAGACGGCCACAACCGGCCAAGGTCCCCGCACGGTCGGCGGGCCCACAGGGCCCTGCTCACAGACTTGAGGCAGAGGCTCGCGCCCACATAGCCAACCCGGGGAGACTAATACAGGCAGGAGGGAGGGCTTGCTGGGCCCCGCCCTCCAGGGGCGGTGGCTTGCGCTAAAGGAACCCCTGTCACAGAGCCCTATTGAGGTGGGAGTTGAACAGTTCCCTGCTCATGTCCAGGTGGCCGGTGTAGGGCTTCATGAGCCAGGGCATGAGAGTGTAGGCTGCATTGGCCACGATGCACGTAGGTATCTGCACATCCCCGACTGCCAAGTTCCTCTCTGGGAAAAATGCCGCAGCCTGCAGTACAGGTAGGAGTTCCTGAACACACGGGCATCGTGTACCCGGCCTGACCACCTGACACAAACTTCAGTGAACTGTCCCCTGTGGTCGACCAGTGCCTGCAGCACCATGGAGAAGTAGCCCTTCCTATTGATGTACTGTGCTGCTCGATGGGGCGGGGTGTGGATGGGGATGTGGGTCCCGTCCAGTGCTCCACTGCAGTTTGGGAACCCCAGCCCCGCAAATCCAGCCAGGATGGTCTGCAGGTCTCCGAGGCGGACGGTCCTGTGGATCAGCTCCGCATTGATGGCCGTCACCACCTGCAGAATGGGACAAATAGAAACACACAGAACAGGACTTTGGAGGGGTTGGCTCACCTGATGAGAAGTGCTCCCCCCTTTCCCCCCCCAGACCCCAACAGCGCCACCCCCAGACAATCCCTTCCCCACCCCCCACCCCCCGCACTATGGCAGGGTGAGGCTGAGAGGGCTTCTACCTCTGTCACCCCATCCCCAATTCCCTGTGCCTGGTCCTGACTGCCCCCCTGGACTGTCCCCTGAGAGTGACTTACCTCCATCAAGACGGCTCCGACGGTAGACTTCGCCACGCCAAACTGATGCCCCATGGAGCGGTAGCTGTCGGGGGTGGCCAGCTTCCACAGCGCAATGGCAACACGCTTCTCCAGGGGGATGGCAGGCTGCAAGTGAGTGTCCTGGTGTTGCAGGGCAGGGGTAAGCCAGGTACAGAGCTCCCGGAAGGTGTCCTTCCGCATCCGGAAGTTTCTGAGCCACTGGTCGTCGTCCCACTGCTGCAGCACTAGCCGGTCCCACCAGTCCGAACTAGTGTCCAGCCTCCAAACCCGCCTCTCCAGGAAGAAGTTGGGGGGCAAGGGCAGCAGGGCTGCAGCCTGAGCGAGGGGCTCAAAGCTGGGCTCAGGATCCAGCTCTGCCGCCAAGATCATCATGCTCTCCTGAGCATGAAGCAGAGCTTCCAGCAGCACAGTGTGGGGCCATTGCCTGCCCAGGGGCAGCTCAGGCTCCATGGCCAAAAAAGCCAAAATAACACACAAACAAAAAAACAAAAGAAACAAACAAAAGAACAAAAATACAAACAAACAAACAAACAAAAACCAAAAAAGTCAAAACCCAAAAAAGCAAACAAACAAACACAGAAGCAAACACACAAACAAACAGACAAACCAGATAATACACAGCTGGGTGTCCGACAAAGCAGGGCAACCAGAGCCAGGAAAACTGCAGTAGCTTTGCTTTCCCTGTAAAGATTGGCAAGCTAGAAGCAGGAGCAGAGGAACGGCTGTCCAGGAGTATCCCTTTAAGCACGCATCTCTGCAGAGAGCATGCTGCAGTGCCTGGGCTTTATGGCTTCCCCTGTGACCTTTCAGAAGCACTTCCGGGTGCCTTCTTCTGTCGACAGAGCGTCCTGCAGTCTGGACGCTCTTATGTCGACAAAGCGACTCTTTGTTGTCTGGGCACTCTTTGTCAACAGAAGTTTTGTCAACAGATTCTGTCGACAAAACTTCTGTTGACAGAAGCCTGTAGTCTAGACATACCCTAAATGTGCTCATGAGGGCCCTCACTGATGCCCCAGAAACTAATGGCTCAGTGATCAACTCAATGACCTGTGAATAGGCTTGCTTGTCCAAACTCAAGTGTGGTTGGTCCTAGAAAGACATGTGACCATGCCACCTGGTACTGGAATCCATTTTGAACCAGGTATTTTTCCGTAGGAATGGGAATACTGAAGGAAGGGTTCCTGCCCTTGGGGAAAGTCTATTGAAACAATGGGAAGCAATCCCCTTTTGTTTTCAGCTGGCTTTTGAAACTACCTAGCCCACTGTGAAAGGATACAACAGAACTTTGAAAAAGCTGTAGATCCAAGTTAGAGAAAAAAGATCAACTCTGATTTGAAGCTTTTACCTGAAATAAGAGCAGCTGTTTAGAATTAGAATTTGCATTCAACAAGTTTCTTAGTGGGGTAGAACTAGCTAAGCGTTTTCCTTCATTTTAATTTAGAACTTACTCTGATCTGTTTTCACGTACAGCCACTTAAATCCTACTTTTTGTAATTGATACAAACATTTTTGTTTATCAAGCCCAGTGTAAATGTTACCTGGTCGGTTGGGGAATGCGACCACTGTGTATCTCTCTCTTTGAAAAAGGGAGCTGACCGGATAAGCTTCCTCTGTGTAAAATCTGTACAGAGTAAGATGGATTTATCTGGGGGCTTGGTCCCTTTTGGGGGTTGGTTTCCGGGGTGCAGAGTTCTTAGAGCTGAGCCCTCCTGGAGCTGAACTGGCTGTGCTGCTCTGCAGAGAGGACGATAACTCCAACTCTGCTTTGTCTGGCGGAGACCAGAGGATCTGTCCCAGCACGACAGGGTGGCAGGGAGCCCCAGAGAGCAGGAATGCAGGCGTCAATGGCATGATCAGCACACTAGGGGGCAACCCTAAGGGGACTTCTGAGATTTTTACCCTGTCACATGCAGTATGAATTCCCTGAATTACAGCATTTCATGTTTCTTAGTCTAACATTTGCAAAGGGTCCAAAGAGTTTTGTCCTAGCCCACTCTATTGCTAAGATCTGGTAAGTAATTTCACCATAGTAGAAATCACAGCCACAATAAGTAGCTTAATGCTTTTTCTCAGAAAAAGGTTTTAACTATTGGGAAGCGACTATCTAGAAAGGAGTACGGCAGAAAGGGATCTCGGGGTTATAGTGGACCACAAGCTGAATATGAGTCAGCAGTGTGATGCTGTTGCAAAAAAAGCAAACATGATTCTGGGATGCATTAATAGGTGTGTTGTGAGCAAGACATGAGAAGTCATTCTTCCACTCTACTCGGCGCTAGTTCGGCCTCAGTTGGAGTATTGTGTCCAGTTCTGGGCACCACATTTCAAGAAAGATATGGAGAAATTGGAGAGGGTCCAGAGAAGAGCAACAAGAATGATTAAAGGTCTAGAGAGCATGACCTATGAAGGAAGGCTGAAAAAATTGGGTTTGTTTAGTTTAGAAAAGAGAAGATTGAGGGGGGACATGATAGCAGTTTTCAGGTATCTAAAAGGGTGTCATAAGGAGGAGGGAGAAAACTTATTCATCTTGGCCTCTGAGGATAGAACAAGAAGCAATGGGCTTAAACTGCAGCAAGGGAGGTTTAGGTTGGACATTAGGAAAAAGTTCCTAACTGTCAGGGTAGTCAAACACTGGAATAAATTGCCCAGGGAGGTTATGGAATCTCCATCTCTGGAGATATTTAAGAGTAGGTTAGATAAATGTCTATCAGGGATGGTCTAGACAGTATTTGGTCCTGCCATGAGGGCAGGGGACTGGACTCGATGACCTCTTGAGGTCCCTTCCAGTCCTAGTATTCTATGATTCTATGATTCTATTATTGGTCTCATAATTTTGATTCAATGTCAAAATGGATCTATTATACATTCTAGCTGTGGACCGCTCTGGATGGAATAAACTACTGACAAAAGGGGACGCCTTCCAGACTACTTTGTAAGAGGTATAGGACCTGATTCGCCCCTGCCTTCCAGAGTTATTTACTCTTGTGTAAAGTGGGTATAAAACACTATTACTCTGACTAGATAGTATTTTACACTCTCTGCACATGTGAAATCACTTGCAATCATGGAGGTTATTGTCTGTCATACTTTGTTCCCCAGTCACATTAATCCTGTAGGCACCAGTCTGATCAGTCTTGCAGAATGCTGTCTTTATGTATGGTCTTGTGTGCAGAACTGAATGAGCCCATTTGAATAGCATCGATGCCCAAACTTTTGCTGCGACTTAACAACACATTCATTCTTTAATCTATGGTACTTAAGCAGTGCCAATCCCTGTAGTGTCTAGGCACGGCTGTTTTATTCACTGCAGTGAATACAACTGTTGTGAATCCAGAGATAATTCTTAGCTTGCGGGACACTTACTCAGTATTTCTATTTTGCTCAGCAATGCCAATACTGAATAATACAGCCTGTGGTATTTAGTGTCGCTGCATGAGGCAGTTATGATTCCTGGCAACCCAGACTAGGCAGCCATGGGATAGATGGTAAATTGCATTACAGTTCCAGGAGGCAGTATCTGCCATTGCTATTTCGATATTTAAGCAGCAGAGCATGTTTTTGCCTTAAAGACTTTTCTAAGAGAAAAATTAACATGAGATTATCTTCCATGCTAACTCATATGTGGTTAAGTCTTGCTATATCCTTCTTCTCCTCCCTCCATTCCCTTCTCATTTGCTCATGGCACTATCCACTTTGAAGGAACGTTTTTTTTTTTTTTCCTGTGGATATTAGGTTTGACCACCATAAATTCACAGTCCACGTGGCAGTTACCTGGTAACTTGTGCAGATCTTGGCAGGACTCAAAAATAGCCCAGTGATCTTAAAAAGCTGGAATTATGTTCTTCTTCTTCAGTGAATTTAGATAACAATGTAAATCTTTGTATATGCCCCATGGACAAATCATACAATAAATAAAGATTCAGATAAACTGGAATAAAAGCATCCCTGCAACTCAAGGGAGATGGGGTTATACAGAGAGAAACACAACAATCTTTCATCATACATTCTTATCTGATTCATTAAATTCTTCCACACTATATGTATGCCACTAATGCTCATTATATGATTGTCTTAGTACTTTAAAGCCAACCTTTTAATGAAATTACATTTTTTCAAGACCATTTCATGTCTATGTTTGGCTAAAAAACTTCTTCAGGGTGGCAGTGATTACCAAATACTTAACCTTCTCCCCTCATAAAAAGGGCTTCTGGAAAGAGCAAAGATTACTGCACTTATTAAAGCAATTATCTAGAATTTCATGTTAATTTTTATGGCTTTGCAATAAAAATACAGTTTTGAACTCAGGGGTGGGTTTGGATGGGATGATGAGTTATGATTAATGGGAATTCGGTTCAGTATGAAATACATTGAAAGCATACATTAGTGAAAAGCATCTTGCCAGGTACCTTGAGCTGGAATGCACCATGTATGCACTAAACACTATTCAGTAAACCACAAAAATCACTTCCAAGAGACTATTTTGGCCTTTGCAATTTACTGTCTCACCACCACCAATGGTAAGATCTCTGTTCAGAGACTTCTACACTTGAAGCTGAGGGTATGATTCCCAGGAGGTGTACACATATTTGTGCTAGCCCTTTTTGCTAAAAATAACAGTGCAGGAAGGGGGAGCTCTACCGCATACCCACCTGCACCTTGTGAGCACATACTTGGCATGGCTTGCCTATACCTCTGTGCCCACACTACTGTTTTTAGCACACTAACTCAAGTATGTCTACATGGGCAAGGAATCGCACCCCTGGCTCCAAACTTAGGTACTTATGTATGGGCTCCATTACCACAGTGTTTCACAACACCCTTATGAAATATGGAAGCCCCGCAGATAATACTTAATCCTGCCATGAGTGCAGGCATCTGGATGAGATGACCTCTCAACAACCCTTCCAGTCCTACCATTCTATAATTCCATTGCCCCCATTCGACCGATGGACCATTTAGGCACAGAGAAATTAAATGATTTGCACAAGGACAGACAGAAAGTCGGTGGAAGAGCAGAGAATTGAAGTCAGGTCTCCTAAATCCCAGGCTAGCATCCTAATCATTGGACCATCCTTCTATATGCTATTGGAAAGAATACACTGCTCGACTGCTCACACTGAGTGGTACAGTGGAATAATACACTAACCTTGCACTTAGGGCAAATGCAAGTGGAAAAGAGTAGTTTTACCCTGGACCATAGTTGATACTTGTGCCCATCCCCAAAACCTACTATTGCACATGGCATAATTCAGCAAGCCTAGCAGAACCCACTCTGGGCCACATGAGGAATGGAATAGCAGGGATGTGCAGCTCTGGACTGACATTCATTGATGGAGCTGTCTGTGTGGAAGCCCCAGATATAACTGACTCTAGTTCATTGTTTCTCAAAGTAGGCTGTGGCCCACTTTGTGAAATCTGCTAGTGGGCCTGCACCACTTTTTTTACCTCAGCCACGGAGGTTTGCAGCTCCTATTGGCTCTGGTTCACTGTTTCCAGCTACGGGGAGCTGTGAGGCTCTATGGCTAGGATAAAATGGCACGGGCCCACTCATGCCTTTTTCAAAGCAGGCCTGTGAGCCACTTTGGGTATATCTAGACGAGGCATAAAGGATGGGTCGGCAAAGGCTTCCCCAGCTGACTGATCCGCGTCTAGACTACCGTGCTGTGCCGGATCAGCTGATCGTCAGCACAGCACAGCGGCCATGTTTATTTTAATGAAGCGGGGATTATTTAAATCCCTGCTTCTTTGCCTATGCCAGGTAAACTAGTTTACATGGCTCCGTCGACGGAGCCATGTAGTCTAGACATACCCTTTAAGGAATGCTGCACTAGTCAGTACTATAATTCTCTTGTTTACTTGCCCACTGAAGTGGTGTTGTGCCCATGAGTGTAGGTGTATCATTATAATCTCCCAACAAAACTATAACTAGACCTGGTTGAAAAACCAGTAGATAGGTGGAGAATTTTTTTCCAAGCTGTTTTACAGGAGTTTCCAAAAATTCAGCTAAATAGAACTAAAACACCTCTACAGCAGCCGGAAAAACCAAAAATTGTCAAGATTTTTATTGTTTTGCATCAAAATTTGAATTTGATGAAAGTTTCATCCAAAAATTTAAATGTGAGAAATTTTTGTCCATTGCCATGAGCATTTACAAAAAAGTACTGCCTATTCTTCAACATGCTCTCTCTCTCTCTCTTCCCAGCGTAGATCTGCTGTGGAAGGGGTTGGATGACAAAATTGATGGCTGGGTTACACTTTCCTTGCCCGCCCCCCCACACCCGCATGAAGAGCCCTGCTTCAGACATGGCATAGGGCAAATGCTATGGAGTCTACAAGGCAAGATTCTTCCTTCTAGTTCCCATTGCATTTTGGCTTGGTTCTGGGCTGGCCCTTATGGAAGATTCCCTTGCTGCTTTCAATTCAGAAAGGATTGCAGGCCATTATAATACCAAACTGTACAGGCATGATTAGTAGCACCTGATGTATGATGCATGATAAAATCTGCCTCTCTGGGGAGGGAGGGGGGACACCAATGCTAAACTACCAGGCAGTCCTCTGAGGACTCATTCCTTTGCATCTCATACTGCAGATTTATTTCTATGCTCTATTTGTAGAAATCAAAAAGAGTCAACTGAGAAATATGTTTTCAATAGTAACATCACTGATCAATGCTGGAGACCTAGAAAACTGACCATTAAGCAAAGGCAGGAGTGAAATGAGCTTCATTTGTTTGTTGCCAGCTTCCTTAGACTGGCTTTCATTTACAAGAGTGGAAAAAATAATCCAAATCATTGCTAGCCAGGTTACAGTGAAAAATATTCTTTGTTGGCAGCAAGTCAAATATAGAGAGATATTATTTTCAGAGAGCTGAATGCACAATTTCTGATCTAAATGCACCACACTTGGCCTTTTTTGCTGGATTCTCTTTCCTCAATTATTCACATATGTTTTCTGGTTCAATTATAACCCATCTGTTGTCCCTAAAGGAAAACTTGCAGTTATAGACTTTGTTACATTCTAGTGGAGCAGATACTGCTCTGCCGATGCTTATTCCAGAGACTGAGCCATAATGGTATCTTTCAAGGACTAGGAGATGATAAACCAGAAGTAAATAGTTAAAAATACTGTTGAGCTATGTAGTGCAAAGAGTTGAAAACTCTGCAGGCTTCAGTCTACTGGCTTAGATAACAAACAAAGGGGATCTGATGGTCTCATTCTAATTATTAATGGCTTTTCAGGTATCTAAAAGGGTGTCATAAGGAGGAGAGAGAAAACTTGTTCATCTTGGCCTCTGAGGATAGAACAAGAAGCAATGGGCTTAAACTGCAGCAAGGTAGGTTTAGGTTGGACATTAGGAAAAAGTTCCTAACTGTCAAGGTAGTCAAACACTGGAAGAAATTGCCCGGGGAGGTTGTGGAATCTCCATCTGTGGAGATATTTAAGAGTAGGTTAGATAAATGTCTATCAGGGATGGACTAGACAGTATTTGGTCCTGTCATGAGGGCAGGGGACTGGACTCAATGACCTCTCGAGGTCCCTTCCAGTCCTAGTATTCTATGATTCTATGATTTGTGCACATCACAAAAGAACTGTAGTGTGGCGTGTTTGGAAGGGTTTGCTAAAAAGTGTCAGCCTTTGACACCCCCATTGTGAAATCTTAAATGTAAATCTACATGACCCTCTTTGTTGTGTTCTGTGTCTTTGATGTAAGATTTTATATAGTATGCAGCATATCTATTGTATTGTACCCATCATTTTGTTACTGGGCTCCTTTATGACATTTTTGTTATGGGAGATGGTTGGAAATTACACACACAACTTCAACATGTCCTACTGCCTATACCACTGATTCACACAAATCCTTATAAAGACATCCTCTGGACAGGAGCATTCTTTTCAGGGTAGTGAGTACTTATCAGTGAAGAGACTATGAAGAAGGTTCGACCAGTGTGGTTATATAGAATTAGGGTTGCCAACTTTGGTTGGACGAATTTCTGGAGATTTCCTCACATAACAGAGTCTTTAATTAAAGATTAATCTTTGATTCCTGGAGACTCCAGGAGAATCCTGGGGAGTTGGCTACCCCATGTAGAATCCTAACTGGAGGTGCTTAGTAAGGATGTTAAATTGCGGTTATCTCGCTAATTGTGTAGTCGATACAATTTGTGTCGACTACATGACTAGTCGATAAGGACTGCTATGCAGAGCCACACTGGGGCTAGCTCCAGGAGCCAGCTTGAGCTGGGACTGAACAGTTCTGGCTTATTCAGGCTCTGGGAGCTGTCCGCACTGTGGCTCTGAGCCACCAGGCTCTTACTACATTTAAAATGCAGAGGCGCAGTGTCCCTGTCTGTGGCAGGCCCATCTCCCTGCTGGGACCCCGTGGATAGGGGCTACTGCCAGAGCAGCCTCCCCTATTCCTCCCTACTGCCTCTGATAGAGGCAGAGGGCGGAGGGAGGGCAGGTGGCACCATGGAGATGATGCTGGGGGGAACCAGCTATTAAGACGGCTCCCCTCCAGCACCGGCTCCTGTTTGCCCCCCTTGTTGCCTTTCATAGGAAGTGAGTAATCGATACTCCAGTTGATGACCCAATAAGCTTTTGCTAGTCATCTAGTCAACTACTCACTTACATCCCTTAGGGCTGAAGTTCTTTGGAACTTTGTGTCATGGCAATGATTAAAAAAAAAACACTGAAAAGAAAATTGGCTTGGAGGACAGGTGAGTCCAATGAGGAAACCTCCCAAGAGCCAGCCAGCTTCATCATAGCTATTAGCAGAACCAGAGATAAATCAAGATGCCTCTGCTTGCTTGCCTGGAAAAAATCCAAGATCTGACATCTGGGTTCTCCTACAGCTGTACCACAAAATGCTGACCCCACTGGTGGAGACGCATCACCATCAGCATTTGCCCATAAAACCTGATTGTTCCGCCTGGCTGGTGATGAAATGGCACACATACTTCTCTGTGTGTGTAATCTGTGGTAAGTAGCTAGACTAATCACCATACTGCTCTGTGAGCATCAGGGCTGATGTACAGGAAACAAAATCCTGTGATTTCCCAGCTTTGTGTGTCTCAAGTTTTCCATACTTGTTTGGAAGTTCATTTTCGGAACTGTGGAATTCTCATCCTTTTGTGCTGAATGACTGAGAATTAGGGTCACAATTTTAAAATGTGACTAGTGATTTTGAGTAGTGGGGGAACAATCTTGAAACACCGCAACGGTGCCTGATTTTCAGAAAATACTGAGCACCTTCTCACCCTGTGAAAATCAGGCTCCATTTCATTTTAATTTTAGTATGTGTGCCCCCAAGTCACTAGTCACTGCTGAAAATCTTTGATTTGATGTATGTCTGAGGCAATGCAGGTACATGGAAAAAAGCTCCACTGAAAACACACCTTAGGCTGTAAAACATAGGAGCCCAGCTTCTCTTCATGAACCCTTTCTCAGGCTGCTCTGTCAACAAGGTAAGTGGCACATTCAACACATCTGCCACACTCTAGTCTAGACATCTGAAAATTCACCACACATGCCACTTTGAGCCCAAGGAACCACAGAAGAAGATAGCAGCCTGGAGAAATGGTGCAAGACCCAGACAATTCTCCCACATCCCCAAGCCTATTTGCTCTGCCTGCCTAAGTACAGAGAAGACATAAAGCAAGTTTGGACAGAAACAAAAAAGGATGGCGCATGACCTAGTCTCAGGTGAGATACCTGCCTTCTTGTGCATCTTCAAAACCTGCTTGGATGAGTTTGCCCACATCACACTAGCTCAATTCACCTCCCCCCACCCCCAGCTGCTCAGCCCACTATTCTTGTGGACTGACAAATGAGGAGTAGTGGTTGTGTTTGCATTTGTCCTCCAACGCAAGAAAAACACACCCTGACAAGTCAGCATTCTTTCAGTGCATCTCCCTGGGCTGCCCAATCTAGGTGGAGGAATCCTAGTAGAATTGACCCTCAGACAACCGCAAGAGCTTCACTGCAGGAGGAGGGAGGTTTCAACATCTATGTGGATGACTCCCTGCAGCAACAGGTTGGAAAACAGAATCTATTAGCCAGCATGAAGCGCATTGACTTTTTCCTAGGAGACATTATTTCCACTCATTCTGAAAGCGTATTCTAGACCTAATCTTCAGGGCAGAGGCAGGCAGTTGGGACACAGCTATCATGTCCTTAGCTTAGTACAATCACCACTTGGTGATGGAAAGGGGTCAGCACCACATACCAAGGGCTTTGTAGAGATCACGATGGGATATAGCTCACGCCCTACATAATTAGCAGCAAAATGCAACCCTCAAAAGGCCTAGAAATGTAGATGTCCTGATCCCTTAGAACAGCTGGAAATCTGTGGGGATTCCCCTGGAGATTTCTTGTTAGTGACTGGGCTGATAGATAATGCATGAGAACATCCTTTCTTAGGACACTTCTATGCTTTTACTTCTCATCCCAGTAGCAATCTAGGTCCGAATCTAAGTCCATAGTGATGACAAATAATGGGCGGGAGGGGGGATTTAAATTCAGATTTTCAGATGTTTGAAAAAAGTTGTTACATTTGTGTTTTATTAGACGTTTAGAGTCAGTTGTTAATGAGGTTGGCATAATTCACTAGTTCCTACAATGTCACAAAAAAA
Organism: Pelochelys cantorii; assembly: GCA_032595735.1. Classification (NCBI taxonomy): domain Eukaryota; kingdom Metazoa; phylum Chordata; order Testudines; family Trionychidae; genus Pelochelys; species Pelochelys cantorii. Next base: position 53,237,755 of record CM064334.1, read on the forward strand.
CCATGGAAGCCGTGATTTCAGGTTGCAGTCCTTTACTTTCAGTTACAGGTTATAGGCCTTTACTTTTAAAACATGTCATTTTGATCTTGAAATTACCAAAGGAACTCAAGGATAGTTTTGAGACTACCAGCTTAGTCACATTATCTGACCTTGCAAATAACCTTTCCAGTTTAATAGATTAACTATTAGTTCTGCTCCTGGGAAACTGTCCCTGGGCAAAATGGGTGTAGAAATATAACACCAGTAATAAAGTTTCTTCTATCTTTATCATTTTAATTAGTTTCCACTCCACCATTAGTGAAAACACAGAAAGGGAAAAGAGTAAGGAGCCTCCGGTATGCAGGAATCAAGTGTGAATTGTTTTTTATCCTTTCTGAACACTTCTTGTGTAGATTAATTAGGTGTTGAGAGATACTAACAATTGTTAATGCAAAACTATGGCTTGATCATTTGGCAACCTGTGTTTAAACCTGCAAAATAGATCACTTTTTTTTTTTAAATGGCCTATGCACTAAGTAGCCTATGAAAAAAATTAAATGCAGAGAACAATTTGTAATGGACCTAAACAACCTCCCTGAGAACTTGAAAAACTTAACAAAAAACAACAAATGGTATAGCAGCACCTTAAAGACTAGCAAAACATGTAGATGGTATCATGAGCTTTCGTGGCTACAACCCACCTCTTTAGATGAATGGAGTATTACAAATAAATAGCGGATGGGGGGTGGCGGTAATGGGGAGAAGGAAGAGAAAAAATAGTAGTGAATTAGAGTGTTCATGTTACAGGAAGCTGATAGAGAAGGTGCAAATTGTTCTTAAGTACCCATTGTTTGGTTGGTTAAGTCATTAGGATGTGGAAGGTAGTGTGCTAGCCAGGTGAGGAATTGGGGAAACTTTTGGGATTGGGGGAGCCTATACAGGAAGGATGGGCTCCACCTAAATCAAAATGGAACCAGACTGCTGGCACTTAACATTAAAAAGGTTGTAGAGCTGTTTTTAAACTAAGGGCTGGGGGAAAGCCGACAGGTGCAGAGGAGCACATGGATCAGACACAGACATCTTTAGGGGAGGTTCTATTAATAGAGATGCTCTATGTTCTAAACAGGAGGAGAGGATGGAAGTATGTGTCTCATCTGATCCAATCCAGTCAAATGAAAAAGAGTCTAACACAACAGGAAATGGCAGACAGAGAAATAGTGACAAATTAAAGTGCTTATACACAAATGCTAGAAGTCTAAATAGTAAAATGGGTGAACTATAGTGGCTAGTTTTAAAGGAGGATATTGATATAATAGGCATCACGGAAACTTGGTGGAATGAGGACAATCAATGGGACACAGTCATACCAGGGTACAAAATATATTGGAAGGACAGAACAGGTCGTGCGGGTGGGGGAGTGGTACTGTATGTGAAAGAAAATGTAGAATGAAATGAAGTAAAAATCTTAATGAGCCAAAATGTTCCATAGAATCTTTATAGATAGTAATTCCATGCTCTAATAAGAATATAACAGTAGGGATATATTATTGACCACCTGATCAGGACAGAGATAGTGACTATGAAATGCTAAGGGAGATCAGAGAGGCTATCAAATTAAAAAACTTGATAATAGTGGCGGATTTGAACTATCCCCATATTGATTAGGTACATGTCACCTCAGGATGGGATGCAGAGATAAAATTTCTTGACACCTTAAATGACTGCTTCTTGGAGCAGCTGGTTCTGGAACCCACAAGGGGAGAGGTTATTCTTGATTTAGTCCTAAGTGAAGCGCAGGATCTGGTTCAAGAAGTAAATATAACTGGACCGCTTGGAAATAGTGACCATAATGTAATAAAATTTAACATCCCTGTGGTGGGAAAAATACCTCAGCAGCCCAACACTGTGGCATTTAATTTCAGAAAGGGGAACTACACAAAAATGAGGAAGTTAGTTAAACAGAAATGAAAAGGTACAGTGACAAAAGTAAAATCTCTGCAAGATGCATGGAAACTTTTCAAAGACACCATAATAGAGGCCCAACTTAAATGTATACCCCAAATTAAAAAACACAGTAAGAAAACCAAAAAAGTGCCACTGTGGTTTAACAACCAGGTAAAAGAAGCAGTGAACAGATAAAAAGATACCTTTTTAAAAGTGGAAGTCAAATCCTAGTGAGGAAAATAGAAAGGACCATAAACTTTTTCAAATTAAGTGTAAAAATATAATAAGAAAAGCCAAAAAGGAGTTGGAAGAACAGCAAGCCAAACACTCAAAAAGTAATAGTAAAATGTTTTTTAAGTACATCAGAAGCAGGAAGCCGGTTAAACAACCAGTGGGACCCTTGGACGATCGAGATGCTAAAGGAGCACTCAAAGATGATAAAGTCATAAATGAAGAAGCTAAATGAATTCTTTGCTTCAGTCTTCATGGCTGAGGATATTGGGGAAATTCCCAAACCTGAGCCATTCTTTTTAGTTGAAAAATCTGAGGAATTGTCCCAGATAGAGGTGTCATTAGAAGAGGTTTTGGAACAAATTGATAAACTTAACAATAACAAGTCACCGGGACCAGATGTCATTCACCCAAGAGTTCTGAAAGAATTCAGTTGGGAAATTGTGGAACTGTGGTTTGTAACCTATCCTTTAAATCACCTCCCATACCTAATGATTGGAAGATAGCTAACGTGACACCAATATTTAAAAAGGGCTATAGAAGTGATCCTGGCATTTACCGACCGGTAAGTCTAACGTCAGTACCAGGCAAATTAGTTGAAACTATAGTAAAGAATAAAATTGTCAGACACATGAATGAATATAATTTGTTGGGGGAAGGTCAACATGGTTTCTGTAAAGGGAAATCATGCCTTACTAATCTGCTAGAGTTCTTCGAGGGGGTCAACAAATATGTGGACAAGGGGCATCCAGTGGATATAGTATACTTAGCTTTCCAGAAAATCTTTGACAAGGTCCCTCACCAAAGGCTCTTAAGTAATGTAAGTTGTCATGGGATAAGACGGAAGGTCCTTTCGTGGATTGATAACTTGTTAAAAGACAGGAAACAAAGGGTAGGAATAAATGGTGAGTTTTCCGAGTGGAGAGAGGTAACTAGTGGGGTCCCCCAAGGGTCTGTCCTGGACCCATCCTATTCAACTTATTTATAAATGATCTAGAGAAAGGGGTAAACAGTGAGATGGCAAAATTTGCAGATGATACCAAGCTGCTGAAGATAGTTAAGACCAAAACAGATTGTGATGAGCTTCAAAAAGATCTCACCAAACTAAGTGATTGGGCAACAAAATGGCAAATGAAATTTAACGTTGATAAATGTAAAGTAATGCACATTGGAAAAAATAATCCCAACTATATATACACAATATGATGGGGACTAATTTGGCTACCATTACTCAAGAGAGAGATCTTGGAGTCATTGTGGATAGTTCTCTGAAAACATCCACTCAGTGTGCAGCGGCAGTGAAAAAGGCAAATAGAATGTTAAGAGTCATTAAAAAAGGGATAGAGAATAAGACAGAAAATATCTTATTGCCTCTATATAAAACCATGGTACATCCACATCTTGAATACTGTGTACAGATGTGGTCGCCTCATCTCAAAAAAGATATATTGGCATCGGAAAAGTTTCAGAAAAGGGCAACAAAAATTATTAGGGATTTGGAACGGGTCCCATATGAAGAGAGATTAAAAAGACTTGGGCTTCTCAGCTTAGAAAAGAGGAGAAAAGGGGGGTTATGATAGAGGTCTCTAAAATCATGACTGGTATGGAAAAAGTGAATAAGGAAAAGTTATTTACTTATTTCCACAATATAAGAACTAGGGGTCACCTAATGAAATTAATAGGTAGCAGGTTTAAAATAACCAAAAATAAGTTTTTCTTCACTCAGTGCACAGTCAGCCTGTGGAACTCCTTGCCAGAGGATTTGGTGAAGCCTAGAACTTTAACAGGTTTCAAAAAAGGGCTAGATAGATTAATAGAGGTTACATCCATCAATGGCTATTAGTCAGGATGGGTAGGAATGGAATCCCTAGTCTCTGTGGGTATGTCTACACTACAAAGTTAATTCGAACTAACAGCTGTTAGTTCGAATTACCTTCGATGGCGCTACACATGCAAACCGCTAGTTTGAACTTAATTCGAACTAGTGGAACACTTAATTCGAGCTAGGTAAACCTCATTCTATGAGGACTAACGCCTAGTTCGAATTAAGGGCTGTGTAGCCACTTAATTCGAACTAGTGGGGGGCTAGCCCTTCCCAGGTTCCCCCTGGTGGCCACTCTGGGCCAAGCCAGGGAAACTCTCCTCTCCCCCAGCCCTGGGGCCCTTAAAGGGGTAGACTCTGGCCAGATGGCACTTTCCAGAGACAGCCCTGCCAGCAGTCTCTGCCCCGACCCAGTGGCTGCAGGATGAGCCAGGCAGCCAGTGCCAGTGCCAGTGAGACATCCCCCGCCCAGCCCCCGCAGCACCCAGGGGCCAGCCAGGAGCCGTAGACGGGGCACGGCCTCCTGGACTGGTGCGGAGGTCATGGACTTCACTGAGGTTTGGGGGCAGGCCCCCAATCTCCATGATCTCCGCACCAGGAGGAGGAGGGACGCGGCTGTCTACGGCCGCATAGCGGCCACCATGGCCCGCAAGGGACACAGGCACACCCAGGAGCAGGTGCACCTGAAAATAAAGCAGCTGCAGCAGGCGTATGCCAGGGCCACCAGGGGTGACGCCACAGCAGGGGCTGCCACCTGCCCCTACTTCCCCGCCCTCAACCGACTCTTGGGGGGCGGGGCGGTCCGCGCCAGCCCGCGAGGCAGCGAGCCGGGACCGGAAGGCCCTGACCCGGGTGCAGCAGAGGGGCCACCACCAGCTGTCCTGGCACCGGAGTCAGCAGGGTCGTCCGGGGAGACCATACCAGGTAAGTGCCAGCACTGTCCCCTGCCCGGGGGGGAGACGGGGAGGGAGACCAGGGATCGCGCGCGTGGGCTATGCCTCCCACGGATCACGCAGACACCCGTGCACACGCGAGCACATGCCATGCCACCCTTGGGCAGGTGGCTCCAGCTGCGTGACACACAGGGGCCGTGGCCCAACAGGCACATGCGTGTGTGAAGAGACCTGACACGCTCCCAACCCCGGGGCGGGTCCCAGCAGGATGCTCTCCCTTCACACGCCCCCTCTACACGGAGGCAGGGGACATCTCCCCCCCCGCCCCGGCCACACTATACATGGCACAGGGGCATGGATGCGGTCTTGGGGCAGCTCCCAGTCCGGGAAGAGCCAGACATCCTGACCATGGCCTCTGTGCAAGCACAGTGGCTCTGACGGTGCAGGGCATGGTCACCCTCACGTCGGGGGGGAGAGGGGGGGCCGGGCATTATCCACTGTGTCCCCAGGGAGAACTGACCGCTTCTCTTCTTTCTCTACAGCTGCACCAGCTGCTCGTGCAGGACGCACCACCCCGCCCGGGACATGCTCCCGCACCCGCGGCCTGCTCTGGACCACCACCATGGAGCAGGAGTAGTGGGACCAGCACCTGGGGGCCCTGCGAGCCCTGAACGACACTGTGCAGGCCTGGATGCGGGCAGACCTGCAGCTCCGCTAGGAGCACCTGGCTGAGGAGCGAGCCAGGAACGCTACCCTGCAGGCCCTGCTGCAGAGCATGGTGCCCCATACCTGCCCTGCCCCTGCTGCCCCCCCAACAACTGTCCCTCCTCCCGCTCCTGCCCCCCTCCCACCTCTTCCTCCTCAACCCCCACACCCTCCTCCTCAATGTCCACACCCCCCACCTCAACCTCCGCACCCTCCACCCCATCCCCCCGGGGACGCCGAGGCCCCCTCCCTCGCCGTGCTGGGAGGCGGTTAGCCCAGCGAGACCCCCACCCCTGATCCCTGAGTTTCCCCTCCCTCTCCTTCCCCTGGCTTCCCCCTTCCAGCTCCCTCCTCCCAGTTTTCCCCCTCCCCTCTCCCACCCTCTCTCCTGCCCTCTCCTGCCTCCTTTCCCCCGTCTCCCCACAGTTTTATTCCCCCTCCCCAGTTTTGTTAAATAAAGAGAATTTCAATTTTTGAACACGTGTCCTTTATTTTTTACATCAGGAAAGGGGGCTAGGGAGGGGTAAGTGGAAGGAGGTGAGGGAGGAATGGGGCACGAGCCCCCGATGGGGAGGACTGGGGTGGCTCTGCGGGCTCCTCGGGGTGGTAGATCTCCTGCAGGGCCTCCTGGATCCTGACAGTCCCCCGATTGGCCCCCCCGGACTGCAGCTGGGCTGATGGCCGAGTGCTGTGATGTGCTGAGTGTGGGCACTCAGGGCACTCCAAGACAGGACTGCTTTGCTGTCCCTCATCGAGGTAGACAAGCAAGCGGGGAACCCTGAGAACTGTCTGTCCGGGGTGGGGGTCGGGACCCTTTAAGCACAGCCCTTGGCTAGCCTGTGGCAGCAGCTCCACGCTCTAAGCCCTAACCTGATGCCCTGCCGGCACTGGTTCCGGCCAGCCTTAACTTCGGTTCAGGGTCCACTCAATGTGGACATGCTAGTTTGAATTAGCAAAATGCTAATTCGAACTAGTTTTTAAGTCTAGATGCACTAGTTCGAATTAGCTTAGTTCAAATTAACTAATTCGAACTAAGTTAGTTCGAATTAGTGCTGTAGTGTAGACATACCCTGTTTCTCTGGAGTTGGGTGACAGGAAAGGAATCACATGAGGATTACCTGTTGTGTTTCCTCCTTCTGGGGCATCATGTATTGGCCACTGTCGGCAGACAGGATACTGGCTAGATGGACCTTTGGTCTGACCCAGTATGGCCAATCTTATGTTCTTATGTTGTTTTTATTCATGCCTTTGTGATGGGTCCCAAACTTGTAAATGAAGTTAAGTTCCAATGCTTCCCTGTGTATTTGGCTTGTGGAATGTGACCTATGCCATTAAATGCCAGCAATGCCCCTCTACCATATATATTGGCCAAACTGGACAGTCTCTATGGGAAAGAATTAATGGTCACAAATCAGATATCCAAAAAGGCAACACACAGAAACCAGTTGGAGAACACTTTCACCTGCCTGGGCACTCATTAATGGATCTTAAAGTCACCTTGTTGTTTCAGGCCAATTCCACAAGCCAAATACATAGGGAAGCCTTGGAACTTAACTTCATTTACAAGTTTGGGACCCATCACAAAGGTCTGAATAAAGACATCACCTGGCTAGCACACTTCCTTCCACATACTAATGACTTAACTAACCAAACAATGAGTGCTTAAGAACAATTTGCACCTTCTTTATCAGCTTCATGTAACATGAACACTCTAATTCACTACTATTTTTTCCCTTCCTTCTCCCCCCCTCATCCCCTGTTTATTTTGGAACTGGATTTTTAATACTCTATTCATCTGAAGAAGTGGGTTGTACCCACAAAAGCTCATGATGCCATCTACATGCTTTGTTAGTCTTTAAGGTGCTGCTAGACTATTCATTGTTTTTTAAGTTTTTCTAGTTACAGACTAACTCGGCTACCTCTCTGAAGCCCCTGAGAACTTGTGTGTTTTCAGTCTTTTGTCCGGTTGGCTTTGACTTTGTAGGTTCTCCTGCAAACCCAGCAATAACACACATAACTGCTGACAATAAAGATACGATGAGTGGTCCTGTGGCAGTTTAGGCTATGTCTACACAGCAGCCGATTATTTTGGAATAACTGAAGTTAAGGTGTGTATTGGCCACTCTGAGAGCCGGTGTCCATGAAGCACTGCTAATTAGCATAGCCATTCACTGAACAATCATTCTTCACAATAGAAGGTCCAGGCCCATTGCTCCCTACCAGACAGAGAACATTTAAAATACAAGAACAGAGCCCAAAGGAGGAGTTGGTTTTCTCTGAATTGGGAGAGGGCTGCTCAACATGTCGTCCATGGCCCATTTGTTTGCGGCCCACGGTGCGGTTTGGGTTTACACGGGGCTCAACATGCAGCCCAGCCTGCAGGTGGGATCCTTTGAACATGGCCTCCACTGGGAACACACTCCACAATGTCAAGGCATCTCCCAGGTGGGGTGAGCATTGAAAGATGCAAGCCAATGAGCTGGCTGGAACAGACGAGTACACCGTGTCGGCATTTCTACCCCTCACAGAGGAGGTGCTGAGAGCACCGGGGCATTGTGGAAAGTGCTTTGTGTTCATGCCCATCAGTGTGAAATAAGCTATTTGCATATATTTGCATATATATGCAGCTGCGCTTAAGTTGCGGCCCTTGGCATGTGCTTAGAGTATCACTGTGGCTCCCGGGCCTTCCAAAGTTCAGTAGCCCTGTTCTACTTGGTTCTTGCTTTGCTCATCCCCAGCATAGAATGTGTTTGGTCAACAGTGTGGAGAACTGAGTATCTAGAGCAGAGCGTTTAAGTATAAAAGGGGCCTGGAGAGAGCTGTTGATACAGACCAGATAAACCATATTTGCTAGACACTGAGAGGATGGATGGAGTTTACCCTTTCATTTTCAATTGATCTATTCTGTACAAGAACCTTTTGTTACTGCAACAATCCCATACAGAACAGTAACCACAGAGGAAGCAATCAAAGTGATAAACCAAAACCAAGTAACCCTTTAAGAAGCCATTCCCATGTCAGTGCCCTTCAGTATACGAAAGCATTGTGGCTTTGTTCTGTAGAACCTGACAGAACTATAGCCGTGCACATACATTTCAGACATGTCTGTGTGAAACTGAACTGCTAAGGCCTCGCTTGGCCCCTTGCACTCCACCTTCAGTAAAAGCCAGCCCAAAGCTGCATTATGCCAGGAATTGTGAGTCACAATTCAGTCCCTGATTCCCTTTGCTCCATGGGGGAAGTCATCTATGCCAACCACACGTTCCCTGCTGCAACTCTCTTTCCTTCATGCCCTAGCACAGCTGCTTTGGTCAGTGTGCAGCAGTTTGTTAGAATACTGGCTCTGCCCACTCCAGGCTCACCCTAATTTTAGCTGCTCTCCCTTCCCTCTGTCTCATGTTGTGTCCCATAAAGGCAGACAGTCCTCCAGAAAGAGGACTCTTTACTGCCCTCTGCAGGTATTTGCCAGGTCCTGATTGAGCACAACCTATTTTTGCAGGGGTTCAGTGGTAATTAGGCTAAGACATCTGTGCTTCTGCTATTTTAACTTTTAAAGTCTATTTTGCAGGTCTGTATTTCAAGCTGGTCACAGTGACAGCCAATAAAGGTAAATAAGCCCTTATCCCAGTGCCAGTGATATAACTGTCTGCTGTGGCACCACACACCTCTTCGATTGATCTCTAGACATCTCTTCGTTACTGAGATTTTCCAGATACCAGATACATGGAGTTGACTGAGTTCAGATTCTTGCTCTGTGCTCTCTGTTTGAGCTTCATCCTTGTTCAGGGAGTAGTATTGCCTGGTGACCTCTGAACCAATGAAAACCCCAGGAGCACTGAAACTAGACTTTAGTCTGGAAGGACCCATGCAAACAGATGACCTGTTATTTCATCTTGCACAGCAGCCGCAGAGTAGTGTTGGCACATGGCATTTAGAGCTAATCACTCTCTGTCTTTGTGTATTTTAGGAATTTTGCTCCTTCCCACCCCCAAGCCTGAAGACAAACCTGAAACTTATTTAAAGTTTGGATCAATTCAGATGAGCCTTCTTTGCCTCTTTCTACAGTCTTTCCTTTTCTGATTTCTGTGCTGCCCCACACCTGACCTCTGATACAATTCATAATCTTCAGTGTGATGTGGGTTCTTCACTTGAGCTAGCCAAACTGAACCCTCACTTCCTCCCCCTCTCACCCTGTTCATGACTGTATCTCTCTCCCCACTCAACTCTCCCTGACTCTCCTCCTCACTGGTACCTGATCCAAATCTGTCACCTCACTACTTTTTAAGATCCATAGAGCATAAGCAATACAGGTTGAACCTCTCTAAGTCCAGCACCCAGGGGACCTGACCAGAGTGGAACCAGATAATTTGCCGGACCATGGGAGGTCATTGTTGTCTAGCAGCATTACCAGCACTTCCACTGCTTACTGGGCTCTTAGAGACATTTAAGGGCAAATTAGAGCAAAATAACAGCACAGAACACTAAGGCTGTGTCTATACTGGCGCGATCTTGCGCCAGAGCTATGCAAATGAGGCTCAGCGTGGAATATCGCCGAGCCTCATTTGCATAACTAATGAGCCGCCATTTTTGCGGAAGAGGCTCTTGCACAAGACGAAGCTGTCTACACTGCCCCTTCTTGCGCAAGAAAAACCCTCTTGCGCAAAGCCGTTATGCTGATTATTTTCAGGCATAACGGCTTTGCACAAGAGGGTTTTTCTTGCGCAAGAAGGGGCAGTGTAGACAGCTCCATCTTGCGCAAGAGCCTCTTCCGCAAAAATGGCGGCTCATTAGTTATGCAAATGAGGCTCGGCGATATTCCACGCTGAGCCTTATTTGCATAGCTCTGGCGCAAGATCGCGCCAGTATAGACACAGCCTAAGGGTATGTCTACACTAGCCCCCTAGTTCGATCTAGGGAGGCTAATGAGGGCGACTGAAATTGCAAATGAAGTGTGGGATTTAAATATCCCGTGCTTCATTAGCATGTTCCCGGGCGGCCACCATTTTGGAAATTGATTAGCCCGGAATAACTGCCCGCATCTACACGTGGCAGTGAAACGGGAGTTCGAAGTAAAGCCCTAACTCGAATTAGCTGTTATTCCTCCTGGAATGAGGTTTAACAGCTAATTCAAATTAAGGGCTTTACTTCCAACTCCCGTTTCACTGCTACGTGTAGACGCGGGCAGTTATTCCGGGCTAGTCAATTTCCAAAATGGCGACCGCCCGGGAACATGCTAATGAAGCGCGGGATATTTAAATCCCGTGCTTCATTTGCAATTTCGGTCGCCCTCATTAGCCTCCCTAGTTCGAACTAGAGGGCTAGTGTAGACATACCCTAAGATCCATGACTAGTGGCTGTAAACCCACTTCATAGAACTGTGGGAAACTTGGCCACACCCATGATAAGTGGACATCTGGCTAACTACAATCATGCTGGACCACAGACGTTTGCTGTACCAGAGAGTGCTGGACTACAGAGGTTCAATGTGTATAATGGGCCAGGACATGGTTGTCACTTTTCCTGCTACTTTCCATCAGACCCCAGAATGGAAGGCAATCATCTGAAGTTAAAAAGCAACCAGAGAAGTTAGTCTCCAGTGTTGTTCATCCTGATCCCAAGGTAGTAGGTTACCTCAATTGTTTTTTCCATCCTGGTGCTTCATACATTTGTCACTTACTCAACTGGAGCCTACTTCCAGTTCAGCCTCACTTTCCATCTTCCAAATATTCTTCCCTCATGCTTGTTGTTCAAAACTGTAACCCTTTACAGGCCCTCTGGGGCTGCCAACATCTCTTATCCTTTTGATAGCAAGGCTACCTCTACTCTGCTGCAGATCTAGTTTATGACATGAGCAGCTGTAGAAGAAAGGACAAAGTCCACATTGTTTAAGATGTCCTCAACCATCATAGTTCCTGGCTAAACTCACAAGGTATCCAGGGTTTAACCTGTCTAGTTAGGATACCCGTTATCTCCTTATGTATGGATAGATGCAAGAGACAGAATTACGGTGGTTTGGCATAATTCAGTCCTGCATTTAACTTTCTTAGCTTTCAGATGACTGCATTTGACAAAATGTCATTTTAATATATTTCTCCCTCTTTATGCCATAATCATACATCTAGTTTTGAGAAGATTTCTCCCCTCTTACATTATCAAAGGTACAGGAATAAAGGTATAAGACCACAGGCCAATTGTCCAGGTAAATTCAGCAGAATGTTTGGTTTGAAATATTTGTCCATGTGATTGGGGTGTAATGGTTTCTGTCTGATTTTGCAACCAGTCTACATACAGAACATTTATTAACTGGAAAGGGGTATGTATTGGGCCTTACTCCAGAGCAAAGATTATTCAAATTTTGGCTATGTTCTTGTAAAGACTTATAGTCATGCTTGATTTACGCACCACAAATAGCCCCATTGGCCTCAGTGGAACTACTCATAGTGTGTAAAATTAGAACATGCAGAGATTTTTGTAAGATTAGAAATTTGGTTTATAAAAGTTAGTTTGTAACTAACTAAACTGTAGAGAGACAGAACGGCTTTACCTGCTGATTGGTGGTTTCCTATTATATAGGAGTACACAATCCCCTCGTTACTACACTGAATGCTGCTCTGAGGAAACATGAATTTACAAATCTGTTCAGACAGCATTATTATCCCAAAGAAACGGGAGCAGAGAGAAAAAACCAGAAAAGAAAATGTTGCAATAACAGACCTCTAATTAAAGTTTTCAGTGTTATGTTTAGACTGGAAGCTACTGGTGAAAGGCTGCCAAAAAGCAGATTTACTGGTAAATATGAGTTCATAATGAAAAGAAAAAAAACAACTCTGACTTTCTCACACTAGTTTCATGCCACTTCTACTTGACTGCACATGGAAGTGGGCATGAATACAGACTTAGAGCAATGCAGATGGAGAGTATCATGAAAGTATTCCTAGAAGAACTAAGTTTTTTAGCTCTGTGCTGATTTTAAGTGTGTAGGATTTTTCTGTATACAGTGGATAAAACAGAGAGGTTCTACTTATAATCAGATTGCAATTGGTTGACAGATTCAGATACTGCTTCCTCCCCAAACATCTCAAGGCAAAATCAAACTTAACTCTTTGAGGTTCAAAGAAGTTCAGCTACATTTTTTTTAAAATATATTTTCCATTTTCAAATGCCTCTCTCTGTACTTTGTTCTGTTCAAATCTGGATTGCAAGTATCCAAATACAGAGGAGGTACAATTTTGCAGACCCATAATGCCTGATTAAGCATCAAATTGTGAGTTGCTTAACCTTTTGAGGTTCACCATGCATAAAAGCAAGATGTAATTTTTTCTGGGGACACCAGTGGTTCTAATTTGTTTAGACACAAACTCAGTTTCCATATAGCCTGGTGAATATGCTAACCTGGTCACCTTTCCTACACAAGCACTTAAAGTCCTTAGGCAGATATGCTCCCATGCTTACTTGGATTGTTTCCAGCTCCTTGTTAGATGCCATTGTATAAGCTGTCATTCTTAAAGAGTATTCTTTCGACATATGTGACCACCACATGAAACAGAGTAGCAGATGACAGACATGCCTAGATGTTCTGCTTTCTAGAGAGGGTGTCTCTTGGACTGATTTAATCTATCTTTATCACCAATGGTGTTTATAATTTGCCATTTGTCTCTGGTCTATGTAAGGCTGACAGGCAGAATTGAACCTGGGACCTCTAGAGCTTAGTGCATGAACCTCCACCACATGAGCTAAAAGCCAGCTGACTATTAGCTAAGGCTGTGGAGCAGACTCATTATTCTCTCTGTAAGTGGCCGGAGGGCCAACAGATGGGACAGTATACCACACCCAGAAGGTGTTTGGGTGTAACATAATGTGACTCACTGGCACGGTGCCTCCTACTGATCATGCTGGGAATTAGCTCCACTCAGCGCTGGAGTGCCCTCTTCTGGCTGGTGTCTCACCTGCTGTTCCCTGTTCTCCATCAATTACTCTACCACCCTGCTTGAGGACCCGTGCCCCTCCCAAACTGTGACATCCTTCCCACCAGGTACTGATCCACAGCAGAGCCCCTGCACTCTGGGGTCCTCCCACCCTCCTATATCTCACCTTTTCTCAGTGACTTTACTGCCAGTTGTCATCTAGCCCCTTAGTTCACTGGCAAACTGCAGTCTGGCATGGCCACTCATCATAGGTAAGGAGGTTGGACCTGCTGCCTTTGCCTGCCATGGCTGCCTCCCTGCAGCCCTAGTGCCCCTCAGGATTCTGTTGCTGGACCTCAGCATGGGCCAACTCAGGCTGGAACTCCCCTGGCTCACCCTGCCTTTCCCCAGCACTGTCCTGTCCATTGTACCCTGGCTAGCAGGCTAGATCCTTCTCCCTCCAGGGCTGGAGTGAGAGTGTGCTCAGTCTGGCAAGCCATTTCTTTTATACAGCTGTCCCGGGCTCTGATTGGCTGCCACAAGGCCTCTCATGATTGGCCCCTGGCTACAGCCTTGTCCCATGGCTGTTTTAACCCTTTTTATGCCTGGAATGGGGTGACCATCCCGCTACAGTGTGCTACATCTACAGTAGGTATCATTATATCGATGCATATACAGTAGGACCCGACTTATCTGAGCCTCCACGATCTGGTTCTCCGTGTTAACCAAAAAATCAGTGAACATGGGAAATAGATGTCACATCCATGGCAATATTACTGTAACTGTTGCATCTTCTCAGCTGTGTAAAATCACCTTGACTACTAAGCAAAAATGGGTAGTACTGTCACTGTATGCTAAAGTAGATATTATTATTAACATTTAAAAAGGAGAATCACTGGCAAAATTAACCCAAGATTATAGCATTGGAAAGCAACTCTGTTATTGTGCAATGAAGAAGAGTATGTGTAGTCTAAAATAGTGTGAAGAGTCAGACTATTTCCAGTCATTATATGCATGAGTGCTGCTGTACCTGCCACTGTTCTGTTTACAGTACTTTAATTTGATACTTTATGCATATTATGTATTACTAGTGTTGTCAGTTGTTACCAATAGTGCTGCTGTTGTTTCAATTTAAAATGATCATTTCTGCATTTAAAAAAAACTGGTACTCAAAGTAACTAGAAGAAACTGTGTATGCTATAAATAAAGAAGAGGGGTATGTTTTAATGCTCTTCTGGCAGGTGTCAGCTAGTTTTAAAATAATTCCACATCTTAAAATAACAGAAAGCTTTTTGCCCAGTCGCCTGATAAATCCAAATATTTGATTATCTGATCTGGTCCTGTTCCCAATTAGATCAGATAAACAGGGTTCTATTGTATCTGGGCAGATACTTTGAGTATTGTAAAGTGATCACACTGTGTTTAAAAAACCTACAAAACCAAAAAAAATTTGAAACAGACAATAAAACAAACAAACAAACAACCCGCAGACAAACACTTTCTTTATTCACAACACTGCAGTCTGAGTATTTGCTGCTTTATACAACTGCATCATAAACAGAGTGTGAATGGAGACGGGAGTGATAGAGATGCAGCCGTGTTAGTCTGGTCTAGCTGAAACAAAAGACAGAACTATGTAGCACTTTAAAGACTAACAAGATGGTTTATTAGGTGATGAGCTTTCGTGGGCCAGACCCACTTCCTCAGATCAATTTGTGGAAGAAAATTGGCATGACCATATATACCAAAGTGATACAATCAAAAAAAGTGAACACATATAAAATTGACAAATCAGATTTTAGAACAGAGTGGGGGTGAGGGGCGAAGGTTAGTGTCTGTGAGGTAATGACATTAGGGGTGATAATTGGGGAAGCTATCTTTGTATTATCACCCCTAATGTCATTACCTCACAAACACTAACCTTCCCCCCTCACCCCCACTGTTCTAAAATTTGATTTGTCAATTTTATATGTGTTCACTTTTTTTGATTGTATCACTTTGGTATATATGGTCATGCCAATTTTCTTCCACAAATTGATCTGAGGAAGTGGGTCTGGCCCATGAAAGCTCATCACCTAATAAACCATCTTGTTAGTCTTTAAAGTGCTACATAGTTCTGTCTTTTGAGACGGGAGTGGGAATTCTTATTAATAAAACAGGTGGCAAGGAAGGGTAGAGCCTGGCTCCATGCCATAATACTCTGAGTAACCCTTCCAGTGATGACCACTTTAGGACAGGGTAGATACACACACACACACACACACACACACACACACACACACACACTTATCTTTGTGAGTCTAGGTATTTCAGCCCTAAACAAGTCCTTGCAATTGTCCTTGCAATTTTTTTAACTCCCTCTTCAACCACAGAAATGACATTTTTTAATGACAACACTGGAGCAGGAATTTTTTGTTCTGTTTGTGATGTTGCAACTGAAAATAAACCGTGTGGCCTTTTGCAAAGTACTGTATTCAAAGTAAAAAGAAAAAAAGAAAAAGAAAAGAAACCAATTTCATTTTACAGTCTGTGAGCAAACTGCAACAGGATACCAAGTGGGGAAAAAAGCAAATATGTCTAACCCCCTGGGCTATTTACTATTTATATCACTGTGCCTAGATAAACTATCCCTTAAAAGATTAGGACAAAAATAATTCTGCAATGTGGAAACAAACTACCTATTTAAAGTGATTTTATGTCTGAATGGCCTCATTATAAAAACAGTCTGCTTGTAATAACTTTTTACCTTTTTGTACATTAGCCAATGAACTGCTTTTTGTCACTCTCACCAGTTCAGTACTTTCATGGAACCACCTTAGTAGAAGGCCTCAATGGTTACCGTAGAAACGTCTTCCTTCCTGGATGTTGACCCACAGTGGTTGAGGTAGCTAAAACCCAGGAGAGGCCTTGTTTAAACAGGAAAGAGCAGACAGTTTAATGGCCAGCTTTGCAGCTCTATTCCTCCACAGTTTACAGTAGTTGGGAGCTATAAAAATCATAATGAATGTTTCTTTATTTTACAGCTAATGCGGGGTTGTTGTCGACTGTTTTCAGCAGATCACAACCGGAGGACATGCAGAAACAACCTATTGTCAAGTTGTTGCAGAACAATAGAGCTCACTTGCAGAAAGTTAGGCCGTGGGTAAACGATTCCCTGGTGTAAAAAGGCTTTGTCCTTTGAACAAAATGTACATGCTTAAGCTTATAGTTGTGTTCATAAATGACTAGCCCTAGGGAGGCAGTCTAAAAATCTATACAGAATGTCACTTTTCAAGTGTTTGATCGTGCTTATTACACTTACTATTATGAAATGCCTGTGCAAAAATAAGATGTGCATGTGTGTTGGTAAGAGACAGACACTGGAAAAACCCTTCCAGGACAGACCTTATGGGTTCTTTTTGTTCATTTTATTGTATTTATTATTTTGTGGTTGTATTCCCATGCAAATAGCAATCATATTCTTAATGGACAGGTGTCCAAATTACAAATGAGTCATGTGGCATTGTTTCACACGTGTGTTGCCAATAGAGAATCCCTCCAGGTCGGGAATTAGGCCAGGGTTCAGAATGGGAAACAAAGAAGAAGGTATTCTGCTATGTTCTACCCATGTGAATAAGGTCCACCCATGTGAGTGGTCAAAATAAGACACCAATATAGTAGAGATTGTACAGATATTTAGTATATGATCATGTGTACTCTGGGCTCCAGAGACATTTATATGGGCTCTGGGCCATGGTTCCTTCTTGACTGGGGGAAAATAAATTGATGGTATCTCCCAAACACAGCCTTCTTGTAGCACCAAAGTGACACGTTGTTCCCAATACATTGTGCAATTCTGATCCTCCCTCTTCTTTCTTACTGGAGGAATTAAATAGTTAACACAGTTGACACTGAAATGATCTTCCCTGGGCCTTTCGATAAGCAGCTGACTTTGGTAAATGGGACAGTTCACATCTCTCAGAGGCATTCTTCCAGGCTCTCTGCAGACCGTACCTCAGTTATACTGGGTTCACTTTTTTTTTTCAGGGGAAGAGAGGGGGCTACCGCTACAGTTAGAGCCTAATGGATTTTATTAAAGAAAAACTGAGATTCTGGAGAACAAGGTAAGTGTCAAGACCCTGTACCACTCTATACCAGCTGTTTTTAAGCCTAAATGGAGTCACTGTTGGAATAGTGGGAAAGTCTGTACTGTGCCTGCCTGATGAAATACCTGTTGTTTTGTTGATAAATCTGTGGATAAATCTTCATTCTCAAAGGCAGCTAATCTAGCATATTTCACATGAGGGAAAATTCAGTTAGAGAAACAAATTAAACCAGCCAAACAGGAGGAACTAGAATTAATGAAAACAGTTATTCAATAATATTTCTCATAAAAAATTTGAACAGTTTAAAATTCAGAAAGCAGATTTTCCAAGCTATAAGTATAATGGGGGAAACAAAAAGAAAAACAAATGCAACTCACTCATAGAATTTTACCATCTGGACTATCAAATAGGAATCGGTGGACAGGAACTGATAAGATACAAATCTCTAAAGAAACTGAAGACTCATGAGTGATCAGAGCAGCATAAAATTGTAAAAACCTAAAAAAGAAAAATAGGAGTAGAGATAAATAAAACAATTGATCCTAGGCCTGACAGGTAGGAAGTTTGAGGAGAGACTGAAGACTCAATCCACACAATGTGAAAATCCTAAAATGCTTGAGGAGATTAAGTTTGGGTGTGTGTATAAATCAACAGAAGAAAACAAATCCAGAGGTCAACCACTAGCTAGTCTTTTCCCATCAAAGGATAGGAATGACCTAGGTACCTGGCACAGTTAAGGCAGAGATGCTGAGGTCATATAAGAAACAATTTAACTCTTGAAGGAGACTGACTATTTGATAAGGATGAGCTGTGATGGGCTAAATTACTTTTATTTCTTTTCAGGCATGTTTCAAGTTCTAGTCATTTAATGTTCCGATGACACAACAGACAAGGTTTAAATACCTACATTCAAGAGTCAAATAGCCGCCTGATGACATGTTTAAACTAAAATGCAGACTACTGCTCCAGAAAGCAATGGCAAATAAATATTTATTAGTTGATCCAAAGAGCCACAGTCATAAACGTTTGCCTTTGGATTACAGAAGTTTTCATGTTTTTATTGAAAGCAGTGGTAAAGAGTGTTAAAACTTTATGCCTAACTGAGGTAACATCTGTAACTCAACAGTTTACTGCCTTCTGGTAATAAAAACAATCAGAATTTGTTTTATTATACAGGGCATAATCCTCTTTCAGTCAACTGAGGAGATGCCAAGTACAGGCTTTAAATTATCATTTTATGTGAGTGAAATTGCTCTTGGCTTCACTATATGGTCTATTGCCTCTGATTTTGTGGTCCGTTGTGTTCTTTTGAGAACAACTGGCCCCGTCCTGGGCCAACAGCTCCTGTTAATGACCATGCACTGACACAAAATGGTTTAATTAACAAGGGTGAAATGGACATCATTGGCACTGGTTATTGAATTGGTCACAAAGTGGTATCTAAAGAACACCAATGCATTTTCTGTTGCACTGAATGTATCAGAACATAGAACAAAACACAATGGCTGGATTTTTCAAAAATGGGAGCCTAAAGTCAGGCTCCAATATCTATACTGAAGCACCTGAACAAATAGCCAGATATCCAAAAGCGCTGAACGCCCAAGAACTCATTTTGACTTCATTGGGGGCTTCATGTAAGGTACGGTATTATTCCAGGTGAATAATAATGCCAGAATCTGACCCTATGTATATACATGAATTTTTATATCTAGAGCATTTAATATAGCTCCTGCATCTATACACATATAGTTGCATATCTGGGATCTAGTTCACTGGAAGAACTGAATCTGTGTTAATAGACAGCTGATCCCAGCCTGTCGAGGCAACACATAAGAACGGCCATACTGGGTCAGACCAATGGTCCATCTAGCCCAGTATCCTGACTGCCGACAGTGGCCAATACCTGATGCCCCAGAGGGAGGAAACACAACAGGTAATCCTCACGTGATCCCTCCCCGTCACCCATTTCCAGACAAACAGAGTCTAGAGAAACAGAGGCTAAGGAAACCATTACTACCCGTCGTGGCTAATAGCAGTTAATGGACCTAACCTCCATGAATCTATCTAGCTCTTTTTTGAACCCTGTTAAAATCCTGGTCTTTACCACATCCTCTGGCAAGGAGTTCCACAGGTTGACTGTGCGCTGAGTGAAGAAAAACTTCCTTTTGTGTGTTTTAAACCTGCTGCCTATTAATTTCATTTGGTGACCCCTACTTCTTATATTGTGGGAATAAGGAAACAACTTCTCCTTATTTACTTTTTCCACACCAGTCATGATTTTATAGACCTCTATCATATTTCCCCTTAGTCTCCTCTTTTCTAAACTGAAAAATCCACGTTTTTTTAATCTCTCTTCATATGGGACCCGTTCCAATCCCCTAATCATTTTTGTTGCCTTTTTCTGAACCTGAACACAATCACTCTTTATTGGAAAGCAAGGAGCAATTGACATGGAGGGAATCTTTGCTCTCAGCTGCAAGACAAGTTCTAAAAATACTTTATTTAGGCACCAAAGGAACACCACGTTGGGATACAAAGGGCAGTTAGCTAAACAAACTGAAACTCAAGAACAGTTTTAGCTGCTTATGTTTCTTATGTTTCTGAAGTTTTTTATGTTTCTTCCTCAAGGGTTTTAGATGGGGAATTCTAAACTTCCCAATGCAGTCAGGCACCCAACTTTCAATAGGAATTGTGTACCTAACTCACTTAGGTGCTTTTCAAAATCCTACCGCTTGTGCTTTTGGAAACTTCGAAAAGGATCAGGAAAAGGCAGTGATAGCCATAAGAACATAAGAACATAAGAACGGCCGTACCGGGTCAGACCAAAGGTCCATCTAGCCCAGTATCCTGTCTGCCGACAGTGGCCAGCACCAGGTGCCCCAGAGGGGGTGGACCGAAGACAATGATCAAGCGCTTTGTCTCCTGCCATCCCTCTCCAGCCTCTGTCAAACAGAGGCCAAGGACACCATTTTATCCCCTGGCTAATAGCCTTTTATGGACCTAACCTCCATGAAATTATCTAGCTTCTCTTTAAACTCTGTTATAGTCCTAGCCTTCACAGCCTCCTCCGGCAAGGAGTTCCACATGCTGACTACACGCTGTGTGAAGAAGAACTTTCTTTTATTAGTTTTAAACCTGCTACCCATTAAGTGAATGTATTTATTAGGATTAAGCATTTTCTATAGCAAGCTAAGATTGTAACAGCATTTCTTGGGTTAATGCTTGGATGCCTGGCCTCAGGGGAGCTGATAGCCTCCATAGCGCCGCACTCCCAGAAGGGGTGGGGCCTCAGGCAGAAGGGGCAAGGCTGAGGCAGTGGAGAACACCATGCCAGCCTCCCCATCAGCTCTTAGTGCCACCAGGAGTGCAGCACTGGGCTCCACAGAGCCATTTGAAGCATGCAGCACAGCACATAGAGCTATATGGAGCATGCGGTGTGGCACTCTGGCGGTGATTTAAAGGGCCCAGGGCTCCAGCTGCCAAAAAGGCCGCAGGGCCCCAGGGCAATTGCCCCCTTTCTCCACCTTATTGGTGGGCCTGCCTGGACTGAGAGGGAATAAAAAATAGAATGACTGCCTGCCATATCTGGCAGGCGGTGATATATTAAATAAATAGTCAGAGGCTGATTCTATGTTCATTTACACCAGTTTTACGGTGATGTAACTGCACTGATTTTACTGGAGTTGATGCAGGTTTATACCACTGTGAAGAAAAGAACCAATATCTCTTTTTTCCCTCTGCTGTTCTAGTTTCTGTATGACTTCATACCCTGGCTAAAATATTAGTACAACCTGGACTGTAATCTCCCATGCTTTTTTTTCCCTCTGGAAGCACCCACCTTTGCTTAGCATGGAAGGTGAATTTTACAGTGACACTGCAATTTGTTCTCTGGTGCTTATCTTTGTCCAGAGAATTGGACTTTTGGGATAAACCTGGGAGGTTATTCAAAGCATCCCTATGAAAACACACATCCACTTTTTGTACTTTAGGAATAGGCAATGTAAGAGTTGAAAGGTGAAGGTTATTGGCAGTTCTTGTTTATTTCATCAAGAGCCAAGAGATGGGAAACATCTGGCACTTACACACCATGTAAGTCTTAAAAACAAAGAGACCTAGACTTTAGGCTGGCTGAGCAAGAACTGGGATAAAAACTAATGACAGGCTGCTTATTTAAAAGGATCATAATACAGAACAGCCATGGAGACAACCACAGAAGATCCAAAAGAGTGAATACAAGGGTAAAATTTAGCTTTGTGTTTCCAAATTAAGGATGAGATTCTGATCAGAGATACTTATCGCAGTGAAGACCTTCCTGCAGGTCTTACATAGTGTAGGACCCCCTTAATTTCACCCACAATTTTTTTTTAAATAGCTACCTGTACATACTGATAATCAGAAATTAAGATTCTGATGAAAATTACTATTATGGTAACACTTATACGGCCCAGTCAAGATTGGGGCCCTACGCACTGTATATTTATAGAATATGCGATAGTTTCCAATCCCAAAATGCTTATAATATAAATAGACGAGAAAAAGGATGGAAGGAGAAATACACATAGGGAACCTCTACTCCCTTTATTTGGAAATAAGGTGAACGTCCACACTACCCAACCTGTTATTTCGTAATAACTCCTGCTTGTGAAGAGGAATAAGCTTATTTTTAAATAGATTTTTTCCAGGAGTTATTATTTCAAATTAACTTATTCTTAAGCAACCTGGTAGTGCAGACATAACCTCAGAGAGGAGATGTGACTAGCCTGGGGGTCACACAATGGGTAATGGGCAGAGGTGGGACTAGAACCCAAGTCTCTTCACTCTCACTACAGAGTCTGAGCCATTGGGTAGGATGACATGAATGATGAGATGGCTTGAATTAAAACACACAAAATAGCCTGGGAGTGACTGGACACAAATTCTGGATTCAAACAGATGGAGATTCTGTAAGAAGGACAATGGATTAATGGGGAGAAGGATTTATTGCATTAAAACTCCATCAATATAACTGGAGAAAATAGAAGTAAAGTGAGAAGACAATGCCACCTAGTTTTGCACAAAGCATGCCTGCAGATAGTAGTTTGAAGTGCTTTTTGAAATGAGCATCACTGGGATACAAAGGGCAGTTAGCTAAACAATTTAAAACACAAGAGTTGTTTTAGCTGCTTATGTTTCTTCCCTAAGGGTTTTGGATGGGAAATTCTAAACTTCTTGCCAATGGAGTCAGGCACTCAACTTTCAGTAGGAATCGTGTATCTAACTCACAGATGCTTTTGAAAATCCGACCCTTTGTACTTTTGGAAACATCAAACATAGTCATGTAGGCTGGATACACTCCTCCATTTTGCTACCTCTTCTTTTACATTCCACAAACATGGTTCATTGCAAAGGAACCATTCTGTAATTTCAGTATCCATTCAATACGCTATATGTCATATGTGAAATCCAGATTCTTTAATGTTTTTGTCTAAGGGTGCATCTTCACAGCGGAGCTTAACTTGAAATAAGCTACGCAAATTGAGCTACGTCAATTGCATAGCTTATTTCGAAATAGGGAGCATCTACACAGCACTTATTTCAAAACAGAGCACTCTTCCTCTGACTTCCCTTATTCCTTGTACAATCAGGGCTATAGGAGTTGGCGTAAGAAGTCCTCCAGCTTGACAGTATTTTGACACTATTTCGAAATAAATGCCTGCTGTGTAGATGTGGACTAAGTTATTTCAGAATAGCGCTAGTTATTTCAAAATAGTGTTGCAGTGTAAACACCCTAAGTTGCATGAAAACTGACCTCATTTGTAGTAAAATAATCTTCTTGGAGGAAAAAATAGATTCATTGGCTCACCATGACTATAACCACGTGCCATTTCATATCCTAGGGACACACTGTGCCATAAACACGGGTCTTCATTCACATGCTTTGCTATCTTATGTTTGCTCACAAGTCCAAGAATGTGGCAGTTTCTTTGGTGATGGTACCTGAAACTCTGAGATTTAAAGCTAGCACAATAACAGCTACAAGTAGAATTTGTACTAGCACAGTGGAAAAAAAATCCATACAGCAAGAATTTCCCAGACAAAATTAGTTTGCAGCTCCATTTCTTGCAATTATCAGTCTTTGCTAACTATCTGGAACACAACAGCCATGCTGTTTCCTCAGCAGGCAGAAATTTGTATAGACTGTATTTCTTCAGAAACAATACATTAAAAAAAAAAAGCTCTAATAAACACATGATTACATGACGGTTTTATGGCTCTCGCAGTGGGATAAATTAATGCGGCTTTATTGCAGCGTTTGAAAGGCTGAAGTTTTTTGCCTGCACTTTACAATTTGTCTGGAGTGGGCCAGTCCCACTAAAGCTGCAAAACAAAGGTGCAAATTACAACTCCCAGAGCTATTGAGGCCTCATGTGTTATAGGGCAAACTTGCCTCAAGGAAGAATGGATGGTGTTGCTATGCAACAGTCCCTTGGGGAGTCTGCTGAGGGATCAGGTAGGCCTCCCACCTGCACGCCATACACAATCTGCAGGCAAGGGCTGTTGAAGACGTGATGAATAAACACATGTATTGGATATCCCTATCACATCAGCTTCCTGATCAATGTCACTCATGTTTTGAATGCTGGTACCCCAGATGCAAGAGATAATGTGGTTGTCTAAATCAGGATTCACGAGTTATATTATCAGCTGTGCCCCAACAACACTGTGACCACTTACCATCTCTTTAGCTGTACAAGTCAAAGGGGATAATACAATACCTGACAGGGGTTTTGTGGGGGTTTCAGGCTCTTAGATAAGCAGCATGATACACATTTATTAATTATTAACCTTTGTTTGAATTCTTGACAAAGTATTCAGGATGCTGTATAAAGATGCCATGAAAACACAAACTCACATTAATAATCCTAATACAGAAGAGAAACCCCAGGAATGGGTCTTTTTCAAGACAATGGGCTTGATTTTCCTCTCACTCTGTAAAACTCAGTGGAATTACACAGAGGTAAAACTAGTTTGAGTCAGAGGAGAATCAGGCTTTAGGCCTTAACTAGAATGCTTAGGCAGACAAGGGTGAGTGAGATAATATCCTGTATTAGACCAACTTCTTTTGGCGAGGGAGACAACCTTTTGAACAATACCACTCTGTGTAGCTTGAAAGCTTGTGTCTCTCACCAGCAGAATTTATTCCAATAAAAAATATTATCTCACCAACCTTGTTTCTCTAATACTCTGGGACCAACCTGGTTGCAACAACACTGCACAGAGGAATGCTTACCTCTCATTTGAGAATATGCCACTACTTTCCTGCTTTCCCCAGCTTGTATCTGTAATTGACTAACGAGCCTGTGCTTTGTCATTCTGTTTTTCTGATTTTCAGATTGAACTGAGAGAACAGACTCACATGTGAAGTCAGTCCCAGTGTTGAAACCCTGACAGTCTGCCTCTATGGAAGCTGACCTTCCAGGACAGCTCCTTTGTCTGGTGCTCCAAACTATGTATGCACATGGTATTTGGCACTGAAACAGGAAATTAAAGGCTGTAGGAAAGCAACCTTTGGCCTTTAATTCACTTTTTAATAAAATCATTAAAAGAAAATTACTCCCTGCCAGACATAATGGGAAGTTACCTTAATGATACTTTTAAACAAAACACAGACACTCTGATGCATGCATGGCTTGTTCTTAATGTCAACTTTTTTATTTATGGGTGTGCAAGCACAAAAATGGTTTGAATTATAAAGTCAGATAGAGAATTTTATGTAAACCTGCCATGGAGCTGATAACAACTAGGGTTTAAATCTTGTATGCTCTCTTTTCCTACTGCACGAAGAACAGTTGAAAACAGTCAGTATAAACAACTTTTAGTTTAGATCAAAAGAAGAGCACCACCATCACCAACAACAACAAAAAAGGAAAGCACAGAGAGAGTGTGTTTTCTCTAACAATCTGCACTGTGCTCTCAGAACAAAATGGCCCCTGAACTCTACAGGAAGGAAAATGCATAGAAATTTAAATCTGCAGTATTCAGGATAAAAAAGCCATCCTTTTTATAGGTAGTTTCTTAGTCAGGCAAGACTCTCATTGACTTCCAGAGTTGGCCTTACATGGTCATAAAAACAATTGAGAAAAAAATTCATGGGACTCCCAGGTGTGTCAAACCTCACTAAATGTCTTTTGTTTATGAAACATTGATAGCTTACAGCTTTCACATGCAAGAATCTATTTAATCAATCCTATTAGGTGATCTGAGTCAGTAGAAATGTAGTTATGAGACAGGCTCATTTAAAAGAAAGATAGCCCTGTACTTAAACCTAAGATGGGCCAATTATTTCCTTCAGTTACATCTGTGAAGTTTAAGAAGTTTGAATGAGTGTAGCTTAGAGCAGAATTTGTCCTCACATATTTCAGTTTTCAAGGATTTTCATTGTACAGAAAAATATACGATGAAACAAATCCAGTAGGTAGTTTTCTACAATCTATAAATTTTAAGCTTAACACATGCAGTAGCTTTTATGTAAGATGTTGTAAAAGTAAATTTACATCATATGTCAAACATTACACATATGAATGTAAAAAAACCAACATTGATTCTGGTCATAAAATATATATATATGTATATCTATAAAATCAGCAAACTGTGTCCTGAGGTGTTTTGGAAAGGGGCATAGAGCATATTTGTATCTTGAACTGATGATTTATAAATGACAGAGTGGGCCACTGATATTTATGCAGTTTTAATTTTTTGCTTCAGAGATTTACTAAGGGAATAAAGATTGGGTCCATTTAATATAGCAACTAGAAATACTGGTGACATCATACGTTGGGAGGTTGCCTGTGCTGTGTGCATTTGGTGTCCACTCAGGCTAATGTCTAAATCTACATTTCAATTATCATGGCTTTGGAAAATTAAACAATTTTGGAAAGGAGTGGGCCTAAATGGAATGGTAAGCATGGAAATTAGTGAGTGAATTTTTGTGCTTATCAATCTATGTATTCATACTGTATGCATCGCCATAATACATTATCACCTCTTCATATTAGAAATAGCATTACAGAAGCTCCTTAAGGCTCCAACTGAGAATAAGGCCTCCATTGTGAAGGTGCTGACCTTGTCCTGAAGACCTTACAAACAAGAGGTACCATCCTTACAGCAAATAGCAACTTACCCCACAAGAAGTCCTGTTAATTTAATGACACTTCCATTGGTTTCCATGGACCTTCTTGTACGGTTTCATGTGCACACTCTGGCCCTAAAAAAAGAAGCTAAAATATAAATAGATATCTAAATAACATAATTTATTAAATAATTAGAACTATAGAGTCTAGAATCAGAACAAAAGGTCTAGAAATGTATGGCAGAAATCTCCCCTCTAAGAGTTGGACCTTCTGATTAGCATAGCATGAAAGGCCATGATATGCCCTCAGAAATTTCCCACAGAGGGCTGGAAAAATAGCAACAACCCTGATAAAATAGCCCCACTTTTTTCAAGGGGGTGAGTCTAACTTTACTCCTCTGCTGCATTTGGTACTCCATTGCTGGGGCTAGAGTATTGGGGGACAGGGAAAAGATGGAGCCAGAAGAAAGGTCTGTCTGTGGTCTCATTGTGTTATATAGCTGTGGGGATTTACCTGCATAAGAGAAAGTTGATTCTGGAAAACACATGAAGAACATGAGTATTTAAAAAAAAATCCACTCTGTTTAATGAAATTATATTTACTCATTTGGGTGGAGGACAGTTGTTTTTGTTTGGCTCTGTCCCCATTCTTGGCTTGAGCTCCTTACGGTAGAGTAATGAAGAGGACACCACCTACTCCCCTAGGAAAAGAGGTTTTCTGAACTACAGAGTAGTTGAAAAGGGGCCCTGTGCACCTTTCTTGTGGAAGAAGAAATGGAAAACAGAGAGAATACTATATTTACAACTTGAGATTGGTCTGATGGTTCACCAGCTCAGTAGGACTCAATTGTATGGAGGCAACTGGATAGAGGGACAGATCCTCAGGTGGTGTAAATCTTCTCCCACTGATGACTAAACAAGCCCCTTGAACTCAGTGGAGCTACTCTGATTTACATCTTTTTGCTGTATACTCTCCCATCTATCTGCATTCATCTGTTGCCTTCTTGGTTTATATTTAGACTATAAGATTTCTGGAGCAGGGACTATGTTTTTTTTTTTTTTTTCTCAGCACCAAGCAAAACGAGATACCAGATTGGTCTATAATTAGGGCTCCTAGGCAATACAGTTATAAAAATAATACACCAACTTGAAGCTCTTGCCCTCCAAATATTTATGACGTATATACTGTAGTACACATACAAATTCAAACATTTTAAATTTATTTTTATATCCTTGCCAAATTACACAGAACACATTACTCTGATAAAAAATATAACAGTCCATTTTGTTAGGATCTGACCCAGTGCTTATTGAAGCCAATGGCAATCTTTCCATTGACTTCAATGGTGTTTTGATCAGTTTCTTAATGGTAAGCTTTCCTTTAGGATACATGCTAATTTTTTTACGGAAGAGGATTGACCAAACCAGACTTGATTTATCCTGGACTCAGGTTGTCTTGAGTGACTTGCAAGTCTTTCAGCAAATATGGGATAAGCTTTTAATGAAAAGCATAGCCATCCAAAAAAGTTTTAGATGGTTTCTGTTTTTGCAAGTTATGGTTTTTTTGAAGCTCAAGTAGATACAACATGTTAATTGATACTAATGTTGTATATGTGAGTAGCATTTGACTTCCTGTGCAACCTTGGGCAAGTCACGCAGGGAATGTTTTTTAAAAGCACCCAAGTGGTTTCGTCTCCTCAGTTGCTAACTGCAGGAGCCAGGTCAAGGTGCCTAAGTTTAGGCTCCCAGGGGCTCCAGGGTAGTTCACTGAAGTACTCTGACTAACATAATCCGAATGCAGCCACTACTGTATGTGTCCCTGTCCAGAAAGAATGTTTCTAGGTGTGAGCAATGGTATGAGCACATAGCAGAATCTGGAAGGAAGACAAACCAAAAGAGAAGTGGGGAGATCTGCTTGCAATGAATGGACAGGAATGCTCCTGCTACCTTGTGCTAAGAACATTAACTCCCTGTGCTCCACATAAGCCATTTTTCAGGCTGCTCCCTATGGGCCTGATCCAAAGGCAATTGAAGTCAATGGAAAGGATCTCATTGACGTGATGGGCTTTGAATCAGGCCACCTGTCTCTTTGTCCATTCTATTTTTCCCAGTGTCCTGTATGCCAGGCATAACCTCTCCATGTAATTGTGCAAGTATCGCTCTATCTCCTCCTCAGAATACTTTTAAAAAGCCACATGTTCAGGAAGCATTCTGGCTGCGATCACCAAATGTGAGTGTGTGTTTGGTCTACATCAGAGCTGGCCAAGATGTGTCCTGGGGGATGGATCTGGCCCGCCTAACACTTTGATCCAGCCCGTGGACTACATCTTGCTGCTTTCTATTTATATCCTGCCATGGGCAGTAGGTGAAAGTAGGGCTGGGGGAGGCAAGCCCCCTTTCCTGCCCTCCACCCTGCCCCTTCTCCTCTGGCCTTGCCCCCCACAGGAGCCAAGCTGCCCCTCTCCAGCACCATGGGGAGGGTGGGTGGCACGAATCCCCAGCCTCCCCATCCTGGAGCATGGGGAGGGTGGGTGTTCAGAGGACAGCAACACTCCACCCCCTGTTTACCTTCAGTAGGCATTCTGGGGGCAGAGTGTGGTCAGGACCAGGCTGGTGCTTTGGGAAGTGCCTTCCCCCACCTAGCATACCTGCCACCCATGTAGCCTGCTGCCCAGGCCACTGAATTTCCAGGTGGTAGCTCAGGCAGTAGGATCCTATTTAAATGGCTCCTGGTCACATTGCTACCCCTGCAGGGGCTGGAGCTGTGAGCCCTTTAAATAGCCACAGAAACCCCAGGCAGCTGCCAGGCAACACAGCAGTGTCGGGGCTGGGAGCCATAAGCCCTTTGCTGTGCTTTTAATTCAAAGTCTTCAGTCCCAGACAACTCAGGGGGGTCTACTCCCCAACCCCACTCCTTCCTTGCCAACCTCACCTCTTTGGGGTGGAGCTGGCCTGTTGCTACCTACCAAAATTCATTAAGTGGCTCCCCTGTGAAAATTATTGCCCACCCCTGGTCTATATCATATATGTCTGTGCAGTTAGCCTAAAAGCTCTTTTGGCAAAGGGACCTGATTTGTTTGGCACAGATCAGTTATTCATAGAGTCATAGAACTGGAAGGGACCTCAAGATGTCATCAAATCCAATCCCCTGCACTCATGGCAGGACGAAGCACCATTTAGACTATCCCTGATATGTGTTTGTTTAGCTTGCTCTTAAAAATCTCTAACATAAACAGATAGTACATGCCCAATTTTCATTTGTATCCTTTGTACTTAAAAAATTGATGTACCCTATCATTTATGCCTAATTTAAGGCCTGTTTATATTTATACTCTCAGAGAAGTGTAAAGGGGTCTTATTATAAATGGAACCTTTAAAAATAATTAATATGGATACAACACCCACAAACCAGTACCCAATAACAGTTGTATGCACTCCTCACTGAAAAGAACAACAAAAAAAAGTTGAAACAAATGGAGAAAGAACAATTCACTGGAAATAAGAGTGTGAGATGAAGAATCCAGCCATAAAAGGATGGGTAATTTTTTCTTCATCATACAAGCTAGAGCATATTTCTCCCATAAAACAAGTAGATGGAATATCCAGGTATATTCGTAACAGACTATTTCAGCAACCACATGCAAAGGAGTGAGGCATAAAAATGGAGTGCAGAAAAATGTCCTCTGCTCCTGCTGTTAGCCATCACATTCACTGCACAGAGAAAGCCCAAGTTATCAACACTACATGAAACAGGCATTCATTTCTCAGATCGTCCAGTGGCTCTTATATAATTAATAATCTGTCACATTACGTGTTCAGATTTTTTTTAAGCAATCAGTCTCTCACACTCACACTTTTTACGGCTTTAACAGATGTAGCACAATTCACAGGGGTGGGGGGAACTAATGTGAGACAGGATGTTTGGTTCTGTAGTTTTAATTTAAAATGGATGTTTTACAACACTTAAGTTACTCTCTAGAAAAAGAATTAATGGGCATGTGAGCATGCCCAGGCTGGGAATGTTATTGGCTGAAGGGATGAAAGTTTCACTGTTACTCTTGACTTCCTACAATTAAGATCATGTGATCATTACCAGAATTAGACCTTGCCACATCCTGAACAAGAGGTGTTAGCAGATCCACTCTCATAAATAAATGGAGTGACATGCTCTACTGTCTATGGCAGAGTTATATTCTAAAAAGGACTGTAAAAGGCATCAGGTCTGCAGTAGGGATACGAAGTAGTTGAAGTAGTCGACAGGCTAGTCAACTAGTTGCCCTCCCCCTGGCCCCCCCCCCCGCTGCCTCTATCAGAAAGAGACAGTCGTGGGGGAAAAAGAGGAGGTATTTCATAGCAGCAGTGCCACTTGGAGCCTGGGGCCAGACCCTACGCTCCACATGGAGCTGCTGCTTTGAAACACCACATGCAGCCCAGGGCCAGTGGGGGTGTCCCCAGGCCACATGTGGCATTTCAAAGGGACTCCCCCGCTGACCCAGGGTTCCATGCAGAGCTGCCACTTTGAAACGCCATGGGGAGCTCGGCGTCAGGCTCCTCGCAGTGTTTCCAAGCAGCAGTGCTGTGTGGAGCCCAGGACTTCCCAGCTGACCCCAGGCAGTGCTTTCTCCTTTGAAGTGTAGCAACAGCCCTAAGGCTGTTGCTACACTTCAAAGGTGGAGGCACACTATGGAGTAATCGAATAGTCGATGCAAAATGCATCGACTATTCGATTAGTCAGTCGATATTTAACATCCCTAGTCTGCAGCAGGATCCCACTGGATGAACATTTATCCCCATCCAGATCTGATTGTAGGATCATCTAAAAATTTATACAATTAAACCCAAGCTTTGTTTTTTATTATTGTCCCAAGGATTCTCCTAAAGTTTACTGTCTCAAATCTGAGGAAATACATCCTTTATTAATTCACGTTGAAATTGCATTGTTGAAATTCTTTTCATACAGCATGGAATTTAAAAAAAAGTTAGAAAACAAAACAAAACTAAAGTGCTTTGTTATAAAAATGAATCTGCATTGTGACTAATGAAAGAAGTACTACCCCATCACCTCACTCTGTGAAATAGAGCACCATATGTTTACCGTCCATCCCCCCGAAAAAACACAACAAAACACTGAAGCAAGATTCTCCATGACCAAAATGTTTAAGATCAAGATTGGATGATTTTCTGACAGTTCAAATAGAAATTAGTTTTAGAAAGTCCTATGGTTTGTTTTATACAGAAGATCAGATTTGATGATCACAATGATCATTTCTGGTTTTAAAATGATTTTTGGCCATTCCATTACAGGTGTAGTTGATCTGTCCTTACTGAAGCTGAATGTGCCATGCAAGCCATGTGGCTACTGGAAATATTGGGTTTTTTATAGCCATTGACTAGACTGGCACAGTTACTCTGACATCTAAGAGCAGGTCTACATTACAGTGCAATATTGACCAAAGGTACGTAACTCCAGCTATGGGAATAGTGTAGCTGAAGTCGATGTGCCTTAAGTCAAGTTACTGTAGTCTCCACTGTTGGAGGGGTTGACAGCAGAGTTTCTCCTACTGAATTCCTTTATGCTTCTCGTTCTGGTGGAGTACCGGAATCAACGAGAGATCAGTTGGTGGTTGATTTAGTGGGTCTTTATTATACCTGCTAAATCAATTTCCAGGGGACTGATCACCACAGCACCAATATACTAGTAAGTACAAACTGCCCTAAGATGGGTTTTAGAGCTCTTTGTGATACCTTTAGCTTGAAAGGCAAATTCAATGTCTGCTCCTTCAGCTCTCACTCCAGATTTGAAAGGATTTTTGCTTTAGTAGGGATCAGACCTTTTCTCCAAGTCACTCCCAAGGTATGCTAAACTGTAACTCCTCATGACTGAAGTGTTGTGCATGTTTGTAATGAAGACACCATTTAACATATCAGACAGTGCATGGTATGGTCCCTGGTGTAAAACTTGTTGACAAAAGAAGCATAAAATGAAACAAAGTACCTTATTAGTTCAAATAGTCCCATGAAGCTGAGCCCTGGAATCTCTATTATTAATCTATAAATCAACTTCACTTATGTAAGTGGACAAGTTCAAGTTGAAGTTATCGAGGTTGATGGCTCGAGGGACATCCTGTACGTCAGGCCCAGAGACTAACTGACCCTTTTTCTTCCTTTTGCCAGAGAGACAAATGGTGAGAACGTGTCTAATTTTCTCTCGGAATAATGTTTTTAGCTGGAGAAATAGAGAATGCTGATCTGGAAATGAATTATTTCTAGCTGTATGTTACAGCCCTTTCCTGACAAGGGCTTTATTTTTTAGAAAGGAATTGTAAACAAGGAAATATCTTAATACTGACAGGACTGAACTCTGAAGGGGCAGGTTACCAAAAAAAGATATAAAACTCTTTATTCCAAGTTGCTCAAAGCCAGATTTTATCCTATGCCAAATGTCTCCTTGATGTCCTGGTCCATGCTCCTTGGTAATACAGAGAGTAGCTGATAGGCTGCTCTAAATTACAGAATCCTTAATGAAACTTAATTTGTTCTTAATAAGAACTCTCCTAATCTGACAAACTCAGACTTCAACAAACTCAGAGAACTAAGAGATAAGACCTCATGGGTGGAATGAATGGTTCCTGGGAGGGTGGGGAGAGGGGAGAGTTCAAGAGATCCAGTGGATATAGTCATCAAAGGCTCTTAAGTAAAGTAAATTGTTATGGGATAAGAGGGAAGGTCCTTTCATAGAATCATAGAATACTAGGACTGGAAGGGACCTCAAGAGGTCATCGAGTCCAGTCCCCTGCCCTCATGGCAGGACCAAATACTGTCTAGACCACCCCTGATAGACATTTATCTAACCTACTCTTAAATATCTCCATGGATGGAGATTCCACAACCTCCCTGGGCAATTTATTACAGTGTTTAACCACACTGACAGTTAGGAACTTTTTCCTAACATCCAACCTAAACCTCCCTTGCTGCAGTTTAAGCCCATTGCTTCTTGTTCTATCCTCAGAGGCCAAGATGAACAAGTTTTCTCCCTCCTCCTTATGACACCCTTTTAGATACCTGAAAACTGCTATCATGTCCCCCCTCAATCTTCTCTTTTCTAAACTAAACAAACCCAATTCTTTCAGCCTTCCTTCACAGGTCATGTTCTCTAGACCTTTAATCATTCTTGTTGCTCTTCTCTGGACCCTCTCCAATTTCTCCACATCTTTCTTGAAATGCTGTGCCCAGAACTGGACACAATACTCCAACTGAGGCCTAATCAGCGCAGAGTAGAGCAGAAGAATGACTTCTTGTGTCTTGCTCACAACACACCTATTAATGAATCCCAGAATCATGTTTGCTTTTTTTGCAACAGCATCACACTGTTGACTCATATTTAGCTTATGGTCCACTATAACCCCTAGATCCCTTTCTGCCATACTCCTTCCTAGACAGTCACTTCCCATTCTGTATGTGTGAAACTGATTGTTCCTTCTTAAGTGGAGCACTTTGCATTTGTCTTTATTAAACTTCATCCTGTTTACCTCAGACCATTTCTCTATGATTTCATGATCACTTTCACCCAAGCTGCCTTCCACTTTCAAATTCTTAACCAATTCCTCCCTATTTGTTAAAATCAAATCTAGAACAGCTTCCCCCTGGTAGCTTTTTCAACCTTCTGAACAAAAAGTTGTCACCAATGCAGTCCAAGAACTTATTGGATAGTCCGTGCCCCGCTGTGTTATTTTCCCAACATATATCTGGATAGTTGAAGTCCCCCATCACCACCAAATCTTCAGCTTTGGATGATTTTGTTAGTTGTTTAAAAAAAGCCTCATCCACCTCTTCCGCCTGGGTAGGTGGCTTGTAGTAGACTCCTAGCATGACATCACCCTTGTTTTTTACCCCTTTTAGCCTAACCCAGAGACTCTCAACACTTCCGTCTCCTACGTCCATCTCCACCTCAGTCCAAGTGTGTACATTTTTAATATATAAGGCAACACCTCCTCCTTTTTTTCCCACCGGTCCTTCCTGAGTAAACTGTACCCTTTTACACCAATATTCCAATCATGTGTATTATCCCACCAAGTTTCTGTGATGACAACAATGTCATAGTTGTATTTATTTATTAGCACTTCCAGTTCTTCCTGCTTATTACCCATATTTCTCACATTTGTATATAGGCATCTAAGATACTGATTTGATCTTGCCTCCCAGTTTTGCCCTGACCCTCTTCTCTCTCTGCCACTATAGCCCACACTCCCTCCCATTTCCGACCCATCTCCAAGGTCTCCATGTTCTTCACTTATCCATGGGCTTTGCTCACCTGTCCCCGTTGAACCTAGTTTAAAGCCCTCCTCACTAGGTTAGCCAGTCTGTGTCCAAATAGGGTCTTCCCCCTCCTCGAAAGGTGAACACCATCTCTGCCTAGCAGTCCTTCCTGGAATAGCATCCTGTGGTTGAGGAAGCCAAAGCCCTCCTGGCAACACCATCTTCGCAGCCATGCATTCACCTCCAGGATGCACCTGTCTCTGCCCGGGCCCCTACCTTTGACAGGAAGGATCGAAGAGATCAAAGGATTGATAATTGGTTAAGACAGAAAACAAAAGGTAGGAATAAATGATAAGTTTTCCAAATGGAGAGAGGTAACTAGTTGTGTCCCCCAAGGGTCCATAATTGGACCATTCCTATTCAATTTATTTATAAATCATCTGGAAAAAGGAGTAAACAGCGAGGTGGCAAAATTTGCAGTTGATATTAAACTGCTGAAGATAGTGAAGCCCAAAGCAGACTGTGAAGAGGTTCAAAAAGATCTCATCAAACTAAGTGATTGGGCAACAAAATGGCAAATGAAATTTAATGTTGATAAATGTAAAGTAATACACCTTGGAAAAATAATCTGAACAATACTTTCAATATTATGGGACCTAATTTAGCTACAACTACTCAAGAGAGAGATCTTGGTGTCATTCTGGATAGTTCTCTGAAAACGTCCACTCAGTGTGCAACAGCAGCCAAAAAAGCAAACAGAATGCTAGGAATCATTAAAAAAGGGATAGTGAATAAGACAGAGAATATCTTATTGCCTCGATATAAATCCATGGTATGTCCACATCTTGAATACTTTGTACAGATGTGGTCGCCTCATCTCAAAAAAGATATATTGGCATTAGAAAAGGTTCAGAAAAAAGGAACAAAAATGACTGGGGGTTTGGGACGGGTCCCATATGAAGAGAGATTAAAAAGACTGAGACTTTTCAGCTTAGAAAAGAGGACACTAAGGGGAGATATGATAGAGGTCTGATGTGGAAAAAAAAGTGAATAAAGAAAAGTTATTTACTTGTTCCCATAATATAAGAACTACGGGTCACCAAATGAAATTAATAGGTAGCAGGTTTAAAACAAACAAAAGGAAGTTTTTCTTCATGCAGCACATAGTCAACCTCTGGAACTCCTTGCCAGAGGATGTTGTGAAGACCAGGACTATAACAGGGTTCAAAAAAGAACTAGATAAATTCATGGAGGTTAGGTCCATCAGTGGCTATTAGCCAGGATGGGTAGAAATGGTGTCCTTAGCCTCTCTGTCTGGAAATGGATGACAGGGGAGAGATCATGTGATGATTACCAGCTGTGTTCACTCTAGGGATATAACAGTAAAGTCGATTAACCGATAAGCAAGAGCTTATCGGTTAATGCTATAGACTATATGCATTCCCCTCCACCCCCACCCCTTGCCAGTAAATTTTTTAGCAGGCTGGCTAGCAGCCCAGCTCAGTCCCAGCTTGACTGGGTCCTAGACCTACCCCTGCTGCGGATCTACATTTAAAGTGTACGAGGAGCCAGGCAGGAAGGCATTGTGGCCCAGTTCCAGCTCATGCCGGGTCCGGGAGCTCACACCACTCCCCCCGAGACAGCGGCTGCCCGGGGACTATAGAATAGTCAACTAAGCAATAAGAATTCATGAGGTTAATCGACTATTCAATTAACCGATATTTAACATCCCTAGTGCACTCCCTCTGGGGCATCTGGCATTGGCCACTGTCGGTAGACAGGATACTGGGATAGGTGGATCTTTGGACTGACCCAGTAAGGCACATTCAGAAAAGTTGAATGTTTTCAGGTCTTTAGGACCTGATGAAATTCATGCTAAGATAATTAAGAAATTATCTGAAGTTCTCAGAATCATTAGGCATTATTTTTGAGAAATCATAGAGTGTGGGTGAGGCCTCAGAAGAATGAAGGAGAAACATAGCACCTATTTTTCATCGACTCATAGAATACTAGACTGGAAAGGACATTGAGAGGTCGTCAAATCCAGTCCCCTTCCCTCACAACAGGATCAAGCAGCATCTAGGCCATCCCTGGCAGTTGTTTATCTAGCCTGCTCTTAAATAACTCCAGTGATGGAGATTCCACAACCTCGCTAGGCAATTTATTCCAGGGTTTAATCACCCTGACAGGAAGTTTTTCCTAATGTCCAACCTAAATCTCCCTTACTGCAATTTAAGGCCATTGCATCTTGTGCTATCATCAGAGACTAAGGAGAATAATTTTTCTCCCTCCTCCTTGTAGCCCCCTCTCCCATCGCTTAGAGCCCCCCATGCCTTAGAGCTCCCTAGTACTAACCCTGCCCCAGAGTCCCCCATTATTAGCTTTGACCCCAGAATCCCCAGTGCCAGCCCCCTGCCTCTTAGAACCCCCCAACTCCAGAGCCCCCCAGCACTAGCCTTATACCTGGAACCACCAGTGCCTGTCCTGCTCCCCTCATGTAGCCCTGCGCTGCCTCCCAGCCACCAGCTGAGTGCTGCTGCCAAGGTCGCGACTGCTCTGAGGCTGTTGTGCTGGGCTTCGCCCGGCTCTCCCACCGCACAGCAAACTGCTCTTCTGTGTCTGGGAGGAGACCCTGCCCCTGCCCGGTGTTGGTTAGCTGAGAAACAGGGCAGGACACGCTGTGTATCCCAGCCCCAGCCCCCAATGTTGCTGTGGCCCAGGAGCCAGAGGTCTGTGACCTGGCAGCAGGTTGTGGCCTGGCGGTTGGGAACCGCTGAATTAATACACAAACAAACAAAGAAACTCACCCCAAGGATCTCACAGTCTCTCCCCCTATACCTGAAGAACCCCCTTGCAAAACTCCTGTTTGCTGCTCCTGTTCCTGTTGCAGGGCAACTGAATAGGGTCTCCTTCCCTTTTCACTGTACATTGGAGAAAGAGGAACTTTTTTTCTACAGGCAGCTCCATATTCATATAGAGCGCCATGCAACTTGGGAGCATAGTTTCTAACAATATGCATGACCATTTCCATTGGGAACCAAGGAAATAAACTTTCCTACTTCTAATTGTTCCATTGCTTTAGAAGTCTTCTAAAATCCCGCTTCTATTATGTTTGAAATGGATGTAGTGCTCACGAAATATGCCTTTTTTGGAAGCACAGGAGATTAAAGCCCTCCTTTTCCTCACAGAGAGGTACAGCAAAGGCAGCAGCAGTGCCAAATCCTTGATATTGCCCCAACAGTGCTCTGGGGTGTCTAGCTCTTGAAGGGCTGAGCAGAGTGGGGTCTCCATGACCATTTAAGCCCTTAAGGTACGTCTCCACTTGCTCCCTTTCTCGAGATAGGGATGCAAATGTAGTGTACCAAAATTGCTAATGAAGCGCGGGATTTAAATATCCCAAGCTTATTTAGCATAATCGTGTCCGGGCACCATTTTGAAATCGCGTTATTGCGAAATAAAATGCCTCGTGTAGCAGCGTTATTTCGAGAGAAAACCCTTCTCTATAGGAATAACAGTTATTTCGAGAGAAGGGTTTTCTCTAGAAATAATGCTGCTACACGGGGCGTTTTATTTCGCAATAACGCAATTTCAAAATGGCGCCCGGACACGATTATGCTAATTAAGCGTGGGATATTAAATCCCGCGCTTCATTAGCAATTTCGGTACACTACATTTGCATCCCTATCTTGAGATAGGGAGCAAGTGTAGATGTACTGTTACTCTCTGCTAAGATTGCCAATACGGTGTCAGTTGTGAGGATCAAAAGTTTCAGAGGGGTAGCAGTGTTAGTCAGTTAGGGTGCGTCTACACTGCATGCTTACCTCAAAATAAGCTATGCAATTTGCGCTACACAAATTGCGTAGCTTATTTTGAGCTAACTTTGAAATAGCTTATTTCAAAATTTGGCACTGTCTTCACATCAGAATAGCAAGCCCATTATATTTCAAAATAACGGGTGTGCTCAAAAGACACGGAATAGCTATTTCGGGATAATTCTGGTATCCCGAAATAGTTCTGCAATGTAGATGTAGCCCAACTGAATAAACTTAAAAAGCAACACAGAGTCTTGCAGAATCTTAGAGACTAACAAAAAATGTAGATGGTATGAGCTTTCGTGGGCACAACCCACTTCTTTGGTTTTTCATCCACCAGAAAGTGGATTGGATTGAAGATCACTATGAACCAAGAACACCAAATAGCCATAAGAACACAAAATATCCATAAGATGGTGACCATGTAAGGTCTCCATTGAATGGGTCTGGGTGCAGACAGCCTGGGATTTGAACTTGCAGCGGTGGTACTTTTGTAGCTAACTTCAATGATCTGGCCATTACATAGGAAAAATTTTGAAATCCTTTATTAATTCCATAAGCAATCTATGTCTCCACTTTAAAGCCTGTGTCAACACTGCAGAGACAGAACCAAGAAAACATCGTGTACTGTTTGCTAACCTCAATCCAGCTGCATCTTCAAATAGCACTGTGCTTCATCTGTGTTCAGTATTATCTTTCATTCAACAATAGGATTTTTATTCACAGAAAGACCATAGAGTCCAAGTAGTAGCAGTTGTGAAGACCTCTTTAGTAGTTTCATACAATTAACCCTCAATCCAACAAAAGCCTGTTTCACAGAGAATTTCCATCTGACAACAGTGCGTTAACGCTATTAATTTCACTTGACAATGCCTACAGTTTCAACATGGAAACAGCGTGTTAATAAGAAAAGCATCACGAAGACTCCATCTGGCGGCAAGACAGTAGTCTGTTGATCTTCTGTATGGAAGAGATTTGATTCAGGACTCTGCCACATTCAGAATGAAACAGCATCAAAGATAATTAGCCCTCAGGCCTCCTCTGTTCTCATCTAAGTCCCGCAAACATCTCAGATACAGTTCCACATTTCCATGTGATAAAACATGAAAACATCAATAAAGACCTTTAAGGAATGCCAGGTGGGGCCAGATTGCCTAAAGAGCTCTATTCCCCTTTACACTCCAAAATAAATGGGCTAGATTTGCAAAAGGAAGACAGAGATTAGGCACCAGCTGGGAATGGATTTTATTTGCGTCGCCGCTAAAAGACTGCAAATTATCCTCATATATCATAGAACTCAGCAAGGCCTGATTCTTATCCATGGCTAGAGGATCTTAGCCACAGAGCACTGGACATCCTGAGGGAGAAAAGCAAAGGAGCCATCTGCACTGGCTCAAACCCCTGCATAGTTTAGCTGTTCAAAATAGAGATGGCTCCCAATGGCCCTGGAGCCATTTGTCAGCAACAGACCATTGGGAAGCACTATCCATGCCCCATATGCCGGGGCCAGGAGGGAAGTGACCCAAGAATCATTATAGCAGTTCTACACTCCTAGGAAGATTCCTCAAAGCTGAGGGTTCCTCTGTTAGACCTGGCACCTGGGCCCAGATATCTGCATCAGAGAAGCAAAGCGCAGAGGGCGTATCGCTGAGGCTATTGTAGTGCAAGAGAAATAAGAAGTCAAAGATATTTGAGATTTTATTGTTCCTTTAAGTTCTCCCAAAGCAAATATAGTTGCCATATTTTACTAGGCCATAGCACAATAATGTACCACTGCTCCTTTAACAACCAGGCAGTTGCAGAGTTGATCTATAAACTGATGTTGCCATTTAATGTGGTTTCCAGCAAGCTGTAAAATTTATAGCTGTAACTAACACCTCCTGCCCCTTGCTCTTTTAGGTTTTCAAATCGAGCTATTCCATAGCTGTAGGAAGTGCACACAAGAGTGATGCGTAACCTGAATTGAGCCAGTTATGATCATATTCACATTATCATGTGTATGCTGGTCAGTCAGATGGGAATAAGTATACGGAGCTGGGTGAATGCTCCAAACCGTTATTCATAGACATTTGTCCAGATTTGTACATCATTTCACCATGACAGAATATGCTTTCCTTAAATACTCTAGCAAATCATTTTACTGTTCTCCCAGAGTGATAATCTTTGTTTTGGGGGGGGAGGGGGGACGCAGTATGAAAGTTACGCCCCACTTAAATTCGATTTTGATGATCAGCACGTGATTAAAATGGTATCACAGGCCTTGAGATGGCCTGGCAAAAGGCTGAACTTAGTTCCAAGCCAATTAATTTTAAGTAAATGTTGAAGAATGTTCACAAGAAAATTTAGAATACAGAGTTGTGAGTGTTTAGACTAGAAACCCGGGGCCTGATCCAAAGCCTGACTTAGGTCATGTCTACAAGATGATGCACATAGCCACAGCTGCAGTGCCATAGCTATGCCGTGTGTAGCACCCATCATATAAATGCTTTCTGCATGAAGAAAGGAGGTTTTCCCATTGCTGTAGCAACTCCAATGCCTTGAGCAACAGTAGCTAGGTTGAGGGGAGCATTCTGCCATTGACTTAACTGGGTCTACTATACCAGCCATTAAATCAGCATACTGATAGCGCATAGGAATGTCAATTTTTCACACCCCAAGTACAAAACGTCTCCGGCTAGGACTAGAAGTAGAAGTGCTGAATGATGCCACATGTATTGCCACATGTAGGCTGATAGTTACTGTATGTAGAAACAGTAGTGTATCATATGGCCAGCCATTGTATAATAGAGGTACCAAAAAGAAATATTAACCAAATGAATCAGCCCTGAAAAGCTAATCCAAACAGGAACAAATATTAATGCAATGAATCAGCCCTGAAGAATTGAGGCAAAGTGTTGAAGGATAGTTCCACAAAACAGTCTGGCTGCTCTACTATTTATATGTTCACCTCCAAATGTTCATTAATTTTAACATGTCGTGTTTTGGGATAATACATGTGAGATTTATTTAATTTCCTTAAATATGAAATATGGGGCAAGCAAAACAAACTATGGATCATATTATTTTTTTAAAAAGCATCAGTTTTACAAAACTCAGACATAGCCATGTCTGATCGTATTTACAGTGTTTATGTGTTTGGAAGTCTCCAAAGAGATCTGAGGAAACCTAAGGCAACATGAGCAGCCTTGAGTATGTTGAGTGGAATTCTTTCTGGTAACTCATAAATATGCCACAGGTCTTTTCAAAAATCCCTTTAACAATACAGAAAGGTTCCACCATCTTTTAGAAATGCTCCAGTTTAAAGTTGATGTTTAAAACAGGCCCTTTGAAATATTAAATTATTTTATGTAATTTACATTACCTTGGATTTTTTTTCCCTCTCTCAAACAAATCAGTAGTCATACAGAGGCTTAGAAAACTGAACCCTTGGATGGTTAAAAAATGCACATGTGCAACAGGGACCTAAATCAAATTGTATCTACCAATAGATTACCTCTCACCTCATCTCCCTGCTTGGAATTTAATGAAAAGCTGGCACTGAATGTTGTGAGAGAAAAATACCTGCCACAAAAAATAAATCTGTCAAATTTAGGAAAATCCATTCATCAGAGAGGGGAAAATACAATTAAATCATGAAAGGCTTACGGAATAACTCTGTAACTATTTTGGCTCTAATATGTAATCTCCTTCCACCACTCTGTAATGTGACCATGATAAATAGTTCTTAGCAGTAACTTTATAGTGCAGTCAGGATATTACTAATATACTTGTGCAAAGCCAGCCTTTTTTGGACTCTTATTGATTCCATCTATAGGGATGGATCCTCAGGTGGTGTAAACCTATGCCATCCACTGCCTTCATGACCAGGTACATGTGACTTCAACACCAGTTTCCACCTGCTCAGGATCTGGCTCTAATCTTCCATGGAAAGTCTCAAGTAAAGCAAAGCAACCCACAAAGATTGGCTCCAGTTAAACACAATCCTACTTTGTTCTGTTAGCCATGACCAGGATCACAGGCTCATACTGAACAAAAAATATTGATGGGGACTTGTCTGAAGAAAGAGCCTTAGTTCTACCCCTTTTATACAATAACGGCCTTTGTCCCTGGCACATACTGAAACTGATCCTGAGTTTTCATATAGCTCAGGCAAACCCTGCTTCAAAGAAATCCCATCAAACACTGTGAGGAGACTGACATCGCAAAGAGGTTTGTTTATTGGTGTGAACCTGTGCCCTCCCCCTACCCAGCAACAGACTGAGTCAAACAGCTTCTGTACTGGCTTGTGAACTGCAGATAAACTTGGGAAACATATGTGAGGGATTGAACTTCTGTTTAGAAATTTGACTTTCCCAAATGACAACTCGCTGAAATAAAATGCGAGCTGGCCCTTTGAAGAACTAATTACACCGCTATTTGAGAAAAAGACCCCACTGCAGCCCAGAGATGTCTAAATAGTTCACATAGACACTGTAGGCCTTCCTTAGGACTTTTAAAGCAACAGGGAACCGTTTTTCAGACTTACTTATTAGCAGAAGAGCCCGAAAGAATGCTTGTCAGGAATCTGTATTCAGATCATTCTGCACAGCGGAATCCTTTGAAAGTAAAATATTTTTGGGAGGGAAAATGATGTTACCATGAGCCACATCTTGGTCCTTTTGACATACAAAGCAAATGTACCATTAACTTCATTAACAGAAACATTTGAACTACTGGATAATTTGTCTTTATAATCCATTGGCACTTTGTAATTGTTTTCCCCACACGCACCCACACATTCTGAGCACTGACTACCTTTTTTGTGATATCCATGACAATGTCTGTGTCATGCAGATCATACTTGTGTATATCGGTACTTCCCTACTTCACAGGGCTGTTGTGAGGCTTCATTTACTAAAAACGCTATCATAATGCAAACTATTATCAGAACCACATAAACAACTGCAAAAAATATCCACAAATATATACCACATATATAAGTCGAAACACTCCATTGGATTGCCTTTGGCTGTAATTGCACCTCTTCTGTGTATGGAGAGCCATAATGATTTGCTGCAGAAATCCAGAGGCATTAAAGCAGTGTAGATGTGAGATGCACCACTGGGGCTTGCAGGGCTGCTGACAGTGGGGTCGGTGGCGGGGGATGCAAAGAGGGCAATTGCCCCAGAGCCTAGTGATTCTAAAGAGCTCAGGGCTCCTAGCCACTGCCACCACTACTGCAGCAGTGTCCGGAGCCATGGACCTTTTAGAATCACTGCAGGAATCCCATGCAATGCACTACAGGCTGCGCTCAGAGTAATTGGCTGGCCCAGTCCCTCCCCTTCTGCCTGAGGCCCCACCCCTTCTGGGAGTAGGGAGCTGCTCCCCCCCACATTGCCCAGGGGCCAGCAATCCTGTTGGCTTCCCTGGGGGCATGGAGGGTATGTACCCTTGGGGTTCAGGGCTCTCTACTCACCTAAGACATGTCTCACCATCCACACTGTTATTTAGATCTGTGCCAGATGGACAGTGGCATAAGTGTGGACATAGCCATAGAGGTCCCCTGGATACTTATTCCTGATTTTTGCCAGTGTATACCACAAGGGAAGAGTGGGGCCTATGGAGCTAGGTATTCAGTAAACATTTGATCCTGCAAAATGAGGATCTTCCTCAGCTCCGGCTGAAGTTGAGCTAAAGGGTCATAAGAGCAGTCAAACTGGGTCAGACCAATGGTCCATCTAGCCCAGTATCCTGTCTGCCGACAGTGGCCAATACCAGATGCC
This sequence comes from Pelochelys cantorii, assembly GCA_032595735.1. Lineage (NCBI taxonomy): Eukaryota > Metazoa > Chordata > Testudines > Trionychidae > Pelochelys > Pelochelys cantorii. Next base: position 53,282,257 of record CM064334.1, read on the forward strand.
CCAGAGGGAAGGAACACAACAGGTAATCCTCACGTGATCCCTCCCTGTCACCCATTTCCAGACAAACAGAGGCTAGGGATGCCATTCCTACCCATCGTAGCTAATAGCCATTAATGGACATAACCTCCATGAATCTATCTAGCTCTTTTCTGAACCCTGTTAAAGTCTTAGCCTTCACCACATCCTCTGGCAAGGAGTTCAACAGGTTGACTGTGCGCTGAGTGAAGAAAAACTTCCTTTTCTTTGTTTTAAATCTGCTGCCTATTAATTTCATTTGGTGACCCCTAGTTCTTAATAATTTTTCTTGATTCACTTTTTCTACACCACTCATGATTTTATAGACCTCTATCATATCCCCCCTTAGTCTTCTCTTTTCTCATCTTTTTAATCTCTCTTCATATGGGACCCATTCCAAACCCCCAATCATTTTTGTTGCCCTTTTCTGAACCTTTTCCAATGCCAATATATCTTTTTTGAGATGAGGCGACCAAATCTGTATGCAGTATTCAAGATGTGAGCATACTATGGTTTTATCTAGAGGCATTAAGATAGTCTCTGTCATATTCTCTATCCCTTGTTCAATAATTCCTAACATTCTGTTTGCTTTTTTGATTGCCGCTGCACATTGAATGGATGTTTTCAGAGACCTATCCACAATGATTCCACGATCTGTGTCTTGAGAGGGAATAGCTACATTTGTCCCCATCATTTTGTACGTATAATTAGGATTACTTTTTCCAATGTGCATTACTTTGTGTTTATCAACATTAAAATTAATTTGCCATTTTGTTGCCCAATCACCTATCATAATATAAATTACATTTAATATATAGTGCACCATATTACACACAAGTTATATGTATGCATTAACGTTATTCCAAAGTAACAATGAGCGTGTCTACACAGCAATTTTGAAATAATTTTGAGACAGAGGATTTCTTATTCTGACTCCTATAACCCTCATTTCATGAGGAATAAGGGAAGTCGAAAAAAGAGTGTTCCTCCTTCAACTTCCTGCTGTGTAGATAGCACGAAAAGCCAAATTAGGCTATTTCGACTTCAGCTACACAATTGACATAGCTGAAGTTGCATAGCTTTATTCAAGTTTTGCCCTGCAGCGTAAATGTACCCTTATATATTGATTAGGATGTCTGCTTTAATAGTTTACAACAAAACCTTCAATAAAGAATTATAAAAATAATGTATTGCCCCACTGCATAAAGGATAAGGCAAGGGCATAGGGTGGTATTTGGATGGAAGAGTTCAGTGAATGTCAGTAAAAATCAATTTCTATATGCCTTAGTTATATATATTAATTTTTATTTACTGATCCTAGTATCATTGTAGCACTTTGCTAAAAAAATCCACAAAATATTTTAAAGATCAATACAAAAAAACCCACACATTCTAAAATATCTATTCTTCTTTCCCCTGGCTCTAAAACAGACACACACAGACAGAAAAGTTAGGTGGAAGAAAATTCACAGCAGCTGTGCAAATAAAATAAAATAGCATACCGATTTTTGTTGACTGCAATTCTGAACATCTTGATAGCTGTGCTTACTTAGTGAGAGCCCAAGGCAAGCTATGGGAAGGAAGTCGAGATATTGAACCAGAGGACACAACTGACAGCAGGTTGTGCATCTCCAATGAAAATGTAAACTAGAACAAGAGTACACATGAAACGATGAACTTTCCTGGGGGGAGGGTGTCCTATTCTAAAAGATCTTGTTTAATTAGGGTGTGGGATACAGTTTGGGAATAAAACTATATTATTTAAGCAGACAGTTATTAACACGGTAACACATTCTACATATTCTGTTTCTCACTTCTGTCTTCAGCTGCCTTGCTGCACGTCCTTTCTTCCTTTGCAGTGAATTACATTCAGTGCTGGGCAGAGGCCCACCACAAGATTGATGAACCACTTCAGTCCCATTTAAGAACTATTTGAACAGCTTAAGTCATGAAGAGGCAAGTCAGGAGCTCTTTACAGTGTTGAATTTTAGCCTACTCTACTTGCAGAAAAACATACAGGGAGGCATCTGAACACAGCCAAAGCAGATTTATTTAAAATTTCAAATCATCATTGTGGACAGTGTTTGGAGTAGAGCTGTTTAAAAAAAATACCATCAGATCTCGGAGGGTTTGACTGGAAATTTTTCTGGCCAGTTTTGGTTTGGAGTATTTATGTGGTTTGTTGGGAGAGTAAAGTGGGAAACAGAGTCACGAGCCCACCCAATTTAGTTTAAGCAGGTTTCATCTTTAATTCTACAATTTCAGCCAGAATTATAGTTCTTATAATGCCTAGAAAAGCTTGACACATAATAACAGACAAGACAGAATAGGTAAATGGGCCAAAGATACTGCATTCCAGGGCATCCGGGGAAGTCCTATCACCTTCCATGATAGCTCCCTTGATCTCTGGTCTGGTCCTTCTGTCTCATTCTTTAATTACTGGTCTGGTGCTTTTCCATTTTTAGGCCCTGTAGAATGTGAACAGTCACCAATACAGCCACCTTGCTCTTGGGCAGAGGGGTGGGGGAGTCTTCTCCCCACCCACTGAAACACAGTCCTTTTCTCAGCACTGCCCACCCCCCACAGAGTTTCCAGTCCTTCCCTTTTAGCACAAGGACTTTGGGGTCTGGACCTTAGAATTCCACACCTTCTCCAGCTGGGTTCTCACTCAAGGGGAAGGCTTCTGTTGTTACATCTTCCTGGAGTGGGTTAGGGGAGCTGGGCTTGCCTTCTCTACTGGGCTTGAGTCTATGGCCCAGTGGCGGGAAGCTAGACTCTGCACCTTGGGGTGCCAAGCAACCACCCTCCCCCCCCAGACCATTCCCTACCCCAGTCATTTTTAACTTCACTGAGTAAATCTATGAATCTTCATTCAAGCTCCCACCTGCACACTCAGTCCCCTGCTTCTCCTTTATAGTTGTGCCCAGTTCTGTACGTCAGGTCCCAGGCAATGAGCTCCTGGCAGTACTCTCATCTCAAAGCAACCATATGTACCCTTCTACTGCCTGTCTCCGAATTACCCTGCTTTGCTTTTAAGTCCCACCTCCAGCTTGTGCAGGTTTTGCAGGTGTGGCTGGGAAAGATAGTCTAGGTCAAGGGATGTTTTCAACCCTTTACTCTCCAGTATGGGGTTTGAATACTCTACCACAAACCCATATTCACTAGGAATCTCATACGTTTTCACATTCCTCATTACTCAGCTTTCCTCAGTCAGCATTTAATACATTTCCCATTGATTTTTATCGTAACACATGCAGAAGCTTTGCCTAACTTCTACTATTTTCTGACTGGGTTTGCGGCTTGTAGGTCAAGACACCCTGGCTTGCCATGTTTCTGAGCTTTTCCAAAATGGCGCGGGGGGGGGGGGAGCTGTTATTTGTCAAGACATGTTTGTTGTACCTCAAAGTGACAGCTTCCAACATGACACATTACTTATCTTGCCAGCAACAACATCATTTGAAACAAATCAGTAATTCATGTCAAAGGACAATTGGCAAACAATACACGTCACGCCCATCTGTTTATCTATATTTATTCACTATCCGTATGTACAAATTATTAAAATATAGCTAGCAAAGCTTTTAATCTTATACTTAGCAAAGCTTCACTTTTATATTTCCAATATATCAGTCAGTAGACGTGTATTATTCTCCCCGTTAATCTAGAGAAAAGGGGGGGTTTGGAGAGCACTCTATGGTTCTTTAATGTCAACATTTATCTTCTGTAAACATGGATTTGTGAGGGGATGTTTACATTTCTCAAAGTTCACAAACGTCATACTTTTATATCGCCAAAACTTGTCAGGGATTTTCCTGTTACGAATTTTGAGGTGCTTTGGCTTTTGGACCTTGGTCTTTAGTTGTTTTTAATGGCAACGCAACAGTCTCTTGTGACGGACAAGAATCTTCCTGCCACATCTCAGCAAAAAGAGGACAACCCTCTTTCAAATCAATTCCCTCCCCCTCATAGCAATCTCCAGGCAAAACTGCCACCCTGATTCTCACATCTCAGTTCTCTCTCATTATTCTGCTCTTGTGCTATGGGGCTGACTCCTCAGCTGGTGTGCATGAGCATAGCTCTGTGGAAGTCAATGGACCTATAGGCTGTGTCTACATTGGCAAGATTTTGCGCAAAAGTGGCCGCTTTTGCGCAAAATCTTGCCGCCTGTCTACACTGTCCGCGAGTATTTGCGCAAGAACACTGACGTTCTAATGTACGAAATCAGTGCTTCTTGTGCAAAAACTCTGATGCTCCTGCTCAGGGATAAGCCCTCTTGCGCAAGTATTCTTGCGCAAGAGGCCAGTGTAGACAGGCAACGTTAATTTCTTCCGCAAGACAGCCTGATGGCTAAAATGGCCATCAGAGCTTTCTTGCGCAAGAGAGCGTCTACACTGGCACGGATGCTTTTGCGCAAAAGCACATGCCAGTGTAGACGCTCTCTTGCACAAATACTTTTAAAGGAAAAACTTTTCCGTTAAAAGTATTTGCGCAAAATCATGCCAGTGTAGATGCAGCATAGTGATTTACACATTAGGCATTAGCTGCATTGATTGGTAGAACCAATGTGGGTAGTGGTTCTGGCAATAGGAATCAGTTTTTCAGTATGGGTGTGTCTAGGCTACATGGCTCCATTGACGGAGCCATGTAGATGAGTTTACTAGACATAGCAAAATGAAATGGTGATTTAAATAATCACCGCTTCATTTACATCAAAATGGCCGCCGCGCTGTGCTGATCAGCTGATTGTTGGCACAGCGCGGCAGTCTAGACGGGGATTAACGGATCCCAGATCCCTTTGTCGTCAGATCCTGTAAGCCTCGTTTCACGAGGCATAAGGGATCTGATGACAAAGGGTGCTAGGGTCGGCTGATCCCCATCTAGACTACCACGCTGTGCTGACAATCAGCTGATCGGCACAGCGTGGCGGCCATTTTGATGTAAATGAAGCTGCGATTATTTAAATCGCCTCTTCATTTTGCTATGTCTAGTAAACTCATCTACATGGCTCCGTCGACGGAGCCATGTAGTCTAGACACACCCTATGTGTAAATGGGTGCCACTCTATTGACTTCAGTGACCTGTTCTGATATACATTAATTGAGGACGTGGCTTGTAATATAGACTGAGGAATTTGTCCTGCATCTTTGTTATTTCCTTGTCTAGTCTCCCACAATAAAATCCTATTCAGTAAAAAATATAGTTTTATTAGTGCCTCCCCCCATTTTACATTCTTTTTGAAAAATATTCTCGATAAAAAATTCTTATTCGGATGGTTAATAAACAGTCCACGTCCTCCCAGTCTAGGTCACCAGGAAAAGCACATGTTTCTTTTAAAAAAACCCTCATGTATTGCAGTATGAGTGGAAAAGGCCCCATATTAACTGCTGCTGCTGGATACTATGACCTCTGGATGCTATAGAGCTAATGAAAGAGCCTTCCTTCCCATTTTATTTACAGTAAAAAAACACATTAGAAAAAGGACTTTCAAAGTATTAGTGATTTTGTTTTTACATTTGGAAAATCTAAAGTTCTGTGAAGATCACCGTGCCTAAAGCACAGATATGCTGCCCTGAATTCATACTATGGATGGATACAGAGTAATATGCCATTTACTCAAAGGGTAATATGCCATTTACTCAAAGATACAGCAAGAATTAAATATGAAATAAAAGCTATTGTGCTTTGAACAATCATATTGCTATGGAAATCCTCGTTTTGCATGAGGGTGGTAAAGCATTTGTCTCCACAAAAAATCCTGTTGTCAAAGAGCACACACAAAGGTGGCATTTCAGAAATGATAATGAATGTGGCGGCCAGCCAAAGGAAATTTTCATATGTACTTTTAGAAGAGAGAGCAAAACAAGCAAAACAACTGGTTTCACTGTGTATGTAAATAAAAGGGATGCTGTAAAAACACCCACAAAATACAAGATGGTTGAGAAAATTCTCAGGCTTTAAAAATATTTTTCCCTTTTGCAGTTAGTATTATTGCTCATCAAAGCTGCTCGATCGACAGACCAGGAAACTGAATTTAGTGATTTAGCAAAGACCAGGAAAAAAACAAAGTCAGCGACACGATATCAGCTGCCCCATGCTGCTCTGCCACTTGCACCTGAGTGGAACGATCAGCTAGGAATGAAAGCAGATTTCAATCTTCAAGCCCATTTGCTCCAAGGCCCATCTGGAGGCAGCAGAAGAATCTGATTTACATCTGCATTCTTCTGGAGCTGGCGGAGCCCAAAGAGGCAACATGTTAACACCTCTGTTGTGAAGGAGGAGGGACATCAGCAATCACTTTCCACTCTTCAACAATCCACTCCATTCAGCCCTGGAGCAGCATTAGCAGGACCTTTGTCTAATCCTGAGGTGACTGCTATTATTCCATATTATTTCAGTTGCCATAGAAGTCTCCATTCTCTGGTCCTCATTTTTCTAGGTGCTGTATAAATATATAGCAAGGGCTTGTCTCCACTACAGGGTAGATTGAGGCTGCAGCAATTTATCCACTGGCAATCGATTTAGCGAGTCTAGTAAAGACCCATTAAATCTTACTCCTGATCACTCTCTTGTCGATTCCGGTATTCCAGAAGAATGAGATGAGTAAGGGGAGTCAACAGCAGAGGTTTTTCTGTCAACCTCTGCAGAGTGGACCCTGCAGTTAGGAGACCTAAGATAAATCGATTTGGATTAGGTTACTAACGAAACTCAACGTGCGTAGCTTAGACTGACCTGTCTTTGTAGTGTAGACCTCCCCTAAGTGATGGTGTCCTTACTAACGCACTTACCACTTAACAGAGGAGGCATGAAAGGTGGATGAGATGAACAAGCAGGGAGGAGGAGAATTGAGGGAGGATTGGATGGGGATAAAATGTAAAAGGATCAAATCAATGTGATCTGACCAGGATTGCCCGTGCCACCGCAAAGCAGTGTGAGTATAATGGCTGCCATCTTGGGCACCACATTGATCACTGAACCAGAGACCTCCAGAGGAAAAAACATGAGCTACAATAGCTTGAATAAAACAACCGAGGCTCCCTAGCTGGGGCTGTACAGACTCATATTCCTTGGTGATCTGGCACAGAGTGGGACGGAGAACACAAGCTCACCAGTGGATTACCTAAGTCAAGGGCTTGCCTGTGTTTTTCTGGAAGTGCCTTTATTCAGGATGAGACCTACCTGATATATGACATCATGCTTTTCTCACCCCTCCTCCATATTCTGACACTAGACAATGTATTTGCAGCTGTGATGTGCGCATGACTCACTGTGCACAGTGGTGTTTCTCCAGAGAGGCTCTGGTTAACCCATTCAAATGTTTGCATTGTAATGTTCAGTGCTTTGCTGTTCTGCTACGTCACTGACAAATCAAGTCCCTGAGCTTGAGTATCACTAGAATAACGATCCAGCAAAAATCACCACCAATTTTACAAGAGCTATTAGCTGGCCATTGATTATCCGTCCTTGACCTGCATGGGGCAGTGTTCCAAGCATTAGCCCATGGGCCACTGGAATCTTACATAGTATATCTAAGTCTTTACTCCCCATTTCCTAAATCATGTTCATCCTAGTCTTCATATTAGTTTCCAACCCTTTGGAGCTGATCCTGCTCACATTGTAGTCAATGGAGAGTTTTGCCATTAATTTCTTTGGGAGTAGGATGGGATCATAAAATGCTAATGATTGCGCATTTTGGAGTGTAAGCAATGCTGTATGTGGAAACCTTTTTGTTTGTTTCTTTCTTTTTCAGCTGTTATTTTCAAAGAAGGGATCTATATCAGCCTGGCACTGGTGAAGGATCATGACTGAATGGTTTGTTCCTCTGTCACCAGAGAAGCATCTTGCTGCTATTTGAAGTGAGGAATCCAGTCCTTCTGTCTTCTTTGTCCTGTCCCTTTTTGCTGATAAAAGCCCAGGTCTGTTCTAGTGTGGCTTGTTGACCCAGGTAAGAGCCATTGAAATCAGTGGGGCTAAAGGCATGAATGAATAGGGGATACTCATAGGATGACAGATGTTCTTCGTGTGTATATGGTAGCAATCAATTTTGCTGCACAGATCCAAGTCTGAAGATAAACTGCTCTTTTCTGGCTCAGTGCTAAGTGGCTGTTTTAAAATATGTAGTTAAAACAACGCCTAAAAGCAAATTAGGCCACAAACCTCATTTGTGATGAGGCTGCTTGGTGCCACTCCAGTAGCACAAGGCAGCCCCAGAACTGGTATATCCCTCCATGGGAGGATTGCGCTAGTGCAGGGAAATCCTCCAGTGATGTAGAACCAGAACAATGCCTCCACCCACACCTTGTGGCCAGAATAAGGCATGAATACAAAGGAAAAGGATGTGGTTAGTGCTTCCCCACGATCTAGTGACCTCCCAGCAGTCACAAGGGAGACATTGACAGCTGCTGTAAATTAGAGCAGCCGTCAGGCCCAGCGTGCATCCCAGGATGCAGGTTAACATAAATGAGGATCAAAGCCATTTTTGCACCATCCAGTTCAGCCTCCCAAGTTGCACAGTGCACTCTTTACCCAGAGCCGAGGCTCAAGAGCTTAAAACATTTAAGAAACAGGGCATGAATGAATGCTCCGATTTATTTCTGGGTTTACTCATTCTAGAATCTTGTGTTCGAGAAGTAGCATTACACTGCCCCACTTTCAGTTCTGGGGAGAGCCATTTTCAAGTTGCATAAGAAAATAGCCTTTTAACACCCTGTAATAAAAACGTGCATGAGAAAAGTTATACCTGAATGGTGCTCAGACTGCAAAATAGTATTAACAGTGTCATCTAGTGCCCCGCATTACATCTCTGCTCATGCTACATACTCACGCCAGTCAGAGTGCTAGAGTGTTCAGCAACTAGACTTTAAACTCTAGAACCAGGCCCTTCTGTCAGTTAAATGCGTGCTAGTTTCACCAGCTGCACCTGCACAACTGACAGAGCATTTGACCCTCAGGGTCCAATTCCATGCTGGTTCATGCCATATAAACCTAGAGCTGCTGCAAGAGGTGTGAGTCAGCACAGATTTGGACTGTAAATTCTTCTGTAGTTCAGTTGCAGCCTTTTCAGTGTTATTAAATAATGAGAACATTTTCACCTTGTTGTTGTTGTTGTTGTGTGTGTGCGTATGGAGGTGTATAATAGGTATCATTATATAGCAGGGAATGTCATTGCAGCTGATCCTGTGAGGTGTCCAGTTCACTCCACTTTCACTGACTTTAAGCCCCAACATACACAACTGGCTCAATGTGACTTCAATAGGAGTATAGGACTGTCTGAACCTTGGTTCTATAAGAACCACAAAACATATATGAGGGGTCTCATTGGTGGTAGAACTCCCCAAAAGCACTAAGTTGAACAGAAACAACAGATTCAGAACCAGGCATCTTAGAGTTAACTAGGAAATTAATTTAAAGAATAAAACAAGTAATATCCCCCAAGCCCAGCAACATAAATGGAAAAAGTCCAATGACTCCCTGAAGGCCTGAAAGTCAACAGCCTTTTCCATGACAAGCATTAAAGATGTCTCTTCAGACAATAAAAAATGCATATTTTGGAGCTTGTCGGAAGTCTGCCCTCAAGAATCTCTTTGTCCTTCTGCCCAAAATTTTCAGTATGTGAAATACCAAAGACTGTATGGGGCTTTCTAGCCAACATATTCCCTCATCCTGATCCCCAGGATTGATTTCCCCACTAGACTAAAATCTTCTATGCTTTAACCATTTTCCTTTTTCATCATATGTAACTAGGGCTCATGATCTCTCATGAAATTATGTGAGAAATGCATATTTAGATACAGCTGTCTGGAATACAGAATCTGTGTTCTTCCCAGAGCACTTATTTCAAGTGAAAAGGTCCAAAGCATGAGACACTATATTAGAAAATGAGGATGGGCTTCAGAACCCAGCAGATCTATTTTCCTTTGCAAATGTAACATGTTACTTATCTGTGCTGTCCCGCTCAATTGACTGGTTCTCACAGAGGATAAAAGTCTACTATTGCTAGCAGCTCATTGAGTTACTTCTTTAGCACAAGTGGTGAAAGCCCATGCTTTTAGTCCTGAAAGTTTTGGATTCAGATCTTGATGATGACTGAGGAGATGGATTTGATTGGTGTAGGGGCAGAGGGAGCGTGCAAAGTCTCTTCCTATCGCCAGGGGCATGGGCGCCTAGAGGGCTGTTCAGAATGGCTGGCGGTTCTCTGGGGGTGGGGTGGGGGACAAAGACTGCCTGTGCTCTCCCACCTCCAGGCTAATCAGCATCTGAGGGCAGGGGAGCACAGAAGTGTCCTGGCCTGCACCTTCCACCTGAGGCCCCCCCCTTCTAAAATTATTGCCCACCCCTGCTATCTGTCACTCTTCCCCTCTTCTGCCTTAGCTGGCCCGGGGCTTGAATGTTATTCTCCTAGCCTTCTTGTTTGGGAATCTAAGCAACACTGGGCATATCTACATGCAAACCCCCCCTTATGGCAGTAAATCTTGTAGCCCAGCTCCATTGACTCAGGCTTGCAGGGCTCAGGCTGCAAGGATAAAAAGACTCACCCACCTCATTCAAGCTTCAGAGTCAGCTAAGTCAGGCTTATGGGCTCGCTGCTCCCTTTCTGGTTGCTGAGTAGAGATACCCATGGTCCTTTCCTGAGAATGGTATGTTCTGTCTGCAACCAGCCACTCCTGGCTAAGAATTGAGCACAGCGGCCAACATAGGGTTGCAAACAAGTGAGGTTCCTTGTGCACCTCTGGTGAATTTTTGGCACAGCGCTCCTCAAAGAAGACAGCATTGCACCACGGCGGCTGGCTGGGATCAGCATCAGTAACTGGAGTGAAAGACAGTAGAAGAAAAGATGTGTATGGCGAGAAAAGCAAGATTATAGAGTAGAGCACTTTGCCTGCCCTCGTTTTAAGGTTACTGATCTAAAACAGAGATGCAGTGATCTCCAGTGCCCAAGTTTATGGACCTAATCCATGTCTGCTGCTGGGAAGGGTGTGCTGAGCTTTTCCGTCAGTCGAGTACTTGAGAGGGGAAGCCTGGCACACGGGTGCAGTTTATCTTGTGGTGAACTAATGACTCCAAAGGAATTGCTTTTACAAGGGGTTAGTAAACTTCACAGTTGTGTGCAGTATTTTACTGGAGGGTACAGAAACTATTCAAACAGCTGTCTAGATAAGTAAACAAATAGAGCTTTAAACCCTGTTGACACATGTGTTATAGCTGAGTCGCTATTTTTGACATGAGGTAATCAATGGACTCAAGTTATGTTATTGAAGGAATGTTCCAGCTAATAGGATATGATTGATAAGACAAGTATAACGTTGTTAGTGTGTGAATCTTTTACGTGTACTTACACTGGGCCACATCCTCACTGAAATCTCCAGCCCTCTAGGCAATATTAGCACTTCAGTTGTGCCCCCAAAAGAAACTTCTGTGGTTTTCTTTTGAAGAGCAAATGGATGACAGAGAATATTTTTAATATACTCTCTTCATCAAAAAAATAGCAATGTCAACAAGTTCTATGGTATTTTAAATATTTCCTAACATATGGATCATACCCTTACTCTGTCATAGGTGAGAAGTCGTGTGATTCCATAGTTTAATACAATAAACTGTGGGATCATACACCTGTGCAAAACAATAATGTTTGCAGTAGCAGAAAGAATGGTACGTATGAGGAATCATTCTCCCTATATCTGTCCCCATAATAAAAAACTCTGCCCCCATATCAGGCATGATAGGGTATTTCATCATGGAGGGGAAATAGTCATAGTATTTCATCTGAACTATACATCCCATTAATGTCTATATTCCACCAATAGGAAAAGTTGTTGCCTAAGATGGACAATAAATCTTCATATGAACTTCTAAAATACATGCATTGCAGGTAGCACCTGTGAAGACAAATGTGACTGCTCTTGTAAGCAGAGGCTTGTATGACCTGGCCCATATGTTATGATATATTTAAAATATCACCACACTGGTTGGGATTGCTTTTTTTTTCCTAAAGAAGAACATATACTGAAAATATTCTTACCACCACCAGATTCAATTCCACTGGCCTTTTGAGAATGTTACAGCACATGCACTAATAATGTCCCCACTATTAGTGCGATATGATGTGCAAATGTGTTAGTGTTACAGTTTATTACCTTAAGGCCTAATTCTGCAAGATGCACAAGTACATGAGAATGGCCATACTGGGTCAGACCAATGGTCCATCTAGCCTAGTATCCTGCCTTCCAACAGTGGCCAATGTCAGGTGCCCCAGGGGGAATGAACAGAACAAGTGATCCCTACCCTGTCGCCCAATCCTAGCTTCTGACAAACAGAGGTTAAAGATTTGTTTAGGTGTCTGCCATTGCATGATGTGTTTGAATGGCACTCTTTTTCATTTGACTGTTTCTCTTAATATCTTACCCATGGTTTATCATCTTCCATCCTCTCCTCTTTTTTAGGACATACAGAATCTTTATTAATAGACCCTCCCCTGAAGGATGTCCCTCTCTGATCCATGTGTTCCTCCACACCTGTCAGCTTTCCCCCAATCCCTTTGTTTAAAAACTGTTCTATCACCTTTTTAAATTTTAAGTGCCAGCAATCTGGTTCTATTTTGGTTTATGTGGAGCCATCCTTCCTGTGCTCCTCCTTTCTCAAAAGCTTCCCCAGTTCCTAAAAAATCTAAACCCCTCCTCCCTATGCCATCGTATCATCCATGCATTGAGACCCTGCAGTTCTGCCTGTCTACCTGGCCTTGCATGTGGAATTGAAAGCATTTCAGAGAATGCTACCATTGAGGTCCTGGATTTCAATCTCTTTCCTAGCAGCCTAAATTTGCTCTCCAGGACCTCACTCCTATCCTTCCCTGTGTCATTGGTACCTACATGTATCATGACCACTGGCTCCTCCCCAGCACTACACGTAAGTCTATCTAGATGTCTCAGAAGATTCACAACCTTCGCACCAGGCAGGTAAGTCACCATATAGTTCTCCTGGTCATCACAAACCCAGTTGTCTTTTCCTAATAACTGGAGTTCCCTCCCCCAGAGAGGTGTCCTCAGTGCAAGAGGATACCTCAACATCATATGGAAGGAAGGTCCCAACTATGAGATCATTTCCCTCTGCTCCAGTTGGATGTTCTCCTTCCTTGAGCCATTCACCCTCCCCAACAGCACAGGGGCTGTCTGAATGGGGGTAGAACCATTCTACTGTATCCTGGAAAGTCTCATCTATGAACCTCTCTGCTTCCCTTAGCTCCTCCCATTCACCACCCTGGTCCAAATGCAGAGACCCCCTCGGCTCCAGTGGGAGTTGAGAGCACTTGTCTATTTATAAAGTAGGGCCTGCAAGTAGTCCTATAATAATATGGCATAGATGGGGTAGATTTCCAGAAGCACAAAGGGACACTGGATGCCCAATTTTCTTTGAAAATTAATGGGCATTGAGAGCATAACTACTTTGTGCCCCTTTGAAAATTGTTCCTGTGATAGTAATGGCATCTGGATACTATGAGGATGGGAATCATAAAAACTCTAAGCCAGACAAACAGACATATGGCCTGTTTGTGCCCAGGCCTTGTGCAGGAGCACAGGGGAGTGGGACGGGATAAGTCTTTCACCTACACATGTTAGAACACTTGGTAAATGTTGGTGAATGAATCTTGCAAGGTATCTTTGAAGTGACTATTCTTACTGATGGGGAGTGTAATGTATAGAAGTAGGGTAGTATCCTTGTTAAATAGTTTGAGAGCCCTGTAGTGGGGTTCACCAATGTTCCCTTTAGTCTTTTCCATCAGTGTGCAGATTGGTCCTGCCTTGGGCAGGAGGCTGGACTTGATGACCTCCTGAGGTCTCTTCCAGCTCTATGATTATATGTGCAGAATATTTTTTATCTGCACCAAATCACATGTGAATGTGCACCACCAGTAGAAAAAAAAAGTCCTAGCTGTGAGCACTTTGCTTATCAGCTGAGAGGCATCTGACTTTCTCCTGAGTGGCCACACAAGTGCATAGCTTACAGGAAACACTGGTGCTCACCCTCTTCTGCTCTGTTCAGAAAATAGTCAGATACAAAGCAATGCAGTTGCATATTGGTGTGTATTCAATAACCACAGGTATCTGAGACCCAGGTGTGCCTTGATGATTTCTTCAGATTGTTGCTGTTGTGCAAAGAACAAGTGACACAGCAGGGAGAAAGACCTTATCTCCTCAGGTAAAGAGAACTTTCTTTCTGAAGATATTCTCTTTTTCAGTATATTTAATAAATAGTAGCCCAATGTCTGTGAGTCTGTAATGCTGAAATGCTGGCTGTTCCCTTCGGGCGGTGCTGTTGCCTGAAGTGCTGGCTGTTCCCTCTGGGCGGTGCTGTTGCTGAAATGCTGGCTGTTCCCTCTGGGCAGCGCTGTTGCTGAAATGCTGGCTGTTCCCTCTGGGCGACGCTGTTGCCTGAAGTGCTGGCTGTTCCCTCTGGGCGGTGCTGTTGCTGAAATGCTGGCTGTTCCCTCTGGGCAGCGCTGTTGCTGAAATGCTGGCTGTTCCCTTCGGGCGGTGCTGTTGCCTGAAGTGCTGGCTGTTCCCTCTGGGCGGCGCTGTTGCCTGAAGTGCTGGCTGTTCCCTCTGGGCGGCGCTGTTGCTGAAATGCTGGCTGTTCCCTCTGGGTGGTGCTGTTGCCTGAAGTGCTGGCTGTTCCCTCTGGGCGGCGCTGTTGCTGAAATGCTGGCTGTTCCCTCTGGGCAGCGCTGTTGCTGAAATGCTGGCAGTTCCCTCTGGGCGGTGCTGTTGCTGAAATGCTGGCTGTTCCCTCTGGGCGGCGCTGTTGCTGAAATGCTGGCTGTTCCCTCTGGGCAGCGCTGTTGCTGAAATGCTGGCTGTTCCCTCTGGGCGGCGCTGTTGCTGAAATGCTGGCTGTTCCCTCTGGGCGGTGCTGTTGCTGAAATGCTGGCTGTTCCCTCTGGGCGGCGCTGTTGCTGAAATGCTGGCTGTTCCCTCTGGGCAGCGCTGTTGCTGAAATGCTGGCAGTTCCCTCTGGGCGGTGCTGTTGCTGAAATGCTGGCTGTTCCCTCTGGGCGGCCCGTGCTGCCTGGGGAGCGCAGAGCCCAAACGACCGTTTGAGCTCTGTGGTCCCCCGAGTGAGAGGCAGGACGGGGAGGAGAAGAGAAAGAGAGAGACGTAGAGAGAGGCAGGAGGCGGAGGAGAGCTGAGAGAGAGAGAGAAGGAGGCAGTAGGAGGAGGGGAGAGAGAGAGACATGGAGCGAGAGACCGGAGGCTCAGGAGAGAAGACCAACATGGAGGAGAGACCTGAAAATCCTGTCTTATGACGGGCTAATTGGCTAGTATTTAATAAAAGGCAGGAATCTTCTTGTCCTAGGTAAATTATTTCTTTCATTACAAATACGTAAAATATACAAAGAAAAACACAGGGATTGTTTATTTCTGTTTCTTTGTTTTTCTGTCAGAGTACCTGTTTCAGAGCCATTCCGGGGCTCTAAGGGGGAAAAAAAAAAGTACTGGGCTGTGAGGATAACTCCTCAAAGGAATCCCAGAGAGTAAGTCATTCTTCATATTTTGCTCTGAGACAAAGGCTAGCCTACCCTATGTCTCTCTTCATGGCATGAACTTCACCTCCTTGCTTCTCTGTGCAGAGAACTTACCACATCGAAATACTATCTGAATACTAAACCGTCCATATTTTAACAGACTTTCATGGTTAGACTATGAAGGTAGGATTAAGGTCTGTGTTGCCCTATCTTCTGCCCTTCAGCTTTAGACTACAATTGCAAAGCTTCCTGAAAATTGAACAATTGGTTTAATAACAGGAAGCCAGGAGCTAATTACGGTTCTTGTAGGAGGCTGAGAAAGAGTAGCGTTTTGGCAATGCTTGCTAATTTCTATGCCTCATTAAAAAAGCATCGCTTATTCATATATTTTAGGCCTGTTTTTCATTTAAGGGATAACAGAGCAGGTGCCCCCTTTTATGAGGCAATAATCCATTCTGGCCAAGCCGTTTATCCCTGTGGGGGAACCGGATTTATTCAAACTGCCAAGGAAAACAAGGTACCAGTGCTGTTGTCTTCCTACTCCTTATGTGGAAGGCTGGGAAGCACAGTACACTTCACCTTGTCTTGTTTCTCCTGTCCTGTGTGCTACTTCTGAGTTTAGACACCAGGGCTCAGTGAGGTGACTGTCAAAGCCCCAGTCACATAAGTTGTCTGAGGGAAGGCCAATATCTGCGAGGTGCTTTTACTGACCTCCAAGGAAGTTCAAAAGACTCAGAATTTCAGAGGGGATGTGTGCAGCAAGTCACAGGGTATATGATGTTCCTAGATCCTCACTATCTTGTTGAGTAAGACCCAGGATCTAGCCCCAAAAGCCTAATCTTTTCCACATTGAAATCACCAGCAAAACTCCAATTTAATAATGCAGGATTGGGCACTTAGGGACCATCTACATGATTAGGGAGTGACTCAGCCCTGGACCTGCCAAATGAGGCCAATGACTGGGCAACCTGAATCCAATGAAGTCAATGGGAGCTTTGCCATTGACTTCAAGGAGCTATAGGTCAGTAACAACTGAACCTGAGCTGCGGGCTGCATGCAGAAGAGGGCTGCTACAATGAGGTTACACAGATTATATCATATTTTGTACTTTCCTCACTCTATGCTAGAAGCCACTGGGATCGCAAACTGCAAATTCAGGTCACGTTCCAGAGTTTGAAATGTTAGGATTCAGGATTTGGGGCCAGCCCATTATAAAGCCAGGGCCATCTGCCACGTTCAGATGAGATCAGTGTTTGGCTTGCACACAGGCCCAGAGTTCTGCAAGCCTTCAGCTCCAGAGTTCTGTAAATAGAAGAGGGATGGAGGGCACAGGGGACAGAAAATGGGTATGACTAAGGAAAAAATTATTTCTATTAAATAAGAGTCAGATTGTGCCTGATTCTACTATGGCTGTAAGGGAAGGGTGGAGGGGAACCCCTTTTGCACAGGGTTACTATCCACATCTTATTTTTAGCACAAGGGGGAGAGCTGGGGCTACGTGTCAGGGACTCCCTACTTTAAAAATGGGATTGGGAGGAGCCTTGTCTGCACACCCACCTCCTGAGGTGCCAGCCTGCTTGAGGAAGTAATCTGCCCCTGGAAAGTGGTGGTTCAACTGACTCCATTCAGGAACAAGGAAGAAGAACCTCATGACTCCTTCCCAGGATAGCTCTTGCAGTGGTAAGGCTGTGTGTTATCCTTTTATACAGGGCCTTGAGCAAAGGCTCAAACTAAGCCTAAGAACTGTTATGGAGAAGAGGTGTGAAGATGGGAGGGAGGAAGAAGGAACGTTAATGTTGTTAAAGATGTAAGAAGATACTCTGAAAGAAAGGAAAATCCTGGGGAGGGAAATAAGACAATGGAACCAGTCTGTATTCAGAAGAGTGGCTATTTCATTCAGAAATCATGTGATATAGGCTCTTTTTACTCATTGGCTGAGAACCTCCAATTTTTGTATGACTTTGCATGATAGCCGATAATTTTCTGATGTGTTCCCTAGGAATGCTGAAAATGGTTGTGTTCTCTTGGAAAGTCTAAATGTACATATTCCACTATTGAGCCATCATCTCTTCTTCTTAACATGAGTTTAAGGCTTCAGATTAGGACTTGAGATCTGGGTTTGATTCTTTTTTCAGGCACAGACTTCCAAATGTCACCTTGGGCAAGTTGCTTGATCTCTTTATGCCTCAGTTTCCACAGAGAGAATGGGAATAATAATCCTTTCTTCACTCATGAAGGTGTTAGGATGATACTATCTCTAGATATTAAATTGATAAGCACCATATAAGAACCTACATTAATCATGTCAACCCTAGATATATATCAACATCAACGAGCTTTTGATTCAGTCAAAAGGCGAGCAATTTGACTCCTAATTAAATGTACTGCTAAATCTGGGGTGTGATCTTCACATTGGTACCAGTGTGACTGTATGTGCTGGCTCATGGCAAATTTCTTCAGGGAAGATTTGTGCATCGAGGCTTTTCCTGCAGAAGTTCTCATAGATGGAAGGCCAGGCTCATATTCTGTTTTACAGCTGGACTATACCTTAGCCATGGATGAGAGACCACCATCATGTGAGGCAAAGGACAGACAGTACGCATGAAAACAGGTGAAGACTGTGTCTTGTAAAATGAATACAATGGCTCTCCACAGAGACATAACAAAGATAAGACAGAAGTGAGCATTGCCCAAAATATATGTTTCGAGAAGATGTGGGTCATAATGATTCCATATCTTAAAAAGTGCCATTCTGGAATGTAAACTTTCACTACACAAGGCTGTATTTTGACTGCATGTGAACAGAGGCTATTGTGGCTCATGTGCCTACAACCAATTGTTTGTGCAACTGCATCTCCTTGCAAAATAACTAGGAGAATTCCATTCTTATCATTCGTTACATACCCAGGGTTGTGGGTGATGACTGTATCATTCCAGTGCTCACAATAGGTTCAGTTTTCTAGACAAGGCCTGGTTGCCAGCCAACCTAGTTAATTTAGTATCTATTGCTGGCTGCTCCAAACGATTGCACTGAAATTGAGGTCACAGGCTCATTTGGGTATAAACAGAAATGTAGGAAGAAAATATGAAACAAATTAAAATGTCTATCATTAAAACTACGAGAAACATAAATGAATAGCTTTGAGGGACTATCCAAAGCCCATTTTGAATACATGCTTAAGTGTTTCAGGAAATAAATATTTCCTTAAATATAAACTTCAGCAGATCCTTAGGAGCTTTGGTGTATTGGGGCCTTAACTCTCTGTCAAACATATAATTCACTTTGGAACACAAAGGTATTAATTAAGCATATTGCAAACAAAGAGGAAATCCTGAAAATCTAGCCTTTTGTTCAGCTTTCTATGTGAAACAAATCACACTAGCACTTTATACGCAGTGCAATGAGAGTACAGAATCTGAAATTCAGCGCCTTTCACAAGACCATACATTGACAGCAGGCACGCCACTGTACTACATCCTGTTCACTTTATCTTGGGTGGAACCATAAAGGAAGGAAAGTCACAAAATAATGTGTGTCTGTCTAAGAATCAAGGATCATTTACTAATAGAGATCTTTTGGAACTTGGCATGATGTCAAAAGCTAGTGAGAGACACAAGGAGTAACTGAATGTCCACCATACCAAGCATTCAACAGCATGGATAGTTCTCTGAAAACGTCCACACAGTGTGCTGCGGCGGTCAAAAAAGCAAATAGAATGTTAGGAATTATTAAGAAAGGGACAGAAAATAAGACACAGAATATCTTACTGCCCCTGTATAAAAAACTATGGTATGCCCACATCTTGAGTACTGTGTACAGATGTGGTCTCCTCACCTCAAAAAAGATATTTTGGCCTTGGAAAGGGTTCAGAAAAGGGCAACTAAAATGATCAGGGGTTTGGAATAGGTCCCATATGAGGAGAGGCTAAAGCGACTGGGACTTTTCAATTTGGAAAAGAGGAGACTGAGTGGGGATATGATAGAGGTATATAAAATCATGAGTGGTGTGGAGAGGGTGAATAAAGAAAAGTTATTCATTAGTTCCCATAATATAAGGACTAGAGGACACCAAATGAAATTTGGTGGTTTTAAACTAATAAGCGAAAGTTCTTCTTCACACAGCGCATAGTCAACCTGTGGAACTCCTTGCCAGAGGAGGCTGTGAAGGCTAGAACTATAACAGAGTTTAAAGAGAAGCTAGATAAATTCATGGAGGTTAGGTCCATAAAAGGCTATTAGCCAGGGGGTAGGAATGGTGTCCCTGGCCTCTGTTTGTCAGAGGCTGGAAATGGATGGCACGAGACAAATTGCTTGATCATTGTCTTCGGTCCACCCCCTCCAGGGCACCTGGTGCTGGCCACTGTCGGCAGACAGGCTACTGGGCTAGATGGACCTTTGGTCTGACCCAGTACGGCCATTCTTATGTTCTTATGTTCCCATATGGCTGTGTAGTATCCTTCTCAACTGAGTCCTTTGCAATCTAGTAAAATGTACAAAACAACCACCTGTTCCAAAGCTGTTTTTTTTCTTTCTTATGTTGATACCTGTATTTCTGCCTTTTATCCAGCACTGTAAGGGTACGTCTACACTAGCCCCCTAGATCGATCTAGGGAGGCTAATGAGGGCCCGCTTCATTAAAATAAAAAATGGCCACCGCTCTGTGCCGACAATCAGCTGATCCAGCACAGCGCAGGAGTCTAGACATGGATCAGTCGACAAAGGAAGCCTTTGTCGACTGCTCCCTTATGCCTCGTGAAACGAGGTTTACAGGAGCGGTCAACAAAGGCTTCCCTTGTCGATCGATCCATGTCTAGACTCCCGCGCTGTGCTGGATCAGCTGATTGTCAGCACAGCGCGGCGGCCATTTTTATTTTAATGAAGAGGGGATTATTTAAATCCCCGCTTCATTGACTATGTCGGGTAAACTAGTTTATGTGGCTCTGTCGGCAAAGCCATGTAGTCTAGACACACCCTTAGTGTCACCCCATATTAGAAAAAAAACACACATGGTACCAGATGTATAAAACTGTCATAAGACTTAATTTACACACAACATACCGTGTTCCTTTTCATAACATTGCTTGAGGAGGAAGCATGGCTTCTACACTTCACAAGACAATCTCATTTGGAAAGGAAATGTTTCTTAGCACGAGCACTATGTGTGGCAAATATAATGTCATTGCTTTACCGTCAAAAATGAATTAACAAATTGTGTCTTGAATTCAAAGCCAATATGAAAAAAAGACTTGGGAGCAGATCTGAAGTTGGTGTAAATTCCTAACATCCCATTGAAGTGGCTATGACAATTTGCAACCAGTTGAGGGTCTTCTCCTTAAAATCTCCTTTTCTTGATGTCCTCCTAATCATGCTAGTTTTATTTTCCGCACAATTTTGGGTGTATTTTGATGAGTTACATCTATAAATTAATATGTCTTCAATTCTCCTCTGAAAAGCCACATTGCCCACATTGGCAACAGGGTGTCCTGTGTGTGTGTGTCACCTCTGTGGGTCCAGCTCAAATTTGCTCAGCTAGTATAAAAGGGAAAAGGAAGATACGTGTGCAAAATGTTCATATACAATCTTAGAGGCACCCTTTGAAATATGGCCTTAAAAGTTGCCTTCCTGCCACCTCTGAGCTGCTCATTCCATCTTCCTTTCCCATTTTGAATAGGTTCCTCTCGTCAAGAACTCTAAGGGGCATCAGATCTGGGACTGGCCTGATGTTTCCCCCACCTCCCTCCTGGATTGAGCTGTGCTCTGATATAGTAGAGAATTTGCCCCTTAAATTCCTCTCCAGCTTGGAGCCTCGTTTTCTGACATCTCATCCCATGATCTCCCCATGTTTACCCATGATAGTGGGAGTCATTTTAGGTATCTGAGCTAAAAAGCTATAGATTTCAGCACCTGGAGGGCTGCTGGCAATGTGTTACTACACTGGGTAGGGGGGAGTCTTCAATTCTGTTATTCCCTTCCCCTGTTTGTCCACTTAACCCGACCTTCTTGACCTCTGAGACAAGTTGCAAAACCTATCTGTATAGCAACATCCTGGAGGCCGGGTCTGTTGTGGGTTATTTTGGGCTCACTGTGGGAGTTAATTCTGTACTTGGGTTGACTGTGGCCAGCCACACTGTTGTTGTCTGAGTGTACAAGAAGAAGGAGATGTAATGATAGATGCATAAAACAAATGTGTCTCATAGAAATGCACAGATGGGCTCAGCCTAAAGCCCAACAATGAGCATTTAATGGGGGGGGGGGGGAGAGAAACTGATCCCTTCTATTGGGACCATTTAAAAGTCATGAAATCCTAATGCAGGGGGAGAGACAACATAGTGCACTTGCTGACGAAGCAACATTAGCTCTGTGCAGATGCCACCTCCAGATTGGTTAGTCTATGGCTCAGTTGCAGCTCTGAGCTACAGGGATTTATACTAGCTGAGCAACTGGCCTATTGTCTGATTTTGCTTGTTAATTCAAATTGCTCCACTCCATTTGCTTTGGTTTTCTCAGCTGGTGTGACGGGGCGTGCATACTCTTCACTGGGCGGGTGGAGAAAGTCCTGCCTCCCCAGCCATACTGGACATGCTCCAAGTGCTGGGCAAGCATAAAAGGGAGCCTCTCATCATCTGGGCTGGATGCTGGAGAGGAAGGACCTGCAGTAGGAGTTCCAGAGACAGACCAGCCACAAATCCTGACGGCAGGCACTGGAGAACCTGGAGACTGGAATGAGCCTCTAGAGCTGGTGGAGCCCTGCTGAGTGACTTGTGTCACAGAGCCAGAGGGCCGTGAAGCCTCAAGGATTGTCTCATTGCCAGAAATGGTAGGAAGTGACCCAGAGAGGGTACACAAGTGGTATCTCCCACCCCAGTGAGCTTGGCATGTTTCAGTGGGATTCCCTGCTGAGCACGTGGTAGATCACTCTACCACTGACAGGGCCTGGTGAAGTCAGGTGGGCCTGGGTCCCCCTCTTGGGGCCACTGCTCCAACCCCATAGACTCTAGCTATTAGGCCACACTGCCCTGCAAGAAAAGGCTATTCCATAGACACTGGCCACTAGGCAACACTGCCCTGCGACCAAGGGGCTGTTCTATGGACTCTGTCTGTTAGGCAATGTTGCCCTGCATCCAAGGGGCCGCTATATAAACTATGGCCATTAGCCCATGCTGCTCTGTATTCAAGCGGCTGTTATACAGACTCTGGCCATTAGGCCATGCTGTCCTGCATCTAAGGAGCTGCTCCATAAACACTAGCCATTAGGATGCACTATCCTGTGGTGACAGACTGACTTGGGGTCCACTGACGAATAGGGTTTGGTAAGGGTGGTGTCCACACACCCCTGTGATTTCCCCACCACCACCACGGCGGAGTGTGCATACACCGCCCCAGCTGGAAACAAGGATAGGCTGCACCTCGCATGTTTTGTAGGCATCTGAGCAGGTTGGTGAATTCTACCCATCCTTTCTGTTCATGCAGTAATAGTCTGTGTAGGTACTGAGAGGTGGTCTGCCTACATTAATGGACCCCAAAACTTACACTGTACATGATATTGACTCTATTACCGTAACTGTTGTGTGGTGTTTTGCGCCATGAAGGCACTGGCATGTGTGACCGCCACCCTGTCCTCCAAGTGTTTGCATTTCAGTGGGAGATGAATGGATGGTGGTTTGTTTTTTTAACCTGGAGCTGCCTCTTTATATAGCCAGAGAGATGTGGTAAAATGGTTCCAAGGCAAGAATTTGATGTGGCCACAATACTTAATCGTGGGACTGTCACTTTGGGAGCAATGTAGCTCTCTCAAACTCATGGCAATACAGCCCGTATATCAGTCACTCTGATGAGTTATTACTTTGTTTTCCAGATTCACGTGCAACAACTTGTGAGAAGAAGTTGCAGAGGCACCTGGCAAGTCCCCCTGTCTTTTCACAGATCTAGATTGGTCAGGGACTCCCCATTTATTATGTATATGCAGTTCCTCACATAGTGAAACCACTGATCTAAGACACTATTGTGACATGAAATAATAAGAATAATGTATATGTTGTATGCCTCTGACCATCTCTCCTGTCCTCACTTGCATTCTGAATAAACTGTGGCTTTGTTAAGGGCTGAAGGCTCCTGCTGAGCCTGTTCGTCAGTACAGTAAGCATCACTGTGTGCTGAAGACACTATACAGGGCTTCAGGTGACTTGAGGTCAAACTCTGACTCTGACACTGATTTACTGTGGCACCTTGGAAGCTTTCTCTGCACCTCAGGTTTATTTCAGTTGTCTGCTCTGAAGGGTTTGTGCCATTCATGGAACAATAAGATGGCAGCCTCTAGGTGCTGCCACAAACAGTAAATAATATTAGTCCCTAGCCCAAAGAACTTAGAATGATCTCTCCATATATGTTTGTATAGCACCTTGCACAACAGCACCTGCTAATCTTCCTTCAGGCCCCTTGATGCTATTGTAATACAAATAAATAATAAGTGTTCCTCTCCTTGTCATGTATATTGACCTTCTAATAGTAGTTACTGTAACTTTCCTCTGCTTCAGTTTCTTCATTTGTAAAATAGGGATAGTAATCTTACGCACCCTCACATAGTTGTTGTCAGGCTCCATTAATTAATGTTTGTAAACTCACTGAGATTATTAGACAATTTATTATTACTATTAGGGCTCGTAGAAATGTTTCCTTCAAAACTGTTTTTGATAGAACAGTAAATTGCCAACTAACTGATTTTTTTTGCAAAAAGTATCAGATTTCCATGGAAAAATTTGACTTTTTATCCAAAAAACTGAAAATGTACAGTGGAAAACTTTTAAGTATTTTGGCTAAAAGCAAAAATGTTTAGACTAAAAACTGAAAACTTTCAGTTTTCAGCTGAAATCTTATGTGTGTGTTTTTAACTGGTTGGTCAAAAGTTTAAATTTTCTGTGAAAGAAAACCTCGGTTTTTGACCAGATTAGTTCCTATTATTAGTTTCTCTGCACATAAATATCACTCTGACTTTTCTATGGTGTGCTCCTTCCCTATTGTATTTGGTTTGCTCATAGCTCACAAAAAGAATAATGATTAATATCAGTGCACAGGCCTGGTAAGTGACAGTGAATATTTAAGAATTATTGTACCTGCTTAGTCAAACAGAACATGCTTCCAATTAATGTTGGTCTGCACTGTTTCAAAATAAATGTGTAACTCATTATAAGCTGGTATCACAGGTTTTGAGTTGAAATACATCCCAGAGGAAATGTATAACATATATTTCATATCAGGCACATAAATCAAGAGAAAATGAGCATTATTTCTTTCTCTTATTACTAGATGCTGTAATATTTAAAATGCCAACAAGAATATTTGCCCATTCCCTTCTAGATTCCAAAGCTCATTTATTGGTACTCTCTTTTATCCAGACTCTGGGAACAATCTATTTGAAGATTACAGTTTCATGATGAATTAGGGTCGGATTGTGTCAACTACACATGGTCCTGAGGAAAGAGTGGGTGCTGAGCTGTACTGATAGGGTTGCAGCTACAGTGCACCATAGCTCGAAATAAGATACGCAATTTGAGCTATGCAAATTGCATAACTTATTTCAATCTTATTTCAAAATAGCTTATTTCGTAATAAAGTTCTATTCTGAAACATCCCTTACTCCTCATGGAATGAGGTTTACAGGGACATCGGAATAGCAAGCCCATTATATTTCAAAATAATGGGCTTGCTGTGAAAACGCGGGATAGCTATTTCGGGATACTCTGGTATCCCAAAGTAGTGTTGCAGTGTAAATGTAGCCCCAGAGAAGTGGTTTTTGAGGGAGACAATATCTGCCCCTCCTTCTCCCTAGTATTCATGGGGAATGTGAAGCAACATTTGTCAGCGAAACAGTTTTCATCAAATAATGCAGACTGGGTGGCAATGAAATATTCATACTGGTCTGGCCAAATTGGTCATTTAGAAAAACAAACAAATTCAGAAAAAAAATCAAAACATTTTTGTTTTGGCATTTTTGAAGCAAAACATTTCAGTTGTTCAGTTGGGAACAATGTTTTGTTTCAAAACTTCCTTTCTTTTGCTTGTTTTCTGAATTGCTCATACAGTTTTCCTAGCCCTGTTGATCCTTTATGTTCCTCAGCCAAATTCTCTTTTCCATCCTTTTGTCCTTAGTCTTTTAGATCAAAATTCCTCCCTCAAAATTTTCTTCTTCTTCATGCGTTTCTCCACATTTTATCAATGCATCAGACAGTGCCCTTTTTCCTCCTCTTTTCCTGGAATGGACATACTTTGCCTACTTATTTTTAAATCCTGTAAGTATGTACATAAGCAACATGCGCAAATAAAAGTGAGCAATGCGTTAAGTAACCAGAAGCAGCCAAAGTCTACAGCATGACTCTCTTGATCATTCCCCAGAAGAGAAATGCAAACCATTAAGGGCCAAATTCTTGCCTGGTGTAAACTGGCACTGTTCCATGGGTTCCAAAAAATCTAAATGGAGGACACAGAGCCATGTAGTCTAGACACACCCTAAGTGTTTATATAACTACCACAGGGCAGCATCAAACTTATGATCTCTAGAGCTTAATAGAGGAGCCTTTACACCTTAAGCGCTAAAGCTAGCTGGCTCTCAGCTTAGGCTGTAGAGCTCTGTTGTTCTTATCTCTCACTGTAAGTGATCTAAGTGCCACTACATGGGACGGTGAACCACATTAGGACTATGTCTAGACTGCAGGCTTCTTTTGGAAGAAGCTTTTCCGGAAGAGATCTTTTTCAAAGCGCATTGAAAAAGCAATCTGCTTTTTCGACAGATAGCGTCAACGCTGAATGGACTGACAGCCACCAGGCCACCTGTGCTTTTTCCTCTTTCCTCTTCTTTCGAAAGAACTCCCTCTTCTCCGTCCACACATGCCTTTTTCCAAAAGAGCTCTTTCAGAAAAAGGCTTCTTCATCATAGAAAGAGGTTTACCAATGTGGGAAAAACCCATCTGTACTTTCAATTTTTTTTCGAAAGAATGAAATTACAGTGTGGACATAACTGGAGGGTTTTTTTAAAAATGGCCGTTTTTCTGAAAAAACTCTTCAGTGTAGACACACCCTATGTGTGTGGGTTACATTTACCTTTGACTACAAGTTTTCAAACAATGCTTTTGCACACACAGAATTCAGTAAGATTACACAAGTGAACTTTAAATTTTCATACCTGGCTTCACACCTGTCTGCCTCTCTGTCCTGTATCATGAGGGGATTTAAGTAACTGATGAAACCATTAAACACGGGTGCTATGTAAACACACCAGCACATAGCTACCAAAGACTTTGCCAGTTCTGTGGGAAAAAATATGTCTGTAAAAAAAGGGATGCAGCAATATGGAGAAAATGAGAACGAACTATTTCTAACTTGTCCTGTGGAAATATAACAAATCCACAAACTGAAAAAAAACACAACAGATTACACAGTGTTTGTGCCCTGGATTTGTGCCCTGAACAAATACAGAACAATCCACAAGGAAGGAAAATTCCATCAAATATAGTAGGAACGTACTGAAGTCAATGAAGACATATGCCAAGAAAAACAGCTGATGACCCAAACCAAACCCCCAAACAACGTAAACCTCAGAAACGTAAATAAAAATTAACTGTAAAAAGAAGTCTCGGGAGTCTTGGGAAAGCAGAGTCAGAAACACATCAGATTAAGGGACCACAGAACATAAAAACTCCAGCCAGTTATTTACCCCTTGTACCATGGTAAATGCACAGCCCCTATCCTGACAAACTTTTTTTGAGAACTAGGAATTTGGCATGGCATAGCATAACAAAGCCTGTTTTACCAAAATGGGTGGGTTCTAATGGATTTCAGTGCCAAAGTGTAGTAACATTCCATTCAAAAGCCTAAGAGGAGGTTTATTATGATGAGGCATATTCCAAGGAGGAAAGAAAAAGGCACTGTATATTCTCAGTATGCTTGATGGCATGCACATCAATATTACATGTGCAAGGATCTCTAGTTCCAAATGCGACAAAAGCAAACCAAGAGACACCTGAAAAAATGACCCCTTCCCAAAGTGGCAGAAGCAGTAGTATGTATGTGACTCTAAAGGCCACTGATATCAAGGCGGAAAAAGAAACCCAACAACAGATAATGAAGATGCCCAGAAAAATAAAATAGGCTGAAGCATTGTGCCTTTAAATAATAAGGTCTTCTTTTCCAGATGATTTTAATAAACCCAAGGACACGTGTGGTAACCCCTTGATGCTGTACAATACGTATAACCAAATAAAAGATCTCTCCAGATTTTAAGATTTACTGTTTGCGATGGGAAAAGGCCAGCCAGATGACATCATTATATTTCACGTGCAAGTTACTGCCAAGTTGGGTAATGCTAAACTGTAGAAATTGATCCTTTATGTTTTTGTGCAAAAAAACAAAAAAAACCCCAAAAAACCCCAAAGATTTTGGCTTCAGAGGTGACTTTTTTTTTTGGTTATTTATGTAAGTGTAATGTTTACGTGTAGCAGTCTTCAATTGTATTTAACGCTGGAGCCAGAATACCTTATCTTACAAGTTACCTGTTTCCAGTCATCTGCTTAACTGGAAATAATTGACTTTGACAATTTAAGTGTTAAAAGGCAATGGATTATGTAGGTTTATTCACAAATATGGGCTCAGGGAGCGCTGATATTGACTTCCATGGGTGTTTGCCTGAGCAAGAATTTTGGATTTGTCATACACTAATTCTCCCAGCAAGAAACGGAACTGCACTCGTCAAACTTATTGTTACTTATTCAGCCACAACGTCCTTTTGTTGTAAGACATCTGGATTTCTGGGAAATAAGTCTGTGATATTAATCCCAGGCAACCCCACAGAGTATAGAAATAATATTGTGTACTTACATATCATCTCCCATCAAAGAATCTCAAGGCACTCTACTACCATTAATAATTAAAAGCACCTTCTTAAGTGGGTTCAATGAGGACTTTTATATCCACTTCAGAACTAAGGAAAGAGAGTCCCAAGGAGTTTAAATTACTCTCCTGAGATTTTGCAGTGACTCAGTGACAGAGTTGAGCCTAAGAAACCACAAGTTCTCATTCCCACACCCCTGCACACCACTTCCTCAAGACTGCTAGCTCGTTATGCGAATAAGAATAGAGTCACAGAGTTTAAGGCCAGAAGGAACCATTAGATAATCCATCTGACCCCCTTATTTCCCCAGCCATTACATTTCACCCAGTTACCCCTGTATGAGCCCCTGTCAATTTGACCAGACCATTTCAGTCCTCTGGATATTAAACTGTTGTGTTCTATAGGCAGAAAACAGGAGAGGCAGAGGGCATGTCTGCATAGCAAAGAGAAGCCCATGGTTTGCCCATGTGAGGAGATTCAGGCTCTCAGGGCTTGAGCGGTGTGTAGGCCTCTGGGCTCAGGTTGGGGCCTGGGTGCTGGGACTCTCCCATCTCACAGGGTCTAAGAGCCAGGCCTTCAGCCTAAGCTTTGAAGTCTACACAGCAATGAAACAGCCCCACAGCCTGAGCCCTGTGAGCCTGAGTCAGCTGGCACAGACTAGCCGCCGGTGTCAGACACACTCCGTGGTGCCATGAGCACCTGAAGCCCTGGCTCTGGCAGGAAACTGATTCGGTGGGGTATGATTGGGATATCGTAACAAGTGAACCACACTGCATGTGGCAGAAGAACTGGTCCCTATCACTCTCCTGTAGGAAAATTTGGTCCCTATCACTCTCCTGTAGGAAAATTTCTCTTGCCTCCAAATTGGGTGATGAGTATAACACTGAGGGCGTGGACAAGAGATGCCAGCCAAGCATCTAAGAAGAAAGATGCTCTATGTCACCTCAGAGCAGGCATCCACCTCACCCAGTGTGCTGTTGTGTCTCCAGTTGTGGCCAATCACTGAGGCTTCAGAGAAAGATGGAGGGTGGGGGGTAGATACATCTGAGCCAACTGTGCATCAGAGAAGAAAATTCTTCTAGATCCTTGCAGGCAATTGTCTGAATCCCTGAAACATGTCATTATCCTAATGCAGAGCTGCAAGTATTATGAACATATTGAAGGCAATCCAGTCAATTTTATTCTCCCCAGGACCCAGAAGGAAGGGGGATTCATACATTCACAAATTCACAGAATACAAGGCCAGAAGGGACCTTACCCTGCACACACAGGCCATAGAGTTTCTTCCCGAAGCTGGATGAAAGCATGTGCTTTAGAAAGCTAGGTCAGCTCCCCTTAGAGACCCCAAGCAATGGTGGGTCCTCCATCTCTCCGGTAAACTGCTCTAATGCTTATTTACCCTCACGCTAGGAAATTACATCTTATTTCAAGGCTGAGTTTGTCTGCTTTCAACCTCCAGCCATTGGATCAGGTGATACCTTTGCTGGAAATTCCCCCTCCTCTTCCTTTCCCCATGGTATGGCTTTTCTGTAAGTACCTAGACATGGCCATCAAGTCACCTGTCAGCCCCTTCTTCAATACACCAAATAGGTTAAGTTTCTTGACCCTCCCATTTTAAGGCTTGTTTTCCAACCCCAAGATCATTTTTTGCAGCCCTTCTTTGAACTCTCGTCAGTATTTCCACATCCTTCCTGAAGTGTGGCCATCAGAACTGGGTGCAGCATTCTAATAGTGGCCTCACCAGGGCTCCGTACAGAGGCAAGATCACTTGGCCGCTTCTATTTAATTATCCCACTTTTTACATACCCGAGGATCACGTGAGCTCTTTCGTCCTTCCATCGCACTCAAGGCTTATGGAGACGCAGTTATCTAACATGACCCCCTAATTACAAAACTATCTATTTTAGGTAACTCTCTTGTATCGAATGCTTATTGAAGCCGAGCTTCCAAATTGGCAGCTGCTGGGAAAGATTTGGCCTACTGACCTGAAATTACTCCTTGAGTAGACTATTTAATATGCTGTAGAACCAATTATTCTAATAGCACACACATACTTTTGTGAAAAGCAGACATACTCTAAATATGCTAGTTCCCAGCTCTTTTGGGAGGAAGCCAATGATTATACAAATAATTGATCTTCTTAAATTTCTAGCATTGTGCCCATGACAGTTGTTTGGCACACTGATGACTTATAGCATATGTCTCTCTGAAGGACCAATCCTGCAAACACTCACTTCTGAGCATGAATAGTCTCATTCAAATCCTATGCTCGGCAGCATTTGTGGGATTGAGCCCTTAAATATCAATATCACAGATCTCCATAGTTCACTTTACATCATATATTATTCTTGGATCTTTCTGATTGCCTACCTGTGAAGAAAGATACACAGGGTCCTATTGTTCTCTGGGGTCTGGTCCACCATGATTAGGACCAGTTCAGCTTACATCTGTTGTCAAGAATGAGTAAATCTCCTGGTGTAGACAATGCTCTTCCTTAACACTGTTGGGAGTGGGGGAAAGAGAATAGAGAACAGTTGCACTAATTAAACTGGAAGTTACTGGACGCATGTTTGAAACGACATGGAAGTAATACCGTCTAATTAGTGAACTATCATAACAATTTGCCTTCACCCCATCCATGGATATTTTAACCAAATTTTGTCATAACCTTATTTCATGAATTAAAAGAGATATGCAATCCATCCATACCATCATAAGATAATATGACACTTGCATACTTGTTTTGCACCTTCATTGTCCTGTGTAATACTTATAGGTACAATGAATGCCACAGTTCTACCTGTAGGCACATTGAAACAAGAGCTCTTCTCAGTTTGTACAATTATATCAGAACCAAACTTCAGGAAAATCTGTGGGGCTTCCATGAAAACCAATCTTTGAGACTTTACTGGTTTAGATTCCCCCCCTTACAGATTTCCCACTCAAATATCATACCTAACAACCACCCTCTCACATCTTCTGGCAAGCTATATGGGGTAGGTGGGGAAGAGGAGGCATGGGGAAACTTCTGGAAGCCCATACTCCTACACCCAGTGGAAATGAGTAAATATTCATGCTCTTTCTGCTCCATTTGCTAGACTAAGCAGCAGAAACACTCAGGGCCCCTTAAGAATAAGTACTAGTTATGCTGATAGTGTAGTTAAGAAATCCTAGCACCTTTACTAGCAATCACAGACCATTTATCCAGGGCATTTTGAATACAGTTCCGTGTCTCATTTTATATGAAATCTTCCCCAGAGACACAAGAATAAGGGATTGTATAAGACGTGGAATCACTAATTCCAGACTAACTGAAACACCTGCTTAAAGGGGTCAAAGTAAAGAACAAAGATATGGTTTTGGTAAAGAGTCCTCATTATTCCTACACAGGTAAGGGTATTTTTTTCTGTGACTTTATTTTTAACAACGGGCAACTCCAGTTTTGAAATCTATTCCCTATTCAGGAGTGGGGGAAAGCCAGATTTTCAGAAGCACTGGGCTGTAAAAGTTACAAGAATTGACACCCTCACAGCAGTACTAGAAAATATGCGCCTTTTGCCTCATGCAGGCCTATGTTATGGGACTGATCCAAAGATGACAGAAGTCAAAGATGGGCTTCCCACAGACTTTAATGTGTTTTGGATCAGATCCCGAATCAAGACAGAGGAGTGAAGCAGACAGAGAGAATGACTACTGTGCCTTCTAAGCTGCATTTCTTGCAAGGTTCAATGGAAGTTCTTGGTGCACAAGGAGTGGAAGATTGATCCCTGTAAAGCAGTAACAGTGGGATAACTAAGGAGAGGTGATACAATAAAACAAGGCTCCAAGAGGCCACAGTGTTTGCTTATATGCCAGTGTTAGAATACTGAATATTAGTATGATGCAGATACTCACAATCTCTTGCCCGCATCTGAATTTACAATGGGTGAGGTTCTGTTGTTTACCTGAAGTCTTGCATCTGTAAGTGTCCAATGAAAGCATGTGATGTGGTCAAAAATATGTTTTCCCTTGTTTTCAGGAGAATGGCAACAGGAAACTTGGAGAATGTTCTGGGCATAATTTTCCCTATTGGATGACTTGAAATAATGAAAGAGAATGTGTGTGAGTGTGTGTGTGTGCATGGGTGGTAGGTGAAGGCCCAGCTGGGGAAGGGAAAGCCTGAGGCCATGCCCCTCCTGCCCGAGGCTCTGCCCCTTCTGCAACCCCTCCCGCATGGAGTCAAGCCCAGTCCCCATCCCAAATTACTGCCCCCAGCTCCAGTAGGTGACATGCTCCCACCCTTCTCAGGTGGCCAGCTTGCCTGTGGCAGTCATAAGCCTTCCTGGTCAGCCAGGGAGTGGGGCTGCCGTGCCGTAGTTGGCAGAGAGTGTAGGCACTTTTGGTAAGGCAATGCCTTCCCTTGCCTATATTACCCGCCGCCCATGTGTGTGCGTGTGCCCATCCTTCTGACTCTTGGGAGATTCATGGGAGCCTTTAGGTGGTACTGCATAGCAATTAACTGGAATGGGCACATCAGGGCTGAGAGAACCTTTTAGAGATCACTGGCAGCTTATGTGGTTCTTTGCTAGTCAACCATTGTATGTATATTTTGCATGAGCATATTTTTGGTCTACTCTTTAATCTATACTGTTTGGGTTGACTGGAGAGTAACAATAGGAGGTGTCAACAGCCCAGCTAGAAACTATATAAACCTGGATAGTGTAAACATAATTTTTATTAGGTTCAAATTCAAAGCTACACAAAATATACATCGGAATGGGATTATTAGTCCTTGGAAACTCAGGCTGTTGTCCAAATATGAGGCAATACATTGGGTGCCACTGAATTTTTGGCAATACATCCTCAGCTGGAGTAAATAGTCATTACTCTTCTGATGCTAGATAATGGCATGGAGTGAACTGTCAGCAGCATAGCCTACAGCACCTGTTGGCGAATTCATGGGTGGTCTGTAATACGAGCCATCATGGCGCATCTTCCACTGCTAAGTTTGTGTGAGCTAAGAAGAGCAATGCACAAGCTGGTGTTCTTTGCTGTGCCATTTCCTGTTGTGCTCTTTGAAAGGTAGCACGAGTTCATCTGGCAATTCAAACATGGGAATTGGTGATGTCATTTAGGGGGTGCTTGTGCCTGGTTGATCAAATCTGCTTCAGAAGGGGACTGGATACAGGGAATGATAACAGACTCATGACCAAACCAACCAACGCTTTCAAGTTAATTTCATGGGAGCATCCTGCCTCTCAAGCCACCTCCCCCACCCATTGACCCCATTCCACCATTGCTACTAACCCCACCCCGAGTATCCCTACTGCCCCATCAAACGCTCCCACTGCTAGTCCTGGCCTTCCAGTCTCCTGACTCCGCCATAGCTCCCACCAACATCCCCACTGCCATCCCTTCCCCATGACATCCCATTCAGTCTTCCTGTCCCAGCCCCTGCCCATCCCTTAGTCCTCCATGGAATGCACCACAGAGCTGCAGAGGCCCCCTTCTGCCCCTGGAACACAGGACTCTGCCCTGGCAGGGCTGTAACAAGGTTGGTATAGATAGCATTTGGGTGGGGAGGGGGGAGGGAAGGGTTGCAGTTACACCCATGGAAGTGGAGACATTTGCTCTCAGCAGTGGGTTGCAGCAGAACAGAACCCTGTGGTCCCAGCCCATCCCTGCTGCACCAAGTTCAGAGAGAAGAGGGGACGTTACCTCTCCCCAGTCTCCACCCCACCGCATCCAAAGGCCTGGAGTGAATGGGGCACGACCTGCCTGACCGCCAAACCCTCCCTACTTCACTGAGTCCTGGAGTAAGTGGGGCTGTTCCCCCTCCCTGAGCCCTTCATCTGCCCCATCTCTGTTGCAGCCAACACCAAAGAAGAATGGAGCATGATCCCTTCTCTGAGATATTGAGCAACTCCCCATCACACACACACACACCTTGCTCTGCTTAGATCTATGCTCCACACTCCAAATCTGTCTACCTGGCCACTCTCCATTGTCTGCCAAGCCTGGCCTTCCCCACCCCGCCCACATACCCAAGGGCAGAAGCAGAGTAGAGATCAACTATATTACTCAGAATTTTGTGCCTCAGCCATACCCACATGTCAGTCTTTCTTAGTGAATCAGAGAGAGAGGGGGGGAGGGAGAGAGAGAGAGAGAGAGAGAGAGAGATTGATGCACAAGTATGGTTGACCAAGATGATTCTGGAAAATGTAATTTTTATGTGGGAGATAATGTTAAACAGGGAGGTGGGAGATTTTGGTTGCAAACTGGATTCTCCCTGACACACTAAGACTTAATCAGTCTGTTCCTGCCCACGCTGACCTGTCTGCCTATCGAAAAACCATCTGCAGGTTACCAAACACTGTACATATGATTGTCAACATGTGGATTCTCGGAAACACCAGTCTGCTAGCAGGAACTGAGAGTTAATTCTTTCTAACACATTTTTCCTTTCAGCAGTTGCACAAAGTCAGCAATGAATATCTGAAGAGGGTACCTATTAAGAAACTAACCACAACTGGTGTTAATTTGGATGTTTCGAGGGGCTATGAGATGTCAGTCTTGGGAAGAGATACAAATCATGGCGCCAAGTGAATGTGATGTTTGTACTGGGCATGCAAAACCTTAGGAATTTGAGTTAAGAGCCCCAAAGACACTATGACACCAAAGACACATATATGGCACAGAGCTGCTCCTTTTGCGCATTGCTTTGGTATGTATCATAGAAATTTGGACTCCCTTCACCTAACATTTGGAAAGGTTTCATTTTTTATTATCTTAACCATATGTCAACACCCCAGGCTGTCCCGGCTACATTTAAAGTGTCTACGAATCAGCAGAAAGGGCTAATCCCACATGTCTGGCAAAGGGATGGAATCATCAGCACATAACCCAAACAATTTGTTCTTTCTTTCAACTTCCTTACACCTTTGCACAATTATTATACACGCTTTATTCAGCAAGCTCAGAGCTGTTCAGGTATGAATCCCTTGTCCTCTCCCCGTAAAAGGTTATTATACTTATTTGCAGATGGATAACGCAAGGAACAGAGAGGTTCAAATACCTCAAAGTCATACAGAACAGACCTGGGCATAGAACCTAGGAGTCTTGGCTTGCTGCTACTTGCTGTAAAATCAGCTGAAAATAGACATTAACAAAGGGAGTGTCATCTTCGATCAGGATTCCTGAGGCACAAGGGGGCTATAAAAATGGAAATCTCCTCAAACAGGAATTCCCTAGATTAATGGTGGACAGCTTCAGCCTGTTCCACCATTTTGTTCACCATTGCCCATACGCAGGATTCCCAGATTCAGCTGGTTGCTGTCTGTGTTACTAGCATGACATGCATATAGAGCAAGGGCACGTAAAGTGAGGTGTGTGCTGATTGCATGCAAGATTGACTGTGAGAGCTATGTGCTCCCTCTGCATCCAATCAAAGCACTGCTACAGTGCAATCGGCACAGCCCACAAATTCTAGGTACACAAGTGCAGTTACCAAAACTACCTTATCCCAGGAAAAAAAAATGAGTGGTCCTGTGGTATCATAGGGCATGTCTACACTGGGAAGTTATTTCAAATAACAAGGTGAGTGTCCACACTACTAAGCCTATTATTTCAAAATAGTAACTCCTGCTTGTGAAGAGGAATAAGCTTATTTTGAAATAGTTATTTTAGGAGTTATTATTTCAAAATAACTTATTTTGAAATAATTTGGTAGTGTAGACATAGCCTGAGGATATGTCTAGACTATATCCCTCTGTCACCAGAGGGATGTAAATTAGACATACCGAAATTGCTAATGAAGCAGGGATTTAAATATCCTGCGCTTGATTAGAATAAAAATGTCCGCCACTTTTTGTCAACACAGCAATTTGCCGGCAAAAAGCGGCAGCCTAGACGGGGATCGGTCGACAAGGAAAGCCTTTTCCAACCGATCCTGTAAACCTCGCTGTACAAGGCATAAGGGATCGGTTGGAAAAGGCTTTCCTTGTCGACCGATCCCCGTCTAGACTGCCGCTTTTTGCCAGCAAATTGCTGTGTCAGCAAAAAGCGGTGGCCATTTTTATTCTAATCAAGCGTGGGATATTTAAATCCCCGCTTCATTAGCAATTTCGGTATGTCTAATATACATCCCTCTGGCGACAGATGGATGTAGTCTAGACATACCCTTAGAGACTAATCAAAATATATAGAAGCATGAGCTTTTGTGGGTAAAACCCACTTCATCAGATGAGTTGGAGTAGGAATAACAGAAACCAAGAGATACATATAACAGCAGAAGAACTACCTGTCAATTGTAGGACCTGTGTTAATGAGGCTAATTAAGTGGGCTAGATGTGTCCCATACATAGCTTTTGATGTGGAAATGCAGATTTTAATAGCAGAGGAAATTGGCTTTATAATGTGCCAACCAGTTTCACCTTATCCCAGGAGACCAACTTGGTTACAACAGTCTTGTGGCCCACTGGGATAAAGGAGGGCCTCTCATGCAGCTGCACTAGCCTAGGTTGCCCATTGCTGCTCTAGGTGGTGAAGAGCTGACATAGCAAGCAGGTATGCCATCCCGCATCTACTGATGATGGTGTTAGGGGACATGGAGGGGAGAAAGTGTATGGCAGAACACAAGAGCTTTTAAGTTATTTTTGGCTGGTTTACCAGCTCCTGGATCAAGGCTCTCTAACTGGTTTTCTGTGATCTGCTCCTTTGCTCCTAGAAGACTGTGGGCACAGCTGAGTATCCTCGCCTTAATGTTCATTAACTCTAATCTAAAGTTTTTAAATAATTATATTAAAATTGTACCTGAGAATCCAGTGGAGCTAGGAATAACTAGCTATGTGCAATCCCATACAGCTGTTCACCCCCACATCTGTGTGTTTTCATCAGCAGAATGAAGACTGAATGGAACTACTCACAGAAGTATAAGTTTCTATGTATAAAATGACTGGTTAGGTACCCATGTTAGTGGAGCCTGTGCCAGTCAGTGGAGGCATAACACAATAATTGCAGTCCATCTGCAGAGTACGCTGCATTTCCTAGTTTCAGTAATTCCCCTCTAATAAGGGGTTATAACTCGGTTGCATATTTTGGTCTCCATTTGTAAACACAACATATCACAATGTGAAAATCTGGTTGTAATCTTCCCACAAGCCTGCACAATTTCTAGAGAGCAGAGGTTTCCATTTCTACATGCTGGGGGATTTTTCTATTATGTTTCCAATGCTTATTTTAACATCTTTGCACTGTTGGTTTCTGTCCTCTTCTAAATCATTTTAAAGAAAGAACTTGAAGGAGGCTTCGTACTAACAATGACAACTTGCCAAATTTGTTCCAGACCCGGCTTCCATTCAGATCAATGGCTCAGCTCCATCAATGTTAAAGGTGCTAGATAGGACTTAAAGTCTCTTCCCCAGCCATCTAGTCTGACCGTCCTTAAAATGTTTCCCTGTTCGTCCCCCATCTGTAGCTTTCATTTGGCTGAGGAAGACTGGATAATGATTATTTCAGCCTTGAGTGCTGTCCAGAAGGGGATGCACTAGTGCAATCCATGAAGTTTTCCTTTCCTGCCTCTAAAGGCATGTCTACACTACAGCGTTATTTCGAAATAATTCATGGTATTTTGAAATAGCAAGGTGAGTGTCCACACAGCAAGCCCATTATTTCAAAATTATTTTGAAATAACAGGCTTCTTATTCCAGAATAATAAACTCTCATTTCACAAGGAATAATGTCCATTTTAGAATAGCGGCAGTGTGGATGCTCCAGGACCATTCAAAGTAATTACTCCCCAGTACTTCCTGGGGCTCTAAATCGAGGTAGCATGTCCACATTAGGAGAGCCTGCCTCAGACTAATTTTGAGCTTCCTTGTAGTATTTACATGCCATTTCGAAATAGTTATTTGGGAGTTATTCTGAAATAGCTTATTCCAAAATAAGTGCATGGTGTAGACATACCCTTAGAGTACATCTATATTGCAGCTGGGGGTGACCTGCAGCAGGGGTGTAGACGTACCTATGCCAGCAGTACTCTAAGCTATCTCTCTAAAAATGGAAGTGAGGAGTCTGCAACATAGGCTGCAGTGCAGGCTGCATGAACCCACCTGAACCTCCTGGGTACCTAGTCACTTGTGAAGTCTACACCTGGATCTCAGAATTCTCGCTTCTAGTTCTAGCGATCTAGCTAGAGTGCACAACTGCAAGTACACAGGCTAGGGATGTAAAAGCCCATTTAAATTGAGAACTGGTTAAACTACATGTTTAACCAGTTAACCGACTTGACACGTCATGCCGCGGGTGCGGGGGCCCGGGAGCAGTCCCTCCATCCACAGTGCAATGCAGTGGGCCTGCCCGGGTTGGCGCACTCCCTGCCCATGGTGCAGGGGGCCTGTCTAAGCTGGAGCGTCTCCCACCTGTGGTGTGATGGGCCTGGCCAGGCTGAAATGCCCCCCCCTCCCCCTGCAGTGTAATGCAGTGGGCCCAACCAGGCTGAAGCAGACACTGCTCTGGCCAGGCTGAGCAGGGCCTACTGCACTGTGCCATGGGCAAGTCCCGCTGCACTGCGGTGTGGGTCAGGGACTGCTCCAGCCCAGCTGGGGGCTGTTTAGCTGGTTATCCCTTTACAACCCTTACACAGGTGCCACTTCGGTGTAGAGTGTTTTCTCCACAACACCTCAACTCCCAGTAGCAGACCCTCAGCGTTTAGCGGGACTGAGAGCAGTGCCTGCTCTTCCAGGGATGAAACATTGCATGTTATGGTTTTGTTGCCCAGATCTAATCTTTCATCAGCCAAAGTTATTTCAATTTAAGGACTGTGCTTGAGTTGGGTCTGAGAGCTGCAAAATTCAGATCCCAATCCAGATTTTCAGCAAAGTTCAGGAGTGTTTGGGTCCCTTCTCTGAATTGCTCTTATTTATCCAATGGAGTTTAAACTACTTGCCCTTGCTTTCAAGACCCTTCATAGCTATCCCTGGCCTTAAGGCTTATCATGTCACCTCCTCTCCCTCTGATAGGACAAGTCACCTGCTTAATTTAAGTATGCTTGAGTGCTTTGCTGGATCAGGGTTTTTTTGCAAGATGCAGCTCCCCTCACCATCCCCCCAACCTCTAAGAATGCGCTGGAACAGAGGCGGGTAAAATACAGCCTGCAGAATGGATCTGGCCCCTCAAGCTTTTTAATCCAGCCTGCAGCCCGCCTCTGCGGCATGGAGCAATGCCATTCAAAGCAGCTAGCTGCTCCCTGAGGATCTCTATGCTGTGCAAGGAAAAGGCTTTGGTATGCTGCCTCCACCCGCAGCAAAATCTCTCAGCTCTTATTGGCCAGAAACCAGCCAATGGGAGCTGATATGTTTTGCTGGGGACAGGAGCAGTGAAGCACAATTGGCTGGTTTCTGGCCAAGAGAAGTTGAGAGATTTTGCTGCAGAAGCCTCCCGTTCAGCACTGAGAGCCACATGGAACAGCCACCTTGAACAGTCTGGGGCTGCTGGGAAGCCTGCCTGGGAGTGCTGTTGGCCAGGAGCTGCTTAAGTAAGTGCCTCTTGGCCAGAGCCTGCTTCCGACATCCCACCCCCTCTAGCACTGCAACGCCCCCAGACCCTGCACTCCCTTCTACACTCCTCCCCCAGGGTGGAATCCTGTCCTGCACCCATACTCCCTGCTGGACCCTGCACCCCAATCCTTTGCCCTAGGTCACCACCCGACCCTCTTCACCCTCCTCCCCCTGCTCCTGGTCAGAATTCCTTCTCAGACCCTGCACCTACCCCTACATCCTTCCTCCAGGCCATAATCCTCTCTTGCATCCATACCTCCTCCTGGATCTACATCCTAACCCTCTGCCCCAGGTCACAATCCCTTTCTTCACCCCAAATCCCTCTCAGATCCCACATTCTTTCCTGCATCCCAGTTTCCCTACCCCAAGCTCCCTTTTGCACCCAAACTGTGTCCCAGACCCTGCATCGCCGCCATAGAAAAGTGCAGCCCTTGACCACATACCAAATCTTGGAGTGGCTCCCCAACAAAAATTATTGCCCATCCTGTGTTGGAATAAAAACAGTGCTAAGTAAAAATCTTTCACATTGCATCAAATAACATCTTTTAGAGCACCAATCGGTTTTGCTTCATCTGAATTAAAATGTTGTTGATCTAATTCTCTTGGATCCACTTTCAATCATGCTAATATTTAACCCTGTATTATATAATTAGAACCAGCCTTTGTAACTCCCCAGATGCATAACTCTTCAAGAATGGTGTCATAATGAAAATGAAGGGTGGTCACGCTTCAGCTTTCTAAGTGACAGAAAGCCATCGGACCATATCTGTTACACAGAGTCAAGACATATTGAAGACAAATATTACAGAAGAATGGGGTTCATAGGGAAATCTATTAAGCATGTAACCATAACAAGGAATGGAACTCTGGACAGCATAGTGCAATCAATCACTGCTATTTTCACAGGATTCCACTGTGTTTGTTTCAAACACGGCAACCGATACTGCAATGAGCCCTTTCCTCCCAAGCATGGCAGGAACTAACATTTCAACCAGGCACAGCAATGATTCCCCTTTTTAATAATGTCCCAGTTCATTACTACAGTGCAAGCTTTGGCAGAGTTTAACAAGTGAGCTGTTGGACACAGAGGAAAACTGTGATTTCTCCATTGGACAATTATGTTGTTATTATTCAGAGTAATATGACAACATGTGTTGTAGTGACAATAGATCGCTGGAAAAGTATTGTAGCTCTTTTAGCTTACTAGTAGGTAAACCCCAAATGACTGACCATATGCATAAGAGGCCATAAAAGGCTTTTTTCACCATACAGCCAAAGACCTATGAACTAGTGTGGAAGAATTCCATGCTAGAGCAAAGCCAAGTTTTGCTTGGGCACAGGGTGTCATCCATTCCAACTCATGAAAAAAACTGTGTGCAGAAGAAAAGTCTGCAAAGTTGGCATCTTTCACTGGCGATTAAGCTGAGAACATAAAACATACCAAGACCAAAATCTGGGCTCCAACTGAAGCTAGAAAAGAAACACTAATACAATCCAATAAGCCATTTTCTACTTCTACAGTTCAACCCACAATTACAAATGTGGTGTGTGTGTGTGAGAGAGAGAAATTACTTTGGGGACAGTTGAGGGATCAGATCTCCTCCCACAGGATTATTCTCTTAATTGGTCTCATTCATGAGCCTGTAACAACACTTGTGGTTTAAGTTCACTGTACTATAGAGGAATAAATCCTGTTGCCATTTAAAATCAGAATGTACTAAATAAGACTAAGTCCCTTTGGCCTAATTTTCAATTCCTTGTGCCCCTAAAACTCCTAGTGAAGTAAAAGAATATGAAATTTTGGATTGGATTTTGGGCCTCCTTAATCCATTTTGATTACAGCCATTCTTGCTAATGAG
This sequence comes from Pelochelys cantorii, assembly GCA_032595735.1. Taxonomy (NCBI): domain Eukaryota; kingdom Metazoa; phylum Chordata; order Testudines; family Trionychidae; genus Pelochelys; species Pelochelys cantorii. The sequence continues at coordinate 53,324,059 of CM064334.1, forward strand.
TCCATGGAGCGCTTGCTGGTGGTCTGCGGAGAGATCACATAATGTTAATTTCTCCTCAATTCCAGCTGCCAAACAGCATTCAAGGAAGCTAAAAATTCATCTCCTGTTATTGCTTTGCCATGGGAGCAATTGCTGCAGCTGCCACAGCGATCTTCCTGCATCATGAATGGGTTAAAAAGAGGGTCTATGGGTTCAAGCAAGCGGGTGGTGAGAGGTGTCTGCCAACTCTTTCATGGTCCACACTAGTCTGGGACCCTCCTTCTATGTCATCCTGCCACTGCAAGCAGAGGAATGATGCTGCCTCATAGTTGGTTGTCTCATCACTTTTCTTCATGAGTGTCTTGAATCTGGAGCTATGGAGGCTTTCCAGAAAGAATAGATATGTTAGCTAGGTATCTCTAAGAAAGTAATTGTTAAAAGATTTTCAAAAGAATTCAGAGTGGATCTTGCCCTTTACTCACGGCCTCACTGATTGCCATATTTGGGGGTTGGAAGGAATTTTCCCTCAGGTCAGATTAGCAGAGACCCTGGTGGGTTTTCACCTTTCCTTGAAGCATCTGACACAGGGTCAGATGGTCTCAACTCTGGTAAATGGCGGATTTTCTATAATTGGAAGCAGGACCACTGATGGGGGGATCAAAGGGGACAACTGCCCTGGTGCTGGTGTTACAAAAGGGTCCAGAGTTTCTGGCCACTGCTACTATGGCAGTGGCTAGAGCGCTGGGCCCTTTAAATTGATTTTGGGGTGCCACATGGCATGCTCCAGGAAGCACTGAGGGCTGTCTGAGGGAGGGACGGAACTCTCCAGGGGGTGCTGAAAGCTGCCTAGCCCGAGTCCTGCCCCTTCTGTCTGTGGCCCCATCCCTTCCAAGGGGGTGCAGAGCCGGCCCTCCTCCCTTGCCCCAGGGTTGCCAGCCCTGTTGACCTGAGGTCTTCAAATTAAGATTTGGGAGCTTCAGTAACTCAGCCAAAGATTATATGGGCCAAGCACCTGAGCAGGTGGGTGAGGTTCTGTGGTCTGCAAAGTTTAGGAAACCAAAGTAAATGATCATGATGGTCCCATCTGATCTTACAGTCTGTAACTCTATGAGCGAATCTTGTCAAGAATGTTTAGAGGAAGAGCTTTTTCCATTGATAAATGCCAATTTGTCGAAATGGAAAGAATTTATGAAACACAGCTGGTTTCAACAAATTTCCTGACCAAAACACACGGAAGAAAAAATTTCAAAATGGCCAAAATTAAATATTTTAACATTTTTAAAATAAAAAATCCAGTTTTCCATCTCAAAGCTAAATGTAAACCATTTACAGTTTTTTTTAAAAAGGGTAAAAATCAAATGAATGCTATGAAGTTAACTAAGTATAATCTTTTGATTGACCCAAAATAAAAAAAAAGTTTGTTTTATTGGTTCATGAATATTTTTGAGATTCCAACTTTTCATCCTGGATCTAGATGGGAAAAACTCTCAAATTCTTGAAAACACAAAAACCACCTTTAACCCAATGCTAGCTCATCAGGGCTCCCCTTTTTTCAGCTAAATAAGGATTAGATTTTCAAAATAGCTCAGCACTCAACATGTCTGTAACTCAGCAACGTATTCTGATTATAATTTGACAAGAAATTATTTAGTTCTTCATCATGAAATGTAGTTGTGTGTGGTAATATAACTCACTAGTGTGGCTGAACTAATGATGAGAAATGCTGTGCCAGTTTACTGAAAACATTCTCCTCCATTTAAGCATCAAAACAGATTTACTGACAAGAATGATCTTGGAAACAAAAAAAACCTCATGGAAAAATATTTGCAAATGCTATTGTTTGTATTGGAACCTTGATGCTAAGAGACATACTCATCCAACCAAGGAACGGAATCTCTTTTTGCCAGATGTAAGTCTAATCATAGCTAATCAATACAATTTGGCTTTTGAATACAGTATTGTTATTTGTGTTCAGGGAGCATATTTCCATTACAAGTTCAAGTTCTTTAACTTTATATTGTGTTTGACACTAAGTACACAGAGACACTGTATATACATTTTTTTACACACGTGATGAATAGAATTGTCCCTAAATATAAATAAATTTTGTAACCTATATCCTCAGTGATGGAGCGAGCCACCAGCCACCTTTCCCCCCACCCATGGCTGCTTCTTCTAGCCCCCTCCAGGGGCACCGGGGCCCTAGAACATGAGGCGGTGAGACCTCTTAGGCAGCCAAAGCCTCCCAAGCAACCAAAGGCAGGCACTAGTCCCAGACCCATGCATGAGCCCTATTTCCCTCTCCTCCCCCTTCCCCATTCTAGGTTCTTTCCGCAGTCCCTCCCCTGTTGTATGTTCCCAGTCTTGATTTTTCAAAAAGAAGACTTCATTATTTGCTCTGCAGGGGAGGGGAGGAAGGTGGGAAGGGAGGACAAGGAAGGCGCATAGAGGGAATGCAGGGGCCCCTTGTGGAGAGGCACAAGGAAGAGTCTCACAATTGGCTTTGCACAAAACTCTCCCTCAAGGTGTCTCTGATGGGCACAGCCTCTTGATGTGCTCTCTGAATGGCATTGGTGTCCAGCTGCTCCTATGCCCTGAACAACCTCTACCCCTTGCCCCAGCAGGAAAGTCTCCCCCTTGCTCTCACGAAAGTTGTGGAGCACACAGCAGGTCGCCACCATGAAGAGGATGTTGTGCTCGCTGAAGTCCAGACAGGTGAAGAGACTCCTAAACTACAGTAGCACGTAGTTGATGGCCTTGGCTACTTGCAGGAACATGGCTTCCATTGTGGATTTCCTCACACCAAACTGGTTCCCAGTGGAGCGGTGGCTGTCCAGCGTGGCGAGCTTCCACAGGGTGATGGCAACACGCTTCTGTACAGGGATGGCAGGTTGCATGCAGGTGTGCTATTACCTGAGGGCAGGGCCACTTGCAGAGCTCCAGGAAGGTGGCTTTTTGCATGCAGAAGTCCTGCAGCCATTGCTGGTTGTCCCATTGCTGCGGGATGATATGGTCCCACCAGTCCAAACTGATCTTCTGTCACCAAAAGCAGCATTCCACAGTGTGCAGGGGATTGAGGGTCATTTGCAGCAGCAGGAGTGCCAGGACCTGGGTGATTAGGGCCTGTGGTCTGGGTTGGTCCTCCTCCTGCTAGAGCCCCATGTGGGCAGTTTGGATGAGCTGTGCCATGAGGTGCAGCATGAGGCCCATGAGTCTAGTACTGCTTTGCAGCAGCTCTGGCTCCACATTGTGAGTGCTGTGGCATCCATAAGGGCAACCAGAGCACACTGCATCCATTTTGTGTCCCACAAAGGGGGAGGCAATGGCGGAGGGGGCGTGTGAAACATGGCCATAGAGAGGAGCCCTTGAAAACTTGCGTCACAGCCTGCCTGACTAAGCAGCCACAGAAAGTGTCTGTCCCCGCCCCCCCAGTGCCCTCCCCAGAGTGCTTCCAGGGGCTGTATGTCTGAGACAGGCTCCAATCAGTGTGGACATGCTATTTGGAACTAATTCAGAGCTATTTCGATGTTCCTCTGTAGTGGGGATGAGCTATTTCAATTTTGTTATTTCTGGAGTTATTTGATTTTAGTCATTTTGAAATAATTTCCTAGTATAGACATGCCCTGACAGCCTACAACCATGAGAGTGCCTAAGGCCTACGAAGACCTTAATCTGGCCCTATGAAGGCAGCAGTTTAATAAAACAAACAATGACAGACAAAAGTTTAGGACAGAAACTGAAGAGAAATACAGTAGAACCTTTGTTATCCTGCACTCTGTTAACCAAAAAACTTTGTTAACTGGCATTGCCCCCAGCCACAATACTGTCACATCTTCAGGTACACAGGCCGGGCTTGGTTTACCATGATTGTCTTAACAATTTTTTATTTAAGAAGTACTAATCATCTTTAACTCAAAATAGAAATGTGAGACCAACTGCCTCATAGTACAAAACTACCAATATTAAAAACTTGAGTTTTACTATTGTCCATTGGTTTTTCCTAGGTTGATGGGACTCTCAGATAACCAGAATGCCCTAATCCCTGAGCATGCCGGATAACACAGGTTTTACTGTAATCTGGTAGGTCAGCAGAAAGTAATCACCCACACTGGAATCTGGCCAGGTCACCAATGCTAACACAGCAAAACTAGCAAAAATTAGCTGGGGGAAAAATTGGGAAATTATGACTTGGTCTGGCTTCCTTTGCAGTCAATAGGAGTCCTGCCATGGACTACGAGAAGTGGATCAGACTGTTAATGGTCAGAAGCGGTCAGGATCTCATGTACATATTTCATCTAAAATACACCTATATCAGTTTAGTGAACATTAGGATCCTATATAGAGGGGGATTGTAATGACTTAAAGGAAAAATACAAACTGATTAATTGAAATACTCTGGGTTTTTCTTGGTCTTCCATTCAAACATTGGCCCTGCTTAATTTGTGAGACCCAACACAATTACAGTTTCAGGAAGCTTGGCTACAGACATAAACATATTTCTGAGAGAGCTATTTAATCTCAAAGTGTATCCAGTTATTTTCAAGCACTCCACCACACTAAGGACAAGGAAATAATCTATTATCTTAATACTAGGGTATAGCTTGTTGAATCCAGAGCTGAAGCCAGCTCTTTTTGCACAGAATTGTTGTCATGCCTGATTTTAATCCAGATACTGCCTTCTCCTTACACATAATTTAGAAACCCTCTCCAATTCTATTTTCCACATCTCTTCCGTTATAGCTAAATCTATTGACAAGTTAATTGACGTGCAATGAGCTGGCACATTATGGCTAGGAAACATGATGTCAAAGAAAAAGAAAAAAAAATCTTGCTCCAAACAAGAGGTATTCATTGCTCAGCCCTGATCCCCAAAAAGGAAGATGATGAAAGGTATTATTCTTGCTGCATCACTTCCAATGTTTCATCACTGCATTCCTGAACTGACAGGTGATTTAAAATGGGAACAAAGATCAAAGTCTGAATCACTCGTGTGTGTAAAAGAAATGTTTGCTGATATGCTTTTTGCATACTTAGCAACCTCTTGTAATCTTTATATACTATCAGGCTCCAACATTCCATCACCTATCATTAAAATTAAGCAGCATTACTACTGGCATTCAGTTTTCATTGGAATATGGGTTGCAAAATACATGTCACAGTTGTAAATTCCATTAAACGTCTGGTTTCCTCATACCTTTTGCTGCATGAGGATGGAATTGCCCTGAAAGACATTATTTTCAAAAATCTTTGTGTACTAGATAGGGCATGATCTTTGAAAGTGCTCCGTGCACCAGATTTTATTTACTCCAATGTGCATTGCATGCAGGGTGAAATTCGCCCTAGCAAAAAACTTACGCACTATGTAAGTTCGACTTAATTTGGCAAAATATGGCATTTAAGTGGGACTTGACACATAGACCTTGCACTAGCCCTCTGACTACAAGTGACTTTCACTCAGAGGTTTTAGTGAAGTTTCAGTACAGAGGTCGCCAGCAGTGGAATGGATTTTAGCCAAGGAAACTAGCAAGTGGAAGACTAACATGGATGGTTACATTTCTTTTCAATATTTAGATGAACTCTGTTTCAACTGACTTTGCATTTTTTACAGTGTAACTGTTTGGCAACCACAACACTGTATGGTACGAAGAACTTTCAAAAATAGAGATTGAGCAATACAACCATTGTAGGACTTGATTTCCAAAGAATGTGTGCAGCGATTACTCTGGACTGCATTAAATTATAAAAATTGGGAAAAGCTGTGACCTAGATTTTTCTTCTCTTGACATACTTACTTTTCATTTCCATCATCTTTTTTTTCAGTGTCCCATTTTATAAAGAAAAGTGTATTATTTTGTTGTAAGGTTTTTATCTTTGCAAACCCATTATACTACATGAACAGGTTGCAGGGGATAGTTAAACACAACATAGACATATATAGTCCCAGGAGGGGGAGAGAGCAGATAATCTGAAATACAGATACCCTGAAAACCAATGGAAGTAATACAAAACAGACAAGAGAGCTACTTAAGAAAGGAAACCTGATAACTCCAATAGTGAAGTTAAAAGGCAGGAACTCAAAGTGTTCAATGCATGTATAAAATGCTATCTGTGCAGAAAAACAGTTGTGAACTGAATTGCATTAAAAAAAACTATCTTGGGGAAACATTGCAAGGTATATAGATTTTCATAGTGAAAATAATGCCATGTATTACTATGTTCAATGCTATAAGACTGGGATCAAGCGATATACAGCCTAATCCCACTGTAAATGAAATCATTGGGAGATGCATCACTGATTTCAGTAGAGAAGGACTGGAACCATAATACTGATACATTAATGGATTATTTGGTATAATGAAATATTTTAGAAAGAGGGGGAAATGGTGTAACATTCTTTTAGAGTTGGTAAAATAGCATTTAAATATCAGAGTTTTTTTCATTGAGTTTTGTGGACTATCATCATATATATAGTAGCCCAATGTCTGTGACTCTGTAACACTGAAACGCTGGCTGTTTGCTCTGGGCGGCGCTGTTGCTTCCCGCTGTGGCGCTCGGCTGACTTCTGCACCGCTCAGATGGGCCACCGCGCGGGAGCAAGTGGCTGTTTCGGGTCCGCGCTCCCCATGCAGCACGGGGGTGCTTCATGGGGAGCGTGGGGCCCAAACGGCCGCTTGCGCCGCTTGCTCCCGTGCGGCGGCCTGGCTGAGCAGCGCAGAAGTCAGCCGAGTGCCACAGCAGGAGGCAACAGCGCCGCCCAGAGGGAACAGCCAGGGGGCGGGGCCTGGATGAGCGTGCGTCTCTGATGTCAGGAAAGGGCGCTGGATTCAAAAGGAGGAAAGTGGAGCAGACACAGAGGATGCGGAGGAGACGGAGAGGAGAACGGAGGAGGAGGAGGAGAAGAGAAACACAGAGTGAGAGGCAGAAGGGGGAGAAGAGAAAGAGAGAGAGACGGAGAGAGAGGCTGGAGGTGGACAAGAGCTGAGAGATAGAGAGGGCGAGGCAGTACGAGGAGAAGAGAGAGAGAGGCCGTTTGTGCTGCTTGCTCCTGAGTGGGGCAGAAGTCAGCAGAGCGCCATGGCGGGAGGCGAAGGGGGGTGGGGCAGTGACGTACACGTCCAGGGGGCGGGGCCTAGACGAGCATGCATCCCCAATGGAGACAGAGGAGAGTGGAGAGAGAGTGAGAGGCAGGAGGGGGAGAAGAGAAAGAGAGAGACGGAGAGAAAGGCAGAAGGCGGAGGAGAGCTGAGAGAGAGAGGGGGAGGCAGTAGGAGGAGGGGAGAGAGAGAGAGAGAGAGAGAGGGAGACAGAGACGGAGACGGAGAGAGAGAGACTGGAGGCTCAGGAGAGAAGACTGATGTGGAGGAGAGACCTGAAAATCCCATTTTATGATGGGCTAGTTGGCTAATAATTAAATATTAGCTCCTGATTAGCTAAAAAAAGATGTGACTCAATGCATCTCTTTAATATCCTAATATTAACTGAAATCTTGATCCATGTTTGTTGAAACATTTACCTGCACAATGATCATTTACTAAAACAATTATTACTATGCATTGTCTTTCACTAAAATGTTACTCACATCTATGTAATGTTATATAGTTAGCTGGCATATGCGAATGAATGCCTCTTGAGATCAATAAAGGCTCTCTTTTAACAAATTCAGCTGGTTGGTAAATCACATTTGTAAATCTCCAACTGTGTCATCAAAAGTCAAAAGAACTTTTTCCTTTAACTTTGAATCCCCTTCAGATTGTTAGTTTGGGGAACAAAAGTCAGCCTATTACACCTATGAGTATGTCCATACTACCAAGTTTTGTCAACAAAATGTATGTCGGTACCCAAAAGTCCACTAAGCAAAAATCATCAGAGGGTCTTCACACTTGCTCCTTCTGTTGACCGATCATGTCCACACTGAGGACACCATCATCGACAGTGTGAGCCCCACAGTGCCATGTTGTGAGAAGGTAGAGCTGATCCCTCCACATCTTAGGATTCTCCCTCAGTTCTTCCACAGCCTCTTCAGCAGCCAAGAGCAGCATCATGAGTTGCTCTGTGAGCTCCCCATGCTGAGGAATGTCCAAGCAGCACAACAGTTTGTCCCCCTCCCCTTGCAGCAGCAGTCTGCCTGCTGCTGTGTTCTAGTGCAGAGCAGAACAGGAGCAGTCCAATGATTTGCTCTTTCTTTGTTCCCCAAATGGAGCAGCTCATTCAGCTGTCAGACACTTCCCAGCACACTGACAGGGGAGGGGCACATGCTAAGATCAAAGCTGACCAGGGAAGGCATTGTGGGATACTGATGGAAGCCAGTTCTGTCGACGAAGCAAACAGCAGAGGCTACGTCTAGACTGAAGCCTTTTTCTGCAAACGCTTATGCAAATGAAGCATGGAGTAGAATATTGCCATGCTTCATTTGCATAATTAATTAGGGACAGTTTTTGCACAAGAGGCTTTTGCGCAACAAGGAGCTGTGCAGACGGCTCATTTTTGCGCAAAAGCCTCCTCTTGTGCAAGAGCCGTTCTTCCTGAAAAAATAGCCTCTTGCGCAAAAACAGCTGCTAATTACTTATGCAAATGAAGTGCATCGATAATCTACTCCATGCTTCATTTGCATAAGCTTTTCCGGAAAAAGGCTGCAGTCTAGATGTAGCCAGAGTCTACACTGGCTCTTTGTCAACAATAAGGAATGGGGAAAAGAAAAAAGTCTCTCATAGGGGTGGAAGTTTTTTGTCACACAAACTGTTTGTTTTTTCCCCAACAAAAATCCCATTGCAGTGTGTATGCACTCACTGTTTTGTCAACAAAAGGCAGGGTATTTTTGTAGTGTAGACAAAGCCTAAGAAAAACAAGACACAAGAATGGAAAGTTCTCCAGGCAATTTGCATGAGAACATTCAGAGGAAGGGTTACCTTTCCTTAAGGCACTGGCCTGGGACTTGGAAAATATGGGTTCACTTCCCAGCCTGCTGCATGTGACCTTGACAACATCACTGTCTTTGGCAACTATATCTGTTGATACTGAGTTCATGCTTTGGTGAATGCTGAGATTTCTTGAACAAAATAATTTTTGGCCTCATCTTGGTAATAGTCAATAGTTACCTTTCAAGTTGAAGAATCTTGGGGGAGGATATCACTCAATTCAGCACAGGTGCAGAATGGGTAGGCATAAGGAGTTTTCCTTTGTTCCTCATGCCCCAGTGTTGCAGCTGGGAACAGTAACACTCGCAGTGCTTCATAATTCATGAGGATGTCTTCCAGCTAGCACTGCCAAAGTGAGCAAGAAAGAGGGAGGGCCACAGCATCCTGCCAGCAGTATATGGTGACCTACTGCATTCAGAAGCTAGCCCATTGGAGTCATTCCCATTGCACTTCTGGTCTTGCCTGAGGCAAAATGGCTCCAGAGGTCAATGCTAGACGAATGGTACACATCCAAATTACCCCCCTATGGCAAGCCTTGGCCTAGAGTTATCACTTAGTCCTTCCCATCCAACACAACTCAAAATATGCCCAGTGGCTCTCAAAAATCACACTGGGTGTTTTTTCTTCATGTCAAACTGCTTCCCACGGTTAGACTAGCAGTGAAAAATAGTATTCCAGCATTACGATGACCGTTGTTTTAGAACCACAGTAAAGTTGTTTCCCACAGTTAGGGTAGCTGTGAACAATAGTATTCCAGAGTTATGACAACAGTTATTTCAGAACTACATCCAGATGAATGGAAGAAGTATTCTCTAGCTAATGCCCTACCTTCTGTTTTATCCTCCACCCTTAGAATTAAGGAAGAGACAGAAAATAACTGAGACAAGTAAAAGTTGTTGTTGAGTTTCATAGTTACCAGAGGTATGTAGGCAGTGAGGGTACATCTACACTACAGAGTTAATTCAAGTTAACTTAATTCGAAATAGTTAATTCAAATTAAGCTAATTCGAATTAATGCATCTACACACAAAACCTATTTCGAAATAGCATTTTGCTATTTTGAAATAGCGTGTCCACACTGAGTGGACCCTGAAGTTAAGGCTGGCCGGAACCAGTGCTGGCAGGGCACCAGGTTAGGACTTAGTATGTGGGGCTGCCGCCTGAGGCTAACTGAGCTCCGTGCTTAAAGGGACCCTACCCCCCCCCCCGCCCCAGACAGACAGTTCTCAGGGTTCCCCGCTTGCTTGTCTACCTCGAAGAGGGACAGCAAAGCAGTCCTGTCTTGGAGTGTCCTGAGTGCCTGAACTCGGGAAACCACAGCACTCGGCCACATGGGGCCAGAGCTACCCCTGGGCACGCTGGTGTGTCTCCTGGGGTTGTTGCCATCAGCCCAGCTGCACTTGCTGCAGGCTGCCATCCGGGGGTCCATCGGGGGGCTGTCAGGATCCAGGAGGCCCTGCGGGAGAGCGTCCACCCCAAGGAGCCCTCAGAGCCACCCCGGTCCTCCCCACCGGGGGCTCGTGCCCCATTCCTCCCTCACGCCCTTCCACTTACCCCTCCTTAGCCCCCCTTCCTGATTTCAAACAAAAGACACGTATGTTCAAAAATAGAAACTGGGTTTATTGAACAAAACTGGGGAGGGGGAGGCGGATGAACCTCTGGGGAGACTGGGAAAAGGAGGTGGGAGAGGGGAAGAGAGAGGGTGGGAGAGGGGAGGGGGAAACCTGGGAGGAGGGAGCTGGAAGGGGGAAGCAAGGGTAACAAGGGGGAGGGGAAGCTCAGGGCTCAGGGTTGGGGGTCTCGCTGGACTCACTTCATTTTCATGCAAACCTGTTCCCGGGTTCGCATGTGGCCTTTGGTGGCCAGGCTGGCAGCTATTCTGCCATAGATGGCCATATTCCTCCATTTAGTGCGGAAATCATGGACGTTGGGGGCATCCCCCCCAAACCTGAATAAGGTCCATGATCTCCACCCTGGACCAGGAAGGCGCCCGCCTTCTCCAGCCCCTGTCAGGCTCCTGGGAGCTGGCAGACTGCTCCCGGGGAGCAGTGGAGGGCTGGCTGCCAGTGGCTTGCTGGTTCATGTTTTGGGGCCACTGGGTCAGGGGTCCCGGTGGCCACTGCTGGCTCTGGGCTGGCAGGCTTGGAGCTGGCACAGGCACTGTGGCCAGGGTCTACCCCTTTAATGGCTCCGAGACTGGGGGAGAGGAGAGTAAGTTTTCCTGGTTGTGCCCCGAGTGGCCACCAGGGCTCCCTGGGAAGGGCTGGAGGCCCCCTATTTCGAATTAAGTGTCTACACAGCACTTAATTCGAAATAGCTATTTCGAATTTGGCGTTACTCCTCACAGAATGAGGTTTACCAAATTCGAATTAAGTGCTCTGCTATTTCGAATTAATTTCGAAATAGCGGTTTGCATGTATAAACGCTATTAAAGTTAATTTCAAATAACGGCTGTTATTTCGAATTAACTTTGCAGTGTAGACATACCCTGAGATACTATATTTAATTGTATGGAAGCACAGCAATGATAGAGCACACTGTTCATTTCTATTGCCTCCTGAAGCCCGATTTTCATATGGAAGCAGATTCTCCTCACTTTGAACATACCTTATACTGTCCAAGTAGTTGTGCTATTGATTTCAACTGGAGCACACATGTACTACTCAGAGTGAGTAAGGGTGAAAGAATTTGGCTCAAAGTGAGGCATACGGGGGATGTTGCACATGCAATTTGTACATCCTTTTTTCTGCATACATTTACTACATTTGTATGCACATGGACAACTAGAGGCCCATGATAAGTGCGTGTGAAAAACTAGGGTCACCAGTTGACCTCTCCTGTAAAAAAGTCAGGCTCCCATGCACGTGAATCCTTCGTTTTGCAATGTGCAAAGCACCCCCATTTACACACCTTTCTCTACAACAATACATAATCCCCCCTTCCCCACTTAGAAATAGATAAGTGAAGTGAAGTCATACACTCAGGGTATGTCTAGACTGCGCCCCTCTGCCGGCAGAGGGATGCAGATTAGGCAAGTCAAAATTGCTAATGAAACGGGGATTTAAATATCTCGCGCTTCATTAGCGTAAAAATAGCCGCTGCTTTTTTTTGGCACGGAGCTTTGTTGGAGAAAAGCGGCAGTCTAGAGGCAGATTGTTTGCTAAAGAAAGCCTTTTCTGATAGGTCCTGTATACCTTGTTTTATGAGGCATAAGGGATCTTTTGGAAAAGGCTTTTTTAGCGAACGATCTGCCTCTAGACTGCCGCTTTTCTCCAACAAAGCTCCGTGCCGAAAAAAAGCGGTGGCCATTTTTATGCTAATGAAGCACGGGATATTTAAATCCCTGCTTCATTAGCAAATCAACCTGCCTGATCTGCATCCCTCTGCCAGCAGAGGGGTGCAGTCTAGACATACCCTCAGTGGCTTTTCTCCCCTTGTGTCTCTGTAGGTCTGGGGACCACTGAACCCCTATTGTTTATCTGAAGTGTCTTTCCATATCTGTAGGCAATTTATACCATAGGGTTGTATACAATTTTGTGTGCCATTTTGGCATATAAGCTTTTCAGTATGCTTGACTTCTAAAAATGTATATTACCAAAAGTTCATTGACTGGCACTTTAATGCTAGTGGTTAGAAGATATACCCAAATGACATGAAAATCAATGGAAAACCATTATAATTTTCATTTGGGAAAGAACAAGCATTGTAATACAACAGATCCCTCGAGGAACATTAATGAAAGCCTTCAGGAGATCTGAGTTCTCTGCCATGAAGTCTCCTAAAGCAGAACAACAGAAGAATTCTGGGTAGCAAATATTCCCCAGTAATCTGAATGCATAATGAATTTACCTTCTAACAATAGCCTTTTAAAATATATATAACTCACAAGAACTTAAAGGACTTACATTTGTAAAAGCTATTAACATCTATTAATATGGACAAATGACTGAAATGTCAACACTGAGGTGCAATTCCACACCTTGTACCATTTATTGACAGGAAATTAGGAACAATTAGATCTCTGTAAGTCTAGAAAAACCATGATTGCGTAGGGTCAAGCTACAGGAAAACGCTGCAGAGAGCTCCCCAGAACTTTTTGCAGTTATGGTGCACTCTGCTTACATAATATGTATGTTTGAAGCAAAAATCTGCTGTAATGAAGAAAAAACGATTTCCCAAACCAACCATAATAAATTCAGTACATTTTCTCTGGTTATAAATAAGCAGATATGTTGCATATAGCAGACACTTTCTGTTCTTTTATGGGCACTATTGATTTCTCTACAGGAAGCAGGACTGGCCAGGGTTCTTTGAAAGTGTAGAAACGAGAAGGAAGAGAATGAATTCTGCCCCATTTGCTATATGCATTTCTTGAGGTTTTTAAATTCAGAAAGTTCACAATGAAACACCTTTGGAAACAATTGCAAGTGTGTGTGTCTGGAGCTCTCAGAAATGAGCTGCTAGCACATAAACTTTTCTCTGTTTCCTTCTGCAGTAGATCGTTTTGGGAGATAAACATCAGCTCTCATATTTGCTGTCTGCCAAAGGAGCTGAAATACTGATTCCTAATAAGTATGGGCAAACTGGATCAAAAATAACCCACGGAACAAACCGCAGAACCTTTATTTACTTTTCAAACCAAATTTGAACCAACCTTTTTGGTAAAGATGTGTAATGTTTGAAAATATTTTTAAGATCCCATTGTGGCTAGTGTTCAGTCATACATGCCAAAATACAGCCAGAAAGGCTATTCTCTGGCTAGTTACAGCTGTGGCCAGAAGTGGAAGCACTGCAAATCTCATGAGGAAATTCTATAGAAAAATGAGATTTTGGATCATTCTGCTCTGAACTTTTGGATGCTTATTTAAAGTGAAATGAACGCAAACTGCGGAAAGGTTGGAGGAGCCAGGCTTCACTAATTTCTAGTTCTCATTCTGTGACAAGATGGAACAGCCAGGAAAGAGTTAATGGTTCCCTGCCTGGCCCATGGAATTTAAGGGCAGAGGGAGTGCCGCTCATGTTGGTCAGGAGAGTTGTTTTCTATTAGTGTGGTACCTGAGCTTTGGACTTGACATGGGTGTGGCGCTGGCTCTGTCCTGGGCTGGTCAGATAGCCAACCAGCTTACTTATGTCATGATAGGCAAAGCTCCCCCTGAGCTCATCCCTCCCATTCAGAATGGTCATGAACATCACCCCCAGCATGAATAAAGCACGCGGGAGCTGCTCTGTTACAAAAAGGGAACCCCACAGAAAAAGAGGCTTTAGATAGGTGCACAAACAGGAGTAAACACAGAGAGCAAATTAAGTGACTTCCACCACTCCACAGCACAACTGTGCTTTTAAGGCACAGCCCCACATTATAGGTGCTACAAAGGTGCCCCAGCCCCAGCTTTGCATCCCATGGCCCTGGAGAAAGTGGGGGGGAGGGTGCAGATGCTGTAAAGGTGCCATATTAGGGGTTTTCTGCAGCCAATCCAACAAGCTAGCTCATGCAGAAGCAGGGACCAAGGCCATGTTTCCAGTCCACTTTGGCAAGGCTTGTGCAAATAGCAGTAGCCTTGTCTAGTCTGGCTGCAGAGGTAAGAAAAAAGGTGCTGGTACTCTGGGGCAAACTTGTTGAGAAAAAAAAAATGCGGCCGCAGCCCCTTTAAGAGCCAAAGTGCCACCCTGGGAGCCAGAAAAAAAAAATGCTGCGCATCCTGAGCAGGCTTCCATCAGGAGCTGAGCTGCCCCAGGAAAACAGGTGCCGGTATGCGCCAAGGAAATCCCATTCCTTTTTTGTGGGCTGGGAAAATAGGTGACAGTACGCCATTCCGGGCCATACCATCACAAAAAAAGCACTGGTGGCACCCAACCCTAGCATAAATGGGAGGGTTGGGGAAGGATGCTTCTTGTATAGCCAACACCTTGGTTTTCTGCTTTTTTCAGAAAGAAGCAGAAAGTAAAAATTACACAGAGAAAAGAATGGGCCCTTGGAAGTTAACTGAAGAAGAGATAATGTTCTGGGAACAGAGCTAAAAGGCCCAGAACATCAGCTGTGGGAGAGCTAACTAACCACAGGAACTATGAGGCAGATTTTCTTTTCATGGTGCTTATTTCCTTTACACCACCACTTATAACCTGTTTAATAAAAAAACACAGTGCTCTGCATCCTAAGTAATCTCCCATGAATAATGTTTTTTGTTTTCTGTTTCAAATGTTATTTTGGTTTGAGGAAACATTATTATATTTTAGAAATTAGCCTCAGATTTTTCCCATCTCGAGTTCACTGAGTGCAGAAGCTGGCATGCAATACCCGCCGACAAATTAAAATCCAAGAAAGTGTCGGTGCAATTAGATTGGCTGGCACAGGAGGCAAATGCACAATTTGATGTAAAAGCAGGCATAGCATGCATAAAAATTCAGCAAAGAAATCATTGAAGAATGGCAATGGGAAAGCAAAACATTTCTTTTTTAAATATGTGGGGTCAGTGAATCCGGGCTAACAGCTGCTTTACATCACCAGAGTTGTGCAAAGTAGTTGCAGTACACTGGAACTACTTGCTTATAATAGCAAAACTGAGTGTGCCACAAACCATGTCCTGGGAAAAAATGGCAAGCTAAGGTTGATAATTTATTATTTCACCCCAGCAAGTCAATAATACACAGAAAAATGCTCTCCCATGGGATTACAATCACCTTACTGGTGTTCAGTATCCATCCTTTGCTAAATGACAGAAGACACCTTCCTTGACTAAATACATTGGGACAGATCTCTCCTGCTTCTGGGATCCACTCAGGTCAAGGGCCTGGAAAGGGATGGAGAGGGCTGACAAGGAATCAGTTATAGCTCCTAGATTCTGTGGACTAATTCCTTAGGGACTCCATGCTGGGTGAGAATATGTAAGCTCCACCAGGTGCCTGTCTTCCTCAAAGACCCTCTGTGCTCCTTTTGTCCAGGAGATGGGAGATGAATGGGCAAGAATAACCACTACCTGATTTACACTAGAGGAGAGCTCACCTTGCGGGAGAAATCTCAGCTTGCAAGGCACGATCAGAATCCAGCTCCTTTGTGCCAAGATCATACTAGAGAATCCAGCCTAATCTCTGTGAATGATAAAAGGGTATTTCACTTTTAACCTATTTCACTTTGTGGTGGGAATCCCTGCGGAGATTCAGCTTGACTGAAGATTGCAGAAGGTTTGGGGACACTGAGGTCTTCAAATTTTTCTAAAACCTAGGATAGGCAAAGCAGAGCTTATCAACTCCAATGCTGGATGCAGCGCTGTTCCATCTATAGGATACTGTGGGGCAGCTGCCTGGGGCCCCATGATTTGCGGGGCCCTGCAGAGCCACCCCAACCATCCTATGGACAGACTGGCTGCCCATATTGAGGTTAGTCTGCAGGGCCCAGGGTGGCTGGGTAGCCACCCACACTGATCATGCCATCTCCCAGCCAGGTTGCTCTGCTGCACTGTGGTGGCAGGAGCCATGGGAAGTGGAGTGATGCAGCAGCCTGCTCCACTCCACTCCACTGCCATCTCCCAGCCATGACACTCCGCATCACCACGGCGACAGGACGTGGAGCGACTTGGCCTCAGCCTGCTCCATTCCCCGGAGTGACATGCAGGCTCAGGGGAGCAAAGCACAGTGGGAGCAGGACAGGCTGCTCTGCTTCCTGCCACCACAGTGAAGTGGAACAACCCAGCGGGGAGATGGGCGGCAGAGCAGAGCAGGCTGTTGGGGGGTCCCTCTTCTTCCTGTGGCTCCCACCACCATGGTTAGTACAGGAGGGCCCAATAACTGCTGCTCCCCCATCCCAGGCCCACCAGTAATCCCCCAGGTTGTGTCTCTTGGGGCAGGGGGCTTTGGGGAATGGGTACAATGGGAGCAGGAGAGGGCAGAGCAGGGGCTGGAAGAGGCAGGGTAGGGGCAAAGCACGGGTGGAGCTTAGGGCAGAGCTGGGGTACCCCAGCCCCACACCTGTCTAAGGACAGCCCTGGTTGGATGCAACTATTTTTCAGGGCTGAAGACTCCAGTAACCCCAGCTGAGTGAAAGTATCACAAGTAACCACGATCCAAATCTAACAGGAACACTGTTGCTTTTTTCAGCAATAGCAATTTTATCTAAATTTGATTTCCTAAGAAACCAAGTCTGGCTTCTGTATTTAAACTATTTTGTCTAGACCCAATGTTTACGATAGACTTGCCCTTATTGGCATGTGTGTGTGTGTGTGTGTGTGTGTGTGTGTTATGACTTTGTTTATGTCACTTCCCACTGAGTTTTTACATTTTATCTGGTCCTCTCTGAAGAAAAAAAGAGCTGATTTTCAAAAAACCTACAAAACTTCATAATCAGCCCCAGATTATGAGTCAAGAGCAATTGCTCTGGTGTGTTACTATTTTTTCTGTTCTTTACCATTCTAACCTCAGTCATGTTCAATATATTAAGTGGCAGCAGAAGCCCCAGGCTTGAAACCCTTTCAAAAACGTCTTTGTGTTTACAGAGCCTGATCCAGAGCCCATTAAAAGGAATGGAACGAGTCCCATTGACTTCAGTGGGTTTTGGATTAGCCCCATAACAATGTTCATGGGAGGTTAGTTTAATAAAGCATATTGGCAAATAGAAAATACTCCAACTAGAAATTGGCGACTGATGTTTGGCTCCAATTTACAATACAAAAAGAGAGGCTTTAGTTTCCATGAGACACAGATTTGCTTATTTTAAGGTCAGAAGGGACTATTCAGATTTGACCTCCAACAGAGCACAAGCAGGGACTTTCTTAGGCACACACAGCATATACAGCTGCATAGGGCACCTGAAAATTTAGGGCACCACCAGGACAGAAGGTAAGAGCAGGTTGACTCCCACACACCCAGTGGCTATGTCTACATGACAAAGAAAAGTTGGAAAATTGCGTATTTTTTTCTGCCTTTCTTCTGAAAGAGGTTTTTCTGACACTTGGCCCATGTACACAGGGCCAAATATCAGAAAAAAACCCTCTTTCGGAACATCCCTTCTTCATCGTAAAACGAGGTTTACAGGGATGTCAAAAAAACTCATCTGCTTTTCCAAATTTTTTTTCAGAAAAGCAGACACATTCCTTGGACATGGCAATCTAGACGTACCCAGTGTGTGCTGCTGTCTCCATCTCCTTAGGCAGGAACCATACTCACAGACTAAAATGCACAGCAGGGTACAGGACACTGGACTAGATGGACCTTTGGCCTTTCCCACTATAGCCGTTCTTATGCTGCTGCCTCTCCTTAATGAAGAGTGCACCACACCAGTACATTCAGGTCTGCGAATATGGCCCCTGCCTAAGGAGACAAAGACTGAAGCATGCATCAGGTGTGCATGAGCTGACCTGCTCTTACCTTCTGACCGGGACCAGTGCCAGATTCCCCAGAGAGAATGAACAGAACAGGTAATCATGCAGGAATCCATTCCCTGTCATTCATTCCAAGCTTCTGACTAACAGAGCAGGGACATCAACTGTGCACAACTGGATAAGAGCCCTTGATGGACTATTCATGAATGTATCTAGTTTTTTTATAGTCTTGGCCTTCACAACATCTTCTGACAAAGAGTTCCACAGGTTGCTTGTGCACTGGGTGAAGAAATACTTCCTTTTGTTTGGTTTAAACCTGCTGCCTCTTAATTTCATTTGGTGACCCCTAGTTCTTGTGTTAGGAGGAGTAAATAGCACTTCCTTGACTACTTTCTCTACACCAGTCATTATTTTATAGACCTCAGTCTTATCCCCACCCTTAGTCATCAGTTTTCCAAGCTGAAAAGTCGCAATCTTATTAACCTCTTCTCAGAAGGAAGCTATTCCACACCCCTAATCATTTTTGTTGCTCTTTTCTGAACCTTTTCAAATTCTAATATGTCTTTGAGGTAGGGCAACCACATTAGGGTCCTTCAGGGCAGAGGGCATATGGTGTGGGGAGTTCAGGAGTAAGCAAAGGAGCAGGTGGTATGTGGGGCTCAGGGCAGGGGTGAGGAGGGACTCATGGCAGGGGGTGGGGGTGCAGGATTTAGGGCAAGAGGTTGGAAGGAGGGGGAGCTTAGGGAAGGAGGCGGGGGCTCATGGCAGGGGGTGAGGGTGGGTGCCAGCTTCTCCCTGGTGTGGGAGGGGGCTGCACACCCTACCTGCCAACTTCTCCATGGGGCCAGCCTGGGCTGGGAGAGGAGCTCACACCCCAGCTAGTGGCTGTTCACTGGGGTGTTTGTTGCCCCCCTCTCATTAATATACAGTGTAACTGTTCCTCCTACCAGACCCCTGCCTTTCCATTTTATGAGAAACAATCAAATTCCAGGCAAATCCCATTGTCCTTGCCCAACCAAGCCTTGACCTTGCTTTTAAGTTATGGTAAGAGGAAGCTGCATGCCAAATTTGGTGGTCCTAGCTCTTACCATTTAGGAGGAGTTCTTCAATAAACAAACTCACAGATGGATGCACATTTCTGAAATGTACAGTAAGATGTGCACATTGCCACTTATATTCTACTGACAATTCCTGTAACAGTAGCATCAGGTGGAGTTTCTCAAAACTAAAGCTCATTGAGAACTCTCTCTACTCTACAGTGATTCAGGAGCATTTGACTGGTCTTGCTCTTCTTGCAATTGAACAAGACATCACTTTGAATTTGTCATACGATGACATTATTACTGATTTGGCAGCTAAAAAAGCCAGAAAGATTGCTTTTAATTATAAAAAAATCATATTATTTGGATCATTCTGTCAATAAACCAGAATTTTTTCTATAGCACTACTTCTTTAGTACAAGCATAGTCCATCAGTATTATAGTGTGCTTAATTTATTTAAACTGGTTATAATCAAGAGCATGTGGCAAGTTTTCCAGTACTGTAAGATTGTGTTTGTGTTGCTCAGAGCAAGTCAGGGATAGGAACACAAGTTTAATAATACTGCATAGGTCCCTAAATCCTAAGGACAGCCCTGTACACAGGCCACGGAATTTCAATACCTAATTCATGCATTGAGACCACAATTTTTGTTTGCGCTACAGGATGTATTATAGAAAGAACCTCCATCCTGTCAGCTACGTTTCTCCCATTAACATTGTTCATTTGCCCTCGATATTATACTTTCACAAGAAGCACAAAAAACAAGCTACAAACATAGCCCCAAAAAACTATATGGTATCAACACACCCATCAAATCCCTTAGAAGATGAAGCATTGTGAATATTTGCATTAGAAATAAGTATGTAAGCCGGGGCTGAATTACTGTGGGTATGCTCACTCCAATTGTTTAGCTCTGCAAGATAATTAACTATTAACTGTTGATATGTAAATACAGCTCATGCCAGGAGGGGGAAGGAATCCGAGGTGTGGCTATATAAATCCAATTCAGCCAGGGCTGTTGGAGGATCAGTGTTGGAATGGAATGTGGTGTATTGTAACTAATTTGGGGCTGTTGTGAGGGTCACAAATCATGCTACCCCTAAATGTGGGAACTGTAAAATATGACACCAGTGCTTGCAGGAGAGACACCATCATTGTAAGAGGTCTCAGAGGAACAAGCCTCCCTCCTGCCAGAGTTGAGTGAACTGAGTGGGGGGGGGGGGGCGGTAAAGGGGAAGGGCTTGAGGCAGCCTGCTTCATGCCTGCCAGGTGTGAGCCGTAAGGTTGGCTCAACCTGCCCCTTTTCCCCTTGGTTTTAAGGACAGACCTAAAGCAGACTTCATGAGGAGTCTTTTTGCTAGTCCAGTGGAAGCTGCAATCTTTGGCCAGCCTAGGTGGTAGTTAAAGAGCTGAAATCACTGGTTTGGCTGGGAGCCAGACCCATTGCAGCCAGTGGAGCAGCTGGCAGGAATGACTGGCAGGCAGCTGGTAGGAGCGGCTGGTGGGAACGACCAGCGGGCGGCTGGTAGGAACAGCAACAGGCGGCCAGCGGAGGGCGGCCAGCAGAGTGGCTGGCGGGAACGACCGGCGGGCGGCCGGTAGGAGCAGCACAAAGGTGGCAAAGCCTTAGGCTCAAGGAGTAGAGACATCAGGATGATGTGTCAGGGTCTGCACTGACTGGACAGAGCTGTAAGTGGGGCATTTGATGTGGGGTACGGAGAAAGTTTGGGTAAGTGAACAGAACCCTTACCTCGTTGGACTGGTGAGCCTGAGAGGCAAAAGACATGGCTCAATCCTTTTGAGCTGGGACAGTTACTCGTGGGGGAGGGGGTTACAAACTCTGTTTTCCCAAGTTAATGCCATGTGACTTTTCTCTCTCTTTCATTAAAAGTTTCTTTCCTACACTCATACTCTGTGCTTGCGAGTGGGAAAGCATTGCCCCTCAGAGGCGCCCAGGGGTGTGTGAATTTCCCAGGCTACTGGGTGGGGGCTCAAGCCAGTTCTGTGTGAGATGGACCCCTTGATATTGAACCCGGCCCTAGCTGCTGCCGGGCCTACCTGGCGGAAGGGTTACAAGTAGAACTCAGTAAAAATGACTGGGAAATGCCACTACTTTGATAATACATTTTGTCTGGTCTGCCTGAATTAAAATGGTTTTTATTTCAAGTGAGGTCAACAGTATTCTATGAAGTCACCTGAGCCACCAACATGTTGTAATTCTGGGTCCCTCATTCCCCCATTCTCTCCCAAGGGCAATTCTCTGCAACTGAATTATATGTCCCATGATGCCTGGTGGTCTCTCCCGGGAGTCTTGGGCGGAGGAAAAGTCTAGTTAAAAAGGAAACACTGCTATAAACAGTCAGTCAGTGGGACTGTGAGTGTGAGATTTCTTTAAAAAGTGTTTTTATTTTTCAGGGCCCAAGAGGAATGTGAAATATCTGACTTAGTAAAACATGTTTTGTTGCCTTTTATGGTTTTATGAACTTTTCTGAACTTGTATAGGGTGCTTTAAAATGTAGGGGTGCATATCTAGGGCTTACTCTAAATCTTCATAACTTGGAAAAAATCTGTGCTATGATGAATAAATTACTGTTCTTTTGCCCAGATTCTTACGTCCTTATGGACACCTGATCCATGAGACCTACCTGACTGTGATGGCATGTCTCCAAGGAGATAGTTTTAGTGGCACACAAGTTACTTTTGTGTTAAACCTGGAAAAAAGCAGATCCTGCACCAATTTCATGAACAAAAGATACAACTGAACTGATGCAGAATAATGTGTGTGAGTTATTTTCAGCTGATAAAAAGGTGTCAGGACATGACTGTTTGGCAAATTCTCTGCCTTGGATGTGTCCACAATGGTATGTGAATGGGTTCATACAGTTAATTATGCTGAACCTTAAGGCCAGCTTCTTGCCAACTCCAAAAAACTGTAATTTCCCCTGAAATCAGAAGTGAATCTTTGGTCATTTCTGTTGCAAAATCCAAATGACAATCTTCATTTGTTAAAATAATCTCTTCATTTCTATCAATGTTTCAGATGCAATTGCATTGAATCAGCTTCAGGATGATGTTTCATTGATGAATGTGGAGTAAGAGAAAACAATTCACTCTTCTACTCAGAGTATGTCTACACTGCAGAGTTTTTCCAGAAAAACTACACTTACATCCACACTGCTATTGCATTCTTTCAACAGAAAGTTGAAAGAACGGTGGGGTTTTTCCAACAGCAGTAAACATCTTTCTACAAGGAAAAAGCCTTTTTCCAAAAAAGCTTTTTCGGAAAAAGGCGAGTATGAATGCGCAAGAGAGTGTTTTTTCGAAAGAAGAGGCCTCCAGGAAAAAGCCCAGGTGCCCTGGTGGCCACTCAGTCCACAGTAATCACAACTGAAATGCAAGATAATGTCCAGTCAATGTGGACTTTATCTTTTGAAAAAGCACATTGCTTTTTCATTGTGCTTTTGCTGTGTAGACGCTCTGTTTTGAAAAACATTTTTCTAGAAGATCTCTTCCAGAAAGGCTTCTTCCAAAAGAAGCCTGAAGTCTAGATGTAGCCTCAGTTATTGTACAGATATCCACTCCTATGAAAGAGGAGCACTTTCATGGGTAAATGTTAGCTGTGAGTAATTCCCAAGCCTTAGTCTGGACTAGATTAGATCCAAGGGAACAAAGAGAATGAAAAAAATAAAATGACCAATTCCGTTTCATCCTAGCAGTCAAAATAAGGCATGCTATGGGAACATATATAATTCATAAGCATGAATAAAGACATATGGACCATGTTTACCAGCTTACTTGAAAAACTGTGTCTATGTGCTGAAACTTGTGAAATGCAACGTGCAGAATCTGATGTAAATCCTGCTGATTTCACCAGCTGCAGTGTCAAAAGAGTTCACTGGTTCATCAGACACTTCCCTCCAATAAGTGATGGATTAAGGTAGTGTCTGTGGAGTCACAGATCTGAGTTTCAGATTAGGAGGAAACCCTTTGACCCATGAAGAAGTTATGACTGGACAAACCGATATCCAGAGGGACATCTGGTGCCTGTCCTAGAAACTAGCAGGCCTGTTTACTAGTCATTCATTAATACTCTCTAATGCCAGAAAGTGAGGTTTCCATTAGAGAAAATGAACAGGAGTGAGAAGTGCTTTTGTGGGAGAGAGAGAACTTGCTTCATTGTGATGGAGGCCTGTGATGGATCTGAATTGGATTCAGGGTCCCACTTCCATTTAATCCACCATTGACTCTAGGAGAGGACAATACTTGGTGCCTTGGGACATGGTGACCATCAGTCATTTTCAAGGCATCTAGCTGCTGTTGTAGGCTTTAAGAGAAAATATTCCTTCCTGGCTGCATAGACAGCCACCTTGTCTCAGAAACAATGCATATGACCATCCTTCTGTTAGCATGTATATCTACATAACGTTATTAGTGGTCATACAATCATCCAGCTCTACCTTAAATTCAGTCGCAGAGTCAAAATCTGTAGTATTTAGTCAGAGAAATGGAAACTTCTCCTGAATAAAGATTGCAAAATTGGTCCATACTAATTCTTAGAATGACTTCCTGTGGGAATGGGTTTCATAGTCTGACTGCAAGACGACTGGTGAGGCATTTCCTTTTCTGCTTTTGCATTTCTCCACCTGCTAATTTCATTGTTCGGTCTGCTATTATTTTGATATTAGAGGGCACATCAAGCACATCATAGGGCTGGAAGAGACCTCAGAAGGTCATCAAGTCCAGCCCCCTGCCCAAAGCAGGACCAATCCCAACTAAATCAACCCATCCAGGGCTTTGTCAAGCTGAGACTTAAAAACCTCTAGGGATGGAGATTCCACCACCTCTCTAGGTAACCCATTTCAATACTTCACCACCCTCATGGTGAAATAGTTTTTTGTAATATCCAACCTAGACCTCCCCTCTGTAACTTGAGACCATTGCTCCTGGTTCTGCCATCCGTCACTACTGAGAACAGCCTCTCTCCATCCTCTTTGGAACCTCCCTTCAGTAAGTTGAAGGCTGCTATCAAATCCCCACTCACTCTTCTCTTCTGCAGACTAAATAAGCCCAAATCCCTCAGCCTCTCCTCATAGGTCATGTGCTCCAGCCCCCTAATAATTTTGGTTGCCCTCCATTGGACCCTCTTCAATGCGTCCACATCCTTTCTATAGTGGGGGGCCCAAAACTGGATGCAATACTCCAGATGTGGCCTCACCAGAGCCGAATAAAGGGGAATAGCACTTACTGCTCTTGTTAGGAGGACATTCATTGATTCACTCACACTCACAGCACTGCACATTTTTCTCTTCAAGTTTTCACCCTTCTTCCATCTCTAGTAATGAAAGTAGATATCTGGATTTGAAAACACTGTAAAAACATTTCATCAAAATGATCCTAAATCCCATCTAATAGAAATTATTGGTAGTTTTGCCTGATTATAGGCCAAGGGTTATCAAGAGTTTTGCATGATCCATGACTGCAAAACTGGAACCTATACTACTCAGTGGGAAAATATAGAACTAGAAATTACAGAAGATACAAAATCTCAAACCTTACAGAGTGTTTTGCTGGCCTCCAAGTCAATTCTGCTAAACCTGATCATCATTCAAAGTGATTTGGAAAGCAGAACTCTCCCAGAATTACAAGAGAGAATTCAGAAAGCCCTCTAAAAAGGACAGGCACAGGGTTAATTCAAATCAGACTGAGCATGGGGGCGGGGAGGGAAATAGAATAATGGAAACTTGGCTTAGAATGGAGGCCCAAGTAGAAGCTGCAGTAAGGACTGCATTCTTGAGGGAAAGGCACACTGAAGGAATTAAAGTTTGCAATTCCTTAGCCCTATCTAAGAAAAAAAGGGGAAGCATCTGTCATTCTTTGCTTCCATGGAAAACTCAGAGGCCTGGCTTTTTGGAGGTGACGGACAGTTATTGCTGCCATTGATTTCAACAGGAGATGTGTGGTGTGTAGGGTATAGAAAAAAGAACATGTGTGATGTCTCGATGACTGGCTGTAACACCAACACGGCTTTTCATAGACAAATAGGCATTTTCCATTAAATTATTGGCAGTGAACCTTTCCATCTGCCTTCTTATTATATACAGTAATAGAGGCCTGATTCTGATCTGCAACAAGTCTCTTTCGCACACACCTTTTGGGCTTGAAATGTAACCGTCTTCCACTTACAGGCCTCTTGACAGCGCTAAAACATTCACACAATTGAGATTTAGGTCACAGATGTCCAGGAAGCAAAATATTCCCAGTATTATATTCAGGGGCAGGGGGATGTGACAGACTTGCTGAGTCCCTGGGCCAGGAGGTGGGGAGTGGCTCTGCTCTCCTGGAAGAGGCAGGGCCTCAGATGGAATGGGCGGGGTTGGGACTAGCCTCCCCCCACCAGTCCTTCAGTGCTATCTAGTGCACCTCACCTAGGGCTCTGTAGTGTGCTGCCTGGGGCTCTGTCAGCAATTTAAAGGGCTTGTGGCTCCAGCTGCCCCCGCTGTGGCAGGAGCCCCAGGCACTTTTGAATCACTGAGCCCCAAAGCAGCTGACCACTTTGTCCTTCCGCCTCCCTCCCCCAGTCAGCGGGCCTGATTATATTACAGGTAGGCAACAGAAATGTAACAGACCACTCGTCTTTTCTCTGGAACTTTTAAATAGGGCACTCTGGGTTGCACTGAATGGGACAGAAAGGAAAATCAAGTCATCTTTGCTTCTGGTAGAGTTGCCAATTTTTTTTCTTAATTGGCACCAACAAATAACAGCCTCTTTTTAAAAACAATTAAGCTTGTAGTCTAGTGATGGGAGTTGTTTGAAGTAGATCACCATTTGGTAAAACAGAAGGGCTTCACCAGCCTTCTACAGCATTCCTCCCTCTATAAAGAGGGTCATCAAAACAACTGAATTATGCTGGTAAGAAGCATTTGTATGGACCAGAAACGGCAAGAAGAATACTGGAGAGGAGTTAGAGTGTCACTACAATATTGTCACAACAGGGAGTTGATTAGACTTAGACATTCATATAACTGCTGCAAAATGGCCATTAAACTGCAGTAGAATTTACCTGGGCCAGGTGATGCATCATATTTTGCCTTGTTGGGTGTTATCAGATAGAATTGCCATCTCATACAGAGAAAGCTGATTATCCGATGCAGTCCTGTCCTCGCTAGCAAGAATTGCAAAAGGCTTTGCTCGTTTAGCTTTTTGTGAGTGCGAGTTATATATCATGTCAGGTTAAACTTACTATATCCTCTTCAAGGAGTATGCCTTGTGGTGCGCCTTCCCACCTCGCAACCTATTACTCCGATTTGGAGAAAAATATTAAAGAACTAACTGGAAGTAGAAATGCCCACTTTTTTTGGCCTTGTAACTGGGGCTTGAGGCAAATGGAGCCAAGGTAATGATGAATTATTAAGGTTCCTTGGAAATCAGAGCAGAAAGAATTTTAGGAAAACTTACGTAGACTTGTGTTATATGCCACTATGAACATGATGGCTAAGTTCAGTGACAAATAGTGATCCCAGAGCGCCATGCTGAATACCTATTATATTTATATTGTACATATTTCTCCATATTTTAACTTTGAAATTTGAGAGGGTCCAGAGAAGAGCTATGAGGGAAGATTGAAAGAATTGGGTTTGTTTAATTTGGAAAAGAGATGAGTGAGAGGGGACATGATAGCAGCTTTCAAGTACCTAAAAGGGTGTTACCAGAGGGAGGGAGAAAAGTTGTTCTCCTTGACCTCTGATGATAGGACAAGAAGCAATGGGTTTAAATTACAGCAAGGGAGGTTTAGGTTGGACATTAGGAAAAACTTCCTAACTGTCATGGTGGTTAAACACTGGAATTAATTGCCTAGGCTATGTCTACACTGCAGGCTTTTGCTGGCAGAGAGTATGCTAATGAACTGCTCATTAGCATTTGTCGCACTGTTATTTGCATATTCTCTGCCTCAAAAAAGGAGGTATAAGAATCTTGCATAAAAGGGGTTGTTGCACAAAATGGACCCATCTACACTGCTTGTTTTTGTGCAAAAACCTTGTGCGCAAAAAGCATTGGCAGAGACTATGCAAATGACAGTGCGACAAATGCTAATGAGCACTTCATTAGCATGATCTCTGCAGGCAAAAGCCTGCACTGTAAACATAGCCCTAGGGAGGTTGTGGAATCTCCATCACTGGAGATATTTAAGAGCAGGTTAGATAGACATCTATCAGGGATGACCTAGAATGGTACTGGGTCCTGCCATGAGGGCAGAGGACTGGACTTGATGACCTCTCAAGGTCCCTTCCAGTTCTAGTATTCTTTGATTCTCTTTTATCATGGATTATTGGCTGTTAGTACTTCTAAATCCATGACTACATTTTCAGCTGCCTTTTTATATATGAAGGTTTTAACTTATTTAATAAATACTTAACAATTTGGATGATGATGATGATTATATTTTAAATTATATATATATTTTAGCAGACATGACTGCAGACTGGCTGCAAAAACTAACCAGGAAAGGACAGGTAGTCACAACTGTGCAAATAATCCTAGAGCCCAGGCTGCAGTCCTAGCCTAAAAGTCTAAATCCCAATTAAGCATCCTCTTAGCCTGAATCCCATACCTTGAATCAGCTGGCATGGGCCAGCTGTGGGTGTCTCATTACAGTGAAGACATTTCCAATTAGAACTAGAAAGGTGAAGCACATGTTATCCAGGGTGGCATCCCTG
The DNA here is from genome assembly GCA_032595735.1 of Pelochelys cantorii. Classification (NCBI taxonomy): domain Eukaryota; kingdom Metazoa; phylum Chordata; order Testudines; family Trionychidae; genus Pelochelys; species Pelochelys cantorii. The sequence continues at coordinate 53,352,019 of CM064334.1, forward strand.
CCCTAAGTAATACCAAATCCAATTTTAAAGATAAGTGCTGTGGCAATATAAGGTCTAGGAACTGTGAAGAAATTGCCTGATAATACCCTTCCAGCTCCTAGAATCACTGGTGCTTGAGTTTTCAGAACACCATAAAAGATCGGGGCTTTGTGTGTATGTAGGGAGGGTTAGGAACTCAACCAAAAGTCTATTGAAGTCAATGTGAATTTTGTAAATATCATCAGTGGATATTATAGCAAGTCCGCTTTCAAATGAGATCTGGGTAAGGTGCTCCCATCTATATAGACATCAGAGCAATGCAGTACTATACTCGTTAAAAGAACCAAGGGAAACCGCCCCCCCCCCCCTTGCCAACACGCATATGGAAAAGAAACAATCTGGAAAATCTGTTTTTTGCAAACACAACTGATTGGTAACAACATAGACCTTCTGTGAATTTTTGTTTAGTCTTCCCAAGACAAAGCAACAAAAAAGATAGAGACATTTCTCTTGATAATAGCCAAAAACATATCTTCAATAGAAACATCACATGAAAATCATCTTTCCCCTCCTTGGTAAGTTCACCACACCACCACAATACAGACATTGACAGGGGCACATCACACAGATATAGCGAGCTCCTCTGAGGATGTGCCTTACTGAAATTTAAGTATCTACTTCTTTCAGTGTTCTCTCAAAGCTCCTCAAGTAAAAGGAATAACAACTGTACAGTGATGGTGGCAAACGGAAGCAGTAGGTTAGATAAATAGACTGGCTCCAAAGCACCAAATACTGATGCTTAGACTGGACCCCTTTCATCTGATATTATGAGATGTGTGGCAAGAGGTTTTAAGAGTTTTGGAGTGGATGGTTGTCTCTTACTGGGGAGACACTCTGTCCTCAGAGAGATCTAGGCAGGTTAAATGGGACCTCAGCAAATAGTTGAAATACAAATCAGATTGCCCACATAACAAGGAATGGAAAGTGCCACTGATCCCTGTTTGACAGGAGATTAAAAGGTGATTTAAACCTAAGAACGGGACCACCCCTAGAGCTGTGCTGTAAGTTAAACGAAAGAAGAAATACTGGCTATAAATAATGTAATGTATGTACATTTAAGTGACAAAGGAATCTTGTATTTAAAACCAGGCTTTAAGTACTGAAAAATACTAGTGAGGGGAAAAACACAAGCCAATCAAACGTGGCAGGGGTGAAAGGGCAAATTTGAGAAGGCTAGTAAAGAGAAGGCAGGCTCTAACGCAAAACCATGCAAAGCTTGGGGGTTAGTGACTCTCTAAGCAATATTTCTCTGGCAAAGAAAGAGGATAGCAAAGAAATTCCAGCCACCCAAACTAGGAAAACTCAAGAAGAACCCTTTGGCTCTTTGCTTACTGCCTTGGGCTCAGGTGCACTTCACAAATGCCCCATTTAAGACTCAGGGTCAGAGACGGAAAGAATGGGTGTTGCAGACAGGAATAATTCTCAAATTTCCATGTGCATTAAATGGTACAAGGCTCTTCAGGATGAAGCTGTGATAGTTCTTCTGTGGTAAACAGAGTCTAGTCATACACCTCTGCCTTTGATCTTCTCCAAGTGTGCTGTACCTGCATCTGGACAGCATGGAAAGAGAAATAGGGGTCAGTGTAAGACCAGATGGAAAGTCTTAGGCCTGGTCTATACTATGTCTCCCCCCCACCCATCGATCTAAGATATGCAACTTCAACTACCCAAATAACCTTGCTGAAGTTCACATACTTAGACCTATTTAACTACAGTATCTTTTCTGAAGTCAGATGGGCAGCTGATGCACACCTGTTAACTCTGCCAACTCTTTTTATCCTGGTGGAGTACTGGAGTCAATAGGAGAGTGCTTGGAGGTCGATTTATTGCATCCATCTTTGTTGGAGATCTACAGAGCAAAAACAAAGAGTTCGAAAGCATCTCGTCCCTAGTGTTCTGTATTACTGCAGATGGATTGTTCAGAAGGTGTTTCCACTTCTGTTTTTCCAGTGACTAAGGTCGTGGTGCTCTCCTCACAGGATATGAGTAATTCAGTACAATTTCAGTGAAGTTATTTGTATCCTGGGTGGGAAGACTGAGCCCCCAGTATGCAATAAAGAGCCCTTTCCTGAATATTGCACTCCCCATAGTAGCATGGCAATATACTACCGCATAGTCTACATTGATTTCTGAGAAATGACTAATGATTTGTGTAAACCTGCTACTGTGTATTTCATCACAGCTGCTTTGGGAAAGTTTTTTGGCAGAGAAAATGGCTCTAACATCAAAGTACAACAAATAATCAACTCGAAACACAGGCCAGCAAGACATAAGGTTATCGACAAAGGGAAATTATTTAGATGAGCAGTCTTCAAAATGACCTAAAAAGACTGAGTTGCATCATCTCTAAAACAACAGTGGCTGACGTGCCAGCAAAGGAAATGAAGCAGAGCTGGAGGTAGAGAGACAGATGGATGAATAATCAAGAGGAGATTTAAAAGGCAGAGTCAGTTATAAGTTAATAAGTGAGCATTATGGTTTATTCGGGGCCAGAAGGGAGTGAGTTGTAGCAGGAAAAGCCTCAAACAAAACTGGGGCAGGGATTGTCTCCTTCTCTTGTCTTGGGATGGTGCATAGTGCAATGGACTCCTAAGCACTACCACAATACACATAATACAGAAGAAGAAAAAGAAAGAAAAAGAAAACGAAAGGACGTGCATGCAGGCATAGCTTCATGGGAGTGGGTGGGTTGATTGCAAAACAGAAGCATTACAGCCTGCCAATCGTCTATCTGTATTATTTATATCACCATTTTTCTTTAACTCTGTCATGATGTCTGGAGTGATTTTACCACCATGAGCGCCAACCAGAGCAGGCTGTCAAAAGCAGGGCAGACACCCTAAACTGGTGGTATGTTCTATAATTAGATTTCACAAAGTCAGTAACAAATGTGAACTCCTAGATCCCTGAAACAAGTTTTACCATAGAGTTACCGATAGTCCCCCCATGGGTACTCCAGTTTATCTTGCCACCCTGGCAAGCTGGACAACATAATAAATGGTTACACCAAAATCACAATATTCAGGTTTTTCCCAGTCCCAGGAGGCCAGTCATTTACCCCAAATCAATTTGTTCCTTAGAGTTCATGCCAAAGACAACAACTGCAGCCAATATAATAATAAACTAACAGAAGGTCTAAATAAATGAGAGAGTTATTTCCAAGTTAAAGATGTAATCTGTCAGCACTGAATATCCTTTTAGGACTCAACCTACTTTGACCCTGAGGATCCTGCTTTTTGTTTCTTAGGGCTTGTCTGCACTTACTGGGAGATTGACACTGCAGAGATCAATCTCCTGAGGTTCGATTTAGAGGGTCTAGTAAGGACCTACTAAATCAACCACTGATGGAACCCCCATCAATTCCAGTCCCCCACCAAATCGTGAGGAGTAAGGGAAATCAATGGGAGAATTTCTCCTGGTGACCTCCTGCAGTGGGGATGCCACAGAAACTTATCCTAAGGCATGATGACTCCAGCTACGCTATTCACGTAGCTGGAGCTGAGTATCTTAGGTCGACTTTCTCCCTTAGTGTAGACGTGGCCCTAGTTCCAGCTTTTGTGAGCGTCCAAACAGCCAAGAGATGAAAAATCTTCATGTTAGTTATTATTTCCCTCTTGCAGCAGTCAAACAGATGGGATGAGGCCTTCTGCATATATTTTGCTAATGCCTACAGACTCGGACAGAGCTGGACTTGGTTTCCCAATGTCACAGACTCACACATTCTTTCTGCTGAAAAATTGCTCCTGCTGAGCATCAGCAGTCCTCCAAGTGCAACAGCACAGGCAGCAGAAGGGCTGGCTTCTCCCCTATTTCCTCACCATCATGTCTCCACCCAGAACAGGAAGAAACCACTTCTTTGGGTACCAGAGTAGCTCACTTTCCATGGTCCAGTCAGTCCTAGGCTTCCTTACTGAAACTGCAAACAAGGTTTGCAAATTGGAGTCACTTGCGTTGGTGTTTTGTACAATGTGGACATAAGCTATTAACGTCACACAGACCATCAAGCAGCTTTCAGGTGGTGTCAGTTACTCAGTAAATGGCAATTTGTATCCCATAACTCCTATATGCCTGGGTCTTACTGACACCTTACTTTTTGTCAGCTCTATGAGCACATGCTGACCAGTGCCCTCTGCAGCGCAAGATGGTATAATTTTGGCTGTATACTCTGGGGGAGGGGTACCTGGGGAGCTGGGTGTTATCTGAGATGTGGCCTCTATTATTAGTTCAGGCAGTGGTCACTCTGGAAACCTGCATGTAACTGGAGCTGGGTGTGTCCCTACCTGTGTGAATGCTGGTGGAAGAGTAGGACTGGGAGCATGTCTGCAACTTGTAACAGCATCACAGTGTAAGAAGGAGCCAGGACTGGTGAATTAGAGGGCTCAGTGGTACCCCAGTACCATGTGGCACCCCGGGGGAAACCCTCACAATGTATATTAAGAACTCTGCAACCCAAGAGAGAGGTTTTAATACTCTGTGGTACAAAGAGCTTTGTTGGCTTGAACACAGCTCTGAGCAGCAGAGCCTTTCAGTTTAGCATAGGATTGTTTCATTCTTCACCAGAGAGAGTCTGATGTAGCCTTTGTACTTAAGAATTTACACAGTGGAAAAAAATAAACGAGAAATTAGCTAGAAATGTAGAGAGAACAATATGCCGCAGAAGAGGTAACAGCAGGTAAAACTGAGCAAGGTTGAAATGTGACGCAAAAGGAAATAGATTCATTGGATAAGTTTATCCTTTGAGTTTCACATTGAAGACTTAGATTACTTCCTGGTCAGCCCAAAGAGGCAAATCCAGGAATAACAATAGTGGTTTCAAAGTGACATGGAAAAGACTAACTACTCATTTGCATGGAACGTTTTTGTGCTATCCGATGCCATGTACAGTACATAGTAGGTGAATCCTGAAATGGATTCATTCAGGTCTGTAGCATCATTATTAGTGGTGTGGTAATGGGAAGGAAAGAAAAAGACCAACCAAAATATCCTCATTTTCCCTGATGACTCCTGGGACATCTCTTGTTGGGAATGAATGAGTATTTGTCTCAAATGCACACATGAACCCAGACAAGTAGAAATAAGCCTGCATTTTGTCAAAGCTTTTTTGCTCTGGAAGCTAGAGGTTTATATAGTGCCTAGTAGTGTCACCTCACAAAGAAAAAGATGTTTCTGACCTCGAATGACATTTATTTTTCAGTTGTGATGGGACCACTACAATGATCAGCATCCTCAGTAGATTTTCAAAATGTAAAGAAAGACTACCCACTAGTCTTACTACTCCCGAGTTAAATCTTGCCCTTGTTGATTCTTGCCATTGCATTCATGGTATCCTGCGTGGGGCAAAGGCTGAATGCAATTTAAAAAATTGGATTAGACACAAACAGCCACAGATTTATTAGATAGAGCTGTCAAGCCAGAGATGTCACAGAATGAGACATAACTATAAACACAATAAGAGTGGGAACCTGTTTGGCTTCATGGGGATCATTGAAAATACACTTAGAGCAGAGGCTATGCAATGTGGCAAGATATTTATCATTTCTGACTTTTAGCTTTTTTCTTAAAGTTGAGTTGTGATTTGCAAGGGGGAATCGCCTCCCCACCAAGCCAAAGGACTTTTATGATGTCAAAAGCTTGATGTGAATGCAGCAGTTACTGAAAACCCCATAAAGGACATTTTGATTTGCTCACTGTGTTTTGAAAGACGGCTCGGACATGACAATATTGGTAGGTGGATAGAGTACGTACAGAACTCATGCCACTTGCAACACTCTTCAACATTAATCCCATTCACCCCCAACAATATTCTCTTTTGCCACATTTATTTATATTAGGATCAGTTGAGCTAATGGAAGAGGGACTCATCACACCTCTGGAATGTGACAACAGAACTATTATCTTAATTTGAGATACCATGGATATTCTTCAAGAACACCATTAAAACACTATCTGTTATAGCAGATGCAAAACAATACAAGAAAAAAAAAACCTATCTACCTGAATCAAACCTGAAGATTTAAAAGGTATGGATAAGAAATCAAGATAAAGGAAAAAGGAATGATCTGCAGGGGACCGTAACTCTGTGTTCAGTAACTATGAGCTATAGAAACGTATTGATATGATTGCTGGAAATGACCCTGGAGTTAAAATGAGCTTGATATAGTTATGTCAGAAGGGGATGGGAATTGGTGAATAGAATAGAATAGAATAGAATTGGCATGTGAATGGAAGTGGGTAGGTTTATGGATTAAACCTAAGGTCGCTTTGCCGGAGGAAGGGCGAAAAGTTTTAGATAAAATCTGAAAAGATTAATAGAAAGAGCTTTCAGGTGGTAAGGTTATAAAAACATTTGGCAAGCTCAGAGCACTTGGAGGTTAGCCTAGCACTAGCTTTTAAATAAGATCTGGAAAACACTGCAACAAACATTGCAACATCTGACGTCTTATGAAAGCGAGGGCACAGATATAGTGGATTTCTTGCCTGCAGCTATAGACCTTAGCATATGTACACTATTGTGCTTGTCAATAACCAGTTGCTACTTGCTCCTCTGTGAGATTACTCAATGCTCTGGAGAAAGAAAAAACAGTTGAGTGCTGAAAAAAGATGTTAGACCTTAAAAGACTGAGTGGCCTTGCAACACCTGGCTACGGAACAGAGCAAAACAACCTGTCAGCTAAAGTACAGTTCCATTACACCAGAATGAACTGTATAATGGGAGTGGGATTATTCCAGATTTACACAAGGGTAACTCACATCAGAATTTACTCCTGTAAGTTTTGTGGTAAAATAAATATGGCAAGTCACAGATATACAACCTCTTGTAGAAGGGTCAGATTGCCAATAGGCTAGGGGTACGTGAATTGCTGGGAAATCTGGCCATAAGTGTTCAAATGGGAGCTGCTGGGTGCTATGCATCTGGCCCTCACTTTTGTGCCTAAAAGGGAGCAAAGCTCTTTTGAACATCTGACCCCAGGCGTGGGTGCTAAGCCATGAGAAAATCAGACCCAGAGCTCTTTTGAAAACATGGCCCACAGTAATTATTTATTAAAAAAATATTCTGTCTTAAAAATAGCCTTACAAGAAATGTTACAGAAAAATAGCTAAAGAGCGGCAGAATCAAATTCATAGTCCTTCATCAACATTAGATGGATCATAGTGGTAGGCAAGTTGTAACAGGATTCTGTCCCCTCACAGCTTATCTTTCCATCTGAGCTACAGAGTTTGTCCTTGAAAGAAACTGAATCATTGTACAGATATTGGGGAGTAAGATTTACATTTATACCCGTCTCACACACCACACCCATAACTGGTAAATATTACTGCTACAGTTGACTGAAATGTATGTTCTCTTTTCATAAAATTTAAAACCCAGCTTTCTTAGGCTACGTCTACACTGCACAGTTATTTCAGAATAAGCTATTCTGAAATAGTTATTCCGAAATAGCTTATTTCAAAATAGCTCGTCTGCACTGCAGGGAAGCCTCGAAATTAGTCTGAGGCAGGCTTCCTAATGTAGACATGCTATCTTGATTTAGAGTCCCAGGAGGAATAACTTAGAATGGCCCTGGTGAGGGGCTATTTCAAAATAGCAGAAGTGGAGCATCTACATATACAGTCCCTATTCCGAAATAACTGTTTTGGAATAGGTGTTATTCTTCATAGAATGGGGTTTAGAAAAGTTGGAATAAGCTGTCCGTTATTTTGAAATATTTTCAAAATAACGGAATTTCTGTGTAGACGCTCGCATAGTAATTTCAGAATAACAAGTGTTATTCCGAAATAACTTTGCTGTGTAGACACACCCTTAATGTTGAACAGTTTCTACTACATTTTATGAAAAAAATAAAAATATTTATTTTCAAATATTATGGGGGGGTTCCCCTTTTTTCTTTACGGGGAAAAGTTAAAGAGTTGGGAGTTTCCCCCAACATTTTGAAGTAAAAACTTTGAAAATGTTTTCAGAAATCTTTTGTGCAAACATTGTCAGGCAATGACAATTTACGTGACCATAGACATTCTATGTACTAGGTGACTTGCCACAGAACTAGAATTTTTCTTGTTAGTAATAGAGACAGTAAAAGAAAGCATTTTTTTCATTCAAAAGTGCAATTAGTGCTGCAGCCTGAAGACACAAACCCTGGTGGAAGCAAGGAAATGCTTCACTTGTAGGGTATGTCCGTTATGTTGAGCACTGGTCTCCTCTGTGTGTGTGCTGGGGGCGGAATGGCAGGGAAGCTACTCATGTGGATCTTGCAAATTACATACACTACTCATTCTTTTCATAGTTCAGCAGTTAACAACAAAAGACAATTACATTCTTGCCACAGCTGATTAAACAGTCGATCCCACAGACCCAGCACATCACCGCAGTGGTTATTTGCCGTAAGCATAACCAGCAAAACAAAAACAAGGATGCAGTGAGTAGGGTAGGGAAGGGAAACCTAGAATAGTGGGTGGGCCACAGGAGTGGCCCTCCTTCACCTCAGTAGTCCACAGCAGCTTGTGACACATTGGGGCTATATCTGCAGCCCCCCGTTTACCTCCCTCACCCCATATGCCTCTCACACACTGGGGAATTGGAGCCCCATGCTTCCTACTCCAACCCCTTCCCTCCCAGCACTTCCCTCACCTGATACATGCTCCGTCCCTGCTTCTCGCCTTCTCTCCCAGAGCTGGAACACTGGGAATCAGCTGCTCGCAGCATTCCAGCTCTGGGAAGGAGAGAAATGATACCAGCAAAGAACTTGGTGTATGACATTTACCAGCATAAAACACTAGAATTCTGCAATTCCTACATCCATTCACATAGTTCCAAATGTATGTGTTCTAACATGCAGTGTTACATATTTTCATGTAATGACACCTTTGACAGTCTTACTTAATGTAAAGACCTAAGTGGACATAATCAAGAATGCTGTGCAAATTATCATTTGGCGTTCACTGCACTTTTACGATTTTAAATCCCAACCTTAACGTTCCCATGAATGGAAATTTTAGTGACTGAATGTGCATGGTATTTCTGGCTACTGCCATTGCAGGCTAGGTCCTCATGCTATTTATGCAACAGCAGGTAGGAAAGCACATGAAAACACCACTAGCAGACATCCAAGCAACAGCAAGAAGTAATCTCAGCTAAAGCGTGCTGTCCATCACGTTGCTGCACAACTGGCAGCTTTAATCTAATGCAAAAGCAGCTAACATTCACTATTGTAAAGCCACTATCTGCATTAAAGAAGAAGCCACACATTTCTATATGTTGCTGCCTCTCCCTAGTAAAACACCTTTGAGGCTGCCACTGTATTTTGGAAATAGTTAATGGAAACTTACTACAGTTCCATTGGTTATGGATCATGCCCTTTGGTGTGAAAAAAATATTAAGAGAATCAAATTGACCCTTTCCCACATCTGAATCTATGAACAAATTCACTCTTTGGTTGAGAAACTGCCATCATAGTGCCAGGGGCTAGTCACAGGATCAAGAATTTCAGGGTGGTGCTGTAGAAATACAGAACAAGGGTTTTGTTTTTTTCTGAACGTGAAAGAACTTTTAAAATCAATTCATCACATCAGTTCTGTGATATTCCATCAGAGGCCAAACTCTTGTGTACTAATGGAAGTAGAATCTGGCTACAACTGTCATTAGGAATTTGGAACCATTCTTTCAAAGTGTTATTGAAAAGGCTACAGTCACAGTCATTAGGGGTGAGGATGAAGATGATAAAATAAGTGTTCCTTGGAAGGCTGCATTTTGCTGCCTGGAATACATCTACATACACTCAGTGTGCTTCAGAGCTAGAAATTCCCATTAGTATCGGAATTCTGTGTTATAACTTTCCATCCTGAAAGTCCACATGGACTTGCATGTAAATGGCAAGAGATTAGAGAATTTCCAGCCATCATGAAAGTGTTGGAAAAGCCTTGCTTTGTGCAGGAGAATGGAGTGGATTTGGGTGGGGTGGAAAGAAGTATGTTTATATTACACACTATCCAAAAACTATTCTACATGATGGATCTTTATCTTAAAGTCACTTGACAAAAATATTAAACATTCAGAATATTAAGGAAATAATCATGTTTAATGTTTGTATGTGTTTAACGGGGTCAGTAATCATACAAAGAGGTGCAATTATCGTCAAACTGCCATGAACATCACGGTCAAATTCTATGTTAATAGTTGTTCAGTGGTGCATGAACATTTCAACTCTGCATTCTAAAATACCACAAAGATTTGTTAAAGGAGAATGAAAGAAAGGTTGTGCCATTTTCAGTTTCTTGATCTTTTGTGCCTCAATATGCTCAATAAAGGTGTGAAATATTGTGCATGGGTGTGTATAGGGTCTAATCCAAAGCTCATTAAAGTGAGCAGGAACTGTTCCATTCACTTTAATAGACTTTGGATCTGGTCCATAAAGTCTTTTTTATTTATTTTTTTACAGTGATTCTTCATGGTTGGAATCACTGATAAAAATTGTAGGATACCAAATAGCTCATTAACTATCCCAGAGCCTTTGAATACCACTGTACAAGGCACTGGTAAAATCTGATTTGGCATTCTGTATGTAGTTCTGGTCACCCATGTCTCAAAAAGATGAATTTAACTGAAATAGGTGCCGTGAAAGCTAATAGAATGATCAGGGGACTAAAGGGCCTAGCCTATGTCATAAGACTGGAAGAACATGGCTTGTTTAGTGTAGCCTTAGGAAGGTAGATAGGGATACAATACACTGGGGGCATAAATACAAGGCAGAAAGAAGAGCTATTTAAGCTAAAGGACAACATTGGCAAGAGAAAAAAAAAATGATATAAACTGGCCATGAACAAATTCAGGCTGGAAAGTAAAAGGTTTCTAGCCATCAGAGGGTGGGATTTCTGGAAGCAAATAGTTTTAAGAAATCTGGACAAATCTATGGGTACATCTACACAGCAGGGCTAAAGTCGAATTAAGCTACACAACTTCAGCTACGTCAATTGTGTAGCTTAAGTTGAAATAGCTTAACTCGGTTTTTGGTGCTGTCCACACAGCAGGAAGTTGAAGGAAGAACACTTCCTTTGACTTCCCTTACTCCTTGTGAATCAAGGGTTATCATGAGTCGGAGTAAGAAGTTCTCAAGCTCGCCATTATTTCAAAATAAAGGCTTGTAGTGTAGACGCGGCCTATGTTATTTAGGAATAACATCAGTTACTCCAAAATACCGCTGCTGTGTAGCTGTACACTATGAGTGTGAGTGCATGACCTGGTTGCTTGTGATGGTGGGAGGGAGGGCTCAAAAGCCTGGAGTGGGGGCTTACTTCTAGTTTACAACTTATATTCCTGAAGCTTCAGGGTTTCAGATGGCCACTGGCAAGGGGGTTGGTAGAGAATCCCCCTCCCAATCTATTCAGGGAAAGGTTTTTTTGCCCTCTACTCTGAAGCATCAGGACTGGCATTGCTGAGATGGGATGTTGGCCAGGGTTCTAAGGTAGCTCTGAGAATCCTCTATCTCAGGTGCTGGGCTGGTTGGTGTTTGCTCACATGCGCAGGGTCTAAGTAATCACCATATATGGGGCCGGGAAAGAATTTCCCCCAGTCAGGTTGTCAGAGACCTTGGAGTTTTTCACCTTCCCTTCTGTGTTGGAGGGAGGTCACTTGCCAGAATTATCTGGCTCTATCTCACTCAATCATTTCCCATTGAGGGGAGGGGTCTCCAGCACCTGTGTACCACAATATAGCCAATTCCTCTGCCTGTGGTACACTAGTCTAATCTCCAGTGGGCTGTAATACATTGGTGTCAGATTGGTTGTTGGGTTTAGTATGATATAAACCCAATCCTAAACCTGTCTCTGTTGTAGTTGGTAAGTCTCCCCTTAAACATGTGTTGAAATATCTTGAATAGTTGAAATTAGTCTTGTAAATGCCCTTTTAGGTATTTCTAAAGCAAACAAAAAAGGGAGGAAATTCAGTTTTACAAAACTGTGTGGCCGGGTGCTTTAGTGCCAACCTAGGATACAGAATGATTTCACATTTCATTTTATTTTTTGCCTTTCAAAGAACAAATGTTTTCAAAGCCAACAAGTTAAATAAACATGCAAAGGAAGAATGAGTCTGGTAGAGCTGGGGTTTAGAGCTAATATATCTGCTTCCTTGAGGCCTATACACATATAAAAAGTGTGCAGGAAATCTTTGTTCCTTGTTGGAACTGTGCTTAGAATTTTTCAGCATTTTGCATTCTGAAATGTGACAGGGATTTACTAGAGTAAGTGAAAAGTGAAACAAAAAATCTCATTCAGGAAAAAAAAACCACTGTATAAAAAGATTAGGACAAATTCTATCTTTGACTTCAGGAACTTCTGAGCAATTTCAAAAAAATGTCCACCTTTTCCAGTTGGCAAGATCAAGCTATAGAGGCTGAAGGCAACAAAGATATTGTTATGCTGTAGGTTAGAGGAAACCTCTTTGAAGCCAGTGGATGTGATAGTGGATACATTTAAGAAGCATGTAAGCTTCTTATTTGGAGTAATATAGTTGAAATGACAGGAGCCACCACCCAAAACACAGATCACAAGCAAGGTCAGTCAAAAGCTGAGCTATGTGGAGTGGAAGAGTTTCCCTCAGGTTAAATACAAACGCTCAGAGGGGTTTCATTGTGTGTGTGTGTGTGTTTGAGTTTTGTTTTGGTGGAGAAGTAGCCAGAAACACCACCAAAGAAAACAGAGAAGGGAGAAGAAAGCTAAGGACAGCTAGAGAAGCTTTGATAGCAAGCCCCTGAGAGAAAGCTAAGAGAAAGATTTTTGGGCAGAGCGCTGGCTGAAAAGGAGGCTTGGAACTGCGAGCAAGGAAACTGTCTGCTGTTGTCTGATTCTTACAGGTTGAAACTCTCTTAACTGGGATTCTCTGGTCTGGCAACATCCATGGTCCGGCACAGATGTTGTAGGACCAGAGAGTCGCAGTGGAGGGCCAAGCAGCAAGGATCCCTGCGGGGCCGGCAGAGCTGACAGCAGGGCTGCCCAGTGTATGGCAGCAGGGCTGCCCAGCAGGATTGGGATACCCAGCACGTAGCTGCCTGGTAGAGCTGGAAGCCTTAGGAGCTTGCTGGGGCAGTGAGCTGCGACGCACAGTGCATGACTGTCAGGCAAGTCCCAGAGCTCCGGTGCAGTGCACGCAGCTGTTCTGATGGTCCCAGACCCCATCATGATGTGTGCAGCTGCCCAGAAGGTCCTGGACTCCCAGTGCAGGGCTGCCCGGCAGCTCCCAGAGCAACAGCAGTGATGGCTTCTCAGTGGGTTCAGCAGGGCAGCGGGCCCAACAGGAGGTGGGGAGCCAGCCAAGAGACCAGTGGTTGGGCCAGGGGAGCCAGTGGTAGGGGTCCAGAAATGACTTCCCCTGGTCCAACAAAATCCCTCATCTAGGACCAGGGAGGTCCAACTTGTACTGTATTTGGGAAAACAGAGCTTGGTAAATTTTCTACAAATAAGCAGGACTGCATCTAAGAAATATCTGATTCAATCATTAAGTTCTCCTCCTGATAGAAATGATCTGCAAGACCCTGACAACTATTCAGGGTAAAAGTCATAGCTATATATTTCAATATAGTGTTGCTGAACCAAATAATAGCAAGGGCCTCTTTCATTGTAGCGCGATATCTGTAGAAACTGGGAAAGATGAATAATTATTTAATTTGTATCAAAACTCATTGCTGGGATTCAATAGTTTAATATCCCTAATTTTCCCTATTTCCTGTGCTATATTTTTCATCCTGATAATTGTCCTTCCTGTTTATGTGATACCATAAGCACAGTGGCTACGAAGAGTCATCAAGGAAAGCTATTTTTGTAAATATTTACATTGTGACCATTAGTGAAATCTGTATCTTTACATGGATGATAGATGGTACTGGCGCTAATCTGAGAGTCGCAGCAAAACTAAGAGTGAAGGATTCTTTTGTAATTCATGTGCAAAAGTTATGGAGTTCAACTTTCTGCCTCTTTCAAGGAACAATGTGAAAGTTGCATGTCTGGGACGTTTGGCACAGGGAAATAATAAACACAAACCATAAGATGTCTTTATCTTCTAGATCACTCTGGAATCATTTTATTCTCAAACTATGCCCCCAATTATTATTGAATTCTGCTCATTCTAAAGATCCAGTGACAGGATGAGGTTAACAAGTTATCTGAATGCATTAACCTAATCAATGTTAAAAGGGGTTCACAGTATGGAAGAGAGTTACTGATAAATTCAACTATTGTACACCTCATGGACATGCTGTGAAAGCATCATGTGCTAAGAAACGGATATAAAAAACACCAGAGAAAATTCAGTTGAAATATAAGATAGAGGTTTTAATCCTGAAAGTTGCACATGAATCTTATAAGGAGCCCACCAACCTTATCTCACATGGCACTCTATGGCTGGAAAGAGGAAGCCGATACTACATGGTGGTATGGTGTGGTATGGATGTTTTATTGGCATTAATTTGTCTGCATTACCATGAGTTATGTGTACAGTTCACCCAAATTACTGTGTGACGCGACAGCTCTTGGTGAATCATTAGCAGTGGGGTAATTTTAGAACTCTGGATCTAGAAGCTTGAACTTATGCTGCCTAAGATGAAAGACGCAATTCCGTTAGCTCGAAGCCAACAGCAGATACCTAAACCTCTATGGGTGCATCTACACTGTACCCTTAACTTGAAATAAGCTATGCAATTTGAGCTATGCAAATCGCATAGCTTATTTCGAGTTAATTTTGAAATATCTTATTTCATAATTTGGCACTGTCTACACTGCGCCAAATTTCAAAATAAACTGCTATTCCGAAATGTCCCTTACTCCTTGTGGAACAAGGAGTTTACAGGGACATCAGAATAGTGAGCCCATTATTTTTGAAGTAACAGGCTTGCTTCAAAGACGTGGGATCCCAAAATAGCACCTCAGTGTAGACATACCCTATGTGATCTGACCACTAGAGGGAAACAGGGCAGAGAGCTACAGTGGTAAGTGTGGGTTACAACTGCATGTGTCTGCATACTTTAGAGAAGTGCCCAAACCAAAACTCTGAATTGGAATATCCCTGCACCTCTGGGAGGTTTAGATCCACAGCCAAACTCCCAACTTTACAGCTGGCAAATTCACATTCACATACGCTTTTACGTTGTCAGTTGTTTGTATTTCATCTCTTTAATTTGTTTCACAAAAGTTTCCAGGGTCAGGGATATTTTTCAGGGAGTATTTCTTTGAAGGCGGTCAGAGATGTTTTTTCCTTTTTCTATATACTTTTTCACAAGGCCTTAGTGCTTGGTTCTGTTTTTGTAACCTAGACATTTTGCATGCTATTATATTCACAGATCTTTATTGTGGAGCTTTGAAATTTGGAAAAAATATCAGCGCTTAACTGGCTACTAAGAGCCTTAGAATAAACATCTAATGTTCTGTCATCTTCCACAAAGTATGGATTTCAAGTGCCACCTGTCTCCCACCCCTTGTCATGGAAGCTCTTCAAGAAAGAGATTGGCTTGACTGAAGAAAGACCTTTATTTAAAAGGCAGCGGTTTAAAAACAAAACAGCACACAACCAAACACTATAATGCCCAAAAATAATTTAGAGACAAAATAACAAGAATTATTTATTCTAAATTGTTGCTAGAACAGTGTTTCGGAACATCTTTATCAGCTTGATTAAGAGTCTTTTGGAGGCTTTCCATGCACTTCAGTGAACTTTGGATAGGGGCCTAGAAGAAGAATAGCTAATTATATCTATATGCCCCTCAGAGAAATGAGAAATCCAAACACAAAGCCTAATGGTCAAATATACCTTGTAGGTGGATGCCATTTCCTGGGGGAAATTGAGTAGCTATTGCAGGAATTCTGTATGTGAATACGACACTTTATTTTGTGACATCCAATATATTCTTCATGAATGTGTGTAGCATGTAGAAATTATATTAATTAGTGATGGAGAAAACCTATTATGTCTTCTAATTAATCCATAGTGGTCAGATTTATGGCTGCTCTATATATTTTGGACAGTTAGGAATAAGTTCTGAAAAATGAGGTAAAAAAGTACATGAACCCTGCAGTTCTGACATATGATATTCATTCTAATTTTGCAACACATCCAAAGCCCAGCCCCCATTCTGAGTTGCTGGGCTCAGTGCTGGGAGGATTTAAGGTTGTGGAAGCACCGTAACAAATCCCACTCATGCTGTGGACCAGCTGCATTCAATGGAGGCCGCTGAGGCACTTGGGTTGACCTTCTGCATAGATGTGTGTGCAATGGAGTCTGTAGTGTCAGCCCTACCTCAATATCATGGCTATCCATACCCAACCTTCACTTGCCTATGGTGAATGTGTTATTAGGGAGCTTCTACAACCAGGACTACGTGGGTAGATACACTGCCCTAGCATGGCTTCCTTTCCTTGGTAGAACTGCTTCAGTGGAAATACCATGAAAGAGACCCCCAGCCATATGGACAGGAGCAGTTGTCTTCCCAACAGGCCTCACCAGAACGATGGCTGAGATTTAGAAAATCATCCCTATTTACAGTAACACTGGGGCACATGCTTCAATTTAAAGCATGTTTGAGTCCCATAGGATGCTGGCAGTTGAGTCTGGACTGACCAGCTAAAAGACATAAAAATATTTTAAGTTCTGACAAAGGCGTTGTCCTATTGATGATTAAATACTACCCCTGTTTACCAGATGCACTGCGTAAGGGAGATGGCAGTATCCTGGGTGAATCCTACTGAATTAAGGTCAACTTTATTCATTGAAGTAAGATGAAATATTTTGGAGTTCACTGTATAAAAAGGTCAACTTGTCTGCACTATTGCGGGATTATAAGTAACTTCTTTAGAGAGGAGACATGACTAATGTAAGCCTGGGGAAGTGTTATGAACTTCAAAGGACTTTTTTAAACATTGGGCCAAGCAGGAAGGAATTTTTGGTGGAGTAAGTGTCTTAGGAAATACATGGAAGGAGAATGGTGCAACTTTCTACCTCCAGAGCCGCACTTTTAAATATACAGCCCATGGAGGGATCCATTGTTTACAAATTACCTATTCCTACATCAGAGACCCAGGCTATATACAGAAGTATTTCTCAGTTTGTAATAGGGACCGGTTTACTCTCTTTCTAAACTGGGTCAGGGAGATTGCAGGGAACAGTACCAATCCAGAGACCAGTCATTGAGAAACCCCGGTATAAAGAATGGGACTAATTATTCATGGTTGCTCTTACTATTCAAACTCATTAATATGTGGCAGGTTCTTCCATTAATTTCTACTCTCTGTGAAGCTGTTACCTTACAGATAAATGTGCTTGCTTTAGAAAGAGCTGTGGGGCAACTTAACTGTGGACAATGACTCAGTGTATGGCCTCTGAGGAAAAGGGAAAACAGGCCCAAAGAAGTAGTTTGACTTGCTAGGGAATTCACAGTGTAGGCAGGGAATGTGTAGCCTGAAGATGCCCCTGTCAGGAGGAAGAGAGATGCATGTTCTACTCAAGAGAGTCAGAAACCTATGGACCATGGAGGGGTAATACAATTGTATTGCCGTGAACTGTGAGACACTGACGTTATGTCTAGGATTATGGGGTTTTTCCAGGATACCATGTCCAGGGAACACGTCTGCTCGTCTGCCCTTTTTTTTTTTTTTTTTTTTTTGCGGAAGAGCAGATGGGCTCTTTCGGAAGCCCTGTCTTTCTCCTCCCACAAAGAAGAAGGGCTCTTCCGAAAGAGGGAGAGTTTCTGAAATTTGGCCCAGCATAGACAGGCCAAATTTCAGAAAAGCCTCTTCCACAAAAACTATCGGAAAAAGGAACGCAAATTGCGAAGCGCAATTTGCATCCCTTTTTCCGATACAGCCCCATAGTGTAGACATTGCCTGAGATAGCAAACGTTGAGAATGATGGAAAGTCCATTACTCTGCCTAAATCTTATTTGTGTCCAACTTCCTTTTTTTGTGTAATTCTCCCTCACCCCAGATAGAATTGGACCCTTTCTATGATGTTTTGTGACCTGATCTTTAACATAACATTTTATTTTGGAGAGGTGTGTTACTAGCAAAGGCACACTAGTAAACTAAATTTAGTGTGGGGCCGATCTAAATAGATGGAAAATGCCTTTCTCCCAGAAGGTGGTCTGACCTGGAAACCACTGTATCTATCACCGGCGGATTTCTCCAGTCCGAAATAAACACAGACACGAATGTCAAATTTAAAAGATATATTGAATACAACAGGTAACAACACAAAGAATAACCCCAGAATACAACACTGCATAAACCAACCCCTCACCCCAGAAGTAATAGAAGATAGCACAGTATAACAAGAAAAGCACTATACTCAGTCTGTTCTAGAGTCAGATGACAGCCGAGGCTCAGGACCTTCAACCCGTTGGCATAGGCAGCCTCAGGGGAGGAACACTGAGGAGTCCAATTGATGATTTGTTGCTGGTATGATGTTACACAAGCACTCGATGGTAAATAGTTCTTAGCTCCAAAATAGGGCCTTTACTACACAATGGTTGGAGTGGAACTGGGTGATAGGCAGCTGCTCTCGGTCCGGAGCTATAGGTAGCTATAACCCACAATGCGCTGGGCAATTGCCACAGTAGTGAGCTAATGCACCCTATAGGTAGCGGTGGAAGGGAATCTGGTCTGGTCTGTTGGGAAACAGGTCCTGGTTGTAATGTCCTTGATCTTAATATTCTAACTTACTGTCAACAGGTGTTTCCTACCCTCTTCTCTCAGCTCTACTATTTTCCATTTGTACCACCCCCTTGTCTGTGTGGGCTTTATTTTTGGATGTCCTGTAGATGTGTTTGGCATGATGAGCCCTCACGGTACACTGCTCTTAGAAGCTGCAGCCTGAATGCAGGTAACCACTCTGGGACTGCAAACCAATGTCACTCCCCTGAAGTTAATTGGGAGCATTGGATTGGGCTCCTTGGTGTGGTGTGATCCTTTGAGATGTTCTGTTTTTTCTGGCATATCCCTGAGCTCAGGCTGGGGAGTGTTTATGGTATGGCCTGATGCTAATGTATGATTTTCATGCTTGGGTGGGTGTTGTTAAATTCTTACTTCTAATTCCTCCCATGTGTTGCTTGATTCTGATGTGCCTCATATTTCTTTTATTTATATTTCCTACACACACACATACACACACACACACACACACATGCTCCCCCCTTCTCCAGTTACAGTCATCCTATGGAACCACAAAAACAAGGATCACAGCAGTGGGCTATTTATCTTGTGTTCAGCAGAGGCAAAGTGCTTCAAATGGGCTCGTAACACGGGCAGGCACAAAAACCATAGCATTCACACCTTGTCAAGTCAACCCAGGGTTCTTTAGATTTTTTTTCTCTTTGCCCTCCTCTGTTGGTTCCCTGTTCTTCTCCCAGCAGCCTCTTCTCACTCGCTTGTTATTTCATCTTCCTAACACCAAGGGTTGTGGCTAAGATACCACCTGTTCCACATGGGCTCAGGGGGAAGTGCCAGTAACACCCCACCCCCATCTGCCATTGGCCCATTTTGGAACTTTCCATATTACAGGAGCTCTGAAGGGCTTGTGCTCAGAAGATATTCTCTCCTTCAAATTCTCCATTGATTCAGAGAGGAATGGTGGCCTAGACCTGTGCACAAGACTGGCTCTTTCAAAGAGGTAGAGCACATAGGCTCCCACTTTTTCCAAGGATCATAGACTGAAAGAACCACCCTCCTGGGCTTTTCCCACCAATGATTATTATATTTTATTGATTTGTATGATTCTGGCACATAAAGGCCTCTGTTGAGATTTGGGCTGCATTGTGATAGGTAATTTCAGAAGACACAGCAAGAAGAACTTGCAGTCCAATCAATGAGTCAAAGCAAATTTTGTCTCTACTTGATGGATCAAGAACTTAGACACAAAGGGTACGTCTAGACTACAGGCTTTTTTCGACAGAGGCTTTGTAGACAGATACTGTCGACAAAGTTTCTGTCGACAAAGAGCGTCTAGACTACATCCAGTTCTGTCAACAAAGCAAGCTGCTTTGTCAACATGACAGTGTAGACACAAAGGACAGTGTAGATGCAATAACACCTTCTGTCAACAGAACTCTGTCGACAAAAAGCGTTATGCCTCGTAGAATGAGGTTTATCGCCGTCGACAAAAGTCCCGAGTTCTGTCGACGTTATGTTGACAGAACTCGGCGGTAGTGTAGACGCAGGTATAGTATTGTCGACAAAAGTCCACTTTTGTCGACAAAACCCTGTAGTCTAGACACCCCCAAAGAGATGAAGGGGCTGATGTTCCACTGCCTTGTAACTTTAGGAGTTTAAACACAAGTGTAAAGTGCTACCAAATCTGAATAGCAATTTATATCCACTTGGTATTGATAGTGACTATCGTAAAGGCCAGGACTTTAACAGGGTTCAAAAAGGAGCTAGATACATTCATGGAGGATACATCCACTAATGCCTATTAGCCAGGATGGGTAGGAATGGTGTCCCTGGCCTTTAGAAGCTGGGAATGGGTGACAGGGGAGGGATCACTTGTTCTCTTCATTCCCTGTGGGGGCACCTAACTTTGGCCACTGTTGGAAGTCAGGATACTGGGCTAGATGGACCTTTGGTCTGACTCATTGTGGCCATTCTTTTGTTCTGGGACAAAAGTAGCAGGGCAATAAGCAGCTGGTCCTCAGCCTCCAAGAGACTATCATGTAAGGCCACACAGAGAACTTGGGACAGAACCCCACTCTTCTGAGTTGCAGGCCAGTGCCTTGACCACAAGACCATTCACTGAATTTAAAAAGGCACTGCCCATGATTCAGCCTTCCAAAACCCAGAGCGAGCTGGCAAGAGAAGCAGCATTGCTCAACCCTCCATTTTATTTATGCAAGTCCATTTATTCAAGTCCAGTACATAAGCACGACATATCATATGGGCTTTGGTTGAGTTAAGTCTAGTGGTCTGACTGCTAGTAGTAGCTAGGAATCCCCAAGTTCAAACACTGACTTCTTCTGCAAACTTGGTAAAAGTTTGGCACATGGTGCCTCAGTTTCCCCCCTATAAAAGGGAGCAGTACAACAGATACTTAGAGTCATTGCCCTTCAAATATAAACAAATTCCACTCCACTCTACTGATTTTCCTCTGGTATTTCCTGTGCTGAGCATGTCCCCATCACTGTGGTATTAGTACCGTGCATTGGTCAATGTTTGCTTTTTAATGGTGTCCATTGTAGGGATTCATTTATTAATGTTTATAAAGGACCTGAAGATTAAAAGTACTAACAATATTATTCAATTTACTGATTTGTGCACATATGGAATTTTTTGTAAATGGTTGATTTTTTTTTTTTTTGGCTGCTAATCAGGGTCAAAGCAGCTTTCC
Organism: Pelochelys cantorii; assembly: GCA_032595735.1. Classification (NCBI taxonomy): domain Eukaryota; kingdom Metazoa; phylum Chordata; order Testudines; family Trionychidae; genus Pelochelys; species Pelochelys cantorii. Next base: position 53,373,404 of record CM064334.1, read on the forward strand.
TTGTTAGTTTTTTTAAATATTCCTTTTGATAGAGTTTTTTTTAGTAACAGTATCTACTCTTCAGTCCCTCCTAAGTTACAGTTCGCTGTGATCACACTTAGACTTTTGTTTGGTATGGATCATTTCTTCTGTAACTTACTAAATTACTATAAATATTGAGCTTGATCTGTTTCTACTTTGTAAATACTCTTGATCTAATGATTTTTGTGAATGGTTTCCACAATGCAGGTTCACTTCTGGCATGCCGTTTTCCCCTCTTACACACAACAAAGGAAACAAGGATGACACCATGTTTGGCAACACACACATATTTTGGAATCACTATTAGTATCCAGTCATCTTCCATTAATGTCAGTGGGAGTTGAGTTAAGTCAATGGTTATTATTAATATGATTCATGATGTGTGTGACCACTGTGTGTACAAGCCCATCATGGACTAGAACCACATTGCACTAGGGGCTGTACAAACACAGAAGAAAGAGACAGTCCCTGCCCCAAATAACTTACAATCCAATGGTGAACACATAAGTATTTAATTTTTAATGTTATATTGTTCCATTACTGCGTTAAGTACACTTAGCATAGAAGACACTGAAGCAATTGCCATAGCAATCTATTGAAGAGACTTCGGCAGATGTTATTATTCTGTTGGTTTATACAGGTGCCCATCAGTATATGTTTTTCACCAAATATAGGAGATATTTAGACTCTAGTTCTAAGAAAAATAATCAAGTGGTAAGGTCACAAACAGGAAACAAAACTAAAATGAAATGAAAGAAATTTTTTTTAAAAATCTCTGGAATAGCGTTAAATCTTATATGAATTTGATGAATTCCCCTATGCGATATTTTTGTTTCACAGGATTTACTTTAGTGAGAGACCAGGAGGCTGTGTCTACACTGGCACGTTCTTGTGTGAAAACGGCTGCTCTTGCGCAAAAACATGCCGCCTCTCTACACTGGCCATGTGTTCTTGCACAAGTAAACTGACATGCTGTAGAAAATCAGGGCTTCTTGCGCAAGAACTCTGACACTCCCTCTCAGGAAGAAGCCCTCTTGCACAAGAGCTCTTCCAGAAGAGTACAGTGTAGACAGGCAACATGAATTTCTTGCGCAAGAACCCCTGTGGTTAACATGGCCATCAGAGCTTTCTTGCGGAAGAGAGCGTCTACACTGCCATGGATGCTCTTGCACAAAAGCACATCTCTTGTGCAAAAGCACATGCCAGTGTAGACGCTCCCCTGTGGAAGAGTTCTTGCGCAAGAAGCTGCCAGTGTAGACGTAGCCGGAGTGTATCTTCAGGGAAAAGCACCAGAAAGTTTATATTTAAATAGGGTAGCTAACCCCTATTGGGTTTTACAGGTAAAAGGTGAACTGCACCAGGCATCCAAGCCCCCTCTAGAGGCTCTTCCTTTCCCTTCCACTGTGGTTTTGTGACGAGCATGTTCAGCTAGGGCTCTGAAGATCTAGGTAGGGTTGCCAACTTTCCCGATTGGACGCCATTTGTGGCAACGGCATCCTCTCAATCCCGTTAAGAAAGTTGTCAGCCCTAGATCTATATTCTATTCCCAGCTCCCCATCTAGCCTACTGGGTGACCTTGGATAAGTACTCTGTGCCTCAGTTTCCCCACCTAAATAAGAATAAATTATATTGACTTTCTCTGTATGGCACTTTAATGATGCTTTTCTGTGCTTTTTCATCAGGAAAAATGTGCTTTTCATCAGTAGATCTCAGCGTGAACTAATATGTCTTTGCAGGGGAGTAGTTTATGCAGAGTATCATTTACTCATATACTTACAGCAATTTAAGAATGGGGATTAGCTCCCTCACATTCAATTTTCCCCAGCCCTTTTTAGACTATTTTGCCCCCACCCCTCCTTTTTTTGGTGGTGGTGTATATAACATCCATGAGAGGGTTACTTGGCTCACAAATTGTTATGCATTCAGGCATAGTGATCAAGCCATGAGTGTATTGTGACAATATATTATATTTCCTTAGTTCATCTTACAGCTCCTGAATAGCCAGCTGCAAATAGATTTCCCTGTGAAGCCTAACCTACTATCTACTCAGTTCAGTCCTCTGAAAGTCCTCATGAAATCCAAGCTAAATTGCAAAAAAATTCCTAACAGACAGAAAAGCTCTCTCCCTGCAATTGAGTTTGATTGAAGTTACTCCATTAAACTCATATTTTATATATTTCTCCTTCACGCTTTTTATTTAACATTACTCCAATCCCAATAGGGAATCAGTTTCAGTCAAGCAGTGGCATGGGAACATTTTTGAGAGAGACACACTCTCCCTTATCCCATTCTCCTCCCTCCCCTCATCCACCTACCCACACACCCAGCCAGGAGCAAAGCCCTGGAGTGCAGGGCAGCAGGTGGGACTCAAGGCACAGGGCTGGCAGCAGAGCCCCCACTGCAACCGGGCTGAAGCAGAGTCCCCCAGTGTGCAGGGCTGGCAGCTGGGGCTCCAGACCTGGAACAGCAGCAGAGACCTCGGAGCAGAGTCACCAGCAGAGCCCCAGGCATGCAGGCCAGAGGTGGGGACCCTGGGTGTGGAGCTAGTAGCAAGGTGGCAGCTAAGTCTCCCAGCACGGGCCGGCAGCAGAACCCAGGGCACACAGGGAGGCAGCTGGGAGGACCCTGAGAGAAAGCTAGGCCAAGATCCTGGGAGTGCTGTAGCACCCCTCCCCGCACACTGCTAGTTCCTGTGCCTATGCAGTCAAGAATGAGAAAATGCAGAGCTTCTTCTCCTATTCCTCCCACCTGCTTTGTTGCTGTCTTTAGAGAGCTATTTAGTCTGATCACTGGAACATGGCTCATTTTTTCCTCACATTATTGTCTGGATTAAAAGGCAGCAAAAAAAGGAACCTGGACATGTTAAGACACAGGCTTTCAAAAGAAGAGACCAACACCCCTCAGATTCAAAGCATGGAAGATTTCAAAGTTCATACCCAAGTCTAAGAAAAGGCTATGAACAACCAGCTCTTTTTTAGGAAAGAGCCCACTAAACTCCACCCCCAGCAAAGATATATCCAATGTGGCCACTCAGAGCAGGACTTTATACCCCCTGACACTCCCACAGTGCTTTGCAGCAGAGGCAGTGCAAACAATAAAGGACCCCTCCCCCAATTCTACTTTAAAAAGAAGCCTGTTCCTTTTCACTATGCAGCCAATCTCTCCAAACTCCCAGTAACAGGGGAAGCAAAAAGAAAGGAGTGGCAAAAGTAGGGGACTCTGCTATTACACCCCCTGGGTCAGCAATGTCCTCCCTCCCCAGGTTGCAGCAGGTTTTTCAGGTATGCTGCTTCCTGCAGGTTGAAATAACCCTAGCTTTGCCTGGGCCTGTAGGGCTCTGCCTGCTTTGTCAGGACTCCCATTGCAATAAAAGGAACTGTATTTTACTGCAGGGGGAAACTAGTGGAAGGGAGGGCCATTTGCACTGCTGAACAAACTATGCTGAGTGCACTTTTCCATGGCTGCATTTCATGAGGCATTGCAAAATTGGGGGGGAGGGGAGTAGAGCTAGACCAGGTAGTTTAACCCTTTAGCTTCCAGGGGCCTCTTTAGTAACATGGCTCAAACTGCTCCAAGAATGTAATGTTTCCCCTGCCCCTGCTAGGGTCGCCAGATGGTTTAACCAAAATACCAAACCTAGGGTTGCCAAGTGTCCGGTATTCACCCAGACAGTCCAATATTTTCGCCTCCTGTCCTGTATTCTCTGAATTTTTCCCCTGCCAGGAGGTGAAAATGCCAGGCACCTGGCAACCCTACAAACACTCAGCGCCCGGCCTCCCGCCGGCTCCCAACACCCCCAGCCCCCATACTTACCTGGTTCCGCAAGGCTGCCGGCACAAAATGGCTGCCGATTAAGGGGAAGCATTCCCCTAGGTCTTAGTGTTCAACCGCTCCCCTGTTCCTGTCCCTGCACTCACTCTTAAAGGGGACATGCTATTTTAATGCTGTTTTATTTTAACTTTTTTTTTTTTTGTTCAACAACTTTGGTCTCTTCCCCCCCCCCTTTTTTTCCTGGTGTTTCTCTTTTGGGGGGGGGAGGTGTTGTTTGGTATTTTTGTTTCAACCGTCTGGCAACCTTACGAAGCAACCCCCCCCCCCCCCACACACACACACAAAAATGGAGGAACAAATCTGTTGAGAAAAAAAAGGGGGAGACCAAAGTTGTTGAGCAAAAAAAAAAAAGGACCCTCGAGTTATTAAACAAAAATAGCAGGACCCCTTTGAGAAATGCTTTGGAGGGTTTTTGGCCCTAACAGGCTGCTGGTGTCTGTCCACCATCTTGTCTTCCTGCTCCAGGCCAGACAGCTCCCCTGTGGAACCAGATAAGCATCCGGTATTTTCACCTCCTAGCCGGGAAAAAATCAGAAAATACTGGACATTTTAGGTGTCTGGTATTTTCTGAATGTTTTTACCAGACAGGAGGTGAAAATACCAGACTGTCTGGGTCAATACCAGACACCTGGTAACCCTAGCCCTCGCCTGCCCTTATATGAGAAGGGAACCCTGTTTCTGGCAAGAAGGACCTCTAAGCTGAAATCCTGTCACTGGCTGCAAATAGGGTTACCAGATGGTTTCAACAAAAATACCGGACACACTTGACATTACATCACAATCTACATTACATCTTATTTAGAAAATACCGGACATTTCTATTTTCTCAATTTGTTTCACCGAACAGAAAGCACAAATACTGGACTGTCCAGTTCAAAACCGGACACCTGGCAACCCTAGCTGCAAATTCTGGGTTTGTCTCAGTGGTGCTGTACGTAGGTCAAGCTGCTTAAATGTAAGCTAACATTGCAGGCAGACTGTGTACCTCCCAGCTACATTTTCCTATGCAGCCCAGCCCAGCCTTATCCTTTTTGGGTGACTCAGAGGCTGATTTTTATTTTATTTTTGCACCTGCTGTCAGCTGTAAGTGCTAATTCTTACACCTGTCATTCATGACAGGTGCAACAATGGTGGGTGCTGTTATACTAGCAGAAGGCTAGGATCTTGAAAAATTAAGCCTTGTACCTTTAGTGAGACTCCCTGCTCAGCTCAAGTAGCTTCTGGGACAGTCACTCCAAATAATTATACTTACTAAAATCTTTTATGTGAGCAATTGCTTCCTTATGTGATCCAAAGTGACAAGGAAACATACAATAGGGTTTTGTGGTCTCCTTGGCCACAGACCTTTCAAGGCAGGGTAACTTCAGGGCTATTGTGTTTTTATAGCAATGTGTTGAATATAGTAGGGAAACAATTGTCTCATTCTTTGGACCATCCCTAAAAACCACCAAAAACGGTCTGGTCAAGGTTCCACAGCCTGTAGCTTTTCAGACTTTTCCAGTGAGGTGATTTATTTAAATTAAAACAGCTTGCAGGCCACCAGCTGCTAAAGCACTTGTAAAAAGAACCAAACTGCTTCTCATGCAAGTCCACGTAGGTCACCCTTAAAAGACTGGATCAGATAAAAAGATGGGTAGTTCCACAGCAGTAGTGTTCTGATTTCCATGGGCCAAATCTTGCCCAGGCTTCTGTAACCCACACACCTACTGGGTGTGGTTCACATGCTGGCCTATGCAGTGGCACTTAGAACACTTACAGAGAGAAAGAGAATGAGTTTGCTCTACAGCCATGGTGTCCAACACATTAGCCACATGTGGCCATTTGGCCAGTTGAGTGTGGCTAGTTCACTATAGCAATAGCCACTATAGTGATTAGAACCCTTGTTAGGTGACTGGGCTGATTTTTATTTTATTTTTGCACCTGCCATTATTTGACAGGTGCAAAATTGGTGAGTGCTGTTGCACTAGCAGAAGGCTGGGATCTTGAAAAATTAAGCCTGTACCTTTAGTGAGACTCCCTGCTCAGATCAAGTAGCTTCTGGGACAGTCACTCCAAAAAATTGCCACTCTAGTGGCTACTGCTTTAGAAGTGGTTGGACAGCATGGCTCTGTGGCCTTAGCTGAAGGCCCCCTGCCTTTATAGCTCAATCTGTGGAGGCTCATGCACTGAGGTCCTAGGTTTGGTTCTGCCTGCTGGCATTACATTTGCACTGGGGTAAAGACATTAGTGACTTTACTAGAGCTGCCCTGTATTAACCTTGGTATAAATACAGACAGGAAGTAACATTATTATATATATTGCAGGAATGACTTGGGACTGTTGCAATCTAGTAACGTGTACAGATATTGTTAAGGTTTTCGGGCCATATTCTCCATGGTGGCCAGTATCTGCTGGGAGTAGCCAGTTCAAAAAAATGAAGCATGATATTTATAAAATGAAAAGAACTGGCACAAATAGTTTGCTGTCATCGGTTATAGCACAGCAAAAATGAAAGCTGACACGCATGCATCTTGGGAAAACAAATGCTTTCCGTATTTTGGAATTAAGCTTTGCTTTTTTTCCAGAATCATATCCATCGAAATCAGATCTGTGTAAACACTGGAAATCTCATTTTCTCTGGATCCACTGAGCTAAATGGATTGCTACAGAGAAGCTGTTTTATGTACAGAAAATAGGCCTGCTTATGTAGGATATATATATATATATATATATATATATATATATATATATATATATGCACTTGCCTTGAGGGAAGGGGTAGGTTGTGAGTAGTGTTCCATACAAGCTGTGCATTTCTGCAGCTGCTTAAGAGAGATTCAAATGCCATCCAACTGATTAAGTCACCCCTTAAACTGGTCCTCTTGCTTGTTTAGGCATTCACCCTGAGGAAAGGCAGGGCCCACAGCTAGGCTTTTTGTTTCTACTGGTGGTGCATATTTGCACGTGCTTTGGTGCACATAAAGATTTATTCTTCACATGGATGGAAAAATCTGTACATGGAGGCTATGCCTACACTATGGGTTTTCTCTGCCAAAAATATGCTAACGAGGGACTCATTTGCATGAGTCGTGATCTCATTTGCATATTTTCTGCCGATCCTTTTTTGCACTAGGGTTTTTGTGCAAAAACAAGCAGTGTGGACGTTTTCTTTTTGCACAAAAACCCCTTTTTCCGCAAGATTGGTAAACCTCCTCTTTTGGGCATAAGGATCTTGCGGGAAAAGGGATTTTTGTGCAAAAAGAAAACATCCACACTGCTTGTTTATGCACAAAAACCCTAGCAAAAAAATTGATTGGCAGAAAATATGCAAATGAGATCACGACTCATGCAAATGAGTCCCTCATTAGCAGATTTTTTGCGGAGAAAACTCGTAGTGTAGATGTAGCTGGATGGAATAGCTTAGAGGGAACATTGGTTGTGAGAGAGGAGAAGTGGAAGTGTTGGTGCTCTATTCAAACTACTCCCCCAAAACCAAAAGAGCTGAATGTTGCTAAAATGTTTGGCTTTGAAGCAGCTATCATTTTGCAATATAATGTGTGTCATTATGCTTTAGAGTCAATACCACACTGAGATGAATAAGGGCAGTTCTCTCTTGTCTGGGAGCTTCTGTGTTAATTTCATAAATTATGTTGCAGAGATATGTAATAAAACACAGCTCACCGAACCATCGGTTCAGATCGTAAGGCTAAGAAACATCATTACGATCATCTAGTCTGATCTCTTACTTAGCAGAGGCCGACCCATTAAACCCATACATTCTATAGCATATCTGAGAGAGACATCCAGTCTTGGCTTGAAAGCCTGCGGGCGATGGAGTAACCACCACAAGGTGCCTAGGTAAGTTCTAATGGTTAATTATCCTCATTGTTAAACATATTTACCCTATGGCTACACTGCAATCCAGCTTCCAACCACTGGGTGTCACTTCACATTGTTTGGCTAGATTAAAAGAACAATTAACTATCAGAAATCTCTTCTGCATGCAAGGACTTGTACCCTGTGATTAAGTCACCGCTTAAACTGGTCCTTGGCTTGTTTAGGCATTCACCCTGAGAAAGGGCAGGAGCATTGCAGCTGGAGACAATGATGGGTTGGGCAAATTCTGATGTGTTGAATAGTTATAAAAGCCTATTGCATATGTAAACCTAATGTAGATTTCTGCAATACGTTTAATATATTTTTGCACACAGGCAACAACAAAAGCAAGAAAACAATCAACACTCAGGTTGCCCTCAAAATGTTTTCTTATGGTATGTTTTCACACACACTCCCAGGTAAATTATATATCAGGATACCATTATAATGCAAACCTTGTAAGATTCAGCTACTACCATGGGTGTCAACTTCTGCTCTTGTGTGTGTGTGGGGGGAAGAGGGAGTGTTCAACCCTAATGCTTTGCCCCAGTCCTAGCCCCCATTTTGCCTCTTCTTCCAAGCCCTCCCTCTTTCCACCCCCTCCACATAGCACACCACATCCCTTCCTCCCCTTTCTCCTGGGCTGTGTCTAGACTGGCGCGATCTTGCGCCAGAGCTATGCAAATGAGGCACAGCGTGGAATATCGCCGAGCCTCATTTGCATAACTAATGAGCCGCCATTTTTGCAGAAGAGGCTCTTGCGCAAGACGGAGCTGTCTACACTGCCCCGTCTTGTGCAAGAAAAACCCTCTTGCGCAAAGCCGTTATGCCTGAAAATAATCAGCATAACGGCTTTGCGCAAGAGGGTTTTTCTTGCGCAAGACAGGGCAGTGTAGACAGCTCCATCTTGCGCGAGAGCCTCTTCCTCAAAAATGGCGGCTCATTAGTTATGCAAATGAGGCTCGGCGATATTCCACGCTGAGCCTCATTTGCATAGCTCTGGCGCAAGATCGCGCCAGTCTAGACACAGCCCTGGAGACTCTGAATGCTGTGAAACAGCTGTTTTGTGGCAGTGGGAGGTGCTGGAAGGGTGGGGAAGGGGTAGATCAGCAGGGCCACTGGTGGCTGAGAGGCACTGGGGGGAGGGGGACAGAGGAGGGAGCTTGGCTGCTGGTGGGTGCTAAGCACCCACTAATTTTTCCTCATGGGTGCTCCAGCCCCAGAGCATTCATGGAGTTGGCAACTTTAGCTACTGGTGAAGACATCAGGGTGAAATCACTTTTCACAACATATCGCCCACTGAGATTACTTTCCTAGATTCCTATCTACAAACACCAGAGGAATAAAAAGTTTCTGTTGGGTGTGCAAAATAACTGAGGGATGCTTGTGGATCAACATTACCATTTATATACAACTTGAATGATCATGCGCATAGGACTGGAACTAGTCCTATAGGGCGTATCTAGACTACACCATTTTTTGGAAAAAATTGGCCTTTTTTTGAAAAAACTGTACCTGCGTCAAGACTGCCATCGCGTTCTTTCGAAATTAAACCAAAAGAACGCGGTGGTTTTTTTCGACCGCGGTAAACCTGCTTTTACGAGGAAGAACGCCTTTTTTCGAAAGAGCTCTTTCGAAAAAAGGCATGTGTGGACACGGGGGAGCCAGTTCTGTTGAAAAAAGAGACCTCCAGGAAAAACCCTGGTGGACAATCTTTCCCCAGTAAACAGAACTCTCCAGTTCCTGTCTCCAGCCAGGAATTAAAGGCACAGGGACCCATTTAAGACAGTGTGCCAGGAAACCGGCTGGAGAGTAGCACTAGTGGCCACATTTCTCACCCTGCCAGAACTGGTACCCAAAATGGCACAGCCACAAGGCTCCGGAGGCACCTCTCCTCCTTCCCAGGATCCACCCAGGAGGAGCAAATGGCATGCACCGGAGTGGTCAGGGGCTGAGATCCAGTCCCTGCTCGAGTTGTGGGCAGAGGAGGAGTCTCTTCAGGCCCTCCTCTCACGTTGGCATAATGCGGACATTTATGGCAGGATGGCCACTGCACTGTCGAAAAAGGCAGGCCACCACCCTCGCACCCTTGATCAGCTGAGGGCTACAGTAAAGGAGCTGCGTCAGGGCTATGCTCGGGCCCATGATGCCAGCTCTTGCTCTGGGGCAGCACCTGCATCCTGCCCCTACTATAGGGAGCTCCACCAGATAATGGGTGGTGAGGACGCACAGTCTCCAAGGCACCTGGTGGAGTCAGGACTGGAGACGCCTCCAGTCACCCAGCACAAGCAGCAGGAGGATGAGGATGGCCAGCTGGTCCAGGAGGAGGAGGAGGAGGACGGTGTCACCATCACCCTGGATCCGGTTCCCCAGGCCCAGGACTCCTCCTGTACATCATCTGACGCCGGGGAGGGTACATCAGGTGCATGGACACGGTGGGGGAGGCTGATTCACAGGGGATGGGGCATGATAATCACATGTAATGCTTGGCCTGGACAGTGTGCAGCTGGCCAGTCAAGCATGTGCAGCGGCAGTGTGTGACACGTGGTCACAGGAGGCATTCCCGGAGCACGCAAGGGCTAGGTGCAGCTGTGTGGTTGGGAGAGGGGGAGGGGAGACAGGGATGGGTAGGCTGCTCCAGGCCCCTCTCACGGACCTGTGAACCCACTCTGAACGGACATGTCCCTAGGCTGCTTATCCATCCTCCTGTGTCTCTGGTCAGTTTGCTTAGATACTGAGGGAGACAGAAGACATGTTTTTCTCTGAAAAGACTCTTCATAATGTGTAAGTAGGGTAAAGTCTAGATAAATCCATCAGGTTTTATTGTTTTATGGCTTGGGAGTGTGGATCTGATGTCTGCAGCTAGAAATGGGATTTCCTCTCTTTCATAACTAAGTTCTTAGCCCATGAGAGTCCACCACGAGTACAGTAATTGGTAATTTTTTTCTATCAAGTCATTATGCTTGCAACAGGAATATTGTGTGATAATAAAAGTGCGTTTTTTTAATAAATTTCCATTGTTTAATTTCTGTGTCCTTGGAAATCTGTCTGTGGCATCTGCATGCCTCTGACTAGGGGATAGCAACCACAGACTGCAGTTTGTATTTTCTCTGTCTTTTTCAAGCACTTTGTAGAAAAGTGCTTGGGGTGCCCCTGGGGTTGGTTTTAAGTGTGCACCCCTGTTTCTGGGTTCAAAGGCACTTGATGGTGGCATCAGAATCCCCAAAGTACAAGTTTTAGGATTTTGGGGGGAAGTTTCATACTCAAGCCTGTGGAGATCAGGTTTTGGGCTGCTTTTGTGGCCCCCCACTTCTGCATTCATCGTGACAGAGTGGGGAATCAGCCTTGACACGGGGCCTGTGTCTCGGGACATGAGTGTCCCCTCTAATAAAGCTGTGTGTTCAGGGATGACTGACCCTCTCTCGTCCTCCGCAGCTGCAATGACTGTGACTGATGGGAGAGCCACACCAGCCCAGCTGGCCAGCCGCACCTGAGGGAGCCACAGGCACTGGCAGACCTAGTAAGAACTGATGCACCAGCACATATCAATTCTGTGGGACATGCACCAGACCTTCATACAGAAGTTCTGGAAGGAGGCTGATGGGCACGAGCGCATGCTCTCAGAACTGGTACAGCAGAGCGACAACACCTGCTCCACAGTTAGGGAGGTCATGGCCCCCTTTGCCGCTCCCCCTGCTCCTGCCCCCTGGCTCTCCCTGCTCCCCCTTCCTCCCCTGCCATCCCTGATTCAGCTCCAGTCCCCCCTCCTGTACAGCCCCCTATTGTCCCAGGCCCCACCCAACCTCGATCACGCAGAGGACTCCAGCCCCTAGGCGGCAGGTGCAGGCACTCCCAGTCCTGAGCTCCCTTCCTAGTTCCCTGCCTCCCTACAGCTTCTGACCCTCCTTCTCCCCTCCTGCTTCCCTCCGCCAGGTTTCCCCTCCACCCCAGTTTTCTAAGATTTATTGTAAATAGTTAAAACATGTTTATAAGAAAGTTTAAAAAAATTATTTATCATTGATAACAGAGTTTATTGTAAAGTTCCAACAAAGTTTTTCTTCAAGTAAAACACAGTGTCTGTCTTGATTTTCTGGGGAGAATTAGTGGGCTCCTTTAGGAAACCTCTCCCTCAAGGCCTCCTGGATATGCACCCCCAACTGATGTGCTTGGTGGATGGCAGCTATCCGGGGCTGCTCAAAAGACCTTCCATCGCCACCAGCCTCTGGCCTCCACCCTGGGAGGAAGGCTTCCCCTTTGCTCTCCACCAGGTTGTAGAGCACGCAACACGCGGCCACCACATCGGGGATGTTGCGCTCCCCCATGTCGAGGCGGGTCAGTAGGCACCTAAACCTCCCCTTCAGATGCCCAAAGGTGCATTCTACCTACATCCGAGCCCGGTTTAGATGTGCGTTAAATTGTTCTTTGCTCAGGTCAAGTGGCCAGTATAGGGCTTCATCAGCCACATAATCAGTGGGTAGGCCGTGTTGCCCACAGTGCAAGTCGGTATCTGGAGGTCCCCAAGAGCAAAGTCCAGCTGTGGGAAGAATGTTCCATCCTGCAGCCTACGGTACAGGCAAGAGTTACGAAATATGCGGGCATCATGTGCGCGCCCCGACCAGCCACCACAAATGTCAGTAAATTGTCCCTGATGGTCCACCAGGGCCTGCAGGACCATTGAGAAGTAGCCCTTCCTATTAATAAACTGGGCGGACCGATGTGGCGGTGCGTGGATCGGGATGTGTGTCCCATTGACTGCTCCTCCACAATTCGGGAATCCAAGGGCAGCGAATCCAGGCACGATGGGGTCCACATCTCCCAGGCGGATAATCCTGCACAGCAGCACAGAGTTGATGGCCGTCACCACCTGCAGAGGGCGACATTGGGCACACATACACACAAAACAGAGAAGGAGAGGGCCCTGAGCCCTTTGAAGGTGCCTGCCCCACTCACCTTCTCTTTCCCCCCTAAGAACCCAGGAGGCCAACCCCCCAGCAGCAGGGATGGGTGAGGCCAGGATGCCCCACTCTCCCCTCCCCCCCGGGTCCAGGCCTTGTCCCCACTCACACTGCCCCGCTCCCTCTGCCCTTTTCCAATGGTCCACCTTTTCCAAACTGCCCATCCCCCTAGGCACTGTCCCCCGACAGTGCCTTACCTCCATTAAGATGGCCCCCAAGGTAGACCTGCCCACGCCAAACTGGTGTCCCACCGAGCAGTAGCTGTTGGGCGTTGTGAGCTTCCACGGGGCAATAGCGACCCGCTTTTCCAGGGGGATGGTGGGCCGCAAGTGGGTGTTCTGTTATTGGAAGGCAGGTGCGAGCCAGGTACACAGCTCGAGGAAGGTGGCCTTATGCATGTGGAAGTTGCTGAGCCACTGCTGGTCGTCCCACAGCTCCAACACGAGGCAGTCCCACCAGTTGGAGCTGGTGTCCAGCCTCCAAAAATGCCTCTCCAACATGAGGTTTGTAGGCAAGGCCCGTACTCCCGAATCCGAGGTGAGGGTCTCAAGACTAAGGTCTGACTGGTGCTGGGTCAGGACCGTCCAGGCGGTGCATTGTAACTGCTGCAGAAGCTGCAGCATGGCAGTGTGGGGCCATTGGATAGCTAGAGGCAGCTGTGGCACCATGGACAAAAAAACAACCAAACAAAACCAAATACAAAACACAAACAAACAAAAAACCTATGGCATCAAATATAGGAAGCTGGGCACAGCAGGCACTGCTAGACCTTTGCTACCCTCAAAGAGGATTGTAAGCCAGCCTGCTACACAAGTACAGGAACGGCTGTCCAGGGGGGTATCTTTCAGCATGTGTCTCTGCAGCAAGGGGCATGCTGCAGCACCAGGAAGTAAATGCTGCCCCCATGCCCTGACAGAAGGGGTTCCGGGCACCCTTTCTGTTGACAGAGCATCCAGGCAGTCAGGACGCTCTCTTTCAAAAAAAAAAAAACGGATTGCTTTTTCAATCCGTGTTTGCACTCTGCACGCTCTCTTTCGAAAGAAGATTTTTCAAAAAAAATTTTTTTCGAAAATACTTCTTTCGAAAAAAGCGTGTTGTCTAGATGTACCCATAGTGTTTAATTGCAGAAGTCTTGGAGCCCCAGATTCAAATGGGTAATGATATTTTAACCAACTCCTTTCTGGTATGTCCAGGATCTGTAGACTGACAGAGCTGCATAGAAAGGCTGCTTAAATTTAGCTTCACAATTAGGCCTTGTCATTACACCATGGAAGATCGCTGCTGCCATGATTAATCTTCCAGAGTTCGATTCAGTGAGTCTAGTTAAGACTTACTAAATCAAAGTCAGAAGGCACTCCTACCGGCGGCCAGTACTCCTATTCTTGCCAGGAGTAAGGGAAGCTGATGGAAGCATTTTTTCCTGTTGGCATCCCACTGTGGGGATGGTGCCAAACTCGGCTTAAGGTAAGCCAACTCCAGCTATGTTTTCTACAGAGCTGGCGTTATGTATCTTACAGCAAGCTGCTGGGTCTAGTGTAGACCTGGCTTTAATGTTTTCAGTCTCCCAGCTGTACTAAGCAAGTCTAGGGTGTGCACATATGAACACTTCTCTATTTGTGCCCCCATCTAAAGACACTGTACACCATGGCCATGTCTTTTGATTTGGATAGGGCAGGAGCATTTGGCCAGATGATGAGAAAAGAGATTTTGGGTTGATTCAGTCGTGCTGACATGGGATTGCCACCACAGAAAAACCTTTGCACAAAGTAGGAGCCTCTTGTATCCTGTGAGGAACTCACCCTCCAGCAAAGGCCTGGCAAGGTTTGTGCTATCACTAGAGTTGAGTGGGAAATGATTTTCCCACCCCACAAACATTTACAATCCATTGAAACATTTTCCCATTCCCAAATGAAATTAAAAAGTCGAAAATCCTGAAAATTTTCCTGTGCTAAAAATCTGGAAAACCTATCTGTTCTGGTCAATTGAAACATTTCAGCTTGATAATTTTGAAACATTTCATTTAAATTTCAACCATTTGAAAAAGAATGGCAAGCTATCATGAGTTTAATGGTAAAACAAAAAGTTTTGAACTGGAAAAGCAGAATTTGTTTTTTAGAAAATGTGAAGCTCGGCCATTTCAAAATTATTTACAAAATGTGTTCAGGTTGAAAGATTCATTGAAACCAACTGTTCCTTGAACAAAGGTCAAGGTTTGATGAATCAGCATTTTCTAATGAAAAACTTCTAGCTGGTGCTGACTGTCGCCATTTTGAGGAAAGCTCCAGTTATGGAAAGTGGTGACCAAATGTCTGTAAAGCCAACTTCTAGCTGCCTCTCTCCAGCCAGTGTAACCTAGTTTGGGTTTTTTCAATAGAATTATGGGCATCTTCACCCATTACAAACCCACTGTGCAGACATTTCTCTACCAGAGGCCCAGAACCTTGGTTAATCCAATGGGAGACAGTGCAACTTAAATCTGAATCAAACCCATTGACCGAAGAGCATGCACTTTATCTTGTATGCTTTCATTTATTCACATGCAAATAACCCTCAAAGGACCAACAACAATCAGCATTGTTATGTGCAGTTCTGGGAAGCACAGATCTCCACTTTTGGAAATATCTTACTATGGTAGAAATAGCATTCAAATGTTGCAAGCAATAAACTGTAACGGGAAACAGATGGCTGTATACCTTAGATTAGAATCTACGTTTAGATTTCCAAGATAATTTTATCTACAATATACTGGCTCACGTAAAGCTCAGATGATGAATGGATTTTCTATGGGGCCTTAAAACAATGCGACTCCTTCAAACCGACAATCTGATACCCAGGTGCTGCCAAAGGGGTGACAGAGAGAAGAAACAGAGAGCATGTAAACTGAAGCTTGCCATTTAGATTGTGACTCAAGTGCAATTTAGTGCATGGGGGAGTGCATGCATTGCATCGTGGTTCATAGTATGATGCTTAAGTAAAGATCCTGCAAGAGTCAGCTCAGCTGGGCCCAAGGCCTCTGGATCTGAAAGCCCTGAGTGGAGGAGGAATTAAGTCCACTAACAAAGACAGACACAGCCTCATCAGTGTTCCACATGGTTTTGCCTCTAGAGGGGGACAAAGCAGCTGGCTTGGGATACTCTTGAGCACATACCCCAGTTGGTGCACAGTACTGGGGTGCTCATGAGCCACAACCCCGCCTCTTCCATGCATGTTCACGACCTTTCTGGTGTTGTTTGCCTCCTCGCAGGGGAGAAGGGATTGCAGCTGAGGCTGTTTCTTGCAGGAGAAGCCCAAGGGGAAACGTTCCTTGCATCCTCCCCTCACTGCTGCACACCTATCAAAAGATTGAGCACAATTGTACCCATCCTGGAGACTGTCACTTCCTGCCTCCTCCCCTATGATTATTCCCAGGTTATGTAGCCAGGCTGGCTGCCTCTTATGTCCCCCCACATGGCCTAGAGTCCCACTACAGGCTTCTTGTCTCAGTTTCTCCTTCTGGCCCGTTCAAATAAAGTACACTTCATGCTTTTCCTTTGTCAAAAATTTCCCCTCTTTGGGGACTGAGTTTATGAATACAAAATAAATGGACAATAGAATTCAGAACCCCCAAACAAAGCCCATTTGTAAGTCCATACAGCCCAACAGGCCCTCCAAGGAGAGGAAGGAAGGGAACAACTGCTCCAGGGCCCACTGATACAAAAGGTCCCAGGGCTCTTAGCTGTTTCTAACACAGTTTAGCTAGCCCATAAACTTTGCAAACTCTGGGCCCTTTAAATCACCACCAGAGCACTGTGCAATGTGCTCCAGGTGGTGCTGAAGGGCTGGGGGCGGGGCACTGTGGTACACTCTGGGTGGCACTGAGGGCTGGATGCATCCTACCCCACCCCTTCCACCTGAGGCTGTGTCCCTTCTGGGAGCACCCCCCCCCCCCCCACACACACACCTTACCCAGCAATTTATCGACCCCTCTGCAGTCCAGAGTTTCTTCTTTTTCCTCCCAGAGGGCTTTGCAGTGTTTCCCCTGCTTGGACAGAGTCTGTCCCAGAACTACCTGGAGAGCTTTTCTTGCTCTCCGCAGACTTCACGCCAGCTTCTTGAGTTTCTTCCCTTTACTACAACTTCCTTTCCAGTGGGTCTCATGTTACAATCTGGTTTCACTTACCCCAGGCCCGACAGCCTGTACGTCAAGGCACCCTGTTACAAGTGACGTCCAAGGAAGATAGAAACAGACCCCTTCAGGCCTCCAGCCTGAAAGCAAAGAGAGCCAATGATAATTACACATGGCAAAAAGAATGGTGGGGAAGAAAGCAAAGGTTTTTATTATTATTATTATTATTATTATTATTATTATTATTTTCCAGCCATAGCATTTTGGCAAAATACATCTCATCAGTTCCTTGTATGAGCATTGTAAGCTGAGATTATGTAATATTTACAGTCATATTAATGCAATCAATCAGCGTCAGTGAGCAGAGACATGGGAGTCGACTATACACATGGGGGAATGTAAAGTGGGGGAAGGACAAAAGGGTCCCTGTGAAGGCTGGGGAGGCATGCCAAATATTTTCACTGCTTTCCAAACTAATATGCTACAAAAACACAATCGGCTTTGGCCCAGTTCATTAAAAATAATTAACTTGACTGTTCAGTGACTTTCCCACAGTCTCAAGGTGACCAGTGGTGCCCAGGCTTCTAAGAAAACACCCTGCTCCCTGCATAAGAAGGGTGAGATTGTCACACAACCTTGCCCCTTCTCACTCCCAAATGATGTAAAAGACCCACTTGTCTGGGCTCAGGTTACTGAGAATGGCAACAATGGAATGTCAGCATTAAATCGTGAGGTGTTTGCCACCTCATTGAATACTCACAATGAAACTCCAAGGGCTGCAAAGAAGCAGTTCTTCCCCAAGGGCACAGCTCCAGCTGCCCTCACAGGAGTGCCTCTGTAATCCCAAAATAGCTACTTCTAGTTATTATTAATTAGCAAAAATGTTAGTTGAGAAGACCAAATAAACCAGAATAGGGCTCATCTCTGGGGCAAGTCCTGCTGGCCCCCCACCCTCCAATGGATGGAGGAGTCTCTTGAAATGTGGAATGGGTGTTGTGCAGAGGGAGAAGGGCAGGATTTGTGGCCAGCCCCTACAAGGCCTGTAGACCAGCTCTGCCGGGTTCTCTGTGTGCAGCTGTATTGGGAGTATTTGAGAGCCAGTCAGCAGCTGGCCAAGGCAGGAGCAGGGACAAAATATGGGATTGGACACTGCATGAAACCTTTGGTCCTTCCTTACTGCAATGTATTTCTAAAGCAACCTTGCATGGTATCTGTTGATAGCGTGCTGGAGACGTTGCCAGGCTATAGCTGACAGCAGGCCTTTGTTAAAAGTCACTAAAGGTCTCAGGATCCTGGTTTATTGTTTGACCTTGGGCCAGTCATGAGGTTCAGAACTAGTGCTGAACCTCCTCAGAGACTGAGGATGTTTGGATTGGGTCTCAACTGCTGCTCTTTCTGATGGGCGGCCATTCATAGGAAGACTGGCTGAATCCGTTCAGATTAAAGGATCAACCCCAACCTTCTTCAAAACTTTTTGTAGGGGCATCAAAGGAGTTGAATTAACTGACAGGTTTTTTCTTTCTTTTGAAATGTTTGTGTGATTTTTCCACTCCCGGGTTCAGGAGAGGGTAGGAAGTGGTGGTTCTGAAATGCCAGGAGAAGTCCTGACTCCTACAAATTCACTGGCCCATCTGGAAGCCTGTCCCACTGAGATTTCTGACTGAGTTTAGTTAACCCATAAAGTTTGGATCAGCTCCAGGTAAGCATCTACTTGCTGGGGTGTTTGTCTGAATGGAACCATCAAAGCTCCTGAGATCTACCCATCACTGTGATTTAAAAGCCCAGCCCTACACAGCCTTAGTCATGTGAATAGTCACTTGAAAAGCCCCATTGACCTAGATGGAACACCTGCAAGACTAACAACCATTTAGGTAAATAAAGGGTTGCAATATCAGGCCACGGAATTATGCAAACCCATGTATAATAGTGTACAGCCTTAGACCCGGGTGCCATTTCCTGGTGAGCTCTTGTTCACAAAGCAACTATCAGGCCCAGGTGTGATGAGCAGACCTGACAGGACATCAGACACCGCTTGGCTTGAATCAGTGTTGTCAGAGGTTGTGGGAAGCAAAATACTTTCTTCTTGCCAATTGGGTTTCAAATATTTTTACCCAAAAGTAAAAATTAAGCAAATAACAGAAACTAATTTAGGTCTGAGTAAAAGGGTAAGAACCAAAGACTGATCTTCTGTCCTCCATACAGATGCAGAAAACGGGACAGACTAGACCCCACTTTTAACCTTGAGGAGCAAAAGTTTGGAAACATCTGTTGGCACAGGCCTGTGTGAGGAACATGTGTTTTCCCTGGAGAAGAATCCTCTGTGGGAGGCAGTGTGTGTTTTCCAAGGACCGACCTCCCCCATTCGCTAGTTTGCCAAGTCATCCACAGAGTGCTCTTTGGACAGACAGTTCAATCAATTTAAAGGCGCTGATCCTTTCAGGCTCCTTTCCATCAAGATGCATGGCTCTTGGAAAAGCCTGACGTCAGACTCAGCTATTGTAAGGAGAATAAAAGGGACTTTCAGAATCCAAGTTCTGTGATCTTTTCCCTCCTCCTGAGCCATCTCCATTTTCCACATTGGGTGAAGCAAGATGTTATGGACAAGATTCTCACTGGTGTACTTATTCTGAGAATAAGGCCTCTGTGTGTGGATGCTCTGGCCACAAACACTAAGCCCTGTAATTAACCCTAGCCTTTTGCAATAGAGACCTCAAATTCGTCTTGGATCCCAGAGATCTCTTCCTGGTAAACCTCAGAAGTCTTTAGCCCCATTGTGTTCTCTGAAGGGCTACCCTGTTTTGCAGGGAGCCCTGATTTAAAGTAGTTAGAGTGAAGTCACTGACTTCAATGGGCTCAGGGTTTTACCCATTAGTTTTTCATTGTCATGGGAAGCACATCGCCCTTGTTTGGCTAGCTGGACAAAACCTTTTCTCTTCAGCAGCAAACCAACCAAGAATGAAAATTTTGACACTAACCTGCCCGAGGCCAGATGAGCTTGGTATCTTTTGTTCTGTGAGGGGATAGGGGAAAAGGAAGAGCCAGTTGCTTCCTGATTACTTTTATAATAGTCTCTGAGCAGCATTGCCTGTTCGCTGCACCGAGGCAAAAGTGATGCAGTGCCCTGAGACTATTCTGATCCTTTATTGAGACATTTTAATGGTCCCTTTTCATCACACAAGAATGCACAGTGCAACTAATACATATGAAAAAACCCACGCATCACGAACATCATATACTCTTTGACAAACATTTCCTTTTAATGGTGCTGTTATTGAATACACCACCACAGTTGTGCACAGGGGTGTACTGCTGAAATGCAGGTGCAGGGCTACAGTTAGTGCTGATTTGCACCTGGTGCAATTCCCCTGGAATCAACAGGGCTAGTCTGGTTTAAAGAAGTGTAACTTGGAGAAGAAGGATACTCTTCTGGTTAAGGCCTGGCACTTAATTAAGGAGAGCAGGTGTCAGCTGGTCCCCTTCCACAGCTCTTCTGTGTGGCAAGTCATCTAGTCTTACTGGGCCTCAGTCCCTATCTGCAAAATGGGGCTAATGTTTCCTTCTGAAAG
The DNA here is from genome assembly GCA_032595735.1 of Pelochelys cantorii. NCBI lineage: Eukaryota > Metazoa > Chordata > Testudines > Trionychidae > Pelochelys > Pelochelys cantorii. The sequence continues at coordinate 53,393,737 of CM064334.1, forward strand.
CTTCCTCAGCTTTTTGAAAAAAAAAAAAAGTTTTCCATTTTCATTAAAGAACAAAATATTTCTATTTGGAAATACCACCACAGTGACGTATTGGCAGTATGGGTCAGATGCCTTTTATTCCCATTCTTCTTCTTGGGCTGGCCTATCATACACTATGCCTAAGTCTACACTAGACCAAGCAGGTCAGCTTAAGGTACACTATACAGCTATGCAAAATGCGTAGCTGGAGTCAGCTTATCTTAAGCTGAGCCACCGCAGCATCTACACTCTAGAGGCTGATGGGAGCACATGGTCCCAGAAGCTTCCCTTACTCCTTGCACATTGAGGAGTCCTGGACACCAGCGGGGACTGCCCTCAGCATTTGATTTGGGGGTCTACATTAAACCCGCTAAATCAAACTCTAATAGATCAACCTCCGGAGGGTCGATCGTCTCCATAGTGTAGAGAAGCCCTCTGTGACTTGCCAAGCGCAATGGTACATCATGGAAGGTGTAGTCCAGTCAAAGAATAGAATGTTAGAAAGACTCAAACACAATACAGTTCCCACCAAACATCATAGCAATCATGTGTTTAGATCTTTTGGGTAGGGAGTGTCATTCATTATGTATTTGTTGCACTTTGCCAACAAATTAGGATTCTATTTTGTTTGGGCTTCTCAATGCTACAATAAATAAAATACAATAAAAATAATTAATTAATGAATTAATTAATACTTGGCCTACTGTATGTGCCCCTCGTTGCTTCCAGTCTGTCTGATTATTAACATAGACCAGGGCTTCATTGCTGGACTGATGGATTTTAATTTGTGTTGATATTATGCATATTTTTAAAGACTGTTAATCACCGTACTAGATTTATAAGTATGATTTTTAATCTTCTCCTTTCATGTGCTTAATTAATCAATTTTATGAATGTCTCTTCTTTGGAAACTGATACTAGTGAAGAGAAAACTTCAAACGTGTTGTAGGTGCTGAAAATGAGAATGGTCTTTTTTTTTTTTGCCAAAGAGGATTGGCTAGGAAATTTTGGATACGTACGCAAACCTTTTGAGGCTAATTATATAGGCAATATTTTCCTTTGACACTTCATGAACAATTTGGGATTCTGGTACTGCTGTTTTGTAGCAAACTAATTAAAACAAAGAAGCTACTGGATTAGAATCCAGGCCAATCCTTCCTATCAAACCAGGCAGACCAACTATTCTAAAATGGCCAAGCATGCAGCACCAAGCTATACAAAACTTTGAGGATAAAAATTGTTATTTGGTGCCGGGCCTGAGGTAAAAAAAAAGTTTTATGGAAGGAAAGTTAGGGACTCTAACGGAACATAAATTGTGTGTCTGTGTATAGCAGAATGTGTGTGCCTGGTGTCTGTGTGTATGCTCACAAATTACATCTTTAAATGTAAACAATACCGGTGCCAAACAATTACAATGTTTATAGAAACTGATGGCCTACATCTGTTTAAAATACTACTCAGTGTTTAGACTGATGGAATAGAAACCATTCTGCAAAGAGTAAGCATAAATTGCATGACTGGAGGGCCTTTTTTTAGGGGGGAGAACTTGCACAGTATCTACCATGCATTGATTAACCACTCAGATGCCCGAGCACTATTGGAAGCATAGATGTGACTTCTTGTATCGAAGTCATATCAATGAAAGTTAAGGGAACTCTTCCTTAGAGGAAGGATTGCCTTGTGTGGACTGGGATGTGAGGAGGATGTGGGTGGAATTCTCCGTTCTATCAGAGACCTCCTGGGTGACCCTGGGCAGGCTGCTTGAATCAGAACTTTCCTTCTATTGACAGGGCTGTCCCGAGGGGGGTGCAAGGCTTGGGACAAACCCCCCAGAGGACCAAGTGCGGGGCCTGGGGCAACCCCCCTGCCACAGGCCCTGCCCCTCTCCACTCCTTCCCCAAGCCCTGCCCCTGCTCCACCCCCACATCACCCCTGAGCAATGCAGCCCAGGGGATTATGGGGGCCTGGTGCAGAGGCAACAGGGGTCACCCGCCCTCACTGTCCTGGCGGATGCCAGAGTGGCCAGGCAGCTTGCTCCGCCCCCCCCGCCACGCCGTCCTCCTGGCCCGCTGCACCCCGCTTCCTCCAAACTCTCTTCTTTTGTGCTGTTACCCAAGCTCTTACCCTTTTTGAGGTTCTCTCATTACTAATTGGGACTGGTACTTAACATTGGAGTCTGGCTAGAAACTCACCCACATGCTCACATGTTGGTAATAGCTCTGACTGCTGTCAGTTCCAAAGAAATATTCCTTACAATGTCTTTACTGAATGCAGGAGTATTGCTACCCAATGGCATATCCACTTGAAGCTGAATACTTCAGCAAATTGTCAGAGAAAGCATCTCATTTAGTGTCCTTTGGTCTGAAATTAGTTAGTATCCTTGGGTCTGAAATTTTACATCAAATCTCTCTCAGTCTGGCATCACATACCAACAGGTGTGGTGCGGCACACACAGGTAATTACTCTATGAACAGACTCCTTCATGTGTAATGCATCAGTGTCTAGCTACAGGAAACCCTGACCAGCAAGACCACTGGGCTTAAAAGATTCAAAGTGTTACCAAAACAATGGGTGAAAGAGCTACCATTACCCTTGAGAGTAAATATTCCAGTAGGCAATGACATATTTTAATACTTGCTTTTTATTTTTTTGCTACATGTTCCCATACACATCAATCTCCCGCTCTGCTTGATGGCTGTGATAATACATTATCCCAACACGCATCTTGTCTCTTATCAAAGAGGTTCCAAAAGATGGTTCTGCAAAAGTAATGCAGATTGTAGATGTTCAATTATATTAGGTCTCACCATTGATCTCAGTGGGGTCAAAGCTTGGCCTATACTTTTTTTTTTTTTAGGCTTAACCATCATTTATATTTACAATAGGGATCTACTTTACATAACAAGCAAGAAAATTATTCCCTTCCACATAGTAATTAAAATTCAGCATTTGCCCACACAAAGAAAACAATATTGATTCTGTTATTGTATGCAGTATAGTTGCGGCTGTATTGGAGCCAGGATAGTAGAGAGACAAAGTGGGTGAGGCAATATCTTTTACTGAAACAAATTCTACGGGATGAGCGAGACAAGCTTTTGAGCCCTCCAGAGTTTTTCTTCAAGTCTAGGAAAGGTACTCTGAGCAGCCCTGCTAAATGCAAGGTGGAATGCATTGGTTAGCATAAGTAGTTAGCTCATATTCTAAAGCCAGGTCTTCACTAGACCTGGAAGGTCATGTTAAGGTATGCAACTCCAGCTACATAAAATACATAGCTGGAGTCAGCTTACCTTAAGCTGAGCTTGGTGCTGTCTTCACAAAGGGAGGCTGATGGGAGCAAATGCTCCTGTTGGCTTCCCTTACTGCTCATGACTGCAAGGAGTACTAGTGCGACTGGAGCCCCCCTCAGCATTTGATTTAGCGCAGTGTTTCTCAACCAGTGGTACGAGTACCCTTAGGGCAGTGGTCTCCAACCTTTTTACATCTTTTTAAATGACAGAACAAGCCAAGATCTACCACCCCGCCCCTTCCTTGAAGCCCCGCCCCTTTCCTTGAAGCCCCGCCCTCTCTGTTCGCCTCCTCTCCATCACTTGCTATCCCCAACCCTTACACTGCTGCTTTTCCCCCCCAATTCTTCTGTAGGAAGAAGTTTTTCCAACATTTGGCCTGTCTAGACTTGACCAAATGTCAGAAAAAACCCTTCTTTTGGAAGCCCCCTTATTCCTCATGGAAAGAGGAATATAGGGGTGACCAAAAGATCATGTTTGCTCTTCCACTAAAAGAAGTGGAAGAACAAACACATCCCTGGATGCAGAAGAGTTTTTCTGGGGTATCTCCGGAATCCTGAAAAACTCCTGCAGTCTAGACATACTCTCGCTGGGTTGAGACAGGATGTGTAGGCTCTGGGGTGGGAATGAGGGATTTGGGTGCGGGAAGAAGTGAGAGGTGCAAACTCTGGGAGGAAATCTGGATGCAGGAGGAAGTGGATAAGGGAACGCTGGCTTGGGGAGGGAGTTTCAGGCCGGGCAGTGTTGGGGTCAGATGTAGGGTTAGGGTACTAAGTAAGCCACAGACTTCTGGATGTGAGGGTTCAGGAATTTGGGTTGGGGTACGTGAGGGGCTCAGGGCAGGGGGTTCCAGTGTATGATAGGCTGAGATGTAGGGCCTGGGGGAAAGAGGAGTGCAGGAGTGTCATGACACTGTGGCCAGATGGGGGCTTGCCCCAATTGGGGGTTTGTTGGCCAGGCTTCATTTTCAAATAAAATACTATGTCAAACACAAAAAGTTTCTGCATTGTCTTTACTTCTGAGAAGGGCAGGGAACCTGTTTGGACAGGGTGCCAGTGGGGACAGGTTTCTGCGGCTGGGGACGGGAGAGGAGACAGGGTGCCAAGAGGGCAGGGGACAGGTTTCTGCAGCTGGGGACTGGAGAGGGGACAGGAGGGCAGGGGACAGGGTGCCAGTGGGGACAGGTTTCTGAGGCTGGGGAGTGGGGAGAGGGAACAGGGGGCTGGGGAGAGGGGACAGCAGGGAGTGGGAGCAGAGAGTCCCCTGCTATCATCTCCTCCCAGGATTCTCCTCCCTCTCCCCCCCGATGGAAGCCGGCGCATGCCTCCTGCAGCGCAGCCAAACCTCCGCAGGCACCTGCCCCAGGGCCAAACCCCCCTCCTGTGGCAGGGCCAACCACTGCGGGAGCCTGCCCCGCCGCCAAGCTGCCTCTCCCGTGGCGGGGCCAAACCCCCCTCCCACAGCGGGGCCAAACCCATGCGGGAACCTGCCCCAGGACCAAACCCCCCTCCCGTGGCGGGGCCATACCGCCGCGGGAACCTTCCCCGGGGCCAAGCTGCCTCTCCCGCAGCAGGGCCAAACCCCCGCGGGAACCTGCCCCAGAGCCAAGCCACCTCTCCTGCGGCGGGGCTAAACCCCCGTGGGAAACTGCCCCAGGGCCAAGCCGCCTCTCCCGCGGCGGGACCAAACCGCTGCAGGAACCTGCCCTCTGGCCAAGCCATGTCTCCCGCAGCAGGGCCAAACCCCCGTAGGAGCTGCCCTGGGGCCAAGCCGCGTCTCCCACGGCGGGGCCAACCCCCCCTCCCGCTGTGCGGACAAACCCCCGTGGGAGCCTCCCCGGGCCAAATCCTGGGGCCAACCCCCGCTCCCGCGGTGCAGGGAAACCCCTGCGCTCAACTTCCCTCCAGGGAAGCCGCTGCACTCCTCTTCCGGGGCTGACACTCCCTCCCTCAGCACATGACAGAGCTGTGGGTGGGGAGCAGCCAGCACACTTCCGGAGCCCCCGGAAGTGACGCGGGCTTCACCCAGGACTTCTGTCCACCCCACGCAAAGCCGGCACTACACTAGAGGTAGGTAGTGGGACTTCTTGGGGGTGGGGGGAAAATGGAGGGTGGGAGGCCCCAACGCCTCGGGATCGACTGGTTGAGGCCTCGCGATCGACTAGTCGATCCGATCGACGGGTTGGTGACCACGGCCTTAGGGGTACTCAAAAGAAGTCTGGGGAGTACGTCAACACAACTGAAATTTGGATAAAACTGAATTTTTGTATTAAATTTTACAGTGTTTTATTATTTTTGTACTTTTTACACCCAAAAATTTCATCGCCCACCTGGCTACAATGAACTTGTTTAAACAAATGTGTTAGAATGGTAGAAAAAAATTGTGTGTGTCTGAAAACTGTAGGTACTGGGGGTACTTATAATTTTTGTAAAGGGGTACTTTATAAAAAAAAGGTTGAGAAACACTGATTTAGCGGGTCTTAACTAGACCCTCTAAACTGAATGCCAGAAGATTGATCTCCAGTGTGGCAAGTGGAGACATGGCCGAAGGGACCCCATTCAAGAGAGAGTGGCCTGTTAACATCTCTGCAGTCATAAGTTGGTGTAATGAAAACCACCCACCATGACGCTGTTAGTCCAACATAATTCCCCTATAGTACATGAGCACAAAAGGAAAGGGTTCTTTTGATTCTGAGACTACTTAGCACAATTCAGACAGGGGTACACAACCATGCTCATTTTAGAATTGCAGTTGCTCAGTCTTTAAACCCTGGATTCTATTTTCTTGGCGCATTGCAATTGATAATAAATTGAATGAGATCTGAGTTTACGTTACGTCTCACAGAAGATTATGTTGGACAGTAATGGCATTCCCAAGTAGAGGCACTCTTTCAAATGAAATATCTAGCATATGGAAGCAATTCAGTATTTACAGATTCAGATACATACCCACCTTCTACAGATGTAGAAACCATATTTTGATAAGGTAATAGCCAGCAAGACAAAGCAGATACACATATTCCTAAAGAAATTGAGCTTTAACTTTTACCGTGCTGTCATCCAAAACCCACTGAAGTCATCAGAAAGACTCCCCTGAGATTAAGAGCAGGTCCTCACTTTCCTTCATGAAGGGGGCATATTCTGGGGTCATACTTACTCTGTCTTGGAACACTTTATCCTATAATATTACAGCTTCATGCTTATTGTATATTGAAATCTGTTTATTTCCTATGACATGTAACTCTTACTCACTGTCTCATTTTAATACCCCCAGGGCAGGTGAAGTGGGAATTTTAATTTTATTGCTCTTTTAGTGAAATAGATTTTTCTGTATGTTGTTTACATAGAAAGGTCTTCCCCCTCACCTCCACCCCTCTCATTTTTTTTCCTCTGGCATTTCCTAGACGCCTGTGTTTGGTACCTACTTTATAATGTAAATCCAATTTAAGCTACACAGTTCTGCTTGACTGGGGCTGGTTTCCAATAAATTCAAGCTCCATGAAAAATTCCAACCAGGTGATTTACTCACAGGCAGCAGCTCTTAATGCAGTATGTGGAAAGGATCTTCAAAACATGCTCTAAGAGGAGACAGGTGGCTTCCAAAGCTGTTTGGCTTTTCCTTCTAATATTGACTTTTAATTATGAACAGTTCAACCTTGTTTTTCTATCCGATCCATTTCTGCCTCCAAATCCATTTTGCCTCCGGGTTATTGACACAGTTGGAAAACTCACCCTGTTTACTTTTTTTTTTTTTAAGTTTATTTTTCATACATTACTTTCAAACTGAGACTGTGTCAACTCATGTACACCAAGCGCCAACCTTGCTTCTCTCTGTCTGTTGGGCTTTCGTTATCCAGTGCAGATGGGCTTTGAAAACGTTCCAGGTTTTGTGCTGCGAGGCTCAGAAAGCAAGTGTTTATCCGAAACAATGCACATAAGTCCTACATGTGAAATGTTGAGCAGTCCTTTTGATTTTCAACAGGATGTAAGCTCCCAAGATCCTGTTCCTCAAGGATATCCATTGAAATCAGTGGGAGTTAAACACTGAATAATCCTTGAATTTTCGGATCGACAGTCTGTTGGAAGGGGCGTTAGACTTCCCAATCCTTGGCACTTTTGAAAATGGATCTTAAGCCTGAGGCCATAGTTTCATTTTGTGCAAGACTGCTGCTGTTATAGTCAGTCTTCCAGATTTCATTTAGTAGGTCTAGTGAAGACCCGTTAAATTGGCCCCCGTCGATGCTAGTACTCCTGCTCCTCACAAGGAGTAAGGGAAGCTGATGGGAGCCACTCCCGTCAACCTACTACTGTGTGGATGGCGCAGAAACATGATTTAAGATACGTCAACTCTAGCTACATAGTTAGCATAGTTGGAGTTGCGTATCTTAATTCGGCTTTCCGCTATAGTATAGACCAGGCCTCAGTAAAATTTTCAAAAGAGCCTAATATGGATGAGGACAAAATATTTACAGAGTAATTTTATCTCCATTAATCATCAGGTAGCCAGGGCTGTATCTGGGGACAGATCCACAGCCGGTGTAAATTGGCATCATTCCATTGACTTCAATGAAGCAAGACCAATTTTTCTCAGCTGAGATTCAGCTCTCAGTTTTTATAGGTCCCGCGCCTGTTCAGAAGTCCAGAGGAGGGTGCTATTGTAGGTTCAGTGTTCCTCAGATAGCCTAGTACATTGTTTGTTGACTGCGGCTGGGCTCAGAGCAGAAGTATTAATTAAATTGTCTACAGGGATGCTTGGCTCATTCCCCAGAGTGGCTCCAGCTAACAGAGAACCCAGACGTGTGTATGAGTAGCTCAGGCTACTCCTCCCAATGTGTGTTGCCCTGAATTTGTCAACAACTTCACTTTGTTTGCCAGCATGCTGCTCAGTTGCTTAGCTGTGCATGCGCATTTCGTAATGTGTCCTTTAATTCCCCGTCTTACTCCCCTGGCCTCGCAGGTGTTCGTTAGAGCTCTCTTAATTTAGTAACCCCTGTGAATTAAACCCTCTTTTGGAGCATTAATGAAGATGGCAAATCAGGCCCTGCAGTCCTTATCGTTAAGCTTTTTAATTACCCTTCGGCCATTTTCAGCAAGGTGACAATGTTCTTACCTGAGCCAATTTTAATTCTGTGGGTTAGATCTTGTCTAGATGATGAATTTTTGCACTGCAGAAGCTACAGCCATGCCCCTGCCAGTGGAGATGCACTTCCCTAGTGTGAGGCGTCTGCACTGCAAGTTGCAGTGTTGTAGCCCCACTGAGGCAAAACTCCTTAAAGCACATGAGCTCCAGGCACCTTGAAGCAGGGATTGTGTCTCCCTTTGCTTGCACAGCACTGAGCGCAATGTATGTTATCAATGCCTCCAAGTGTGCTAGGTACCGCCCCGAACAGGGTGACTCGAAGTTGCCTGCTTTGAGGAGTTTACAGATTACATTTTGGATATGATGGGAAGGTGGAGCAACAATAGTGAAGGGACACTGAGGGAGGAAAATCACATAAGAACGGCCATACTGGGTGTAACGGGGCACCATTGCCCCGCACTGACAGCTGTGCTGCCGCGACTCTCTGGGGGGCGCGCTGGCCAGCGCGTTGGCCAGCCTCTTCTGCGCATGCTCAGAGGCGACTAGAAAGAACCCAGGGGTAGCTAGGGCCCTGGGGGGAAGCCAGGTCCGAGGTGAGAGTAAGCCGCAGGCCCGGAACGGAGGCAGGCGGGGCGAGGGAAGCCCGAACAGAAAGGGAGGGTGTGTGACAGGGCGCATGCCCTGCACTGGCCCTTTAAGGGCAAAACCCAAGCCTGGAGCCAGGGCTGGAAGCAAAGACCCAGCTGAGGCAGGTCGGGCTAATGAGGGCCCAGCTGGGGGCTATATAAAGGAGAGTAGCCCTGTGCTTGGGGGGTGTGCAGTCAGGGCTGGCAGCTGGGAAAACAGGAGGTTCCCAGGATCTCAAGGAGTGCTGGGGCAGCAAGGCAGGGCCTGGGGGAACTCTGGCCAAGCGAGCTCCCAGGCTGTAGGGCCTGGAGCACGGCCCAGGGCTAGGAGGGCTGTAGAGAGGCAGCCATGGTAAGCGGAGGTAGCAGGTCCACACCCATACGCAGGTGATGAGCGGCCCTTACAGACAGCAGTCTGCCCTGAGATGGGGCTAGATAAAGACTAGCAGAGGGTCACTGAGGCAGGGTGGTAGTCCATCTAGCACAGTATCCTGTCTGCCAACAGTGGTCAATGCTAGATGCCCCAGAGGGAGTGAACAGAACAGGTAATCATCAGGTGATCCCTCTCCTGTCACCCATTCCCAGCCTCTGACAGAGGCTAGGGGCACTATTCCTACCCATCCTGGCTAATAGCCATTGATGGACAAATGGACGAATTTATCTAGTTCTTTCTCGAACCCCCGGTCTTCACAACCTCCTCTATGTGAAGAAAATCTTCCTTTTGTTTATTTTAAACCTGCTACCTATTAATTTCATTTGGTGACCCCTAGTTCTTAGGTAGCAGGTCCACACCCCTTGCCAATGATGAGTGGACATTTCAGACTGCAGTTTTCCACTGAGGCAGGAGCTAGATCAAGGGGGTTGTAGGGAATAATTCTGGACACTCTGGATGCAGGTGAAAACAAGCAGAGGATTTGTTGCACACAGCTGATGGAGTGTCCCTCAGGGTTACCTAGTGAACACTGGCTAAACAAAGCATTACAGTGGATTATATAGGTGGCAGATGGATGGAGGAGAAGCAATTTGATAGGGTCTGGCAGCAAGATGGAATGAGCACATAAGCCAATCAACTACAAAGGTTACATAGCAGCTCTGCCCATCACCGATTAAACATCTTATCAATAATACAGGTAGTTATTCCTAACAAGCTAAAGAAGCCAACATAAACAAAACAGACATATTATTGGTAACTTTGTCTGCTGAAATTATGATGTGTCTACTGCAGGGTGATACTGCCTTGTGTTGGCATAGTCCTTGGATTCCAGGCTTATTATCTAGGGTTAAAGGAAGACAGTGAAAACAGTTTCCACAAAAGTTGTTTTAGTACCAGCCAGAGTCTTATCGGAGTGAGGCCCTCTTGGAATGTGGTTGCCAAGGCGACCAAGGTTATATTAACTGCTTGTGCTGTGTGTTCCCAGGCCTGTCTCAAATTTGGGATTGGATAGGGGTTCTTAGCAAAATACCATGGACTGCCTCAGTTTACCTCTACAGGTGGGCAATAATTTTTGATGGGGGGGCACTCTAAGAATGTAGTAAGTAAGTGGTCAAGGGCTGCACTCTTTCATGATATTAATGGGATCTGGGATGGAGGTTGGGTGCAGAAAGGAGCTTGGGGTAAAGGATTGGGGTACAGGAGGGAGTGTGAGCTCTGGGAGTGAGTTTGGATGAAGGAGGCAGTTGTGACCTGGGGCACTGGACTGGCATGCAGTTTTGGGTTGTGACCTAGGGCAGGGGATTGGGGTGCAGGGTATGGAAGGCAATATGGGTGTAGGAGGGGTGCAGAGGGTTTGTGTATGTGGAGTAGGGGGGAAAGAGTGGGGAGCAGAGGGTTGGAGAAGAGAGGGACTAGGGTGCCAGAGGCAGGATCTGGCCACCCTTATCTGGGTGACTCCCAGCCAGCAGCCCAGCACGTTTCTCAGGCAGCCAGCCTGCTTGCCCTGCCCCGCCCCCGCACCAGTTGCAGGACCATGTGCGTGTGTGAATAATTACGAGCCAAGAGGAGGGGACATGGTGCTTCATGGCTGTCTGTGATTCAAACAGACAGCTCCCATTGGCCAGTTTCTGGCCAGAAATCGACCAGTGAGGTTGTGCTGGGGGCAGAGGCAGTGCCTGCAGCCTTCCACCAACTTCCAGGTTCACAGATTTGAAAGAGAAATGGTCCAGCATGTGCTTTTCTGAGTGGCATGTGTGTGGGGCGAGGCAATCAGGGTGCCTGCCTGAGGCTCCCTGCTGCATCCGTGAGCCAGATCCAGTGGCTTGGCGGGCCGGATTCAGCCCCGCAGGCTGCATTTTGCACCAGCCTGATGTAAGCAGTGCAGAGTGGTATTAAACCAGCTGGGAATACAGGTGCAGACTTGTCCCTGCAGAAGGGATCTTGCTGCCCTTGGAAAGCTGGTATGTCAGTGATACCTCGGCCACCTCTTGGGACAATTGCCACTCCACCCCACAGAGAAAGGGGAGCAGATGTGCTGAGAGTGAAGTTGTGTTGGACAAAAGCTTTCCCTGTGATGTAAGGGCAGATAGCTCTGAATTAAGGAGTCAGAATTGCCCTCCTACAGCCCCTACCAGAATGCAGAACTGTGACCTTGAATCAGGGGACATTTTATTTAAATTTTCACAAACCATTTCTTCTGTGTCCCTATTGACAATGGCTTCACTCAACAAATGTTTCCTTTTTTGATGTAATTTGATTGTGATCTCCCCCCTTGTTATGACCGGTTCTGAGAAGAATAATTGTTTTCCAAGAAATATTACATGAGACACTGCATCAGATGCATCACTGACTAATGAGTTTCAAAGGTGAAATAGGTTTAAGGACATCTGGAGAAGATCATTTTAATTTCAAACAAGCTGGGTCACCATCATTTACCATTAACAGCCACTGTGGAAGCTTCAGGGTTCTGTCTAAGATCAGAGGAGAAACCTTTGGTTAATGATTTGTATTTCAGCACAGGGTCGAGTTTCCCCCCAACAAATCATTCCATGCTGTAAACTCTGCTCTAATTGCCAAACGCGTCAGACTGCCTTTGGGCTAGAAAATATATATGACTTGTGAGTGTTAAGTAACCACTGATCGGACTTGGATCTGAACAGGATATATGAAATATTTCCAACAACAGTAGCATGACATAATTCAAACTACCTTTGGAAACAATCGTTTCAATTGCGCAATGGATGGCATTTTTATCCACTATCGTGCCTTAAAGAAAAAGCTCACAGCAACAAAAGCACTTTTGTGTAGTAAATAGAAAAAAAAATGCTCGAAAGCCTTTGCAAAGAGCCACAGGATATAATAATAATTCTGTTGATTTATTGACATTTAACATTATAGGAGCGATAGCGAACAATGCCGTGGTTATGGGCATTATAAAGCTTTTTTTAAAGGGGTTTACTACAGACCACATAAAACTGAGCTCTGGGCTAAACGTTGGCATCTGAGTTCTTTCTGTCATTCAAGTGTTTATTGTCAATAGAAATGCAGGAAGAAAAACATTCAGATCAGCAAGTATGGCTTTATCAGTTTGTAACCAGCAAGCATGGAAGAGTGAGTATGAGTTAGGGGCACAGGAAATCTGTTCATGAATTCTTCAGAAAGCAATCCATGTTTTCTCTAGTTTATTCACCATTCCAAATATTTTTCAATAACTTCCATGCCTTAGTCTGCAGTTTGTTCATGAGCATTTCACGGTGTGGATTCAACATTCAAAATTCCAGTCACTTTGGGAAAGCCTACCCATGGACATCTGCCTGGGGAATCACAATTTTCTGCCTACTTCCCCTCTTTATCCAGGGGGGAAGTTATCTAAGCTTCCCCTGTCCTTGACTACGCTGGATGGCCCATTGCGGGGCAGAGACAAAGCTGGGTCTCACTAGATGCAGGCTCATAGGGCAAGGTATAATCTTCATTGATTCATTCACAGATTTACAGGACTGTTGTTATCATCTAGTTCAATCATCCACATAACACTGGCCATTTTGCTCTTTGATTAGCTACAGAGGTCAAATGGCCTTGCTTCTGTTCATTGATTACTAAAATAATCCACCTCATCCCTGCTGCATGGTGTGTAACCTGATTGTGCTTTTCTGGTATGACCCCACCAGTACAGTGTGATGAAGTATGATATGGGCAAAGGCCTCCTTGAGGGAAGTGCTCATCACTGGCTTTTTGTCTCCCTTTGTAACCTGAGACCCTTTCCATCAGTATTAAATAAGGCAGTGCCCTATCCCCAAATGGAGGAATCCTGATGAATCTTCACTCCTTCCTGGACTGTGTGAGTTGTCTCCTTGTGTGTCACTGAGTTATGTTTCTCACAAAGCCAAGACAGCTCAAAGAAAGCGAGCTGCATTGCATTGTGTGTGCTTCATCAACAAAAATGTTGGCTAAGTTCTGATGGGGAATTCGTATGACCATTGATGATGTAAGAGGCAAAAAGTAAAAAAGCTTGATTCACCTCCAAGCAAGATGATGCTGAGGAAGGTCCTCGCTGACCTACTCGGAGCCAATTGGATGCAGATGCCATCACCGAGAACACAGGTCAGATCCTCAGCTGATGCCAAATAAATGGATCTACACTGATTTACTCCAGCCTAGGCTCTGGCCCTATGAAGATGGAATCTTTAGACAGTATTTTCAGCTAAGTTCTCACTTTAAATCCACTCCTTGCATTGCCATGGCTAATTTGGAGCCAACATTTCTCTCATTTACATCTGTATATTTTTAGATAGTTCACCTGTAGGAAAATGATAAAAGCAAGAGGGTTCTCAGTGGGTGATTAGTATCTAATTAGAATCACTATTCTTAAGCAGTGTGCTTTGAGAGCTACAGGTGAAAAGCCCGAAAGCAGAGCTAGGTGATAATAAATAATAATTTTTTTATATGCATCTTGAGTATAATTCACCCTTAGGTACCACTTACATCCTATTTTTAGGGCTTAAATTAGATTTAAGCAGGACTTCATTGGTATATTGACTGTAATCTAGCCCTTTGCATATCCGTAAGTTTTACTCCTAAGGAATTTTGGCAGGTGCATTCAATACATCTGAAACTAACTATACAGAATTATCATATGTATAAAGTGTTCACACCTCAAAGTTTTCAGTCAAATGGGGTGATAAAACAGAATTTTATATTTTAAAAAAGTGTGAGTTAAAGTCTTCATCTATAAAAATAACCCCTTCAACAGAGGCCCCCAAATCATGCATTACTTTTCTTCCCATACTGTAAAGCAATCAAGGTTTCTTATGAAATATTTTTGTCACTATCTTGTGGCTCTATATTTTGTCTGGTATCAACTAAAATGCATGATCAAAATTCCCACTGCGGAACACTTCGAGGCTTGGCAATCAGTTTGTTCTGGGAGTGAGTTTGAGAACTGAGCCCTAAGGGTAGCTTGCACTCTATAAAATAAATGGAATATACAGAGGGAGAGGACAAAAATATTTTTGCTCCCAGATCCAAATGTGCAGGCAGGTGCCAAAGGCTCAGAACTGCATGTCTGCATTTGGCTTGATGACAAAATAAACCCCAGTGTAGGAAGATCCAGTAGTTCTAAGCAGATAGGTTAAGTTTCAATGTTAGCAGGACCTAAATGAGTTCTTTATGTAGTGGACAGCATTTTGGAGGTGGGGGGGGGGGGGGTATAAAATGTTGGTCCTGGGGCCATGCATCAGAATGGTTTCTTTCTGTAAAGTAAAAACATCCCCTATGTTCAGATGCCCATAACCTGTAGCTACAGCACCAGTATAGGAATTGTCCAGCATGCCTATCAATATGGTGTCTAAGTGCTTGCCAGATGAATTTATTCCTCATGCAGGAGCTTCTGTGGATCTCATGGAGACTTCGTCTATTCCCTCTTTCTTGGTTATAGAAGGCTCTATTTAGACGCTTCGTTGATTTGATTAGAGTGTGTGTATGTCTATATTGATCTGGTTCTGGATGGTAGGGCTTCACCAAAAAGGTGCACAAAAGGTGGTCTGACTTCAGATTAGCCTCGTCTTCTCTGGAAATTACACAGATGAATTTCCACAACCAAGAATATTCTTTCTGGTTTTGTCCGAGGCTTTGTGAGCTACATTTTCCAAGAAGAGCACAACTGTCTTGGGGATGTAGTCAGGTCCTGAACCGGTGAAGATTTTGAGAATAAGGATCAAGACCTTGAACTGGGAGCCATTATAGGAATTGGAGCATGGGAGTGATGAACTCCACAGTGTCCCAATAGGAGGCAAGTGGTGGTATTCTGCATGAGTTGGATTGATCCCACGTTTGTCCCCAAGTAATTTTGAATGGATGCTGAAGAAGTGGGGCAAAGGAGGGACTGTGTAGCTGAGGCCTTCTCCCATTCCTGCTGCTTGAAACCCGTTGAAGAAGGTTATCCTTTATCTCATGCCAACAGATCAGCAACATCTGGGAGTGGACTGCACCATAACCTGCAGTGAGGCTGAACAATGTGTATTGTACATATACCACAGCTACCCAATGACTGGATCAGAATGGGTAGGTCATGGTACCCATGCTGCCCAAAAATATTGTGGAAAGGTGGCCAAGAGTGACTGAGATGGTGTGTGTTAGGGGTGGAGTAACAGGTGGATTGGGAGCATGAGCAGGGGCATTTGGAATCTTTGAGGAGACTTTTATAATGGAAATTACCTCAGACGAGAGCGGTGACAGTCTAGGAAGTGAGCGAAGCATTGACAAGTTCCATCCCTGGCAGCAGTGGGGAGGCTGAGCACTGACTCAGAATGCCCTGAGTGTGTGAGATGTGCCATTGGGAGATCTTGAGTAACATGTTTCCCCAGGCCAAGCCAAGACAGACTGAAAGCTCGGGTAAGAGACAGAGTTCTCCATCTACATAGAGCATGTTTATGCTCTGAGCCAGGGGATATAATTCCCACACTTGGGTAGTAGCCCATCCCTTATACCTTCCTTCTCAGGAGCTCAGCGTGAGCAGTAGGATGTGATAACCCTTGCCCCGTACATACTTATCCAAGACACTAGGCACATACGCAAGGTGGCTAACCCAATCCTCCATGTGCACTGACACAGCTAAGCTATTTTTAGTGCACTAGCTCAATCGGACCTCACACAGGGGCATCACCTTGAGCCGGGAATTGGACTCCAGCGCAAAGTGTACACTTGCCCTCAGATCCATATAGCTGTAAATCCACAACTACATTTCTGTCCCAAACAACATCTCCATGTTTTAAACACAGATCCCTGCTAAGCCAAACTCCAGAGAGGACAGATGGTGTAGAGCTCTTCATGGGGGATAGATGGGGCAGATCTCTGCCCCCTTGTAGAAGAGAACTGGACTAGTTCAGGCACATCAGGTCCTTCTTGTCTGCATAGGAATTGTCCAGAGGACCATTGCAGTAGCCAGAAAGCCTGTTTCTATTTTCCTTACTGCCTTTTCCCCCCTTTGCATAATTTGATGATCACAGCTTTGTTATGTTGTGTTTTGAGTGGCAAAGTCCTACTTTCTTTTTAAAATGTTGGCAGAGGAACAATGAGATTTCACCCTCCCCAGGCAGTGACGTTGGCTTCCTGTGTGTGTTTTCAGAGACCAGCCTGGGTCAGGCACTATCATGGAACAGTCATAATATTCCTCCGCTCTTCCAGCAGCAAGAGCAATAGATTCCGTCCAGTGCCCAAACCTATGTGTATGTAGCCCCCTGCTAGGATACCCCTGATCTCCAAGGGTGGCAGAGCCTCTTATTTCTCCCTTCTCCAGAGCTCACTGTCCCACATAAGTGTCAATGGCAAGGAGGGGAAGCAAGGAATCGGTGAAAAGGGATGACCCACATTTGCCACCAGTGAATCCAGTTGTGCCACTCTGAATCTAAACACCAGCTGAAATACTGACCCTCTTTTGGTGTCAAAGTAATCAGTAGCCAACTTAATCAGTAGCCAACATTTTGCGACTCATCAGGGTTGGGCTCATGGAAAAAGGGGTGCTGATTCAGACGCATCAGCGACTGCATTATCCAATTCACTCAGCCCTCACAGGAGTAATACAACTTTGGTTGTTAAACAGAACAGCCTAAATATCATGTTAATCCTGATACATTTTTTTCAAGGGCAGGTTGATGCCAAAGAGACCAGCCATTAATTTGGCACAGGGCTATAAAACAATTTGATACCACTGACAGAATTTTATAGGAATGTGTTGCGTTGAAGATTTATAGCTAGCATGCTGGTTTTCACTTGAAAGTCCAATATAATAAAACAGAAGTTTCTCTTGCTGCAAAAGGAAACCTTTGTCCCTAGAAACAGGATCGCTTGTTAATCTCTGGTTTTCCTCACCCCCAATCATTTTACAGAACTTAATGCCTAAGCAAAGGAAGCTGAAATGGATTTTAAGAAAAAAAAAGGTCTCATCCCCTTTATAGGAGACATCAAGAAAGGATTGCCATTTTAATGTAATGTAGGGTATGGACTTTCCTCACAAAGGAGCCCCAAACCAGTTGTTATTGTCACATGGGGCGTGGCAATATCTTAAACTGAGATGGGGTCTGATAAAACCTGAGATCCTAATTTGGTCCTTTGTGTCCAATCCTGCAAGGCAGTTCATCTCCCAGTGAAGTAAATGGGATTTGAAAGCATTAAGCACCCGAGAAGGTCAAGCACTTTAAGCATTATCCAAAGTGTGTTGAAAGTCTCTCACTGACTTCCAGAATCTTGGGATGGAGAAGATTTTATTCTTATGAGCTGTCCTCATGTCAGTTGGACTATTCATGGGATCTAGCACTACTAGCATGAGTAAGAGTTTGCAGGGTTGAACTTTGAACATAAAATGGTATTAGAATAACAGATGGGGTTGTCTGTGGGAGGGTATGTCTACACCAGCCCCCTAGTTCAAACTAGGGAGGCTAATGTAGGCCTTCGAAGTTGCAAAGTAAGCCCGGGATTTAAATATCCCGGGCTTTATTTGCATCTTCCCGTCCGGGCGCCATTTTTAAATCCCCCTAGTCCGAACTAACTGCCCGCGGCTACATGCGGCAGTCAAAAGTTAACTCGAACTAAGCCCTTAGTTCGAGTTAACTGTTACGCCTCATTCCACGAGGTGTAACAGTTAACACGAGGTGTGACAGTTACACCTCGTGGAATGAGGTGTAACAGTTAACTCGAACTAAGGACTTAGTTCGAGTTAACTTTTGACTGCCGCATGTAGCCGCGGGCAGTTAGTTCGGACTAGGGGGATTTAAAAATGGCGCCCGGACGGGAAGATGCAAATAAAGCCCGGGATATTTAAATCCTGGCTTACTTTGCAACTTCGAATGCCTACATTAGCCTCCCAAGTTCGAACTAGGGGGCTAATGTAGACATACCTGGAGAGAGTGAGGATGATTTAGTTTGGGATTGGTCCTGCTTTGTGCAGGGGGCTGGACTCGATGACCTCCAGAGGTCTCTTCCAGCCCTAGGATTCTATGATTCTATGAACGCTGCAAAATAGAGATCAAAGTACATTTTTCTCTGCAGCAACTGTTAGTTCCCTGACATGTCATCTCGGGAGGTATGCTGCCTGCTGGGGGCCCGTATCTGAGATGTTACAGAGGCACTGTCGAGGATTATCCAGCCCTCCGACTACTACCCCATGCTACTCATCCATGTGGGCACTAATGATAGTGCGAGATGTGACACTAAGTGGATCAAGAGTGACTACACGGCTCTGGGAGTGTGGGTGAAGGAGTTCAGAGCACAGGTGGTATTCTCTTCGATCCTTCCTGTCAAAGATAGGGGCCCAGGCACAGACAGGTGCATCCTGGAAGTGAATGCCTGGCTGCAAAGATTGTGTCGCTACAAGGGCTTTGGCTTCCTCGACCACGGGATGATATTCCAGGAAGGACTGCTAAGCAGGGATGGGGAAGACCGTATTTGGATACAGACTGGCTAACCTAGTGAGGAGGGCTTTAAACTAGGTTCGACAGGGACAGGTGACCAAAGCCCACGGGTAACTGAAGAACACGGAGACCTGGGATACGGGTCGGAAATGGGAGGGAGTGTGGGCTATAATAGCAGAGAGAAAGGAGGGTGTAGTGGGGCGGACTGACCGCCCACTGATCCAGAGCCAGAGGAACCCCTCCGGGAGCCATTTTGGGCCCAGCCTAGCCCCTCCCAGTCACCTGAATGGAAGACAAGGGGCAGCGCTAGGACTATAAAAAGCCAGGCTGAGAGCTCAGTCTGGGCCCAGCCTCAGTGGGAGACAGAGGCCTGCCCAGAGCTCCCTGCCTTAGAGGCCAAGACTGGGTTCGGGCCTCCAACTGCCTCTGCCCTGGAGGCTTACCCCAAACTCCCAGACTGGGAGGCAGAGACCTGGCTAGACCCACCAACAGGCCCATCCCCAGACCCTGAGGGACCTGAGGCCTGCCCACTGCTCCCGGCTGGGGAGACTGGGGAATGGACTGGGCCTGCCAGGGCTGACCCAGAGGACCTGATCGACCTGTGGGACCTGCCTGAACCCCGGTGCCAGCCTGCACCCCAGAACCCTGAGAGCCTGCTAGAGCTGCTGGACAAGCTGCACCCTGAGGACCAGCCCAAACACCGCCACCTGCTGCAGCCAGCCTACCAGCTGGAGCCAGAGGATCTGGAACTGTTAGGGAGATTCCCAAATCCACACTGTCCTTTGTGGGTGATGAATCTGAGGAGCTGTCCTGGACTGAAGTGTCATTAGAGGGGTTTTGGAACAAATAGAAAAACGTAACGTTAACACATCACCGGGACCGGATGACATTCATCCAAGGGTTCTAAAAGAACTCAAATGGGAAATTGCTGAACTATTATCTGTGGTTTGTAACCTATCTTTTAAATCGGCTTCTGTACCTAATGACTGGAAGGTAGCTAACGTGACACCAATATTTAAAAAGGGCTCCAAAGGCGATCCTGGCAATTATAGACTGGTAAGTCTAACTTCAGTACTGGGCAAATTAGTCGAAACAATAGTAAAGAATAAAATTGTGAGGCACGTAGAAGAACATAATTTGTTGGACAAAAGTCAACATGGTTTCTGTAAAGGGAAATCATGTCTTACTAATCCATTTGAGTTCTTTGAAGGGGTTAACAAACATGCAGACAAGGGAGATCCAGTAGATATAGTATACTTAGATTTTCAGAAAGCCTTTGACAAGGTCCCTCACCAAAGGCTCTTGTGTAAAATACATTGTCATGAGATAAGAGGGAAGGTCTTTTCATGGATTGAGAACTGGTTAAAAGACAGGAAACAAAGGGTAGGAATAAATGGTAAATTTTCAGAATGGAGAGGGGTAACTAGTGGTGTCCCCCAAGGGTCATTCCTGGGACCAATCCTGTTCAACTTATTCATAAATGATCTGGAGAAAGGGGTAAGCAGTGAGGTAGTAAATTTTGCGGCTGATACTAAACTGTTTAAGATAGTCAAGACAGAAGCAGACTGTGAAGAACTTCAAAAAGATCTCACCAAACTGAGTGACTGGGCAACAAAATGGCAAATGAAATTTAATGTGGATAAGTGTAAAGTAATGCACATTGGAAAAAATAACCCCAACTATATGTACAGTATGATGGGGGCAAATCAGGAAAGAGATCTTGGAGTTATCGTGGATAGTTTTCTGAAAACTTCCACACAGTGTGCAGCAGCGGTCAAAAAGGCAAATAGGATGTTAGGAATTATTAAGAAAGGGATAGAAAATAAGACCCAGAATATCTTACTGCCCCTGTATAAAACTATGGTACGCCCACATCTTGAATACTGTGTACAGATGTGGTCTCCTCACCTCAAAAAAGATATTTTGGCCTTGGAAAGGGTTCAGAAAAGGGCAACCAAAATGATTAGGGGTTTGGAACGGGTCCCATATGAAGAGAGGCTAAAGCGACTGGAACTTTTCAGTTTAGAAAAGAGGAGACTGAGGGGGGATATGATAGAGGTATATAAAATGATGAGTGGTGTGGAGAGGGCGAATAAAAAAAAGTTATTTATTAGTTCCCATAATAGAAGAACTAGAGGACACCAAATGAAATTAATGGGTAGCAGGTTTAAAACTAATAAAAGAAAGTTCTTCACACAGCGTGTAGTCAACCTGTGGAACTCCTTGCCAGAGGAGGCTGTGAAGGCTAGGACTATAACAGAGTTTAAAGAGAAGCTAGATAATTTCATGGAGGTTAGGTCCATAAAAGGCTATTAGCCAGGGGATAGAAATGGTGTCCCTGGCCTCTGTTTGTCAGAGGCTGGAGACGGATGGCACGAGACAAATCACTTGATCATTGTCTTCGGTCCACCCCCTCTGGGGCACCTGGTGCTAGCCACTGTTGGCAGACAGGCTACTGGGCTAGATGGACCTTTGGTCTGACCTAGTACTGCCATTCTTATGTTCTTATGTAACTGGCTGAGGCCTGGAGCTGGCCACCGAGACTCCTGCCGGAGGAGACCCTCCTTGACTCCCTGAGTGACCTGCCTGAGACACAGGTACCTGCTGAGGGGAAGATAGGAAGTGGCCCAAGGAATAGTGCGGGCTGCTAAAAGCCCTAAGCCAGCGCATTGCGGCCGGGAGCCCGCGCTGAGCCAGCGGCAGCTGTCCTGCTGCATCTAGGGCCCTGGGCTGGGGCGCAGTGGAGTGGGTGGGCATGCGCCCCCCCTGCCACCCACCTACCGGGTGGCAGTCTCCCCTTCACCACTGCTGCAGGTGCACTACCTGCCCTCCTCCTGAACAAGGAGCTCCCCAAACCTGGGTGTTTGTTGCCACATCCTGAACCAGGGCCTGGCCTCTAACTTTGAACTGCTATTGTGGTTTGTGGCCCAGCCTGAACCAGGCCAGGGCCTCTGATACTGTTTGTGTTTGTTGCCCTGCCCTGCTCCAGGGCCCGGGCTTAGTAACGGTGCTTGTCTGCCGACCCCACCCTGCCCCCGGGCCAGGGCTCATTTAATGTGTGTGGTGCCCCACCCTGCTCCAGGGCCAGGGCTTATTCAGTGTACTGTTTGTCCGTTGCCCCACCTGACTGAGGGCCTGGGCCTGTGTTTGTAGCTGGCCCTATCAGGACCTGGGGATGGTATTGGACTCCTTCCTGGTGACCCGGACTGGAAGCAAGGCCGAGCACTCGAACTGGTTGCCTCTTGCCCCGACCTGGAGTAAGGCCGAGAGTTGGACTGTTTACCCCTTTTACCTGTCCTCGGCACAACCTGCCTGTGGGACTAGAGACTTGGGGACTATTCTTAAGAGGCTGCACAGTGGGGAGGACTGGCCGCCCACTGACCCGGAGGTGGAGGAACCCCTCCAGGAAGCCAACCGGCCTACAGAGGAACACGGCAGAACTGGGAGGCAAGATCAAATCAGTATCTTAGATGCCTATATACAAATGCAAGAAGTATGGGTAATAAGCAGGAAGAACTGGAAGTGCTAATAAATAAATACAACTATTACATCATTGGCATCACAGAGACTTGATGGGATAATACACATGATTGGAATATTGGTATGGAAGGGTACAGCTTACTCAGGAAGGACAGGTGGGAAAAAAGGGAGGAGGTGTTGCCTTATATATTAAAAATGTACACAGTTGGACTGAGGCAGAGATGGACATAGGAGACGGACATGTTGAGAGTCTCTGGGTTAGGCTAAAAGGGGTAAAAAACAAGGGTGATGTCATTCTAGGGGTCTACTACAGGCCACCTACCCAGGTGGAAGAGGTGGATGAGGCTTTTTTTAAACAACTAACAAAATCATCCAAAGCGCAGGATTTGGTGGTGATGGGGGACTTCAACTATCCAGATATATGTTGGGAAACTAACACAGCACAGCACAGACTATCCAATAAGTTCTTGGACTTCATTGAAGACAACTTTTTATTTCAGAAGGTTGAAAAAGCTACTGGGGGGAAGCTGTTCTAAATTTGATTTTAACAAATAGGGAGGAACTGGTTAAGAATTTGAAAGTGGAAGGCAGCTTGGGTGAAAGTGATCATGAAATTTTAGAGTTCATAATTCTAAGTATGGTAGACGGGAGACTGGCAAATTAGAGACAATGGATTTCAGTAAGGCAGACTTTGGTAAGTTTAGAGAGCTGGTAGGTAAGGTCCCATGGGAAGCAAGACTGAGGGGAAAAACAACTGAAGAGAGTTGGCACTTTTTCAAAGGGACATTGTTAAGGGCCCAAAAGCAAGCTATTCCACTGCATAGGATAGATAGAAAATATGACAAAAGACCGCCTTGGATCAACCAGGAGATCTTGCATTATCTAAAAATAAAAATGGAGTAAAAAAACCCTGGAAACTAGGACAAATTACAAAGGATGAATATAGGCAAACAATACAGGAATGCAGGGGCAAGATTAGAAAGGCAAAGGCACAAAACGAGTTCAGAATAGCTACAGGAATAAAAGGAAACAAGAAGACATTATATAAATACATTAGAAGCAAGAGGAAGACCAAGGACAGGGTAGTCCCATTGCTCAGTGAGGAGGAAGAAACAGTAACAGGAAACTTGGAAATGGCAGAGATTCTTAATGACTTCTTTGTTTCGGTCTTCACTGAGAAATCTGATGAAGGAATGCCTAATATAGTGAATGCTAGTGGGAAGGGAGTAGGTTTAGAAGATAAAATAAAAAAAGAACAAGTTAAAAATCACTTAGAAAAGTGAGATATCTGCAAGTCACCAGGGCCTGATGAAATGCATCCTAGAATACTTAAGGAGCTGATAGAGGAGGTATCTGAGCCTTTAGCTATCATCTTTGGAAAATCATGGAATACAGGAGAGATTCCAGAAGACTGGAAAAGGGCAAATATCGTGCCCATCTATAAAAAAGGAAATAAAAACAACCTAGGAAACTACAGACCAGTCACTTTAACTTCTGTGCCAGGAAAGATAATGGAGCAAGTAATTAAGGAAATCATCTGCAAACACTTGGATGATAATAAGGTGATAGGGAACAGCCAGCATGGATTTGTAAAGAACACATCATGTCAAACCAATCTGATATCAAAAAAAGCTAGGATAACGAGTTTTGTGGATAAGGGAGAAGTGGTGGATGTGGTATACCTAGACTTTAGTAAGTCATTTGATATGGTCTTGTATGATATTCTTGTCAATAAACTAGCCAAATACAACTTAGATGGGACTACTATAAGGTGGGTGCATAACTGGCTGGATAACCGTTCCTAAAGAGTAGTTATTAACGGTTCACAATCCTGCTGGATTAACAAGTGGGGTTCCGCAGGGGTCTGTTTTGGGACCGGTTGTGTTCAATAGGTTCATCAACAATTTAGATATTGGCATAGGGAGTATGCTTATTAGGTTTGCAGATAATACCAAGCTTGGAGGGGTTGCAACTGCTTTGGAGGATAGGGTCATAATTCAAAATGATCTGGACAAATTGGAGAAATGGTCTGAGGTAAACAGGATGAAGTTTAATAAGGACAAATGCAAAGTGCTCCACTTAGGAAGGAACAATCAGTTTCACACATACAGAATGGGAAGCGACTGTCTAGGAAGGAGTATGGCAGAAAGGGATCTAGGGGTTATAGTGGACCACAAGCTAAATATGAGTCAGCAGTGTGATGCTGTTGCAAAAAAAGCCAACATGATTCTCGGATGTATTAACAGGTGTGTTGTGAGCAAGACACGAGAAGTCATTCTTCCACTCTACTCTGCACTGATTAGGCCTCAGTTGGAGTATTGTGTCCAGTTCTGGGCGCCACATTTCAAGAAATATGTGGAGAAATTAGAGAAGGTCCAGAGAAGAGCAACAAGAATGATTAAAGGTCAAGAGAACATGACCTATGAAGGAAGACTAAAAGAATTGGGCTTGTTTAGTTTGGAAAAGAGAAGATTGAGAGGGGACATGATAGCAGTTTCCAGGTATCTAAGTGGGTGTCACAAGGAGGAGGGAGAAAACTTGCTCTTCCTGGCCTCTGAGGATAGAACAAGAAGCAATGGGCTTAAACTGCAGCAAGGGAGGTTTAGGTTGGACATTAGGAAAAAGTTTGAAGAAAAAAATCTTTTCATTTTGAAGTTCGAGCAAACTAGAATACAATTTTGTGTTAATTTTTTTTAAATGGCTTGAAAGCAAAATAAAAGCGGTTTGAAACGATCAAAGCTAAATCTCTTGAATGCCCTGAATCAAAACATTTTTCAGATCACAAATATTTTGAAATTTTCCCTTTTTATCCCAATTTCAGATGGAAAATCTCCAGAATCTGATGGCCTGAAGTAGTAGTGTCCTAAAGATATGAAAAGGAAGGTATTTATTTTCACCCTTAATAAAAGAGACTCCAAAGCTTTTTATTTATCTCTCTTGGAGGATTATTAAACTTGCAGATTTACAGAGAACTGGTTGATTATCAAACACGCCACATTGCCAGCTGATAGGATACAAAAGCAGAAAACACATCCAGCGAAATTAGGCAAAGTGTAATTCAGGCTTGCGCTCCCAGCATGTACATGTGGAGCAAAGCGTAAAGGAAAAAATGGTAGAAATCCTTATCCAAGAGAACAATTCCCAGTGCCACATACAATGGGAGTTATAAAATAAATGCCTTGGCTCTCCACTGGAAGCAAAGCTCAACTGTTCGGAATGAGGAGAAGGCTCTTATATCTTTATAATGAGAAATCAGTCATTTCTACATGTTGGCTCTGCTCATGTCACCACCAAATCAGTTTATAGAGCCCACAGACTGCAGACTTCATTTGTATTTTGTGGCTGTGATTATGCATAATAGTGAGGAATACCCTGGAGCTTTTAGGGCCTTAGACTTTAGAGGGTTGGCTTTTGTTGTTTGGTTTTTGTTGTGTTTAGTTGTGGTGTAGGTTTTTGTTTTGTTTTGCTTTGTTTTTGTGGCACTATCCAATGAGAGTCTTTTCCTTATTTAAATGGCACGAATGATACACAAGGATGAAAGCAATAGCTGAACAAGTTCCTTTTTGTATGGGCAAGGCTGCACTAAGGGCTGTGAAAGTCAGGAGCAGCTTCTGCTTTCAGTGGTCGGGCAAAGGGATCAAACAGAGCATGTTTTCTTACTCTGGACCTGCCATCAGCCAGAGCAATAAGCAGAGGTGCCACCCAGCACAATGATGCTGCTATTGAAAGCCATGAATCTGCTGCTGGTTACCTCTTGACACTTTCACAGAAAATAAAATGGAAACTTTCAATAATACTTGAAGCATCTGAACCATTTGACAAGTGGCAAAAAGTTTAGGGATTAGCTTGAGGAACTGATAAAGGTTCAAACCAAGTGATACGAACAGTGGGCATTAATGTGCCTTGGAGCTTTAAATGGAGATATGAAATAAGTGCCCGTTCGCTGAATGAGGCAGGGCCCTCTGAGTGAACATTATTTGTGTTATAATCAATTTCTTGAATTGCAATAGCACTTGCATGGATAGTCATGGATCAGTACCCTGTTGGGATAAGCACCTTACAAGTACACACACAGAAAAGACACCCCCTGCCCCAAAGGGTTTACAATCTAAGTAAAAATCTAGGTAGTTTAGATTGTTTATAAATAAACACTGCAAAGCGAGAGAAGGGCAGTGTATATTACTAGGTATGTGTACATAATCAATCTATATGTGAAAGGCATCATTTTTCATGCGCTATTAGAGATGGTTAGAAAATGGTTTTGGAACTTTGATGAAATGCCTGTCCCTCCTTGTTTTTTAACACACTCCAAAGGTAGCTGGAAAATTTTGTGAAGGTAGAGGAAAACCAAATGCCTTTAGTCCTTATATGCCATTAAAGGTTAGTGAATTTACTACACCCTCTAGCCCAAGAGTACCAGGAAATCAGAGGTGCTCAAGGTGCAGAATTGGATCTAACTCCAGATTTTAAACCCAAAGTTCAGGGATGTTTGGATGGAGGGATTTGATGCTATCCTTTATATACGTAGGGATTGGGGTGGATGCATTATAAAAAATCAGGAATATTGTATGTTGACCTGATTACTGGGTGTTTATTGTAGGACCACAGTGAGTTTAATCAACAGAGCTGTTATGAAAGAAGCAGACAGATTTAAAAAAAAAAAAGGAAGGTCTTGAGTTAGGTCTTAGCAAACTCTTGAAGGTTGTTAGAGGACAATGAGGGAGCCATTTGGTGTGAGGAGACTGGGTTGACCTTCTGTTGGGGCCACCAAACTACTTTTGGATGTCAGGGTATAAATAATGGGAAACTGAAAGAACCCCAATGACTCAGGCTGGATTAAAGGGACTTTCTCTCTAGGGGTGAGGAAGTTACTCTTGGGGTGGGGGAGAGGATTGTTCAGGGTAGTCCTCAGGATCCCCTGGAGTGTCTCAAGAAGCTATGCCTGTGTGGGTCATCATCACAGGAGGATAAAATTTTAGGTCAGTATTTCTCAAAGTGGTCCTCAGACCCACTCTGAGAAAGCTGCTACAAGGCTGCTCTGGTGTGTTTACTTACTGGCTCTGCAGTTACAGAGCCTCATGGCTCCCCTTGGCTGTGGTTCACTGTATGGCGCCACGGACCTCTTTGAGAAACACTGTTTTAGGTAATATAGACATGTTCAAACTGTTTGTTAAAATCCTTCTTTCTAAGTGTTTTATTCCAGCTGTTGAGAGTAAACAATGCTTTGGTTTAAACAGGCTATCTGGCCACTTTTCCTCCTTGGCCACAGACTGCTTTTGGGGAGAACCACAGGATGGACCCACTTGGATAAACACAGTGGAAATACAAGGTACTATAGCACAGAGCCTGGTCTAGGACTGGGGAAATCAGGTGATTCCAGCCCAGGCACAAAGCTGAGATCTGAGTGCAGGCACCCAGAGAGATCAGGAAGGGGCTAGAGGTGCAGCTAGCTATGTAACCAGGCCAGGGACTGTGTGCAGCTTGGTTTCACACCTCATTTCACTCAATGGAGTGTGAATACAGGGTGGCTTGATCATCAGGGCATACAACACAAAAGTTCACTACCCAAGAACTTCCAGAAGAAAATTCCCTGCACCAGCTAGCTGAATGTGTGCTTCCCATTCACAGCGCGGTGCCTTCCTACAAGTGGTGAGTGAACCCCCCAACATGTTCGAGGTTTGGTTCAGCCCAAATCAGCAGCCAGTACTGCAGGTGGCTGGCTGAACTGACTCTGATCTTTATGAGTCTGCAAAATGGGCTGGATATGTGCAGAGGAGAAATTTGCTTCCAAACTATACAATCTTTCCTATTCCTCTATGAGCTGTCGTGGTTCCAGCCCCGGATGGAAGAAAAATGTGGGAAGGCACAAAGAGGTGAATTTTAAAGTGCGCAAACTACATTTTTCAACCCAGGCTTCTGCTCACTTTCTGAAATACACTTCTCTTATTAGTGTTAATATTTTTATAGCACCAATAGCACATCAGGTGCTTTATGGAGAGATACTGTGTGTCGACAAGGTCTCTATGCCAGTGACCTTACTCAATAACCAGGCAACCTGCTAACAATGGAGTATGGAATGGGAGCAACTCAGTGCAGTGCAATTGTAAGGTGAAGGAAAGTTCACACCTTGTCAGAGGAACTACAGTACACAGAATATATCCCCTGGTTACAGAATATATTTTCAGTCATGTTAACTCTTCTTTGAAATATGTCGTATGAAACATTTAAATGACTCCCATGACTGTAATGCTTAAACACCTCATTGACAAATGTGTAAGCCCGGTGTGGAAGGAAAGTATTGTCAACATCTCTGTTTTACCAATGAGGAATGAAGAGGTTGAGAGATGAAGTGATTTAGCCAGGTCTCCAGGGAAACCTACAACAGAGTCACCCAGATCTGCAGACTTGAACCCAGATTTGCTGAGCTACCCTCGACCACACCATCCTTCCTCAGCTTTAGTCAGTGGGGCACTAGCAACAAGTCCAGAAATGATAGAAGCCTTTCTGATTGCTGTTTCTGGTATATGACAAAGTCCTTGAACATGACTACCTGTAAATTATATGAACTCTGGCTTTACACAGGACTCACTATGCTGTGCGATATCAAAAGGCAGTGTAACCTAGGCTGGTGAGTGGGCCTCATGAGTGGCCCTCCTTTGTCTCAGTTGGCTGCAAGATTGTCATAAACAAGATGGTCTCCTAGAACAGGGTAGTTTTGCTAACTGTGCTTGTGTACTTAGAACACGTAGGATGTGCCGATGGAACCAGAGCAGCGTTTGGATTGGATGCAGAGGGCGCGCACGGCTCTCACAATGTTGTGTGCAATCAGCACACACCTCACTTCACATGCCCTTGCCTGCTTTAAGTGCATGTCACTTTTGTAATACCGGTAGGGAAAAAAAAAGATGCAGACAAAAATCAGCAGAATCTGGCAACCCTGTCATGGACAATGGAAAATAAAATATCTCGTGGGCCACACGTGGAACCCCAGTGGGCTGTGCAGGTTGCTCACCACTGTCACAAGGTATTAGCACAGTAATAGAGATGTAGCCGTAACATGGCTACATCTCTATTAGTCCTGTCTTTTGTTTCAGCAAGGTATTAGCATGTGATATGTTTGGGTCACCTCTCCCTTGCATTTGCTATAACCATTTACACATGTAGGGTGTTATTTTTTCCTTGTTTGCCCATAAATAATCACCATAGGCCATGCTAAGTACATACACATAATTTTTATTAGTGTATTTTATTGCCACAAGTTCTTTACAGTACACAGCACTGGCCTCCCCCTGCTCTCTGTATTTTGTTCCTAGCAGTTGTTTTGTGTATCCTCTCAGTTAGGGCTCATGGCTCTCTATGTTTCTACATCAAAACATTACAGAGTTCCTTAGTTAAAGGGATACCCTATAAATCTCTCTATGTAGCAATAAAACCCTAGCAAAGCAAATGGAGATGAAGTGATGATACGTAAATTTTGCATCCTTATAAAACAACTGTTTTGCACAGTTCTGTTCCGAGCTCTCATCATGAAGGGCAATTTAAAAAAAAATTCATGTAGAATAATATCTTCCTGAAAAAGTATTATGAAATCAATTATTAGGAATGTATGTGTCAAATGATAAACAGCACTAGAGATGGAAAAATATTTCTGAACAAATATACTCTGGATTTCATAAATACTATTTAACTACGGGAACATTTTTAGAAGCACCTCAGTGACTCATTCTCAAAAGTGACGTCACACACAGGAATCTGAGTGTCACGGAAAGACAATCAGACTATGCACTGATCCTCACAACACTTCTCTAAGGTAAGGCAGTGCCGTCATCCCAACTTTCATTAAAACAGATAGAGAACAGAGGCTCGGAAAAACTAAGTAACTTGCCCAAGGCCGCAGTGTGAGTCTGTGGCAAAGAATAAAAGTGACCTCAGGTCCTCCCCACTCTCTAAGTCCCAGGTTAGATCCCTAACCACTAAAAATTTTTTCCCCTCCTAGTAATTAAGAGAAGCTCTTAAAGAGAAGGGTTCAGATTCTTGCCTTTGTCCAATTCTGGTCAGCACATTGGACAGGGTGAGGGGCTGTAAGGAAGTTATGTATCCTGAATTCCCAAGTTACAGCTGTTGTATCTCAAGAAACTTAGAGTGGCCCCAGGAACTGCTTTAACTTTTGATAGCTGGCCTTGATCCCCCAGGAACATACCCCTGCTGAAACAATGAGGAGTCCTGGGAATCTTAAAGACTAACATGCATTTGAGCATAAGATTTCGTGGGCAATGACTCACTTCTTCAAATGGCCATTGCCCATGAAAGCTTATGCCCAAATAAATCTGATAAGGTACATCTACACAGTGGTGCTATTTTGGGATGACAGATGTTAACCCGAAATAGCATTCTGCGCGTCTTAACAGCATGCCCGTTATTGTGAAATACATTCGAAATAACAAGCTTCTTCTTCCAGCTTCCTGTAAAACTCATTGCATGAAGATTTAGGAAGATGCCGGAATAGCGATTTATTTTGAAATTAGCACTGTGTGGACAGCACCAAATTTCGAAATAAGCTATTTGAAAATAAGCTATGCAATTTGCTTAGCACAAATTGTGTAGCTTATTTCAAGGTATGCACTACTGTGTTGATATACCCATAGTCTATACAGTTCCACAGGACTCCTTGTTGTTTTTGAAGATGCAGACTACCACGGCCACCCCTCTAAGACTTACCTCAGCTGAGAATTTCAAAAGCTGATATGGTCTCTGACCTGCCTCCTCTCTGCCCCCATGATCCCTCTTCCTCCCCCACCACATCCTGAAACTAACTGAGTTCTCTCCCAATGGTGGCCAGGTTCTGGTCCCTTTACTCTACCTGAACGCAAACCCAGAGAAAGAATCTGGCCCTAGATCTCTATTCTTACTTGCTATCAAAATAAATAGGTAAAGAAATGAGAGGAGATGGGTGATCCCCATGTGACAACATTTTCATTTTGTAAGTGCTATTTGCAATGCTAAGCCTTAACCTGCTTTCAATGTGAATTACAAGTTACTAGAAAACTGCAGACACCAGTAGAGCCATAAAATACATGAATGGAAATTCTAGAGTGAAGGAGGGCAAAAGCTGCAATGCCAACATTAGTGCCAAATATTTCGCTCAAACCTCATCCTTTGTGGCGGGGTGGCAGGGGAAGCATTAAGTCAAAAAGCTCAAAGGATCATAGCAGCCTGAGATGAAAAATCCCACAAGATCATTGAGTTACATCGCCCATGGTCTTGACTTTTGAATAGGCTCAGCTTCCATTTGTGTCTCCTCATTGCACTCACACACAATAATTTCCTCTGTGCGCACATCAATGGAATTGCAGTCAGTGCCAGTCGTCTCCAACACAAAATCCCTGTTTGGTTCAGAGCCCAGCACTTAGAAAAGGCCTGCAACATCTGGAAGCAGTGATGCTTCACATCTGCGAGACCTTCAGAATGGCTAAAAAACAACCTACAGTGTTATTGATGTTGATAATTAAACTTCAAATAACATTATGTGAGAGGTACTTCTCTTTCTTTACACTGCAGGGCTTGTTCTATCAAAAACCCTGTACTCTACTGCATTGTCATAGACAATCCTGGTGCTTTATTTTTTTTTCTGCTTACATGTAACAAACATGCAGATGTTGAGAGGAGGGGAATAGGATGAATTCATAGCTCAGAAAACATCTGTAATTGCTAAGGGGCATATTTGGTCCTCTTCTTCATGCTGATTCACACTTTATTTCACCCCATTGACAATCTGGTATTAGGCTGTATGTTCAACCCAAGCATGACTTCTGAGCCAAATCCCATGACATTTAGTCTGAGATTTTTCTAAAGCCTAAGAGAGTTGGCCATCCAATTCCCATCTCATCCTTAGAGGTCCTTTGTAACCTACTGAGCAACACTCCTCCATTATGGACTACATGATGTAATCTGGGTTTTTAGATGGTTCAAAAACATTAGTTCCTTATTGTTTTGTGGTTTATATTATAGACTAATAGATATCTTGCTGTAAATAATGTGACCCTTGGGCTTTATGCATTTTTTTTCTGTAAAGCTGTGACACTTGCAACTTTTGCTTATGACAAAGCCACGATTTTCATCATGGTAAGCAACCAGCTTTAGGTCCAGATCCCTGTAAACGTTTGCACATGTGCTGAACTTTATCCTCCTGAGGAGTTGTACTGAGGTCAGTGGGACCAGTCATATGCTTAAAGTCAACTGCATGAGTGTTTACAGGACTGGGGCCTCAGTAATTACCCACAGCAGCATATCAAGTGATTGAAAGAAAGGTTTCAGAGTGAAGGCTAATAACAAGACAAGAACAACAATTATGGATTTTATTTTTAAATGGATTCCGTGGGATCTATGTCCTACTACTGTTCAGTACATGCCTGACTTGTGATCTAACACATATTTCCTAGCTAAGCATCATCATAAACTCAAAAGAGTATTTCCTAATTTAGAGATTGTCATGTGTTGTATTACATTCTTTAAAGTGAATTTATCTCATGTGGTTTTAAACTTGTAAACTGGGGATCTTGGAAAGGAGTCTTCTATGCACTGATCCTGACCAGCAGCCAGGCCTCCAAAATATATTCTGAACATGCTGCAAAGCAGCAGGACCTTCTTGCACATGGCATCAGACATGTCATCTTGGACTTAGGAAGTGTGTCCCCAGTGGAACGAAAAGATTAAAAAACTTTTTGACGAAAACCTGCACAAGAAATAATTTCACAGAACATTTGCACCAATAACATGGATCAACATTATAAAGGTTACAGGGTGTATTTCTTTTTGCCTGCCTGAGATATTTTTTAAACCCAGCACAGATGATACCTTTGTGTAAGCTCAATGACCCAGTTCAACAGCTCTTTGAAACTCAGAAGTTTCTGGGACCACAATACAGTAGCCTTTGGGAGTCCATTTAAGCATTTTTTTCCCCGCTGGATCCTCCCATTATGTGAGGGCCCAACACTGAAATGATGAGAAGACCCAAGATTCAAAGCTTTTTTTAAAAAAATCCTATTTATGGCTAAGGGTGCTGCTGATATTCCATTAGCTTTTCTTCATTGATAATGCAGAGATTGTAGTTGAAACTTTGCAACTTAATGAGCTGATGTTATTACTCATACTGTGTGGCCATCTGGAATCAGTTTGGTCAGAGAGCCCAAAGCACCAAAAGCCACCTGCAATGAATTAAGTCTCAGCCCAGTACCAGCTACAAGGATTTGAGAAGCTGGGCCTGCATAAATACTAACCTGTGAGAATGTAATTGGAGAAGTGATATTTAAGAACTCATAGTTGGCCAGAAAATCACATTCTCAGGGGAATGTGTGCAGAGGCTTAAAGTTTAAAGCTAAGCAGGTTTTAGTTTCAACATTGGGAATCAAGAAAATCATTGCATATGGATATTGTTTAGCTATCCATGCCACTCGGCTATCCAAACAACCCTGCCTGAAGGGTGTTTCTAAACCATTGTTCAGCCTTGGCACCTGAATCTCATCTGTAGCCTGGCTACTATTGGCCTCTGGAAAACACCCTTTGAAACTGCCCATAGCAGTCGCTGATAATAAATCCAACTCTTTCCATGCAGTGCAAAGATTATGTAAACATGATGGTGTGACAATTTGCAAAGTATTGTTAATGCCCAACAAAACAGAAACAGTACTCCAAAGTCTCAAAATTCACTATACAGTGACCTTTTCCCAAATTTGCCATAGCTGTAACATGTACAAATTGGTGACTACCATAAGAAATTACAGCAGTTTGTTACAAGGTGGCAAATGGCATTGCTGTAGCAAAAGGGCAGGATAGTTTTGATGGAATACAGTAATTCCTCATTTAACACTATAGATATGTTTCAGAAAATGATCGTGTTACGGGAAAACGTGTTATGTGGGGTGAATTTTCCCATTGAAAAGAATGGAAAAGGTGGGGGTTGCGTTTCAGGCGGTGGTGTCTGTTGGGACTGGGACATAAGGTTGGGGGAGAAAGGGGACTGGGTTACAGCAGGGAGGGGAGGTGTTTGGCTCTGGGGAAGGGAAGGAGAGGACAGGGGAGGGGGATTGGGTTGGGAGTATGCCCCTGTGATGTGTCTGCCAGGACCCGCACTGCGTCCGGCGAGGGGGGGTCACCGGGAAATGGAGCGGCGAACCCTCCACCGCTTTGCAGGAACGCAGGGGAAGCCCCGCACAGCTGCCAGCAATGGGCCAGCTGGGGAAATCATGTTATTCCGGGGAAATCGTGTTATTCCAGGTACGGTCGTGTAATTAAAAAAATGTTCCCTAAAAAAAAATCGTGCTATCACAAAAACGTGTTAAGCGGGCACGTGTTAAATGAGGAATTACTGTATAAGATTAATGGCCCTCAGCTAATGCAAATTCATATAACTCCAGTGCTACTCCATCAAAATAAAAAATTTATACAAGCTGAGGGAGGGCCCCTGGTTTAAATCTCTGTTTATTTTAGAGTTAGTCTCTCTCTAGCATTATCAAGTCCCTTAACTTTGGTATTTCTGGTGTATTCCAATAGTAAGATAACACTGACAAGATGTGATTCAAACTAAGATTATACCCCAAATGAAGTCAAACCAAATGAGCATCTAAACAGCAGGGTAGGACAGCATACTTTGTAACAAAGGACACATAGATGTCAGCGACTATGCTCAAAATCATTAAAATATTTTCATTTTCCCCTTACTTTTTTGCGGGGGAGGGGTAGTTTCCTTCAGATTTAAGCTTGGAAGGCTTTCTCCCCCTTCCGGCATATACATGCCTGAACACTTTGCCTGATGATGTGTTGGTTGAAAAGGAGAGGATCCAAAGTCTTTTTCCTTACTTTTTTATTAGGAATATTTCTCCCATTGTCCTTACCCATTCTGCCTCACAGAATCAAAACACCCAGACAGAACCTAGTCTGAAAACAAGAGGGGGTGACTGTATTCTTGAATGGGGGGGGAAAGGCAGCTATTATATCCTTCTTTTACCTGAAAAAAGATAGTGACCAGAGGAGGGGATGCTCCATACTGTATTGCTAATGTAAGCATCAATGAATAGGACAATGGGGTGGGTGAAATCCTGGGCCTACTACAGCAAAGCTCCCACTGATTTCCACTGAGCCAGGATTTCACTCTGGAAGTCTGTGTTAAATGGCAGCTTGCATTTCTAAACGCAAAGGTCTGCTCTCTGATCCATGCACTGATTGCCTCTGTTGAACAGTCTATCTTAGGGTATGTCTACATTACAAAGTTAATTCACAATAACAGCAGTTATTTCGAATTAACTTTAATAGCGTCTACACAGGCAAACCGCTATTTCGAAATAAATTCAATATCGTGGAGCCTTTATTTCAAATTTGGTAAACCTCATTCTACGAGGAGTAACACCAAATTTGAAATAGCTATTTCGAATTAAGTGCTGTGTAGACACTTAATTCGAAATAGGGGGCCTCCAGCCCTTCCCAGGGAGCCCTGGTGGCCACAACCAGGAAAACTTACTCTCCTCTCCCCCAGCCCCAGAGCCATTAAAGGGGTAGACCCTGGCCACAGTGCCTGTGCCAGCTCCAAGCCTGCCAGCCCAGAGCCAGCAGTGGCCACCGGGGTGCCTGACCCAGTGGCCCCAAAACATGAGCCAGCAAGCCACTGGCAGCCAGCCCTCCACCGCTCCCCAGGAGCAGTCTGCCAGCTCCCAAGAGCCTGACAGGGGCTGGAGAAGGCGGGCGCCTTCCTGGTCCAGGGTGGAGATCATGGACCTTATTCAGGTTTCAGGGGGATGCCCCCAACATCTATGATCTCCGCACTAGACGGAGGAATGTGGCCGTCTATGGCAGGATAGCTGCCAGCCTGGCCACCAAAGGCCACATGCGAATCCAGGAGCAGGTTAGCATGAAAGTCAACTTGGTCCGGCGAGACCCCCCAACCCTGAGCCCTGAGCTTCCCCTCCCCCTTCTTCCCCTTGCTTCCCCCTTCCAGCTCCCTCCTCCCAGGTTTCCCCCTCCCCTCTCCCACCCTCTCTCGTCCCCTCTACCACCTCCTTTTCCCAGTCTCCCCAGAGGTTCATCCCCCCACCCCCAGTTTTGTTCAATAAACCCAGTTTCTGTTTTTGAACATACATATCTTTTATTTGACATCAGGAAGGGGGGCTAGGGAGGGGGAAGTGGAAGGACGTGAGGGAGGAATGGGGCACGAGCCCCTGGTGGGGAGGACCAGGGAGGCTCTGAGGGCTTCTCCGGGTGGATGCTCTCCCTCAGGGCTCCTGAATCCTGAGAGCCCCCCGGTGGACCCCCCAGATGGCAGCCTGCAGCAAGTGCAGCCAGGCTGATGGCAACAACCCCCAGGGGCAGCTCTGGCTCCATGTGGCCGAGTGCTGTGGTGTCCCGAGTGCGGGCACTCAGGGCATTCCAAGACAGGACTGCTTTGCTGTCCCTCATCGAGGTAGACAAGCAAGCGGAGAACCCTGAGAACTGTCTGTCCGGGGTGGGAGTAGGGTCCTTTTAAACATGGAGCTCAGTTAGCCTCAGGCAGCAGCCCCACACACTAAGTCCTAACCCTGCTGGCACTGGTTCCGGCCAGCCTTAACTTCAGTCCAGGGTCCACTCAGTGTGGACGTGCTATTTTGAAATAGCAAAATGCTATTTCGAAATAGTTTTTGTGTATAGATGCGTTATTTCAAATTAGCTTAATTCAAATTAACTATTTCGAATTAAGTTAATTCAAAATAGCACTGTAATGTAGACGTACCCTTAGGGATGTGTTTAGTTGGATAGAGAGATCCATAGGGCAGTGCTGATATCTGCAATGCAAACAAGAGGAGAGAATTTTTCTCTAGAAAAAGATAAGTTGCAACTTTAAAAAAAGTGTGTGATACCTCTAAAAATTGCATATGGAATTATATAATGAGCAGTATATTCTTCTTAAGAACACCCTGATTGTTCAATGAAGGACTGAGTTATTGAAAGCAGAGGGAACACTAAGAGATGACTCCTTATCTTGTAGCCTTAGGTAGTGCAATTTTGTAAAGAATCTAGGTGACTTTAGAGACTAAGTCTCATTAGCTTTTACTTAAGTCACTTTGGCACTTTTGGAAATGTTACCCATATCATCTCCCTGAAGACACATTCATGAATTTTCAGGATATTTGGCATTCTAATACCAAGCCCACATAGGCATTGTATTCTCTTATAAATAAACAGACGTCATTTTTCATAATATCCCATGGAATGTCTTAACAAGTGATACATAAAGACAGTTTGATGTATGAGTTTTTATTCTTGGGGATGATTAATTAGTTTAATGGAGTGTGTCTATGAGATTTCTGAGAAATTCACTAATTGTGAAATCTCTTGGGTATTTATTTTATCTACACCAACGACTCTCTACTGGCAGAGTTTCAGAAGGCAATTATGGGCAATGTTGTTCAAAGCTGAAGTCTCGAGTAAACTTGCCATTCTTGAAATTACAGAATGGTTTAGCATTGTTTACAGAATTGATCCATATCAGATGAAGGTCTGAAATATCCTTTTCTATGCACAAGAAGGTGTAAATCAAGAAGTGATTTGAAATTAATAAATGGTGATAGAAAGGGTTGAAAGGAATGTTTTCTCTCCTAGTTTTGATATAAATGCTGCACAATATAAAGTAGTATTTAAATAAAGCCCATAATAATGACCAAAATGTGACTAAGTTCATATTAATCCTAAAAGTTTAGTGTATATATTTTCCTAAGTGTTTTGAAAAGCCACACATCCCACATAGCTTCGTAGATTGTTAAGCCAGAAGGGGCCATTATGCTCACCTAGTCTGATCCCCTGTCTAACAAGGCCATAGAACTTCCCCCAAAATAATTCCTACTGTATGTGTGTTAGAAAAGCAGTCAATATGGATTTTAAAATTGCCACTGATGGAGAATCCTCCACAACCCTTGGTAAATTGTTCCACGGGTTAATTACCTTCCCTGTTAAAAATTTACATCTTATTTCCTGTCTGAATTTATCTAGCTTCAACTTCCAGCCATTGGATTTCGTTATACTTTATCGGGTAGATTGAAAACCCCATTATGAAATATTCATTCTTCATTTAGATACTAAATATTTTATCTTTCTCTTTGCTAAGCAAAATAAATGGAGCCCCTTCAGTCAGTCACTATAAGGAACGT
This sequence comes from Pelochelys cantorii, assembly GCA_032595735.1. NCBI lineage: Eukaryota > Metazoa > Chordata > Testudines > Trionychidae > Pelochelys > Pelochelys cantorii. Next base: position 53,432,230 of record CM064334.1, read on the forward strand.
TTTCCAATCTTTTAATCATTCTCGTGGCTCTTCTCTGAACCCTCTCCAATTTATCAGCATCCTTCTTGAATTGTGGGTTCCAGAACTAGACACATTATTCCAGCAGCAGTCACTCCACTGTTGAATACAGAACTAGAATAACATCTCTCATTCTGCTCAAAATTCCTCTCTTTATACATCCCAGGATCTCATTGTCTCTTTAGGCCATCACATTGTACTGGCAGGAGAGCTAAGGTTCAGCTGATTATCCACCATAATCCCCAAATCTTGTTCAGAGTCCCTGCTTCCCAGGATGGAGTTTCCCATCCGGTAAGTGTGGCCAGCATACTTTGTTACCTAGATGTTGACGTTCACATTTAGCTGTATTAAAGTGCCTGTGGCTTATTTGCACCCAGTTTACCAAGGTCTGAGTCATTCACTCGTCCTGTTCATTATTTACATGCCCAGAATTTTTGTGTCATCAGCAAACTTTTATGATTTTATGTTTTCTTCCAGGTCATTAATGAAAATTGTAAATAATGTAGGGCTAAGAACTGTGTTTTATTTTCTCCCCATTCCCTTCCCCTATTATTCATCCCTGTCTCTTCAGTTAAATATTACTTGAAATGGGAATGGATTTTAGGCTTTGTCTTTCCATTCTTAGCAACATGTCTCTGCAGCTCTGACAAGAAAATGTCAATTCCAATGGTTTGAAATGCTCTGAAATGCCTTCCTCTCGTGCTTGGTTACAATATTAACCATCAGATTTAATCTATTGCTATTTAGAACTTCAGAGTTGACACCAAGTCCACTTGGAATATCTGGCCAGGGGAGTTGACAGCCTCTGTGGGACGCTAGGCAAGGCCTGGAAGGGGCAGGGCCACAGGTAAATGGGCTGGGCTAGGGGCAGCCAGCCCTCAGCGCCACCCAGACCACAGTGTGACCCCATCAAGCCCTCAGAGCTGCCCAGAGCACCCAGCCATGCACCACAGAAGTGGCGGCAGATGGGAGTCCCAGGCCTCTTTGAATCACCAGGCCCTGGGGCAGCTGCCCCTTAACTGCCAGTAACATAGCATGACTCACTGCCATGGGCACCTCCTGCTGGACACTCTGGGACTTAGCTTTTCAGCCCTGGATTGTCCCCTTCCGGCTGGTGTCATGCCTTGTTTTCCTCCACCTCTGTCTATTAGGACCCATGTCCTTCCCCCCCACCGCCGATCGTGGTATTCTCCCACCTGTGTACTGCCCTGCCACAGTGCCCCCACACTCTGCATTTCTCACCCTCTGGGAACCCCTAACCCCCTATGCCCACATTGCCTCAGTGACCCACTGCCAGTCTTCATCTAGCCCCTCATCTCAGGGGCAAACTGAAGTCTGAAATGGCCACTCATCATTGGCAAGGGGGTGTGGATTTGCTGCCTTTGCCTACCCTAGCTGCCCCCCCTGCAGCCCTAGTAGCCTCAGGCCTTGCTTCAGGCCCCGCAGCCTGAGAGCTTGTCTGGCTAGAGCTTTCCCAGCTCTGCCTGACTTTCCCCAGCCATGCTCTAAGTCAAGAAGCCTCTAGCTTTTCTGGCAGGTAGGTACCTCCTGCTCCCCAGCTAGAGCAAGAGTGAGTCTGTCTTCAATCCTCCAGAAGCCTTTATCTATACTGCCCTCAATTGGGCCCTAACTGGCTAGTTCTTGCCACAGCTGCTGGCTCCACAGCTCCACCACTCCAGCCTTCTCCCAGGGCTGGGTTTTCACCCGTAAATGGCTAGTGCAGGGCAGATGCCCCATCACACTGCCCCTTTTTCCCCTCCTGCCCGCCCCCCCCCCCAATCAACAGGCCTGACTCTGGTAATGGCAGGGATCAAAAGCAGTTCTTTGTTCTCCCAACCCACCCCCACAAAACTAGTAATACTTTAAACTGTTAGCAATATAGGACTTAGGACACACAGTGAAGTTCTCACTTCCTCCAGGAGGGAGCAGTGATATACGATACAAACAATCCAGTTCCATACAATAAGGTCTCATGGGAATGTAAAACAAACTAAAGAAACCCATGTAGACTAACTGGCTCTGTGCAATGCTCCAACAAGCTTTAATTTAAAGCCTTTGCACATAGTAAAATGTGGGGGAGGGATAGCTCAGTGGTTTGAGCATTGGCCAGCTAACCCCAGGACTGAGCGCTCAGTCCCTGAGGGGACCATTTGGGGATTTGAGGATATGGGGCAAATCTGTCAGGGATGGTACTTGGTCTTGCTGTGAGGGCAGGGGACTGGACTGGATGACTTCTCAAAGTCCCTTCTATCTCTATGAGCTATACTTACCTCCATATATAGTACTGTGACTATTGCAAATTGACATGGCCCTAAGCTTTGTTTCTGCACTGCTGTTTTCTTTAATATAGAAAACATATTTCTGTTAGGGCTGTCAAGTGATTTAAAAAAGTAATTGTGATTAATCATGCTGATAAACAATAATAGAATACTGTTTAAATATTGTGGATGTTTTCTGCATATTCAAATGTACTGATTTCAATTACAACACAGTATACAAAGTGTACACTTTAAAGACTAACACATTTATTAAGGTCTTAGAGTATATGCTTTCATGAGCTACAGCTCACTTCCTCATATGCTGAAGAAAGACAGACAGACAAAAAAAAAGGGGATACAGAGATGAGAGTTCTCTAATACCCTAATAAATGTGTTAGTCTTTAAAGTGCCACTGGACTCTTTGTTGTTTTTGCTAAAGCAGACTTACATGGCTACCTCTCTGAAAAGTATACATTGTTCACTTTATTTTTTTATTACAAAATTTTGCAATATAAAAAAAAGAAATAGTATTTTTCAGTTCACCTAACCCAAGTACTGTCTTGCAATATCTTTGTCATGAAAGTTGAACTTACAAATGCAGAATGATGTACAAAAAAATAACTGTATTCAAAAATAAAACTGTAAAAAAACTTGAGCACCTACAAGTCTACTCAGTTCTACTTCTTGTTCAGACAGTTGCTCCAACAAACAAGTTTGTTTACATTTGCCAGAGATAATGCTTTCTGCTTGCTTACAATGTCACCTGAAAGTGAGATCAGGCATTCACAGGGCACTTTTTCATTCCAGAGGACATGTTTCCATGCTTATACTACTAATTAAAATATATTGCATTAATTAAATTTGTGACTGAACTCTTAGGGAGAGAATTGTATGTCTCCTGTTCTGTTTTATTTTCATTCTGCCATGTATTTAATGCGTTAGCAATCTTGGATGATGACCCAACAAATATTGTTCATTTTAAAAACACGTTCACTGCAGATTTCACAAAATACAAAGAGGGTACCAATGTGAGATTTCTAAAAATAAATACCGCACTTGACGCAAGATTTAAGAATCTGAAGGGTCTTCTGAAATCTGCATGGGAGGAGGTGTGAAGCATGCTTTCAGAAGTTTTAAAAGAGCAACACTCCAGTGAGGAAACTACAGAACCTGAACCATGACCAAAAAAGAAAATCAACCATCTGTTAGTTGAGTCTGATGATGAAAATGAACATGCCTTGGTCTGTACTCCTTTGGATCATTATTGAGCAGAACCCATCATCATCATGGACACTTGTCCCCTGGAATGGTCACTGAAGTAACAAGGGACATATGAATCTTTAGCATATCTGGCATGTAAACATCTTGCAATGCTGGCTACCACAGTGCAATGTAGACTCCTGTTCTTGCTTTCAGATGACATTGTAAACAAGAAGTGGGCAGTATTGTCTCCTGTAAATTTTAATTAAACGTGTTTACCTATGCGATTGGCTGAACAAGAAATAGGAGTGAGTGGCTCTAAAGCTTTACATTGTTTTGGTTTTGAGTGCAGTTATATAACAAAAAAACCCTAAGTTTTTAAGTTGCACTTTTATGACAAGGCGCTCACACTACAGTACTTATATAAGGTGAATTGCAAAATATTATTTTTTATCATTTTCACAGTGCAGATATTTGTAATAAAATAATATAAAGTGAGCACTGTATACTTTGTAATTGAAATCAATGTTTGAAAATGTAGAAAAACATCAACAATATTTAATAAATATGAATGGGTATTCTATTATTTAACAGAACAATTAAAACTGCGATTAACTGCAATTCATTTTTTTCAGTCCATCACATGAGTTAACTGTGATTAATCAACAGCCCCAGTACAAGGACGATGCCTTGCCAAGAAAGAGCAGCCAACTTGTACCCACTAAGCATGAAACTGATTTTAGTTTATCCAAAAAATACCCATTCTGTGGACCACTCATTCATACAACACATAGACAAGGTCAGGTATTGTGTTGGCCCTTTATCCTGTATCTACCTGGATGTCAGTAATTCATCCCCCTGAAGCAGAAACAGGGACAAAGCACCCTGCAGCCCCAGTGTACAGTTTTAGTAATACTAAAAATAGGCAATGGTTAGAGTAGTGTCAGGGAGTAGGACACCAGGGTTCTTTTCTCTTCTGTAGCCTGTACGCACTGTGTAACTCAGGAACCTGACCCTACTCTAACTAAAGTCCACACAAGCTTTGCCATTAATCCCAGTGGAAGCAAGATCTGGACCAGTCTCTCTCTGGGGCAGAACCTCTGCCATTGACGTCAACAGAGCTATGAAAATTCACTGCAGTTGAGTATCTGCCCCTTTTTCTCTCAACTTCCTCATTGGTAAAATGGAGATAGCAAGCTAAGAGTTATCTGCCTCTTAAGGTGGCAGATTCTTTTCTCAGCTACGTGGTGGAAATCTGGATGGCTACGTCTACACTGGCAGCTTCTTGCGCAGGAACTGTTTTGCGGAAGAGTTCTTGCGCAAAAATTCTTCCACAAGAGCGCGTCTACACTGGCATGTGCTTTTGCACAAGAGATGTGCTTTTGCGCAAGAGCGTCTATGGCAGTGTGGACGCTCTCTTGCACAAGAAAGCTCTGATGGCCATTTTAGCTATAGGGGTTTCTTATGCAAGAAATTCATGTTGCCTGTCTACACTGCCCTCTTGTGCAAGAACTCTTGCACAAGAGGGCTTATTCCTCGTGGGGAGAGGAATAACTTCCAGAAGAAGCCCCATTTTCCGACGCTAGACTGTAAATTTACTTGCGCAAGAATGTATGTGCAGTGTAGACACCCGGCAAGTTTTTGTGCAAGAACAGCTGTTCTTGCGCAAGAAGCCGCTAGTGTAGACATAGCCAAGTATTTCCACTGGACTCAATGGAGCACAACCACAGTAAAAGCAGGACATGAGTCTATCTGCATTGCAATCAGAACAGTGACCACACACACAATCACCAACAGTAGCAAAACTGCTGTGACACAGATGGCTGCACATGTTGAAGGACCCCACCTGGGACTGAAGCTGCTATTCCACTCTGCTGCAGCTTCAGTGCTGTTCTTCAAGCTGGTTAGAGCCAGGGCTCAACTCATACAAGTGATCTGGTCCATCTTTTTTTTTATGATTTTTGGGGCATTCCACTACTTCTGATACAGCTGGTCTTATTATTTTAAAGACTAACAGGATGGTTTATTAGGTGATGAGCTTTCGTGGGCCAGACCCACTTCCCACGAAAGCTCATCACCTAATAAACCATCCTGTTAGTCTTTAAAGTGCTGCATAGTTCTGTCTTTTGTTTCAGCAAGACTAGACTAACACGGCTACATCTCTATTACGGTCCTATTATTTGTGAGGGATGGTTCCAAAAGTGTGTTCTTGCATTTCTTTTTTCTTAGGACTTGGTCACTGGGTAGGTCAAAGACAGCTTGGGTACAGATTCAGTAGAGACCTACCCAGTGGGAGAGCCAGGTTCAAGTGGCTGCTTTGCCTGGGTGTTATCTGATTTATTGCAGGGAGCAGCCTGTGATTCTGCTCCTTGGCTGTCCTTAGGGACTGCCTCTCACATAGAACAAATTAGTATTTGACTGCCTGGCCTGTCATTTCAAAAGTTACCATGGCTATTTTTAAAATGCATGTATTTAAAAACTTTAAAATAAAACAATGGCAAAGTAACCATGGGAGTTGTTAATCACAATTATTGTTAATAATCTTTGGGGTTTTTTTTTAAACCCCAACACGCTAACATTGTTTATTGCTCCATTTTACTTACAAATGATGGTTTCTTTGCCCGGTAGCCTTGTCCCAGCACTTTCATCTCCTCAGAATGGCACAGAACTTTGTGACTCTGGGCAGCTTTGCTGAAGTATTTCACATACACATGGTTTGCCGCTTCCTAGGACTTTTAGAACAGCAGGTGTCCCAGATAGAATCCCATGTCAATCTCCGGATTATATGACACTCAGTCCAATCAAACAAAACAAAACCCTCATGCTGATGGGTTGCAGCTGGTTACTCAAGGGCTGGAGCATTCACTCTCCCCACCCCTCTAGCCCCTGGCCTCTGTGTGCTGGCACCTTTGACATAATGTCAGTCTGTCTCCAGGGAAGTGCTTATCAAGTGGAAGGAAGTTATAATAAAATTTACTGCAGTTCCACACAGTACCACTGTTTGCATGCTATTAATCACTTGGATGGGTCCTCTTCCGAGGAAATGGTGGCTCTGACAATGATTTATATGCTATTTAGATAACCCAAGGGGAGCACATTGTGAGATCTTTGGTGAGGCTATAGTCCAGTCAGTGGGGTACCCTTCTCAAATAGCAGAGGAACACCCTCTGACTCACCCTTTTGGGCTTCAAAGCCACCCCAGAGCTTATGAGAGCACAGGAGAAACAACTGCTCTCTAAACATAGCTAAAGGCAGCAACGTTTCCCACCCCAGTGAGATCAAACGCCCCCTCCTGCCTGCGACATAAGCCCTGCTTGGAAAACAAGACCAATCAATGCACATTCTTCAGTTCACAAATCAAAGACATGCTAGGACCATGTGGATTCCCCCATTCTTCAAATCATTAGTGGGCCAACGTATCACCTCGCACCTGTGGAAGGCAGAAATCTATAGTCTGTGCAAATCCCTGCATGACCTCAGCACTGCAAGAGACGTGTCAGCCCAGCCTTGCAGTAGGGAAAGGGTTAACTGTGGACCTCGGTAATTTAAAAACAAAGAGGAAAATTGATGAGGGGATGATACAAAAAATATGCCATGTCACCAATTTAATCCCATTCATTAATAAAAATAGTGTCTCAGCAGGTCCTAAGATACATTATGTACCAACAGCACCAAGAATTTTATTACAAGTGTTTCTTAGTCAGTTTCCTGGGAACAGGTGTCCCATTCACAAAACTAGGACCAGCACATAGGCATAGTGCTCTCTCTTCTACCCTCCTCTTTAGGGCACCATGTTTTGCCAAGGAGAACATCCTGGCAGCAACTTTCGTGCTCTTCTGAGCACTTGGGTTGAAATTCCTACTTGGCCATTGCACATGTTGGATATGTCTACACTCCAGGATAAGGTTGAATTAAGATACACAACTTTAGCTACGTTAATTTCATAGATGAAGTCAAAATACCTTACTGTGACTTTTGGCACCATCCACATTGCAGAAAGTTGAAGGGAGAACACTTTCCCTTCAACTTCCCTTACACCTCGTGGAAGCAGGACGACCAGCATAGACCGGAGTGCCCCTCTCAATTTGAATTAGCGTGTCTTCACTAGGCCTGCTAATCCAAACCCTGGAAGATTGACTGTGGCAGCTTCAATCTTCTCTGTAGTGTGTAGGTAGGAGGGGCTGTTTCCTTCTTTCCCACCCCTTTCCCCATCTGCACAACTTGACAATGGATGGACAGAAATCAGAGAATCCAGCCCCAAAACATCAGTCAGATGTGCAGTGTACTTAGAGGTGAAATTCTAAATGGATAAAAGAAAAGGCAGAAAATTAACCAGAATGATGGCATACTCTTTGCTGAGTAGATGCTGATGAGCAGAAAGATACATACAGTAAACTTCTATTTTTATTTTGTTTGTTTTCCCACTTCAGCCATTTAAAAGGGCAGGAAGTTAGATTTTACTTTTCACATTCTAAATAAAATTGCCTCTTGCACAGGTCTTCAATTCTGTCTTCTCACCTTGAACATGTAGTATCTGTGATCTTTAACTCAGATTACGCTAGCGGAAGCTGGTAGGAGGCCCATTCTGCAGCAGGGTTGAGGGGTTTTGCACTAATACTGCCTTTGTCTGTAACTATTTTGATAGAACAATTGTTTTTCTTACCCCTAATCTCTTCTCGGTATCACATTTCCTCTTTATTTCATAAGTGAACAAATTTACTGTAATCATCAGAATTTTACTCCAAAATTAAATGCAGCCTAATGAGAAATGGTGCACATATTAAATAAATCTGAGAACTTTGACTTTGCTTTTTTAAAGTCAAATGTTTCTTAATGGAAAACATATTTCTGGGAGGGCTGATTTTAGCCACTTTCTGTAAAAGAGAAATTAACCTTAAGTTATATATTATTAATTATTATTATTTTATTGTATTATTATTATTAACTCAACTGTTTAGATCATCACTGTTACCATTTGCTTTTGCAAATCAAAGTGCTAGTTTCTGTCCGTTGGAAACAGATGTGCTTAGAGAACAGGACTATGAAGAAATTGTCCTTCTCATTTTAAAGAAATAAGTCATACAATTTGGGCTTCTGTTCAGGATACACTGTAATTGATCAGAATTAGGATCTGGGATTTTGGTACAGGCTATGTCTAAGGCCCTTTTACTTTCGATTGGATTTGCTTCAAAAAAACACCTCTCTGCCCATAGCCATCAACTAGTTAAATAAAAAAATCCAACCTCTAATTTCAATTCCGGGGGAAAATGTTTTAGCATGGCCTCAGGTTCCAGAGATATTTTCTAAGGTTAGGCCAAGCAAACAGGAGCCCTGCTTTTGTGCAAGCATGAAAACACATAGACTTTGAAGGAAATATTCCTTTGCAATCCAAATCAATACTTTCAATAGTGCAACTGCATTTCTTTGTGTCATTCTGGTATGCAATCTTCGGACCCAGATCTTATCATGTGGAAGTCAATTAGAATTTCACCTGTAATATTAACGGGAAAAGAAACAGTCCTACACACAACAGGGCCCAAATCTTTCCTTTTTTCTCAGTCCTGGATTTGATTAGAGGGTATTTGGATCCAGGGTTCTGGTTCACACTATTTAAAAAACTCTTTGAAATAGGCATTAACGAAACTGTCATACAGGGCCTGTTTACATGAGTTGAACTGCTGAAGTCATTGAGAGAGTTCTTGAAATTCTGGCCAGGTCTACACTAAAGGGGAAGGTCGAATTCAGATATGCAAATCCAGCTATGTTAATTGCTTAGCTGGAGTCGATGTACCTTAATTTGAGTTTCCTCACCATCCCTACAGCGGGAGGCTGATAGGCCCTTACTCCTCTCAGGAGTCACTGATGGGAGCATCCTCTAAGTTCGATTTAGTGGGTCTCTACTAGACCCACTAAATCAAACTCCAGAAGATCAATTGTGGCAGCACTGATCTTCTCCTAAGTGAAGACAAGGCCTAAGAATTGAATTTAGCCCCCCTGCAAAAGAAATGGAGTGACTGAAGGTCATATAGCAAGTCACTGATAGAGCCACGAGAAGAACCCAGCTGTCTTGACCTCCATGTCCTTGCTTTAACCAAGAGCACACCGCACTAACCACAAATCTAAAAATAAATTGTAGTGATTTAAATTAGAAAATGAGATGGGGGGGGGGCGTTCTTTCAGTAGAGCTTGGTAGAGGCAACTAGACTTTGCTAAAATAAACTGAATTGTTGTGTTGTTTTCTTCTGCTCAACTTCTTTTAATCCTCGAATGGGTAAGTTATGAAATTGTGGTAGCACATTTGTTTATTTTAAAGTATTTACTCAGGAAAGAGCAGCCCACTGAGACCCATGATTGCACTCACAGGGTTCAGTCTCCTCACCGAGGCATCAGTTTCATCCTCATAAATAAAGATCATGGCAAAAGTGGAAAGCACAAACAAACAACAGCGAGAGAGAGCAGATTCAATAACAAGCACAGCCCATTTTTAAAAATAAAGTCATTTGATAGCCACTCAAAAATACTCTTTGTACCACAGGTCTCAGCTGGACAATACAAGGAATGTCAGGAATTTGATTTCTAGAGTCTAGTCTTTTGGGGAGGGCATGTTTAGCAAATACACAACAACATGAGTACTGGAAAAAGTTGAGTATATCATATCTAATATATCTACTATTGGTTGCAAAAGCACCCTGAAACCATAGTAAACAAAATGTTATTCATACCATTTTCTCTTTTGGGCTTCCCCAATATTAATTCAGCATCAGAACATTTTCAGATTTGGAGGCCTTTGTACCACTTATAATCAAGCCACTTATACAGCATACTTACATTAAACATGTCATCCCAGGTAAGGATATTTTTTATCTATTTTACAAAGGCTGTGGAAGGCTAAGTGATCTGACCACGACCACACACAGTCAATCAGTGGCAGAATCAGGAGCTGAACACTGTGACACAGCCTTCTATCCCAACCCGCAATGGCAGTTTGAATCCAGGCCTGGAACTGAAATTCCGGAAAGTATTAGAAGATCTCGTTCCATCATACAGAAAACATTTTCACTCCCTAAAGGCTTCCAGGGTTCTGATCCATGACTCTGTAGTGTAGACATACCCAGAGAGATGATAGACATCCCAATCAGAGGGCTTTTTGGAAAAACAGCTGTTTTTCCAAAAAAACTTGAATTACGTCCACACTGCAATTGCATTCTTTCGAAAGAAAATCGAAAGAACAGAGGGGTTTTTTCTGACATTGGTAATCCTCTTTCTACGAGGAAGAAGCCTTTTCCCAAAAGAACTCTTTCAGAAAAATGCGTGTGCGAAGGGGAAAGAAGTTCTTTCAGAAGAAGAGGAAAGAGGAAAAAGCACAGGTGCCCTGGTGGCCACTCTGTCCATAGTAATCACAGCTTACGTGCAAGATAGTGCCCATTCAGTGTGGACGCTATCTTTCGAAAAAGCAGATTGCTTTTTCAATGCACTTTTGTGTGTGGACGCGCTCTTTTGGAAGAAGGTTTTTTTTTTTTTGGAAGCTCTCTTCCAAAAGAAAGCTTCTTCCAAAAGAAGCCAGCAGTCTAGATGTAGTTTCAATATGCTTTACTTAACAACTTTCTCTCACCATCTTCACTTTTCCTTGTGAGAGGACATAACCACATTGGTGAACCCACAGAAATACATAGAAATATCCCCATAAGGGAAAACAGTTCTGTCTGTCACCATGAAAACATTAGGTTGAGTTTCTAATTGAATATTAGGAAGATTTGACCTGTCAGTGACAACGAAAATGGACAATGAGTAGGTAGAAGCCAATATGCTTTAGTCATTTGGTTCCAGGGCAAGACACACAATTTGCTTTTGCTTTCTTCATATACTATTAGCAAGATTCCTTTCTCTGATCTGTGGTTTGCAACTCTAATGCTGATGTTTTCTGTTTTTGTTAAAAAAAACTGCTAAAGAACACAGGTATAGTTAAATCTGACACATTTCTGAATTGGGGAGCTAAGGTTGTTATTTGCCCAGCTTGTAGATATTTTTCTGCAGAAGAAGAAGCCTGCACAACCGATTTTTCGCTTTCAGTTTTCAATGATGAACATTTTGGTTCATGCCAGTGATGACCTGTGCCAGAGGGGTTTAATTCAAAGCCCAATGAAGTCAATGGAAAGATTCCCAGTTATTTAAATGGGTTTGGGATGATGTCCTCCAAAGGAAAAAAAATACAATCCCCAGGCACATTCCTTTCCATTTTTATTATGTGCTCAGAAATTTGCTCTTCCTTATCCATCCTAAACACTCACTCACTGACCAACTTCCATATGCACCATTATCTCACTGGCCTCTGAGCTCTGCATGACTTGCAATGATGTATTTTCATACTTCCATGGGCCAGACCCTCAGCTGGTGTGAATTAAAATAGCTCCTTTGGATGTGATCTCTGCAAGAAGGGTTTGATCCTGCTTCTGTTGCAGTCCATGGCACAAGGGTCCTCCATGTGAATGTTGCCCTAAGGATTAGCCATGCCAACACTGCCCTACAGAGGGTCAGCGGGAGAGGTGCCTTGAAAGGACTCTTGCTCATGACATTGCTGGAGTCAGCTTGGTGAGAGCAAAGGGTGAGCTTTCATACATCATTTACCAAACAGCACATTTCAAATTAAAAATAAATTATTTGTTTATTTCCCCTTTCGTCCTGGAGAATGGCTTCATTGCTGCCAGTCCAGGTAACTTATGCTTCTGTTTAACTCACCTGTGACTTTTTGGTCATTTGTTCAGAGAAGTGTAATGTTTCCTGCTATGGTATGGAATAGGAAGAGGCTGGAGTTTTGCCAGATGGGAGATTTGTATCTCAGTGCACAGAAGACACCCAAGTGGACGTTTGGCTGGTGGCCATTCAGGGTTGAGAGGTCAGAAGCTATATATCAGGTCGGTTTCTTTCTGGATGCACAGTGCAAGCTGGAAGAGAATCTGAGCAAATAAATAGTTAAAATGGCCTGCTTTGTGCTTGGAATTGGAGAGACCATTGGGACGGGCTGGGTGTGTGTCCCACAGTACACAGCACAAGCTGTCAGCCAATTTATATTTCGTTTACAAATTTAATGCCAGCAAGTAACCAACGGATAAATTTAATAGCTTAAAGAACAAACAGTTCCTGGATGATTTCCGAGAATCCTAAATGGTGAACTGATTGCAACAAACTGTTTCATAAGAATGTTGCTTTTTTTTTTTTTTTTTTTTTTTAAAGTAAAGGATCAAATCTTGCTGCTTGTAGCAGGTAAAACTGGATTTCTGGTAAGTCCATAATATTGCTATTTAGTATTAGGGTTGAACTTTTATGCACTGAATTTTTTTAAGTGCTTTTCTGAAAAGTGCGTGCTTGCCTCAAACAAAAAATAATATTTTTTGTTGGTCACAAAGCCAGATTTTTTTTCATATCCTGGCAATTTTCAGCTGATCGTTTTCCGATCCTGGTTGCTGAAAACAAATCTTTTGGCTTTTTCTGCAAAAAGTCAACATTTTCTGTAGAAGATTTTTTTCTCTAACCAAATCTCTTCAGTGCTTAGAGCAAATTTGCAGTTTCAAAGTGTGGTAATAAGTAATTATCCCTCCAACCACCTGTAGGTGGCTATCATAAACTTCCTTTTTGGGGAAATGGAGATCAGTTTACTGCCACAGGCAGGGTTCAGAGCATATAGGTCCTAGCCTTCTGCACTACCCAGTAAACTGTATAGCTTTCATAACAGACCTAACCTATAGGTTGGAAATGACCCAAAATACCATCCTACTAAACCAGAGTTACTCCATATTATCCCATTTCTGAGCATGATTGCAAACTATACCCGTCACTTTGTATATTTGTGCAAAATACCCAAGAGATAGGGAAGGGAGGAAATATATTCTGCCAAACCATCTTTCACTGGCAGAGGCATTATGGAAGAGTTTCAATTTGACTAGCAGCAGAAGAGACTTTTGCGAATATTGGGCCATATCAAGCCATCACTTTTTAATGAGAATCTATATGCCTTTCCAGTCCCCACACTGAATTCACATATAATATTACTTTAGGAAAGGTAAAAAGTATTGAATTATTTGACAGTATTTTTTGGCCCGACTCCGTCTGTTATGTTGCTCAGTTTTGCTGTATATAATGCTGTGTGTGTACTGTCTACAGTTTTAGCATATTTGCTGGGCGCTGTTGTATGTTGTTGCTTTTCCCAGGTCCCACTGCAGATGAAATATTGGTTCCATGGATATTCCATCTGGCATGAAAATATAAACAAATAAGTCCAACTGTGCGGCTGCCAACTATATAGCAGCAGTGCCTCAAAACCTCCCCATTTGGAGATTTGATTAAAAAATAATTAATACCACACCGATGCAAATGACAGGAAAGTTCAACTCCGTACAGTTCTAAAGTTTGAAAATTGTCACTTTTCTGATGTCTGGATTTCTTACCTTTGGAGGAAAGTATACATGTAACATTTGCTCCTGAGATAGGTACACTAATGACTCTAAGCCTAAGTTACCAGCTGCCTTCAAGTTAACAATAATACTTAGTTCTTTTCAAACTTTGATGAATTCTCACCAAACCTCTGCACAGCAGGGAGGTAGACTTGATTGGTCCTATTGTAACAAGTGGTTGAAGAAGATCCATGGAAAAATTCAGGCCAACCATTTGAAACATGATCAGAGAAAACACGTAGGTGCCACCCACAACTGCTGTTGAAATGAGGGGAATCTCTTGGTGCTGAACACCTTAGAAAATCAGGCCTACAGGCTCTAAAAGTGGGCAACCAATAACTGAGATACCTAAAATCCAGAGGCCACTTTTAAATGTTATGGCCTAAGTGACTTGCCCAAGAGGCAACCAACACAAACTAGTGGTTAAGCCAGGATGAGAATCTGGAGGCCTGGTCTACACTAGACCAGGCAGGTCAGCTTAAGATACACAGTTCCAGTTATGCAAAATGCGTAGCTGGAGTCGGCTTACCTTAAGCCAAGTCATGGCAGTGTGCACACAGCTTCCCTTTCTCCTTGCAGTATGAAGAGTACTGGACTCTGGTGGGGGCTGCCCTCAGCATTCAATTTATGGGTCTACATTAGACATGCTAAATCAAATGCTAGAAGATTAACCTTCGGAGGGTTGATCTTCTCGCTAGTGTAGACATGCCCAGAATAGCTAAATCCTAGCCCCTAACCTTCATTCCCTATTGGGTCCTGCTTGCCAAGGGTTGTGAGCATCTACAGACGCCAACACAAGTCAACCAGCATGCCAAAAGATGGGTTTAGAGGCTGAACCTTGGAAGTTGTCCTTGAATTTAGACAGACCATCCTTTAGCTGGGACTTAAACATGGTCCTAGCAACAGAGAATTTATAGCATCAGATGAGACCTTTGGTTCATGATGCCTGGTATCTTAATCGCCAGAACTGGTCAATCTTGAATATAGATCTCAAAATGTAATACTCTATACTATCTGACTTTGCCGTAGTGTCTCCTGTACTAGCCTAGAAAAAAATGACCCCTCTGATGAAGTTAGAGTATTTATAACCTGATCCTTAATTCTTTTACAACCAGGAGCTCCCATTAAGTTCCACAGAAGTTTGGGCCCATCACAGAGCTGGCTATACATTTTTCACCATATCAGAACATGACAATTTGTTAAATACAAAATACGTCAATTTCAACATAATTATACATCAGAGGAAAAATGTTTAAAAAGTAATTTGTTAAAGTCACAACATTCCATTATGACCTTTTGTGGAACACAATGTTTTAATTTTCCATTGCAAAATGACTTTTCACTTCATTTAAAAAAACAATATAAAATAAAAAAGTTCAAGTCAGAACAAAATGCTTCCATTTTATCACAACCAAATGTTTTGATTCGCCCAAAATGATTCCTCCCTTCCCCAAAATTTCATTTCAAGGAAAATTTGAAACTTTTTTGTTTTCAGGACATTTTGGAACAGAAAAATCCCCCAAATTTACAGATATATCCAATTCATTCAATAGCTAGTGCTCCAGATATATAAGATCACCCCCTTAATGGAAACTTACTTGGTTCCTAGGCCTCATGTGAAATTCACCTTGTCTGTGTTATCACAACTAAAGCCATTCTTCAGTGTAAGCTCCTATGCAACCATTTAAAGTGGCATAAGTCAATATATTTAAGCCTACTGTGCACAACAATGACCACTATTAATCCACCATTTTTCCTAGAGCAGTATGAGCCTGTTTTTAATATATTATTCATCTACATTATGTTTGAGAGTTGATTATTTGCTAGAGTTAATTATTTTAAACGTTGCAGCTTGAATTCCCCACTGGACTAAGCTTCATTTAGTTCCATTACAAAATGCACTACCAATTTTTTTTAAGTGCTTTAATAACTCAGGCTTAAAGATTTCCAGGTTGGTACAATCTCCCATGTGGAATCCTTACGTATGATGATCACTGATCTTGGCTGGTGTTAGTCCCTGGAAGAATAAAATAATAAAAGCCAGTTTCCAGTTATCTGCATAACCCTCACAGACTGCATAATCCAGTAGGAAAAATGTGACAAGCCAACCGAGTTGCAAAATAGCATAGATTTAGACTTAGTCATTCAACATCCGAAAGAAACCTGATAGCTTCCTAGTTTGCATTTGAAACTATTCTCTGCATTTCTCTTATTCCAGGGATAACTCTTTTCTGTATTCATACTAAAATCAAAGAACATACTGTATACTACTCTACAGAATTATTTTGCAGCAAACCTATTTCTAAAACCTTTTGGATTCAAAGTCTGAACAGAGATTGATTAACCATTTCTTTTAAAGCATGGGCTTGATTCTCTTCCTTCTAACGCTTGCATAAATCAAGAGTGACTCCACTAACATAAATGAAGTCACACTAGGTAAAACATGTGTGAGCAGAATTGGTCCCTTCAGTCCATCCTGTAAACAGCTACGTAAAGCTTAGTAGGATTTTTTCAAGTGATCTTTCTATTTGCTTTGCAGAACTACATAGAGGCAAGGTAATACTGTTTTCTTTTGGGGTGGGAGTGTGTGTATTTGATTTGGTTTTACAGAAAATGTAAAAAGAAAACATGGGTTTTTTTTCTAAAACTTGAGATATGGCAATCCATTCGACTCTGCGACTTATTGAATTTTCCAGGAAAACACCATATTTCATATTTTTTGATTGTTTCTGTTGAAATAATGAATGTCTTTCTTATGGCAGTATAATCAGATTGCAGTATTGTTGGCCACATAGACTTGATATAGTTTCAACAGCGTCATATCAAGAAAACATAAATTTGATATGCACATACACTTTAAAAAACTTAATCCAAGAGGAAAAGAGCATCTATTCTGCTGTTGATAACTGGTTGGGTCATGCCTCCATGTTATTCCACCTATCAACATGTGATCGATCATTTTAATACTATGGGCACGTCTGTCGGATCTTCAATCTCAGGATGTTAAAGCACTTTACCAGTATTAATTAATCCTGATAACATCTCTGTGAATTAGGGAAGTGCTATTTTCACAATCAAATGAAGCACAGCTTAAATGACTTGAGCTCATACAGCAGGTCAGAAGTGGGACTAGAAATGAGAACTCATGAAAGCTAGCCTTGTGCTTTCACTATTCTATCTTAGGTACTTCAGTGGCCCTTGGTACTTGGGTATCAGAGCACCCCACAATCCCATATTTATTCTTAGGACACCCCTTTGAGTTACGGAAATGATGTTATCTCCATTCAATATGGGGGAAACTGAGGCACGGAGCAGGTAAAGCACTTTGCTAACAGTCATACAATAAGTGTCTGGTGGAGGGGAGAACTGAACCCAGATGGACCTAGTCAGAGGCTAACGTCTTGAACTAGCTGCCTCTCTTCCTCCATTAGATGATACTTTCTTGAGTAAATATGCCTGTGTCCTGTATGTTTTTAGTTTTTACTTACCATTTGCATATGATCTAGCTGCCTATAATCTGGCAATTGAGTGGCAATTCAAGGCTGAGTATCATCACTACCCATCTCTAACCATCTGGTAGCCAAATGAAATTCATGTTGTTAGAAGTCTAGGCACATCATCAGTTCCTGTACGTGAATGAAGAATTTAACGCATGTATGAGGATCCTGCAGTCAGAGGCATAGATCACTTTCTCCACAATAAGTTTAGGACACCAGCTTGAGAGCTGTTGATTTTGCATGTCCTTGCAAGCCCAGGGAAAACATCGTCAAAGCTGTATGAACCATTTACTGCCTTGTCACCCTATTCATTGGCTTCATCATGTTGTATTTCATCTCCCACCTGTAGCTTCCAGTGGGGCTTATGGTGCTTGCTCATTGTGAAACATGGTTATTTTCTGATTTTAAAAACACATTTATTTTTGGTCACCCCCCAGAGTTTAACTCCAATTTAAAAAAATAAAAATAAACCACAATTTTAGTAAAGTGTCAGCTCCGTGAAAGAACAAAAATAACTCTACTCTCGGAACTGTAGGCTGGGAACTTGCTGCTTTACTTAACTTCATCACAGCAGAGTGCGGAGGACGGGGAGATTCCCAGGGTACATCTGCACTATGGAAAAGATCAACCCCTCTGGAGGTTGCTTTTGTAGTGTTGGATTTAACGGGGCAAGGGACCCCCAAATCGAACGCTGCGGACAGCCCCTGCCAGCATCCTCTGCTCGTCATTCTGTGAGGAGTAAGGAAGCCAGCGGGAGCATGTGCACCCTCCCGCAGTGTCGATGCTGTGGTGGCTTGGCTTAAGGTCAGCTGAATGCAGCTATGCATTTTGTGTAGCTGGATGGCGTACCTGAATCTGACCTGTCTGATCTAGTGTAGACCTAGGCCCAGTGTCTAAAATAGGAAATAAGGAGGGAGAAGTGAATCATAGAATCATAGAACACTAGAACTGGAAGGGACCTTGAGAGGTCATCTAGTCCAGTCCCCTGCCCTCATGGCAGGACCAACCACTGTCTAGATCATCCCTGACAGGTGTCTGTCTAACCTGCTCTTAAATATCTCCAGTGCTGGAGATATCACAGCCTCCCTAGGCAATTAATTCCAGTGTTTAACCACCCTGACAGGCAGCAAGTTTTTCCTGATGTCCAACCTAAACCTCCCTTGCTGCAGTTTAAGCCCATTGCTTCTTGTCTTATTATCACAGACCAAGGAGAAGAATTTTTCTTCCTCCTCCTTGTAACACCCTTTTAGATACTTGAAAACAGCTATCATGTCCCTTCTCAGTCCTCTTTTTCCTAAACTAAACAATCCCAGTTCTTTCAGTCTTCCCTCATAGGTCATGTTCTCTAGACCTTTAATCATTTTTGTTGCTCTTCTCTGGACCTTCTCCAATTTCTCCACATCTTTCCTGAAATGTGGTGCCCAGAACTGGACACAATACTCCAACTGAGGCCTAATGAACACAGAGTAGAGCGGAAGAATGACTTCTCAAATAAAGCTTGGCTCCATCCTATAATCCTCTAGGTAACCCGGTTAACCCTAGGAGGCGTACTTTATGACAACCATCTAAGCTCTCTTCTCTCTATTAATGATGTCCTGACCTACCCCCTGGTTAAAGGAGACTGAAACAGGATGAGGTACTCTCCCTGCACCAGCAGAAAGGTAGGTGGAGAATAAAGAATTGGGAGGCACTGTTGCCCTAAGCCAGGGAAAGGACAGGCATGGGTCTCTGCTTTTAACAAGGAAAGGGAGCTGCATTCCCGTGCTCCCAGTTACTTTAACCCTGGGAGCTACCGGAAGGTATTCCAAAAGTAACCTAAAGGCATTGTCATTCTTAGAAGCCAGGAAGCAGGCAGCTCCCAGTAATATGCTTTGTCCTTTTACCAACAATCACTCGGCAATAGTTGAGGACACTTTGTATCCCGACTGTTCTAATCAGAAGCAGTTACACACAAGGGAACCAACAGCCATGCCACCCTGGGGCAAGTTGGGGGGGAGGGGCAGCTCCACACTCCTGAAAGGGGCAGGGCCTCAGGCAGAAGGGGCGTGGCCAGAGCAGACTGCCCTCAGCACCACAGAGTGTGCCATGCTAGCTCCCCCCAGCCCTCAGAGCCGGGCCCTAGTGTGCTGTGTGGTGCGCCAGTGGCAATTTAAATGGCTGGTGGCTCCACACATCACTGCTGCCACAGTAGCTGTGGCCACAGCACGACCTCTGAATCACCCTGAGGCAGTTGCTTCGTTTGCCCCCCTCTCCGCCGGTGGACCTAGTCACACATCTGACTATGAGCTTGGCTTTCATGCAAAGTTTATCTACAGAATGAACAGTTCTGCTACCATTGGAATGGGAAGAGCAGCAGCTAGAACAAGCAATGGGCTGTTTCATGGAAAGGCACGTTTGAAGGAAGGGAACGCGAATGCTGCCTAAAATGGCACACTGCACACCCAGAGGCTTTATATCCCCATTCTGTGGTTGCACCCACGTTGCAGCCTATCACACACCCGCTTCGTTCAGGCCTGGCACCCCTCCCCAGACTGGCAATTTATCTTGGTCTTAATCGCAGCACCCGTTGCTCTCCCATCCGTGCTGCTTCACACAGCTGTGACAATGCACCTTGGTCCTGCCCTGCAGTACCTCCAAGCTTGCCCCTCTCCCACAGTTCTGTCACAGTATTCCTGTTCCGAGGGTCCTTAGCTCAGTGGTCACCAACCAGTAGGTCAGGATCTATGGCAGCTCCTGGAGTCTCTGACAGGTGATCCTGGCTGGTTTGGCCAGGAGGCTGTTGAGTGCCCCTCTTCTCCACTGTCATGCTGCTCCAGCCCTCTGCCTTGGAGCTGTCCCCCAGGAGCCTCCAGCTTGTTGTACAGGGTGGGAGAGGCAAAAGAGGGGAGCACTGATGTCAGGGTGTCCTCCTCCTCCCACTCCAGTGCCCCCTCTCCACAGAGTGAGTAGGGTGGGACCTTGGAGAAAGGGTCTTTGCCTTGCAGGTTAACACAGCCCAGTCTCTGAGTCCCCAGGAGCATTTTCCAGTGATATCCAGCCCCTGACACTGGCTGCTCCCAGAAATCCTACACCCTCTCCCCCCTGGCCCCATGCAAGGACTACTGTGCTCCTGTTAATTAGACTTCTCTGAAACCACGGCTCCTGTATAACACACGGCACTTGTGAGTACTTAACAAAACAAGGTTTCTTTAAGAAAGACTAAAGATCTAACTGGAAACGAGAGAACGAGGGAAACAAATGGCTCCAATACCACACAAATCATAAAACACAAACTTAAGGTCTACACTTATTAATTGTTACCTTTCCTATATAATAAAATCTCCTCCCCCACCCCACACACACTCATAGAGTTCTGTCTGTTGCAAAACTGGCTGGCTTCACAAGATCCAATTTTTCATGAAAACATGTAGTTTCTTATGATGTCCGCCTAATGAAAGGACTCAGAAGACACTCCTCCCATGCTCTTGCATTCTTCTTCTCCCCCTCTGTGTTATTTGAAACAGTCTTTTGTTTCTAATCACAGACAGGGTGAACCCCCATCTTGTTATAATGTTTTTTTTTAACTTCAAGTAGTTGGGATCATTTACAGCTGCCTCTCGTGGCGCTCCACTGGAAATTTTGCCATTGAACAAAGCTAAACAATTGAGCCTTGCATCAGGTTGCCAACTGAGTCTGACTGGATGGACCAGCAGTCATTGTTGCAAATGGTGACCAATGCATTCAGTCCAACCAAACTGGCAGCCCTAGCTTTGCATTGCGTCACTGGCTAAACAGATTTGAGTGACAATTCCCTCCTGACTTAAAGGGCCAGTTCTGAGATATATTATCCCCAGCAACTAATTTTTACTCCAAATCCAAAAAGTATATTTTCAATATAAATACTTTATTCCTTAAATACTGTCCATACATACGTTTCATCAAGATTGTGAATCTTGACAAGCCGCAAGCTTTTGCTAAATACTTTGCATGTTACTCTTTATGGATAAATACCCTGTAATGTGTGTTTGGTGTAATAAGTTTGTCAGGTCTGAGGTAAGAGGTTTTGCAAAGAATATAGGTTCTTATGCCAAGGGGTCTCTGATTTACATACCTTCACCCCTGGGTGCCCTCTGGCAGCCTAGGACAGTGGAGTAGTTAAGTCTCTGCCTCCTCTACTGAGCTTTCAATAACTCCAGTGAGGCCTGGGTATATTGAACAATGCCCCTTCAGAGATCTGGTTTATTTATGCCAAAGGCAGAGCAGTACACAGACAGGCCTGGATGGGGAAGGGGCTTTGTCCAGGTCCCTTAGGAGTGAGGCTCTTCTCACCCAGAATCCTCTTCTGGAATTAGGGCCTCTTCTCATGAGCTGAAGAAGCTCCCCACAGAGATCAATCCATGACCACCCTTCCTCAGGGCAATATATATATCCTTTGATCTGGGGTACCTGTGGCTACCTGGTGAAATCCTTCCATTGGGACCAGTTTTGCTCTGACTTGACATTCATAATGCCTCCTTTTCTGAGCTTTTACCATCCGGGACCATTCTTCTTTGGTTTCCTTGCCTGGTAAGCTCCCTCGCCTGTTCTCCCTGAGAAAGCTACCCTTTGGGATCTCTCCCTTTATGCATTCTAGGCACTGTTCCTATCCTAAGGATCCTTCATGCTCTTTGGAGATCACCCCTTGGGTAGCTTCCTAACCAGCTCCTCTGAAAAGTTCTTTCCCCCCAAGTACTTCCTCCTCCGTATGTTCTCACCTGCCTGAGCCCACCTGACCTTTTATAAGGCCCAGGTGTTCCTTAACTAGCTAATTACTCCTCAACTACATTGGCATTCACTTCTCCCAGATGGATCAAGGCTGGTTTGTTCTCTTTAGCAAAGTCTGTTCCAGGCTGGCTAAGTGTCTGACCTCTCTCAGGGGCCAGCTACCCTGTGACAGGGCCTGACTCATGATTTTTGAATGCCTGGGGGTTGGCAATACTGAAGTCTCTCCCAGAAGGTCTATGAGAGTACACACTAGCTCACTGTAGGAGATGTGTGAACAAAACAGGTGATGCAAAACTAAAACAAAAAACAAAAAAACCCCAATCAACCCTACATAAAATGCAACTGACCACACATGGCTCTAACACGTGGCTCTGACATTATTTGTTGTGGCTCTGTGTTCTATTCTTCATCTGCATCTTATGAATTTACACCTCAATCCTGCACTCGGATCCAAACGGCAGACACCTGTGTTCAATGAGGGAAAGTTTCCACCCACATGTTGTGGCCACACATTGTACACTTTTTAGAACCAGGACCCCATCATCACATTTCTCTGCAAATCTCCTAGAATGCTGCTGGTACTACAGAAATAATAAATGCAATTCTAGTCATTAATAATCAGACACTAGATAACAGTATCTGTCCCATATGGCTCATATTAACTCAGAAAAGATACTTGTGTTTCCTTCGAAGTCAACTTTTGTGGGACCTCCAGTTGGCAAGCACCATGTGTGATATTTTTCTCTTTATTGGGTCTATAAAAATCCATGACTGATAAATCAAAACAAAGCAAATTTTACAGAAGCATACTAACCTAACATGCTTAACTACTTCACTGCTAGTTCTCTCATCCAGATCTCTGCTGTGGCAACAGGCATTATGTTCTAATATTCTATAGAAATGGAAATGGATAATACAAATGCATAAATGGGAACACACCAGGGATATAAAGGGTCCTATTTTTAAATTTCTTGAATTAAGCTTAAAGAGCTTTCCTCAAATACCTGGAACATAAAGCAGCAGTGAAAAAGTTAACAGCAGATATTTTTCTCCATATTTTGACAGTTCCTATTTTATAAAATGCTATTTGTGTTCTTGAAGTTAGCACGAATAATAAAATTGGATGACCATTTTCTTGCCTAATTTGGGTGAAGGACCAGACTTTTTATCACATTTGTGTGTGTGTGTCTGTGTGTGTGTGTGTTGTTCTGTTTCATTTTACCCTTTGGTATCATTAACATTGAAATCATATAATGCACAAAGCATGGCACAGTGGGGCAACGAAATCTGATCCACAGTTTCATTTATTAAGGTTGGAAATTTAATCTAGAACCAGGAAAATGCAAGACACCGTATCAAATGTAAGGTGAGATATTGCCAAAAGATAAGAATAATAAAGTCAGTCCTCGTTAGTGTATTGAAAGCTTTTCCATTAAATATGAATAGGGTTTTTAAATCTTTGCAGTGGTTGGAGGTTTTTCCTGTGTGTTCTGAAAAGCATCCAAGCTCCAGGCTTCAAAGAAGCTAAAATCAACAGGATTAATGAATGATAAAAGTAATGGCAATGAAAAATTTCAACATTTGTTTCCGGGGGTACTGTCCATTGTGAGGCTACAACTGCAGTACACACAGGAGTGGTATCAGATTGTCCTCAAATGGTTTGTGGGGGCTCCTGTTCAGAGATAGTCAGAAATATTTTGTCAAAACAGTTCTTCCATGAAAAATGTCATTTTCATTGAAACTGACACATTTTGAAAAACATGTCACTTCTGATTCAATTACATCGAGAGAAAGCAAAACAAAGAGTTTTGTTTTGACATTTTCAAAAAGAAAAGTTTCCCTCTTTGGGTTTTGAAATGGTATTTATCATTTTGATATAAACACATTTTTAAAAGTTAAAAATAGTCAAAATAAGAGTGAAATGCTTTGGTTTTATTGAAATAAGATGCTTCAATCACCTTGAAACAATTTTTTTTCCCCAGAATATTGTTTCACGGGACATTTTAAATGTTTGGTTTTCTTTCCATTTCAGTGTCATGGACTCACAGATCATGCCCACGCTTGGCCCTGTACATTCCCCGGGGAACCTCCTTCAGTGTAACAGCCCTTCTTGGGGGTCCACTCTCTCTGGGGGCTTAAGACTCTCTGCCTCGTGGGACTGCACCTCCCTGAGCCTCCAGCCTGCCTGTCTCTTGCTCTGAGCCCCTTCTGGGAGTCCACTCATTCTGGATCCCCAACACCTGTACTGCCAGAGGGAATAATGCAACCCTAATCTCTAGACCAAGTGACTCTCAGTCAGCATAAAACAGGGGGGTTTATTAAGCATGTGAACACGGCATAGGAACTCTCAGGGCCCATAGGCCTGGTCTCCCTCAGCACAACATGTCTGATTCTCCCCTACATCCAGGTGGGCTCTGCTTGCTCTTTCTGTACAGTCCAGGGAATCCCTCTTCTTCCAGCCAAGCCCCTGATATCCCTCCCTACCAGCTCCTCCCCTGTCCTTTGCCTTCCATCCAGGTAAACAGGGTCACCTGGGCCTCTCTCTTCTCCACCTCTCCTTTCTTCCATCCTTTGTTCACTCCTGGCTGGAACCAGCTACTCTAGTGACCAGGGTCCTCTCCTCACAGCCCATTGTCCTTCCACTGGCCAGAACCAGCTGTGCCATCTGAGCTGGGTCTCCCAGTCACCAGTCGCTAGGGTCTTCATTCTCCAGACCAGGGTCCCAAGCTCTGTGCTGGTCCCTGTAACAACAAACTCCCTCTCCCCTCACCTTGCTAAACCAGTAACATCCAGGGACACTGAGTCCCACTCTCTCCACATGCAACCCCTGGGAAAAACCCAGCAAATCCCCCACTTCATCAGATCCAGAAGGTGGGGGAAAAAAACCAAAGAATTTCCCACAAAACAGAAAATCCAGTTCCAGTCCAATTCCTGATAATACTCAAGCATAGGCTACAATGTATGAGCTCACTCAATATATTATTCAAGCCAAAAGCTTAAAATGCTGTGAAATTCCTTTCTTCGGTGCAAGTGATTCTTTCAATAACCTCTATTTCATCATTCCTTTTTTTCTGATACCATACATTTTCAATAACAAAAGTGAAAGGATGCCGGTATTACATGGAACATAGAACACTTTGTGAACAAGAGACTGAGGTCAGGTCTACTCTAAAAGGGAAGGTTGAATCAGGTTAAGTAAATGGAGTCACTGCACCTTGTTTTGAATTTCCCTGCCGTCGGCCATAGTGGGAGAAGCAGGAGTACCAGCTGCTGACATGGGTGCCCTCTGAGTTCTATTTAGTGAGTCTTAATTATGCCTGCTAAATCAAACTCTGTAAAATCAATCGCAGCAGCATCGATCTTCCATTTAGTGGCCTGAGGAATGCTATCAAAACTGGCCTTAGTCAGTCAATCTGTGGCACCTAAGCAGACTTACGTTGTGCATTCTAGACATGTCCTCTTAGTTTAGATTATTTTGATTCTAAAGAAAAACAGCGAAGTAAGAAAGAACAAATATAAAATCTTCAGAGACAAAAATAGAGGGCCAAATCCTTTGGTAGTGTAAATCAGTATCTTCAGGATATTGCTCTCTATCCTCTCTGCCTACTGCCATCTAAAACCCCACATAATATTGCCCCCTTGAAAACTTCCTGAATTTAAAGGGTATGGGGCACAGAAGAACAGAATGAGAACAACATACACCTTGTCAGACAGCTGTGACTAGGAATGGAATTTGTTTGTATTTGTGGCCTAACAATTAACAGGGCAAAACCCTGATGAAATAGACTCTTACATATTGTTTTTAAGACTGGTTTTCTGTCATGAATGCCTATTTTAGAGGCTGAGTTCAGATAGGATTTTGTAACAGAAAATAAAACTGTATTAGTAACAATAAGTGTTTTCAGGATACTCCCAGATGAGGGTCCCCTAACTGTAAAGACAGCCTAATAGATTTAAAGCCCCAGTACAGGAAAGTACATTCAAAACTCTGGATAAACACATGCTTCACTTGAAGCACATGCTTACATCCCATTGAAGTTGACAAGTTAAGCACGTGCTTCAAGTTAAGCATGTGCTTAAAGGCTATCTGGAGTAGGGGTTCTACAACATGCAAGGGATTAAACTCAACACAGAATGTGACCTTTAACTAACTTCTCACTGGTGTTTTCCCAAAGAGATTGGTGACCAGATTAGTAGTTTAAATAAAAGTATCAGATAAAGTATTCTGACAATCATGGTTGACAGCTTCCTGAAAAATATGAATGTTACAGAGTGTGACAAAATGTTATATAATCAATTTTCCAGTTTCCTAAACTCATTGCTTTTGATCTCCAACCAAAAGATTTATTGAATGGTTTTCATTTTTACATTAACCTACTCCAAATTACAGCGATTTAAAGCTAGGATTTTTTTTAAGGGCATACAAAGAAAAGGATTTTTCAGGCTGAAGACTTTTGATTCTTTCCAGTTTTTATTGTTTCAAGCAAAGGGATGTTTTGGCAGGTTTATGGGGTGGCATCTGTTTTTCTGACATGCTTGTGTTTTATTTTTGGAGCCGCTAGAGTTTTATCAGCATGTTAAAAACACTTTGCTTTGATTGAAAGTTAAATCAACTATGCTGATACATAAGCTTATGATCCTTCATGACAACCCTATCTAGTCCAGCATCCTTGCTCCATTAGTGGCCAGCATGTGATGCATTCAAAGAAGGTGATTCCTTCCCCCTAAATAATGTCCCTTAATATTCAATATTTACAAAATATTCAGGGCATCCAAAAATTTGGGGCACCACTGGGTCTAAATGACCACCCACCCTTCTCTTCCTATCCCTGTTCTTTGGCCCTGCTTCTAGTTAAATTAAAAGTGAAAAACGTGCCAGACTTATTAGCAGACACTGAACCTGTGAAAGAGATATTCAAGTGGTAATGAACAGGCATTTGCCAACCCCAGGTATATACTGTGCGAGTCTACAGGATCTTAATTTAAAATTTGCTTTAAAATATTTCACTAGTGTGTTGCTTAAGATTATAAAATCACATCTCTAGAAAATTGCCATACCTTCTCCCTTCCCCCCAGCTGTCGTTGGGCATAGGTGCACCAGTTTATAGTATTGCCTAGGGCCCCATAAAGCCTAAGGAGAGTCCTGATCATCTACTTATCATATTACAGGACATGATCCCCTCCACCCTCCAAAAAGGGGGGTGGGGTGGGGAGGGAGAGAGAGAGAGAGAGAGAGAGAGATTGAGAAGTCAGTTTTCATTAATCCATGTCACATCTCACAGGTTGGGTGAATTATAAAGACTAAAGCAAATTTGGGATTAATCACACCCCTAAACACTATGTTTGGGAGTATTTGCAGGATTGGCTCTCAGTTTGGTTTTAAACTATACCCTCTGCCATCCTTACAGTGCTTTTAATACCTCTTTGTTTTGTTCTAGATGTTATCTTATAGAGAAACAATGTCTGGTCTTGATTGATTTGTTTAAAACCCAGTTTGTAGCTTTTCTGTAATTGTAATAATGATGTAAGAGATCTGTGTCAGCACCCCAGAGTTTAACGCTCCTACAATAACAAGTCCAATGTCAAGAGAAGGGGAGAAAAAGTCTGTTTAACCTTCAAAGGCATTTTTGGTACTTGTTTAAGTTGTTTTCTATAGCTGTTAACTCTACAAGCCAAATTCAGCTCATCAAAGTACATAGGTGATAATAGGGATGACCTGGGTTTAAGGACACTTCTCAAAATAGACTCACAAACCAAAACAGTACTGTACATGAGACAAAAATATCCATTTCCTGAATCAGAACTGGGGGGAGAGGGGCATCAGGGAAGAACCGATGGAAGTTCATGATCAAACTTAAGAAGATTTGATGATGGTCCAAGATTCTAAAAATATCACTGAACAACATCATTGAAACGACTGTGAGTGTGTGTATATTTTGTTTTCCCCTCGCCTGCCTCATCTGAATTTTCCTACCAATTTCCTGAAAGCACTTCCTGATTTCACACCATAAACATCCTCTGCTTTTATTTGACTAACATTTCCTATGGTGTGAAGCCTTCCTCTGGGCTTCTCCAGAACTGCCTCTATATTTCCCTATCTTTGATGAAATCCACAATAAATAAAAAAAACAACCCTTCCTTGTGTCATGCCCCTTGGATCTCAAGACCTGGAGTGGCACTTCAGGGCAGACTGTTCTTTAACCCACTGACAGCTGTGATACTACCTCCTTAAACACACCAGCTACCCATGCTGCTTATTAATTCCCTTGGCATTTGCCAGCCTTAGCATAGAATTTAAAAAGTCCCCTTGGAAATCCCAATTCCGCTTTACACCAAGTAAATGGTTCCCTATGATATTATGCCCCTTTCATTGTAATATCAAAGAAAAAACAACTTCCTCTGTTCCCAAAGGACAAGATACATATCATAAGTCAATTCCTCAGCAAATCTCACTCCTTTATCCAATAATAAAGGATTCTGATCCAGTAATAAAGTTATTTTGACTTTATTAATTAAATGAAAATGAAGCAAGAGGCATATGCACCATGTGAAGTATCCTAAAGACATAGACAAAGACAAGCTTAAGTTATTATCTTATAAAATTTCTGTTCATACTAACAGAGACTTGTAGATTTGGCTTCTGTTTCTAGGACCACATCCCAGACAAAGTCCTTGCCTTGTAGGATCTAGTCTGGTAAAAAGAATCCCATATCCTTCTATAGGTTGAACCTCTCTTATCTGGCACCCTAGGGATCTGGCCAGTGCTGAACCAGAGAATATGCTGAACCATGGGAGGACAATATTGTCTAACAGCATTACCAACCCTTCCACTGCTTGTTGGGCTCTTAGAAGACATTTAGGGGGTAAATTAGAGCTCAATAACAGCACAGAACACTGAGCGCCAGGGCTGATGGCGGTAAACAAACTTTATGGGACCACGGAAAACTTGGCCACACCCATGAAAATTGGACATCTGGCTCACTAAAATCATGCCAGACTATGGATTTGCCAGACTAAAGAAGTACAACCTGTATTACAGAGCTTTTATCTGAAAAGCCTGCCAGGCGGCTTCTGATTCCTAGGCTCAGAGATGCAAAAGGTGATGGGGAAGTCCAAGAGGTAATTCTTCCAAAAGTGTGATTCATACCTGGCTTTCCCTTCTCCACCATCATGTAACCGAGTTCCTACCTGCTGTAGTCAGAATCAAGGAGTTTTCTTTGAATCGGTTGCTTTTTAATTGTTATCCATGGACCAATTCTATGGACAAAACTCAGCAATGATTAATAGCTTTCATTATCATGGGGCTCTGTCCCAGCCATGTCAGTGTTATGTAACACATATGTACAGATATTACCTTTAACATGAGAAATACAGGGCTTAGCATATGAGCATTACAATCCTCCCTTCACCCACATTTAAGGAAGTCCAAACTCTACATACTTTACTGCAATTTTAACAATTTAATTTTAATAATTTTCCATCATCATGAAACCTGACAGACTCACAGATGAAACATAGGTACAGAGTCAGCTTAAGCCTCCAGCACCACATCATGTAGTAGTCCCGTGGTTGGTTTGCAAATGCAATATATGTGGCATTATGTAAGACACTAATACTGGGTAAGAGTTGCTTTATACATAGAAGGAACCAGGAGAATGGACACTCTAAGGCCAGGTCTATACTAGACCCAGAAGGTCGACTTAGGGTACATAAGTTTAGTTACGTAAATAACATAGCTGGAGTCAACATACCTTAAGCCGAGCATGGTGTCATTTTCACTATGGGAGATCGATGAGAGCAAACACTCCCATCAGCTTCCCTTACTCCTTGTGATTGCAAGGAGTACAGGTGCTGACTGGGGGCACCCTCAGCATTTGATTTAACGGGTCTTTACTAGACCCGCTAAATCGAATGCCAGAAGATCGATCTCTGGCGCAGCAAATGGAGACGTGGCCTAAGAGGTTACAGTTCAGTCTCCTCCCACCAATACGACAAGTGGGCATTCAGAACCTAGAAATCATGAGTCGCCGTTATCTCTGCAGACATCTACTGTAGTGCCCAGGACATCCCTCCAAAACTGTGCTTCCATGCAGACTCTGGAATTTCATATTTCCAGCTAGCTGCTTGTTAACAAAGTCCCAATGAGTTTTTTGTTAGAGACTCCTAGGCTATGTCTACACTCGTGGCTTCTTGCACAAGTACTGCCATTCTTGCGCAAGAATCCGCGGAGTGTCCACAGTGCCCGCCTGCTCTTGCGCAAGGAAATTTACAGTACGGCGTGGTAAGAGAGGGCTTCTTGTGCAAGAGCTATGCTCTTTTCTAACAGGTGTAAGCCCTCTTGTGCAGGAACTCTTGCGCAAGAGGGCAGTGTGGACGCTCGGCAGGGATTTCTTGCACAAGAAAGCCCTATGGCTAAAATGGCCATCAGAGTTTTCTTGCGCAAGAGAGCGTCCACACTGCCATGGGTGCTCTTGCGCAAAAGCACAGCTCGCACATGGCAGTGTGGACGTTTTCTTGCGCAAGACTTCTTGCACAAGAACCCTTGCGCAAGATGTTCTTGCGCAAGAAGCCGCCAGTGTAGACATAGCCCTAGTGTATACAGCTGTCCTTGATATGCCCCCTTTTCCAAAGAGAGCTCCCACAGAGCCTGAGCCAAGACCCACAGAAGTCAATGGATGGACAAGTACTAAGCACATAGACTTTCCTTAGAAGTTAGGAGAGACTTAGGCTACATGAGCTTTTCAGAAGATTCACAGCTCTTTGGCAGAGATGGAGAAGTGAAATGTGCATAACATAAATCTCCTCTACCCCCCTTTGGAAATTTGTGGTGTACTCTTGTGTATGTATAGCTCCACCCATCACTAAAATAAAAAAACTCTGGAATGGAATGGAAATATTCGGCACCTGCAAAGCTACACGGCAGTCTCTGGGAAGAAGATCAACACATTCCTTTCCCATTGGAAGCAATGGCAGAATGTAACTGCCCGCACTGGAATAGAGATGTCTAGCTACTTTAAACCTTGTTGAAAATTTTGAACTGAGAAATGAAATCCATTTGGAAGGAAACATTCCATAACGTGAAGAGGCAAGTTGTCTTCACTTCACAGGGAACCTCTTCCTTAACTGATAACTGGGAATGACATTCAATGTTCCAATAGTTTTTTTGTACAGGTTGAACCTCTCTGGTCTGGCCACATCCTGTGGTCCAGCAAGACCATGGACGTTGCTGGACCAGAGAGCACTTGGATCAGAGAGCCTAGCAGCTGTGAGTTCCATGGCAGAGGGATGATGGCCCAGAGGCAGGGAGCTTGCCAGAGGCTGGGGAAACTGCCAACCCAGCAGCAGGGGACGCGGAGTCCAGCTGGGGCAGAGAGCCCCGGGGCTGGGGCAGCAGCACAGCCTGGCTGCCAGGGGCAGGGAGCACAGCGGCCGGGGCCATCAGCTAGAGCCAGCAGTGGATCTGAGTCAGCAGTTGGGGCCAGCAGCAGAGCCTGGTCGATGGCCAGGAGGGGAGCCTGGCTGGCTGTCCGGGAACAGGGAGCCTGGCTAGGTCTGCTGATGGACCCTGGGAGAGTCTGGAGTCCGGCAACCACCTTTGTTCAGAGAGGTTCAGGTCCCGAGGGTGCCAGACATGGGTGGTCCAATCTGTATTATGAGTTCTATTATTTTTAAACTTTGTAGGTTGTCATTATTAACATATATGACGCTTATATACAAACATTAACAATACATCTTATTCATAATCTGTATCTGGTACCTTTGAAAAATCCATTTGTGTTTAGTCAACTTCTTATTAACTGTGTATCTATTTTGTTCAAATTCTCCAAATGGTAACCAATACGCCCCTTAACTTTTTCCATCCGTGTGTAGAATAAATTGTGTTGTGTGCACCAGGGCATATGTGAATGTACACCACCAGTAGAAACACATGGTACTAGCTGTGGGCACTCTGCAAATCAGCTGAGCATCATTTACTCTCTCCTGAGTGGCCACCCAAGTGCTCAGCTTAATGGGAACACTGATGGTAACCCTATTTTGTAAAATCTATTCTTTCCTCTTATGAGGTTATCTGTCATTTTTCCCACTGAAACTTTCTCATTTTTCCAATCCACTGCCAGCTACTCCTTTCCTAAAAAACAAGCTATCAGATATAATATCTGGCTGTTAGTGGCAGCAGCTGGGAGCCCCTGGCCCCTTTGAATCACTGGGCCCTGGGACAACTGCCCTCTTTGTCCAACATCCTACCCGCATCGGCAGGCCTGGTTACTGCCATGCCCCTGAGTTTTTTTCCAAACTAATTTCTCAAACCAATCTTCATTGCCAGTTTTGTTTGAGCAACATTGTATTAGGATGCAAAGTGGCCAGAAATATAAATGCCTGCCTCCAGGTGGCCAAAGATAACAAGTGAAGCAATAGCTACAAATGAGATGCTGAAAGATGGAGGAGAGGGATCAAAAATATAATAGATTTTATTGGTGGCTGGTAAACAGAGAATATAAATTCTGTTACCTGACACCTTGCAGTATTGGCAGGTCTGCCAAATACCAGGCATCTGGTGTTTGTCCGTTTCTCATTATTAGATTATGTGCTATTTGATGATCTGTACAACATATACATAATGTTGTTGGAGCTGTAAGTTATTATGTCCAGAAAATAATAAATTACACACTGCCATTCTCTCTCTCTTTCTTTCAAAACAGCTGGAAGGCACCAGAATATCTGTATTCCTAGAGCTCATATTTTGCAACAGTAACCACCACTACGAGGAGTAATTTGGCTCTATTTCCCCCCCCCCCCTTTTTTTTTTTCGCTTTAAAAACTTAAGCTGAGAGCATTCTGTGCCTGGCATGCACCAATGAGTTTTTAACCATTCTTGTTTTTGGAGTAGGGAGGTAACAACAGGAGAAGTTGCTAACAAAACAAAACAAAACAAAACAAAACAAAACAAAAAAGAAAATACCAAGGCACCGGCCCTGGAAGACTGTTTTAGTTCCACCAGCTCTGCGTTTATTATTACAGATGATAAAGTACACCATCGAGTAGAGTTCAAAGCCAAGAGAGCTCCCAGACTGCGGGCGCTGCAGAAAAATGGCCATTTGACTATTTTATTTTCAGGGTTTTTTTTCTTAAAGGGAAAGAACAAGATTGATTTGCTTTTCAGACTTCTGGATCCCTTTCAGGGGAGTGTTTAAATTTATTTGGTTTTAGTGTGAAAGATCCAGTGGCAGACAAAATAAAAGGGAAAAAAAACCAAATCTGAGCTCATTTACCACATACACACACATGCCATAAAAGGTCAGATATGATAAAAGTGTGTTCAGCTAAGTTTTACCTGTTTATCATCCACACATAACCACTTCCCCTAGTTATTACCGTATCAGAGCTACTTATGTCACACTTCAGATCTTCAAAGCACTTTACAAACAAGTAGCTGGTCCCCTGAGGTATGTAAGTGAGAATTACTAGGCAACTTGGTTGAAAATATGGGGGAGGAGAAGATTCTCCTCGCCATGAGACTTGTGGCCAAAATCTAATGTTTCCATTTTTCACCTATACTTCTTTTAACTAACATTTTGTAAGCACCTTTAATTATCAGCTAAGCAATTGACTGAGGGTCAAGTCCCCTCTTCTGGGACTCCCCATTTCACCATTCTCTCTGAGTAGGGCACATGGAGGTTTTGGAAGCCAGGAAACTGGTGTGCCAAAGGTGTGGTTAGAACATCCCGCACTCAGCCCACCAGAACAATTCCTGTCCCATGGACCTGGGCACAGCTTCCCACTCTGGGCATTCTGACCTGGCACACAAGTGTGCAGCACTACTCATACTCAATCTGACCACTCCTCTCTAATGCCAGAGGGGCAGCCAAGGAACATTTGAGTGACAGCCCCATCTGCAATGAATATTGCAATGCTATTCATTCAAATTCCCTGGGTTTGGGCCCTCTCAAGCAGGGGGCTTGGGGCAAACTGCTCCTTTTGCCTCCTTCACAGGCTGGCGCTGCCTCTTAGAGGTAGGCCCTTTGGTGCGGCAATGGTGAGAGGGTGAGTTCCAGACAAAGCAATGAATGCAGGTGAAAAGTATGGGCTTCTGCATAATGGACCCAGCATCTCTTCACCTCTCTCAGCTACTTCCCTGACTCCTTGACATAGACTCCAGACACACGTAGGCCCTTGGTAGAAAAAGAGCCCCACCATGGTGTAGAAAGACCACAGACGTAAATTTATGGCTGCTTTCAGAAACAGAACATCATAATCATCAGTTGGCTGCAAACAGATGGTGATACCTAGGGAAGCAGTTCTTCTGACTTCTCCCCTGGTTCTGGCCCCACCCTTGAAAGCTCCAGCACAGCTGTGGTGAATGAAAGTGAAGCAACACATCAAGCAGGTGCAACATATGCGGAAGGCACTTTTTTCCACCTCGTGCCCTTCCTTTTTATCCACGCCTGTGAGTTCAGGAGTTTCTATTTTGTCCCCCTGACACACACATACTAAGCAGCTCCAAGTTTACAGATAACTGCCAAGCTTCAAAACATCAAACCTGACACACATTGCGCTGTCTGGGGGGAAAAAAAGTGCCTTCAGAGTTTGTTCCACCTGCTTGCATTGTTGCTTTGCTTTCACTCATCGCAGCTATACTGGAGCTTTCAAGGGTGGGGAGAGAAGCAGAGGAGAAGTCAGAAGAACTGCTTCCCTGTGTATTTATTTCTAATGCATGATCATTCATTTTGTGGACTGCCCTCCCAGGTACCGTAAACAAAGTTGAGGTGATTGAAACTTATGTCTGAACTTGAGGAACCATGTCAAATGGATTCTTCCCTTAGTACATACTGGCCAAGGCTAAACTGAGTCCTGGAGGCCAACTGACTTAATAAAATCCCCCACTTTGCCACACAGGCCTGAACTCACCCTTCAGCACTTGTGGAAGGGCTGGCTAATAGGAGATTTCTTCCAGAAAAGAAGAATCCATGTTTCTAACAGGGGCTCAGCTGAGAAGGCCAATGATCTCCTCCAGAGTACGAATTATTTTTGATAAGAAGCATTTATGAGGTAACAGTTGGCATTGGGGGAGCATTTCTTTCAGCCAGCAAATCGCTGAAAATGATACATCATGAACCCTAAAAAAAAAAATAAAATCAAAGGCTGTATTCTTTTCCACCACAGTGACCCCTTTGTTAACTTCTATCCAAAAGTTTCATTAACAAAGCCTGATACAGGAGCTTTATTAAACTGTGATCACATGACATGTCCCTGTAGAAGTCGGCTCTTTCTGCTGTTGATGTGGGCTGGCTTCCTCAGATTTTACAATATGTAGGCGTATGAAAGAGCCATAAGATCTTTCCTCCTTGGTCTTTGCCTCCGACCTGTCACACTTGGCGTCATTCCAGAGGAGAACATTTTCATTAAAAGTGCATTAGAGGCACAGTTTGCCACGCAGGGATCACGGTGATGGGCCTGGTGCAAACCTCATCTAAGTTAACAGAAAAACGCCCGTTGAGTCCAACGAGCTTTGGATCAAACCTGATGTGAACTGTGTTGACTTCTATCGTACCACCAGTCATTGGCCTGCCTTTACACTACTTTTACCATCAATTGAATCCATTTTGCTCCCACTCCTTTTCCTTTCTGTTCCTTTTATGTGGTGGGATTTCAAAAGTGTGGCATGGAGTAAATCATAACTCAGTGCAGCTGATGCTAAACGATTTTATTCCAATGCCAGTGCTGAGGTCAAATCAAGCAGGACATCTCACAGTCAAAGAGTTAAATATGAAGAACCCTTAAATACTAAAAAATATTCCATATAGTGTTTGACTGACAGTCAGTTCTCATTCACCATTGTACAGAGAGCGAATATCTTTCATCTAAGAGGCAATTCACTTAATATGAAGTCCAGTGCTTTGTGCATTATCAAGGAATGAGTAAGTAACAGAGTCATAGATTTTAAGGCAAGAAGAAACTATTTTGAACCTACCATCATAATTCATACATAACTTGGGCCATAGAACCTCACCTGGAAATTTTGGCATGAAGCCCCTAACTTTGGGGTTGCATATATCGGCCCATGGGCTGGATCCAGTCTACCAGGGTTAGCCTGTGGCGGGCCCCCACACTGCCGTATTTACCTGCACCTCCACAGGTACAGGAGATCATGCTCCTGTTGGCAGCAAATCACTGTTCTTGGCCATTGGGAGCTGCAATTGCCCATACTTGCAGAGGCTCAGATAAATATAGTGGCAGCAGTCCACCAGGGGCAAACCTTGGAGAACTACTGTCATTTTATTGCCCACCCTTGCCCTAACTTCAGCTTGAGCTGTGGCAACATAATAATATTGCAAAAGAATATTTCAAACTATATTTTTCTTACTCTTTTGTGCAAGAAATGTTCCAAAATGGTATTTTTTGCAAGTATTATAAAGAGTCTGAGACACATAGGACCAGACTCTGACTGTCACTGTGGGTGTGTCTAGACTACAGGGTTTTTTCGGAAAAAGTGGCCTTTTTTCGAAAAAACTTTACCTGCGTCTAGACTACCGCCGCGTTCTGTCGACAGTAAATCGAAAGAATGTGGTGGTTTTGTCGATGGTGGTAAACCTCATTCTATGAGGAATAACACCTTTTTTCAAAAGTCATCTTTCAAAAAAAGGCGCTATTGCATGAAAACAGGGCTTTTTCAAAAGAGAGCGTCTACACTCTCTTTCGAAAAAGTGAGCCGCTTTTTCAAAACATCTTCTTGTTGTCTAGATGCCCTTTTTCCAAAGAGGCTTGCAGTCTAGACATAGCCTGTGTGGAAGGGAGGGAAGGTTCAAGACACTCTTTTTTCTCCTTTAGACCCCTATATATGTGCCAGTGACTATGTGGTTTGTCCAAGGATGCACATGTTAGCTGCAGCCTCCTCTAACCAGGCAGGAAGTGGTGGGATTAAAGCAAGATCTTTCCTCACCTCTTCACCAGCCAGCCGACCAGTCTGCTCACAGAGGGAACACGTGTCGCCCTTTTCAGACGGTAGGAAAGAGGCCGCTGCAGTCTGTCCTGCCTGGGGGCTCGTGGTGGAATTCTGACTGAGTTAGCATGAATTCTTCAGAGTGCAATGTGGCCTCCTCACAACCCCCGTAACTCAGGGCTGTGTCAGAAAGGCACCATCTCCCTCATACATATGCAATTTAAATCCTGCTTTACAAAGCGTGAATGTGGATAAATATTTTTATAAGATAGTATCAGTGAGCAGCAGAGCAATATTTCACAGGGCTAAGCTTAGCCAAGCCAGTTTAAGTCAGATGCTTAAAAAAACTCCAACAACAACACAAAAGAAGTATAAAATCAGTGTGGACAGGTGTTTACTTAGGGCAAAATTCTCTGTCAGTTTAGGTTCTGCCCATGGAACAAGCACAGGAAATGCAACGAAGATGCACTCGACAGATAGGAGAGCCACCTATGGAGAAAGCAGTAGGGACTATTGTGTGAGGATTAAGACTGTGCTGATCAGAGAGGAGATTTCATTTTTTTGGGTGCTATTCTGGGGTCTGATCTTGCAGTGAGACAGGTCTCCCCTAGTGCAAGAGGCATTCTCGCCTGCCACTGACTCCAGTGGAAGTAGATGAGGGGCGGGCAATAAGCCACAGTTGGTTCGCCAAGATTAGCCCCTGGTGGGCCACTGATGCTTTGTTTATCTGTCCATTGTGCAGGTACGGCTGCTCCTATTCATTGCAGATTGCCGTTCCCAGCCAATGGGAGCTGTGGGAAGCAGTGTGGACTGGGACGTCACTTCCCACAGCTCCCATTGGCTGGGAACAGCAATCTGTGGCCCATGGGAGCTACGCAATAGTCCATTCTGCAGGCCGCTTATTGTCCTGCCCTGGAGTAAGTGGTGCTCAAGGCCTTGTAGGACCAGACCTTTAGAGAGAGAAAAGATTCAGGTTCCTTACAGGCTAGTTGAGGATTCAATAAAGTGGGCACCAGTTGACCTCAACCTGCATGCTCTGCATATGCTCTGCTATGGCGTCTTCCTGTACATAGAATGGGAGCTACCATGTTATCATAGCCACACACTGGCAACTGTCCATGGAAGAGTTTCTTAAGATCATCTAGTCCAGGGGGTCCTAAACTTCATTGCAGCATGACGCCCTTCTGACAACAAAAATTACTACATGACCCCAGGAGAGGGGCCTATGTCCACCTGAGCCCCACTGCCCTAGGTGGGAGGCCAATGCCTGAGCCCCACTGCTCTGGAAGGGCAGGAAGCAAAGCTGAAGCCTAAGGGCTTGTGCCCCAGGCAAGGTGTCTATAACTGAGCCCTGCCTCCAAGGGCCAAAACCCTCAGGTTACAATTTTAGCCATAGGCAGTAGCACTCGGACTTGGCCCCCAGATCCCAGCAAGTTTGAGTCAGCCCTGGTGACCCCATTAACATGACCCACTTGGGGGGTCCCAATCCACAGTCTGAGAATCACGGATCTAGTCTAACTAACCTCCAGGCCACAGAATTTCACCCACTGATTTCTGCGTTGAGTCCATTCCTCGTGGCTGAACGGAAGTACTGTGAGCATGTAACAATACTCAGTCTCCATGGACATTCTGAGACCCTGGTTCTTCTCCGTACAAGAAGAGAGAGGAGAAGTATTTGGGATCAATATTACTTCTGGATGCTTTCCTGGAATCACATTATAATTCACAGAACATCACTCCTGGAAGTAGACACGTCCTACATGGCTACAACATATTGTGCTTTTTTGTGTCAGAGGCCTTCACTAGCAAGTAGAAGGCACTTTTCTATTTTCTGATAATTTATTCATAAAGAGGAACCTCTTTGTGCCCCCTCTCTCATAGCATTTGTGATTTATACTAACAATCAGATCTTGATACCCTTGTTGGTGTTAAAAAGTAGTAACACATTCCATGGTTCGTCACATTGAAATCAACAGGATCATAGCTAGAGTAAGATACTATGCAACATGAATAAAACCTCAATCTTTATACTGAAGGTAATAACACTTAGAACGTATATATCACCTTATATTGAACAGTACACAGAAAATACAGAGCAAATAATCACTGTGTGATTTACTGTGCACATTAAAGAATAGAAGAGTTAAAGCCAAAATGTTTAAATATAAAATCAGTGAAGCACCACTCATTCACCACTTCTGAAAATCTAGCTACTTATTTAGATGCCTTGTATTGATTTAGTCAAGGAATAAACAAGAAATTGAGCCCCAAAGTCTTGACAAACAGCCCCTCCTCTAACTGCTAGGCCACACTCTTCTTTCTCCTCCAGATGTTTTGGACTGCCCTTTTCTCTGCCAGGTGTTTTTAGCACCTCTGTGAATTCAGAGATTTCAGACTGTACTAAGCTATTATCCCAGCACAGTTTTAAATAAACTGTCATGAATCTGTCTCAGTGGAAGAGGTCTGCTGCCAGAAATAGTATATAATTTGTAAGTGTTTCATGATTTTTTTAAAAGTTATAAGACAAGACATTGGGAAACAAATGGCCAATGGAACAGATTCCTTCTAGTAACTAAAATGACCATATAATTGATTTTTATACACTTAAGAAATGAGTCACAGCCCATATGGTCATTTTGGAACCTAAATATACATTGGATTTAAAGCTTCTCAGAAGATTTCTCCAAGTTTTCCGCATATAATCAATGGTGATTAGGAGAGGATATGAATCATTATGCCGCTTAGGGCTGCGAGCACATGTTTTAATGGCCAGGGATTCACACATTCTTCTTCTATAAGTACTCATCCAGGGTTCTCCAAAGCATGAGCAAATCAAATGATAGAAAGTAAAACTCATTACGGAACCAAAATCCTCTTCCTTTCAATGTCTGTGAATAAGATTTATTTGGGGACTGGTTCAAAGTCAACTGAAGTCAATGGGAGTTTTTTCCCACAAGTACTGTAGATGTTCACTCTAAAATGTTCATTTGTAGATTAATAGATTTGTTGGGCCAGAAGAGACCATTATGATCACCTAGTCTGATCTGCATCACATGGGCCAAAGACCCTCACCAGATGATTTCTGCATCAAGCCTATAACTTTTGTCCAACCTAGGGTGTCTGTTTTCTAAACATACCTCGTCTCGATCTAAAGGCTGGAAGTGAATCCACCAATTCCCTAGGTCAGGTTAGCTAGACTTCAGAGATACAGCCAGTCCCCGACTTATGAACGAGTTACGTACCAAGCACTTGGTCATAACTCGATCTGTTCATAAGTCGGACCCCATTCATTTCAATGGGCCCGCGCTGTTCGTAAGCGTGGATCGCGTTCGTAACTTGGGGCTGCACTTAATGGAAGGTTGGTCGTAAGGACAAACGGTCGTAAATCGATGCATTCGTACCTCGGGGACTGGCTGTAGTCTGTTGTAATGAAACCTTCGTCTACACTTTTCCTGGGACACTGAGGTTACAGCTACAGTACAGAAAAGATCGAAGCAGCCACAGTCGATCTTCCAGGTTTGAGTTAGTGGGTCTAGTGAAGACATGCTAATTCAAACTGAGAGGGCACTCCCATCGGCAGTGGTAGTCCCGCTTCTACAAGGAGTAAGGGAAGTCAAAGAGAAAGTGTGCTCCCTTCGATTTCCCGCAGTGTGGATGGCACCAAAATTTTAGTTAATATTCTTTGACTTAAGCTACGCGATTAACGTAGCTTAGAAGTTGCGTATCTTAATTCAAACTTATCCCCCCCTAGTGTAAACCAGGGCTGACTGATTGTCCTATGATGAGAGCCAAGGACAAGCTACAAGACAGCTGAAAACATTGAGGTTAACAGTTGAAATGAAGACAAACCTTTTGTAATACGTATGTTATGGCACACAGTGAACTATTTCAGAGAGGAATTCTTTCCAGGATGCTGTAAGATGTTTTTTATAAACTAGAGTCATACATAAGAAAGAAAGAAAGAAAGAAAGAAAGAAGCAATATTTTGCCCACAGTTTTAATACAGATTTCTATGGCAATTCTGTCAGTTAACTGTCAGATGTAGAGCACTTTGAAGATGATAAGTGGTCATGTCCAACACAGCTATATTCATGCAAATACTGTATTCCTTGAGTGAGACTCTTGACATAAGTGTTTGTAGCATAATGATATTTTTAAAAAGTATTTAAAATACTTATTTTTATCCATAGATTTGAAAGTACTTTATTAAAGAGGCAACTCCATTGTACATTTGGGGAAACTGAGGCACAGAGCTCTGCCCACGGTCAAAGAGCTGGGAGTAGAACATACACCTCCTGACACATGCACTAGAGTTCTATCCACTGAACCAAGTCTCTGGGGTAAGTTACCTGGAGACAAATCCTGTATTCCTTATGGCTTGGCCCTTTTCCTCTTACAGTCATTGACTTCCAGAGGAGCTGAAACTTGGACCATCATCCTTGCTAAGTACCATTGCTATTTAAATCAATTGGAGTTTTGCCTGAGTAAGAAGCTACAGATCCTTATTATTCTATTAGGAAAGAGAGAGATCTGCATAGCTTCCTAGTTAATAGCAAAAACGAAATAATTTATCAAGTCTGGCCAAGTGGCTCTCAGCCTGTTGTTGATTTAACCAGAATTCAGCTTGGAGAGATCTGCTTTTCTCAGCAAGCATGGACTATAACTTGCATGGCCTGTCAGGCACCCCCTGCTGCAAAGGCAGGATCCTCAGCTATATCTGAGAGCTCTGCTGCAGCGTAGCCAAACTGAAGTGCAGGCCCCGAATGGCTGCCCAGGCCAAGAACAACAATAAATAACCTGTTCCTAACCAAGCTCCAAGTAGCAAGAAGTTTCCAAGCTCAGCTGGGGCCTTTTCCTTTTTGGTCTGAGAAAAGTCAAACTGCCCTCGAGATACCTTAGAAATAATCACGTTACAGGGAGTGCAGCCGAGGGGGATATTTAAAGCAAGGCCTGCAGTGACCTCAACTCTAAAAACATTTCAATCAAAACAACTCAGTGGTTGATATCCATGTCAAACAGAAAATAAAAGAAGTAGCTGATTCTGGTTTCTCCCTGGTAATTAACACAATTAGAAGCACCTTTTAGTGTGAAACGATATAACCCCAAGAGCCAAAGGCTACACATGATCAAAAGAAAAAGTAATTAAAATAACAAACGGTCACAGTTTCTTAAAGATGCAACGCCCTGTAAGTGCAGCATTCAAATAAATCAAATACCTGACTTTATGGGCTAATCCTTTAGTTCTGGGTTTGCATGTATGAAATCCTCTGAGGTTTCAGATTTCAACAGAGAGTCTGAATTTCTCAGTGATTCTCTTTTTCGCATTCAGTGGCTTGATTGAAGAACTCTCTCTCTCAGAAGACAGAGCTGCAAGGTTATCAATAGTTGTGTGAGGAATAGTTATGACAGAATGTGCACTTGGCTCAACCCTTATGGTTTTTCACGCCCCTGTTTTCATAGAAAGCTTTTGGAGAAAAAATATATTCATCCAACTGACCATGGGAAGTGATGGCAGAATCCAAGTGATGGGATTTTCACTCACCAGTGACCTACAGAGTTTGTCGTTCATTTCTTTGCCCACCCTGAAAAGGTAGATAAATGTGCAGCCCTGAAAAGCTAGGACCCAGCCTGCTCTCCTTCAAGTAATAAAGGAAGGAGAGCCATAAGATTTCAGATTGTCATGATGAACGATTTATGTCAGCTCTATGGGGACTTCTTACATGTTGTGTCCTGCATTTGGGCCTTGGCAGAGTGAAAGGCCCAACTGGAGTTTTGCCACTGACTTCAGCTAGGTGCTAGATGAAGCCTTGGACAGTTATATTGTAGAAAGGTACAAAACAGTGATGGGAACAAACAACATCAGGTTCCAAAAGCCAGTCACCACGAACACTTTTTGGCAGGAGGCTGTGAGGTTCAGAAATCAGACCTGGATTTTGCAGTTCTCCAGTTCTTAGTGGATGGGTTCACCACATTTCAAAAGCATCACACCTCAATATCAGCACCAATCTGCACTAGCTTGTTGGCAGTCTCAGAAACAAGAGCCCAAGGACTGAACTGACCATGGAGCATGAGCTCTGACTGAGAACACTTTTGAGATCATACCCCTGGATCAGAGTTGAAGCGCATTAGTGTAATCCTGTGGGAAGTTGTAT
This sequence comes from Pelochelys cantorii, assembly GCA_032595735.1. Classification (NCBI taxonomy): domain Eukaryota; kingdom Metazoa; phylum Chordata; order Testudines; family Trionychidae; genus Pelochelys; species Pelochelys cantorii. Next base: position 53,475,484 of record CM064334.1, read on the forward strand.
TACCAATACCACCACCGGTCCTACGCAGTCCTGGCCCTTTAAACTTCCTCTAGGAAGAGAGTCTCCCTCTCTCTGTTTATAAGCAAGAACTCAGTGTTATTCCATGGAACATACTTTGCAAGGCAGGAAACCCCCAGAAGAAGAGATACTGTAAAGGACCAGGATGGTATCTAGGAAGGGCTCTTACTTTCTGTGCAAATGGTCACAGATTTGAATCCCGGCTAATTACCCACAAAAGATATAAAAATTCCCATTACAAACCTCACCACCTTTTACTGCAAGTCAAGATGCATTTCTTCATCTTTGTCTCCCTGAACATAAATATATAGCAGAGTGGAACATAATAATAAATACCCTACCAAAACAAAACTACGCCTTTTCACATGCAATTTCCCCCGGAGAGGGGATAGCAGAGCATGTGACATACATGTTACTTAATGCATGACTAGATGGCGCTTAGATACTACAGTGAATAGTGCAGTATAACAACCTAGATAGAATGGACAGTGTTTATATGGATAAAAAAGAATTGCTCCTTTAATAAGCAATACAGTCATTCAAAAAGAAAAACTTTTAAAGTTCGCACAATTGTTGTGCATTAGTGCTTAAAGGTACAGATATATATATGTTGGACTCAAATTACAAACAAACTACTATAATATACTAGGTACCTTCTATACCACTGGTATAAATGTTTAAAGCAGTATACCTGACTGTCACTGACATTGTGCTGATTGCACAGTAAAATATATATGCAGTCGACATCATTCTCGTTAAGAACCATGGGTGCTGAGTCCAAAGATGTTTTTCTTCCCGCATCTTTCCAGGCAGTGCTTAAATTAGAATTATTACAGAAGTGCTAGTCTCCTAGCACTATGTCAGTGTACATCTCAGATTTCATTTTAAGGTTCACCCATAATCCTAGATTATTAAACTGATATACAGCTTTGATGAAAGCTCCTTTCAAAATATTTAATGCTAGCTGCTGGCTGACCTGTAGGTTGGGGCTCTGAACACTTGAAAAAGTAATAGATTTTGTTTTTGCCCAGCTTCGTATTGTCCAATTATACACTGTGTTTAAATTGGTTTAGATTTTTCTCTGAAGAGAGGTATCAAAATGACAAATGGAATTGGGAATGCTATCTATGGGCACGTTGGTGTTATAGCTAAGTGGAACTTGCAGGTAGCCAGATGCAAGGAAAGACAAAAGTTCAGCAACAATAGCACAAAGGTGTGAAGTTTGTAGGTCCAATGTGGCCTACCATTTTTCATGGATGCCATAAACACACCCTTTTTCTGATTAGATGCTTCATATGAGATCTGATGATGACCACAGTGTCAGGATTTTGGTTCTATATCCCATCTGAAAGATACCTGCCCCCACCCAACTCCTGACTGGGCATGAATTTGGTACTGACTCAAAGGACAAAATGTGGCCTGTTTTATCACCAATGGTATTTTATGTCCTTCTGAGAGCTCTGCCATCCACATATTGAAAAGGCCTACCCTTGTTTAGCTTATGAGAGCAGAGAAGGTGGAGGCCTATTTTCAGTGGCTGCAACCAAGAAGTGGAGATTCCAGGAGTAAAATCCAAACCGCACTGAAGTCAAAAGCAAAACTTTCATGGAATTTACCGTAAAGCATTATTATTCTTCAATATGACTATTTGATTCCATTAAAATATCCTTAGCTATCTTTAGTGATGCTGATAATGTTGGACAAGGAGGAAAATATATAATATTTCCCATGAAAATGGGGAGAAGATGACATGATAATCATCATAGAATCATAGAATACCAGGACTGGAAGGGACCTCGAGAGGTCATCGAGTCCAGTCCCCTGCCCTCATGGCAGGACCCAGTGCTGTCTAGACCATCCCTGATAGACATTTATCTAACCTACTCTTAAATATCTCCAAAGATGGAGATTCCACAACCTCCCTAGGCAATTTATTCCAGTGTTTAACCACCCTGACAGTTAGGAACTTTTTCCTAATGTCCAACCTAAACCTCTCTTGCTGCAGTTTAAGCCCATTGCTTCTTGTTCTATCCTCAGAGGCCAGGAAGAACAAGTTTTCTCCCTCCTCCTTGTGATACCCTTTTAGATACCTGGAAACTGCTTTCATGTCCCCTCTCAATCTTCTCTTTTCCAAACTAAACAAGCCCAATTCTTTTAGTCTTCCTTCATAGGTCATGTTCTCTTGACCTTTAATCATTCTTGTTGCTCTTCTCTGGTCCTTCTCCAATTTCTCCACATCTTTCTTGAAATGTGGTGCCCAGAACTAGACACAATACTCCAACTGAGGCCTAATCAGTGCAGAGTAGAGCGGAAGAATGACTTCTCGTGTCTTGCTTACAACATACCTGTTAATGCATCCTAGAATCATGTTGGCTTTTTTTGCGATAGTGTCACACTGTTGACTCATATTTAGCTTGTCGTCCACTATGACCTCTAGATCCCTTTCTGCAGTACTCCTTCCTAGACAGTTACTTCCCATTCTGTATGCGTGAAACTGATTGTTCCTTCCTAAGTGGAGCACTTTGCATTTGTCCTTATTAAACTTCATCCTGTTTACCTCAGACCATTTCTCCAATTTGTCCAGATCATTTTGAATTATGACCCTATCCTCCAAAGCAGCTGCAACCCCTCCCAGCTTGGTAACATCTGCAAACTTAATAAGCGTACTCTCTATACCGATAACCAGGGCTCGCCAAACCGCAGCGAGCCCTGCTCACCAGCCGCACGGTTTAGCACTCTGCACATGCGCAGACCGTGCTGCGCATGCGCTGATTGCGCTGCAGCGCCGTGCCGGACTATAATTGTGAATTGTGCCGGGCCTAAATTGTCAAGCCCTGCCGATATCGAAATAGTTGATGAAGATATTGAACAGAACCGGTCCCGAAACAGACCCCTGCGGAACCCCACTTGTTATACCTTTCCAGCAGAATTGTCAACTGTTAATATCTACTCTCTGAGAATGCTTATCCAGCCAGTTATGCACCCACCTTATAGTAGCCCCATCTAAGTTGTATTTGACTAGTTTATTGATAAGAATATCATGCAAGACCCTATCAAATGCCTTACTAAAGTCTAGGTATACCACGTCCACCCCTTCTCCCTTATCCACAAGACTCGTTATCCTATCAAAGAAATCCATCAGATTGGTTTGACATAATGTGTTCTTTACAGATCCATGCTGGCTGTTCCCTATCACCTTATTATCTTCCAAGTGTTTGCAGATGATTTCCTTGATTACTTGCTCCATTATCTTTCCTGGCACAGAAGTTAATCTGACTGGTCTGTAGTTTCCTGGGTTGTTCTTATTTCCCTTTTTATAGATGGGCACTATATTTGCCCTTTTCCAGTCTTCTGGAACCTCTCCTGTCTTCCATGATTTTCCAAAGATGATAGATAAAGGCTCAGATACCTCCTCTATCAGCTCCTTAAGTATTCTAGGATGTATTTCATCAGGCCCTGGTGACTTGCAGACACCTCACTTTTCTAAGTGATTTTTAACATGTTCTTTGTTTATTTTATCTTCTAAACCTACTCCCTTCCCACTAGCATTCACTATGTAAGGCATTCCTTCATCAGACTTCTCAGTGAAGATCGAAACAAAGAAGTCATTAAGCATCTCTGCCATTTCCAAGTTTCCTGTTACTGTTTCTCCCTCCTCACTGAGCAATGGGACTACCCTGTCCTTGATCTTCCTCTTGCTTCTAATATATTTATATAATGTCTTCTTGTTTCCCTTTATGCCTGTAGCTATTTTGAACTCGTTTTGTGCCTTTGCCTTTCTAATCTTGCCCCTGCATTCCTGTATTGTTTGCCTATATTTATCCTTTGTAATTTGTCCTAGTTTCCAGTTTTTATATGACCCCTTTTTTTATTTTTAGATCATGGAAGATCTCCTGGTTGATCCAAGGCAGTCTTTTGCCATATTTTCTATCTTTCCTACGCAGTGGAATAGCTTGCTTTTGGGCCCTTAATAATGTCCCTTTGAAAAACTGCCAACTCTCTTCAGTTGTTTTTCCCCTCAGTCTTGATTCCCATGGGACCTTACCTACCAGCTCTCTGAACTTACCAAAATCTGCCTTCCTGAAATCCATTGTCTCTAATTTGCTGTTCTCCCTTCTACCATACCTTAGAATCATGAACTCTATGATTTCATGATCACTTTCATCCAAGCTGCCTTCCACTTTCAAATTCTCAACCAGTTCCTCCCTATTTGTTAAAATCAAATTTAGAACAGCTTCCCCCCTAGTAGCTTTTTCAACCTTCTGAAATAAAAAGTTGTCTTCAACTATTCAGATATATGTTGGGAAACTAACACAGCAGGGCACAGACTATCCAATATGTTCTTGGACTTCATTGAAGTCCCTCATCACCACCAAATCCTGCGCTTTGGATGATTTTGTTAGTTGTTTAAAAAAAGCCTCATCCACCTCTTCCACCTGGGTAGGTGGCCTGTAGTAGACCCCTAGCATGACATCACCCTTGTTTTTTACCCCTTTTAGCCTAACCCAGAGACTCTCAACATGCACGTCTCCTATGTCCATCTCCGCCTCAGTCCAAGTGTGTACATTTTTAATATATAAGGCAACACCTCCTCCCTTTTTTCCCACCTGTCCTTCCTGAGTAAGCTGTACCCTTCCATACCAATATTCCAATCATGTGTATTATCCCACCAAGTCTCTGTGATGCCAATGGTGTCATAGTTGTATTTATTTATTAGCACTTCCAGTTCTTCCTGCTTATTACCCATATTTCTTGCATTTGTATATCGGCATCTAAGATATTGATTAATGTTATTCACAGCGAAACATCTTTGGTTTAGGCTTTTGTAAATGAATCCAAATTGTTGTCTTAAACAATTTGAGATTTCTACCATCACACATGACTCCATCTTCTGTGTCCACATTTTGAATCTCTGTGGGTAATTTACAAATATAAAAACTGATTCTGCCATTTAATTAATCACATGATATAATGTTGTAATTATTTGCCTTGTTCAAAGATCCATCCACACTTTTAGGTATTTGTTTCTAACAAGGGAATACAACTCTTGCCATGCAGAAAATGGGAAAGGTTAAAGGCAGTATTTTGGCTGGTGGAAGGATTTAGGGAAAGAACTCATGTGTTAGTGAGGCATTGGTTGTATTCGTTCCATTGACATTTCCTAACAACATTAACATTTTATAGTTGTTGTTGTTAGCTCCTGTTTAATACGTTGTGATTCTATTAGAATCAGGAAGCAAATGAATGACTGAGATTAAAATTAAATAACAGCTGTAAATGAATACTAAGTGTCAGAACCCCAGTAGTGTAAACACACATAGAAATGATGGATCTGCACCTCTTTATGCCAGCTGAGGGTCTGGTTCCTTATATTTAGGACAAATGCTGATATCAGAAGTATGTGCGCCGCTTGTATTACCTTTTGCCATACACTCACCTGAGTGCAGTATTTATCCTTTTGATAGCAGCAGGAAGATACTTCATTGTCTATGTAATAATGCACTTTTAGTCATACAAAAGGAGTTAACAGGAACAAATAACTATTGTAAAATCATAATTTTGTCCCATCTTCATATTATAAAAGAGGCAGGGAGGGAAGAAGAGATTCTAAGGGCTCAGTTAACAATGGCCAGATATTCTCCAGTATTTTAGGCTAACCTGTAAAAATGATCAGGTATCACTGCAGATACCTTCAGCTGTGATAGAACTACCATCTAACATCTTAATATGCAGTCATTAGTAGCACTGTGATATCTGTGACAAAACACGTATGAAAAAGAAATACCTTTCTTGTTTTTTTCCTAACAGCTAAGCAAAAAGTTACTTCAGGGAAAATTCAGACACTTGTAAGATTTGGAGAAAGAAATGGAAAATATTAACAATCTCGATGGACTGCGCAGAAATGCACAATCTGTAATCCACTGCCTTCAATCCACAGTACAGGATAATTAGTATGGAAGAACTTTAGGAAGCCCAATTTTTTGTTCTTTAGCAAAATATATTCTAAAATGATGGACACTAGAGACCATTTGTTGCCTTAGGTCTTGTCTAGCCTGAGAAATTGACTGGAATAACTATTACAAAATAAACTATTCTACAGTAGCTTTTCTGGAATAGCTCCCCATGTAAACACTCTAATTATTCTAATTATTAGTCGGATGAGGAGCTATTGTAGAATAGCTAAATGCTTGCTTTTTATGTATGCTGTAATATTATAATTCCATACTTATCACAGACATTATTCCAAACATAACCAAAGAGCTCTTTTTGAAAGCAGAGTTTACTTAGATTCCTAGTCCCTTTGTTTAACCCTTTAATGGTCACATGCTGGAATATATATCTGATGCCATTGTGTTAAATGAATTTATTTCCCAGCTGCGTGCATAGGGTCACAAGCTTAAGAGGGCCCTCTACACAGGAGCAAATTAGCATCTCAGTGACTGTGAGGTACTGTGCCTCAATGTACCAATCTGTGAAATAGGTATAATTATAAAATGGAAGCACCATAAATTAAGGGTACATCTACACCGTGCAGCTACCCTGCATCTTAACAAGCTGTCCATTATTTCGAAATATTTTCGAAATAACTGGTGTGCTATTTCAGCATCCTGGTAACCCTAGTTCCACGAGGGCTAAGGGATGTCTTGACATAGCACGATATTTCAAAATTTGGCACTGTGAAGATGCACCACATTTCAAAATAGCCTATTTTGAAAATCAATCGAAATAAGATATGCAATTTGCGTAGTGCAGATTGCGTATCTTATTTTGAGTTTAGGGTGCTGGGTAGACACATCCTTAATGAATTAACATGTTGAAATCCTTGGATTAACATAATACTACATAGTGTAGACACAAATAAATCATTATAATTATTAGTAATTTAATAGTATAGTGCTGTCTTTATGTGGTCAGTGTAGGGTAGAGGGTTACTGACAAAATTACATTAAAAAATGTCAACATAAATCAGTTGCTGTAATCTGGTGATTGCTGTGGAAAGCCAACTAACTATGAACTCAGTTTCTAATTGTTATAAGCATATCCTAACCTAAACCATGTTGACATTTCAAGAGTTCCATGGTTACTCTCAGCTGCAGTGTTGGAAAGGGAACGGAGCTCACTGAGGAGAGGCTGGCTGGCTGTTAGATCGTTTGCAGGGCAATCAGTTAATTTGTTTTTCGTGAGCTATTTAGCATAACACAATGTGCCTCTTGCATCCTCCCCGCTTTTCCTCCATACATTCGTCATCATTTTGATCTGTGCCTGAGATAATATTTGCGTTTCTAATATTCTTGGAGCTTTGCTCTGACATAAATGGCATTGTGTCTGGAAAAGGCTTTCCAGTTAGTATCAGTAGGGGATTCATTCCCCCCCAGCTAGAATAAAAGGAGAAAAGATCCAGTTGCCAGCACCTACTGCTGAGTCCTTCTGGGTTTGTCTCATAAACTCATTCCAAGAACATGGTTTAAGCTCCTAAGGGATGTTCAAAGTTCTCAGCATGCGGCTTAGGGCTTTGAAAGTCTGGCGAGGATATAGTAATCACTGACAAGGCAGGTTGTTCGATGCTTTTCCACAAACAAGTCCCTTACAAAACAGGTCGGACCGATACTTAATTTAAAGACGATTAATAGAGACATCAGAATGAAAATATACACATGCACCCACTAGCCAACAAAGAGTCAAATGTATGCAGGGCTGAACAATAAAGCCAATGCATCCTGGCACACAGCTTATATTTTATCATTGTTAAAACTTGCTTTGATTCTCCTTTTTTAATTTCAATCACCAATTCCTTCCAAATCTCGAGGCATGGTTTGCTTTGGGTTTTTTGGTTTTGCGAGTGACATTTACTCATTCTCTCTCTAAACACACCTATCCTAAGGTCTATGTGCATCTACAGCTAGGGTCAGACAGAGGCTGGTTCTTCCATGGGTTAGGAGAAGGAAAGGAGCAGGGTGCAAGTATCATGGATTTCCTGAATAAGGACCACTCACCATCGTCTCACTGCTCCCTCCATACTCTCCTGGGAGGCTGGTACATGCACCTGTAGGGGGTAGAAATGAAGCAGATAAGGACATGACTTGGTTGGAAGAGGTGGTGAGGGCAGTCCCAGGTATAGGTTACATCTTATTTAGGAGGCAAATTAAAAGAGGCCCCTAAATCAGCTTGCATGTCTTCTCCAGTGGTGTGGATGGAAGGGGCTACATAATGGTAACAGGGTTAAGCTGGAAGATATAAGGTATAACATTGTGCATAAACATCCATATAATTTTCTATTACTATGCAATGGAAGCAAGAAAATGCCAATCACCCCACTTGGGTGGAATTCCTGGATGCCTGTACTCTGGGAGGCTGCACACGTGCATATAGGAATGGTTGTGCAGTGGTAGTCAATCAGCAGTCATAGCAGTGTGACTCATTCTGAAAATACAGGGCACTGCCTCTGCTTCCTCCCACCCCCCAGGTGAAGGCCTGGATGTTAAAACTGCCACCCTAAATTAGCTGTAGGTTGGAAGACGCTGGCTGCATTGTTCAGAGAAGTTCTCAGATGATTTATCTTTTGAATTCTGTATTTATTTGTAAGGTAAGTCAAGCTGATGGCAAATGCCAATGTGAAACACATGGGAATGGCATGAGAGATAATATCACATTGACCTTCATGGGACAATACAGCTTAACAAAAAGAACAAGACTAGCAATGGACAAACCTTCAGCAGTGCAGTACAGAGAAGCTTCCAGAATACTTCAGTTCCTGTATCAGATTTATCCAGGTGTCTTTGGTCTAGAAACCCAAAAAGCAAATATATGAGCTCAGCTCAGCACTTTAGGTAACAGCATTGATCCAAAGCATTGTGGAGGTTTGGAACAGTGCTCTGGAAGAACCTTCCCATAGAGGCAGCACCGCCTTTGCTTCCCTTCTCGTCTCTTTTATACAGGTTGTTGTATTCTCCCTCCCTTTAGCCATCTGCCTGTGTTGTCTGTTTAGAATGTAAAGTGTATTGGGGCAGGGACACTTATTATCTGTATGTACAGCATCTAGCACAAGGGAGATCCAGACTCTGTTGGAGCTTCAAGGCATTACTGTAATACATATAACAGTAAAGTGTACTCAGAGGGCAGCTTCACCCCATGCAGATGGCCCTTGCAAAGTCCTCATCACCTCTAGGGATAGCACTGCTTAGAGCCCATATATACAGCAAAAGAAATTGTGGACCCATTGAAGTCAATGACACCGATTCCAAATAAGGTCAGGATTTTACTCACATTTGCATTGAATTTCATTCCTGATTCTGTCATAGATCTGCTGAGTGAGGGTGGGCTAAATAACAGCACAGAATACTGAGAGTCAGTGGCTGTAAACAAACCATGGGAAACTTGGCCACACCTATGATAAGTGGCTATCTCGCTAACTAAAATCATGCCGGACCATGGATATTGCCAGCCTAGAGAGTGCCGGACTATAGAGGTTCAACCTGTAGAGTGAATACTTCCATTGACTTTCATGGGACTGCACTCTGGAGTTAAAACAAAGAGTGTTAGTAGTATGTGCTGTTGCTTATTATTGATATTTCACTTGCATCCTGCTCAATGTTCTCTCTCTGTGTGTATTTTTTCCATCCATGTGCAGAATAATTTTTTTATCTGTACTAGATGTGTGCAAAGGTGCGCCACGAGTAGAAACAAAACCTAGCTATGGGTGCTCTGTTAATCAGTTGAGTGGCATTGGGATCTTTCCTGAGCAGTGTCACAAGTGCTCAGCTCACTGGGAGCACTGGCTCTGACTGACGCAATTTGCGTAGCTTTTTCTGGAAAACAGTGTCGTGTAGAAGTGTGTAATATGGTAGGGATTTGAACTTAGGTCTCCTATGTCCCAGCCCATAAACCCCCACTTACCCTTCCTCCCTACTTCATACCTAGGGGCAATAATTACCTTTTATATCATAAAAGGAAGCAAGTGTAAACAGAGCTCCTCACTTTTCAACACAAGGATAAAGACTTCAAAAAACTGTCATAAGAGTAACACAGAAAAATACACTGCAGAGAGATGGTGTAGAAATGCAGTCACTAGAGCTGAAAAGGGAAAACCAATGAAAACACATAAAGATAATATGAAGCAATAAAATGACAAGGGAAAGTGTAGCAACACTGCCTACCCAGTCTTGCTTTGGACTAGCCACAGCCAGCTCTGCGGGCTCCAGTGACTTCAACAAAGGCCTTCCAGTGTCCTGTAACACTCCTTCTCGGGGTCTTGGTTCACTAACACAATGTTTCAACAATATACCAGAACTCCAGCCCACCTTCTGAGGTGACTCCAGTCCTAAGCCTCCGTGAAGGCATCTTAATCTGCGGTTTTCCTCTAACAGACTTGCCTTCTGCCCTGGCGGCTGCTTCTTGCTGAACTGCACCCCCAAGTCCCTGCCCAGGCACTAGGGAAAGCCTCTCCATAAAGAGCAGCTCATCCTGCTCTCCTGCTCCTTTGAATCCCTCCCTGCTCTCTGTCTAGCAGCAGCTCCAGGGCTTCCTATCTGGAGCCTTCCCTCTCTTCTCTTTGTTTCTCCACCGGCTTCTTTCTTATCTCTACCCTGAAAAGCCTTATTTTAACCACATGAGTCTGACTTGCCTGTCGAGAGACATTGCTTATTTTCTGCATCTGGGAGGTGAGGGTATGGACCCAGATGCTATTAAACGGCTAGTCACCCTGTGACAGCAATTCGTTTTATATCTTTACTCAGGCCTCTTTCTTTTCTGAGTCAATATTTTATGTTGCTGTCAAAAGCAAGTTGAAAAACTGCACTACTCTGAAGGATTGTGTTTCCTGTTAGGCAAACAGGTTGGATTCAAGTCCTATTAAAGTTTGCCTAAACTCTATCAACTCTGATTGTAAGTAAGCCATTACTTTTGCTGAGCATGGTCAATATCTGTCTTGTTCATGCTAAATCTCAGGTTAGATAAACTAGAGAGCACCATATTGATCATAAAATGTATTGCCATATCTAGTCCAAGAAGTGAAGACCAAAATGAACCCTTAATGCCTTCCAATTACTAAATAATCCTTCCCTCTATCGCATGATCAAGAACTTGCACAGAGAAAAGCAAATTAAACTACCTAATTCTGAATCTTCATTTTCTTTCTTACGTCAGTGTGTTTTGAATGCTCAGACCTCCTATGAAAGACCCCGTCTGAAAAAGCCCGTTGATTTTTCCCCATAGGCTGATCAGGCTTTGAACTAAGAGCTATACCGCACTCTTAAATGATGAAGCTGGATATTGTGCACTCTTCTTAAGCTTTTCCTAGGTCTCCTCCTGAATGTACAAGCTTGACTTTCTGGCCAAGGCCAGGTGGAAAAGTCCTGCTGTTAAAACACTAACAGGAAACTAGGGGGTCATTAAACATCCTTGGCTATATATATAACTTCCTTTTCATGCAACCTAGAATCTTACCTTACTTTCTTCAGTTGCATAATCTGATTGGAACTGATTAGGGAAATGAAGTGTATGTAAATGCAATTACAGTGTATTTGTTTTTAAATAAGGTTGGACCTTCTTTGCCCGGCACCCCTGGGACCTGACTGGTTCCATACCAGGGAGTTCGCAGGACCAGGAGTGCTCAGTGCTGGCCCCTCTGATGTCAACCTCAGGGCTCTACTTCTGGCTGAAAGGCTCTCCTCCTGGTCACCTGCCACCAGGCTCCACTCCCAGCCTCAACCACCAGGCTCTGCTTCTGGTCCTGGCCACCATGCTCCCTGCCATCGAGTTCCTGCCAGCCTGACTCCTCTCCTAGCCCCGGCTAACCCCAGCCAGCCCCCTAGTGCCTGGCTCCCGCCCAGTTCTCACCCAGTTGCTAGGCTCCTTGCTGCTGGGTTCTGGGCTCCCTGCCACCATGACTCTCTGATCCAGCAACACCCATGGTCCTACCAACCTTGGCGCACCCACAGGGTCCCTTGGCGCACCCACAGGGTATGCTGGACCATGGGTGTTGCCAGACCAGAGAGTCCCAGACTAGACAAGTTCAGCCTCTAGTAGATTTATAAATTCCAAGGCCAGAAGGAACCATTGTGATCATCTCATCTGACCTCCTACATAACATACACCACAGAACTTCCCTAAAGAAGTAATAGTTCCTTCTATATATATCAGCATCACATCATCAAAATGCAGTTGATGTTTTCAAACCACATTATTTTAAATAGTTTTTCGTTCCACCTTAGAATTTGTGTTCTGTCCATGATGTACTTTTCTTCAACAATATGTTAAGGTCAGCAGCTTGCGGTGGTGCAGTTGTCTCCTCCATCTCTGCATTCAAGTATTAAGTGGGGTCTGTCTGAGTGGCCCTGGTGTTTCACTGAAGTCGCAGCTCTGGTGCCTCCTTCCCCGTTCTCTCCAATGGACAGAACTACATCTCCCATGATGTATTGCCATCCCTCCTCCATCTATGAGTATGGTACATCCTGGGCAATGTCGTCTGGTCAGGGAGCCTGGCCCAGAGAGAACAGGGGCATGAGGCATTTGAACTACAATTCCTACAAGGCACTGCAGCAGCTCGGGTATATGAGTTCAGTGATGAAATCTGCCAGAACAAATTTTTTCAACATTCTGAACAGAAATTTTTCAAAATCTTTCATTCCAAGTGAAATGTTAATATTTTGATTTCATCTTGATCCAAGATAGAAACAAATATCAAAATACTGAAATTTAACATGGGATGGAAATTCAAATTTTTGATCATCTTTAGTATTGATCCTTGTAACCTTGCCCCAGGTTATGCAACTAAAGGCAAGAAATTAAGTTCAGTCTGATACCAAAAATCCTGTTAATATTCTATACCTTCTTTGGTGGATGCAAAGTCTTGGCTGGAGGAACTATAGGAATTTGAAAACTCATGGAAGACAACAGAGATTCCAGAGGACTGAAAGAGGGCAAATATAGTGCCAGTCTATAAAGAGGGGAATAAGAACATCCTAGGAAATTACAAACCAGTCTGCTTTACTTCAATACCCAGAAAGACAATGGAGCAAATAATCAAGCAATCAATTTGCAAACACCAAGAAGATAATAAAATGGTAAGTAAGAGTCCACATGGATTTGTCAAGAACAAATCACGTCAAACCACCCTAACAATTTCCTTTGCCCCATAACAAGCCTTATAGATGGGAGAAAGTAGCAATTGTGGTATATCTTGACTTTAGTAAGTTTTTGATACTGTCTCACATGACTTTCTCATAAATAAACTAGGCAAATGCAGCCTAGATGGAGCTACTATAAGGTGAGCGCATAATTGGTTGGAAAACTGTTCCAGTAGTAGTTATCAGTGGTCCACAATAAAGCTAGAAAGGCATATTGTATAGAGTCCCACAGGGAACAGTCCTGGATCTGGTTCTGTTCAATATTTTCATCGATGATTTAGATAATAGCATAGATAGTACACGCTTAAAGTTTGTGTATGTTACAAAGCAGAGAGGGGTTTGTGGATGATACCAAGCTGAGAGCAGTTTTAAGTGCTTTGCAGGATAGAATTAAAATTCAAAATGATCTGGGCAAATTGAAGAAATCGTCTGAAATAAATAGGATGAAATTCAATGAGGACAAATTCAAAGTACACAATTTAGGAAGAAAAAATCAATTGCATACTTACAAAATGGGAAATGACTGGCTAGGAAGGAGTACTGCAGAAAGGGATCTGGGGTTATTGTGAATCAAAAAGCAAAACATGACTCAACAGTGTAACAATGTTGCAAATAATTGAACATCTTTCTGGATTATATTAGCAGGAGTGTTATAAGCAAGACATGAAAAGTAATTATCCCACTGTACTCTGATGAGGCCTCAACTGGATTATGATGCCCAGTTTTGGGCACCACATTTCAGGACAGATGTGAACAATCTGGAGAAAATCCAGAAGAAAGCAACAAAAATGATTCAAGGTTTAGAAAACATGACCTATGAAGGAAGAATGAAAAAAATAGGTTTAGTCTGGGCAAGAGAAGACACTGAGGGAGGACATGACAACAGTTTACAAGTACATAAAAAGTTGTTACAAAGAGGAGGTAGAAAAATTGTTCTCCTTAACCTCTGAGGATAAGACAAGAAGCAATGGATTTAGACTGGACATTAGGGAAAACTTCCTAAGCATCACAGTGATTAAGCACTGGAACAAATTACCTAAGGAGGTTGTGGAATCTCCATCACTGGAGGTTTTTAAAAACAAGTTAGAAAAACATTGTCAAGAATAGTCTAGTTATTACTTAGTCTTACCTTGAGTGCAGGGGCCTGGTGACACAGGAGGTGTCATCTAGTTCTATGTCCTTATGTCTAAACATTTTCAATCCCTTTTTTCCAAAATCATTCTAAATAACTATTTTAATTGTGCAACATATACCTATTTTGCTTTGAAAATGAATAAAAAGGTGATTATTTTAAAAATTAGAGAAATGAGAGGGTATGTAAGGATAGTGGTAATTAACCTGCCAGGCTAAAAATATTTCTGCCTTAGAGAACTTCCTTCTACTCCTAAAGCATCCCCCTAAAGGAACTGAAATGACAGTGTATGTACCTTTTCACTGAAATACCATCTCGCATGATGATGAAACGGACCTTTATAGAACTTCAAAAGCCCACAGTTATATATCCTTTCCTTGAGCTTTGATATTTTAATATTCAGCCAGGGAATTTATTATCTATTCCATCCACAAAGCATTTATTTATTTTGCTTGCTTTATCTCTGTTATTTCTTCAGTGGTCAGAGGCCAAGGCAGAAGGCCCCCTGCTTATTGGCAGCAGCAGAAAGCAGAAATTGAATGCACCAGAATTTTTATCTCCAACAGCTGAAGAGCGTTGCGTTTGAACTCCTTCTGCTCAGGTCCTAATGGGACTTAGAAATCTCCTCCTCCTCCTCCCAGCAAGTTCCTCTAATTTATGCTTTGCAAGAGCCTGCCAAGTTTCTTTATATGGGTTCCCCTGTGCCATGACAGAGAAAGAGTCAAGAAGACAGTCTTCAATCCAAATTCTGATCTGAATTGTTCATAGCAAAAGGGCACTCTATTTTCCTCAGGTCTGGAAGCTGCAAAAGAAAATTGGCACTCTGGTTTGTTCAGCCCTCTCTTACCAAACTGGCTGGACATTTCAGCATGGCAGAACTAGCTAATATATATAGCACAAATACACACAGATAGCCAGCCATGGGAACTCTGGTCTAACACAATGAAATGGTATGTCATGGCAAAGTCAGCAGAAGTTTATGTTTCAAAGCTCCAGCATCTAATCCAAGTGTCTGCTGTTATTCCTAATGGTGTTTAGAAAGAGGGCTGAGCTGCAACATTCAGAGACAAATCCTGACCTCTCCAAAGTCTGGGATCCAGGGTTTTGTTTTGGAGAGCATTTCTAATAGGATGGTAACATGAGGCTAGAGGGGAATCCACTGCTCTGCTTCCTTTTATCTTACCTTCAGGGCTAAGCAAACCATTGCAGATAACACAAAGAGCTAGATAGTGGGACATATACACAGATAGCCTATACCAACCATTGGAGAGCTACGTTGTTGCTCCAAGAGGAGCCACAGAAGAGATTGTGGCTGATTGCTCCCAGAGTCGCTCAGGGTGCATTGACACTGCAGGGCTTAACTTGAAATAAGCTACACAAATAGAGCTACGTCAGTTGTGTGGCTTATTTCGAAATAGCTTATTTCAAAATTGGGAGCATCTACATAGCACTTATTTCAAAACAGAGCACTCTTCCTCCCAATTCCCAGAGCACTCTTCCTCCCAATTCCCAGAGCACTCTTCCTCCCAATTCCCTTACTCCTCGTACATTGAGGGTTACAGGAGTCAAAGTAAGAAGTCCTCCATCTTGACTGTATTTTGACATTACATCGAAATAACTGCCTGCCGTGTAGACGCGGACTAAGTTATTTCGGAATAGCGCTAGTTATTTTGAAATAATGTTGCAGTGTAGACGCACCCGCAGTGTGTACAATCCATGCAATCCATTAGAACAGTGGTTCTCAGCCAGGGTACACACAGAGGTCTCCCAGGGGGTACTCAGCTCATCTAGATCAGAGTTTCTCATGCTACATGGGGTGTCACAGGATGGGTTTAGGGGATGGCAAGCAGAGCAACTGCTCAGGGTGCCGTGCCTCAGGGGGCCCCATGAAGCTAAGTACCATGCTTCAGCCCTCGGTGGTGGGGACCTCACTGCCCAGAGCTCACAAGTGACAAATAGGTTTAAATGTCACACTGAAGTGTAGGTACACAATGTATAATATTCCGGTTGATTTATGATAGAGCTGTATGGTCAAAAGGAGAACCCCAGCAGTTTTTCAGTGATACTTTTGTCATGTCGGTTTGTGTACGCAAGGGGTTTTGAAGTGAGGTGAAGCACGGGGCTCTGAAAGGGGTCCTGTGGTCAGGAAAGGCTGAGAATCACTGCATTAGAGTGTCTGATACCCCACCGCCCACCCCAGTGTCCTGGCCTCCCCCGTATGGCCCAGCTTGGGTCCTGCCCCTCCTTGTTATGATTTGCTACCTGAAGGAATCAAAGACTGAGGGGTCCCTGCTTACAGAGACTGCTGCTGGTCTCTGCCCTCACGTGGATGGTGCAATGTGGGAGAGGCTCTTTGCACGGCACCAGCCCCTCCTGGGACACCCATACAAGAGTGAGATCATCAGTGGTGTTCAAATGCGGCTGCTAGGCAGTTTTCCTGCATCCACAATAGCCTCCTGGGTGGAAATGAGGGAGGGGGCAAAGCAGCATCCCCCCTGCAGTGCCCA
The DNA here is from genome assembly GCA_032595735.1 of Pelochelys cantorii. NCBI lineage: Eukaryota > Metazoa > Chordata > Testudines > Trionychidae > Pelochelys > Pelochelys cantorii. The sequence goes on from CM064334.1 coordinate 53,492,265, forward strand.
GGGGTTCTAGGGGCAGGCTTAACCCTCCTCTCCCGGGCACTGGGCACCAGGTTTTGGCAGTGCCAGCCATAAGTGATGCTGTGGTCAAGCGGCAAGGAGCAGGGTTAGCCTGGAGTGTGAGGCTGTGGAAGGGAGCTCAGAGAAATGTGGTGGGGAGCAGCAGGGTTTGGAGGACAATGGATGGTCCAAGGGGAGGCAGCAGGGGCCACGGGTGATAGGTGGGGGGCCAGGAGCACCAGCACACAACTGTACATCATTTTTATTAGTGAGTGTGCAAAAAAACCGACATAAATGCATTACAATGATCTGGATGTCTATATGTGCATATTTATTTACTTTTCCTAGTATTAATTAAGTATGCTAGGAAAATTTTGTGTGAGTGGTCCTCACTAAAAGTTGGTGGCTGCACTCTGAGGACACTAAAAATGTTGTGAGAACCTGAGTGTAGCCTACAGGACAGAAAACGGAAATCCCGCCACCCAGGGCTGAAGACGAAGCTTGAGCAATTTAGCTTCACAGGTTCCCCTGTGGTGTGGGGACCCAGAATGGAAATTCCCCTCCCTCCATTTACTAGGTGTTTGCATCCCACACAGGTGCCTTCTGACCCCTTCCAGATAAGAAGCAGCCAGGTCTGAAGGACCTCTGCTGCCTTTACTCCATTACATGAGGAAAGGGCTCATCTGAGTTCGCCACTTGGTGGTGAGAGTGAACATAAGAACATAGAATGGCCATACTCAGTCAGACCAATGATCCATCTAGTCAGTATCCTGTCTGCCGACAGTGGCCAATGCCAGATGCCCCAGAGGGAGGGAACACAACAAGGAATCCTCACATGATCCCTCCTCATCACCCATTTGCAGACAAATAGAGGCTAGGGACACCATTCCTACCCATCCTGGCTAACAGCCATTGATGGACCTATCCTCCATGAATTTATCCAGCTCTTTTTTGAGCCCTGTTCAAATGTAGCTAAACATTTCTTAGTTCCTCTGCCCCCTGCGGAGCAGCCTTACGTGTTCCCTTCCCAAACACTAATGGAGCTACAGTATCTGAATGGCTCTAAGATAGGAATGAATGAATTTGCTTGTGGGTCCCACTGTACGGAGCCATTAGTGTAAATTTATTGAATTTCCATCACAAACTTCTGGGGGGGATGGCACAAGGGCTGTAGAGTTTCCATGTCCCTAAAAAGAGAGGATGCTGAGCACACAGTGGAAATCCCTGCGATTTGCTACTCTCCCCTGCTGATAACACCCTGCACAGAAGAAAGTTCAGACATTTGAGCTCTAAATATTCCTCCATCATATTGTGTGAGTCACAGAACTCACCCCCTCGTTAAAGCATTTGAATGCCTCTTTTCTTTCATCTCTGTTGTTGTTGACCTAGCAATTCCCAGCAATGAAGCCACTGGTGACTCTATTCCTGCTCATTTACAAGATCCTGCTGTCTGTTCACTGGATCAAGTTGTTTATCCTCTTACTTAGGCCATTGGGAAACCTATATGCCCACTTATGTAAGGCCAGACTTCGCCATCTTCCAGCAATGTGATACCAGAAACCAAGTGCCAGGAGTGGCTTGGAAGCGTGATGACGGTGCCTGAGGTGATAGCCATGCCAAAATCCTGCCCTCTGGCAAGTGAGCACGTAATGACTGTGTTTAGTCTCATCCCTCTGACGCTGGGGCTCTCGCTTCTGCTACTTGGCACTGGATGTCCTTTGCTCCCCCTCCCCCTCACTGGGCTTCTGTCAGCAGCCATGATGGGAATGTGCAGAGATAGGAGTACAGTGTCCTTGTCAGGCCTCTGCCTTTCCTCTCCCCAAGCTTCTCCTGCTCCAGTGGTGCAAATGATGTGAACAGGGCTGTTCCTACCCATATGCAAAACAAGCAGCTGTGTGGGGCACCACAAAATTTGGGGCACCAAATGGCCCCAAATTTCATGGTGCCCTATGCAGCTGTGTGCTGCCAATGGCTCCAGCAGCCCCCAGCCCCATCTCCCACCCCACCTGCACTCTCAGTGCTGGGGGTCCAGCAGCCCCCAGACACCCTCCCCCAGGGGTTCCGGCAGCCCCTGCCCACCTCCCCAACTGCCCTCTTTAAGGCTCAAGGCCCAGCTCCTGCTCACCAAGCAGCACACACAGGGCTGGAGGACTCACAGAGCCTGGGGGCAGCCACACAGCAGGTGGCTAGAGAGAAGCGCGCTTTCCCCTTAAAAGCACTGCTTCTCTCCAGCCAGCAGCAAGACCACCTGCTGCTCCTCCGGCCCCGCTCCTGCATTGCCAACTCTCCCAGACCAGATAGACTAGACACCATTGCAGTGAATGGCAACTGGTCCATCTGGTCCAGGAAAGTTGGCAACCCCTTTCCTCACAGCTTCATCTTCCCATGTGCAGTGGCCGCCGGAGGAGAGGGGGAAGTGTGGGTGCTGGGCTAGCCCAGGATGTGAACACAACAGCATAGGAAAAGCAATGATACTGGAAATGCTTCCTGATGTACTTCAACTGAGCAATTATCTTGACTTGGTTCTCGAATGCACGGTCAATAGATAGACATCCAGCACAGGACTTACACAGGAGCCCTTTAAAGCAAAACACAGGCTTTTACATTTGTTGATTTGATAGGGACAAAATAACTGCAGGTGCTATTCTTTAAAAGCAAATGAAAGAACTTTAATTCTGGGCATTTGAAATACTAGAGAGTGGGGGGGGGCTGTTTGCAAATTTTCACACAAAAATGACTTTGTATTAAGAAATGTTTGGTTCTTAAATTCAGCTCTTTTAAAAGATGCAAAGGAATTGGAAATCTAAACAAGTAGCATGTGCCCCTCTATTCAGCCCAACCAAGTAAAATATTTGGCTTCCATTTACAACTACCCCAATCAAAACGAAATTTGGTTTGAAGGAATGTAAGTTTGAAGTAAACGTTAAATTTACATTACACACTTGTTAATTAGCCAGTAAATGAGTCAACCTCCACGGACTGGCATATTCTGTGCTATTTAAAGCAAACATTGTAGTATCACATTAAACTGCAGCCAGAGAGTTCACTGAGCAGTAACACTCCAAAGCCTAATTATGTATATATTTGTAACTCTTGGGCCGAGACTAAAATCCCAACCTGGATATTCATAGTCAGGGACAAAAGAAGAAAGACATGTTACTGCTTCCATTTATAGGTACATCCATCAATATCCTCTCTGGTTACTTACAATGAGCATCCTTGTTTTTTTCTCACACCTAACCCTTCTATTTCTTGTTACCATTTTTACCTTTAATGGCCTTTGCACAAGAAAGCTGTTGATCTAGAGTAGTGTTTCTCAACCTTTTTTATAAAATACCCCTTTAAAAAATTATAAGTACCCCCAGTACCTACAGTTTTCAGACACACACATTTTTTTTCTACCATTGCAACACATTTGTTTAAACAACTTAATTGAAGCTGGGTGGGCGATGAAATTTTTGGGTGTAAAAAGTACACAAATAATAAAGCGCTGTAAAACTTAAAACAAAAATTCACTTCTCTCCAAATTTCAGTTGTATTGATGAACCTCCCAGATGTCTTTCAAGTACCCCTAAGGGTACTCGTACCACTGATTGAGAAACACTGATCTGGAGAAATAACTCCAAAACTGCATTTTCACCAGATTTGGCAAAAATAAACGTGTATTTACATCACAGTCAAAATGATTCTTTGTCCTAATAGATATTAAAAAGGGAAGAAAGGATGGATCCCTGTAAAATTGCCCTGTTCTGTACAATCTCCTTGAAGTTCTGGCATTGGCCACTGTCAGAGACAGGGTACTGGGCTAAATGGACCATTGGTCTGACACAGTATGTGATGGATTGAATCACAGAAGTCCCCTTAGGGTTAGCCCTTTGTGTGCCATTGATGCCCACCTTGCTTCTCTCAGGGGCTGCCCACCACTCATCCTGCTGAGCCAGATTCTCTGGTCTCCCCCAGACAAGGCACAGAGCTGTGGTTACTGTTCCCCTGCAGTACAACACAGACACTGAATCAGTTCAGCTCCAGGAGGACTCAGCACCCAGGAAACCAACCCCCAAAAGGGACCAAAACCTCAGATAACTCTATCCTACCCAGGCTACAGCTACACTGTAGCCATCTTCCGGAAAAGCTTATGCAAATGAAGTGTGGTGTGGAATATCGCATAATTAATTAGCAGCTGTTTTTGCACAAGAGGCTTTTTCAGGAAGAATGGCTCTTGCGCAAGAGGAGGTTTTTGCACAAAAAGGAGCTGTGTAGATGGCTAAAATGGCTGCTAATGAATTATGCAAATGAAGCGTAGTGATATTCCACGCCGCACTTCATTTGCATAAGCTTTTCCAGAAGAAGGCTACAGTGTAGCCGTAGCCCCAGCGTCAAAGTTTTACACAGAGAAAGCTCATAGGTTAGCTCTCTTTTTCAATGAAGAGAGATATACACAGTGATTGCTCCCTGTCAAATAACAGTTATTCACACTGGGCTTGATAATAAAAATAATTGTCTTATTAAATACAAAAAATAGGATTTAAGTGTTTGCAAATGAAAACAGTAAGGTCAAAGTAAGCTACTAAATTAAAAGGAACAAAAATGCTTAGCTAGTTCTAATCTACTAAGAAACTTGTTACATGCAGATTCTTAGCCTAAACAGCTGTTTTTGTCTCAGAGGAAAATTTCAAGTCAGAGCTGATCTTTTCTCAGGTTTACAGCTTTTTAGAGTTCTTCAAGTATCCTCTTAGGATAGGCCAGGCAGTTTTAAAGGCCAGCTGAAGACAAAGACTGATTGCTTCTTATTGCATCAAGTTCTACCTTCTCAAGAGACTCTGGCCAGGGCCCTAGTCCTCCTTTTGACCACCAAAGAGCTGCTTTCGTTTCTTCTGAAAGCCTAATTGACCCACTATGAGCTATGGAATTGTTATTATTCTGCTTCTTTTACTGATGGGGGAACTGTATAGATTAATTTCAGAGAAGGAGTCAACTTCTTTAGAGTTCTTTGTTTTCAGGTTTCTTCATGTATATCCTCTTAGGGCAGACGAGCCAGTTTCAAAGGCCAGGTGAAGACAAATACATACTTGCTTTCCATTCCTTAAATATACTTTCCCCGGGGTGGGAACCCTTATTTTGGCATCCCCCCATCCCCATGGAAAAATACCTGGTACAAGATGGATTCCGTTACCACGTGGCATGATGACATGTCTAAGACCAACCAAAGTTTGGGCTTACAGGACAAATATTACCAGCCACAGGTCATTGATATGAGTACTGACCGTGATGTTTCTAGAGCATCACTGATGGCCCTTGTTTGCACATTTAGAATTACAAACAGACCCACACTTCATACTTTTAACTAGGGATATAAGGAAGTAAGGGTATGTCTACACTACCACCCTAGTTCGAACTAGGGTGGTTAATGTAGGCATTCGAAGTTGCAAATGAAGCCCGGGATTTAAATATCCCGGGCTTCATTTGCATCTTGCCGGGCGGGCGCCATTTTTAAATCCCCTTAGGTCGAACTCCGTGCCCGCGGCTACACGAGGCACGGAGTAGGTAGTTCAAATTAGGATCTCTAATTCGAACTACCTACTCCGTGCCGGGCTTCATTTGCAACTTCGAATGCCTACATTAACCACCCTAGTTCGAACTAGGGTGGTAGTGTAGACATACCCTAATAGACTAGTCGACTATCTGATACAGCATAGGCTTATTGGAGACAGTAATGGGGGAAGCAGGAGTCAGCTGAAAAGCCGATTCCCCCCAGCACTGTCTCCACAGTGCGGAGGGGAAGGGGGGGGGAGGAGAGTGGGGAGGAGAGAGCAGAGCTGCGGGCAGTCCCAGAGCTGGCACGAGCTAGGACTATTCAGTCCTGGCTCTTCCTGGCCCCAGGAGCTAACCCAGCTGCTGTCTGCAGTTTAAATGTAGTAGGAGCTCTACCATCAGCCCTAGGCTGTCATGTGCCTCAGTTTCCCTGGCTGTAAAATAGCCTCCTTTGTTAAATGTCTATGGAGCTAGGCATTATTATATCTGTACTTCCTCTACCTCATCACATTGTGCTCTAATCTGCTCAGCAAAGCACAAATTTGTTTGCAGCTGTATTCCCATTTTTGTTTTATGAGCCCCAAGTCAACAGTGTTTGTGGTGTCAAGGGTAAAAGTTAATTTTTCACTTGTGAGAGCCTAAAATCAGTTAATTTAGTTTTCTTTGCAAGTGGGGAAATTTAGCATGTGGAACATACTGTTCAAAGAGGGTGCAGGATGAATAATACCAGAAAAGCTCAGGCTTTAAGGTTTCGTCTTACAACATGAAACTGAATATGTGTCTCTTCAAGGAAGTAACAGCTTTCAATGTTTAAGTCAAGTTTGGCCAAAGGCAACTGTGTCTTCTTAACACAGTTCGGTCATTCATCAATGTTTTTATTTCTGCTACGTTAAGCTTGGCAGTCCGGTTTGTTATATAATGATCACGTGGGTGGGTCCCTTCCCCCCTCCATTGCCCCTCCAAACACACACTTTAATGTTCAAGAAGGAAAATACAAAAGAAAATGCTACTGAATCTTATACACAAATCTTTCAGGAAAGGGGTTTGGAAGTTACACGTCAGACTTGGAACCATGGACACAGCTGTCCCTTGAAATTTGCTCTTCACCTGATATTCAGGAGATATTTTTCTCTCTTTCTTCTCTCTTACTTTCCAGCTCCCAGTTCTAATGTTTAATACAGGCAATAGCTTTGAAGCCTTTCCAAATGAAAATGCCAGAAGCACCCAGGTTTTCCAGGGAGCCTGCCAATTCCAGCAATGATTAATTTTATGTACTAATTTTAAAGTTGATCATTTTTGTGTCTTGAACTTCAAAGGTGAGTCCAACGAATAATCTAGGGTTTACTAAAAAGTAGAAAATATTTTTTTAAAATTTTTCTTTACGAAAGATTATTATTTTTATTTCAAGGAATGCAGATTTCCTTTTTGTGGCCTCTATAAATGTTGTTCAGGAGTTCCATGCCAAATACTTGTTTTGTCCCAAAGAAGTCTTTAAACTGTGAAATAAATCAGGCTTGGCTATGAAGTGTTTTCATTTGTTTCACTGGTGGCACTGCAGCTTTTCTAAGCGAAGTGTGCGCATAATGTGTGTGCAGTGCAATTGTATTTTTCAGCTACAAAACACAATTTATTAGATAGAAACAAACTGAAATCTGTCACGTTAGTCTATCAGATATTATGTAGCCATTTGCCTGAAATTTCTAGGGCATCATTTTGACAGTTTTCCCACTCATCAGCACATTAAAAACAGCTGCGGGTTTGGATAAATGACTTCAGCAGAACCTACTGAAAGTATCTTTTTCCCCCTTCTGAGCCCAGCAGATGAAACTTGGAGTTCATTATGGTAGTTTAATTATGATTCAGTAAGGATGTCCTTCAGTGAAATCCATGGCTCCATAAACAACATGTTCTGTCATATTAGATGTCTTCTATTTCAGTTTTAAAGTCACAAAACCATGTGCTTTTCATTTGAGTTTTTGGACCCCCTGCTAAACTTATAAACATAAAGGAATGGTAGCAAAGGACAATCAGCAGCTTGAAGTGTGTATAGTCTCATATTCTGGCTCGCGGAGGGAAGTTTGCTGGTTTCGTAAAAGAGTACATTCAGACTGAGGAGGAAAATTGGGCTGATTTAGATGTTGGTATGAGATATAGCCTCAGTCTGATATGGGTTAGCAAATGTATAACAAATGCATTAGCCCTGAGTCTCTTACATTGTTTTAAAGTGAAAACAGCTGAAGGCTCTTGGCTTATTTTCCTTTGCAGCAGAAGCTTTGGGACACGTCAGAGAAAAGTTCTGCAGCACTGCAAGCAATTAAAATGTTTTTTGTTGTGTTGTTGTTTTCCACTGTGGTTAAATGCATGAGGAGATTTCTTCTCCTCTGCCCCCTCCTATTATTTGCCCACTCAAGAAATGTAAGTTCTTCCTCAATTTCTTCTCTTCGCTTTAGTGCTCTGTTGTGGCTTTTAGATTCTGATTCAATAATGCACTTAATCTTGTGCTTAACTTTAAGCAGGTGACCTGCCCCGTTGACTTCAAGGCCATTCTACCCAATGTCTGACTGGCAACATTAGCAAGCATCTATCTTCTACTGTTCACTTTTTAACTCTCGTGAGTTTGGGTTCACAAGAAGTTTCATGCCCAGAGTTCACATATCTGACTTGCAATCTCATTGGTTTCCTTTCACCTGCATATTATAATTTCAGTTATCCAATCAGGGAGCAGAGAGAATGCTGGGTGATATCAAATGTAGTTGATGAGACGAGTTCATGCAAATGAACTTCTGTCTACAGGGTTGTTCGGAAAATGTCAAATAATTCAAGTGACAAACAAGTGCATCAGAATCAAATGCAATTTGTAGGTAAGTCCCACACAAAAATAGTGGAAATTCTGGCTAAAAAATTCAGCTATTTCTACTGATTTCTGTTGACAACTACGTTTTTGGAAAAAAGCAATGTGTGAGTTGAGCTATTATGCCCCAGGGATATTGATTCTCAAGAAAGACCAGTGGAAACCAAAAGTAGCAATTAAGAATACTAGTATTTATGACTTGTATTGTGGTAACACCTAGGAGCCCTAGTCATGAGCCAAGACCCCATTGTGCCAGGCACCATAAACATGCAGAAAAAAGCCCCAAGGTGCTTACAATCTGAGTATATTGCAATTTGCATTTCAACCAAGGCCATTAGGCCAAGCATGGGTACTTTCTATTTCTCCAGCTGCCACAGACATAAGTGATCTGAACAAAGCACACTGAACATGTACTAGGCTGACTACTTTATCTTAAGTATTGCAGTAATTAACTATGCTACCTTGGCTGGAGGGTGTCTGGATAAAAAGAACGATCAGATTAATCAGGTGCCTTGCATTTGCATCAGAAAGCCTGATAAGCAGCTAATTTGTCCCATGTGCAGCTCAGTCATTAAGACTGACAAGGATGGTTTCTTCACACATGTGCTTCCCATTTCTTCTCCTTTGGGATGCTGTTCCAGCTGGTAAGCAGGCAACCAGCAGGCAGAGATCCCCACTCCCACTGCTGGCATATGCCTTTCACTTCAATGTGGAATCAGACACACCATAAGCTAATACATGGTATGATTCAGCAGACAGTGCTGCTTGGCTCATGCCTCTCAGGGTCTGACACACAGCAAAAACAAATTCATGGTTCTGCAGGTGATCAGTGAAGCAGAGACCAGGGAAGGGAAGGGGACAGGGGAGGGTAGTGATCAGAAACAGTCATCTAATCCGTCCAAGGAGCCAGAGAAAGAGAGACAGACATAAAACTCCTCCAGAAGGCCAGGTGTTTGTACCACAAAGCCAAACAATGACGACATCCCCTGCAGAAGCATGAGAATTTGTGACCTGCCAATTTGCAAGTCTCTAGTTCCAGACTCCCTTATGGTATTTAGGCTGTACAACCCTTCCAGACCACATAGGTTCCAAGGATATTACTCTGGAAGGGTTTGGGATGTGCTATATCTTTCCATGATTGGCATCCTCCACAATGGGAGTTTCGGATTTGGGGGAGAGGATGTCTTTAAGATATCGTTATGCAGGAAAATACGTCTTTTCTGTATCAACAGATGGATAATATAGAACCCACCGTTCAGTGTAAGCAAGGGAGTCAGCAGGATGGAGACCTGCCAGGAGTAATGTTTTTCACACAGCTTTCAACGTTGACATGTAGACAAACACTAGCCCTGCCATGGAGGCACAAGGTGGGGGAAAGTTTCAATGAGCTTTCCTCCCTTGCACATAAACCAGCCACAGTCCCAATCTTCGAGCCAATGAAAGATTTGCCATTGACTCCTCTGGAAGGAAGCTTGATTCTCTGCCCACAGGACAAGTACAAATCCAACTGACTCCCTTGCATCCTGTGGAGAGACAACTGGGCACCTCACCTATAGCATGAGAGAGAGAGAGAGAGAGAGAACATATTATGTAACACAGAGCAAAGGGGTGTCATTGCTACCTAATATTACCTAAAACTGTGTTGCTGAAATGAGGAATAGATGGGATAATAAAAAGTTTTTTTTCCTTTTTTTCCTTTGTCCTTAGATCTCTAGTGTGCCCAAGCTGTTGGAAGCCTCTCAAATTAAAGCGTTAAGATTTGCTGCTGAAGTAACTCTCAGCTTTATGGAACTTGCAGTGTGGATATCAACTCTGTTGGAACTAAACTCCCCAAGATCAGCCCAGGAAGTCCTGGGCCTGGGGTAAACCAAACACTGAACTTTCTGGGGGTGCTCATTTTGCCATTTGTGCTGAGGGGCACTGAAATGTTGCCTGAAGGATCAAGACAAGAACTGTGGCTGACATTCCTCTGCCATGGAACAAAAGGTGCTGATTTTTATGGTGGTTCTTAAATCCCAGGAGATTTCTTTCTAAAGCTTTGGACCATCCGAAGAAAGGTTTATATCCTGCACAAACAGGCTTTCCCTTTGTTCTAAGTGCCAAGCACACTTTGTCAACCTGGCCTTCACTAACATGGACAGATTCCCCGAGCAATTCCACCATCCTGTTGAGAGAGGAAGAGAGGAAGGAAAGAAAGAACTATAGGGGACAGATGCTACACTCCCTAGGATGAGAATTACAAGAGGTCTAAAGGATTTAGGCATCCATATCCTATTGACTTTCAATGGGAATTTAGTAGCTAGCTCCTTTAGGCCAGTTTAGGACACGAAGCAATGGGCTTAAATAGGAGCAAGGCGGGGCTTAATTTGGACATTAGGAAAAACCCTAACTGTCAGGGTGGTTAAACACTGGAATAAATTGCCTATGGAGATGTTGGAATCTCCATCATTGGAGATATTTCATAGAATCATAGGACTCGACAAGACCTCAGGAGGTCATCAAGTCCAGCCCCCTGCCCAAGGCAGGACCAATCCCAACTAAATCAACCCAGCCAGGCTTAAGCCGAGACTTAAAAACCCCAAGGGATGGAGATACCACCACCTCCCTAGGTAACCCATTCCAGTACTTCACCACCCTCCTAGTGAAATAGTTTTTCCTAATATCCAACCTAGACCTCCCCCACTGTAACTTGAGACCATTGCTCCTTGTTCTGCCATCCTTTAGGAAGCTGAAGGCTGCTATCAAACCCCCCTCACTTGTCTCTTCTGGTATTTAAGAGCAGTTTAGATAGACATCTGTCAGGGATGATTCAGATGGTGCGTGGTCATGTCATGCGGGCAGGGGACTGGACTTGCTGACCTCTCAAGGTCCCTTCCAGTTCTAATATTCTATGATTCCATGAAAATGTGAGCCATAGCTTACTGCACTAGTGGAAGATACCACTGTGATGAGCACAGTAAAAGAACCAGAATCGGACAAAGTAGAACAGAAATATACTTCTGCTACCGGATACACAACTCCTATGGACTTCAATGGAATGACACACCTCCTGTGGTTTGGAAAAAGGAATCCCAATAACCTCCTCTCCCAAATACAAGCATTGCATTCATTTCAAATGATAATTTCCCCCTCAAACTGCTACAATTGAATTGAATAATGGCATTAATATAGATCTGTGGATAACACACGGAATGTTATGGGTGCCATGCCAGAATCTTCCAACTTCTACTGCAGCTGTTGTTGTACAATGATAGCTTCCTTATGCTTCCTGTTTCCTGGACTCCGGTTATTTGAGCACCACTTCTATGAGCAGGGGGATTGTATTAAAAAGTGACTTTTCCATTGGAGAAACATCAGAATAAAATATTTAACACTCTAATGCACAATGGGAATTAGCTGGCTGGAGTCTTTCAGGGTTCTCTTATGATTGTGTGAGATAGTTATGTCTGTGTGAGAGCTTAGGCCAGAAGTAACTCTTCTCCTGCTGTTTGATTCTGTAATGAGATCATAGTCCTGTACTTGTGACATCATGATCTGGCACCATAGAAATGGATGTGCCATCATAAACTCAACATTGTGCCTGCATTATAGGTAGAACACTACCAAATTCATGGCCATGAAAAAGATGTCAATGACTATGAAATATGGTCTTCCCCAGGTAATATGGCATTGTGTGCTTTAACCATACACTATACAGATTTCATGGACGAAACCGGCATTTCTTATGTTGGGGGTCCTGACCAAAAAGGGATTCACAGGAGGGTTGCAAGGTTATTTTAGGGAGGGCACGGTATATTGTCACCCTTATTTCTGTGCTGCCTTTATGGCTGGGTGGCTGGAGAGGGCTGCTGTTGACTGAGTACCTAGGTTTGAAGGCAGCGCCTGGCCAGCAGCAATGCAGAAGTCAGGGTGGCAATACAATACCATGCCCCTCTTACTTCTAAGCTGCTGCTGACGTCAGCTCTGTTTTCAGAGTGAGGATTCTGGTGAACAGCTGCTGCTCTCCAGTTGCCCAGGTCTGAAGGCAGCACCACTATCAGCAGCAGAGCAGAAGTAAGATTAGCAGTACCGCAATTCCCCTACAATCCCCTTACAACACCCCTCCCCCCCCACACACACACACCATTACTTTTTGGGGCAGAACCCCTCCCATGAAACTATGAAATTTCTGAGTTAAATAGCTGAAATCATGACATTTATTATTTTTAAAATCCTATGACCAAGAAATTGACCAAAACAGACCATGTATTTGGCAGGGCCCTAACTATTCAGAGAATGGATGAGCTGGAAAAATCAAGTATCTTCAAATAACAATTAGCAAAGGTGGTTAAAAACAGGTACTTGGATTTCCACTTAAAGATTAAGAGTGACAGAGATGATGGATTGCAATGTGTAACCTCTGTGCCACATAGATGGTGGCAGCAATATGTAACCTCTGCACCACTGTTCTGGGCTTGGGAAATTCACTTTTGGGGTGTTTTCACTGCCACCGTCCCTTGAGTCATGTGCCAAGAATGAGCAGTTTTGAAATTCAGTCATAGCCAGATGTCTGTTGGAGATCACTTGGCATAGGCTCCTGAAGAGATGGGGGTGAATCTATGAAGTTTATAGGTGCCTGGCCACACCGTCCCCTCACCAAACATTTTCTGCACTTGTCCGTGTCTGTGAAAAAGAGGATCATAGGTGCAATGTGCTGTCACTAATCCACCTCTGCAGTAGAATTCTAGACTGTGGAGATACTTCCTGGCTCCTGTTCATGGAAGACCAGGAGTGGATTAAGTGTGTCTTCACTACCACTGGATTGATGGGCAGCGACTGATCCAGCAGGGGTTGATACAGATGTGATCAATCAACTGCCGAGTGCTCTCCCATTGACTCCCGTATGCCAACAAAATGAGAAGAATAAGCAAAGTCAATGGAAGAGCGTCAACTGACCACAGTGAAAATACTGTGGTAAGCAGACCTAACTATATTGACTTCAGCTATGTTATTCATATAGCTGAAGTTGCATAACTTAAGTCAACGGCCCATGGTAGTACAAACCAGACATTAACAAGGGCCCTAGTATAAAAGGTGTACAATAGATAGATTTATCCCTGCTCCCATTGAAATCAATGGACAATCACAGTTCACGCGATAATCTGGATGAGAGCAGCAGGATACACAGATAACTAGAGAGCCAGCACAAACACAAACAAACAAATCAATCATTTAGATGGTCCTAGGAAAGGCAAACTGAGATCTTTACACTGTGTTCTCATTATGCTTCCCACCCCCTGTTCTCTGCTGCTTTAACCTTCGGTTGTTGCTGTTGGAATCCTTTTTATTCTGCTCCACTTGTCATTCTTTTTATTTTGATTGGCGATACTTTGGCAGAAGACTTATCAAAATGCTCTCCGCGTATCCCCAAATGCTGCTAGCGACGAACTGAGGCCGAATGAGAAAGTGGGGAAAGGGCATGGGAAATATGTGCTATAAAATAGTGTGGTATGGTGAATAAAAGCAATAGAATAATGAGGGTAGGATCCTGGTTATAAATTACTTGCGCTGTTATAAAAGTGGATTCCCACTGCTCAGTGATTTGTAGCCATGAGTCCTGTTTTAAAAAGAGCTGTGCGAGAGGACGGATCCTGAGCAGAAGACAACCAGTACAGCCACAGCAAAATCAATGAGGCCCACACGAGCTGAGCACTTCGCCCTATCACTGGTATCACCAGCTAAACAACTTGCTTTTAGCCTCCCAAAACTGTCACTTTTTTGGGCCCACAATAGCTCTCAATTGAAGAGCAGATCCTTAGGTGCTGTAAATCAACTCTATTGAAGTTAATGCAGCTTTGCTGATTTACACCCTATTTCCCCCCTTTGAACTCACATTAAATGTTAGGGTATCCAAGTGGCCTGCTCATTCAGCACTGTGCAAGCATGATTGAAGCCACCAGACTATTAACTGCAATGCTAAAAGAGGGCCCCTTCACTCCACTCCCTCCTTGGAAGTTGCAGAGTGGACGTTTGCTTACATAAGCTAAAGAAAGAGGGGTTTAAGGGTGACCCTAGCATGGACTGGTGGTCTCCACTTTCATAAGAGCATAAAAAGAAAAATAAATCATTGAAAAAACAGCATAAGCCAAGGCTTACAGTGTGATTACTTAATTAGGTGTAAGGTTACCTCGCAGGTCATATTATGCTGTACTAGACGGGTTAGAATTCAGCAGGCTTAGGTCAAACAAAATAAATCAGAAGTTATATAGTAAGACCAAAAAAAAAAAAAAAGATCCCACCCACCTACCAAAACGCATGTGGAACTACAGCAAGCAAGTGTCCTACAGACCAAGGAAAAATATACGAGTTGGTAGGGGTTAGCACCTCGGCTTTAATTTCTGATATGGCTCTTTGGAGATTACAGTGTGTGGGAAGTAACTTGAGTCAGGCTGGTTCAGGTCAGGGCTAACGGTCAAATGGTGCTAATCAACCTCATTTAATTCCAGAGTGTACTACGAGCTGGAGCGGCGGCTCCATCTACAGGGTTGCAGAACGGGCATGAGCAAATCAGTGGCTAAAGTGACAGGAGGTGAAAGGGTGGCTAATCCAGACATGCACATCGCACTGAGTGCAGCTGCAGTGGCTAACCCCAGCGGGGAGGAAGCTTTTCGGGGCTCAGTAGCTACCCGCTGTGACAAAAGCTGGGTGGAGTGTGTCGCAAAGGATAAGATAGAATGAGCTGATCGCACCTTTAACCAGCTCTAGGCAAACAGCTATACGGGCTTTGCAAGCATCATCCCAGCACTGGCTTTGTGTCATTAACCAAGACTGTATGCTCTTGGAGCCAGCGGCTGGCTTTACATGTCTGTACAGCACCTAGCACAACCAGGGACCTCATCAGTGACTCATCAGCATCTCTGTGTACTTGTATCCCAATCGTAAATGCATTTATCAATCAGATTCTGTCCTGCTGTAAGCAAGTGTCACTTCATTGTTGTGAATTTAACACTGTCTTTCATGGGCTGTTTAGTTTCAAGGAGCATTTTATGGCCAAAATATCATGAGCCTTATGAACAAGGGCTGACACAAGTAGGGTTGTAGAGAAATACAGTAGGGATCTATAGAAATTCCTCTACAAGTCCATGGAGTTTGATAGAGTATGTTCCCCTTTATAAAGGATTTTTGAGCCATTCGGTAGAAGGTAAATAATTCTGTGTTAAATTCCATGGGACTTCTCCATAAGGAGAAATATATCTTCTCTTGTTATCTCCCCTAGTCAGAAACTGAAATGACATGAGACCACTAGCTTTCATTTGATCAGCCCTATAAATGTCTCCCCATACCTTTAAATATATCCATATACATAAAAATACCCATATATACCAATTCAGTTCTGATGTAAGAGCATGCAGCACCACTGAAGAGGAACAGGAAAGTCAACTACTTAAAAAACTTTGGAATACTAGAACCCATGTGATAGACGGACAAATCAGAAATAGAAGCAGAATTGAGAACAGACAGAGTTCTGGCCTGTTGGGATCTCAAAAATCACAGCCTGCAGGTCATCTACGGCCCAAGCATTTTCACAATCAAGGTTAGGAATCCCTGTGGCCCAGATGCCGCCCATCTCCAGGCCTGCTCCCCCTTCCCCGGTAATCCCTGAGGCTGCATCCTTTGGGGGGTGGGGGTTGGGAGAAGGGATGCAATGGGGGGAGAGGGTGGGTTGGGGGCAGGAGAGGACAGGTCTCCCCAGGCCACAAGGACTCCCAGGCCCAATTGCAAAAATGCTCAAGTCATGGATGACCCGTGGGCCGGGAGTTTGAGACCGCTGCTCTAGACCTCACCTTGTCTTCTGATCTCTGGTCGCTGACCCCAGCCTGATTCTCAACCTGACTCTTGCTCCTTCATTCCAGCCAAGTAACTACCTCTTCTCTCTGGTCTCCAATCCCAGCTTGACTCTGACTCTTCCCTACCAATCCCAATTCTAGCAATTACTCTGATCCCTGCTCGCCATCACTTCATGGCCATCCTTGATTGAGACACCAGCCCAGCTGTCACTGCTACTGGGCCACATCTCTTGTGCCTGCTCCCCTACAGGAAGAGCAAACAAAGGGTGTGATTTATCCTCAAGCAGCACACTCAAAGCACAAACTAAACCAATAGGGATAGGAACGTACCTATTCCTCCTTACACCTTCTGAGAAGTAGAGAGGGGAGCCAAATCAAAACTCTGGATGGAAACACTAGCACTTGGATCCCTAAACCCGGTCATGCCCTGTTTTGCTACCCACAAACATACAGTAAATGAAAATCCATGCCTCAAAGATTATTTCCATGGATACTATGGAAAAGACCACTTGACAAAGAAAGTTGCCCATGCAACCACAAGGAAATGCATAATTTGTTCATGGCTATGACCAGACCAGTGTGAAACTTTCCCAGCCATTCCTGAAACTAGGTGAGTTTGCCTCCACTCTAGTTTTGTTACTCAAACTCAGGTCACGTTTCCAAATGTGGGCCAAGATTCCAGCATGTCTTAGCTAAGTTTCAAATAAACATAGGTCAGTTTATAGCTTCAGGACAAAAACATCTTAGACTTGGTGTTTCACATGAATGTGACAAGGTTAAAAATTGACAAATTTAGCCAAACCGTGGGAATCTCTTCACATTTGTCTCCTTATATTATCTGAGATGAGCTGTGAAAGATGGGCAAATAAAGCTCTGAAACTTTATTTCCTAGTGATTTATATTCTATTATTTTAATTTATTACATGTCATGAGAGAGTAAAATAAAAATATAGAGCAGCATCAGGCCATGTTTTTCATCAGTAAGTTTATTTTGCTATATTTTCAACTGAGGAGAAAGTCAAAGATTTTACTACAGGAGCCTACATCTTAAATTAAAGCAGTCTATCAAATTCTTCTTGTGTGGGAGCAGAGCAAACAGAAGGGAGTAAGAAGCTTTTTTTTTTTACTATTATTAAATCTGACATCAGTCAGAAGGAGGGAACGATTGCAACCTATATGCTGGATAGTACCATTTTTTGCAGGCTCGGAGAGTTCTGTAACATTCACCTGCTGTTATCTGGGATGTTGTAGTCAATATCGCCACAAAAACAATAAAGGTTTGGAGGCAGTCCCCTTCATATTGCTATGTGGGTCATAAAATGTATTGAACTGTGATGCCATCTGGTGTGCAGGCAACCTAAGGATGAGCCTTGTAAAGCCATCTGCATCTTCAGTAAGGGTCGTCTTGTGCATTTCCTACTGAATTTGAAAGAGAGTTGAAGGTGCTCTTCTCCTTGTGGGACATGTTCACTTCTTTGCAAGATCTTGGGTCCTAAGGCAACATAGTGGAACCATCAACTGCAGCACATCTGCATTTGTCAGCCTAGGAAAATAAGGGAGACTAATGAACAACAAGTGCACCCTGCTTGTGATGGGATGTTCACCCCACACTTGCCTGGAGAGGGTTAAAGCAGACTGAGAAGGAGGCCACCACTAAGGTGAATCAGGTGGCTAAGCAATCCCCTGATTGAATGAGGAAGCCCAGCTGAAGAGGAACGAGACAGGAAACTGGAAGCCAAAGGGGTTGCTGGGAAAACCTGCAGTCACTTCCTGGGAGATTGGAGGAGGGTTTGGAGGCTACAGTGACAGGTAGCCTTGTAGTTGGTCCGTGGGAGGAGGGAGTGGTGAAGCTGGAAGATCCAGAGAAGGAAGGGAGAGCCAGAAGGCTAGGAAAAGGCTCATAGAAATGCACCAAGGTCTGGAGTGGCTGCTGATTTGAGGATGCCTGAACCTGAACCCAGAGTAGAGGATGGGTCTGGGTTCCCCAGCCATCCAGTGGGGAAGTGGCACCAGTGGGACAGTGAATAGGAATTGCTGGCAGGGACAAGCTCTTCAACCCCAGAAGGAGAAACCATTTGGTGGCCTGGCCAAGGGCCAAGTCACAAGAGGCAGCAATGGTTCCTAGAGCAAGAAAGAGGCTGCAGACCAGAGAAATGGAGCGACAGTGTGCAACCAAGGGAAAGGGGCATCACCCTCACAAGCTAATCCCCAGAGGGGCCGCGAGGAGGTGCCATCTCTGTGGTGCATGGACCATCCCATCACTCTGCTCTTTAAAGACCAAAATCAATGGCTGCTGTAAAGCCAAGGAGTCCTAAGGAAGGGGCGGCAGGTGGCAACATCTCTGCCCATGGAATTCCAGACAAAACAATCAGCCGTCCAGCTGTGGAGAAGGGTAGGAAATGGGATAGCGACTCAGTCTGGAGTGACTGGCTCCGTTGTGGAGACAGAATATTTACAAAGTAGTCCTGGCAGACGACTCCCAGCCTTAACAGTAAACACAAATATGGCACCTGGCATGGCTGGCTAAAAACATAAGCTGTATTCATTGTATATTTGCCACTGCCAAGCTTATTAGAAGCTGCCAGCTGCTTTAGGTTGGGTACATGGGACAAAGATCCATGCAACACAAAGTACGCTACTTAATTAAGAAGCAATGTTCCCTTATTTGCTTCTTTAAAGTTCCACCATTTTAAATGTAACTCATTGGCTCTATTGAGGCTCTTTGCTCCCGAAAGCAGAAAGAGAGATTTCAAAGGAATTTATAAAGAATTATAGTTAGTGTACATTTAGGGAGCCTTTTCAATTACTTCAGTAAGAGTTGAACCAGGGCCTTATGTCACTGAGGTGTGGGGAGCCTCCGGGCTCTGTATCCCATCCACAGTCAAGTGTGACTCTCAGCTAGCAGGTAGAACAGAAGGTTTATTAGTCCACAGGGGCACAGCGTAGAACAGGCTTGTTAGCACAGAATCCAGAAGGAGTCTACAATCCATCTTGCGAAGAAGGGGCCCAGAGCCAAAGGCTCCACCCCCCCCCCCTTCACCCCAAGCCAACGAGACTCAATCCCACATCCAGCAGCCCATCTCTGTCTACTGTCAGCCATGCCTTGAGCCTTTGTCCTGTTTCCCAGGGAAAAGATGTCACCTGGTCACACTTCCCATCCCAGGCTCAGGTTTCAGAAAGCATCAGCCATTGTATATGTGGGGAAGGTTATCACACCAAAATTCCCATTACCAGCTAGCTATTGCTGTAGTGCCCCAGGGAAACTGAGGCACACACACAGGGTTATTATAGGACAGTAGCAATCACATGCAACACAGAGGCCACATCTAGACTGCAAGCTTCTTTTGAAAGAGGCTTTTTCGAAATATACTTTCAAAAAAGCCTCTTTCGAAAAAGAGCATCTAGACTACAACCAGTACTTTCGAAAAAGCAAGCCGCTTTTTCGAAAGAGAGCACCCAGGCAGTCTGGATGCTCTCTTTTGAAAAAGCACAGTTTGCATTACATAGCGCCTTTTTTTTGAAAGAGCACTTTCAAAAAAAGGTGTTCTTCCTCATAAAACGAGGTTTTCCACAGTCGAAAAAACTGCCACGTTCTTTCGATTTACTTTCGAAAACGCGACAACAGTCTAGACGCAGGGGAAGTTTTTTCGAAAAAAGGCCACTTTTTTCGAAAAAACCCTGTAGTCTAGACACACCCAGAGTGAATACAATCCCCACTTTGTTACATCTACTGCACTGCTCCCAAGCTTTAGAAAATACGCACACTCACAGAAATGCAGCCAACACACAGCATACAAGAGACCAATGGTCAAAGATGCCAGGACAAACTTCCACAAAGTGCTGTGGGATCACGTGTCTAGACTACAGGGTTTTGTTGACAAAAGTGGACTTTTGTCGACAAAACTATACCTGCGTCTACACTACCGCCGAGTTCTGTCAACATAACGTCGACAGAACTTGGGACTTTTGTTGACAGCGGTAAACCTCATTCTACGAGGAATAACGCCTTTTGTCGACAGAGTTCTGTCGACAGAAGGCGTTATTGCATCTACACTGTCCTTTGCGTCTACACTCTCATGTCGACAAAGTGGCTTCCTTTGTCGACAGAACTGGATGTAGTCTAGATGCTCTTTGTCGACAGAAGCTTTGTCAACAGTATCTGTCGACAAAGCCGCTGTCGACAAAAGCCTGTAGTCTAGACGTACCCTTAGTGTCACACACAGCACACTGGGCCTTGGGTTTTATGGCCCAGTGTGCAAGACCCCACATGATAAACCCATATGAGGTGCAAAGATCTAGGTCTGAAAGGTTAGAAGGCCCCACTGAGATGTGAACCTGTGGTTCCGAGACTATGGAAAGTTATTCCAAACCAGATGTTTACATTAGTCGTTAACCATCCCCAGCACAGCTCAGCATGAACATATGTGCGTGAGCACAGCAACAAAGCTAGGACCTTTGGTGAAATGAAAGCCCTTCCTAATGTGAGCAGTGTTTATCGACTGGTGGGACACTACTGGAAATGATCAGGAGGGAGCGGCTACTGGGGCTAACCTCCCCTCTTCCAAGCCCAGCCTGCTCCGGAGAAGGCAGCTGTAGGACCCTGAAGGAGCAAGTGCAGGGGTGAGGAAAGGAGATGCCCATTACCTCCTGATGCTTCCAGTCTCATAAGAGAACTCCAATAGTGAAAAGGTGACGTATTAGATTTGCTAACAGCACCCACCCTCCAAGGGGGATTCCCACAGAGGGGCTGAGCTGTAAAGCTTGCCACCAACACAGCTGCTATGCATGCAAACACAATAAATAAACAAAAGGCTCTTGCTGTCAGGGATGTGAATGGACACCAAGGTTGTGTGATTTTTGGAACCATGCAGGAAGTCGGGGGCGAAGGAATCTCTCCCCAGTGCATGGCGTTCCAATGCTGTTACTGATAGACTGGTTGCAAAGTGGTTACCTGCTGTGTTGGATATAAAATCAAACTAAGCACTTCTCCAAAGGAAACAGCTCTTAAAAGTTCCATTGTTTTAGCTCTAACCTCACAAAATCCTAGTGCACACAACTCTGTAAGGGTACGTCTACAATGCAACACTTTCAGAATAACTAGCGTTATTTCGAAATAACTTAGTCCACATCTACACAGCAGGCAGTTATTTCAAAATAGTGTCAAAATACTGTGAAGTGTGAGGTCTTCTTACTCCAACTCCTGTAACCCTCATTGTACAAGGAATAAGGGAAGTCAGAGGAAGAGTGCTCTATTTTGAAATAAGTGCTGTGTAGACGCTCCCTATTTATTCCAAAATAAGCTACGCAATTGACGTAGCTCAATTTGCGTACCTTATTTCAAGTTAAGCCCTTCAGTGTAGATACACACTATTTGTCTGCTGTGAAAGTTAAATAGAAATGGATCAGATATAGTGGTGGCATAACTGGTAGTGTAAGTACATGTCTGTAAGTGGGTCTGTGTGTAAACGGGGTGTCACACACCCAAAAGGACAGAAAGGTGAAGCTCCAGAAGGAAAAGCAGCTAAAAAGGAGGTGTAAGATAAACTCTTCTTACACCAACGTACACACAACTTACACAGAAAGTTGACGGTATGCCATGAACAACATCACATCTTTTGTCCCCAAATTTCTATGACTAGGGAGAAGCCTTCAGAATTTTGCTGTTCACTGGCTCCAATTCAAACTTTGTTTGTGTGAAATTCGCATCATGCTTCACAATACATTTCTAAGCATCACAGCGCTGTTGTGATGTTAGACTGATCACCAGTTGAGTCTGGCTGAAATTCCCATTCCCTTCCCTATTCTAGAGTGTTGAACCGTTTGAAGCCTCAGTTTTGTCTGAGACTGATCACTGCTGTTGCTTCCCCATATACAAAGAGCACACATATTGTTGTACTCTGATATGCTGTATAAACTCAGCCTCTAAATGTAGGGTTATCTCTGCTGACAAGCAGACCCATTACAAAAAAACCCCAGACTTACAGCTGTTATTTAGCTACTACTCTGTATTACAGCCTAGAACATGGTCTGGATCCTCTGTTTTTTCCAATTCCTATTTTCCCCAATTTATTTTAACAACAAAAAAGTGGGTGCACAAGTTGTGCAACCTGTCCTTGTTCCCAAGCACTGAGATGATGCTCCTCTGCATTCATTCTTCAAGCCAGAGCAAGAGGTACTGGGTACAAGTGTATGGTAAGTTTCATCCCTTACACTGCTTATTCTCCCCTATCCCTGCCCTTTTCCAGTTATTAATTCCCTGGAATACTAGGCTGTACTTGGCACACTCACCAGGGGTTGGTAAATTTGGTGGCTGAATGAGTCAGAGCTTGAAAATACAAGCTTAAAGCTCAAGCACGTAGTCCATTTTAGTCCTTGAAAAATAATCCAATACTCCAACATATGACACATAGTAAATAAATGAAGGGGACACAGTACTGTGTACCCTGTTCATAAAACCAATGGAAAAATGTCAGTATTTCAAATTAACATAAAACATGTAGACTTCTTTAGATAGTGACATGTTAGAACCAATGCAGAGTTGCTTTGATCATTTCACTTGCACATTCCCTAAAAAAGGGGAGGATCTCATAAAAGCTTATTAGAAGCTTGGATATTCTTTATTCCTTTCTTCCCTACTTAGTTTTTACAGTGCTATCACCCAGAGACTGAGGGCATCAGAAATAGTTTTCTTATTGATTTCTACTTAGGTATGACCCATGCAGGTGCATATCCAAGTGTAGGTCATAATCAAAGTCCTCTCTGCTGTTCTGACACAGGCATGTCCACCCTGACCTGGAAGAATTAACCTCATGAGAGAGGAGACAGTTCAGCCTGCTTGCCAGCCATGACTGTTTGTGGTTGTGTTATGAAGTAGTCTATGGTCCACTAGGGATGAAGTGAAAAACATGGCAGCATGGAGAGAAAAAAACACAACTCTGCTCTCATAGAACTAAATGTTACATTTGAATCATGAACCATGTCTAAAACTTAAGTATCATTATGTATTTTTAAACTCAAAGTCATAGAAATAACAAATAGTATGACCAGCTCAGAATGAATTTCCATCTAAAGGCAAAAGTTCTATTGGAGTTAAGCTTCAAACGCTCTACGTATCTCTGCAAATATACCCCAAAGTCACACCCAGAAGCTAAAATCTGATAGAAACTGAAAATTACTTCGGCATTTCAATTTGACTGGAGAAGTGCTATATTGAGTGTATAGTGTTTTTCCTCCCTGATGTTTAAAATAATTGAAATGTATAAAATAAAATCACTTTGGTCAATTTTTACCAATTTGGGAGCTCAGAGTTAGGCTCAAAGTTGAGTTTATACTTAGGCACCTAAATTTAAGTTAATAGGGACTGGATACTTCTCTGTGAAAATCAGGTCACTTATTTGCAGGTTTAAATGTGGATTTGGGTGTCCAGTATAAGAGCGCTAAGTCTGACAATAGTTTAAATTGATTTAATGAATAGTTCCATGTTTTAGAAGTCTCCAACAGTTTAGAAATTTAATCCATAATCAAGATTCAGAAGAGACTTCTTATTTTTAAGGCTTATATGATAGAACTCCAAAAATGTATAAGGTACTTTGCTCTATTTCTTGGTCTCTGGCCTGCCCATGTGATTTCTTTTCCTTTCCTAGAGCAATCAAACTATGTTGGTGTGCTGATTTGATGCTTTTCCCACCAGAGGACTATTTCTCTGAGATTCTTTTTGGTCCAGTGTTTTAATCCTCACAGCTGTCTAGAGTGGCAAATGGCTGAAATGTCTGTAAGAGCCAACTGAGACAGAATAGGGTGAGTTTTAGCAGAAAAAAAAATAGGACTTTTATCATGGCGACTTACAACCAGATGTCATCAAAAGCTGCATGGAAAGGAAACTATCACAAACCAGATATTCCAAAATAAGGGTGTCTGTTAGGATAGGGAGGGCCACTGTCTAGAAACATCAGCTGAAAATCAAAATCTTAGACACTGGCATTAGACATTTTGGGCCAGATCCTGTAAATCAACCTAGTTCCATTGAAATCAATTCAACTAGACCAGTAGTTTATATCTAGGGTGACCATATTTTCC
Source organism: Pelochelys cantorii (assembly GCA_032595735.1). Lineage (NCBI taxonomy): Eukaryota > Metazoa > Chordata > Testudines > Trionychidae > Pelochelys > Pelochelys cantorii. The sequence continues at coordinate 53,516,547 of CM064334.1, forward strand.
TGTGTTGAATATGGGACCCCTGGTAAAATTACTTGTATTCAAGCACCTGAGGACCTGGCCTCTTAACAGCTGGCTAGGAAAGAAGACGACATTTGGGCGAAAGGACCAGCTTCAGCCAGCTAATCATAATGTAGTGAGTGTGGTAGATTGGTGGTCTAGGAATCTGTATATGGAACAGGGAATAAGATGGTGGAGTAGCTGTTGCTAGCTGATCATGATTGACATAGGGATTAGTGTGTTAAGGGTGTGGAATGAGATAGGAAATATAAAGAGACAACATGGGTAATTGGTGGTCAGCTTGCACCCTTATGGCAATGCATGGAAAAGTGGCCACGCATGTGCTTGCTTACTTAATGCTTTGGTTTGTCTGTGCAGCCCTTTTCTCTAGGTAGAACTGACTGGGAGAAAAGAAAATGGGATCCCTAGGTCATGAAGAAGCAAAGAGTCGTAAAGTGAGTGACCTGGGAGGCAAACCCCCTCAATTCTCTTCCTGGCTTTGCCCAAGATTCAGTGTGCCACTCTGGTTGAATCACTCATCGTCTCTATGTCCCAGACTACCCATACGTAAAATGGTGGTGGAGAAAATGACCTACCTCTCTTTTAAAGCTTTACCAATTAGTTTGGAAAGGGCTTTAAGATCTTTGGATGAAAGGCGCTAGAGAAGGCAAAGAGTTATGACTACTACTAATAATAGAGACTGGAAGCTTGTAAGGAGATCAAAGGAATCCCCAAAAGAAGAAGGACAAGAAAATTTGAGAGTCAGCCCAGCCCCATAGATGCAGCTACACAAATGGGGATTGGTTTTCTATGACTGCTCTGCTTGCTTTTTAATTCACTAATTGTAATAGAATCAACTGATTTTGGGCCACTTGCTTTATCAAATGCCTCTAGGTTCTTCCATCCCTCCCAATGAAACCCATTTCAATCTTTTTCTTCTTTGCCATTTGAGAGGCCATCAGGGAGACACTGACGTGAAAGAGTGCATCTCCCATTTAATGTAGAAATGGAAACTCAGACCTTTTATCAGGCCTTGGTACCACATTGACAGGATGAGAAAATATTTACAGATGTTCCAGCTGATCTTTTAATGCTATACGATTTGATTGCCATTCAATAATTATTATAATAACATTGTGAGGATTTTGTTACCTTCCTCCCCTTCTCTTTAGAAGATGTCTCTCTGGAAAAGATTTTTTAAAAATATGGCGTGTAATGTAATCCGTGACTATAACATAGATTGTTAATTTTATGTGTAGTTGAATCACAGCATGCTTTGATTGAGAAGAGCCAAGATAAACACATGAAGTATGTGCCTCTTTGAACAGGATACACCACATCCTGCATTTGGTAGCCAAAGGTTCCAGTTTGCATCACAAATGTAGCACAAATGCTCTCTCAACTTGTGGTATGTACCTCCAAAAAGGCCAAATTTGTGGTACATGCAGCTTTTTTTGATGTTTAATCGCTGCTTGGTTAGTTTGTAAGAGACACACAGCAGGTGACTGAAAGGAAGGGCCGTGCTGTCAAGAGGGACTTTGATTAATCAGCGATTTGATCATTTGATTAATCATTCCAGAAAGATCTGGCTCTGGTGAGAGCACCCCAGCCAACATATAAATACACACAAATAAAATTTTAGAAATCTATGAAGACAAATTGCTGTTCAAAGCTGCTTGTGCTGGCCTGTTGGTTTGAATGCTAGAAACAAAAACTTTCTGCTTCGTTGATGGAAACCAGACCTTCCAAGAGGGGAAACAATTGGCTTGAGGTCCTTTTGGATTGCAAATAAAGAGAGTTTGACATTTTCATTTTTAATTATTTTTTTTATTTTTTCATTCTCATTTACAGTAATAAATTACAATCCTTTTTTTTCCCCCGTGAGGAAAATTCAACTTCCTCTCACTTTCAAGCGATTTATGACACGTTTCAAATGTCAGACTTACATAAGGGTTCCATGCCATTTTCTACCAAACCGTAAATTATCACACTAAGGTAGCAAATAAAATATTGCTTTGTGAATCTCTCAGCAAATCAGCAAGCTTCACCTTTGTTTTGATGACACTCAGTAGGGTCTGGCCTAAGAAATCTAGAAAAACCTGCCTGGCTAGCAATCTCATCTTGTGAGAAGATTTGTAAAATCACTTTGCTGCCAAGCTTGCATTAGTTCATAATGGTCCCTTCCTTCTTAGCAATATAACTTAATAGTGAACTATCTACTGTGAACTGTGTAACACATATAAGCCCTCAGCCATGTTCCCTGATCCAGAAGAGCACACACAAGTGTTTAAGACCACCCCTGTTCAGGATTGCACTTAAACACATGCTTAACTTTGAGCTATGTCTGATTTTTAAAAGCTTCTGACATCCACTTAGGGAGCAGAAAACAAGGTATGCCACAAAGGCCTTGTCTTCTCTGCAGTGTTAGCTCGAGGTATAACTCAAGTTTCGCCCTTCACTCAACTCCAGTCCACAGGCAAAATCACTTGCTTCCATTAAGCAGTGGTGCTTCAAGTTTGAACTAGCTGATCCATCAGTGGGATGGGTTGCAGATTGGGTGCTGCTGATACTGGAGCTCGTAGTACAGTGGGTGATCCATGGGGCTGCTGATGGGGGGGAAAGGGAGCAGTTGCCCCCAGGGCCTGGTGATTTAAAAGGGCCCGCAGCTCCTGGACCTTTAAATTGCTGCCAGAGCCCTGCATGGCCTGCTCCATTTGGCACTGAGGACCGGCTGCCCTGGCCCCACCCATTTTGCCCAATGCTCGACCCCCATCTCCCCATTGCCCACACCCTGCAGAAGTCTGTCACCAACCCTGGGGAATACAACTGCTCAAGTTACAAGAACTCATCACAAGGACGCTGCTTCAGGAGAGCAAGGGGGGCAGCAGCTGTCCGTACCGGGACGCAGCTTGCTTTTCTTCCCATTCCCGACTACCAGAGAGTGAGGGGAAAGTACACAGCTTCTGTGCATGCCTCTCACTCCTGGCTGATGAAGGGAGGGGGCAGGAGTAATTCATGGAATCCAAGTACTTTTCCCTCATTCCCTTATCATCAGGGGAATGGGAAGAAATGCATGCCGCGTCCCATTACACACAGCTGCTGCCCCCCACCCCACCACCACTCTCCTGAAACAGCACCCTTGACCCATCAGCTGCTACTCCAGTCTCTCTGAGTAGCTCAAGTGTTGTTTCACAATGAAATCAAGGCTAACTCAAGTGGGCTAATTCAAGCTATCTTTTGGCATAAAGAGAGGCCATTAGGAAACCAACCACTCAATAGTTACCAAAGAATAGCCAAAAAAAGTCAGAGGAACTAGTCTGCAAACTACCCAGGCATTGAAACAAACAGAAGCACTGTACATTCACCAAAAAATCAGGTTTGATTTCCATGTGATTCGCTACATTCAGGGCTACATACAAATGATTATTTTCTGTGGGGTCGGAGTAACAACATCTTTGACCAGCTCAGTCAAAGACACTGAATATCAAATGGGAACTACATGGAAGCAACAAGGTGAACAGATACTGCCAGACCCCACCCACTGCAGAAACGGGAGATGGAGATCACACTTACGCTTTATCACTTACTACTTGCTTTGTGCTGCTAAGCATTCAAAGGATATTTCTCCTCATTTTTGCATCTGAATAATACACACATGTCCAGCCATAATTGAATTAAAGAAATCAAAAGATCATCTGCTAAAATAAACCAGACTTAATGAGAGAAGAAAGTCAAAACAAACAAATCTTTCCCCCTCCCCCATGCTAACTTGCCAAGAACCAAAATTCACACCCATAATGTCAGATCATGTTAGAAATAACAGGCTGGCTGTCTACCAGCCACGGCAGGAGTAGTACCTGGAGCAAAAGAATGAGATGTGAAAGGAAGGCAGGAATGAAAGCGCCTTGTGAATGGCACTCTCTACTGATCCGTGCTGCAGCCAGCCCAAAGCGCAAGCAGTGGAAGTGCCGTGAGTTTCACTCAGAGGCCAACTGGCCATGGTTTGACAGTCCTTCCACCCTCCAAGTCCTGGGATTGGGTTTCCTGACAGTCAGTGGACCTGCCAGTTTAGTTGTGGGCTACTGTTTCCCATTGCTCCAGAGTTCTCCCAGCTGGATGGGAGTGGGGGGAGATTTGGTAGGACCACCCAGATCCTCCCTATCCACCAGATCCCAGCTGAGGGCTCAAGAGGAAAGGGGCGAAGAGTGTCTGAATTGCACCTGACCAGCCATCCCTGGGCTGCATCCTACCTCCGGACAGGGCGCTCCCCATCAATATCAGCAGTGCAATCAGTCAAATGAGTGTTCCCCAGCTTTCTCCTCACCACTCACTTCTGCTCTCTCAGCGGGGAGAAAATCAGTCTGCTTTTGAGCGGATCTGCCATTTGGAGCATGCTCTGCAGCTGCAGAGAGGCAGGGTTCCTTCGCTCCTTCAGTCTCGATAAACCCCATAACGGTAAGCTACAAACCAGTCACTACTGCCATTGCAAATGTGCACACCGGTCCAGCAAAGCACTTCAATACTTGCCTCCCGTTAAGCACATACGTAATCCCAGTGAAGCCAGAAAAGACAGGCCTTATCATGTGTTCTGAATGCCAACAATCCAGGACCAGTTTGGACTAAGCTTTTTTTTTTCCTCCATGGCCAAAGTGTCCCCAGCTACCAGACTCCTCTTTATTAGTCTGCCCAAGAGACAGGGAGATGAAAAGCAAGTCATTAAGTGGCTCAAAATCAAGTGTATGACAGGCCCTAGACCTGACCAGAGGAGCCTTGGCTTGCCTTGCCTTCCAGTTCCTTGCTCAAAGCACTAATCAGCCCTTTCTGCATATTCAGGGATATAGGATGAACCTACCTGGTCCGGTACCCTGGGGATCTGACTGCCTCCCAGAATGCCACACTCTGCCTGACAGATCTGCTGCTACCCAGGGCTCTGCTTTCTTGACTCCCTAGTTTGGCAACACTTCTTGCCCCACGGGGTTATCCTGATGATGCCAGAGCAGGGATGTCAGGATTATGGAGTTTCAGCCTGTACTGATTTTACTATAAATAATTAATTAGATCACTTCCTACTGTTGTTCCCCTACTTAAGCCCAAATAGCCTGGATGTGGGCCATCAGGGCATTTAATTTGATGTAATTTGATTGGCCTAGAGTAGGGGTAGCCAACCTGAGCCTGAGAATGAGCCAGAATTTACCAATGTACATGACATGTGAAGGTATATGGGAGGTCACGTGTGCCCCCAGTGCCATGGGCAAGAGGGGCTGGCCAGCAGCCAGTGGGGAGACTAGCAGGGGGAGGGGACTGGTACCACAGCAGGGATCTGCCACCCCTGCCCCCGCACTCACCAGCAGAGGGGCAGAAGCAGAGCAAGATAGCCCTGCTGCTTTGCTGTCCCCATGCCACTCAGGGAGAGGGGGTGAGACTACCCCTGCACTCCCCAGCAGGCAGCCAGGTGACAAGGTGGCAAGGGGAGCAAAGCATCTGAGCAAGGGTGGAGAGAGGTGGGGCCTGAATGGAGGGGGATTGTCTCTGCACTTCCCTGAGGTAGGAGCCCCCAGGTAACCCCTTTAGATTTCCCCTGACCAGTCACCTCTGGCTCCTGCCCCAGAGTCAGCGCCTATGCAAGGAGCCACATATTAACTTCATATCACTTCATATAACTAACATCATATTAATTTCTGTTAACGTCTATTAACTTCTCCGCATGAGTCTTCAGAGCCACAGATTGGCCACCCCGGTCTAGTGAAGGATGCACATCAATTCCCAGAATAATAGGAGGGGTGATTTTTTTTTATCTGGTTTGGTGGTTTTAGCTGCATGGCTGAGCAAATTGAGTGATTAGTTCCTGTTTCAATGTTTGTTGTTTGATGCTGTTGGAGATATAATGCTGCAACATTTATAGTGTCCTGACACTTAAATTTCTTCTACAGAAGCCTTTTTTACTATTTAAACCTCAGCATTTAAAATAACAAGAACTGTCTGAAATGTTTCAGGTTAAATATTTTCTAACAGAAAAACAGGATGTTGTCAAGGATGCAATATTTTGTGGGAAAATGTCATTTCAATTAATTTTTAATTTTTAAGCAGATTTCAAACCAAAATTAATATTTTTGTTTGCAATTCAAGATTTCATTTATTTTGTACCTTTCAAAAATGAAAAGGTGTCAACATTCCTTTCTTCCATTATGTTCTCCTTTTACATCACTAAACGTAGTAGAATAAATGGTATTTGAGTTTGGAGAATTTTGTTTGCTTTTTTCTCTTTGTTTCTTTTTTCCCTAACTTCTTCACATTAGCGAAAACTAAAAGGAGCTCAGAAGAAAAGCAAACTCTGTAAATGTGCCATTCTTTGATTTTTGAAAAGTTGAAGAAGTTGTGAAAAGTTATAAAGTAGCAAAAGAAAAATGGAAAAAAAGAAAAAATGAAAATGTGAAAAGGGAAATCCTAGGTGTCATTCATTTTATTACACTCAGGGTACGTCTACACAGCATGTTTATTTTGAAATAAGATGACGGTGGTTTATCAGGGTTCGTCTCTGGTGGGCTGCTATTGCTTTATTTTTCTGCCTCTCCGCAAGTACAGGCACTTGCAGCTCCCATTGGCCATGGATCACCATTTCTGGCCAATGAGAGCTGTAGGAAGTGGCGCGGAGTAGGACACCACTTTCTGCAGCTCCCATTGGCTGGGAACGACAATCTGCAGCCAACAAGAGCTGCAAGTGCCCATACCTGTAGAGGTGCATGTAAATACAGCGGTGGCAGCCTGCCAGGGGCTATCCCTTGTCAATTGGGTCAGGCCCTGGGCTGGTTATTTCCTGGTTATTTAGGTCTAGATGCACTAGTTCAAATTAGCTTAGTTCGAATTAACTAATTCGAATTAAATTAGTTCGAATTAGTGCTGTAGTGTAGACATACCCCATCTTATTGCCCACCCCTGTTATATGCCAATCACATAAGAGAAACAAGTTTGTTTACATTTGGGGAGATAATGCTGTCTATTTCTTATTCACAGTGTCACCTGAAATGAAAACAGGTGTTCTCATGACACTTTTTTAGGAGGCATTACAAGATATTTGTATGCCATATATGCTAAACATTTGTATGCCTCTTTGTGCTTTGGCCACCAGAGGACAGCTTTTCATGCTGATGAAGCTAATTGATAAAATAATGTATTAATTAAATTCTGACTCAACTCCTTGGGGGAGAATTGTATGTCTTCTACTCTGCGTTTTACCTGCATTCTGCCTTTTATTTAATGTTACAGCCATCTCAGATGATGACCCCGCACATGTTCATTTTATCAACATTTTCCCTGCAAATTTGACAAAACACAAAGAAGGTACCAATGTGAAATTTCTAAAGATTGCTATAGCACTTGACCCAAGGTTTAAGAATCTGAAGTGTCTGAAATCTGAGTAATATGGCATGGAACATGCTTTCAGAACTCTTAAAAAGAGCAATGTTCTGATGTAGAAGCTATAGAATTTCAACCACCAAAAAAAGAAAATCAACCTTCTGCTAGTAGCATCTGACTTTCATGATAAAAAATGAGCATTCGTTGGTACACATTGCATTGGTTTGTTATTGAGCAGAACCAGTTAACAGCTTGGACACATGTCCTCTGGAATGGTCATTGAAGCATGAAGGATATATGAATCTTTAATGCATCTGGCATGTAAGTATTTTGTGACGCTGGCCACAATAATGCCATGCAAATGCCTGTTTTCACTTTCAAGTGATATTGTAAACAAGAAACAGGCAGCTTTAATTCCTGCAAAATGTAAACAAACTTGTTTGTCTGAGTGGAGAAGAAATAGGATTAAGTGGTCATGTATCCCTGAAGTTTTACATTGTTTTCTTTTTTGAATGCAGTGTTTTTTGTACATAAATCTATATTTGTAAGTTCAACTTTCATGATAAAGAAATGGCAGTACAGTACTTGTATTAAGTGAATTAAAATACTATTTTTTGTTTTTAGTGCAAATACTTGTAATAAAAATAAATATAAAGTGAGCACTGTATATTTTGTATTCTATGTTGTAATTGAAATCCATCTATTTGAAAACATCAAAAAAATTAAAATAATGATATTCTATTATTGTTTAACGGTGCGATTAATTGTGTGATTAATCACAATTACTTTTTTCATCTCTCAACAGCCCTCATTTCAACCAATTCTAAAGAGTGTATCTAGATCTCATGCAACATATGGTCAAGCTAAAACACTAAAAACAGAAATGTAGAAACACGAACATAGGTGACGGTAAGTACCAGCATGGGCCAGCCACCCCAAGGACAAGCCAGCCTGGCCCATGAGGGTATGTTCTTAGGGTGTGTACTAACTCTGCTGACACTTGCTACTGCCTGCACTACACTGACTAGATTATTTTTGGTGCGCTAGTATGAGACCTAGCATGAGTATGTCTCCACAGGCTGGGAATCCCCCTCCCCCTCCCCCCAGCTCCCAGTGTAGACACAGCCACAAACAAGCAACTGGCTGGTTCCCATAAGTGGGTATGGTCGAATGTAGCCGCTGAGTTACCAGTTCAAAGCCAACCAACGTTGACATGACCATCAGGTGCATTCTCCATTGTGGCTGAGCTCTTCTTGAGCCATAGAAAAGACTTTCGGAGACCCTTGCACTTCCTGTATTCTTTGTCCAATCTATAGCAGAAGTGAGAGCAGCCATGGGGTTCCCCTGACTTACTCTTGGCTGCACCTGCTGCCTAAGAGTCATACTGCAGGTGAGACTAGCCAAAGACTGACACAGAAGTGTGGACATATCACCAGCTCTGCACCATGTAGGAATGTTCCAGGGAGCAGTTCCACCCACTAACAGTCACTTTAAACCATGGAGTGGGGTAAAGCAGCTGGAGCAGAATGGAGAATTGAATCCCATTGCTTTGATGGCACCTGGGAAATATTGGTTTTAGTGGACAAACAGCCATGTCGCAGGCTCATGGGCAGTCTCATCAGAGAGCACGGTGACTGAAAGAACATGGGAAGTGGAGTAGTTTTGCAGGCTGCAGGTGGTCTCCCCGCATCAGGGCTAAAGCACGTTAGCGTGTCAGCATGAGTAACTTCTGCAGTGCTGTGGATAAGCCGGGAGATCCATTGCCCCAGGCGGGGCATTAAATTCTGTAAAATAAAAATACATGCATAAATAACATGTCAATGAGAATGGAAAGCCACACACTGCTCATTGTGTATTCATGCTGTAGGTGCATCTTAAATGAAACCCCCCCAGAGGCTTTCACTCAGGGCTGCATGAATCACAGCTGAAAATGTGCTTATTTTTAAGAACTTGCTCCTAAGTTCCCCCCCTCCCCACTTAAAATATTGGTCTAGTTGAGCACAAAGAGCACTGAGCCAGATGTGATGCATTTGCACAGAAACAAAGCCAACTAAAACTATCCTCATTTTCCGGTTTTCTCATATTTTGGTAAAGTCATAACAAAAATCCCTGATCCTAGACTTGCTTTTCAGGCCTTCAAGGCATGGCAATTGTTCTGGGTTTCTTTAGGCTTTTATCATATATGTTCAGAGCAGTTTATTTCTTCACTATTCTTTTTTTTCCCCCCTCAGTCCTTTTACTCAGAGCCGTGGTGTCAGTTTCAGTATCTCTATGTATCTTTTATAAATGCCTTTTAAGTCCCAGCCTTCCAATCAGTATTGTCCTTCCAAGAAAAGAAAATAACGCAAGCACCTGGGTCCTGATTCAGAGCTCACACCTGTTTTCCTCTGGCGTAACTCCACTGACTTCCAGGGAGCCCACGTGGGTGGAATTACTTTTGATTTACAATTATGTCAGTTGAATCAGAATCAAGACCATTTCATCAGGGCAGTGACCAGTGTTCAACAGATGATGATGTTCACATTCTGTGGACATTTTCCTATGATCGCAAGAGATTGTGTATCTGGTAATAATGGATGTCAGTCCTCTGCTACTTCTTCGGCTTCTTATTTCACTCACAATGGGGCATTATATAAAATGGTTTCTGAGAAAGTGGCAACAGAGAGAGTTTCATCCCCTTGATTAAAGTTCTATAATCCAGGTTCACCTGGTAGGCCAGACATTCCATGAGTACACACTAAGGATATGTCTAGATTACATGCCTCTGCTGACAGAGGCATGTAAAATAGGCTACCCAACATAGTCAATGAAGCAGGGATTTAAATATCCCTGACTTCATTAAAATTAAAATGGCCGCTGCGCTGTGCCGGCTCAGCTGATCGTCGGCACAGCACTCAAGTCAAGACGTGGATCGGTCGACAAGGGAAGCCTTTGTCGACCACTCCCTTATGCCTCATGAAACAAGGTTTACAGGAGCGGTCAACAAAGGCTTCCCTTGTCGACCGATCCACTTCTTGACTCGCGCGCTGTACCAATGATCAGCTGAGTCGGCACAGCGCAGCGGCCATTTTTATTTTAATGAAGCCAGGGATATTTAAATCCCCGCTTCATTGACTATGTCGGGTAGCCTATTTTACATGCCTCCGTAGGCAGAGGCATGTAGTCTAGACATACCATAAGAGTGCACAGATGAAACCAAAATAAAATAAATTGGATCCTGAGTCTGACTGGCGTATGTACCACCACCAAGTGTGCTTCAGAATACCCTCAGTGGGTGAAACCAGTATGGTCAACAGCTTCGCTGGGCCCCTGGGCAAAGTGGAGGAGCAGGGCTGCTCTACTCCCTCTGAAGGGGCGGGACTTGGGTAGAAGGATTGGGGTTGAGGCAAGGCAGGCCTCGGTGCTGCCCAGAAAGCACAGCACCTCCCCCAGGCAGCCCTTAGTGCTCTGGCTGCAATTTAAAGGTCCCAGGCCTCTGGTCATTGCTATGGCCACAGTAGCAGCCATGGCAGCTGGCGCTCTGGATCCTTTTGTATTGCTGGGTCCCGGGGCAATTGCCCTCTTTATCTACAGCTTTCATATCACCTCACAAGGCCTGTTTTGTGCAAATATGATTGCAGCCATGTCTGAATACAGGGATGCCTAGGATACAGTGAAACTGCTGAAGTTTCCTGTCTTTACCTTTTTGTTTCAGTCATGCAAGACATGGTCATAATGAGGATGTCTGCCATCCACATGAAATGCTACATTTGATTGCTGCGTGCCAGCGACATCATGCACACGCCTAATAAAGAGGTAATTGCCCGACTGTAGAGCATACCTGGAATGATCCCTGATATCATCAAGATGATCAGCCGGCAAAAGCTTGAGTTTGCAGGCTGTGTGGGTGGGATGAGTGGAGGAAGAGCCTCAAAGCAAGTTTTGCAGGATCTAGTGCCAAGTGCCCGGGGTAACCCACCTTAAGCATGGTTTGATGAAGTGGCTGATGGGTGAGATGCAGGATGGCATGCTTCTCAAGGCTGTCTAAAGGCAGACTACTGGCCAAAGACTCCCACGTGCTGCATTTCTTGTTCATCATGTCATGACTGTATGGTGCCCTGCACCTTGAGAACCATTATAATAAACAATGATACATAAGCATAAAACTGGATGCTGTAGCTGGAACACATTTGCGATTCAACAAGATGGCCTCCTGATTAACTGCAAAGAGGGGTCTCAGAGCCAATGTCATTAGAAAATGTCATGCCTTTAAATGAACAATGGCACCTTTCCAAATGCACCATGTTTGTGTTGCATCATCTGAGGCATCTCATGCTGCAAATTAATGTAGCTGAAAAGGCTTATTCCTTGCATTGTGGTCTCTTCGTGTTTACTATTTCATAACTCCAGCTGGACCACTTTTGGCAAGATATCTGATTTTTATGAGGGGAAAAAGCACTATAAATCTGCCATTGCTAGAGGTCATCATATGCAATTGGGCATGTTCTTGATATTGCCAGCATGCTCCAGTTTTTCAGAGGCTTTAGTCACAAAACTGCCATCTAGGAAAATCAGGTATGAAACTAAAATTGAACCTTTCACCGCAAAACATCGCTTTGAAATCTCTTCCTCTTCTACCTCCTTCCCAGCCCCCAGCGCCATGGACAGATAGCGAAGGGTAAAGTGAATGGGGCATTCTTCAAAGCCACATAATCAACATCCAAGATCAAAATGAAGCCAAATTTTCTGTCCCACTCCTGAGCAGAAACAGCTGTCATTCAGAGATTGTTTGCACAAGGAAGAGGATGCCAAAAAGCCAGTGCTTGTGGACTTTTTTTTTTTTTTAAGGCAAGGGAGTACCTGTATTTCAGAATGTTCTTTTTGCCCTGACCTTCGCTAAAAGCTGGACAGCACCCATGAAATGTGCCAGGTATAAGTCAGAGATAAAACTCTACTAGGGTAAATGTGAGGTACAGAGCCATGAATTGTTTGCCGTAATTATTTGTGACAACCAGTAGCAGACAAAAGTGATATATCATCAGAGAAGGTTGCTCACGTACAGAGCTTTCTGATCTCCGGTTTCCCTGGCCTTTTTGTCACCCTTCCAAAAGCTTTTCTCCCTGGGTAGAGAGGAAGTGCACAAGGCTCAGAGGACAGAAAAGCAGCCAGAGCTGAAGCAGGCCACTGAAACCTTCTGACACAGACTACAGTGAATGAAGGCAAAACATAAGAAACCTCTCGGGGTTCAGAGTTCCACGAGGCAGAGATTTTGCATACTGATACCCGCAGACAGAATCCTGACTGTAGACATCGGCTCAAGCCAAAAAAAGGCTTTGCTAAGAGGTTTTAAATTTATTCTTTTAGCAGCGCTGAGAAGTTCACAGAAAGGTTATATTCTTCTGCTTCTTTGCACTGTAATGCAATACCCCTACCAGCATTGTTAATTAAAAATCCGGTAATTAATTTTTTTAAGCACATTTGTATTCTTTACTTCCGATCAGAAATAGAACAAGCCCCCGCTGCTTAGAGTGGCTTCCTTGCCAAAGAAAGAACTGAGGCCCATAAAATGTCCTTGACTTTTGTCAATAAATAAAGAACCCATTCATCCCACCCTACTCCATGCTTTGTACACAGATTAAAGATAATTCCCTTCTTCAGACAGCTATGGGATGCCAAGGGATCTTTGATTTCTGAGCTCTTGCTTTATCATTCTGGTACTCACAATCCCATTGCCTGCTGTTGCAGATCAAGCCATCTGGCTCTATTAACTCAGTGCAAATTTCACAGACATGACATGGTAGTTTACCATATTATAATGATGATGCTGTACATAGCAGCATAGATTTATGTGGTATGTTTCTCAGGTGAAATCTGCAACACAGGAGAGTCCCCTGTTCTGGTGGGCAGGAAATGATAGAGCTCAAACCTTTTAAACCATCCCAGAGAAGAGTGCTGTGTGTAGAGACAGAGTGCTCCACCGCAGGAGTGGTTAAGAGTCAAGATGCTGCTGCAAGCAGAAAAGATGGCATAAGAGAAGGCTGCTGGCCTGGAGTGAGCAATGCAGAAGTTTATGAAGAGCACAGAGGGGAAGATCCAAAGTCCACAGATGTCAGTGGGAGTCTTTGGCTTTAGTGGGCCTTAGAACAGGTTCAGAAAGTCAAAGTGTACCAAGACCTATGAATCCCCCCGGATCACATAGCAAATGGCCTGCTGATTATGGGAGTGCTATGAAGGGAACAGTCAAACTCAGCTCTCATTGTCTCTTCTTAAACATGAATTTCTGTCCTTTCTCTTGGCAAAAAAGAAACCTGTTGAGAGTTTGTCACTGTGATTTCCTCCATCAGTCTTGAGGTTTCCCCCGCTCCAGCTCACAGCACAAAGCAGTCGCCCTTGAGACCCAGCCTGTCACAGACCCCAGCACAAATGGGCTCATTTAGCAGAGGAGGAGGCTGGTGACCCAAAGACACCTATGTATACATTGCATTAGGGGTGCAGTGGGGACATTTTTGCCCTGGTCTATTCTAGAGCTTTATTTCAAAATAACCCCTCTTAGGTCAAATTAATAAGTAGAGTGTCCACACTACCAAGCCTGTTATTTTGGGCCGCTTATTTTGAAATCTGCACTCCTGCTTTCTTCGGGCAATAACGCTAATTCCAAAATAGTCATTTCGAAATGGTGGTAGTGTGGATGCTCCGGTGCTGCTATTTGAAAATAATTACTCCCCAGAGTAATTGGAACTAACTACTCCCCCGTACTTCCTGGGGCTCTAAGTTGAGGTAGCTCATCCACATTAAGGGAGCCTTCCTCAGACTAATTTTGAGGCTTCCCCGTACTGTGGACACTATTTCGATTTTGTTATTTCAGGAGTTATTAAATTGCTTTTAGTTATTTTGAAATAGTTTCCTAGTGCCGACATGCCCTTCACTGGCCGCCCTCTCCCCAAAAGCCTATCCTCTGTGATCACAGTGGGCAGGCAAGCCCCAACATGGAAAGATTGTCTCTGATGGGAGGGACAGTAGATCCTCTGGATTTCCAATTATTCAGAGAATTTTGGGATCTGTGTAACTCCCAGGTTAAAAGTTTCTGTGGCTCTGGAAGCTCCCATTACCATAATGGAATATGAGGTTGAGGGAGGAGACTTCTTAGCTATTTCGCTGGGTGCTGGATGAGAACTCTTCATTACCGAAGTACCTCTAGATTTCTTCTTGTGATTGCTTGTTTCTATTGCTTCGGGACCTGTTCTGGAATATGTCTTGCTTGTATTTGTACAGGAGTTCATGCTGCTCAGCAGATGTGAAGGCTGCAGAATCAGCCCCTAAATTAATAGAAAGAAGCAATGGAAGTCCAACTTTTAGAGTTAAAAAGGGTGGATGGTGCACTTTGGCCCTTTTGCAAAGGCCACTGAAGGCAGTGAAAGGCTCCTATTGACTTCCATAGGATTTTGATCAGGCCCTTACTAGCACCATATGAGCCGAATTTTCAGTGCGTTTCTGTTTATGCTACTTTTTATACATAATTACGCCATTTGCATGCACAAATCACTGTGCCCAAAATCCAGCTAGCATTATCTGGAGGCCAAATTGCCACTCATTGAGCAGTCTGCCCATGATCTGTGTGAGTTCTTGAACAGAAACTTAAAGATCCTTGAATTGTTCTGAACTGAGTTGATATGCCGTTGGCATGTTCTAATTTTTCATCACTCTGCCCTGCCCTATAAAAGTCCTAATCTGTTTCCCTTATTTATATTCTATATGCGGTATGTGGCCGGGTTCCTGGCAGCTGTGTAGCCTAGTGGCAAGGTTGCAAGTAAGCAGGCAAAAGAAGGGGGGTGCTGACCCCCTGCCATCTGTGCTCTTGGCCCAGGAACTCCAAAGCACTCCCTAGTCAAATCCTTAAGTTTGGGGTGTGGCCCTAAGGGCCCAGGTTCCCCTTAATTGGGGCTTCTCAGTAGGTTTCCCCCCTTTTCCCATAGGGGTGGGGGCTTACTTGCTCCCATGATTGCTGAGTGGACAGACTGGTTCATGTCCTTTAGACTGTTGAATTGGGCTCCTACTTCCTTGCTAGCCAGCTCCAAGCTGGCTCCAGGGTCCTTCCTTTTCTCCTCCCTCCAGGCCTGGCATTAGTTGCAGGTAAAGCAGGGTGGGGCTCAGAGACTTTCTTCAACCCTTGGGATGCCAGGCCCTCCTTTCTCCACTCCCTGAGACTGTACTACAACAGAATGCTTAGGAAGCAGTTTTGGATCAACAGCAAGAAGCTGTCACAATTATGCAGTACATGATCCAAATGTTTGAGATGAGTGACTAGAAGAAGAATCACTTCTCTATGAGGGTATCAAAAAATGTTCATCGCTCCAGAAGACACACAAGCTAGGCATTGCCTGGCTACAAAACTGGATTTTTGCATACAGATCTGGACCCGGTATAAACCCACTTGAAATTAAAGGAAATATTTGTGAGATTTTTGATCAGCAGTTTCAGAGGTCCCCATATTTAAAAATAATTTCTGTACTTTAAGGATGGACTCTAAGGGTACATCTAGACTACAAGCCTCTTTCAAAAGAGAGTGTCTAGACTGCAATCACTTTTTCGTAAGAGAGCACCTAGGCAGTCTAGATGCTCTCTTTCGAAAAAGCCCTGTTTGCATTCAAGAATGCCTTTTCAAGGGCACTTTCGAAAAAAGGCATTCTTCCTCATAAAATGAGGTTTACTGTGGTCGAAAAAGCTGCTGCATTCTTTCAATTTACTTTCGAAAGAACGCAGCAGCAGTCTAGATGCAGGGGAAGTTTTTTCGAAAAAAAGGCCACTTTTTTTAAAAAACCCTGTAGTCTAGATACACTCCTTGAGCTTGATCGGTGAAGTTACTAGGCAGCCTTAGCCCATCAACCATGGAAAAAGGAGATAAAAATCTTCCTCAGGTTGTGGCCATTTAGTGCCACGCAGGATTAAACTCAATGGTTGTTTGAAAAGAAAGGAAGAGGAAATTTACAAGGAGTATTCTAAGATGGCTGAAACACTTGTTAAAGATTAGGAAATCACGCTCTCACAGGCTCTCTCCTATGCGCACACACACTTTGCAGGTTTCCAGCAGAAGTTAAAAAGAAGGGGAAATATTACAGGAATTAGAGAAAGAAATGCTATGGCTTACATTATGCAGACTTCAAACTAGGTATCATACTGGGTCTGTTCTTCTCACAAGGTATGCCATGGCATAACTCCCATTGACTTCAGTGGGGCCAGAATTTCACTTTAGGAATGTATGATCAAATGCCTCTGCCCTTTAATATCTTCAAATGTTCTGTCCTGTACTGTCTCTGAGAGCATGTGTCCCTCCTGGAGCATGCACCTACTCATAAAGATCAGGTGAGTTCCACTTTGCCAGTACATCATGGGTGCATCTAGACTGGCAAGATTTTGCGCAAAAGCAAACGCTTTTGCGCAAAAACTTGCCAGCTGTCTACACTGGCCGCTTGAATTTGCGCAAGAACACTGACGATCTAATGTAAGATTGTCAGTGTTCTTGCGCAAATACTATGATGCTCCCGCTCAGGGATAAGCCCTCTTGTGCAAGAATACTTGCACAAGAGGGCCAGTGTAGACAGGGAAGAACTGTTTTGCGCAAAAAAGCCCCAATGGCGAAAATGGCGATCGGGGCTTTCTTGTGCAAAATCACATCTAGACTGGCCATGGATGCTTTTGCGCAAAAGCACTTTTTGCGCAAAGGCACCCGTGCCAATCTAGACACTCTTTTGCGGAAATGCTTTTAACGGAAAAACTTTTCCGTTAAAAGCATTTCCGCAAAATCGTGCCAGTCTAGACGCAGCCTATGTGGTTACCAAAGGTTTCATTTTATTGATTCATACCTCAAAGGGTATAAAATAATAGTAACATAAAAATGAAATCTATTCCTGTTTTTAAAAAAAAACACCCTGAAATTAACCTATTGCCAATGGGAACTTCCAACCTGCTCATTTTCTATTTATCAAGAATGACTAGGTGTCCTTAATGCTCGCAATGAAGTGTTTTAAAGAAAATAGGAAGTTTAAAAGCATGCACAGCAAGTATTATTAAATCTCAGTGCCAACGTCTAATTAGATTGTTAATGAAGGGAGGGACTGAAAATCCCTTTTCAGCATTCTACTAACAAACATAACAACACTGAAATCAGGCTTTCCAGCAGCTAGTTGGTTCTGGGTTTGAGGAGTTCATCATGGAAAGAGAGGAGCTAAAACATTCTATATGAAGACTTTGGTCCAACAGATCATAAATTATAACCCAGCAAAACCTGCATAGACTGACATTGGTCCAGTGTTAGGGGTCACAGTTGCTCTATGAGTCAAAGAAGTTCCCCCTATTATGTAATATAATAAAGTGTTTCAAACACATGCACAAATACAGAGTAGAACATTTTCATCTTCTCATTAATGCTTTTCCCAGTAGTTAATTCTGTTCTATGCATACTCTATGTATTCTATTGTACACCATTTCCTATAATGCCTTGATCACTGGCAGCTCTGGTCTGCCCTTAAATTGGTGTAACAGCATTGACCTCATTAGAGTTATTTCTCTTTAACACTGGTCGAAGGGTATGTCTACACTAGCCCCCAGATCGATCTAGGGAGGCTAATGAGGGCGACCGAAATTGCAAATGAAGCACGGGATTTAAATATTCCGCGCTTGATTTGCATGTTCCCAGCCGGTTGCCATTTTAGAAATTGACTAGCCCGAAGTAACTGCCCGCGTCTACACGCGGCAGTGAAACGGGATTCCGAAATAAAGCCCTAACTCTAATTATCTGGTATTCCTCTTCCAATGAGGTTTACCAGCTAATTCAAGTTAGGGCTTTATTTCGGAATCCTGTTTCACTGCCGCGTGTAGACGCAGGCAGTTACTTCGGGCTAGTCAATTTCTAAAATGGCGACCGACCGGGAACATGCAAGTCAAGCACGGGGTATTTAAATCCCGTGCTTCATTTGCAATTTCGGTCACCCTCATTAGCCTCCCTAGATCGATCTAGGGGGCCAGTGTAGACATACCTGAAGTGAGAAGAGAGTCAGGCCGAAAATAAACAAGATTTGACTGCCACAGATTTTATAACGTTCAGCACGCACAAAGCTCTCCGACCTTTGCCACAGAGACAGGTGGCAACAGGCAACATCATACAGCATACTGAAGAAGCTTTTAAAAAGTTGTGTGTCACTTGGCTGGGTCACTGAGAAGTGCAGGTGTCAGTAGGAAATCATGAATATTCAGTCAAACTCTGAAAGCCCTTCCTGACAAAAGCAAATGTCCAGGCTTTTCCAAACACAAATATTTCCCCTCCATATGTTCCCTAAAAATATGGCATCTGAAGCTTCTAACTCTGTCCAGGATTGCTGTCAAGTGAAACCTTCACAGGAAGTAGAAAGTGACAGTGCTTGCACATCCAAAGCAAAGGGCATTCACTGGAGAGTCCGTCTACATTTTATTTTTGCCTGTTGATCTCAGCAGACACTTGCAGAATTTGGAAAGAAAGGGATTCTAGTAAATGACTGGAAAGGTTCTCTCTCGGAGTAACTTAACTATGTAAGGGTGTGTCTACACAGCAGGGCTTAACTCGAAATAAGCTACGCAAATTGAGCTACATCAATTGCATAGCTTATTTCAAAACACCTTATTTCAAAATTGGAAGCATCTGCACAGCACTTATTTCAAAACAGAGCACTCTTCCTCCAACTTCCCTTACTCCTCGTACAATGAGGGTTACAGGAGTCGGAGGAAGAAGTCCTCCAGCTTGACAGTATTTCGACATTATTTCGAAATAACTGCCTGCCGTGTAGACGCGGACTAAGTTATTTCGGAATAATGTTGCTGTGTAGATGTACCCTAACTGCCCTCTTTTCCCCACATGAATACCAGAACCAGATTCTGCACCTTGTGGAGTCATTTACATTTGGTGCAAATGAATGCTAAGTGGGGATAAAAGGCCACCGGTCTGATTTACATTGTAGGGTAGATACCTCTCCAGGTTTTCCCAGGATTGTCCCTGTAATGAGGTAACTGTCCCAGATGAAATGGTTCGGATGCCCCAGTTCTTTGTACCTAAGAGGGAGCAATCCTATTACACTGGTGTAAATGACTCCATCAGATAAAGGCAAGCGAGAATCAGTAATAATTTCAGTGGTAATCTCACCACCTCTAAGAAGGAACACACTGCGCAACTGAGCAGCAGTGGGTGACCTGCAGCAGTGGGCCTCAAGTGGTGTGTGGCCCATGAGACATTTTGTTTACTCTTGCCCAGGCACAGGGTCATCGGATTCCACTGGTTTCCCTTCACATCGTTTTTTCCTACGAGTGTTACTAAAGGGACATGCACGTAAAGCAAGGGCACAGGAAGTGAGGTGCATGCTGATTCCCTACAACACTGCCTGCGAGAGCCCTGCATTCCCTCTGCATCCAGTCAAAGTGCCACTACGGGTCAGTCAGCAACCCCACAAATTCTCGGCTTGCAAGCGCAGTGAGCAAAACTACCCTACCCTGGGAGACTGTTTTGGTTACAACAATCTTGCAGCCCACCAGGATGAAGGAGGGCCACTCATGCGGCCCACTCACTACTAGCCTGGGTTGCCCATTGTGGCTTTTGAGGCTGGCAGCATTTCCTCTCTCTCCAGAACTATGATTGGAAACATCCTATGGACTAATTTTGAGCTCTGCTTTTAAGATCAAATGCTGTCTGGATTAAAGTGCAGCCGTGGCATCATGTTAATACAGCAGTTTGATTATGGCAGCACTCTAGGTAAATCACCTCTATGAGGGGAATAGCTAACAGCACTGGCAGCCTGTTTACACTGGCGCTTTATAGCATTGTGACTTGCTGAGCTGGGGGGGTGTTTTTTCTCACCCCTGAGTGAGAAAGTTACAGTGCAGTACCTTGCCAGTGTAGACAAGCCTCAAGACAGGAGTGCTGCAATAATAAGTACACAAAATAAAAGGAATAGATGTAAAAGATAACATTTGCAGCTATGGAAAATAAAAAAATCCTCCCTGATGGAAACAAACTCTCCTGGATGAATTTGATCCAAGGTTTAGAAATGTAACTGACTTGCCTTCTTCAGTCCTGAACATGAGTTTTTCCTTAACAGGAATTGTTGTCCTACACAGCCTCTCACAATTGGTTGTGTTAATAGTATTGTTGTTTCTTGCCTCAGAAGCATCAGTGTTTTGCCACTGTCAGAGGCAGGATACCATAAAAACAACTCAGTGGACAAGCTAATTTTCTCAGATTCACTTTCGAAAGCAAAACCTTATTGCCAGTCTCATACTTTTTCTATCTGTGTATTGTGAAAGACTAACAATGGCTGCAAAGTTTCTGAATTAAATTAAACCTCACTGAATTAAGTGTAACATCTTTAGGGGACACTGTATTCAAAATGCAATTGGATACGTGTTATTGTGGAATTGAATGCATGTACTGTTTCTAGGAGACTGAAGATGTTAGGAACTTCAAAATATGTTCCCCACATATCTGTAGATGGATATTTTTCTCTGCTTATCCTTTTAAAGTAAAATATGGTGAGTTGAAATTCTCTTTGTGTACTAAAGGGAGGAATATTTTCCATAGCTTTCACACTCAGTAGATAAAAGTTAGAAGAGAACAGACTGTATCTGTTACCCAGCACTATACATCTTCTGCCAGCCAGTTTACAACAGAAATACTAACCTGCAGCTTGGGCAATTCCATCAGCACAGAGACTGGATACAGACAGACAGCTGCCCCTACGAGTGAAAAGTGGCATTTATAGTCCTTTGGTTTCTTCTTTGCCCATATCCCACTATATCTGCCCATTACATTGCATATGTCTTCTATGTTCTTTTCTTGCTGTGATAAAGCTCTGGCCATGCCCCAAGTGTCTTGTGCTTCCTGGCAGTTAATATTTGCCTCAGAGGCTCACTGTGACCCCCCACACAGCCTCTGGCCCTTTACTAGAGGCAAAGCCTCCTGAGCCATCTGCATCATAGAGTAATCCATTGTTTGGGGCAACCCCCTTTCCCCCGTCATCCTAGTTCCCCCTCTCAGGGGCAGACTCTGTAGTGGCCTGGGAACGTTTGGGGAGAACCCGGGCCCAACCACTACTCTGGGTTCCATCCCAGGGACTCTAAGGCTATGTCTGTTGGCAGAGGGATACGAATAAAGCAGATTGGAAGTGCAAATGAAGCGGGGATTTAAATATCCCGTGCTTCATTTGCATAATCACGTTCGGGCGCTGTTTTAAACAAGCGCCATTTCGAAACTGAAACAGCAGCTTAGCCACGGTTCTGCCAACAGCAGGGTGATTTTTCGACAGATCCTGTACTCCTCGTTTTTTGAGGAGTACAGGATATGTCGAAAAATCATCCCGCTGTCAGCAGAACAGACACTTCCCTCCAAAATGTCCAAATGCAAACCTGAATTTTTTGACTGGTTAATTTAAATGTTAGCCATATTTCCTTGGTATAAATGATGCATCCATGTAAGTGTTTTAGCCTGATTTCACTGAGCGAGAGCATGACAGTTGTGTAACATAATTGGTTCATTGTGCTCTACTGAACTCTCCCACCTCCCGTCTTTCCAAAGCTGACAGAATCTCTTTTTCTTGTTCTCTTTCTTGACAATACTTCCAGCACAGTGCAGTTGTTAGGGTTTCAGAGAGAGGGAGATTTACAGCTGATCACACTAGCAAACATATGGGAATTGGTGATGTTTACTGGTTGGGAAAAGATTCTATTCCTCTTCGTGAACAATCCTGTTCAAATAACTCATGCACTCATATAAACATGCTCCCACTGCTGGGAGGTGGGTACAAAACAACATTTTGCATGCAAATAAAAATGCATCCATTTATGTATTTGAATATTTTTTTAAACTATGGTGAAAGAGTGCCCATCCAGTGACCTCGGGCAGCTGAGATTCTTTTAAAAATATTCTAATAAATCAACAGACCCATCAATTACGTCTGCTCAAAACAGATAACCCTAAATACAACAAGAATTCATTGACTGCCCCACACAATCACCACCAGAATCCCACAGCTATCTAGCCTCATACAAACTATAGAATTTAGTCCTTAGGATCAAACGTTAATTATCTTCAGTATGGGACAGGTTATATTTTGTGAATCTACAACTATTGCCTGACAACTTGACATGTTTTGTTGAAGCCACAAATGGAAGATTTGCACGGCCCTTGCAGGCCTTTAAGGGCATATCTACACAGCAGGGCTAAAGTCGGAATAAGCTATGCAATCTGAGCTATATCAATTGCGTAGCTTAAGTCAAAATAGCTTAACTCGGCTTTTGGTGCTGTCTGCACAGCAGGAAGTTGAAGAAAGAACATTCTTCCTTTGACTTCCCTTACTCCTCATGAACTGAGGCTTACAGGAGACAGAATAAGAAGTCTTCCAGCTAGACATTATTTCGAAATAAAGGCTGGCAGTGTAGATGTGCACTATGTGATTTTGGAATAACATCCATTATTCTGAAATAACGCTGCTGTGTAGACATAGCCTAAGAGAGTACATTCTGAATGTTCTCAGCATAGTAGATTAGAGGAGTAAAAGAAGGAGGCAGAGGAAGTGGAGAAGGAGAAGTACCTCAACAGATCTTTCACAGATGTCTGCTCTGATCTGGGTCTCACAAGATTTATTGGAAGAAAAACAAGCTCTTCTAGAAAATTTGTCATCCAGCTCAAGAGAACAATGTCTGAAGTCTTCCAGGAACTGTTTTCCTATAAATTTCATCATGTGTGAAAAACCAAATCACCTTTACAGTTCTGTTTCTTACGGGCATTAGTCCGGGAGAAAATACAACAAATCCTCTTTGACACATGCCACAGAGCCTTTTTGCTTAAGTTTGCTAGCTCAATTTTTCAGACTCAGCTGGGTCTGATAAATATCCAATAACCCTTCAGGGGCATCCACAGAACCATTGTGGTTATATCCATCTTTAACTTTTTACTTCTAGAAACTGGTCTCTTTTTGTCTACACATATGCCCCAGTAAATCAAGTTTATATACAGGGAGTGCAGAAACTTTTAAATAATTTTATAAGTTAATTGGTGTCGAACGTATATTGCTAAGATACATTAAAACACAGTTGTAGTATCAACATCTGCTCATAAATTTTATAGCTGGTTGAAAAAATGGAAAATGTGTCATTTTTTTTTTGTGACCTTGTCCTCCCTTTTTAGGTAGTGTGACAGATATAGCAATATCTATGGGGGCCATAGTGTACCAGGTTTATGTATCACTGTATAAGTGTACAGAACCTCCAAGAACCAAAAACAGTGTGGAGTGATTCGCTTTAATCACTTAGCTTGTAAACACCTCCAGAGAGGTACCACCCTTTGGGGTGATTTGCTTATATTTGCTCATAGCGAGTTTTCCAGAGGCAACAAAGAGAGCTTTTGCTATAAAGACTGGGTTTAAAATCACTCAAGGTCCTCTTTCTGATCTAACCAACAGACAGGATCTTCTTGTCTGAAAGTGGCCTTCCCTTATGGAAAGGTTTGAAAGCTTTTGACTTACTAGGGCTCCATAAGACTGATGGTAGGAAGCTGTACAGCCTTAAAACCCCCAAGAAGAAGGAAATAGGGCATAGGTCCCTGCCCAGAGAAAGATGATGGCTGGAGACCTGACACCTGACTGGAGTGGATCATGGAGAGGGGAAGCAATTACCCTGAAATGGTGACAGGTACCATTTCAAACATCTAGAATATTTTGGACCTGCTCTGTTAAATATGAAGTTTGTTGGATGAGATAAAAAGCAGCTTTTACATATCTGGCTACACCAGCAGAGAGCTGACCCACCTAAAACAAACAAAAGGAAGTTTTTCTTCATGGAGATCACAGTCAACTTGTGGAACTCCTTGCCAGAGGAGGTCGTGAAGTCCAGGATTTTAACAGGGTTCAAAAAAGAACTAGATACATTCATGGAGGTTAGGTCCAACAATACTTATTAGCCAAAATGGGTAGGAATAGTGTCCCTAAAAAGACAGGATACTGGTCTAGATGGACCTTTGGTCTGATCCAGTATGGCAGTTCTTATGTTCCCACTAAGGGACCTCTGATAAATGGTTTATATTTAAGGTGAGATAGCTGGAAAATTATGAGATTTGTTGCCAAAGGTCCACATGGAGATAGGAGGAGTTGCAGGAATTTCAAAAGTCAGTGCAAAATTGCCCCTCCCATATGTCACCCCCCCATGTTTTCTGAAAATTGCCTTATGAATTAGATTCAAAGATGCTTTATGCTAAATGAGGCATATAACATGTCATTTTGAAAGTTGTCATCCTCTGAATCTGTGTAGCCTAGTTTTGTGCATGTATCATTTGTATGTGTGAAGTTAGAAATACAAAGTGTGAGTCTGGTTTTAATTCTAAATGTGCTAACGAGGGCCATTAGCGATACATTAGGAACTTATTGGCTTAGTACTCAAACCCATGACCCATGAATGGTTTTATTTTTCCTGGCTCAGAGGGACAGCTGTGTTAGTCTGTAACTAAAAAAACAACTGTGGCCCTGTAGCACCCCAGATCTGCCGCTTCTTCACCCTGCTGGATGGCATCCTGGAAGGGGGAGGGGGGGCAAATCGCCTCCCCTCCCCTCGTTGTCGACTCCGGTCTAGAGACACCTGTTGTCAGCCTCCCAGAGGATGACAACATCCTCCCAGAGGATGACGAGCAGAAGGAGGTGGCCAGCACACAACCATGCCTCAGAAATTCTATAGCTTCTACATCAGAACATTGCTCTTTTTAAGACTTCTGAAAGCATGTTCCACGCCATATTACTCAGATTTCAGACACTTCAGATTCTTAAACCTTGGGTCAAGTGCTATAGCAATCTTTAGAAATTTCACATTGGTACCTTCTTTGTGTTTTGTCAAATCTGCAGGGAAAATGTTGATAAAATGAACAACATGTGCGGGGTCATCATCTGAGATGGCTGTAACATTAAATAAAAGGCAGAATGCAGGTAAAACGCAGAGTAGAAGACATACAATTCTCCCCCAAGGAGTTGAGTCAGAATTTAATTAATACATTATTTTATCAATTAGCTTCATCAGCATGAAAAGCTGTCCTCTGGTGGCCAAAGCACAAAGAGGCATACAAATGTTTAGCATATATGGCATATAAATATCTTGTAATGCCTCCTAAAAAAGTGTCATGAGAACACCTGTTTTCATTTCAGGTGACACTGTGAATAAGAAATAGACAGCATTATCTCCCCAAATGTAAATAAACTAACTTGTTTCTCTTATGTGATTGGCATATAACAGGGGTGGACAATAAGATGGAAAGTACAGATTATAAATGTAGATTGTCATATAACTGTACTCAAAATAAATAATGTAAAACTTGAGCATCTATAAGCTAGCGGCAGGAAATAACCAGCCCAGGGCCTGACCCAATTGACAAGGGATAGCCCCTGGCAGGCTGCCACCGCTGTATTTACGTGCACCTCTACAGGTATGGGCACTTGCAGCTCTTGTTGGCTGCAGATTGTCGTTCCCAGCCAATGGGAGCTGCAGAAAGTGGTGTCCTAGTCCGCGCCACTTCCTACAGCTCTCATTGGCCAGAAATGGTGATCCATGGCCAATGGGAGCTGCAAGTGCCTGTACTTGGGAAAGGCCGGTACCCCTCTCCCAGGTCTTAGATGAGGCTGAGGAAGAACCAGCAGGCGAGTTGCATTACTTTCCCTGGACACACATAGGAGAGGGGAGAGAGTGGTGAGGGGCTACACACTCCTTGCCTGGCCTTCTCGGCCTGGGGATTTCACAGCACCCTGTGCACGTGGCTGCACATGGAGTGGCAGTCCAGAGCAGACACGTCCATTGAAGCAGCCGCTAAGGAACCTTGCTCTCCTGCTCACAGGGGTTCTGGAGAGGCCTGCCTTACTCCCAACCCCGTGGTGGGACACCTTCCCACTGCAAGCTACCACTAGGGAGGATGGGGTCACAGATGCACACACAGCAGGGCCGCATACAGCACACGGGCATGCCCATGCTCCTGGGGCAGCATGGGCTCCCGGGCATGTGTGATAAGGTGGAGGACACCGGTCCCCTGCCATGGGGAACCTACCAGGACGGCGAAGGGGAAGAAGTGGAGGGGACCCCAGCAGCACCGTCCATGGCAAGCGGTGTCTGCTTCTCTCACACCCCTCCCCCAATGCCCTCTCCCCTTCTCCTCCGGCAGGCAGGGGTACAAGTCCTCTCCATGTGGGGCACTGCCACTGCTGGACCCAGCATGTGCTCGGTATGGAGGGAAGCCGAGCCGCCCCGTCACCCCTCTCTCGCCTGCAAGCTCCTTTGTGATTAAAACAGTTGTTGAATTGTTTGGGAACCATTAAACAGGTCCCCTCTGAAGCAACCCTTGTGGATAAGAAGAAAACAAGTATCATACGACGTGTTACAGCTTGGCACCAGGTCTGTGAATCTGCATAAAATGTGCCGCTTCTGGACCCAATTGATCACACTGGAACTAGTTTTGTATTGTACACTTCTGACAATAGGTCTCCCTTCAGCCGTAATAACCCACCTGTGACAATACCATGAAGGGTAGTCATCTGCCTGGTTTGTGCAGTGTGTTTACGAGGATTCTTCCCTGAAAAAAGAGGTATTCTGATATATTCAATACTAGGGTATGTTGAAAAATTTCCATAAAAACAGATTTGTGACTGAAAATTAAGTTTTTGACCAACTGAAAGTTTTCACAAAAAGTATTTGCTTCTCCATGGAAACTTGTGATTTTTTCATTAAAACCCCCTAAGGTTTGAAAACTGAACATATTTATTTGGATATGCCACTGTGTTGCCTAATGGGAGCTGAAAAATTGGTGGCCTCCTTTCACCCTCAATCAATCAGGCTCAGCCAGAGTTCTTCCCTGATGAACTATGACTACACAACTCCCATGATGCACTGCCTCTCCTCAGCAAAAGAGAGGACTGTGTTGAATTGTAGGAAAGATAGTTCAAGCAGCAGCCCAGCCTATAGAGGAGAACAGGACCGTATATAAGCTACAACACCTATGAGGCACTGGGAAGGCATTTCAATTTTTACTTGTTCATCACAATTTGCAGCAGAACAAAACAACGCAGCTGCCACTATTCCAATCCCCCTACCCTTCAGGATCACTAAATTCATGTTTAAATTCCCAGGGTACAAGAGAATCCAGGGGTGGTGTAATGCTTCCACTTCTTCTCTGTATGGAGGATAAGGATAATCTGGGACCTGATTTAATTTACACCTTTTAAAAACCAGCTGTTAGTTGCTTTTCTTGTTACACTCCTCTCATTTTAAACCTCAGCTTTTGAGCTATAGCATCTTAAAGCCCCTCACTTAGACTCAGTGAACCCTCTTGAGAAGTGAGGTGTAAAGCATGGTAGGAGGGTAAGTGCGATATCAAGAAGTGAAAGTGATTTTGAATCAGCCACTCTAAGGCAGTGGGGTTCATGCATCATGGAATGTCAGGCACTAGCTCTTGTTGCTGCAGGGGGATCATGTGACCGGGGGAGGGTGCTAAGGCACGGCAGACTGCACAGCAGGTCCAGCTCCTGGGTGTGGGGGGGAACAGGGCCGGTTCGAGCCATTCCTGCGCCCCAGGCAGCAGGCGCGTGACGCATGCGTGGCTCTGCCCCGGGCTCACGGTGCATGTGTGGCCCCACCCCCCGGTGCACTGCGCCCCTTAGAGCTTCCACCAGGCACTGTGCGCCTGGGGCCGGGGGCCGCGCAGAGCCCCTGAGAGCTGCCACCAGGCGCCGTGTGGCACCCGGCCCTGGGCGTGCAGCGCCTGATTGCAGCTCTAAGGGACACCACGCGGCCGGGAGCACGGCGCCCCTTACAGCTGCCATCAGGCGCCCCCCATAGGTTGGCGCCCAGGGCAACTGCCCGGCTAGCCCCCCCCTTAATCCGGCCCTGGTGGGGGAAGAAAGTGCACAGGGCTCCACACATTGGCCCTGCCCTGAGCACTAGCTCCGCACTCCCATTGGCTGGGAACCCGATGCTGGCTGCATCTGGGGCATAGCAAGGCCTGTGGTGCCAGGAGAGGCAGGAAGCTGCCTTAGGAGCCCCGCTGACTGGGAGCTGCTCCAGGTAAGCCCCTCCTGCCCCAGCCCTGACTCCTCCCCCAAAGCTGGAGCCCACAGCTCTCATCCCCAGCACTACCCTGGAGACCACACTCCAGTCAGATTATGTTGGTTCGTGGGCATCAACAATTTTCTTCAACTGGGTCATGAGAAAAAAAAGTTTGACAGCCACTGCCCTAAGGGCATGTCTACACTGTGGGCTTGGGGTGTGATTCCCAGCCCGCACTGATGTACCCGAGCTCACAGCGATTGAGCGAGGGCACTAATAATAGCAGTGTCGCTACAGTAACATGGGGAGTGGTGACATAGTCTAAGCACCCTGAGCACAAACCCTCCTGGACCCTGTGGGTACGTACTCAGGCCAGCTAGCCCGTCCTGCTGCTGCCTGCTGCCTGTGCACTTCTACCTCTAGCATCCTAGGCTGAGGAGAGTGGGGGGTATGGCTACACGAGCTGGGATTCAAACCTTTAGCTCCAAGTATCGACATAGCTAAAGGGAGTCTGCAATTCATATACACCAAAGGGGCTGGAAAAAGGTATACATTTCCACCCACTTACTCTTCCTATCGGCTCCCCGAGCCAGCTTCTGCTCTCATTCATACAAGAGAAACTGCAGATTCACGCCTGTGTGCAGCTGAATTTCACGCCTTTGGGCGCTCCGCTAAATTTGGCTCCTTGACAAATATAGAGAGCAACCCTGGGATCAACTGGGCCCAATTTGTTTAACTCTAAGGCTTGTTGCCAGCTGCATGTAGTACATGAATGGGGCTCCACCACAGTACATCAAGAGTTAAATAACCATGATTAACCTCAGGAGAAGGAGGGAAGGAGAGGGAGACATCTGCTTTTTATTTTCAGAGCCAAGGAGTCTTTGCACTCCGAGTACGAAACGTCTGCATTCCATATCAACAGAAAGGAGTCCTCATAATTTATGCAACAATATACCAGTGCATTAAAAAGGGGTTATATTTTACTTTAATGAGGGAAATGAGGTATCATTTCCTTCACACAGAGAAGGAAGAGTTGCCATAATAAACACCAAATGGGCACCAGTTGATCCCTTAAAGATGAAGGAGACAATATGATAGCTGGAGATTGAGCCCCAGCTAGCTAGTAAAGAAATCTTTACCAAAACAGATGCTATATCTAACGTTGCATGAACATTTTGGGACTAACCCATGCTGATTTGAATATAGCTTATCAAAAGAAAGGAGAAGCTGAACTTCTCTTCTGCTAAAGTGTGATGTAAAGGCATTAAGGCTATGTGCATGAATGTATTCAGCACTTGATAAGTCATTCTATTGCCAGGAAGTTATGTGGGGTTTTCAGCTTTGCTCCCCAATATAGTCAAGTGGACATAATTCTGGCATCCCAAACACCAATTTTACTCTCCTCCATCTTTGGCTTCACCCCAATTTTTAGTTATACAGCTCACCTACAATTGATAACAGTCATCTGATGATAAATCCTGCATACCTTTAACTTTCTTTCTTTCTTTTTTGTCTGCAGATTGATTAGATGTCTCTTGCAAGGAAAGAACCACACAGAAAGGCAACATAAGCAAACAGAATGGAAATCACTATACTTCTTGGTCAACGGGAGGCAAGCGTGCAAATCTGGGGGACAGCACTGCTTACGAGGGGCCATGTGCAGCACCATAGCAGACTGATCAATATAGGGCGAAAGGAAAGCCACAGCTTTCGACTGCTCAGTGTCCCTGAGGTTCATTCTGTCCTAGGTAAGGTCAAGTTTGCCTCCTGTGCAAACAGTAGGGGATTCAAGTCTGCAAAACCATGGCTCTCAGGACATGCCTAAAGGCAGGAGAATCTGTGTGGAAGTGAAATGCCACCACGCAGGTCTCCTGACTCTCCCCTCCTCATCACACCTTTGGTGGTAAGCAGCTTTTCAAGCATGTTGCACCCTGCTGTTCAGCAGAGTTTGATCCGGGTGGTGCATAGAACTGGAATTATGGTGATTTCCGTTCTGTTTGCTTATATTGCCTTTTTGTGTGATTCTTTCTTTGCAAGAGTCAACTATTCAATACAAGGACCAAAAAATTGAAAGAAAGAAGGAAAGAAAGTTAAAGGTACCCAGGATTTATCATCAGATGACAGTTATCAGTTGTAGGCAACCTGTATAACTTAAAATTGGGGAGAAGCCAAAGACAGAGGAGAGTAAAATGGAACACAAGCAATAAAATGTGGATAGGCCTCTCTGTCTCTGGGCTATTTACTGCTGAAAGAATGTCACTTTTATACAGAAGTGGCCCAAATAACCTTTAATGAATAGAGACCTTCATTTCTGATGCAGCATTAAGCTAGTGTTAGCTACAGAGTAGGCAGAAAGAAAAATAAACTAAAAATTAAAAAGTGTTAAAAAGAAAAGTGCTTACAAAAGTGTCATGCACTGATTGTGCTGCAGATTCTGCTTAGTTACAGGTCATGTTGCAGTTTCTCTGTGTGAGAGAATTACAAAATATTTTGAGCTTTTTATAGTTTGTAATGGCAGGGACTTTAAGCCTGGAATCTTGGTGTAGTTCAGATTGTCCAACTTAAGAAAACAGAAATGCTGGCCAATAGGCATAGTAAATCTTAAAATATCTTTTAAATATTAAAATAAGTAAATGTGTAATATGAAATTCATATCTCTCCATACTGAGATGCTGGCTAAGAGATCATTATAAAGGTCTATTCAACAACTGATCACACTCACTTTCCAGGAAGTCCTCTTTATGCACTGTTAATTACTTCAACAATCTATAAAATTAATAGCTAAAATAATGACATTTATGGAGATTATATTTCAAATATTATTTACCTGTAACAGAATATCCTTTGTTAGTAATTACTAGATTTATGAACTGTTGTGGAACAAAATAGACACACCCCGGGGGAACCTGTTTCAATACCACAAATATACCACAGATGCACATACACATTAGTCATTCAATCCGATACTGAAAAAATGTCGCACAAGGGAACCTTGCATTTTTCAGTTTTCCCAAATCATAATTTAGTGCTACTGAAGGGTAGGGGGATTGGAACAGTGGTTGCTGACTTGTTCAGCTGATATGCACAGAAGGGTTGAAATTCCTCAGAAAACACAGTTTTCTTTGCACCACTGTCTATGCAGGACTGCCCAACCTGGGCTGCTGAGTATTAAATACGGTTAGTAAAGATGATGAATACAACACAAAGACATAGGCATATGCACTGGAGCTAGCAGTGCTGGGGGTGCTGAACCCCCTGGCTTGAAGTCATTTCCATCATATATATGGTTTACGGTTTGGTTCAATAACTGTCAGCACTCCATTATTAAAACTGTTCCAGCCATCGGAATATGGATGATGCTGATTTGTCAGAGGAAACCTATGTACCCAAGACCAAAGACTAAGGCAAAACTGTAATATCTTCCTACCCAGTTTGTGATTTCCGCAGTCAAGCCAATTGAAATGTTTGTTCAAAACATATATGCCACAGTCATCTGGGGGGAAATTTCTGCAGGAAACACCTAGTTTTGGTGACATCTTAAGGTTTGTCAGTGAAAACTTTGAAAGTTTTCCCCAGTTCGGAAGAAATTTTCAGTACAACAAACATTTTTACCCTGCTGGCTAAAATGTTTTCTGGAAGCTCCCTCCCTTCCCCCACAAAAGGTGAGGGTAGAGGAACAATCAGGTTTTTAAAACTAAAATATCTCCAGAATATGTAGAAAGATTTGGACTAAAATTATTTTGTTTTCTTTTGCTTTCTATACATCTACATTTTTCATAGGACAAATACGTTTATCCTGACCAGCTGTATTTGATACTGTGTTTTGGAATCAAAACTCCCATTGCTAATGTTGCGCGTGCATGCATGTGTGTGTGTGTGTGAATGTGAGAGAGAGAGAGAGAGAAAAAAAAATTCAGCAAGAAGAGAATTAAACCTTGCATATATCACTGTATTTTTCAAGGGCCCAATTTCCCTGGATTGGACTCAAGCTATTATTTCTTGAAAGCCAGTATCATTTGAGGTATCACAACTCCTTATCTTCATTACTGATAAACACTTTATAAGCCCAGGTTTCCCCTTTGATGTGCAACTTGTGCTAGCCAAGGAAGCAGGCTTCAAAGAAAGGAAGATGCCTGTAGAACTGCAGTTTTTACTATTCCACTACTTCAGCAAACATAAAAATGTTGATGGCATCTTTGACTATAAACTCCACAACAGTGATACAAGTTATTTTCTTGTGCGGCTAGAGTATGAGCCCAGTATTACAAA
This sequence comes from Pelochelys cantorii, assembly GCA_032595735.1. Taxonomy (NCBI): domain Eukaryota; kingdom Metazoa; phylum Chordata; order Testudines; family Trionychidae; genus Pelochelys; species Pelochelys cantorii. The sequence goes on from CM064334.1 coordinate 53,549,226, forward strand.
TCTATTTGACGTAACCAACTATCATTTTTCCTATTCAAAGATTAAGGGGGATTGAAATGTTAAGTATGAGTGGTTAGAAGTTGTGAGGAACAAACAACATGGTAATACTGTATTTGCTGAAGATCATTCTGAATTTTATTAACTATGGATTGATGGTGAATACTTAGCATTAGAGCTATGTTGCATGGTCAGAGAAGTCACATGGCATCATTTTCATTCTCTGACTGGACAAGCCAAGGCACATTTCCAGCATATATACTGGCATCCTTGAATGTAGAATTCCATTTCTAAACATACAGATACAATTTTCAATTTAACTTTCTGCAAACTTTTGTGTCAGTAAAAAATAGTTGGTTGAACTTTAGCGTAAAATAAACACAGAAGGGGCATGAGCCATCCGTGTCTGAAATGCAGTCAGATAAATCCTGAGGCTAGATATTAATGGGAAAATGTTTGCATTGTCATTCAGCTCTGGCTTTTGCTCCAGGCGTATTCCACGAAACATCCACTGACTTCATCAGGAATTTGCTGGAGGAAGAACTAAGCAAACACAGAATAATACTCTGGAGGGTTGGCCATGTGAGTTGACTACTGGGTTTTCCAAAGACAGCCTTTCACAGAAAGTACATGGTAAACAGTGTGTTCAGTCCTGTTTGTGATGTGAAACTCTACCATGTTCTGTGGATCTGGGTGCAATTTAACTAAACACTGGGTGATAGTAGAAAATCAGGGTATTCTTTGTGCTGACACCACTACTGTGCAACAAGACTGATTACTGTTAATACTGTAATTTAAGGTGAACTGCAAATGAGGTGGGGGAGGGAAGTGAACAGCTGCCCCTGCCCTGCAAACACCAGATGGCAGGGAAATGGATTTATTTCAATTGACACAGATCTCAGCTGGGATTATCTGAATAGATCCTTATCCTTTCTTGCCATCAATTAATTTCATCCCTGAGAAATTCCATCTGTCTCTCCATCTTAAGTATTTATATTGCACCCATTACTCATTGTCTATTCTGAAATTGATACATTGGTTAAACTGCTAATTAAGTCAATGGGAGTTTTGCCGGAGTGAGAAATTCACTCCTGGGGCCACTGGCTATTAAATAAAAATCTGTGTCATTTTAAAAGGGTTAAAATAACCCCAGTACAAAGAGCCCAAACAAAGGTCTTAAATATCACATAAATCCCATGTAAGTCTTCCTTTGTGATGCAAATCCTGTTCCCACTGGGGCCAATAGTCAGTTCTGCTATTTACTTCATGAGGCAGGAGTGGGCACCAAGGCCTCAAATAGAGCTTAGATGGTAGACAGATGCTTGGCACTGTGGGATAATTTCTCCCAGTCCATCAGTGACCAGACTCCACGGTGGTGATTGGACAAATCCCACAACACCTACTTGTTAAAAAATAAAAAACAAAAGAACCCAAACAAAAGCCTCCCACCTTTGAACCAAACCTTTTGGCACCTGTTAAAAAACAAGTTTGAAATCACTTTATTGGGGGGGGGGAGGGAGGAGGAGTTTAACTTAGAGACAATTCCTTCCTAGAAGCTCCAAATCTGTATTTTTGCCTTCCCTCATTTGCAATTTCTTCTCTTTACACAAGACTCACCTAAGTCTTTATCTCCCTTCCCCTTCTTCTCCCATTTGACCTGTGCCTCGTGTTCTAAATTCAGGCTCTTGTTTCTGTGTCAAGCTCAGTGGAAATACTTTTTTATTTTCTCCTTCAGAGAACTGAACTCCCCTTCTCTTCTCCACAGTCTATTTTCCAGGTCAAACCTACACCTTTCTCTTCTGAGTTATTCATTTTTCTCCTTTTGCTGCACTCCATGTAAGTTCTCATTTCCCTTCTGTTGTATCCAGGTTTCCACCTGCCAAGTTCAATCTCCCCATTTTTGACAGTTTTATTTAAGCTCCTTTCTGCATTGCCCACTTCAACACCCCCTATCCCCACACCATCCCCACCACCATTTCTCTCCTTCAGCTGATACTTTCTAGGCAAGTTAAACCACTTCTAATATTTCTCAATCCAAATGTCGCCAGGTATTTCACATGGGGAAAACATAACTCAAAGTGGTATTTCTTAAAAGGAGGAACTGAATTACATTAAACATCCCCCGTCTACATTCACCAACAGTAACCCCATTAAGAGAACATTAAGTTGGGTGACAAATATAAATCCATAAATCAAATCCATCTTGCATAGACTAGGGCTTTGTCTACACTGCACAGTTATTTCAGAATAAGCTATTCTGGAATAGTTATTCCAAAATAGCTTAATTCAAAATTGCATGTCTACGCTTCAGGGAAGTCTCAAAATTAGTCTGAGGCAGGCTTCCCTAATGTAGATGTGCTATCTCGATTTAGAGCCCCAGGAGGAATAGCTTAGAATGACCCTGGTGAGGGGCTATTTCAAAAGAGCAGAAGTGGAGTGTCTACACAGCCCCTATTCCAAAATAACTATTTCGGAATAGACGTTATTCTTTGTAGAATGAGGTTTACAGAAGTCGGAATAAGCCTCCCATTATTTCAAAATTATTTCGAAATAACGCTATCGCTGTGTAGACGCTCACATAGTTATTTCGGAATAACAGCCATTATTCTGAAATAACTTGGCTGCGTGAACGCACCCTAGGTGAGCTGAGGCAAGCAGTGCAGAATGGGATAAGAGTAACTCTTTCCCCTCCACAGAACGAGGCATCTTGTGGACACTGATTTTGCAAAGGATCATGACTCTGATCCTGATCCACCAACATCAATGGGAATTTTGCCACTGACTTCAGAGGCACCAGAATCAGCCACCCTGGATGATGCTGAACAGCTGGCTTGGGGAGGCAAGCCAGAGCCTGCTCCTTCCACCCAAGGTCCTGCTCCTTCCATGCCCACCAGAGCCCAGCCCCAGTGTGGTCACTGGCCCCTCCCCTGTGCCTCCATTCCTCCCAAATTATGGCCACTGGCCCCTGCCCAAGGCTAGCACTTCCCCTCCCCAGTGCAGGACAGGCATGTGGCCACAGCACCCCCGGAGCAGCCGGGCAGCCACACTGCAGTCCTCGGAGCAGCTAGGAAGCTGCGCCATAGCCCTAGCCTTCAAGGCAGGACGGATAATGGGTGGGACCACCCCTGTCTTTTTGGGAAGGCAATATCTTCCTTTGCCTACCTTACCCACTGCCCATGTCTGTCACCAAAACCCCAACTCAGACCAGTTAATTACATAGCTGGAGTTGACGTACCTTAATTCAAGCTTCTCTGCTGTCTCCACAGGAGCAAATGCTCACAGAAGCAGGAATACCATCCGCAGACCCACTAAATCGAACTCCGGAAGATCCATCTGGAAGCCACCAATCTTCCCTGGAGCGAAGACATGGCCTTAGGCTTTGCCCCCAATTCTTCCATCTGACCCTTTTGGATCCCCATTGATTTCAGTGATATACATAAAAGTGTGAGAATCAGATTGCAGGATTATGTCATTTGTTCTTTGTCCGTGATCCTAGAGTCAGTGGTTTGGGTGCCGCATATCAGCTGAATGAACCTCAGAGTATCTGATCTTTCCCAAAGGTGGGCACTTATTCTTGAACTTAAAGTAACTTGTTTTTAAACAGCAGATAAAGTAAGCCCTTGGATCTCATTTGTAATAGTTCCACATGAGATCCAGTAAGTTCTGAAAGTTCCAGAAAGGAACTCCAATATCTTGGCCTTTCTCTCTTAGGACAGAGGACTCTCACATACATTATTTTTCCTTGACAAAATTCAAAGTGGGGGGAAGCCCTGCTATCCTAGGGCAAGACCAATTGGATTTTACGGTTCTTGAGTCCAACGCCTGTAATTACACATACATGAAAAAGCCTGGCACAGTTCCTACTGTGGAGGACATGGCAGTCAGCCATGCTGCTACTTTCTGTGTAATCAGAGAAGACTGGTGATTTTTTTACCTAAGTTTAAATCTGAAGCAAAGGAGAAGACAAGACCAAAACAAACAGTATGGGCAACTTCCAAGGGCCTGCCCGGCCACCTGTGAATAATCTAAGTAACTGCCGGCTCTGACCTTGGAACATTCTCCACAGCAAGGTTACCACAAAAGAGTCACTAAGTATAATCAAAGGTTCTTAAACCCGCTCTAGGCCTCAACCTTTCACCTAAGTGAATCTTCTCCCATCTGATCAATTATTCATAAACATCTCTCGGATTTGATAATCTATTCAGATGAAAACAACGAGTGGGTCCTGTGGCACCTTAGAGACTAACCAAAATATATAGACTCATGACCTTTGATGTGTAAAACTTCATCTGATGAAGTGGCTTTTACCCTCAAAGGCTCATCATTCTATATATTTTGGTGAGTCTCTAAGATGCCACAGGACTACTCGTTTTTAAAATTACAAACTAACACAGCTACCCCTGTGAGGTATTCAGATGAGATTTAGCCATGACTAAATCATCTCTAGGCTTGCACTGAAAACAGGCAGCTTTTATTCAGGTCAGCAAGTCAAATCTGACAAGGGAGAGGAGGAGGAAAAAGAATGAGAGGAGTGTGACATTGCAGGTATATCTCCAAACCATGCAGCCACCTATTCACAGGAGCTGAATAGTCCACACGCTTTATAATGGTAGGGGCCTGAAGCTGATGACACTACGAAGAGACAAGCAGCAAAGGAAGAGAATGGCAAACAACGAACCTAACAAAAAGCACTTTTAAAATAGCTTTTACATTAGGGAATAGTGCCTATGAGAAGGGAAGTGAAGCCTCTAAGTAGCAGCATTTTAAAAGAACATGGTCAGGACAACTTAGGTTCTCCCCAAAAAATGAGGAGTCCTGTAGCACACCTTAGGGTGCATCGACACAGCCAGGCTTAACTCGAAATAAGCTACGCAAACTGAGCTATTTCAATTACGTGGCTTATTTCAAAATAGCTTATTTCGAAACTGGGAGCATCTACGCAGCACTTCTTTCAAAACAGAGCACTCTTCCTCCAACTTCCCTTACTCCTCGTACATTGAGGGTTACAGGAGTCGGAGTAAGAAGTCCCCCAGCTTGACAGTATTTCGACGTTATTTTGAAATAACTGCCTGCTGTGTAGACGCAGATTAAGTTATTTCGAAATAATGCTAGTTATTTTGAAATAATGTTACTGTGTAGACGTACCCTTAGAGACTCTCTCAGAGGGGTAGCTGAGTAGTCCAGTAGCACTTTAGAGACTTTAGCACCTCCAAACTGCTACAGGATTACAGACTAACAAGGCTACCCCTCTGTGACTTTTAGGTCCCAAAGTTAGCCTAGATTTCTACAGTACAAAACAAGTCTAATAGCTTTAGAAATGTTTCCATGACAATTGATTTTCATTGGAAACAGGGTCTGTTTTTAAAGGCAATAACATTTTCTGCAGTGTTTGCAATCCAAACATCCAAGTCCTGTTATTTTATCAGAATGAGGGAGGGAAAGTGAAGAAGGCCCCGAGTCTGTAACTGGACCTACATGGACACATCCCTGTACCCAGAGGAGTTCTATTAACTTCAACAGGCCACCCATGGAGAGCCATATGAATTTTGGATTCACTTCCCAGCTCTGCTATAGGCTTTGTATGGGAACTTGTCTCTCTGCATCTCAGTGCCCCAGTGAGGCACTGAGGATCATTACACTTCCTTTCTTCCATCTGCTGTCCATTTAAAATATACACCCTTCAGAGTAAGGAATGTCTAAACTATGTGTATGTACAGCACCCAGCAAAACAGGGCCCTGATTCTGGTTGAGACTTCTAGGTGCTAGAGTAATATTAAATCATTATAATCATCACAAATCTGGGACCCGTTTCCTGAAAATACCAGACATTGGCCCTGGTCATGTTTTTGTACTTGCACAGACCTAATCCCTTTCACATCACAAACAAATAATATTTTTAATAGATTCCATGTTTATGGAGACATTTACAGCTGAAAGGTAGGAAAGTTCTTGTCTTTCACGGTCTTCGCTATTTTTTTAACAGAAAAAGCAAAACATATTCTGTTGTAAATTAAGTGTGATTCACGTGGCATTTTGCATGAACATACTGTAGATCATAACACAGGCTATGAAACAGGCTTTGTTCAAATTCTGTAGCCCTTATGTTCAATTTTTTGTACTTGCAATGCCCAATATGTTTTCATTGCAATTTCATTTGGGGGACAACAGGGGAGCCTTTCTCAGTCTAATTTTAACACCTATGAATTCCCACCATCAATGCTAACAAAGATAGTGGGGTCAGATTCTACTCTTACTTACACTGTCTGGACAGCTTCTATTTTGCTAGAGTAAATAGAAACAGAACCAGGCCCCGTATATCGTACCAGAAAAAGTGTGTGAGGATATATTTCATAGATAAGTTCAAGTTCTGATAACATTTTACAATTAATAAAATTAATATCAGCTACCAGTCTTTGCTTGACTATTCTCACCCATACTACTGCTAAGATCACATGGAATTCAGAGGAGATGCCAAGAGGCAAGTAGATAGGAGAGCAACAATCTTCCTAATAATGGGATGAAACACAGTCCCTTACCTGAGCTTTATAGTTTTCTACTTTTTCCTCTCCAACCCTCTATTATTTTTCATTTTTGCTCCCACTAGGCATTCTTGGATTTCCCTGAAAACGGAAGTGCCCAATTGTCATGACAGGGTTTGTCATGTGTAGCTGATGCAAGCCAAAGAAACTCGTTGTTGATAGACTGACATATAAGCCCTGCTAGGAATCAGGGATTCAGAACCGATTGCAGCTGTGCAAAAGAACTGTAACTCGAGTTGGATATACTTAACATAAAACATCCTGAAGTGAGAGGCCCCAGTGCAGGCTGGTGGAGACAAGATTAATGGTTTTAACTGGGAGTGAAACCCAGTAATTAAGTAGTGACCCAAGACATGTGAGAAGCAGTAACAGTTCGTTGACCACAAGAATGATTGCTCAGGGTGCCTTCTTAATGTTATAAATGTGAAAATGATTTAAAGCACAACCATTGAGGGGGAAAACATTAGCAAGTGAATTCAATTGACATTAGTAATTGTCCCTGAGCACACACATATGTGGAGGTAAGCATGCAGGGATACCTTTTGGTGCGTAGACTGGTAGCAATACATCAAAAGTACTAACAGCAAAGGGATATGGCACCATGAGTCATGATGAACAACAAGCATGAAGGCCCCATTAATACCACTGAAACAAACAAAAGCCCAAAAGGGCTAACAATATTTTTGTGATTCTTTCCATAGAACTTGTTGGCCTTTCTTCAGAACGTTTTGAGCACCTCAGCGCTTAGCAGAGGACACTCAAAGCAAATGATCAACACCCAGTGCATCTCGGTGCTCAAGCCGCTCAGCTTTTGAAAAGGAGAACTAGAGGAGTGACTTCTGTGTGCAGGGTTTGGGCTGTCTGATTGGTCCAGCTTTATGAATACTTACTGAGGCCCTGCTGTAATTGAAGTGCCACTAGAGAAGAGCATTCAATGCCTAAGGTCAGAGAGCGCAACAATAGTCCCTGGGGTTAACGGTGCTGGAATGGGATCTGATGACCAGAGCTCAGTCCCTGGGTCTTCTGCCACAGACTTCGTGTGTGGCTTTGGCTAAATCACTGAATGTCTCCTCCCCTATCCCATTTGGTTTGTAAAATGGGAAGAATAATAGAAGCTTTTTTCTCTCTTTGTCTGTCTTGTCTTACCTCCTACTATGTGTTTGTTCGGCGCCTAGAACAATGGGGTTCCAGTCTTAGCTGGATCCAGTGGGGGCTAGGGCAATTCTACTACTAAGAATAGCATATAGCAAGTTGTGTAATTCTGTTCACCACTGCTGGTTTTTTATAGTCACACACTACGGCTCTCAATCCTCAAGGCATTGCAGTGGGCAATCTTGGCATTGCTTTTAATAGTTCCCAGGCTTTATGGTTCAAGACAACATATTATTAACATGAAGGAAAGGAAATTTATGCCACCTTTCCTTCCCTGTGGGGCCCAATCTTGCATTTCTGGAAGGCAATAGGCGTTTTGCCTGGGTAAGCAATGTAGCTTTGTGTCAGGTTTGGCATAAATATTGCATGGATTGTGTGTGGTAAGCCTTGCAGAAACATAATAAAGCATTCTCACAAGGCCCTGAACCACTCTTGTGGGTACTTTATCTGGATTCCTCCAGTTCATTTTCATTTGATTGCTAAGGTAAGCTGAATGGAGCTGTCTCCCGTGGCTTTAAGAGTATGCCAGCTTTGTTCTGCTCCATGGGTTGGTTTCTCAGTAGCGTTAGACTGACATCAGGGCCAGGTTTGGTATGTGGGTTTTTTAGCATGTCTCTCTGGCTCCAACTGAGCTTTGGGCATTGTTACAAGTTCACTCACATCACATCTACGGCATTGTGTACCAGTTATTTTTGTCCCAGTCCACTTATGAGGTTGCCAGGATCCGGAATAAATTTTTCTGAGTCCACTTGTAGTTTTGTTGGAGAAATAGCTCTGTGTCAAACAGGAGATTTTGGAAGCGTATTGACATTTTACTCACATTATCACCTGCAATCTTAGATCATTGATAGTGCCCTTTTTTGAAACACATTTCTGCAATGCAAGTCCTCCTGAAGCTTCCCTTGGATGAAAATGGTGCTCTGCTTGGAGATAAAGACACTCCGAGGACACAGCAGCCCTCAGTGATTTGTAGATGGCAGTGAGGTACCCAATCCTGCCCTCCCAAAGTCAGTGGGAGTTTGGCCTTTGGCTTTAATAGGAGCAGGTATCAGCCCTTTTGGCCTGCCCATACACAGGGGATATACAGACACAGCAAATTTGTGTTGCTAAATTCTCCAAAGCAGGGGCCAGACTGAGGATACAGCTGGTGCAGTGCAGCAAGTCGGGGTATGGGTTTGGCACATTATGGACTCATTGAGGTATCTGCACCAAACCAGTGATGTGGGGCTGTCCTGTCCTTATTTCTCCCATACTGGGGTTGCCCCATTTTTCATACCCCCATCACCTCTCCAGCCCTATCTGAGCCAATCAGTCCATGCCCACCACTGTTGCAGATCACAGGGCCCATAAAAAGCAAGACCACACAAACTTTGCATCCAAATCCTCCTGCAAATGCCCCTAAACTCTGGGGCTCTTCAGATCTGGATTTTAGTGTGGGCCTGCCTCAAAGACTAAAATAATTCATTTACAGGGATTCATGTGCTCCTTTGGCTTTCCCTCCAGTTCCAAAACAGAATGACAAATAGCAGCTGAGGGGAAAATGAAAACTGAGGAGCAGAATGAGGGGAGACCTCATTTTAAATGTAATTATTTTCATGCTCTTTTCTTTTAGTAACATTAAGCTCTACGTTCCGCTGTATACTTTTAAAAGAAGCTTTTTTAAAAAAAAATGGCCCTAACCCTGTTTTATATGTAAGGGAAAATGTTGGTTCCCTGTGGCTTTCAAGTATTTTCATATTGGTATAATTCAAACAATATGATAATTCAACGTGTAGTTTCCTGGCTACAGTGGGGGTTGTGGTAATTGAGGGTTTAAACTCTATCGAGACTCTTGACAGAACAGCACCACAAGACTCTGTCAGAGAGCCCCGATAAAGGCTGCCAGCCCTGCAAAGACATGGATGAGACTGGCAGGCTGTACAACACAGAGGGCTTAATAGGCTCTGTGCCCATGTACGTGTGGCAGGGGTTGTCCATCTTGTCTGAGCATGCAAGCCAGTGAGACGCTGCCTGCTATGCCACAAGGACATCCTCATGGGGGCTCAGATACAATGATGATGAGGGCCAAAAATAGAAAGTTATCCAGCCTTGGTGGTAAGGCCCGCAGTATAGAAAATAATTAGGGAAGTGTATTATTTCACAATGCTGTGCATGTTACAGTGCATGTGTATGTTACAATTTGTTGGTGGGGGGGCTCGAACCCTTGACCTCTTGCCCCTAAGAAACAAGTTAATATGAATAAATATACAAGTGTGCATTCACGCACACATCCATAGTATAGGCATGACTAGTAGCATCAGCTAGTGTTAAGATTCTCAACATTTCCCATTATAAAACCCAGTTTTCAATTGCTGGTAACTTTGCCAGAAAAAACAGTCTGTGCTGAAATTTACCATGTCAGGTGTCTGTCTCAGGCTGGATTTGTTTGGAAAATTTCAGCCAAAATGGTTCTGTGGTTTGTGACAATGAAGATAGAGGAAAATGCACCGTTTTGCAATGTTAAAACGATTCTGATGACCATTTCTGTGAAATGATCTCGTGCCCCCATGCTTTGAAGCAAGCACTTGAAATTTGGCAGCAGGGTGATTTTGGTATCAGATACACTCCTTTTGCTAGTCATATAAAAATCTGTCTACTTTTGGCCAACTTAGAAGCCTTTGAAAAATGTCAGTACGCACGTGCCCAGTAAAGACTTCTTAGATTTAACAGAATCTCTAAAGATTCCATCCTCACTGAGCATGCTCCAGGCCCTTGCAGATTCTGTGGGTGACAACTGTGCATTCGCAGCTGACCACGCTCCCTCCACCATAGGGTAAGAGGATTGAAGTCAGACTTTCCCTGTCAATAATGCTCCCAGTTAATGTGAGATTGGAGGGGCCAAGCACTGGAGGTGAAAGCAGAGAGGCTGTCTTCTGTGGTAACAGTGACACTCCCAGCCCAATCATATCTAGGCAGATTGGAAAAGAAAGCCACTAACTCTAGTTCAGAGAGGACAAGCATCAGAGCAAGTAGGAGTGAAAAGTATACATTGGTAGTCCAACTGGGACTGGCAGTAGGGAAGGAGTTTGGTACTGGTTGGGCCAAGAGATTGGGACACAGGGAAGACTTATTTTAAATGTAACACACACCATACTTCCCCACAATGCCATACTAAACCAAAGGTTATGTTGGTATTGTATATTTCAATTTGTGAAAACGCCCCATAATTTGACTTTGCATGCTAATTTGGGACACAACAACACTGTGAACTGTCATGATTTCCCCTGAGGGGGGATCTCATTTCCCAACCAGCTCTACTTCCTAAGTCAGATCTGTCCCCCTCCAATTTGCCGCTGCTAATTCTATATCCTGCATATCTGCATTCTGCACCCTTCAACGCCAACAAGGAATGCAAAGCAAGAAACAATGTAAAATCATGATTTCTGAACATTCAGTCCATGTGGGGCTGTTCCCCACTCTGGCACTTTGAGTGCAGAAGATGGGGACCTGCAAAGACTTTAAATATACCTTGCCTCTACAGGCTCTGGTTACAAAAATTCCCCCAGAGTCACAGATTCACTGACTTTGAGGTGTAGCTGCTTCCATCAAGTGATTTTTATCCCTAAAACTGGGAGCAAATACTCGAATTCTCTCTCAAGGGTACCCCACACTCTTTTGCCCCAAGAGAAAAAGAGAAAAACAAGATACAGTCTCTGGTAGCTGACATCTTAGTCTGAGGCATGCAGACACACACAGACAGACAGACCTCCTGCACAAGAATCAAAATCATCACCTTAAAAAATGATTTTTATTACAAAATAAAAGCTATATTGGATAAAGCATACTTGGTTGCTAGATGTTACAGAGCAACAAAGGAAAACAAATTAAAACACAGAGAAAATTTCTGGGAACAATTTTTAGGTGGTAAATGAGGAGGGAAGGCATAGATTCACACAGAGCAGATCAAACCAAACCACAAAATAAAGAAAAATACCCTGATTGTGACTAGATTCACTTTTTTCCATTTATTTACTCACGATCTTCTCTTTGTTCAGTCCACTTCCATGCCCCGAATTCTTTGGAGGCATGGTAGTCCTGTCTGGGCTTAAATCATTCTATGTCGCTTGACTCCTGGTTTAACTCTCCCGCACAAAGAAAGCAGGCAAGGTGTCTATAGCCAATTCAAATTTCAGCACTCTACCCCCATTGGTTCTTCTCGCCCCCTGCCAGCCCTCTTGCTAGCTACCTGAGTTTAATCCCTTAGTCACTGGGTGCTGGCCAGAACTCCTCATGTCCATTACAGGGCCACAGCAAAGATGTGCCCTTACACTCCATGAAGCTATATCTTCAGGAATCCTGGAGTTTGCCCACGTTATTAAAACCAGTAACAGTCACATTGTTTCAGATTGATTTATGTGGCTCAGATTTGATAATAAATATGTTCTCCATTAAATGTTAGCCCTTCCATTGCCAACAGTTACTCACAGGCTCACATATTTTCCAATCCAATCAGATCCTCACTAGCTTTTGTTTGTCAGTTTTCCTGTTAAGAATGTTTGGTGATTTTGTACAGCAGGTCAGGTAGGAAACTTGAAATATCAGAGTAATAGAGCTAGCAGCTGCCTCTGGGGTGCAGGAAAAACAGATCATGATGAGACACTGGAACACAATTTTTGATTGATTTACAAATTTGCAGCCTGATACTAAACGATGCCGCACAGCCCTCATCACCTGTAGGATAATGTTCTTAGGGGAGATGAAACAAATTACAATAGTGTATCTCTGCATTTTATACAATGACTTGTGAACACTTACTTCAGAAATTAATTCAGACTGGATGTTGTGAAGACCAGGACTTGAACAGGCTTCAAAAAAGAACTAGATTACTTCATGGAGGATAGGTCCATCAATTCTTATTAGTCAGGATAGGCAGAAATGGTGTCTCTTGCCCTTCTTCTTCACACAGCGCATAGTCAACCTGTGGAACTCCTTGCCAGAGGAGGCTGTGAAGGCTAGGACTATAACAGAGTTTAAAGAGAAGCTAGATAAATTCATGGAGATTAGGTCCATAAAAGGCTATTAGCCAGGAGGTAGGAATGGTGTCCCTGGCCTCTGTTTGTCAGAGGCTGGAGATAGATGGCACAAGACAAATCACTTGATCATTGTCTTCGGTCCACACCCTTCGGGGCACTTGGTGCTGGCCACTGTCAGCAGACAGGCTACTGGGCTAGATGGACCTTTGGTCTGACCCAGTACAGCCATTCTTATGTTCTTATGTTATGTTCTCTGTTTGTCAGAAGCTAGGAATGGGTGACAGGGGATGGATCATTTGATGATTCCCTGTTCTGTGCAATCTCTCTGTGGCATTTGGCACTGGCCACTGTCGGAAGACAGGATACTGGGCTAGATGGACTTTAGTATGGCCATTCTTATGTTCTTATGACTACAAACAAACAATAGTGAATATTTAGCAGCATCCAAAATGGGAAGGCTATTACCAGGATCCCCTAGCAATCACTGCCTAGGAGTATTCCTACGCAGCATCTCCATTAATGGTGTGACAGAGGTGATGAAGAGCATGCTACTTACATTCAGAGATTATACTAAATTGGGAGGAGTTGCAATCTCCAGGGAGTATAGGAAAATGGTATGTTTCTGTTTCTATTCTTCCCCTACACAATGTTTCACTCTGGATGAATAGAAATGAAAAAAAGGGATGGTTACAAACAGGAGCTGGGAATAAGGAATAGGGGTTTAACCTTGGATTAATACATCTAGTTAGGACATACCAAATATTGAATGGAAGGAAGAAACAGAGAAAACAGAGACCAAGCACTGAGAGCAAGCAGCCAAGGAGATATATGGCTGTACAAATACAATTTCATTCCCACTGAGATCAGAGGAGTTGTTAACCTTCATTTCAAAGGCAGCTGCAGACAATCAGCACTTCTTGAAATCAAGCCTTTTATTTAGGTGCTTAAATATGGAATTTGGGAACTAGCTTTGGCCGCATAAATGTGAAAATCTTGGCGCAAGGCTTAGTTAGACTCTCAGGGTATGTCTACACTGTAACACTATTTCGAAATAACTAGCGCTATTCCTAAATAACTTAGTCCATGTCTACACAGTGGGCAGTTATTTTGAAATAGTGTCAAAATACTGTCAAGCTGAAGGACTTCTTACTCCGACTCCTGTAACCCTCATTGTATGAGGAATAAGGAAAGTCAGAGGAAGAGTGCTCTGTTTCGAAATAAGTGCTGTGTAGACACTCCCTATTTCAAAATAACCTATTTTGAAATAAGATACGCAATTGATGTAGCTTAATTTGCATATCTTATTTCGAGTTAAGCCCTGCAGTGTAGACGCACCCTCAGATACCCACTGTGATAAGCATACTCTGAGGGCCTGATCCAAAGCCAGCCCCAGTGTATGGGAATCTTTCCATCCACTTCAATGGACTTTGGATCAGGCCAGTAATACCTAGAGACAAACGGGCCATGGGAATTAGGTACTGTCAGGAACCAGCATCTCAAAGGTGTGATCCTGAATCCGTTGCTAGAGGAAATATAAGGTGCCCAGTGGACCAAATCCACTCTGGTAACTCCTGTGTTCCTAAGCGGAATAGAAGTGCTGAAGATTTTTTTTCCTGCATGCTGAGGAAAGCTGAGGCTAATCTGTCATCCTCAGATTTTGGTGCAATGCTTCGGCATGGAAAATCTGTTGCAGCTCAGCTCCACACAAAAATAATCAAAGACATTTGCTTCTGGCTACAAATGGAAAAGAAATCACCATCTCCTCCAGGGACCATCCCTGGATTTTAAAACTTGAGCAAAGATGCTTACGCTTGCAGATTCAAAGACCAGGCAACCACAATGCCCTTTTGGTACCTTCTAAACACTGAAAGGATAGGAAAAAATCACTGCCTCAGAGGAAGAAAATGTCTCCAGCATGAAGATTGTTGTTAATGAACTATGAGAAGGACAGAAATAGAAAGCATCTTAAACTGGGGATGAGGACAACAAGGTTATAAAAGGACTGGATTTTCCAGCTGGAAACAATCCACACTCCTTTTACAAAGCACATCAAACACATTACAATATAGCAGTAGCCGAAATAATGTCTATACAATGCTATTCTTCCCACAGGACCCCAAAGCCCTTAAAAAACCTTTGGCTTGAATTCTCCCCTCTATTTGACACATGCTCATCCAAGAGTAGAATTTAGCACTCAATATACATATATATGGGGGAAATTGACATATTGCAATCTTCTCACTCGCCACTAACATTCAGCCACCTGAAAGTGGGACCTGTCTGACATCAGGCATCAAGAGAAAATAACAATTTGAGACATGAAATGAACAATACTGTGCCCAGCTGACACTGCAGAGGAGGTTTATGTGTGAATAATCTGAATATTTATACAGTAACTTTGCTGAGAAACCAGGGCTAACACCATACTTATTCCTGAGGGAAAGTAACGTGATGGAGTAGGTTGGAGTGCCAACCATGTTCCCATGGATCAGCAGACCTCTATATAGGGCCCGTAAAATAATGATTTATGATATCTTAGTAATAGTATTTTTTTAACTTTTTTGTGTTTTCATTAAGCTCCCCTCCCCCAAAAAATCTGTAATTTGGGGTGGGGGCAAAATCAGTATTTAGACAAAAACCTGAATTTCAATGGCAGTACACTTGATATTTTGCTATTGAAAAACAACATTTTCTATTAAAACATATATCTACATTAAAAATGCCAACCAGTTCTAATATTTTCAGGAAAATATCTGTTATTACTAAAGCCAGATAAATAATGGAGTTTTCATTTGCTAGCAATTTTGAAGAGTCCAAAAATGTTGCCGTGGCTCAGACCAAAATGTCTTGTTTTGACAAAACTGAAATATTTCATTTCAATTTTGACCATTTTAATTGTTTTTAAATGAAAGTAAAGGAGATTATGAAATGAGAAAAGTAATTGAAAACCATAAATTTAAGATGTTTTGTTCTGAAAATATCAAAATGAAACATGGATTATTTATTTGTTTGATTTTATTTTCTACAATGCACAATTCATTGATAGCCACCCAAATTCACTAAAAGTTTCAGTGTTGCCAAATTTACATTTTTCACAGAAAAAAGTTTCAGACAAAAATATGTCAGCCACGCTCTAGTCTTACATGCTAATCCCAAGGAGGCAATGACAGACTCCAGATCCAGGAAGAGCCGTCATCCTGCACCTAATAGATCTAAAGGCCAATGAGGAATCCCGCATCAGGTTAAGATACTGGAATTATTATCTAAGAAAAATTGGTCCTTTTCTTCTGGGATCAAAGCCTTACTGCCTTAAAGACAGTGTGACCTCTACTAGCCATCAGCAAGAATTGACAAAAGGCAATGGAGAGTCAGCAGAAAGTTTATTGTGTATGTCTATTTAATTCAAAATGAGCTGACATGAACCTGAGCAAACTAAAGGGCTGAATTTAAAGATAGTTAAAAACCTTAGATGAGAAATATCTTGGGGAATTCACAGAGGGGTTATTGGGGTTTGTTTCATTTTTCTTAATTCTGGCAGTTAATTAATTCCTGGGAATGACTAAATTGATCATTACAAATGCGTCGTCCTGTGGCACCTTTCGTGTGTAAAGCCCACTTCATCAGATGAATTGGAGTGTAAATAATAGAAAACAAGGTGTGTATATATATATATATATATATATAATTGTATGCTCTGTGTTAATAAGGTTAATTAAGTGGACTGGATGTGTCCCATTCATAGCTTTTGATGTGAAAATGTAGATGTTAGAGGCAGGAAAAATGGGCTTTGTAATGCGCCAACCAGTTAATGTCTTTATTCAAGCCCAGGGTAACAGTGTCAAATTTGAAGGTGAATTCCAGTTCTGTAGACTCTCTCTGTAAATGGTTGATTGTAAGTGGTAATTTACTTGATCATTTGTCTTTTAGCACCAGACGTTTTGGTGTCTTGTTCTCCTCACCTCTCATCATCAGGATTCAAAGATGGCACCCAATGGGCACTTGGAAATCCACACTTGACAATATGTGTTAAGAATATTTTAGCAGGGACCATTAGCTATGCAGCTAGGAGACCATGGAAGCAGTTAGTAAAATGGAAATCAGAGTTCAGAGCCAGGTGAATCACTGGTGACAATTAGGGCTGTTCCTAGGGCTTCCAGTGCAGGGTTCATGGATACATGTCTAGACAAGTACCCACTGAAGTCAACAGGAACTGTGTTTGCTTATTCCATGGATACATTTGGGCTAGAGAGTTAACAAGATGAAGAGGTACAGGAAGTCCGTTTCACAGGGAAGAAGGAGGAGTTTTTCCAAGAGTGGGAGGAGTCCTTTTTAGGAGATCATCAAACCTCATTCATCCCTTTTTCTCCTTCAAGTTCAAAATGAGATGCTTTCCAGAGGGCATTAGACTCAGGTACCCAACAAACAACCTACACAACACATGTACACATTTAGTTAAGAAGTACTTTATGCCATGACCACAGGCAGTTTTGCAATCCCTGGCTGCAGGGTATTTCAGTACCCACTTGGTTTTTATTAACAGTCCTCTGGGCAGGATTTGCAGGCACACAGTACCGTGTCTTTCACACTTACCACGCAGGGCTATAAATTATGGCCGGAGTCCCGGTAACTTCAGCCCAGTGACTCCATACTAGTGGCGCCTGCTGGGTTGTTGTTGTTGTTAAACCTGCCTTGCTAAGTGGGGAATGTGTGATGTATGGTAGGGTAGGGACCCTCTTAACTCCACAGTGAAAAGGTCACACATAGGAAGAAACTGCAGCTTCCTATAATATTTTGCATTATATAGGCCCTCCAGTAGTGCCACACTTTCCTTTTTCATGTCTAGCATCCCCTTGGAGAGCTCTGCCCCCACTTAATCATCATAAACATGTCAACAACCAGCCCCGGCGAAGGGCTCTGCTGTTTGTTCTGCTGGCTCACATGGAGAAAGCGTGTCCCCGCTGCAGCCCACAGAGCGTGTTTCTCTGTGCTCAAAGGGGCCTATGCTGGAACACGTCCATCTTATGGCTCTCAGGCCCAGGGTTTTTTTTAGAAAAATGAGAAATATGAATTTGATAAATGCAATCAGCTGCCTGGAACGTGCCCGGGGCCTCCAACTGCTGTTGCTTTCGGAAGGCTATGAAAGCTGGAAGAAGCTTTTTTGTTATGCTCCTAGCAAGCATACACAAGTGCCATTGCAGCTGCCTGCATTACCCAGCATTTCTAGTGAGTCTCACATCCGTCATTCGGAGAGTGGGCAGGACATCAATTCTCACATTGCCGATCCCAAGGGGGCATTAGGCGAGGTAGGTTCTCCACTGCATCTACTTTCCACACAAGACCCATTTCTCATTGTCTTAATTTTTCTCACACACTTCCCCGTGCAACACATGGCAGTGTCAAAATTCAGCTCCCCACTACTGTTGTGTTTATTTTTTCATTTCTAAGTAAAATGCACTTCGAGGGAAATGTTACGAGCTTGCCCTTCCAATGCGCCTTAATTTTTCCCTTTAACACCTTGGCTATTATGCTTCTTGCTCACCATTCAGAAATATCTGCTGATCATGCCTAATTGTTTAGCAGTCTGATGATGCACCCAGATAAAGAGAGAGGCACCTAGCTTTTTATACATGAGTAGTTCCATTAACTTAAGTAGGGCACCTGCTGTGTTGAAAGCTAAGCATATGCATGTTTGAAGAATTGGAATCTAGGACCACTTCTTTTAACTTGTGTTCTCTGGTAGGATTTTAATTCATTCCTTAAAACTATAAGTCAGTGCATTAAACTTTGTCTGTGAACTTAACAAAAAATAGGGAAAGAAGAAATTGGTGCTGATTGATGTAATTTATTATTTAACTGAGAGGAGATAAAGCAATTTTGTAGTGAAAGGGGAATATTAAGGGAAGCAATTATAATTATAACTAACAACAATTATAATAATAACAAACAACAAAACATTTAATGCATATGATTCCTGAAACAAGAATATCAGACCAGGTCTACGCTATAGGGGAAGGTCAGTTTAAGATACATAATTACAGAGATGTAGCTTTGGCACGGACCTCACAGCACAATGTTGACAAAAGAAATACTCCTATCGACTTCCCTTACTCCTCGCAGGGAGAAGGAGTTCCAGCATCAATGGGGGCACTCTCAGAATTCCATTTAGTGTGTCTTTACTAGACCAGCTAAACTGAACCCCAGAAGATCAACCACTGCAGTGCTGATCTTCCAGGAAGTGAAGACATGGCCTCGGATAGGATTATGCACAATTTCTTTTAAGTTTTTTGCCTGCCATTCTCAATCTACACCTGCTGTTTGCACTACAGTTTGTATCTCCCTGGTTTGACCAGTCCTGGACCTGTGAATCTGACAGACCAGAGGAGGTCAATGCCGGTCCCTGTGCTGCCACCAGCTGTGGCGCTCTACCATTGACCAAGCAGGGATGGGGGCAGGAGGGTGCTCAGGAGAAGACGAAGGGAAATTGCAGAGACCCTCAGATGAGGGCCAGGAGCTCAGCCCAATGACCCCCTCTCTCCCTGAGCTTGAGTGCTGCAAATGAGCTAATTGCAGGGCTCTGGAAACTCTGAGAGAGTAGGGGAGCAATTGATGAGTGCAGGGCCAGCTTTTCCCTGTCAGTGCTCCAGCCAGGAGCACCCATGGGAATGCCAAACCCCAGTTGTTGCCAGACAATGGAAGTCCAGACCATAAAGGTCACAGCTGTACAGATTTTGATCTTTGAGATCACCAACCAGTCCCATGTACAATACAAAGGAGAATATTTTCTCAGACATAGTGAATATAACCTAATGAAAGGAGCTGGAAGGACAGTTCTGAAGACTGAAGTCCACTGTTTATCCCCAGAATAAGCTTCCCTGACACTGTACTAAAAATGAGGTGTAATGCTAGGCTGGAAGGACTACCTCTCTAGCGAGAATAGAGGGCAATCTTCATGACTCATTTAATCCTTGACCTGTGCAGTGATTGCCAGCAAATGTGCTAGTTTTGATGCTTTTGTTGTAACATGGACACTTGTCTACTGGTTTAAGACCAACTCACTTTACAAGTGATGGAACAACTTTCAATCTCTACCACTCTGGGCTAAACTCAGACTGGTGATCTAGAGATTACAAAAATGTAGGACTGGAAGGAACCTCAGTAACCCATTCCCCTGAACTGAGTCAGGAGATTCCACAACCTCTCTCAGTAATTTGTTCTAGTGCTTAACCACACCTACAGTTAGGAAGTTTTTCATAATGTCCAACTATATCTCCCTTGCGGCAATTTAAGACCATTGTGTTTTAATCTGTCCTCAGTGGTTAAGGAGAACAATTTATCACCCTGCTCTTTACAACAATCTTTTATGTGCTTGAAGATTGTTACAAGCCTCTTCAGGCTTCACCTTTCCAGACCAAACAAATGCATTTTTTCAGTCTTTCCTCATAGGTCATGTTTTCTAGGCCTTCAATCATTTTTGTTGCTCTCTTCTGGACGTTCTCCAATTTGTCCATGTTTTCCCAAAAAGTGGTGCCCAGAAGTGCACACAGTACTCCAGCTGAGGCCTTATCAGTGCTCAGTAAAGTGCAAAAATTACTTCTTGTGTTTTACTTACAACGCTCCTGTTAATATATTTCAGAACAATGTTTGCTTTTTTTTTTTGTGTGATGGTATTACATTATTAACTCATACTTAGTTTGTGATCTACTATAACTCCAAGATATTTTCTGCAATGCTCCTTCCAGGCAGTCATTTCTGATTTTGTACTTGTGCAATTGATTATTCCTTCCTGAGCATAATACTGAGCGTAGGACTTTGCATTTGTCCTTATTGAATTTGATCCTATTTATTTCAGACTACTTCTTCAGTTTGTCAAGATCATTCTGAATTCTAATCCTGTACTCCAAAGCACTAGCAGTCCCTTCCAGTTTAGTACCATCTGCAAACTTTATAAGTCTACTTTCTATGCCATTATCAAGATCATTTATGAAGATTGTGAATAAAACCATACCCATGACAGATTCCCCAATACATAAGTCCTTCCATCTTGACTGTGAATCACTCCAAACTGAGTATGATATTTCAACCAGTTGGGCATCCGCATTACACTAGGTTAGTCTAGGCTATATTTCCCTTCTCTGAGACAGTTTCAAAAGCCTTACGAAAGTCGAAATGAATCTTATCTCCTGCTTCTTCCTATTCGCAAGGCTTCTTACCCTGTCAAAGACAGACATTAGGTTGATTTGACATGATTTCTTCTTGACAGATGCATGTTGAGGGAAGGCTCCATATCTCATCTTCATACTTCTGAGAAACCCAAATCAACTTCCCATGCATTCTTCCATTATCAATGTACTTCAGGATTTTGGGGAAGGTGCAAAGTCATTCTCTAACTAAACTGGTTGGGAAACCATTTATTTTCCTATGATTTTTTTTCTAAATATTTTTTATATCAAAATTGTGTCAGGGTTTTTTTTTTCGGGTTTCCATCAAAAATATTTGCTGGAATAGTTTTTGGGTATCACAATGTACTTTCCAATTTTGTTTTTTGAACAGAACCTCAAAAGTTCTGAGGAAATCAGAAATGTGTTCTTGAAAATTTTTGTTTAATCAAAAATCCATTTCCACTATCTTAACCTGCAATCTTTCAGTGAGCAGTCATCAATCATACTATCACAGCAACACAAAGTAGTTCAGATACTAGGTGATCAGGGCCATCTAAGTACCAGGATAGAAAGAACATATGTGACCTTTGAAGTGCTATTTTACTAAAGTAACTCCAAGTTTTATTCTCCTTCAAAGTAGATTAGAAGACACATAGTAAAATTGGTGCTCATGTTATATATCACCCTTATTCCACAAGGGTTGTAAAGAGCAATCTATTTTGCAAAACAACTTTAGAAGAGTGATAGAAGCAGCCAAGATAGATAAAGGACCAAGACTGAGTGTTGCTGTAAAGAAGGCAGTTATAACTTGAGTGTCAGAGATATTTAGCTAGTGTCCTTCAACCAGGCCTTAGTATTCTTCTGCAAATGGAAAGAAAAGATGTCTTTGTCTTTGCTATCATAGTTTTCCCCCACACCAACTACATGCTGGGGTTTTCCTACAGAATACATCACTATCTCCATTGGATATGCAAGCACCAATTTTCTGTCTTTGGACATAGACAGGTGGCTCCTGTCATTACCACAGGGAGGTGTGAGTGAAAAACCAAGACCACAATCTGGCCCAAATTTGGTAGTAAGCCTGCAATCTGAAAATGTAGCCCCTCTTCCATATTTGTGCCCATGGACGCACTTACAAGCAGCCACATATTGCAACTGTAACCAACTTAGTGTGTGCTTTAAAAATTCAAATCCTTGCTCACATAGGGGTATGTCTACACAGCAAAGTTATTTCGAAATAACAGCCCTTATTTTGAAATAACTTTCCGAGCATCTACACAGCCAAACCGCTATTTCAAAATTAAATCAAAATAGCGGAGGGCTTATTTTGAATTTGATAAACCTCATTCCGCGAGGAATAACGCCAAATTCGAAATAGCTAAATCGAAATAAGTGCTGTGTAGACACTTATTTTGAAATAGGGGGCCTCCAGCCTTCCCAGGGTGCCCTGGTGGCCACTTCAGCCTCAACCAAGAACACTCCGCTCCCTCCCCCGCTCCCTGGAGCCCTTAAAGGGGTAGACTCTGGCAACAGTTCCTGTGCCAGCTCCAAGCCTGCCAGCCCAGAGCCAGCAGTCACTGCCCCTGACCCAGGGGCCCCAAAACATGAGCCAGCAAGCCACTGGCAGCCAGCCCTCCACTGCTCCCCAGGAACACTCTGCCAGCTCCCAGGAGCCTGCCAGGGCCCAGAGAAGGTGGGCACCTTCCTGGTCCAGGGTGGGGATCATGGACCTTATTCAGGTTTGTGGGGGATGCCCCCAACGTCCATGATCTCTGCACTAGATGAAGGAATGCGACCGTCTATGGCAGGATAGCTGCCAGCCTGGCCACCGAAGGCCACATGTGAACCCAGGAGCAGGTTTTCATGAAAATCAAGTTGGTCCAGTGAGATCCCCAACCCTGAGCTTCCCCTCCCCCTTCTTCCCCTTGCTTCCCCCTTCCAGCTCCCTCTTCCCAGGTTTCCCCCTCTCCCTCCCCCTCCCACCCTCTCTTCTCCCCTCTCCCGCCTCCTTTCCCCAGTCTCACCAGAGTTTCATCCCCCCCCCGCCCAGTTTTGTTAAATAAAGAGAGTTTGTGTTAATGAAAATATGTGTAGTTTATTTGACATCAGGAAGGGGGGTTAGGGAGGGGTAAGTGGAAGGACTTGAGGGAGGAATGAGGCACAAGTTCCAAGTGGGGCAGACCAGGGAGGCTCTTAGTGCTCCTCAGGGTGGAAGCTTTCCCGCAGGCTCGCAGCAACGTGTCCAAGAGAAGCACCAGAGTGCCCAGGGGGCAGCTCTGGCTCCATGTTGCTGAGTGCTGTGGTGTCCCGAGTGAGGGCAACCAGAGCACACAGAGACAAAGTGCTTTGCTGTCCCTCATCAAGGTAGACAAGCAAGCAGGGAAACCTGAGAACTGGGTGTCCGGGGGGGGGGGCGGTCCCTTTAAGCACAGACCTCAGATAGCCTCAGGCAGCAGCCCCACACAGTAAGTCCTGACCTGATGCCCTGCCGGAACTGGTTTCAGCCAGCCTTAGATGCGATTCAGAGTCCACTCAGTATGGACGCGCTATTTCGAAATAGCAAAATGCTATTTCAAAATGCATTTTGTGTGTAGACACACACAAAATAAGATAGTTCAAAATAACACTGTAGTGTAGACATACCCATACTGTCAGTGATCTAACAGCTCCATGTGCAGCTGACTTTCAAGGGTGCAAATTCTAACATTTGTGTGCATGCAGGGGTGAGACCCTTGGAAGAACATGCAAACTGTTTGCTTCTCCTCTGAGGGGCATCTCTCCTGTAGGGAGGGCCTGAGGGGGGCAGGGGCCAGACCAAGAGACAAGGGGGTTGGAGACCCGGGGGGCTCCCCCAGACACTGTTTGGGGAAGGGGAGGCCACTTACCCTGTCCATTGGCTGGCAACATGCAGAATCTTGTATGCAGCTGGCCACTGTCTTACCAATGCAGCTGTCCCCAGTGGTCACTCTGCAGTATAGTGCCCCCTGTAGTTGCTGTCCCCAGTGGTCACTCTGAGTATTGTGCCCCTCCTCTCTTCCCTCTTCCTTTCCATGTTCTGGAAACCAATCCTATTCCTGGCACTTTCCATTTTCCTGGCACATCCAAACCTTGACCTTGATTTAAGTTAGAAGAGGAAGATGCATACCACATTTGGTGGCCCTAGCTCTTACCATTTAGGAGCAGTTCTTGACCAAATGGACTCGCAGACACACAGACAGATGAACTCATGGACAGACATATGCACTCTAAAAGGTAGGTAGATAGATCGATAGATAGATAGATAGATAATCTCCCAAGGTCCATCAGCAGCCCTAGGAACTACAAGTTGTGCACTATAAATTGGTATGTTGAGAGAACTTCCTGGTTCCTGCTAGGATATCCTCTGACACACATACCCCACAGGGTCTCAGCACTGGGAGCCCATAGCCTTCAAGCAGAGAGGACTCTCCTGAACTGTTATCCTGTTCTTTGTTTCTTAAAGTAAAACCTGTTCTTGATGGTTTGTCTGAGTGGTCCCAGGGGAACTCACACTGACACACAACACAGAGAACATAAAGGATCCTCAGGTCCAGTTTCTCAAAGTCGCAGGACTTCCCCTATGTTGAACAACCTCACACTGGGCCAGTGGACAGGTGGGGTGTGGGTGTGGGTGTAGTATCAATATAGGATTGAGGAAAATTAAATTTCATGGCCAATTTTATTGTACTATATATAAAATTGTTTACCTCTTGTTTTGTTTCCATGTTAAAATAGCATGTGGATCCAGGGTTTATCCTTCTAGACCATCCAGTTATCTTCAAATGGCTACTCTTAGCTCAACTAAGACAGGGATAATTCTTTTTCCCAATAAATCTTTCTTTGCCCTGTGCTCTAGATAGCTAAGAGATGGCTCTTTGGCAGAGATAGAGGGGTTTGGAGGAAGTTACTATTTTTAATTCTAAAGGCACGAAATGCTAACAAGTCAGTATCACACAGACTATGCTGCCTTAATTTAATTTTATTTCGGTCAAGAAGCTGTGGATTTTATACAGCTTGGAAGGAAGGAGCTGTGAATTTGAATTAAACACATTACTAATTTTGACGGTGGTAAGACGTTTGTAATCAGAGACGTATTTGAGCCAACAACCGGTAAGGCAATTTATTCCACATAATGGTGAATGCTCCCTTTTACACACTGTGCAGAAGGAGGACATTTTTCATAGAATCCCTTCAAGTGCCTCTTAGTTAAGCTTAGTTAAATGCATTCTATCACCTTCCTCTGACAAGGGAGAATTCCTGGAAAAATGGTTCTCACTCACTAATCCCTCCACTGAACCTGCAAAACAGAGTCTATTGTTTTTACTCAGCTGCCTGTAGCCCATCCTATTCATTCATACCCATGCAAGTGAGCACGTCACTTCAGCCTATAGTGAAAGAAGCTAAACTTCCCATTTTGGATGCTTGTGACCATTGAGAGAGGGAAACACCACAGCATGAAGTAGGAAACTTAGCAAGGACATCTATAACCCTCTGACCACTATATTCAAGTCTAGATAGAGCAGTTGGTCCTTTAAAAAGATACTACCTCTCCCACCTTGTCTCTATCATTGAGAGAGACAGATTTCATAGGCATTAAACACTATAATTTGTCAGCTGGCTCCATGTTATGCTTGTGATTGCTAGCCCATATTCCAGGCCTCACCTTAATGTTGCTTTCAGGCATTGTAAGAGTTTAGGGTCATTCTGGTGGAGTCTGTTTTTATTGATTTCCTGACATTTCACAGCATAGCCACATAATAGGGTATTATTTTAGTGGCCTGTCAATATATGGCTTTGGTTGTGAATCCCAACTGACCTGTGCCATCCAAGGCATATATTCATTCACCACTGAAACACATCTAACACCTTCATAAAACAACACTTTTAAAAAATATATACCAATCAGTGTTAAAGTTAGACCGCAGCACTATTATGTTAATGTCCTGTCGGGAGGGTTTGATTAAAACCTCAGAAATGGAATGAGTGGTGATCACTGCAACATGTAACAAAATCATCAGAAGAAAAGAAAACGAGGGGCAGATTTTGTAACCCTTCTGTCAGGCAAACTGTTCCTTTGTACCAGTGTTCCTTTGTTTGGGAAAGCAATGCAGAATGTGGCCCTATAGCCATAGAAACAAGCCTTAATTTTGAAACAGTTGTATTCTTACTGGCTAGTGCTGCACCACCAAAGTCAATGGGACTTTTGCCATTTACTCCAACATGAGCAGTATCAAGCCCTTTGTGTAAAACCGGCCGTTGGCCTTTGTTTCCTCTAAGCTGTGTACTTGTGTGGCTACTAGGAAGTTTCCAGTACCACCCAGCTGATTAGAACAGCACCCATAGCTGGGCTTTTTGTTTCTATTGGTGGGGCACATTCACACACACCTTGGTGCACCTAAAAATTTATTCTGCATGTGGAATGAAAAGATTAGAGGGAACACTGTGTTGGCCCTCTTGCCTAAGGAGGGCCACCTACTCAAACTCCACCATCAATTATACTACTGCATCCAAAATGCTAGGGTTGATGCTGCTAATCCCACCTACATGTTCTCAGGGAGGCTCTCAGGCAACACCAAAGCACCCTCCTCCCCATTTAGGTGCCTGGCCTCACTTAGCTTTCCTAGTTATCCTGGCTACCAAGGTGACTTTCTGAACCTTTCATCCCTCTTGGAACTTCATGGGAAGCTGTTTGGTCCTCCAGGGAGATAACAGACAGGAGAGAGATAGCAAGGCTGCCCTATGCCCCAGTGGGAAGTAAAATTGCTGGCTGGTCTCCCTGAATATGTTACAAAAGGAGTTATGGTAGAAGGCGGCAGCCTTTCCCAGACAGAAAATGGCAAAAGCTAATGGAGTAGGGAGATCTCAAGCAATGGGAGGAAAGGAGATTTCCAGTGAAAGCTGCTTTCATAATGAAAAAAGGAGTCAAGTGGGCTTATTCTTGATTTTATTGGGAGTGGGAAAATGGGAAATTTTAGTATGTCCCCTGTCCTCTTAATCCCAGTTCATCACCTCTACTCCACATTCAGGCATCCATGATCTGTGACCTCAGTTGAATTCAGGTTCTTGCCTGTTGTAATTATCATAGTAGCTGAAATCTTATCCTTAAGGTCAGGTCCATCTGACCCAACAAAAGAACCAACAGTTGCATAAATTAGGAAACCTAAGCACAGTTGGTATATTTTGCAAGGGCCTGGGGAATTGTTCTTATGCTGGAGGGGCCTGCAATTAAAATAAAGGTCTTAGCAACAATGGGGGTTTAGCCCATTGCCACAAACACCCGTAAGGGATAAAGATGGAGGGGACGATTATACAAAGCAGCCTCTCATTAGCCTTTCCTTGATAGTGGCTGGTAATCTGGCTGTTTGAAGACTCTCTTAATTAGGTCTTTAGAGTGTGTAGGTTAGGCAGTTTCCAGCAAAAGGTTGATCATAATGGGTTACAGATGATCTAATACAATATGCTGACATGAAACTTAGCTACAGAGAATTCCCCTATAGTCTGCACTCTCCGTACATTTGGGTTTCCATGGCTGGGATGCCGCTTTAAACTCCTCCGAGATGTAAAGCTATTTTTGTCTCATAGGATGCTGTGACAGGCCCTGACCCCCAATGGCTTACGTCACCTCAACCTCCT
Source organism: Pelochelys cantorii (assembly GCA_032595735.1). Lineage (NCBI taxonomy): Eukaryota > Metazoa > Chordata > Testudines > Trionychidae > Pelochelys > Pelochelys cantorii. The sequence continues at coordinate 53,576,736 of CM064334.1, forward strand.
CGGGACAGAGACCTCAGGAATATGAAGTGTGGAGCAATGCTGCACCAGGAGGAAGATAGACTAGATACCCTCATGGGTCTTTTCCATCTGTAATACTTGTGGGCACATCTACCCAGCAGGGCTAAAGCCGAAATAAGCTACGTAACTTCAGCTATGTCAATTGTGTAGCTCAAGTCGAAATAGCTTATTTCAGCTTTTGGCACTGTCTACACAGCAGGAAGTCTGAGGTAGAGCACTCTTCCTCCAACTTCTCTCACTTCTCGTACAATAAGGGTTACAGGAGTCAGAGTAAGAAGTCCTCCAGCTCAACATTATTGTGACATTATGTCAAAATAACTGCTTGTAGTGTAGATGTGAACTTAATAACACTGCAATGTAGACATAGCCATATGATTCTGTCATTTCCAATGAGCAACAAATATATTCCAAGGAAGTGCCTGGGCTTTGGTCATGCAGAGCTAGCGGCTGTGTCAGGGAAATTTGCTAATCCTCTCTCTTGAGTCATTTTCCTTTAGCATCTCTGCAGAACCCAGCAGAGAGAGGACACTTTCTGACAGAATGCACCATGCCAAAGTAGAGAGGGAAAGAAGTAGGTTTTAAAAAGTAAAATGCAGTGCTGTGGCAGGGGAGGCACAGGATTATCTCAAAACAAGAAATAAATGGCATTGAAAGGCTATCGGAACTAATGTGCGCAATGGCGAGTTGCACTGATCTCTTTCATTCTCTCACTACTGGTCGTTAACTCACTGAAACTGCAGGGGCCTTGGATATTGGTGTCCTTTCGCCTCCCTGCTGGAATACATTCGTCTCTTCTGACTGCTGGGTTTAGTGCGTGGGTGGTGTTGATGAAATACAAGAAGTCAGGACTAGATAATCTGGTGGTCCTTTTCGGCCTTAAACTCTATGGCTACGTCTACACTGCAGGCTTTTTGAGCAAGAACAACTATTCTTGCGCAAAAACTTGGTGGGTGTCTACACTGCACGCGCATTCTTGCGCAAGTAAATTTACAGTACAGCGTTGGAAAATAGGGCTTCTTCCGGAAGAGTTATTCCTCTCCCCACAAGGAATAAGAGCTTTTCCACAAGAAGGCAGTGTAGACAGGCAACATAATTTTCTTGTGCAAGAAACCCCTATGGATAAAATGGCCATCAGAGCTTTCTTGTGCAAGAGAGCGTCCACACTGCCATGGACGCTCTTGAGCAAAAGCACATCTCTTGCACAAAAGCACATGGCAGTGTGGATGTGCTCTTGTTGAAGACCTTTTGCACAAGAACTCTTGCACAAAACGGATCTTGTGCAAGAAGCCTGCAGTGTAGACATAGCCTATGATTTTATTTCCCCCCTCTAGGTCCTGGAGCACAGAGGAGATAAGTGGCTGGCCTTTTCAACCAACAGAGTTTATCTGTTGGTCTCTAGCTTATTCAATAGCAGGTCACTCTGAGTATTCAAGAAATTCAAGCTACATTGCTACTTTTCATTAGATAGACAAGTCACACGGTGTTGTGTCTGTTCTCTGATTGGATGAATGGAATTCTTAGAATCAAGTTTCCCCCTCGATTTTAAGGCCAGACGAGACCATAATGTTCACTGATGTCTGATTTCCTGCATAACTCAGGCCAAAGATTTCTCCCTATGGTTCATAAATTGAGCTCAATAACTTGAAGTTGAGATAGAGCATGACTTTTAGACAGGCTTCCAGTTAGGGTTGCCAGTTTTGGTTGGACATGTTCCTGGAGGTTTCATCACACAGCATAATCTTTAATTAAAGATTAATCTTCAATTCCTGGAGACTCCTAGACATTCTTGGAAGGTTGGAAACCCGACATCCAGTTGTGATTTAAAGACTACATGTGGAGAATTTACAAATCCTCTTGCAAATAGTTATTTAAAATTCAGGAAGTGTGACAGTAGATTGGAAAGAAACTGACCACAATGAACTTGGTTCTTCCACAAACCCAGAGCTGGTGTTCTGGCTGGTGTTCTGTAGCCAGAGCCAAAAAGACACATTCTGTGGTGGGACTCATGAATAAGGGGTTGCGGCCTGCACGTTTTAGCACATCCATAGCGGCCTTTAATAGCACCAATGTATTTTAGCTCACGTGCTCCTGAAACATTACCATCCCCACCCCAAGAAGAATTACTTTAATCAGTAGCAGTACATATTCACAGTAGGTGGTATTGGCCGTGCACTGAGCTGAGAGCAGCCAGAATATTGGCTCAAGTCAGGAATTCTTCACTGAACTTAGTTTTTCCCCCATGAATATACCATTCTTGTCAAAAATCAAAATGTTTTGACACGTCACTTTTGCAGAAATATCATTTAAAGAACAAAGCACTTGGGTAATGTCAAAATGTCCTATGTTAGCAATTTTTAATGAAACATTTTGATTTTCTTTTTCAAAACAACTTTTCTAAAATGTGTTAATTTTGATATTTTTTAAAAAGTTTTAAAATGTCAGCATTGGAATGAAAAGTTTCAAATCTAAATTTCTGATCCACCAAAAATGATTTTTTTCTAGAATTTCATTTTTGAAGAAATACTGATTTATTTATTTATTAAATCTCAGAGAGGTAGCCGTGTTAGTCTGTAAAACTTTAAAGAAACAAGTAGTCCTCTAGCACCTTAGGGCATGTCTACACTAGGAAATTATTTTGAAATAACTAAATTCGACTTAACTCGCGATTTTACAAAATTGAAATAGCATGTCCCCACACTCAAAATTAGTCTGAGGCCGGCTCCATTAATGTGGACACACTACCTCAACTTAGAGCCTCAGGAAGCACAGGGGAGTAATTAGTGTGAATTACTCTGGGGAGTAGTTATTTTAAAATAGTGGTACTGGAGAGTCCACACTAACACTATTTTGAAATAACTGTTTCAAAGTTAGCGTTATTCCCTGAGGAAAGCAGAAGTACAGATTCCGAAATAAGCGGCCCACTATTTCAAAATAATGAGCTTGGTAGTGTGAATTCTCCACTTATAAATTCAATGTAAAGGGGGTTATTTCAAAAGGGCTTAGAGAATAGTAAATAGAAAGAGAGAGAGAGAGAATATCATGAGCTTTCGTGGGCAAAACCCACTTCCTCAGATGAGAAGAGTGGAGAAAAAAGGGGGCAACCTCTCACTATATAACAGAAAAAGAAGGAAGAGGGGAAAGAGGAGAAAAATTTTCAAAAATCAACTACAGAGAGAAACTGCGGAACTGGCTTTCACATGCAAATTTGACACTATATCTCAGGGCTTAAACAAAGACATGAACTAGATGGGCCATTATATTCAACACCCAACTTACATCAAAAGCTAAGTATGGGACACTTCCAGCCCACTCAATTAGCTTCACTAGCACCGATACCTCAATTGACATGTACTCTCTGCTGCGCCCCCCATTACCTCGCCTTTCTTTTTCTATTATGGATTGGGTAATTCCCCCCATTTTTCCTCCATTCTGCTCATCTGAGGAAGTGGCTTTTGTCCATGAAAGCTCATGATAATCAATCTCTCTCTCTCTCTAGATATATATATATATATATATATATATATATATCTAGAGAGAGAGAGAGAGAGAGAGAGAGAGAGAGAGAGATTAAATAAATATTTCTGAAAGTTTGTTTGTTTGTTTGTCCCGAAAGATGTCCGAAATGGTAAGAGCGAGAAACACCAAATTTGCACAGATACTACTGATTTCCTAACTTAAATAACTGGATTGGTTATATCTCAAAATCGGTTCCCCTGGTTTCCCCAGAGCCTCAATTGGGCCCACTGATAATTCCGAAAGATCTCCTAAATGGAAGATCTCCAAAATGGTAAGAGCTACAAACACCAAATTTTGCATGGATACTACTGGTTTCCTAACTTAAATAACTGGATTGGTTATATCTTGAAATCAGTTCCCCCAGTTCTCCCAGAGCCCCAGTTGGGCCCACTGATGATTCCGAAAGATCTCCGAAACGGTAAGAGCTAGAAACACCAAATTTGGCACAGATACTACTGATTTCAGAACTTAAATAACTGGATTGGTTATATCTCAAAATCAGTTCTCCTGGTTCCTCCAGAGCCCCAATTGGGCCCACTGATAATTCAGAAAGGTCTCTGAAACGGTAAGAGCTACAAACACAACAGTCTGCACGGATACTCCTGATTTCCTAACTTAAATCACTGGATTGGTTATATCTCAAAATCAGTTCCCCCCAAGCCCCAATTGGGCCCACTGATAATTAGCTTTTAGTAGCGCCTGATCATAGGCATTTGCTGGACTCTTCTGTTAAGCGTGTCACATAAACTGCAACTACTAGATCCTAGAGATAAAGCATGTGGGCACCTGCAGCACCATCAAGGGAAAGCCCATGGGGGAGAGGCTGCAGTGGGGCAGAGAATCAGCAACCTCCCCTATACTAGGGCACCAGCAGGTCTCCAGGAGGGACCCAAATGTGACTGACGCTGGCTGGGGTCTAGCCTTGCTAATGGTGGCTGGGAGAAATCTCCAGCTATTACAGCCTCTCAACATCTTCACACAGCCAGGTTCCAACTGAACCCCTTTCTGGAAATTAAAGTTGCTTCCCTCCCCCGACACCCAAATAAGCCATCCCACCACTCACCCTTCTTTGGTCTGTGTGCGTTCTCCTGGCAGGGCTGTGTGCGTTATTAGCAAGTGCCACGGGCATTATGCACTTTGCAAGATTCAGCTCACAGTACAAATTGGAGGTGGGTAGGAGGACAAGGTTTTGAGCACCGTGGAGCCTGAGGAGGACACAGTACACTCAGAACAGCCTATTCTCATTAGAGCAGGTACGTTCAGGTACTGAATGTTCTGATCATCTAGATATCACTAATTGCACCTGGTCTGAAGGTGTTTCACTTTGTCTGATCAATGCAACCGGTCCAGCTGCCACTAGGAAGTCCATTCTGGTTGTCCCATGGAGCATGCACTGAAGGCACTTGGGGAGTGGCTACTTGGGGAGCAGTGATTTGCTGCTGCTGCAGAGCCCAGGAGACATCCCCTCCATTTCTCAGGCCTTCTGGCAAGGAGGCTGCAGGCATTGGTTTGCGTAGAGTCTTTAAGAGAAGATGGGCCTTCCTGATTTTTGGGGATTGAGAAAAGAGACCCTATGGGATTTGTCGTTTTGTAAGCACATCACTAGCTATGTTAATTTCTTAAAGTAATATATAAGAGAAAAGTATTTCCAATAAAATATGCTATGTTAATGTCATTGACATAGTTCATTCATCACACCTTTTACTGTATTTTCCCCGGGCGACTCTGGGTATTTCTGAGATATATATATATATATATATATATATGTCTCTAAGCTGCTACAAGGCTACTAATTTCTTTGATTTTTTTTGTTTCATTCCATTTCAGAACAGTTTTGTTTCTTTGTTTTTTTGTTTTGTTTTGTTTTTTTGAATTTCAAAATTTAGCTTAACTCGCATTAATGCTGCTGTTGAAATATTAGCCCTCGAGACTCCTTTCAGGTATGCCTGTGAATAGCTTTGCACTTACAAGTAACCCAATTGAAATGTTATTTACATGTGTATTTGTAGGATTAGGAATTTATAGCTTGATTTTCAAAGGTGCTGAGTGCTTGTACCCACTTCTGACTTAACAGGAACTGTGAGTGATCAGTGCCAGGCCATTAATGTGCTTCTATTTAGGGAGTGCAATTATGCTGTTGTCATGCCCTGAGGTAGAATATGATTGTGGAAGTAGCACAATATCCTGCCATTTATTTTTATGGAAATGAGTCTCGTCATTTAGGTCAGGGAGTTTAAAAGGATTAAAGGAAATGATAGTGTCGATGGCGTACGGTCATTTTTTATTCATTACAAAACCCCATGAGGACCTACACTGCAACCTCTCCCTTTCCCATGTCCCTATAAATGCTTCTCTTCATCCTTAATATTCCCATTTGCTCTGTCCCTGTAATTTCACCAAAGTATGGCTCCCCTCCCATGGTGTTCAGAGGCCAAGTGAGGCCTGGGAGATCCATGAGGGAACTGGAACCTTTTGTTCACCAGCTTGCTTTCAGTGAGCCCATTAAGACACGAACCAGGTGGTGGCAGGGAAACCTGCAAAGAAAAAAGAAAAATGAGAGGCTTTCAGCAGAAGTAGACATTAGAATTTATCTGTAATGACAGCTCGAGGGAATGGGGCCTCCTCCCCTGTAGGACACCTTAGGGTCACCAGGGGTCAGCCAGAGCACCTCAACTTGGCTATGACCTTGCAGGAGCTCTTGCAAATCACATCTGGAATATATTTCAACTTCAAGAGCGATAAATGAAAACACTGAACACAACAGGGCCGAGGCAATGTTGTTTGAAAGAAAAGGTAATGTTTTGACCCTTCCTTGGCCCATGACATGTCTGGTTATTGCGCCAAGTACTAAGGAAGTGCTGCTTGTTTTGGTTAAAGGACAATAAGCTATTTAACTGTAAAATAATAATACAACTCATTTCAGGCTTCCAGAAGGACTGTAGATACATGTCTGTATTAATCATAAATCTCGGAATTAATTATTTTGGCATTGAAGTTTTTAATTTTGTATCAAGTCTTTTTATAAGTCCTTTTACATAGAAACTTTGTATCTTGTAGAACAGTTCCTAAAAATAAGTAAGGTAAAGAAAATGTCTTTGTACCTCCTTTTGCTTACTTGATTGCCCTGTTGAGTGAATGAGGTGTGAATGGATCAGGTATGGAAGACAAACACCTCCAGGCACTTGCAATGGTTGGAGAGCAGATGGAAGCCAGATCCAAGAACAATGAGAAGAACAATGGTACCTGTGAAGTGGGGCTCATTGAAAGAAGACTGGACATACGGACACCTTGGGAGTCAGCAGCAAGTGCCTGCTTTTGGAAGCACCCTCTTTGAAGGTGAATGTGGCAGCATTAAGACACCACCCAGAAGAAGGCACCACTGATGTTTAACTGCATATGCATATGATGACTCTCACAGGCTACATCTACACTATGAGTTTTCTCACCAAAAAATATACTAATGAGGGACTCATTTGCATGAGTCGCGATCTCATTTGCATATTTTCTGCCAATCCGTTTTTTCGCCCGGGTTTTTGTGCAAAAACAAGCAGTGTGGACGTTTTCTTTTTGTGCAAAAACCCCTTTTCCCGCAAGATCCTTATGCCCAAAAAAAGGAGGATTACCACTCTTGCGGGAAAAGGGGTTTTTGTGCAAAAAGAAAACGTCCACACTGATTGTTTTTGCACAAAAACCCTAGCGAAAAAACGGATTGGCAGAAAATATGCAAATGAGATCACGACTCGTGCAAGTGAGTCCTTCATTAGCATATTTTTTTCAGAGAAAACTCGTACTGTAGACGTAGCCACAGATTATGCATATGCATGTGTGACTAACTGGTGTAGATATGCATGAGAGGGGAACTAATATAAATCTAAGGCATATTGCAAGGGATCCCGGATTTTGTCTTGTCAACATGGGAGCACTGATCTGGATCGGCAGAAGCCCGGCTCCACCCCTCCCCCATCTAACTCACCTGGCCAGTGCCGTTAGGGGAAGCAACTATTGATAATAACAATCAAGTGTGCTTGTGTGTGTGTGAGTGTGATATATCACATGCATATGATAAGGGTTGATTGCTATATGTATTACCAATAAATGTGGTGTTTCGCCTTTTCCCTCTGAAAAGATAGTGTGCAGTACTTTTAAGTATAACAATATCACAATGTCACATGAGCAAGAATGGAAAACTTCTCTGGTGTCCTAACTAACCTCTTTGCTTTTGTCTTGTAGGCACCAACACCCAAACACATGGAAAATTAATAAACTGAGAATAACAAAAAAATATGATAAACCATGATAAAGAAAATTATAAACCGTTTACTATAGGAAGACCCTTCAAAAACAATTCAGAAGAATTGTATCAAAGTAAAAGTGATATACCATTTCCCAGTTCCATTCATTTTTACCCTATAACCTATTGCTTTAAATGTTGCACTTCACTTAGTAGGATGGGAAGCAAATTTTTGATAATGGGTTCTCCAGTCTAGCAGATAAATATATCACAGAATTGGTCAGAAGTTGAAGCTACTCCAATTCAAACCAGAAATTAGGTACTGTATATATTTTTCACAGTGAAGGAAATTAACAACTGGAACAAATTAACAGGGATTGTCATGGATTCTCCATTGGGGCACCAGAAGAGAGGGGTGCACTGGCCACAAGGGCAAGCGGGGGGAGAGGTGTTGGAGAGGAGCAAGCAGGAAGTAGAGGTTGGGGGAGAAGAGGTGGGGCAGGTGGGTCCTCGAGTGAAGAGGGGTTGGGGATTTGGGGAAAAGGAACAGCACAGATAAGACCACAGTTCAGGGGGCCCCTCCACTTTAAGGGAGCTACCACTGCTTCTGTTCTGCATCCCTGATAGGTTTTCTAAAACAAATGCTCTAGTTTAAACCACAATTATTCTAGAAAGACTCAATGATCTATGTCAGGCAGGTGAACAGACAAGGTAGTCACAAAGATCCCTTCTGATCATGGAATTTATGAAGCTATGAAAATGAACTGGTCAGTTTCACTATCTGCAGAAAGACAGCTTCATTTTCAGGACTGGCTCCTCTAGCATAGGGAAGTCATGGTAGAATTTCCAAAACAACCGCGGAACACTAAACACACGTTAGGAATATTCACCGAAGAACATTCCATAATCAAAAGCTGTTTTCATTTCTGTTCCCCTACTTGATTTTATAAACCCTGTTTTTCTTTTTCTAAAAAAAAAATCTGCATGTTCAGATTAACAGCTTCTGTTGAACGTGATAAAAGATTTTTTTTAAAATATTGCAGGACTGGAACATTTTTTAAAAATCCAGATGTTCTGAGATTGATTCAACAAATATATCACCTCTTAACACAGTGCCACTTACAACACTCAGCAATTGCAGCTAAGCTTTCTATTGTCTCTGTTAGGCTACATCTACACTGCAGAGTTTTTGTGCAAAAACAGGTGTTTTTGCACAAAAATTCACGGAGCATCCATACCTTAAGCGCATTTTTGCACAAGAAAATTTACAGTGAATTGACAGAACAGAGGGGTTTTTGTGGTATAGGTATTCCTCTTTCTGTGAGGAATAACTCCTTTTTGTGCAAGAGCTTTTGCACAAAAAGGTGTGTGGGGACGGGAAATAGGGGGGTTTTGCGCAAAAACAGCCTATCTAAAGAAGTACAGGTGCCCTGGTGGCTATTCTGTTAATGGCAATCGGCGCTTTCTTGCGAGAGAGCATCCATGCAGTCTGGATGCTCTCTTGAGCAAAAGCTCAATGCTTTTCCGATGCGCTTTTGCAGTGTGGACGAACCCTTGTGCAAGAAGTTTTTGCGGAAGATCTCTTCCGCACAGAGCTTCTTGCGCAAGAAGCTTGCAGTGTAGATGTAACCTTAATGTATTAGTTGAACTAATTGTGCTCCATGAATGCACACTTGAAGATGAAGCCTTCTATTGTGTTCTTGCACTGAGAATTGTATGGGTGCAAAGGATGAATCTGGACAAAGCCCCATTGACTTCAATTGTGCTGTCACATTTGCTGTTCCTAGGTTATGTCTGCAGGATTTCACATGTGTGGGGATGATCATGAGATTGAAGACTTACTGCCAAGCCAACACCACTACCCCACTACCGTACTCCTATAAGTCATCTTATTGACTTCAGCAGTGCTAACTCCCATGACGAGGGCCCTGCCAAATTCACGGTCCATTTTAATCAATTTCACAATCACAGGATTTTAAAAATCAGAAATGCGATGATTTCAGCTATTTAAATCTGAAATTTCATGGTGTTGTAATTGTAGGTGTCTTGACATAAAAAGGAGTTGTGGAGGTGGGGTTGCAAAGTTATTCAGAGGGAGGATGTTTGCGGAACTTTTACCACTTCTTCTGTGCTGCCGCTGGTAGCATCAGTGCTACCTTCAGAGCTAGGCAGCTGGAGAATGGTGGCTGCTGGACAGGAGCCCAGCTCTGAAGGCAGAGTTGCTGCCAGCAGCAGCATAGAAGTAAGGATTGCCTGGTCTGGTGCAGAGTTGGGCCCTCAGTCAGCAGCCGCCATTCCCTGGCCACTCAGTTCTGAAGGCAGCAGTGCACAAGTAAGGGTGGCAAGGTGTGGTATTGCCACCCTCATTTCCAAGCTGCTGCTGGCAGGATGGTGGCTTCAGAGCTGGGTGCTTGGCCAACAGCTGCCACCCACTGTGGAGAAGTACTGTCTCTGTGGGGAAGCTCCGAAGTCAGTACAAAAGGGTGGCAAAACCAAGACACCCCTAAAATAACCTTGTGACCCTGCTGCATTCCTGAGCTTCAGATGTCATATCCAACAAGGTCCTCCTGAAACTTACCCTCATTTTCTCCTCCTCCATTCATCGCATTAGATCAGTGGTTCCTAAACTGTGGGTCGCCAACCCCAAGCAGATTGCAATCCCATTTTAATGGGGTCACCAGAGCTGGCATTAGACCCACTGGGTTCCCTGGCTGAAACCCAGGACCGAAGCTGAAGGCCTACCACTCAAGGCTGAAGCCCAGGGGTGCTGGCCCTGGGTGATGGAGTTCTGGTTACAGGTCCCCCACCTAGGACTGAAGCCCTGGCACTTTGGCTCTGGCCCTTCCCCCCCCCCCCCCCGGCCCGGTGTTATGGGGCTCAGGTGGGGTCAGGCTTCAGTCCCCCTTCCTGGGGTCATGTAGTAATTTTTGTGGTCAGAAGGAAGCCATGGTGCAATGACGTTTGAGTACCCCATGACTAGACCTATGTGCAAAGGCCAATGGCAGGCCTTGTGTGTCCCAGAGCAGAAGATTGCAAGGTTAACTACGCTACCCAAGATCCCTCCTCACACACACACCCCTCGATAAAGGATGGCTCTGCATCCATGCTCTTTTCCCGCCCTTCCGGAAGCACTGCACTTCTCCAAAACCTCAGGAGCTGCCCTGAAGATGGGCACTTCTGCATTGCCCTGTATTAAGGCAAAACTGAGCCCAGGTGCTCTAAAGAGGACACAAACTCCAACCCAAACTCCAACCCCTGTGCTCAGTTGCCCCAGTGTTAATCCAGAATGGGAGCCAGCTGGGCACCGCTGGTTTGTATCATGTAAACTGGAGCAATACCAGACGGTTAGAAGTTTTCTGCAATAATTTGGACCTTAAATTTCAAATCCCTTCAGGCAGCTCATATCCAGAGATGCTGATCCTAGGGGACAGAGCCTGACTGGCCCAATGAGGCTGTGCAGGGGAGTGAATGGGAGAAAGACTCATCCCTTCATATTCCCATGCACAGCTGCATTAAAGTTCCCACATGTCGGGCCTATATACTGGGAACACGGGGCAGAGGGTGAAGAGAGCAGGAGCTGTGCAGTTGGTACTTCCCACCCCTGGACATGTGGGTGGAACCTCAGTTCTTCCTCCCGCCACAAGGTTTTTTTACTGAAATCTCATGATTTGGGGAGGCCCAACTGATGATATTTCAATACGTAGTGTTGGGGGACAGCAGAGATGGGAGGACATTGAGAGGGAGTATGTCACTGCCAATAAAGGGGGTGCATTAGATGTCTCCCTTGTTACAAGGTGGGAGCAGAGTCAGAATTAAGCCTTTATGGCTCTGCTCCTGCCATTCCCTTCCAGCTTCACTTCCCTGCTGCTGACATGGGAGTGTGCTCCTCCTAGCTGGCAGAATGGTCAGGTAAGGGCTCTAACCATCTGCGGTAGACTAGAGGTAGGAAAGGAAAAGGTTTTTTTAAAGGAGAGGGAGAAGGTATGTCAAATAAATCATTTAAACATATATTTTGAAGTGTCCAATCCAGCCCATAATTTGGGAGCAAAATTTGGTGGCTCACGATGCTCCTTTAGGCTGAGTTCAAACTTCCCCAAAATCTGGTGTGTCCACATACAGAGTACTGGATACAGCTATATTTCAAAACAAAAAATCTCTGCTTTTTATTTTTGTTTCCTATTAGTAACAATGCCAGCAAATCAGTTTCTTTAAGAACATGACATGGAAAATGAATTCTACTTAACAGCGTCTTGTCTTTAAGCAGCACTTTCATCCTACACAATCCCAAGGAAGTTTATAAACCCAGGACCTGATATGCAGACCGAAGTAATTTTACTCATGTAAGAGGTGACCATGTGCCTAAATGTTTGCAGGATCAGGCCCAATATCAGATGTCCTGACACAAAACCATAGAAAACATTTGCTTGGTCTGCTGCTGAATTGCAGCCACCTCTGGAATAAAGCATGGCAATTGGTTAACAGCAAACCACAGCACAGTACTCAAATGAAATGTTCATGCCAAGTATCATGAGGATAGTCTGAAAGGCCAGTGCAAGTTTAATCTCTTCCTCAGTCTCTGACAGTTAGTAGTCCTTACCCCTTATCCCAGGTATGCAGCTTTCACTGATAATACATTATTATGCTGAGGAGCTGTAGCACATGGCCTGTTTGTACCATGATGTGTTTATGCCATAAATCACTTTTTTACCTTATTAATGTCAAGCTGGCTTTGACACCAAAACACCTACTGTATGTCAGCTTTCAATCCCATTTTTTCATCTGACCCGATTCACAGTGTGTTCCAAATCAAGAGAGGGCCTCTATATCTCTGTGCATTGACACACAGAATATATTTTGCCATGAGGAGTCTGAGATACAGGAAAGTTGAGTAACTTGCTCAAGATCAGGCTGCTTGCCACAGCGGAGACAAGAATTCAATCCAAGCTTACTAGCTACTTGGCATGGGACTTATCCATCAAAGAACATTTGTCCAAACTTTCCAATATGTCCAAATTGGAGTATTGTGTTCAATTCTGGGCACCACATTTCAGGAAAGATGTGGAGAAATTGGAGAAGGTCCAGAGAAGAGCAACAAAAATGATTAAAGGTCTAGAAAACATGAGCTATGAAGGAAGACTGAAAGAATTGGGCTTGTTTAGTTTAGAAAAGGGAATACCAAGAGAGGACATGATAGCAGTTTTCAAGTATCTTAAAAGGTGTTACAAGGAAGAGGGAGAAAAATTGTTCTCCTTGGTCTCTGAGGATAGGACAAGAAGCAATGGGCTTAAATTGCAGCAAAGGAGGTTTAGGTTACACATTAGGAAAAAAATCCTAACTCTCAGGGTGGTTAAAACTGGAATAAATTGCCTAGGGTTGTGGAATCTCCATCATTGGAAATATTTAAGAGCAGGCTAGATAGGCATCTCTCAGGGAGATGGTGCTTGGTCCTGCCATGAGGGCAGGGGTCTGGACTTGATGACCTCTCGAGGTCCCTTCCAGTTCTAGTATTCCATGATTCTATGATTCTATATCATGGCTTCTGTAAAAAGCATATTTCATTTCTGGGTGTTTATTTACCATTGCTGGCTGGCCTATGGCCTTAGACAGAGCAAAACAATTGCAATTAGTAAGTATCTTTATAAAAGGATGAAATCTGTATTTTTGGAGTGACATCCAGATAATATCTTACATTTTGAGTGTTCCATACAGTTAAACTACTGATTTTGTTCATATATTGCTTTTATACAAATATCACCTGCAAAGAAAAAAATGGCTTTGTGCCCATTTTTGATCCTGTGCCATGTATAAAGGACATCTGGCTGTTTCATCTGCATCAAAAATTCAGGATTTGCCTGTCATTTTTCTTGGAAGATTCTACAAATAACTAGGGAATTGTTGATATTTATCTCTCCATTCATTTATATTTAAAAATAATACCTCTCAAATGATTCAGAACCATCAGTGCTGGTGACATAAGCCCTGATTCACCCAAGCACTTATCCGCCTATTTCACTTAAAGCACGTACTTAATTTCTTTGCTGAATCAGGGCCATAGTTCGCCTATGGAACCAGATGTTCTTATCACTGTTGCCCTCAGCATCTTTACCCTCCCTCTCCTTAATGCATGTTACATTTATTTGTGTCATCCTGACTTGTCGTACTTGCGTGATTGGCCCCATGCGCCAGAACAGAGACTCTTAGACGGTAAATTCTTTAAGGCACGACAACGTAATCTTAGGTCTTTGCCCCTCTTCCCCACAGTGGTGTCCCACCATCGAGACCTTTGAGTGCCACTGGAATACAAAGAAATACCCAGTCTGGTTTGGGGATGTTAAAATGTGTGTGATTTAGTAACCATGTAACTGCTGAAAATTTCAGCAGTTCCACAGTTACACACAGGGCAGCAGCCAGCTCCCTGGGAGCTGGTGCACACCAGGAGCCAGCTTTTAAGCCGGCTCCCAGCACACACCAGCGGTATCAGAGGCAGCAGTGTGGGGAAGCAGCTAGCTCCCCGGGAGCTGGACTGGGAGCCACATGTAATCATATGGGTAACCGATAAACACATTCTTATCGGTTATTCATTTAAACAATTTCACTCTTACATCCCTGGTCTGGTCATGCTGTCTCCAGCACACAAGAAGTGAAACTTGAGCCATTGGCATGGGAAAGTGTAATGGGGTGTATACCACACTCCAGCACTGAAGGGATTGTGGTGGCAAGAGAGGCCAATTAGCCTACTCTATACTATATTAAAGCCAACTCTATACTATATACGGAAGGTTGGCTTAAGTTACACTGGAGTTGATGTACTTTAAACTGAGCTTGGCCCCATCTCCGCAGTGGGAGGTCCAGAGGAGAAATGCTCCCGTTGCCTTCCCTTACTGGCATACTGGAGTACTAGTATCGACCAGGGCACCCTCAGCATTTGATTTAGAGGGTCCTTACTAGACCCACTAAATCAAACACCAGAAGATCGATCTCCTGCACAGTAAGTATAGATGTTGTCTAAGGCTACACCTGCTGGGGAGCTAAGGGACAATGGTACTAACTGAACATGATGCTCACCTGGGCAGGAACAGGAGGGGGCTTCTATAAAGCCTTAGTGCTGAGGTCAGAAGGGGCCTGCCATGTGGGGAAACTACAGTCAGCCTCCTTGATACAAGGGGGAGAGGAGGTGCCTGAAAATGCACCATAGAAAGTGATCCAGAGAAGGAACTGTAAAGTCTAAGGGAGCGAAGACCTGACCTGATGGTTCCAGGGTCCCTGACCAGAGTAGAGGTTTCCCAACCAGCCACTGCGGGAATGGAGTAGTAAGCTCAGTGGCCATGGAGAACGCCTGAGACTGTGTGGAAAGAGACTCTGATGAGACCCCAAATGGGGAGGACAATAGTGATGTGGCTTGAGGGCTAGACCATGAAGAAGAGGAGATGCAAGATAGGTGGATAGCGGCCACAGAGCAAACAATGGAGGCACCAGGCTTCGTGACCACAGGACAGGGTGTGGAGTGTGGCGAGCTAATTCCCCAGATAAACCAAGGGTAGGCACCACTAAGCAGTGAGTAGTTGAATCCCTTCTGTAATGAAGTCACCGTTTTAAAGTATTTGAGCTGGATTTGGGCTCCGGTACCTATGCATTGGAGTTCCCTCTAATCTTTCCCATCCGTGTGTGGATTTTTCCACCCATGTGCAGAATAAATTTTGTTATGTGCATCAAGTATGTGTGAATGTGCACCACCAGCAGAAGCACAAACCTACCTGTGGGCGCTCTGCTAATCAGCTGGGCAGCATTGGAATCTCTCCTAAGCTGCTTCACAAGTGCCCAGGTTACAGGTAATACTGGTGAGAACCCCCTTTTCCTCTCCTGTACAAGTTATCTTGGGTCCTGGGCCTGGAGCATAGGAGTAAGTGAGACTGTTTGCCTGCTTACACCCTCCCTAGATCAGACTACTAACTAGACTGGGTGTCTGCTCACTGTCCAGAGTAGCTCAAGCTGCGTGAGATGAGGAGGGTGATGGAGAAGCTCTGTACTAAGTTACTGCTCCCAGAAGCCTGGGGCAAACAGAGGAAGAGGTACATCTTAGTCACAAGCCTCTTGGGCTGGGGGAGCTTACACAGTGTGTGCAGGGCTGTTCCCAAAGGGACAGTCCAAGGTTGTGAAAGCTGTGTATTGCAAAGGCAAGCGGGGCCTGGAGAAGGTTCAGCCATTCTGTCTGTGACAAGCCAGACTGGCATTCAGAGAGATAGCAGTGGTGCCCTGAGTTTGAGATTGGGACCAGGAGATCCCCAGTTACAATCTTGATTCTGCCACTGATTTGCTGGGTTGCTATGGGTGCATTAACTCCTCTGACTCTATTTGCCCTTGGATAAAACTGGATCATGTTTATTTCAGATAGTTTAAGGCCAGAAAAGACTATTAGATCAGCTAGCCTGCTCTAGGTTCAGCTTCCAGCCGCTGGTGTTTGTTAAGCCTCTGTTACGTTAAAGAGGCTTTTAAAACCAATTTTTTTTTCTCCCCAGGACTTGCCCACATGATCTCACAGGGGGGTTTTAAGTAATGTTTGCAGAGCACTTGGAAAATGCAAAGTCCATAAAAGTGCTGAACAACATTATTGTGTGGTGTGTCAGAGGTACTCCTGATAAATACTTCATAGGCTGTGTACAGCTGCCAGAGAAAACTGATCATGGAAAAGTACTATTCCTTTAAAAAAAAATAATAATAAAAAAAACACAGATGTTGCCATTCCAATCGATCTTCCTCCAAGACAAAGGAGATGCACTAAATCGATCTTTGGTGAAGGATTTTGTTTAGCTTCCAAGATTAATATCACAACTAACTGGGAGGCACGTGACCCTAGGGCTCAATGCAATATCGTGGAATGAGGTAGTGTTTAACATAAATACCCAAGCCAACTATAATTTAGTTAGACAAACTATGCCTGAAGAAAAAAAATAAGCTTTTTACTTACAGTAGCGTGTTATCAAAACAATCTCCTTCTAACTGCCCCAGTACACAAGAGTTCACCATTCTGTTTCCAAGTTAGTTAAAAGCAGGCAAGAGCTCTCAGACCAGAAGTTCTGAAATTGTGGTCTGTAGATGACTGGTGGTCCATGGCACACTTGCTGGTGGTTTTTGCAGAGCTGACTGATCATAGACGGCTGACTCTCCTCAATTCTAGCTGCTGAGTAGCATTAAAATACACTGAAAATAGGGTACAGGTTGAACCTCTCTAGTTTGGCACCCTTGGGATGTGACCAGTGCCGAACCAGAGAATTTACTGGACAATATACCTATCTCACAGAACTGGAAGGGACCTTGAGAGGTCATCGAGTCCAGTCCCCTGCCTTCACAGCAGGACCAAGTACCATCCCTGTCAGATTTGCCCGAGATCCCTAAATAGCTCCCTCAAGGATTGAGCTCACAACCCTGGATTTTCAAACGATGGGAGATCAATACTGTCTAGGAGCATTACCAACACTTCAACTGGACTCCTAGAAGACATTTAGGGGTAAATTAGAGCTACATAACAGCACAGAACATTGAGCCAGCCCTGGTGGCTGTAAACAACTTTATGC
This sequence comes from Pelochelys cantorii, assembly GCA_032595735.1. NCBI lineage: Eukaryota > Metazoa > Chordata > Testudines > Trionychidae > Pelochelys > Pelochelys cantorii. The sequence goes on from CM064334.1 coordinate 53,594,073, forward strand.
AGGAAACTTGTCCACTTATCATGGGGGTGGCCATCTGGCTAACTAAAACCATATCAAACCGCAGATTTTGCTGGACTAGAGAATGCCGGATGAGAGGGGTTGAACCTGCAGTACTTTCTTCCATATATGCAACTGCTGTGGGTATTGCAGGTATGCTATGCACTGACTGCAGGGGAAAGCAGCCTGCACAGGTCAGACATGAGAGAAGGCTTTCATAAGACATCTTCTGTGAAGATGTGGGCCACACTATGAAATGTTTGAGTGCCTTTGTTTTAGGCCAACAGTGTTATTTGCACTGTTAAATTGTCTCTGGTCTCTGTGGAGACTGCAAATCATGCAACCGACCAATGATTTTCTAGCAAAGGAGTTTCCAGAGCTCTTCAATGGAACTGAACCCTGACATCTTCCAGTAAAAAGGACTCTGTGTTCCACAGACTTTAAACCTTGCCGTTTATATGCCATCTGACTACTAAAAACTGAGGTCGTGGCCGCCTACAATCATTCATGATCCCATGCCACTATCTGCAAACGAAGTATGAATCCTGTTGTCCTGGACAAATTATAGCCTGGGTAATTATATGCTAAATAATGTTTTTTTCAACTGGGGTATAGTATTCTTCCCATTCTGTCTTGGACTGTTGTGTACTGTTACCATCTATTGTTGCATGTCACCCCAGATGTGTCTTCCCTTCAGCAAAGGTTGGCAAATTCCTACTTAGACATTATGTTACCTCTTCCAGAATGAAAGATGATGTAAACGTGAAATAAATAACTTGTACCCTTTCATAATATTACCCATTTCAGAGGTCATATTTATGTGTTTTCATTATCTTGAAATATTTCATTAATTAACAAACTGTAACAAAACTCCCGAAGCCAAGTTTTGACCTACAAAAAATAGCATATGCTATTTCCGTCTTTTCCTTTATTCGCCAGCATAACCTAAGGTATATTCCGTGTACCTGTTTCCATCATTCACCTGGATCATCTCAAGTATATTCTGTGTGCACAACCCCCTATCTTCCCATAACTGCTGCCTGAAACACGTAAATGTCTGTATTGAAAGTCAGGCCTGATCCAGACATGTTATTTGCCATCACCCTGCACTATTTACACCAGTGCAAAGTGGATAGTAAAATGCTAAAAAACCAAAAGAGCAGCATTTTGCCCCTGTAGTGGCATAGATATCTACATTGAGGGAAAGGGCGAAAGGCTCTGTGCTGGCACAATTATACCAACAAATCAAATGTCCTAGTGTTGCACTTTTGCCACACAACTGTTCTTCGCCCTAGGAATGCAATGTGTTCTCAGAAGACCTTCACTAAGGACTCCGTGCAGAATCTAGGCTGCTTCTGAGCCTGCCTGCCAGTTGCATAAGAACAGTGATCACTGGGGAAAGCCTGAGTGACTGAGTAAAAGAAAATCAAACTGTTTCCATCGCTCCTTTCCTCTCAGCTCCTAAGGGGACATCCAGGCTCAGTCGAGGCTGTTGGGAGAGAAGCATTAGGTTGTTTTGCTCTGGACGCTGACACCCCAAGAGGGGCATATCTGTTGGACCTCTCTCTTGTTGGCTTCTTTGATGACTAAAACAACTTTTCCAAGGAAAACCTCAGGCTGCTCTTATGATAAAGTGCCGAAATTCCTCTGCATTCTGGGCCTGACCCAAAGAACACTGAAGTCAGTGGAAACACTCCCCAGGACTTTGAAGGGCTTTGGGTCAGAGCCAACCTTCCGCTCTTGCCTACTGCAGCAGCTGGTTCCCAGGGCCACCTTGCCAGAGAATTCAGGATGGGAGAGCATGTGGTGGGGTACACAGTACTGCTTCTTTGGAGCAAAGCCAGATACTCCCACTCTGCAGCATAGGCAGTAGCCTAGGAAGGACCTGATTGCTCTCAAGGATGGGGAGTGGAAGACAGGTCTCTCTCTCTCTCGCTCTCTCTCAGTGCTTTCTTCAGTTTTAAGCAAATATCCTGACATGCTGCTGCACTGGTTGGAGGTTCTCCAGTCTACACCCTGACCTCCCTTCCATGCAAGGTGCCCATACAGTGCAGGGCAGGATGCAGCCAGCCCTTTGTCTGTCAGGATGGAATTCAAACATGCAGCACATTCCAGCTGCTTCTCCTATCTCCTTTTTGCAACTGCATCATGGGAAAAAGTTCCCACCAGCCCTGCCTTTTCCTCCCTGAAGAGGGGAGCTGGCCCGTTCTCAGCGCATGTCTTACAGAATAGTCATTTGGACCAAGGAACGGCAGGGTGTTTTAAATGCACACAGCAACCCCTCCTGATGCTGTGAGCTTCTGCACAGTGAATTCCAGGAGCATGGTGTAAAAGCAATTAAGAAGCCAGGCTTTAGATCTGTAATCAATGAGCCATCTTAAGCCAGCCCCCTTAACAATGAAAACACATTTAGCAGTGGGTGGAGGGGGGAGCACCGCTCTCTGAAAGTCACATCACTTCTAGGCTTAGCTCTCTGGAGGCCACCAGATAAACAACACTGACATAGTGGATTTCCTTCCTCCTGAGATGGGAACTAGTCACGCAGCAGCCACTGCCACCCATCCCATGTGACATCAGTTTCCTTGGGCGTAGTGGGAGAGGATTTAAAAGAAGGGGAATAAAAACACATGGAAATCAAGACATTTGAACTTGGGCTTGAGGCCAGTTTTGCTCAGAGCTCCATTGTCTAAGGGTGGTACCCTTCCCCCGACACACACAGACACCCCACAGAAAGAGTGACTGTAAAGGAAGAAGCAGTGTGAAGCCACTGTGTAAGGGCTGTGTTTCAAAGGACACTGGGAGGAAATACAGACGATTTCTCTGTTTGGTTCTGGCCAGGATTGGGCAGCCCCCACCAGAACAGGAAAGCCAGGAGGTAGAGATATTGGAAAGACTTGTTAAAGAGCGTGTCAGAGTCACACACAGCAGGCCATTTAAAATGTATTGCTTTTCTCCTGCTGTGGAGCTACCATCCCTAGCCAGCCACATGAGAGTGGTTAAGCAGAAAAAAAAATAGGCAACAAACCCTCAGCTCCACCTGTCTCCCTGGATGGGAAGAAAGGAAGAAACAGGCAAGTTGTAGTTATTCCAAGGTGGGCCTAAATTAATTAAATAGAAATTAGAGATGGGAAAGATAGATCAGATCATCTTGTTCTTCCCATAGGGGAACCAAACAACAACAGTTCCCATTGATACGTGTTCTGCCGGTTTATGTAGCCCGATTTTAAATGAGCCAAGTGATGAAGCTTCCCTCACTTCCCATATGGGACCATTTCACATGCTACAAGATTTCAGCATTAGGATCCTTTTTACTGATTACTCCCCCTTTACTATGTTTCATCCCATTACATCTAGTAATATCCCCTCACTGTTTCACAAATACTTCACCAGAAGGGAAAATATGAGGCCTCTACTCACTTCAATGAGCAACATTTTGGATACCCTGCGACCTTTTCTGGGGGGCTCGGAGATTATTATTGGAACTGATTAAACATGTTGTCAGTGGTTTCCACACTCTCCCCCCAAAGAACGCCTTTTTGAACAATAGCCAGATTTTCAAGAACATTTTTCTCCATTTTTAAAATGTTCCAATTTTTTTTATTTGCTGATAAAACAATTCAAAATTTTAAAATGTTCCTTCCAGTTCTAATCTAAAAGAATCACATCAAAAATGTTCCATTTTTTGTGGCTTTTCTTTTCCCCAAAGTCCATAGCTCCTTTTGAACTGTTTTGTCAAAAAGTTGTGGAAAAAATGGCCTAAGCAAAACAAAAATCAATTTAAACCATAAATGATGTTGAGCAAAACCTGACCAGTTCCTGAGGCCCTTCTTACTCGTGCCTAGATGCTGCACAAATGTCTAGAAAACTGAAAGTGAGATAAAGCCATATATGGCAGATACAAAAGTTAGGTTCCAAGATGTGGGAGCCCTTTCCTGAGCACTGACGGCTATTTCTGAGTCAGTCTCTGTCTCTCTGTGCTGACTCACTTTATCTCAGACATATGTTGCAAACACCCGAGCAAGGGAATGGGAAAACAAGGAAGCGGAATGCCCTGAGTGGGAGGAACCTATTAATACCACACCTCATCCCTGCTGTCCTGACATTTATGTCACTGCAAGGAGGAGGGAGCAGCCCTCTCGTTAGGATTTTTGGTCAGGATCACATCATGATGGTACGTTGGTCCCAAAAATATTCATCAAAAATATACAGAAAAAAATATTTTTTTGTTTAGAGATGGGCTCACACCCCAGATGTCCAACACCCCCAAAGTTTCTGCATGTTGAGTCAGACAATTTTACATCTGATTTCCAAATTTAAACAATTAACTACATTTGTATCCAGCCTGCAACACATCTGCTTTCAAGGAATGAAACCTGAAAGCATCACTACTACCAGTAGTTGACTAATTTAGGGTACCATCTATTCTGTATCGCCCTGTGTTACGACTGGTCACAAGGAATAGCAAGGGTGCCCAGAGCCTGTTCTTGCCTCTGTGTGTCATCAATCAAGAATGAATAGTACAAAACCAAAACCATACAGCATTTGGATAAGTATTTACTTCTGTTTGACGCTCTATAGAGGATTTTTCTCCCTGATGTGCACAGGAGAGAGCATTCAGCATGTAAGGAATTCTCAGCTGCTTGCCAAAGAAAGTCAGCTTTCTGGCAAAAATGACCAAACAGGCATCTGGAAGAAAATGAAGGAAAGATGAAATATTTTGTTTACCAGATCATTATATCACCATCATCACTGGAAAAAAATGTGAGTTCATCTCACTTTGCTGGGTTGGTCCATGTGACCTAACCCATTATCACTGTTGGATCAAACAGCAGTATCCTTTTTTCCCCAGAAGGTTTTGGAACTGTAACACATGGATTCATACACACAAGGGTCTGAGCCAATGGCCATTGACTTCAGTGGACTTTGGATGAAGTCCCTCAAGCTCCAAATTCCAAGATCTCCCCCCCCCCCAGTCCAAAACATACTGCTCTTGAGTATTTTAAGATAAGTTACAGAATCATCTGGAATAGCAACTGCATTCTGCAGGATAGGGAAGGTTTTCTGCATGGAAAGGGTTCGCATCTACCCATTTCTTTAATTGTTAGCATGTGCCGGCATGTGGAGTGAGGAAGAAAATCAATAACATTGGACTTTTAAAGAAAGTAAGTGAATTCCTCCAGAGGAAATAATCACTTCAATTGGCAAATGTCACTCAGGTTACACAGTGAGGAGTTGTGGCTCTCTGGAAAAAATATACCACAAGGAAATGTCTGTCCTAATTCAAGCATGTCTAAGTTATCAAGATCCCCTTCATGGGTGGTTTCATTTTCCACACAAAGACTCAGCTTCTGTTAGTAAATGTTCTATTATTTTTATGCATTTATTTATCCTTTAGTAATTAGAGGGTTTCTGGAGATTTCATGAGACAGCCGGTACATGAGGGCTCTGTCTGCATATATTTGAAACGTTCCTGTGTTCGCTGCAGCAACCTCAAACCAGAAAATTTGATCAAAACCAGGTGCTACTTTCCCACAAAGAGGTCTGATAAGATGATGTGAAGGCTGTGTGCTGGCAGAGGTTGCAAAGAGCCAAAACACTCTCCTACCATCAGAAATACAAGGTGTAGGGAGTGGGTAAGAGTAAAAAAACAAGTGGTGCATGGGGTATGAGATTGCTGAGTAATCTCAGTAAGGTGGGCCAAACGGGAAAACTTTTTAAAAAAATAACAAACTTTGTAATCTGCCATGTGCCTCTTGAGCACAGCTCTCAAGATCAGAGGTAGGTGGGAAACACTGCTCCTGGCCCAGGAGAATAGGAGATTTCAAAATTTTTCCCTCTCCGAAATCAGTATGAAAGACTGAAATCTCAAAAATATTCACGAATCAATAATGCACATTTTTTTAAAAGTCAGATCAGTTGAAACCTTTTCATTGCAAAACGTTTCTCTTGGTTTTTGTTTTCTTTTGTTTTTACCCTTTTTTAAGGAAAGTGAATGGAAATGTAAAAAAAAAAAGTTTCTGCTCAAAAAATCAAAACTTCACTTTGAAAATGTTGGAATGGGACACTTCTACCAACTACGAAACTTTTCTTTTCAAAAAAAGTTTGCAAAGCAGGGGATTGGTCAAAACTGGCCAGTGGGCGGGTGCTTAGCAGGAATGCCTGAGCCAGCCATCTGTCACTCCAGCTCTAATTAAAGGAGAACCTGTGGCTGATTGGCAAAAGGAAAAGCACTCCCAGCCTGGTTTGCCTGAGGCTATGCACAGGCCTAGAGGGAGGATGGAAGGGAAGGAGTGAAGTCACTCTGCCTTCCTGGTCCACAGGCCAACGCGTCTCAAGGCTGGAACCCGGAGCTAAACCTGGTGAGAAGGGGGTGATAGAGCGCTATGTACATAATGCTGTGACTGCTGAGCCAGCAGGTCTTGGAGTGGGCTTTGGAGCAGAGTAGAGGCAGGGCCAAGGGGTACCCTACTACGCCCTGTTACATGGCCCTTCCTTCTCAAAAAAAGCTTTGGTTTCAGCATTTTGCAGGGAGATTTCCCACACAGCTCAAGACCTTTTACAAATGTGAATTCACTAAAGCCCTGCTCCCACGGAAGGCAATGGGGAACCTCTCACTGTCTTCAGCCAGGCACAGTCAGGTCCTAAGCACCACCTGGGTGGCACAGCAGGCACATATTGTATCCAATTTGCAAAAAGGCAGCTGAGGCCTGGGGAGATCAAATGACAGGCTCCAGGTCACAGAGCCAATCTGTGTTTTAACCTCTAAACTTTAGCTCATGCGAAGTGCAGCCCCAGTTCAGCAAAGCACCTAAGCACATGCCACAGTCCATCCATACTGAGGTAAGACCTTAAATCCGTGCTTAATTAAGGTTGACTTTGTCCTCACGTGGAGCCTGATTATTTTACCCACAGGTGCCGCAGTATTCCATTAGCATGTCTGTGGCAAAAGGAGTAGGAAGCCGCTCACAAATGCATTTAGAAAGAGCAGTAGACTTGATGTCCTTTCTTCTGTGATAAATTGGTGTAAAACACCTAAATTTAGCCTTAGAAATTTGGCCTCTGTCCTGCAAGGACTCCTGGCCACCAGATTCACTGGGAGGCACTGGGAAAGACCCCTGTTGATTTCAATGGGCATTGACCCACTCCTGTTCTGTATACAGGGCCTCTTTGCATTTTCAAATACCTTTCTATTACCGCTCAAAACAACGAGGCTGTACCTTGATAAAGGGAAAATGAATAATTAAGAGAGAGACAACAGGACAGCAGCTCCTTCTGTGAATTCAAGGGGCCTTCATTCCCTCTGAGGGCCATTGATTTGGTTGGTTGGTGACACCAGGATGACATTATGAAACTGTCTTTTATGACTGCCTCCTGTGTAAATTTGGCACACATCATTTCTTTAAATGAATACAATGTAGGTGGGGAGTTCACCACCACCTCATTTGTATTTATTTACTATGGCCTAATTCAAAATTTTGTCTCAGTTGTAATCTGGTTTTATTACAGTTGTTGCTTGTGGAAAATCTATCCACCCATTACTAACACCACATAAATTCAGTTGTTGGCTTCAGAAACAGTCTCACACACAGGGCCTTTACCATTTTGTAAGTAATATGCCTACTTGTTGACTACGCTTGCTGTGTGACTCAGTGCCATGACCTTTCCAGAGGAAGGCTTGTTTCAGTGCATAACATATACTGCTACGGCAACCAAATGCAATCCTTCCTACAGCTATAAGCCATGGCAAAGCAGGAACCACTTGACATATTCTCAAGCTGTGAGAAATATTTAGTCATGCAACTACAAGTCACATGGTTAAATGATTGGTTGAAAAATAGGCACCTTCAATAATCACATATAAACAGCGTTAAAGATCCCATGGCATTTTTGCAAGAACAGATCAATCTCATTGCTCTTGCTAATTACCTTTCTGGGTAATTAGTTTCTCCTTACCTTGGCATTTAGTTTGGATAACTTATTCTTTATAGAGTTAGAGGCTCAAAAATAGATGCCATCTTACACCCTAGAAGTGGCTGCATTTCAGTGTAAGGCCGCTAGTAATAGTGAGAAAAGGAGGGCTTGGTTCCTTACTGTGACATGCAGGATGAGACCCTGATTGTCAAAGTGCTTTGGGATCCTGCTGGCTACGGTATGAGCCATCAGTATTATAGGTTGGTTCCGCATTGTAAACCTGTTGATGAGACCATATCTGATCACAGTGAAACAAATTCTCAGAGAAAAGTGTTTTAGAAGCATCCAAGATCAAAGGCCTGGTATCATTTTAAATGTTGTCTTAACTGATAATGGAAAAAACACTGTATTGGATGCCACTATTCCAGCCTCAGAATGCTAGCATTTAGCAATCAACCCATGAAATCAATTCTAACAGACAGACACACACACACATACTACAACTATTGCAAATCAGCAGAGCTTCATTGAGTCCCCTTAAATCAACGCAGTGACACCATTTACAGCAGCTGCGGTCTGTCCCTTGTAAATTTGCAAGGTCCATCACACAAACAGTAGCCCATTAATAGCTTTATCAAGATAGCCATATTTATCAGGGTTCAACATGTCAAGATTTAAAATGTTGATAAAGCCAATCAGAAAAAAAAGACCCTTCTAACTCTGAACATTTCCCTCCTCTCAAGACCACATTTTGTACCCATAATGCCTGCCAAAGGGTGGAAACAAGCAGCACAATTCTTGTTGTTCTTAACAATAATCCAACAACAACAACAACAAAACATTTTTATTGCCTGGCACCTTGCTAACAGCTCTCTGAGACCCAAGGAAGACAATGCATTCCCTAGTTATTATTACCAGGGAAATGAGTCAAAGCTTGAGTGAGTTATTTGCTCTCATTAATTAAACTTGAACTAAATGTAAAAACAGCTTTAAAAAAAACTCTTTAAGGGAAAATATTTCCACCTCGATGCAGCAAGAATTTTGCAGCCTTTTGTTCCTGCAGACAAACTAAATTTAAAGACATCGAGGAGCCTCTTGAGAAAACCTGCAGAGGAAGCTTGAATGCAAAGTGAACTTACAAACAAAAAAACTATTTTTAGTCGGGGGTGGGGGGCTCCTAATATTGGACAAACAATACAAGGAAGTTACGGACACTAAGTGCAAGGGAGAACTAATATCCCTTTGTCGCTGACACACCTAGTCTGGATACACGAATGCTGTTGTGTTCTCAGGCTTCTCCCAGTCCCCACATCTTTTATCTTTCTTTTGTCTGGTGGAAAAGTTCAATGGCTGAGTTTAGGGCATTGGGTGACCTCGGTTCACATGCATCATTCCCAGGAATTGCATGGGTGATCCATGGGCACAATGGGGCCCTTAATCAGAGAAGTTAAAACAAATGGAAGGCGAGTCCCGACATGTTGTACAAAGCAGTTGGCCTGAGGGGGGCTACACAGCACAGCACAATTTGCTCAGCTGTGTATTCAACCGGAGCACACCGGCTAGGAGAGAAGCAAGGAGGTGGAAGATCTCTGTTAATCTCTTTCTCCAACTAGAGATGACACCCCTGCTTTTGACCTTTCTGCTGTCATCATGGCTCTGATTCACCTAAATTGCTCCTCTCTTTTACCATGGAGCAACCCCAGGCACTGGCATATACCGACTGAGAGATGCTTCCCCATAATTGAGTCAGTCCTTTGCAGATCTTCCTGGATCATATTAATTCCTTCCTTATGACTAGAGTGGGGCGATCACCATGAAGCCCCACTCCACTGTCTGCATTCATCTGCGCTGTGCCTAAGCATTGTTCTCGCCCTTGGTTCTTGATCTGGCTTAAGTTGTTGGGTTTTTTCCCTTTATCTTCTTCGGTTCTGACCTGACCCATTGACAGGGAAGGATACAGTTGAAAGGGGCTGGGGGCTCTCAGTCCCTGGTGGCCATTGCCCCGGGCCCTTTAAATCACTGCCAGAACACTGCACTGTGCACTCGCGTGGCTCTGAGAACTGTGGGGGGCCCAGTGCCACACTCCAGGTGGTGCTCAGGATTTTGGAGTGGGGGGGCTGGTCTGGCACGCTCTCTGCCCCTGCCCCACCCCTTCCTGCTGAGGCCCGGTCACATCTGGGAATGCGGAGCTGCCCCCCGCATACTTTGTCCAGGGGCCCACTGAGGCTGTTGACTCCCCTGGTTCTGACTGACACATGGCCATTTTGTTTGTTTGTTTTCTGAAGTTGTCAAGTCTTGCTTGAGGCTTTCCTTGTGACCACGGGACCAATCCTCAGCTGGCGTCAATCAACATGACTCGTCTGATTTCGGTGGAGCAGTGCTCATGTGTGCCAGCGGAGGCCCCAGTTCTGTGCTGGAGAGGTGCTGAGCATAACCAAAGGTAGAAAAAAAAAAGCAAAAACTAAATAAACACCTTTGAAAAAGCCAATAATAGACTGGGTGTTTTTATAAACAGCATCGCAGGGGTTGGCACCAGAGGCGGTCAGACACACAGTCTACCTGGAGCAGATTCCCCTAAAGAGAACGAGCCAACCCAGCTCTGCTTGTGGATAGCTAATTGCCTCACTAATTGGGTGGCAGCTAATTAGGTAAGGAGCCCAATAAGGTTTATGAGGGCTCAGTCAGGAAGCTCCAGAACAGAAGAATCTCCGGAGGCAAAAGACTCCTTCGGAGAGCTGAGTAGGAAGCCACCCAGAGTGGTGTTTCCCTGGTGAACTGTGGTTCACATGATAGGAAGAGGTGCAAAGAGAATGAGCTCCCAGGCAAGGGACAGGAGCAGCCATGGGGCCTCCTGGGCAGCTATCGGGGACTGGTTTGAGGAAAGCAACACACTTTGATGGGAAAAGTGGCATCCAGGAGAACGCATAGGAGAGGCCCTGCCATGTCTATCCCCAGAGTTCTGGTTCCCACAGAGTCCCAGTCTTTACACTGCTAGTCCCGATAGCTGAGGTCCCAGCGTGAGATGACATGCCCTCAGAGTTTTCCTTGCTATCACCTGGAGTTACACATGCTCAGCACCTCTGTAAAACCAGGCCCAAATTCAGGCACTCCAACCTAGTGAACCCTTTTGAAAACTTGCCCATGGTCACAGACCAACAGGGTGTCAGGACAAGATCAGAAGACAGGAATTCTCCGCCGTTGCTCTTATGTTCGAACATTTAGACCACCCCTCTCTTTTCTATCCCTCTGGACAAAGAAATGACAGCTAATCCACCACAATAAAATCCATACTGGTAAAATGTGCTGTGCATGCATGCTGTACTGGGGGTATTGTGTATACGTCATCCAACCCTGAGATTAAATTGTCTAGTTTCCTTCCATGGACTTTCAAACTCGTACTTCTTTCAGTGTTCTTCCAAGTTCAACAAAGGACAAGGAAGGGCCACATCTTTGGCTGGTGTCAATCAGCCTACTCCCTCACTTTCAGTGGAAGGACTCTTGACTTCAGTGAAGCTAGTCTGATTTACATCTCAAATATAACTAAAATGAGGGGTCCTGTGGCACCTTAAAGATTAACACATTTATTTGGGTAACCCTCGCAAGCTTAAATCAAATCTGTTAGTCTTTAAGGTGCCACAGGACTCCTTGTTGTTTTTGCTGAAGCAGACTAACACAACAACCCCTCTACAGTACAACTGGCATCTGATCGCACTACAAGGTTACTCTTTTTCAATTCCATCGTTACCTCAGACGTCTGAGTGCTGCTCAGTTTTAGAGGCTTGCCGGTTGGCAGCAGCAGTTACCTCTGTTTAGGAACATAAGAATTGCCCAACTGCATCAGACCTATGATCCATCTAGCCCATGTCCTTTCTCTGACAATACCAGATGCTTCAGAGAAGGTGCAACCCCCTTCTCTCTCTTTACAGGCCAACATCACGCTTCATAGCAGCATGTGTTACTACAGCAAGGGCGTTCATAACTCTTCCTTCCCCCTGTCATCCCACCCCAAGGATGTAACTTCACAAATATTTAGGTCAGCTGGGGCACACCCTGCACTGTAGGGAAAACATAAGGTTGCATGTCACAGCCTTGGTGTGTTTGATAAGACAGATTGCTTCACTGGGGACTACCCTAGCATGGCCATTTAGCAATCAACTTGGGAGATGAAGGTTGGCTTAAGACACAAGTGAAGTGAGTGCTGTGGGCTCAGTCCAAAAATAAACCCCATTCCTTAGAGGGGGAGTGTGTGCTGCCATGTGGGTGGAGTGACCATATGCAAGAGCAATTACTGAGAAAGGCAGTAGGAAATAAAGATACACAGCCTCAGGGCAGAAAGGCCCAAAGAATCATGAGTGACCCAGTCACAATGGCAGGCACTCAGGAAACCTGAGGTAATTCCCAGCTCATCCACAAACTCCCTGTAGGAACCTGAGCAAGTCTCTGACTCTGTGAGTCAACCGCCCTCCATAAAGTGGGGATAATATTGCCCTGACTCACAAAAGGCATTCATGGTTGGGGGATACATATCAGGGCAGCAATCTGCTCTAGCTTAATGAAGCACAGTCATGTGGCTCCTCATGATTAGGGCCCTACCAAATTCGCAGCCATGAATAACGCATCATGGACCGTGAAATCCGGCCTCCCCCACTGAAATCTGGTCTTTTGCATGTGTTTACCCTATACAATACCAATTTCACAGGGGAGTTGCAGGGATTGAAAGGTTATTATGAGGGGGAGTTGTAGTATTACCATCCTTACTTCAGCACTGCTTTCAGAGCTGGGTGGCCAGAGAGAGGGAGCTGCTGACTAAAGATCCAGCTCTGCAGGCAGTAGTACAGGCATAAAAGTGGCAATCCCATACCAGGCCATCCTTACTTCTGTGTTACTTCTGTGCTTCTGGCAGCAACTCTGCCTTCAAAGCTGGACTCCTGGCCAACAGCTGCCCAGCTCTAAAGGCAGTGCTGAAATAAGGGTAGCTATACTGCAACTCCCTCTATTTGCCTTGCGACCTGCCCACAAGTCCTTTTTGGGTCAGGATCCCTACAATCACAACACTGTGAAATTTCAACTTTCAATAAATGAACTCATGAAATGTATGATTTTTAAAAACCTCTAACTCTGAAATTGACCAAACTGGACCATGAATATGGGAGGGCTCCACTCATGACTCATTCAGCTTTCCATGACCTTTCCGATGCTGGTTAAGCCTAGCCCCTAATGTATTAGTATTATTCCTCAGGGATCCTCAGTAACGACCACAGAATTCCCGAGAGAGCCAGAGGTCAATGGCCTCATAGTAAAGAATAGCTGCATCACAAAACCATACACTGACAGGGAAAAGGCACGTGCAGAGAAGATGGGTGCTAAGCGATACGTACTGGGGTGAATCATCATTCCACTGACAGCGGATTGTCCTTGCTACTCATCTGCAATCATGGGGGTGCTACACCATCTATCAGAGCTGGGTGGAGAATCCTCTTCTCTTCTGTCAGGTTTTTGTTTGGAAACATCAGAATGGGATGTGCCTCTCCACCTTTGGATGTTGACCTTTCCTCTTCTGTATATGGTTTTTGTGATACAGCACTGTAACTTTCTGGCTCAGGGGGTGTGAAGAAAACACACCCAAGCACAGCGAGGTAAAGCACCCGTATGAACCAGGCTATGATTCTGGGAGTTGTGCTCCCCACGCTGTTAGCTACTCCCCTTGTGGAGGTGGTTTACATGGAGCACTGGGAGAGCTCTCTGCCAGCGCTCGTGCCATGGTCACATTTGCAGTTTAAAGTGCTGCCACAGCTGCGTTTTAAACGTTTAAGTGTAGACAGAAGCCTCAGCATCACTTCCATCTTTGTGGAACGTTTTGGCTTCTGCTTTGTGAATTGTCACTGAAAACGTTCCAACCAGCTCAATGGAGAGCCGTGTAGGTTCCCACGTTTGGGCTCAGCCATGCACAGACACGGCACACGCCCCTGCAAAGCGGTGAAATTCCACCCCAGGCACAGAAAACAACGTACAGCAGATACTACTGTTCCTTCAGCTGTTATTTAACTGCCCACTAGATTGTGTTCATTCACTCATTTATTGCCCTGTTCTGTTCCCATTGTTTCTGAATGAGGCCTTATCAGGAGGCATAGTTCTAAATTTATGACAGGATATCCAGCCCAGTTTTATAGTGGTCTTGTTTGAACTAGATACTTTTACCTTCCATGAAGGCAGCAGGGTAAATCAACAAAAAGGTATAAAAATAAACAGGTGTTTGCTTAGAGACATTTGTTTGTATCAGCACACACGAAAGGCATCTCATCCTACTGTGTTAGCCAGGGGAGAACGGAGTTCTTTTCCTAACACAAACAAAAAATATGTCCTAGGAAGATTGTTTTTTTTTTTTTTTTTTTTTTAAGGAAACTCTCAATCGACAGAATAATCCTTAGGAAGTTATAGCACAGCTTGCTTTACTCCCTCAGAAGTTAAATGCTGGTTAACTAAATATAGCAGGGCCTGACCAGAACCTGCCCTTTAGAAACTTCACGTGATACAAAAAACAGCAGAGAAACCAATGAGCTGCCAAACCCACAAGTTGATCCCAGGCTAAGAGGCATGCCATTTAGAGGAATGCAAACTCAGATTGAGGCCAGGACTGGCGTAAGAGATCGGTGTTTGGCTTGAGTTGGCTGCTTTACAAATTTCAACTCTAGGTTATTACATTCAAATCTCTGGAAATCATGAAGGGGGGATAGGATAGATTTTTTTAAATTTCCATATATTGTTATGACTGGTGTGGAAAAAGTGAATGAAGACAAGTTATTTATTCCTTCCCATAACACAAGGACTAGGGGTCACCAAATGAAATTAATAGGTAGCAGGTTTAAAACAAACCAAGGGAACTACTTCACACAATCCACGTCAACCTGTGGAACACCTTGCCAAAGGATGCTGTACCATCCAAGACTATAACAGAATTCAAAAAAGAGCTACATAAATTTACGGAGGATAGATCGATCGATAACTATTAGCCAGGATGAGCAGGAATGGTGTCACTAGTCTCTGTCAGAAGCTGGGAATGGGCAATAGGGGGTGGATCATTTGACAATTCCCTGTTCTGTTCATTCCTTCTGGGGCACCTATCATTGGCCGCTGTTGGAAGACAGGATACTGGGCTAGATAGACCTTTGGTCTGACCAAGTATGGCCGTTCTAATGTTTTTATTATGTTCTTAAGAGTTTTATGAGCACCACACCAACCTATGACAGGTGACCTTTTGTGAAATGAGTGTGTCTAGATGAATGTGTGCTGTAGGATTCCACTGGCCAAATTCAAATGGCATTTAAATGGCAGGGGAAGCCTTTGCACTGCCAATGCCCTGAATCCCTCTCATCTGCATGTCCACACTTTCTCCC
Organism: Pelochelys cantorii; assembly: GCA_032595735.1. Taxonomy (NCBI): domain Eukaryota; kingdom Metazoa; phylum Chordata; order Testudines; family Trionychidae; genus Pelochelys; species Pelochelys cantorii. The sequence continues at coordinate 53,609,375 of CM064334.1, forward strand.
ATGCTCCCTTGTGCACATTGCTGTTTATTCTCTTGTTACATCCTGTCTGTCCAATCCTCTTGTCACATCCTTAAATGCAAGACTTTAGAGCTGGTTAGATGTTTATGTTACACACCATCACACAAACACACACACACCCCATTTCAAGTTTTAGCAGAAAAATTTAAGAGAAATGTTTAGTTCTGAAACATTACTTTGATACCTCTTGGGAGTTGTAATTCAGGGACTTCATGCTCCCATTTCTTCTCTATGGAGTAGTAGGATGACATCCTAGTTGGATGACAACTCCCATGATGCTCCACGGCAGTAGTGGGCAAACTGTAGCCCGGGGGCTAAATGTGGCCTGTGGGAGTTCTATGTGTGGCTCATGAGATATTTTGTTTAACCACTGCCCACACGCAGAGTTGCCATTCTGCTGGTTTCTGTCTGCATAGTTTTTTCCCAATGGGCATGTCAAAACTACATTTTTTTCGAAAGAGGATATGCAAATTCAGCAGGAATTTGCATATCTTCTTCCGATCTCACTTTCGAAAGAGGATCTTTCAAAAGTGAAAATAGTCTGGATGCAGTTTTTTTCGGGAAAAAAAACCCTTTTTCAAAAAAACCACGTAAACCTCCTTTTTTAAGAAAGAGTGGGGTTTTTTTTCCGAAAAGGGGTTTTTTTCCAACAAAAACACATCCAGACTACTTTGACTTTCAAAAGATCCTCTTTCAAAAGTGAGATCGGAAGAATTTGCTGAACTTGCATATCCTCTTTCGAAAATTCTACGTAGTCTAGACATAGCCTACCAGTATTACTAAAGTGACACACACATAAAGCAAGGGCAGGTGAAGTGAGGTGTGTGCTGATTGCACACAACATTGACTGTAAAAGCCACATGCTCCCTCTGCATCCAATCAAAGTGCTGCGACGGTTCAATCGGCACAAATTCTAGGTACACAGTGCAGTTAGCAAAACTACCCTATCTCAGGAGGCTGTCTTGGTTATGATAACCCTATAGCCCACTGTCCTGAAAGAAGGCCACTCATGGGGCCCACTAACTAACCTAGGCTGCCCATTGCTGCTCCACAGTCTCCCTTGGAGGTGGGGGGTGGCGGCGCATTGAGGGAGGGTATGGCTAGACTGCGGGGGGGGGGAGGGGGGTTGGGATACCGTATCCCGAAAAAACTCCGCTGCATCCAGGGAATGCGTTTGCTCTTCCGCTTTTTTTTTTTTTTTGTGGAAGAGCAAACGCGCTCTTTTTGAAGCCCCTGTATTTCTCGCTCCATGAGGAAGATGGGGGCTTTTGAAAGAGGTTTTTTTTCCAAAATTTGGCCCAGTCTAGATGGGCCCAATTTCAGAAAAGTCTCTTCTGACAAAAGTATTGGAAAAAGATATGCAAAATGCAGAGCACATTTTGCGTATCTTTTTCCGATAGATCCTCGCAGTCTAGATATACCCTAAGTCATCTGCCTGGCCACAGTATGTCAGAAGAAATTAAGTCCAGCTGGTCTTATCCACAGATGAGGTACTTGTACTACAGCTCCTGCAAGGCAATGCAGTGGAATTTCAAAATCAAAATATTATAGTTTTTGGTCAAAATATTTCCAGGTTGTCTGAAAACTGATTTTTTCCCCCAGGTTTGGGACATTCCATCTTTCAAAGAAAAATTGACATCATCTGGGGAAATCAGACACTTTTTGTGTGAAAAGGTAATTGCCAAAAACATATCTTTTGTTTACCCACCACTGCCCATGCTGTTTCTGTTTTAGTCTCCAGGTCGTTCTGACCCCTTTCCTGGAGACATGTGTCCAGTTCTTTCTCACACATATTTTAAAGCATAACCCATGAGTTCTGTGAAAATATATGCAGCGTAGGAGTATGTAGTAGATCAGCTCCTCAGACTAACGATTGGTCAGTAATCTGAAGTTAATTACTGTTTGAAGATAATTTTACAGACTCTCTGTGTGTTGTGTACACCCCCTTTACGTGATCTGGTGCATGGGGCTCTTAGTCAAATTATCAAGAGCATGTCCGACCTGGGTAGTCAACACCATTGAGCTTCTCCTTAACAACTGACATTTCCAACTGCACAAGAAAGGCAGAACTAGAGCATGGAAAATACAAACCAGTTGTCTAGCCTAAGGCTTTGTGGCAGCACTGATGCTTTTCATCCTGTACACAAATGATCGGTCCACAATTTTATGTACCCAGATCACATTTGCTTCGGCATCCAAACCGGGCCATTTCCAGAACTTGAAGACATCCCAAATGCTGACTTAATTAAGATGACTAAATATTGTAGTTGGCAGCATTTACAGCCAACTGTGACCAAGGCAGTTATGAGTGTGTTTCATCTCTACAATACCAGAGCAGCCCCAGAACAAAGTGTCTTTCTTCACAGGCATCGCTGAAAACATGAAATCTCACTCAGTTCAGCTCAGAATAACCCTAGAGAGATCTCTCACATATGTTAACCACCCAAGGGAAACAGCAGCAAAGGTGAGATTGTGTAACAAACTTCTAAGCACATTAGCTGGCACTTCAGACTCTCTAATTACCCAGTTTAACCCTCTTTTAACACTGCAACAGAACCCTCTGCTCCTGTCTGGTGCGATTTGTCATTCATAATGAAAAGTTGTCACAACTATACTCAATCATGTCTCTTGTGACTGGGATGATTCAACCCACAGCAGTACCATGGCTTCTTACAGGACTTCTCCACACATCCATCGTGGGGATGCTACAGCCAGAATGGTTGAGAAGATCAGGGCAAACCTGAGCCTATCACTCTACAGACTTCTATGAGCACCCAGGAGTGTGCTTGTCAATGAGGCAAACATTACAGGCCCACCTGCCCTGCCAGATTTCTTCGCTCAGGGTGTGTCTAGACTACAGGGTTTTTTCGAAAAAAGTGGCCTTTTTTCTAAAAAAACTTTACCTGCGTCTAGACTACCTCCGCGTTCTGTCGACAGTAAATCGAAAGAACACGGCGGTTTTGTCAACGGCGGTAAACCTCATTTTACAGGGAATAATGCCTTTTTTCGAAAGTCATCTTTCGAAAAAAGGTGCTATTGCATGAAAACAGGGCTTTTTTTGAAAGAGAGCATCCAGACTCTTTTTCGAAAAAGTGAGCCGCTTTTTTAGAAAAATCTTCTTGTTGTCTAGATGCTCTTTTTCGAAAGAGGCTTTTTTGAAAGATACTTTTGAAAAAGCTTCTTTCAAAAGAGGCTTGCAGTCTAGACATAGCCTTGGTGTCAAGAGGAGATGGAGAAATGGGCTGCAGGTGTCATCAGACACCAGTCTCTTACAACTGACCCAATTGTCTGGGTACCCAGCTTTGATTCACTGTGCTGCTCATGGGCCCTTCTGAACCGATTTTCAACAGGTCATGGTCGATGTGCTGCCAGCCTTTACACCCGGGCCCAGAGAGAGGAACCCAGCTGTGGCCAAAGACAATGTCATGCATCACTGACCACTGTCCTCTGACTGGATTTGATGGTGGTCTGAGAGCTCTGCACTTGCTGATGATGAGGCTGCTGCATATTGGTTTGGCAAGCTCTGCTTCAGATAAGAAGACTTCTCTGTTTGCCAGCTATGGACCATCCTTTCCATGAAGGATAACAGCTGTTGGATGAACCCTGGAATATAATAATCTAAGCAGAAGCTGTAATTTGAGGACTTTCTCGTGTCAATTAAGCAAAACTATCTCCCATTCATAATGAAAAGTTGTGCTTGGAATACTGTCTGTTAAAATAATATTCAACTCAGCTAACAGGTACTGGATGTGATTATCAGTGATTAACATAAGAACCTAAGAACAGCCATACTGGGTCAGACCAAAGGTCCATCAAACCCAGTTTTCTGTTCTCTGACAGTGGCCAGTGCCAGGTGCCTCAGAGGGAATGAACAGAACAAGAAATCATCAAGTGATCCACCCCTGTCACCCATTCCCAGCTTCTGACAAACAGAGGCTAGGGACACGATTCCGGATGCATTCTCAGCCTTAGCTAGTAATTCCAATTCAACTGTCTTAATTCAAACTCTGAATCTGTGACTTTCCCTTTTTATTTTTCTAATTTAGTGCTTGCAAAGGATTGTGTGAGCTGTCAACCACAACCCTGTTCTTCTCCAGAAATCAAAGCACTGTGGTAAATAATATGTATGTTTCCCCACATTGTTTTTATAAAGATCCATGATGTCAAAAACCTCAACTCCCTTTGGAGAACATAGGAGATTGTATTTACCCTACATTTTTTCCACCCAAAGGACGGCCTCCCTTTAGTACAAAGAGAGCTAACACAGTCCGGTTCCCTTTTGTTTTCTGAGAAGGACCACAAGGTTTAGCAGAGGCCAAAATTGGAACAATCTGACTCCTATTATAAGAAGCACACACCATCTATAACAGAAACATGTGTCTTTCGAAAGTGATGGTTCACATTCAGATGCAAGAACTGCTTCTTTTCTGGGTTATGCATGGATTGTATTGAAAAATGTCAAAGGAACTCTGGAAAAACAACTTGAGATCATAGTCCGTCAGACTAGGTTACATTACTCAGGGGCTTTTCTGCTAATTCAGGTAACTATAACTAGCTTTATGGCAAGCAACTGTACACTGTCTTATCACAGCTGATTGAGTCACATTTCCTGCTGCTACAGAGGTCTGACCATTAGCACCCAGCCAGGAACCTAGAAATGCAATATTTGGGAAGATAATGAGGGTATAAAACACCTGAGAATCATGATGAGAATGTAAAACACATGGGCACATAATGAGATTTAACCTTAATGGCATGCCCTAAATTGCAGTCCTCAGAAATGTATTCATCTTTAACACAAACCCTCTAAACTCATACCATTGTGCTCACAGTCTCCTGAGTGCTAAAGGGAGGCCAATGGCCCAAACACCATGAAATATGACTCTACAATTGAATATAGTGGTGGGACTTTGTAATGTTTCTCAGTGACAAAAATCAGAGGAAAGGGCAGCCTATTTCCACACCACAGGCCCAGGTATGTGTACCAGTTATGTCTAGCCAAGTTTCTGGTCACCCTAGCAACACTTTCTGTAGCATTTGTCTAGACAAGCTGGGGTTTATACCTGGCTTATAGTTCTTGATTTTTCTCATGGTTTCAACAACACTGCAATCCTGAGCATTTACTTGGACAAATGGAACTGAGCAGTGAAGGGATCAGCAGGATCAGTCTGTGGCAGACACCTCGCCGAGAGGACCGGAACTCAAGGGAGTTGAGTTGGCTACCGCAGCCTGATGGAAGGTAGATATGCTGGCCTCTGGATGAACAGTTTTCTGTTTCCTGAGTAACCAGCGAGGCACTGCTGCAGCACTGTGAGGAAGAGCCTGCAGCCAATTAAAAGCTTGCCAGAAGTGGTGGGCTAATCAGAACACCTGCATCCCATTAAGGACTTGCTGGGGCTAGTTTACAAGGCTTCCCTTCAGAAAGGGTCGGCAGGCCGAGCACTGGGCATGAAGAGATGCTGTGGAAGGAGGTACCAGGAGAAAAGTATTAGGAGGAGTTGGTTGGGGAATTGGCCCAAAGAAAAGCTGCAGCTCTGGCAGTGGAGGAGTTACTTCCTGCTGCCACTGCTGTTAGGGTCGTTGGGCTGAAACCCAGAGCAGAGGTGGGCATAAGTCCCCCCCCCCCCCAAGCCTCCCTGCACCACTATGGAGGCCACCCCTGAAGGGGGAGTTTGAGACAAAAAAGAGGTTCACCCCAAACCCGACTGACTGGCCTGTGATGAGGATGGCTCTGTAAGGTGTGACCCTTAGCAAGAGGCTATGTGGAGGGCTACAGTAAGCTTCTGAGGCAAATACTTTCCACCTAGATGTGCAGGACCCCTGAGACAAGGCCAGAGCTCTGCCACAGGAAGTACTGCGAGAAGCAGGCCACAGCTAAAGAACAAAGTCACATGGAAAGAAGGTCCTTCTGTCCCCTGCACTGCAATGCCACAGAAGGGCTGATGAGAGCCCCTGTGAGGACAGAGAGAGTCCAGGATTCTGAAGGACAGGAAGCTCAGTGCCAAGCCTGCGGATGTTTCTGGTCCTCCAGACTGCGAGGAGTACCAGTGCCAACTGGGGGCACCCTCAGTGTTTGATTTAGCAGGTCTTTGCTAGACCCACTCAATCGAATGCTAGAAGATTGATCTCTGGCACAGCAAGTAGAGACGTGGCCTCAGGGTGATCTAGAACTCTGGGTAAACTGGGCACAAACAAATAATAGTCACTTTAATACAGCTAGGTGTAAATGTATACAACTGAAAACAAAGAATGTAGGCCATGCTTTCAGGATGGGGGACTCTATTCTGGGAAACAGGGACACTGAAAAAAGATTGGGGGGGGTGATGGTGAACAATCAGCTGAACATGTGCTCCCAGTGCAACACTGCAACCGAAAGAACTAATGCCATCCTGGAGGCATTAACACAGGAATCCTAAGTAGGAGTAGAGAGGTTATTTTACCTCGGGATTTGACACTAGTGCAACTACTGCTAGAATAGCATGCCCTATTCTTATGCCCAGAGTTCGAGAAGGATAGTGATAAACTGGGGAGGGTTCAAAGAAAAGCCACCAGAATAATTAAGATTGGAAAACATGCCTTACAATGATCAATGCAGGGAGCTCAATCTATCTGACTCACCGAAGAGATTAAGGGGTGACTTGATTACAGTCTAAAGAGCTACATTGGGAACAAATATTTAATAATGATCTTGTCAGTCAAGCACAGAAGGGTATAACATCATTGAATGGTTGGAAATGGAAGCTAGACAAATTCCAACTGGAAATACGTAAGAACAGCCATACTGGGTCAGACCAAAGGTCCATCTAGCCCAGTATCCTATCTGCCGACAGTGGCCAATGCCAAATGCCCCAGAGGGAGGGAACACAACAGGTAATCCTCATGTGATCCCTCTCCAGTCCAGTTGGATTTCTAGACAAATCCAACATACACTTTTGATGGTGAGAGTAATTAACCATTGGAACAATTTGCCAAAAGTCATGGAAGATTCTTCATCAATGAGATGTTCTTCTACCTCTAGGAATCATTTTGGGAAAGCTTCATGGACCGTTATGCAGGAGGTCAGACTGCATGATCACAATGGTCCCTTCTGGTCTTGGAATCTAAGAATCTAAGACTTGACCCTATAGTGATATCCAATGTTAAGATGAAGAAGGCTGCATTCTGCTCACCTTTGTTCTACTCAAGTCAGGCCCTCGGTCCCTTTGCCAATCATGCAGGCAAAGTCTGAGCACACCCAAATGAGCTGCCTGTTTGAGAAGAAGTAAATGTTGCCTCCGCTAGTCAGTTTATTGGCAAATACACAGAAATAATCTACATATAAAGCTCTATCAGGGAGGGGGCATTTTTTGTTTTTGATTTTGGGGATGGGAGTGTTGCAATTGCATTCTAAGAGCAAGAATCCAGCTTCTCTTTCAGAAGGCTTATGCAGCACAAGAATGTTTTTGTTGCATTTGGCACGAAGAAAGTCAATTCTACCATTTACAGAGATTCATATGACAAGGAAAGTCTTCTTTGAATAATGCCATAGTGAGAGCTATTGAAATCTGGTCCATTGAGAGGACGACCACTCGAACAAAACCAAAGTTGCTGGAAATTCTGAGCTACATATTGTGTGAGCCTGCTTAAAAAGCAATGAGATCCCTGCAGTGTACTGACGAAGCAGAGCAGAGATCTGCCCCAGGGGTAGAATTCTGTGTTACACAGGTCTTCCATTCCATGAAATCTGTCACTTTCCCATCCATAACAGGCAGCAGCAAATAACAATTTCTCTCACACTCTGAGTAGCATAAACATACTGTGTCTGGGTAACAGAGGAGTTGGGGAAGAGAAAGAGCCTACAGGTCTGTAGTGTTATATTTCACTGCTGTGTGCAAAATTGATGTGCAGTGAAACTGTACAAACAGTCCAGGGCAAGCAGCCACTATAGAATCTCCTATTTCAGCAAGTGCCTCAGAAATCTTTATGGCTAATCAGGAACATCATGTATTAACCCACTTAATGCTCAGCCAAGTGCAGATGTTAGTATGGATAAGATCTTCCTTATCGTCAATGAAAGCAATGAGTAGAATTCTGTGACATTATTCAACAAACAACTTTCAGTCCGAGATTTCCTGTGTTACCATGTGTGCTAAGAAGATCTAAACTTTCCTGTCTTGGGAGGTGTGACAGGGCATACCAGACATTTGTGACCTCCTGCCACAGACCCTACTGTCTTGATGCACCCCATCCTGGGAAATGGCCCTGTAAGTGAAGAAGGGCAGAAAGTATGGACCTCCGGGAATTGTCTAGAAAGGCCGACCAGGGTCAGTTACTTGTGAAGTAGGCAAAACTTAGTCCTCCAATGGCTGGAAGGAGGTTGAGGCAAATAAGGGCTCATATGAAAAAGGCTGGCTGCTTCTATCAAAGGGCAGTTCTGAGCAGAGCCAGACAAGAGAGGGGAGGAAGGACGCTCCCTCTGTCTTAAACCAAAATGCCAAGCTTGGTCAGAGCAGTGATTTTTTACTTATTTTGTGGAGTGTAAGGCCCAGGTGGGCCCTACTGGGTGAGATGTTAATAGAGCTACTGAAAATTACATGCACTTACTTTGTGAGATGCCAAATACATCTAGGAAGAAATACTAAGACTACAATCACAGCCCTTATGGTCTTGTTTCTTAAACTGTGTTCTGCGGAACACTGGTGTTCCACGGAGAACTCACAGGTGTGCCGTGACCATTTGAGGAAAAATAACGGCTGCTAGAGCCGCAGCGGGTGGTGCGAAGGGTGGAAGAGGTGAGCGAGTGATGACTCAGCTGGAAAGGAGGCAGGGCTACCCGCGTTCCTCCTCAAGTGCTTCCGTGTGAAGGGCGGAAGAAGCGAATGAGTGATGACTCCGCAGGAAATGAGGCAGAGCTACCTGCATTCCTCCTCACATGTTTCTGCGCCCGGCTTGCAGTCGCCTGGGAAAGCTCCGCGCCTTGGTTGCGCCCCTTACCAGAGGGGAGGAGCATTGCCAGGCCAGCAGCAGGGCCAGCTCTGATTGGCTGTCTCCGCTGCTGGTCTGGGGATCCTGCCTGCCAGGGGAGAGAACTGCCCTACAGCCATCACCCCAACTGGGTCTTTTGCACCGCTGCCTTTAGACCTCACTTGTTACCCAAGGACAGCTGAGGAGGGCCGGATACAATGTTCTTTCTTTGTTGGACAACTTTTTTTTTATTTAATGGATAGAGATTGACAGGTTATGTTTGGGATACTTAGATTAAAAAAGATGTTCCACTTTTCAAAAGATACTTAAATTACCATTGGGCAGAGAGCAAATATTGTAGTTGTCAATAAAAGTGTCATCTGGTGTTCAAGGGGCAAGAGGTGTGGGGGGGGGGAGAGGGGGTTTCCCTCAACCAAAAACTCTTGGTGTTCCTCATAAAAAAAATTGTTTGGTGTTTCTCAGTCTTAAAAAGTTTAAGAAATGCTGCCTTGTGGGATTATATTGAAAAAGGTGGGTCCATGTAGCAGCCAGTATCAGTTCACTTTCCCTATTCTATACATACTAGCCAATTAGCCCATCATATGATGGGATTTTCAGGTCTCTCCTCCACCTTGGTCTTCTCTCCTGAGCCTCCGGTCTCTCGCTCCCTCTCCCGCTCCCGCTCCCTCTCTCTCCTCCTACTGCCTCCCCCTCTCTCTCTCAGCTCTCCTCCGCCTCCTGCCTCTCTCTCCATCTCTTTCTTTCTCTTCTCCCCCTCCTGCCTCTCACTCTCCCTTTCTCTTCTCCTCCTCCTCCTGCCTCTCTCTCCCCTCCGTCTCTCCCCGCCCCCCTTCCCCTTCCGCTTCCCCTCCCACCATGGGGGGAGCCCAAATGGCCCCTTGCGCCACTGGCTGCCCCGCGGCGGCCTGGCTGAAGGGCGCAGCACTCAGCTGAGCACCACAGCGGGAGGGGACGGGGGGTAGTGACATAAATAGCCAGCGGGTGGGGTCGTGTACATCACCGCCCCCCCCGCCCTTCCCCCACGGCAGCCCGGCTGAGGGGCGCAGCACTCAGCTGAGCGCCACAGTGGGAGAGGAAGGGGGGGCAGTGACGTACATGGCCCCGCCCCCTGGCCGTGTACGTCACCGCCCCGCCCCCTTCCCCTCCCTCCGTGGCTGCGCGGCTGAGTGTTGCACGCTCAGCCAGGCCACCATGGGGGAGGAAAAGGGGGCAGGGCGCTGATGTACACAGACAGGGGGCAGGACCGTGTACGTCACCACCCCACCCCCCATTCCTCTCCCACTGTGGTGCTCAGCTGAGTGCTGTGCGCTCAGCCGGGCCGCCATGGGGCGGCCCAAACGCTCCCCCGCGGCGGCCCAGCTGAGGGACATAGCACTCAGCTGAGTGCCACGGCGGGAGGGAAAGGGGGGGCAGTGATGTACACGGCCCCGCCCCCATCCGTGTACATGAGCGCGCCGCCTCCTTCTCCTCCTTCCGTGGTGGCTCGGCTGAGCGCTGTGCCGCTCAGCTGGGCCACAGCAGGGGAGCAAGTGGCGGTAAGTGGCCGTTTGGGGTCTGCGCTCCCTGGGAGCGCAGGCCCCAAACGGCCGCTTGCCACCACTTGCTCCCCTGCTACGGCCCAGCTGAGTGGCGCAGCGCTCAGCCGAGCCGCCACAGAGGGAGGGGAAGGGGGAAGGGTGCTGACATACACTGACAGGGGGTGGGGCTGTGTACGTCAGTGTTACAGACTCACAGACATTGGGCAACTATATATATGATACAATTAAGGCCTGATCTAAAGACTACTGAAGTCATTGAAAAGGCTTCCGCTGAATTCAATGGGCTTTGAATTAGGCCTTTAGCTACTATGGTATCTTAGCCAACTTTGTGTTATTTAGCAGTGCATCTTTCAGAAGAGAGTTCCTGAATCAGCTGAAATGAGCTCTAACCAATTTGTTGCCCTTCTTTATGGGAGATGAAAACAGACTATTGGAAAATTCTAATATGTTCTTGAAGTTTTATAGCTTTTTTTAATCTCTTTTGCTAATATCAAATACTTTAAAAACCAACGTAACTGAATATATTTAAATCTCAGTTTCATCTTATGGCAAGTTTTATGGGCATCCTAACAAAAGCTTTATAGTTCAAATAACAAGACTGTCCCTGATAAACAAGCTGTTCAAGATAGGATTTTAGTTCACACGGAATATACATCATAAAGAGGGGGAAAGGGAGAAAATCACAATCTGTCCACAGGCGATTCACTCTAATGCAATTGTCGGGTATAAAACCTACCAATCATTTATTTCTACTGTGTTATTGTCAGAGTCTCTAGAGAGAGTCACAGCTGAGAATGCCCAAACTCCAGGCAGACTGCCAGAACTGTGAGGGATCTCCCATCAGGCACCGGTAGTCCTGCTCCTCACAAGGAGGAAGGGAAGTCAACAGAGCGTTTGCTCCCATCAACCTCCCACTGTGTGGATGGTGCCAAAACACAATTTAAGATACTTCGACTCCAGCTACATAATTAACGTAGCTGGAGTTACGTATCTTTAGTTGACTTTTCCTTTTAGTGTAGAACAGGCCAAAATGTCCTGGGCTTTCCCGTCCCTATTTCCCACCCAGGCAAACTGGGTTTTATGGTGCAAACTAGCAGTATTGTTCTTGGTGAAATCATACAGTATACAATGATGCAGGATGAATTACTGGCCCTTTGAAACTGGAAGTTTTTTGTTTGTTTAGCTTTAACCCTTACACAGTGGGCGAGTGGGTGCGGTGTGCAGGGATGGAGAACAACAGGCTTCATGGAGCATGGAGCAGAACTAGATTCCCTGCCAGCCTACATGATGCCAGCACAGTAGGTCAGTGTGAGGGCAGGGCCATAGACAGGGCTGTCCTTAGGCATACGCAGAGTATGCAGTCACATAGGGCACCATTTTTTCTGGGGCACGACTCTGCCAGCCTGGGACGGAGGGGAAGCATACGCATGCGCTCTGCACCAGAGCCAGTAGGGGTGCTGCCGGCACTTACGGCCCTGCCAGAAGACCCCACCGGGCCGAGAGACTCCGGCGAGGAGGCCAGCAATCTGACCCCGGCTGGAGAAGGGAAGCTGTCAACCCGGGCGGCAGTGTCAGAAGGAGCCGGGTCTGCGCTGGGGGCAGGGTCACGCATGGCAAGCCGGAGGGGATGGGGTCACGCGCGGCTTGGCGTTGCGGCGCCATTTTTAAAAACAGCCAAGCCGCGGCTCGGAAGGAGACGCGCTGAGCGGGGCGTGGGGGAGCAGAGCCTCGCTAGAGGCGGGACCGGCCGTGTTGTGATGGGCCGGGGCTGTGAACGCCGAGCGGCCCAGCTCCAGCTCCAGCTCCAGCTCCAGCACATGGTCTGGAGCCTGGGCTGCGGGGACTTCTGGGGCCCAATCGCAGCAGACTCCAGCCCTGCAAACGGGAAGGCAGAAGGTAGGCAAGGCGAGGTGAGGCGGAGGGGGAGGGGAAAAATAGGGGGAAGGGGCTTGTGCTGATGGGAGGGGGCAGGTGAGGAGAAGAAAGGGGAAGGCACCAAGGGACAGGGGTGGAGGAGAGACTAATGCCGAGGGGGGGGGCAAGTGCAGACAATGAGGAAAAGGGCAGGAGGGGAGGTGTCAGTGGGAGGGGGACAGGGTGATTCTGGGAGAGGAGAGGGTAAGGGCATTGGGGCTAGAGGGAGATGCTGGGGAGAAGGCTTGAAAGAAGGGGTGGGCATGAGAAAGGTGGGGATGGAGCAAGTCATGTGTGAGGGCACAGAGGGGCATGAGGGGAACAGGGTCAGAGGGTGGTGAGGGGGTGGGCATCAGAGAAAAAGAGGGCAAAGGGGGCAGGGGCAGTGAGGGAAGGGGGAGGCACCAGGAGGGTGCAGGGATATGGGAAAGTTCAGGTGCCAGGGGATTCTGGGGGTGAAGCAGAAGGGCAGACACCTGCAGGGGAGAGACCAGCACCAGAGGAAAGAGGCAGGGCAAGTGTGTAGAGGGAGGTGTTAGGAGAGGGGATGAGGAGGGGTAGGTCACATGATCAGAGTGGGGCTACTGGAGGAGTGGGCACAGGGGGGAGAGAAGGGCTGGTGGAGGGGGCAGGTGGCAGGAGGGCTGAAGGCAGTGAGAAGGGCAGGAGTCAGGACAGCAGAGAAGGGTGAGGAGTTGGGGGGCAGCAGGCACCAGGGGAGCTGATGGAGCAAGGGGAGGAGACATGGCAGCAGAGGGAAAAGGTAAAGGTTTATAAAATACTTATTAATAACTTGGGTGCCACAGTAGCACATCCAAACAAGCCACATGAACTCAGTACTGGTGCACAACACAAAATCCATTCTGCTCAGGGGAGGAAACTCTTAGGCTATGTCTACACTGGCGGCTTCTTGCGCAAGAACATCTTGCACAAGAAAACGTCCACATTGCCATGTGTGAGCTGTGCTTTTGTGCAAGAGCATCCATGGCAGTTTGGACACTCTCTTGCACAAGAAAGCTCTGATGGCCGTTTTAGCCATAGGGCTTCCTTGTGCAACAAATCCCTGCCCGAGCGTCCACACTGCCCTCCTGTGTAAGAGCTCCTGTGTAAGAGGTCTTACACCTGTTAAAAAAGAGCCATAGCTCTTGCGCAAGAAGCTTTCTCCTACCACGCCGTACTGCAAATCTTCTTGCGAAGAGCAGGTGGGCAGCGTGGACATTTTCCGGAAGAATGGCCGTTCTTGTGCAATAATCCGCCAGTGTAGACATAGCCCTCAGGTTAATGCAATTGCAGGACAGTTGCATGAGGGGGCATTGGTGGGGGCCAAACTAATCCCTATTGGTAGGAGGATGGTAGGAAACGTGCTTAGAGGGGGGTCACATGACACCTTTTACTTTTGGTCATGTGTCCATCTTGCCCCGAGAGTGTTGCCTCCAGAGGCGTGGCTAATGCAGGCCAGGGGTATGGTTAACAGCGGTCAGGAGTGTGGCTAATGGGGGGTCAAAGAGTATATTTTAAAAAAATTCTTTGGGTGCACACCCTAATGAAATGTGCTGCACACGCCTATGACGGGAAGCAGTGGAGCATGTAACAGCAGGGCTGGGTCCTAGAGAGAGCCAAATGCACTGCCTGCAGCACAGTCTTCCCCAGGGGAAGAGCAAGTCAGGCATAGGGACACCAGTTTAACAATCCTGCCGAGGGCACCATAAATCCTAAGGACGGCCCTGGCCACAGATCCCCTTTCATGTCAGTCTTACTGTCCCACAACCCCACACGACTAATATAGAAAAAACAATGCTTAAGACAGAGCATCGAAGAAGGCTTCACCTCATGAGCCATTCCACGCAGTATAGAATGGCCGGAACAACAGCTGCATGTGTAGTCACCTTTACCCTGTCCCTGACAAGCAGAGGGGATCTTTGAATCCAAACTCCAGCATCCCATCAGGCACTGTGTTTTTTCACCCAACTGAAAAAGAGACAGAATTTGTTGGATAAATACTTTTTTAAATAAATTCTTCTCTCACTTCCAGTTTTCAATTTTTTCAATTTATTTTATTTATTTTTTTGCTCTGTAAAAGGAGCAGAGTCTTTATAATCCCCAGGGGTAGAGATTTTTGGCCTTTCCATCCATTCTGTCTTATTTCAATCTTACATTTATTTTTCTTCTCCTAGAGCATCCACAGACCTCTGTTTTATCCCTTTCTAACATCTTGCTAGTGAGAGTATGAGCCTTGTCCAGAATGCTGTCAGATGTCATTCCCTTTTAGAAGGGTGGACATAATAGGCGAGACTCGAAGCCCTTGAGTCACAGTTATTCTGTTCCTGCACTTGGGGAAGAAAATTGTGACAGAAGCAGGAGGTAATGGGAAAAACAAAGGTGGCCTTGAGCCACCTTCTTCTACCCGTATTTGAAAGCTTCCAGGGACCCATCTTGTCCCTGATGTATTTTAGACCAGGAATACCATCCACATAGCCATTACCTCCCTTAATCTAGTCCTTCATTCCCATTCTTCAGTTTCTGAGCTGGTCTCTCTCTACTTTTGGCCCACCTTCCATTGGATTCTTATACATTTTCACATTCCCCATTATTCAGTTTTCCTCCAATCAGCATTTAACACATTACTTGATTTTTACATATCCCATATATTATGCATGTACAACCTCCACTTCTACATTTTTTTCTGTTGGGTTTTCAGTTTCTGTTTCTGAATTTTCCAGACATTTGGGAGGGGGAATTGGAATTCATTTTTACATGTTTGCACCTCTTACTTATATCTTCTCATAGGACACATGACTTACCTTGCCAGGAATGATATAATTTTAAACAAATAAGCAATTTATTTCACAGGACAATGGGCAAAAACACACTCATGTCATGCCTGCATGTTACTTTATCTATGCTTATTCATTTTATCCATAATTACAACTAATTAAAATATAGCTATCTTATCATTAGTTATCCTTCAGTTTTACATTTCAGTGTGATGTCAGTATATGTGTATTATCTTCTCCCTTAGTGCAAGAAGATTTTTGGAGAGGACTCTATGATTCTTTTATATCAATATTTTTTATCTTCTGCAAATAAATTTGCCAGGGGCGTCTTACATTACTCAAAATCCAAAAACCTGGTACTTTTATATTGCCAAATCTTGCGAGGATGTTTCCTTTTACAAATTTTGAGATGCTCATGATTTGGGGCTTTTGTGTTCAGTTGTTTTTAATGACACCCCACACTTCCCCTGAGAAAAGAACAGTGATAGTGCAACGTATTCCAGACATCTTCCCCCCACCCTGGGCTCTCGAAGTAAGGCTGCTGTAAAAGTCTGTGCTTGCTGCGGGTGGGGGGATTCTGCACAGGGCAAAGTCTTTGAGGGCTGCTTCTGGTCTTTAAGGCCTCTTTACTGGACAGAAAAGCACAATGGGGCATTAACAGAGGTGGTACATGCAGGGGCATGAGGGGGCATGTGCCTGCTCAGATTTGCTGCTTGGCTTGCTGTAAGCATTTCTCACAGACTGAGCATGCCCAATAACCCAGACAGCTGCCCTCACTCTGCCATCCACTCCCACGATCAGCAGGCACCAGTCACCTATGGAGCTTAGTGTCACTGAGAAACAGGCCCCTGATCTAAAGGGAAAAATCAAAGCAATTGCCCTTGGCCTGGAAAAATGTCCAGCGGTAACCCTGAAAGTTACATAACGGACTAGATAACATTAGGATGTAGGATGAAAATGACATTTGGAAATTCCTGCCCTGTTGGGACATTCTGCAGACACCATGGAGTGTTCCCCTCTTTCCTGATCATCTCTCACTGGAATCCTGAACCCTGATGCCCACTGCCTTCATGTGACTCCAAGCAGACTGCCTAGCTGCCCAAATGTCATAGCATTTTGATTGCCAGGGGAACATCGGACAGGCCACTAAAGTTTGGTTTAACACCCATTTTTAATGAAGTGATTGCAGCTGGATTCTTTTTTAAGTCTGTTCACTTTGTACCATAGGTCTGGGACACTGTAACGTCTGTGTAACAAAATATAACCAGGGCCTAATGATGAGCCACAGCTGAACTGTCGCACAAATGTGGAAAGCTCCAGGAAGCAAATGTTTTTGATGAATTTTTTAACCACTTAGTTTGTTACATAAACTTCAAATTTTTATAACCATTGTAAGGGTTTTAAAAAATGTATTTATTACCAGTGTAATACAGACATGTAAACTTCCAGATGACTGTTGTTGACAAAAATATGTAATAAAAACTAAAACCACCCAAAACTGATATTCCGGAGTAGAAAATAGTTTGGCCATTTGTAGTGTGGACTGTATTATGCTTTGTTTAACATATATACTCTCATTTACACAGCACCTCTTATCCACATACTTCAGATATTAGACTACAGTTTTCAAGCTTGGATGTATAACCTTTAGGTGCCTAAATATGGATGTAGATATCTAATAAGTGACCCAAATAAATCACACCTGCCTCTTCCATTCATCTTCAAACTAATTTTAGGTACCCTAATACGTTTAGCCTTTATAAACAAATATTCATTCAATCTTACATATTATTGTGCATGATTTAGTGAGCCATAACCAGAATCTATTCAAGATTTTAATCAGTGACCTGGAAGAAAACAAAGTTATTGCAAATAAAGTTGGTAGATGACACACTCACTGAAAGACTGGTAAATAATGAAAAGCACAGGCCACTGACTTAAAGCGAACTTGCATTTGGTAAACAGCACACAAACAAACAAGATGCTTTTTAATATGGCCCAATGTAAATGCATACATCGAAACAAAAATGGTAGGCCATATTTACAGGATGGGGGTCTATAAACTCGGACACACTGACTCTAAATAGATTTGGGGGTCATGGTGAATAATAAGCTGAAGATGAGCTCCCCATGTGGTTTTGTGGCCAAAACAATTAATACAATCTTGCAGTGAATAAACAGGAGAATCTCAAAAAGGGGTACAGAAGTTATTTTCCTTTTATGTTTGGCACTTATGTGTGGCTCACTGTCCCATGTAGTGGCACTTAGACCACTTACAACAAGAGATAAGAACAAGTGAGCTCTACTGTCTAAGCTGAGACCCAGCTGGCTTTATAGCTCAAGTGTAGATTAGAAGCTCACATACTAAGTCGTAGGTTCATATGTGCCTGGTTGTGGTTACACTGGCACAACCATTATGGGATTCATTTCTGGTCCCCACACTTGAAGAAGATTTACTGGTAAATTGGAGAGAGTTTAGAGAAGAGTTGCAGGAATACCTGAAGGATTAGACAACATGCCTTGCAGTGATAGACTGCAAAAGCACAATCTGTTTAATGTAACACAGAGAACGTTAAGGGGTGACTTGATAACAGGCTATAAGTAGCTATATGGGAAACAAATAGCTACCACACTCACAGAGGGTGTGTCTACAGAGCAAAGTTATTTTGGAATAATGGCCGTTATTCCGAAATAACTATGCGGGCATCTACACAGCAATAGCGTTATTTCGAAATAATTTCGAAATAACAGGAGGCTTATTCCAACTTCTGTAAACCTCATTCTACGAAGAATGATGCCTATTCTGAAATAGCTATTTCGGAATAGGGGTTGTGTAGATGTTCCACTTCTCCTATTTCGAAATAGCCCTTCACCAGGGCCATTCTAAGTCATTCCTCCCCAGTGCCTCTTGGGGCTCTAAATTGAAATAGCTTATTTCAGAATAACACGTCTACACTGCAGGGAAGCCTCAAAATTAGTCCGAGGCAGGCTTCCCTAATGTAGATGTGCTATTTCAGAATAATTATTCTGGAATAGTTTATTCTGAAATAAATGTGCAGCATAGAAATAGCCAGAGAAAACTATAGCATAATCCAATGGCTGAAAATTGAAGTTAGACAAATTCAGACTGGAAATATAGTGTACACTTTTAATGGTGAGAATCATTAACCCCTGGAACAGTTTGCCAAGTGTTGTGGTGGATTCTCCTTCCTTGACAATATTTAAAATCAAGATTGGATTTTAAAAATACACTCTCTGAATTATTTTGGGGAAGTTTTACATTCTGTGTCATGCAAGTGGTCAAAGTAAATTATCAGAATGACCCCTTCTGGCCTTGGACTCTCTGGATCTATTAACCTGGCTCCTATTGAGAAGTCTCTGTCTGAAATAGCATCACTAATTTCAAACCGAGTAACTGTGGCAGAATCGTCTGCTTTAGAACTTCTTAGAGTCCGTGGAGTTCTTTCTATCAGCCATTAAATAATTTGCCCAAAGTCCCAGTGTAGGAGGAGAAAAACCACAATGTTGTGGTGAATTCCTAGCCCACTAAGTTAATAGGAGTTTTGTCTTTGAGGATTTCACCCCAGGAGTACTGAATCCCGACCCTTTGGTTTGAAGAATTTTCCATTTGGGATGAAATTTCCCATGGCAGATTTTTATCTAGATGACGGGTTTCAGAGAGGTAGCCATGTTAGTCTGTTTCAGCAAAACCAACAAGGAGTCTGGTGCTCCTTTAAAGACTAAGAAATTTATTAGGGTATTAGAGCATAAGCTTTCCTGAGCTACAACAGAAAGCAAGAAAGAAAGAACGAAAGAAAGACTATGATATCAGTGCTAATTAAATCAGAATGCATGTGGCTAATCTCCAACAGTGATGAGAAGCTGAGAGCACCTGAATGGGAAATTACCTATTGTAATGGGAGAACCACTCCATGTGTTTGTTTAGACCTTGGTTCAGGGTGTCAAATTTGCATATGAATTCCATCTCAGCAGTTTCTGTCCAGTCTGTTTTTGAAGTTTTTCTGTCTGAGAATGGCAACTTGATGAAATTTTTCCAAACGCTGGGGCTTCAACATTGCTGATTTCAGTGTTACGTTCTTCCTGCTTTAAAAATTGTACCCTTGTTCCCCACCCCGACGCAAGAAAGATAACTCAGTAATGGATGGACTTTGACAGTTCAAATTTGGCACTGATTCGTCTTTAATATAGAGGAGGTGCTAATTACTGCTTGGGAAATAACAAAAGGGCCGGTCCATGACTTCTAGATCCATACACATAGCGTGACTGGAATAGGTGCACAGGATCCAGATGAGGGTGGAGGACTATAGGGATGGTCACTCTATTACCCATGCCCCAGAAGCTTCCTGGAATAATTACCTATACTATATATGAGAGAGTTTGTCTGTTTGTGAGTTTGTCTGTTTGTTCAAGAACTCCTCCTAAACGGTGAGACCATAAAAAAGGACCAAAAAAAAAAATCAGTATACAGCTTCCCCTTATCATAAAACGTGAAACAATGTAAGGGGTTTGGTTGTGCTAGGAGAATAGAGTGTGCTTGGAATGGGATTGCTTCTCATAAAACCGAACAGAAAAGAGATAGAATCATCAAATCAAGTAGTCCTCAAAATTGACATGACCAAGAGAATGCTGAAAGAGGGCTCAGGGCAGGCACACAGAGTATCAACTCTGCCTGCTGACCCCAGCACAGAACTGCTGTAGCAGCTCGTTGTAGGCTGGTGGAGGGCTGTGCTTCCCCGCCAGCTGTGGCAGCTCTGTGCTGGGGCCATGATGGGGTGCCTCACCTCCCCCCCCCCCCACCATGGCATCTTCAAGCTGAAGTGATGGAAGGGGGCATCTCCCCCCACTCCCAGCCCTATCTGCTCCACACTAGGGCCAGGGAAGGGGGCACCCAACCCGGAGCTGACGCAGAGCTACTGCTTCCAGGGGACAAGTGATCCTTCTGTGGCCCCCATCCACCATAACCTGGACTTGCTCAGCCAGGGGACATGCACCCCTCCCTCAGCTGTGCCTGCTGGAACTGCAGTGGCCCTGGTGAGGTGCTTCTCACCTGGCCCCCCAAACTGCTGCGGTGAGAGAAGGTTGCGGTAGTCCTTTTTCTGCAGACCAGCCTCATCCCCAGCCCCAGAACAATGTTTTAAATGAAGCACGTACATTTTCATTTTATTTTCTTACAAACAAAAATTAATTGAGTTCAGGACCAGAGCAACACACACACACACACACACACACACACACACACACACACACCCCCCAGACTGCAGGGACAAAAAAATGAGGTTTTGTTGTTGAGCCACATCCCTAGCTGATGTAAATCAGGGCACAATTGCCCCATTGATGCCACTGGGATTGTATACCGATTCACGCTAGCTCTGGGGCTGCGTCTGCAGTGAGAGAGGACCTAGCAAAACGAATTACCCAACCAATTGTTTTTTCTTACACCTTTCTCTTATAATCGGTGACTAGAGCCGGGTCCTTGCATTAGCTGTTCCAACATTCAAACGAATAGTCTCTCTAGAAAAGAGCACCAAAGTGCTGGCCCCAAGGATTTTGCCAGGACATCTGTACTGTTTCAGAGAAGTTGTAGAAAAGCTTTAGTTGCCTGAGAAGAAAGGAAAAAGTTTTATCTATAATACTCTATAACAGTGCGTCCCAGCAACCTGAGGAGGATAAAATATCTTGCACAAGATTTCTTACTGTTCTGAGCTACCCTGCCAACTGTCAAGTACTTTTTGCTGACTCAGTTAAAAGAAACAAACAGCCCAAAGGGCTTCTTCAGTGAAGTCTGAAACAAAAAATGCACGCTGGGACATGGGAGGGTTCAACTTACGCTGCTAAGCTATAAAAGCAAGATGTACACACACAGCTACAAAGTGCCACATCCCTCATTCAAAGAGGCCGCAATTCACAGAAGAGGGTGGCCCCTCACCTTACTGCCAGGCCCCAAACTTGCATGTGGAGTGACCCTGGCCTCCGTGAGTCTCAGACTGCAAGAGTGGAGCAACAGCTCCCACAGAGCTCATGTACAGGATAATATTGCCAATATAATCAGACACTAAACCTTGGTGGCTTTGAATAGGGTTGCCAGGTGTAAGGTATTGACCCGGACAGTCTGGTATTTTCGCCTCCTGTCCGGTAAAAAAATTCAGAAAATACCAGACACCTAAAATGTCCCATGTTTTCTGATTTTTTTTCCCGGCCAGGTGGCAAAAATCCCGGGTGCTTCCCTGGTTCTGCAGGGGAGCTGTCTGGCCGGGAGCAGGGAGGCAAGATGGCATATGGCCACCAGCAGCCTGTTAGGGCCAAAAAGCCTCAAAAGCATGTCTTAAAGGGGCACACTGGGGTTTTTTTTATTATTATTATTATTTTTGCTTAAAAACTCTTGGGGTCCTTTTTTTCACTCAACAACTTTGGTCTCCCCCTTTTTTTCTCAACAGAATTTTTTCCCCCGTGTTTTTTTTTTGGGGGGGGAGAGTGTTTGGTATTTTTGGTTATACCATCTGGCAACCCTAGCTTTGAACAGCCAGCCTATGTGACAGCAACACTGTACCCCCTCACTGGCCCCATATTCTGTTCCTATTGCCTACAAGCACCTTTTAAAAACACTCCTCTGTGCAACCTGCAAACCTTAATCTTCCTTTTCCAAAACCAGGAAAATCACAGACCCCCTCAAGACACACACACACAAAGCTACAGTGTGATCTTAATGTCTCCTTCACTTCTGGCCACCTTTGCTTCCTAACCTACACCCCAGACAGCAATTGTACCTCCCTGCATCATTTTTGTCACAACAGTCCTTGACTGCTGGCTCTTTTGAAGTGGACAGGGAAACCTTATCTTCATTTTCTGTAAAATGTCATGTGAATTTATAGGGGATCATATTATGTTTGCATGTAAATAATACTGAAAATATCTTGGATGCGGACACAATCAGAATCTTTCCTGTGATTAGACAACAGTTTTTCTGCTCTGTACGGAATGGTGAAAACTACCTGCTGAAATGCTCACAGCTGTAGGCCCAAAACTCACAGGAGCTCTGTGACTTATGGGGCATGCTGTGAGAGGCTGTGGAGAAACTAAACACCATAAACTTGTTTGTGAATATGCATGAAATAAACAAGGTGGGCGTCCTCCCCGCTCTCTCCGAGGGTACCTTATTTCTAACTCAGCCTCCTGGCTTTCATCTTCCCCATCCTGTGTAAAACCACTTTCATGAGGGTCTCTCATGACTGCTTGGGCTGCCCTCTCTCTACCATCACTCGCTTCGACCTCGTTGTTCATTTTGGTGCTGTTCATCATTCCTTTCCTTCACGTCTTTTCCTCAGTTTTCACAATCCCGCTGCCTCACTGATCATCCCTTCAGCATCTCTTCCCTCTTTCTCTCTCTCACCATCTGTAGTCCGATTTCATGAGTGAGCACCTGGGGCAAAATCTGAAACTGAGGGCCCTCCCCAACCTTCCAAAAAAAAGGGTGGGGAGTCAAAGAGTGAGCCCACAGCACATCACCCTGCAGCGCCATCTCAGTCTTTGTCCTGTGAGGCTGGGCCCAGTTCCCCTCTCTCAGCATTGTGACTCCACACAGGCGGTCACAGACTCACTGAGGCTTGGCCCAGCGGCCCTTTTGTCATGAAAACAGGACAGCCAGGCCAAATTTCAGCGAGTAGCATTGCAGCCTGGCGGCGCCAAACCTGAACCATGCTGTGACCCTTCAAGCCAGTTTATGATGCCACTCAGATGGGAGGCTTGAGGCACACTACCCTCTCCTCTGAGGGGGCCCTGGTGAAGAACCACCTCTCGCTGCTAACCTGAGTCATTATTTTACTTTGTTACCTGTATTCTGAGCCACTTGGGTTGAGGATGGGGGAATTGAGGTGCTTGGAGAAGTGAAAACTTAGGCAGCAAGTCAGAGGCAGAACCATGAACATAGGCCTAGGTCTGCTTATTCACTGTCCTTTGTCCTGTCCCATGGACCAACGGAAAGGAACCACACTGTTCTCAAAGGAAGAGAAGACACACATACCCTCAGACAATGAACCAATTCAGTCCCTTTTTAAACCTCCACAGGACTCAGGAATGCAGACATGCTCAAAGTGGGTCCTTTTTGTCCTGTCTCCAACACTGGTCAGCAACAGGTGCTTTAGGGCAGGGGTCTTAAACTCACAGCCTGTGGCTGAAGCAGTTGTGCAATCTTTCATCTGACCTGTGAGTCCCAGTGAGCTGGGAGGGAGGAGTATGTCAGTTCCTGTCTCCCAAGTCCTACTCCTTCCCACCACAGCCCAACCCTCACTCCCATGGCACCCCATCCCACAGGAGACATGGCCTCGGGGATTCTGAGGGGGGCCTGATGTGGGGCGGCAGCAGCAGCACTCACACCCCTCCATCCCCCCACACTCCCTGTGGCCACAGAAATGGCGGAGAAGTGGAAGGTAATTTATTGAGTGATCCATCCCATGTCATCCAGTCCCAGCTTCTGGAAGTCAGAGATTTAGGGAGACCCAGAGCATAGGGCTGCATCCCTGACTATATTGGCTAATAGACACTGATGGATTTATCCTTTGTGAACTTATCTAATTCTTTTTTTTTTTTTTACCCAATTATACTCTTGGCCTTCACTGTACCCCTAGCAAGTTCCATAGGTTGATTGTGCATTGTAGGAAGAAATGCTCCCTTAGGTTTCTTTGCTCCCTATTAATGTTGTGGGTGACCCCTGTGAACACGTTGTGTTATATGAAGGGGGCAAACAACATTTCCTTGTTCACTCTCTCCAAATCATTCATGATCTTATTAACCTCTATCATATCCACCTGAGTTCTCTCTTTTCTAAACTGACCTGTCCCAATCTTCTCAATCTCTCCTGATCTGGAAGCTGTTCCATAGCTCTAATCATTTTGTTGCTCTTTTCTGTACTTTTTCTAATTCTAACATATCTTTTTTGAGATGGGGCAACCAGGACTGCAGTCAGTCAGAATTCAAAGTGCAGGTATACTATGGATTTATACAGACACTTTCATCCTTCTCAGCATCATAGAAACTGTTAGACTGGAGGTGAGATGGCTCTACCATGTCCTGGAAAGACTTATATATGTACCTCTCTGCCACTGTTAGTGCCTCCAATTCAGACATTATGGTCTCAAGAATCCATATTTGGTCTCTGAGGGCTGTAAGTTTCTTGCACTTAATGCACACCACTATCACTTGCCCACCATACAGGTAGCTCATAAATGCTGAGTTCAGTGCAATAAACAGGGATAGCCTCCGCTCTGTTGCTGGCTTTCTGCCTGCCTTATTTTGCATGTATGTGTGTGTTCATTCTGTGGCTGCGATTTGTTTGTGGTTTATTTATTATTATTTTATGGGTTGAGGGGGAAGAAGAGATTATTTGGCCCAACTTTAGAGAATGTTTATTAGGTGTCTCTGTTGCAAAATTCTCCGGTTAGCTGCTTCTGTTCATGAGCTCTTCTGATCACTTCGGAGCTGGCTTTTTAAACCCCTGTTCTCCCTGAGTTAGTGCCACCCCCTTGTCAAGAAATCCTAAAGGGATTAGCAATCAAAAGTGAGTAAAAGCTATGTCAGTAATCTGACAGTTCCTTGCCCTTTTTTGTAGGGGGGGGGTGAAGAGGTTGGAAGCAATAGATTTGGCCAAATATCACACTCATGCCTCGTAACCATGTAAGGGAAATTATCAATGACATCTGCCGCTAATTTCATGTGCTCTTGCCCAGTGCAATCAAACACGTCTCAGAGGAAAAGAAGAGGTGCCAAGTCTCAACTAAGAAAGATACCACTGGTAAATGTCAGAGCTCCCCAGTGAATCGAGATGTTTAAAACATTGTAAACAGATGACTCATTGGGAGGCTCTTAGCCTGTCCTTTTCGGACAGCTTGGACATTTATGAGAGCTATTTTATCGAAGAGCCTATATTATTATAGGTTGAACCTCTCTAGTCCAGCACTCTCTGGTCCGGCAACATCCATGGTCCGGCATGATTTTAGTTAGCCAGATTCCACTTATCCTGGGTGTGGCCAAGATTCTTGCAGTCCCATAAAGTTTATTTACACTCACCAATCGTGGCCCTCGGTATTCTTCTGTGCTGTTATTTTGCTCTAATTTACCCTGAAGAGCCCAGTAAGCTGTGGAAGTGTTGGTAAAGCTGCTAGATAATATTGGCCTCCCCGCAGTTTTGACAAATTCTCTAGTTCGGCACCAGTCAGGTTCCAAGGGTGCTGGACTAGAGAGGTTCACCCTGTGCTGGTATTGCAGTAGACTGAAGGAGGCCAGTGGGGTGGCTTTGGGGACTACATGGGAGATAAGGTATTATTCCACTGGAGTCAGAGGGGTGGAATCTGCTCCTACAATTTAATGTTACATTAAACTATTTTTGTATAGAATATATTAGAACTGTTTCTGTTCACTGGCTTGATTTTTCAAAGTACTGAATTCAGCTATACACCTATCTACATATCTGCACACTTTACACAGAAATACTACGCAGAGACACGTTTCGTATTAGGTATCATACAATACTACATATACTGCAAACATTCAGACCTCACATCTGCTCTCACTGAAGATATCTAGGGATAACATTTTCCGTGGCCGACCTCAGTTCTTCATTTCACCTGTGGTACCCTCATTTCTCCCACCACAAACTGGCTCTTTGGCTCTTTGTTCACCTCTAGTGGCTAGACCATGCCCAGAGGTTTCCCAGTTTGCTACCATCTCTGATTTAATGGTCCTGTCACCACTGAAGTCAAAGAGAGTTTTGCCACTAACTTCAGAGGGGCCACAATACCAATTATGACTGCAGGTTGCTGCTGGATTGGGCCTCCGGAATCATGGCTCATTGTGTTGTGGACAAAGTCCTGTGATAGATGTAGCCCAGGGTGGACAATAATTTTTGAGCAGGGGTCACTTCAAAAAATTTTTAAGTGGTTGCAGGCTGCCCCGGAAGGGGCGGGGCCTCGGACAGAAGGGGCAGGGCCTCGGACAGAAGGGGCGGGGCCTTTAAATAGCAGGAGTTAAAAGGGCTCACACCTCCCAGGCATCACATTAGCCAGAGACAGGAGCTGCAAGGCCTTTCAATTCCTGCTATTTAAAGGGCTCACTGCTCCCAGGCTTACTGGTAGGATGTTGCCTGTTACCTGCCCAGTGTGGGGAAGACGCAAGCCCTTTAAATTGAAGCAGTTGAAATGGCTCATGAGACTCCGACTCCCAGCCAACACGCTAAGGGGCAGGTCTTGGAACAGTCTCGGAGGCTGGATCAAAGCTCTAGGCGGGCTGGATTTAGCCCACTGAGTGGCTTTTGCCAACCCTTCATGTAGCCTGTTGTTTCACATGTTGTTGAAGGAATACCCATCTATGTACTTTTCCCACTCAAGCACACTTATCGGGTTGAAACAACAAATATTTGACACGTGATTTATTGGTTTTCAGTCTCCTGAAACGATTGGCCAAACAAATGAAGCTTTAATGGCAACAAACGCCAGCCGCAGCACATTACAAAATGTAAACAGCAGCGGAGACTGTTAAACAAAAATCACTTAGGACATGGCTGACAAGTTGCTTAGCAGCCGCCCTCATCTCATGAAGCCCTGACTTTTTAGATAGTCTGCACTGAGCCAGGCTTTGCTTGGACAGGCTCTGCCATGGTTTTGACAATTAGGGCTGTAGCAGCACCTCAGAGTTCCTAATCAGGGACCAGAACCACTGTGTAATACAGGAGGGGGAAAAATGCATGGCAAAGATGGAGGTACTAAATGGCTCCTACATGAAAATACCTGCATGGACCTGATCCTCAAGTAGTATCAAGCAGTGCAGCAATCTAAGCTGCTGGACGCTAGCTGGGGATCTGACCCATGGTGTTTTAAGAAGCACAACACACACATAATATACAAGGCCACTGTAGTTTTGTGTGTGCGTTTAGCTTCTTCCTTTGAGCTTCAATGTTCCAGTCATGCTTTAGCCAGGATGGAATGTTGTTTATTGGACACCCACATAACCTCAAAATGGCCTTCTAGATCCCGGTCGTAGAACAGAGGAAAGACTGTAAGTGCCTCTCTTGCACAGGTTATTGTGTGATTCAAATAAATTGGCATATCTGTACACCTTCCACCCAGGGCAGGTACCTTTCTAAACAGGCCCAGTGGATGCTGGTATGTGTAATACCTAGCTTACTCAAATGCCTGGTGATTTTTTCAGTGAGCTTCTCATAAATAATGGGGGCTTGTATCTTATCTCCATTGCACCCATATTGTGTAATGGAAGACGTCCTTGAAGTTCCTCCTAATATACTGTGGTATAACTAGGGTGACCATATTTCCCCATGCCAAATATGGGACACCAAGGGGGTGAGGGAGAGCTGCCAGTGCTTGGGGCTTTGAACCAAAAGGGGAGCTGCTGGCGCTTGGGGCCTCAGTCCTGCAGCGGGAGAGGGGGTTGGCACTCTTGGCTTCAACCCGGCTGGGGGGGAGGAGAGGAGTGGCTTGCACTTGGGGCTCCAGCCCCAGAGTGGTTGGGGGGGAGCCGCTAGCACTCAGGGCTCCAGCGGCTGAAGCTCTGAGTGCCGGCGGCTCCCTGCCCACCATGCCGCACTGCAGGAATGAAGTTCAGCCCTGCAGCATGCAGGGTGAGGAGGGGAGGGGAGCCACCGGTGCTTGGGGCTTCAGCCGCTGAAGCCTTGAGCGCTGGCAGCTCCTCCCCACCCCCTGTGGCAGGGGAAATACCGGACAATGTTCTGTGTTTTAAAAAAAAGTCGGGACGCTGGGAACAGACCTTACATACCAGAGTGTCCTGGGAAAAACAGGATGGATGGTCACCCTAGGTATAACAGAGATTTGAAACAGGCCCTGAAAGAGGCTAATTCCCCAATTAGAGATGTTTCCAATAACATGGGTTGCGTAAAATTCAAAACAAAGGAAACAGGAGATCTATTCCAGCAGGAAAATGCCTTTTTATCAGCTTCAGCCAGGATACCTTTTCTGCTGTGGGTTGAGATTAATTCCTCCATTGTTCCCTCTTAATCCCCTGAATGCTACCTATTCAGCCCAGAAGACTCAATTGTTAATGCCACCTTTCTTTTCTTCCAATAGAAGAGAAGGCAAATAAAGTGATGCAGCGACTGGGATCAGGATGTTTTGATTTGTGATAAAGTAAAGCACATGTTGAGTGACCAAAGAACTTCTCAGGAAGTAAGTGATTCAAAACATTTTACTGTAAATTAAAAAGCAAGAGATTACTGTAAATAAACAGTTGTTTTCTGTATACACAAGAGCTAGGGCCGGCCACTATTTCATCCAAACATTGAGATTTCAGCTGCTTAAGCTGCTCACACAACCTCCAAATTCACCCTTTCAGCTGCTGAAGACTTCATTCATATGCCCAGAGCTGGAAGAAATGCTACTAGTTTGGAGTTAATGTATTATTTGTAAGAGTCAGAGAATTTTATGCATGCCATATGGCAAGCAGCATTTGGCATTTTATCAGAGTAAGGTATTTTTCTACCAACGGATGCACCAGCAACAGTAGTAATTTACACAGAGGGGTTGGTATGATTTGTAATAGAACAGGTATTGATAGCCAGCCTATGGTGTGCAGGCCTCTCTATGGCAAATGGATGTTTTCCTTCTTTCCATAGATTTTCCTTCTTCCCCCTGGAATCAAAGTTTTTCCATTGGATGAATGGCAAATTACCAACCTCCCATGTGCTGTTCTTCATACCTTTATTCAGGCCAGCCGACAGGAGAGCTATAGGGGCTTGTCAGTTCAAAAGGGCTGGGGCTCCTGGCCACTGCCATAGATGGAGCACCATACCCTTTAAATCACCACTGGGGTAAAAGGCTGCTGGGGTGAGGCTAGCCCTAGCCCCACCCCTTCTGCCTGACCCCCCTCCCTCAGGAATGCAGAGCCACTCCCCTTACCTGGCCCAAAGGCCCAGGAATTCTGACCCCCCCCCCTCTTTATTATCACATCTTAGTAAATATTACACAAGTTAATACTCATGTACAGTTAGAGTATATGTTTCTACAGCCCCCTGGTGGCTGGTATACAGATAAAAGTCCTGTTACTCCTGACAAGGACAAGAACTTCATTAAACTGAAGTATTAGTTGCCTGTACTTTTGATGTTGGAGGCCCTGAGTTCTATACCCTGCGATGCATCTGTGCAGTGCAGCCTTTAGTGATAACCATATATATAAGCACAAATGTCCTTGTAATCAGCTCTTGATCAAAGGTCATCAATGGAAATTGCAGTGTAAAACAAACGTAGATGTTTTCTCTGCTCTTATGTTCAATGGGCCAAATTATATACATGCATATTATAAAATATTAACATAAAAGTGAGATTTTCAGCCTATAACTATAGATTATATGAGACTATAAAATACCAATGAAATTAAAATTGGTGCCATATACCTCAAAATTATAGTGTACCAAAAAAAAAAAAAAAAAAGCCCATAAAATGGAATGATTTATCGCAAAAAATGTTCTGATTTATTGTTACCTGGAAATTCATCACATTGTACTGGAAAGAATTATAAGCCATGTGACTTTAGACCACCTACAACATACTCATTATCAAACATATTTAATGACTTTATAAATGTAATTGTTTGTCTAGACTTACTGGGAGATTGGCACTGTGGGGATTGATCCCTTGGGGGTCGATTTAGTCAGTCTAGTAAAGACCCACTAAATCAAATGCTGATCGTGCTTTCATCAGCTCTGGTACTCCACTGTATTAAGAAGGATAAGGGGAGTTGGCGGGTGAGTTTCTCCTGTCAAACCCTCCTCCCCACAATGGAGACACAACTGTAACTCAGTCTAAGGTAAATAGACTACAGATATGCTATTTATGCAGCTGCCGTTGTGAACCTGAGTTTGGCATTGCTTCCTAGTGTAGATCTGGCCTTAGTTGTCACTACCCACCATGGTGGGTTGATAGCCTAATCTGTAATTCAGGGATAAATTGTAAGGTAGTAATGTGCAGGGGTTCATTCCCACATCAGATAAAAGAAAGACATTGTCATTAGATTGAGGACTCTGAAATACACAGTGACAGTATACTGCTCTTTCTGGGATTAATACTTGAAATAAACAACTGAACAAGAATATACACTCTACCGTCTGGCAAAGAGGAGAACGGTATTTCCAAATGGCTATCACTTGTATTACTCCATCCTTTATCAGGATACCTGAGTATTGGTTAAGTGGTTGTTTCCCGAAGTACCTAAACTGAGAACCAACTTTTATAATATGTGATGCTAAAATCCACTTTATTTCATGCATATTCATGAGCGGTTCAACCCCTTATCTGAACTTCTGCACTCCCCACTTTTTAATTATTCATTTACTGCATAATCATTAGCATATGTAGATCAGTTAGCATTAACGTGATTTTCACAGTTATACACATTCCTTAAAAATACCTTAAAGTATAAACTATGTTCATGATTTTTTGCTTCATACCAGACAACGGACTTATTATTCTGATTGACCACTACACTTCAACTTTTGACTTATGGTCACTTGCCTGTTAGTTACTTGTGTCAAACTTCAATTTAGGCCTTGATTATTTATGCTAAACAAACTATCTTTCAGGTACTTGGATTGGTGATCTTCTACTTGTTTTAATGCATCAGTCCGTACTTATATCTGATTTATACATGGATATGACTGGCTACAATATACTAAAAGGCATCATAATCAAATTGCAGCAAACCACAAGAACAACATGGCCACTGTGGATTTGCAAGGGATTCTGGCAAGATTGGAAGAGGGTTACAAAAATTCTTTCCTGGAAACTCAAAATTAGGAATGAATTCAGGTAAAGGATAAAACAGTGAACCAGCAGAATGAGTTAGGACCGAACCATATCAAACAGGAGGAAAAGAAGTGCTGGAGAGAATATAAATCCATTCATAAAGGAGAAGGGGGTTGTAATTATCAAGACTCTAGGTGCTATAATGAACATTCCTGCATAGGCACAGAGATCAATTAGCCAAACTAATAGGGCCGTCCCAACTTGAACATCTATGGGATGGATTGAAAGCCTATTGAAATCAACAGGAGTCAGATCAGTAATCTCAGCTCCTATGAGTTGATGACAAGCAATATTTTTCCCACTGCAGATTCAGTCTGCCACAAAATCCTTTCTGGTTCTTTACACATTTTCCCTTCTATTCCTAATAAATTTCTTTTCCTATGCTATATTAATTTTTTTTTTAAAAAAAAAACCTTCATAAATACACAATAAACCCAGAGGTAATTTTCCTAAAACATTTTTAAATAAACAGCTCTATATGAACTTTAGTCATTTCAAAATGTTCTTTGAAACTAAAGACTGGAAAAGTTAAAGAAATGATTGCTCATAAATAGTTCCATATGATTTATTGAATATAATATCCTTCACTCTACAACAGAATGGTGCTTCAGATTGCATGTTAAGAGAAGTGTGCCAAGGTTTAACAGGATTTTTTATGTGCTAGAGAACACACCACATACTTATTCAGAGATGGAGACATACCCCTACAATATATACATAAATAACATTGACGCACATATGGCATGGTAAATATCATGCTCTTATCAGTATCAAACTTATTCAATATTAATAAACCATGGCAAAGTCCTACAGAATTAAATCAATGGCGTTCTATAGAAATGACTCTAAAAACCTATGACTTAACACAAAACTACCTCAGTTCTACAGAATGATTAAAATCTTCCTATAGATATCCTAAAGTGCGGATGATATGAATTCTAAAGTCGGTTCTGTTAGATAGCTCCAGAAGTTCTTTCAAATTTCCACTAAATTCCATAGGGACTTTTCCAGAAGGGCTTGAAGGAAAACAGTGGAGGCAAATAAGTACACTATTAAGATAGTAGATATGCAGGGTGAGTATAATGAAAACTGTCTTAAAATTATGATCTATCAGTTTAAGTGGTAAGGCATTTGCTTGCCCTGCTTGCCAGCTGTAGGTTCTGAGGGAAATGGATCTGCAAAAGAGGCACTCTGCCTTAGGGAGCAGTCTGCTATCCCTCACTTTGTAATTGGTTGTTGTGCATTAGATTTCTGAGTTCTAAGAAATAAAGTGGTGTTATGTTTCATCCTTTCAGGAAGAGCATAAATATTTATTTTCTCACTGTGTGTGTGTGTGTGCTAGGAATATAATAGATGGGTGTCCATTATATCAGGGTCAAGTGTTACTCACTGTTAGTGCTGTGAGAAACAAAATAGTACCTCTGAGTTAGCATATATATCTCCAATTTTTAGGCGTGGCAATAGGGTCTTATAGTTTATAAGCATCCTACCTGGAAAGATGCAGCCTGTAATTGAACACTTTTATGGCTTCTCGATATGCAGAAGTTGCTTCTGTGTAACCATTAAATCATTTTAAAAACTGATTCCGTTAAACTAGTGCAAACTCCTGTTTGGAGTCACACTTTGATTTCATATTGGTTACCTTGGGGCTTTTAATTTATCATCTCAAGTTAAATTAATACGAATAAAGTGTAAATGGATACAAGATTGTCCACACACAAAATTGCTCCAGTTTAATTCCAGCATACTTTTAGTTAAATCTGTACAAATTAGTATGTCAACAAGAACCTTAGAGTCTGCGGAGGTTCAAATCTGGATTCCAAAACGTGAAGTCTTATCTGTTGCTAGTCACCTGGTTGACAGACTGAATCTTTGCAAAACATAAAAGGCACAGACACCAAATGGGGTTTTCCAGGGCCTCAAGGGTCATTTTAGAAGACCTCAGAGAGTCTAGGTGCATACATTCTGCTTCCTAGAACCCACACTGTCTTTTTACTTGAAACTTGAACAAGTCTAGGCCCATTAAGAACTCTCCAAAGTTTTAAACAGGAAACAAATTCCTCACACTTGAAGGGAAATGTCATCCAGTGGCAACAGCAAATCCTCTTTGCACGCATTTGGAGAGAGTGCCAGAACAGTGCTGCAGCTGCTCCCAGGTGAAAACACCTCAGCCGCAAAGGCAAACTTTCATTACACAGCAGAACAAGCCAATTAGGCCTTCACCTACCACTGTGCAGTCTCAATGGGACAGACACAACAAGGCTGTGTGACATAGTAGGACAACTGCCATCACACACTGCCTAGAACAGGTCTGGTCTCTGGCACTCCTTCCCAGAGGCATGGGGAGGGAGAGGATTTAAAAGCTGATTTGCCCCACATGGTTGCTCAACTCCCTCAGCAGCCCAGGACTTTCAATGTGCAGCTAGTGACAATTGTCCACATTCTTCACTCACTCTGGATTGTACATCCAGATTGACATCAATGGAACTGCATGGATGTGAGCAGGAGCCAAGTTTATCCCCATGGGCCTTTTTAATAACTAAACTAGATAAAGGAAATTGCTAATCCATGTGATGGGGGACTTGGAAAGGCACAGGATGGTTTGATGGCCTGAGGATCAGTTTTTATAATACTTAAGTTTGGGGCAATCTGTCTTGCTCACCTTCTGAGTTTGATGTATCCAGTACCATGCAATATCATGTTTCAGATCCTTAAAGGAAAGTCCCATTTGAACAGTAAATGGTACATTTTCTTAGCGTATAGGTTTGCCCTAGAGTACTTGGTGGAAATCCCCCCCCCCAGAGATGACTGTGTCTGTGCATAGAAAAGGCTTTCAAGATGAATGGTGCCATCTAAATGAAATACTACACTTTGTATTTATACCACATTATCCTCCTCCCGATGGGTATGTCTACACAGTAAAATTATTTTGAAATAACAGCAGTTATTCTGAAATAACTTTCCTAGCATCTACACAGCCATTCCGTTATTTCAAAATTAATTCGAAATAGCAGAGGGCTTATTTTGAAATTGGTAAATCTCATTCCACGAGGAATAGTGCCAGTTTCGAAATTGCTATTTCGAAATAAGCGCTGTGTAGATGCTTATTTCGAAATAGGGGGCTCCAGCCCTTCCCAGGGTGCCCTGCTGGCCGCCCTGGCCACAAGGCAACTTCTGACCTGATGCCCTGCCGGAACTGGTTTCAACCAACCTTAAACGCGATTCATTGTCCACTCAGTGTGGACGTGCTATTTCAAAATAGAAAAACACTATTTTGAAATGCATTTTGTGTGTAGACATGTTATTTCGAAATAAGCTATTTCAAATTAACTATTTCAAAATAGCTTCTTTTGAAATAACGCTGTAGTGTAGACATACCCCATGGGACTAGATCCAATGCCTCTGAAAATGAATGGGAATCTTTCCATTGGCTTTATGCTCTTGTGTCACAATGAGCCCATTACACTTTTGAAACACGTGAGGCAGATTTAAAAAGCCTATTTTTTAAACAGAACTGTGCTGTCACTGAGAATTCCTGGGAGGAGGGTATGCATCCAGAATGCTTGAAATGAACTGTAACTCCACTGGTAACAGTCTAGCCATACCTCAGATCCAAATTAAGGCCCCTCCCTTTCCCTTCAGACAGTGGTCAGCTTTATATGCAGAGCAGGGACCACATGCTCCCACTGCTCCCTAGGCTACATCCCATCCTAAGTTCAGACATTGTTTGGCCTGCTGAGTTCCAGGAACAGCACAGCATGCTCCTGCCATGCAGTTTCTTCCCTCATAGCATGCACTTCTGCCAGTAGGAGGAAAGTGGGTAGTAAGGGTTCAAGGTGGGATTTGTCAGGAGTTCTCTAGCCAGCCTCAGCACTGTGGGGAGGACAGAAGTTAGCTCCTCCTCTTTGACTCATTCCCTAACCAGTGGGGGGATATGCTCATTCCCTAACCAGTGGGGAGCAGACCTCCACAGCACTGCTGTTGATATGAAGAGTGATGTGCTCCCTGGAACACGCCACCTGGGCATTAGAGTCCACTTTCACAGATCAGTCAGCAGGGGCAGGGCCTATATCCTGGTCCGGGACTTGCTAAGTTATTAGATACTGAGAGCCGGGGGTTATGCGAAGCCAGTGGAGACAAGCACTGGTCAATGTGCAATTTTATTTATTTGCTTTTAAGGCTTCCTTTATCCTCGAGAATCTAGTGTTGCTGCAAGAGTCCCTTCAAGAGCGAGACTAAAATACGGTGAAGAGACATCTTGATGTGAGACAGCCCCACTTAGCTGCGGCACCCCCAGCCAGTTTCTTGAAACCATTAAAACATCTCAGGAGCTTCTGACTTCTTTCCACGTACCATACATTAGGCTGCAAATGGAATGGAGTGGGCATAGAGCGGTGAGGAAGACCTCTGAGCACTAACCATACGCTTTGTGTTGATCTGTTTGTCCCTGCAGTTTTTGTAGGCAGGAAAGATGGCGGCTGGGTGGGTGGGGCTGAGGGCTCCTCCGCTGTTCCAGAGAGGAAACTATAACTCTCAGCCTTTCAGTTCTGAGCATGAACAAATCAGTGAGCTCTTTCCCTAGTGAACGTTCCCCATTCTTCCCACACATTAGTCCCGGTATATAGCTAGAATGTATATGTTGCTTGGAAGGAGTCTCACAGATCCATTCAGTTCACCCCACTCATGCCAATGGCTCTGTAGGGTAGTTTGCTAAAGAGAGTGACACTTGAGAATGCTCTGAGGGGCAGGGTTTTGCCACAATACTCGTTATGCTCGGCTCTCTGGCTGTTGGACCATCAGCACTTGCCTAGGCAGCACCCTCTCAGGGGGTGTCTACACTGCACCCAGAGCTCAAAATAAGCTACGCAATATGAGCTACGCAAATTGCATAGCCTTATTTCAAGTCCATTTCAAAATAGCTTATTTTGAAATTTGGCACTGCCTACACAGCACTTACTTCGAAATAAATCGCTATTCCAAAATGTCCCCTACCCCTTGTGGAATGAGGTTTACAGGGACGTCGGAATAGTGAGCCTGTTATATTTCAGAATAACGGTTGTGCTCAAAAGATGCAGAATAGCTATTAAATAGCGCTGCAGTGTAGACGTAGCCTCAGTGAGCAACTCAGACATCTCCATTCATACAAGGAACTCCTTTGCCTCACGCATGCCTTTTGGCTCCCCAGGCTAATACACCAACTCAGCTTGCCCTTTAATGGGCGGCCCTGACATGCTGCCCTCGTCAGACATTTCCCTCTCAGTCACAGCTCTTTACCTCCCTTTACTCCTCATGTTTTGCTTTCCCCCAAGAGTTCAGTCAGAGTTTCCAGAAATGCCGCTCCTCTGGGTTCACTGTGTGTGTGTGTGTGAAGTTAATTGTGCTCATCAGCCACCCAAGTCTGAAGGACGATCTTCAGACACTGGTCCCTTTTATTCGTAAGCCCTCAGGGCGGGTCTCACCAATTTGATTTATAAATTGCCCTGTCGGAAAGAGCCCAACACCTCTTGTAAGCTTGGTAGCTAAATGGTCCAGCCTTGGTAGCAGCCCTGCACAGGATACATATGGCAAGCAGAAATTTCACAAGGGTTTTTGTCTCTTTCTCCAATCAGTCAGACCCAAGTCACAGTGTCCAAAGCATGACCCCGCTTACTTTATCAGTGACCCCCAACTTTTGGCCTTCTTCCACTGACCCTTGCTTCTTAGAGAACTCACACGGTGTCCATTCCCTGCCACACACACACATGCTTTCTTTGCCAGGTCTCCTGCCCCTGTAAGCTTCTGAGTCAGGGGAGTGAGGAATTATGTATCTGGAGCAGTTACAGTCATCTCAACAGGGGCTTCCCCAGTGACTGCGTTGACTTAGTCGGGCATGAACCTGCAATATGACATTTTTCACACTGATCCTGTTGATCTTTCCAAATCCACCATCTTTTTTACCCCAATACTAATGATTCCCAGAGCACTCAGCCTTTTAATTGCACCAAAGCTGGGGGATCACTTTATACCCTTTTGCCTTTCCATTAATAACCCTTATTGTCTTTTCTTTATGCTTGCCCCCATAGAAGTCTAGTGTCAGTTATTGCTAGTGGATAGAATTGCCCCCTCTATTGTCTTTCTAAACTTGAAATATGTGCTGTTATGTTTGCAATTATAAATGTTTTAATTAAATCTTAATTGCAAGAAAAAATATTTGCAATCATATTTACATTAGCCAGAATGAATAATGAAAATTCATACTGAGCCTATGTCAAATGTCAGAGGCTATTTTTTTAAAAAAGAGAGCGGGGCAGTGGAGAGGGGGTTGAGTTACTTTTGTGGTCGATTCTACTGAAGGAAAAGATCCACCAAATTATCTCTTTTTTCCCCCCATCAGTGTGAACAAGCCATTTTACTTCATTTTAGCCCCAAAACAGTTAATTCAAAGAACAAAACTGGGAGACGTGCTCTGCTCAAGGAGATATTTATTTAGTTTTAAAGAGCTTGTTCTTCATGCAAAGAAAATGGAAGTTGGAACCAGAAGTGAAACATCTGCCTTCTACAAAGTTATGAGAAACTGCATTTCACATTCCTAAACCTTCCCCTTCGCTTTTGGCTAAAAATCAATTGCTTTTTTTAAGGTAACATGCATACATCTGGACAACTGGGCAACTACGTAAAAAAAATTAGTTTTTATAACAAAATAAAAAAATAGAGCGAGTAGGGATGGAAATAACTTTCATTTAATGGAAGAAAAATATTCAGTTACCAGATAGTGTTTTTCTAAATGTAAGAACTAATCTAATGGTCACCTCTGACCTTAAAACCTATGAAAGGTGCTGAGTGACTTGAACAGGGTGCTGAGTGTCTAAGCACCACTGACATGGAGTTAAATGGTCAGCATTTTTTCAGTCAAAACAGGTTTGACCAAAAAATGACCACTTTTTGTGTAAGGGAAAAAGATTAGAAGGAAAATTTTCCCTCAACATTTTCCCTAAAACATTTTTACTTTAGTCTGTGACCCTGCTTTTCCCACTGGAAAATGGGAGGAGTGGTGGGAAAAGGAGAAAATGGAAACTAAACATTTCCAGTTTTTGTTTTCTCTTGCCCTTGTCTCTCTCTTTTTTTCTTTCTTTCATTTTGCCACTGCACATGGGGCGGGTGGAAGTGGGGAGCCTACAGGATCAGTTCCTCACTTGCAACAATCCTTCTCTGCCAAAGATAAAAGGCATGTCTCATTCAGTGGAATTGGGTGGCTAGACTCTTCTTTGTCCATATAACATCCAGGGGTGAAAGGAACTTAAATTTCTTACCGATACTGTCCTATCAAAACCTGGGTCCCTGCCAGCTCTTTAAATAGCTCCCTGATGGCTTTTGCCACAGCTCAGCCAGCTCTTGCCCAAGTTGCATACCAGGGCCCATCTTCTTGCTTTCATCTCTGCTTAATATCCTTCTTCTGCTCCCGCAAAAGTCTATAGCTAAACCCCCTTTGATTTCAGTTATTTATTCTTTGCTTTCCACAATGGTCAAGATTGGGGGGGAAAACACCCCAGTGGATGGTTCTCTCCCAGGCTCCGCCCATAGAATATGGTCCACACACGTGACTCACTGAAATGAGATACCACGTGAATTAGATCATGCGGATGTTCAAAACATGGCCATGCAACTCCCTGGAGTTTGGCTCCCTCATTGAAGGCTGTGTATGC
The DNA here is from genome assembly GCA_032595735.1 of Pelochelys cantorii. Classification (NCBI taxonomy): domain Eukaryota; kingdom Metazoa; phylum Chordata; order Testudines; family Trionychidae; genus Pelochelys; species Pelochelys cantorii. The sequence goes on from CM064334.1 coordinate 53,648,101, forward strand.
CCAGGGGCTCTGCTTGGCTCCTGTGGTTTGAATAGTTCTTTACTGAGGGAAAAAACTAAGTGGTGGCATCTCCCAAACGTCCATGTCCACATAGCAAACAAGGTGAGAGGTCACTCTCGGGAAATTGAGCAGAAATAGCCATCTCTCTCCTCTTTCACAGAAAACATGAACTGTTATCACTGGGCAGTGGGGCAGGCACCTCAGTGACATAAAAGGAGCAATTCACACGTCTCAAAGCTATTTTTCCTGGCTCTCAGACTCAACTCTGCATCAGCTTCACTCCCATTCACCTTTCTGAAGTTTTCTTTGCAACTATAACAGCTAGACCATGGGTTCCCAAACTGGGGGGGCATGCCCCCCTGCGGGGGGGGCGTGAAGAAATTCCAGGGGGGGGCACAACGCAACCCAGCCCCCTCCCCCCATCAAATTTTGCTGCTCCGGTCAGGGTCAGTTCCTTTTTTGCTGCTATTTTGGGCGGGGAGAGGGCGGGAGGGTTTCTCAAAAATCAAAAAGGGGGCATGATGCCAAAAAGTTTGGGAACCACTAAGCTAGAGACTTCTTAAAATGAAAGGGGAGATTCTGGAGCACAAAAATGTAGCTTGACAAAGATGCTCATGTGATTGGGCGAAGGTAACATACCACCTAGAGTGTATCACTAGGACTTCAGCGCTCTTACCCTCCTCAGAGTTCCATTGTGCTAAGCACTGTACAGACACATAATCAGAGACAGAACTTAACTCTAAATGCACATTGCAGACAAAGCATGACAGGAGAAGACCTCAAACCCAAAGCTTCTAACTCCCCGTTTATTGTCCTACCCACCAGCCCCTGCTGCATCTCTGTTTCTTTCACTCACGTGTACATGCACGGAATTATGCAATGTACATTTGCTACTCTTAAAGGCAACAGATAAAAAATATTTTCAACTACTGTATGTGAATGTCTGGAATGTATTTTAATCTAGTTTTCCTCCCATATATATATTGGGAATTAATGAAAAGGAAAGATTCTTCTGTATTTAAAAATATCTTGATATTAGCTTTTATGACAAATGCAAGTTCAGGATCTGAAGGCCCTTTAGAGATTATGGTTACCCTGAAATAAAAGTCAGTGTCATGAGTTTTTATTGCCATATAAATGCAGCCAGAGTGGCCTCTACATGAGCTTCCTATTTCTTTGCTGTTATCTGTAATCTTCAGCGGCACACAACTGAATACATGGAAATGTAGAGTATCTAAATCTCATTCATTCTCTGCAAAACCTACTGGACCACTTGCTCTTTATTTACAAAATGAGCATTATGCTCAATACCCACTTACATTAACCAGGAGTATTTAATGACACTGGGCTAGTGTGTTAGCAATTCACTTCCAGGACAAATAAAGGAGGGGGGATTTCTAGGTTCTTTTTGGCATCTGTCTTGTAGGATCCTAGTGGTTTACATTAAAAGAATAACCACAAAATCAAATCACTTAAAAAATTATTATAATAAGCAATCGCATCATAGAAATTCCTGATATGACTGGTTACTACAGAACCTCACCCACTCCTGAAATCAACCCCTACCCTCAGGCTGAGTTACTGCAGTCCTGGCATCATGGTTTAAAGACTTCAAGTTACAGAGAATTCACCATTTATACTAGTTTAAACCTCCAAGTGACCCCTGCCTCATGCTGCAGACAAAGGTGAAAAAAAACCCTGGTTCTCAGCCACTCTGACCTGAGAGAAAATTCCATCCCGATCTCTAATATGGTGCTAGATTGTGAGTATGTGGGCAAGACGTGCCAGGCAGATACCTGGGAAAGAATTCTCTGTAGTAACTCAGAGCCCTCCCCATCTCGTGTCCCAACTCCAGTTGTTGGGGATTTTTGCTACTGTCCATCACCAATGGGTCACACTCCATCCTCTACGTCCATCTTATCATCTTCAGTCCCAAAGCCAATTGAGGGGGTGGGTTTTTGCCCCCACTGCTGTTCTTGGAAGGCTGCTCCATGATTTCACTCCTATGATGTGAAACCTTCATCTGATTTTTTAACTTAAATTTAATGATGGCCAGTTTATAGACATTTGCTCTTGTGTCTACATTGGTGCTTAACTTAAATAACTCCTCTCCCTCCTTGATATTTATCCCTCTGGTGTATGTATAGAGAACCATTTTACCTCCCTTCAGCCTTCCTTTGGTTATGCTAAATAAACCGAGCTCTTTGAGTATTTTCTTATAAAGTGGGTTTTCTATTCTTTGGATCATCCTATAGTCCTTCTGTGAACCTGTTCCAGTTTGAATTTATCTTTCTTAAACATATGAGATCAGAATTGCACACAGTATTCCAGAAGGGGTCTCACCCATGCCTTGTATAATGGTACTAACACTTCCCTGTCTCTACCAGAAATACCTTGCCTGATGCATCCTAGGACTGCATTAGCCTTTTTCATGGCCAAATCACACTGTTGGCTCATAGCCATTTCTCCTCCATTGTCACTTCCAACTGATAAATAACCAACATATAGCAAAAATCCTTGTTAGTCCCTAAATCATAGAATCATAGGGATGGAAGGGACCTCAAGAAGTCATCTAGTCCAGTCCCCTGCACTCATGGCAGGACTAAATATTTTCTAGACCATTCTTGACAAGTGTTGTCCAGCCCACTCAAATCTCCAGTGATGGACATTCCACAATCTCCCTATTCAATTTATTAGGGTGCTTAACCACCCTCACAGATAAGATGTTTTCCTAATATTCAATCTAAACCTCCCATGTTGCAATTTAAGATCATTGTTTCTTCTATCCTCAGAGATTAAGAAATTTTTTTCTCCCTCCTCCTTGTAACGGCCTTTTATGTACTTGAATACTGTTATCATGTTCCTTCTCAGTCTTCTCTTCTTCAGACTAAGCAAACCCATTTTTTAAAATCTTCCTTCATAGATCATGTTTTCTAAACCTTTAATTGTTGGTCTTCTCTGGACCTTCTCCAATACGTCCACATCTTGACCTGAAATGTGGTGCCCAGAACGGGACACAATACCCTTTTTGAGGCATAATCAGTGCAGAGTAGAGCAGAAGAATTACTTCTGATGTCTTGCTTACTATACTCCTGTTAATACATCCCAGAATGGTGTTTGCTTTTTTTGCAATAGTATTGCACTGTTGACTCAGATTTAACTTGTGGTTCAATATGACCACTAGATCCCTTTCTGCAGTACTCATTAGTAGGCAGTCATTTCCCATTTTGTATGTATGTAGTTGATCGATTGTTCCTTCTTAAGTGGAATGCATAGCATTTCTCCATCTTGAATTTCATCCTGGTCACTTCAGATCATTTCTCCAGGTTGTCCTGATCATTTTGAAAAATAATCCTATCCTCCAAAGCACTCGCAACCTCTCAAAGATTGGTATCATCTTCGAATTTTATAAGCGTACTTTTTATGCCATTATCTAAATCACAGATGAACATATTGAACAGAGCTGGATGCAGAACTGATCCCTGTGGGATCCCACTTGTTATGCCCTTCTAGCATGACTGTGAACCATTTATAACTACACTCTGGGAACAGTTATCCAACCAGGTATGCATCCATCTTATAATAGTTCCATCCAGGTCACTTTTCCCAGGTTTGTTTATGAGAAGATCATGAGAGGGAGTATCAAAAGTTTTGCTAAAGTTAAAATATACCACATTTATCACTTCATCCTTATCCACAAGGCTTGTTATCCTATTAAAGAAAGCTAGGTTGGACTGACACAATTTGCTCTTAACAAATCTATGCTGACTGTTATCACCTTATTATCTTCTAGACATTCATAAATGGATTTCTTAATTATTTGCTCCATTATCCTTCCCAGTATAGAAGTTTAGTTTACTGGTCTGATCTGTAATTTCCTGGGTTGTTCTTATTTTGTTTTTTTATAGATGGACACACTACCATTTCATGATTATTTTTACCTAATCTGTCTTTCACTTCCAAATTTTCCATCAGTTCCTCCCTATTTGACAAAAACCAATCTAGAACAGCCTCTCCCCAGTAGCTTTCTCCAGCCTCTGAAATATAAAAAAATGTCTCCAATACATTCCAGAAGCATGCTGGATAATCTGTGCCCTGCTGTGTTATTTTCCCAACAGCTGTCTGGACCATTGAAGTTTGTTGCTTAATGAGACCTCATCCACCTCTTCTACCTGGTTAGGTGATCTATAGTGGACCCCTACTGTAACATCACCCTTATTTCTTACCCCTTTATCCTTAACTAGAGACTTTCATAAGCCTTTGTCTTATTTCCACCTCTACCTCAGTCCAAGTGTATAGATTTTTAATATAAAGAAGAGTGGTCCAATGGTTAAAGTATTAGCCTGGGCTGTGGGAAACCAACATTTGATGCCTGCTCTCCACAAATATCCTGTAAGACCTTGGGCAATTCATTTAGTTGCTCTGTGCCTCAGTTCTCCATCTGTAAAGTGAAGAAGATAATACTGTCCTGTCTCCCAGGAATATTGTGAGAATGAATGGACTAAAGATTGTAAGGTGTTCAAATACTACAGAGAAGGAAGAAATTCTCCTGTTGATAACATCTGGAATGGAGATGGATGGTCAGACCAAAGCAGGGAAAATGGCATAGTTTGTGCTGAAATAACTGATAATCAATTCATAGACAGAGATGGCTGAAATTTTTCATGAGTTTGAAGATCTCAAACTTCCCTGGTCTTTAAATTGGAAATTAATTAATCTTTTTTCAAAGCAAAACTCTTTCATGAAAAGCTTTTCCTTTTTTTTTTCAAAAAAATTTCTGTTTTGTCAAAACCAAAAATTTGCAACTTTTGAATTGCAAATCCTGAGCTTTTTTAAAATTATTGTTATTTTACTCCTTTTAGAATGAATACCAACAGAGGAATGATTTATAGGATGAGAGAGTTCTGTTTTTCATTTTTCTTTTTACCTTTGCCATTCTCTACTTTGAAAAAGTTACAGGACAGCAAAATGAAAATTAAAACTCTGCAACTCTGTGGCTAACTTTTCAAAAGTTGAAGAGGAACAAAGTAACAAAATGAAAAAAAGTGAAAAATTGAGGGGGGAAGTGACCATTGTATTGCACTTCATAGACAAAAAAAATGGAATGAGGAGAGGAAAAAAGGGCAAAAGGAAGTTCCATAATTTCAAAAGTCTGAATATTTTAAAATAAATTTGCTGTTCAGAAAAATGCAAAAAGGAACCATTTTGACATTTCAGGGATTTTCTATTTTTGAACTAGTTCAAGTGGGTAGATGTTTATCTGAAGGCAGCTTTTCATGACTGGTTAACTATTTCTGTACAAATATCATACAGACTAAGGGTATGTCTACACTTGTACCCTAGTTTGAACTAGGGATGCAAATGCAGGCATTTGAAATAGTCAATGAAGCGGGGATTTAAATATCCCATGCTTCATTAGCATGATCTCACTGGCGTGCTAGTTCGAATCACAGCTGATTTGAACCAGGAAGTGCGCCCCGGGACGCGTTAGTTCGAACCAAACCCCTTGGTTCGAACTAATGTTACTCCTCAAAAAATGTTAGGGTGTAACATTACTCCTCAAAAAACGAGGAGTTAGTATTCCTTGAACTAACGTTACTCCTCGCATGCCGGCAATATCATTCTAATGAAGCGCAGGATATTTAAATCCCCGCTTCACTGACTATTTTGAATGCCTGCATTTGCATCCCTAGTTCAAACTAGGATGCAAATGTAGACATACCCTAAAGCATTTAAGAGATAAAATGATGCGTTTGACAACAGGTAACTTTTCAGGGTCCCAAAGGAAATCACTGAAGCTAAAATGTTTGCCTTATTCTGTGGGACTAGGTCCCAATGAAAACAGATGGAAACTATTTTCGAATGTAAGCCTTTTCTTTATGTTCCTATTTCATGCTAACCCCTGGATTCACTTTTGTACAATTTGCCCAAGGAACTTGCAGGTTTGCAGCACAGGATTAGGGAAATATTACTTATTTAACTATAGATTTTCTGGAATATCCTCTGGAAATGTGAGGAGCTATTCGCTGAATGTTGGTTATTATTATATGTATCACTATAGTGTTTAGAAGGCCCAAATGAGATTGGGGCCACCATGTGCTTCATATTGTCCAACTACAGGCAGAGCTAATAGTGTTGGCTAAGTTAAGGTTGCCTAACTTTTCATTATAAGACACTGTTTTCAGTTGCAGTATAACTTTGCAAAACTTTAACCATTCAATCTGAAAGTTTTAAATACTGAAATAGTTCCTGATGTGAACAGCTTATATGTAAATAGAGAAAACAGATGAAGGATCTACAGAAGGGAAACTGAGGCACACAGTGATTAAGTAACTTGCTCAAGGTGACAAGTCTGTGGCAGAGCCTGGAACTGAACCAGGTCACTGAACCAGTGTTCTTTTACTTACTCTAAAAATGTGTATGACTAAAAGAAAACATGCTACTTTTTTTTCTTGAGAATAGAGGGTACTTAAAATATTTTCAAATGATTTAAATGAGTTTTAGAGGGCTTGTTTGGGGGTGAGGTGGGAGTAGGAGGGAAATGTTGATTTCCTAAAAGCTCATCTTTTCTGGATTTCCTAAACAGAGGTTTCATGTAGGATGTGAAGGCAATAACCAGGTGTGGTCCCAGGAGGGGAAAGTTGGGGATCAGCAAACTGAAGCAACTCATTTAAAAATTGTTCCTGAGACCAGGGACCTCTTTGATATAAGTCAGTGGAGCAGCATCTGTTTATGTCAGCAGTGTATTTAGCCTCCAGTAAAGTATTAAAATATGCCCATAGCTACACAAAACAACAAGACTTGGAAAACATCTGTTTGCTCCAAATTTGTTTGACCTATTGCCAGTAAACACGGTTGGTCAATTCTGCCGTCATAATAGACTCCCCTCCTGGTGAGTGGTAGAACAGATAGGGAGATAAAAATAAGAGTTTCAGGCCTGCTTTCTTATTATGGTGTAAAAGAAGTGGGGAAATATGTTTTCAATATATTTTCCCATTTTGAATTTTTGTTCTTAACATCTGTTTCCTGTTTCACACAAAATAGTCTCTCTTTTTTTCTGTTTTCTGTCTCTTTTATTCCATTTTAAAGTGCAATATGTTCATAGAATGAAGAGATTAATACAAGAGGAGAAGAGGGAGAGTGAAACAAAAAGCAAATAAGCCTGGAGGCTAATGAATGTGATGCACTAATGAGGAACCATAGCTACACCTTACGGCCCTGTCTTTATGCCAAACAAGGTATAATTTACCTCAGGGTAACTAAACCAGGTGAGTTATCCTGAGGTGAAACTAAAGCAAAGGCACTTAAGCATCACTGTGAGGTAAATTAGGTGTGGTTTATACCTGGGGGTAGCTTACCTGCATTAATTACCTTGAGGTACAAAACATCCCTTTTTTGGCTGGGAAGGCAAGGTGGTAGAGAAAGGGGACATTTCTCCCATTGATATGCATGGGATTTACCCAAATGCTATTAGCATTGTGGGAAATCAGCCAGGTAAACCTTCTGTTTTTCCCATGCATCATTTCAGGAACACACTATTGTGTCCCAGATTAACAAGAACCTTGCAAGAGAAAGACTTAGCAACCTTTATCGCATCTGGCTTTTTCAGGCATTTATCTAACTCTCATTATCCGCAAAAGCGTCAGGTTACCAAAATCTTCTTCTATTGACACAATGAAGTCCCATAATTAAAATAATAACCTACTAACTTTATTGAGTATATATACTGAGAGTGTGTAAAAAACACTAGGTAGCCTATGAATTCACTCCCAGCATACACTGGATCTCTTGTGAAAAATTTGGAGGTCATGGAAATGGGGAACATTGTATCTGTTTTAATTAATCCAAAATCCTGATTAGATGTTATAGTGCAAGTCTTCAAGTATCTTGCAGTCCTACACTTTAATCACAACAGGTAAGATTCAACTTGGATTTTTCAGAGACTCTATTTCCAATATTATCAAGGTTGTTTTATGCACTAATCATGCATCAGACCCTGAATTAATCTTCAGCACTTTGAAAGTGGGTTAAACTAAACAGGGACAAAGCACCTTTCTTCCAGAATAAGGCCACGTCTCCACTTACTGGAGGATTGACACTTTGGCGACTGATCTTTTAGGGTTTGATTTAGTGGGTCTAGTAAAGACCCACTAAATTGAATGCTGAGGGCAGCCCCCTCGGCACTGATACTCCTCACTGTCTTGAGGAATAAAGGAAGTCATCAGGAGCATTTCTCCCATCTACCTCCCACCATAGAGAGAGCGCCAAGTTCAGCTTTAGATACATCAACTCCAGCTACATTATTTACGTAGCTGGAGTTTTATACCTTAAGCTGATCTTCTGGGTGTAGTGCAGACTCAGTCGAGGAGGGTATGTCTAGACTATATGGCTCCGTTGACGGAGCCATGTAGATGAGTTTACTAGACATAGGAAAATGAAGCGGCAATTTAAATAATCGCTGCTTCATTTACATCAAAATGGCCACTGCGCTGTGCCGATCAGCTGTTTGGCAGCACAGTGGGGCAGTCTGGACACTCCGCAGTCGACAAAGGAAGATTTTGTCAACCGTTCCGGTAAACCTTCCACGAGGCGTAACGGAGCAGTCGACAAAGTCTTCCATTGTCGACCGTGGAGCGTCCAGACTGCCCTGCTGTGCCGCCAAACAGCTGATCGGCACAGCGCGGCAGCCATTTTGATGTAAATGAAGCGGCAATTATTTAAATCGCCGCTTCATTGTCCTATGTCTAGTAAACTCATCTACATGGCTCCGTCGACGGAGCCATGTAGTCTAGACATACCCACAGTGTCTACTTATGCCGTTATTCAGACATCACTGTTCTTGTCCATTTTTACGCAAAAGCCAAAGGTATGATTTTCAAAAGCAACTAAGTAATTTACGAGGCTCCAAAGTGCATGAGTCACTTTTGAAAGTTACACCCTCTCAGTGCCCAAGGTTTTTCTGCATATGCAAAATGGAGATCCTTGGGAAGCTCGTCAGTAAAGTTCCAAGGGCCTTCTCTTTTGTGTCCCTACCATGCCCAGCATGCTGTGACAGTATTGCCAACCCCAAATGTTCAAAATTATGAGTCAGGACCCCAAAAAAACCAGGCTTGGAAATGATGGAATTTCAAAGTAATGACAGGCATTTTTAATTTGCCTGGGATCACATTCTCAAGATTTTCTCTGCAGCCACATGGGCAAGCAACATGATTCTTTTAAAAATCCAATCTGAGAGTCTCATGTGATCAAGTGACTCCAAGAACGGGGGCTCAAGTGAATTTACCAAATATCGTAAGAGTTGGCATTACACGATTGGGCTCAGTAGTGAAAGCAAGCAACACACGACAGCTGATGTAAAGAGCCATCATAACAGCATTGTGATGGACTGTACTCCACACAGGGCCTAAGAGGATAAATTAGATCCAATTAACCACCAAGGCTGCACCCAGAGGAGGAGCCAAGGAGCAGGGATTGATTAATTAGATATGAGGCTCAGATGGACATGGATGTGGGCAGGGGACTATATAAGGTGGGAAGGTGGCAACAAAAGGCAGGTGACAAGAAGCAGGGAGCAAGGAGCAATGTTTGAGTTAGAAAGGATAGCCCACTGTTGCTCCTGGGAGATGGGAATTGGGAAGCTGGCAAAACCAAAGTGTTGGGGGGTGGGGAGAGCTAAGAAGATCGGGAAAAGCTCAGGATATAGCAGCCAGGAATAGCACTGGAGCCCGGAGAGGGGTGGCTGGCAGGACAGGATAGGCAAAGACTCCACTAGAGGAGGATGCAATGCCTGTTGGAGCGAATGCCCAGGACAGAAGTTTGTGTTTGATGCAGTGGAGAATACTAGTCACATTAAACTCTCCAAACCGGGACTATTTTCTCTCCTAAACTAGCTGCAGTGCTAAACACAAAATATCTTCCAGTTGTCTTTATTACACCTCGCAGAAAAGTCGCTAGCTGCTAAAACTAGCCAAGTGCCTACGTACCTTTAATTACTACCAGATACCTTGGACTGGTGGTTCGGAAACTGTTAGCCATCCCTAAGGTAGGTTTTCCACAAGACAGTTCCACTCTGAAACATTAGCAGAGTTTGCTGCTCCATAAAATGTACCATTGAATGGGTTTATTTTGGCAAGGCTCTCAGTTTTGCCCAGCATACTAATGGTGTCCGTTAACACACCATTACATATGTCGTTAACATCGTTGGCAACTGGGATTTCCCTTGAAGAAAAAAAAAAGAATGTGTCTGTAAATCATAGTTACTGTCTGCCTCACAGTATCCATCATCACACAGGGAAGCCCCTTGCTCTGGTTCTCAGGACACAAGAAGCGTTCCATGATTTGAATGTCTCTCACATGCCAGTTCAACCCTGCACGTCACTGTAGCAGGAAATCACTAGGTCAGCAGCATGTGAAGTAAAGTTTATAAGGCTGTGTAAGAGGGTGGCCTGCCCCTTTAAGGACTAGGAATCCTGGGCCTGGCTAACCTCTTTTTAATTAGCCGTACCCTGCCACACCGGGGTTGGGTATAGGACTGAGAAGGGAAGGAAGCCTTTTGTCAAGAGCAAATCATGTCAAATCAACCTAACCCCCTTCTTTGAGAAAGTAACAAGCCTTGTGGAGGTGGGAAGCAATATCTGTGCTATATTTTTACTTTAGAAAGAGTTTTGATACTGTCTCATGTGGCCTTTTCATAAACAAACTAAGAAACTACAGCCTAGCTGAACCTACAATAAAGCAGATGCACAACTGGCTGAAAAACTGTACTCCGGGAGTAGTTACCAATGGTTCACAAACAAGCTGAATGTTAAGTAACCGTTACTTTACTAGTTGAGTAGTTGATTTCCATCAACTACTCAACTAGTGGTTAGGCACTTCCACATTCCTTCTTTGAAATGTACTTTCAAAGGAGGAATGCGGAACTCCGCATGCAGCCCGGAGCCAGCAGGAAGTCCCGCTGACTCCGGGCTGCACGCAGGCGTGCCTGCTTTGAAATGTACAAGAGTCCCCAGCGGGGGCTCTTGTGCATTTCAAAGCAGGAGTGCAGCATGGAGCCCGGGGTCGGCGGGGGACTCAGAATCCCCTGCTGACCCCAGACTCCATGCTGTGCTGACAATTTGAAATGTGACGCGGAGCTGGGGTCAGCTGGAGACTCCCCAGTGGAACCTGGGGTCAGGTGGGGACTCCCCAGCTGACCGCAGGTTCCGTGCGGCATTTCCCCAGAAGCCGGGGTCAGTTGACCCTGGGCTCCATGCACGACAGCACCGCACAGCTGATCCCGGGCACAGCTGTGTGGCACTACCCCTGTGAACACTGCCTTGGCATTTCACAGGGACAGCCTCACAGCTGATAGAGACAGCAAAGAGGGGGAATGGACTAGTCAACTAGTCCTTAACATCCCTAGCTGGAAGCACAGGTAATGCATGGGGGTGCACGTGAGGCCACGTGCCCACCCCCCAATGTGGGAGGGGTAGGCCAGCAGCCAGCAGAAAGGCTGGTGCTGGCAGCAGGGGACTTCAGCACAGCTCCCCACCACTCCACTCGCTGGCAGCAGCAGTGGGGAAGGTGCAGGCCAGAAAGCTCTAGCCGTGTGGTGCCACTCCTTGGCCATGCTGCTATGGGGAGTTCTGGGAAGAGATAGATGGGGCAAGGGTGGGGTGAATGGGGCGAGTGGCCCCCCTTCTTTCCCTGCCATGCATTGACACTGGCTCGAAGGGCAGATCAAGTGGGATCCTTCTGCAATTGGTCCTGTATCCAGGTCTCTTCAATACCTTCATAAATGATTTGGATAAAAGCTCAGAGAGTTTTGCAGATGATACTAAGCTCCCCTGGGGTTGCAAGTGCTTTGGAGGACAGGAGTAGAATTCAAAATTATCTTGACACGCTGCAGAAATGATCTGACATAAATAGGATGAAATTCAAGAAGGAGGAATGCAAAGTACTATACTACTTCAGAGCTGGGTGTCCAGAAAGTAGTGGCTATTGGCTGGGTGCCCAGCTCTGCAGGCAGTCCCATACCAGCAGCCACCAGAACTAAGATGGCAATACCATATCATGCCATCCTTATTTCTGCGCTGCTACTGGTGGTGGCTCTCCTGGGCAGTGGCTGCCTCTCTTGAGTTGCCCAACTCTGAAGGCAGGGCTGCTGCCAGCAGCAGTGCAGAAGTAAGGGTAGCAGAGCCACAATCCTACAGTAACCTTGTGACCTCCCCACATGTCCCTTTTGGGTCAGGACCCCTATCATTACACTGCTGTGAAAATTCAGATATAAATAGCTGAAATCACAAAATTTACAATGTTTAAAGTCCTATAACCATGAAATTGACCAAAATGGACCATGAATTTGGTAGGGCTCGACTTATGAGGGTTATAGTAGATCACAAATTAGTGAGTCAACAATGTAATACTGTTGCAAAAAAAAAAAGCAAACATCTTTCTGGGATGTATCAGCAGGAGTATTGTAAGCAAGACATGAGAGGTAAATTCTTCCACTCTAGTCAGAACTAATAAGGACTCAACTGGAGTGCTATATCCAATTGCAGGCACCACATTTCAGGAAAAAATGTGGTCATGTTGGATAAAGTCCAGAGGAGAGCAACAAAAAAGATTGACAGAACGTGACCTATGAGAAAAGGTTGAAAAAATAGGTGTGCTTAGTCTGGAGACACAAAGACTAAGGGAAGGACATGTAGCAGTCTTCAAGTATATAAAATGTTGTTATAAAAATCAGGGTGATTAGAGATATTCTCATTAACCACTGAGGACAGGACAAGAAATAATGGTTTTAAATTGCAGCAGAAGAGAGTAGATAGACATCAGGAAAACTTCCCAATCGCAAGGATATCTGAGCACCACCACAAGTTACCTAGGGAGGCTGTGGAATCTCTGCCACTGGAGGTTTTCAAAAACAGACCTACAATGGATGGTCTCAGTAATACTTAGTCCTGCCTCAGGGCACAGGACTGAACCAGATGACCTATGGAGGTCCCTTCCAGTCCTACACGTCTATCATTCCAAGCCCAGCAGCTTGGGGCCAGCTGTGGAGGAGAACAATTAAGCTGGGTTGTGGCTGGAGAGTCAAGCTATGGCAGGTCCCTGGAACAAAGTACCAAGCTGCAAGAAGACATCCTGGGGCTTGTTTTCCATGAGGAATCTGGGACTTAGGAGAAGTCTAAGAGGGACAAGAGGTTCAAGCCTACAGAGGAGCAAACCAAGTTTCAGTCAGGAGAGCAACTAGAATTTTACTCGGGGGCACGGGGTTGGAGACAGCAGGTTGCATGTTACTACATTCTTCACAGACTGACCCTGGGTGCTACCATGGCCAGTGTTTTTCTCTTTCTTTCCCTCCCCCAGCAGAGACATGCAGTTTACAGGCAGGGATGCAGAGGGTCAGCAACATAGATATGTCACGTAATAGTTCCACTATGCTAGAACTAGCCCCTCCCATACTTTGGCTGCCCCTTGAAACAGTCATCCCTCAGTATGCCCAGGCTTGACAGCTTGCTGGAAGCCACCAGGAAGTGGGGGCAGCTGTCTCCCATGGGCAATGGGGCCGACAGCCTGGCTGGGGCCCTGGGCAAGGTGGGGGGAAACCCTTCTCTGTGCCCCCAGAAGGGGCAGGCCTCAGGCAAAAAGGGCAGGGCTGGGGCTAAGCAGCTCTCAATGCTGCCTAGAGAGCACTGCATCGCCCCCAGCCCTTGGTGCTGCCTGGAGCACACCCTGTAGCACTCCAGCAGCAACTGAAAGGGCCCAGGCCTCTGGCCACTGCCTCCGCTGCCACAGTAGCAGTGGCAGTGGCCGGCAGTTCTGGGCCATTTTGTTTTTCTGAGCCCCAGAGCCACTGCCCCCGTTCCCACCCCTACACACACCCCGTCAGCAGGCCTGCCTTTAGGGCCCTGAGCCCAACTGCAGGATCATCATGGCCAGTCAAGGTCCCACCCCACCCAAAGAGCCAGGGCCCAGAAATCAGGGTGTGGGGTTTCCCCTCCCCAGGAAGCAGCCAAGTGGGGGCCGGGTTGGCTCCCCCTGTGCCTGAGGAGCTCCTGGGAAGAGAAAGCGGCAGGACCATGATTCCTGGAAGGAGGCAGCTCAGGATGGGTCAGGAGCTGGTAGGCCCTACAATGGCTGTAACTGAGCTCAGAGTCCTGGGGGAAAGCCCCAGCCCTGCACCCTGGCAGCCAGGTCCATTCTCTCAGCTCTGCCATTGCCCCAAGCAGCTACTGCCTCTGCCATCCGTGGCCAAGGATTGTAACCGCTTTGGGGATGGAACCTTGCACACCACTGGCCAGACTTGTCAGAAGGGCTCAGCACCCAACATTGAGACCAGATATTCAAAGGCACAAAGCTCTCATTCAGGCATCAGAACATGTGGCCAGATTTTTTAAAAGCTCTCAGCACATTGGTTGTTGAGCTCTTGAGAATCTGCCCACGAGTAGCACACAGTGGGAGCTCATAGGTGCAAAATGCTTTTTGAAAATCCAGCCCTGATTTAACTGAGTTTGCAATCACATTAGGTGGCACCAGTACTGGATTTTTTTTCCGAACTCTGATCTCAGATGCTGAGCATTTGACAAATCTGACCCAAGTTCTTTTGAAAATCGGTCTAAAATTGATGGTAAAAAGAAACAATAATAATACCAACCACACCAGTAAGCAGCTCTGACTCAGAAGCAATGTTATCCATCTTTATGGTTTCTAACATTTCATATAGAACATTTACATTCTCCAACAGGAAGTGACCTTCTGTTGTTTCGAAAGGTGCAGGCCACTTTCAAAATGAACCTTCCAGATCATATCCCCCTTTTTCATTGCTGCCTTGAAAACTCACTGGATCTGAATTTAATGGCACGTTAAGTTATAATGTTCTGAAATGAATCTTGGGGGATTTTTTAATAAAGGGACAAAAGAAACATGGTCAGAGCTGGAGAAATATGAATTTGTTACAGATTTGTGCCCTAATCATTTGTGGACATTACTTTTTTTTAATGTTCTTATTTATATTTAACCTCTGATTTCCCTCCATCCTCCCCACACACTCCCCTCCTGGCTCACTTATTTAAAGAGGCTTACTATAGACTATGGCTATTACCTGTAGTATTTTCAGGCCTTGCTGAACGTCTGCAGTCTATTTTCCAGTCTCGTAAATTGCCAGTTAAAAGTGTTTCATTATTCTGTCCAGGCTGTGTGGAATATCTGAGCCATATATCTTCATGGAAATTTCCTTTCTGGACCATTCTATAGCCAGATAACATTTTGCATGTCAGAAATCTCCTAAAATTCTTCTACCAGTTCATTCCCCCTCCTACAAGTAGAATTGAAAAATACACCTAGACCTGGTCTACATGAGAAAATTAGGTCCACATAACTACATCACTCAGAAGTGTGAGAAATCCACACACTTTAGCAGCATAGTTCCGACAAAGTCTCCAAGTTGACAGCGCTAGGTTGATGGAAGTATTCTGTCAGCCAAGCTGCCACCTCTTGGGGAGAGGGCTATCTGCTCCAATGGAAAAACCTCTCCCATCAGTAAAGTTTTGTCTACACTGAAGCGCTACAGTGACACCACTGTACTATTCTAAATGTAGACAATCCATATTCTATTTAAAGTCCAGAATGATAAATTGTGAATTTAAGCATATTTTATTCTCTTTTCCCCTTACAAATAGACTACAAAAGCTGTGCCTTCCTCCTGCAAATTTGAGACACCAGGAAAGTAAGCATGTTTTTAAAAAGTGGCCTTGCAGTAGGTGGTCAACAAAATGCATAGCTTCCTCTGCTAAAACAGGCATTTATCAGTTGCAAAGTGGTCAAGTGGTCAAATCAGTAACAGGCCCAAAGCTGCAAAATTCAGCTGTGGATCCAAACTAACCCTAACTTTGGTGGAAGGTCTTTAGGAACTTGGTTTCATGTCCAATATGGATATGTTGGGTAGCCTTTATAACATCCTTTGATATCATTGGATGATTGGATAAAACTAAATATAGAACACTAGAACTGGAAGAGACTTCGAGAGGTCATCGAGTCCAGTCCCCTGCCCTCATGGCAGGACCCAAATATGTACAAATATAATTATTACTCTCTGATCCTTTGTTCAGCCAGCTGAAAATGTAACCCAAATTTTCGTAATCACTCTTAATATTTAAATATCTGGCCAAATGCAACGCTTTTGGAAACTGTTCTTGCTGTCCTTTAAAATAAGACTAAAGAAAAAACACACCCCAGTTTGCCTTTTCTATAGGTCCTTCCTCCTAACCCACAGTCACATGGTTATGGTTACTGACAAGGAATTCCAGTGTCTCAGGAGCAGAGAGTAGGCCCTTCAGCCCAATGCATTCTCTCTTCCCAGCTCTGTCTGAGCAATAATCCATGTCACTTAGCTAAATTTTGGTCTCTTATTTATTGAGCATTTGAACCATCTTTAGAAAACATGCAAGAAAGACATGTTTGGTCTAGAGAAGAGAAGGCTTCAAGGAGGCATGACAATAGTCTTCAAAAATGTAAATGGGTTTTATAAAGAGGAGAGTTATCTATTGTTCTCCGTTTTTACCGAGGGTCAGATAAGGATTGGCTTAATCTGCAGCAAGGGAGATTTAAGTTAGTTATTAGGAAAAGCTTTCTGATGGTAAGGACAGTCAACACTGAAGCAGGCTGCCGTGTAATCCCCACACTTAGTGGGTGTGGTTCACTGTCCCATGTAGTGGCACTTAGATGATTTACAGCAAGAGATAAGAACAAGTGAGCAATACAGCCTAAGCTGAGAGCCAGCTGGCTTTATAGATCAAGCTGTAGAGGCTCCTACACTAAGCTCCAGAGAGGCCATGTTCAAATCCACCCAGTGGTGGTAATAGCTGCAGGAGGCTGTGGAATCACTGTTGCTGGAGCTTTTAAGGTTAGACAAACACCTGTCAGAGATGTTGTTGATGTGGTTGCTGGCCCTTTAAGGAAAGTCAGGGCCCAGTCTATCTGAGAGGAGCTAATTTAAAAAGCAACAAGCCTCATCTGGGAAGTTAATTGGCCAATGAGCAGCTGTACCATTTAAAAGGTCATCAGAGATGACAAGGAGCGACAGCAGGAGCAGCACTGCACCTATTAACCTCTCCAAGCCACCAGGTAAAGAGACTGAATAGAAATGGGCCAGTTGGAGAGAAGCCAACGGAGGCTACAGCTGGCCAGAAGTATAACCCAGCTCCAGCAGTAGGGCCAGGGACTCTAGAGCATGGGAAGAGGTACTTGTTGGCATTAGCCCCAGAGCACTTGTTGGCATTAGCCCCAGGGCCAGAAGGAGGGTTGAGGGTGTAGTAGGAAGAGTTCTCGTGTGGTGTAAAAGGAGTTTATAAATGAGATGCCACCTAGGGGGCATCTTGTTCTAGATGCTCAGGTCTGAGTAAGTGATTGCAAGCACCAAGAGGGAGCTGAGCACCATGTACACAAGGCCAAACAGGGACATGCTCCAGGGTGTAGCCCCCTGAAATATAATCTTGGACTAAGTATAATCCTGCTTCAGCACTGGATGGATGGACTAGATGACTTTTTAAGTGGCCATCCAACCCCACCTTTCTATGAGTTCTATGATCTTCAGGAAAGGGGATGCAAATGTGGAACATTTATTACACTCTTCCAAGAAAGAACTTACTTTCACTTAAACTGCCTATCTCTTCAGATAATCCCAAGCAGTGAAAGCCCCTCACAGGATCCAAACACTCACTTTGGTTGGGAAAAGGATGCAGATGTTTGTGCACTTGTCATCTGTACCTCATAGGATCACAAATCTCATCTGGCAGTCTCACAAGAACAGCTTTTCATTTGAATCTACAGGCGTTTCGCCTGCACAGAGCTTACAGGGTGGAGTCTGAGGGAAACTGAGAGTGACATGCATGTCTCTGGAAGCACTTAGAATCCATCAAGAAAGAAGTAGTTCACAAAAAGAATCACCGAGAATTTGAACATAACATCCAGTATCACATCCTGCCCTTAGTCAAGCAAAAAGCACATATATGCTATGGGTATGCAGCTTTTTAAAATGATTATGCTCTCTATTCTTTGTACCCCACAACAATGTTCATTAGATCCCTCAATAAGGCAATACTTTATTACCCAATTCCCAGAGTTTAAACTAAAGCCACCATGGGCATGCATCAGTACATGAATTTCCCTTTTCCTGGGTGCTTTAAAAAATTGGAAATTTGAACATCAGCTTAGAATAATAAAATCCTAGGGCTGGAAGAGACCTCAGGAGGTCATCGAGTCCAGGTCCCTTCCCAAGGCAGGACCAATCCCAACTAAATCAAGCCAGCCAGGGCTTTGTCAAGCCGAGACTTAAAAACCTCTAGGGATGGAGATTCCACCACCTCCCTAGGTAACCCATTCCAGTACTTCACCATCCTCCTAGTGAAATAGTTTTTCCTAATATCCAACCTAGACTTCCCCCACTGTAGCTTGACCAAACCAAAGACTGAGATGAACTTCCAAAGGTTTTGGATCACTGAAAACCGCGAGGCATTAAATCAAGGGAAGTTTATTTGGAAAAAAAATTGTCACTGTAATTAATTATGCAGGATCTCAATGAGAGCAGGTTGCCCCACAAGGGCTCGTTGTGTTTGATCTAATAACTGGATAAGAGTCATTCAAGCCCACCAGTGGTACGAACCTTGATGGACCCTAACTTTGCATTTCATTCACATTTGATTGGATTCTGTTCCTGGAACATTCAAAGCACATTCCCAATCCATGGTCACTTTCTTCACTGTGCAGCAAGTTGTTCCCCTTTTGTCCTTTGCTCTCTGCAGTTTTCCCATGCTTTCAGCCCTTTCTCTAACAATCCGAATCCAAACCGCGTGGGAAGCTCTACTGCTTTTTAAAACAAGCCATTTTTCTGAAGACGTCGACAATCTGGGTCTGGCTGACCACAAAATGAAGATAAAGCAAAAATTTTGACTGTTGTAATCAGTTGTTCCTGTTTCCTTCAGCGAGTATCGGTTTGACGGATGATACCCTGGTGGTACTCAACATGAGAGCAGCAGCCCAAGTGTCAAACTTGTTTGTAAGAAACAAAGAGTCCTTCTCAAAATAGTGGAATTTGTCATAAAACTACATACTGAGTTGTAATCAACTGTTCCTGTCTTCTTCTGCTCTGTCTCTGTGATGTTTATCACACACTGAAAATCGGACTGGACTTTTTTGCCAAGACAAGCTTCCCCTCTTCCCACAGGAGTGTAGGTTTGCAAAAATGAATTCTGGGGAAAGTCATGCTATCACAAATGACAGAAATCAGGAATCGTGTGGCTGGTTTAGGGCCTGGTGCCTGATGGTGTAAACCTCCTCCTCTCTGCCCAAATGAGTAGGACCCAGGAAAGAAACAGACAAGGCCTTAATTAGCTCTGCCTTGCTACAGCTAAGGAGGACGTCTGTCTGACAGGGCAACATTATAAAGAAGAAAGCCCCAGGGTACTTGGAAGGATGCTGGTGGGAGCCCTGGGACTGAGAGGAAGAAATGTGAACCCATGAAGGATGTTGACCCAGAAGGTTAGACTGCTAGCAGCAGGATGTACCTAGCAGTAAGATCTGAAGAAAAAAGGGGCTTTTGAAAAGAGGCCAGCAAGGCTGAGCATATCAGGAGGGCTTCAGAAGGCACAAAAAACCCTCCACAGTGAACAGAGATTGTAGGACACAGCGGGTATGTCTATACATCAAAGTTATTTCGGGATACCAGAGGTATCCCAGAATAACTACCCTGCATCTTTTGAACGTGTCCACTATTCCAAAATACAGTGGATGCGCTATTTCGCCATCCCTGTAAACCTCATTGTACGAAATAGCACTTTATTTCGAAATTTAGTGCTGTGTAGACAGCGCCAAATTTTGAAATATCCTATTTTGAAATCGACTTGAAATAAGCTACATAATTTGCATATCTTATTTCAAGTTTAGACGCACCCAGACTCTTGCTGTACTAAGAACGTCTAATGAGGAACTGAGAGACTGGACTAGACAAAGGTTGTGAGACCACTGGGATCGGAGACATTTGAGTTAGTACTATTTGATTTGTCTATTCTAAGACCTGCAAGAGGAGTCCTAAGAGCTCAAAGCCCGGGAAGAGGCCCATATGTGGTGGGACAATGGTTTTGACTTATGTTTGGGGACTTGGGACTCTGATACTCGAAAAAGCACGTGTCTGAACATGACTTTGCATGAGACGTAGATGTCAACCAAAGCAGTGATCAACAGAGGGCACCAGCAGAAAATATCTTGCTACACCATGTCCAGCCATGAGGGAGAACACCTCCAGAGAGTATCTACATGTGGCAGAGAACACAAGCACTAGTGGCACCAATTCAGATATTTCTTTGGGGGGGAACAAATTCCAGCCCCCATTTCCACCCGCAGCAGGGACCATACTCCAGTCTCCTCTTATCCCCCCTTCTTCCTGCAGGGACCATGGGTCTCCTCAGCTAGGGAGTCTCCCCTCTCTCTCAGCACATGGTGCATCAGCTGGTCTGCGAGGGGTCAAGTTCTTGGTGGGCTCCCCTGCACTCTGCCAAACAAGAACACACATTCCCCTGCACCAAGTCTCAACACCATTTGACCCAGCCACTGCTCCAGACAAAGGGGCAGCCGGGCCAGACTTGAGTGGCATTGCAAGCATGTCTGCCAAGTAGTCACAGTGCCACCCACTGACATTCACCCTGGCTGCCCTCCCTCCCATCTGGGTAAAATTTCAGTGAAACTGTGACCATGCAGCTGGAGAGATGTTCAAGCCATGCCCACCCGCCCCAAGCTCCACAAGCTCTTGGGAACTCTGAGCAAATTTAGAAACTTTTTGGGGGGGGGGAGGCAGAGGGTTGCCCCATGTAACATAACAGGTTCTGGTGGCACTGCTAAGAGGGTCAAATTAGAGCGAATTGCATAAAGACAGGGCTACTTATAGCCCAAGATGGGGTGCCCTCTATTATAAGCAGGGCTCGACAAAACACGGCGAAATCCACTCGCCAGCCCCGCACCGCGCATGCGCCAGACCTGCATTGCGCATGCGCGCGCCGCCGGTGAACGGGGCGACCAGCTGAAATCTACTCGCCATGGGCGAGTAGATATGCTGATTTGTCGACCCCTGATTATAAGGCACACCAAACCAGTTACAAAAAGCACTTCAGTTTGCCACACTGGCCAGCAAGAAGTCACACAAACAACCCCCTAGACACTCCAGCGTCTCTTGTGCCACGGCCAGCACCACACCTCACACAGATGAGAGATTCTGAAAACCTTGAGGGATAAGAAAGAGACATATGTTCAGACCACAAAGGGAGGCTTTCAATCCTTTTTTTACTACTACCCAGGTCTTTTTAGGTGCAGGAGGGAAGGAAGACCACCTTCAAGGACAGCAGGAATGGCAATCCTGGGGGTATATGCCCCGAACAGCAGGCAAAAGAGACTAACTGAGGTCAATGTTATTATAGAAATTCAAAGTATTAATAATATATGGAGATATACCTATCTCATAGAGCTGGAAGGGACCTTATGAGGTCATCAAGTCCAGTCCCATCTCCTCACAGCAAGACCCAGTACCATCTATGACAGATTTAGCCCCAGATTCCTAAATGGCCCTCTCAAGGATTAAACTCACACCCTTAGGGTTCAGCAGACCAATGCTCAAACCACTAAGCTATCCTTCCCCCCTACAGGGACTTCAGAGCAGGAAGATAATTTGAGGGCTCAAGTACAAAAGTAGCCTAGGTAGTTTTGGGCTTCAAGAAAGGCATCTCTCTGGGCTAAGATAACCTAAGAAGTGAACGAGGCCAGTCCTTGGGCTTCTTTGTTAGAACGTTGATTAAGATATCTTCAACCAAATGTCAAAGGGAAAATTTGAAGGGATCTTAATGGATTCTCATCTTGCTGGGACAGGTGGTAGTCATTTTATCCCTGACCATAACATCTGAAGGTCTCTTGTCTACCTCAGTATGGATCACAAAACCTTGGCCAAGGTGTCCTTTAGAGGATGTCTCAAATGATGAGTGCTCTCATTCAACCAGTCCAAAGGAGTGCAAGGAAGGGCAAGCTAACTGCTGGTTCATTAGCAGACCTCAGAGAGCTTTGTGAAGCTAGGGAGAGAGGATAATAGTAAGGGTTTGCGATATCCCTGAAGCAAAGTAAAGCTTCTGCTCATGTTGCACATAA
The DNA here is from genome assembly GCA_032595735.1 of Pelochelys cantorii. Classification (NCBI taxonomy): domain Eukaryota; kingdom Metazoa; phylum Chordata; order Testudines; family Trionychidae; genus Pelochelys; species Pelochelys cantorii. Next base: position 53,670,265 of record CM064334.1, read on the forward strand.
TTATTTATGGGTTATGCTGCAAAAATGTGGAGCCCTCAGCCTCCGTACTCTGTTGAAAGCAGTATACCTCTAGTGAGTAGGTGGCTGGCTGGGGTCAAGGCCTATTTTTTCACAACCAACAGTGAGACAGGACTGTGCCCGCTAACCCACCTTTTATGTCTGCTGTGGATTTGCTCCCTTGGCTGTTGGCAGAAAGAATGGATAGAAGTGGGGAGTCCTTTCAGATCGCAGGCTCACCGACGTCAGGTTTTAAAAAAACACAGAAGGCTTTTTCTAAGCTAGTTTCTTTCCATCTAATGCTTTTTTCTAGTAGAGATGGACTGTGTTAGTTTAGGTGTGTCTTGCCCTAGTGAGGGGACAAGGATTCTTTCTTTCTTTCCTTCTTTCTGTTATACGATCCAGTTGTCTCTGCATTTCAGAAATTTCTTTTTCTCTGTTTTGTGGTTATGTTGTAAACATTGAGGCTGCTGTTTTAGACCTTGGGAAGGAACTTTGTGCGTGTTGCCACTGTCTCCCGTGATATAATGTTTGTCTGAGTAATAATAAAGGAAATCATACCCAACACTGGGGGCACTTAATAAGTGACAGGTGGAGGCAAAGCCCACCTCCCTTAATGGACCATCCCATCCAGGGCCCACCTCTTATAAAGGCATGCTTTCAGGAAATGTTACTAACTCTTGAGTACTTCATTCCTGACCCTTTCCCCTCCTAGAAGGACCATAGTGTGCCATCAGTTTCCCCAATGGTTTCAGATAGAGAGCTCTCTTTCAAAGTCAATAGCATAAGGTGGCATCTAGTTATCCTTGTAGTCCCCACATTAAAAAAAAAAAAAATTCCAGGATGTTGTATCTCTCCAGAGACACTGCCCAGAGATACAATCCAAATGACTTACTTTAGCTCGGTGGATGGAGGTTTGTCCTGAGGGACGTGGCCCTTCAGAGAGAATCAGGGCCAAGCAGTGCCCATGATGACCCAGGGAACTGCTTCAAGGAACAATTATCTGCTCCTCCTGCTCAGCCAACTAGTAATGGAGCAGTTGAGTTCTCTAAGGAGACTTCCAGAGCAATAGAAGAAGGAAGGCACTGAGATAGGAGGAAAGAACAAGGAGAGGAAGGCCTGAGACTTCTACAGACCAGAAGGGACCCAGAGCAAGCTCCTGGGGGGAAAAGCCCTGAGTTAGTCCTTGGAAGAAACAGGAAATCCCAAGGGGAAACTGTCAGACTCCCGGGGAAAGGAGACAGTGGAGGAAATCCAGTTGTTTACTCTGGGAGGAGGACTGGCAGGTGTCTCTAGACAGAAGAGGCCTACTGTTCAAAACCTGGTCTCAGGAAGGGAGCGCAGGAAAAGCCCTCTGAGATGGAGTAAATTCCCAGGAAGCGGCTAAGAAAGCAATCCTGGAGAGAGAGGGCTGGGGGAGTAGCCACCAGAAAGGAACTGGATGGGAAGAAGCAGATGACACCAGGAAAACAAAGAGCCTGGTGACTGTTCTTCAGTGAGAAAAGAACAAGAATCCGGTGAGATAAACCAGAGACAGGCTGTCTGAGTGTTAGTTTCTGTTATTAATGTTTAAAACCCTCTGCACAATGAGCACTAAAAGGTAAGCCTGCCTCAGGATTGATTTACACAGGCCGGTGGAGAGGAGCAGTGGATGCCAAGAAGGCCAGGGATGGTGACAGGGGAATAGTAAAGTTTCCAGGAGAATGCACAATGTTTTTCTTCCTCTGTAATAAGCTACATTTGAACTGAACACACAATGGCAGCCCCTTTCCAGATGCGCAAAAGCTGAAGTTCACTGAAAGAAAATGAGAGGACGCACAGCAAGCCATGCTGCACCCCATGTTGGACGAGATTTGAGACACACCACGAGGCTTTCCGGCTGCTCTCTTTTACCAGATTAAAACCTATCAGCCTAGGCGTGAAGTGCTTCATCAATTAAGGCTAGCGGAACCATTTTGATCACTTATCCTAGCCTCCTACATAACACAGGCCAGCAGATTTCACCCTGTGGTTCCTACCTGAAGCCGACAATTTCTGTTTGAGCTATAGCAGGGGTGGGGCACTTCAGGCCCAGGGGCCAGATGCAGACCCCGGCTTGCTTGGATCTGGCTCCCCAAGGCTCAGAGCCGCCCATCCTCCAGCATTGAGGGGCCTGCCCTGGTGTTCCAGCCCCACTGCTGCCTCACCACAGGCCTGGAGCACCCAAAATCTTTGAGAGTCCTCCTAGACTCTGGAGGGCAAGGGGAATGGGGGGACTGTTTCTCCTCAGTTGGGGGCTGCATCAATGAAGTGTGGTTTGGGGTTTTTGCTTCTCACTTGTGTGCGGCCCCCAACTGATTTATCTGTGGGTCTGCGGCCCCCGACCCAAAAAAGGTTCCCCACCCCTGAGCTGGAGTATACTATTCAGTGAGACTTCTCCTTGAGATTAAAGACCCCTGTTGCTAGTGCATTGGTCTAGTACTATGTGTTGTTGCAGTGGGATATTAATCACTCCATCTACAGTATTTGCCTCCTTTGCAGTCCTGTGTGAGAGTCTTTTAAGACGCTTCATAACATTAGTAAATTTGTTTACCTGCATATTCTCTACTCCACTCACTTGCCTGCCATCGACACTGGAACACCTAGGACCCCGTAGCATTCCTTGCCCCAGAGTGAAAGGAATTCTTAATTCTGTAGAACCTGTAACTGACTTTGTAATAGTGCACTAGTATAGCATTAGATAACCCCTCATTCATTAGCTGTGTGTGGAGCTGTGGGAGAGGACTGAAACCAAGTGGAAGGGAATGCTGCCTGTCATCAGCTCACAGGAAGCAGAGAGGACTCTGACAGAATTAAGTTTGTTGGATTTTTAGACAATATGATCTCACCTCATTCCTTGGATAACCTGAAATCACAATATTCAGCAGGGGATTAGAGGAAGGATCTTTAGGTTAGGGGAGAAAGCCTGGATAACTGCAAAGAATCATAGAATCATAGAATACTAAGACTAAAAGGGACCTCGAGAGGTCATCAAGTCCAGTCCCCTGCCCTCATGGCAGGACCAAATACTGTCTAGACCATCCCTGATAGACATTTATCTAACCTACTCTTAAATATCTCCAGAGATGGAGATTCTACAACCTCCCTGGGCAATTTATTCCAGTGTTTGACTACCCTGACAGTTAGGAACTTTTTCCTAATGTCCAACCTAAACCTCCCTTGCTGCAGTTTAAGCCCATTGCTTCTTGTTCTATCCTCAGAGGCCAAGATGAACAAGTTTTCTTCCTCCTCCTTATGACTCCCTTTTAGATACCTGAAAACTGCTACCATGTCCCCCCTCAGTCTTCTCTTTTCTAAACTAAACAAACCCATTTCTTTCAGCCTTCCTTCATAGGTCATGTTCTCTAGACATAACGAGTGGGGTTCCATACGGAGCAGTTGTGGACCCGGTCCTGCTCAATATTTTCATCAATGATTTAGATAATGGTATAGATAGTACACTTATAAAGTTTGTGGATGATTCCAAACTGGGAAGGGTTGCAAGCAATGTTCCCTTTAATTTTTTCTGTCCACGTGCAGATTTTTTCATCCATGTGCGGAATACTTTTATGAGCCCAGGCTTATGTAAATGTGCACCACCAGGAGAAACAAACAAACTAGCTGTGGGCACTCTGCTAATCAGCTGGGCAGCATTTGAACGTCTCCGGAGCTGCTGCACAAGTGCACAGCTTACAGGGAACACTGGTTGCAGGTGCTTTGGAGGATAGGATTATATTTCAAAATGATCTGGACAAACTTGAGAAATGGTTTGAGGTAAATAGGATGAAATTCAATAAGGACAAATGAAAAGTACTCTACTTAGGAAGGAACAATCAGCTGCACAAATACAAAATAGGAAATGATTGCCTAGGAAGGAGTACTATGGAAAGAGATCTGGGTGTCATAGTGGGACCACAAGCTAAATATGTGGCAACAGGGTAACACTACTGCAGAAAAGGCAAACAGCATTCTGGGATATATTAACAGGAGTGTCATAAGCAAGACACAAGAAGTAATTCTTCCACTCTGCTCCACACCGATTAGGCTTTAACTGGAGTACTGTGTTCAGTTTGGGGTGCCATATTTCAGGAAAGATGTGGACAAATTGGAGGAAGTCTAGAGAAGAGCAACACAAATGATTAAAGCTCTAAAAAATATGACCTATGAGGGAAGATTGAAAGAACTGGGTTTGTTTAGTTCAGAGAAGAGAAGACTCAGAGGGGACATGATAATAGTTCTTAAGTACCTAAAAGCTTTTTAAAAGAAGGAGGGTGGAAATTATTTTCTATAACCTCTGAGGATAGGACAAGAAGCAATGGTCTTTAATTGCAGCAAAGGAGGGTTAGGATGAACATTATAAAAACTTCCTAACTGTCAGCGTGGTTAAGCACTGGAATAAATTGCCCAGGGAGGTTGTGGAATCATCATCTGGGGATTTTTAAGAGCAGGTTAGACAAACCATCTGTCAGGAATGGTCTGGATGGTGGTGGTCCTGCCATGAGTGTAGGTAGCTGGACTAGATGGCCTCTTGAGGTCCCTTCTATGATTCAGTGGGTACAGAGACCAATATGGAAAGGAAACTATCAGCCAGGAAACAGAGCAGTTTAAAATACCAAAAGCAAAGAGGCCAACACTGCTGTGTACTGCAGCTACTACTGAAATTTAAACTTGCTTATTTGAACTTTTTTAAAAATCCTGTTTCATTGGCTTTCATGATTACAAGGCTTTTTTCCTTTCAAAAAATACCCCCTTCAAAGCTCAGTTTTCAGAATTTGCTCAGTCACAAATGGGAACAAGATGCACTTTCTAAATAAATATTTTACTGTTTTCCCCCTCAGCAGCTGAGCTAATGTAACAGATTACTGAATGGTCATTACTGCTTCACTCTGACATAGAACTATCACCCAACATTCGCCGGAGCACAGTGTGTTCTCATATGTTCATGGTTCTGTCCTGAACCATCAACCTGGAAATGCCAACTTGGACAGGAAGAGAATGAGTTCTATATGGCCTTCTTTCAGAGTCAGGCCATATTGAAGTGCCCTCAAGCAATTTCATGATAGCTGTGGGCAGCTACCTCTGACCAGGAACAATAACATGGAGTTTCCTCTTTTGGTTGGTCAGTCTTGCTCTGTGACTTCTAGAAACTTGGTTGTGAAGACTGCAAGACCCGTAGGGGTAAGGAAGCTGAATAAAAAGCTAATATTGAGCAACTGCTATTCTGACTATCACTGCACTTTAAAGCTTCAGATAAAGAGATGATTAGATGCTCCCCCCAGATGCAAAGCTTAGATCTTGATCCAAACATCCCCAAAGCCTGGTGGTGTTTTCATTAGTCCTAGGTTTCACATCAGATCTTTACAAGGCTATGTCTAGACTTCAGGCTTTTTTTGGAAGAAGTTTTTCAGAAAGAGATCTTCCGAAAAAACTTAGAACATAAGAACATAAGAATGGCCGTACTGGGTCAGACCAAAGGTCCATCTAGCCCAGTATCCTGTCTGCCAACAGTGGCCAGCCCCAGGTGCCCCAGAGGGAGTGGACCGAAGACAATGATCAAGTGATTTGTCTCGTGCCATCCATCTCCAGCCTCTGACAAACAGAGGCCAGGGACACCATTCCTACCCCCGGCTAATAGCCTTCTATGGACCTAATCTCCATGAATTTATCTAGCTTCTCTTTAAACTCTGTTATAGTTCTAGCCTTCACAGCCTTCTCTGGTAAGGAGTTCCACAGGTTGACTATGCGCTGTGTGAAGAACTTTCGCTTATTAGTTTTAAACCTGCTACCCATTGATTTCATTTGGTGTTCTTTAGTCCTTATATTATGGGAACTAATGAATAACTTTTCTTTATTCACCCTCTCCACACCACTCATGATTTTATATACCTCTATCATATCCCCCCTCCAAAAGAGAGTGTCCACACTGTGAAAGTGCATCAAAAAAGTGATCTGCTTTTTCAAGAGATAGCGTCCACACTGAATGGACTCTATCTCGCATGTAACTTTGATTGCTATGGGCGGAATGGCCACCAGGGCACCTGTGCTTTTTCCTCTTTCCTCTTTTGCGAAAGAACTCCCTCGTCCCCATCCACACACGCCTTTTTCTGAAAGAGCTTCTTCCTCATAAAAAGAGGTTTATCAATGTTGGAAAAACCCCTCAGTTCTTTCGGGTTTTTTTTTTTCAAAAGAATGTAATTGGAGTGTGGCCATAATTGAAGTTTTTTCGGAAAAAACGCCATTTTTCTGAAAAAAAAAACTCTGTAGTGTAGACATACCCCATGTGTCACATGCATCTGCATAGTTCAGGTTCTGGATCTCAAAACATTGCGGGCATTCAGAAGCAGAAAACACTCTGCTCTTCTGCAAACCAGCTTAAGAGTAAATGCATCCAATGTGGCACCAGCTGGAGTGACAGATCCAGCACATCCCAAGAGCCCTGGGATCACCCACACACACACGTGGCAGCATCCTGTCAACATGGGGCCTGATTCTCTACTCCGCTGCTTCAGGTTCCCAGCAGTGCAGCTGCATTGGCGCTGTGTGTAATTGAGCATGCAAGGTGTGTACTTGAGAATCAAAGGGGCAGGATTTTGGGTGGAGGAATTCCATAGATTATGCAGACAGGGTTTATATATTTTAAAAATTCTGCTAGACTTGGGGCAGAAGTGGTGCTGTGAGGCTTCACTGACATTTGTAAAGCTCTTTAGGAACATTGGACAAGAGAAAAGTCATGAAGCTAAATATTATAATTCCTTCATCTCCTCCATACCTCATTTCCATTGCTTTCCAGTGGTAAAGGTGACCTTTTTTGGCATTCAGATACTTTATTAACCAATAAAGCACAATACAGATACATAAAGGACTATCAAAAGTAACTAAAAATGTGACAGTACAAATAAGCAAAGACCATACAAGATTATGATGGGAAATCCTCTGAGGGAACCTGTGTAACGTCTTCTCCCACAAATGCCATACAATGCCACTGGCTGCATGGAACAAAAGTTTCACTGTATCTTCATGATGAAGAGGATTTTTAACATTCTTTTGAAAAATCACTGATGATAAACACTGTAGCTGGCAAGTGCCCCATCAATGACCCGTGTGGAACTCCTGTCCCAAATGATAGAAGGTTAGAAAAACATCCCTTTGTACCCACTGACTGAGATTGATTTGATAAACACCCATTAAATCCCTTTGCAGCCTGCTCCGCCGATGCTGGTTACTGTCATTAGGAGTGGTAAATTAAAATATCAAACCAGACGCTGGCTGATATCTTCTTGTAGGTCATTTGTCAAGAAACGCCGGAGCAGCAAAGTTCAGAGATATTCCGATCACACAGAGATGGGACGTAAAAGTCAGTTCTGAAGTGGGAACCAAATTCAGGGTGACAGTCCCAATTTTGGGGACTTTGTCTTATATAGGCGCCCGTTCCCCCACTCCCACCCCAGTTTTTCACGCTTGCAATCTGGCAGGGGAGCAGACAGCCTCTGCAGGCTACTGGGCAAGGTAGGGAGGGGCCCAGCTCCATGCTCCCAGAAGGGATGGGGCCTCGGTCAGAAAGGACAGACCTGGGGGCAGGCAGCCCTCTGCCCTGCCTGGAGCATGCTGAAGCCCCTCCCCCAACAGCTAGCCCTCAGCACTGCCCAGAGTGCCACCTCCCCGCCCTCTGAACCACTTAGAGCACATGGTGCTCCGGACATGATTTATAGGGCTCCAGGGCAATTGCCACCTTTGCCTTTCCCCCTCCACGCCCTCCCCCCCTCCACACACACATACACACACACACACACACACATCAGGCCTGCTATCTGGTCACCTATCAGACTTCCACAAAGTTCACCATTTGGAGGTGGAATATATGATCAAACACAACTTCTAGTCGTTTTTTAGTTTCCTCAGGATAAGAAGCATGAAAGGCCTGGGCCTACCGATAACTTGTTGATTGCCAATATTTGATTAGATTGCTGCTGCAGTCAGAAAGGTGACCATAAAATATGACAGTTTCTTATGGAATATATCAGATTCCCCTATATCTTCAAGTTCTTTAGCTCAGCAGTGCCAACGCAGGCATGGGAAAGAGAGCCACATTCCTTCCTAGCTCCTATCACCCTGCCCCCCTCAACATCCCCAGCAAAGTTCTAGCGACACAATCTATCTCCAATACAACAATTAGAGGTGGGCTCCAATTCAGAGCTGAATCAAAACCTTAAGCAGTCTGTGATGTGATGGGCTTATTCAGGGAAACAGAACTGAGCCACAAATTCTAGATCCGAATCCAAACTTTGAGAAAGTCAATAGAAGGGATGCAGAGATCCTAAATTCCACATCAACAATGATATGAGACAGAATGAACACAGATTGCTTGGAGTCCGGGCTGCATTTGCTCCATCATAAATATATAGAAGTCACCATGAGTAATGAGCTGTGGAGATTTCATCTGCGTGTTTGCCAGTGAGAGAATAAATATGGAAGTAACTCCAAAATATTTTTTTAAACAGAGTCACTTCAGTCTAAAACCAAAATTTCAGCAATTTATTATAACAACTGATTATGGGCTTTTTTTTTTTAAATAAAAGCTTGAATTAAGCCTTCCGTAAGTGAATCTTGTTTACCACAGTCAACATTTGCATGGTTAGGTCCAGCAGCCAACTGGCTTGTAAAATTTAGAGTATGACAAGAGGGCTGATTCAGTGACTTGCCAAAACTGATCTTATTGTGTTGATCTATTGCATCATTGCTTTGTAACCGTGAGGAACCTTTTTTGCGTTGGGGGCCGCTGACCCAAAGAAAAATCAGTCAGGGGCTGCACACAAGTGAGAAAAAATAATAAAAAAAAATCTCACTGACATGGCCTCTGGCTGAGAAGCAGAAAAATACCCCCCACGCACATTCCCCTCACACAGCAGAGCCTAGCACTGCCCAGGCTAGTAGGTTTTGTGGGGGAAAAGCCTCTAAGGAGCACTTTACTGTGCCAGCCAAGGGGAGGGAGAGTGTCAAAGCATGGAGCTGCTTCCTCCCCTGCCAGGCAGATCTAGCTCTGGCTTGCCTGACTCCAGCCTGTGAGGCTCTGGACAACTCCTCCCATAGTGGGGAGCAGGCACTGGTGCTCCAGTCCCATGGGGGAGCTGAGGGGAAGGGGGGACATGGGTCTGGAATGCCAGCATTGGTTCCCCAATGCTGGGGGGAAGCCCTGAGCCTCAGGGACCAGATCCAGGCAAGATGAGTGCCAGATCCAGCACCCAGGTCTTAGGTTCCCCACCTCTGTTTTACATAGAGATAAGGCAGTACAGACAACAGAATCCAGCTGGAGTCTTTGATCCACTGACTTCAGTGGAGTTACTCCAGATTAATGTTGATGTAGGTGGGGGAGGGAGTGTGGTTATGTCTACACTACAGTTCTTTTTTGGCAAAAGGTACACAAATTGTGCTCCGCAATTTGCGTACCTTTTTCTGATTTTTTTTTCGGAAGAGGCTTTTCCGAAATTTGGCCCATCTACACGGGGACAAATTTCAGAAAAACCTCCTCTTTTGGAAGAGCCCTTATTCTTCATAAAATGAGGAATACAGGGCTTCCAAAAGAGCACATCTGCTCTTCCCAAAAAAATTTCGGAAGAGCAGATGCGTTCCCTGGATGTGGCGGAGTTTTTCAGGGATACCACTGGTATCCCAGAAAAACTCCGTAGTGCAGACATAGCCTGTCAGACCCACTGCCTCACTTGTACCCATTAGCCACAGGTTACAGCATTTGTTTGGCCAAGGCTGCCTTAACAATGTGATTCTTTTCCCCTTTCTCTTTGCAAACATTGTGGAGATGAGGACCAGATAAATGGCAACATTACGTAGCTATATGAATATGAATGGAGCTGTGCCAGTTTACACCAGGTGAGGATAGTGTCCTTACTGACTGAGACCCTATTTTACACAGATGGCAAGTGTAGATGAAATTGGCAACAAGATCCCAATGTCTGGAATAAAGGGGACCATCCACTCAGCCTCTTTTGTACATTTCATCACAGCTTTTTGCTGTTCCAGAAGACTTTAACCCGTACAATATACACAGAGTTCTAAAAAGCTGCAGCCAGAGGCTGGGTCAGGATTGCTCCAACCTTGATATAGAACAGACAAAGCATCCACAGACCTTTCATGCCAAAACTAATTTTTCATACCGTGCTTATGAGGCAGGAAATCACTGATAAGAAAGTTTATACAAAGTACAAAGCCCTGTAGTGTGTGGGTCGAGCTGGTGATTGGCACCGTTGTCTGATTCAGCACACACGAGCTCAAGAGACTTCGGGGAGCGCCACGCTCCAACACTCCTACAACACGCTGAACACAATGTGTTCTTTTTCAAAGCTGTGAAAGCACAGAGCAGAGTATTTCCTGTTGATACCTGCTATAGAACTTGCTGGGTGCAGAGCTAGCAAAGTTTGAAAAATTGCCCCATGCAGTGGAGAGGTTTAAAATGGCTGCAGTGCAACGCACTGACTCTATAGAGGCTGTAAGTGTGTGCCTGATGTGGGAAGCAGGTGCAAAAAAGAGTGTCCAAAGGGCTTGAAAGAGGTTACTATCAGGGGTGGCTCTAGACTAGCTGCCAGCAACTGGTGCCCTAGGAGAACCACGCAATCGGCGCCCCCCCAAGGGCAGCTCTAGGCTGAGGTTTTTGGTAAACTGGGAAACATTTTTCCCCTATTTTGCCCAGGGGAAGCCGGCCGGCATTTGCCTTCTCCGGAGCCAACTCCCCGTCCCACGGCAGGGGAAGCCGGCCGGGGCTTGCCTTCTCCGGGGCCGACCCCCCCGCGGGAGGGCGGGTCGGCCCCGGAGAAGCCACGTGCCGGCTTCCCGTCCCACGGCAGGGGAAGCCGGCGCGTGGCTTCTCCGGGGCTGACCGCCCCCCGCCCACCCCCGCGGTGTGGGAAAACCCCCCCGCACGCCCCTCTCCCAGGACTGACTCCCCTCTATCAGCACAGGGAAGCCGTGCTCCTCAGGTGCTCCTCGGGTAAGGCTACCAGAAGGAGAATGGGAAATGGAATTTGGCACCCCATGTAACTTGGCACCCTAGGTGGCTGCTTAGTTTGCCTATAGGCACAGGCCGCCCCTGGTTACTATGCTTCTGTTCTGTAGCAAACAGGGTAACATGAGTCCCTCTAAATCCAAACCATGAAACACCTCTTCCATCTTGCAGCCCTAGTGGAATCCTATATCCTTTCCTCAGCACTGGCATTGAGAAATGAATCACAGGCCCCCATATCCACCCGCATGGAAATAAGGATCTGCTCCTGCCATATGTATGATGAAGAGCTGGCCAGAAAGAAGCCATATACCACGTTGGCATCTGTCCACATGGCATCTGATGTGCAAAGCTCTTGGGCCAAGTGTGTGCAGCTGGGTGCTTTGCAAGGGCTATGAGATTTTCATGATTGGGAGGATTGTGAAAGCTAGTTATTCTTGGTCTAGATACTTGGTCACGGTGCCCCAAGTGATCTCAGTGGGAGTTTTGCCATTGATTTCAATGGACCGAGGACTTCAGCCAGACTCTTCTGGGTTGCACATCATTTTTGCTTTCACAGGTGCCCCCATCAGTCTAGGAAGATGAGTTCAATATTTCCAGGACTCAAATGACTTGCTATGGGCCTGATTCTCATTTAAGTTAAGGCCCCTGATTCTCATTTACGTTAAGGCTCATTTACGTCAAGGCCCACTCTGACAATATAAAGGGCTATTAAATGAGCCTTAAAGTACATTGATACCCACTTTCAGGCTCTTTTACACGGCCAGAGTTATGGAACAGGTGCCTTAGTATGAATAAGAATCAGGCTCACTGGCCCTGGATTTATGCTTGTCTGCCCTCCTGGAGCCTGCTGTGTCTCCTCTAGAAGGGTGTTCAGCAAGGCCATCCCCGATTGTCACTCACTCATTCTTCAGTTGACCCTTTGTTATTCATACTCTCACAGTCCTTAGAAAACACAAGCTTGCTAGGGAACCCATTGTGGTAGGAACCACATATTGAAAGAGGTTCCTGCCTCGGACAGGTTAAACCTCCATGGGTCACCGTCAAATCAATAGAAATCAGTACAAAGACTCCCATTCATGGAGGTGTCCTGTGGCACCTTAGGGCACGTCTACACTAGGAAATTATTTCAAAATACCTTATTTCAAAATAATAACCCCCAAAATAACTCTTTTGAAATAGTGTGTCCACACTACAGGGAAGCCTCGAAATTAGTCTGAGGCAGGCTACCTTAGGCAATGTCTACACAGCAGTGTTATTTTGAAATAACTGACATTATTTTGAAATAACATAGTCCGTGTCTACACAGTAAACAGTTATTTTGACATAATGTCAAAATGATGTTGAGCTGGAGGACTTCTTCCTCCGACTCCTGTAACCCTCATTGTATGAGGAGTAAGGGAAGTTGGAGAAAGAGTGCTCTCTCTCAAAATAACTGCTTTGTAGACTGTGTCAAAAGCCAAAATAAGCTATTTCGACTTAAGCTATGCAATTGACATAGCTCAAGTTGTGTAGCTTATTTTGAGTTTAGCCCTGCTATGTAGACATGCCCATAATGTTGACGCACTACCTCGACTTAGAGCCCCAGGAACGCATGGGAGTAATTACTTTGAATTACTCTGGGAAGTAGCTATTTTGAAATAGCAACAGTAAAGTATTCACACTACCACTATTTTGAAATAACTATTTTGAAATAAGTGTTATTCCTCGTGGAAAGCAGGAGTTATTATTTAGAAATAACCAGCCCATTATTTTGAAATAATGGGCTTGGCAGTGTGGACACTCTGCTTGTTATTTTCAAATAAGGGGAGTTATTTTGAAATAACTCCCTAGTGTAGACCAGGGTTTTGAGACTCAGGGTGCATCTACACTGCACCTGTAGCTCTAAATAAGCTACGCAATTTGAGCCATACAAATTGTGTAGTTTATTTCAAGTCAATTTCAAAATAGCTTCTTTCAAAATTTGGCACAGTCTACACAGCACTAAATCGCTATTCCAAAACGACCCTTACTCCTCGTTGAATGAGGTTTACAGGGACATCAGAATAGCAAATCTGTTATATTTTGAAATAACAGGCATGCTCAAAAGACGCAGAATAGCTATTTCAGGATACCTCTGGTATCCCAAAATAGCGCTGCAGTGTAGATGTAGCTTCATAGATTTATTAGGGCATAAGCTTTCAGTGAAAGTTACAGAAGCAGGAATGTATATAAGGAAGAAGGTGCTTGTGTTCTTCCTATTATATATACTCTTGCTTCTGTAACTTCCATTCCAATTCATCTGATGAAGCGAGTTTCATTCATGAAAGCTTATGCTCTAATAAATCTGTTTGGGTGTGTCTAGACTACAGAGTTCTTTTTCAAAAAAAGTGGCCTTTTGTTGAAAAAACTTCTCCTGCATCTAGACTGCCACCGCATTCTTTTGAAATTAAATCGAAAGAACACAGCGGGTTTTTTCGACCGCGGTAAACCTCATTTTACGAGGAAGAATGCCTTTTTTCAAAAGTGCTCTTTTGAAAAAAGGTGTTCTTGAATGCAAACAGGGCTTTTTTGAAAGAGAGCATCCAGACTGCCTTAGTGTTCTCTTTTGAAAAAGTGGCTCGCTTTTTCGAAAAAAGTAGTTGCAGTCTAGATGCTCTCCTTTGAAAGAGGCTTTTTCGAAAGATTCTTTTGTAAAAGCCTCTTTTGAAAGAGGCTTGTAGTTTAGACATACCCTTAGTCTCTAAGGGCATGTCTACACTGCATGGCTATTTTGGGATCCTGGAGGGATCCCAAAATAGCTACCCTGCATCTACACAAGCTGCCCGTTATTTCAAAATATTTTTCGAGATAACAGGCACACTATTTTTGCATCCCAGTGACCCTCGTTCCATGAGAGTTAAGGGATGTCTCGAAATAGCACATTATTTTGAAATTTAGAGCTGTGTAGATGTGCCAAATTATAAAAGAGGCAATTTTATAATATATTCAAAATAAGATATGCAATTTGCATATTGCAAATTGTGTATCTTATTTTGAGTTTAAGGTGCTGTGTAGATGCACCCTATGTGCCACAGGACTCGTTGTTTTTGCAGATAAAGACTAACTCAGCTGCCTCACTGAGACTTTTCCCTTTCATTGAATTCAGTGGAATTTGTATCAGGGCCTGTGTGAGTTTATGTAATAATATTTACCCAGTCTGTCTTAATCCACTTGAAAACGTTGCCATCCTGCTTTCATTGCTGTTGGTCTCTGAGAGCCCAGTTGCTGATTAACAAGCATGACAATCATTCGTATGTGACTTGATCCCATGTTTTGGTTTGTGGGTTTTCTCCTGCTTCATACAACTTATTTATCAGCACCCCCTGCCACAGACTTTCCCACAAAGATGCACTTGGAATTAGAAGCAGATCTGCTCAGAATTCTCTCGGTTTGTACTCTCATCCATAGGCTCAAATGCTATAGTGATGAACAAGTGGCTCAATAGATTAGATCCACGGGAATAGCTTAGATTCGATATACCACCTCCCCATGCTCCAGTTCAAATGAAGGCACACTGCTTCAGTCTTACCTCCCCTTAGAACAACAGAGGAGCTTATGTAAAACTAGCAAAGACAAGGGGTGGGAGATGATGAGAAAGTCTGCATACATCTTTCTCACCAAGCATAAAAAAAAAAAAGAAGAACCATAATTTGTAGATATTAGACTTATTTTATATCCTGATCCTGGAAGGTGCTCAGAAACTATGAAGAGATGTAAGGTGTAAGAATCAAAAGAGAATAGAACCCAAGTGGCACAAAGGTGGCTGAAAACCCTCTTTGCCTACCCTCACAATCCTAGCATTGGCCTATGACTTCTTTCTTGTGTCTCTCAGAAGTGCAGAACAGACTCTGCTGTGGGTCTGGCCCACAAAAGCTCATCACCTAATAAACTATCTTGTTAGTCTTTAAAGTGCTGCATAGTCCTGTCTTTTGTTTCAGCTAGACCAGACTAACACAGCTGCATCTCTATCACTATTCTGCTATTCAATGTCTGAGTTCTTGGGTCACTGTTTGATTCAAAACAGTTTCGCTTGTTATTTTGCAAATATGCTGGGATAGGTAAAAGCTGGATCCTGAAATGTGGGATTAGTTCAACTGAACAGTGAACTAACTGGCTTGTTTTGTTCTTCAGGCGAGGTGCTCTGCAGGAAAATAAATTGTTCTTTCTTTAATGGTTGATTGAAAAAGTAAAAAAAAAAAATGTCATGTGTTGTTGGGAAGCCCCATCTCTTTGCATTACTGAAAGCTGGACAAGTCATGAGAGCATATTGTAAGGAACAAGTCTCCATTGGCCAGGAGGTGGGACTAAATGATCTAATGCGGGGGGGGTGGGCAATAATTTTTGGCTAGAGGCCACTTCAAAAATTTTTGAAGTGGCCCTGGGCTGCCCTTGAAGGGGCGGGGACAGGATGCTTCTGGGCTTCCCCATCCCCAGACCATGATTGGTCTGGGGGTGGGGAAGCCCCTTTGCCCCCCCTTCCCACTAGGCACCCATGCCCCTGGCAGGGTGGGAAGAGGCTTCCCCACCCCTAGGCCAAGCAGGACTTGGGACGGGGGAGCACGTGAAGCCTCCTCCCGCCCTACCTCTCCCCTCCCCAGGAGCACATGGCACTTCAAAGTGCCACATGCTCCCCGCAGGGCGGTAGGAGCCTTTGCACACTCCCCCTACCCCCAGGCCAATCAGGGTCTGGGGGTGGGGGAGCTGCGGGAAGCATCCTTTGCCCTGCCCCCGCCCTGTATGAGCTTACGGCACTTTGAAGTGCCGCGCATTCCTCACAGGGCGGGGGGGAGGGCGGAGGAAACTTCACGCAGCTCCTCCGCCCCCAGATCAATCAGGGTTTGGGGGCAGGGGAGAGTGTGATGTCTCCTCCTGCCTCGCAAGCAGCACGTGGTGCTTCAAAGCACCGCATGCTCCTGGCAGGGCAGGAGGAAGTTTTGTGCGCTTCCCCACCCCCAGACCCTAATTGGCCTAGGGGCAGGGGAGTGGCAGGGCCTCCGCAGGCCAGATCAACCCGCTTGGTGGGCCAGATCCAGCCTGCGGAGGCCCTTTTGCCCACCCCTGACCTAACGGGACTTTTCCATTTCAGTGGTGTTTAACAGTCAGGGACAGGAGGAAAAAATAAAGCCAGCCCAAATATTATGTAAATATCAAATGAAAGAGAGAGACTTCTGAGACAAAAACAATCAGTTCCATGATGAGGTTCATCTGTGCTCATGATACTTTAGAGCAAATTTATGGGAATAGCCCCAAATTACTAGACCCATCAATGGTGGTTAGGAAATGTGCAAACAATAAAATATTTGAGTCATTGGTATACTAGCTCCAGCCCAGTGGGATGTAGAAAGTCACCCAAAGGGATATAATTTCACCTCTTTCACATAATCTTTGTAACCACATCATACCTTGCTTTTATTCCTGACGCAGATCTTAACCTCACCCTGAGATGTCCTGGACACATACCCAGTCTCTGATCTTGCATGATTTTCCCCATGCAAGGAGACTGAGTCCCACTGAAGTCAGTCAGGGAAAGTTTGTGTGGAGCAAGTTAGAGGATGTATTAGAGAAATCTCTCTATAGCTGGATATTTTAATCCCTTCTTTCCTCTTTGGGAAAATAACCCTTTGTCATCCTTGCTTGCCACCATCTACACACATCCAAAAGAGCAGCTTCATATTAAACTGGCTCTCCTTCACCCTGTCTAAATAGTAACACCACCAGCTGTTCTAAATTTGTTTACACTGGGGTTAGGTCAGCACAGTTATGTCGGTCAGTGGTGTTTTTTTTCACACCCCTGAGGGCACATCTACATTATGCGGAAGATTGATGCTGCCACATTCAATCTTCTGGGGTTTGATTTCGCAAGTCTAGTACAGACCCACTAAATCGAACTCAAAGGGCGCCCCTGTCAAAGTACTCCTGCTCCTCACAAGGAGTAAGGGAAGCTGACAGGAGTGTTTGCTCCCATTGGCCTCCTGCTGTGTGGACAGAAATGTGATATAAGATATGTCAACTCCATGTTGCGCATCTTATTTCAACCTTCCGATGTTGTGTGGACTAGGTCTGAGATGGGGGTGTAAGCTCCCAGTGTAGATCCACTCTCTAAATCTCTATGCTAATCATCCAGGGTGAGCTTCTGTCCTCATCAGTTTTTAGGGACTTAATGTGTTTTAGGAAATAGGATATTATCCTAAAAAGGGATTTTTTAACAAGGTGTTTAATCCCACTTTGGGTTGATCAAATGTACACAAGTGCATGTTTGTTGCCTCACTTTAAAAGTGAAGGCCTGTTGGATGTCTGGCGCCACACACCGTTTTCTGCTACTCATGGATCTTCTTTAAGAATTGATCTGATTTTTGCTTGTAGGATCTTAGCTACTTTGGTAAAAAAAAATCCTCAAGAAATCTTTGAGTTATAACTTGGTTTCATCATGCCCTACATATATTAGATTAAAAGACTGGGACTTGGAGGAAAACCACAGAGTCTAGCATTTCAACAGAGATGTGTTGTATTACTCACTTAGAATTCAGTAAAGAGATGGAAATTTTCAGAAATATATAGAAGAAAATAAGGAAGGGATCAATAAAAAGTGTTCCCTGGGGATTCAAAAAAGGTGGTAGTAAGGGACATCCTTATAAATAAATCAGACCTCAAAAATATGAGAGCCCTTGAACAAGACAATGCAGTTAAATAGATTTGTTTTGAAAAGTTTACATAAATCTACAGAATCTAAAGATGGATAAGGAAATAATTAGAGAAATTTACATTGTTATAAACAGGTAACGCTGGGCAAACACTTTGATATATTGAACAAAATATTGTGTAATAGAGCAATAAAGCTGATAGACATTTATCCAGAAAGTTAAAAAAGAATCCAGATGAATCAGCCATCCCTCTGACTAGAAATAAAAATGGGAGATTAAGTAGCAGGCATCAAACAGATCTCCAAAAGGCTTGCTAACTTTTTTCCATATGTTGTGTATTTCAAAACATCCAGATTCTGAACTTACAGATATTTGAGATGCTTAAACCTAATTCCGCACTCAGAGCATGGTCTGGCAGCTCTTCACTGGGAAATTGCTATAGAAGGAGTTGAAGTTGTAACTTGAGAATTTAAAACCCGAATAAAGCTCAAGGTCCTGATGGGTTTTCTGGGGAGTACTTTAGAGCTCTAATGCAAGTCTTGGTCCCTATTTTCACTGAATTGCTTGCTGGTATGTCTCAGTGGAACAAGATTCCACATTCATGAAAAAAGCAAAAACTGTGGTCATTTTTCAAGAGGGAAAAGATCTTACTACTTGTGCATCACACAGACCTCTTTTCTTTAAAGAATGTGGATGCTAAAATGTATGCCAAAGTGTTAGCAAACTGCATGTTATCTTGACCAAATATCTTCACCCTGACCAGTCTGGGTTTGTTGCTGGCAGGCATCTATCTAAGTAATATCATCTGTATAACATTAATTATAAAATTCTCAGAGGTATAGATGTGTTAGGGTACGTATACATTTGCTCCCTGGTTCGGACTAGGGATGCAAATGTAGCCGACCGAAATTGCTAATGAAGCGGGGATTTAAATATCCCATGCTTCATTAGCATAATCTCGCCCGCACATTATTCCACTCGCCAACTGATTCGAACCAGGAAGTACGCTCCGTGATGCGTTCATTCGAATCAAACCCCTTGGTTCAAACTAACATTACTCTTCATTTTTTGAGGAGTAACGTTAGTTCGAACCAAGGGGTTTGATTTGAACTAACGCATTCCGGAGCGCACTTCCTGGTTCGAATCAGCTGGCAAGTGGAATAACATGTGGGCGAGATTATGCTAGTGAAGGGCAGGATATTTAATTCCCCGCTTCATTAGCAATTTCGGTCGGCTACATTTGCATCCCTAGTCCGAACTAGGGAGCAAGTGTAGACGTACCCTTAGTCTGTAACTTAAAAAAAACTTTTAAAAAATGAATGGTCCTGTAGCACTTAGAGACTAACTAACTAACTAATTAACTAACTATATATAGTATTTAGTTAAAATATATATATATATATATATATATATATATATATATATATATAGTATCATGAACTTTTGTGGGCACAACCCACTTCTTCAGATGAGTGAAGCAAAAGGCACAGAAACCCCAAAATTTAAAGCAGAAAAAGAAGGGAAAGGGGGAAGGGGAAAAACCTTATCAATTATCATGTCCATGCTAAATGAGGCTAATAGAGTGGGCTGTAAGTGTCCGATACTTAGCTTTTGATGTCATTTGGGTGTCAAATATAACAGCCCATCCAGTTCATCTCTTTGTTCAGTCCCTGGGTAGTGGTGTCAAATTTGCATATGAAGGCCAGTTCCTCAGTCTTGCTCTGCAGTTGGTTCTTGAAATTACTTTGTGAGAGAAAGGCTACTTTTAAATCCATTAACGAGTGCCCAGGCAGGTTAAAATGTTGCCCCACAGGTTTCAGTGTGTTACCATTTTGATTATCTGATTTGTGTCCATTAATCCTTTGTTGTGGAGACTGTCCAGTTTGGCCAATATACATGGCAGAGGGGCATTGCTGGCACTTGATGGCATATATCACATTATATTATGAATTCTAAAGATATTCTGTCCTGTGTGGTGCTTTCTTTGGAAACAGAAAGGCTTTGACTGACTACAATGGGAGTCTCTCACATAGATTTGTAAATCAGTTTTCTACATGCATATTGGCCCCATATAATCATCCTCAAGAGTCTACTGTGGTTAATGGTCATGACCCCCCCAATTTTTAATTTGACTAGGGATAAGAAATAGGATTCTCCTTATCACCCGTAGCTCATAGGGCTAGCCTGCTGGCTTGCTGTATTATTATCCTCCTGTCTTTATTTACTGGTTTGCTTGTCTGGCTTATTATATTTTGCTTGTATTTTGTCTTGGATGACTGCATTATGTTTGGAAGGAACCTGTACTCCTGTATCCTGTATGATTAGCATGAGCAAGTTAACATAAATATTGTTAAGTAGACTGGTGACCTTTGGCATAGATACATGGTCACCCTTTTAGAATTTGGGGAACTAGACATGTTTATCAAAGCAAGTCGGAACTTAACAGGTATCTCAGGGAACGCAGCAGGAAGGTAGAAATAACAAATTTAAACCAGCTCCAGCAAGAAGAGATGGGTCTGAGAATGAGCTAATTGGTATTAATAGGTATGAATAGGCTAGCCTATAGAGTATGAATGCCCCAATATTATGTGGGTGAGGAAGCTAGATTTGGACGTGGAAGGTTGGGCATTAGCATGAATATTCAGGACATTTCTCAGGCTTCCTAAGGGGGCAAACCACCATGTGGAGGGACATTCTCCTTCTTCTCCTTCTCACTCATCAGCTAACCCTCCAGCTCTTATTCTTCACCGTCATTCTCAGGCGTTGAGGAACCTGGACCAGTGGACTCATTGGCACTTCAGAGCAAGGTGGATCCTTTGCGTCTCACCACTAGGTCTCCCAGAAAGGGCGCAAGTGTACTAGTTAGGGATGTAAAATTTTGTTTTAAAATGTAACTATGAAACCAGTAAAAACCCTAGTGGTTACAGGGTTACAAGCCCTGCTGACTCTGCAGTATAATGCTTAAAGAGCCCTCAGTGAAGCCTCCCAAGGAGCAGGGCCAGCAGCCTCTGCCAGCCCTGCTCCCAGAGAGCCAGTGTGTAACCTGTGGCAGGGGGGCATACCTGCCATGGATAAGGGCTGTTCCAGTGGGGCCCAAGAGCAGCCCCCTGTCTGGGGTGAGCAGAGAGTTGCTCCAGCCCCTACTGATTAACTGGAACCAGGAAAGCCTCACTCGTTAAAGCTTACCAGATAAGGTGAGATTTACCAGTTATCTGCTTAACCATTTACATCCCTGGTGCTAATCCAGGAGTTTCTGTAAAATATGATGCCCCAGATACCCCCAATATTGTACTGTTCCTTTTGGGGTCTGTGGCTTGGAGCTCTTGTAGCTTCTTCACTTATTTTAATAAAAGTCTCTAAGGCTGTGTTTTGTCCTCAGTGTGAGTGTTCTTGCCATACATCTCAATGGTTCTTACCAGATATTGATCTCACAATATTTAATTCTGTGCAATCTGACTCCAGGAAAGGAACCTTATTATCTTTTGGTCAAGGCAAGTAGTGAGCCTATATAATAATATTAAACTTTAATAAATCAGGCAACATCCCCATTTGTTTTTGCAATGGAGCCATTTGCAATGAACGTGAGAAAAAGCCCTATAGTAAAGAGCATAAAACATCTTCTGGTTTAGAACACATTGTAGCCTTGTACGCTGACGATGCCTTGTTATATTTGCCAAAGTTAGAAGCCCCATTAAAAGTTATAGAACTATTGACTTTGGAATTTGGACAAGCATCAGGGCTCAAAATAAACTTCAATAAATCTGAAATTGTAGGAACTAACATTCCTGGTGGGTCAAAACAAACTGTGGTCAGCTACATACATTTAAATAGGTAAAGGAATCCTTAAAATGTTTAGGAATAAATATTGTGAAGAAACAAAAATCTATTTAAAGCAAATTTCCCACTAATGTGGAAAAATAATAACTTGGAGGAATGGAACAAATATGAAATTTCTTGGCTAGGTAAGGCAATCTTGGTAGAGATGAATATCTACCCAAAGACATTATTTTTATTTCAGCACATCCCTGGCATGACATTAAACGTATGACATTAAAATTCATATGGAAAATCACATGACATAATATTTTATTAAAGATTCATCTTTAATTGTTGGAGACTTAAGGACAATCCTGGAAGGTTGGTAAGCTAAAAGAGAACAGGTGAGTTCTAAGGTTCTGTTGAAGCCTACAGAGTGGAGTGGTCTGACTTTCTCTAATTGATGTTATTATTGATATTCATCACAAATAAAAGATGTGGTCAGGGGATTAACAAATCAATCAGACACTGGTTAAAACTTGAACAAGACTGTAGCCCAAATATAGCTATTTCTAGGCGTTATGGGGTTAAAAAGAAATTTAGGTCAGCAAAAATTTTTTTTTTAATCACCCATTCATCCAGACTACCTTAGTAGCTTTGGACAAATTGTTTCCATTCCAGAGACCATCTCCTTTAGTTACTTTCTTTAATAATTAGGAATTCATCCCTAGCAAATACCAAAGTGACTATCTGTTGCGGGACACATGTGAGACTACTCAGTCTGGACAACTGTTGAAATCATACCAAGAGAGATGTAATAATGTAAATATTATAAAGATCCCATATTTTCAGTATTTACAAGTCAAACATTTTATTGTGAAATCTTGACACAGGACAGCTATCTAGACGCATAAGCATATCTGAGGAGTTGACCTAGGATCAAGTTAGAACAAAAGATTTAATTTCTGGGACTACATCTATCTACACTGTGATCTTTTTCCACTTTTTTTTTTTTCGGAAAAGGCTTTTCCAACATTTGACCCGTCTACACAGGGGCAAATGTGGGAAAAACCTCCCCTTTCAGAAGAGCCCTTATTCCTCATAAAATTAGGAATACAGGGCTTCCAAAAGAATGCACCTGCTTTTTCAGAAACTGTTCCGAAAAAGCGCACGTGTTCCCTGACTGCGGCAGAGTTTTTCCAGGACGATATCCTGGAAAAACTCTGTAGTGCAGACATAGCCTGAGATATATATAATTTTGATTGAAAAAGATGCTGATAAGGAAACAACTCAGATGAAAATATGGGAAAGGGATTTGGACAAAGAAATTGATGGGCATGAATTGGTCTCTATACGGAAAAGAGAATATACATGTTGCTCGATGAAACTTTTTATAAATTACTGTATAACTGGCATTTGACTTCAGCTAAGATCCATCATATTTTTACTACTAGAGAGATGGTCTGTTGGAGAGGTTGTGAGGAAAGAGGAAAATATTTGCACATGTGGTAGTTGTGTCTCAGAATTAGATGGTTGGGGAAGGAAATTACTGAAGAGATTCATCTTATGACAAAATACTGGCTTCTTAAAGATGATCTGACCTGCTCACTTAATGCTTCAATAAAAAAATCCTATACTTTAAAGAGAATGACAAATCAATTGCTTTTTTATTGTTAGCAGCAAGATTGTGTATTGTTCATTATTTGAAAAATGTGCCTTTTATGGAATTGTGGTTTAGTAAAATATGGGTGGTCTTTGTAATGGAAAAACTTTCACATCAAGTACATACCCGTAAGTGTGAAGAAGAGGCTAGGTATTTAGAAATTTGGTCACCCTTTTCAGTGTTCTCAAAGTTGGAGAAAGTTCACCCAGTCATCCAGAATTTTTAGCCGGGTCCTTTGAATTTTAACTTGGTCTTAAACAAACAATCATTTTGGTCAATCATACGATATTTTAAATTGTAAATTTCATGATTTCAGATATTGAAATCTGACATTTCATGGTGGTACAATTATAGGGATTCTGACCCAAAAAGGAGCTGGGGAGGTCACGAAGTTATTGTAAGAGGGTTGCTACCCTTTCTTCTGCACTGCTGCTAGCACGTGACACTGCCTTCAGAACCAAGGTTGGCAGGGTATGGTATTGCCACTCTTATTTCTGCACTGCTAATGGTGGGGGGACGGGTGCTGCCTTCAGAGCTGGGAGCCTGGCCAAAAGCCACTAGCACCCAGCCACCCAGCTCTAAAGGCAGCTCAGAAGTAAGGGTGACTATAACACAACCCCCTAAAATAACTTTTCAACCTGCTTTTGGGTCAGGATCCTCAATTTTAGAGACACTGGTCTCTCCATGAAATCTGCATAGTCCAGATACAAACACACAAAAGGCCAGATTTCATGGGGGAAGACCAGATTTCACAGTCCGTGACATGTTTTTCATGTCTGTGAATTTGGGAGGGCCCTACTAATAATTAATGTATGATGTAGTATGTTAACTTTTATTGTAACTTTGCCTTAAAAATTGCAACAACAAAAAAAGAGTCTGGACCCTTAAAATCATGAGATGATTGGTCTTCTGATTTTGACCCCTTTTCTCCACAAACCATAATGCTAGACACTTTATTTTATAATAATGAAAGCTGAGATTCTCAGAGAGCCACATAATTCCAGCCACTAGGGCTTTAAGGAAACCACCGAAAATCACAATAGTCATGATAAAAGTTATGAGAGTTGGGAATATTGGGGATCTGGATACAAAAATAATTCTAAAACAAAAAATAGTTTTAAATCAGCCATTAAGATGTTTACATAAACTTGAAGTTCAGAGATCCTGTTTTCCTTATCAATCATGAATGACTAGGATTTAAATTTGGAGAGTCACACCTTCCAGAACTCTAATTTTGCCTTTTCGGTACTATTTCATGTATAGAAATATTTCATATGTTCTGGATTTGCTCTAATTCATAAACCACAGAAATATCAATTGCTTTCCTGTTCTTTTCCTTGGTGAGGCTTTTGAATCTGGCTTTACAATGATAAAATAATTGAAACAGCATGAGCCAGCAAGATGAGTAAGTACTTATCTGTCCAATTGAACTTTGTCTTACACAGGTGCTTGTCGGGGGCATGAAGAATACATTTTTCTCTGTTGATTCAGGTCATTACACATCCAATGTGTTCTGAGCAAAAACATTTCCGAAAAATGTTTGGCTCATGTTTCACGTTTCATCCCTAGCCTTAAAAAGTTTACAAGAGCAAAACCTGGTTTAAGTAAACAATTGAACTCAACTGGGCACGTGACGCAAGACCAGGCTTCTTCTGGCCAACGCTCTCAATGAAGTTTTGAAATAACATTGATTAGAGGAACACAGATTTGAGAGTGGAACGGCTCTGATTTAATTTTCTCTATCAGTGGGGTCATGTGTAAAGCTGAGTTGCGGCCATGGCGGTGCCACAAAACAACAGGAATCAGAAGCATTACTCCTGTCCACATGGGATGGGGTTACGTTGATTCTATTCAAAGCAATGCTAAAGAGAAGGATTTATCATAAACCCCTGGTTACAGAACTGCCCAAAAGCCCACAATTTGGGATGTAGTATTTGGATACGTTTTAATAAGGACCATATTAATATGCAGAGACAAAGACAAGATCAAGAAGAGACAAGGGTAGGTGAACGTCGGCCAAGTGTTTGTAGTCAAGTGGTCTGTAGTTTGGAGAGAAAATCTTTGCAAAATTCGTACACACACACATGCATGCACACATGCATGCACACGCACACACACATGGGGTGCCTGTGCTCATGGCTTATCTCTTCCCTTGGTCCTGTGTATCTCACAACACTAGAATAGTCAGGAAGGAGGAAGTGACTGGATGGCAGAATGGGTTATAAGGGAGCTTGATTTCCCATGCAAGCTCTGCAGAGTGTATGGGCTTTTTATGGGCAATAACAGACCTTTTATTTGTAATTCAAATGCTCCATACTCAGGGAAGGGTTGTAACTAGGAATGGTTGAACCTGCAGATGCTTGGTCATCTCAATACACCCTCAAAGCATGGTATGCTAAATTGAACTCTGTCCAGAACTCATGGCTCAGGGGTGGGGGATTTTGCCTGCTTTTCAGTAATTCCGACCTCCAAAATAGCCAGAAGTGCCTTTATGTCATCTGCTGTTAGAGCAAGTAATGCTACAGTTTCCCTCCGTTGGAATGTATGACAATGAACAACAGCTGAGGATCTGCCCTGCATGCCTCTTTGTGACCTGCCCATTGGGTTGTGACAAGCAATAATCACATTCTTGCTAAGCAGCACCAGCCTCAAGGAGCATATTATAGCTATGGTCTCTGATTGTTTCTGTTCACAATGCTGAAACTGACCCTGGCAACATGGGAATTCTCCTTTCTCCCTGTGTGCCTCCATGGCAATTGAGATCAGCTGATGATCTTTCTCGAAATAGTTCCTAGGTCTGAACATCTAGGGTTTATAGCCAGGATACGTCCAGTGAAGGGCTTTGCAACTCTGGCATTGGCTTCCTTTCTTCCAGACTAATTTTGTGAACTTTCATTGTATGGGGTAAAGGTCAAAGTTCACTGAGGTTTTAGCCTAAAAGGGTAATTAGTAGCCAGATTTATGCCTTTGGGTCTAATTGTTGATCATATTAATTGACTCCCGTAAATTAATTTCATATTTTTAAAAAGAAAATTGTCTACATGCACCCAGAGCCTGGGTCAGATCAATGGTCCATCTAGCCCAGTATCCCATCTCCTGGGAGTGGCCAGTACCAGATGAACAGAACAGGGCAGTTTTGGAAGATTCATCCAGTCAGTGCTTCTGTTAGTTGGAGATAAAGGGGCACCCAGAGTACAAGGTTTTGTCTTAGCTAATAGTCATTTATGGATTTATCCTACATGAACTTATCAAATGCCTGGCTGAGTCTGCAGACACATCTGAAATAATAGCTCTGGTAAGTGTGAACCAACCCATTCACTGCAAGTGACATCCCTTTATGATGTCAAGTGGTGGTGCTTGCTTTTGAGAGCAGCACTTCTGATGTGAGTAGAACCCTGAACAGATACAAAATTTGTATCTGCATCTGATCCGTGAGCTGCAAGCCTGGTCCGGGGATATACAGTAGATCTCCACCGATTTGCAGGGCTCTAAATATGACATTTGGAATCTTAAACACAGTCCACGGATATCCTCAAATTCATGGGGCTCTACAGGTGAGTGCTTGGAGGTGGGGTTCCCCTCAGTTTGATACGTGATTGTGAGGGTACTTAGCAAAAACCAGTGGGTAGCAAAATTAGTCTGGCAATGAGTCAACAAGAACGAGGCAGCATAAGAGAAACAGATACTGAGATGGAGATTCAAGGACAGCATCATTATGAATGTTGTGATCACCAGCTATTCTAGCCACCGGTCACTTTCCCCAATGTAGTCCCATCCCATGTGGACAGGAGTAAGGCTTTTGATTCCTGTTTTGTGGCAGTGCCGCAGCCACAACTCAGCTTTACACATGACCCCACTGATAGAGAAAATTAAATCAGAGCCATTCCATTCCCAAACGTTTGTGTTTCTCTAATCATTGTTATTTCAAAACTTCCTTGAGAGCATTGGCCAAAAGGTGCCTGGTCTTGCGTCACATGGCCGGTTGAGTTCAATTGTTTACTTAAGCCAGGTTTTGCTCTTGTAAACTTTTTAAGGCTAGTGGATGAAACGTGAAACATCAGCTAAACATTTTCCAGAAATGTTTTTGCTCAGAACACATTGGATGTGTAATGACCCATTCAATAGAGAAAAATGTATTCTTCATGCCCCCGACAAGCACCTGTGTAAGACAAAGTTCAATTGGACGGATATGTACTTACTCATCTTGCTGGCTCATGTTGTTTCAATTACTTTATCATTGTAAAGCCAGTAAAATTCATAGTAAAATTCTGCCACTCAAATGATCACAGAAAGCAAACCAGAAAGGGCCTTCAGCATGGGCCAATCAACATTCATTATAGCATTTGTAGAAATATTCAGCAGAGAATTTCTCCAATTCAGTCAGTTCTAGTCACCACCAGTGTTCCCTGTAAGCTGAGCGCTGGGGCGTCCACCTAGGAGAGATTCAGGTGCCGCCCAGCGGATTGGCAGAGCACCCACAGCTTCTCACAGCCAGCAGCATGTGTTTCTGCTGGTGGTGCACATCTCCACGTGCCTTGGTGCACTTAGCAAAACTGATTCCATCCATGGATGGAAAAAACGAGAGGCAACATTGGTCACCACCTCTCCCTGACACAGCATCTGAACTAGCAAGCATTGCAATGATTTGTTCATGGGGTGTAAGAGAGACCAGTGAAAACTGAGATGGCTGTGCAACAATATTCATTTTTCTCACTATCATACCGGGATATAAATTATATCGGAAAGACAGAACAGGTCGTGCGGGTGGCGGAGTGGTACTATATGTGAAGGATAATATAGAATCAAATGAAGTAAAAATCCTAAAGGAATCAAAATGTTCCATAGAATCATTATGGATAACAATTCATTCCTCTAATATGAATATGGCATTAGGAATATATTACCGACCACCTAACCAGGACAGTGATAGTGATGCTGAAATGATAAGGGAGATTAGAGAGGCTACCAAAATAAAAAACACAGTAATAATAGGAGATTTCAATTATCCCCATATTGATTGGGTGCATGTCACCTCAGGACGGGATTCAGAGATTAAATTTCTTGATGCCTTAAATGACTGCTTCTTGGAGCAGCTAGTACAGGAACCCACAAGGGGAGAGTCGATTCTCGACCTAGTCTTGACTGGAACGCAGGATCTGGTCCAAGAGGTAACTGTTACTGGACCGCTTGGAAATAGTGACCACAATATAATAACTTTTAATATTCCTGTGTTGGGAAGAACACCGCAGCGGTCAAACACTCTGGCATTTAATTTCAAAAAGGGGAATTACACTAAAATGAGGAAGCTAGTTAAACAGAAACTAAAAGGGAGAGTAATTAAACTAAAATCCCTGGAAGCTGCATGGGAACTGTTTAAAGACACCATACTAGAGGCCCAACTTAAATGTATACCCCAAATAAAAAAACACAGTAAGAGACCTAACAAAGAACCACCATGGCTAAACAGCCATGTTAAAAAGGCAGTGAGAGAGAAAAGGTCAGCTTTTAAAAAGTGGAAGTCAAATCCTAGTGAGGAAAATAGAAAGGAACATAAACACTCCCAAATTAAGTGTCATAATGTAGTAAGAAAAGCCAAAAAAGAGTTTGAGGAACAGCTAGCCAAAAATTCAAGAAATGATAGTAAAATGTTTTTTAAATACATTAGAAGCAGGAAGCCCGCTAAAAAAGCAGTGGGGCCCTTGGATGATAAAGATATAAAAGGAGCGATCAAGGAAGACAGTGCCATTGCGGAGCGATTAAATGATTTCTTTGCTTCAGTCTTCACGGCTAAGGATGTTACAGAGGTTCCTAAATCTGAGCCAGGCTTTTTAGGTGACAAATCTGAGGAACTCACTCAGATTGAAGTGACATTAGAGGAGGTTATGGAATTAATTGATAAGCTGAATAGTAACAAATCTCCGGGACCAGACGGCATTCACCCAAGGGTTCTGAAAGAACTCAAATGTGAAATTGCGGAGTTATTAACAGTGGTTTGTAACCTATCCTTTAAATCCACTTTGGTACCAAATGACTGGAAGATGGCCAATATAACACCAATATTTAAAAAAGGCTCTAGAGGAGATCCTGGCAATTATAGACCGATAAGTTTAACATCAGTACCAGGCAAATTAGTAGAAACACTAGTAAAGAGTAAAATTGCAAGGCACATAGAAGAGCACGAATTGTTGGGCAAAAGTCAGCATGGTTTCTGCAGAGGGAAGTCGTGTCTACCTAATCTGTTAGAATTCTTTGAAGGGGTTAATAAACATGCGGACAAGGGGCACCCAGTGGATATAATATACCTAGATTTCCAGAAAGCCTTTGACACGGTCCCACACCAAAGGCTTTTACGTAAATTAGGTGGTCATGGGATAGGAGGAAAGGTCCTTTCATGGATCAAGAATTGATTAAAAGACAGAAAACAAAGGGTGGGAATAAATGGTAAATTTTCACAATGGAGGAGGGTAACTAGTGGTGTTCCCCAGGGGTCAGTACTGGGACCAATCCTGTTCAACTTGTTCATCAATGATCTAGAAAATGAGGTAAGCAGTGAGGTGGCCAAGTTTGCAGATGACACAAAGTTGTTCAGGACAGTCAAAAGCAAAAGGGATTGTGAAGAACTACAAAAAGATCTCAGCAAACTGAGTGATTGGGCAGCAAAATGGCAAATGAAATTTAATGTGGGTAAGTATAAGGTAATGCATGTTGGAAAAAATAACCCAAATTACACGTACTACATGATGGGGTCAAATTTAGCTAGGACAGATCAGGAAAGGGATCTTGGAGTTATAGTGGATAGTTCTATGAAGACATCCACGCAGTGTGCAGCGGCAGTTAGTAAGGCAAATAGGATGTTAGGAATTATTAAAAAAGGGATAGATAATAAGACAAAAGATATCATACTTCCCCTATATAAAACTATGGTACGCCCACATCTCAAGTACTGCGTGCAGATGTGGTCTCCTCACCTCAAAAAAGATATATTGGCATTAGAAAAGGTTCAGAAAAGGGCGACTAAGATGATTAGGGGCTTGGAAAGGGTCCCATATGGGGAGAGGCTAGAGAGACTGGGACTTTTCAGTTTGGAAAAAAGGCGATTGAGGGGCGATATGATAGAGGTATATAAAATCATGAATGGTGTGGAGAAAGTGATTATAGAAAAATTATTTACCTTTTCCCATAATACAAGAACTAGGGGACACCAAATGAAATTGATGGGTAGTAGGTTCAAAACTAATAAAAGGAAATTTTTCTTCACACAGCGCACAGTCAACCTGTGGAACTCCTTGCCCGAGGAGGCTGTGAAGGCCAGCACTCTATTAGGGTTTAAAAAAGAGCTTGATAAATTTTTGCAGGTTAGGTCCATAAATGGCTATTAGCCAGGGATAAAGTATGGTGCCCTAGCCTTCATAACAAGGGCAGGAGATGGATGGCAGGAGATAAATCACTTGATCATTGTCTTCTGTTCTCCTTCTCTGGGGCACCTGGCATTGGCCACCATCGGCAGATGGGATGCTGGGCTCGATGGACCTTTGGTCTGACCCAGTATGGCCATTCTTATGTTTTTATGTTCTTATGTTCTCAGCTTACCTCAGGCATTGTCCCTTTTATATTCCCATTACTTATGTGACTTCCCCACCCCAGTTGCCAACCCTAAGTATTCAGAAGTCCATGGCCCCTAGAACTGTAAGATGCAATAAATAAATAAAAATACATTGTGTCTTCCAGTGCTGTAGACTTTAGGGTTCACATTTTCTGGCTGTTCTGTGCATTATGCGGGCTAGATTTTTTTTTTTTTTAATGGAAGCTGAGATTCCCATGTCATCACCTGACTCTGAGAATTGGTGCTTTAAGAAAAATACCAAACATCATGAACTGGCAACATTGGCTTAATTCCGCAAACTGCTCCAATTTCCATAGGTGAAGCAGGGGATCTGCTTGCACAGAGCAGCTTGCAGAATCATAGCTCTGGCTAATCATTTGAATGGGTGGATTTACAATGGACAATACCACCTCATCAGCCATTTGGCAGTTGGTTACATCCACAAAGCAGCTCAGCCCAACAAAATCCATCTTAAAACAAACCTGAGTTCTCCATAATAGCAGCTCTTCATGTTTGAAATGTTTTATAACACAGGCTAAAAACCCCCAGGCAATTGTGGATTTCATAGATCCAAATGCAATTATATGCCAGATTTCATAATTCAGACTTCCAGAAAAACCTCAATGTCGTCAGCATCATGTTCATCCAAGCTTGTATTCCCGAGTCCTTAGAAAAACAATCTCATTTAAATGAGCAGGCTCCCGTGTACCCTCTTCAAAGCCCCAGGATAATAGGAGTGGAACACCATTGGATTTATCAGCAGCATTAAATTAAATTCACCCGTGGCACAGAGCGTTAGTTCAGGGCCCTCTATCTCATTTAAATCCTAGAGCGGAAACACAATGCGAGTAATCCTTCTGTCTTACAAGGCCAGTTGCTGAAAACAGATGGAAGCAAGCCAGATATTCAGCAATCCACTGTTCTAAACATTGCACAACTAGCATAGCGGCTGAAGTTTTCACTCCAGCCTACTCACACCATTGCCAGTCCCAGTTTGTGAAGTGAATTTCACCTTCCCGTCCCCTCAGCAATCCCAACTGGCATGGAGCCCCATCCGGGTGGCTGGAAAGGGTTTTACCCAATGCCAGTTGCCAAGACAGATACAGGTGGCTAGAAAGGGCATTGATCCTCAGGCATTCATGGCTGCCAGTCACATGTTCCAGCAGTAAAAGTCTTTGCAATGGTTCCTTTGCAAATATTTTGAGGGCCTCATTTTCCTTCTTTCAGATACCAGTAAGCTGGAGGTGAGAAATAGGACTGAGTGCAATTTTTTTTCACAAGCAAAGAGATTAGGGAGTTTATCCATCAACACTAAAGCCCAGATGTTTTTAAAGTGGAAGTAAAAACAGTAGACGGAGAGAGACATTAATTATAAGGCTCCTTCTTCCCTTTAAAATGTTTTAAAATGTTTTTCAAATACCTAACTTTTCCTGTCAATTTTGGAGGGGGTTTTTTTAAACACTTATTTCAGACTAAACTTTGGTCTTCTCTATATTGGCTTGGAAAAAAAAAAACCTAATTCCCCCCCTAGTGTTCGAGCAGACTTTGTGCTAAATTCTTTTAGTTGTCTCGATTTACATGGCTGTAATAGACCAGAATCTGGCCCCCGATGGATATTTAATTATTTCATATTTTTTAAAAAGCTTTTACTTTCATTTTTTATCCCTAATCTTCACATTCTAACTAGACTAAAGTGTAGGAAGATAAAGGTCTAACTCTTTTTTCCTTCCAGTTTAAATGCAAGCCTGATATTCTCTGTACTTTAACGGTGCAGTGCAGTGGCTCTCAAACTTTAGCAACCCAAGGACCTCCATCTTAATTTACAGTTTTTCAGGCTCCCACTGCCCAACCCTAAACTGAGGACTTGTCCCTGTCCTGTTCCTTCAACAAGGCCACGCCCGTGCACCACTCCTTCATTGAGGCCTCACTCCCACTCATTCCATCCCCCTTCTCTCCCTCTCACTGGGTTGGGGCAGGAGGTTGGGGTGTGAGAGAGGGGAGAGGGCTCCAGCTGGGGGTACAGACTCTGGGCTGAGCTCAAAGATGAGGGGTTTGTGGTGCAGGTAGAGCTCTAGACTGCAGCAGAAGGCTGGAGTGTGGGCTAGGGCTGAGGACACTGGCTGGGGATATGGGTTTGAGGCTGGGCCAGGGATGAGTAGTTTGGGGTGCAGCAGGGGGTTCTGGGCTGAGGCAGAGGGTTGGGGGTGGGAGTGTGGGGTTCAGGCTTCAGGAGGGAGTTTGGGTGTGGGAGGGGATTGGGATAAGGCAGAGTCAGGGAGGCAGAAGGGTGCGGGATCCAGTTATGGGGTGCAGGCTCTAGGGTGGGGCCAGGGATGAAGGGCTTGGGTGCAGAATGGGGTATAGGTCATAGGCACCACCTTCCCCCTTGCCAATAGGATGCTTGACCACCACCCTCAAAGGCTGCTGTTTAATTCAGACTAAGCAGCACTGATGGTGAGAATGAAGCCAGTGCATCTCACCAATCCAGTTTGTTGGCTTCATTCGCAAGCCTTCTTTCAGAGACTGCTGAAAGCCTGCAGAAGCAGACTGTTGGATGTCGTCTGTCACTCATCACTGTGCCGACGCACTGCTGGTTACTCCTAAATGAGATGTTGACTACAGCCAGCATGTTATCTCTCCGCAGTCCTTCACATACAGGGCTAGATTGTGCCCTTGGAGCTTTTAGGTGCCATGGCGGGCATGGTAACACACAGCCTGCAGACCAAATTCTGCCTGACTCAGTGGGAATTCTTCCTGGAGACTCCTATCTTGGGCACAGCAGTGTAGCCACTACCGCACCCTGGGACAGGACGCAGCATGTTCTCTCCTCTTTGCTCAGCCAAGCTCTGCTCATCTTTCTCCTCACCGCCTCCTTCTATTCTCCCTTACAGACATTCTCCTTGTGCTTTCCCACCACTCATGCCCTGGCACAAGAACCGGCCACCCTCTGATACCAAGCATTCCAAAGACAGTTGGACAGGCTAGCTGCAGGGATAAATAAAGACCAGCAAAAAGCAGACTTATATAAGTGATGGGTGAAACTCAAGAGAACGTGGGAAGGGTGAGAATGATGTTTGCATTTTATTGCAGCAGTGTTGACTCATATTTAGTTGTGATCCTCTATTGCTTCAAAGATCCGAAAAGAATTGCATGCATTGATGAACGCACAGTACTAAACAGTGTCATAGGGGAAGGACCAATGT
This sequence comes from Pelochelys cantorii, assembly GCA_032595735.1. Classification (NCBI taxonomy): domain Eukaryota; kingdom Metazoa; phylum Chordata; order Testudines; family Trionychidae; genus Pelochelys; species Pelochelys cantorii. The sequence continues at coordinate 53,704,175 of CM064334.1, forward strand.
GTGTACGGACAGATTCGAGGCACGGGTAGCAGGCAGCAGAATACCACATGACATGCCAAAGTGCAATTACAGACATTCATAGTTTCATACCGAACCCTACTCTCCAGGGCTTCTTTATGCATTAATTAAAAACAAGCCACTGTGCTTCTAGCCAGCCACTGTCTGATGTTCTGCTAAGGAGGCTTTCAAGTGACATACGGAGCACAATGAGGCAAACCCTCAGCTGGTGTAAGACAGAGATCAGCTATGCTATGTACACCAGCTGATAGCATTTTTAAAAAGTCATCCTCAGTGGGGCTCTTTGGATTTACCCTGGCTGTGTGGAGCTGGCCTGGGGACTAAGTCACACTGAAAGCAATGAAAAGGTTTGTTTCATGAAGGGGAACTACTTGCCTTGAATAGATAATTTTTTTAATATATCTGCAAACAGAGAAATACTGCTGTGGGCTTGCAAGACATGCCAAAGCCTTGATCAAAATTGCGTCCCTTTCATAGGGGCAAAACACATGTTCTCATTATCCTGAAAAGAAAAACTAAGGGGGGGGGGGGTGTTCTCTTTTTATGTTGATCTATAGCATGAAAATACCATGTACAACTGCCAGTTGTTTATCAAGTTTTCCAGATCAACAATATGTTCTTTCTTAAGGTCTTTCATTAAACAGCTTTCTGTCAGTCTCACTTTTATTAAATAATGAAAGCCAAATGGCAAACGGCTTCAGGATCTGGACTTGTCACTTTACACTGATGTTTAAAGAGCATATTTGGTCACCACCTCACAGCAAGAACTGTTTGGAGGATCTGATTCATAAGTATTCACTGCTGTCGCTGCAGGACTTTTTCCGTGTGATCCGCACATGTTCTTTTCACTGGGACATGGAGAAAGAAACATGCTCTCCTTTGTGTCAATCATGCCTACTGCTCAGCTGGGCCCCTCTTCCCATTACACACCTGAGGAATGCAAACTCCAAGAGGAAGGAGGAGGCAGTGAAATGGGAGTGTTTAGAGCAAAGAAAATCAGAGGCATTCAAAATTCCTGGCAGCGGGGCTCCTGCAGGAGAGATTTAAGTGCTTTCTTCTCCTGTTTCTGACAGGAAAACTCGGCGTTCGTAGCACTCTGAGGAAAAGCGCCCTGCCCCTTGGGAAAAGACAGCAATTCACAGAGTCGCAAACTTAGGAGGGCAAGGGATTCAAACGGTACCAGTCTGACTCCTCGCTCTACAGCGATAGGCAAAACCTCAAATAGTTTTGCAACACTTCATCGATTGGGGTCTTGTGTGGTGAAGGGGTGTTTAGGATGCAAGGTGTTCTTTATACAAAAGCGCCAGGGATGGGGATGGCATTCAGAAAACCTGCTCCAGTTTTGGCTTTTAAGCTGAGTCACCATGGAACTTTTGTCCTCTAAACATCATAAGGGAACAGATCAAATAGACCAGAAATGTCTTTTGTGTTTTATACTGTAGCTCAAACAGCAGGCCTGTTGACGAGGGGGGAGGAGAGGGGAGTGAAACAAAGAGGGCAACTGCCCTGGGGCATGGTGAGTCAAAAGGGCCAGGTGTTCCTAGCTGCAATTACTGCATCAGTGGCAGCGGCTGGAGCTCTGGCCCCTTTAAATTGCCTCTGGAACCCCCATACGGTGCACTTGGAGTGGTTCTGAGGGCTTCAGGTAATTCTGAGAGCTGCCTGTGGGAGGCTAGTCCCAGCCCCACCTCTTCTGTCCAAGGCCCCACCCTTTCTAGGGCACGGAGTGGTAGGATCCACCCCCAACCTGCCCACGGGCCTGGTGAGTCTGTCAGCCCCACTGTCAGACAGATATTTTAAAATGAAGATGAAGGAGAGGGAGAGCGACCAGAGGGCACAGATGAGCTTTGCAGATGAAACAGCGTTGCCGAAAGAGAACATCCAAAGCAAAATGATGTAAAATTCCCATTAAAATTAAGGGCAAAACTTGTTCTCTGGGACACTCTATGAATCCTTTCCCTGCACTGTGTATTTCCTATTCTATTCTTGCTTCATGCATGTCACTTCCAAAAATGCTAATGGAAATCCCACATTCAGCACAAATGCAGCACATGCACAGGATACAAGTTCACATAAGAGCAGAGACGTTTTGCAACTTATCCCATCCACAGAACTTCTGAAAGTCTTGATGATGGTGTACTCCGTTCTACTGGGTTATCATCAGAACATTCCACCTTAGACCACTTTAACATTGCTACTAGCAATATGATTAAGTAATCATATTGCAATGCATTAAAATACTTCTCACATGCCAACTAAACCCCTTTCCTTGGGAGGAGGGGAATCCCTTCCTGGCTTTTCCAGAGATTGGTCATGTAGGCAAGGAACATTCTAGCTGCTGTGAGGAGATGATTACAATGGTTTGTTACAGAGAAGGAACTTCAGTGCAAGTGAATCTTGTGTGTAATATGATCCATAATAGTATGTCAGGTAGTTTGTTCCCTGTCCCAAATTAAACCATGAAAAGGAGAAGCTACTATCATGGCATCTTGATCCTCTTCACCATCACATAAGAGCAAGGGCCAGCTACTCCTGGTTGATTCTAGGATATATTTTAATAATTCTACCAGCCACAAGTAACAAATCCATTTGTGTTCTGAAAAATTGAATTTAAACGTGTTTGCATATAATTACAAAATGGAAACAGGTGTTGGTGCTGAATTAAACTATGCAATCACCAACTACTCCTGATTAATGTGGTCACTAAGGAAAGAGAATGGTACCCACTAGTATAATCCCCCAGAGTTTGTAAGGGCTATATCCCCCTTCTTTTATTTATCATCCTCCCTGTCTGCTTTCCTGTTATTTTGTCTTGCATCTGACTATCAAATCTGAGGCCTAGATTTTGTCCCTTGTAGTACCCTGTAAAGTCCCATATACCCTATGGCAATACATAATTAAGTTCTCCATACACCCTTCCCTTCTTCCTACATGCTGGAGCACAGTAGTTATCAAAACGAGGACATGGATAACCGGTAGTCTGCAAAACAAAACATTTGAGAACCAAAGAGGTGGGGTTCAGGAGTAGGCTGTTGGGTGGGAAGACAATTTTGTGCCAAGGTGGTATGTAGATTGAGATGCTTGAAGGACTGCTTCCTTAGCACAAAACAATGTAATGGCCAAAGGCCAGGGAGTTGAACCCTGTGATAATATCTGCAGTTGAAAAGATCACATTTCCTGCTTTTGAGAAGGACAAATGCCAGTATTTACACAAGAAAAGGCTGCCAGTCACTAAAAAGCCACAGGCTATTTCTAAAGACTTGCCCAAGAAAGTCAGCATGACAGTAAGTGACTGCAATACGCCTGACTACTCCACTGTAACACAGGTGGAAGCAATCCATAGCTCTGAACCATATAAACACTCTCCTTTGGGGCCCTTATTCCCCCCAACCTCATCAGAAACCCCCCAGTATATTTTCAGTGGAAATCTTCCTCTTGTGCATACATCATTTGGCCTGTGCAAGTGGTCCCCTTTGCACTGGGCGTGATACAATTTGCACCTGATAAAACCACTGGCGCAACAGGGTTTGGTGGGTACAGATTCTAACCCACAAATGGCTAAACTATATGAGGGCCAGCCTGAGTGACAGAACTGCTGGCAGTCATCTTGTTCTGAGGCAGCCATGGTGAGATAGTTACCCAACGCCATATTGTTACCCTGTTAGTTGAGCAATGAGTGACACAAAGACCTTCTGTATATTCACAACCAGGCAGTTTCACCCTCCAGGCTGGATACCTGTTCCCTGCCTCACAAGTTCTCCTCCCCCAAGCCATGTGTAGTGCGAAGAAACAGGTTTGTGCACGAATAGCCCAAATCAGGAGTGTGCTGTCCAAACCTTTCGGCTCTGTTTGTGTGTCCTGTGGGAAAAACACACTCACAGGATGTGTCCTATGGGGAGAATTACCACACAGAATACTGGCTTGTGTAACCATAATTACAGAGCTGCTGTCAATCATTAGACAAAGAAAGTGGTCTTCCTTCCTGCCAGGTGGAATTCTCACACAGACTATGGAAGGTCTTTCCAGATGGATGAGCCCTAAACAGCCTTGGGCAAACTTAGCCACCCAGGCAGTTAAGTTTAAGATAAGATGGAAGCAGATAACTTATCTAAGGCCATCACATTTGGAGTGGCAGCAGCAATAATGACAGTAACAAAAGGAATCTTAAAAGGCATCAGATCATTCACCTTCATCTCTTTGGCAGTATTTTCTTCCAGGTGGTCCTCAACTTTAAGTATCTGTGTTTTAAGGGTCAACCTGCATGGATTCTCATACACTCCCTGTCCCTCTAATTGAGACCTCAACTGAGTGCAGATCCAGGGAAAGGGGGATGAGGCACCTCACCCTTAGAGCAGCCTGCTCTGCACAGAGAAGGAGTAGGGCTCACAGTGAGTCATTGGTGGGCACTGTCGATAGGAGGGGGCATAGTACCACCATTCCTGGAAGATATAGGTTCTGCATTCAGCAGAAGAGCTAGCACGGTTTCACCTTACATGTGTATTTCCCAGGTTGTCAGGCAATGCTTGGCAACTATCCCCTACCACAAGGCAATATTCACTTTGACCAGTGCATCATCCAGCACAAATCTGTCCAAAACTGTCATGTGTTTTCACTGGCTGCCCTGCCTTGGATGACGATTATAAATAAAGTTACTCAGTGCATCTGTAGTGCCTAACATCCCAGAATCTTAAAGCACCTTACAAACAGTTATTTAAGCCTCATATAGTTCCCCTTGGAGCTTGGCAAATGCTATGATCCTTGTTTTAAAAAGGGGTTAATTGAGGCAGTAACGGGCTAAGAGGCCCAATTGTTTCAAATCTAGGTGCTTCTAAAGATAGGCACCTAAATCCATAAACAGGCACCAGATAGGAGTATGTCAATGTTCAGAGGGGCTGAGAATTTGCAAATCCACTGAAAATTCAGTGGGAGCTGCAATTACTCTGAAAATCAGGCTTCAGGTTGAACCTGTCTAGTCCAGCACTCTCAGAACCTGACTTGTGCTGAGCCAGAGAATTTGCCGGACCACGGGAGGTCAATATTGTCTAGCAACATTACCAACACTTCTACTGCTTATTGGGCTCTGAGAAGACATTTGGGGGTAAATTAGAGCTAAATAAGAGCACAAAACACTCAGAGCCAGGACTGGTGACTGTAAACAAACTTTATGGGACCACGGGAAACTTGGCCACACCCAATGATACATGGACATCCAGCTAACTAAAATCATGCTGGACCACGGACGTTGCCGGACCACAGAGTGCCAGCCTAGAGAGGTTCAGCTTGTACTTTTATATAGTATTATCTTGGAGGCTGGACTATGCTTTGGGGGATCAGTGTTTATAAACCCTTCCAAACCTCTAGGTTTATTTAACCCTTATCGCTGTAACCCTCATTCTCCTATTCATTCTCCAGTTGCATGGCAAGTGTGATAGGATCAGTGGTCCCCTCCCGTTCACATCTGTATTCCATGTAATGCTTCCAGAGATGACTTTAAGTTAACAGAATAGTTTTAAAAATACTGATGAGAAATGACTGATTCCTGCATCTTTTTAAAAATACAAAATGGGAAATGACTGTCTAGGAAGGAGTACTGCAGAAAGGGATCTAGGGATCCTAATGGAGCACCAGCTAAATATGAGTCAACAACGTGATACTGTTGCAAAAAAAATCAAGCATCATTCTGGGATGCAATAACAGGGGTGTTATGAGCATAACATAAAAAGTAATTCTTCCACTCTGTGATGATTAAGCCTTAAGAGGAGTATTGTGTCCAGTTCTGGGTACCGCCTTTCAAGAAAGATGTGGACAAACTGGAAAAAAATCCAGAGAAGAGCAACAAAAATGATAAAAGGTCTAGAAAACATCACCTATGAGGACTGATTTTAAAAATTGTGTTTGTTTAGTCTGAAAAAGACTGGAGGGGGGGAACATAACAGTTTTAAAGTACACGAAAAGTTATTACAAGGAGGAGGGAGAAAAAAAAAGTTCTTTTTAACCTCTGAGAACAGGACAAGAATCAATGGGCTTAAATCACAGTAAGGGAAGTTTAGGTTGGACTGTTGGAACATTTTCCTGTGAGAGTGGTTAAGTGCTGGAATAAATTGCTTGGGAGGTTGTGAAATCTCCATTGCTGGAGGGTTTTAAGAGCAGTTTAGACAAATACTTGTCAGGGATGATCTAGATGGTGCTTGGTCCTGCCATGAGTGAAGGGGACTAGACTTGATGACTTCTTAAAGTTCCTTCCCATCCTAGGATTCAAACAAACAAGGTTTAATGAAAGAAAAATAGGTATTGCAAACCTATAGGTAAAACACAACAATTAAGAGTCACTTATTCAACAATTAAGAGTCACAATTAAGAGTCACTTGAATGGACTAAGGGCCAACCTTTGCTCTCAGATGTTTAGTTCTAGGGGCAGACTATGCCCCACCGTGTTTCTGTCGGTGTCATGCTGTCATACTGCACTCCCTCATGAATCTCCGCTACGAAGTTAGTTCTAAACCAAGCAAGGAGTGTTTAGAATTAGCACTTTCAGCTCTGCACCGTGTTTATTCAGGCCCCTGAGCCTTTCTTGTTTACTCCCGTCCAGTAAAAAAGGAAGATTTATTGCATGTGTTGTAAAAGTAGGAGGGAATCGAGAGCCCTGCCATGCTGCTGTGATTGTTGGCATTTTTTCCACTGTTCTCATCTCCAAGGATTTGCTGGGACACCTTTCTTTTGGCCGCCTCTCGCTAGGAATTTGGCCCTCACACGCTCTGAACATCCATGAGCAGCACTAGCTCATGATTAGGATGGAGCTAAGGGGAAGGTGCAACAAGCCAAACACCAGGGAATTAGCATAATAAACACTTCACCTCTTACACGGCAGAACTCAGCTCTCACTCCAACATCAACCTCAATTAAACCTTCAACTTTCCAATCAACCTTCCCCTTCCTTGTTGTTGTGCTCACTAGGCAGCTTCCTGAGTGTCTAGCCAGTCAGTCAGCTGCTAGGGAAGGAGGAGGGTTCTGCAGCATGGAAGCTGGATTTTTTTCTCCAACTGTTTATTGGAAATATGGAGCAGTGTGCTTTGAGAACGCCTTATTTACCCCAACTCCTCAATGGCAGGAATACCCCTGCTCTGATGAATGGTACATCAAAAGCCGACCCATTCCAGGCACAGCATCAGAGCATACCATACAAACTCACATTTAAGGCACATACATTAATGTGCACAGGTCATCCAAAGGCACACCAGACTGAAGGTGAGGAAGTCACTGAGAACATTACTGCAAAGTACCACATGCCCCACAGAAGAACCGGAAGGAAATTCACAGAGCATTAGCGTCATGTTCACACTCTGGCTATTTAGGATCCTATTAGTTTCTTCTCATATGGAGGAATGCTTTTACACTGAGCAGATCTATGCAAGATGTTTTTTATCATCTAATAGTAATCTACTGCTTCTGGATTTCAACTACACATGCTCCTGATTTTTAATTGTTGTCAGAAGAACAAGGAAAAACTAAAATAAAGATTTTTTTTTCTCCAAGTCCTGAACAAAAACTTTTAAAAGCAAGTTTAAATGACTAGCAATAATGTTGTTGACTGCAGTCAGCAGAAAATGCCAGTTGTCAGCTACCTTTCTTAATAAAGAGAACATGTCAGAAAGAATCTATAACTTACAATACCTGGAGATACCAGTATGGGAAATTCAATCACTATATCACTGATGGATGAGACATTCAAGCAGACATAGCCAGTTTGAAGAGCTCCCCAAATCCTGTGGCTATCATCAGCATGTATCTGTCCATCATTTCATTTGTGTGCACAGAACCTTCATATTGCTACAGTCAGGATTAAATCTTAACTTGCCAAGAGCAGCTGTGTTAAGGGAAGCAATGAAAGATTACGTCCTCCACGGTAGAGGCAATAGGTGCTGTTGCTTAAACTTTTCCCAGCTGGTTAGGGCTCTGATACACAATCTAAACTCAGAAAAACCCAATATCATGGCTGATATTTTGCCCTTATCTCTTGCCATGGTGCCTCTTCATTTCCAGGCAATGGGCAGATTGTCCTCTTTGTCATTGGATTTCCTGGCTTGTGTCACAACCTTTATGTTATTTAAACATAGTTCTGTATTTAATTTAATTTCCTTGGTTTTGTTTAGCTTTGATAAAGAAAAGGAAATATTTTCTAATAGATTAAAAAAGCCCATTATTGAGCGGAGACCAAGTTCAGTGAGTTATCAGGGGCCAACCAGAGAATAATGGCTGTGGCCAAAGTCTGAGAAAGGGGCATGGGAACAAAAAACCATAGCGGAACAACAAATGAGTTTTCAATGTGTGAAGGGGAAGCAGGATGAGGGAGAAGATTCCAGTAGCGCCGCTGAAAATCAAGGGAGGGTTCACAGGGAGACGAGAGAACAGATGTGGAGCAGAACACAGGGATTGCCAAGGTATTGATTGAGGTTGGAAGATGCAGGAGACAAACACCGTGTCCAATGCACATGTAAAATGGGGAGGGGCAGGAAGGAAGAACATAGAGCACAGAGTTTATAGACGTATACATCTCTGCAGTTAGACAGGTTTCCACACTACAGCCCCACTCCTGCATGGGTGCAGTGTGGCCAAGTGCTCTCTGAGGTGCTCTGAATCCCAGGGGGCTCCAGTTCATGGTGAAGGCGAGAGGTGACATCACCCTAAGTAATATGAATCCTCTCTAGGAAGACTTAAAGGCATCAAGGCAGAGGGGAAAGGATGATTTTGGATCTCACCCTTTGAAAGCATCACTACCAGGGTATGTCTACACTACAGAGTTTTTCCGAAAAAAATTCAATTATGTCCACACTGCAATCACGTTCTTTCAAAAAAAAATGAAAGAACTGAGGGGGTTTTCCAACACTGGTAATCCTCATTCTACAAGGAAGAAGCCTTTTTCCGAAAGAGCTCTTTCGGAAAAAGGAGCATGTGGACAGGGAAGAGGGGCTTCTTTCGCAAGAAGAGGAAAGAGGAAAAAGCACCAATGCCCTGGTTGCCATTCCGCCCATAGTAATCACAGCTTACATGCAAGATAGCATCTATTCAGTCTGGATTGCTATCTGTTGAAAAAGTAGATCGCTTTTTCAATGCTCTTTCGCAGTGCGGACTCTCTTTCGGAAGAAGTTTTTTTGGAAGATCTCTTCCGGAAAAGCTTCTTCAGAAAGAAGCCTGCAGTCTACACATAGCCCCAGATAGAGACCTGGAGTGGAGTAACAATGGAAACTCTTTTGCATTCGAGGCATCCATTAAAGATGGAAATCGAATAATAGAACGCTAGAACTGGAAGGGTCATCAAGTCCAGTCCCCTGCCCTCACAGCAGGACCAAGCACCATCATTATTCAATGGCAAGAAACATGGCCAGAGGGTCTTAGGCTGCATCAGCTGTAGGGTTATTAATGAAACAAGGAAGATGATTGTGATCTTGTGCAAAAGCACAGAGGGACCTTCCTCAGTAGGCTGCAGCCAGATTGCTGGACCGTATGCCTCCATAGCATTTGTGCACATTTTGGGGTAAAGCCTGGAGAAAAGCTACTGATCACAGGTTTGGACAGACTTAGGTACGAAGACCAGCAGGAGAGCTTCAACTTTCAGAGTTTGGAGAACAGGAAGCTACAGTAAATGAAATAAACTACAAGAAAAAAGACGTACAAACACTGGAAATTAAAGTGTACGTTAAATATATGAAGATGGCCTTTTATTTTGAGTGCTTGTGTTGAACAATCTTTTTGGGGGGCTAGAATGCTCTGTTCCCAGAGGTACTGGTCAAATCCACTGTACTAGGATTCAAGAGGGATGGGAACTTGAGGGTTAAATGGGACTGCATGCTTACTTAGATTCCTGCTCACGCACACCCAATTAAATTGATTAGCAGCTGGGGCTGGGAAATAACCTAGGCGTTTCTACAGCCGTCTAGGGGCGTGATGCCAGACGTTGTTTGGAGCACTGTGTAGAGACCCTCTGGTGGAGTTCAGAGACAATGTTTAAGAAATGCAAAACCTGGTTTAGGGCATATTCTACCAGAAGAACCCTTGTTATAACCCAGCAGACTATTGCAAAAGTCTTCTTATTAAATCTCTGAGTACCAAGCAAGCAAGCCATGGGCCTGATCCAAAGTCCTTCCACTGACTTCAAAGAGTTTTGACTCAGGCCCCAAAACAGATTATTTCGGACTCATCATGGATGCTGGGATGACAATATGGTTGAACTCTGTACGGCTTAGTCACGTCATTAAAATACTGTCCCAGAGTCCTAGCAGAGGGGAAGGTTAGGACACAGGGAATGAATTGACAATAGGCAGGCTAAGATACTAGCATCACAGGTAACTTACATGTCACAGCTCCTACTCAGAAATGTAATTCTTAGCTCACAAATGCAGCTCCTGGCTTCAGAACTCCTGCAAGGAATTCTGAGTTCAGAGTCCAAGACAGGCTGCTTTCTCTCTCAGCTTCTATTGCACCAGCCCTGGCGATGTAAAATCCTGCAAAATGCATTGGGCCTGGTTCTCACAAGCACTGGTATAAATCTGTTGCGTCAGGTCTCGACCCAGTCTACGGACTGCCTTGCTGCATTTGTAAAGTTACGCATTTAAAAATATCATTTATCCGAGTGTTAGAAAAGGCAAGCACACTGCAGAAAAATATCCTAGCGGGTACCACATAGAGAGTCCAGGTCTGTGCATAAGATTCCCAATTTACCTTTCAAGATTTTTGTCTTGAATATTTGTTTCCAGCTCACTTAGAAATATCCCAAAGTGGAGTGCACTTGATTGTAGTGCTTGAAGTGCAAGCCTTTTTAGCAGCAACAGCTCTAAGCTTAATCATACAAGTGGTCTTATCACACCATTCTTATCAAGTGTTGGAAATCCACTGAGCCTCCTTCAGTATTTCTGTCTTCTACACGGAAAGAGGCTGCAGCCTTTCTTCATCTCCTAGATGGGAAAGGAGAAATGTTTTAGAATCATGAACACGTGCTGAATAACGATATTGCCATGGAGTGGCTGGTACGTACATAGACCGCTGCCCTCTGCTGGATGGAATCAGTCCTGCTCGGTTGTAGGACAGGCTCTACATGGCTAACTAGCTCACAAAGAATCTACTGCAATAAAGTGGCAGGGTCATGGGAGGTATATTGATATAGTCCATCCTGGACAGCTGTTTCCTACTGCATGAATGGTTTCTCCAATCTAGTTTGAATTGTGCCAAATGAAAGGGCTTCTAGCTCTTCCAGTGGGAGAATAATACCCAATCTATCTCACTGGCAAGAAACTTTTCCCAACACTCAACCTAAGTTTCCTCCAACCTTCCCCACTTCCTCCTCATTTTCTTTTATGTTTTCATTTATGTTTATTCATATCTCAGATCCTTCAAACTGCAAGAAGTATTAACATTTAGCTTATTTTAAGATGCTTTTTTCATTGCGCTCAACTGAAACAATGAAAATACACTAGTCAGAATTTCTGTTTCTAGTCAATTTCACTTTCAGAGACAGTAAAAGATTTTTTTCCCCAAGCAGCCTATAATTGTATAACAACCTTACTTCTGCCTTGAACATATGTTACTCTACCCTGAAACATGATGCTGAAATGTTTAGGTTGCAAATGCTGTGAGGGAAATCAAATTAAAAAAACTGTATACAACAGGAATTTTAATTAAATTCTACCAATGTTAGGTTTTGTAATACACTGGGGTTTGGGGTTTTTTAACTAAATATTTGGTCTAAAGTCTCTTGAATACTTGCCTTCTTTCAATAAAGGACTTGATATGTGATCTTAATTTTTTTTAATCCATTTGTGTAAAGACAGTGGAAGTGGAGTAGTTCTTCCCCACTTCTGGAAAGAGACAGAGCTGGGACATCTGTGAAGCACATGGTTATACTGCAATGATCTCATCAATGCGAACTAGCACAGCAAGCTGAAATTGCTCCTGCCAAAAGCAATGCTCTGCAAAGGGACTTCCTGGCCAGATAAGGCTAAAGAAACCTACTGCATATGTTGTTATTCTAAACTAACTGATGAAACACATGGACGCTGAGTAACTGCAGGAGTCCAGTACAATACATGATGCAGTGAGAAAGAAATCTTTCTTTAGATTTCACACCTCAAGACAGGGTGAGGGAGGGAAGGAACTTAAAGTAGAGATAGCATATACGTGGCAGCCTTGTTTTTTCTTTGAATGTGTTTTCCGTTACATCATGGAATTTTTTTTTTCTAGGTCTTAACTAGGAGATACTACAACAAGTAGTAGTGCACAAGTATAGGCTACTATGAATTCATTTTAAAACGTGGTATTCAGATAAATAATCTTCCCCATATATCTAAGTGCAGTCCAACTAGATTGCATAATGATATGTTTCCAGCTTTATCTCAGCCACTAAACAGGTCTATGCAGGTTCTGTATAGTCCCTAGCAAACAACGATGACTAAGCTGGAACTCAAGCTGTGTGACAGTATTTCTGGCTATAGCTGGTTAACCAACACCTCCTGCTGTGATCCCACATATCAAGAAAAATACATGTTATTTTTTTTTAAATAGGAATTGAAAATTGGGTTTGCCCTTGTAGAAAACACCTATAGAATGTTTAGAGAGGCAAAATCAGTAGGGTTCTGTAGAAATTCAATAGGATTCTATATCAAAATTACTTTATAAAACTATCAAATCTAAATAGAAACTCGTACCCTACCCATAGGTTTTTAGAATTCTATAATAGTTCCCAAACATCCTGTAACTGCATAACAAGACCTATTTCTACTGTGAGCCTATACAGACCCTACCCTGAAAATCATATGCTACTAAATTCTAGAGGTTGATCTTAAAAACCATACCTATAAACAAGCCATTATTTACTTTTACATTCTCTAACAATGGCTTTGTCCCTCCAAAAGAGCTGCCTCTCTGAAGCAAGCCTGCCCCTGTTCTTTTTAGAAAACATACTTTCTCTATTAAAAATTATGTTTTTATTACTTTTCCTATCATGCCAAGCAACCAGGGGGCATTACTTCTTCAACAGCTAGAGTCCAAGATCTTCTATCCCAGAGGATTTGGCAGTTACCAATTGCACAATAAGCAGAGTAATGAGCAAGCATGCTCTCAGAAGAGGCTATATTTACTGCATGATAACGATGCACAGGTCATTCTATTCCAGCAGAACCAAAGCCAGAGCACTGTTTTGTGTCTGAAAAAGAGACAATAGCTCATTTTCCCTTCTCCCCAAAGAAGGCCCCACACATCAGCTCCAAAATGAAAACACTTTTGTCTTTATTTGATTTTGTTACAAGGATGATTTTTCAGTCCCTCACACAGCAACTATCACGGCCTGCTTGCGGAAAGAGAGAGGATCTCTTAGTAGCTTTGTGAGGGTTATTAGTTTTTTTTTAGGGTTGCCAGGTGTCTGGTATTCTACTGGACAGTTCGGTTTTTGCGCCCTTTGTCCAGTAAAAAAATTCAGAAAAAATCCTGTGCAATGTCCAGTATTTTCTGTTTTTCCGGCTGGGTTCTGGACGGAAGCCTGGTGGGGGTGGGTGGAGTGGCTGGGAGGCAGGGCCATGATCAGCGCTGGGAGCCTGTGGTAGCATGCCCCGCCTCCCAGCTGGGAGCCTGTGGTTGTGTGAAGAAGCCGGGCAGGGGTGGCAGGGAGTGGCTGGGAGGCGGGGCGCAATTGGTACTGGGAGCCCTCAGCTGATTGCATCGAAGGAGGAGTGACGCCTTGGGGAGGAGGAGAAGCCCTGTCCCTGCTCCTGAGCGCTGTTCAAGCGCGTTGTGGTGCCATAGTCCAGGAGAGAAGACCGCAGGTGCTTTGTAGTTGTGTTTAGGTGCCTTCCACGAGCTCTCAGCCAAAACTGACTAGGGAGGAATTTCTGCTTCTTCCCACTGAGACACCCAAAGACCTGGCTATGGGGGAGTCACTTTCCTACCCATGATTACCCCCCGCACCCTGCCATTGTGTTGCCCTGGGGTCTACCTCTCTCTGCTTTGGGTAGCAGGTGGCTGCTTTGCAGAGTAGGCTCTGCTGCCTCCCCCTTTGTTCACATCTTGGTGTGAGTGGGGTTTTTTTTCTGCTCGACAAATTTTTAGCCTGCATGTTTGGTATTTTTTAGGAGCCCATCTGGCAACCCTATTTTTTCCCCAAAAGGCTGTTTGAGAAATTGCTATCAGCCAGCCCAGTAACCTACTATCTACTTTTATTTAAGCATAGTAAGGCAAGAGAATGCGTCCTAGTTTTATTGATCACTAAGCTACTCTGTACCAGAATCCAGGATTATAAAGGCTCTGTAAGGGTGTGCATATGGGTTAACTAAACAAAGGCAACAAAGTCTTTCAGGAGCAGTTCATTCCCAAACATCCTGTAACTGCATAACAAGACCTATTTCTACTGTGAGCCTATATAGACCCTACCCTGAAAATCATATGCTAGAAAGCCAGGCTGCTGCTTGGGGTTGGTGTTTTATACCCTCCTTCTGGGCTTAGTTAGAGTCAGCTGTGTGCTGGGAAGTGGTCTCTCTCCGTATATTAGTGGCATTACAAGCCCCCTGCTCCTCCCTTTTCATGCCTGCTGCTTTAAGAGAAAGTTGCATGGAGCTCTCAGATGAAGGCTTCTCAGAAAGGAAGCCAAACAGACTTGTAGTTTGCAATAGGGCTCATTGGGCAAAACCTGTTTGTTGCTGTGTCTGAGGTGAACAAGAGAAACTTTGGTTTACTCTGTTAGTGAGAAAGTCTCCTGATGTGTACTGTGTCAAAAGGCTAAGGCAAGGCAGGTAGCCATTGTGTTAATCACTCCTGGTGATTACAGATGAGAAAGCTGGTCCTCTGACTAATCTTTCCCCACCCCGACTGAAAGTCCGGAGCTGTTGTATCTACTCTGCTGTAACTGCCTCTGTGATCTTGTTTGCTGTGCTGTTGTAGCTATGTTGGTCCCAGGATATTTAAGCTGGTGAGTGAAGTAGTATCTTCTATTAGACGTACTCCTGCTGATGAAAGACTTTACTCTACACAGAGCTCTTCTTAAGCTCTGTAGCTTGAAACTTATCTCTCTCTTATTCCCCCCCCCCCCCCCCCCAGCTGAAGACGGTCCAATAAAAAGATTATCTCCTCTACCTTATCTTTGTAATCTGGGGCAAGTCCGTTCAAGCTGCTGTGGATCTAGTTTATCTGCAAAACATGTGGAAAATGCCCTCACCCTCTACTGGGAGGCTTACTTCATAGAAGCACTTTCAGACTGTCTGAAGAGCACTGCAATAAAATACCTGTAGCAGGGGCCATGGCTGCAGGGCTAAATTGCTGTGTAGACATTCATGCTTGGACAGGAGCCAGGGGTTCTGCTCCCAAATGGGTGGTTTCCAGTCTCATCCACTTTAACCTGGTGCTTCTGGGAATACTGCTTTTTTTTTTGTCAACACTAGTCCAATTGTCTGCAGTGTCCCTCTGCTTAGCATCAGGCCCTGACCAAATAACTGACTACTGGGCTGCTCCCCTTACCTTGTTTCATAAGCTCCTGAGGGATCCTAACCTACCTAGCTGCATCAAATCCCCATGTCAAACAGCCTCTCAGCTGGTCAGTGCCCTCTCCTGGCCCTGCTTTTGAGCCATATGTCATTAAAATCCTAGGCAGCTCTGTCCCAGAGTTCAGCATCCAATCTGCAGCTCCCAGGGATGCCCTGGCTAGGTGGGCTGCTGGTTCAGAAGGTGCCAAATAGCTAGCATAATTTTCTTTGTGCTTATGCCAGGTTTCTGTCCTATATCCGACAGGGAGTTGGTATTCACAACAATCACTAAGAGGGTGCAGCACAAGGGAGAGATTGAAAGCTTGTCCTGTGCACCCTTAAAAAGAGGGGAAGACAAATGGGAAACCATTTTAAGGCAGGCAGTATTACCTAGGGCCTACAGCAATGGACTGTGATTTAGGAGAGATGGGTTCTGGTCCTGGCTCTGCTACTGGCTGACCCTGGAAAAGTCATTTTGCTTCTCTGTGCCTCGGTTTCCATGCCTGTAAAAACTGGGGCCTAATGGTACTGATCTCCTACCAAAAGGCATTGCACGAGAGCAGGAATTAATGCTCAGACATTCCAGTGTTGAGAAGTCCCACAGTTATTATTGTTGGGATGTTGGTGGTTCCTAGTAACCAAAGGAGTCTGGGTATTGTGTTCATTTCCTTTAGCATTGGTTGCATAACTCAGTTAGACCATTGCAAATCCCATCCAATAGAAACATGAATTGAATGTTGACTGAGCTGGGATTCTCTTTTCTTGACCTCTATTTGCAACTCACTTGGGCTATGTCTACACTGGCGTCTTCTTGCGCAAGAACACCTTGTGCAAGGATTTTTGTGCAAGAAGTCTTGTGCAAGATCACGTCCACACTGCCATGTGTGAGATGTGCTTTTGTGCTAGAGTGCCTATGGCAGTGTGGATGTCTCTTGTGCAAGAAAGCTCCGATGACCATTTTAGCCATAGGGGGTTTCTTACTCAAGAAAGCCTACCGAAAATCCACACTGCCCTCTTGCACAAGAGGGCTTACAACTGTTAAAAAAGAGTGTAGCTCTTGCGCAAGAAGCCCTCTCTTACCACGCCATACTATAAATCTTCTTGCACAAGAGGGGGTGGGCAGTGTGGATGCTTTCTGGAAGAACCGCCCTTCTTGCGCAATAACCCACCAGTGTAAACATAGCCTTGGAATGCTAGTTACTGGGTCTGGTGCCTATCTACCATGGCGATGGGTACCACTGAAATGGCAAAGTGAGGAGAGAGAATCTGCCTCCTGAGACCCTAGGAAAATCACATCTGCCTTAGAACATGTTACCAGTCTATTCAGAGCACTCCCACCATAGTATGAGTATATTTACAGGACATAGTAAGGCATTAGTCTACCTTACCCATGGAAAGTACAATCCCACAGAATGGATTGAAAAACTATGGCCCAGAAGTCCAGGTCCAAAACTGAGAATTTCCATGCCCAAGTCTTTGCTAACTTCCTTTGCCCTGTTTGTGTAAATCCCCTCGGTGGCACTGAAAATCTTATTCTAGGTCAGGCTCAAGATGCATTGAATTACTTTGGGTTGAATTTAGCAGCAACTTCTACAGCTTGTTCCAGGGAAGCATAGCTCTCCAAAGCCCCTTGGCCTGTCTTATGTAACACTAGGTAGAATTTCACCTCCTGTTTCTCTGCGGGAAAGCTAGAAAGCAGTGCAGCTTTCTTACAGACTGGGGGGTTGATGTGGTTTCACTTGTGCAATCTCTGTAGTTTCCTGTTACCACCAGGCAGATTTGAACCTGGGAAGCTTAGTGTAGGAGCCTCTACAGCTTGAGCTATAAAGCCAGCTGGCTCTCATCTTAGGCTGTAGAGCTCACTTGTTCTTATCTCTCACTGTAAGTGGTCTAAGTGCCACTGTATGGGACAGGGAACCACACTAGGGCTACGTCTACATTGCACATTCTTGCGCAAGAAGATATGCAAATGAGGTGTGGCGATGAATATTGCCGCGCCTCATTTGCATACCTAATGAGCCACCAATTTTGCACAAGGGGCTTTTGCGCAAGAAGGAGCAGTCTACACTGCTCCTTCTTGTGCAAAAACCCCCTCTTGCACAAGAGCTGTTCTGCTGCTTATTTTCTTGCACAAGAATGCGCAATGTAGATGTAGCCTAGGTGTGTGGGTTACACCACCATGTTGAAAAGATGTGACACAGGAGCACTGGTAAGAAAGTCATCTTGATTATTGGACCCCGCTACACAAGTCATTGCTACTGAAGAGTATAGATCTATTTGATGTCCTGGGTCAGTGTCTACTGAATCCAATGACTGCTGTGAAACAGTTTTCTTAAAGGCTGAATAAAAAATTCATAGGGTTCTGACTGCATGAATGAATGAACTCACAACTGCTCACTTAAAATCTTCCAGAAAAACTAAAATACAAAGAGTGATCAAGTTATGGAAAGAAGCTGGCATAAGCCATAAAATTTGGATCTGAACTTCCCCAAAGTTTGTGGATCTGAGGTTCCAGGGATTTAAAGGCTTGTGGTGCTCTAAAGCAAGACAACCAGACCTCCACTTATTCATTCCGTGCTGTCAGAATCTATGCGGGAGACCTACTGCCTTGTGATTGCTGATTTAAGTTCATTTCTCTGATTTACAGTTTCCTGATTTGCAGGTTGTTAAAATACTTATAAAACAGGCTGGTCTGGAAAATGTTCTGAAATAATTATGTTGATGACTAAAAATCAGCCAGAAAGGGCCTTAATTCATAGCAGCTTATACAATAAGGCAGATTTAGGGGAGAGCTTTTATTCTCAACTCCTATTTTTAATACATTTCATTCATGTTCATATCCTGTGCTGCAAGCCCCCAATGTGAATGAGTTTATATGGGGCTAAACTAGCTCTAATCCTACTCTCAGGAACCGGCTGACTCTTTTGGAAAGGCTTTCTAGGGCAAATAAATTCTTCTAGCTGAAGGTTGGTGTTGCGTTTATGTTCTGGATGTTTATGTGAGGAATTAATAAAGCAGGGTGTGGTTTTTTCCCTTTTTAAGAGACATGGGGGATTCTGGGAGTTTTGAGGGGTTAAAGTTGAAGCTAAAAGTCTGTGGTATGAAAAATGTAACCTCTAAGGCAGTAAGGGGAAACCTGGGCTAGTGAGTGGTCCTCCTTCATCTCAGTGGGCCTCAAGGTTGTCATAACCAAGACAGTCTCCTGGGATAAGGCAGTGAATTGTGCTTGTGAACCTAGAATCTGTGAGATATGCCGATGGAACCATAGCAACACTTTGATTGGATGCAAAGGGAGTACACGGCTCTCATAATGTTGTGTGCAATCAGCCCACACCTCACTTCCCAGGCCTTTGCTTTAAATGCATGTCAATTTTGTAATACAGATAGAAAAAAATATACACCGATGAAAACCAGCAGAATCTTGCAATCCGGTGTGGGCAACAGTAAACAAAATGTCTCATGGGCCACACGTAGAACCCCAATGGGCTGCATGCAGCTCTTGGACCTCATTTTGTCCACCACTGCTCTAAAGTCAGGGTCCAGCCCAGTTTACTTGCTACAAATAAAGATCCTATTTGAGTGTGTACATAAAGATGTGCGTATTTTAAGCAAGCAAGCAAGAGCTAGGATTCAGAAAGTGAGTGAAACATATCCTCAACAACTGCGATACTAGACTTTTTTGTTGGTGCTACAGGGAAAACTGATATGTGGGTAAGGCTGAATATTTGGGAGTTGTAAAATGTGTTTCCAAAGCTAGCATAATGAGACGTTTCAGGTGTCTCTAATTTCAATAGCCCCATGCAGCACTGGAAACCTAGCACAACATGATAGAGCAAGTGTAGGAAAACCAGAAACTGACACTAATCATTGGGTAATGTTAGAAACTCAAGTATGATCAACTCTTGTGATCTTATTGCAAGTCTTGTGATATTCAATGCTTTTTCTTAAAGTTCCAGCTCCTGAGGTCATGTGACAATGGCTCTTGGCTTTCACGTAAAGTTCCTACCCTCGGGCCCGCAGAGAAAAGCTTAGAAATGTGATACCAAAAGGGTCTAATACTTGAAGAAAAATAAATACCTGAAACCTATTTTAAAATCTCATGATTCTGAAGCACGCAAATGTGAGATTTTTGAATGCTTGAGATTAGCATCACTGGAAATCTCCTGCCACGTGTCTAGTAGTTGTTCATCTGGGCAGTTGTGAGCAATGATGGGGATATTAATGTCAACTGGTTGCAGGTGTTCCCACCAGTGCTGTCCAAAGCAGCTTTTATCAGGGAGGGTAGTGGGCCCAACTAGGGAGAGGCTGCTTGCCATGTAGTAGTATTTGCCTGTGTAGCACTACTTGAGAGAGGATATACAGTCTGCACTGTAATGTAGCAGAACCAGTCAGCTTACATCAGATCTTTCCCAGGGTGGTATATCAATGTAATTCTCTAATCAGAGGCAGAAGCTGCCTACTGCAGCCTTTCACGAGCATAGGACTGACTGCTGGAGAACCTCTTCTTAATGATGCTAATATCCTATGCCTTGCACTCTCCCCCTTGCAGCCATCGATCCAGTGGTACCCTCCTGCCCCTCCCTCTAGCTGATCCCCTCCTGACTAGATCCCACAGACAGTATTTTAAAAACAAATCGTAAATCACTGGCAGAACTGGTATCCTCTTTGCCCTCACAAGGATCACCCCTTCCCCGCCCCTGTGTGCATCTTGTCAATTTAGTCTGCAGGCTCTTCTGGGCTGGGGCATCTCTCACTATGTCCAGGGCCAGGCACAATGGGTCCCCATTCTGGATGGTTCCTAGACCCTACCATGATAAACATGACCAATTACCTAAGCATCCTAGAGCGAGAATCCAAAGAAACATCTTCAAACACTACAATTTCCTTGCAAAGATGATGAAACAAGGAGACCAAGATCTGGATGTCCTTCCGGAAGATCTCACAGTGACTCAGTGCTGATAATATACCCAGCATTCAGAATGCTGCAGAAAGGATCATTGTCCTAGTCCACAGC
Organism: Pelochelys cantorii; assembly: GCA_032595735.1. Taxonomy (NCBI): domain Eukaryota; kingdom Metazoa; phylum Chordata; order Testudines; family Trionychidae; genus Pelochelys; species Pelochelys cantorii. The sequence continues at coordinate 53,724,704 of CM064334.1, forward strand.
TAGGGCCATGTCACCCCTCTCACCACCGGTACGCCCCCTTCTCTATTGCCTCAAGTTACTTTGTCTTTGATTTCCGGGCCCTTCCCGGCCTTCCCCACTCGACCTATCCTCTCTCATTCAGCAGCATAATCCTCAACCTCAAGTACCGGAATGCCACTAAAATGCTAAGTGGGTGTGGGGTTGCCATGTTCCTTTGCTGGCTGTGCTGGTGTAACACCCGCAAACCCATCATGTGCAGGCAGAAGCAAACCTGGGACCTCTGGAGCTTAATTGCACGAGCCTCTACTGCATGAGCTGAAAGCCAGCTGGCTGTTAGTGAAGGCTGTAGAGGAGACTCATTATTCGCCCTGTGAGTGGCCTCAGTACCACTAGATGGGACAGCACCCCACAGCCAGAATGGGTGTGGGTTACATTGGGCGCGGTTGCTTGCTTCGGAGAGCTGAGGCCCAGCATGCTGCTCACTGTGCGTGAGTGTCTCCCCTCGTCCTGGGGATGCTCAGGGACAACACTGCCAGGGGACCAACATTCCTGCTGCTTAGTAGTACTGGAAGGGCATTGCCACTGAACTACCCCATCGTTCCTGCGCTGACTCCTGCTTGTGACTGGGCCAGGTTGGCAGCCTCCATCACCCATGTGTTAAACATTCAAAGAGGCACCCTTGTGCTTTCTCCAGGAGGAGCTCCCTGTAATTTTCCACCAAGCTACCTTATTCGCTTCCTAAAGGTCTCTTCTTAAAACTCTTCTTTACCACAGTGCCTCTGAAACTGGCAACAGGCTGCTGGTGCATGGAGACCACTGTCTGTCATGCTGCCCAAGAGCATTTCCTTGCTTCTTTGTGCCCCGCCCCCCACCTGTTTGTATCCATCTAGGTCTTGTCTTATACTTGGCTTGTGAGCTCCTGGAGGCAGGGAGTGTGTGTTGGCAAGATGCTTAGCTCAGCAAACCCTTTATCTATCACAGGACTGCCTGGGCACTGTGACAATACTTCGGTTCTGTGGATTATTTGTAACACACCGTCCCTGTCCCAAGCAGCTTGCAGTCAAAGGCCACTTCGCTAACATTGTAAACAACTTGAAAGACAATGAACAAAATTTTGCCTTGATCTGTAGCCCTGTTGGGCACTAGGGGTAGCCCCATATGTAAGTCAGGCCTACAACTGCAGATGGTAAGATGTTCCTAGAAACGTAGATGGAAAGTTACCCTCTCGCTCTGGTCCTGAAAGATGACACAGGTTAAAGTGGGTTTCCAAATGCTTTCAATCCCCTACAGAAACCTGGGGCTCCCCATCCATCCTCTCAAGGGTGCCTGGATCTCATGGAAATAATCTTGCATGCTTGTGGTAGCTTCAAAAGCCATGGACAGCTACTGCAGGAGTCTTCCCACTCTGCCAAAGAAGGAGGTGTAGCTGGGCTCAGCTGAAGCCAATTAGTTTGAGTAAAGTAACTGGGCCCAGAGAGCCCTGTCTGCCAGCACTAGCTGATGTCCAGAGCTGTCATGGTGACTTTAAACAAGCTGACCAGCCACCTGCCATGGTTCCCTCTCCCCCTCCTTCTGTTAGGAATCTTTCTTGCCAAAACTATCCTGAGCACTGTTTCATTCCATTACTCCTGGTCCTCCCCCACTTGGGGCACATGATACAGTGATGTATGAACATGCCCTTCAAAGAGCTCCTGCAGCAAGCTACTGCTGTATATACCCTTCCTAATAAATGTAAAGGTCATGCACAGCCAGACTATTTTAGGTTTCTGGCTGTCATAGCTATCCTGAAAGATTACAAGTAGTTAGTTCACTGTACAGCATTGGTATAATTCACTGGATCAAATATACTGTGTGGCTTATTTGAGATGGAAATTATTTTTCGACCTTTAACAAGGTACTCCATATAAAGACTCTAATAAGGCCTTGAAGTGGGCTGTAGATGGCCTACAAGACTACCTGTTGAGCCAAGTAGAGATTGTGTAGCCTGATTACAATTGGGGGAGAGGAGGATTCAGGTACCTGGATGATCCAGATTATATAAATATCTACATATATAGATGCAAACATGGCACTGCAAGATGTGTTTTCTAGGCAATGATAGGGAGACATTTATTGGGGGTTGGATTGATCCATCCAGTCCTTGCTTGGTTCAGACTGTGATTGCAGCCAGGGTGAGGAGAAAGGGGATTGATCAGTGTACCCCAACCCCATAAGTAAGTGAGCAAGCAGTGGATGGAAGGAAAGGGAAGCTGTAGGCACCCAGGTTCTAGCCTCCTATGTGCCAGGCAGATCAGCTGCTCCACAAGGGACTGCCAAAATTTACTGTCCTTGCAGCAAGCAGGAAGCATGAGTGACTCCCAGTTGACTCCCTGGTCTGCCCCGGGCGTGGTGCAACTGCATGCTGCTATTTCTCGGGACAAGGTTACCCTACAGTCCAGCCACTAAATGGCTTGTAAAGCATTTGGATATAAGTGTCTCATTTCACACGTAAGTGCAATCTACAAAGCTGCCCAAGTCTTGCTGGTTGCTGAGGCACATTAGTGCTGTTGTGTCCAGTTAGGCTGCTGAGCCTCAAGGAAATCATCCAGATGCCTAAAATGGAAGGAGTTAGCCAACCAGCTCCATAATCTGAAGGGATAGTGCCAGCAGCATGTAGGAACATCTTGCCCAATTCAGATATGGCCAAAACCAACTGAAATAAAGCGTTCTTGAGAGATTTTTGGCCCCAAATGGTAGATTTCTTCCAAGAGCAGCTGGTTTTAGGAGGACCACCATCTTGTGTGGTGGAAATGTCAACGAGAGAGCTGCTGCATGAGTTACAGCACCATCGGCACCAAACCCTGGCTCTGATACAGCTCCCTGCCTCAAACCCAAAATCTAAACTAGAACACTGCTTAGAACTTCAGAAGCAATGGGGAAACGGGTCAACAAGAGGCAGTCAGCAAGAATAACGCTACCTCAACCATGCAGAAGTCTGACCCCCCTGTTCTCATTCCATTTCAGTAGCGGCAACCTCATGCCACCATCTGCTGAATCATGTACTAACTCAAACCTCATTGCTGCCTTCTTAAAGAATTACTCCCAAGCAGGATGTAGGACAGATGGGGCTGATATTTTTTTAAAGCCATTTCCACTTCATTAGCAGTTATTAAAATGTGAATGTTGATTTTTGACTTCCTCTCCTTTACTTTGATTATTACTGTTTATTCAAAAGCAAACTGGAAAGATGTAATTTATTGCCCCCTTTTAAAATATATTAACCTTCTCTTTAAGGTTCTGGTTCATGCCCGCAAAATGTAGTAGAATCTGAATTAAAGCTGAAAGCCTGTCGTGAAATCTGAACACACACCTCTGTGCAATGTAGAAGTACATAGGAGTTGGTAAGATCACCCATTGAATGACAGCCCAGTGAAACTGACTATAACTGGTGATGGAAGCACCTCTAAAGGTTTAGCCGTTTAGTCAAGCACCCAAAGAACCGAGCCAATGTAATTATTCAAAACTTCATGATAGGTTTACTTGGGAGGTTTCCATTACTGCCTGCTTTTTGGTTTTATACTGGAAAACAGATGTTCTTGGCACTCTTGCTTTACTGGCCGGAACCAGGAAGTGTAGAGGGGCATGAAAATAAGAAACCTGTTTTTTAAATTGTATATGAACATTTTTGAACCTCCAGGGTTGAGGTCTAAGTTTTGGGCAAGTATTCAAATCACTCTTGATACCTAAATCAGGTCACACCTCCATATGCACAATATGGTAAGCGAAGGCTAGTGTTTCAGTCTTAATTCTCAAATCTCTTGCGTGGGTTCTTAGCCAAACTTTTAACTGTTTCATTGCGAGAATCAACTGTAGCCTTTCATAGCAGATCACTGGAAGGTTCTTTTTCAGTCTTCTCTTTCCACTGGACAGCTGAATCAGCAGTAACAACCTACCAGGTATGCTGGGCAACATTACAGACATCATGTCCCAAAGATCTGTTAGTTAAGCAACACTGAGGTGTAACTATTTCATGTTCGGGAGTTTGGTTAACAACTTTAGCTACAAACTACTGAACTGTAGTATTACAGTCTGAAATAATGGCCTGTAGCCATTTTAGCTTGAACAGCCATCTCGTCAGATTACAGACTAAACCTAGTCAGGACTGAGCAGTACTTGGACAGGAGATTTCAAAGGAAATGGCACAGAAAATGGATGGATTCAGCTGGTGAGTCTGTGCTTGAAATCCAGCACAGTGTCAGTTGTCAATAAAGGTCTCAGTAGGGGTCAGGTACCCTAGTGATATTTCATAGTGTTTTTTTCAGAATTCTATATCTTCATTTCCCTCTTAATCACACCTTACTTCTGTTGCTAAAGTTCTTGGGTGATGAAGCTGGTGTGCAAGGACTGAGGCATTTCCAAAGATAACTGCCAAATACCATCATACTTGTTCAATTCCATGAGCATATCCACTGGGCTGAAGGATGTTTAAATGTAATAAGTTTAATAAGGACAAATGCAAAGTACTCCACTTAAAGGAACAATCAGTTTCACACATACAGAATGGGAAGTGACTTTCTAGGAAGGAGTACTGCAGAAAGGGATCTGTGGCAAAAAAACCAAACATGATTCTGGGATGCATTAATAGGAATGTTCTGAGCAAGGTAGGAGAAGTCATTTTTCTTCTCAACTCTGCACTGATTAGGCCTCAGCTGGAGTATTGTGTCCCATTCTGGGCACCGCATTTCAAGAAAGTTGTGGAGAAATTGAAGAAGGTCCAGAAAAGAGCAACAAAAATGATTAAAGGTCTAGAAAACATGACCTATGAGGAAAGACTGAAAGAACTGGTTTTGTTTAGTTTGGAAAAGAGAAGACTAAAAGGGGACATGATAGCAGCTTTCAATTACCTAAAAGGCTGTTACAAGGAGAAGGGAGAAAAATTGTTCTCCTTGGCCTCTGGTGATAGGACAGGAAGCAATGGGCTTAAACTGCAGCAAAGGGAGGTTTAGGTTGGACAGTAGGAAGAACTTCCTAATTGTCAGGGTGGTTAAATACTGGAATAAATTGCCTAGGGAGGTTGTGGAATCTCCATCACTGAAGATATTTAAGAACAGGTTAGATAAACATCTATCAGGGATGCTCTAGATCAGGGGTCAGCAACCTTTTCAAACCAAAGAGCCAAACTACATCAAAATTCAGAACAAGTGGCCAACAAAGAGCCGTAGAAGAATGCCCAGTTGCATGACTGAAAATATACAACTTAATATTCTTGATAATGGACATAATGATTAATAATAGCATTGATGAAACATTGTACTCACAGACTTTTTTAATGGGTTTTCAGCTGCTGCATCTTTTTGCACATTTCTTTGAAGTTTACATCACAACTGGTCAAATCCAGCTTTGTGCGCACAGTCAGACTGTCTTCTGTCAATCTTATGGCAAGAGGCTGGGGCTGTGGGGTTGCCAGAGTCTGGGTTGGGGTGTATGAGGGGTTCAGGGCAGGGGATGCAGGTGTATAATCGGCTCAGGGTTAGTGTATAGGTTTGTGTGCAGGGTTGTTGTATAGGTTGGTGTTATGATGCTGCGGCCAGATATGGGCTGGGTCCCAACTGAGGGCTTCTTGTCCAGGCTTCATTTTTAAATAAAGTAAAATATGATGTCCAGCACAAAAAGTTTTCAACATTGTCTTTATTTATGGCAGGAGTGGGGAACCGTTTTTGGGTCAGGGGCCACTGAAAAATCAGTTGGGGACCACACAAATGAGAGGCAAAAAAAAACCCCTCCAAAACCCCCAGCCCTCACTGATGTGGCCCCCCAATTCACTCTCTTGGTGCTCCAGCCCCATGGTGAAGGGAGGGGCAGGGAGGACTGAGGTTCAAGGACTCAGGCCAGATTAATTCTTCTGGGGTTCCAGGGTTAATGGATTTTGTGGGGCCCCCAGACTCTGAGGTGGGGCCAAAAAGGAGGGGTTAAGTGTGTGGGACAGGCCTGCCAGTGAATGGGGTAGGGATGGGGGTGCAGGTTCTGGGAGGGAGGTGGAGTGTAAGAGGGGGTGAAGGTGCAAGATCTGGATGGGAGGTCAGGTGCAGGAGCAGGCTGGGAGTAGGGTGTCTGGCAGGGGAAGGTGAGTGAGGGGGTGGGGGTGCAGGGTCTGGGCATGAGGGGGTGGGAGGGCACGTATTTGTTTTCGTGCTGCATCACAGGCACCGTGTAACACAGCCTCCTGCTGCTCTCATTTGCTGGAAGGAAGCCTCCAGGAAGTGTCCCCCAGGGGAAGGAAAAGGGCAGGGCATGGAGCCACACTTGTTTCCTACATGCCAGATGCTGCAGGGAGGCTTGGTGCTTTCTCTCCCAGCTTCCTCCACCTCCTCCCCCCACAGGCACTGGTGTTTCAGTCTTGCAGGGGTCTGTAGTGCAAGTGCTGGCTCCCTGCTGTGAGGGGAGCTAGGCGGGGTTGAGCTGGGGCTCCAGAAAAGCTATATCTGGCTCGTGAGGGTGTTCTTGATGGTGAGCTGTTCTTGACGGTGCTTGGCCCTGCCATGAGGGCAGGGGACTGGACTTAATGACCTCTTGAGGTCCCTTCCAGTTCTAGAATTCTGAATTCTATCAATTTTGGATGACTTTAGAACCTGACAATCTATCATAAAAAAAATTAAGGATGCTTTAGCACAGGCTCAGACAATGGGACTTCATGAAACTACGTCTCCCAGGTGTGTTGTGACCAAGACATGAGAAGTCATTCTTCTGCTCTACTCTGCACTGGTTAGGCCTCAGTTGGAGTATTGTGTCCAGTTCTGGGCACTGCATTTCAAAAAAGATGTGGAGAAACTGGAGAGGGTCCAGAGAAGAGCAACAAGAATGATTAAAGGTCTAGAGAACATGACCTATGAAGGAAGGCTGAAAGAACTGGGTTTGTTTAGTTTGGAAAATAGAAGATTGAGGGGGGACATGATAGCAGTTTTCAGGTATCTAAAAGGGTGTCATAAGGAGGAGGGAGAAAACTTGTTCATCTTGGCCTCTGAGGATAGAACAAGAAGCAAGGGGCTTAAACTGCAGCAAGGGAGGTTTAGGTTGGACATTAGGAAAAAGTTCCTAACTGTCAGGGTAGTCAAACACTGGAATAAATTGCCCAGGGTGGTTGTGGAATCTCCATCTGTGGAGATATTTAAGAGTAGGTTAGATAAATGTCTATCAGGGATAGTTTAGACCAGTGGTCTCCAACCTTTTTACACCCAAGATCACTTTTTAAATGACAGAACAAGCCAAGATCTACTGCCCCGCCCCTTCCCCGAAGCCCCACCCCCTCCCTCTCTATTCTCCTCCTCTCCATCACTTGCTATCCCCAACCCTTATACTGCTGCTTTTTTCCCTAATTCTTCTGTAGGAAGAGGTTTTTCCAACATTTGGCCTGTCTAGACTGGACCAAATGTCAGAAAAAGCCCTTCTTTTGGAAGCCCCCTTATTCCTCGTGGAAAGAGGAATATAGGGGTGACCGAAAGAGCACTTTTGCTCTTCCATTAAAAAAAGCAGAAGAACAAACGCATCTCTGGATGCAGAAGAGTTTTTCTGGGATATCTCCGGAATCCTGAAAAACTTCTCCAGTCTAGCCTTACCCTCTCTGGGTTGAGACAGGATGTGTAGGCTCTGGGGTGGGAATGAGGGATTTGGGTGTGGGAAGGGCTGAGAGGTGCAAACTCTGGGAGGAAATCTGGATGCAGGAGGAGGTGGAGAAGGGGACGCTGGGTTGGGGAGGGGGCTTCAGGCCGGGCAGTGTTGGGGTCAGATGTAGGGTTGGGGTACTAAGCAAGCCACAGGCTTGTGGGTATGAGGGTGCAGAAATTTGGGTTGGGGTATGTGAGGGGCTCAGGGCAGGGGGTTTCAGTGTACGATAGGTTCAGGTCTGGGGGAAGGGAGAGTGCAGGAGTGTTATGATGCTGTGGGCAGATGGAGGCTTGGCCCCAATTGGGGGTTTGTTGGCCAGGCTTCATTTTTAAATAAAATACTGTGTCAAATACAAAAAGTTTCTGCATTGTCTTTATTTATGAGAAGGGCAGGGAACCTGTTTTGAGTCAGGGATCACTGACCCACAGAAAAGTCAGTTGAGGCCACACAAGTGAGATGCAAAATAAAAATTCCTCCAAAATCCCCACAAGCCTCACTAATGTGGCCCCAACTGTGCTGGTGGGAACAGGGGACATGGTATTGGGGAAGGGTGCCAGGGTGTACCGGGACAGAGGACAGGGTGCTGGGTAGGGTGCCAATGGGTGCTGGGACAGGGTGCTTGTAGGTGCTGGGGCAGCAGACTGTGTGCCAGGGCAGGGGACAGGGTGCTGGGACAGGGGTCCAGTGGGTGCTGGGGCAAGGACCTGGGGCAGAGGACAGGGTGCCGGTGGGTGGTGGGGCAGGGTACTTTGGGGGGTCTGGGCAGGGGGAGGGGACAGGAACCAGTACCTGGGGATCCTGCAGCTGCAGGCCAAGGCCCAGGAAGTGAGTGGGCTGCTCCCCCAAGCCCTAAACAGTAGCACGGTACCTGAAACACTGGTTTGTTGTGTAGCCTGATGCCTTCCTGTGCGGGCTGGGAACGGGGGGATGGGGAGTCCCAGACTGCGCCGGCTCCAGCTGGCGCACTGGAGACTTTATTCCCCTCTGCCTTGCGGAGTCGGGGGGAGGGGGAGAGTCCCAGACCGCGCCAGCCCCAACCTGAAATGTCGGTCCATCACACGCTGGGGACTTTGTTCCCCTGCTGCCTTTCTGCGCGCGGGTGTCCGGGACTGCGCCGGCTCTGGCTGCTCAGGCAGCGCGTGCTGCCGCGGGGAGGGGAGGAGTAAGGCGCAAGCTTCCCGAGCAGTTGCAGTTGGCGTGAGCTGGGACTCTCCCCTCTCCCGCAGGCAGGCAGCAGGGGAATAAAGTCCCCAGCACACCAGCTCCAGCTGCTTGGGCAGTGGGAACGGGGAGTCCCAGACCATGCCAGCCCCAACCGCTTGGGCAGCGCGCGCTGCCCAAGCAGCTGGAGCCGGCGTGCTGGGGACTTTATTCCCCTGCTGCCTGCCTGCGGGGGAGGGGGGAGTCCCAGCTCACGCCAACCGCAACTGCTCAGGAAGTTTGCGCCTTACTCCTCCCCTCCCTGTGGCAGCACACACTGCCTGAGCAGCCAGAGCTGGCGCAGTCCCGGACACCCAACCCCTTCCCCGCGCGCACAAAGGCAGCAGGGGAACAAAGTCCCCAGCGTGCAACGGACCAGCATTTTAGCTACCGCGCCGGCTGTTCAGGGAGGAGGAAGAGCAGCCCACGCACTTCCGGGACCAGGTGCGTGACTGCAGAACTCTCCCCACCCCGCTGGAAGCCCGCACTACCTCCGTTGTTCCTGGAGGTAGCATCAGCGCAGCATTCATCTTCAGGAGTGGGGGCAATCAGGGGGGCCCCCAAAAGCCTCGCGATCAACTGGTCGGGCCCCCAAGATCGACTAGTAGATCGTGATCGACGCATTGGTGACCACAGGTCTAGACAGTACTTGGTCCTGCCATGAGGGCAGGGGACTGGACTTGATTACCTCTCAAGGTCCCTTCCAGTCCTAGTATTCTATGATTCTATGATTTTATATGGGCATCCAGTTCTACCCAAATTATTAATTCAATTGACTGAGGAGCAACACTGAACTTCTGCAATGACCTGTTTGTGTGCCAACTGTTGAAGGATTTCTTAAAATGGCAAAGTACAGACTATATGAGTATTTTGCCTCTAACTACCATGGTATCCCGGGCTGGGGCATTACATCCCAGCTGAGAATTCAAAGGAAACATGATAAGAATGACAAGCTATGGATACAAGTTGAGCTGATAGCTGCAAGAAGCCATTCAGTAGCAATGATCTGAGCATACAGCTAGTGTGTGGAAAAACAGGCTGTTGTACTGCCATGCTACTGAGTGGATTTTCAGTGGTTAGGGGAGGGATAGAGCCTGGAGGGGCTTAGGGTTTTAAAGCAATACACCTCTACTCCCTGAGCTAAGAGAACCCAGCTCTAGCAGCAAGTGTAGAGTAGGCTTCTCATCTTGTATGTGGTCCAGCCACCATGAAACAGGGATCGCGTACCACACTAAGTGGGTATGGTACCTTCATTGTGACTGCTTCATGTTCCTCTCCTGCAGTTTCACCATCTGTCTAGTGGATAAAACTTTGGGGCAGGAAATTCTCCAGCAGAATCAGTGTGGTGGTGGTGGTGGTGGTGGTGAACTGCTTCTGAAAACCCAAGCCTACAGGATCTCAAAGAGATCCATATTCCATCCTGCTCTCCAAAATCTACACGACGCCACTGGGGAGTGTGGGACGTGACATGCTGATGATACTCAACAATATCCCAGTCTCAGATGAGACAATGGCTACCACCACTAACCTCTCAGAGTGCCTTCAGGACATCAGCTCTTAACCCAGGCAAAACTGAAGAGATTTTGGTCAGAAAGGGGAATCACTTCCAAGAAGAGACTGAGACCTTCTCTACCTTCTATGAAAGGTTCATAAGTCCCATTCCTCAAAGATGTGATGCTCTGGGGTCTAGTTGAGCCACTTGCCAAGACTGGATGTCCAGGTAGCAGCAAGTAGTCCTGTAGTACCATAGAAACTAACAAAAATATACAGGTAGCAACAGTCTCCAAAAATTGCCTTTTTTCAGCTCTCACTTGCTAAGAAACTTTGTCCCTTCCTCCTGGACAAGGATCCAGTCAAAGTGATCCATGCAATAGTCACCTCCATGCTGGATTACTCTAGTTCATTGTATCTGAAGCAGAATGTAACTCTGATGCCCAAGCTCCAGCTGGTACAGAATCATGTACTTCTCCTTCTCCGTCGCTGGTGCAGGCTGCTGTGAGCACAGCAGACTCACATGCATCTGCTCCCAATCAGCTTCTGATGGCCGTTTCAGGGCTTGGTCCCAATTTTCAAAGAAATTACTGGGTAAAAATGAACTTTGACCTCTGAAAATATCACCAAGCCCAGGAAGAAGCATGTGATATTTGGAGTCAAAGCAGTTTGCTGAGGGGATCCAGCTAGGGGACGGTTTTCCAGGGAGTTGGGACAGTCTGACTCTCTTTAGGAAACACTGCAAAGCATTCCACTTTAAGAAAGTGTTCCCACCAGAAGTGATACTTGGCATAAAAAGAAAGATGTTCTAGAGATGCCATGAAGTCCCCTAGGGGCTGTTGATCTTATGTGGAAGGCACTCCACTGTTATAAGGAGGGGTAGCAGTATTAAACCCTAAGATAGACAGGAACTGTCTGTGCACCTTCCAGTACAGTAGGTTTTCCTCAGTATTTAGGGTTTCAAGGCATTATTGTAATGGAGATAATGAACAATACAAATTGCATAGACCTCCCAGTTCAGTAGGCCATATTCACTGCTAGGGTAATAAATGGAGGGAGGCAGATCGGTAATAGTGACTGACTTTCTTAAATGATCTTTGGTGGAATTAATTAGATTCCCTAAAATTCAGTAATTTCTGGGCTAGAACCTTCCCTTTAAAACATACCATGAAGTCCTCAGAAGCCACTATTGTGGGTAAAAACAAAGACATTGATGGCGAGGGGTCTGATATTCTCCCACTACACATGGTACCTCCCTCCTCCTGGAGCTGGCCAGAAACTGGGAACACTTGAACAAACTATTTCTCCAGGATTGCCCCTTTTCATGTCTCTTTGAAAGTCTACAACGTTTTTGAAGCTGATCAAAGAAACAGGATGGTTGGTTTTGTGGTTTTGGGGGGGTGCAAAACTTGTCATGACAAATCCCTTCTGTCAGCAGGCGGGGTCTTTTGAAATTCCAGTTACACCGCTGAAAACATCCACCACCTTTACTGCACCTGCACTCTGCTGCAGCCTGGGGTGCAGGGAAGGACAAGTGTGCTGACTTGACTGCCTGCTTTCCAGGAGCTAGGGAGGCTGGTTTTAAGTTCTGGTGAGCGTCTACTGGAATCCTCCTGGGAGAGGCTGGAGTAAGGCTGCATGGAGTCACACACCGGCCAGTCACTCTGGCTGTGCTTTTTACTAGCCTTTTTGGTTGCACTGCCAGTGAACTGTCAATTCCCCATTGCCAGTGCTCTGCCCATAAAAGCCCCCATGGCCTAGGGCTATATACCTGTGAGGCTGAAGATGGCCAAACAGATCTTGCATTTTTGTCAGTAAAATTTCTCTCCTGTGAGACAAGTCCTGCCCAGAACAGATTTCTTTATCACTCAGCTATAAACGTTCAGGGGCTATGGAGGCTTTTGAGGAACTCTTACCGAGAGCATAAGAACTGTACAGGAAGTGGCTCTGTGTAATATGAATCTCTGCCATAACTCTTCAAAACCTTTAATATTAAAGTAATCCCAGAGGCACTTACAAGTGATGTGCAAAAGACCAGGCTTATCTGCACTGAGCTAATTAAACATGGCAAAAATGACACAAACATTCTGTTCACTTTGGCTACCAACTGCAGCAGGAGTTACACCACCAGCATAATATCCAAATGCAAAATATTGATGCTTCCCCTCATCCCTCCTCGGCACAGATCTCCCCACCCCCCTCCCCTGAATCAGCAAAGAACTGTAGGTGATTTTCTGCGGGAACATTCTGAGATTCTTCAGCTAGGTAGCTCCACAAATCAGTTTTTCCTACAGCAGCCTGGTAGACCTGTAACTGTGGCAGCCTATTCGATGCAGATGCCTATAAAATTCTCCTCCTCGGAGCTGAGTCAGCACCTTACAAAGTTTAAATATGTTCAGTGGTCTACTGAAAGACCTGGTTTTTTTTTTACTCCCTCTGTCCAGGTGTGGGTGAGATTCCTCTTGTCCTTCTATTCTGCTTTTCTCCCCTGGCCTGAAGCAAGCAGAGTTTTTTGTGGGAGGGACAGTGTTAACGAGCAAGTGGTGGTGTCAGAGGTGACTTGTGCATATTTGTCCTCGGGGATCCTCAACTAAGATGACACATCCTCTAGGATTCACACATCCCTGTATTAGGTACATATTTGTCTGAAGATTTCTGCATGAGGCATAAATAGAACTCTATTACATACAGAGACCTCCAGAGTATAGAATTTCATATGGAGATCCTGTAACCACTTAATTGTTGACCCTCATTTTCACCACATGCACAGGATGAGCTCTTAGATGGCTAATTTTTAAGGATTTCACTACATGCGTGTGTATGGAAATTAATTTTCTTAAGAGTAATTTGAAAGGCTGTGTGGGCATTCAGACAGGCGTGTTGCCTTGTCTCTGTTCTTAATTATTGCCAGCTTCCTTAATGAGGTGATGTTCTTCTGTTCTGGGTTTATCTCCATTCGGGAGGCACATTTGAAAAAATCACAGGCGAGCTGTTTAATGTTAACACTGTCATTCATCACTCAGGCCTTTTGCATAACTTGACAGATGTAGCCCGTTCCCTTGGGATCCCTCCAGCCTTTGGCATGTTGCTTAGTGAAATGTATCTGGCAGTATCAAAGAGGCAACTGAGAATTTGCAGTGTGGAGGAAGCGTATAGAATCCTGTAAATCTTCAGGAACTATTCAATAAAATGCACGTGGAATCCTAAGGTAAAAGCAGATTCTCATAGTCAGAAATTATGGCACTCTTTGGTGGCGAGGCGAGGGGTTCAGTTCATGATTTGCAGGTGCGGTTTGAAAATAGCGTAGGATTCACATTTCACGCAATGTTTTTAAAGTGATCAGAATATACCCAGAAGGCTTCCAGCTGCTAATAAGTGTGTGTGTGTGTGTGTGTCTGTGTGTGTGTGTGTGCACGCACACGATAGCCATTACTGCTAGGGCAGGGAAACGTTTTTGGGTTGGGGGCCACTGACCCACAGAAAAATCAGTCACGGGCTGCACACCTCATTGATGTGGTCCCCAAATGAGAAGCAGAAAGACACTCCCCACATTCCCCTTACACACCAGAGCCAAGGGGGCCCAGGCTAGTAGATTTTGTGTGTCCCAGTCCTACAGGTGGGGTGGTGATGGGGCTGGAGCACCAGCGTGAGCTCACTAATGCTGGGGGGGGGGCCCTGGGCCTTACGTTCCCCACCCCTGCATTACTGTGTGCAGTGTAAGCATGGATTTGGGCACTTAACCCTTCAATAACCTGGTATTTCATCTCTTCCCTTGGTCTTCTGTCTGTGTAGTTCCTAATCACTCTGATCAATACGTGCAGGTGATGGGTTGTCATCACTCTGCTCATTAGCAGGCCATGCTGGATTCAAATGTCATTAGCATTGGACCGGAAATAAATTGAGGGTCTCAGTCCATTTCCTAGTGAGCAGGTGTCTTGGCACCACTAGAAGTGAAGAAGCTCTGCTGAGGGTGTGTGAGGGACACAACTTCTGCCTGGCCCTGTCTGTTCTGTGCCTATATAAAATGTCAGTTGCGAATGCTGCCAGTCTAGTTCCTTCTACACCGGGGTTTTCAAACTAGGGGGCCGTGGAGTGTCAGGCACTGGGTCTCGTTGCTGCAGGGGGATCAGCAGGGTGCTAAGGCTTCCTGCCCATTCTGGCACCACAGACTGTGCTGCGCCCCTAAAGCGGCCAGCAGCAGACCCGGCTGCACGGTAGTGGGAGGGAAGAGTAAATAGGGCATCACACACTGCCCCTATCCTGAGCACTAGCTCTGCACTCCCATTGGCTGGGAACCTGCTACTGGCTGCTTGTGGTGCGCAGCATGGATTGTAGTGCCAGAAGAGTCAGGAAGCTGCCTTAACGCTCCCTCCACACTGTTGACCTGGAGCCAATTGAGGTAAGCCCCTCCTACCCCAGCCCTGATTCCCCCCCACCCAAAGCCTGAGTCCCTTCCTACAGCCCAAAGCGCTCATCCTCAGCCCTACCCTGGAGTTCTCACTTTAGTCAAACTATGTTGGGTTGTGGGCATCAACAATTTTCTTCAACTGGGTCATGAGAAGAAAGTTTGAAAACCCCTGCTTGATGTGGACTAGGCCTGCGCATGTCTTGGGGTGCTCAGCAAATTGCAAGATCAGCTCCAATTCACTCTGGGAAGGCAAGTGAAATCTCCTTCGGTGACACAAGGGAAGATTCTCCCTTTCTGAAGACAGCCTAGTCTGCTACAAGACAAGCATACATCGAGGGATGCACAGGGTTCAAGGGTTCTAGTGTTACAGCCCACGGTGTCCTGTTAGCCAGGTCCCAGGTTGGGCAAGTGCTCTGAATGCTGCTGCTTAGCGAGACTACTGGAAGGAATCCTGATGGTATGTAATGCTGGTGATGAAAGCAGGCAGGCTATTTCTGCTACGTTGGCCTGATTTGTGTCTCAAAAATCCTGTCCGTAGCCACTGATGGGGAGAAAGGAACTTGAACCAAAGCACTACCCACCAGGCTGTAAAGAAGCTGCTGGTGACATGCCATGTGGCCATTGGGCGGAATCTTCTTTAGTACCCTGACCTATGTAGGTAGACTGAGTTACTCTGAGCTAAGCCTTCCTTGCAGAGGCAGAGTTGCACTCTGTGCAGTGATCATGCTCAAGATGAGGAGTCTGGCAGTAGCCCACAGAAGAGGGAGACAGGAGGACAAACTGCACATCCTGTAAATAACCTTCCCGGGGGTTCGTTCATTCCATGGGCTGGAGGAACTCAGTGGGAGGCGTGTCTGCGCCGGGAGAGAGCCAGCTCCTCCTGTGCCACGTCAGGCACCATTGTTCTGAGCATCCATGTGGCATCATGTTGGCCTCACCTTTTCCATGTGGGTTTGACTCGCCTTGGTCTTGCTGCCTGCATACAAATGTAAACCACGCACTGCTCCAACCGGTTGGGAAAGGTCCCTCAAAGACCTTTCCAGCAGCAGAAATGTGGCGTGTCCAGTGGACTTACATTCTATTGCAGATAAGTCTCTTTTTAGGGCTGCACTACCATGGTTGAACTTGCACTTAATTTACATAATTTCTTCCAATTACCTAGTCGCATGCTAAAACAATTCCCATACCAGACAGTATTTGGTCCTGCCATGAGGGCAGGGGACTGGACTCGATGACCTCTTGAGGTCCCGTCCAGTCCTAGTATTCTATGATTCTATGATGAGCTCTTGGTGTGAGTGCAAAGTACTTAGAGAATTAATACTCTGGACTTTGTTCAACAGCTGTTTGACAATAAATGCCCCAATCATTGGCTGGTAGAAATTGGAGTGGCTCCATTCAAGGCAACGGCATGACTGAGAGAGGCTTGTGCCGATAAGGGCAGAATTGGGTCCATTGATTTTTCTTTGGGATACTGAATTAAAATGAGAGCTTGAGACTGAAGGTGTTTAGGTGTCTTGACTCCCACTGATGTCAGCAAATTAGGCACCACTAGCCTCTAGTTACTGTTTCTCCAAACCCAAAAAACAAAATAATGCAGAATGGAAGCTTTGGGATGCTTTGCAAATGAATGCGCTAATGTCTCAACTGATGCCATGCCCTTGCATGAGAATGCTGTATATTGCTTTTGCAATCTGCTTCCCTTAATACTCAAAGCATGCGGCCCTCTTAACTGAGCTCCTGCCAACATCACCATTTTGAGGCAAAGGCAGGTCTTGCACAGCTTATGAAAAGCAGTACACTACAGCCATGTGCTGGCTGGTTTGCACATGAAACCTCCCCTCAGCTGCATAGAATCAAAACAACTCATCCGATTAATGGGCCACATGCTTCTCAGAGTTAATGGGAGAGTCTCATTTAGCTCAACAAAGAGGAGGATCTGGAATATATCCCAACTACCCCAAAGTACCAGAGGTCACTGTGTGCAGAACAGAGACCTCTAGATGTGACTAGGCCCTTTATTACCCAGGAATAAGTGCTCTACTCAGCCTGCTGTAGAGATGGGCAAACAATGTCTCTGTTCACAACATCCTTATCTACTGTCTGGCTTATTTGCCAAAAATACTTTTCCTACTATATGATCAGCTCTAATGGTAACTATGAAGTCCGAGAAGTCAAGCATAGTTGTGTTATCTGAAGGAGTCCGTCTATGAATAAATGCAAGAGCAGGCCTCTACACTACCCATGATCTATTCTGCAAAATATTAGGGGGGGAGGTAATTGAAAGTTTTACTTTTTGCTAAATGTTCATAAAATTATGGGATTTACATTACAAACCAAGGATGTAGGAAGGATGTGCAAATACTGTTAAGGGCATGGTTACTAATGGGTACTCAGAATGATCCATTGTCTGTTGTAAGTGTGGCTGTTGCACATGCATATTCCCCAAGCCATAGGAGTGGGAGCTAAGCGTGTAGCGGAGGGTGCTGCAGCTCCCCCAGTCTGCCAGCCCTGCACGCTGAGGTCTGAGTAGCTGGCCCTATGCGCCTCGTGCCAGGGGCTTTGCATCCAGCCTCAGCTCAGAGGGTTGGGGTTGGCAGGGGCAAGGGGGCTGGATTTCAGCACCCCCACTCTTAAAAATGTTCCTGCACTGCTGTCCAAAGCCATGGACTGTGTGGCCTTGATTGGCACCTTTCCTACAGGTTGAAATTCTCTAAACCAGGACTCTCTGGTCCAGCAACATCCATGGTCAAGCACAGATGTTGCAGCACCAGACAGTCCCAGTGGAGGGCCAGCAGCAGGGACCCCTGCAGGGCTGGCAGGGCAGCAGGCTGCCCACAGTGAGCTGATGGCAGGGCTGCCCAGCACATGGCTTCAGGGCTGGGAGACCCAGAGTGTGGCTGCCTGGTGGGGCTAGAAGCCATGGTAGCAGTGGCTCGGTGGGGCAGGGAGCCGAGGCTGCCTGGTGGGTCTCGGAGCCTCGGTGCACAGATGGCAGGCAGGGCAACAGGCTGGCAGCAGGAGGGGAGGTGTCTGGGCCAGGGGGGCCAGTGGCAGGGTGGCCAGAAATGACATCCCCATGTCCAGCAAAATCCCTCATCCTGGATCGGTCAGCTTCCGAGGGTGCCAGACCAGGGAGGTTCAACCTATAGTAGATGTCCATGTCAATTAACCCTTTTAATTTCCCTCCATCGGGGATGAGGCCTGTTGGTAGACAGTGCTGGGTGACTTGTTCAGCTGTGGCTGGTACTGGATCTGTCCAGGGAGGAAACAAGATTTCAGTCTCAGAGCTGTCAATCAAGTAGCCTTCACAAACAAGAGAAGACTATTTTTACAAAAGATCAGCACTTCATTTTTCTCCAGCTGTTTCATTAATCAGGCCATTGACTTACTGACTCAGGGGAGCCTGCCAGGACCTGGAGTTTAAGAGCCCCATTCTAATTTAATAATGCAACTTACGAACAGAGCAATATTTCAGCACTACATAATTGCATCAGTATTTTTTCTATATCAGGCCGTTCTGCAATTTTTTTTCCCTATAGCTGTTTGAGATCTCCCTGATCTAAGGATCTTTATATTTGGCTTACCCTTCCTGAGCAGTCCTATGAGTCTGAGAAGTCTAGAGGATTTTAAAATTGCTCATCTACCCCTCCATGATACCTCTTTATAGCAGCTTCCTTGCTTGTAATGAGGAGATCTCTTGCAGATGTGGTTAATCAGAAAGAGATTACTATCACTCTGCAAACACCTGCACTGGAAGCATATCTGGCTTTTATTAGTGTAAATTCCTACCGCTGACAAGCTTAGGGAGACAAGGACAGGCAAGAAAACCAAGATTCCCTTGCACAGCTGGAGTATTAACTTGAAGTTTTGTTCACATTTATTTTTCTTCTGTAAATGATTTAGCTGCTATTGATCACAATTACCACCAAATAAAAACCAGAGTCTACTAGCTTGTTTTGTTGTGTTACATGGCCATAAAACGTGTCTGTGCCGCCTCTTGGAATCTGCACTACTTCCTTGGTCTATTGCACACAGAGCTAGAGAGATAGAACAGCAGAGAGACGTGCACTACAGATATATTTGTTAATCTTAGCTTAATAGATCTTCAAAGCTAGATCCACTATTGGGACTCCATATTGCATGTGTTAGACAGAAAATAAGGCCTTGTCTACACTAAAAGGAAGATTGCCACTGCCACAATCAATCCTCCAGAGTTCCGTTTAGTGAGTCTAGTTAAGACTCGCTAAATTGAACTCAGAGGGCACCCCCTGCTGGTGTCCAGTTCTCCTCCTTTTGCAAGGAGTAAGGGAAGCAGACAGGAGCATTTACTCCCATGGCATCTACCTCCTGCTATGGGGACAGCACCAAGCTTGGCGTAAGGTAAGATGACTCCGGCTATGTATTCTAAGTAGCTGGAATTGCGTACCTTAAGACAAGCTGCCAGGTCTAGTGTAGACCTGGCCTAAGTTAACTCTTCCATGGACCTGCACTATTCAGGGCTGCTGAAACAATTTGCACAGGGGATTGCTGAGAGCCACTGCACCAAACTGTAAACCCAGTACATAATAGAATCCCCTGCAAGCCAGAGGGTGCGGTACCATTTCAGCACTGCTAGTTCCTGCACTTATCTCTTAATTGTGAACTCCTGAGCAGTGGGGCAGGTGTAAAAGATAGACCCCCAACAGGCAAAATATTTGATCTTATTAAGGAAAAGATGTCAAGAGCATTAAGCATGTGTAAAAGGGCAGGGAGAAGTTATGTAATCAAGTGTGGAGCAGAGAAACTCTTCATCCCCTTGAGGCTTGCTGGATATGCTGGCTGATCTTTCTAAAACCAGAATGGGAATATAATCTGTCCATACACACTATGCACAGGTGTAGATAGCAATGAAGAATCAAACTCAATTTTTTTAAATAAAAGAACCGGCAGTGTTGATTGTTGGGAAATACTGTCAGAAGCCTGAGATGGGGTTGTGCTAAAGATCTTAGGACACAAACAGGGAAACCTAGATGTCAAAGTTCATTCTTGGGGGGGGGGGGCAAGCACAGGGTGGCAGCTAGGACCCTAGTGCATGGGGCCAGCAGCAGAGTCCCTGAAGTGTGGGGCAGCAGCCAGGACCCGTGTGCTAGGCCAGGAGCTCAAGGGTGCTATAGCACCCTCCACTCCCCTAGTTCCCATGCCTATGGGAGCACATGTGTCCTTCTTGGGCAGTAATGGAGATATTTCAAGCGATAGCCAGGAGAGTTGAAATTTATTGTGAAACACTGATGTCCTAAGGTATTATGTTTCTAAACTCTGGACATCTAATGCTGTACAAAAAATGCCAAGTGTTCTTTGCAGGAAATGTTCACCTCTGAGATTTTACAGGGCTTTTTATTTTACCTAAGCAAAAACTTTTTACTGAAAACTATAATTCTTGCTTCCTTAGAATTGCCAATTTTCAGGAAGAAAATTTGGAAGAAATTTCAGGCCAATGTTTCCAGGGCCTGATTCTTCAGCGCTTTATGTAGCCACTGACAGCACTGCAATATTAGGGTATGCCTAGACTACATGGCTCTGTTGCCAGAGCCATGTAGATTAGTTTACTAGACATACCCAAATGAAGCCGCGATTTAAATAATCGTGGCTTCATTTACATGAAAATGGCTGCCGCGCTGTGCCGGGGTTCAGCTGTCCTGGCACAGCGGGGCAGTCTAGACACGCCACGGTCAACAGGGAAGCCTCTGTCGACCGCTCCAGTAAACCTTGTTTCACGAGGCATAACGGAGCGGTCGACAGAGGCTTCCCTGTTGACCGCGGCACGTCTAAACTGCCCTGCTGTGCCAGGACAGCTGATCCCCAGAATAGTGCAGCAGCCATTTTCATGTAAATGAAGCCGCGATCATTTAAATCGCAGCTTCATTTGGGTATGTCTAGTAAACTAATCTACATGGCTCTGATGACAGAGCCATGTACTCTAGACATACCCTCTGTGTGGAATCTATCAAATCAGAATTCTCCACTTCCTTACACCAGGGAACAACTTAACCCTCCTTGACAATGGTGTAAATGGCAGGACAGTGGAGAATCAGGCCCATGCTGCCAGAAAGATTGATAGAAATTATAAAGTAGAAAGTGGGAAGATGAAATACTGAAGCACGTTCGTTCTTCATTATGCCTTCCTGGGCAGGGAGGGTTAGAACATACACTGCTGCAGCTTCAGGGATTTGGGACTGTGCATTTCTCTATTTTAACCTTGAGGCTTGTTGCTTTATTTTAAATGAGGCGGTTTGTCATCCATGTTCACACAACCTCATATACAGGCTGAAATCAGTGATACAAGACAATGAAAGGATAGTTCTTTGCACAGAACA
The DNA here is from genome assembly GCA_032595735.1 of Pelochelys cantorii. Lineage (NCBI taxonomy): Eukaryota > Metazoa > Chordata > Testudines > Trionychidae > Pelochelys > Pelochelys cantorii. Next base: position 53,745,776 of record CM064334.1, read on the forward strand.
CCAAAGAGTGCTTCAAATCCTTAGTGGCAGGGATTTGGTATTTAACTTGTCCTTGGAAACCAACTCACCATTGTAAAATCTTGTTCTATTTGCCAGATCGGGGACCATCACAATTGAGTTAAAAGGAGTGCCAATACCCCAGATTATAGCATAGTCTTTTTCTAGCTGGAGATGAGGTAATATACAAACGTTAGCAATGTCTACTTAAGCCAGACTTAGCCTGTGGATAAATATACAGGTCCTCTGACCTGCAAAACTTGAAGTGCCTTTGTTCAGAGCTACTGCGCTGGCTTACATTACAAAATAAATTATGAAAGATAAGTTGACCTCAGGAGTTTTGTTTAGCTGTTCTGGACATGAACCTTTTCACTGTAACTTTGTTTTGCAGACTACCTATCTACCTCACCAGAAAGATGAGGAGAAACTAAGACTGGTTGGAATGTTTTAGACAATTGCATAGGGCACTCCCTCTTGGCTTAGAAAGAGACAAAGACAGGGAGGAAAGAGAACCTTCCATCCTGAGTGAGTTTAACATTGCAAACGGCGTAACAATGTCACAAAGACGGAAGATGGGCTATGGACCTGACAAACTGGAGGATGTAAATTTAAATCTGCCCATAAAGGGAGATGAAAACACCATAAGCAGGACTAATTTGGTCACATTTGAGCAACATAACTCCCAAACACAAGCTTGTCATCCTCAAGTGCCAGTCAGAACAAGCTCACAAAACCAAACCAACCATTACTACGTTAATAATGTGACAAAAACACTGGCCTCTATGGATGACCTTTTCAAACCTGATTATCTAAAATCCAGGGAATTCATCAGGAAATCATTGGCTGGAACTGAAAACAGGGACTTCTCCGTTACCTTTCCTCAAATCTTCTGTCATCTTCGTAATCTTTGCTTCCGTATTACTGTTGCTTAAGTGCAGATTGTGCGTTCAGCGTTCATTCCACAGGAGCTTATGCTCAAAGACCTTTAGCCCTCTAGTCTCTTAGCTGCTGTTACGTCATTTGTGAAAATGAATCAACACTAAATGCTTTAAAGGGTTTAAGCAAGCACAGTGCAAACCTGCAGCTGGAATCTTCTAAGTGGCAGTTGGTTCATAATGTATGCATAGGCTGAGCCGTCAAGAGACAGATCTCATCTTCTATGATGCTGTCTGTGATTAGCTAAGCCAATCCTAGATAGGCAAATCCAATTACAGATGTCACACAAAAATCTGCCGTCTGTGAGTGCTGTGCATTCTTTTTGGATCCTACATGGTTCTTATAATGTCTGGATACATTGACTCTCAAAGCATTTGAGAGCCTGTACAATAGTTTGCTGCCAGAACAATCTGTCCTGAGCTGTGATTTCCAGGTCACTGGGAGATATGCCACATGACTTCACATTGGCCTTTAAGATACCTTTATAACACTGTCTAGACTGCAACGTTAAATCAGAAAAAGATATGCAATTTGCAGATTTACTTTCAAAAAGGCTTTTTCGAAATTTGGCGCCTCAACACAGTGCCAAATTTCAGAAAAAAGTTCTCTTTTAAGCCATCCCTTATTCCTCATAGAATGAGGTTTACAAGGATAATGAAAGAGCGTGTCTGTTCTTTCAAAATTTTTTTTGAAAAAATGGACACATTCCTTGGCATTGCTTTCCCCCCCCAAAAATGCAGTCTAGACATAGCCCTACTGACCACCTACAGAGCACTTTCTGTGAACAAGCTGGCCACGAGACTATTTTCAGTATCTATCTATAATCCATCCTCATAACATGACCAATCCAGTGAAACTGTTCACAAGCATTGCTTCCATGCCCATAACACCACACAGCTTAAGGGCTTCCATGTTGGGAAATTTGTCCCATCAATTCACATGGGCAATCCTGGGGCAGTGCGCATGGAACTGATTGAGTTTCAAAACATGGTGGCAATATATGGTCCATAACTCCAAGCCATACAGCAGGATATTCAAGACAACTGCCTGATAAACTGTTACCTTCATATGAAGTTTAACACCATGGTCATTCCATAAGTGCTTGCTCAGGCTTCTGAAGGCGGCACTGGCTTTGGCTAGTCAAGTAGATACATCATCACCAGCATTTATGCTGGAGGACGGTACACTTCCAAGGTAGCAAAACTTATCAACAGCCATAAGGACAGTATCAGCAGCAATGATCACTGGAGTACTCGGCTCTTTCCAAACAGACTGGGACATAATCTCTGTCTTCTTGAGGCTCATAGTGAATCTAAAACAGTGAGCAGAAGTAGCAAAACAATCAAAAAGCTCCTGTACATCCTCAACTGAATGAACCAATAATGCACAGTCATTAGCACACAGAAGGTCATGGATAGTTGTAGTGAACACTTTGGTGCAAGCCTGAAGTCTTTGGAGGTTGAAAATGCGACCATCCATTCAAAACTGAGTAGGTATGCCCAACGCACATTCCTTGGAAGCAACTTACAGCATCATCGAAAAGTAGATGCTGAACAGGAGAGGGGCAACAGCACATCTTTGCTTTGTACCATTTGATACTTCTAAATGTGTTGATGTCTCTCCATTGTTAAGGATGTGACCTAGTATACCATCATGAAAGGACCGAACTATATTGATACATTTTTCAGGACAGCCAATTTGCCCAAGTACTTTCCAGAACCCCTTTCCATTGACAGTGTCCAACAACTTGGTCAGGTCAATGAAAATCACGTAGAGATCCTGATGTTGCTCTCTGTATTTTACTTGGGTCTGCCTGGCTGTGAATATTACATCAGCAGTGCCTCAACTAGCACAGAATACACACTGACTTTCAGGAATGACGCTATTTGAGAACACATGTAATGACAGCCAATTGTAGAGGATGCAGGCCAGGATCTTACTAACTGTTCAGCAGTGAGATGACTCAGTGGTCATCACAACATGCACGGTCACCTTTTCTCTAGTATATGTGTTCAATCAGGACATCTTTGAAGCCCTGGGGGACTTGCTCTCTCTCCCAGACAATGATAAATGGATGAGACTGTGCATCAGCTGGCCTCCACCAGCTTTATAAATCTCTGATGGGATTGCGTCACTGCCAGCTGCCTTTCCAGATTTCATCTGCTTGACAGCTTTTTGTATCTCATCAAGAGTGGGCAGTATAACGGGCTGTGAATCATTAGCACACTAAGGAATCTCTTCAAAATCACTGCTGTCAAAAGTTGATGTCTGGTTTAATATCTTGCAGAAATGTTCAGCCCAGTGGTCAAGGATTTTAGCACTATCTGGCCCATAGACTGCCTTCAGCCCCTCATAGAATGCTTTGAGAGCATATCTATCAGCTGCATCTTGAAGTTTGACTGCTTTATCTTTCCACCAGTCCTCTTTTATTTGCTGTAATTTGATTTGTGCCTTCTACTTAGCTTGAACATATGCTGCTTTCCTGGAGGCATTCTCTTTATCATTGATCCAAGGAAAGTCACATTTATCTTATCAAGAAGAGCTTGGGCATCATTGTCCTTGTCATCAAACCAGTCCTCGATGTTTACATTTTTGGAAACCTACAATTTCAAAGGCAGTTTTGTAGGATGATTCCTTGATATTAATCCAGTCCTCCTCAGTATCAGATGGCTGCTCTGGAGCTTCATTGCTGATGACTAGAAAAGCATCAAGACTGAATTGAAGCAATGCTTGTGTCTCAGGCATTTCAAGTTAGCTACATCCAACTTTTTCTGGCCATACAGCAAAATGATGATGTTTTGGCAGGCAAAGACTCAAGGAGGCGACACTGCGTGTCATGTAACAGTCAGACCAGGAGCCAGTGCCGTGCATTGCACGCGTCAACAGAACATCAGAAAGATTTCTTGTTTTGTAATGAAGTAGTCAATGATATGCCAATGCTTAGACCGAGGGTGCATCCAAGTTGCTTTGTATTTGTTTGCCTGGTGGAGGAATGTGCTTGCACTAGCAAGCTCATGCTGCACACAAGTTTGAAGAAGGAGGGTTCAGTTTGAGTTCTCACTTCCAATACCATGATATCCAAGCACCTGGGTCAGGACTGCACCACATGCCAAACTCTTGCATTAAAATTGCTGAATATATGACTTGGTACTGAAAAGATCACTGAATCCAGGCTCTCTTAGAATGGCTCCTAGTCATTGTCCATAGCAAGCAAGGTGGGTGCATATGGATTAACAAGCACAAGGCACTATCCCTGCCTCAGTCTAGGCTTTGCAGCCTTGGGGCGAGGACTGATGACATGTGGCTGGGACTCAAGCTGGGGAAATAGTGACGTCCTGATGGCAAAACCAGCTCCTGCTTGTCTTGGATGCCCCTCAGGATGGCCCATACAGTCATATGAACAGCCTGCTCCAACCTCTGTGAACTGGCTGGTACCAGAGATGAATATTTCACTTAAGGCTGTGACATCGATGTTATAACATGCAAGTTCTCTACCAATGATTGCTGTCCTGAGTTCATGGTGATAATGGCTGTCAAGAAGTGTGCGTACCTTTCAGGATGCAAAGCGTAGTTTCTGTTTAGTCATTGACTTTCTCTTGTCACGGCAAAATTGGGTATCCAGTCGGTCATGGTTAATTGACAGGAATCAGCTGTGTTTAGGGATTGTTTCCTTCTCCCTTCTGTTTCAAAGAAAGCAGCCCTGTTCCTAAATAGGGCTGCTTTGTCACCTGGACAGGAAAAGTTCAGCAGATGACCATCACACCCAGACTGCCTACTTGTAGGTTTGTAGATAGACGCTTCCAGTGGTATCCTCTACCTGCATCTTATGGCAATGGGCACATGCCGTTGGACTTTCGATTACAAGAAGTAAATCTTTAGTGTCAAGATTTATACTTTCATATGTGACTGGATTTAGGTGAGACTGGCTTGTGAGTTCCAACTCCACTCTCTCGTTTCATTCCGATCATCGTACACAGGTGCAAGAACTGTGGCATGTGCACTGGAGGGAGAGAGTGCAAAGCTGAGATCAGAGTTGCCTTCTCCTATACTGAGGTGCCTAAAAAGGCCTAGAGAACTCTTTCTGCCCAAGTTTGAAATCACAGTTTCTCTTCTCCTAGGTACTGTCAGGCCATGGTGCCTTATTCTGTAGTATTCAGCACAACCCCTAGAGATTACTCCATAGAGGGCTTCCTCAGTCCGCCACCTCAGGACATGCCAGAAGACATGCCTCAATGTTATAGTCCCCAGTGCGAGCTTCATAATGTATAGTAGTCAATTAAATACATTCTTATCTTGTTCTATTCTAGGGATGGCTCAAGCTGGTGATAACTACTACATGGCATAGGCACTTCTGTAGTGGCCTATCATGTGCCCATGGAATAGAAACTTTCATCTGTACACAAGGTATGAATGAACTCTCCCCTGACAGCTAGTTGGGGAGAGGAAGAGACTTCAGAGCAAACTGTTCATATAAACACACTTACTCCACATAGGCATGTAGCACACAGGAGCTGTGTAGCGCTAAGTGGTCAGCTTTGGCTGGTATTGGGTTTCCAATTACTTTAGTATTGAATGCAGGGGTAGTGGAATGCTATCAGTGTTATCTTTTTTTGTATGAATAAAGGGGAAATGGAACTGGGCTTAACCTGTCCCAAGTGAGGGGGTCACACTCAGTTGAAAGAATCTCATTAAGCCAGGGGCTCAAATGACAGATCCCTATGAAATTAAGAGGGGTGGGGACAGGTGTCCCAGCCAGGAGATAAGGACTCTACCTAAGGTCCCCAGTCTAGTTTAATCTGTTCATCATAGCTATTCAAAGACAGAGCTAAATAGTCTTCATTAGGTGCTTAAATGCCCAGTCAGAGCTGAAATCACTTATGGTAGGCCTATCTTTCTGTCCAGCCTGCTAAGAGATGGCAAACACTTAGGCTACATCTACACTGCAGGCTTCTTGCGCAAGAAGCCTTTTGCACAAGAGTTTTTGCGCAAAAACTTCTTGCACAAAAGCACGTCCACATCTCAAAGCACATCGCAAAAGCGATGTGCTTTTGTGCAAGAGAGCGGCCACACTGCATGGACGCTCTTGCACAAGAAAGCTCTGATTGGCCATTCTATGAATGGCATCAAAGCACTTGTGCTTTTTCCCTCTAGAGCGTCCACCCGTGCCTTTTTGTGCAATAGCTGTAGCACAACAGGGAGCTATGCCTCACAGAAGGAGGTTGACCTACACCGGCAAAAGCCCCTCTGTTCTGTCGTTTTACTGCCGATTTACTTGCACAAAAGCCCATTTGAGGTGTGGATGCTCCGCAGGTTTTTGCACAAAAACCCTGCAGTGTAGACATAGCCTAAGAAACTGACTTGCAGAGATCCTGGCAGAGAGGCAGGTGGCAGCAGAAGGTGACTGACAGGCAGCCAGCAGAGAAAGGGGAGCAGCCATCCGCACAAGTGCTCAGACGGCAAGTAAATAAGGTGCCTTATTCCATGGCTGGGAAGTGAGTTCACACAGATGGATCACTGAAGCCTGGGTCATTGCTGACCAAGGACAACAACTGTGCAAGGAGGATGGTGAGGGAGCAGAGAGGGGCACAGAAAAGGAACTTTTGGTTGTAGAACTCAAGCATATGAGGCAGAAGACTCTGTCCCCCGCACTATGGGGTGCGTGTCCCGCTCATAGCGCTAGGATTATGAATCCTGCTGGTGGCATTCTCCCTAATTAATGTCTTTTCTACACTCATATTCTGTGCTTGTGAGTGGGGAAGTATTGCCTCTCAGAGCCGCTTGGGGTGGTAGAGGAGCCAACAGCTTCCATGGGCCCCTGGGCAAGGTGAGGGAACCATGGCTCCCTGCTCCTAGAAGGGGTGGGGCCAATGGCAGAAGAGGTGAGGCTGAGGGCAGCTGGCCCTCAGCACTGCCCAGAGTGTGGTATGTCCCCCCTCCCCCCACTCTTAGCACTGCTCAGAGCTCACAGCATGGCACTCTGGCAGTGATTTAAAGGACCCTGGGGCAATTGTCCCCTTTGCCCCTCCCTGTCAGCGGGCCTACGGGTGGTGTGTGATTTTTCCCAGATTCCTGGGTGGAGGTTTGAGCTGGTTCTGAGCTGTACTGTTGAAAACAAACCCCTATTGGGACCCAGCCCTAGTTGCTGCCGGCTCCACCTGGGGGAAGTCTTACAGAGCTCATTTAAATATTGTGGGCTAGCTTCTCAGTTGCTACGAAAGAAGCATATCTGTGCTGAAACCCATGTTCCCTGTAAGCAGAGACTCCAGTGCCACCCAGCTGATTAGTAGAGCGCCCAGAGCCTCACACAGCTGGCAGCATGTGTTTCTATTGGTGGTGCACATCTGTGAATGCCTTGGTGTACATAACAAAACTTATTCCGCAAGTTAATGGAATAAATTAGAGGGAGCATTGGCTGAAATCTCCCCCCCCCTTTTTTTTTTCCAGCCCTTTTGGCTGCAAACATAACCTTCTGAATGCCATCTTCCCAAGCCTCATAGCAAGTGTCCTCTAACAAGAGCTCTTAGAGGGATCCTGCTTCCATTTGTCTCAATATGGTATAGTTTAATAACAAGTAAACATTCCTAAGCCACATTGCTGTTCATTTAGTAGAATCATCCTTGTGGGGAGGGTCTGAGTTGAACCCATATTTATTTCTAATTTCAGTTTCACAGTGATTTGGGGAGGGGTGATAATGCCTAATTCTGAATAGGGATGGGGGGGACCCACAAATGAAAATTTATGATCTCATCCATCATGTGAGCAAAGAGCCCTTTAGTGCCTTCTGAACATCAGCAGAACTCTCAGTTGGATTACAGCCTTAGTGTTCACTCCAAGAGGAGTCTGAGGACTGTGCATTGTTGATAATTACACAGTGAAGAGTCTAAACTAAACCAGGTGTTTTTCCCATTTTGCCAAAAGATAGTTTGACACACACTGGCTTAACAATGGATGGCTTTGCCAGATCACACACTGATATATTACACACTGGCCACTCCAGTGGTCCCAGCGGTGAAGTAATTTTCAGAAAAAAAAATTGTAAATTATTTTAATTGAAAATAACAGGCTGGCATTGTCATGAAAAGTACGTTAAAGGGAAAGTTTCTGTGAAAGAAAAAAAATCTGACAAGTCATAGGTTATAAAAATTTCATTCAGTTTTCTTTATGTTGTAGCAAAGTACATTATTGCTGAAAACTTCTTTCAAAGGTCCCTCTTTTGGTCGTGCTAAAGTAAGACAACCCACTACTTTAAATGTGAGCCACTTTCTGTTTGTTTGTGATCTATGACATGCTGATCAGGCATATGGAAAATGTAGGCTACTCTAATTGATACAAAGGAAATGTTTTAGTCCAGCAGCAAGGTATCCGTTAGCCAACCACAAGTGCCTATTTAAATTGTTCATGCTTAAAACCAGAGGTGGCTCGTTCTTGGGGGGAAGGGAGGCAGGGCTGGAGACAGAGTAAAGGCACCAAGCTTTAGCAATAAAGTCTAGAGGGGGCACAATACCCCTCTACGAGAGTACATGACCCCACATTTCCCCATCCACCCCAGCATGTGTCACCTATACTTAAAACTTGAGGTATCTAGATAGAAAGGTTTAGGTTTTGTGTACAGTTCCATTTGCTGGCATTGGAATAAACTTTAGTGAATGCTACCCCTGCAAAAATAGACATTGGCTAAAATAGAATTTACAGGTGCTACATAATCTGTGTCCAGAAAGTGCATCAAAGCAGACAATACGCCTTTTTTTGAGATCTAGCTCCTATTAACAACTAACAGCCATTTGTAATTGAATTGTCTGGTAATGTTATGGAGTCCATCCTTTCAAGGGTGCTGAGCACACAGCTGTCATGGGCTCTGAAAACTGGACTTTATTAGATACCTAATTTTAGATATAATGATGATCTAAAACTTGAAAACTCTGGCCTAACTTTCTACTGTTTTTTAAAGTGACTTGTGTGATATTCTAATGTTGTGCCTCTCCAAAACCAAGCTGTTCTGGGATGGAAAGAAGCACCTTCCCTTTGTGAGAGAAGTGGCTGGTAGGGTGAGGCTAATGTGCCCAGCCTGGATCTGCCAAGTCCTCAAACCACACAAGCTACGAGTTCTGGCTTTCTTTCCAAATACCACTTGGCACTAAGATGCAGCAGGAACTTTGGAGTCAATGACTTACTAAGGGGCATCTCTGCCTGCTGCCATGGGACCAGACAGACGTCTGAGGCTGTGTCTACATTGCAGGCTTCTTGCACAAGAAGCTTTTGGCAGAAGAGACCAATTTGCTCCAGGGCCTTTTTCTCACCCAGATCTCGATGTGTTTTCGACAGAAACGTGCTCTCGGATGCACGCCACCTACTTTCTCTGAGCACTGCAGCAGCCTGGTAGGGCTTTCTATAATCAAACCACAATGTTTGGAGGGTTGGCAGGGAAGGTTGTTAGGTACCCATATGAGTCACATTTATTTTGTGGAGCCAACTTCTGGGAAAGAATCCCATTGTCCTACTGTTGCTAGTCAGGTACATGCTCCCCAGCAAGAATGAGGGTTGCACTAACACAGAAGAACCTGACCCACTGACATGAGAAAACAGGCAGTAGGGCTGGTTACAATAAATAATCCTCCTCCAACCTTTGGTTTTAGCCTAAATGGCTTACATAAGGCTGGATTTAAAACCTGGGCTTGTATAGGTGAAAGAGGCAGTCACTTATAGGTTCAAAGAATGTATATGGATTCTCTAGCGCACCTGGTTACTACGGTCTTGGTCGGGGCTCTGGGTAGAAGGACAAACCGAACACAATGATCTCTTTCATTGATTCCATAGCACAGCCTTCTCTTTGGGTAGAAAATATATTTTTGTATCTTTTGCAAAATAAACACTTGTTCCTCTCCATAAAATTAACACAAGGGTGCGGGAAAGGTTTCATAAAACTGGCACTTGTCTTATGAACTCTGGAAAGGAAGGGAGGGATATGCCGGAGCTCAGAGACCTCAAAGGACAGTGGATTGATGTAGCCCCAATTTGTATTCTACAATGCAGCCCAAAGAGGGGGATTTTATATAATCTGGCTGGCATGACATTGTACTGGAAGAACTCGTGCTGGCTCAGTGAAGAACGTGGTAGCGTCCATGACTGCTGTTTATTCACAGTGATGGTTCGTTGCTGGCTCCTGTATGAATAGTTAAACTGTACAGCACTAAGTAGTGACTGAGACATATGTCCTGTCACACGAGTGTCCTACACTCAAAGCTGGAAATGCACACCTTCCACCCCAGTGCTGAGCAGGGAACTTCCTCTGGTTAGTGAGAATTAGCAGCACACTGAAATTAACCGAGGATGTTCATTTTCACAACTGCATTCTAGGCAGCAATGAGACTGAACAGAGATGCTGATCTATTTCAGTGAGCTATTCTGAAAGCAGCAGAAAAGGCAGGAGCTCAGAGAACTATCCCTCTTCTTCTCCTGCCCCCTTCCTTTGTTCCCCAACTCCGAAGCAACAGAACAACTTAGCTTCTGATGCTGCTTTCCAGTAGCGGCTACTTTCGGATCTACAGTAAAGCTGACCACTGAGTCTGGCCAAATACCTCTCACTTTCATGCTGCGGGCTCAGAAAACTAGGAGCAGCAGTGATATGGGAGTGATTAGGCAAGGAGGGGAAACTAACATGAGAGAGTGGGCAAAGATTCTCTTCCCTCTTATTTCCAATTTACCATCAGTTGGTATCACTGTCATGTCCCCCCTTGTTGTCCAAATGCTAGTCTGAATCTGCTCTTTCCCTTTGGAACTCTCTGTCTTCTGGCTCCTTTTCTTACCCAGCGCTGCCCCCTCTCCTTGGGCTAGCTCTCAGTATTCCATGTGAGCATGTACCACTGCCAGGCCCGCCGATGGGAGGTGAGGGCAAAAGGGGCAGTTGCCCCAGGGCCCAGTTATTCAAAGGAGGCTGGGGCTCCAGCTGCCACCACTGCCAAAGTAGCAATGATGGCGGCTGGAGCCCTGAGCCCTTTAAATCGCTGCTGAAGCGCCATGTCAAGCTCTCTGGGCAGCACTAAGGACTGTGGCAGGAGCACACTGTGCTCCAGGCAGCACTGAGGGCCAGCTGCCCTCAGCCCCAGCCCTTCCGCCCTTGACCCCACCCCTTCTGGGAGCGGGGAGCGGGGCCCACCCCCGACCTTGCCCAGGGGCCCAAGGAGGCTGTTGGCTCTGCTGACCACTGCGTTATATAATGGCATTACAACATCTGTAGTCAGGGACAGCAGGTTTGCCAAAGTGTTGGTTATGCCCAGAATGCCCAGATCCCACACTCCTCCATCACCCAAACTTCCTCCTCCCCACCCGCCTAAGGCTTTGGGAGGCAGTTTGGGTGGGTGCTGGCTGGGTGCAGATCATGGGGTAGAGTTTGGATGCTGGGTGCAGGCTCAGGGCTGGAGCAGAAAATGGGGGTGCAGGAAAAGGTGAGAGGTCAGGTCTGGGGAGGGAGGTTGGGTGCTAAGTGCAGCCTCTGGGCTGGGGCAGGGGGTGAGGATGCAGGCTCTGGGATGGAGTTGGGGGTTGGAGGGAATGTGCAGGGCAGAGGGGGAAGCAGGAGGGAGCTTGGCCATAGAAGGGGGTGAGGGCACAGACTCTGCGAGGGGTGAGGTGCAGCAGAAAGTGTGAAGGGATGGGGGTACAGCAGTTACCTGGGGCACCTGCCTTGGGCATTGGCTCCTAGGTGGTGTGACACCTGGGGAGTCTCTATGTGCTGCTGCCTACAGGTACCACCCCCCACAGCTTCCCTATGGCTGCAAGGACACTTAAGGTGAGGGCAGCAGGGGTACATCTAGACTACAGGCTTTTGTCGACAGATACTGTTGACAAAGCTTCTGTCAACAAAGAGTGTCTAGACTGCATCCAGTTCTGTCGACAAAGCAAGCCACTTTGTCGACATGAGAGTGTAGATACAAGGGACAGTGTAGATGCAATAACGCCTTCTGTCGACAGAACTCGGTCGACAAAAGGCGTTATTCCTCGTAGAATGAGGTTTACCACCGTCGACAAAACTGCCAAGTTTTGTCGACGTTATGTCGACAGAACTCGGCGGTAGTGTAGACGCAGGTATAGTTTTGTCGACAAAAGTCCACTTTTGTCAATAAAACCCTGTAGTCTAGACACACCCCAAGCGGACACACACACACACAACTCAGGGGCTGCAGGGATGTGCCAGCAACTGCACGGAGCAAGCAATCGAAAGCTATCCTAACTCCACTATGCTGCCGGTGGTGGCAGCAGGGGCCCCTGGGCCATTTTAAGTCACCTGGGAGTAGCAGGCAGGGCTAGGCAATGCACCAGGAAAGGTGCACAGGGACAGCAGGTGGAGTCCAGGGAGAGACCTGGCCCCGAACTTTGCTGGCTCTGGGCACCAGGCCAGGAATATTCCCATATATCTCACCACCCATGTCTGTGGCTCCTCCTGTGTTCCTTGCACTGAAGTTTGAGTTGCTGAGTTTTGCTGCAGAGGCTTTCACTGTGCTCTCCCTTGTGATGCCCATGTCCTTATCCTTATGACTTGCTTAGAACCCAGCCATGAGGCAGAAGAGTTCAAATTATTCATTCTAATGTGTGTGAGCTAAAATTTCCCTGCCCCCAGGCTATTCAGTGTGCTAACTGCTCTTTGCTCTGCCTTCTCCAGGCTTGACTATACTGTGCTGCAGCTGCAAACCCCATGCCTCTTTGCACCTGTGTCACATGACTCAGTGACTGTTAGTCCTCTGGTTCATCTCACAGTTGCCCATACAGAAGATAGAACCCTGTGTAACAGAACGGCAGATGGCTGCAGCTATATGTATTCTAGTTAAATGTAACATGCCACTAACATTTCTGTAGAATGCACATTCCAAAATGAGTGACAGAATAAGGAGCATCACTAGATTTAAATCTGTATTACAAACATACACACAATCAACCTACATGACTATTGTAGTGCTCAGTTTACAGTGGTGGTGGCCATAGAAATACCTAGATTAAAACACATAGCTATGCTTATTAACTACAGTCTGCTTTTTTAAAATCTATTTTGGTTCCAAAGATCATCTGCATGACTACCAATTTACTCACTTGGAATAGGAGTAAATCAGGTAACCCAGATTTGTATTTTTCACAGTGTAACAATGAATATGAGGCTCAGATGACAGAAAACCATCTGTATCTCATGCAGGCTTTCCTAGATTTATTTTCTATTCAATGTAAATTGGGGAAGGTTCTGGCAGGCGCACCATTCACTTCATGTAAACTTAATGAATGTTCAGGCAAAAGAGAAATGATCTTTCTCGTGAGATATCAAAACCACAAGCCTCATTCTGTTCCCATTAAAGTTAATGGCATAATTCCCTCTGCTAATTCTGGTTGGAGGAAGCACAGCCTCCTAGATTTCAAAGATGATATTGACAGAGTTTTCAGGCCACATTAGCTTTTGTACAAATGTAATTTCTAATCTGTTAATATCTGAATTGGGCAGTGTCCTTGTAGCCATTGCAGGTTCCATATGTTTTGTTGGATCGACTTCTGTGGGTGAGAGAGAAACTTTTGAGCCTCACAGAGCTCTTCCTTAGGCCTGGGAAAGAACTCCCAGCATCACAGCAAAATGCAAGGTAGAAGAGATTATTTTGCATATTGTAATTATCCCAGGCCATGGGCGGCCATGCTGCCTCCCTGCAACCAGTCTTAGAGCCCCGTGGTGGTATCAGGGCAGGGGAGCAAGCACACAGGCAAGCAGTTTTACCTTCTCCCAACTCTCGGCCCAGGCAGGGAAAGGGATGAATAGTAACAGTTTACAAAAGTCAGGCCCTGGGATCAAGGCGGGGCAAATAAACAAACAGTAGCAGTTATCAAGCCAGGCCCTGGAATCAGGGCGGGGCAAACAAACAATACCAATTTATAACGCCAGGCCCTGGGTGGGGCGAACAAACAAGCAGTAGCAGTTATAAAGCCAGACCCTAGGATCAGGACAGGGTGAAGTCCGGCCTCCTCGCAAGTGGAGGTGGTTTGCCTCTTCAGGGGGAACCTGCTTCCCAAGGGAAAGTGGCGGGGGGGAGACACAGGCCCACCCACTCCACTGTGTCCTAGCCCAGGACCCTAACAGCGGCAGCACCGGCTGCCACTGGATTGGTGGGGATCCTGGCCGCAACATGCCGATCTGGTCAGTGGGTTAGCGGGGATCCGGACCGCAACATGCAGCCCAGCTGACCTCCATACCCTCAGCCGGCACTAGGTCGGCTCCCCCTGGGCTATTTCCCCACCTGGCTCCATAGCTGGGCAGTAGGCTCTGCGGGGACCGAAGGAGCTGGCAGGGTGTCCATGGATTCTGGGGTGGCTCAAGCAGAGGTCCAGGGGGCCCAGCCCATTCTTCCAGGCTCGGCCTGGGTCCTGGGGGTCCAGGATAGACCACAGGCCTTAGCAGGTTTCTCTGAAGCTTCCCTTAGGTACCAGACTCCAGCAGTGGTCACAGCAGCCTGGAACAGTCCTCCGGCAGCCCGACCCAGTCATCCCGCTGAAGGCCGAGCCTCTTCTCTGCTCGGCTGCTGGCCTCCAAATGAGCTAGGAGCTCCCTCTCTTATACTTCCAGTCCTGCCCTTCTGCTTCCTTTAGGCGGGGCCAGGGAGCTCTGGCACTGCCTACCAAGGGATCTTTAGGGGAACTTCCTCTTCAGGGTCATCAGGAGGTCACGACACCTCACTACACATAAGTTATGAGCACATATTGTAAGAGACCATTCAAGACAGAGTGGCCCATTAATACTTGCGCCCTCATAGGACAAAAAGATTGTTGTAATGAACACCCACCATCTCTTTTCAGTCTACAATTTTTTGGTGTGTATCATATCTGAAGTGTGGTGGGCAGAGGAAGTGCTACAGGGATGTTCTTAAGAACACCTTGGTAAAGTGCGGTATCAGTGCTGACACCTGGGAGAGGCAGGTGAAGGATCGGGTAACCTGGAGGACCGCCCTCAAGAACCGTGCCCAAAACCTTGAGATCAAGCGACATCTCCATGGACAAGATCAGAGAGCCCGATGTAAGGAGCATGCCCAGGCCTGAATTGGTGCCGCTGGTGTCAGCACCATTGGAGATAGAAACCTCACATGCAGCCACCGCCAAAGAGTGTTCCGTGCCAGCATTGGCCTAATTTCTCATATACGTATTCATCAGTTATAGGAGTCCAATGGGAAATCTTACTTAATTTGAGGGATCCCAGAGAGAGAGTTATTTTTATGAATTAATGATGTTTTTGCCAAATCTTTAAAAGCAATAAATAGCAAGAATTCTGGCTCCTGGGATTCTTTTATAGGCCTTCACCCTACCTCGAATGGGAAATAAGAAGAAAGTCAATGTTAGAGTATGACTGTCATGCTAGAAGAATAGAAAACCATTTACCTTAGGAGCAAGGATTTTTCCAGGGTCTGAAACACTTCTTTAACCAATAAGCTCAATAACCTTGTGAGATGAAGAAAGAACAAAGAGCATGAGACATACAAATGAGAAAGGGGTCAATTACTGCATTACAATCTCCAAGGGTGTGATTTTAACACAAATTGCACATTTAGTCTTGCATCTTTTTAAGTGACTCCTTGTTTTTCTACCTTTATAAATAGGTACCAGATGCCAGAGGGAACTCTCAAAATTTCAGTGAAACCTGAGATAGAACGACCTCAGGCTACTTATTTCTTTTCTTTTTACAACTTACAACTTATGCTGACTTTTCTTTTAGAATTCACAACCAAAAAGGCCTTTCTTCCAATATTCCACTTTTAAAAGTTTGACAATAGCAAGTATTTGTCACTGCCTGTCACACTCTTCCCTGTTAAATAACAATCTGGCAGTATCCCCATCCTAAAAGAGGTGGCTACCTTTCCTCGCCCAATTTCAATGTCCCCAGCTGTAAAAATGTCATCTGATCCACTGGCAAATGTATTGTAACACTCCAGGTTATGTTTTCTCTGCCCTCGCTTGCCACATTATTAGGAGAGGAGGGCTGGGAGCTGAGGAGAGAGGTCAGTGCAAAAGCTGCCTTGCTTAACAATGTGTGTGAGCCTGTAGCCAAGTGATTCTGTTGCTCATAGAAGCCACCTCTCCTATTGGAACGGGCACCGAATTAAAACATACATTTCAAATTAAATAATTCGACATTGTTTTTTGTTTTTTTTTTTTTAATTCAAAACACTTCACTCCCCCTCCTGAGAGCCCTCCTGGATTGAGTTAGTTGGATCAAAGAACAGGGAGTTCTATACAAGAATGACATGTTAAATTAGGGGGCTTTGCGTCCCGAAGGGGCGAGATGTTTTGCAATTCAGTATTGGAATGCAAGGAAGATTCATGTCCTTTCACTGGACATACAGCTTTCTGAGACAAATACTGTTAAATAGAATTAATATCTTTATTTTAGCCGCACAGCCTTTCAGAAGACTATCCCTATGGTACTGTCAACAGTCCTGCTTGTCTGAATTCTCAGTGGCTCATTTTCATTAGGCTAAAGTGGGCTACTTACCCAAGGGCTGCCTTGCATGGCATGCTGGGCTATATAAGCAGCCACTGCAAAGTTGTAAACCATAATGATACACTGCATAATGGGCCTTCTGAGTTTGGAAAACTTCATTTCCACAACTTGATAGGAGTTTTCCTTTTGCATAGAGTTTAAAATGTGCCATCATTTTCTTATCCTTTGTTCTTAAAGAATAGCGATTTTCCAAGCTTGCCCAAAAGAAGACTAAGAAAATGCATTTATGCTTCATGCACCAAATAAGTCTAGTCTAAATTTATTTCAGTTGGACTTTGTAAATGAAATGTGGTCTTTTGTGTCTCCTGCTCCTCCACCCAACCACTTGCCATGTGAAGAAATTTCATTTGTGCTCATCGGAGTTATACACAAGTGTAACAAGGAGTAAGTAAACTGCATCTTCTGAAAGGGACTATAACTTCAGCCAGGCAGAGCACATTTCTGTTTTATAGTAAATTGCATGCTTGCCTCTTTCTATCTAGACAGCTCCTTTGGGACTCATTCTTCAGCCTCTTCCCTCACATGCAG
This sequence comes from Pelochelys cantorii, assembly GCA_032595735.1. NCBI lineage: Eukaryota > Metazoa > Chordata > Testudines > Trionychidae > Pelochelys > Pelochelys cantorii. Next base: position 53,762,751 of record CM064334.1, read on the forward strand.
AACTCCCATTGACTTCAGTAGAAATCCATGCATGATAAAGCAGCTACAGCACCCTAACAGTCCCTGCCACATGTTATCAATTGTCATATTTAGGAAGCACTCAGAAGAGCGCTTCATCAGGAAAGAAGGCTCAGTACTTCCACTGCACAAGCACTCAGCTCAGCATGAATCTGCTCAGGTTTCTGGAAACTCTTTCTTAACCCCAGGCATGCTCAGAGGATTAGCAAGGCATTAGCAAAGTCAGACACAAATCTTATGTGCATAGCTCCTACCACATTTGCAGTTTGATACCCACCCTTACATGAGTAACTTCTTATCCTTAAAAGTAAGGGAGTCTCCAAAAACAAACTTACTTTTCACCATTTATATTTAGTTTTCTATTAAACTAGACCATCAAGGGTCATCTTCTGCTGCTCATACATTGGCATGATGCTGTTCGTACAGTCTCCTTGGATCTCCAGTGCCAGAGAGAAATGGACCCTATTGTTATTTAAAATTAATTAAAAAAATATTTCATTCAGATTAGGCCTCTGAGATAGCAGCTATTTCAGACTCTTTTTTGTTAGGGTTTTTTTTTTTTTCGTTTTCAGCCAAGTGTGATAAGCAGTCCATAGAGCACTGGTTGGTCACATGGGGTGTGTCTAAACTACATGGCTCCGTCGACGGAGCCATGTAGATTAGGCAGGACGGCAAAGGGAAATGAGGCAGTGATTTAAATAATCGCCTCTTTGTTTAAATCAAAATGTCCACTGCGCTGTGCCGATCAGTTGATTGTCAGCAAAGCGCGGCAATCTAGACGGGGATCTGCCGACCCCAGAACCCTTCTTTGGCAGATCCTTTATGCCTCGTGAAATGAGACTTACAGGATCTGCCGACGAAGGGTTCTGGGGTCGGCAGATCCCCGTCTAGACTGCCGCGCTGTGCTGACAATCAGCTGATCGGCGCAGCGCGGCGGCCATTTTGATTTAAACGAAGTGGCAATTATTTAAATCACTGCTTCATTTCCCTTTTTCAAGTACACTAATCTACATGGCTCTGTCGACAGAGCCATGGAGTTTAGACACACCCATGGTGTTGGTAACTCCTTGTTCCAGCTACTATATGACCTTAAAAATAACTAACATGACATTCAGTGTTTTCCTACTCTTACCCTGCCACATAGGTCATTGTAGTAGCTACCTCAAGAATGTTGTTTGATCATGACTAAAGGGGAATTTGGGCATGTAATCATGAATGGAAGGAGAAGGGTCCATGACACAACCTCTATACTGGGTAAGGGAATGAACTTCTGGACTGAGCTATCTGACAGTATCCCTTTAAGCACATACAATTTTTGGTTCAACAAAATTATTTGGAGAGCTGAGTGAATAAGTCATAGGGAGGCAAAATCATTCTTTTTCTGTTGGTTTGGACACTTTCCAGATCACCACATGGATGTTTTTAATCTGCTCTCGTTCTAATAGGAATTTATTCAGCGAAATCCTATGTCTTGTGTCATGCAGGAGGTCAGACTAGGTGATCGGAATGGTTCCTTCTGGCCATACAGTCCCTGAATCTAAAACCAGGTTCTCAATTATTTTGAAGAAATGTGTCATTGTTGTCTCATGCTACGTGAGCGGTTTTGCTTTGCTGCGAGTGGTCTACAAGTTACATGGCTATTGTTCCCTGGCAGGAGGAAAGCAGCTCATGAAGTTTGCCGCACAAATAGTCTCAGGAAGCAAATTTAAAATTCACTGTGAATCAATGTGCCTACATTTCCTGTTGTGCCCCCTCCCTTTCCAGTCATGGAATTTGTCCATGCCCCTGTCCAGTAATGCACAGATGGCTCAGAAGAGGAGCTTGGGCTGAAGGTGGAGCTGGGGGCAGAACTGTGAATAAGGGGGTGGGGAGCTGGCCTGAGAGGGAATGAAGGCAGATCTGGGTTGCCCACAGCAACTGGGCCTGGGGCCAGAGCTGGGCTGGGGGTGGAGTGCAGTTGAGTGATGCTCCCTCCCTTCCCCCACAATGGAGGATGGCCTGGGTCCCATTGTTCACCACCCCCACCCCCCGCCCCTCTAGTGGGGTATGCCCCCTCTAGTTTGGAACTCGTTGCTCTAAATGAATAGCGAGCATGCAAGACTAGAACTTCGTTTCCACACGCATTTGTGCACTCCCATGAATGTTTGGCCAGGTTCACTCAGCACAAAGTTCAGTGAATAATCATGGGAAACGTTGGCAGCATTTGGCCAGCTCTTATTACAAATGCTTTGTACCTGGTTTTCTATACAACTTCTAGCGAGTGGCTTCCTTCCGGGAATGAAGAACATTCCTAATGGATGAGCTGCTGAACATTTTGCTGGATTATGAATTGCCAGTGGCTGGAGGTATTTTTGAACTATTTGTACTAAGCTAACTGAAATCTGCAAGTCATACTGTTCTTTACACTCACAGCAGAGTTACCAACCGTCAGTGAATTCACAGACCATCCTAAAATCTAAAATTGGACCTGTCTGTAAAATCTGTAAAAACTTTAGATATTAGTAAAAAAAAAAGTGAGTTTTGCAGTGGAGCCCCTCCCCCTTGGCCCTGGGATCTCTGTGCCATGGGGCAGTTCTAGGGAGTCTACAATTCCCAGGGCAGGGGCTCCCTCAGACCTGCTGCTGGCTGGTGCGGGGGGGAGCTGCTCTTCTCTACCTCCGGCTTTGAACGCTTCTTCGGCCTCACTAGCCTCAGCACAGCTGCAACTTTTAGTGGGCCTGTGTGCAGCACACACCCCTGCCGGGCTCCATGTGGCTGGGATGCAGGGGATGGGGTACAGTTCCCCACCAGTAAGTCACAGTGGAGTGGTCACAGATGGCGGCCTCCAGTCCCCACCAGGTGAACAACTCCTGGGTGTCCCCTCCCAGGCTGAGAGAAAGTCCCGGAGGTGGATGGTTGGGCCAGTGAGGGGTCTGTAATAGGAACAGAGCCTGGACAGCATGCTGTGGGTCCAGCTGCCTGTGTGGTGGTCTTCCCTCTTCCCCCAGTTGCCTGCCTGCTGTCCTGCTCAATTGCCAGCTGGGCTGGGGTTTCACAGGTGCTGTCACTGTCAGCTCAGCTGAGAGGCAGGAGTGTTGTGATGTGTGAATAAAAACATTGCATGCATGCATTTGATGAAGTGGGTCTTTGCCCACGAAAGCTTATGCTCCAATAAATCTGTTAGTCTATAACGTGCCACAGGACTTTCCATTCTTTATAAAACTGGGAAACCTTGTTCAGAGGAACACTGAATAAATATCACTGGATGGACCATACTTTTAGGATTCCGATGCATATGCCATATCACTTAGTTACCACTATTGCCAACTGGGAGTGGAATAGGCAGGGAAGGGTCCATGGGATGTCAAATTACTATTTTCCTTTCCATTTCTAACACCTGCATGTCACTCTTTGGCCTTGAGCAAAATTTTGTCCAAGGTTTTGTCAGGGAAAATGGCAACTTAAAGTAAGCAGGGAAAAAGAGACCAGAAGGCAGGTGAAGAGGAAGAAGGGAATAGGAACTTTCTAAGCATCTCTTAGATTAGAAGCTAGAAGTGGTCCAGAACCTCCCCTGCCCCTGTCTTTCCCTGGTTAGCAAGCAAAGAATTGGGAGAAGGGGGGGGAAGTAGTTAGTTCTGCTCTTGGTTGGTGGCACACCATCAACATCGGGGTAGGCTCTTCAAAAACACTTAATGTCATCTTAACTCTGCTCCAGTTGAAGTCAGTAGAAGTTTTCCCAGCTGTCTCATGGGGTCCTAAGTAACACTGCTCACATCACAACCTTAACTGTAATGATTAGGGCTGGAATTTTCAAAGGTGCCTAAGGGAGTTAGGCACCCAGCTTGCACTGATTTTTTTTTTAGAGGAATCTAAGTTTAAATAGCATTTTGCCTGTCATCCCCGCAGGCATCTTTGAAAATTCTGGCCTATGTTTCAAAGGGGTCAGCAGTACCAGCAGCACGCTAAGTGTTTTGGGAAGTCACACAGATCCAACCTCCACTAGGCATGCTTTAAGATGCCCTTCTTACAGTCCATTTATTTTTTGTGTCATTTTATAAGGCAGCCTTCTTAGCAGTGGAAATTTTGCCTTAATTACATACTGCTCCATTTGATACACTTGATTCTTCTGACATAAATTTGAAAAGTTATTTGCATCAAAGCTTGGTGAGTTGGAACCCTTCCTAAATATATAAAATAACTTCCTGAACTAAAATTGCTAACGGCCAAATCCAGTTTTGTTGAGCTCAATGGGGATTTTACATTTACTTCACTAGAACAAGAACTTGGGGCTAACAGAACAATGCAGGCTTTGTTCCTGAAAGTTTAACAGGTGCTTAATATAACTAGGTAAAATACTGTATCTCACTACATGAATTACATATTCTTCTTTGTATTGCACCTGTATAATTGTATTTTGCATATATTTGAAACCCTTTAGAACATAAGGGGTGTATCTTTTTCTCATCAGGATTTGTTCTTTGTTTTTCAACACAGATGTCCGAACACTGGCATGATGTATGTAATGTTCAATCTAAAGTGTTGTTGCAGTGTTCAGCTACATGTAAAAGACCTTCTTATTCTCAGTCTTTGGCTGTGGAGAGGACCACACAGGATCAAATTTTTCACTCTTTGATTGCCTTTTTAGGCCGAGTTTAGCACACAATGTAATTTGAATAATAGAGTGGCAACACTTCATAATCAGGGCTGGTCAGAACCCAGAATTATCATTCTGTGGGAAATTCTGAAACCTGCCTAGTTTCCACTGGAAGACAGCAAAATCAACAGGGTACCACAAAATATTTTGATGTCGATTAGCGGGCATTTTCCCACCAGAAAAACATTCCACCAGAAAACTTTCAAGCAGCTCCAGTCGTACTTACATATGCATAGTTTTTAATGCAACCCTGTTCCACTAGACCTTTAGCATTTAGCTGTGTTGTTTGAAACCTCATTTTAGACTTTCTGGAATTCATTTAATCGCTGTTGCTACTTTTTGCATGTAGTTACAGGCTCACAGATTCTTTTGTTGGTGATGAATAGTCTCACTTCTAGAGTGTAGTTTTTATAGCGTCTATTTTATGGGGGGGGACTCTTCTGTTAAATATTTGTAAATTCCCTTTGGAGGCTATTGTTCATTGCACCTCTCATATGCAAATATAACCCCAGGACCATATCCAACGCTAGGGTGGATGTGACATTTTTACAAGTACTTAAGTGATTTAGAAGCCCCATTTGTTTAAAAAAATTTTAGGCTCCTAAGTCTCATTGAAAGTCAATAGTGACACTGGTTTTTCTGGTGACCAATCAACACTTTGCTTTTTGAGGTAACTCAACATTAAACCACCACCAAGTCCATTGTTTTGGTGGCTGCAAAGTGTGGTGTTCCATATAAAGTCATAATATGCAGTGTGAGTACTAGGTAGAATTTTAACAGTGACATTGTATGCTTCGCTTTGCTGTAGAAATGAGGGGTAGCCAGTGTGGAGGCTTGAGGAAGGCTGGTTCCAAGTGGTGGCTGAGGTAAATGATTTTCACAGCAGCATTTTGAACGGATTGAGCTGGAATGTGTGAGGCACTGGGTGGCCAGAAGGGAGGAAGCAGCAGCCCTGAAGGTGAGTGATTGGGGCCTAGACAAGGGTCACCACTGATAACAAAGTCCAGCCCTCAGGGACACTTAGCAGGTGAGCCCTTCCACCGTGAAATGCTTTTCTTTCAAAACAGTCTTTAAATCTTCTGCTAATGAACTAGAGCTCATGACGATTAAGGCTCTTGGACACTGAACAGTGCATATCCCACTGTCCCCATGCAGTCCTGCCAATCTGGCTCTGTTCTCATCTGCTTCATGCCTGATTTTCCTAGCCTGGGCTGTTTTTTATTTGCCAGTGGCCATCAGTTCTGACCTACAAAGCTTCTCGACTTACCCTGTGCCTCCTTTGAAAAGAGATTTTGGGGGGGGGGGGTATTGGGATGTGTCCAAAAGGGGGATGGGCTCTATTTCATTTGTTACCTGGGGCAGTGTGAACTCTGGTTTCCAGGGGTTAGAATGCCCCCCTTCTACTTCACATAGAACAAAGGCCAACCAATCAGCAAGATTTCAAACCCGCTGTTAAAACATGAGTGTGATTAATGCACGGCTTTGGATTTCATGTATTATTGAATTGTATACGTTGCTGTGTGCTTGGAGGGCTTTCCTTTTTAAAGTGCAAAACAAATGTGAGCTTAAATGGGGAGAGAGAGGAAAGAGCTAAGCAAAAGTATTTCCATATGGATTCTCAAAATCCTATGCCTGGAGGACAAGGGTGGGTAGGGATTTATACTATGCTTCACCAAATCAAAAACTAAATTTGAACCGTGATAATGAAGACACACTGAATTCAATTGCAGAAGAGCTGAGGGATGCAGGACCGCTGCCAAGAAAGCTTGGAGTCCATCGCTTGTCTGTGGATCTGCTGACACTCCAAAAGATTTCAGAGTTAAAGTAACAAGCACAACGTGCTATCCTCCCTCTCCCCCCCCCCCCCACCTCCGCACACCACCTAATTTAACAATATTATTTTTCAGCAACTCAGCTCTAAGCAGATTTAGGTCCTGATCCTGTGACAGGATCCCCAAGGTTGGACCTTCTCACTCATTGGCTTTGATGGTATACCACATGGAGAGAGGGGTCTTTTGGTTCTTATTGTAGGGTGAGAGTGCTTTATAGAGCATTGTTAACTGTTGTTGCCTCATTAATCCCATTTTAACTGATAGGGATCATTTTAAAATGTGACCGAGCAATTCTGAAAGGGGAAGGAATGTTGTCTAGTTTTCCAAACAAAGAATTGCATCAGGATTCTTCTATTTTATCCAGGGACTGCCACAGACTCACCGAATGATCTAGGGCAAGTCACTGGACCTTTCTGTGTTTCTAATATAACATGAAATAATTAGATAGAGTACCTTCAGTGGTGGTTATGAAATTTTTAATTAATGGGTGCCAAAGTCTTTGGAAAGCATACTGCAATGAAAGTGTCCAGCAGTGTCCAGAAAGTGTCCGTACATGTCTGATGTGCAATTTTATAGCCCACTGTAATACTAACCCCCTGTTCCTACGTTATGCTGCAGCTACCTTTGCAAGCCCTGTTGATTTATGGGGGGTTTTTTTAGTAGAAGGAAGACGGTTCAGCCTCCTGTGGTGCCAGATGGAGTTTATATTAAATATGGCTAGTATATAGAAAGGAGCACGAACTCCTTGGGAAGTCATGTCTGATCGATTTCACCTCTCCTTCTGTTCATGGGTTTTCCACCCACATCTTGGGTTCTGTTAATCTCTTTGTTCAAAATTATTTAAATTAATGGCAGAACTCTGAACAGGGCTTCTTGATTGAGAAGAAGAGTTGCACCATTATACCCTACTGCTTTAGTTCTATAGGACAGCTGTGATTCCCTGCTCTGAGAAGTGCCTTCAGCTATGCCTCTTATGAAGATTAATCTTTAGGACAACTTATCTTACCATCACCCTGGCCTGTTAACACTGGCATCGTTTCAGGCCGTGGGGGTGGAACGTGTTCAAATTTTGGCTTAAGTCACAAGTTAAAGTTACAGTTTTATGGAGTGAATTCGCTTCCTCGTCCCTGTCCAATCTGCTCCTTCTGGAAGTGTTCATGCTCTAAAAGCTGGACAAAGGAGGAAGAGGGGGAGTGGCTCATTCTAGTTCCTCATTTGTTCACATCACAAAACCAAGTGCACAATTGGCAGCCTCTGTCCTGGACCAGAATAGCAGGATTGCTGCAGGTCACTCTTGTGGTTGCATTTCAGAGAAACATGCTGAGCCTCTGCCTGCACTAAATCTTGGATATCTGAGCATACCAAAACCCAAATTGCATCATTTCACTCTATAACCCTCTATCCCAAGAACACTGGCAAAGAACGCTCTTTGAACTGGCCTTGCATGGGATACAAATCACTGGCTCAGCAGAGAGGACTTGGCAGAGATCAGAATTAACAGTGTGTTAGCCTTTTTAAAGGCCCATGTCTAGGGAATTCATCAAAGGTTTCCATCTGGATTTGCACCTGGGATTCCATTTGCTTGTGGAAAGGGGTAGGGAGCAGGACAAGGCTGCTAGACAAGAGAAAGGCACCAGCTAAACAAAGGGGATCTGGCTCAGGAAGCAAGCTGCACTGCACTCTGAGTAGCAAAATGGAACCTTGTCACCTTGGGAGCCCTCTGAATTCCTGTGTCCCACGATTTAACCATCACCAGTCTCAGGATTGCAGGAAGCACATAATAAGGCACATACTCCATCAGCCGTAATAACTTTCCTGCCTTGACAAAGCTGATTAAGGGAGATGCATGCAGATCTGTGCTTGCCAGTGAAAATTTCCAGATGGTGGCTGTAGAACTGTTCGTGCAACTCTTGTCTGACACATTTCCAATGTTGATTTTGCTGGCTTTTCTAGAAAATATGCATTGAAAAGATCTTGATACAGCAGAAGGGATGAAGTCCAGCACAATGCAAAATTGATTCCTACATTCCAGAAATGCTCAAAACGTCATTCATTGCTTATGAAATTTTGGAAGAAAATGATAAAATGCTCTTATGGAAATAAGTCCTGTAGAATGTAATTAACAGAGAATGGTCATTCTATAGCTTTTTTTAAAAAAACTATGCAATTTTATGGCAGGAATAAAATTCTGTTACATTCTATACGGCTACGTCGACACTGCCCAGTCTTGCGCAAGAACATATGCAAATGAGGCTCAGCGATGAATATTGCCACACCTCATTTGCATACTTAATGAGCCACCATTTTGCACAAGGGGCTTTTGCTCAAAAAGAAGCAGTCTACACTGCTCCTTCTTGCGCAAAAAACCCCTCTGGCACAAGAGCCGTTCTGCCGCTTATTTTCAGGCAGAACGACTCTTGCGCAAAAGGGTGTTTTTGAGAAAGGAGCAGTGTAGACTGCTCCTTTTTGCGCAAAAGCCCCTTGCGCAAAAATGGCGGCTCATTAAGTATGCAAATGAGGCAATTCATCACCGCACCTCATTTGCATACGTTCTTGCGCAAGACTGGGCAGTGTAGACATAGCCTAAGTGTTTGTAGTAATTCCTGTAAAACCATGTAAGGATCAACCCAGTTGGATTCCACATGATTCTTACATGAAGGTTGAACCAGTTTTATGGATTCCTTCATGAGCAAGCTGAATTACAAGAGAACTCCATGTATGCCGGAGACCGTCTTGCTAGTGTGTGGCAGTCAGGAGGCTTGACTGGCATGTGAGCTCATTCCATTGGTATTTTAATAAATTCTGAGCATCCCAGAAGTCCTCTGTTGTGATGCCAACCTTATCCTGTTTAAACTGACCTTCCCCACTTTTCATTTCACATGAGTAGACCTCCTCCAGTCTTTTTAATTAAATCTAAGAGAAAATGGGGGGGGTTCTTGCAAGACCAGCTGATTAGCCCCTCCTCCCTTATACTAATTGGAAAACATGTATGCACACTCAGGTGGTTCCATTTTCAAGATCTGACCCAAGGCAGAGCTCTTTTCTTCTCTGTAGAATATTTTGTCAAAGCATTTTTTGCACAGGTTTACTTGGACCCAAATTCATCAAAACTGTCATGGGTGATTTGCAGGCAGTAGATACCCAACGGTCCAATCAGCATTGGTGTCACAAACCATTACATGCCAAAGAATGATCCCAATTAGTAAATCCCCTACTAATAGGCCACCTCCTGAAGGATGCTGATTGCTTGTGACAGAGGTTTTCATGCTGCCTGCTAGAAAACTACAATTCAAGCCTTTGTGGTTGGGGCTTTGGAGAATTCCTTGTTAAGTTTCTGAGCCCTCCCACCTCCATAAAAAGGACAAAACTGCACACACACAATTAAAAACATTTGAGAAGAAGTGTTTTGTTTGTTCAGCGCCGGCGCCCAAAGTCCTTCTACAATAAGACCTGATTTTAAAGCAACTTTTTCTACAGAGAAATGCTAAGCCACTGCATATTCCCTATCCTGACTTTGAAAGGAGACCCATGATCTGGTTCTTTCCTCCTGGAGTTTATAGAACCTTAAGTTAGAGCCGTATTTGCTCTCCCATTTCCCCTTCATTCTGTTTTCCTTTCTCTCCTTTTGTGTCCATTTTTTTTTTAATTCAAGAGGTTCCTGAAATCCAGCTGATTATTCCTCAATTAGTGTAGGGTATCATTAGGGTTTTATGTCATTATTTAAAACAGCAGTAATCATGCTTTTGACAGCATCACTTTATTGAATGGAAGCAGCTAGCCAGGAATGAGAATCTGTGGACAAAAATAAGTGTAGTAAGACCTGTAAGGGCTCAGATATTTAATCAATAAATGTAGCACCAATGGACAGGGAGGACAGGGAGGGATCAGTCATGCCCTTTTACATGGACCTATATTGGAACGAAAGGATGAGGCTGATTCTGATTTACTAGTATAACCAGTCGGTGAGACTGCAGTGCAGCACAGTAGCCTCCCCAGGAATTGAAATTAGGGGGGGTGTTCGAATTTACATGGGGGGGGTGTCAGGGCCGATGAGGGGTGAGACTGTGAGGGTGAAGGTGGGCTGTATGACACCATAGTTCACAAAACTGGGGGGGTGTTGAGGAAATTCAGGGGGGGTATACACCCCCCATGGGGGGGGCACGTGTAGGGAAATCCCTGGTGCAGCAGATGGTTCCAGTAAAGTTCTTGCTCTGGCTAGAGCTTCTAACAAGCCGGCTCACTTCATGAGCATTGATAACATTAGAGCTGCAAGATAAGGATGTGCTACAGGTGGTAACCTGATAAGTGCAGGAGTCAAGAAGATTTCTCCCTTTTGGAGGGGATTGCAAAACAGGCTAAATGCTTTAAAGATCTTTCAGGCATTAGCTACTAGCAGAGACATGCTAGCACTAGTCTGACCTGGTAGAGTAAATCCTAGGGTCCCTTCACTGGGGAAAGACTGTAGACATTTTTAATACTCTGTGCCCAAAGTACTTTCTTTGTGCTTCTTTCAAGCAGTGTTGGAGGACACCAGACATCCCCAACACTAACAGTAAAATATCCTCCTGAGTAAAGGAATATTAGATCTCACTCAAGCAAACTAAAGAGAAAACACCAGCAGCAAAGGGCAATTTTCCCTTTAATGTGCACCGAGAATAGCACAGCTGAGATTTGAGCCAACCTCTCCGTAACCCAGAGGAGCTCAATTCCTCTGCCCTCTTTATCCACTTGAAAAAGCAAGACAAGCCCAGTGATGCAATAACACTCTGTCCCCATCATTCATCTGTATAAAGCTCCTGCTTCTCCTTCTCCCCCACTGGCTATCGTCTGGAGTTTTGCAAAACTACACGAAATTCAACTTGAGGGAAGGATCATTTAAGAGTAAAACATTCCCATTCTCCCACCATGTGCTCAGAACATTTGGATGAAAAGTGGTAGCCAGGCAGGAGGCATATGCAATTACTAGAAGCGGAGGTTCCTTACAAAGCAGCCTGCACTAACTAAGGGTATGTCTACACATCGAAGTTATTTCGAAATAACAGCTGTTATTTCGAAATAACTTTCCTAACGTCTACACAAGCCAACCGCTATTTCGAAATTAAATCGAAATAGCAGAGGGCTTATTTCAAAATTGGTAAACCTCATTCCAGAAGGAATAATGCCAATTTCGAAACTGCTATTTCAAAATAAGTGCTGTGTAGACACTTATTTCAAAATAGGGGGCCTCCACCCCTCCACCGCTCCCCAGGAGCAGTCTGCCAGCTCCCAGGAGCCTGCCAGGGCCCGGAGAAGGTGAGCGCCTTCCTGGTCCAGGGCGGAGATCATGGACCTTATTCAGGTTTGGGGGGATGCCCCCAACGTCCATGATCTCCGCACTAGATGGGCGAACGCGACCATCTATGGCAGGATAGCTGCCAGCCTGGCCACCAAAGGCCACAGGCGAACCCAGGAGCAGGTTCGCATGAAAATCAAGTTGGTCCGGCGAGACCCCCCAACCCTGAGCCCTGAGCTTCCCCTCCCCCTTCTTTTCCTTGCTTCCCCCTTCCAGCTCCCTCCTCCCAGGTTTCCCCCTCCCTTATCCCACCCTCTCTCCTCCCCTCTCCCGCCTCCTTTCCCCAGTCACACCAGAGTTTCATTCCCCCTCGCCCAGTTTTGTTAAATAAAGAGAGTTTATGTTAATGAAAATACATGTATTTTATTTTACATCAGGAAGGGGGGTTAGGGAGGGGTAAGTGGAAGGACATGAGGGAGGAATGAGGCACAAGCCCCCAGTGGGCAGACCAGGGAGGTTCTTAGTGCTTCTCAGGGTGGAAGCTCTCCCGCAGGGCCTCCTGGATACTGACAGCCCCCTGATGAACCTCCCAGATGGCAACCTGCAGAAAGTGCAGCCAGGCTCGCAGCAACGCGTCTACGAGAAGCACCAGAGTGCCCAGGGCAGCTCTTGCTCCATGTTGCAGAGTGCTGTGGTGTCCCAAGTGAGGGCAACCAGAGCACACAGAGACAAAATGCTTTGCTGTCCCTCATCGAGGTAGACAAGCAAGCAGGGAAACCTGAGAACTGGCTGTCCGGGGGGGTCCCTTTAAGCACAGGCCTCAGGCAGCAGCCACACAAAGTAATTCCTGACCTGATGCCCTGCCGGACCTGGTTCCAGCCAGCCTTAAATGCAATTCAGCATCCACTCAGTGTGGACGCGCTATTTTGAAATAGCCAAATGCTATTTCGAAATGCATTTTGTGTGTAGACGCGTTATTTCTAAATATCTTATTTCGAAATAACTATTTCGAAATTAGATATTTCAAAATAACGCTGTCGTGTAGATGTACCCTAACTGATCTACAGAGCATGTATCTTGTATCTCTCCAAGGGAAGGGAGCTGCTACAGGGCTCTCTGGACTTTCCATTCCTGGTTAATTCGTCTCCATTTGGAGTCGAAGTTGAGACTGGATGTCATTTTGAACTATGTGCTCTCATTCCACAATAAGTGATTGGGCTTGACAGCATACAGTTACGTAATAAGAAAGCACAGTTGTGCCCATTGCAGGAATTGCTGGGTGAAATTCTATGTTCTGGTGTAACCCATAGTATCCCATTGTAAAGTGAGGGGAAAAGACTCAGCTGGTCAACTCATTCCAACCAGTGCAGGACTGTCCCAAAGTTCATTTATTAGTGGCTTGCCCAGAGAACTTTGAAGCCTGACAAGCATTGGGAATTGCACCATTTGCCTTAGAAGCCTTTTGTGAAAGCTGAGACATTCTCTTTTGTTAGGAAGCTTTTCTGACTGCACTTCTGCTGTCTCATTTTTACCCCATTACTTCTAGTTACATACTCCTTGCACTAAGCCTAAATAATTGTTCCGCACCCTTTTGGTACTGGTAGACTGCTAGGAAAGCCTCCCTTGTCATCTCTGACCCAAGGTATATGAATTTTGATCTTTCTGACAAAGTCAATTGGTGGCCTCCTTTTCCATATTTTCTCCTTTCCTCTGACTGGCATTAAAATTCAGCAACATGTTTCTGGTAATGTCCCCACAGTTGGCCAGATCCTGAGATGGAGTAATTCAGTAAACATCTAATGATCATAATGGAGCTATGCCGATTTATCTCAGCTTGGCCAATATTCCATAACTTGTCTGATATTCCTCTGGGAATGGAGCCCTAAAATGCAAACCTTTACCTAATTTGCTGTCCCCTGCAGCATCCCTCTCAGTCATGAAGCTGTCAGGGTTTCTCCTTCCTACTGGATTTTTCTTTGATTGTTTTCTCCAGCTGCACAAGCTTTTTTCCAATCTGAACTGTATTAGTATGATCTGCCCATATTTCTAAGCTCACTGGTTCTTTCCATGGTATTTCTATATCCTCACTGATGTTCCCTATCCCTCTACTTTTAATATCTGTTAATTTCATTAGTATTCTCTTTACTCCCTCACTGGAACAAATCGTGACTGTGTAAATAAGAGGGATGCAACATCAACTCCATTGGGACATGCCTACATTACAAAGTTCTGCCAACACAAGATATGGCAGATACAACAACTACAGTTAGCATATCACTGGTGCACAAGCATACTTGGCTCCTGACACTGGTGCTGCGTATTTTCACCAGGAACACTTGTACCAAGGCACAGTGCAACGCACCAAAGGTGGGTGTTCCTATGACCAACCCACCACCAGTCAGCTCACTGTCTTCTGGGTAGTTTTAGCAAAGCATGGTGGGTCATAACCAAGTTGCGCAAGGATGACAGGGAGCAAGAGTTCAATTTTTCATAATACATCCCATGTAGAGTGACCAGACATCCTGTTTTTAAAGGAACAGTCCCCCTACTGAAGCCTTCTTCCGGGTGTGCTGACCTTTTTAAATATAGGCAAATTGTCCTGTATTTTCTAGGACCACAGCCCAGAGCCGGCAGCAGGGAGCTCTCCCCCCACTTTGCTCACCTCTGTGCATGCTGATACCGGAGTCTCCCTGGTGTAGCCAGACATGAACCCCATCTTGTTTCCCCCCCTCCCCCAGAGAGCAAGAGAAAGGCAGTCAGCCTTTGATGCCCTGGGAAGGCAGGTGTGCTGCCTGTCCCTGACTCTAATAAACAGAAACCAGACAGTAAATGGGCTAGCTGACGACCCGGGGGCCTCCCGTCGCCCTGATGGCTAGTACCAGTAATTGACACGCCTGCACTGTCCCAGGAGAGGTATCTTCGCCCATCACATACCAGAGATGCCCATTGTCTGCATTTTCCCAGGTGTGAATTATGCTTTGCACCCTTCGTGGGAAACTTGGCATTCAAAGCCATTTTCCCTAATTGGCCACTTGAGACCAGGAAGAAGCCTACGTGACCCAAGGGGTATAAAGAGGGGTTTAGTAGCCCACCCCATTTGAGCTCCAATCATCTACACCTCCTGGCAGGTATTGGTTGTCTCCCGAGGTCTGTGGGATGCCCAACCTCGCCCTACTTCTTCCCGAGGGATTGAGAGAAAGACGCTGGCCACGCCAAGTCTGGAACGCAGGGGTGAGAATATATATCTGCTAGGTGTCTATTTTGCATGCATTTAATAAGAGCTCAGAGAACCAAAAGGTTTCATGGTACCTGTGAGTGACTTATTAGTGTAATTTCTGTCCTGTCCTTTGTAGTGGCTGTGTTATCTGTAACACAGTAGGAGCATTTAACAGCTAAGTTTACCCTGTAACAATAAAATAGTAACTGTTTAAGCTGTGACCTGACTCCTTCAGTTGCTGTAACAGAACCAAGCACAATTTTAAAAAGAACTCCAGCCAGTCATAAGGGACAGATAGAGGGAGAGCTTGAGCGTTGGATCATGTCGCTTCCAGGGGACAGATCCGTTGGGGCATCTCTCAGCCTCCCCAGGCTGCCCGCTGCGAAGGGATCATGTATCCTAGCAGTCAAATCTGAGGTGTAATAAGCTCTCCCTGTAAACTTCTTGGGGCACCCGTCAACCTCCTCCAGGTTGCCCGCTGCTAAGGGACCCCAGTCCTAGCAGTTGAAGTCTTGGATGTATAATACACACACACCACTCACTGCCCTGACCACCGGCTGACACTGGCCACCTCTTCCAATGGCAGCAGTGGCAGCCCTGGGTGTGGGCAGCGAGAGCATGCCCAAAAGAAGCCCAGGCTCCATTGCTGCCCCCTGCTCCTGCTGCTGCTCCTGCCTCACCTTCCTCCATGTCCTTTGGGAAGCAGCCCTGCTGTACTGCCCTCAGCTCCCGGTAGTAGCCAGGGCAGCGTGTGCACTCCCTCCTCTGAGCACCTGCTGCGTCCCCTGCTTGGTGCCAGGGGATGGTGGTCCCTGCTCAGCACTGGTGGGAGGATCCCTGCTCCCCTGGGCAGAAAGGTTCTGCTGGCCCAATGGGCCAGGTGCAGTGAGGGCAAGGGTGACATCTGGCTGCTCCATGCAGGGAGAGGATGTGGTTCTTAGGAAAGGCTCAGGCCTGCCCCCTGAGGGGAGGGCTCGGGCCAACCCAGGAGTGTCCTGTTTTCCCTTTGGAAAAATACGGTCAGCTTAATCCCATGTCATTTCTATCCCATAATTTTCAAACTTATTTTCAGCTTCCCGCAAACTCACCCAGACAGGGATGACAACAGCCTCTGCGGGTCCCTGGGTAAGGTGGCAGGGTGCCCAGCTCCGTGTTCCCAGAAGGGACACGGTCGGGGGCAGAGGCCAGAACTCCAGCGGCCACCACTGCCACAGTAACTGCAGCATTTGTCAAGCCCTGTGGCAATTGCTCCCTACCCCCATTGGTGGGCCTGCACCCAGGACTTGTCACTGTCTGTAATCTCTGACAGAAGCACAGAGCTTGCACAGCTCTGCACTATTGTAATGAGCGCTGCAAGCACAGGACGCATGATCCTCCAGTATTTGCAGAGCCACAAGTAGATTAGTAGGGAATGTGACCGTTCCTTGGAGGGTGGATTGGTGTGGCACATAGTGCAATCCAATACATCATTGCTGGTGGCATTCACAGAGCAGCTATGGGTGGTGAAGCTCCTGGCTCTGAGTGCCAAGTTCTTTCCAGCCATGCAACACAGGGACACTAAACTGACCACACCATGGACAGCAGAGAGGGTAGTGGTGATCACACTATGGAAACTTGCAGTGTTGGATTGCTACCAGTCAGTAGGAAGTCCTGTTGGAGCGGGAAAATCCACGATGGGGGCCAAAGTCAGCCAAGTGTGCAGGGCCACTAATTGTCTCCTACTGGGCAGGGCTCTCAGCAATATGCAGGACATAATGTATGGCTTTGCAACTATGGGGTTCCCAAACTGGAGTGGAACAACACACAGTATGCACATTCCTATTTCTGTACCAGACCAGATCAACAGAAAGGGCTACTTTCCCATGCTTATGCTAGCACTGGTGGATCACTGGGGACACTTCCCTGACCAGTATACATTGGTATCAATGTAGGTGCATGACACTCACATCTTTACGAACATGGGATTGTCCAGAAAACTACAAGCAGGGGCCTTCTTTCCAGCTGGTGGATTTCCACTGGCGATGTTGGAATGCTGGTAGTGATCATGGGGGCCCAACCTCTCCCTTTTCTCCCCTGGCCCATGAAGCCATACACCAGCCAGCTCAGCAGCAAGGAAGGCTTTACCGACCAGCTCAGCAGGTGCACAATGTGAGTTGAATGTACTTAGGGTAGACTAAAAGGATACTGGCATTGTTTACTCACCAGACTGGCCCCCTGTGAGAAAAGCATCCCAATGGCTACGGCTTCCTGTCGTGTCTCGCATGCTATTTGTGAAGTAGAGGGGGAAAACTTGCTGCATGAGTCGGGGGGGAGGGGTGCATTGGCTGTCTGCTGAATTTAAACAAGGGCGACCAGTTGAGCTTGGTGAGGAGCTTTATGGCTTGGAGGCTTTAAGGGAGCACTTCACCAGCCGGCCACACTAATATGCTGTGATGTGCTACGCTCAACCTGGAGCTGCTATTTGAGGCCAATGAGGAGCTGTGTGGTGCTTCGTGCACATCTGTGCATATATCACTGACAGTGCAGCCAATAATGATTGCTGTACATTTATGACAACTACACTCTTTGGCACTGATCCTCGGGCTTGAGTGCACAAGAGCACTACTTTCACGGCCAGCAGGCATTACCGACCATGTGTTGCAAACTACTAACGATAAATAAAAAGCTTTATTCGGTTACTAAATCCACTCCAAAAAATCTGAAGAACTTAATAAAAAATGCATTTTAACTTCAAAAAGTTCAGGAACCTTAAACAAGCCAGGGAAAGGAACGCTAATGTCCATTGCAGCTACACATAAAACTGTGAAGCTGTGGTAGCCCACACTTCCCCCCAGTGTGGAATGATGGGGTAAGCTTGCAGGGGGTCCTGAAGCCATGCAGAATGGTGAAGGGTAGGGAGGTGCAATGGTGCAGTTCTATCCTGACTATAATGGCCGTTGAGCGTGGGATTGTTGACCTTGGAGGACACTAAGAGTCGGCAGCATCTGCATTGGCTGACAAAGAAGTTTCATTATGTCCCAGTGTGGCTCCCCTTGTCTTGTGCCATTTTTCCATACAATGTGCAATATTCACCTCCCCGCCTTTGTTCAAGATCTGAGGCAGCACTGGCTGGCAGGATCCTGCAGAACACATTTTCCCACGTCCCTTTTGTCCTCCTCCTTATCTAGAGCAGTTGATCTGCTGGTATGGAATGGGTACTTTTCCAGGCCACGGATACAATGCAAGAGTGCTTATTGGCATTCTTGCTTCAGAGTGCTTGTTCAGGGCACCACTCCCAACACTAGCCATTGTGAGTATGATCATGCTTCAACGCTGCTCAGGGAGCTGGTGTTATTATGTTGGCATACAAGGGCTCTTACATGGGTGGGACACGTCTTTAAGTGTAGGACACAGGTCAGCACAACCAAGTGGCTTATGTTAACCTGCCTCTGTCGCGTAGACCAGACTTTAGTCACCTCTCCCCAAATCTACAAGACTATTGCCATGAATCGTTGCCCTTTCTCTAGGGCATTTCAGTTACTTTTCCAGCCCTTCCTATCCAAGCCAATCTGTATGATTTTTGTAAGACACTATCAGGAACTTTACTAGAGTCCAAAGGCAATAGATCGATTATATTCCTTTTGTCCACTAATTTTGTCTTTTGCATAATTGAGGATGAAACTGCAAAGCTATTTAAAGTGTCCCCAGTATAATACTCTGTGATTTCTAAAGACCCTAATTGTTTAGCCTAGGAATACATTCCACTCACCTCCATTCCTGGTGGTGGATAGCAAATACCCATTTTTTCCCTCTTTTTCATTCCATGTCTCTTATTCCAAGGAATTTTAACATTATTTTATATCTTCACTTCAGATAGCAAAATCAAAGGCAAAAATGGGAGTGAAGGTCCCGGCCACCATGAAAATCAATGGGATTTGGATGCCTAAATCCCACTTAGGAAATACTCCAATTCTTTTTTCCATTGTGAATCACTCTCACATCCACATGAATGACAAGAGCTACCATTGGAATGGAGCCGAATTGGATTCCTAACTTGGCCAAGGGAATTGTAGTTCACAATACTCTCTGAACATCCTTCTCTTACATTAGGAAGGATCCAGATGGCTGAGAACCCATTGCATCTACAGAGGGTGCTTTGTAACAGCTACTAGTACGGTATTATATGACATAGCAGAAAAGGCCTCATTTTTCAAATCAATTTCCTGGGGACAAATCCAGTCCTTCACGCTGCTTGAGTGGCTCTCACTGAAGTCCATGGAAACCGCACTCATGTATCTGAGGACAGAAACTGGGCCCCTAGAAGTTGGAGCAGCAGCAAATCATCAGGCTTTCTTGATTATCCCTTTGCAAATTTAGGGTTGGGACCTGCCGTATATTTCTCAAATTCCGACCTGAGCCCAGTTTAACATGATGTAAATGATGATGCTTCCACCACTTTCCCCTGATCTGCCATCTCAGTTAGTCTTTGGCAAAGCAGCACAGAACTAGAATATATGAAATGCAATGAAAGGTCAAGCAAATACTCATGTGGGGAAGAAAAAGGTTTTCTATTGGAATCCAGTTATTTCTTCTTGGAATGTCCTCTGTATTCCCCTAGGGGTCTGTGGTCCATCAATGCACAGGGGGTTTAGGTTGGCAATGACATCAAAACTGGTGGTAGGAGTATAATCAGTGTTAACCAGTCCCTTGCAGCCAGTTGTGACCATAGACCCCAATGTCCTATCACACACATGGAGGTCACAGAAGAACAGCATCACAATCTACTTGAAAATATTTTGCTTCTGGGCAGTCTCCAATTGTCACCAGTTTGTTATGTTCCCTGAAATGCCACATGCAGAGCACCAAGGAAGCCTTGATTTGGTTTTAGTGCTCTGTGCTATCTGTTCCAACTGCACTAAATATTTATGCCATAGACTAAGATCCCAGATGGATGACCAATATCCTGACAGTGTGTCAGACCCTTGACACCAAGATGATCTGCTATCTGAGCAAGAACTCAAAATTCAGGCACTCTGGCAACTGCAGTACTGAGATGAACCTTCCTCTAACGCAGCTGGGGTGCTGAATCACTGGCCTCTTATGTGGGGATAATGCAGCAAGAAACTTTGCCAGTAGATTTGACTTGAAAGATAATGGGGCAGTAGGGAATTGCACTCCCCGAATGACAGCAGGATCTAATTGCATTTTCTGTTGCAGACCCAGTATATTATGCACAACTCAACTGGATGGAAATAACATCACGTCTTGGCAGGAGGCCAGGAACAGCTTCCTGAAGTGTCTGTAAGGAACGGTGCTTGGTCCTGGAAGAGATACAGCTTGTGTGTCTAGTTGGATATTCTCGAAGCACCTTTCCTCACCAGGGAAAGCACTCTGAGTATCAAAGACCTCTTAAATCCATTTGAGAAACAGTGTGATCAAATGCACACCCTGTGACACTCTGACAATCTGCCTTATCCAACAGCTGACATGGGCTTTGTCGTGCATCCTCTAACACATAGGCTGAAAGGTTTAAAACTGGATGCCTAAAGCTAGGCTCCTAAGGTTTTCCTGCTCTTGGCCACTTTAACAACAACAACAGAATAGTCATTGTGCTCTATGGAATAATTAATGATTTCCCACTCATTAAAATAGAGTGGTTCCAGTATCTGAAGCATCACTATGTTTAAAATCCAGCTGATCACTCTATGTGAATAATAATTTGTATTTTATTTGGCAACTTCTATCTACAGATCAAAAAGTACTTTAAATACTATTGCTAGCTCTCTCTATTGTTGTATACGGGAAGTTACCTTGTGAGGTTTTTAGTATCTTTTTACAGGGGGATAAACTGAGGCACAAAGAGATGATGACTTGCCCAGGATCACAATGAGCCACTGGCAGAAAGGGGAATAGAATCTACATGCGTCCCCCTCACCCCTAACCCTGCATTCTAACCACAAGGCCCTACTCCTTCTCTCTGTTTATATTGTAACTGTTTGCACAGATGTTTCTGAGAGGTAAAGTCAGATGAAAGAATTATTAAAAATCCCTGGGTTTTGGTTCTGCTCCACAGCAAGGATTCTAACATCAAGCAGGTCTCTGGGGAAGCTTATCAGGCCAGCCCTGTTAGTTATACTAGGCATATGAGCCAACTATTTTGCTAAGATGTTTTCATAGATGAGGGACCAAGAGTATCCATGGTGCAACTCCCTTGCAATCACTGGAGTTACACACGAAAGGTGACTTTGATCCTAAAATGCTGATTTTGATCTCATTGACTTCAGCCATACGCTGGTGTACATTTACTGACTCCTGTGGAGTTGCTCTTGATGTCCATGCCTGGAGAGTAAAAATCAGGCCCTTCATGTCTGCAAGAAATGGCTGGCCGTCCAAACTTCCTGGAGCATGTTGGTTACCTGTGAGTAGTCAGTCTGCCAGAGCAGAGGACTGGATCATTCTCACTGACATGTTATAGCACTTCTCTGTGCTTTCCAGATAGTAGTTATAGACCATAGTTATATGCATGTAGAACCAGTGATTTCTAAGTGGGAAAAGACTAACTTCCATGGGATTAGAGCAGTCAGGTCAACTGAGAGAGGCGGGAGGGAGGGCAAAGAGGATAGTTGTCCTGGGTCCTGGCGATTCAAAGAGACCTGGAGCCGCTGCCGCTGCCACAGTAACAGCAGCGGTGGCCAGAGTCTCAGGCCCCTTTGAATTGCCACTGAAGAACCATGCCATGCACTCCACGTGGCTCTGAGGGGAGAAGAGTCTGCTGTGGTCCAAGCAGTGCTGAGGAATGGCTGCGCCCAGCCCTGCCTCTTCCACCTAAAGCTCCATCCTTTCTGGGGCACAGAGCTGGGCCCCACATACACCTTGCTCCAGAACCTGCGGTGGCTGTCAGCCCTGCTGAGAGCAGTCAACTACTCAGTAAACTTCCTCTGAGGAAAAATGCTCCAGTTATGGTCCCAAACATTCCCAGTTCCAATGGTGCTATTGCCATTAGTGCGGATTACTGTTAGTCTGCAGTCGTGATCATTTAATAGGTTCCCTAGTTCTATTACGTAACTATACTTACCATAGAACCATAGAGCTGAAAGAGACCTCAGGAGGTCATCAAGTCCAGTCCCCTGCTCTAGGCAGGACCAATCCCAATTAGATCAACCCAGTCAGGGCTTTGTCAAGCCGAGACTTAAACACCTCTAGGGATGGAGACTCCACTACTTCCCTAGGTAACCCATTCCAGTGTTTCACCACTCTCCTAGTGAAATAGTTTTTCCTAATATCCAACCTGGACCTCTCCCACCACAACTTAAGACCATTGCTCCTTGTTCTGTCATCCATCACTACTGAGAACAGCCTTTCTCCATCCTCTTTGCAACCTCCCTTCAGGAAGTTGAAGGCTGCCATCAAATCTCCCCTCACTCTTCACTTCTGCAGACTAAACAGACCCAACTCCCTCAGCCTCTCCTCATAGGTCATATGCTCCAGCCCCCTAATCATTTTGGTTGCCCTCCGCTGGACCCTCTCCAATGCGTCCACATCCTTTTTGTAGTGGGGGGCCCAGAACTGGACACAATACTCCAGATGTGGCCTCACCAGAGCCGAATAAAGGGGAATAATGACACCTCTGGATCTGCTGGCAATGCTCCTCTTAATGCAACCTAATATGCCATTAGCCTTCTTGGCTACAAGGGCACACTGTTGACTCATATCCAGCTTCTCATCCACTGTAACCCCCAGGTCCTTTTCTGCAGAACTACTACTTAGCTGGTTGGTCCCCAGCCTGTAACAATGCTTGGGATTCTTCCGTCCCAAGTGCAGGACTCTGCACTTGTCCTTGTTGAACCTTATCAGATTTCTTGTGGCCCAATCCTCCAATTTGTCTAAGTCACTCTGGACTCTATCCCTGCCCTCCAGCGTATCTACCTCTCCCTCTAGCTTAGTGTCATCTGCAAACTTGCTGAGGATGCAATCCATCCCCTCATCCAGGTCATTAATAAAGATATTGAACAAAACCGGTCCCAGAACCGAACCTTGGGGCACTCCGCTAGAAACCGACTGCCATCCTGACATCGAGCTGTTGATCACTAACCGCTGGGCCCAACCTTCTAGCCAGCTTTCTATCCATCTTACTGTCTATTTATCCAATCCATATTTCCTTAACTTGCTGGCAAGAATATTGTGGGAGACCACATCAAAAGCCTTGCTAAAGTCAAGGTATATCACATTCACTGACTTTCCCATGTCCACAGAGCCAGTTACCTCATCATAGAAGCTAATCAGATTGGTCAGGCACGACTTGCCCTTTGTGAATCCATGCTGACTATTCCTAATCACTTTCCTCTCCTCCAAGTGCCTCAAAATGGATTCCTTAAGGATCCCTTCCATGATTTTTCCAGGAACTGAGGTAAGACTGACCGGCCTGTAGTTCCCTGGATCGTCCTTCTTCCCTTTTTTGAAGATGGGCACTACATTTGCCTTTTTCCAATCATCCGGGATCTCTCCCGATCTCCACGACTTTTCAAAGATAATGGCCAAAGGCTCCTCAATGACATTTGCCAAATCCCTCAGTACCCTCGGATGCATTAAGTCCGGACCCATGGATTTGTGTACGTTTAGCTTTTCTAAATAGTTCCTAACCTGTTCTTTACCCACTAAGGGCTGTCCATCTTCATCCCATCTTGCATCACTTAGCACATTAGTCCGGGAGCCCACCTTGTCCGTGAATACAGAGGCAAAGAAAGCATTGAGTACTTCAGCTTTCCCCACATCATCTGTCACTAGGTTACCTCCTTCATCCAGTAGGGGCCGCACACCCTCTCTGATCACCTTCTTCTTGTTAACATGACAAGGGAAGGCTTTGTCGACCGCTCCTGTAAACCTCGTTTCACAAGGCATAAGGGAGCGGTCGATAAAGGCTTCTCTTGTCGACTGATCCGTGTCTTGACTCACACGTTGTGCTGACAATCAGCTGAGCCAGCACAGCGCAGTGGCCTTTTTTATTTTAATGACGCCGGGGATATTTCAATCCCGGCTTCATTGACTATGTCGGGTAGTCTAATTTATATGCCTCTGGTGACAGAGGCATGTAGTCTAGACATACTCTAGGACAACAGGGCTATGTCTACACTCGCAGCAGAAATATGCAAATGAGGCTAAGCATGGAATATCGCCGAGCCTCATTTGCATGCCTAATGAGCCGCCATTTTTGCAGAAGAGGCTCTTGCACCAGAAGGAGCTGTCTACACTGCCTCTTCTTGTGCAAGAAAACCCCTCTTGCACAATGCCGTTATTCCTGAAAATAATTGGCGAAATGGCATTGCACAAGAGGGTTTTTCTTGCGCAAGAAGGGGCAGTGTAGACAGCTCCTTCTGGTGCAAGAGCCTCTTCTGCAAATATGGCAGCTCATTAGGTATGCAAATGAGGCTCGGCGATATTCCATGCTTACGCTCATTTGCATATTTCTGCCACAAGAAGCCATGAGTGTAGACAAACCCAGGAGGGCAGCAGAAGGCAGCAGGTCCACACACCCTTGCCAATGACAAGTAGCCATTTCAGATTGTAGTTTGCCCCAGAGGCAGGGGCTAGATGATGGCTGGCAGTGAGTCACGGAGGCAAGATGGTACAGGGGGTTGGGGTTCCCTGAGTGGGGAGGACCCCAGAGTGCTGGAGCACTGCTGGGGGGGCAGCACTGTGAGGAAAGGACCCCATGGGCCTGAACCAGGGCAGAAGACAGAAAACTGAGGGCGAGACACTGTCCAGCAGAACACACTCCAGGGCTGAAGAGCTAATTTCTGAAGAGGTCAGCAGGAGGTGCCATGGCAGCAAGTCTCAGCCTGTTACCAAGGCCAAGTGCCAGTAGCATGACTCTGGACAGGTGGGGCAGCTTTGGCTACGTCTAGACTACATGGTTCCGTCGATGGAGCCATGTAAAATAGTTTATTCGGCATAGTCAAAGAAGCGGGGATTTAAATAATCCCCGCTTCATTAAAATAAAAATGGCCGCCACGCTGTGCTGACGATCAGCTGATCCGGCACAGCAAGGCACTCTAGACGTGGAGTGGTCGACAAGGGAAGCCTTTGTTGACCACTCCAGTATGCCTCGTGAAACATAACTTGCTCCTGGTGTAAGTGGAGGAATCTCCTTCTGAAATCAAGGAGTGTTATGCCCTTTTGCACTTGGGCTGAATTTGGCCCCCACGTGAGTTACCCATAAAGAGGTGAACTTGATATTTGCCCCGTGCATTAACTATGACCAGAATGGATGAGGCTTCAGGAAAGGCCACAGTCTCTCCTTTACTCTGAAGTGCCAAGGGTAGGACTCAAACCAGTTTGATTTCCTGATTGCCTGGGTGAAAGCCAATGACACAAAGCTGCCCTCTCCTTTGCTAAAGCTCTGAGATTACAGGAAAAGGTGGGTACCACCTCTCTCCACTTTGCCTGAGGCTCAGTGTAAAGATCCGCTCTCAGCCATGCAATCAGTTCTTTGCTAGGAAGGAAGTAGTTCAACATGCCTAGAGCTGCTTCTTGTAAATCAGTCTGCAAGCAGCCAGCCTCACCCACACAAACAGGCCGGCTGCATTCCACATAAAGCAGGCAAGATAGTGACCTTACTGCAGAAGTCAATTACATTAAGGAGGCAAAAAGGTAAAACTCATGGTACCTCTTTTATCCTTCTAGTCTTAAGACCCTTATTTCTAATGTGCTTGTGCCAGTCAAATTCATTGTATGTTTGGGACTGTATTGCAAACCAAAGCAATCGACCAGTTCCCCCCGAACACTGAAGGATTCTGGAACTAAGTACAGATTGAATGCTGAAACCTCTCTCGTGGGCCCAAAGCAAAATCCCAGCTTTGAACACCTCCAAACTCTTAGGGTGCGTCTAGACTGGCAAGATTTTGTGCAAAAGCGGATGCTTTTGCGCAAAAACTTGCCAGCTGTCTACACTGGCCGCTTGAATTTGCGCAAGAACACTGACAATCTAATGTAAGATTGTCAGTGTTCTTGCACAAATACTATGACGCTCCCGCTCAGGGATAAGCCCTCTTGCGCAAGAATACTTGCGCAAGAGGGCCAGTGTAGACAGGGAAGAACTGTTTTGCGCAAAAAAGCCCGGATGGCGAAAATGGCGATCGGGGCTTTCTTGCGCAAAATCGCGTCTAGACTGGCCACGGATGCTTTTGCGCAAAAGCACTTTTTGCTCAAAGGCACCCGTGCCAATCTAGACGCTCTTTTGCGGAAATGCTTTTAACGGAAAAACTTTTCCGTTAAAAGCATTTCTGCAAAATCATGCCAGTCTAGACGCAGCCGTCGTGATGGTCTGTTGTGACTGAGCTCTAGTTCACAGTGTTAAACCTACTTCTGCCAAGTACTGAAGTTTCATCAGGCCTGCTGACTGGGGAGTGAGGGGAAGAAGCACAGGAGGTGATTGCCTGGGGACCCAGGCAATTTCAAAGGGCCCAGGAGCTCCCAGCCACCACCACTGGCAGCACAGCAGGGCTCAGGAAGTGGCTCCTGAAAGCGACTGGCACACCCCTCTGGCAGCAGCCCTTGGGTGGGGTGGGGGGCCTCTGCATGCTGCTCCTGCCCTGAGCACCAGCTCCACTGCTCCCATTGGCTGGGAACTGTGGCCAATGGGAGTGGCACATGGAGACCCCCATGTCCCTACCTAGAAACTGCTGCCAGAGGGTTGTGTTTGTCACTTTCAGAAGCCACTAAAGGTGAGTGTGGTCCCCCTCACCTCCTCCCACACCCAAACTCCCTCCCAGACCCTGCACCCTACATCCCCTCCCACACCCAAACTCCCTCCCAGACCCTGCACCCTACATCCCCTCCCACACCCAAACTCCCTCCCAAACCCTGCACCCCACATCCCTCTCAGACTCTGCACTCCACATCCCCTCCCACACCCAAGCTCCCTCCCAGACTCTGCACCCCACATCCCCTCCCACACACAAACTCCTTCCCAGACCCTGCACTTCCTAGTTTGTGCGATTAGACAGTTGGCAACCCTACCGGGTGGGCATGTGGACACCCTAGCCATGCTGGAAGATCATGCCCAGCAGTGCAGCTAGCAGCTTGCTGCACAATAGCCAGTGCAAACACAGAGCTGCCCAGCTATCAGGCAACCCATGTCTGGGCTGGCACAGCTTGTGCACCCATTGTTCTTCCCTGCGGCCCGGAATTGCTGTTGGTGGGCCTGAGTTCCACACAGGTCTTTTACACACTAACAGTGAATGGGGGGTATTGGATACAGGCCCCTGGGGAGGGAAAATAGACTGAAACAAGCAGGGCCAGATTAATGCAGGGGCTTTAGGGGCTGCAGCCCTGGGCCCCAGGTTATGGGGGCCCCACAAAAAGATCTCAAAGCCTCCAGAAGTCCAGCTCTCTTGGCAGGGCCCCCAGAGACCTGGACTACAGCCACTAAAGCTCATGCGTTACCCCAACCCAGGCTTGCAGGGGTAGGGAAGATGGCTCTGTGTGCTGCCATCCCCTCCTCCCTGCTGGACTAGAGCTGAAAAATATGGTTTGCAGCAATCCAGGGATACCCTTGTCTCACACTGCCCTCACCTAAGTTCCCTGTGAACTGCACAACTGCTCTAGTTAGCCCTGTACAGGCCCTCCAGGAAGGAAGAAAACTAAGATCCCCTGGATCCTGCCATGGGCAGGGCAGTCTCACCCTGACATGGCTGGAGTGGCTCAGCCAGGCTCAGGCTCCGGTCCCAGCCTCAACCCTGACTCTGCTACAGCTGACCCTGGAGCTTCCAAAGGTGCTGCTAGAAGGAGAGAGAGCCGGGGGAGTCCTCTCTCTTTGCAGTAGCAGTGGAGCACCCTCCTTCATCCCAAACCTATCTCATACCTGTCCCACTGGCCTGTACCTCTGGCCAGAGCCCTTGCACCCCAACCCTCTGCCCCAGCCCCACCACATGAATTTTGTTATGTACACCAATAGGAAGGTGATGTGTTACATGATAAAATGCATTCCTCCCAGGGATGGGGGAAATTAGGGGGAATGTTGCCCTGTGCATGTGATTATTTGGTTTTAAATTAGGGAAAAGACTTGTGTACAGTAGCCCCCAAAACCTAATAGCCCTGGGCTCACAAAAGAGTTAATCCTGCCCTGGAAACAAGATCTTTCAGTGACCTTGCATGATAAAAGTGAATGGCTAAAATTTCAGGAGCTAGCTGTAGTGAAACTAGTGCTGTAGCAAAGAGTGCCACGGACAAGAAGTTTAAAAGGGGGAGGAGTAGAGGAGGGATTGAGATAACTAATCTGAAGTAAAACAAATGAAGGCAAATATGTCATGTAATGGTTTTTGTTGTGAATATATAGGCTATCCAACCACACCACCTAGTGGCAATAAACTAGAAACAAAATAACTTGAGACAAAAGATATTTCTCTGAATTCACCCAGAATGAGGACAGAGGACAATCGAAGCTGCTGCTATGGATCTCCCAGGGTTCAAATTAGCGGTCTACTTAAGACAGCTAATTCAAAGTGAGAGGGGCACTCCAGTCGATGCTGGTAACCCTGCTTTCACGAAGAGTAAGGGAAGTTGAAGGAAGAGTGTTCTTCCTTTGACTTCCTGCTGTGTAGACAGCACCAAAAGCCGAGTTAAGCTACTTCAACTTCAGCTACGCAATTAATGTAGCTGAAGTTGTGTATCTTAATTTGACTTTGTCCTGTAGTGTAGACGTACCCCCACAGGCCAGCATGTTAAGTCAGTGATTCTCAGTCAAGCATCTGAGGTGCCCAGGGGAACTGTGAGCAGGTTTTGGGCGTGGGGAGGTACCCCAAGCTGATGCAGTATTAGACTCACTGAGGCCAAAGCAGAAAGCTGCATGGGGCTGAAGTCGAAGCCTGAGCAATATCATTTTGCAGTCTTGGGAAAATTCTGCAATTGTTGCATTTGGAGTCACAGTAAAATGGCAGAATTCCCCCAGGATTGAATTTTATGGGGGACCATGTGGCATGGACCCCAGGCAATTGCCCTGCTTGTTATCCTCTAACACTGGGCCAGGCTTTTCTGTGCAGAAAAACAGTTGTTGTACAGGAGGCCCATGGAGTTTTTATAGCATGTTGGGAGAGGGGGCTCAGGAGGTAAAAGGCTGAGAATCCCTGTAACAGGTGATTCCCTTCCTTCAAATGAAATGAGTGACCTGACGAACATGAATGGAGAAATAACAGAGCTGCAAAGTCATTTTCAGTCTCCTCTGACTAAAAGTTCATGGATTTACTCAGTGCATATGTTTTCAGCCAGGCTGAAACCTGACACTGACCAAATGAATTGTGTATAAATTGGAGCACCCCGGCCTTGGATCCCTCATGGTGCCATGTGACCGGGGAGCCAGAGGCACAAATATTCAGACCCTGCAATTCGACTGTGGGGGCAGGTACTGCTTGTGCCTGCTGCAAGAGGCTGCCACATTTCCTGAGGTGGGAGTGCAGTGAGAAAATGAATGCAACTGGATAGCAGGGTCCCATTGCAGGCTTTAAAAATTGGCCTGTTCTTTCAGAAAAGTTCCCTGGGCAGTTTTGCTATCTTTCCTCATTCCCTTCAATGGTAAGACCAGGACCGGCTTTAGGAAGTGCGAGGCCCAATTCAAACCGTTTTGATGGGGCCCCGGCAGCCAGGATTTTTTTGTTAACCAAAAAAAAAAAAAAAAAAAAATCACACGCAAATTTTGGTTGAGCAAAAAAACAAAACAAAACCCACACACAAAGAAAAAAGTCACAGCCCCTTTAAATTCCCAGCTGCAGGGCAGAGTCCCACCTTCCAGCCAAACACAGGAGCCGACTCCCCCTCCCGCAGCGCACAGAAGCCGCTGCTCTCCTCCTCCGGGGCCAACGCCCCCTCCCGCAATGTGCCCAGCATGCCAGCACACTTCTGGGTTTAGGGCGCGGGGCCCACTGGCTTTAGGGCGTGGGGCCCTTTTAGGCGTGGGGCCTGATTCGGGGGAATTGGGCGAATCGGCCTAAAGCCGCCCCTGGGTAAGACAAGCTTTGCTTCAAAGGCACCACATGCTCTAGCCACAAATTATTATTATAAAATTACAAAGCAAATGTTGGGGCAGACTCTGCCACCCTTGAAGAATACTCCACCTCCTTGGATAATCCCAATGAATAACATAGCCCACGTCCAGAGTAAGTGACGGCTTATCAGGAGCCAGGGTGGCAGAACTGGTCCCATATAAATCCCATGAGAATGCAACACATGGAAGGCAAAGGCTGTGCATTGCATTGAAAGCATTGGAAAATCTCCTGTCTGGGAGGGAAAGACCATCTAGTTTAGGTCCAGAGATTGAAATTAAATTTGATAGTCTTAACCTAGTCTTTAGTAAAATCTACCCTCTAGGTTACTCATGGTCTGTTAGCAATGGAGTATGTATATTTGGGCTCTGTCTATAGTCATGCCTCTTCAGCCTACAACCTCATCATTCACTAGACAGGGGTAGGATTTGGTTAGCCCTAGAATGGGGGATTTCCAAGGAAATGCTTGGTGCAGCAGGAGCTGATGTTGGAGGTGCAGGGTATATGCATACATAGGACAGTGTGTTCTTCTCTGCTGTAAAGTAGCAAAGGAAGCAGTGCCAGTGATGCCAGCCCCCAAACATTTACAAATGATGAGTTAGGCCTTGAAAAATCATGACACTTTTAAAAAACAGGTAAGTGGGGGATTCTTTGTATTTACCTTTGGGTTTCCGAGCCGGGCGGTGTTCACATTTCCAAGCTTTTCTTCCCAACCACAAGAGCGACAAACCTTCTTTTTAAAAAAAGAAAAAAAAAGGCAAGCTGAAATCCATAGATGGTCACTTGACTCTGGGAGCTGTGGCTTTAGAGAGAAAATGTCAAGACTCAGAAGAATTGGCTACACTACAATATGCACCAGAGTGAACACCAGATGGGTAGAGAGCAGTAGCTTCACAATCTGGTACCCCCTGGTCCTCAAAACTACAGAGGCACCACAAACACTTCTCCAGAATTCAGGGGTGATGGCTGGAAGACGACAGGTAGGGAGAGGTAAGGCTGGAGAGTTCCCATTCCCTGCATTATATTCCCTTTTTGTTCGGGAGATTGGAAATCTCCTCTGAAGTAATTTTCTTTAAGTCCTTCAAAAAAGGAAACAACAGTACCTCCTCCTCACATGCAAACCTCTCCATACTACAACCAGAGTTTAGGTGGGCACTGAGCAGCTACCATGAGGACCACGTGGCAGTATCGGTCCTAAGGTGGCGGTGAATGACCCTGAGCAGCCACCATTGGCTGCCAACCAAAAGACAGGGGAAGCCCAAGAAGTGTGCAAGCACAAGAAGAGTGAAAATTCTTTCCCTGGTGCAACAATTATGACAAACTCTGAAAGAATGTACCTGAGTCTCAATGGGTGTTCTTACCTTAAAGGGGAATCCATGGTTCATAGTCTGATTCGTCTGGGGTCTTTGGCTGAAAACTGCCCTACAAATGTCAGCTGCTATTCAACAAGAAGCTTAACCAAATGCCCTCTCCCTCCACAACAGACCCACAACCACCAGCACTGCCAGCCCTCTAAGAAGTCTGCCATCTCTGCTTACGTTTGTGAAGAGAAGGCACGTCAATCCAAACACCAAGCACTATACATAGCAGCAGAATAACTGACAGTCCAAGGAGAGGAGATGGAGTAAGAGACTATGAAAACCAGTTAGCTGTAATAATGAAAATATAGTAGAAGATTTTAAACACATGATCAGTCTCCTTGATTAGAGTTTCACAGTAAAGCTGATAAATTCTATGATTACACTATGTATTTGAGAAGATTTGCACTGTGCAATATAACAGAATAGACAGTTATTAGCAACCTGGGACAAGAGGTTCAGGTGACCGGAACTGGAGGAGCTTTGTGGGTATTAGCAATTTAGTGCTGTCTCCTCAAAAGCTGTGTTACAGCTGCCCTAGGCTACAGCACCAAAGGTTTGGATTCAGTGGGGTAGGATGTAGCCTTCCTTAAAATTCCGTGGAAGTCAATGATGTTATAACAGGGATGGATTTGGCCTCTGGTGGCTCTGATCCATCCCCACTGAAATCAGTAAAAAGACACCCACTGATTTCAATGGGCTTTGCACAAGGTTGCCAATAAACACACGCCCAATCTAAAAAACATACACCACAAAATAATGAAAGCCAGAAGGAAAAAAATGTGCATGTTTATAATGTGTAGCATAAATGTGCCTATCTGAAACTGTTTCAGCCCATGTATAAAAATACCTACTATTTAATTATCTTGTATTAGATTGAACTGTGTCATGGACTGGGCACCAGACACAAGATTTTCAGCTTATACAAATCAACATAGCTTTGTTAAAGTCAATAGAGCTCTTCTACTTTTCACCCCCTGAGCCTCTGGCCCCAGACTGGTAATAAGATTCCTTCCTGTTATGTTTGGAAGAATAAATCCTCTCAAATAAAGTCTGTAATTTTGGTATATATATCAACAATCATATAAAACTCTAATCAAGGAGGCTGATCATGTGCTTAAAATCTTCTTCCACGTTTTCTTTATTACAGCTAGTTGCTTTCTGCAGTCCCTTTCTCCTCTCATGCATGCATCTAATGATGAAACTGCTAGTAGGTAACTTTCTCGTAATTGGTTTCATGCGGTATTTAATATCTGTGGATAAAGCCTGAAGGGGTTTCATGATTTCTTGAGTTCCCTGAAAAGTTTTTTTACCCAGATTCTGCTTTTCGCCTGGTTGTAAATCCCAAAACAGACTGTGGGTTTTTTTGGGTTTTTTTTTTTTCAGTCCAGTAGTGTATTCCATTTTCATGTAATTCATGGTCCAATAGGGGGCAACAGTGCAAAACATTTGGGAAGCAGTACCGCAGCTAGCAGTCATGTTCATTATTGGTGTTATGAAGGCAAAACAATTCTCCTCCCCCATCTCACTGTATCGTATGTTAAAGAATAGACTAGTCTGTACCTAACAGGAAAAATAATCCCGAGAAAAAAAAAACATTGCAATAATTGTTTTAAATCATCTTTTAGAGAAAATATTTGGCGACTCAAATAGTTCTGTTTCACTAGAATTGGATTGCTCAAAGAACTGGTAATTAATTGGCTAAAGAGTCTCCTTCTTATTCAGCAGACCGACTCCAGATTGAGAGTAGCAGTGGCAAAAAAACTGAGAAGCAGGGTGGTCTAGCAGGTAAAGCACTACTCTAGGGCACAGGAGAGGCAGATTTGATTCCTGGCTCTACCACTGACATGCAGTGTGACTTTGGGCAAGGAGAACATACCCAGTCTGGATTTTACTGCAAAATGACTCCAGGATATGGAGGTGGGGTCTATTTGCATTTTTAGATAGTTCACGGATACATGGGGCAACATGTATTTCTCAAAATGGCACATGCCATTAAGCAGCTTTGGCTACAGTATAAACATAAAACAACCAATCCACCTTCCCCTTTAGCATATATCTAGGATTCCTTCATCCACAATTTGGGAGGTGGGTACTTAGGTTTAATGATTCAAGCCATGACACCCAGGCCAAGTATTCAGAGTGGCAGGCCACAACCATGGATAAGGAATGAAACTGGGAACGAGGCAGAGACAGAAACAATCATAGTCGCAGGTATAAGTGCTGAGTAGCCACTGGCCAACTCCTGGCTTAAGTGCAGTCTTGGCAATGCCACTCAGGTAGGGGTTCTGGCCAATTAGGGAGTTCAGCAGAAGTGAGCTGGCTGATCCCCGCCCTGATTCCTAGCAGTGAGTTTCTTTAAATGTCTCCAACCTTTAACTGACCTGTCTGGATCTTGTTTAATCTGGATATATGGGACACCATGCCATTGGAGGTGCCCACAAAGGCTATTAACGAGCTCATGCTTTGCTGTGCAATGACCCTAACATTCTGCACAAATGTCATCGTTTAGCCTCAGGAAAAATCCCTCTGCAGTGCAGTGATTTTTCATGTCAGTACCCTAATCACTGTGTTGTGGTGTTACTGCATTTGACCACCAAGGTGGTTGTTGTTTCAGCACTGGATCTATGATTTCCAATTGTAGTTTTATGGGCTTCATCAGGATTTTTATCTACTCTTTTATTACGATACCTAGCTGATGCAGGAAGTGATTTTGGTAACTCATTATTAGCAAGACACACATTAGTTACATAACATTAATATCTGTAGTCTTCAATGATGCTTCACGGTGTTAGGTGCCGCTAGCCCCGCCAATGGGAGAGTAGGAGGGCAAAAGTGGCAGTTGCCCAAGGGTCCAGTGATTCAGCGGCAGCAGCCAGAGGCCCAGCCCCTTTTAAATTGCTGCTGGAGTGCAGCTCTGCCACTCCATGAGGCTCTGAGGGCCAGGGAGGCGCACGCCGTGGTCCAGGTGGTACTGAGGACTTAACGCCAGCCCCATCCTCTCTGCCCAAGACCCCGCCCTTTCCAGTGTGTGAAGCCGCCTCCCCCCACACCATGTCCTGAGGCTTGCATGGCTGTCGGCCCCACTGGGTACTATATACATGTAGCAAAGAGACCATTCCTCTCTCCAGGGTTTATAAATAGGCTAATTGAAACAGATGGATAAGATGAGCAAATATAGTGGGGAGAGGGAGGGAATGGTATCAACCAGACCAGGGCATTTTGACATAGACTAGTTGTGTGCACAATGTTGTTCACTAGTGGCCTTGTTGTTATCTAATACAGGTTGAACCTGGCTAGTCCAGCACCCTTGGGATCTAACCGGTGCCACATCAGAGAATTTGATGAACCACAGGAGGTCAATACTGTATTGAGCAGGTCTCTTTTATTTCTATTTTGCTAAGGCAAATTAATGGAACAACATAGGCAATGTGCCATTTTCCAATTTCTGCAACAATTCCACCTTTTGCTGTATTAATACTGTATTAATGCATGCTTATGCTTAGCAGCATTGCCAACACTTCCAAGGCCTGCTGGTCTCTTAGAAGACCTATTTAGGGGTAAATTAGAGCTAAATAACAGTGAGAGCCGGACTAGCGGCTGTAAACAAACATTGCCAGTTCATGGGAAATTTGGCCCCCACCAGCAGACATCCAAGTAGCTAAAATCATGCCAGACCAGAGAGTGCTGGTCTAGTGAGGTTTAACCTGTAACAGTGTTTGGGAGGCAATCTGCAAGAAATGAGTCTTGTGGATGCTAAAGATGTGTCTGATATGTGTGAGGGGCAGAAGGAGAAGAGTGTCTGCTATTCATAGGGGCAGTAAGGCAGAAAGCAAAGAAGTGCTGGTGGGAGGAGAGGACGAGCAGGCAGCAGTGGCTGGAAAGGCTGGTGGAATAAAGGTGGCTGTGGATGATGTGATAAGGTAATACAGCAAGTTCAGTCCTGAGTATGCCTTAAAGCAGGGCTACTCAACACGTGGCCCATGGGCCGCATGCAGCCCACAACCTGTTTGTTTGCAGCCCATGGTGCGGTTTGGGTTTACGCTGCAGATTGGGTTGATATGTGTTCTAGTAGTTAAATTCCTGAACTGTTGTGAAGCCAAAAGAAAAAAGTAGTGGTCTTCTGTTGATATGCATTTTAGTAGCTTAATTCCTGGACTGTTATTGCTCATTAAAAGTGCTGTCATATGGGTGGAAATTGGGTAAATATTGCATTTTACTAATATCAGCAGAACTGACTTTAATGGGACCTGTGTGTTGTGTAGTCTGGCCTTAATCTTTGTATTCATACCTGTCAGTGTGAAAAGCTATTTGCATATATTTTTGCATGAATATGCAACCACACTTAAGTTATGGTCTTCGGCATGTGCTGCGAGTATCATTGTGGCCCTCAGGGCTTCCAAAGTTGAATAGCCCTGCCTTAAAGGGTAAGGGCAAGAAACTCCCACTGAGTCACCATGAAGCTATTATCAGTTTGATGTTAGGGATACATACAGTATTGCTTTAGCTGAGATGAAAGAAAACCAAGGCCCCTGTCCAATCATGATGAGAGATGATCTCTTGGATTTTCTTGAAAGCTAACCCTGCTGTTCTAACCAACGTAAATGGCCTTCTGACAATTATCCAGTAGTTCCATCTATAAAAATTATTCCTCACTTCCTTTCCTAAATGCTGTGGCCCAGAATGGCTGCTGCCTTCCATCCTGCGGTGGTCCATGTTCCGGTATTGGTGGGTGAGTGATCTTGGTATGTGCACTTAGTAAAGTGCTTTGGAGCCTGTCTGAATGAGACCTGCAGTGGAAATGCTACTAAGTGCAATGGAAATACAGAAACGTCCCAAAGGGAAGTACTCTTTTACCACAACTAAAACTGTTCCCAAACTCTCAGCCTAAATTCCCTCTGGAACTTCAACTGGAGAAGTTGTTTATCATTTCCCTTCTGAAAAACCACTGCATGGCGTTCCAGGTGCAGAATGGCTTCTGGACACTACCCAAAGTCAAACTCCAGTACTAAGAACATGATTTTGTCCATATGTGCTGCTGAAGACAAATAGGATGACATTTCTCTTCAGCAGGTGCCTCCCGTGAGCATGGTAGGAACTATGGGCCCAATCTTCATGTGATTGAAATCAGCTATGCCATGCTGATATACACCAGCTGAGAATCTAGACCTACAGACACCCATATGTATAACGAATATGTATTCAGTGCTAGTTTTTTGTTAAAAATAAAATATAAAACCACCCAGGGTCTGTAAAGGAAGAGTCCATTCCCTCTCTCGCTTGTTTAATTTCTTTCTTGAGGTTAAGTATCAGAGGGGTAGCCGTGTTAGTCTGGATCTGCAAAAGCAACAAAGAGTCTTGTAGCACCTTATAGACTAACAGATGTATTGGAGCATAAGCTTTCGTGGGCAAAGACCCACTTCGTCAGATGCACGCAACAGAGTTAACACCCATCAGCCAAGCTTCTCCCCTCACACAATGCTTTATGGCTACTAAATGCTTTGTTAATAGGAGCTTTTAGAATTATTTACCTTTGTAGATCTGTTTCTTCAGCCCTGACATTGAATTTGTACAATGAGGAGCTGAAAAGGTGGATTCTGTTTTAAAGGTCACAAACACAGTTGGAAAGAAATCTGTAGGGTAAAAGACCAAAGAGGAATTCTCTGTTGCTTCAGCATGGGGCACTGTATTGCAGCAAATCAATGCACTCTACAGCAGGGAATTCTCAAGTGGTTTTGTTTCCTGCATATTGTATATAAATATACACAAACTACAGAGAGCTACCTTAACCCTTAGCACACTGCACACTAATATAATCATCCAGAGTGCATTACACTGCAATGCCCTACCCAAATTTGCTCCTCCAGAGTGCTTTCCCCCATCATTGTAAAAGTGAAAGTTATGTCAAAGATTTGACTTACCGCAGAAGCCACAATATTCAGATAGAGACAGCAGTGAGTAAGGTGCTTTGTGACCACTGTCACTGTATTACAGTGGATGACCTAAAGAGGAGCTCAAAAAGCTTGTCTCTTTAACCAACAAAAGTTGATCCAATAAAAGATCTTACCTCGCCCAATTTGTCTCTCTTATTCCTTTATTTATTGGATGATATGTATGACCAGAGACTGTACTAAGGTTCCTCTGAGAGCCGAAGCACACAGGTATAATGGGACAATGCAATAGGGACATAAAATCACCTTTTTTCAGTCCCTAGAAGAATACAATGATGCTAATTGGGACATTATGATGTTAAGATGATGGGCAGATGTGTAACAGATTAGAGTGATGGGCACTAGGAAACATCAGATTTTTGTTTCATATCTAGTGCCTTCTCTCAAATGTCCCTACATATTTGCATGCAGTGTTGTTGTTGTAGTTGTGTTGGTCACAGGATATTAGAGAGACAAGCTGGGTGAGATCAAACAAGAGCTCTTACTGAAGCCTGGGAAACTTCCTCAGAGACTTTCCCAGACCTGAAGATGAGCTCTTTCAAAACCTTGTCTTTCTTGCCAGTAGAAGTTGCTCCAATGAAAAATATTACCCCACCCACCTTGCCTCACTAGATATTTGTGTCTATTAGTTGGTTGCTTTTTTGGCCCTACAGAGATATGCGGCCTGTCTTCCAAAAAGCTGCAGTCCGCTTCCTTTTCAAATCAAAGGATGGCACTTATGAACACTATAGCTTACAGTGGTCCCTGTGTCTCCATTCTTTCACCACCACCAAGAGCCTTATCCTGCTCTTTGAAGTCAATGACAAAACTCCCATTGACTTACTGGGGAAACACTTCTCTTTCTCTTCTCTCATGTACTCACAACCATGAGTGCCCAGCTAGGTTTCCAGTGTTAACAGGAAATGAGGCATTTTAAAGAAATTCAGCTTTGCTCTGATTGAGGTCTAGCACTTGTTGTAATATCCTCATCATGCGCAGTCAGGTCTATTATCTCTGGTGGCGTCGGTGGAAAGATATAGCTGACAGTTATATGAAATTGCAAATCTTTGTTCCTCCGCGTTGATGTCAATGAAACCTCTAACCAGTGACTCCTACATAAGAGCTATTGAGTTACTCTGGTCTTTCCTTCCTGATTTACTGAGTGTATGATCATATCCCACACTTAATCTAGTTTCTGCATCCTTAAAAGTGAAATATTCAGAAACTATGTAGAGTCTCACCATAGCTCCATACTTAAGACGAGTTGAATTTTGCACTTAAAACCTCTATTATTTGTGAAAAATAGCAGACATCCTCCCTAAAACTGCTAAAGGGATGAACAATGTGTGTCTGAATATTCATGGTGGTATATATATTTGAGAACTGATTTATGGAGGGATATGGCTTTGCATACTATTTCCTATTGAGGGGGTTTGTTGTTGTTATTTTTATTGTCCCTAGTAACCTTAACTGTTTTTCATAAAGGTATTTTTTTAGTGTTTGAATAGACTATAGACAGGATTAGGCCAACAGCTTGGATCATGCTTAACTGGAGCTATTGTCAAATCAGAGGTAACCAGTCAACCTTGTAGCTCCTTCTACTGCTAATTTGCATGCTATCATTTTATTGGCTGCAGTGTGGAACTGAGGGTATGTTTACACTACAGAGTTTTGTGGGAAAAATGGCCGTTTTTCTGACAAAACCTGAGTTACGTCCACACTGCAATCACATTATTCTGAAAGTAATCGAAAGAACAGAGGGGTTTTTCCAGCGTTGGTAATCCTCTTTCTACAAGGAAGAAACCTTTTTCTGAAAGAGCTCTTTCGGAAAAAGGCGTGTGTGGACAGAGAAGAGGGAGTTCTTTCCCAAGAAGAGGAAAGAGGAAAAAGCACAGGTGCCCTGGTGGCCATTCCACCCATAGTAATCACAACTCACATCCAAGGTAGCATCCATTCTGCGTGGATGCTATCTGTCGAAAAAGCAACGCTTTTTTGATGCGCTTTCGCAGTGTGGACACGCTCTTTTGGAAGAAGTTTTCAGAAGATCTCTTCCGGAAAAGCTTCTTCTGAAAGAAGCCTGCAGTCTAGACATAGCCTAAGAGTGATGCTATCACGTGCCTTTAGCATGTGGAACTGGAAGCTTTACTGCCTACTGGGAGTCAGTTCCCCAGTTTCACTGGCAACACAAGCCCTTCCCTCTAGACTTACACAGGCCCAGTTCTCTCTGACAGGCAAATTCCATCTTCCAGGACTCTCTCTAGAGTGTCTGGACCCTGTTCTACTGGATACCCATGGTGTTTACAGCTTTGCTGCTTCCCAGGAAACCATACATACCAATTTACCAGTTCCACCTCCACGCACCAGTCTTGGCACACAGCATTTTGATATGTTTACAGTGAAATCATGTCCAGTGCCAGTTCCTGAGTGTGGGGCTTCCAGGTTAAAAACCTGGAAGTGCTGCAGCACCCCCTGCAGTCCTACTTCCCATGCCTATGCCTGTTGGTGAACTAATACTAATATATATCTGGCCCCATGGGTCTCTGTAATCTCTGTGCACTCCCTTCTCAGTCCTCTGCCAGCTGGCACTAAATGGTCTCCAATTACACTGAAGCCCATCATTAACTTCACCAGCTTTCATTCCAATTGCAAAGGTGAACTTTGTTGACCTGCTTTCTTTTACATAAATACATAGCAACATGCATCCATATAACATACCTAAACAAGATGCCCCATTGCAAACACTTCAGCTCCTGAAGAGAGAATGAAAGAATAAACAGCATGACAGATGTGAGTCATATTGCTTAATGAGCTACTGGAAGGCACTCAGGCACTATGAGGATGAGTGTGGTATAAGAAACTGTATAGAAAAGAATATAGCGAGCATTGCTTTAACACAGCACACAAGGGGAAAATATGATAAAAATGATATCTTTAAAACATTTTAATTGACTCTAGAACCACAAACATTAAAATGCATCAAACATGATAGCATTGTTAGTGCATGACTACTATAGGGTGGAGTTAGGGTTAAATTAATAAATATCTAAACATGTAAATGTAGCCTATGTCTGATTTCCTGAGTTTGCAAAGTTCATTCTGAAGAATATCCCCCAACATCCTTGCCACTTTAACATTTAAATTGTAGAGTGAAGGAAAGTCTTGTAAAGCAGGTCTGCACTGAAGAGCAGAACACAAGACTGGGCATATCTACATGACATTTAAACACCCCTTGGCAAGCCCAAGTCAGCTGGCACAGGCCAGTCCGTGGTGTCTAATTGCAGTGTAGATATACCCTATATGGTCAATAAGGAGTGAGCTCTACAGAGCAGGTATGATCAGACCTTTGTGTAAGTTTTCCTCCCAGCTGTATTTCTCTTAACCCTACTGCTTCATTATTTCCATTGCTGCATCATGCTGTTCTCATTCAATGGAAACAGTGTGAAACTTTGTTTTTGTATCTAAGAGAATTGCTACTGTTAAAATAAAAAGTGCCAGAGACAGGCTCCTATATTCTTCAACCCACAGGCTGAGCAGTAGATGTGTCCTTGGCTGGATGATG
Organism: Pelochelys cantorii; assembly: GCA_032595735.1. Taxonomy (NCBI): domain Eukaryota; kingdom Metazoa; phylum Chordata; order Testudines; family Trionychidae; genus Pelochelys; species Pelochelys cantorii. Next base: position 53,803,581 of record CM064334.1, read on the forward strand.
TACATCACCTGGTGGATCTGACCACTGCTATTCACCTTTTATCTTTCTCTATGGTTAGCTGGGGTGGGAGGGAACATTGGGCTATGATACTCCCCCCTCTTATATAATGCATTTTGAGATGAAGGGTTACAAAGCAGAAGAACTAAATACAGTAATGATGATTATTCATTCACATACGCAATCCCCTGCTTGAAACCAAGGTAAGCAGCATTGGTGCAAATCACAACTTATAGCTTGCGAGTACAGACCAGTGTAACTATACTGTTACCTGGCCACCAGCAGCTGTAATTGCAGGCAAATCCACAAGGCCTATGAGTCACAAATATAGTGACCTTGAACATGTTGGCAACACCCACCTGGGAAAAAGTTCTCTGTAGTATCTCTGAGCCCAACCCAGATAGTGCCCCATCTCTGGCTATTGGGAATATTTGCTACTAGCAGTTGCAGATTGGTTACGTACCATTCTAGGCAATCTCATTACACCATTCCCTCCATAAGCTTATCAAGCTCAGTCTTGAAACCAGTTATATTTTTGGCCCCACTGCTTCTCTTGCAAGGCTGTTCTAGAATCTCTCTCCTCTGATGGTTAGAAACCTTCATCTAATTTTATGCCCAAACTTGTTGATGGCCAGTTTATATCCATTCCAGAGAAACTAAATTATTTCTTCACAACTTCACCAAAGAAGCTGTTAGAGACAGAACTCTCTGGCATATCCTTTCTTCTGGCAATAAATACTGATGTGTTAAAAGAGGAACTGCTGCAATAAATAGCTATATTAAAGAGCTGGAAGTCACCTGCCACACTCATTTGGCCATCCTTCTTTTATAATATTTTAAGTTAATATGTATATATATTGGGTGAATGAAAATAGAGAGGGGATGTACATGAGGCCAGTTATTTTAGTTTGTTATTCATTTAGGCTATCTCTACACAGCAGCGTTATTTCAAAATAACTGACATTATTCTGAAATAACAAAATGCTGGTCTACACTACAAGCCTTTATTTCAAAATAGTGTCAAATTGGTGGACTTCTTTCTCTGACTCATGATAACCCTAATTTCACAAGGAGGAAGAGGAGTTGAAGGAAGAGAGTTCTTCCTTCGAATTCCTGCTGTGTAGACAGCACCAAAAGCCGGATTAAGCTATTTTGACTTAAGTTACACAATTGATGTAGCTGAAGTCACGTAGCCCTGCTGTGTGATGTTATAATTAACCAACATCTTACTATACATTTTAGAAATGTATATCTGTCTGTCTCTGATTCCATTTGTTCAAGGATTCCTCCTAAATAGGAAGAGCTAGGACCACCAAATTTGGTATGGAGCTTCCTCTTATCATAACTTAAAGCAAGTGTGGCAAATCTATGGCTGCACCTGTGGGTCCTGAACTTCTGGCAGATAGTGTTCAGCCTCAGAGACTCACTGTGTTCTACCACACAGCCTCTTTCTTCTTACTAGAGACAGTGTTCCCAGCATACTGAGCCATATTCATCACAGGCTAGTCCATAATATGGGGGTAAAACCCCTCTGTAGTCCTGATCTCCCTATCTAGGGACAGACTCTGTAGTGGTGTGGGTAGGGCTGCGGGAACCTGGGCCCGCCCATTACTCTGGGTTCTGGCCCAGGAAGTTTAAGAGAGAGGAAACAGATGGGGTTTGTTTAACTCCCTGCTAGCAACTACTTTCCTGGGCCACCTCCCCAAATGATCCCTCCCAGTACCTTTCCTCTGGTACCTGATCCTCCAACACTCTCTTCCTCCCTTGCAGCTCCCAGCACTCACCCAAACTCCTCTCACTCTCAGCACTTTAGCTCCTTCCTTCCTCCTCACATGCCACCTAACTAACAGAAGAGGAGCCCTTTTAAACCTGTCTCAAATGTTTCTAGATTGGCCCAGGTGGTCTAATTAGCCTGACTCTCTTTGCTCTGGAACATTCCTAATTAGCTCCAGGTGTTTAACTAGCCTGATTGTCCAGACTTCTTCTGGAAAATTCCTGCTGGTTCTAGGCCAGCCCCTGCCAGTTCACCTGGGAACAGAGACCTACTTTGTCTAAGGCTCACATACTTTCCTTCTATCACTCTTTTGTAACCTTCTGACCTGACTGTCACACAAGGTAAGGGTTTGGTTGTGCCCTAGAACTGATTGTTGAGATGTGCCTGGAACTGATTGTTTCTCATAAAATGGAAAGGGAGGGGCCTGGTAGGAGGGACAGTTATACTGTAGAATGACCACAGGAGGGCAGCAAGGGGCCAGAGATGAGGACAGGAACAGCTATAACCCTACTGGGGTAACAGAGAGCAGGGGTGGAGAAAGGGACAGCTATTTACTCTATATATCAGAGAGTTTGTCTGTTTGTGTGTCTATTTGTCTGTCTGTCTCCCAGCTGAGGGACATGCACCCCTTCCCTGGCTGTGCCCCTGCTGCAGCTGCAGAGGCCATGGACAGGCACTTCTCACCTGGCCCCAAACTGCTGCACTGAAATAGCTCTGTTATGCTTAAGACTGTAGCTGCCAAAGCCAAACCCACTGTAGCATAACAGTGCTAAAATTAACATTAAATAAAAAGCTACATACCCAATTAAAATAATAAAAACTATCAGCTTACCCCAAGAGCAATGTGCTGTTAATGTATTAATTTATTGAATAATCCTGCCGTTTTTGTTGACAGTTGTGTGTGCCAAGTTTTCACCCTTCTGCCTATGGAGAGAGAAGAGTTAATCTGGCTGGCTACAAGGGTGGAAATCTCCATTATCATCATGTGACCTGCCTGTATCAGCTGCCTTATCCTGAGCTATTAAAGGAAGTGAAAGAGAGTGTTTTTGCCTCCCATATAAAACACAGCTGCTTTTTGTAATGCACATCACTTGCATACTCTGCTCCCCCCGGTCTACACCACAAACTTACCCTAGCATAACTACGTCACTTGGGGGTGTGGAAAATCACACCCCTGAGCAATGCTGTTCGACTGACCTACCTCCTGCAGTAGATAGGAGGGCTTCTCCCACCAACATAACTACCACCTCACTGAGAGGCAGGGCTGCTGCTATTGTCGAGAGGCAGCTGTGCCAGGGCCTGGCAATTTAAAAGAGTCTGGGGCTGCTGGCTGCTGCCACCACTCTAATGGCTAGAGTCCTGGACCCTTTAAATTGTCACTGGAACCCTGGGCAGTGCAGGACATACAGTGTTGAAAGGGCTGGCTGTGGGAAGCCAGACTCCAGCCCTGTCCCTTCCATTCAAGGCTCCGCCTCTTCTTGGGGTTTGCAGTTTCCCCTCATGCCTTGGACCTTGCCCAGGAGCCTGGCAATTCTATTGGCAGCACAGTGGAGAGGTGGAGTACCCAACTGACAGGAGAAGCTCACTAAGCAGTACAGCAATACAGCTGCATCAATACAGCTGTGCCACTGCAGCGTGGTAAGTGAAGACAAGCCCTATTTCCCTTCATGCAACACCTGGAAGGAGAAACTCTTTGTGGAACCTATTAATGTATATGTATTTCTTACCATGGAGGATAAAACTCCTGTTTTATGCAGCTCATGTTGTGCTTACCTGAGTTTTGAATATTGAAAACAGTAATGTACCTGTCTTTTTTCCCACTTCCCTGTACATCTATTTATTAATAGTTATAAAGGACTCCTAAGCAGGGAGATTTAATCTCATAGCAAGACTTGGGCAGTGTTGGAGTCGTACGGAGTGGATAACAGACTGTTATCCTTAACGGTTGTTGAAGGATAATGCGGAGGCAGTGGTGAGAACATGCAGAGAGTTGGGAAGTTGGTTTAGAACGAGTAGAGGTATAAGACAAGGAGATCAGATATCGCTTACTATCTTCATCACGCACCCAGAGAGAGCGATGGACAAGATCAAGGAAGAGGTAGAAGAGATATTGGTGCATGGGATGAGAATTAACAACTTGAGGTTCGTGGATGATATAGTTATCATCGAGGAAGATGAAGAGAAGCTAGCGAGAATGGTGCAGGTGCTAAATGAGGAAGGGAAGTAGTATGGACTGATTATGAATATCAATAAAATGAAGACAATGGTATTTGGAGATAAGGAATTAGGAAGGAAAATCAGTGTAGATGGGATCGAATTAGAGAATGTAGAGAAGTTCACGTATTTGGGGAGCAACATGATGTATGCTCTAGACTGTAAGAAGGAAATAGCAACTAGAATAGCGAAAGCAAGCGTGAGTTTGACGGCAATGGATAAGATCTGGAAAAGTAAAGTGATTAGCTTAGGAATGAAGCTGAGCGTCTTGAAAACGTGTATTTAGCAGCATGTTGTACAGATGTGAGACATGGGTGATAACAAAAGATTCAAAGAGAAGGATATTGGCATTTGAGAGGAGTTTTTATAGAAAGATCCTGAGAATAGGATGGATGCAAGGTCACCAAAGAGGAATTATATAGGAAGATACAGCTGAAAGAGAACCTACTGCAGAAGGTTATATAACGCCAGTTACAGCTATTCGGGCATATCTGCGGAATGAAGGAAGAGCGAAAAGTTAAGACCCTGATATTCAGCATAATGGATGGTCCGAATAGGAGAGGCAGACCCCACAGAAAATGGGTAGATGATATAGTAGATTGGTGCAGAGCTAGTGTACAGAAACTAAGCCACTCTGCACTGGTCAGGGAAAGATGGAAGGAAATAGTGAGGGAGGCATTAGACACTAACGGGCGTTGAGCCCATGGTTGTTGATGATGATGATGAAACTGCCCTTGATAACATGTTACTCTGCTACTTCAGGGAGTCAATCCTTTACCATAAATAAATTATATGGACAAAATAAAGGATTTGGTAGCAGCATAATAAATTTAAATTCTCCTTAGCTAAAATCGCCAGACATTTGCTGGTCACTGTAAGCAACAAGGAGTTGAAGCTTTATTTATAATAGGCATAAAGGAAAATAAAAACATAACCACAAATTTTCTGCAGTTAATTCAAAGATTTTGCATGAAATCCTCATCTGACTGTAGTCAATGGGGAAACTCCTATTGGGTCAGGATGTTACCTTTGCCTGAGCTGTGTATGTGTGGTCTCTGCAGCAAAACAATTGCTTGTTCTGAAAGAGGTAAACAGTTGCATTTGCTGTTTAAGCAGAAGTGTTCTTTATAGCACATCACTGCTTGGGCCTGTTAAGGAAAGCATAAACAGCCAGTTAAAAATATAAATGAACACAACAATCCTGTGCTAATATATCTACAAAAATCATTACATTTGATTCAGTCATATCTTATTTTTAGGCTGGCTGCCTAACAAATCCAAGCTAGCTATAACTGTCATCCCAAAAGCTGTCTACAAGGTCAGGTACCTCTGGCACCTACCAAAACATTAGTGATTATTACAAAATACTCATTTATGAGTAAGTAACATCCTTGGGAGTTCTTACGTAGAATTGTGTAAGTTAACTTCTATAAAAATAACACAATGAAATAGCTGGTAAATTCACACCATAGGAACACAGTTCAATCAACCATTGAATATACTGAGAATATGTTCCTAAGGTCTATAGTAAAACAGAGTTGACTAAACAGGTTTACAAAAAATGTTTATCACCTATTTCGCTGCAGTCAATGGGAGAGGTTTCTAGTGATATCACAGGAAAAATATGAGCAACTTGGGACCCACAGCATTCCTCGAGACTTACTAGACATCCTCTCCAGCACTTCCACTGAGTTGTAAAAGAGGATCTTTGCCTGAGGGCAATCTGCAAAGAACCTTCTCAGGTGAGATGGTAAAAGGGACCTTTGGGACTAACATTCCTGATTTCTAATGTGACACTGTACTATTATCACTCCCTGCTACCCCCACACTTGGTTAAAATGTCATCAGTTTGCACAACATAAAATTACAGCTAGCTAGTTTCAGCACTGCTTGTCTATAATAGGGTACGTCTAGACTGCAGAGTTTGAAAAGCTCTGCCGCGTCCAAGGAACGCATCTGCTTTTCTGAAAAAAAATGTCGGAAAAGCAGATGCGTTTTTTTCAGCATCCCTATAAACCTCATTCTACGAGGAAGAAGGGATGTTCCAAAAGAGGCTTTTCCCAACATTTGGCCCAGTGTAGACAGGCCAATTGTTGAAAAAGCCTCTTTTGGAAGAAAAGTGGAAAAAGATATGGAAATTGCAGTTCGCAATTTGCATATCTTTTCCGATAGAACATTGTAGTCTAGACGCAGCCTAGAACTTTGTAGTCTAGAGCGCATCTATCACGTCTATAAGAGCATGTCTACACAACAGAGCTGAATCTGAAATAAGCTATGCAGCTTGAGCTATGTCAATTGGGTAGCTTAAGTCGAAATAGCTTATTTCGGCTTTTGGCACTGTCTACACAGCAAGGAATCCGAGAAAGAGCATTCTTCCTCCAACTTCCCTTACCCCTCGTAAAATGAGGGTTACAGGAGTCAGAGTAAGAAGTCTTCCAGCTTGACATTATTTTGACATTATGTCGAAATAACTGTTTGTAGTGTATACTAGGAATGTGAACGACTAGTTGACACGCTAGTTGACTAGTTGCTTCTCCCCTGCTGCCTCTATCAGAAAGAGGCAACAAGGGGGGGAGAGGAATGGGTGCTTCAAAGCAGCAGTGCTGCACAGACCCCAGGGCCAGACCCCAGGCTCCACACAGGCACTGCCACTTTGAAATGCCACATGCAGCCTGGGCCAGGTGGGGAATGGCCCCGGTCTGCACGCAGCATTTTAAAGCAGCAGCACTGCGGGGTCTGCCACTTTTGAAATGCTGTGTGCAGCCTGGGGCCAGCTGGGAGTCCCCAGCTGGCCCCAAGCTGCATGCGGTGTTTCAAAGCAGCAGCGCCACATGGAGCCCGGGGTTAGCCAGAGGGAGAACTCCAAGCAGCACTGCCACTTTGAAACGCTGTGTGGAGCCTGATGCCGGAGTGTAAATTGCGTAGCTTATTTTGAGGTAAGTGTGCTGTGTAGACGTAGCCTTAGAGACTAACAAAAATGTGGTATCATGAGCTTTCATGGACTCAATCTCTCAAATCTTGATCTTCATAGAATAGGGTTACCATATTTGAACTTTCAAAAAAGAGGACACTCCTGAGAGGGGGATGTATCTGTATCAGCATCTACCATCTCATGCTGTATTAATATGTTATATACTATATAATGCTTTAACACATTAATACAACATGAGTTGGTAGATACTGATACATTCCCTCTCAGGAGTGTCCTCTTTTTTGAACGTTTAAATATGGTAACCCTATCATAGATAGGTACTGTAACAAATCAAAGGCCATATAGGACATCAGAGTCACTCCATGCCATACCATGGCCACTTGGAATTTCATGATAGTGAGCACTTAGCTCAGATCCTTCCTCACCAAGGGTACGTCTACACTGCAAACATATTTTGAAATAACTAGTGCTACTCCTAAATAACTTAGTCCGCATCTACACAGCAGGCACTTATTTCAAAATACTGTCAAGCTGGAGGACTTTTTACTCCGACTCCTGTAATCCTCTGGCTATGTATGGACTACGGGGGGTTTCCCAGAAAAACCCCGCTGCGTCCAGGGAGCACGTTTGCTCTTCCGGTTTTTTCCGCAGAAGAGCAAATGCGCTCTTTCGGGGAGCCCTGTATACCTCATTCCACGAGGGATAAGGGCTCCACTGAAAGAGGAGGCTTTTCTGCCATTTGGCCCCATCTAGACTGGTGCTGTGTAGAGCTCCCTATTTCGAAATAAGATATGCAATTGACATAGCTCAATTTGCATATCTTATTTCGAGTTAAGCCCTGCAGTGTAGATGCACCACAAAAGCACAGGTAGATCCTAAAGTAGGCTCTTCCCGCCCTCCCCCGCCCCCTACAGGACAGGGGCATTAGAGTCTGGAAAATCCTCCTCCACTCCCCTTTCTCTTTTCCCCTAGCAGCCTCCCCATCAGATCCCTGGCAGTCCCTCCATTGTGCTTCTCCTCCAGTCCCAGGGGTCTCCATCCCACTCCCTCAGCTTCCCTTGGAATCCTCCTCTCCACCCACATCCCGCCCCCCCGCGCCCCGCCCAGGAGGAGGCTGCATCCAGCCCCTCTGCTGTCCCCTCTCCCTGCCCTTGCACCAGCCTCTTTTGGTTCCCATGGCAACCTCCTTATGCCTCGCTGCGCCCTCTCAGTTCCACCCCCCCCTCCATTCATACCTAAGCAGCCACGCCTCCTCCCTTGTCATGTGACCAGGGCCCCAGAGGCCTCCCCCCCCCTCCCTCTCGGGCTTCCCGGGCCGCTTCCGGGTGGGTGTGGGGCTACTCCGCGGCGGTCCTGAGGCGGAGGGGGAAGGTGGCCGTAAACATGGCGGCGCGCAGAGCGAGCAGCGCCTGAGCCCGGCTCCCGGCCCCTTTCCCCCGGCCCGGCCCGGCCCGGCCATGGAGAGCGAGGAGGAGCAGCACATGACCACGCTGCTGTGCATGGGCTTCTCGGACGCGGCCGCCATCCGCAGGGCCCTGCGCCTGGCCAAGAACGACATCAACGAGGCCGTGGCGCTGCTCACCAACGAGCGGCCCGGCCTGCACTACGGCGGCTACGAGCCCATGGACAGCGGGCCGGGGCAGCCGGGCCAGGGGGGGCACGGCTCGCCGGCGGGCGGCCAGGGCTCCCGGGGAGGGGACGGAGACGGCGGCGGGGGGAGCGGCGGCTTCGACCCCCCTCCCGCTTACCATGAGGTGGTGGAGACCGAGGTGAGGAGCGGCGGAGGACGGGGCCCCTCGCGGCTGCCTTCGCTGAGAGGTGTCGGGCGGGGCCGGGCGGCACCTAACGGGCCGGCCTCTCCTCCGACCCGGGCAACGGGCCGATTCCCCCGCAGGGCCCTGGGATCGGGACCCTCCGAGCACAGCCCGTCCTCCCGGCTGAGCTCCCGCCGCTCGCCTGGCTGCTCAGCCCATCTCCCGTGCACAAAATACCCGGCAGGGCCCCAGCAGCATCCTAGCTGGAAGGCTCCTGCTCCGTAACTCCGCCCGGCCAGGGCGGCTGGGGCCAAAGGCATTGGGGGGGGCAGGGGGGCTGGTCTGTTTCCGCTCCTGCCTTGGGGGGTGGGGTGCCACGGGGGGAGCACCGCTTTTGCTGCTCTCTGATGTGGTGGCAGAGCACAATCTGATGGTAGATTCTCCCACAATATGGATTTTGTTGTAGGTTGCCCCCAAAATGGAGCTCCACCCTTGTGGTAGTCAGTTTCAGCCATCATCAAAGTATCGCTGCCCCCCTGCCCACGAATAGCATAAACCTGGACTTTTGCTCCTGTTTAATGATTGTAGAGGAAATAGGCCTTATTTGTTTTCATTTTCTAGAAAGTGAAGTGCTTGCCATTCACTCAGCTTTTTAGGAATACAGTGTTATGTGGCTTTGCCAGGATTCTTTTTTTCTTTGCCTCATTGCATCAGCCAGGTGGCTGTACACTGAAATGTTTTTCTTATTACTGCTATTGCTTATTATTGGGTTAAAAGAAGAAAAAAACCTAGTGTGATATTTCTTGATTTACCTTGCACCAAAAATTAGTTAATACTGATAAAAGTAATGAAAATAAGAACGACAACTTAAAAGATGTGGAACTGAAATAAAAACGTCTTAAAATATTGACTTCCAAACTTTATACACTTAAGATGTTTCAGAATAGTTTTTTTGATTCTGGTATGGAAGAGTATTGACCCTCCACAACTTCACTGCCTCTTACTTATCTGCTTTTATCTTCTTTCATCATGGTGCTCTGGCAGTAATGCCAGCCTTATCAACCTTATGCCAGCTTCTCATGCAAACATTTATGCTGCCTCTGTTGTGTGGATGCCTTCACTGACCACTTTTGTAAAGCTACTACCCTTTCTTCCCTCAAATTTGGCTTGAGAATTCACCTTGCACATGAAGCTTTTAAGAAATTAACTAATTAATGTATAGGTTGTTGAATATAGGGGGATAGCTGGTGGCTGCATTCTTAAATGTTGCTGTTAGGTGTATGAACATCTTCGTATATGCAAGCTGTCCTACTTTCACTGCATTATTTTACTTAGGGCGTGATCCTGCAGATCTTAGGCACATGAATAGTCCTTTCGAACTCAGTGGGTTATATCTTCAGCAGATGAATTGGGATATACATCAGTTGATGATGTAGCCCACTGGGTTATCTTACATGCATAAACATTACTCATATAAAGATGTCTGCAGGATCAGACCGGTATAATGTTTGAATCAACAAAGTTACAATGGGTAAACCACGAACTTGCTTCTAGAATCTGCTTAATGATCCGTTTAGAGCAGCAGGAAGGCATGTTTTAACATGTTAATTTCAAATAAATTTGTACAGTTACACATAGGATATGGTACTTTTTTCAGTGTGATATTTAAAGGAACATCTTTCATGTAAACATTACAAGTGTTTACCTATTCTTGTTACAAATTAAATCTAAGATTATCATACAATTTCTGAAAGGACAGAAGGGGAGAATTATTTTGTTTTTTGACCCGTTATGTATAATGAACTCATTGTTTCCCTTTCATAATAAAATGTTTTCATTTTAATGGTAGCCTTATGGAAACTAGGAGAACAAAACACAGAAAATATGACAGTTGCAGAGGTATTAGGAGCATTTGGGAGTACAGTTTCAGCAACAGGATCCACACAAATGCAAGGGTTCTTTTACCCTGACAGATCTGACTACAAGATTGAGAGCCTATTTTTTTTTATAATGTGTAAATTTTATTTACAAGAATAGTTTAGGGAACAAAATTAGATTTTTTTTTTAATTGCATTGTTGCAACTCTTGACTTATTCCATTTTTTCCTCTTTAACACAATAGCTGGTCACAGCTCATACATTGTTTTGTTTTTAAATTGTAACCTGAAACATTTCTGCACATACTTATATCAGGAGACTATTATAGATAGACTCCCTCTGAAGCAGAGCTTCAAGATATGCAGTTGGTTAAAGGACGCAGGCTCTTCAAAGCATTTGTTTGCAACATCAGATGTTCTTTCTCTTATTAATGTTAGTTTATTATAAACTAATGCATTTTAAAATCCAATTTATATTTTACTTTTTTATATATTTATCATCTTGGACAAAGAAAAATACTTTCAGGTTCTTTGTGTTGCAGTGTTCAGGTTCAAACACTGTAAGTGAGTACTGGGGGAGCCTGGTTATGTTTTATAATAGCTTGTTTTAACAAAACGAAAAAACTTGGGCAGATAATGTTGATTTTTGTTTGTTTCCTTATAGTAATTTTAGATGCCCCCTTTGTGCTTCAGATGTGTTATTTCTGGGATGATAAATAAGGTGTTCTCTTGAGAATCCATGAAACTTGCCAGAGAGATTTCCACAGCATTTGGATATTCCTAGAAACACCTGTATATGATGTTTGTTGTGATTATTGGAGTTCCATGTTGAGCAACCCATATTCATAGTTTTTGATAAATAAGCAAAGTGATGGAGTTTAGAATAGTCATATAGTTCACTTGAAGATTATGATGCGTGCCATTATGACAGATTATATTATTGCATAATTCCTTACCCTGAGCACCAAAAAAGTCTGTCCAATCCTTATCAACTCCATCCATCTTTGAGATGTGTGGGGTAGTGCACATTGTTTCCCTTATGGGCAAGGAGTCTGTCTAATATTTAAAGCTTAAAAAACACCAAACAAATTTGATATCTAGGAGACCTTTCTGAGCTCTTAATTCCCCTTACGCTAGTGTGTTCTTTGAAGCCCCATGTGCTTTTGAACCTGAGGCTTGCAGTGTATCTGTGTCTTAGTGGGCTCTTGGGTTGTGGGATCCCCTCTCTTAGGGACTTATGGTAAAAACTGAATAAGATTAAATCCTTTTTTATTTCAGAAGGTGTTTTTGTATGTTCTTATTTTTCTGAAAGCAGTATTTATTCTCTTGAGCTAAGAATTATAAACTTTGATTCAGTGATTAAAATGTCTAAGATGTGTGCTAATAGGAACTACATACATTAATATTTAAATCAGTGCTAATATACACTGGAATCGCATAAGTAATACATTTGTTAATGTGTGTTTACATTGAACATGTTAAGGATATGCGGTGTAAGGCTAGATAAAGTCAAAGGATGAAAATCTGAAAGGTGGAATGTTAAGAGAAAATCCCATGAAAACACAGGAAAGGAAGAATTTATTCAGGAATATAATATTTTGACCAGGGATACTCTGCAGTACATTAATAAAGGTGATCTAATAATAACATCTCTTGGTTTAAGCATTGTGGTGAATGGGTGAGTTTCAGTGAGCAAGGTCCAAGAGTATCTGCTTGTACCCACCTTCCATGACTAGATTAGACATTTGTTATGTAGGGCGAAGAGCTAAGGAACTTTCTCATCCTTTTATGACAGTAGTGAAGACTATGGTTGTTACATTGTTACCATCCTCCACTAAATGGATCAAAATAAAAATTGTCCTGTGAAGGCAGAAACTGATCTTAAAGAGAGAATGTGGTGGTGGTTATAACTCTGTTACTCTGATTATTAAGAGGAAAATTTGGATGGCTGGGAGCTCATTATGTATCTTAAGCTCTATGGTATGACAGAGTAGTGACTTGCTGTGTGATTCACCCATACTAGTTGGATTTGCTGTTCTGCAATTTTTTTTTAGTTTCATTTCCCAATTTTACAAATAAAAAGAATCTGAAATGCATGTTCATTTGTTTCAAGTTTATTTTAGATAGGAATTTCCTTGATGCTCACCGACTAATATGTGAACAGTTCACATACCTGAGGTGTTACTGCATTTTTCAGCTACCAGTCTAATTAATACAGGTTGAAACTTTCTAGTCTGGCACACTCTGGTCAGCAACATCTGTGGTCAGGCATGTTTTTAGTTAGCTGGATGCCCACTTACTATGGGCCAAGTTTACTGTGGTCCCATAAAGTTTGTTTACAGCCACTAGTCCTGGCTCTCAGTGTTCTGTGCTGTTAGTTAGCTCTTTTACCCCTAAAAGTCTTGCTACAGAAGTAATGTTACTAGATAATAGTGACCTCCCATGGTTTCTCAAATTCTGTGATTTGGCACTGGCCTGGTCCCAAGGGTGTGGTACTAGAGAGGTTCAACCTGCAGTGATGGTAGAAAACCATACTGTGTCAGTCCAGTGTCTGATTCTTGCTGTAGTCTTGAACCAATATCGTTGCAGACCAAGAGCTAGTCATGCAAAGTTTGATAGGTTTTGTCAGGATGAAGTTGTCTACCTTTTATATTTGTTGCTAGTTTCAGCCTGAATCAGTTGACTTACCACATCAACAAATTTGGTTCAAGAGAAATAGAATTGCATTCAGGGCCAGTGAATGTTTTTGTGGAACTGTTCTCAGGCCAGTGGTCCTGAAGCATAGTTTTATTTGCTGAATAATGAGTTGGAACAGTAGCCAAAAGAGACTTCAGTACAATATCCACGATAAATGTCATCTGTTTTTCGCCAACCCCCTTCTCTACAGAATAAAGTTCCAGGAGAAGGAAGGATGTAGATTCAAAGTTCCTTATTGCTGGTCTTGCTGATCAAACCTGAGTGGTGGAGGAGTTCAGGCACTCTCCAGTCTCTCAAAAAAGGACTTCTGTCCCTCATTGTGGTACTCAGGGAATTAAGTGTAAGGCCATATTTCCATGCCTGGATTTTGGTGGCTACACTAGAGCCTGTGCTCTGTAGGATGGAAATTATTTACGGAGCATCCTCAGTAGGGATGTAAAAGAGTAGTCGACTACCTGATAAGCCTAGACAACTACTAGCAGTCCCCTCTCCCACTGCCTCTATAACCGAGGCAGCAAGTGGGGGGAAGCAGGAACTGGTTCCTCCCAGCGTGGTCTCTGCTGTGTTTCTTGTCCCTCCTCCCCTGCACTGCTGCTCCGGCAGCAGCCTCTGTCCAGAGTGGGTCCCAGCGGGGACTTGGGACTCCACCCCCTTTGCTGTGGACATGGGCTGCTGGATCTGGCGTGAGCTGGGACTGAGCAAGCCCGGCTTACACTGGGTCCAGGAGCTACTCCCACTGCGGCTCTGCAGTTAACTGTAGTAGGAGCCAGGTTGCTATGCGCTCAGCTCTTACTACATTTAAACTGCAGAGCTGCAGCAGGGGTAGCTCCTTCTAAGCCCCTATCCTTATAAACTAATCATGTAGTAGATATAAATTGTATCAACTAAATGGTTATCCAGTTACCCTTCTCTTAACATCCTTAATCTGCAGCAATACTAGAAACAGGTTTGCTTCTCTTTCTCCACCCTCTTATCTTCTCCACTGACTGGCACTTGTGTTGAATGCTGAGCAGGGTAGAGCCGAGGACCCTGCTCAGTACTGATGTCTGGGGTACTGTAAAATGGGATCTTCCATCTTGGGTGTACAGGGCAGGTATTGCAGTACTTGAGCCTGGGCAACCCTTGAGATGAGAGAACCAATATAAAGTCCTGAAATGTATGAGCTATGAAAAGACAGCAAATTTTCTGTTCAGCATGTACTTCTGGAGTATAAAGCTGTTGAAAAGTGGCTGAACGCACAGGCTGTAGCAATAGTATTCAGCATACACTAGCATGTTTCTGTTGTGTTCGTTGAACTTTGTTAGCATTTTAAGGCATGCCAGAACGTGTGCATAGTAGAGTAAATGATATTGCTTCTCTCTTAGTTAATCTATTTCTGGATTATCATTTACATAAGTGGCACACGGTTATCTAGATGGTATGTTTCAATGCCGTTTGTTAGCCTGCGGATGGGATTTATTTTTTTTACTACTGGATATTTTTCCCTAAACAGAACTTTGGTGGTCTGGGAATTACATTGTATCAGTGTGTTTGCCTCAGGAAAGTTAGCAGTTTTGGTAATACAAAATGGTAGAGCTTCAGGCATGATATAGGTTACAGAACAGGCTTGCATTCCCCACTTTCATTTTGAGTTCTGTTGCCTTTAATTCATACTACAGGTGTAAATAGATTTATAAATGATTGCTTCATGTAATGGTGACTGTAAAGGTAAATGTGACCATTATGCACTCACTAATGTATGCAGAAAATTGGATGTTTGAATCTGTTATGGTAAGTGAGGGAGAATGCTGGACAGAACAGAGGTTTGGTCACCTTTTTCCCTTATGAAAATGACCTGACACCTGGCTAGGTGTTGAATGCTGAAATAGTGTTACTTTAAGATAGCATGAAGGATACCAGAGCATCACTTCTTCTCAACTACTGCTGTGTCAACCTGGGAGGGGATCCCTGTTCATGGTGTGAAAACAGAATGCCCCATACACTAGCACAGTAGTTTTCAATCGGGGTATGCATATCTCTGAGGGTACACGCAGGTCTTCCAGGGGTTACTCAGCTCATCTAGATCATTATTTCTTAAATGAGGGGTTGCATCCCCTAGGGAGGGTACAGGACAGATTTTAGGGGGTCTCCAGCATCGGAATGGCAAGGAGGCCTCATGGAGCTAAGATACATGCTTCAGTCCAGCCACCTGGAAGTTGAGTTTCATGCAAGGCTCACAAGTTAGTAACAGGTTCACATTGAAATGTAAGTGCAATACTTATAATTATAAAATAAATCAATTAGAGTATAAGGTAAAAATGAGAGAGCCAGCAATTTTTTAGTTCTAGTGTGCTGTGCCAGTTCTGTATTTTTGTCTGATTTTGTAAGCAAGTAGCTCTTTAGTGAGGTGAAATTAAAAGTATGCAAGACAAATCCGACTCTGAAAGGGGTACAGTAGTCTGGAAAGGTTCAGAACCACTGTGCTACCACTGAGCCATCCTGATGCACTAAATAAACTTTAAAAGCTTCAGGGGATAGCTGAGTTAGTGTGTACAGGATAAACTTAAACAGGATAAACTTAAAAAACGTTTAGTGCTACCAAACAATTTGTTGTGTTTTAAGTTTATAAATATACTGTGTTATGGTTGAGAAAAAAGGAAATGTATAAATGCCTCTTTTTATGTAGACTGAAACTTGAATTGTTGATTTAGAGTGAACCAACTTTTAACTAAATGTCATTGCAAATAAGCTTGGCCTAACTATTGATTAGTCAATTTTGTTGATATCACCATGCCCATCTCATCAAGAAAAACAAATTGTATGTCAAAAAGCAATGCAAAAATAGGAGGGGTTTTTTTGCAATCCTTCTAAAACATAATGAGTAGCATAGTAGAGTTTCACTTGTCCCGAAAGGTACTCCTTGCATACAGCAGAACACTTTGAGCCACCTAAAGTTGTACCTCCTTATGGTTAGGCCCTCTTAGAAATGACATAAATTGACCGTGTATCAGATTTGCTCCAAACAGTAGAGAAATTGATTTGGAAGGAATCTAAAATCTAACATGCTTTTTAAAGAATGTGATGTACGGAATTCTAAATTAAGCTGTTTTCACAATGCTTATGAAGCGTTCACTCTTGCTGACCATAATAGAAGCTGTTGCATGTGCTTGAAATAAGGTTTTGAATGAATGAACATGAACATCCATTTTTTTTACTGGCAAATCTACATAATCTCTTGAGAGAGTGGTATCAGAAAATTAGCAAAATGTATACTTCACTGTAAGGATGTTAAAATGCGGTTAATTGACTAGTCAATGGAATTTCTATCAATTAGTTTATAGGCACTTCCGCGTTCCTCCTTTGAAATGCAGTGGACTCCCCCCCCCCCCCCCCCCGCTGGCTCCAGGCTCCACGTGGCACTTCCCCGAAACCCACCTCGGGTTCTGGGGAAGTACCACGCAGAGCCCGGGATCAGCTGGGGACTCCCAGCTGACCCTGGGCTCCAATGCCCCTTTGAAACACATGGAAGCGGCATTTCAAAGGGGCAGTGGAACCCGGGGTCAACTGGGGACTCCCCAGCTAATCTTGGGCTCTGTGTGGCATTTCCCCAGAACCCGGGGTCAGCTGGGGACTCCACAGCTGATCCTGAGTTCTGGGGAAATGCCGCGGGGAGCCTGGGGTCAGCTGGGAGTCCCCAGCTGTGACCCCAGGCTCCACGGCAGCTGCCCCTTAGAAACACCAGAAGTGGCATTTTAAAGGGGCAGCCACCGCACAGCTGATCCACAGAGCAGCTGTGCAGTGCTGCCCCTTTGAGACACTGCCTTGGGGTTACAAAGCAGCAGCGCCGCACAGCGCTATCTTATAGAGGCAGCAACGGGGGGTGGGTGGGAAATTGACTAGTCAAGTGACTATCGGCGAAGCAAATGCTTATCATATAATCGAGTAGTCTTTAACATCGTTACTTCACTGTCATGAGATTGACTTGTATATCTTTTCACTTGGACAGAAGGAAAGGAAGAAGGCAAAAAAATTCAAGAAGTCTGCTTGCCAAACATTCTGCCTTAAATTTGAGCATCACTGAGCCATATAGGAAAAATTCTTCTTCCCTTATGGGCCAGTATTGAGTCTATGGTATGACAAAGCCTCTCCAGTGAATAATCTCATCATACTTAAAAGCACAAGTGCAATATCTTTTTCAGGTTTTATTGAATGTACAAGATACTACTAAACCAACTTCCCTTTACTTCAGGGCAACTCAACTTTGGAAGCCCCGGGGGCCATAATGATACTCGCAGCACATGCCGAGGGCTGCAACTTAAGTGTGGTTGCATATACATGCAAATATATGTGCAAATAGCTTCTTTTACACTGATGGGTATGAATACAAAGATTAAGGCAAGACTACACAACACGCAGGCCCCATTTAAGTCAGTTCTGTTAATATTAGTAAAATGCAATATTTACCCAATTTCCACCCATATGAAAGCACTTTTAATGAGCAATGACAGTCCAGGAATTTAACTACTAAAATGCATATAAACAGAAGACCATTGTATTGACTACTTTTTTGCTTTGGCTTCACAACAGCCCAGGAATTTAACTACTAAAACACATATAACCCCAAACTGCACTGTGGGCCGCAAACAAACGGGCCGTGGGCTGCATGTTGAGTAGCCCTGCTTTACTTCCTACCGCTGTTGCAAAGTGAAAGGCATAGTTGAATTCTAAATTTTTTTATAGTGGTATCATTGCTGGGAGGAAAAGGCTCAAAATGGAGAAAACCCAGCAGTGTGCAGAAACCAGATGTAGGGATTCTGTAGATAGAGCAGAAAAGATTTTTGTAGGGAAGCCAGGAGAGGCTGGAAGTATGACCAGAGAGCTCACAAATTCTGCATGATCCAATAAGTATCCATGACTGATACTAAACTCCTGGAATATAGTAGCAACTGTGGAGGTCATAAAGGTTGTAGAGTCTCTTTGGGTATTCTCTTACTCTTTTTTAAATTATTTCTGATAATCTTACTGTGACCTCCTTTTTAAAAGTGTGACTGTATGTTTCCTAGTTATCCCTAACTCACTCTTAAGTATGTCCTCTCTTTTTGAATTTGTGATGTCTGAGTGATTGTTCCACTATATACCATGTTGTACAAGGATGGAGTGGTACTATATATTCATCCAAGATTGTTTTAAAAGGCAGCTTTATGTTCTAGGTGGGAAGAATGTTGGCAGAATGATGGAATTCCATGTTGTACCTGTAGAAAAGAGGCTTTGTGAACACTGTGCAAGAAGCAATCTTTCACTAGCTGTACTGCATGCCTCTCAAAACCGAGTTACAATAATAAGTGAAGAGAGTAGTTTTTGAGCTTAATGGTGAAGTGACTCAGGACTTGTGGATTCTGTTCCTGGATCTGCTTGCTACAGCTTTACTGTGTAACTTTACGTGTAGCTCTCTGCTGTAGTTTCCCTCTGTAAAATGAGAATAACTGTTGTCCATTACACAAATCTGCTGTTGAGCTTTTAGGCTTTTAAAGTGCTTTGACATACTTGCAAAGGATAATTGCTTTGCCTTGTATTATAAATCTTATTCTTTAACTAGATTAGTATGTTAAAGTTTAACCCCATGATTGTTCTGTAAATTTTAGACAATTCTGTGCCTTGCAAATACTGATTTTTGAACTATACAACATGAAGATCTTTGCATGTTGTGGAAGTTTTTACAATGTGTTTTACATAAGAATTGGCCTTGTAAAATAATTAAGCAATCGAATAAAGTTTTGTGATAGATGCTGTCATTAAATTCCTGTCTAGCTGCTAAGTGACTGTCAGGTGGCATTAGAATTAACATACCTAGTTCTTTGCACTTGCATTTCTAAAGACTACTGAGCCTGGTATAGGACATCTTTCTCTGCTTCGTCTATTTTAAAATTTTTCAGTACTTTTTAAAAAGTAACTTGATATCTTTCACTATTTATGAATCTTGATGTGCCCAGAGACCAAGAAATTACTTGAAGAGGGGAGTATTGGATGAGAATTAAGACTCATAGTTGGTAATACAGCACTAAATTCTAACTTTGTATTTCTAAGGACTTGCAAATAACTTGTTGTTTAATCTGCAGTGTATTGAAGTAGTTTTAAATTATTTGACTGTCTCAGGAGACATGTTATGGGGTGATGTTTGTAGTCAGTGGTGGGAGGTCAGCTTTCTTTGTTGAAGCAGCTTCTCAGCTGGGCAGGAAGTCTCTTTGATATAACATTTTCTGGCTGCATTTTCTGGTCATCTTCCCAGTCAAGAGTGCTATTCTGTGGCAGCTGTTTAATAAGGAAGTGAAATACTAAAGGAAAGTGGGGATAAAAACAAATTGCCAGTGTTAGAAGTTAATTCCAGCAGATCATTTGGAATGCTTTTGGATTAACAAACAGTAGCCCTTTGTAGGAAGAGGGCTGGGAGGGTGAGGGAGGTGCTTATTTCTTTTGAAACCTTTATTTTCAGAAGTACTTGGATATGTTAAATTTGCCATAGAAGTAGTTTTCAGTATGTATGTTTCTGACATGCTCTGTGAGCCAAATTTAGAGGAGTCTGGGGTAGTCTGAATTTACTTCACTTCTTCAGCTCCACCACTTGCCTTATTTACACAAATGTAGGCTCCCTTTCTACTTGTATGTGTGTCACCAATTTGCAGTATACACCTCCTTACTTACAGTCTCCGTATTTGTCCTGTGGAGTTTAAAGGAGCCTGGCATAATGTATGGCTACATCTACACTGCAGGCTTTTTGCGCAAGAACAGCCGTTCTTGTGCAAAAACTTGGGAGCGTCTACACTGCACATGCATTCTTGTGCAAGTAAATTTATAGTACAGTGTCGGAACAGAAGGCTTCTTGCACAAGAGTTATTCCTCTCCCCACGAGGAATAAGCCCTCTTGCACAAGAAGGCAGTGTGGACAGGCAACAGGGGTTTCTTGCACAAGAAACCCCTATGGCTAAAATGGCCATCAGAGCTTTCTTGCGCAAGAGAGCATCCACACTGCCATAGATGCTCTTGCGCAAAAGCACGTCTTTTGTGAAAAAGCACATGGCAGTGTGGACACGCTTCTGCGCAAGACCTTTTGTGCAAGAACACTTGCGCAAAACAGTTCTTGCGCAAGAAGCCTGCAGTGTAGACGTAGCCTAGGTTACAGGCTGTCTGGGTGATGTGCAAGAAAGTGGGGAGGAGGGACAGCTAACAGAAGGTTCTAAGAAGAAGAGTTTTAAAAAAGCCATCCCCTACTTGAATTTACATTTATCCTAGCTCCTTGCTGTGTAACTTTTGCTCTTTCCCACTCCTACATTAGTAAGTGGGAGTAAGTAGGGCTAGAAGTGGGAATTAAGCTCCATGTATGGAGGCTTAGAACTGGTACAGTATATTTCTTTTCTCTTCACAGGAAGCAGAACTAGGCACTTGATGACTTTCATAAGCAAGATTGCCTAATGGCTAGTGCTATCTACTGAGATTTAAAAGAAAAAAATGAATTTTGTTTTCTTTCGTGATTTATTGTGATCACCCTA
Source organism: Pelochelys cantorii (assembly GCA_032595735.1). NCBI lineage: Eukaryota > Metazoa > Chordata > Testudines > Trionychidae > Pelochelys > Pelochelys cantorii. Next base: position 53,824,348 of record CM064334.1, read on the forward strand.
ATTTAATACTTTTAGAATCCTGAAACCCTTTCCCTACTGATTTGTTAGGTCATTAGGTAAATATTTTTATATCTCTAATATTGCAAACATCTGGAAGATAATAAGGTGATAGGTAATAGCCAGTATGGAATTGTAATGAACAAATATCAAACCAATTTGATAGCTTTCTTTGATAGGATTAACAAGTTTTGTGGATAAGGGAGAAGCGTGGATGTGGTATTTCTAGACTTTAATAAAGCATTTGATACGGTCTTGCATTACCTTATCAATAAACTAGGGAAATACAACCTAGATGGGGCTACTGTAAGGTGGGTGCATAACTGTCTGGATAACCATTCTCCAAGAGTAGTTATTAATGGTTCACAGTCATGCTGGAAGGGCATAACAAGTGGGGATCTGCAGGGATCTGTTTTGGGACCAGTTCTGTTCAGTATCTTCATTAATGATTTATTGGCAGAGAGCGTATGCTTATTAAGATTGCAGATGATACCAAGCTGAGAGGGGCTGCAGATGCTTTGGAGGATGGGGCCATAATTCAAAATGATCTGGACAAACTGCAAAGATGTTCTGGGATAAATAGGATGAAGTTTAAAATGCAAAGTACTCCACTTATGAAGGACCAATCAGTTTTACACATACAAAATGGGAAGCGACTGTCTGTGAAGGAGTACCGCAGAAAGAGATCTAGGGGCTATAACGGACCACAAGCTAAATATGAGTGACAGTGTGACACTGTTGCAAAAAAAAAAAAAAAAAAAAAAAGCAAACATGATTCTGGGGTGCATTAACAGGAGTGTTGTGAGCAAGACACGGGTGCAGTAGGTCAGGATTTACTGATGTGGTGTCCTGACAGGTGGTCTGCTCTGTCAGTCATGATAACCAGAAGGCTGCATGCATGTGTGCCCAATCATGTGTGCCATGTTGACTTGCGCAGACTCTGAGAGAGCCCCCAAAGACCACAAATCAGATAAGGATTGAAGGCACTCAGACAGGTTTATTGTTAAGCAAAGTACAGTAATAGTTGTCACTAAATTCTACCGAATCGCGATGCATATGTACCCGTAATAATAGACTCAGTCAGTGGGAGGTGCCACTGCCCCCTAGGCTGGACAAAGACTTCCCCTCCAAGATACCACTTCATATACAGATACAAGCAAGTTACACATCACTCCTGATGTGTCAGGTTACCACCCTCTGACCATGAGGGCAGGGGACTAGACTTGATATATTGGCATTGGAAAAGGTTCAGAAAAGGGCATCAAAAATTATTAGGGGTTTGGAACGGATCCCATATAAAGAGAGATTTAAAAAAACTGGGACTTTTCAGCTTAGAAAAGAGGAGAGTAAGGGAGGATACGATTGAGGTCTGTAAAATCATGACTGGTATGGAAAAAGTGAATAAGGAAAAGTTTATGTGTTCCTATAACATAAGAACTAGGAGTCACCAAATGAAATTAATAGGTAGCAGGTTTAAAACAAACAAAAGAAAGTTTTTCTTCATGCAGCACGTGATCAGCCTGTAGAACTCCTTGCCAGAGGAGGTTGTGAAGACCAGGACTTCAACAGGGTTCAAGAAAGAACTAGATAAATTCATGGAGGTTTGGTCCATCAATGGCTATTAGCCAGGATGGATAGGAATGGTGTACCTAGCCTATGTCAGAGGCTGGGAATGGGTGACAGGAGAGGGATTGCTTGAAGATTTCCTTTTCTGTTCCCTCCCTCTGGGGCATCTGGTATTGGCCACTGCTGAAAGGCAGGATACTGGGCTAGATGGACCTTTGGTCTGACCCAGTATGGCCATTCTTATGTTTTTTCCTCCCAGGGTCCCTTCCTATGATGTTACTTAGATAACACCAATCACCCTGCACCTCGTGGTTCAATTAGAACATCTCTATCCATCATGCTGTCATTTTAGACCCTTTCCTGAAACTGGGTCGATATCTGTGGGGAGTGTGGGTCCCAAGGTCTTGTTTAATGAGCTGGTGGTACCATCCTTTTGGAATGTTCCTTTTAACTTATGACCAGTACCATTAATGTTCTACCCCTGGACCTATTACCAGTTAGTGTTTTGTGCTCTCGGCCCTGTTTATGCCAAGTTCTGTGAGCAGGGGCCTGCCTCTTTCTTGTAGGTTAGCTTTGCTTTATATTAGCCAAGTTTTGTCCATGAAAACTAGGCCTCAGGCCTATGCTACATGGACTTTTGTTTCAGGCCCTCATCTTACTACATTCCCCCACTTTTTATGTTTTCTGGGGAGGATGTTTACCCATAGTCCTGGAAGAGCATAATGCATGGATTGAAGGTGACCCAGTGGGCTAAACACTGTTACGTGGATACTTTAGTTCAAACATTCATGCTCCATCTGTCTCTTAGTGTCCACATTCCCTCGTACGACTGATGGACAGATTTTATTTGTCAATTGTATTTAGTCGAGGGATGTAAAATTTTGATTATTTGGCTAATCAAATAGTCAATGCAATTTGCATTGACTATTCAATTAGTTGATAAGGGCACTTCTGCCTTTGAAGTATAGCAACAGCCGCTGTTGCTACACTTCAAAGGTGAAAGAGCTACGGGCAGCAGGGGCCTCAGCAGTCCCCCACTGGCCCTGTGCTCCCCACAGCGTTTCAAAGTGACAGTGCCACATGGAGCCTGGGGCCATTGGGGGAGTCCCCAGCTGACCCTAGGCTCCATGTGGTGCTGCCACTTTGAAACACCTTGGGGAGCCCAGGCCAGCTAGGGTGGCCTTTGAAGCATACACCTCCCCTCCTCCCCCCTGCTTTTTTGATAGAGGCAGCAAGGGCGGGGAATTGACTAGTCTGTCGACTATCCAATATGCATTTGCTTATTGGATAGTCGACTAGCTGTTCATATTCCTAATTTAGTCCCTTTTGGTGGGCCTGGGAATGTGAGGCTCAGGACCATGACCAAGGAATGTATTTTTATGATTCAGCCTTAGAAGCACTCCCAAATAGTCTCTCTGAATAATATGGATATGCTGTATATATTTGTAGTGTATATGGGTATAGTATGTATGTGTACATATGATACAACCTTATAACAATTTATTTTCCAATTTGGCATTGTGATCTGGCCCTTATGGTACTGCAGATTAGGGCAATTAAACCATTATCTGTATCATTATTGAGAGTGTTTTGAAATTCTGGGATAGGAATTGTTAGTGTCTCACACAAGATTCTGTATATAAGAAGTAAAACAAATCTGGGGTAGTGACATTACAAATAAGGCCTTCATTTTACTACAGTGAGAAGTAATTCTTCTGCTCTACTCTGCACTGATTAGGCCACATTTGGACTATTGTGTCTAGTTCTGGGCACCACATTTCAGGAAGAACGTGGAGAAAATTGGAGAAGGTCAAGAGAAAAGCAACAAAAATTATTTAAAGGTCTAGAGAAGATGACCTATGAGAGAAGACTGAGAGAGTTGGGCTGCTTTAGTTCAGAAAAGAGAAGACTGACAGGGGACATGTTAGCAGTTTTCAAGTATCTAAAAGGGTGTTACAAAGAAGAGGGAGAAAAATTGTTTTCCTTGGCCTCTGATGATAGGACAAGAAGTGATGGTCTTAAATTGTAGCAAGGAAGGTTTAGGTTGGATATTAGAAAAAACTTCCGAACTGTTAGGGTGGTTAAACCATGGAATAAATTGCCTAGGGAGGTTGTGGAATCTCTATCATTGGAGATATTTAAGAGCAGGTTAGATATCTATGAGGGGTTGGCAACCTATGACTCCTGAGCCAAATATGGCTCTTCTGCTGCTCCAGCTCAGCCCTCTCCCTTGCTCCCCCCGAATTACAGAGCCTGTGCTGGTGCTCCATCCTTATGACCCCGCCTTCCCCCGCAAGATTAGAGTGCCAGCACCCCCTCATGCCTAGCCCCAGCCTTCTCTCTCACTCTCCTCCACTGAGACCCTGCACCCCCACTTGCTCCTGCCCCTTCCCCCTGGCCAGACACCTGCTCCCAGCCTGCTCCTGCCCCCTCCCCTCTGGACAGACACCCTACTCCCAGCCTGCACCCGACCTCCCATCCAGACCTCACACCTTCACCCCCCTCATGTACCCCATCTCCTGCACCGATCCTGCACCTCCATCCCAGTCACTGTCAACCCTGTCCTGCACACTTAACTCCTCATTTTTGGGCCCCTCAGAGCCTGGGGGCCCACAAAATTCACTAACCCTGGAACCCCAGAAGAGTAAATCTGTCTTGAGGCCTTGAACCTCAGTCCTCTGTGCCCCTCCTCCCAGCATCGGGCTGGAGCATCAGGCGAGTGAGATGTTTTAGTTGGGGGCCACATCAGTGAGGGTTATTTGGGGGATTGGAGGGGTTTTTTGCTTCTCACTTGTGTGGCCCCTGACTGATTTTTCTGTGGGTTAGTGGCCTCTGACCCAAAAAAGGTTCCCCGCCCCTGCAATAAATAAAGATAATGTTGAAACCTTTTGCGCTGGACATATTTTACTTTATTGAAAATGAGTGCTGGCCAACAAGCCCCTAACTGGGGCCCAGCCCCATCTGGCTACAGTGTCATACACTCATGCACCCTCCCCTCCCACACTTCAACCCTGAGCCCATCATATACCTGAACCCCCTGCCCTGAGCTCCTCATACCCCCACATCCCCAAATTCCTGCACCCCCACATCCCATCCCCTGCTGTGACACTCCTGCACTCCCACATGCCCCAACTCTGTCCCCTGAGCCCATCATATACCTGAACCCCCTGCCCTGAGCTCCTCATACCCCCACATCCCCAAATTCCTGCACCCCCACATCCCATCCCCTGCTGTGACACTCCTGCACTCCCACATGCCCCAACTCTGTCCCCTGAGCCCATCATACTCCCAACCCTTCTGCCCTGATCCCCTTATATACCCCAACCCAGACTCTGCACTCCCACATCCCCAGCCCTCGCCATAAGATTTACAGAAGACAGCCTGAATGCATGCATGAAGCTGGATTTGACTAGTTATGATATAAACTTCAATGAAATGTGAGAAGATGCAGCAGCAGAAGTCTCATTAAAGTCTTTGAGTACAATGTTTCATTTATGCTATTATTAATCATTATGTCAGTTTTCAATAATACTAAGGTTGTATATTTTCAGTCATGTAAATGGGCATTCTTATATGGCTCTTTGTTGACCACTTGTTCTGAATTTTGATGTGGTTTGTGTTGTCTTTTTGGTTTGAAAAGATTGCCAACCCCTGATCTTAGATGGTGCTCGGTCCTGCTGGGAAGGCTGGGGACTGGATATGATGACCCCTCAGGGTCCCTTCCAGTTCTATGATTGCAGCACAGTTATGTTAATAGCTACTGTCCTGGCAGAAGTAAACAATATTACTGATTTGGGGTTTTTTAAATCCTGGAAATCTGTCATTCGTTGTAGCACAATATTTAATTCCTACTGAAGATTGTCAGTTGGAGTTCTGGCAAACAGTATGTTTGTGTATGATCATTCCAAAATGTTTATAATTATCCCTTGGCATCAGCATGATGACTAGACCGCTGGTTCCCATCCTGTGGTCTGCGGACCACTGGTGGTCCATGGAAAGTTTAAAAATAAGAATCAAGCCCACCACTTACTTTTCTTTCTGCCCCTGGGAGGGGAGTCTGAAATTTTAATAGATTGAAAAGGGATCCATGTGCTCAAAGCTTGGGAACCACTGGTCTAGACCAGTGGTGCTCAACCTTTTTTCATTCGCAACCCCCAAATCTGGGAAAATTTCTGTTGAACCAAAAAAAAAAAAAAGCTCAGGCCCCTTTAATTTAACGCACCGGTCTGCTCCCCTGCCACTCTCCCCACCCCCACCACGTGTACATTGGGTGCCGAGCCAGGAAAAGAAAATACCAGCTGGCCTGGATCAGGAAGTCTCACCGCTGGTGTAGACCATAGAATTGCAGCTATGAATGTGGAGTATACAAATCTGTTTAAAATGCTGCTTGTCATAATATTGCAAACATTTTCACCTTCAGATTTGTTTTTAATTACATGTACATAGCCAAAGAAGAGCTTGCAGTATCCATGACACTGTTTGTAATGGCATTATTGTCTTCTTTCCTAGGCTAATGCGAGTTACCTAACTTTAAAAATGAGGCCAAAAAATGTTTGCCTTAGATGCCATTGCACCTCCTGATCTGTCATGGTTTCCAGACCGTATGATGGTTATACTCAAGCAGTGGTTCTCAACCCTGTTTATCATTGTGGATTGCCTATGCAGCTCTCTGAGTTATTTGGATCATATCCACACAATAGATAAGCTACCTGTATGGTCTTGAGGATGTCACAGCGGGTGCAGTTATATGCTGATTGGGCTGCAGGTTGGGAACCACTCTACTAAAGGGCTCAATATTGCCTTTCTTTAAGCCAGATGTCCTCCAGGAAATCAAATGTCTGTTTTCTGCTATAGACCTAATATTTGGGCACAGTGTTGGACTCTGAATATCTAATTCAGCTGGGCTAGGAACAACTGAATGGTAATTTTACACCATTTCCCTAGAAACCAGGAATTCCATTTCCAGCAGTACTCTTATGAAAACTTAATTAAACTTAATTTCTTGACTGGATTGGGGCTAAGAGGATTTCCTCTTGCATTCCTGTATCTAGCATTCCTGTATCCAGTCTTTATGTAGTGTTCTGGTTTTGCTGAAGAAGCTTGCAGTTTTGAGGGCAGGAAATGGGAAATTGAAGAAGATGACTCTATCGTGGCTAATTATTAATAGTTATAAGGGATTATAACAAAATTAAGCCCACTGATAGATCCTTAGTAATATGTTACTATTTGTCTAAAATAGACCCAGAGTGAATATGTTCACTGAGTTAGAAGGTTGATAGGAGCATATTTAAATTCATTTGTTAAAAGAATCCCAGTTAGCTTCATCTAGATCAGGGCTACTCAATTTAGGAAGCCCCGGGGGCCACAATGATAGGCACAGCACATGCTGAGGGCCACAGCTTAAGTGTGGCTGCATATACATGCAAATATATGAAATAGCTTATTTCACACAATGCCCCGGTGCTCCAGGCACCTCCTCCTTGGGGGCTAGAAACACCAACACCCTGTATCCATCTGTTCCAGCCAGCCTGTCCGCTTGCGTCTTTTAGTGCTCACACTGCCTGGGAGACGCCTCGCCGTTGTGGAGCATGTTCCCAGTGGAGCCCTGTGTTCAAAGGATCCCCCCTGCAGGCCACGCGTTGAGCCCCATGTAAACCCAAACAGCACTGTGGGTCGCAAACAAATGGGCCGTGGGCCGCATGCGGCCCGTGGGCCATGTGTTGAGTAGTCCTGATCTAGATAGAGCTACTAGTCATAAGACTAGCTTATCTCTTATGAACTGAAAAGCAATATTGTATCCTCACGTACAAGTGCTGTTTTAATTGCTTTAATTTAATTTTAATTGCTTTCCATATCTAGCCTGCAAGTTACACTTGCATGTGTGTGAAATACCATAAATTTGAGCTAAAGGAGTTGACATTTTGTAGAAATTAGGTAAATCAACTAAATGCTTAAGAAGCCTAGGGATTTTTGGTATCACTTTGGTAACAGAATACCAATAAAACAGAACCCTGACTTTGCTAATCAGAGCATAATTTTCTAAATATTCTGAGGTATTATCAACGAATAAAGCTAGACTGCACTCAAATGCTAAATGTTTTGATATGTATTATACTTACAAAACTTACAACATTTTGTAAATCACAGTGGGCTTCTCTGACACTAACTTGCTCTAATTAATTTTTTCAAAGTTTAGTTTTGATTCTCTTAAGTTTAGAGATGGATGCCAAGTTTGCTGTGAGCAATATGGATTAAATGAATTTGGGGTAAAGTTGAGAACAGACAATTGAGAATCAAAAATCTTTGGCTTTGTTTCCAGATATGCTGTTGACTTTGGGGAAATTGCCTAGACGCTGTGCATCATGAAGTACAACTGTTTATAGAATCATAGGGTTGAAAGAGACCTCAAGAGGTCATCGAATCCAACCCCCTGCTAAAAGCAGGACCAACCCCATCTAAATCATCCCAGCCAGGGCTTTTTCAAGCTGGGATTTAAAAACCTCTAGGGACAAAGATTCCGTCACCTCCTTAGATAATTCATTCCAGTGCTTTACCACCCTCCTAGTAAAATAATTTTTTCTAATATCCAACCTAGGCCTCCTCCCACTGCAACTTGAGACCATTGTTCCTCGTTGTGTTTTTTGTCACCACTGAGAAAAGCCTCTCTCCATCCTCTTTGGAACCGCCTTTAGGCAGTTGAAGGCTGCTCTCAAATCTCCACTCATCATCTAAAATGAATAAAATGCAAATATTACATCTCTCTCTCTAAGATAGACAATGTTTTGAGATACTTGGTTCAACTCACTGTATAAAATACAAAGAAGTGACTGGTGGTGGTTCACTGATTTGTAATATTCAGCTCTGAGCACGTCATAATAAATAGATCCTAGCCAGAGTCAATCTTCCTTTTACAAGATGGATTTGTAAAGCTTTAAAAAAATTGAGATGCCAGATAGACTCAGGACATACATGCAGGCTTGAAATTAAATGCTGCCATAAATGTTAGCTGTCCAGAGGAATTTTCACTGGAAGAGGGAACTGTAACTGCCATGTCTCTATATCAGGATTCATTTTTCTCTCCTAGGTTGACAGACATCAAACATAATGGATCAAAGAACAGAGATAAATGCTCCCTGGTTTTATGGGTATCTTATGTAGTGCATTTTATATTGCCTTTCATCTCAGTATCTTGAAGCATTTTGCAAATACTCATGAATCATGCCTCAACACCCTGAGGTTGGGAAGTATAATTATTGCCATTTGATAGCTGAGGAAACTGAAGCTCTAGAAAGCTGTAACTTGCCCATTGTCACTGAGACATACCTATTAAAAAGCTGGAAGCAGGTTTCATATTTATCGCCTTGTGCTACACTTCTTAAGCAGTAGGACTGTTATTCTGAACATGTAACTTACTGATCTTGAATGTGGGCTGTTTACATACACAGCAGGGGTGGGCAATAATTTATGATGAGGATCCACTCCAAAATTGTGGTAAGTGGTCAGGAGCTGCACTTTTCTCTGGAGGGTGGTTGGGTGCAGAAGGGAGTTCAGGGAAGGGGACTGGGGTGGCGGAGAGAGTGTGGGGTCCGAGAGGGAGTTAGTGTGAAGGCGGGGATTGAAGTGCAAGGACCAGGAGGGACCATGGGTACTGGAGAGGATTCTGGCCTGGGTGAGGAGTGTAGAAGCGAGTGTAGGGTCTGGGAGGGAGTTGGGCTTGGGAAGAGGTTGAGTGCCAAAGGCAGGCTCTGGCCAGGAGGTGCTTACCTAAGCAGCTCCTGGCCAGCAGCACACTCAAGCCTGCCTACCAACAGCACCAGACTGCCCTGTTCCATGTGGCCCTCTGTGGTGTGAGCAGAGGCTTCATGTGCTGCCCCACCCCAGCAAAATCTCTCAGATTCTATTGTCTGGAATCTGGATTTTGCTGGGAGTGGGGGTAGTGCACAAAGTCTCCCTTCCTCCCTCTCCCACAGTGCAGAGAGCCACAGGGAGCAGCCAGCCACTTTAAGCGGCGCTGTTCCCTGCTGCAGGGGTGGGCTGCAGGCCATATTAAAAGGCTTGGCAAACCAGATCTTGCCCAACCCTGGCATATAGGCACAGATAAAATCACAGGAGAAGTCACTGAAACAACAAATTGAGATACTTAAATATTTGTTTTCTTGACCATGAGACATTCCTTTCATATTGTAAAAGCCACATATTTATTTGGGGGGACTATTCAGACTTTCAGGTTGACCAGCGAGTATTCATCCCAGGTCCTCAAAGGTTTTGGACCCCATTTACTTATTGAAAGACATGTGACTCATCTGTTTCTGTCTTATGAATTTCATTAGAAGTAATAAAGTAAAATAATTCTGGTGATGCTTGCTTAATTTTAAGTATCTATTTATATTAAATTACTGAAAAATTCAGTGGTTACACATTTACAGAAACCCCACATTTTAACATCCCTAGTTAAAACTTCCGTATAGGAAATATAGTGACAACAAGGAGCTCCATTGCTTGCTCAAATAGACTGAGTTCTTTACCAATTCCTCCCAGGTTAGTTCTTTTGTTTCTTTCACTTCCCTGATATTTCTTACTTTAATATGTTTTGTCCTTCTTCCTACCCACTTACTTCCCAGGGAAGTCTGTGCCTGCCCTTCCCCCCCCCCCCCCCAAAAAAAAATTTGCACACCGTATTTTAAAAATCTGCAAATTATATTTGTCAGTAAATAAATATGGAGGCTCCAGCATTGCAGTGTGGAGCACAAGCCACTTGCTGCATGAAGGTGGGAGATGACCCTGCAGGCCCCTGCCCCAGGACAAGGACTTGGCAATGAGGCTATACCCACTTCTGACAAGCACAGGGGCTAAGCCTGCCCCAGAAACACCCCAGGGTCTTGCCCTTCCCTGCCAGGCACATCAGGTGTGGGCAGGCGAACCAAGCATAGAGAGGCTGGATATGGGGGAATCTAGGTATGGCATAAGCGGGTTCTGTGTGAGGCAGTCTGGATGCGGGTGGCTCCGGGTGGGGTGGGGAGGGGGGATCTGGATGCACAGGGCTCATTGGAGAGTTCTGGGTGCAGGGGCAATGGAACTCCGCGGGTGGGTTCGGGTGAGGGTGGTTGGGGTCAGCAGAAGGGGTGCTGCTGCTGCTTCCAAGAGAATGCTACATGCCAGGCTGCTGGTTCCCCTCACCCCTTCTCTATTTCATCCCATCCCATCCCATCCCATCCTCCTCCCCTGCCCTGGCCCATCTCCTGCACTATCCCAAACCTTTATTCCCACAGGACCTGTTCCAAACATTCTGTCCTTAACTTCTGTTAAAGTTCTGCCTCTTGTTTTAGTGTCAGATGGAAAAATGTTGAGTGATCAGCATTTGAAACAGAAGAAACAGGTAGCTCGTTTCTCAGGCCATCTGGCATCACTTTGCCATTTACTTCATGTTACACTTCGCAAAAAATATTGGGTTAATATTGTATGTTCACAACTTCACCCTTTTCCTTGTAAATGCCTCTGAATTGTAATTGGGTGTCAAAAGTATAAAAAGATTGGGGAGCTTTGTTAGATACTATTTAAACACAGTATTGCTAATCCTCAGTATTCAAGAATCATGAGGCAGGCTTCCCAAACTTGAGCTTGAGACTTAAAAGGAAACCAATCTTATTTTTAATTTGCCCTCTGGTTTTTGAACCTTTAGGGTTCGTGTTTCCCGTCTTTGTTTCATGATGGCATTTTTTTTATTCAGCTAAGATTTTCCTGTCACAGGACTCCCAGGAAGTTAATATCAGAAGTTTATATGTTTGACATGTAAACATACTGTTGCATAGAGAAAGTTCCAATTCCTATGTCAATGGGCATTCAACTGAAACTTCAAATTCTGCCCTCAAACATACGTACAACTCCATTTGAAATCAGTGAGAGTTGTACATGCTAGTGATTGGACAGGATTTTGTTTTAAATGAGTTGATAAGCTAAATAATCACTGAGCAGTTAAAAATGTCTTTTTCATTTATACCTATTCTCATTCACAGAAAAATGATGAAAATGGGAACTGCTCTGGGGAAGGTATTGAGTTTCCTACAACCAATTTGTATGAACTGGAGAGCAGAGTCTTAACAGATCACTGGTCCATACCATATAAGCGAGAAGAGTCCCTGGGCAAGTGCCTAATTGCATCTACCTACCTAGCAAGACTTGGTAAGTTCTGTTTCTGACTTGATTTTTTTAATAGTTCCAATCTAGAGAACTTACAAATTCTATGTAAAAAGGTGTATACAGAAGAGATGCTCTAGAACAGTGTTTCTCAAACTGTGCTCCATGGAGCCCCAGGGCTCTGCGAGACATCTCCAGGGGCTCTGCGAGGTTGACAAACTGGAAACATCGATAGGTACAACACATACAATCAGTGGACCGCTGGGGCTCTGCGTAATTTTTTTACACATGTAAAGGGCTCCAGAGCCCAAAAAGTTTGAGAACCGCTGCTCTAGAAAACTGCTTTTCTGAATTTTATACTTACCTAGTGCCGTACAAAAATATTGTACCTCTTGTAGAGCAGTTAATAATCTGTTGTTGTCTGCTCATACTACAGGTTGGACCACCCTGGTCCGACGCACTCAGAACCTGACCAGTCCCAAATGAGGGATTTTTCCAGACCAGGAGAGGCCATTTCTGGACCCCTTGCCACCAGCCTCCCCAGCCCTCGCCCAGACTGTTGGCCTTCCAGCTGGCTCCCCACCTGCTGCTGGCCCCATTGCCCTGCCAACCCCAGGGGGGTGGGGCAGCTGCCATGGTTCATGGCCTCAGGGAGCAGCTGCTACTGGGACTTTCTGGTCCTGCAACATCCCATGCCAGAGCATGGTTGTTGCCGGACCAGAGAATCCCAGTTTAGAGAGTTTTAATCTGTAGTTTTGCAAAGAGGGTTTGAATTAAGTTTGTCGTAGTAAAGAGTTATATTAATTTGCTTGGGCTACTAATAAATTTTTGCTGTCCCAAGCTCAGTCCATATTGATCCATAATAAGATATTTTGCCAGGCTTAGTGGCAATACTCTCTGTTGTCATATCATAGATGTGGGTTGCTTCCTTTCTGGTCACAAGTTTTTAGTGACTGAGGGTGCTGTGAAGAAGGCAACATATTTAACTTCTGAAGTTTGAAGGTATACATGAACTTTCCTTACAGTGTGCCCTCTGGTGAGCTAAAAGGAGGTTATGCTGTGTGGTTGCATTCGTGGAAGACATTAGTGTGTAAAAAAGAAATTAGTAAAACATTAGCTGAGTGTACTCATGAGATTGTTTTGGTGGTGAAAGAATGATTTGTGCAAGTATCTGAACTAGGGGTGTTAAGGAGTAGTCAGTTGACTAGTCTACTCCCGATAAGTCTATGCTTATTGGGTAGTCTAGTTGACTACTTGCGTTCCCTCCCCCCCCCCCCCCCCCCCGCTGCCTCTGTATCAGAGGCAGCAAGGGGTGGGGGAGCGAGGTGCTAGGGGGAGCCGGCTTAAAAGGAGCTGGTGCTGCTGCTTTGCCACCCGTCCTCCTGATGCCTCTTCAGGGCAGCAGGCTCTGTGCACAGAGGGTCCCAAATTCCCACTGGGACCCCCATGTACAGGGCCAACTCAGTTCTAGCTTACACTATGTATGGGGCAAAATCCCGCTGCAGCTCTGCAATTTAAAATTCAGTAGGAGCCAGGGGACAGAGCTGCAGCAAGGTTTGGTCCCACACCTGGTGTGAGCCAGAACTGAACCAGGCTGCCTATTGACTTATCCAGTAGTTGATGATAATTCTGTCGACTACTCGATTAGTTAAATACCTACATTTTAACATCCCTAATTTGACCATAAACTGTTATTGAAAGGAAAAACCTCAACAGTGACAAAAATCTGTTAATGCCACATAGTTGTAGAAGATGGAATGTTCAGAAACTAAACTGCCCCTAATTTCTGAAAGGCTGGAGATCTTGTTTTCTTTGATCTGCATTCCATTTTGGCCAAAGACTTATAGCTTGAGTAAAGTAATCCCAATAGAATGCTTATTGCTTTGTGTTGCAAACTGCTTATTTGATGAGCTCATTTTCTGTGGCCTCAGTAGCAAGGTTTTGGGGCATAATGCTCGTGAGGCTGTAAGAAACCAGCCAGAGGTAGTTATAAATTACATACCCTCTATTCTTTCTGAAAAGGTCTGTCTGATTCTGATGAGAATTGCAAAAGATTCATGGATAGATGTATGCCTGAAGCATTTAAAAAGGTAAGGATGAAAAAAGTACACATCCAACTTTTGTGAAATGTTTGTAGTATTCCATTCTGATGTGAGCCTCAGATATTATGGTGACTGGGGTTGTTACCCAGAGTTCTTTCAACCCAAACCTCTCGGTAACTTTTACTCTCTGCGAGGTGGTGTCAGGAAATAATTCAGGGGAGATATGGTCGTCCCGCTGATAGATGGATGGTACAAACAGGACAACACAAGTGCTTTCACTTAAAGCTAAACTTTACTTAGTCTCAAGCACTTACACACATCCGCAGCAGGTTAGTAAAACACCCCCACCCTCGATAATTACTGAAGTTGAGCGTGGCTCTCGAGTGACACCGGGAAGGCTTCCGATGGCCAGTCTTCTGTCTGTCGGTGGGGATGAAGATGTGTCCAGAGGTGAAGAGTCCTCAAGGAGTCCTCGAGGCGTCCCTCCAAGTGTTCCCAAAATTGTCCCCTTAACTCAAACTTTCCTTCCCTATTTATCCATTAGTATTACAATAACATGTCATTCAAAAACTTGTTAGGCAAGCGCTTTTTAAAGGTTAGGCAAGAGGTTGTCTTCTGATCATCACTTTCACCAGATGCGTTTTTTCTTTTTCAGAGACTGCATGCCCGGGGGCCCTGATAGATATATGTCTTAGGGCATTTAGACAAACTTCCTGTTTTATACTTCTTTAATGTATAGCTCAGCGATTTCAGTAGAGATTTGGGCCTCAGGAAGGACACAGGGTCAAGCTGCCCTCTCTGTGGCACCCAAACTCCCCCTTCCTTCCCTGGCTGTAGTCATGCCGAAGTCGAAGTCTAGGTCTAATTTGGGCCTGTTCACTTGGTTGCTAAAGTTTAAGCAGTAGTGATTCAGGCACGTTACTGGATTTGCCGAAATCTCCCTGTACAGTGGTCACGTACATTTTTCAGTAAAATTGAATGCTTATGCCCCAATCATGCATTTGTGCAGAGCTCCACTGAAGTTCTTCATGTGGATGAGTCGCTACACACATCTGGAGTCAGATGCAGGATTGGGGCCTTAACTGGTATATGTTAAGAGTGCTTTGAACGTCTAAAGTTCCATTAATATTAGCATGAGTTATTTTTAAATACTAATGACCAGTCTTCCTCTCTCATTTTTCCATTGTAATCATTCTTTACTCCAGATCTGGAGAGTTGGAGTCACCCTTGACTCCTCTCTTCTCTCCATTACCCTACACAATTAGATCTCTAATTCTTTCCACTTCTGCCTCTTACAGCCTACTTAAAATTTGTCCCTTTCTTTCTGTGCGTACCGCCAAAACTCTTTCTTGCTGGACTACTGAACTCCTATGTTCTGGAGTTCTCAATATCCACCTTGCTTTCCTTCATCCTGTTCCGTAATCTGTAGCCTAACTTTGTTCCTTGCCCATTCTGACTTTCAAGCTGTCCCACTTAAAATTACCATTACTTTACTTTGTGTCCCTTTCAAAACTGAACAAACTCTGTCCTGCTTCTGTTTCAGCATTGGTTGCCTGCAATTTTTGTATTTGGATCCTTTCCTCCACTAATTCTTCCTCCAGACTACCCTCTTCCCTGTCCCAATGGCTTATCCTAAGCATCCTCTACACTTGGAATGGCCTCGCTTACCTGTGCTTTGCAGCTTCTCTTCCTGTGTCAAATCCTTCCTTACAAGCCATCTTTTTCTACTGTCCTTTCAAACTATGATTTTGTAAACCAGCTTTAAATAGTAATTACATCAGTATCTGGATTTGATACTTTTTATCTCATTCCATATGTGCAATTCCATTACCCTATTTCTATGTGTTTCTGTCTCCATGCCATTGCCCCTTCTTCCTTCATATTCTCTTATCAAGCTTACATGACGTGATCATGATGGTGCCTGGACTGCCTTACCCTCCTACATAAAGTGTCATAGGACTCTATGGTTTAAACAAGGGATATACCTTGGAAAGTAACTAGTATTTATGGGAATTAAGAATAATTCTTTAATTTTCTGAAAGGTACATCATTTATTAAGCCCTACTATTTCCAGGAAAGATTGTATTTCTGATTGAAAATAAAATGCCCACCTTGGCTTGGGATTAATGTCTGTGCTTTTTAAGCACTGTATGCTTTCTGCCCACTTAGTTTTTACATCCTGCATAGTTAGTGTAGCTGGAGACGAGATGAGATGAGAGGGTAGCTGAAAGATTTCATTTGTAGAGGTTAAAGTTTTAAAGGTTGCTGTCTTATATTTACTCTAA
The DNA here is from genome assembly GCA_032595735.1 of Pelochelys cantorii. Classification (NCBI taxonomy): domain Eukaryota; kingdom Metazoa; phylum Chordata; order Testudines; family Trionychidae; genus Pelochelys; species Pelochelys cantorii. The sequence continues at coordinate 53,840,372 of CM064334.1, forward strand.
AATATCCATAAGCCATTTATGAAGCTTAATGCACTATAGTTTCCTAAAGAAAATCTTTTAAAAATAAATTAGTCTATAACCCCAAAGAGGCCAAAGCTTAGTAATTTAAATGCAAATACTTCAAACATAGCTGGTAATATTTACCTAATTGCTGTTTTGTAGGTTTTAAAAAATGTAGTGTAGTTCTGTTATCAGTTTGGCCTAACATGGCAGTTCAGTGCTGTCTCCCACTCCATTAAAATGTTCTTTAAACATTCACCTCCTCATAAGTTCACATTGCACACTTTCCTTGGTTTCTAAGGAGAATTATATTACAGAGGTGATAAAGTAAACAATGACTGCAAGCAAAGTAATGTGGCTGTATGACAGATTTATTACAATAATTAAAAATGGATTATCTAACATTCTACAAACATGTTCACAGAGTTAGTCAAGCACTTAAAAATAAAAACAGTAAAGTGAATTGTCCTCTTGCATACAAAACTTTTCTGAGCTAATGTTGATTTCCAAGAAAAAGCATCAATGTATTTTGATAATTATCTCTTAGTCTCTGATATACCCTGAGTCTAATTAGGAAGTCTTAAAATGATGAAATTATAAATATCATTGTTGCTTTTCCTACTTTCCTGCTGTATAAGAATGTTACAAATAATATTTGTACTAGAGTACAACTACCAAATACTGTTAGATAAAGTGTTACTCTGAAAATAATCAGGGCCAGGGATTGATGCATCTGTCTCCTTTTGGTAGCTGCTGACATCGAGTGCTGTTCACAAATGGGGTACTGAAATCCATGAGGGAATCTACAACATGCTGATGCTGCTAGTAGATCTGGTTGCAGAAAGAGTAAAACAAGACCCAATTCCCGTTGGCCTTCTGGGTGTGCTTACAATGGTACTGTATCCATATCATTCAGTCTCATAATATTTTGCATCCTTGGAGACATCCTACTCACTTGGTAGGAGGATTGAAGTTATAGATTGAATTAAAATTCATTAGTTTTATTAATAGCCTTAAAATATGAATGTCTCCAGAAATCCGTTCTTAAAATATGTGTCTGGCTTGTTTACAACCTTCAGGACTTCTAATATTTCTGTTGCTACTGATTACCTTTAAAAGTATGAACTCAAATTGTGGCCAAAATATTTTAAAAGTGAGTAATGATTTTGTACATGCCAGTTTTTGGGTATCTTATTTCAAACACCTGAAAAAGGCCTGATTTTCAGATTGAATGCTCAGTGTTTTCTGAAAATCAGCTCTTTTTAAAGTGTTTCAAGTTTAACATTCAAGTCATTAGTCACTTTTAAAAATCTTTGCTTGTTCTAAATAAGGATGTTAAATTGTGTTATTTGGCTAATTGTGTGGCCGATTTAAAATGCAGAGGCGTAACATCCCAGACCAGTGCGAGCCGGGACTGCTCGGTCCTAACTTGCACTGAGTCCAGCAGCCCCTATTTGCAGCAGCCAAGGGCTGCTGCCAGAGCAGCTCCTGCACGCAGCCAGCCTGGGCTGCCACAAACAGCAGCTGCTGCTGGAGTAGCCTTCCCTATCCCCCACCTGCTGCCTCTGATAGTCAGTGGGAGGAGGAGAGGCAGGTGGCACGACAGAGCCAATGCTGGGGGAAACCGGCTTTTAAGTCAGCTCCCCCTAGCACTGTCTCCTATTTCCCCTCCCCTCCCATACAGAAGGAGCGGGGGGAGGAAGGGAAGGAGGAAAGTAGTCAGGTACTCCACTTGACCACCCTTTAAGTTTGTTTATTGGATAGTCGAGTAGCTGACTACTCTCAACATCCTTAGTTCTAAAGAGACTACATTGTCAAAAGAGAGACCAGGGCCCTGGGAGGCAGGAACGCCTATCTTCCAGTCTCTGCTCTGAAACTTTTGTGGCCATGTGCAGATCACCTTAACCTGCTTTCAGTCTGTCCTCCCTCTCTCAAGAAGAAAACCAAGAAGGGAATATCTATGCGTCTCACAGAGTTGTTTGTACAGTGATCTGAAGTTGTGATACTGTATATGTTAATTACTAAGTGTCATTAACATAGATTATCCATGCTAAACTGTTAAATTGTTTCACTTGGAAAGTCTTTCACTGAGAAAAATTAGCCATGCTCAGCAACTATGTTCAGCTACTGAAGTCAAATATTAACAAGATTTGTCTTTGAGACTCACAAAAAACACACATTCTGGTTGTTTTTTTAATTTGTTTTTTGGTTATTTCAAGGCTTTTAACCCAGACAATGAATACCATTTCAAGAATCGAATGAAGGTATGCCAGAGAAACTGGGCAGAAGTCTTTGGAGAAGGAAATCTGTATGCTGTTTCACCTATATCTACTTTCCAGAAGGTGATCAGACACATTTTCAAGTCTGTTTTATAGATCAGAAATTCTTTACAACTCTGAAGAGTATAAAAGGCTTAACCAATATATGAAAATGCTTATCCAAAATAAACTGAAGTAAATCTTTAAGAAATATTGAGTATCATTTGAATACCAAATTTGGTGGTTCTTTAGAAGTGCATTCCCTTTACATGACTGAGAGAATATTTTACTGAGGGACTGGAGTAAAATATTCTGAGGGTTGGTGCCCATTCCTCTCTAAATCTACCATCATTACTATTAGTTCAGTAATAAAGACCATCTAACAACTTTAGCTTTTGCTATATAAAATGACCTAGTTGCTTTAGTCCAGATCCTCAGTCCACGTCACAAAGCCATCATCCCTATTAACCCTCATATTAGCAGTTTCAGCAGATAGACTTGATCACATTTGAACTCTCTATGTGCTCATTCAGTGTGCCGCACCTAAAGGTGGTCCCTTCAAGTCAAGGTGGTGGCACTCTGGTAGAGATGCAGTTTGAGGTTGCAATGCAATTGTGGGTGCTGTACCTGTTGTGTGGATAAAAAAGGTGTTAGTCTGTGGGTGTCATACTGTTGCTAAAAAGAATGCTTATGGCTTGTGAAAACAAAAAGGAACTTAGCCAAAATTCAGGGGAAGTTCTTCAGGAATATTGTGCGCTACTGATAAGTTGTTGTTGTTATGGCTGTGTGCCATTCATTAACCACATAGCTTAATGTTGCCACAACCTATGGTCAATGATGACATGTGTTGATGTTAATAAGAGCGACCCAAACTTTAGCTGTACTCAGTAAAGGAGGTAGCATAAACACATTAATATGTTCTTTGAGGTCAAAGCACATAAGTAAAGCCAATTAACCCAAAAGCTAAATATTAACACATGTTAAAAAAAAAATCTGTCTTTCACATATTGTTTTTTAAATATGTTGCCAATTAACTGTTTTTAATTGTCTAGGAACCTCATGGGTGGCTGGTGGATCTTGTAAACAGGGTAGGTAAAGCGAAATTCAGAAGAAAACTGTTGGTAGAATATTGATGTCAGTCACTTGAATTCGTTACTCGGAAGAGTGATTCTTCATATTTGTTCCCACAGAGGATGACAGCCATGTAGAGCAGTGAGGTTTTATGCTTTTTTTTTTTTAACTCTGCCCAATATGGATGGTAAAGCCAATCATTCAGGGTTACCTCCCTCTTCCTTGTTTACCTTTGCACTACTGATTTGTATCCTTCAGCTGAGGAAGGCCAGAGGCCACTTCTGAGGCTGCAGTGCCATTCCTCAAATGGCTGCTAGGGAGCCTGCGTGCTGTCCCTCAACTTGTCATCCTGTGTGGGTCTTCTAACCTTTTTTCCCTTGACCTCCTTTGCTTAAGGAGGGAGAGTCTCAAGCTTGCTTTTGAACCTAGGACTCCAGCGTAATAATGTGGTTTGTCCCCCCGCCCTCCCTCAGCCATCAAATAGGCATGAAAGCACAAGTCTTATATTAAACTTCAAATCCCATTGTGAAAGATCCTTGTTGACATCTCAAGCATCTCGTCTTGAATTCTTATTTCAGAGATGATCATTGGCAAACAAAGGTTTATACACTCAAGCGTAAATGTGATTTGCTTTAATCACATTTAAAAGAAAGACTGTTGTAATTCATTGGCTTGCTATTGCTTTTTTTTTTGCAGTTTGCAGAGTTGGGTGGATTTTCAGCAATTCAGTCTAAACTCCATTCAGAAGATATTGAGCTTGGGGTAAGTTAATTTCTGTTGATGTCTCTTTCTTTATATAAGAACATAAGAATGGCCGTACTGGGTCAGACCAAAGGTCCATCTAGCCCAGTATCCTGTCTGCCGACAGTGGCCAGCACCAGGTGCCCCAGAGAGGATGGACCGAAGACAATGATCAAGCGATTTGTCTCCTGCCATCCCTCTCCAGCCTCTGACAAACAGAGGCCAAGGACACCATTTTATCCCCTGGCTAATAGCTTTTTATGGACCTAACCTCCATGAAATTATCTAGCTTCTCTTTAAACTCTATTATAGTCCTAGCCTTCACAGCCTCCTCTGGCAAGGAGTTCCACAGCCTGACTACACGCTGTGTGAAGAAGAACTTTCTTTTATTAGTTTTAAACCTGCTACCCATTAATTTCATTTGGTGTCCTCTAGTTCTTCTATTTAGGGAACTAATAAATAACTTTTCTTTATCGGCCCTCTCCACACCACTTATAATTTTATAGACCTCTATCATATCCCCCCTCAGTCTCCTCTTTTCTAAACTGAAAAGTCCCAGTCGCTTTAACCTCTCCTCATATGGGACCCGTTCCAAACCCTTGATCATTTTAGTTGCCCTTTTCTGAACCCTTTCCAAGGCCAAAATATCTTTTTTGAGGTGAGGAGACCACATCTGTACACAGTATTCAAGATGTGGGTGTACCATAGTTTTATGCAGGGGCAGTAAGATATTCTGGGTCTTGTTTTCTATCCCTTTCTTAATAATTCCTAGCATCCTATTTGCCTTTTTGACTGCCGCTGCACACTGTGTGGAAGTTTTCAGAGAACTGTCCACGATAACTCCAAGATCTCTTTCCTGATTTGTCATAGCCAAATTAGCCCCCATCATACTGTACGTATAGTTAAGGTTATTTTTCCCGATGTGCATTACTTTACACTTATCCACATTAAATTTCATTTGCCATTTTGTTGCCCAATCACTCAGTTTGGTGAGATCTTCTTGGAGTCCCTCACAGTCTGCTTCTGTCTTGACTATCCTAAATAGTTTGGTATCATCTGCAAACTTTACCACCTCACTGCTTACCCCTTTCTCCAGATCATTTATGAATAAGTTGAACAGGATTGGTCCTAGGACCGACCCTTGGGGGACACCACTAGTTACCCCTCTCCATTCTGAAAATTTACCATTTATTCCTACCCTTTGTTTCCTGTCTTTTAACCAGTTCTCAATCCAAGAAAGGACCTTCCCTCTTATCCCATGGCCATGTAATTTACACAAGAGCCTTTGGTGAGGGACCTTGTCAAAGGCTTTCTGAAAATCTAAGTATACTATATCTACTGGATCCCCCTTGTCCGCATGTTTGTTAACCCCTTCAGAGAACTCTAATAGATTAGTAAGACAGGATTTCCCTTTACAGAAACCATGTTGACTTTTGTCCAACAAATTATGTTCTTCTACATGCTTCACAATTTTATTCTTTACTATTGTTAATGTCCTATACCAAGGATACTGATAATTCGATGAATAGAATTGTCTTCAGTACTGAAGAAATATTCCAAAAAGAATGCTGAGAAAGTTCTTTGGTATGGGATGTTTGGAAGTCAAAGAACTATATTTGAGATGAGAGTTAGAAGTTTGTCTCTTCAGAGAGTTGACACACTGCAAGCTGGGGTGTAAATCTATAGCTTACTAGTTTGCTGCACTCTAGCCATATGTACTCTGTTACTGTGCTCTAAAAGTTCTGGTAACACATCAAGGTCAACTTTTGTGTGAAGGAAGAACAAAGTCTTAACCACTCGTTAATAAAGATCCCATGAATCTATCCAGAAGAGAGCAGTTATTTGCTGGTGGAGGATCAGTTGAACATGAGCCCTCTCCCCTCCCCCCCCCGGTATCATGCTATGTGTAAAAGGCTAATGTGATCCTTGAATGTGTAAATGGGAATCTCAAGTTGGAGTACAGAGGTTATTTTGCACTGGTGCAAAGCTGATGGAATGCTGTGTCCAGTTCTGATGTCCACAATTCAAGAAGGATGTTAAAAAATTGGAAAGAGGTGAAAGAAGAGTGGTTAGAGAGCAGGGAGTTGGCTAGTGGAGCGAGCAGGGGGCAGTTCCCTAGTAATGGTTAAATATTAGAAAATGTGCTTTATAGTGACAAACCCAAGATAATTAGTTAAACACAAAGGCTATGTCTATACTACACATTTTTGTGGCAGAAAATATGCTAATGAGGGACTCATTGGCATATGCTGCAACATCATTTTCTGCCATTTCGTTCTGCGCAAGGGTTTTTTGCGCAAAAAGGAGCAATGTGCATGTTTCCTTTTTGAGCAAAAACCCCGTTTGGAATAAGGATCTTGCGCAAAAAGGGGTTTTTGCTCAAAAAGGAAACATCCACGTTGCTTCTTTTTACACAAAAACCCCTTGCACAAAAAGAAATGGCAGAAAATACTAATGATGCCGCAACTTATGCTAACAAGTCCCTCATTAGCATATTTTCTGCTGCAAAAACGTGTAGTGTAGACGTAGCCAAAGAGAGTTAAGGATTGACTTGATAAGTCTGAGTACTTAGATGAGGAATAGATATTTAATAATTGTGTGTCCAATTTAGCAGACAAAAGTATAATGCTGTCCTTTGGCTGGAAGTTGAAGCTAGACAAATTCAGTCTGGTGTAAATTTTTAACAATGAGATTAATCATTGGAACAATTTTAAAAGGGTCATGGAAGATTGTCCATCACTGGCAATTTTTAAAACAAAATTGAATCTTTTTTTCTAAAAGGGGTCCTTTAGGAATTACTTTGGGAAGGTTCTATGGCATGTATTAGCGTAGATCAGATCAGATGATTACAGTGGGTCTTCTGGCCAATAGAATTCTATGCACTAAACTCTAAATATCTTACCTACTGCACCAAAACTTGACATATTTAATAATTACATAAATTATATGGGGCCTTTGGGTCACAAAGCTTAATGCTATTTGGTGTTTAATGTAATCTAGAAGACTTCAGATATGACTGACATTTCAAATTTAAATAACCATGTTTGGCGACCAGAATACTGAGAGGAAGCACAATGTTGTTTTAAACTTTGTCTGTAAAGTACTAACATGTTCATCACCTACTGTTGAGCTACAAATTTGGAGAATGCTATTTCCTTTTGTTGGTTGATTTCTTAAGGAGAGGTAAGAAGTTTATATGTAAAAGTGACTGAAGGGAAGTGTATTTTGTTAAACTAGATTTCACTAGATTTCCTCCCCTAACTTACTAGTAACACCTTTCTTAAGAAGGTGATTTTTGTCTAGGGACAACTAACTTATAGTTTGTTGGTTTTAGTGAGACCGTCATTCTTGTATTGCCTGTCCTAAGGAGGAAATTGGTCTTGGTTTATCATAATGGCAAGAAAATTTCCTTCACTTTACTTTAAAAATGTATAAAATGTGTAAGCCTTGGATCTCAATTTATTTTTTCATTCCATATGTGAAGAAAAATCCTTGTGTGACATCTACATGAGGGACATTCTTCATCATTGGGTCCTACACAGAAATACACATTGTTGCAGCTATCTGGCAGATAGTGGTAGGATGCATGATGAAGATGAATTTTAGATTTGGGAAAGAGCTGCTCTTGTGTGGCTTTCCCACCAGAGAATGTGCAGTTGTACTCTAAAGTACTGCAGAGTGAACTATCAAAGCATTTACTGGCTTTTGCATCTGGACCAAAACAGACCATGCTCTAATAACAGAATCATAAAATTACCAAAACCACTGAAAGTTGAGAAGGTCCTTTTTGTTAGCAAGCAAAAATGCAATACTTGCTGCCTGCCGTTATTTTAAATTTGTTTTGTGGACTGTGTGATGACATGGCAAGTCAAGAAGTCCCTAGAATGCTAAAGCAAAATTAAAAAGACTTATAAAGACTTGGACTTTTCAGCTTAGAAAAGAGGAGACTAAGGGGGGATATGACACAGGTCTATAAAATCATGACTGGTATGGAAAAAGCAAATAAGGAAAAGTTATTTATGTATTCTCACAAAAAAGAACTACTGGTCACCAAATTAAATTAATAGGCATCAGGTTTAAAACAAAAGGAAGTTTTTCTTCACTCAGCACACAGTCAACCTGTGGAACTCCTTGCCAGAGGATGCAGTGAAGACTAGAACTTTAACAGGGTTCAAAAAAGAGCTAGATAGATTCATGGAGGTTAGGTCCATTAATGGCTATTAGCCAGGAAGGGTAGGAATGGTATCTCTAGCCTCTGTTTCACTGGAGGGGGAGGGATCATGTGAGGATTACCTGTTGCGATCCCTCCTTCTGGGACATCTGGTATTGGCCACTGTCGGCAGACAGGATACTGGGCTAGATGGACCTTTGGTCTGACCCAGTATGGCCATTCTTATGTTTTTAAATTGTAAGCAGTAGGAGGATAATTGCTGCTGCTTGTTAACCTTCACCTATATGTTAAAGAATTGAATAATCGGTTCTAAAGGGAATTACTATGTCTGTGCCTAATGATCTGCTATCTTTTTTTCCAGGCAGTCTCTGCATTAGTTCAGCCATTGGGGGTTTGTGCAGAGTATCTCAACTGTTCAGTAGTGCAGGTAAAACTCCACTTTTATGACTTTCAGGAAGTAGGGAAAAAAACCCTTTGAAGCACACTGTTATGTTATTCTTGAGTTCTGTGTTAATTTTTCCTGTGTTAAAATGGATGTCTTAAAATGGAATCCAGAAGGCAATACTACTGGTACTTAACATTCTGCATCTTATGCCAAACTTAACATGGAAAACTGAATTATTTTATCACTTAGTATCAAAGTGGTGGCTAATTTTAAAACACTTCAACATGTTTGGTTTAAGGTTCAGGTATTTGTTTTGCATAGGCTAATATTGGTTGAGTGACCGATTTTGTGTTATGAATGCATCTAAAAATTGAAATGTGAACATCTTGCAAGTGGAGGTGGGGTAGGGGGAAAAAAATTGTCTTTCACAGCACATAGCTAATTGCCAACAGGTTCAGATATGTCAGTTTTTGAAAACTATTGAAGAAGCTTTCTCAGCATACTTTCTCCACAAACAAGGGCTGAGGGAATGTTGCATGCATTAAAAAAAAAAAATCTGCATGTTATAGTGGTGGAGAGTTATCTAGGACATGGAGACCATAAGTGCCATTTGTTAACCAAAAGAGTAGAAATGTCATTTTTAATTTCAACTATGTAATGTAGGGATGAGATTTTCAACACTGAAAATCTCAACCTAACTTGGATTATAGAAAGTAGAAAGGTTTCTCTCTGCGTGAAGGTTCGTATTCATTGCTGTGGATGTTAATCCTGAATCTCCTGATTGTCATGAATGTAAATCAGAAACAACTTCATTGAAGTCATTTGAAGTACCCCAGGGTAAGGCAGGCATGACAAGAATCTGCCTCAATGAGTACCTCTTGCTTTGGACTCCTAGGTTTGTGATGGACCTAGTGGGCATATGTGAGCATGAGTTGGAAAATATGTTGCTAGAGAGAGACATCTATGATCCACACACCTTTGCTAAAGTTGTGGCAGACTGCATGGAGTTGCAATATATCTGTAGGGCCATTGTATTAAATTTATGAATAGCTTATATGTGATCGTATTCTTTTCCATGTGGGAGGGCTACCAGAGCTCCTTTAAGACCTAAAAACAATGAGGGTGGTTAAATGATTCGGTCTCCAGTGACTCAGTCGAGAGGTACTAGCCAAAGAAGGGCTTTTGGGGATAAAAAGTCTCTTTCAATTGATTCAGGGCCTTCTTTCTGCTCCAAGAAACAGGAGGCTCCAGCCCTTGCGGGAGGATTGGAAAGGCTTTGGCATACTAGGGTCCTGTAAGACTTGGGGGTGACTCCTAGTATGTTATGTTAAACCTTATTTATTGTTTTTGTTTGTTTTTCTGTAATGCTTTTGCCTTAAGAGTAAATGTGCTTGCATAGAATGAGCTGTATATAACTTGTAGCTGCTGGCAATCCATGGCTCATAGCCTCTGAGAGAAAGCAATACAGGTGCTGGCTGTTAAGCAGACTGGCTTGCTGGGAATATTGCTGTATAAGATGGAGAGCGGTGCAACTTTAAAAATCCCTGGTCAGAATGGAGTGGAACCAGAGTCCCTGTTGAGAGTCAAGGCTGGACCTCACTGGCCACTCCTGGGCTTTGTCTACACTGGTGGGTTCTTGTGCAAGAATATCTTGCGCAAGCAAACGTCTACACTGGCCAGAACCACATCGTAAGAACGCTGAGCTCTTGCACAAGAAAGCGTCCACAGTGGCGGGAAGCCCTTGTGCAAGAACGTGTCTCTGGAAGAAATTTGGCCATGTGAAGAGGTCACCAGCAGCATCTGTGGGCATGCGCCAGACCCCCACTGGGAAACGTACTTAAAGGGACTCCTGGACGGCCGTTTCCCTGCGGCTGCATGCTCACGCACCCTTTTTGAGGGAGCGAGAGCCACAACAGCACCTGTCACCGCTGTTCCTGGCAAGTGCCCCTCGGCATCCTCGCGGCCACCGTCACAGCCGTGGAACCGGAGGAGGACCCCAGCCAGCAACGTCCCCTCATGGCCATGATAGAGGCTGTGGAGCTCCTCCACCAGGGAGTCACATTGCTCCAGCAGGAGCTGGAGAGTGGGCAGCAGGTGCAGGACCTCGCACGGCTGCAGCTGGGCTCGGGCACCTGCACCCCACCACTGACAGGCGCCTCTAGAGCTACGACACCAGTGGGGACTGGTGGGAGCGCCTGGTGCTGGGACAATGGGGCGACCAGCAATGGGTGCAGAACTTCCGGATGCGCAGGGGGACATTTCATGAGCTCTGCACCTGGCTCACCCCTGCACTCCGGAGGCAGGACACCCGCCTGCGCCCTGCTATCCCTATGGAGAAGAGGGTTGCGATTGCCCTGTGGAAACTGGCCACCCCGGACAGCTACCACTCCGTGGCGAACCAGTTCGGGGTGGGCAGGTTCACCGTCGGCGCGGTCGTCTGGCAGGTAAGGCCCTCCGTGGACCATGGGCTCATCCTGGGGGAGGGAAGGGGCCAGACTGGGTGGGGGGAGGCTGTAGGGGCAGGGGGAAGCCCCGCACCCAGGGGGTCATGCTGTCCCTCCTACACACAGCCCCATTGGTGGGGAGTGGGGGGAAATCCTGGGGGGCAGAGGGCCCTGGCCTGCGTGGGGGGAGGGGCCATCAATGGGAGGGTGAGCACACCCCAGGGGCCCATGTATGCACTGTGTCTCATTCCATGCATCCCCTGTGCTCCCATGTACCCCTCTGCAGGTCGTCCACGCCATCAATGACGTGCTGCTACAGAGGGTGATCCGCCCCCGTGACGTGGACACCACCATTGGCGGCTTCGCCAGCCTTGGGTTCCCGAACTGTGGGGGAGCCGTAGACGGGACCCACATCCCCATCCGGGCGCCAGAGTACCGAGTGGCCTGGTTCATAAACCGGAAGGGCTACTGCTCAGTGGTGCTCCAGGCGCTAGTGGACCACCAGGGCCGGTTCCAGGACATTTATGTGGGGTGGTCCAGCTGGGCCCACGACACTCGCATCTGCAGGCACTCAGGCCTGTGCCACAGGTTGGAGGCGGGCACCTACTTCCCGCAGCGGGAATTCACCACTGGGGATGTCAGGATGCCGGTCTGCATCTTGGGGGATGCGGCCTACCCCCTGATGGCCTGGCTGATGCAGCCATACACCAGCCACCTGGACCACAGCCAGGCCACCTTGAACAGCCACCTGGACCGGGCCCGCAATCCCGTGGAGTGCGCCTTTGGGCGTCTGAAGGCACGGTTCAGGTGCCTCCTGACCCTCCTGGACATGGGGGTGCAGCACATCCTGGAGGTCATCTCGGCATGCTGTGTGCTCCATAATATTATTGAGGGGAAAGGGGAGGCCTTCCTCCTGGGGTGGATGGCAGGTGAGGGCCAGGCCTACCAGCAGCCCCAAATGACCACCACCCGGCAGACCAACCGCCATGGGGTACAGGTCCGGGAAGCCCTCTGGGTGATGCTGGACCAGGCCCCACAATAGGCCGCCCCTACACCTCTGACCGCAGGGATGCCCCCGTGCCCTCACTTCCCACTCCCATCACCACCCCTTCCTGCCACCCTTCCCTCACCTCCCAATAAATAAAATGCACTGGCTTTAGATAAGGCACTTTTATTTACACGGGGAAGGGAGTTCACTGTGGGGAGGAGGGGACCCTGAACTGGGAGGGCCTCAGAATTGTGAATGGAGGCCTCTCCCACCCCCACGGGTGTGGGGGCGCCTCTGCCCCTCGTGCCGGGTTGGGGCAGGCTGCACTAGGAGGTGCCGAGGGTGGGGGACCTCGGGAGGGGGCATGGGGAAGGCAGGCAGAGAGCTGGGGGTGTCAGAGGGGGGCCTGGCAGCATTGGGCTGCTGCACAGGGCCCATCCGGTCTGCAGTGGTGCCCAGGAGAGTGCACACATGGTTGCAGCGCTCCAGGTACTGGCCCCACACCCACTCCCGCCACTCTGCATCTGCGCGGATCTTCTCCGTCAGAGCGCGCTCCATGTGCTCAATCGCGCAGACGTGGCGGCGGAGCAGGTGGTGGCGGTCCCGAGAGCGCTGCGATGGGCCCTGGATCCTTTGCACCGGTGGGATGGGGCTGGAAGGTCCCTCACTGGCAGGGGGTCCCACTGCAGGAGAAGCAGAGGAGAGCAACATGGTCAGTGAGCCCTGCCCCAGATGATGTTCCGGAGCTCCGTGCCCTCCTCCCAGCATGTCATGATGCCCGGGGACAGGTGTGGCTGGTGAGGGGGAATTCCCCTGGGGCAGCGGGAGGGGGGGTTCCAAGGTGGCTCAGGATCCCCCAGGGGGGCCACATGTGCTTGGGGGGATTTGTTGTGCCTTCCCCAGGGGAAGCTACAGTGTCCCAGAGGTGACCATGGATGTGTGCTGTGTGCAGCACCCTTTAGGCTGTGTGGGGTCAGGCCTGCAACCTTGGGGCTGGCCTACTCCTGGCCAAAACCCCATTCCCAGTCTGGTTGAGCGGAATCCCTGGGGTCCCAGGCGTGTGCTGGGGCTAGCTGTCACTTCTCTGTGCCACTTGGTCTGGCTGCACGTAGGGTTGCCAGATGGTTTCAACAAAAATACCGGACACACTTGACATTACATGACAGTCTACATTACATCTTAGTTAGAAAATACCAGATGTGTATATTTTCTCATTTATATCCTCTCAATATGTTTCCCGAACAGAAAGCTCAAAGACTGGACTGTCCGGTTCAAAACTGGACACCTGGCAACCCTAGCTGCAGGAGGTTGCACGTGCTGCATGCCTCTGCGCAGCATGTGGCCAGGCTGTGCCATGTGCCGCTACCTCTCCCCCACCCCCCACCCCTTCTCCAGCACACTTGCGAATGATAGCCGCTGCACTCACCAGACAGTCCCTCGCCAGCTTCGGAGGATGCCCGGGACACATTCTGAGTGTTGCTGGGCTGGGATGGTGAGGTCTGGCTGCTGTCCTCTGCCACTTCCTCCTCCTCCTCTTCTGGTTGCCTGGGTCAGACCACTGGGGTGGCCACCGCTGTGTCCACCTGGGCCAGCAGGGGACTGGCCCTTTTGTCCCCCAAGATCTGTTGCAGGCGGTGATAATGGGGACAGGCAGTGGCTCCACCGCCCCCACGCTCGCTGGCCCGCACGTAGGTGAGGCGCAGGTCCTTCACCTTGGCCCGGACATGTTCCAGGGTCCGGGCCGGGTGTCCCTGCGCAGCCAGCGCCGGGGCCATCTAGGAGAAGATGTGGGCATTCCTCCTCCTGGGACTTGGGGTCCCGGAGGGCTGCCTCCTTTCCCCAGAGGTCCAGGAGGGCAGTCACCTCAGCGGTGCTCCAGCATGGAGCCTGCCGCTTGGTGCCCCTGTGGGCCTGCTGGGTGCTCTGGGGTGGCTCCTCGGCGGGGTCTGAGGGACCTGGCTGAGGCTGGGCAGCTGCCATTGCTTCCCCTGACTGCTACCCGGGCTGCACGTGCCTGTGCCTTTAAGGGGGGGGGCAACTAGGGGGAGCCAACAAGTGGTGATTGCTTGTACGGAGTGTCGGAGAGGCCACCTGTGTTTTTGACTGGAGGCCAATTCTTGCGCAAGTACGCGTTTGCCGAATGTCCACACTGCCCTCTTGCACGAGAGCGCCTGCGCAAAAGAGCTTACACCTGATAGAAAACAGCGTAGCTCTTGCTCAAGGAGCTGTCTCTTATCATGCCATATTGTACATTTGCTTGCGCAAGAGCGGATGGGCAGTGTAGATGCTCTGCAGATTCTTGCGCAAGAACGGCCGTACTTGCACAAGAAGCCGCGAGTGTAGACATAGCCCTGGACTGAACCACAGAGATGGGGGAGAGGGGTGTTTACAGGTATAGTTATTCTGAAACTGACATGTGTGTCCAAGGCTTCAGTGCTATACAAACTTTCCGTCTCTTCCCTGCCTTTTTTTTTTTCCACTCTATTTTTAAAAGAGAAAGGAAACCATTAGATATCAAATTGACTTCATTGTACATACAGCAAGTGTTGTATGTTGAAAAGATTAGATCCCTTTACCAGACACCTTTGTGCTGCTGTTAATTCAGCTGAGAAATTTTGGCTTCTTTTTCATTATTTCATTCTCTGTTTGTACCAGCAGGCTGGTTTATATATGCTATATTTGTTATCTTATGTATTCAAATTTGATCTTAAAGTTGTTTTGACCTTTTTAGAAAGAGAAGTTATTGCAACCAAATCTTCCGAGTAACTTGACTCTAGAAAACACAACCTGATTGTTCTTGTATTTTCTCAAATTTTTTAGCCCATGCTGGATCCAGTCATTCATAAAATGATTAAATATGTACAGAATGTAGAAGAGAAGGACCTAAAAGACAAGGTAACATTCTCATTATGTCAAATATACATGTGGAAACTACTGAAAATGCCAAAAGTGCCATCTCATAACTTGAAAACCAATTACACTAGTTTGTCTTTGGAAAGAATCCATTTAATTTATATTTAGACTGAGAATATTTGTAATAGGAGGCTGTACTAGTGGATTGGCTCTGTTCACCAGGACCCATTTAAAATCTTATTTAGTGTTAAGCCTTCTTGTCTAAAAAGACTTTCCCATCATAGTTATCCAACATGTTTTCCTGGGTCGAGTCATGTAAGGTGCTGAATACCCTCTATTCTAGTTGACTTTAAGGCACTTAGCACCTTTCAGCACGAGGCTCTATAGCCTAGATTTTTAAAGATATTTAGGCATTGCTCTGCTGAGTCTTGCAGTGATCTGTACAGGTCTCATTTTCAAAAATGAGTTAGGCTCCTAAGTCAGTTAGGTGGAGCAGTGCCTTATTCTGTTTAAAAATTTGAGGCCTATGTGGCTGCTTAGATGCAAATATATTTTATTGTTTCCAAAAGAGTAGTGATCTTTAACATCAGAGGAAATCATGTGATTGCAAAATCTTCAAATGCTTTTTTGTTCTACATTGTACTAAATTTGTCATAGATTTCTAATGAGATCTTTGTAATGTCTGTTTTGTTGAGATCATTTTAGGCTGTCTACGCTGCAGTTTCATTTGTAAAACTTTTGTTCGTCAGGCGTATGAAAAAACACTCCTCCCCCTGACTGACAAAAGTTTTACTGATTTGAAAAGTGACCACATAGACAGCACTCTGCTGCTCGGAGGACAACAAAGTTGCTGCTCCTCATTGAGGACGGTTTTATTTTTGTCGGCAGGAGAGATGAGCTCTCCTGTTGAGAAGACCGGCTACAGCAGCATGCCTATAGTGGCAAAGCTGTGCTACTGAAAGGTGAACCATGCATTGCACCTTAGTGCACAGTAGTGTTTCTCGGTGTAGTGGTCATAGTGATGTGTTTTGCAAATGTAACTGTTTATGCACTTAAAGAATAGCAATAGGCATGCATTATGTATCATACAAAATAGAATATTTTAGCACATTTAACTTATAACAAACACTTTTTCCTTACCCCAAGCTTTGTCATCTTCATAATTTTTTCTAATAGCGTGAGTAATATTTCTCCAAACGTTCACAGGAAGACAAAGTATTGTGAATTACAGATCAAGCAGCCTTTCCCGGGTCACTGTTATTACCCTCTGTGTCTATTATCCAAGTCTAAAGCATGACTGAACTTGTGATTAAAAATAAAATCTGTACAGCCATTACTAATGCATGTCTCTCTTAACAGAGGCTAGTTAGTATTCCTGAACTCCTGTCTGCTATAAAGTTACTGTGTATGCGCTTCCAACCTGACCTGGTAACTGTGGTGGATGATCTACGCTTGGATATTCTGTTGCGCATGTTAAAATCTCCCCACTTCAGTGCAAAAATGAATTCCCTCAAAGAAGTAAGTTTGAATGTCTGAGTATGTCAGGCTATTCTTACTGTATCAAAAGTAGTATCTGAAAGGCAAAGGGGCAGGATAGTTCTAACAAATTATGTGGCCTTGGGAAAGTCTTAATTCCAAGTAAAGAACAAAATAAGTCAGTCTGACAAGCATTATTTTTGCAAGTTAGTGAGTACAAGGGTTGTGGTTTCCTTGGAAAGCATCCAAGTCATATCAGCCTTCTGTAAAGACTATTATTTCAGCTACATTTGAGAGCAGTAGTGTCTGCCAAGCATGGGCCATTCATGGGGTATTCCTTAGTAAGATAAATCTTAGATGTACGCTCAAGTGGAACTGCATTTTAAAGCCATCTAAATTAGCCTCACTGGATTGTCACTTACAGTATGCAGGTGTAGTCATTCACTTCTTACTTCCAGAGCAGATATATTTTAATAGTACTCCAAGAAATGTCTCTTAAAAAAGCACAACAAATTAAATGTATTTGAAAGCTTTCTTGGTTTAGTTTTTGTTTCTGTGATATATTGAGCCTTTCTCAATTGTCATTTGAGTTACTGATTTCAAGCATGTTTATCGTTAATCTTGGTTCCTTCGTCATAAGTGTATCACATTCCCTGTGAAATTACATAAATGCAGCATTTTGGGTTTCATCCAGAACATATACTCTGGCCGCCATTATCAATAGACTGGACTGAAGTGTAATGGCTTCCTACTGGAGATGGAGAAACCTGTTCTGCAGTAATAAAAAAATAGTAAATCTAAAGAAGTTGGTGCTACAGTAGGGCCTTCCTATCTGTGACAGAATGGGATTAGGAAATTTGTGTAATAATGGTATCCCACAGGCTTTTCTCTTTAATTGTCCTTTGGCAGCGCACTTTTCTTATACAGGTTGTACCTCCCTTAACTGGGGCTCCTTGGTCCAGCAACATCCCTGGTTCAGTATAGACCACGGATGTTCCTGGACCACAGAGCCCAGGAACAAGGAGGTCTGGTGCCGGGGCAAGAGCGTGTTAGAGGGCACTGGAAACACTGTGTGTGTGTGACCGGGGGGAGGAGGGGTGCGGGGGGGAAACAGGCAGCACAGCAGAGATTTCTGGCCCCAGCAGTGGTCGTGGAGCTCCAGCCCCAGCAGTGGCCAGGGAGCTCTGTCCTCGGCCCCAGCCCTGCACCTGGAGCTCCGGCCTTGGCTTCAGAGCTCCAGCAGTAGCGGTGTCGGCAGCATCTAGAGAGCCCCTGGGGGGTTGGGGCGGGCTGGACCCTAACCCAGTGGCAGCACAGGCCAGGAGGGGAGCAACCTTTACTGGACTGGCAAATCCTTCGTTCGGGGCCAGTCAGATCCCCAGGGTGCCGGACCAGTGAGGTCCAGCCTATAGTCCCTTGTTGTTTGTACTACATTGGGCTGTGTGGAGGAGGAGGGTGACTGTGTAAGAGAAAATGTGATGGACATAAAGAATACAGCAAGTTTTTATTTTCTGTGATTCATAGGTAACCAAATTAATAGAAGACAGCACTGTATCCAAATCTGTAAAGAATGCAATAGATACAGACCGATTATTAAACTGGCTAGTAGAAAACTCTGTTCTCTCAATTGCACTAGAAGGTAAGCATTTTATCATTTGTTTTACGCTCTGAATTTTAAATGAATGTTATAGTATTCAAGGGCTTGTCAACTGGGCATGTTAAAATTATTTTCTGATACAGTGCCCTTTTTAAAGAAGTACCCTGGAGTTTTTCCTACAGTGTTTTGACTATTTAGAAGGATTCTGAAAATACCTCCACTAACCATACTAAAGCACACTTCTTCCCCCTTCCGCCTCCTCCCCTAGCTGATGTCTCTTCAGTTGCATTTTCAGCTTTGCTGGTATTATTGGTTACCAGTTGCTACATTTATGGGAAGATGTGAGGTTTTTCAAAGGGCTGAAATTGACATAGATGCTATATGCTGTCACTTACACAAAGAAAACAAGCCTAAAAATATAGAATGATGGGTATTTCTTTGATATACTTTTTTCTTTTAGTAATCTTAAGAGTTATCTGTAATAGCAGGTACAGAATTTTCAGATGGAAGTAATAAGACTTTTCAGGTTGACCCTCTTCCTTTAAAGTACCAAGTTTCTTGCTATGACAGATATTCTTCATTATTTTTATATATTGCTCACTATTTCTAATTTAGCTGTTTGTTCTGTTAGGTAATATAGACCAAGCACAGTACTGTGACCGTATAAAGGGAATTATTGAACTGCTGGGCAGTAAATTGTCTTTGGATGAGCTCACTAAAATCTGGAGAATACAGGTAAGCGTAAGTGTTTGTTCTATTTTATGTATGATTGAAAATGTTGGCCTAAGTTGTGTGGGTTTTTTTTTAACTTAGATACCTAAAGTTAGGTACCCAACTTGGAACATAGTGAAAGTCTAGCTGTCTATTTATGTGCTGGGTCATGATATTTTGTTCTTTCCCTATGAAATCATGATGTACAATTATTAATGGACTTAAATATAGACTCATTCCATTCAGTTTTCAGCCAGGGTTGTTAGCGTTTCTCTTGTCTCATGAACACTATGGCCCTGATAGCAAAAATGCTTGAGAGAGAACTCCTTAACAAGTATACTTTTTTTCAATTTCTTACAATTGTAACTACTTCCCTCTGTTAAATGGGCTTAGATTCCCGTTAATTTTGTACATGTGTTACTCTTCTATGGTGAGGTAACTGGCTCTGTGGATATGGGAAAGTCAGTGGATGTGATATACCTTGACTTTAGCAAGGTTTTTGATACAGTCTCCCACAATATTCTTGCCAGCAAGTTAAGGGAATATGGATTGGATAAATGGACGGTAAGATGGATAGAAAGCTGGCTAGAAGGCGGGGCCCAGTGGGTAGTGATCAACAGCTCGATGTCAGGATGGTGGTCAGTTTCTAGCGGAGTGCCCCAAGGTTCGGTTCTGGGACCGGTTTTGTTCAATATCTTTATTAATGACCTGGATGAGGGGATGGATTGCACCCTCAGCAAGTTTGCAGATGACACTAAGCTAGAGGGAGAGGTAGATACGCTGGAGGGCAGGGATAGAGTCCAGAGTGACTTAGACAAATTGGAGGATTGGGCCACAAGAAATCTGATAAGGTTCAACAAGGACAAGTGCAGAGTCCTGCACTTGGGACGGAAGAATCCCAAGCATTGTTACAGGCTGGGGACCAACCAGCTAAGTAGTAGTTCTGCAGAAAAGGACCTGGGGGTTACAGTGGATGAGAAGCTGGATATGAGTCAACAGTGTGCCCTTGTAGCCAAGAAGGCTAATGGCATATTAGGTTGCATTAAGAGGAGCATTGCCAGCAGATCCAGAGGTGTCATTATTCCCCTTTATTCGGCTCTGGTGAGGCCACATCTGGAGTATTGTGTCCAGTTCTGGGCCCCCCACTACAAAAAGGATGTGGACGCATTGGAGAGGGTCCAGCGGAGGGCAACCAAAATGATTAGGGGGCTGGAGCATATGACCTATGAGGAGAGGCTGAGGGAGTTGGGTCTGTTTAGTCTGCAGAAGCGAAGAGTGAGGGGGGATTTGATAGCAGCCTTCAACTTCCTGAAGGGAGGTTCCAAAGAGGATGGAGAAAGGCTGTTCTCAGTAGTGACGGATGGCAGAGCAAGGAGCAATGGTCTCAAGTTGTGGTGGGAGAGGTCCAGGTTGGATATTAGGAAAAACTATTTCACTAGGAGAGTGGTGAAACACTGGAATGGGTTACCTAGGGAAGTAGTGGAGTCTCCATCCCTAGAGGTATTTAAGTCATGGCTTGACAAAGCCCTGACTGGGTTGATCTAATTGGGATTGGTCCTGCCTAGAGCAGGGGGCTGGACTTGATGACTTCCTGAGGTCTCTTTCAGCTCTATGATTCTATGATTTTTATTTCCTAATAAACCTCTCTCCCTTCAAGGCTGTGCTCCTTGTTCTAGCTCAATGTTTCTCAACCACAGGGTCATGACTCTGTGGGGATGTGTCAAAAGGCAATTGATGGGATGGTACAGTGTTGAAAATGTTAGAATTTAAATGAAATAATACCTCTTCCCCATCTTCCACACACCTCTACCACTTAGTCAAGTATTCTCTTAATCTCTCACGACACATCCACATAAATGAAATAAGCTTCTCGTTGGTAGGCTTTTTTTTTTGCTTTTATAGTGAATGTAAAGGGGTTACAAATATTTTTTAAATTAAAATAAGGGGTAAAACATTGTTAACCTAATGACTATGCTTTCACATTTTCATTTTCTTGGGTGGAGGTGAGAATGAATCTAGCTCTATCTGCTTTTAAATAGAGGGAACTCAAATTCTGTTAATTGTCTGGATGTTTCTACTCTTTTACATATGTGCTATTGATAGCCATATTAGTCTTGTTAAATACTAATGTTAAGGTGTAGTAAAATGATTCTCAGGTGCTTAATGCAAACTGCTTTTTGAAAGCTCTCTGTCAAAACAGCCTGATCTGAAATTTAACATGCTAGTAAAAAGTTCTAGTCAACTTTAGTCAACTAGTAAAGTTCTAGTCAACACAAACAATTTAGTCTGTTATATTTGTATTAAATAATTAGTTAACACTTTTGGACACCTTGATAAGTCTATATAAATCTAGTAAAGTTGGGAATGATAGTAAGTTTCTTGCTCAGTGAAGCTGTGACAGACATGACTCATCTGGCACTTGTTCTGAGCCCAGCTGTAATAGTTGGTCATCCTGCAGGCCTATTTGTGAAGTGGGCTTTGTACTAAAAGGCTTTGTATTACTTCTTCAAAGTCTAAATAGGATGGCTGGAGGGCAGGTTGTGTGAATAGTGCCCCGTGCATAAAACTTAGGTGTGTGTTGGTGGAAGACTTCAATTTTAACTGTATTTTGGGTTGGGAACAAGTATATTTAAGGGAGACCCGAGTCTCATACATGAAGACTTCATACCCAGTAGATTTTCCTCCGTGTCCATCTCCCTCTTGTATTTCAAAAAGCTCGATTTTGTGTCTCAAGGTCTTTCCAGTTATGCTTTGTGTGCTAGTCTTTTTAAGTGAATGACGCACAACAACCTTCAATCTTAGAATAATTATTAATCTCTGAATAAGGAACAGTATAGTAGTCTTAGTAAGAAGCTGAAACAAGCTTGATTTTTTCCCAGGCTACAAGAACAGAATAATCTAAATTCTCTCTTTTGCAAACGAGTTCTGTTCAAAATTTCTAGTGTATATAGTAAAAAAGTTTGTGTCGATAGCTTGGCTGGTGAATGCACTACAGCACATTCAGATTAACATTACATAATGGGTCTGTTTTCACATCCTGTGCAGGATGATATTCATGCAAAGTTTTCTAATTTTTTTCAATGACCTGGTGACACAGCACATCACCTCAGATGCAGACAAGGCAATGCATTTTAAAGATGCTGCACAGATGAAGCAACTGATTTTTCCCTTCCCCCATCCCCGTTTCTTCAAAATTGAATGTGTAATCTCTGCTGGAAGAGTACCATTTTAATACACTGCTGAACTAGATGACTCTTGAAGGTTGCATAGGAGACACTCAGCTATTTGCTTTTTGTTTTTTATAGGAAAATTTCAGCTGGGTATCCCCCATTCATTGTTTCAGATTGATTAATTTGCTGTGTAATGGTGGAATCGGTATTGGTAGTTTTTTTTAACTTTGTAAAATCTCAATAAAAATTTTTTTTTTTTATGATTCAATATGGCTGCTGTTTGGCTGCAGTCAAATAGGGTGCTTTATCTGAATGACTGTCATTTCATTGTCCGGATCTCAGGAAGAGTTCTGTGAATCTCCAAAAGCTTGTCCCTTTCACCAGCAAACGTTATTGCCTTACCTGCTTTGTCTTTTCTCATTCCATTTGATATTCAATTCACTGGGATGTAAAGCTGACCACCTGAATGCAGGAACTACTTCGAATGCCACAGCTGCCTTCGGATGCCACAGCTGCCTTCTGACCAGTATTCTGGCCAAAATCGCATTCCTGTTTTTATTTCTGATTTTTTTTTTTTGGGGGGGGGGGGGGGAGAGAGAAGCAGAGCTTACTGGTTAGAACACTACAGGCTATTGGGAGTTTTGGTTTCTATACTCAGTTCTGCTACTAATTTGGTCTCATCTTGGACAAATTGTATTTGCTGTAAATGGAGAGAGTGGGTTGCACCAAAAAGCAAGTGTGTGTGGGGTGCAGTTTAGCTGTGGGTCTCGTTTGTAGTCATGCTTGTCTTTGTGGTAATTTGGTAGGATGTATAGGACACCTGGAAGAAACATGGTGCTGAGAAAGGGATGGAAGCATGGCAAATGTAGGTGGGATTCTGGGTCTAGAGAAGCACACACAAGAAGATGGATAGGAAAGGGAGGAGGAGACAAAGGAATGGTGAAATGTATTCTGGGAGGCATCAAAAAGTTTTGATTGCCCCCATAGCTGCTGTAGAGTGAAGGTTTAGGCTTCACTTTCTTATGTATTGCTGACTTCATTAAATTAGGATGACACCGTACAGTTTAGGTTCATCAGGACTGTGTTGTTTGGAGCTGCCATCCTCAATCCAAGTTTTAGATTAACAGCACTTCTGTTCTTGTAGTGGTAGAAACCTATAGTTCACGGAGTTCAGTTTTCGTTCCTCCTTCCCCCCCCTTGCAAAAACTTCCCATGTTCATTCTGTGTTCCCATGTCCCATGGAAGGCAACTCCAGAAAGGTGCATACTACCACGATTGCCGTCTGTGGAAGTGCTTCAGCTGCAGCTCTCCCACTGTAAATGGGCCTGAGCAGTTGACATTTTCTGTGAGAACCCTTGATTCTGGATTTTACTTCTACCGCTATTGCCTCCCCCAGAGCCTGCATCTGGTAACTTTCTGGTCGCTCTGCAAAGCCCACATCATCTCTCAAGCACTCACTGGGTAGTATAAGTTGATGGCTATAGATTCAAGGGTTCTGATAATTTTCCTCATGAGGGAATCCCTGTGGTTTCAATGGGGCTTTCTGTAGATGCAGGAATCAAGGTTTTAATGTTCATAAACAGTAAAAACATTTCTATGTATGCACATAACTTCCATAAATGGCCTTGGAAAGTGGATGTATGTATGGGAAAAAAAGCCTATCTGTCATTGCTATGTGTAGTGGTGCTAGACAATTGCAAATAATATTTTAACAGGCAAGAAGTGTTTCCTTAGATAATTTTAGACTGATCATCTTGACAAGCAGTAAATTGACAGCTGTGCATTCAGCAAATTGATGGCTGTTGTGGTTCCTCATTCTACTTCTGTGAATTCCACCATCCTACCTTAATTGACGCAGTCAGAATGCTGTAATGGTGACCGCTGGATGTAGAAATCCTGCGACACCGGAGTTAGCACACCTTTTCCTGTTTCTTCAAATGGTTAAACACAAAATTGAAAATACTTCTGTAAGAGTGAGAAGTTAATTTAAGCTAAATTACTCTTAGTCTACAGTATCTGCCCAGAATATTTGCAATTAACATATCACTTAACTAATGTAAACTGTTTCTTTTTTAATAGTATTTGAACCACCTTTGGGGCTTGGTAGATTGAGAGTACTATCCTGTCTTGTTCTAGAGTGATTCTCTAAAGATATACTTTCTTCAGATTTGATCATTCTCTCTTATATCTATCGTTACTCAGACATCCAACGACGTTTTACATGATATGTGTACAGTCAGATAAATCTGTTTTAATTTTCTTCTCCTTTTGGTTCTTTCAAAGAACTAACTTTTATGTGTCTCAATTCCTTCCGCCTTATTTAGTCAGGACAATCATCCACTGTGATTGAAAACATACATACTATTATTGCTGCAGCTGCTGTGAAATTCAGCTCCGATCAACTTAATCATCTGTTTGTTCTTATTCAGAAGGTAAGCCTTTATCTGACTTCAGATATCTTACTAACACAGGAATGTTGGTGTTTGAACATTTAATGTACAAATAAGATTTTCTAAATACGAATTTCTTTGGAAACATATAATGACTGAGGAGATTAAAATACCTGTTTCAAAAGACTCAGCTCCCATTGTGCTGTTGATTTCATTTTTTTTAACCTGGGTTTTAACCATGTTCTCTGTTTTTAGTGCTAAAGTATGGTCAGGGAGAGATTTCATTATTTCCTCTCCTCACTTGTGATACATTTTTTGGAACAGTGTGCCTTGATTAATTATTTGCTGCTATAATAGAAATAATATCTCTTTGCCCTGCAGAGCTGGGAGACGGAGAGTGACAGAGTGCGACAAAAACTGTTGAGCCTGATAGGACGTATTGGTCGGGAAGCACGAGTTGAGACAACCACTGGAAAGGCATGAGAAATAAAATCCGCCATTCTTAAGATAAAGAATAGAGCTGCATCTCTTTCGTAATTACTAACATCCCTGACTATTTATGCTGTTCTTGAAGGTCCTAGAAGTGCTTTGGGAGCTGGCTCATCTTCCAACATTACCCTGTAGTCTAATTCAGCAGGCTTTGGAGGAACATCTGGCCATCCTTAGTGATGCATACGCAGTGAAGGAAGCAATCAAAAGGAGCTACATCATCAAATGCATAGAAGATATTAAGAGGGTTTGTTTCTCTGTAAAATTACTTTTTTCCCAACATGGTATATTTTCTAAAGAGTGGCTTGGGTGATAGGGTAAAACACTCTTTTCAAGTGACTGGAATTTGACATTTGTCCCATCTTTAAGTTCATACCTTGGAAAAGTTTGAGGGAGGAGACCTTATGTGAGCTAACTTAGGGTATGCCTTCACAGCAGGGCTAAAGTTGAATTAAGCTGCACAACTTCAGCTATGTCAGTTGCGTAGCTAAAGTTGAAATAGCTCCAAAAGCTGAATTAAGCTGTCTGCGCAGCAGGAAGTCGAAGGAAGAACACTCTTCCTTTTACTTCCCTTACTCCTTGTGAAATGAGGGTTACCATGAGTCAGAGTAAGAAGTCCTCCAGCTCGATGTTATTTCGAAATAAAGGCTTGCACTATGTTATTTCGGAATGAGACTCGTTGTAAGTCTCCTGCCTTTCCTTTAAACAAATGTGCAGTCCAAGGAGTGACTGCATTGGGGGGAAAACTTGGGTGGACTCAGGGTTAAAATTTTCAAGGGGAATTACTATCATGTCAGTGTCCCTTTCATAGAAAACTTTCAAATGTCTAATATTTTCTGGTTTGTCTATAATTTCTTTGTTTTAAAAAGCATGAAAAATGACTTCTGGAATAAGAACCCATTTTGCAGCTGAATTTGCTAAGTTGTCTCCTGAGTAGCAGCTAGCTGTTGAGGGGAAAGAGGTTTCTTTCTATAGGCCTGCAAGAATGTACCTGGCTGGCCTTGTTCCTTTGTCCAAAATGAGCCATAAAATAAATGGCGCTCTCATGCTCAACTACACATAGACTAACCTTTCTAACACCATCCAATAGGCTTTTTTTAAAAGAAAGAACAGATATTGAGGTGCTAATGCACCTTGCATTCTTGCTTTTCTTTAATGCTCAGAATGCAGATCTCTAGTTGTCTGTCCAAGGGGGAAATGTTTGTTGCTAGAGTATTCTGATGTCCACTTCTCTTTCCTGTTCTTGCTAAAAAGTCCTCAAATTCATCCCAAGGCATCCTTCTGTAATAATTTTTTTTCTTTCTTTTCCCTCCTGCTGCAATACCTTCATCTAGGGTGGTGTTAGTGTGTAAACCAGTTTTACAAATGCAGCTGTCACTTATCTACCTGCAACCCAAACACATACACAAGGGGAACTTAAAAAGCTCATGGAGAGAATATTGGTAGCAGTATCAAAGATATGAAGGAGTTTCCAGTGTCGCTTTTTCTGCCATGAACAGGCTGCTGACAGTGTAGCATTGATTCTTTGCATCTAAACTAGAATCAAGATGCTGCTTTCCCCAATACAATTTGGTGGGCTGGCTTCTATTGTCAAACTTTGTCAGGAATCTATTGTCATTCTTATTCTCAGAATCAAACCTTAGGTTCTCTTGCAAAAGTGTCAGAGGGCTCCTTGTGACCCTAAAAATCACTCACTGAGAGAACCACTGATTCTTCTTCAAGTGATGTCCCCATGGAAGTTCCACTGTAGGTGATGGGTCGCCCAGAGCTGCAAATCAGAGCCATGCAAAGCAGTTTCCCCCATTGAACCGCGCGTGCACAGGAGGTGTCTTGCGATGCTCCTGCCCGACTGTGTAGCTCACGCAACTCAACCTTTCCCTTTCAGTTCCTCTCTAACTGACCTCGTCTGTGGACAGAGTTTCAACATCTCGCCCTCTGCCTATTATTACCTCATGTTGTGCTTCATAGTTACCACTTAGGGTACGTCTACACTTGCTCCCTAGTTCGAGCTAGGGATGCAAATGTAGCCGACCGAAATTGCTAATGAAGCGGGGATTTAAATATCCCGTGCTTCATTAGCATAATCTCGCCCGCGCGTTATTCCGCTCAACAGCTGATTCGATCCAGGAAGTGAGCTCCAGGGCGCGTTAGTTCGAACCAAGGGGTTTGATTTGAACTAATGCGTCCTGGAGCGCACTTCCTGCGCATAGGAGAGGTGCTCCACGACCCTCCCTTCCTCCCCTCTGCTTGGAGTCTTATTTACTCGGGCGTAGACGAGGAACTGAAAGGGAGGGGTTGAGCCACGCGAGCTATGTATTCGGGCGTAAGTGTTGCAAGATGCCTCCTGCACATGCGTGGCTCAACGGGGGAAACTGCTTTGCAAGGCTTTGATCTGCGACTCCAGACGACCCGTCACCTACAGTGGAGCACCCACGGGGGGACACGTCTCGAAGAACAATCGTTATTGCCTTTTCCCCCTCCCAGCCTCTAAATCCCAAGATGATAGGTTAAATAATATTTAAGTTTTGTTTTTCCTGACTTCTTTCAATGACTCTCCAACCTGATCTTTCCTTGAGTAGCTGTATTTGGTTACGTTTTCCCTCTAAATCTTGGCTTGCCTCTCCATCTTACTTCTGTCAGTCTCATCCTCAGCCGCCTAGTGTAACCATGAAAGCTGAAACAGAGATTTTTCAGTGGAGGGGAACCACAGACTAGTGAGTCTCCTGATGCTGGGTTGTGGATGTTAATAAATGGGCTGCTAGGTTTCTTTTACAAGAAACAATTATAGTATTGTTCAGCATCTCTATGTATGTAATTATTTTAACTTTTTATTACTAGTCATCGCAACATCATAATCCCCAGTTTGTGTGGGTGGTACCAGCTTTACGTCAGCTCCATGAAATCACACGTTCGTTTATTAAACAAACTTACCAAAAGCAAGATAAGGTAAGGCACTTAGTAAAATATTTTTGCAAGCACAGTTACATCAGTCAAGCTTCTGCTTTTATAACAAAGTTTTAGTTAAAATATGGCATTAATTTATGGCACTTTGAATTGAGGAGTTTAATGTAGTGGTAGTGTCTTAGTATAATTTTAAAATGTAATTCTTTAATACTCTGTGCTGTCCATTACTAACTGTAAGTGAACTTGATTGACAAATTTAAGGTAGAAGGTTGTTTTTAATTGACTTTTGACTGAGATAATAAAATCAGTTATGACCTTTAGAAATAGAAATCAATGGCTCCAGTCTACTACCAAGTTGCACTTTGCATTAAGCTTTGAGTTGGAAGTATTTGGCTTTGCAGTTGCCTTCTAGGCTGGTTTGTAAATAGTTGGGGAAGAATGAAAGTGAACCTTTGACTCCTTTGTGAGTTTTCATAGTACTTAACCCCGCAGTTTCTTAAAAAAAAAAAAATCTAATTCCTATGACAATGCACAACCTCTTAACATGCCTGTTTGGGTGCTACATTTCTAACTCTGTCTTTCCATCTCAATATTTCTGCCAAGAGCATTATTCAAGACTTGAAGAAAAACTTTGAGATAGTGAAACTGGTGACAGGAAGTCTAATAGCATGTCATCGATTGGCTGCCTCTGTAGCAGGTCCTGGTGGACTAGTTGGAACAACATTAGTGGATGGTCGATATACTTACCGAGAGGTACTGACCGTTGCTTTCTAATGTTAGTTGCCTGAAACTTTCAGTTAAAACTGTTATAAATCACCAAAAATGCCACAGTCAACTGAAACAGGGAAGACTAGAAAATTTAAAATATTGGACAGTTAATGTACAATGTATCTATATATGCTGCTTTTCCTCTGTCCAAAAATTGCACTCTGTTTTGTAATTTGAAATAGAACTATATTGAGTTTTATTACTTGCCTATTAAGTTAAATGGTGGGATAGCCTCTCTATATGAAAAACTGGCATAATATAAATGGCTAATTTGAAATGGTGTAGGCTATTTAAAAACAAAAAATACATTTTCATGAATCAGCATACCAATAAGAGAGAAACTCCACAGAGCATTTGCAGTGCATATTGTTGAACCTTTGATCTCTTTATGCCAGGTGATGGCTCATACTAGTTACTATTATGGGGATCCAGAGCAGCCTGAGTGTGTTCAGAAAAGATGACTGAAATGGGGTCTTTTGTTTAAAATAGTTAAAACCCCAAATCATCATTGCAGGTTCTTCTTTTTCCACATAGAGTTCATTGCAGGATCGGTCAGCTTTTTATTCTTCACACTTTGCAAAATGTATAACAAATGTATTTCTGAATCTAAGTTCTCCTTTGGAAAGATGACAGGTTTTTTTTTATTATTATTATTATTATTATTCCCCTTTCAGTACTTAGAAGCGCATTTAAAATTTCTGGCATTTTTTCTGCAAGAAGCCACCCTCTATTTGGGTTGGAATCGTGCCAAGGAAATCTGGGAATGTCTTGTGACGGGTCAAGATGTTTGTGAGTTAGATCGAGAGGTAAGAAGCCCAAGAGATCAACATCTGGGGATGGAAATGGAATTTAATAGCTCATTACTGGAATGAGTGTCTAGAAAATAAATTGTTTTTCATATTCAGTGTCTTCAAATGCCTTACAAAGCACTAATGCATTAGATCCTGTTAGTGCATGCACAGTGTAAGTAAATGGAGCAGCAATCATGTTTAACTATAAATGTCTTACTGCCTTGAATGTTAAGAACTGTTTTGTTGAAAGGGAATGTTGATCAGGAGATTAGATGAGGGTTCTCTACACTTTGAACGTAGTTGGGATTGGTCCGGCCTCGGGCAGGGGGCTGGACTTGATGACCTCTTGAGGTGTCTTCCAGCTCCATGATTCTGTGATTTCATCTGAATAGCCAGTGATGATATAAATGAGAAACTTTCCCTTAATGATTTATGTAACAGATGGCTTTAGAAATGCCTGGTACCCATAATGCAGCACTACCTGCTTGTCTGAGTAAGAACCTGAGTGCTGGTGTGGAATCTGAACCTTCTGCTTCAGAAGAAAGTCTGCTACTATCTGAGTTATGTGACACATGGTACATTGTAATAGTGTATACAGCATCAGTGCACTTCTGGTGGTTACAGACTGCTGAATTTGACTACCTTTCCTTTTCATGTTTTGTATGCACTCATTACTATAGTGCCTGAAGTAATTTGAAAAAGCAGTGTCGATGTGCTAAAAGTCTTTTGATCTTCAAAATATGGACCATCCACTTTTATAACTGTCCTCATTCACAGATGTGCTTTGAGTGGTTTACAAAAGGACAACACGATCTGGAGAGTGACATACAGCAGCAGCTCTTCAAAGAGAAAATTCTTAAGCTGGAGTCATATGAAATTACTATGAATGGTATGAAAATGGTTTTGGTCACCGTGTCTTAAGAGTAAATATATGCCAGACTACTAGATCGTTTTTTAGATCTATGACGAGCTTTAAAAACTAAGTTTAATGTCTTATTAGAAAAGAGATTTTTTCATTATTCTAAATTTTTACTTGTTGTTAATAGTATCCATTATTCTTTGTGTATTTAATGTCCTGTTCTAATAAAAACAGGAATTTATTCTTAATAAAAATCTTCCATAATTTTTACATACAGGTTTTAGTTTATTTAAGACATTCTTTGAGAATGTGAACCTATGTGATCATCGATTAAAACGACAGGGAACTCAGTTGGTAAGTGTTGTACTTTCAGTCCTGTTAACAAAACATGAAATCTGGGCAACAGGTTCTTTTTTAATATGGTCATATTTGTATTAAAATACCTCAGGTCTTTGGTATTTTCATTACAAATTCTTGCTTTTCAGAGTATTTTACTTCGAGAAATTAAGGATGGGGGTTTTCTAAATGCCCTAGCCACTGAATGCTGTAAGATGTAAAAGATCTCAGGTTGGAATAGAATAATGTCATGAAACTTGAAGACCAGTCCCAGTTTTCCTTTGCATTGTTAATGAGCAAATGAAGTTCTAGTGTGTGGAAAATTTTGTTTAGCTGTAAAGAAAAAACTTTCATCTCCAGTTGTTTATTTCTGTACCTTTTTACAAGATATGTTTTTAGTAAATTTAAATTTTAATTAAATTGTAATGACTTTCAACTTTTGATATGAACTTGCATGCTTTCTAAAATAAAATTATAGGGCAGTATATTTTTGCAGTATACATTTAGATCTGCTCGTTATGAGGGACTGTTTAATTTACTTTAGACTTACTTGTGGTATTCATAGACCTGCTGTGAAGATTTGCAAAAATAAGTACATGACCGTTATATGCCACCTAATGAGCATTTTAACATCAGTCTTGTTGCTTTTTGACTTATCCATGTGAAATACATTGTTCTGTAGGATTGTTGAACTCCTAAAATGTTCACTTGAATTCTTCATTATTCCATTGCTTGGGTGAGTTTTTTTCCCTCAGAAGTCATTATTTGTCTACATCTGGACAAAGTGGGGAAGACTTAAAATTTCTACTGGTTATGTAGATTGGAAATTATATAAATTTAGTTCTTATTATATACACATTTTCTAGAGTTGACACACTGAAAAATACAGCTTCTAAAACTTTAGCCAAAAGTTTTTTCTAGTAGATATAAAGAAAATGTGATTTTTTTTTTCTTAATGATTATACCTGCTTATAACAAAGTTAAATTTGTCTTTTGTCTTTTAAATAGAATGTAGAAAAACTGGAGTTAATAGGAATGGATTTTATTTGGAAAATAGCAATGGAATCACCTGATGAGGAAATTGCTAATGAAGCCATTCAGTTGATCATAAATTACAGCTATATTAATCTAAATCCTAGATTGAAAAAGGTATTTGACCCATATGCAGAGGTTTAATACTCTGGAAGTTTATATATATTACACTTAATTTTGGTTCCATGCTTGGTCAATTGATTATTGGCCATTTTATCCTTATGAAATTACTTTTTAAAGTGCTAATGTACCTGTCCTTCATGCTTTCAGGATTCAGTATCACTACACAAGAAATTCATTGCTGATTGTTATACAAGATTAGAGGTAAGTGGCAGACTTAAATTTGTTTGTTCCAAAAGCCCTTTCTGTCTTCAGTGTTGTTTTTCTTGCAGAACTGAAGCAAAGTATTTTGCAGCATGTTACATAATCTGGCTTTTTAAGAACTAGAGCAGGGGTGGACAAGAGGCTGCCAGCAGGCCGTATCCGGCCACCCAATCCGGCCCGCGGCTGCCTCGCTGGGACCCTTAAGCACAGCGTAGCGGCAGCCACTTTAAATGTAGCTGCTCTATTCTGGGAGTGAAGAGGGAGACTTTGATTTCTGTCCGGCCCCTCAGCAAAATCTCTCGGCTCCCATTGGCCAGTTTCCAACCAATAGCAGCTGAGATATTTTGCTGGCAGCAGGGGTAGTCAATGAAGCCTCCTCCCCCCCACTCCACTCCTTCACCCTGCCTGGAGCAGAGCCATGTGGAGCAGCTTGCAACTGCAGCCTTCAGGTTCCTGCAGGGTTGCTTACTGGAAGATGCCTAGATAAGCACCTCCCAGCCAGAGCTTGCCTCTGGTACCCTGCTCACCCCCACCCCCCATCCCCAACTACCTGCCCCAGGCCACCACCTAAACCCTCTGCACCCCCTTCACCCAGGTCACAACTCCCTCCCAGACCCTGCATCTCCTCCTAGAGCCCCTCCCTCAGGCCTGAAGCCTCTCCTGGACTCTGTACCCCAAGCCTCTGCCCCAGATCACAACCTCCTCCTTCACCCAAACTCCCTCTGACTTCACACCCCCTTTGAGACCCCAGTCTCCTACCCCAAGATCCCTTCTGCACCCAACCTCTGTCCCAGACCCCAAACCTCCTCATAAGAACATAAGAACGGCCGTACTGGGTCAGACCAAAGGTTCATCTAGCCCAGTAGCCTGTCTGCCGACAGTGGCCAGCACCAGGTGCCCCAGAGAGGGTGGACCGAAGACAATGATCAAGCGATTTGTCTCCTGCCATCCCTCTCCAGCCTCTGACAAACAGAGGCCAGGGCCACCATTTCTATCCCCTGGCTAATAGCCTTTTATGGACCTAACCTCCATGAAATTATCTAGCTTCTCTTTAAATTCTGTTATAGTCCTAGCCTTCAAAGCCTCCTCTGGCAAGGAGTTCCACAGCTTGACTACACGCTGTGTGAAGAAGAACTTTCTTTTATTAGTTTTAAACCTGCTACCCATTAATTTCATTTGGTGTCCTCTAGTTCTTCTATTTAGGGAACTAATAAATAACTTTTCTTTATTTGCCCTCTCCACACCACTCATGATTTTATATACCTCTATCATATCCCCCCTCAGTCTCCTCTTTTCTAAACTGAAAAGTCCCAGTCGCTTTAACCTCTCTTCATATGGGACCTGTTCCAAACCCCTAATCATTTTGGTTGCCCTTTTCTGAACCCTTTCCAAGGCCAAAATATCTTTTTTGAGATGAGGAGACCACATCTGTACACAGTATTCAAGATGTGGGCATACCATAGTTTTATATAGGCAGTGGCGGATATAGGGCAGGGCGAGCGGGGCGGCCGCCCCGGGCCCCGCGCTTCCAGAGGCCCCGTGCATGCGCCGTAGTGCCACGGCGCATGTGCCGTGTCAAAAGGGGGGGCCCCGCGAAATTGGGCTGCCCGGGGCCCCGCAAAACCTTCATCTGCCCCTGTATATAGGGGCAGTAAGATATTCTGGGTCTTATTTTCTATTCCTTTTTTAATAATTCCTAGCATCCTATTTGCCTTTTTGACCGCCGCTGCACAGTGTGGAAGTTTTCAGGGAACTATCCACAATAACTCCAAGATCTCTTTCCTGATTTGTCATAGCCAAATTAGCCCCCATCATACTGTACGTATAGTTGGGGTTATTTTTCCCAATGTGCATTACTTTACACTTATCCACGTTAAATTTCATTTGCCGTTTTGTTGCCCAATCACTCAGTTTGGTGAGATCTTTTTGGAGTCCCTCACAGTCTGCTTTTGTCTTGACTATCCTAAACAGTTAGGTATCATCCGCAAACTTTACCACCTCACTGCTTTCCCCTTTCTCCAGATCATTTATGAATAAGTTGAACAGGATTGGTCCCAAGGCTGACCCTTGGGGGACACCACTAGTTACCCCTCTCCATTCTGAAAATTTACCATTTATTCCTACCCTTTGTTTCCTGTCTTTTAACCAGTTCTCAATCCTCGGTAGAAATGTGGCCCTTGATCACGTGCCAAAATCTTGGAGTGGCCCCCCACTAAAAATTATTGCCCACCCCTGAACTAGAGAATGCAATGCTATGCACTCTCCTACAATAATGCTAATCTTAAATTGAAAGTTCATAACGGAGAATTAATAAGCTTCTCCATTTTAACTGAAGATGTTTGAACTTGAAATCACAGTGCAAACTGTTTGATGTGAAGAACAGAATTTTTAATAATGGTAAACACGCCTGTTAAATTTTTTGAATTTGAAAATCAACTTTATTGAAAGCTTAATGAAGCTTTTTATTCTCTGACACAATTTCTGCAATATAATGGATATACAAAAACAGAATGTAGTTAAACTTTGTAACCTTTCCTATTGCCTAAATAGGAAGATTGTTAATAGTTTTCTATTAATCACTCTAGAATATGGTATAAAGGCTCTTTTGCATGGGTGTGTTTTGCACTGTAGGCAGCCAGTTCAGCACTTGGTGGTCCGACATTAACACACGCTGTTACAAGAGCTACAAAAATGCTTACAGCTACTGCTATGCCTACTGTAGCAACATCAGTGCAGTCTCCCTACAGGTAAGTCTGTGTTTAAGAGCATAAATGTCTACACTCAGCACTCAAATTTATGGGGGAATTATCTTAACAATAATGTATGTGGCAGGAGAGTAAACACTCCTGTTGAATACAACCTCACATTTTGTATTCCAAATCTTTCTACAACAGAAGATCCATATTTTTTTCTGAAATACAAGGTAAGTATAGGCCAGCAACACATTCTGGTGATAGTTCTTCTGCATGCTAAATATGATCAACTGGGCTTCCATTATTTAAAAAAACAATGCTCTACTGCATTGCATTTCTGGTAAATCATTGGCTCACAGAATCATCAACCATGGACTATTTAGCTTCTCCTCTTTGTAGTCCTCCTACAAAATAAGCTGCTCAGTTGTGCTTCCTTCCCATATTGAGCATATGAAGGCAAGGAGTTGAGATTATTGAAAGATATCCGTAGCAAGAGAATGTAGAAGTGAAGGGAATATGTGTGGACAGCCTTAACTGGAGATCAGAATTTAATAATTATCAAAATGAACATTTTGAGTCTTAGGGTGGTCAGTCTTAAAAGATCACCATCATTGCTATTCTTGTGGACAGAAATCTTAGATTTCAGAGCCTCACAACTGTGTGTGTAGAGAATGGCAATTTTATTTTCACTGTGCAGTCATCTCCTTTTATGACCAGGAATTTACTATTGGGTCCTATGCCAAGGTTTGCTTACACACAGTATTCAAGTGTTTGTATTAATGGCCAGATACAAGAATAGCTTTCTATATGTGATTAAAACCCGGTATTTAGGAGGAGAGGATAGTTACTCTGCACTGTGTAGTAGGGATATAAGCGAATAATTGACTACTCCACATTCCTTCCCCACTGTCTCTGTATCAGAGGCAGCAAGGGACAGGGGGAAGCAGGAGCCGGTGTCCCCCCTCACTGTCTCCACAGTGCCGCCTCCCCCCCCCCCCCAAGCTGTTGCCTCTATCAGTCAGCAGGGCAGGGGAGGCTGCGGCAAAGCAGCCTCTGTCTGCAGCGAGCCTGGGTCTGCCACAGGCAGAAGGTGCTCCAGCTGAAGCCACTGTCCTGGGGGGTGTGGTCCTAGCTCCCTGCTGGGACCCCCACGTGGACAGGTGCTGCTTCAAGGCAGCCTCCCTTGCTCCCTCCCCCCCCCGCCCCCCAGCAGCCTCTGTCCATGGGTAGCTCAGACCCCTGCGGACAGGGGCTGCTGCCACCCTGTTCTGCTGCCTCTATATCAGAGGTAGCAGCGTGGGACAGTAGGCAGCTGGTCTGCATGGGGAGCTGTTTTTTAAACTGGCTTCCCTTGCAGACCAGCTCCTGCCTGGCACCCTGCACTGCTGTCTCTGATACTACCTCACGTTGCTGCCTCTGTAGGGGGCTCCCTGGGAGTGGGGCCGGACTTCACTGGATGCTGGCCCTGTGCCCAGGGACTACAGAATAGTCAACGAACCACTAAGAATTCATGTGGAAAGTCAATTATTCTGTTACCCGATAGCTAACATGCCTACTATGTAGCAAGTTCCTTTCTTAAATGGAACTTTTTTTTTTTTTAAGTAACGTAAGGTCAATGTCATGGACAAATATTTGCTTACTTAACTTTGTGTGTCTTCCTTTTTAGTGAAATAAGTTCCTTTCCTTGTAATATTTCTGTGTCTCGGTGTAAGTTACAGCCGCTCATATAGTAGCTTTTCATACTTGGAAGATCTGCGATTTCATCGATGTGGATCGTCTGGCCACCGATGCAGACTGCGACTTTACATGCCATCCTGATTTGCACAGTTTTCATCCATGTCCTTCCATGAATCCTGATACAGGATCCACCCAACGTTTTGGTGGCCTTCCTCTTTTTCTTTTCATGTCTCAACACCAATGGAGTATACTCGCTGTCTCAGTCTCGCTACATAGCCAGCCCATTTCCTTTTCTGATTGTACATAACTTGGATGATATCATTGACACCACTTCTTGCATGCAAGTTGTCAGTAGTAACATGCTGTAGCCAGCTTACACCTAGCATGTGTCTTTTCATTGCTCTTTCGGTGGTTTGCAGCTTTGATTCTTCTGTAAGCATCATATTCCAGGTTTCACAGCCATACAGCATTACCAGAAGAATACTGGTGTTAGAGAGATGAGCTTTTGTGGTGGTGGAAAGTTTTTGGAATCAACAAAAACACTATGCAGATTGCCAAAGGCAATCTAACACAATCTCCTCCTCCTGCTCAGCTCCAGGCCCATCTCATTGTCCATCTGCAGCGCTTGTCCAAGATGTACATATTGATCCACCAGCTCAAGAGACTCTCCATCCAACTGCATGGTGTGCTCTGAACAATATGTATTTTTCATCCACTGCATTTTTCCAGCATGGACAATCAGGCCAATCTCCTTTGCATTCTTGCCAATGTCATTGAGGAGGATTTGCAGTGTTTTAGGTTTTGATTCAATTAGGACGATATCATCTGGAAAAAGGTGCATCTGAAGAACCTCGCCATTAATCAGAAATCCATCTTTCATTTCAGTCCTCCGCAGGACGTCCTCCAGGACGCTGGCAAAAAACTTTTGTGAACAAATGTCTCCCTTCTTTATGCCTTGCTTAACTTTGATGATTAAGGGATCATCAAATAGTGTGATTTCACTAGTTGCATCCATCATGGAGTCTTGTATGATTCTAACATACACAGGGGAGACTTCCTGCAAAAGGAGAGCAGTTAGAGCTGCGTTTTGTTCCACCAAGTCAAAGACCTTTTTAAAATCAATAAACAACAAGCATAGTGGGATCTTGGACTCTACACCTTTTGTTCTTCTGTGTGACCACAAAAACGTGGTCCGCTGTGGAGAATCCCCTACAGAAGCCTGCCTGTTTCCTCCTCATGTTTTCTTCAAGGACACCTTCAGTATGGGCATAGATCATTCTCATAAAGACCTTTATAGAGATGAGAAAGCAGGCAGGTGGGTTGATGGTTGCAAATGTCTTCTCGATCACTTTTTTCAGCAGAAGAACAGTTCTCTTCAAATCTTTCGAAATTCTCCCCTCTTTAACATGTCTTGAGAATCTCTCACTAGGGCTTTTAGGAGTGTATCGCCTCCCGCTCAAAGTTCTTCTGTGTGTGCTGCCACTCTTCCCAACTTCATCTTCTGAAGGGCCACTGCCACTTCTTCGTAGAGCACATCAGGTTCAAGAATGACGGAGCCCAGACTCCACTGCTGTTGCTGACGAAAATAGTTTGCTGTAAAAGTGCCAGCAAATTTGTTCCATTTCACAACTGCTGCTTGTTCTTTTACTATCTTCATCAACAAACGTGCTTGGAAGAATTCACTTTAGCTGGATTTCACACCGAGCTCTTCGCAAACTCTCTTCTCTTCAACTGCCTTTTTTTGTTTTCCAAGGCGATACAGCTCAGAACCTTCTTTCTGCTTTCTCCTCAACATTTTGCAGATGAGCTTATACTGCAGGCTGGTACCACACTTGGCTGCCATGTCTTTCCACTTGGCAAGAAGATCAAGCGTTCATTGGGTAAGATGGTTTCTGGACTCATTTGGTTTGTTCACAGTGGCAGCAGTTTTACATTTGTTGAACCTTGCTAAAAAATGGTAGCAATCAGAATCAATATCTTCAGTTTCATCCAGTTCCCATGATTCAGAGTCGAAAGCATACTTAAACAGATCCGAGTGGAGCTGTTCTACCCGCACGCAGTACCTAACTCTTGCCTCTATCCTTTTTTCCCCATATGATGTTTACTTTGACTCTCGCTTTAACCAGTTGATCTGACTGTATACAGATGGCTGATTCCAAAATGACTGTTAAATCTATAACCAGTCATCTCTTGTCCACCAGGACATAATCAATTTAGTTTCTTATTAGGTCATTCAGTGCTTGCCAAATCCATTGCCTTCCAACCCTCTTCTTAAAGAAGGTGTTCATGATGTATTGATGTGAGGCTTCCGCATAATTGACCAGCCTTTGGCCCCTTTCATTTCTCATACCCGAATCATATTGTCCGATGTAATTTTCTCGATCATTCCTCTCTACCCACCTTGGCATTGAAGTCACCAAACACCACCTTGTATTTTGTTTTTGTCTGAAGAATCCTATCAAGTTCTTCATAATACCTTTCCACTTCCTCATCTTCTGTAGTGGATGTTGGTGTATAGGCTACAATTATTTTCATGGTGGCCTGTTTGCCTACGCTCATCATGAGCACTCTGAAACAAGATAAAATTATCCATGAAATGATGATTCCTGCCATCTTCCGGTGCACAATAAATCCAACACCACTGACTTTTCCTTTCGCTGCTCCCAGGAGAATTTGTGATCCATCCTTCCATTTTGCCACAACTTCCTTTTTTCTTCTGATTTCAGTTATGGCAAGAAAATGAGTGAGAATATGATGCAGTTCTTCCAGCAATATGTCGACCTGCTCATCGCTTGATAGGGGTCGCATATTAAGTGTGCCAACATATAAATTAATACAAATGAACGGTCTCAATACTGTGAGATTCTTGGCATCCTCTGCTCCCATATCCATCACCATCACTAGGGAAGCGAGGGGCAACTGCACAGGACTGAAGGTCATGCTGTATTATTGTAGTGTTCATAGTTGCTGTGACCAAATCATCGCCTGATGGCCAGCCTTTTAGTGATGAAGCTCTCCATATTTTGCTAGGCTGGTCCTTGGATGGTGGATACACAGTCCACCACAAGCTTAAGCTCCACTGGCATAGCTTTTGAGAGACCAGGGTCGCTTCCATGCCATGATGAGGCAATGGAGTAGGATTTTGTGGAGGAGCTTTTCATATTTACATTTAAATGTCTGTGATTTTTAGAAGAGATTTTTTTTAACAATCTCGATATAAGGAACAAGACTAAAAATCTAAACGGTGAAATTCTCTAAACTACCAAGATTATTGCTGCTTAAGAGCCATTGGGTCTGTGGAATAGGAGACCTGGGAGGGGAGGGAAAGGGGGAAGACATGTGACTACCGTCCTTGAGCGGGGGAGAGCTGATGTATTTTTAAGTGTATGTGTGGTAGTATCTGGGCACAGGAATGGGCCTTTCAGACATGCACAATATTTGTCCCCAGATCTAGCCTGACATAGGAAGTGTAAGTTAAGACTTTCACTCTATTTTGACAATGTGTCTTAATCTAGCTACACTACCTCAGAGTGAGAGTTGTATTGTGTGTCTGTTAAATTGAGTTCTTGCCTTCGGTAAATAATGTCTTTTTTGTGATTGGACTGAAACCACTCGCCTCATACTTTCTAAAATTTTGCATACATTTTTTAGGTCAACTAAACTTGTGATAATTGAAAGACTGCTACTTCTGGCAGAACGCTATGTGATAACTATAGAGGTGAGAGATTTTCCTGTTAACATTCATGTCCTTTCTCCTAACTAGACAAAAATGTAGATGGTAACTCAGTGTTTGTAATAATACCATGAATTGTTGAGGCACGTCTACCTTATAATCAGTTACTACTTGTGACCGTGCCCGGGGGCCACTACGTCCGTGTCCTCAGTTGGGGGAGGGCGAAGTCGCTAGCATTACCGCTGTCCTCCGTCACCACACTCTGCGTCGCCCGTTAATTATGCCGATTTGCTGGGTCAGTGTCCCACTCTCCGCTGCAACGGGGGAGGAGAAAGGGGGGCCCGGGCCCACCCTCGCTCACGGGTCCCAGCCCCGAGCCCTAAGGACTCGGATCCTGGGAGATCCGGTCTGGCTGGCGGGGCATTCCGCCAAAACTCGCCAGCCCGCCAACCACTCCGGGTTCCACCCTGGGCTACTTCTTTTCCCCTCTGGAGCCACCCCTACTCCGGGGCTCACCTTCTCCTTGGTGGGCAGGGTGGCGGGCGGGCGCTTATTCGCCGCGGCCGTCGGCTTCCCCGACGTTCCTCTCCCTCCGGGGGGGTGGGTCGGGTGGGGGGTTTGTACCTGGTGTCTTCCTCCCCCCCCTTCCGTGGCTCCACCACCGCTTCTCTACCTGCTTCTGGTCCCCGTCCCCTTCCGCTCCTCCCTTTTCTCTCCCCGCCCCCTGGCTCAACCGGGCGATGGCATTTTGAACGCCGGGCCCTCTACACTCCACCTATCACAGGCGGGGGGGGGGGAGGGGAGCGGGGGAGCGTTCCGCTGGCGCTTGCTCGTTCCGCCCCCGCCGACGCGGTTGCCATGGCACCCGCCACCCGGGACGCCATGCCGCCTCCGGCCCGCCCCTGACGTCGCCTAGCATGACGTCAGGGTGGGGCGATGGCCGAGCGGCTTGGGAGCAACCCGCGCACGGCCGAGCCTCCCCGCTTCCCTGGCCGAACAGCGCCTGCCTGGCTCCAGCCACGGTGCAGGGCGAGGGCGCCCTGTCACACAACTTAATACTGTGAAAATTAAGATCTTCCAGAATTGTTTGCACTGAGTGTTTTTTTTTTTTTCTTCTTATAGGACCTTTATTCTGTTCCTCGTACTATTCTACCTCATGGTGCATCTTTCCATGGACATCTTTTAACGCTTAATGTTACATATGAGTCTACCAAAGATACCTTCACTGTAGAGGTATGTTTACCCAAGTTATGTGTGTTAAGCCATATTAATCTTATTTATTTGTGGAAACATAATATTCATTAACTACGTCATGTTGCATGGATAACTTGAAACACAAGCTAGAGAAGTGTAATGGGCCCTAGCTTAAAAACCACATTTTTCTGAAAGCTTTGTGTACACATCTAAGATTGTAATAACGGAAGGGTTTGTGGAAAGAAAATTTTTCTTGAAATACTTAGTATAATCCAAGGGTTCTCTAGTTTAATTGTGCTGTGCCCCTTCTGACAACACAAATTACTACATGACCCCAGGAGGGGGACTGAAGACTGACCCCTTGGGCAGGGGATCAATGTCCAAAGGCTTCAGCCCCAGATGATGGACCTGTAACCTCAGCCTGACCACCCAGTGATTGACAATCTCAGGCTTTGACTGTGGCCCCGGGCAGTAGGGTTTGGGCT
Source organism: Pelochelys cantorii (assembly GCA_032595735.1). Classification (NCBI taxonomy): domain Eukaryota; kingdom Metazoa; phylum Chordata; order Testudines; family Trionychidae; genus Pelochelys; species Pelochelys cantorii. The sequence continues at coordinate 53,881,852 of CM064334.1, forward strand.
TTGGCTCTGGATCTCATCCAGCAAGTCTAACACCAGCGCTTGTGACCCACTTTGGAGATCTGACCCACAGTTTGAGAACCACTGGTTTAGTCGCTTTCACTCTTCCTTGTATAGTTACATCTCTCTGGCTGAAATGACCTTTAACATCAATAGAGGAGCAGAAAAAAACATTTACAACCATTAACAGAATGCTTAAAAAAATCAGGCCCTAATTTTGTACAGCTGCCGTCAAACTAAGTATTGTTTTATTTTACAGGCTCATAGCAATGAAACTGTGGGAAGCATCAGGTGGAAAATAGCAAAGCTGTTGAACTGTCCTGTGGATAATATACAGATATTTGCAAATGATAGTCTGGTATGTTAATTAGTTACCTTTTGCCTTGTGAGTTTGAATTGTTTTTCACAAGAACTAAGCATTAAATACTTTCTCACAGCTGACAGTAAATAAAGATCAGAAGCTTCTCCACCAGCTGGGTTTCTCTGATGAACAAATACTTACAGTAAAAACATCAGGAAGTGGAACCCCCTCTGGGAGCTCTGCCGATTCCTCAACCAGCTCCAGCAACAGTAGTGGCGTCTTTAGTTCATCTTATGTGATGGAACAGGTACAATATAATAGGCTGAAATCTGCTTTTACAGTGCACCCTTTCACGAGCAAATCACAATTGGTAGAAGAGGTAGAATAAGCTAATACTGTAGTCCTTTGCTTCCAGAGATTTGATTATTCAAATTCTGCTATGTACAGAATTAAAAAGAGAGTTTTTGGCTTGCGTTTGTTTATACTACAAAATCAATACTCAAGGCCAGATTCATCTCGGATTACTTAGGATTGGAATAGCAGGACATGTCAGGGTGGTTCATGTTTTGACAGACCAAGAGAATGAAATAACCGGGGTATTTTCAGTCAGTGAAATCCTTTGACAAAGCTGCATGGAAAAGCTCTTGCCAGTGGCTACATACTATATGGGTCATAATACTTTGACCTGGGCTAAAGTAACTTGATTCTGAGAATTAAATAGACACCTTTTTAAAAAAAACAGAGATTAGGACAGAAATTTTTTATGGTGCTTTGATTTTAAACAAGTAACAAAAAGGTAATACCTTTTTAATATTGCAACTCAAATGAACTGGATTTAGAAGCTATATTCAGTCTCAGGTGTACTGTTTGCTATGTATTAATCACTACTGCAGTGTCTTTTACTAAACTTTAATTTTAATTTTTTAAAATTAGCATTTGACTTTAAACTCATGTGGTGATTTGTGGGCCGTTAATTGTAACACCAACCGAGATTTTTTTTTTTTTGCAACTCTCTACATCAGTTAAGCTCAGATATGTTAAGCTAAAAATCTCAGGGAGAGGTCAAGTTCCATCACTCTGCCATTGCTCTCCAATTCATAATTAATAGTTGGCTGAGAGGGCATATTTTGTCTGTTGTAGCTGTCACCATGCAGTGTTACCGCCCCATCTCATATCTGCATTCAAATTGTGTCTTGGATTAGAAAGTATCTGAGAGATCCCTGGGACATTTTCTTCAACAGAATCCCACAGAATAGCTTGCGGAGGGGGTGGGATTTGAAAACCTTTATAATTGTGTTTGTTTAATCCTCAGGAGAAATCCCTCCCGGGAGTAGTGATGGCTCTCGTGTGTAATGTTTTTGACATGCTTTACCAGCTTGCTAACCTAGAGGAGCCAAGGTAAGCAAGCTAAAGAGTTAATAAACCATGGAGAAATACTATTGTTGAAACTCTAGGTAATTATATTAATAAAAATTGTTACCAGTTTATATGGACTCTTGTCCAGTATAAAGCTGAGTGAGACCTATCTTGTATGGAATAATTGCTTTGAACTTTCCAGGATAACTTTGCGTGTACGGAAGCTTCTGTTGTTGATTCCTACTGACCCAGCTATTCAGGAAGCACTTGACCAGCTAGATTCTCTAGGAAGAAAGGTATGGATTAAGAGCACATTAAGTCCTTGTCTCTGTAAGGCTAAAAAGAAACGTGTAACTTTGAGATTCTGTAATACTCTGTTGGCTATTCATTTGTGGAGTCTTCAAGTTATGTAAAACTTCTTGGGGTAGAGTAATCCTGTCTTGAGGTTTTAATGCTTTGTTTCCAGGTAGCTGGGGGAGAGGTGGAGGGGAGTTGTTCTGGAGCTATACAAGACCTATTTCTCTTCAGTGATATTCTAAGGCCAAATCTATACTAGACCCAGAAGGTGGGATTATGTTAAATAACTCCAGCTATGTAAATAATGTAGTGGAGTCGACATAACTTAAGATGAACTTGGGGCTGTCTTCATGGTGGGAGGTCAATGGGAGCAAACACTCCTGTTGGATTCTCTTACTCCTCGCAACTGCAGGGAGTACCAGCATCAACCAAGGGCACCCTCAGTGTTCAATTTAGCAGGTCTTTAATAGACCCACTAAATCAAACGCTGGAAGATCGATCTCCAGCACAGCAAGTGGAGATGTTGCCTAAAAGTGTAGGTTTATATCTCTGCTTATTCCTCTTAGAAAACGCTGCTGCCAGAATCAAGTTCTCAGTCTTCAAAATCCCCATCCTTGTCTTCAAAGCATCAACACCAGCCCAGTGCTAGCTCGATACTGGAAAGTCTCTTTAGATCTTTTGCTCCTGGCATGTCCACTTTTAGAGTGCTCTACAATTTAGAGGTAAGAAAAACACTCTGTTTCACTTCTGAGCAAATAAGTTACAAAACATTTCTTTCCCAGCCCTGAGGCTAATGGAGAAGCAAGCCTAACTAACTGTATCCTAGGTCCGATAATTAAATGGATTACAGTCTGAGGGGTGGCTCTGTGAGTCTGTAACCATAAAAATGAGTAGACCTGTGGCACCTTAGTGACTAACAAATTTATTATTCAACAAATAGTCTGGTAGCACTTTAAAGACGAACAAAACATGTAGATGGTATCATGAGCTTTCGTGGACAAAATCCTTATTATTTGTTTGTTTGTTTATCAAATTTGTTAGTCTCTAAGGTGCCATAGGAATACTCATTGTTTTTAAATGGATTATGTTAGTGGATTAGTTCCTGACATTTTGTCAGGTATAATGGAAAATATTTTCTTCTAGCAAGACAGCATTATTTGTAATCCCTCCTATTTGTTAGTCTGCTAAAGCTATTAAAGACAGGGACCCACTCAGGAATATTAGTGTGACTATTTACTGAAAAATGGCTCTGCAAATTTGTTACTGAGTTATAGTCACAAACATGGAATCTTACAGAATGTTGCAGGGAACTGAAAGTGAAGATGTGTTCTTTTTGGCACGTGGATTTATAGATCTTGTCATAGTGGAGGTTTTGCAGTTGGAATAAGTGTATAGTAAAAAACAAACCAACCTTGTATTCAATCTTCTGTCATTTAACTCCAAATGCACATGAGGATTTCACCTGTCAGATGAGCAAAGTCCCCATGTGGTCACTTTTCTGATCATCATTGCATTTTCACACTCACCGCTGGGAAGGATACATTATTGCACATGAGAGGATAGTGTAATCATGAAGTTCCTAAAAGCCGTAACTTTTCTTGGACCCTCTTAATTTTTTTGCACACAAAATAAAAGTAGAAATATAAAATAAAAACCTCACCCTTGGGAGCTCTTATTTACTAGTTGTTGTTTCTGTGGAGTAACATCATCTTCACTAGAAAGGTGATAGAATTCTAACCCTCCGAAGCCCACGTTAAGCCTGAAGGAGCATTTCACATGTGAGCCAAGACTCTTTTCTTATTTTTTTTTTTTATTTTTTTTACTACATCAGCCAGTTATCATTATATCAGTCACTGGTTTAAAATATTGTTTGGCTCGTTATGGATCAGATTTTTTGAGGCTCTCTCTTTGAATTACTGAAAGAACAGGAAATGCTCAGTCTTAGGGTCAGACTACCTGTCTGGGTATACTGGGTGCCACTTCAGAGATGCTATAGTTTCTGTATAAGGCAGTTATGAAACATGCACACTTGAATATGTTTCAGGTACTGAGCTCCAAACTGATGCCAACTGCGGATGATGAAATGGCAAGAAATTGTGCCAAATCTTTCTGTGAAAACTTTCTTCGAGCAGGAGGCTTGAGGTTAGAACTTACACTAACTTTCTGATCAGTGATAATTTTATAGTTTCTGTAATAGGCCCTAACACACTGATTATAGTACAGGTTGAGCCTCCCTGATCCAGCACCTTTGGGACCTGACTGATTCCAAATGAGGGATTTTGCCAGACCAGGGGAGGTCCCCTTCCCACCACTGGCGCTTCTGGCCCTCCTACTGTCAGTCCCGGCCCTGGACAATGGCCCCAGCTCAGCTACCGCCAGCACTGCCAATCCCAGCCCCGCTGTCTCAGGTAGCTCTGGTCCTGGCTCCGCTCAGGCTGCTGCCACCTGCAACTTTGGCTCCAGCCCAAGTCGGACTGCCAGAGGCTGGCCCCAGTCCCACTGCCTGTGGCTCTGTCCCTGGCCTGCTGACTCCATAAGGATGGTCACTCCTGGTGAGAGTGGCAGCACAGCAGGTACTTTAGGAAAAACTTGCACAGCGCAGTACTCATTGAATGATACAACTTTGCTCTTACAGCACACTTCACCTGTGGATCACAGTGTCCTTTGTAATGAGGGGAAAATAGAGATCTCTATCTTCAGAGGTATCAGTCTAGGGCTTCTGTCAGCACTAAATCGTTGAGAAAAGAGAAAAATACTTGAAACTAATTACTAACCATCTCCTTTTTAAATAACTTTATCAAATAGTCTCTCTTATTTTTAAGTTTGGTGGTGAACGTGATGCAGAGAGACTCCATCCCATCAGAAGTGGACTATGAAACAAGACAGGGAGTCTATTCCATCTGCCTGCAACTTGCAAGGTAGGAGATTGCCTTTCACTGTATATAATGCCACTACTAAGTGAACCGCTGTAGTCCGGTACCATCAGGGTGTGACCAGTGCCAAACCAGAAAATTTGCCGAACCATGGGAAGTAAATATTGTCTAGCAGCATTACCAACACTTCCACTGCTTTCTGGGCTCTTAGAAGACATGTAGGGGTAAATTAGAGCTAAATAGCAGCACTGAACACTGAGAGCCAGGACTGGTGATTGTAAACAAACTTTATGGGACCACAGGGAACTTGGCCACACCCATGATAAGTGAACATCTGGTTAACTAAAATCATGATGGACCACAGGTGTTGTCAGGCCAGGGAGTTCAGGACTAGAGAGGTTCAATCTGCAGTAACGCTACTTGCATTTATTTTAGTAGTTGGCCTGTTAGCTCAAAATGTAACTGAAATACTAAAACTCAGATCACCCAGTTTTCAGAAATAAACCTGACTCTCTTCTTTGTGTGTTTAGGTTCTTACTTGTTGGCCAAACCCTTCCCACCTTACTAGATGAGGATATCATCAAAGATGGGGTAGAAGCGCTGTCCTCACGCCCATTCCGTAATGTGAGCCGGCAAGCTAGCAGACAGATGTCCATTTGTGGAACACCTGAAAAGTCATCCTACCGACAGCTGTCAGTTTCTGACAGGTCTTCCATTAGGGTAGAAGAGATCATACCTGCAGCCCGGGTTGCCATACAAGTGAGTGAACGTTGAAGCTATAACAGTGTGCTGTAGAGTGGAAGGTGAAACTTGCTCTTCATTTCTGTAGTTTAACATAAGTAGATCTATAAAACTGGTTCTTCATGCCCAGATCTCCTCTCAAAGCTTGAGAGAATCTAAATCCTCGTCCCTAACTCTCACCTTGACTTTTATCTTTAACTACAATGAGTCTCTGAAAGGTCTATAGCACACTGAAGAAGTAAACCAGTAGGTGGCTAATCACACTGCCTTACCAGGGATATCTGAAGACACTCAAATATAATATTGGGCTTTGCTGTTCATTTTATTCTATATGATATTTATTGTCACACTGTACCATCTGCACAGGAAAGAGTTGAGTTATTTGATTTCATTGTACAGTCTCAGAAGGCACAACTGAGAGGTAACCAGAAGCCAACAAAATGTGAGCAATAGCTTGAGAACACTTCTAACATGATGGTCTTAACCATCAGGAATCAGAATTTCCTGTTGATTAATCTGTTGGGAGTGGCCAGATACTAAAACTCTCTGCTGTATAATGAATAACTTGACCCATTTTCCGATTGTCAGATTTAAAGAAACTGCCTGGGTTGTGATCTATAGCAGGGGTTTTTAATCTTTTTCTTTCTGAGCACTTCCTTCCTTCTCCCCCTTCCCCCCACAATTCCACAGCCCATATGGGCTGCAACTTGTTTTCCACATATAAAAGCCACCACATCATGGCCCTCTTCTCCCCCCAGCTACATTGCTCAGGCTTCTACTTCAATCCTGGGGCTTTGATTTTCTGCCCTCAGCCCCAGCAAATCTAATATTGCCTTGCTTGGCAACTCCTCCTAAAACTTGCTTGCAGGCTCAGGGGGCTATAGATCACTATTTGAGAACCGCTGACCTGTAGCTAGTAAAGTATACTGCATGTATAGGAGCTTCATTTAAGATTCAGTTGGTGCTTTCCTACCAGGATGAAATTAGCATGCTTAGCTCCAGATGGCAGAAAGGGAGTCTCTCTAGTGATTCTTCTTTTTGTTTCAAAGACAGTGCTGGCTGGCTTTCAAGAAGCCATATTAACCTTTCATATGACAAAAAAATTCTTGTGCCATAGGCAAGGAACAAAATAAGGGAAAAACCTTATGGTTCCTCCTTTCCTCATGAGAAAAGAGGCTATTGGTTGTGGCAAAAGTAACCAGTTTTTCCTTTTTCTTCAGACAATGGAGGTAAATGATTTCACATCTACAGTGGCTTGCTTCATGCGACTTTCTTGGGCTGCTGCTGCAGGACGACTTGACCTAGTGGGGAGCAGCCAACCAATCAAAGAAAGTAACACTTTATTTCCTGCTGGGATTCGAAACAGACTTAGCAGCTCAGGTATGCCACTCATAGTTGAGACTGCATTATTTAGTCTATAAACAAAATGCTCTCAACTTACTCCAGTTGTGTAACACTTCTAGAGTTCTTAGAAGATGAACTACTTAAATGTACACTACTTATTGTGTACTTACTTTTCAAGTCCTTTTTAGAGGAGAAATGTTGATCAGAAAATTTTTAAGAATCTCACTGATTATTACTTTTGTTGTTTCTTATCTAACACAGGAAGCAATTGTAGTTCAGGAAGTGAAGGAGAGCCAACAGCACTCCATGCCGGAATTTGTGTGAGACAGCAGTCTGTATCCACCAAAGATGCTCTGATTGCTGGCGAGGCCTTGTCTCTGCTAGTTACCTGCCTACAGTTACGCAGTCAGCAGTTGGGTATGGAGTAGATTCTGATTAGTTCATGCTTTCAGTATAATGTAATTAGTGGGGAGTCAGGGTTTGAAGATGGATTATACAGTTTGTGCTTTCCTCCTTACTGAATTTTGCTCTTATTGAAGCATTTCAATTTGAAGACACGATTTAATTTTTTAAAGGGAAAGCAAGCTTTCGGTCTGTTAGTTTTCTTTGTGAGATTTAATGTTAGGTGGCCTGAAGGTACTTTTATACATTTATCAGGGTAATTAGGATATGTAATTTTGCTTTAGATCTAGTGCTTTTGGGATGATAAAAAGTATGTTTAATATCTCTTTGAGGGATATCTGTAAAGAGAACAAATGAGACTGAAATGTTTGGGTTTCTCTGCTTTAGTGACAAATTACCTCTAGTGTGTTGCTAGCGTAGACATGCTGCATTACTTATTGCTGCTATTTTTCTTAAGTTTTAATTAAAAATTCCTGGTTTTTACACTGCCATCTCCCCCAACTCTCATTTCAGTTTGCCTAGCTGTAAATTCAATCATTGGGCTAGTAAATCAGTTCACTAGCACTTGTACCTTCATATACAGAGAGGCTGAAACCTTTAATGGGAATAAAGAGGAACTGTCATTTATATTCATAATCCACAATCTGCGGAGGGGGAGAAATCAATATGTACGAAGATTTTTCTGTTCCCATATATCTCCCATACTTGGTGTTGGCAAGAGACATTTTTGTTCTAGTGGTATTTAATAAATGAATATAAATTAAATAATCAATTGTTTATATTTTTAACAAGTTCCATTGCCAAAAAAAATGATTGCAATTGTTTCATTTTTAGGATCTTTCTACAGCTTGCCTTGTGTTGCTGATTTCATCATTGACATTCTTCTTGGCTCACCAAGTGCTGAGGTCAGAAGCTGCAATTAAGATTTCTAAGTCATTCACTGAAATATAACATCTTGCTTACATTAGTGGTCTCGGACAAAAATACGCATTCAGCCCTTTTGATATCAGAATGTGTTCTGTATATTACTCAGTCAGACATCATTTACTGCAATATTAATCCCTGTCTGTTAAAAAGTATACCTTTTTGTGGTATTGTCGTACTATGAGTAAAGTATAATCTTGATTTGTTAGCTTCCATATGTGTGACTAGTTGTCACAGGGTAGTGTTCCCTTGCCCTGGATTCCTCCCTGCAAACAATCTTCATGGGGGATTTGTGGCAAGTTCAACACCAAGTGCTCTATTTCCAGTGTGATAACCAGTTAAGTTCCCCCCAACTGAAAAATATAAATATCTTCAGTTATCTAACTAATTTTCTCCATGTCGGAATGTTTACCAAGCACTCTAAGTCTGCTCACATTGTATCACACCCATGTTAGTTGAAAGTTAAGATGATGCTGACCAATTTGAAGAAAATAACTCCATTTGGGGAAGGACTGAAGCTAAAACTGTCACTTTACCAATCATCAGGTCTGAGAATCTCACAAGGGGCTGATGTTAGCTTTCCAGCCAAAGACGTTTGGAGAAGCATATGAATCCTTAGGTCAAGGGTGGACAAGAGGCTGCCAGGGGCTCGATCCAGCCCACCAAGCCACCAGATCCGGCCCACGGCCACCTCGCCAGAACCCTTAGCCAGAGATCAGTTCACATTTTAAAAAGCCAGCTGTTTTCCACTCGGGAGGGTTGAGGAGGGAAAAGGGAGACTTCTCATTCTGTTCCCACCCCCCAGCAAAATCTCTTTGCTTCCATTGACCAATCTGTCAGTTTCCGGCCAATAGGAACTGAGAATTTTTGCTGGGAGCAGGCGTAGTGTAGGAAGCTTTCTCCCCCTCTCCTCGTCACCTCTCCCCTTCCCTCTCATGCCCAGAGCTGAGCCATGTGGAACAGCAAGCAGCTTGTAGCAGTCAGTCTGCCTCAGGTTTCTGCTAAGTGCCTCCCAGCCAAAGCTTGCCTCTGGCACCCCAGCCCCCTCCTGCACCCATACCCTCTCCCAGATCTGGCACCCCAATCTCCTGCCCCAGATCAGTCCCCTCCTACCCTCGGTCACATTCCAAACTCCTGCATCCCGGTCCCGTATCCTAGGTCACAACTGCCTCCTTCACAAACTCCCTCCCAGACCCCGTTCTCCCTCCTGTATCCCAGTCCCTTACCCCAAGCTCCCTTCTGCACCCAGCCTCCATCCCAGACCCCAGAATTCCTCCATTAATATCCTGGAAGAGTGCGGCTCTCAACCACTTTCCAAAATCTTGGAGTGACCCCCCACATCAAAAAATATTTTCCACCCCTGCGTTAGGTGCTCACTCAAACCTGTGAAACATGTAGTTAAACACAAAAGCCTCCAAGCATTAGTTTTTCTATGTAATTGAGAGTAAGCCCTCAAAAGTTTGGATATTCTGAAAATCAAGGTTGTGTCAAACACATTAATTTGGTCACATAGCACATGCTGTATATTTTATGATAAGTAGCTTTTGCATTTTCCCTTGTCTGTTTACAGTCCTTGTTACTTTCTATTAATATATTGCAAAATATGTAGCATATTCACTATGGTCCAGTGAACATTGCAGGAGCAACCATAAACATTTGGGGTTTTTTGGCATTTGGATGTTTGACCTTAAAATCTTAATATTGTATTGATACTATTTTGTTAAATTTCCTAGACTATCTTAAGGAATAAGCTGTCAATAAATGGTGTATATAGTAGGGATGTTAAATATCGGTTAATTGAATAGTCAATTAACCTCATGAATTCTTATCCGTTAGTCTGTAGTCCCCAGGAAGCCACTATTGGGGAGGGGGGAGCGGTCTGAGTTCCCGGACCTGGCACAAGCTGGAACTGGGCCGGACTGCCTGCCCACCTGGCTCCTAGTATACTTTAAATGCAGAGTCACAGTGGGGGTAGGTCCAGCACCCAGTGCAAACTGGGACTGAGCTGGGCTGCTAGTCAGCCTGCTAAAAAGTTTACTGGCAAGGGGTGGTGAGGAAATACGTGTAGTCTATAGCTTTTGCTAATTGGTTAATCAGCTATACTATTACATCCCTAGTATATAGCTGTTACATCACCCTCCTCTTAAATGTAGTCCGTCACCTTTGAGGCAAGACTCAACTGAGAACAAACTTATAGCTAAGGGGAGTTTAGTTGGCAGAGTACAGTTACTCCAGTTGGAATTTGTCCAGCATCCCTATCTGAGAATAGTGCCACAGTACCTTCAAGACTATAATTGATTAGGACCTTGCTTTCACATCTCAGCCAAAGGAGGGCCCCAATCTGCACATGGCTCAATACTGATTGGGAGGGAAGAAGCCATCTATCAAATTGCCAGCATTGCTTCTACAGCACTTGTTGGCTCTTTAGAGGTCTCTCATTCTAGTATTGATTCACATCCAGTGTTGCTTAAATTGAGATGTGAAAGGATTACATGGGGTGTAGTATGCTTTGTAAACATTCCCCTGAAGGGCTCATCTGCAAGAGTTGAAACAAAAAACTAGGGATCTAAAAGCACAAGTAGCTGCTGCCACTGACAATTAGCTCAGAGGCATAAACAACTTTATAAACAACTTGACATGGTGTTGCCACCATAGGGGGACTAAAAGCCACACTTGGTGAGCCCCACAGTCTAGTTCTAACTTGCAATTTTGTTATAGGTTTATAATTAGTCAGCATATCTTAGGGAATGTGAAATACAGAGTATTTAAAATGCTTTGTTTCAGATTCGTCGCGTTGCCTGTGACCAGTTATATACCCTTAGTCAGACAGACACGTCAACTCACCCAGATGTACAAAAACCAAACCAGTTTCTCTTGAGTGTCATTCTCACTGCCCAGCTGCCACTTTGGTCACCAACCAGCATCATGAGAGGAATCAACCAGAGGCAAGTTACATGCCAATTTTCCTTTCTGAATAAACATACAAGTTTTAGAAAAAGGCTTTTGTCTTAAGGATTTTCATCTTTTGAAGTCTGAAGTAGATATAACTGCAACAGTCAACTATACCGCACCAGGCAGACTTACTAAATGTACTGTCTACAGAACACTGTGAACATTAGAGTCTACTATCTTTGTATGTTTGGATGTAACCTTCACATTTTGTATGTAGCCTGAGGTGCCACTTTGTGCTTCCAGCCATGCAAGATTTAATAGCGAGAAATGTTATTCAACATTAATTTTGAAATGAAAATTCTGTGTCCACCATGGTAAAGAAAGAATAACTTAAGTTGAAGCATCTTATCTTATCTTACTGTCAACTTTACGTGGTCATCTAGTATGTAGTTTTGTGAGGTGAGGAAAGAAAAATTGAATAATGAGCCCAAAATCAAAAAGGGTCTTCTATGAAGCAATCTGCTTAGAAGTTACAGAGGTGTGCATGTGGAGTTATAAATATGTAAATCTGTAATAATTGTTTGGGTGGATGGAAGATATGTGGCTAAGCAAATGTTCTAAGGTCTAGACTTACTTAAAAACTCTCTTCCCATTAGTAATTACTCATCTTTGTTTTTAGACTCTTATCCCAGTGTACAGAGTATTTTGACCTGAGATGTCAGTTATTGGATGACCTCACTTGTAAGTATGTGTTACAGGTTGGAGCGAAAACTCCTACGTTTATATAGCAACCAGATATGTTCTAGGCATTTAGACCTGTAAGATAATTCCCTGCCCCTGAGAGCTTGTAGTCTAAGTAGACTAGACATTGTCAGGAAACACAAGCCTTTATATTTGCTTTTTAAAAAACTAGTTGCCCCTCTCAACTCGTACTGCCCATATCCTAGCTCACTACTTTTTTATTTTGCCTAGCTGTAGATTTTAATGTTTGTTTTCAGTTTAAGGTTCTCATCCTTTCTTACAAAATTACTTCTTGCCTGTTGCCGCTTATATCCCCCTCCCCCCCCCCATCTTGTCAGGCAGTGACACTTGTCTGCCTCCTGGTCTAGCCTGGTTTTCAGAGATACTGAGCACCTGTGGCCTTCAGCTTAGATGCCTAACTATGAAATTAAAAGCTTAACTTGGGAATATACATTTTAAAATGCTCACCCTAAGATTTATACTTATTTCACCTTTTTCCTATAATATGGTTATATATTAACTGTAATTGTACAGATATGCACATTTCCCCTCTTGTCTGTGTGCTAAATTTCTTTTGGCCAATTTACAATCAACATTAGTAAGTTGATGGTGAGCTGGGGTTTTCCTGAGCTTTTTAACAGGCTGCATACCTAAACACCTGCTGTTTACCTTTCGTGTTCCATATCCGTTGTTAATGATGAAAGCTGTGAAACTCTTGGGGTTCTCTATCAGTATGTAAGTTCATCATGTGTCTGTATTTCAATTTTCTCTGTTTATTTCATAGCCTCTGAAATGGAGCAGTTGAAGGTCAGCCCAGCTCTCATGTTAGAAGATGAGATCACTTGGCTAGATAATTTTGAACCCAACCGCACAGCTGAGTGTGAGACCAGTGAAGCTGACAACATTTTATTAGCAGGCCACTTGAGACTCATTAAGACTCTTCTTTCACTGTGTGGGACAGAAAAGGAAGTGCTTGGTAAGTATACTTTTGTATGCCAAAGCACATAAACCAATCTAAGTTTGAACTCTTTATCACGTGATGGTGTCTGGCTTTGTTTAATAAAGGAGCAGATAGTGTCTTTGGCTATATATGCTTATGATGGCATGTAGAGTTCAGGTTCTCAACACGTAGGTAGCTACGTGCAGCAGTGAAAGGCAACGTTTATCCATACTTGTTCCTACTGTGTGAAGCTACGTGCCTCAGTGAAAGGTCTGATAGTGGAGAAGTGTTGGAGCTTTCTCCATTGCTGGAGCCTTTCACTGTGATGGGAAAGGCTCTGGCAGCAGGGTGACATGCTGCTAAATATAGTAGCTTGGGCATGTAGAAGCACGTGTATGACACGCACACCCTTGGGGTTTGAGCGTTTAGAGCACTTTACTCACCAAAGCCATGCTTCACCTTTCACACTGCTGTTTATACCCATGCTAACTGTGTGTGTAGTGTTTGTATTCTACACACCATTGTAAGTGTACACTTAATGAAGCCATTTTGTATCAGGAGAAGTAGGGAGGAGCTATAAGGATAAACTTACTTGAGTTAGTAACCATGTTCTTCATTGCAGTTTGGATTTCTTTTGGGGTTTGAAATGAATTATTTAAAGACATTTTTCTCTGCCATGGTCCATGTCGGAGGAAATGTACAGGAGAATAACAATATTGTGGCTGCGTATAATTTTGCTGCTGCTTCACCACAGCTGCAGCATTATAGGAATTCTGAGCATATTTTCCTTTGCTAGTTACAAGTGTCTGATTTGAAAAATCAGTAATGAAGAAAATAGGGTAGTTCATGCTGCTACTGAAAGGCTAGCATAGTGACATTCTAAATAGGTGGTTTTCTTGGTATGGACAGTCTTTGACTGTCTGTAGTAATAAGGTAAATAGTTAATATTAGATGTGGATTTGCTTTGTTACAGGTTCATCTCTGATTAAACCGCTACTAGATGATTTCCTCTTCCGAGCATCTAGGATTATCCTGACTAGTAATTCTCCAGCTGGCAGTGCTGCCATCAGTCAGCAGGACTTTCACCCAAAGTAAACAAATTAATTTGCATTTCTATTCACACTGTACGTTCTTGCCTAGCTAGAGCGTAGGCTGGAACTGTAAGCAATGGGGGGGGGGGGTTAGTACAGTGGGTTTACATTCTAGCTGCATCTTTGAGTATTTTAATAATCAGGTACTTGTATATTTGATAAAATACTCTATCAAAGCTTGCCGATTCCATTGTGCATTTAAACTCCCATTAATATATTTAAATCCCAAAGGACTTGCCCATCAAACCTACAAAGAACTTCACACAATGCAGAGAGCTGTACCCATCAGGCATGGTGTCTTGTCCTTGAGATGGTGGGGAATCCTTTAGGCCAGGGCTACTCACACTTGGCTCGTGGGCCACATGCACCCACAGCCCCTTTCCATGTGGCCCTTGGCGCCTTGAGCTGCTTCCCGGGTCGCCTGCCTGATTGCTACCAGCTGGCAGGGGAGGGAGGGCAGCAAGAGGCAGCGGAGCCTCCCCAGAAGCAGAGCTGTGCAGCACGGCTCTGATAAAAGCCATGCCTGTGCATGAGCAGGAGCTGCCAGGAGTTGGGGGGCAGCAAGAGGTGGCAGAGCCTCCCCACAAGTGCTGTCATATGGGTGGAAATTGGGTAAATATTGAATTTTATTAATATCAGCAGGACTGACTTAAATGGGGCCTGCGTGTTGTGTAGTCTTGCTTTAATCTTTGTATTTCATGCCCGTCAGCATGAAAGATGATATTTTCATAAATATTTGCATGTATATGCAGCTGCGCTTAAGTTGTGGCCTTCGATATGTGCTGTGGGTATCATTGTGGCCCCCGGGGCTTCCAAAGTTGAGGAGCCCTGCTCTAGGCTGAAGAATATTCATCACAACGGGGAGAGGGTTACATAACACATGCATTGAAAGTTAACTTCCACTTCACTTTACAAAAAGGGGCCTCAACCTTCTGTTAATTTTCATAGAAACTGGCCTATGCAAAAGCGAACACTGATCAACATAGCTTCATCCTGTGTTCATCCTCAACCATGTCAACAAAATGGAAAAAGAATTCATGGGTTTTCCTGTTTCCACCATCGGTCATTGCCTTGCTGCCATTGTCTCTGTGGTGCTTACATGTTTGCAGGTCTCAAAGCCTGAAAACTCAGGCTCACGGGGCCCACGGGCAGTGCTAAAAGTAGCTGCGTAGACACTGCAGCTCAGGCTCTGATGCCTAGCAGCAGCATAGCTCCGGTCCTGTGCGGGTTAGTAGAGCTCCAAGACTCGCTGCCACAGGCTTCTGCTTACCATGTAGAGGCCTGTAGGAGAAATAGCTGAGGGTTTCTGTGTGTGATGACCTTATTGAGACCACAAATTGAGTTTTGTATTAAGTTTTTTGAATGCCAATTAGGTCTGTGATCACTCTTATTTCTTGTGGTGATGACTGCAGAATCTAGGTCTAGCTTCTGTGAAAGTCCTATCTCTTGCACTCCAGAGTCTCTATATGTCAGTCAGCAGTTTAATGGTTCTAGAGCATGGGTTCCCAAACTGGGGGGCATGAAGAAATTCTGGGGGCGGGGGGGGCGCGTGAGGCACCCCAGCCTCCCTAAAATTCCCTCCCCTCCCCAAGTTTTGCTGCTATTTTTGTTTTTCGGCCCCCGTCAGGGTTTTTTGTTTTACCCCCCCCCCCCCAAGTTTTGCTGCTATTTTTTTTGAGGGGGGGGTGTGAGGGTTTCTCAAATCAAAAAGGTTGCGTGATGCCAAAAAATTTGGGAACCACTGTTCTAGAGGCATAGAAGTGTTGAAAAGGCAAAGGAAGTCTTATTTGGTCGGTGCTTTGAACAACGTATTAAATTGGACTCTGCATACGATGTGGTGCTGGTACGAGAAATGGCACAACAGAGCAATGTGCACCTTGTGCATATAGTGCTAAGCAAGGGTGACTGTATTTTGTACCAGTTAGAACATTTTGCCTACTGTGGTTTTATTTGTAGCTGAGAGTTACAGGAGTGAAGGGTGGAGGTCGAACAAGCACAAGGATCATTGTGCAGATATCAGAGTCTGATAGAAAGGGACATAATCTTATGGCTAATTGCAGCTGAAACAAGGTGTCTTTTGTATCATGGGTGTTTGAACAGCAAGTAACAAGGGGATGTTCTGAAGCAGAGGTTCTCAAGCTTTTCCTTTGAGATCCCCCTCAACATGCTGAAAAGCCCAGCAGAGAGATGGGGTGGGGCTCCAGGCCAGGAGTGATGTCCTGGGGCATAGGAGTAGTTTGACGTCTGTTTGGAGTGAGGAGGGAGGCGCAAGGGCCAGCTCTGCACAGCATGGTCCAGGGCAGGAAAGGCCACCTCCAACCCCAGCTGACCTCATCAGGCCACCACCTCTCTGGGCAGCTCTGACTGGCTGCGTGAGCAGTCAAAGGAGGCTGGAAGCTGAGGAGCAGCCGCAGCCGCAGCCCCAGCCCCAGGCACATCAGCAGATGGGGGCATGCCATGGCTGCCCACACGTGGCACCACCAGCAAGAGGAGAAGCTGCCTCTGGCGTCCAGTTTGAAGCTGGCCAGAGGCTGGGGTCTGAGGGAGAGGAAGTGGTGGGGTGAAGCTGCCCTCAGGACTACCCCACTCTGGGTAAGGCACTGCAGTTCGGGGGGGCAATACTCTTGTGCCCCCAGGAGAAGTGGTTGGGATTTCAGCCCTACCCAGAGAATGGCATGCCAGGGCTCGGGGCTTCAGCACCTCACCGCTCACGGTCTACAGCCCAGTGGGGGTGGCAGAGGCTTGTGGTTTCATCCCCTGTGAGGGTGGGAGATGCCATGGCTTGGAGCTTCAGCCCTGCTCCGCTTTTGGCTTCAGCCCCCACCGGGAGCTGTTAGGGATTGGAGCACTAGGTTTTAGTGGCATGGCTCCGTAGACCCCCTGTTGAGAACAGCTGTTCCAAAGGACCCAGGGCTGCAGATTGAGTTAGAGGTCTTGAGAGCAGATTCCCCTGACAGTGGAGGACATTACAGAGGAGGCAAATTCTTTTCAGGCTCTGCTCTTTAAGAGCATCCGCCTGGTCTTGTCCAGGATCTGCTCTAGACTGCTGCTGTCACTCCAGGTACTGGTCTCAACACTGAGAAAACTGGGAGAGAGTGCTGTTTGTGAAGGCACTGTAGGGTTGCGTATCTGTATCTGCTAGCTTGTTCCATTACCAGCTCTCCCAGCATCAAGATGTTGAATAGCATGAGTTAAACCTGGCTGGACTGTTCAGGTGAGGCCTCTGGAAATGAAGGAACCTGCCTATGGTGATTCTTAGGTTCAGTGCAAGGGCATGAGCCCTTTAAGTACTCTTCCGTTTCCCTGCTGCCTCCTGGGAGCAGGACAGGAGTATTGGTAGATCTAGGAGTAGGGTTTCATTTCCCTTGCGTATGGATAAAAGAGGCTCCACTACAGCAAAAAGGTCCATCTCTGTACTAAACCCTGGCATGAACCCCATGTGGCAGATATCTTGGTATGGTGAAAGCTCTTCAGTAATGTGAAAGACTGGTTTTGGATTTGTTGTTGCTTCTTGATGCTCTTGCTTAGGAAGGGAAGGCTAGGTACCAGGCAGTAATGTGCAAGATTACTAACATTGGTTGGACTACAGCAAGTGTTAGTGTGGATCCCCTGAAACACACAGGAGATGTTGACTCTTTCTGATAGTGGGGAGGTCAAGATGGGGTCTCTTACATTCACGTGTCAGTCATGGGTGGTGACCCTAGTTGCCACCAATGCTTCCATAACTATTGTGAAATTGAATTATTTGTGAAAGAGGGCATTGGGTCTGGTCCAATATGTGCTCAGCTAATACTAGTAATGGAGGGTTGTGGAGCCTTGGCCTTAGCTTTCCCAATAATAGAAACAGAAATAGCCTCTTCCAAAAAACTGCTTGCTCAGGTTTGTTTCATCTAATTCTTTAATTAGCAATATTCAATTAGTTTTTGCAGTGCTACATATTTTGGTTTGCTTGTCCCATCCTTCCATCTTTGGAGCATTTACATAAACTGACCCCACTTACTGCAGTGAATATTAGGTCTTGGAAGTGTACTAGATCTCCTTTCTTGGACATCCTCAGTTTTCCTTCTGTCCTATATTAGCCACAAAGTCACCACGTAGATGAGAGCGAGTGACTTGTGTAGGGCCTGTGGCACAAATGTATCTCTTCCCACAAAACAAGTAGCATTCATTGGTGCAGGTCCAGGCAATAAAATTCTCACGGCAAGTTATGAATCAGACTATTAAGCTGAGGGTCACTAAACATCTTTTGATTTTGTTTTCATTTGGCAATTATAAGTGGGTTATACAGTCTAACAAGATTTGCCAGAATTTAAAACTATGGAGTATGACTACATACTGAATGGATCCCACTTATGGTTTTCTTTAGGTGCAGTACAGTGGATAGCAGATTAGCAGCTTATGAAGTGCTAGTGATGTTGGCTGATAGCTCGCCTTCCAATCTTCAGCTTATTACAAAAGAGCTGCTTTCTATGCACCATCAGGCAGATCCTGCACTAACCAAGGAGTTTGATGTAAGTAAGATGTTTTGATGCAATTTAAATTATTCAGTGTGATTTAAAATACTGTTTTTAGCCATTTGTGTTCCCATCACAAATGTTACAGGGCTTTCATTTTAAAGAGATAAGCCACTGTGAAAGTAATGCATATCTTTCCTAAAAGCAAGCACAATTTGGAATCTGTCTTGGTAAAATTACTGCCTAAAAATTCCTGATTGGTTTAATTTAAAAGGTACACAACTTTGTAGACTGTTTTTTAGGTATCTTGTATTAATTATTGATTGTACAGCTAAATACAGCAATTTGCATGCGTAGCTATCACAAATTTGACCCAGAGCTCAGTGACATGTATGAAAATGTTAACAGTTATAGGAAGATATGTGGGCTGTCGATATAACAATAATAATTAATAAATAGTGGTTTATAAGCTATTGGAGGCCATTTTGTCCTATAATCTACTGATACAGAGGAATGTGAATTTTCCCATTAGTATCTTCCACCTGTGGATAGTCGATCTACATCAGGATTTGTGGGGCTGAAGAATGGTGGTGCTACTTGTTACATGAATGCAGTCTTCCAGCAGCTATACATGCAGCCAGGTCTCCCTGAGGTAAATTTAACTTTTAATTTCTGACCAATGCTTTTTGCCACACTTTGATTTTACTGTAAATCAGAGTTAAGTAAAGAAAAGGGGTTTTGATCAAATATGCCCAACACTGCGAAATTGGTCAAATTATCTTACAAATATTCATTTAGTTCTATTGTTAATTCATTCAAGTCCCAAAATAGATTCTTATTGTTATAAACACTCGGAGTGGTGTTTAACTCTGCAAGTGTTATCTGAAATGCAGGTTTTGATTCACAAATTCAGTTTTGCCTTCTAGAAACACTTGTGTCTTGTTTAAACACAGACAGTAGTAACAGAAGTATTAAGAATTTAAATTGTTATATTTTTGAAAATAAGTCATGTTTTATGGATGTCACCCCCCCCCCAGGCATTGCTTTCAATTGACGATGATATGGACAATCCAGATGATAGTGTGTTCTATCAAGTTCAGTCTCTCTTTGGCCATCTGATGGAAAGCAAATTGCAATATTATGTACCTGAGAACTTCTGGAAGGTATCATTTCTATTTTGTTTAGTCAATTCAAAATGATCTGGACAAACTAGAGAAATGGTCTGAGGTAAACAGGATAAAGTTTAATAAGGAAAAATGCAAAGTACTCCACTTAGGAAGGAACAATCAGTTCCACACATACAGAATGAAAAGTGTTTGTCTAGGAAGGAGTACTGCTGAAAGGGATTTAGAGGTCATAGTGGACGACAAGTTAAACATGAGTCAACAGTGTGACACTGTTGAGGGATAAAAAGCAAACCTGATTCTGGGATGAATTAACAGGAGTGTTGTGAGCAAGACAGAAGTCATTCTTCCGCTCTACTCTGCACTGATTAGGCCTCTATTGGAGTATTGTGTCCAGTTCTGGGTACCACATTTCAAGAAAGATGTGGAGAAATTGGAAAAGGTCCAGAGAAGAGCAACAAAACTGATTAAAGGTCTAGAAAACGTGACCTATGAGGGAAGACTGAAAGAACTGGGCTTGTTTAGTTTAGAGAAGAGAAGACATTTAGTTTAGAAGAGAGAGGGGATATCATAGCGGTTTTCAAGTATCTAAAAAGGTGTTACAAGGAGGAGGAAGAAAAATTGTTCTCTTTGGCCTCTGAGGATAGGACAAGAAGCAATGGGCTGAAGTTGCAGTAAGGCAGGTTTAGGTTGGACTTTAGGAAAAACTTCCTAACTGTCAGGGTGGTTAAACATTGGAATAAATTGCCTAGGGGAGTTGTAGAATCTCCATCACTGGAAATATTTAAGAGTAGGTTAGACAGACGCCTGTCAGGGATGATCTAGACCAGTGGTGTGAGTACCCTTAGGGGTACTTGAGAGAGGTCTGGGGGGTACATCAATACAACTGAAATTTGGAGAAAACTGAATTTTTGTTAAGTTTTACAGCGTTTTATTATTTTTGAAATTTTTACATCCAAAAATTTCATCGCCCGCCTGGCTACGATTAAGTTGTTTAAAGAACTGTATTGCAATGGTAGAAAAAAAAATTGTCTGAAAACTATAGGTACTGGGGATACTTAGAATTATTTCTTTTTTTTTTTTTTTTTTTTTTTTGAAAAAGGGGTACTTTATTAAAAAAAAAAGTTGAGAAACACTGATCTAGACAGTGCTTGGTCTTGCCGTGAGGGCAGGGGACTGGACTCAATGACCTCTCGAGGTCCCTTCCAGTTCTAGTGTTCTATGATTCTACGTAACTGTCCTCGTTAGTTAATATTTGGGACTTGGATTCAGATGTTGTGAAACGTGTCAATATTTATGATTTTTACTAGTAATTAAACATGTCTCATCTTAAACTAATAAATATAATACGCAATACAGAAGCCATAAACATGTGAATTTCACTATTTACAATGGTGGCTGTAGGAAAATGAATTTTTTTGCTCCTTTATAGATCTTCAAGATGTGGAATAAGGAACTTTATGTTCGAGAGCAACAAGATGCTTATGAATTCTTCACTAGTCTTATAGATCAAATGGATGAATACCTCAAGGTAGCAGTGTGTGTGTTTCTATTGGGTTTTTGCTTGGGTTTTTGTCACTGCACCTTTGGAAAGTTAGTAAGGACTACTGTCTAGTTTAGGGATGTTAAATTTAAATTAATTAGCTAATTGAGTAGTCGAGAAGGGGGGGGCAGAGCCGCTTGCTATCCCAGATGCACCTCTGTTTTTGAAATATAGTAAGAGCCACCCATAGCTCTTACTACATTTCAAAGGCAGAGGTGGCACAGTGGGAACCTGGGTTCCTGCTTACTCCGGGGTCTCACTGTGTGTGTGCCTTTGAAATGTAGTAAGAGCCCCACGGCGCCCTTGCTACATTTAAAAGGCAGAGGCATAGCAGTCAGACTGGCCACACAGGGACTTCAGTCTCTGCTCGTGCTGTTCCCCACTGTGCCTCTACTTCCCCTGCCCCACACATTCTGCAGAGACGGTGCTGGGGAGAACCAGCTTTTAAGGCGGTTCCCCCCACCACCATCTTCTGCTCCCCCCCATTTCTGCTCTGACAAAGCAAAGCAACTAGTCAGCTCGACTACCCAATAAGCCTATGCTTATTGAATAGTCGACTAGTCGCTTACATCCATACTCTAGTTCTTAATTTTAGTAAAATATAAGGCTGTCAAGCGATGAAAAAAATTAATCGCGATTAATCACACGCAGTGCCCCTTTGAAACCCTGCAGAAACTGGGATCAGCTGGAGTCCCCAGCTGACCCCGTCTCGGTGCAGCGTGCCCCCTTTGAAAGGCCGCCCCAGTGATTCAAAGGGGCAGCACTATGGGAGCCCAGGATCAGCTGGAAGACCCAGCTGACCCCGGCTCCATGCAGCACTGCCCCTTGGAAACGCTGCTGCTGCAGCATTTCAAAGGGGCAGCAGCAGGGCTGCTGGAGCCCGGGTTCAGCTGGAGTCCCCAGCTGATCCCGGGCTGCATTGTGCTGCCCCTTTGAAATGCCAGGGCGGTTCTTTAAAGGGGCAGCACTGCACAGCTGGGACTCCAGTTGATCCCAGGCTCCTACTGTGTTGCCCTTTGAAATGCCCTGGCGGCGTTTCAAAGGGGCAGCGCCACAGAAACGCCTGCGATTAACGCGTTAAAAAAATGCATTAATTGTGCTCTGCGTTAATCGCAGGTGTTAACGCGCATTATTTGACAGCCCTAGTAAAATGCCACAAAATCTTACTGATATTTGATAATTAATACACAAGTTTAAAATGAATTGTAGTTTTGTCCTGCCAACCTTCCACCCTGCATACCTTGCATTTTGGATGTTGGGAACTCTCAGCTATATCTGCCTTGGAGATTATATGTATATTACATATTCAGGAGCTACTTCGATTCCATCTACAAATTTACCTCCTCCCTACCTTCCCCCCTGCCACTAGGCCCAAAAAACTCCATAACTAATCAGAGGCATGATTCTTCATCCAAATAAATAGCGCACACATGAACTATCTAAATCATTGCAATTATGGAAGCCTAAATGAACCTGCGAGATCAACTTGATTTTTTTTTTTTTTAACTTTAAAACCTCTCTTCCCAAATGCCTGTTCCTGTTAGCCTTAAACTTTCTTGAAAACTTCTAATGTGGCATAAAATCACACGTGCTTGATTTTAGGACGATTGATTGAGCTCTGGCAAAATTACATGTGGAAGAGGAATGATGAAATGGGATTAAAATAGAAGACTGTCTCTATTTTTAATTTTAGACAGACTTGCTTTTCATGTTTTTTAAAAGATGCATTTTGGTCATATAGCTTGTATGAAACGCTAAAAATCAAGGGGTGTGAAGCACTCCCTACCCCAGGGGTAGGCAATAATTTTTGACGGGGGAGGGAGGGCACTCTTAAGATTTTGAAAAGTGGTTGAGGGCCACACTTTTCCATGATATTAATGGAGGATATGCGGTGTCTGGGATGGAAGTTGGGTGCAGAAGGGAGCTTGGGGTGCAGGAGGGAGAATGGAGTTTGGGTGAAGGGGGTGGTTGTGACCTAGTGCAGGGGTTTGGGATGTGACTTGGGGTCGGAGGGGATTGTGATCTGGGTCAGGAAGTTGGGGTGCCAGATCTGGGAAGGGGTATGAATGCAAGAGGGGGGCAGAGGGTTTGGGTATGCTGAGTGTGAGGGAGGAGGGGACAGAGGGTTGGGGAAGGGAGGAGCTGGGGTGCCAGAGGCAGGCTGTGGCCAGGAGACTTACCAGCCTGTCTGCCTGCAGGGCTACGGGCTTGCAGAGCTTAAAACATTTCCCAGCCAGATTGCTTGCCCAGCCGTGTGCTTGTATGAATAATTGAGCTGAAGGGAGGGGGTGTGGTGGTTCTTGGCAGCCTGTTATTCAAACGAGCAGCTCCCGTTGGCCAGTTTGGGGCCAGAAACTGGCCAATGGGGTTGTGCAGGGGGTGGAGGCAGCTCCTGAAACTTCCCCCCTTTCCCTCCGGGATTACAGTTTTGAAACATAAACGGGGCCCAGCAGTCATGTTTCTGAGTAGCGTGCGGGGCAAGCAGGGGAGCCTGCCTGGGGTTCTCTGCTGCCTTGGTGGGCCGGATCTGGCCCATGGGCTGTATTTTGCTCAGGCCTGCTGTACACACTGAAGTAAGTTAACATTGTGATGAGTTAACTTCTTCAATTTCTGCTTTTGTACTTTGCTCAGCCTAGGGTTTTTAATGCAATAGATGAAATTGGGACTAAATTCAGGATGCTGATTTGTATACATTACAAAAATATCTAGGTGATACTTTAACTTTCTATCTTAAACAGAAAATAGGACGAGATCAAATATTTAAGAATACTTTTCAAGGCATCTACTCAGATCAGAAGATCTGTAAGGACTGTCCTCATAGGTAAGTAAGTAGGCAATGTTGGACATCACTGCATCATGGAGTTGGCTTCTGTCAAGACAGTTGCAGTATGTTAAAGTAACAGATGTGGGTAGAGGGATAAACTTTTAACTCTTAATCTTAGTCTTGCAAATCCTTTTAATACTCACTGATCATTTTCCCTGTAAAACATAATTTTCTAGGCATGTGTCCTACTGGCCCAGAATTCAACCTTTTCCTTTTTGTTTAAACTTGTTCACATATTAATAGTATGCAAGCGAAGTTTAGAACCTTTTCTCCGAGTGGTGTAGTATCATGTGATGTCTCCAGTTTTAAAAAGTAGAGCAAAATGGTACTTTGTAAATATTTGATAACTAAAACACTTCCAGAACCTTGTCTAGATTTCTCCTATAAGAGCATTCCCAAGCTAAAAAAAAATCTTTCATAATTCCTTGTATCGGTCATCACAATTTTTTTTCTAACTAGTGGCTCTGAAATAGAAACCAAAAATGATGACAAGAGCCCTGTAACCAGTTGATGGCCACATAGAATTTTATTTTTTATTTGATCTAAGTCATGGTTGTCTTATAAAGTCAGGTAGGAGTAAAAAAAAATTGTAATCAGCTGAAATCTCAACAAAAATGAAGAAATTCTGATATTAAAAGAGGATCAACAAAGAGAGGAGCTACAATTTTTTGAGTTATACTCCCTAGAAGCGGCCATTTATCTTTATGAAAACTGATAAGCAATTGTCTGATCATTCTGGGTACGTCTAGACTACATGCCTCTGGCAACAGAGGCATGTAGATTAGGCTACCCAGCGTAGGAAAATGAAGCGGCGATTTAAATAATCGCCGCTTCATATAAATTTAAATGGCTGCCGCGCTGAGCCGATCAGCTCTTTGTCGGCTCAGCGCAGTAGTCTGGACGCTCTGCGGTCGACATCAAAGGCATTTGTTGACCTCCCAGGTAAACCTCATCCCAGGAGGCATACCTGGGAGGTTGACAAATGCCTTTGATGTCGACCGCGGAGCGTCTAGACTACCGCGCTGAGCTGACAAACAGCTGATCGGCTCAGCGCGGCAGCCATTTAAATTTAAATGAAGCGGCGATATATTTAAATCGCTGCTTCATTTTCCTATGCCGGGTAGCCTAATCTACATGCCTCTGGCGACAGAGGCATGTAGTCTAGACGTACCCTTAGAAGCTAGTTAAAAAGCTGCGAATAAATCTCATATTTCTTGATTTCCAGCTTTTACTCTAACAATTGATGATTCTATCTAGGAGGTCATATCTTAGCTAGATATGTTTTGCTTCATTCTCTAATACATTAATGTTTTTTCCCCTCTCAAATCTAGGTATGAGCGCGAGGAAGCCTTCATGGCGCTCAATCTAGGAGTCACTTCATGTCAAAGTCTGGAAATTTCATTGGATCAGTTTGTTAGAGGAGAAGTTCTGGAGGGAAGTAATGCATACTACTGTGAGAAATGCAAAGAAAAGGTATTTTACATCCATGAGAAGAGATTAACATGCACACATGTTACGTGCACTTTGATACCAAACTGTTTAGGATAGTCAAGACAGAAGCAGACTGTGAGGGACTCCAAGAAGATCTCACCAAACTGAGTGATTGGGCAACAAAATGGCAAATGAAATTTAATGTGGATAAGTGTAAAGTAATGCACATCGGGAAAAATAACCCCAACTATACGTACAGTATGATGGGGGCTAATTTGGCTACGACAAATCAGGAAAGAGATCTTGGAGTTATCGTGGACAGTTCTCTGAAAACTTCCACACAGTGTGCAGCAGCAGTCAAAAAGGCAAATAGGATGCTAGGAATTATTAAGAAAGGGATAGAAAATAAGACCCAGAATATCTTACTGCCCCTGTATAAAGCTATGGTACACCCACATCTTGAATACTATGTACAGATGTGGTCTCCTCACCTCAAAAAAGATATTTTGGCCTTGGAAAGGGTTCAGAAAAGGGCAACTAAAATGATTAGGGGTTTGGAACGGGTCCCATATGAGGAGAGGTTAAAGCGACTGGGACTTTTCAGTTTAGAAAAGAGGAGACTGAGGGGGGATATGATAGAGGTATATAAAATCATGAGTGGTGTGGAGAGGGCCGATAAAGAAAAGTTATTTATTAGTTCCCTAAATAGAAGAACTAGAGGACACCAAATGAAATTAATGGGTAGCAGGTTTAAAACTAATAAAAGAAAGTTCTTCTTCACACAGCGTGTAGTCAGCCTGTGGAACTCCTTGCCAGAGGAGGCTGTGAAGGCTAGGACTATAATAGAGTTTAAAGAGAAGCTAGATAATTTCATGGAGGTTAGGTCCATAAAAGGCTATTAGCCAGGGGATAAAATGGTGTCCTTGGCCTCTGTTTGTCAGAGGCTGGAGAGGGATGGCAGGAGACAAATCGCTTGATCATTGTCTTCGGTCCACCCTCTCTGGGGCACCTGGTGCTGGCCACTGTCAGCAGACAGGATACTGGGCTAGATGGACCTTTGGTCTGACCCAGTACGGCCATTCTTATGTTCTTATGTTCACTATGTCATAAGCTATGTCTACACTGTGCAGCTTACAGTGGCATAGCAGTGTTGCTAAAGCCTTGCCTCTGTAAGGCATGCAGTGCAATTGCTTGTAGTCGCCAGAAGAGAGCACTCCTGATGAGAAAATAAAACCAACCCTATCAAGGGGCGGTAGCTGCAGGAGAGAGTCTTCTGCCGACAAAGCACTATCCATTCTGGCAGTTTTGGTCATTAATTTTTTTTTTCATGCCCCTTATCAACAAAAGTTTTAGTGATATAAGTGAAGTGTAAACGTAGCCTTAGTATTTCCTTAGTTTGTATATGGATGTAGGAAGAAAGACTTCATATGGCATACAAAGGAACAATAGCTTTCATTTGCAATCAGAAGATTAAATCCATTCTATAGCCCTAACGAAATAAAGTTTCAATCTCTGTGGCTTGAATGTATATATCATACTCTCTAGGTGCTCATCTGTGTGTTCATAAGATGTTTTTTCTAAAGGTATAAATAAGGCAGTTTGCTTGAGTACTACACACGTAGCTCATTGGGTGTGTGCTCTTAACTTTCATCTAGCACGTTGTCTGCAATTTTGGGACATTATTCTTTAAAAAACATTTAGACCAGCCATTTCCAACCACCGGGCCGCAGCAGCTCTGGGGGCTGGGGTACACCGCTCTTGCCACGGGTGTTGGGAGGGGTGTGTTCTACACTACCTCTCAGCCAAACAGTGCCGGGCAAGGGCAGAGTCTCCTCCCAGCCACAGAAGAGCCCTGCTGCCTCACAGGGAAGTGCTCTTCCGTGGTTAGGAGGAGCCCCCATGGCCCTCTTGCCGTGCAGGGAAGCACTCTTCCACAGCCAGAGGAGACCCCACCCCTGCCCGCTGCTGGTCGGCTGATAGATGGGACAGGACACACCTCTCCCAACAGCCGCAGTGGGAGGGGAGGAGCTGGGCAGTGTACCACAGGCCCAGCAACGCAGGGCTAGGTTGGGGGGGGGGGGCGGGGATGGAGTAGGCACTGGGGTCTCCACAGGTGGGGCTAGTGCTGGGGGGTATGGAGGCTGAGCTAGTATGGGGGGGGCTTTGGGGGCAGGGCTGCCACTGGAGATTATGGGGCTGAGGCTTATATTGGGGTTTGACAGTGGGGCGGGTTGGGTGCAGTGGGGCTCCGGAAACCGGAGGCTGGTACTGGGCAGGGGGGGGTCTGAGGTGGGAGGCTGGTGCTCTGGGGGGTTGAGTGCAGGGGACTCTGGGGTCAGTGGCTGGTGCTGGGTGGGTAGTGGAGGGGTGGGAGGTTCTAGGGGTTAGGGCTGGCACTGCGGGTTCTGGGGGCTGGGCTTTTGGTGGACTGGTAATTTATTTGTGTATTTGCATATTCATTTGGATAATGAATATGCAAATGTGCAAATAAAATGTTACCGGTCCACCAAAAGTTTGTGAATGAGTTTGCTGGTCCCTGGTATCAAAAAGGTTGGGAACCACTGATTTAGATGAGAAAGGAATTGTATAATTAGTATCTACACAGAGGTAACTTTCTTCTCTCTTAAAGAGAACTACAGTGAAGCGCACATGCATTAAAGCTCTACCCAGCGTTTTGGTGATCCACCTGATGAGATTTGGGTTTGATTGGGAGAGTGGACGCTCCATTAAATATGATGAACAAATAAGGGTAAGAAACTGCTCTGTATTCTCCCCCCGCTCCTTCCCCCAAAACAAACACACTCTCTCCTCTCCCTCCCTGGGGATCTTCTCGAATTCCCCTTTTTTTCCTTTATCCCCTTCCTCAAAAAAAGCATTTTTTCAGAAGTTATTGTATAGTGAGTGGTCTTCTCAGCAGTGATTACATTTGAATGTAGCTCACTACAGAATCTTTCAAGGGCTGAGTCTGTTGTCTCCACCTTATTCCTAAGTGCTTGATGGCCTGGAAAGCAAGAGTAAAATCCTGCTGCTTAAAGAAATGCTAGATAACTTTTACATTGTGCAGATAAAAAGCTAAAGCACATTCATTAGATATTTCCAGTATATAAGGTATTGAGTAACCCTTCATATTTTTATACAACTGCACTAAAACGGTAACATACCAGATGGTGTCTTAGTTTAATCCAAGATGTTTGCCTTTGAACAGTTTCCCTGGATGTTGAACATGGAACCCTACACAGTGTCAGGAATGGCTCGCCAAGATTCCTCTTCAGAAGTTGGTGACAATGGGAGAAATACAGATCAAGGAGGTGGAGGATCCCCACGAAAAAAAGTTGCCCCTACAGAAAACTACGAGCTTGTTGGTGTGATTGTGCACAGTGGCCAAGCCCATGCAGGGCACTATTATTCCTTTATAAAGGACAGGAGGTAACGAATGACAGATTGGTCCTAACCCACTAATGTGTGCAGAGCAGCTGGCTCTGAAGATGACATGTTTTAAAAGGAACGTCCCAGGTTCCTTGTTAAACGTAGTGAGTCCTTTAAAGCTACGAACAAAGACGCGAGCTACTGAAAAAACGTAAGCGCTTCTGAAAAAGTTGAAAATCTAGTGTCCAGTCCTCTAAGCTACTCCAGATAATGTCTTTGGGTGTGTCTGTGCTGGATCTGGGCACAAGCCACCTAGCCTGGATAGACAGAGTTATGCTAGTGAGCTAAAACTGTGTCGACATTGCATTGACATTACAACTGGGCTCTCAAATCTTGGTTAGGATGGGGTAGAGGGCTTGAAAGCCTGATCTCCAGCTCAAGTGGCAATGTCTATACAGCTATTTTTAATTAGGGATGTGAAGGACTAGTCACTCCCCTCCTCCCCCCCCCCCCCTTGCTGCCTCTATCACATAGAGGCAGCAAGTGTGGGGGGGGGCAAAGAAAAGGGGGTACTTGAAAGCGGCAGCACTGCTCGAAGCCTGGGGCCCCACCCCGTGCTCCACATGGTGCTGCTGCTTTGAAAAGCCACGTGCAGTCCAGGGCCAGGTGTGGTGTCCCAGGCTACACACAGCGTTTCAAAGCAGCACCACCGGGTGGAACTCAGGATCATTTGGGGACTCCCCAGCTGACCCCAGGCTCCGTGCGGCGCTGGTGCTTTGAAACGCTGCGGGGAACCCGGCATCGGGCTCCTCATGGCATTTTAAAGCAGCAACACTGCATGGAGCACAAGATCAGCTAGGAAGTCCCCAGCTGACCCCGGGCTCTGCACGGTGCTTTCGCCTTTGAAGTGTAGCAACCGCCCCTAGGACTGTTGCTACACTTCAGAGGTGCAGAGGCTGCTCTATCGGCTGACTAATTGAATAGTCGATGCATTTTGCATTGACTATTCGATTAATCAGTTACCCAATACTTAACATCCTTATTTTTAATGTGCTAAACTGAGCCCTGCTCTCACAAGTCTGTCTAACCAAGGTGGGAGGCTCTTCTCCAGATGCAGTGTTGATATACCCATTCAAGTTCCATGCAGGCTTGCAAGATTGGGGCTTTCTGATAGCTGAATGTTAGATGACGTGTTTCATGCTTTTGACTTTTTAATCGCATCTTTTTCATTAAACTGATTTTTTTTGTAACTTCTTTTAAAAATTTTTTTTGTAACTTGTAACAAAAAAACAATTGTTTTAAGCCCTCTTGCTCTCCATCAAAGCAGACCTAATCTCAAGAATTTCATTGCTAGAGAATGTTTTATTTATTTGTTTATTTTAAGGCATTCAACCCTATATTGTAACTTCTTTCACGTGCTTCTTGTATTTTACCATAGGGGATGTGGAAAAGGAAAATGGTATAAATTCAATGACACCATTGTTGAAGAATTTGAGTTAACTGATGAAACTTTGGAATATGAATGTTTTGGAGGAGAGTATAGACCAAAAGTATACGATCAGTGTAAGTATTAGTAGAGACTTAATGAATAGAGACTTTACTTCATACTAATTCACTGTAGAGTTAGAATTAAGTAAATTGTATCCAAACACATTTAGGAATTGTTATTCTGAATTAACACTTTGGCTTGGAGTGACTAGAATTAGATGGTCTTCAGTTACATTTTCACTAGGAAACCTTCCTAAGTAACTTCTCGTAATTTTTTTCACATCACTGAGGAATGCATTCACTGAGAGAGTTGAATAACATTGATTGAACCAAACTTCCTGTAGTCCCAAACCTTGTGTTCTCATGTCCATGGTAGTAGATTAGGAATAAAATGGTGAATGTTACTTAATATAGCTTTCCTTTTGCATTAGTTGTCTATTGAGTTATGTTTCCCTGGTAGGAATTATAAGGCTAATTATATCTACAAAGACCGATTTAAACTTTATTTTTCCTTAAAGCTAATCCCTATCCCGACGTGCGTCGGCGGTACTGGAATGCCTACATGCTGTTTTATCAGAGAGTCTCTGATCAGAACTCTCCAGTCTTACCAAAGAAAAGTCGAGTCAGCGTTGTACGGCAAGAAGCTGAGGATCTCTCTTTGTAAGTTTGTCCTTGTACCCTAGACATTTCTGAGGCCATGAGATATAGATGACGTAGACAAAACTAAGACTAGAATAATTCTTGTCGCCAAACAGAGCATGCTATCTGTAAGCCACTTAATGAATACTTTTATTGCTTTCATGAGTAACTTTCATGCTCTCTCCCCCGTTGTAGTGATAGGTGTGACATTGTCTCCAACAGCCTCTAAAATATATGTTGATAAGGCTAAAAACACTTGATTAAGATGATATTTTCCTTCTGGTATATTGAAAATTGCCTGGCAAGGTTGTCTCAGGGTTCAGTTATCAGCATTAAACTTGTCTGTCTCTTAGATCTGCTCCATCTTCTCCAGAAATTTCACCCCAGTCATCACCTCGTCCGCATAGACCCAACAGTGACCGTCTCTCCATCTTGACTAAGCTGGTCAGAAAAGGAGAGAAGAAGGGACTCTTTGTAGAGAAAATGCCTGTACGAATATATCAGGTAAAGAACTGTCAAGTTATTCTTAGGTACAGCAAGTGAAATACATTGGTTTGAAACTGACCCTAATGTAGAAATAGATTTGTTGAAAACAAATCTAGATTAAATTAAAGGTGGAAAGTGTTTCAGGACTGTTTTGAGTCATTCTTATAACCAGGGCTCGACAGATCACTGTTTCTGCTCGCCCATGGCGAGTAGATTTCAGCCAGTCGCCCCATTCGCCCCATTCACCAGTGCTGCGCGCATGTGCAGTGCCGGTCTGGCGCATGTGTGGTATGGGGCTGGCAAGTAGATCTCGCTGCGGTTTGTCAAGCCCTGCTTATAACCATCAGTCCAAAAGTACAGTACTGTGCTTTTACACCATATAATTAAAAAAAAATCAATGGACAGATTCCCTGCTTTGAATAATTTTTAGTTTACAACAGTCTAAATGAACGTAAGTTAATGTATAGTAAGAGAGAGTGAAGAGCTGATTGATTGAGAATAGTAAGGATGGAATCCTTGAAGTGAGTTTGAAGAAAAATAGAAAAGGTATGTCAGAAACAAGGGAATTCCGTCTTGTTCTCGTTTTTTGAGCAAAGAGTGAGAGCAGTAAAGGTGGGGAGAATGAGAGAAACCAAAAAGGAAGAGGAGACAGACACACAGATGTCACCTCTGCCTGTGTAGGACCTTGAAGTTGGCTTGTAAAATGGGAGGCCAATGTAAGGAGAGTTGGTGGTGTAGTTTAAGATGTGGGAGTGCAGGAGAATGCACAGTGCAGCTTGGCATTAAAACATTTGGCATATAAAATGATTTGTTTTAAACTTAGAGGCATCTAGTGAAACTTGCTTGGAGCATGCATGCATATTTATCATGACTCTTGGTTGCACCTGTTAACATTTATGTTCCAAGAACTTGTTTAGTGCATATCCATGATTTTCTTGGCATGTAGCCTTGTAACATTCCTAATTACAAACTGAACTGCAAGTTATCTTTTGCTGGGCGAGTGGGTAAATTATTCAGTCTCTGCCAATATGATTCATTTTGGGAGAAAATAATTGCCTTTATGGAAGTGTTTCAGTAGTAACTTCCCCAAAGCAATACAATGAGCTCAGAGTTAAGCTCTCACTGATTAGCATTCCCTGACCATCCACCAAACATTCCAGATCTTTCAGGAATATGTAGGGTTGAAGTGTTAATGTGTACACGGTGACCTGGGAAGATGTAATGGCTTCTTGCCTTCCATTACTAACCAGTAATCACTTTTCCTCTACAGATGGTGAGAGATGAAAATCTGAAATTTATGAAGAACAGAGATGTCTACAGCAGTGACTATTTCAGTTTTGTTCTGTCATTAGCTTCTCTGAATGCTGTAAGTAGGAGGATTTTAATCCCTGGGTGCTATAATATTGGACAGGAGGGCACACAGAAGGCTGTTTGGGCCTCAGTGAAAAGAAAGGCAGCTGACTGGATTAATGGAACTTCTGTTTAAACCAGGGGTCAACAACCTATGGCTCACTAGCGAGCTCTTTTGCTGCTCAAGTTTAGCCCCGCTCCTTATTCCTCCCTCAGCATGAGCACCAGCGTGGGCTCCCAGCCTTGCAGCCCCCTGAAACATTGGAATGCCAGCATTGGCTTCCTGTGGCAGGGAGAGGGAGGGAAAGCCCCGAGCCTCCCCGCTGTATTTGGCTTGCGGGGAATATGCCGGAGCCAGAAATGTCTCCGCGTGCTGCCGCTCCCCTTCCCCTGGCTGAGGGAACAGCAGCACACAGACATGCTTCCCTGGAGTCTTCCCTCCTCCTCCCACCCCCTCCCTCTGCTCACACTGGAGTAGCGGGGAAAGCCTGTGGTGCCTGGGAGTGGTATGTGGCACAAAAACAAGTGCCCACCCACCCTTCATGCTCAGACCCTGCACGTCCAATTTCCTCACGCACTTTCTCCCCTGCTGAGACCCCATACCTCCAGCCTGCTCCTCCATCTTCCCTTGCTCCTGCCCCCTCCCTCCTGGACAGACACGCTGCCCCCAGCCTGCTCCTGCACCCTCAACCCTGGTCAGACCCCTACCCTGCTCCTGCACCCTTCCTCCTGACCAGACACCTACTCCCAGTCACTCCTGCACCGTCACCCCCCCTCCATACCACCTCTCGCCCAGCTCCTGCACCCCTATTGTTATCCCGCTCAGAGGCAGCCCTGTCCTGCACACTGAACCCCTCATTTTTGGCCCTAGCCCATTAACCCTGGAACCCCAGAAGAGTTAATCCAATCTGAGGCCTTGAGTCCTCCCTGCCTACCCCCACCATGGGGCTGGAGCACTAAGGAAGTGAGGTGTTTCAGTTGGGGACCACATCAGTGAGGGTTGGTGGTTTTTGGAAGGGTGTGCATTTTGGTTTTTGTGAGTGTGTTTTGTTTTGTTTTTGCTGCTTGAGTGGTTCCCGACTGATTTTTCTGTGGGTCAGTGACTCCCCAACCCAAAAAAGGTTGAAACCTTTGTGTTGGACATAATATTTTACTTTATTTAAAATGAAGCCTGGCCAACAAGACCCCTATCTGGCTGCAGCACCTGATCCTGGGTTAAGGCCAGCAGTCCAGCCCCCATCTGGCCACAGGAAAGGCTGGTAGTGGCCCCTCTCCTACTGTGGCATGGGTAGGAGGGGAGGCCATGATCTGGCTCTGGTGATCATAACCTAGCCCCTCGTCCAGCCACTGCTTCCTGGGTACAGCAGCCCAGCCCTGGCCAAGTAAGGTAATCCAGCCCCAGTCTCTCCCCCTCCCCCCCCCCACACACACTCTGTTTCCCACCCCCAGCGCTCTGTCCCCTGCACCTCCGTCACACACCAACCCTCTGCCCTGAGTCCCTCATACACACTAATCCTGACTCCTGTACCCCCACATCCATGAATTGCACCCTTAGCAGCAGCAGAAGTCCCATTAAATAGTCTGTGAATACATTTGATTTACACTATTATTAATCATCACGTCAATTATCAATAATATTAAGTTGCATATTTTCAGTCATGCAAATGGGCATTTTTATATAGCTCTTTATTGACCACTTGTTCTGATTTTTTTATGTAATTTGGCTCTTCAGTTTGAAAAGGTTGCCGACCCTTGGTTTAAACCATTCAATAGATCCAATTATATTTCCCAGTGAAAGTATCTAGTTAAAAGCTGATGCTACCTGCCTTATCATGGAAATAGTTGTCACTGGGCTGAAGAAAAATGTATATAAGAGGATTTAAATTTGTTATTAAAAAATTGTGTAATGGGGATGTGAGTTGCTAAGCTCTGGCTGATTAGCATTCTCTTTCTATATAAAGGGTGGCTTGCAGCCACCTTCATATCATTCTTTTTCCAGTTCTTGAAGCTTTGAAGGGACATTATTTGTAAGCCTCCTGGCTCTGGTATATGCACTCTCTAGAGTCCTAGAGCTCGTACAATCCTTTCTCCTCACAGTAATGGTGCAGTAAACATACCAGCGTCCTAGGTTTGGTGGGTTCTTCAGCAAATTATCTTGGAACAAAGATGTAGCTCTCGTTTTAGATTGCTCTTGCATTCTGAGCTGGAGAGTCTTCAGTTAAGTGTAGGCAAAATGTGGGGCCTGTCAATGTACCTCCAAATTAAGCAAAACTTTTAAAAATTGAGTGTTTTGCTCTGTCTACTGATTCTTTACAAATATGAACAGAAAAGCGATACTGCTGGACTTGGAGTGAATATGTTGTTTCTTTCAGACTAAGCTAAAACATCCCTATTACCCCTGCATGGCAAAGGTGAGCTTACAGCTAGCAGTCCAGTTCCTCTTCCAAACCTATCTACGAACCAAGAAAAAACTCAGGTAAGGATTCATTTTAGAGTGCTATGGGCATACCCAATTTGCTGGCTTGTAAATCCTGTGATTTTTATGAAGCTTTGTGTTTAAACCTCTTCACTCTGCAAATCCTCTTGATATTCACCAGCATATCAATACTGTCCAGCTGTGGAATTCCAAATGCAAATGGAATTTGTCCAACTCAAGAAAATCCAGGGAGAGAAACTTAACTTATTTCTACTACAGAAACAATGAGGAGTCCTGTGGCATCTTAAAGACCAACCAATTTATTTGGGCAAAAGCTTTCATGTACAAAAACCCACTTTGTTAGATGGGCTTTTCCCAAGAAAGCTTATTCCTAAATAAATCTGTAGTCTTTATGGGTACGTCTAGACTACGTTTGTTTTTGTTTTTTTTTTAAAGAGGATATGCAGATTCTGCGGGAATTTGCATATCTTGTTCCGATCGTTTTTTTCGAAAGCGAAAGTAGTGAAAGTGAAAGTAGTCTGGCCACGGAGGCAGGGGTTTGGAAAACCCCCCTTTTTCAAAAAACTGTTCTTCCTTAAAAAAGGAGGCTCACACAGTTTTCTGGAAAAGGGGCTTTTTTCCGAAAAAATACATCCAGCCTACTTTGACTTTCGAAAGACCTGCTTTCGAAAAAGCGATTGGAAGAAGATATGCAAATTCCTGCGGAATTTGCATATTCTCTTTCAAAAACAGGACACATCCAGACTACGTTTTAAGAGCCACAGGACTCCCCTTTTGTTTTTGTGGATACAAGTAACACTGTTTACCTCTCTGATACTATTTCTCCTGCAGTTGTCGCTTTCAGTGGGTGTCACCCATAACAACATTGTGAAGTAAAAAGGACTATATGGGTTATAAAGGATTTAAATACAAGTAAAATGATCAAGGCTTTAAATAATGTGTATTTTGAATTGATAAATAAGGACTCTAAATCCCACTATTTTATGAGCACAAGTAAATTCTTAGTTTTAAATAATTTATTTTTCTGAATATTGCAGTTATTAAATAATGCTGGAAAGAACCCACTCTTTGGAGCTCAGTTCAGGAATGGCTAAGCTGGAGTTGAGAGAGGAAACCTATCAGGCTTCACATTTTACTAAGTATCTCACTATTTTGTTCTGTGCTATCCAACATGTCTTCCATTCACTCTAGACAGGTGAAACAAAGAGAGAGGGTCTCAGTTACTGTGTCTTAAATTCCTGCACTGGAAAAATACCTTAGGAATTAGTAGCTCCCCAGAAAAAGGAGCAAAACCGATCCCCTTTGATTACCCAGTTGAGTCCTGCTGTCCTGAAAGCTGCACAGTAGAACAATAACTACCCCAAGAAACACCAGATCTTGATTCTGACAAAAAAAGTCACATATGAAGTTTTGCTGTTTACTGATCATGTTGTTTCTGTTTTATTAAAGGATTGATACGGAAGAATGGATTGCCACCATTGATGCATTGCTTTCTAAAAGTTTTGATGCCTGTCAGTGGCTAGTTGAATATTTGATTGGATCAGAGGGACGAGAGCTTGTAAAGTAAGTGCTAATACCCTCCCCAAGTCAATATAAGTAACATTTCATAAAGTTGTGGTTTGTCACATTCTAATGTAAGTTGTTCAGTATTTTCTGTATCCCTTAATCAGATGTTTTGAAATAGAATTTGTCATTAGCCAATTGCCTGATTGTTTTCATAAAACCAGTAAATATAATAAGACAGCGATATCCCCATACATGGAAAAACAGACATCTAATAATGTAGGTTTAGTGTTCGCTTTGAAATACATCTTGTTTGTGTAGCTCTTGACTTGATTGTGCTGCAAAAAGAAGGGAAAAGAAAAAAAACATTCAAGTGTATTTAACAAGATCGTTGCAGGTATTCTCAATTTTGTTTCTCTTAGAAAGTTGTAGAAGATAGAGCATATTCTTTGAATCAATTCATCCACTCACTGGCTCCCCTACAGGGAAGTCCATAGATGAGCAATTTCATGGTTCAAGTTGCTCAGAAGGATGTTATCAAACAGCTTTTATTGTATTTAATAGAAGGGAGAGGTAAATTGTGCTCAAGGAGCAAAGCCCCCTAAAATGTGCCGGTCAGGTCTTATTTCAGAATGCCTTTCGTTGAGAATTCGCTCGTTATTTTTCAGCTCTTGGCTTTATATGAAGCAGTTGTTTATAAAAAGCACTTCAGCCTAGTTTATATCTTTGTTAGAGGCATTTATAATAAATCCTCCTTATAGATTGTTGGGTTTATGTAGCACTATTCTAAGGTTTCAGTGAGGATTTGTACAGCAACTCATTTAAGCATAATAAATCCAGGCCATCGCTAGTAGCGATTACAGCTTAAATAATTGGAAAGCTCAAAACTTAATACTGGCTTTTTTTAGGATTACAAGAAAATTTTGTTTTGCATCCAAGACCCTTTTAACATTTTTTGCACATATTCCAATGTATTAGAAAGCTTTATGACCTAAGCTTTAAGCATTCTTTAATTGTATTACATATTTGGATGATAAATCATAATTACTTTGAGAAACTAACTCTTCAGTGGTCATACTGTGTTTCCATGAACCACCTGATCATTGTATATTTCTAGCTAACTAACAATCATTAATTGAGGCAAGAAGATTCAAGGTTGATATTCTTTCCGTAATTTGAATTGAGAGAACCCTTGACTTTGAATGAATGGCTTTTTGTTTTTCTGTATCAAACTCAGTCGTGTTTGAGCAGAGTTCTTTCTGAATTATCTGCGTGCTTCATGGTGTTTTGGATTTCATATCAGGAAGTAAGCTTGCTGAGTTCTTGTTCAGATAGCGTTTAGGCATTTCCAGTATACCTGTTGTGTAACCAAAAATGGCAAATGTTTTAGAACAGAGGACAGGAGGTGGTGGTGGTTGTTTTTCTGTTATGAAATCACAGCTTGTAAAAAATTTTATTGCTAGACAAGATAGCCTGGGAGGTTAGCATGTAGTCATTTAAATGATTAACTGATAAGCCTGGGTTTATTGATTAATCCTGATGACAACATGCACGCGCACATACACCCCGCTGCCTCTGTATCAGAGACAGCAAGGGGGGAGGCAGGAGGCAGTGCTCAGGGGGAAGCCAGCTTGAAAGCCAGTTCCCCACGAGCACCAACTCCCACGGAGCCACCTGCCTCCACCTCTCTTCCCCCTTCCCCTATCAAAGGCAGCAGTGAGGGAGGGGAGTGGGCAGGATGCCAGTGCTCGCCTCTCTCCCTCCCTCCCCCCCACATGTAAATATGTAACTGCTAAAATTTCAAGCAGTCACATGTTTACACAAAAACATGTTCGTTAATTTCCCTATTACAAAACAATCCATCACTTCTGAGTGGCCTTGAATCTTTACTAGGAATCTGCTATGTTAGTCAACTGTATGCTATGTATAAAACTGCTGATTGAAGAATGTCGATGTTAGATGTGTGTAATTTACTGTAACTTCAGTTTGGTCTCTTAAAGTGATCAAATGCAGTTTCAGAAAATAAAACATTGGAAATTGCCATAGTAGCAGGCATGATGAATGCAAGCCTCAACTCCTTGTCTTTTTACAGAGCAAATGCCAAACTTCAGCATGAATTAGATGTGTAGACACACCAAAGATTTGATCCCAAGCTCCCTTCAGCTTTGTTGTTGTTGTTGTTTTTTTCCAGAACTTTCCTGTTGGAATGCAGTGTAAGAGAGGTACGAGTTGCTGCAGCCACCATTCTTGAAAAAACTCTAGATGGTGCCTTGCTTTATCAGGATAAGGTCAGTGATATTTCATTCTGAATTAGTGTATTTATTTTTGTAGTGTTATAGCTCTCACTGTATTGCCAGAAAATACCATGCATCTCTGATAATGACCAAAGTAAAAGGCCTAATAACTTCATTCTCCATAGTTCTTCAATTCTTGAATCTCATCATGCTCATTTCCGCTAGTCACAATAATGTAACGTACCCCTGTCTTGGAATCCTACGTTGCATATTATGAATGTCTGGTACACATCATGGGATCTCAGCCTTCAGTCTATACATAAATTTGCTGTGGAATGACATGCACCTTTAATTTTAAGGGATCGAGTTTAGATAAAACACAATATTTCCTGTAAAAATATAAATAACATTCAGGTTTGTCTCAAATTGAATTGGACCCCACAGGAAGTTTTTGAAAAAGTTGTTTGGAACCTATTCTTTCATTCTCTTTTGATATTACCAAGACTGGTTCACAAATTCTGAGTCTAGGAGTTGCCTGCAACTGCTTCCCTTTCCGTATCTGAACTTGGAAATCTCAGACATCAGCGTAGTATTCTGGAGTGAATATAGATTCAGTGGTGGTTAAAGGGTTAAATTTGAGCAGGAACGCTTCCGTAGATGAGCTTTCTGACAATGTTCCTGCTTACGTGCAGTTGTCCCTACTAATATCAGCAGGGAAAAACCACAAGAAAATATGAAACAAGAAAAGTTTCTAAACCATGTTTTTCCAGGTGAATGTACACCCACTGTCATGGAGTTGTCCTTGCATGGCAAAAGAAATTGAGAAAATCTGATTACTGTTTTGTGCTTTTATCCTATTTCCATGCATTGCGTGTGCCTTTTAAATTAGTACAGTTCACAGCGGGAATTAATTTCCTAATTTTGTATATCGACTTTTTCAGTGAATGCTTCTGTGTGATGGATTAAGATAACTCTCCCATGAGGAGGAGGATGTTCCTACCCCTTAGGCTGCTGTTTAGGAAGTTGTCTAATTAAACCTATAAGGATGGTCTGCTAAATGGCCCAGTGAGACAAAACTGGCCAAATTCCATTTCTCTGAGCAAGTTCTGCTGAATGTTGATATTTCTTTCATTTTCATAATGAACATAAATATTGCTGTCTGAAAGAGGAAAGCGGGTTTTGACTGTGCTTTTTCCTGGTTTAACTTTTCTCATCACACTAAATACATCTGAATATAAACACAGTGATAACTAGTCCTTCACCTTGATATGGAGGTGTTTTTGAATGATTTGTATGGTAGTTAGTTGCTACTTTAATTTAACTATTACTTTTTGACAGCTAAAAAGTCTACACCAGTTATTGGAGGTGCTACTTGCTCTGTTGGATAAAGATGTTCCAGAGAACTGTAAAAACTGTGCACAGTACTTTTTCCTGTTCAACAACTTTGTACAAAAGGTAACTACATAAAACAATTGCTTTTCAAACTATTTTAATTTAAAAGAGCACAAGAAAAGGAACTGGTTATGGATACTCTATAATCTATTTAAGAAAACGGTGGTAAGGAGAACTTTATAGAATTCAAATGAGTAAAACTATCTGTAAAGTACATGGGTTTTGAACACTTAGCTTGGGAGAAAAAAATGTAGAAATATAGGCATTTAATATACATGTTAAACCCTGTCTGTATCGGTTAAATGTAAATGCAATAATTTGACAAAATTTAAAGAAATAAGTTGAAAGTTTTACAGTGGATAGTTGATGGTGTATATAACAGTGTGGTTTCTAATTTTTAAAGTTACACAAAGCATACAGACCACTAAAGTAGAATTTCCTGTTAGTTACTTCTTACCATAGCAAGAGCACTAAAAGGATACTAACTGATAGGGAAACACTCACTTCATATGTAGGGAATTTGGATTGCAGCCTGTACAGTGAATTACTTTTGCTCTTACAAACATAATTCTGTATCTATATAGGAATGTAATTTTGTGTTCTGTCTTTTGACAGCAGGGTATAAGGGCTAGTGATCTTCTTCTCAGACATTCTGCTTTAGTGCATATGATCCATTTTCTCCTTGGCCCCAGCCCGCAGAATAACCAGGTAATACAGAAAAGGCATGTGTGTTGTGTGTGCTTAGGTTCACCTGTTGCTATATTTTTCATATGTTCAAGCCGGAGGATGATTTTTTTCATTAAGGTTAAAAGAGCACTTCTCTGATTTATTTTTATCATAACATTTACATCTGCGCTTAAACTCCACTTGTTTGTGTGAATTGATGTTTCATAGCTGTGCTGGTTTGAAAGAGTCTTTTTTATATGTAGAACAGGAAGGTTTCACTGCTGCCAGAAAAGAAAGTTATAGATAGTGGGCTTCTTTGAATGTGATACTTACTACTGATGTGAACAGGAAGCAATGTATTTTTTTCTCCATGCTTTGCCAAACAGAACCGGAGATGGAGTTCAGCGCAAGCACGGGAGTTTGGATTCCTTCACAATACTGTGGCACTTCTTGTTTTGCACTCTGATGTCTCCTCACAGAGGAATGTGGGTAAGAGTTACCTTTCAATTTTTATATGGTACTTTGCTGCTAGGATCTTATTATCGTGGCTGGAACTAATTTTGTCCTCAATGAGGAAATAAGATTGCCTTGAATATTAAAAACAAAAGTGTGTGTGAAATAAAGTTGGGTCCACGTGTTCACCTGTGTACATGAAGAGATATTAGGATACCATGTTGAGCTAAAAATATGGCTGGCACTCTAGGAACGTGTGACATTTTTATAGCATCATATCGCCTAGATGTTCCCAAGAACTTACCAGCATGAGTGAATTTAAGCCATCTTAATACAGTCTGGACAGTGAACCAGACACTGCCAGCTTTCAACATCTACTTCCCTTTCATTTTTCATGTCCCTCCCAACCCTTTCAACAGCATATTTAATTATTAGGTAAATTTAAATGGCAGTTAAGTAGCCTCCTGTAGGTGGAAAGACACCCTGTTAAATAAGTTCTGTGGAAGGGATAAAAAGACAAAAGCTGGGATCCTCATTGCCTGAAGTGCACATTAGACATCCCCTCCCTCATTCGAAAGTATAGTTTCAGTACTGCACAGGGTTGTAAATTTGCCAAACTGAGATGGGGGTGAGTTTTTAAAGAATTAGAAACGTGCTAAACTCTGATGAAATATTTGAATGTGGTGGTAGGTGATTGTGTAGGGCAGTTTCCCCCAACCAGGGTTCCGCGGACCATCATCAGGGGTTCCACGAGAAATTGTGGAATAAATAAATAATTTTTTTTTCTTACAATGTAAGCTGATATATAAAAACAGCTCTTTACAAATAAATTTTCTTGACAATAATTTAGCAGTAATTGAATTGCGCTCCCCGCTGTCAACTTTTTCTGGCCAAGCAAACATTTTCATAGGTAGGGGTTCCTCGGGATATGAAAAATTATTTTAGGGGTTCCTCCATGGGAAAAAGGTTGGGAATCACTGGTGTAGGGACTTAAGATAAACATCCAAAATTAGTGTATGTAAACTCATTTGCTATGGCCTTTTAGTACTTCCTTAGGTTGTCAGTAGGATGCTAACAATGTAATAAATAGTTCATTTTCTATGCTCAAGTGATGGTGTGGTAATGAGTATTGTATGTGGTGCAGCACTTGAGATATCAGCACTTGAATCTATTTGCTGCAACCTTTGTTGGCAACAAACTCAATATTGTCACAGAGAATATGGTGGTTTTTGAAATGCAGAACAGTGTTATATCTGTGGGCTCTGTATTCCATTTTTCTTTTAGCTCCTGGTCTCTTTAAACAGCGTCCACCTCTCAGCATCACTGCCTCAGGTCCACTTCTGGCCCTGCATGAAGAAGTGGAAGCCTTGTTGTTCCTGTCTGAGGGGAAGCCTTACTTACTGGAGGTAGCTGTTGTGCTAAATGTCTCCATTTTGTGTGTTTAAAAGCTGGTGTTATGTTGGTTCTTTGAAATACCATTACACTTGAGATTCAAAACGAACATTTTACCCTTGGAACACACATCTGAAAATATCACCTCAGTCTTTTTACACTGAGAAATTTCAGTGAATTAGCTCATAAGTGGGCTACAAGCCAAATTCTTGTTGAAAACAAATGTAGCAGAGATGGAAAATGACAATATTAGGGAATGCTATTATGGGAGACTGACTTGGCCACTGTGGGGTAAGAACAAAATTGCATCCCTTCTGAAAAAATCATATAAAAAAATCCCATTTAAAAACTTGACCCTGCTTTTAAGATTAACTCTCTAGCTGCATTGAAAAGGCGTACGTCTCTCTCTTTTAGGTGATGCATGCATTACGGGAGCTAACTGGATCACCGTCAGTTCTCATTGAGATGGTGGTGTACTGCTGCTTTTGTAATGAGCACTTTTCCTTCACTGTGCTGCATTTCATCAAGGTACAAAACTAATCAAAGTAGATTTTCAGCATATGGTCTGTTCTAGGCTGGATAGTATCTCGTGCTTTAAATATTTCAGGATCTTAAGTATTCTCTGCAAGCTCTTCGGCACTTCCTTTAGGTTTTACATTTTGAATAAATAATTCTAACTTTGATTTTAGTTTACAAAATATACTGTTTAATAGTTTTTTTGAACAGCTATTGAATTGCATCAAATATATGTTGATGTGTATTCTAGTATCTGATGAATTTTGTATTTCTAACACACAGAACCAGCTGGAAACTGCCCCTCCTCATGAGCTGAAGAACACATTCCAGTTACTTCATGAGATATTGGTAAGTGAAGAGTAAAGACGTGTATATGAAGCACTGCCCAAGATGGCTGAGTTACGTGTAAATACCTAATTCCAGGAAGGCATTATTATTATAGTCACAGTTCTCACACATACATCCTGTAATCTTGCCTCCTTTCAGCTGAGGGTTTCAGTCTCTTCTAGGCTCTCTTACTTACTCAATATTGCAATAGTCAATGATATGCCACAAGTCACTTGTTTTTCATTTTGGACCTGAAGGGAATCAGGTTCAGGATTCTTAGGAATGATTGGAGGGGAAACAGCAAAATAAAGAAAATGGATTTCAAGAAGGCAGACATTAGCAAACTCGGGGAGTTGGTAGGTAAGATCTTATGGGGAAAGCAAGTCAAAAGGGAAAAATAGTTTGCGGGTTGGCAGTTTTTCACAGAGGCATTATGAAGGGCACAAGAGCAAACTTTCTCATGCCTAGGAAAGAGAGGGGGTATGGCAAGACACTATCCTGGCTTAATCAGGAGATCTTCAATTATCTGAAACTCAAAAAAGTCCCACCAAGAATGGAATGTTAGATCAGGTTACAAAGGATAAACATCAACAAATACCAACAAGTCCGTAGGAACAAAATTAG
Source organism: Pelochelys cantorii (assembly GCA_032595735.1). NCBI lineage: Eukaryota > Metazoa > Chordata > Testudines > Trionychidae > Pelochelys > Pelochelys cantorii. The sequence goes on from CM064334.1 coordinate 53,926,000, forward strand.
AAAGACGAAGGCACAGAATGAGATTATTAAATAACCTAGAGGCATAAAGGGTAACAAGACAACATTCTACAAATACATTGAAAGCAAGAGAAAGACTAAAAATAGGGAAGGCTGGTTATTCAGTGGGGAGGAGGAACAATAACAAAATGTGGAAATGGCAGAAGTACTAAATGACTTTTAGTTTTTCACCAAAAAGCAGTTGGACATCTAACTTAATGCCAGTGGAAATGAAATAGAATCAAAAGATAAAATAGAGAAAATAAATGGAAAAAATACCAAGACAAATGTAGATGTCTTCATGTCACTGGGGCTTGATGAAATACATCCTGAGATACTCAAGGGGCTGAGCCATTAGCAATTATCTTTGAAAAGTCATGGATAACAGGAGAGATTCCAGAGCACTGGAAAAAGAGAAAATATAGTGCTCATATATAAAAAGGAAATAAGGACAACCCTGGGAATTACAGGACAGTCAGCTTAACTTCTGTACAGGAAAGACAATGGAGCAAATAATTAAGCAGTAAGTTTGCAAATGCTAAGAAGATAATAAGGTGATTTGTCAAGAACAAATCATGTCAAACCAACCTAATAGCTTTTTTTGGCAGGTTAACAAAGCTTATGGATGTGGAAGCAGTATATGTGGTATATCCTGACTTTAATCAAGCTTTTGATTCTGTCTTGCATGACCTTGCCATAACAAACTAGGAAAATACAACCTAGATGGAGTTACTATAAGATAGGTGCATAACTGGGGAGGAGGAGGGACTGTTCCCAGAGAGTAATCATCAGTGGTTCACAGTCAAGCTGGAAGGGCATATCGAGAGGTCCTGTAGGAATAAGTTTTGAGTCCAGTTCTGGTACTTTCTTGAGTGATTTAGAAAATGGCAAAGAGATAACACTTATGAAATTTGCAGTGCAGGCGGCCCGACTTGCGTTGCGATTGGTTCCCGGGGAAGCGTTGCAACTCGAACCCTCATTTACAATAGGTACCGTTGTAAATGTGGGGCCGAGGACGTAAGTCAGGGGTTTTCGTCCCCTTTTGCAATTACAAAAATGGTTGTAAGTGCAGGGGGTCGTAACTCAGGTGGTCGGAAGTGGTGGGGAGGGGGGTTCCTGTACCAGTCTGGGAGGAACAAAAGACAGGACTATGCAGCACTTTAAAGACTAACAAGATGGTTTATTAGGTGATGAGCTTTCGTGGGCCAGACCCACTTCCTCAGTTTGGGCGGGATTGCAAGTGCTTTAGAGGATGGAATTAATTCAAAATGATCTGGACAAACTGGAGAAATGGACTGAGGTGAATAGGATGAAATTCAAAAAGGACAAATACGAAGTACTCCACTTAGGACAGAACAATCAGGCACACACATACAAAATGGGAAATGACTGTCTAGGAAAGGAATCTGAGGGTCATAGTGAATCACAAGCTAAATCTGAGTCAATAGTGTAGGACTGTTGAGGGGGAAAAAACCCACAAACATCATTCTGGGATGTATTGGCAGGAGTGCTTTAAACAGGACACAATAAGTAATTCTTCCACTCTGTTCCATGCTGAAGCCTCAACTGTAGTATTGTGTATTCTCTGGAGACAATACAGAGAAGAGCAACAAAAATAATGAAAGGTCTAGAAAACATGACCTATGAGGGAACCTGGAAAATATTGGGTTTCTATAGTCTGGCAAAGAAAAGACAAGAGGGGATATGGTAACAATTTTCAAATACAAAAGGAGAAGGTAGAAAAATTAACTTCTGAGAGTAGGACAAGAGGCAATGAGCTTAAATTACAGCAAGGGAGGTTTAAGGTGGACATTGGGAAGAAATTTCCTGACTGTCAAGGTGGTTAAGGACTGTAAAAATTGCCTACCTAGGAAGGTTACGAAATTTCCATCATTAGAGATTTGTTAAGAGTAGGCTAGATAAACAATTGTCAGGAATAGTTTAGATAATACTTAATTTTTCTGTGAGTGCAAGGGACTGGACTAGATGACCTCTTGAAATCCTTTTCAGTCCTGAGTTTCACATAACACTAAGTTCTTTTAACCCTTTTCTTTTTGTCTTCACAGGTCATTGAAGACCCTTTACAAGTAGACAGAGTCAAATTTGCATTTGAGACTGAAAATGGATTGCTAGGCAAGTAGGCCTATTGTATGAAATGTTGTGGTGCTTTCCTTTGATAAATGTTTGATACCTTGCTGAACAGAAGAACATGTTCATGGGATTTATTTCACTTGTTATCCAAAAGCCAGGCATCATAATACCATGGTAATAGATGGGAGGAATGGACTGTTATTGCTCCCAAATACAACACATTCATTGAGCCAAGAGGAAGCTGGAACTTAGGTACATTTGGGGAGGATGTGAGGAGCTCAAATTCAGATCAGGCCCAAACTTAGGAGATATGACAATACCATATATTTGTGTGCCACAAGGTTCTCTTCCCCAGCCCCATTGTGCAATGTAGTCCTTGCACTGAATGCCAATTGAAAAAGCAGTTAGTTTATAGGAAACAACCTTTTTACTGTGGGTGAGGACTGTGAAGGAAATATGAGGTGGAAGAGATGGGACTTCAGATTTCTGGTTGACTTTCAACCCAGTTGCAAAACAGACTCCTTGAGAGGTGGGGTCCTTTCATTATGACTTTCATTCTGAAAGGACCCTGTCTCTTTACACATCTTAGTATTTGTGCTGCCTTCTCCACTCTTCCTCCCTTATGAATGTGGCGACACCTGTGTTTACACAGTAATCTTACCAAGGACTAGATGCATGCCTCCTTCCTTTTAAAGGATGTAAGCTTGTATTCAGGCCCTAGATCATCTCCAGATGCTCTCATCCTGCTGAATCAGAGCACTGGTGTGCAGATTCAGGCTCTCCATAGCTATCTTTTTTCTCCTACCCCATGAGTCAAGATTCTTTTCCTGAAATTTCTATGACTTGAAGGTAAAGTTGCAGGCAACACACACGCGCACACACAGCACCATCCCAGAACTCTGTTCTATTATGTGCTGCCCACTTCCAGTAATGGTATTACTAAGAGCTCTCTCCAGTCCCTTCCTCACCCCAATGGACTGCTTTGCTACACAGCTTCTGGAAACTGGGGGAAGGAAATCTTCTACCACCGTGGGCTCTGTAAGTAGGATTCTCTAAGGGCACTGCACCTTTTCTTTCTGGATGTCCATCCAGGAAAATTTGTTCAAGGATCTTATACCTTAATAGCGGTGATGCTGTCCCTTCTTCTCATGTGTGAGTTTGCACATCCACCCTCTCATGGTGTCTTTCATGCTTTATTTGTCATGAAATCTTATTGTCCTTGGCCACATGGATAAGATCCTATTGGTAAAGTCCTGCAAATCCGCAGACATTCACTTTATAGCCACGAGCATCCATGGATGTGGATATCCATGGCTCGTTTTTGTGGAAACAAATGTGAATGTAGATACAAAATTTTGAATCCACGCAGTGCTCTAACCAAGTTAAACTTGGAATTCTTAGAAACTGTTCAGATACTTCCCAGGCTTCCTTACTGTGCTCTCACTATTGTCTAGACCACAGAACCATGTAAAAAACAACTTTTGGTTAACAAGTCGTCTTCTGGCAGGTTGTGGAATCCTTCCTTGCAACCTCTGCTCAGGGTAGATATTTAAATCGTCAGTTGGCAACTATTAAAACACACTGATTTGCAACTAAATTTAACCTTGCCACTAAATTTATTTCTTTCGCTATCCAAAGGGCTAATCTATAAACATACCAATTTAAGCAGTTACAGAACTTAACATACGTTCATTCAGATTCATATTTTTACATTATTGTGTTAGAAAATGGTGACTAACACATTTCTTATGTACGTGATTCTTTAACTCAGAATTGTCAAACTGTTTGGACTTCAGGTGAATAGCCAGAAAAAACAATCTTCAAATTATTTAGTATATTGTTTTTCTTCTTCTTCGAGTGATTGCTCGTGTCCATTCCATGTAGGTGTGTGCACACAGCGTCGGAAATTTTTCCCTTAGGAGTACCCATTGGGCTAGCAGGGGAGTCCCCTGGAATGGCGTTGCTATGCTGGCCAATATATACCCCTGCTGGCCCTCCACCCCCTCAGTTCCTTCTTACTACCTGTGACGGTGTGGGAACGTGCTCTTGCTCTTGCCTAGCAAGCACCCTTTAGCAGTTACTCAGTGTTAAAGTTCCTTGTTCTAGTTTCAACAGTTACGGGTCTTATCAGTTCTTTAAGTAGTTAAGTGGTGTTTCCTGTGCTAAGGACCCACCACGGTTCTTGCTACGCCCAGCAGGTGCAGCGGAGTATGCCCAGACCTCAGGCTTCAAACCCTGTAAGAAGTGCCAGAGGCCTATAAAATCTTCAAGGCGTTTGAGCCACGCACAAAGCGGGAGAGTGTCGCGCCTGAAAACCATTCTAATGGAGGCAGCTTTATGACCAGCACCGGCATCTGACCCGGCACCTGCAACTCAGAGCGCACCAGCCTCAGTGCGGGAAGTGTCAGGCCATTCACGTGCCTCCCTGACACGGCACAGACCTCGGCACTGTTCCCAGTCCCCCGTGCCTCAGAAGAAGAGGCGGCCTAGCAGGGGCAGGTCACCCCCATGGCGCATGCCCTCCGTGCGCCCTCAAGTGGGGCACGTGGCACCATCGGGCACTGAGCCCGGACCATCTCGGTCTGGCAAGTGACTCAGTTTGCACCGGGATGCCAGCCCAATGGGGGACTTCCCAGAGCCCTCGACTCTGGAGGCTTTCCAGGTGGCCAAGAATCTGATTGAATTGTGCCTCTCCTACCCCAGCACCAGCCTCAGGCAAGAATTGGGACCTCGGTCGGCACTGATCAGAGGCTAGGACACCCAGCGCTCCGGCACCAGAACCGAAGAGACACCGATCTGCTCCGCCCACTAAACGCTTCACCCTGGCTCCAAGTATGGCACCGCCTTTAGGGCTGGCACCAGCTGCGACCTCAACTCTGGCCCATGCCTTGGCACTGGACCCGGCACCGAGTGCGGCACTGGCCGTTGCAACCACTGGCCCCGGGTTTGGCCATGTTGCTGCCGCCGCCGCCTCCTCGTCGGCACCGGGGTAAGCTGGAGTTGATGGTCCGGCACGCTCTACCAGCGAGACCACCGGCTGTGTCCGCCCCACCCTGGTTGGCCTCAGAGTATTCAACCGACTCAAAGGCGGAGTCCATGTGGTCGTCCAGGGGATCTAGGTCCCAGTCCCGGCACTGGTCCTACTCCCATCACCGGTCATGGCACCGAAGTACTTCCGCTCATCAGCAACAGCATATATGGGTGCAGCCAGTCCCGGCAGCAGTGATGCAGAAGTTCTAGCCCCCACAGGCTCCAGGCCCATCTCAGTGGCTGTTTTGGACCCCATGGGCCTAACACCAGTCAGGGCGTGGGCCCCTCTAGACCCAAGTCAGTCTTCTCTGGGTCTAGGGCACCTCCTTCGGCAACCCCACTGACTCAGTCCCCTATGTCAGGGCAGTCGCTTCCGGCAGGCCAAATCTCCCCGCGGCCTTCAGAGACCGAGGGGCCTGTGGTCCAGCCATCCACAGTGCCCTCGTCGGTGGTCTCTCAGGCCCTCTCGCAGGGCGTGGTCCCCATGGAGATGGAGCCAAAAGGGTTCTCATCTTCCTCTCCCGATGAGGCCCAGGGTGACACTCCCCTCCATGAACTCAAGGGCAAACCAGGACCTCCTTCGCCCCTGGCCTAGAGCCTGGGGGTCCAGGCTGAGAGGGTGTCGGAGGACTCCGACCCTATCGTAGACATCTTGCAGTCTGACACCCCTACCAGAGTGGCCCTCCCCATCAACAAAACGGTGGCTAAAATATCAAAGTCCCTCTGGCAAACCCCGGCCTCTATCCCACCGACAGACAAGAAGGCTGAGCGATGGTACTTCGTGTCCCAGGAGGGGAATGAATACCTCTTCTCCCATCCGCCTCCGGGATCTCTGGCTGTCCAGACAGTGAACCAAAGGGAGAGGCAGGGCCAACTGGGTGCCACCCCGAAAAATAGGGACACCAAGAAAATGGACCTGTTAGGCAGGAAGGCCTCCATGTCCAGAGGCCTCAAATTTCGCATAGCAAACCAGCAGGTTCTGCTGTCTCGCTATGCCTGTAATACCTGGGCCTCCATGGATAAGTTCACCAAACTGCTCCCCAGGGACTCTCGACCCGAGTTTAGAGCCCTCAGAGGAAGGCAGGGTGATCTCCAGGCTGCCCTCAATGCGGCTGCACGGCCCATGGCCACGGGGCTGTTTCTTCACCGCAGCTCGTGGTTGTAGGGGTCTGGAGTGTCCCCTGAACGTCCAAGACGTCCCCTTTGAGGTCCTGTCCTTATTCTACGAGCAAACAGACCAACGTCTGCATGGCCTCGAAGATACCCAAGCCACATTAAAGTCTTTGGGTATTCACACTCCAGCTACCCAAGGATGCTCCTTCTTAGGCAGAAATGCCCCTAAATCTTCCCAGCAGCACACATGTTCTGACTTCTTCTGTCACCATAACAAGAACGACAATGGGAGGAATAGCAGACACCATCCCTAGCTGGGTGCTCCTGTGACTGGGAATTCAGGGTGTCGCTGATTCTCATCGCGCCTGCATGGCCCAAGCAGCACTGGTTCTTGACCCTCCTGAACCTGTCATGCAAGAGGCCAGTCACGCTCCCGCTGGTCCCCGACCTGATCACGCAGGACTTTGGCAGGCTTCGCCACCCGGGCCTGTGGTCCCTGCACCTCATGGCGTGGAAGCTCCTCGTGTGCAGGAGGTAGTGCTGAGTAGGAGGAAACCTTGCACTAGGGCTACGTATCTGGCCAAGTGGAAGCGATTCTATTTCTGAACTACCCAGAGGGGGGTGTCTGCTGTAGACACCCCAGTTCCCCTGGTCCTGGGCTACCTTCTGGACCTTAGGCTACAGGGTTATTCTCCTCCTTGATTAAGGTTCACCTAGCGGCTATTTCTGCTTTCCACCCAGATGCCAGGGGTAAGACCCTCTTTGCAGACCCGATGGTGAAGAGGTTTTTGAAGGGCCTGGACAAGCTTTACCCACGCGTTCGGCAGCCCATCCCCCAGTGGGACCTGAACCTGGTCCTGTCTAAACTTATGAGACCTCCATTGGAACCCCTGGCAACGTGTTCGTTCCTACACCTGTCCTACAAGGTATCCCTGCTGGTGGCTGTCACGTAGGCCAGGCTCATGTCTGAGCTAAGGGCTCTTACTTTGGGACCCCCCCCCCATATACGATTTTCTTTAAGGTTGAAGTCAGATTGCGCCCCCTCCCCGCCTTCCTGGCAAAGGTGGTGTCTAACTTCCATGTATCACAGGATGTCTTTCTGCCAGTCTTTTACCACAAGCTCCATGCATCGGGTAAAGAACAGGCGCTGCACGCTTTGAATGTTAGGAGGGCATTTGCCTTCTATTTAGAGAGAACAAAAGCCTTCCGTAGGTCGCCTCAGCTCTTTGTTGCCATTGCAGAGTGGCTGAAAGGTCAGCCGGTCTCTGCACAAAGGATCTCCTCCTGGATCACGGCCTGTATTAGGGAATGCTACGGGCTGGCCAGGGTTCCAGCTCCTCCCCTCACGGCCCACTCTACTAGAGCCCAGGTCTCCTCTGCAGCTTTTGTGGCCCAGGTCCTGATCCTGGACATCTGCAGGGCCGCCATGTGGTCCTCTGTCCACACCTTTGCTAATCATTATGCGCTGACACATCAGACAAGGGAGGATGCTGCCCTGGGTAGGGCTGTCCTCCATTCAGTGGAAGGGTAGAACTCCAACCCTACCTTCTGGGGTTTCTGCTTTGGCGTCACCTACATGGAATAGACATGAGCAATCACTCCAAGAAAGAATGGTTACTTACCTCATAACTGTTGTTCTTCAAGATGTGTTGCTCATGTCCATTCCAAATCCCGCTCCTCTCTCCTCCTTCGGAGTGATCTGGTAAGAAGGAACTGAGGGGGTGGAGGGCCAGCAGGGGTGTATATATTGGCCGGTATAGCGGTGCCACTCCAGGGGGCTCTATTGCTGGCCCAACGGGTACTGCTAAGGGAAAAATTTTCAACAGTGCATGCATGCGGCGTGCGCACCTACATGGAATGGATATGAGCAACACATCTCAAAGAACAACAGTTACAAGGTAAGTAACCGTTCTTTCTTCTTATCAGCTGTGTTTTGCATTTAAAATCAACTGCTTTATTAAACAGTGCATGTATCTGTGATTAGTTAATTGAATTGTTTCTGGTCACCATGTCCTTCAGTACTTTAGAACTAGTAGCTCCACATCCTCTCTCAGCTAGTTTTTATTCAGAAATTGGAAGAGGGGTACAAGTTTTCCTGCTTTTTGTACTCCCAATTGGATTCTTAACTCTGAATGAACTAGTCACTGAAATGAGAAAGCTGCAGTGAAGAAAATATTCTCTCTGAACCTACAAATAGCTAACAAAAGCTGGTTCAGCATGTGAACAAACTCTGTTCCAGTAACTTCCACCACTTCAGTGGTTTAATGTAAATGATTTTAATAATCATAGTAAGTTAGAGCTTAACCTAGGTCATCATAATTTCAAATTCAGTTTTAAATTATTTTTTTTAATGTATTTTATTCAACTCAGTCTGATTTTCTATACTTTCAAACCTGTTTATTCACCCTGACTCTGTTTTAGGGTGCAGAGATAAGAAGCTTAATTACATAGAAAAATTGACTTGTAATTATGGCCTATTATAGTCTTGTTCATCCTCCATTAGGAGGATAAGAGGTGATGAGTTTTGCTCTCATTTATACATTGAAGAGTATTAAGAGTATTTGCTCCAGTTGGAAGTTGGTAAAAGTCTTTTGATACTGACTTTGCTTGTTAATTTGCTTCCTAGTAGGTAGAACCATGTAAAATCTGTAGTAGCTTGGAAAAGAGGAAGATAACAGTATTATCAGAGGTTTACAGCTTGTCTGTAAATTACTATTTGAAATCCAGGTATAGGGCATAAAATAATTGCCTGCAGTTTTACTTTGATCTGGTTGAGACAAAAAGGAAGGGTCTGATAAAAATGTAAAAGAATCCTGAACAGAATTAGTACATTAGGTATTTATAAAATATTCACACTAACATTTCTGGAAGCTCTAAATAAATTATAGAATACCTTTTGCTTTTGGCATGATATTTTCAATCCAATACGTAGCTGTTTGTATCACAAAATTGTATGTAAATAATGTGTGAATACTTCTATTTCTCATTCCAGCCTTGATGCACCATAGTAACCATGTGGACAGCAGTCGTTGCTATCAGTGTGTCAAGTTTCTTGTTACTCTTGCACAGAAGTAAGTAATGGTAAAAGGAAGTGAAAGTTTGTTAAATTCTAAATAGTTACAACCTCACAAATTCTCAGCCTGTCACAAACCTCTATATTGTAAACTGCACTCCTGTCACCATGAGGCTTGAGTTACTGTAATAAGTGTACTTCAAAGGCCCGACCTAGAAGTCTACTTGGAATTTTTCTGGATCTCTTGAAAATCTGATGCTAGATTCCCTAGGAATGGATTGAAGTTTTTTTAGGGAAGTGAAGGTGGGGTGGGGTGTCGTACCTAGTAGCAGCTGATTTGGATTTCTCCTTCTACATCTGCTTATACCAACGTCTAAAGCCAAAGAAGGAGAGCTGTATTGTGTAGTGTTTCAGTCATTTGTCATTTGCTGCATGAGAAACGTGTTTCTGCCAAACTAATGTAAGGAAGGATTTCTGATCTTTTATTTGAAAAGTTTGGGGGTTTAAGGATTTAAAATGTATGCTCTTGGTTCACTTTAACATGCAATTAGTTTCCATTATGTAATGGATGGTCTGATGTAAACTTTGCTCAGCTTCTTTTGTGTATTTGTAATGTACACTTTTTTATTAAACCAGTTAATTTATTGTAGCATTTAAAAAAAACTGTTTACACAATAATAATGCGTAGAGAAGACAATGACCGACTTGGTAATTGTAATGTGTGCAGAGAAAGAGCAGTCTGTGAATTCCAGATTTATCTGAAAGGATTGCATTGTGGAGAATAATTATATACTCTCAATTTCCAAGGTGCCCTGCTGCTAAAGATTATTTCAAGGAGAATTCACATCATTGGAGTTGGGCAGTACAATGGCTACAGAAGAAGGTAATTGGCCTGTGCCAATTTTAAGGAGAGACTGTCTTCTCTTACTTGTTAAATTTGCAGCCAGACTTCTATTATAAGTTGATTTGGGTGAATTTTTTGGACAAATAGGCTCTTCTGTTTTCAGGCTCCATAGTTTCAGTTTGGCCCAATGAATATTTATAGCTTTATACATTGAGAGAGAGGGACTGTTGCCTGGAGATTTAGGCACTCACCTGGGAGATAGGAGATGTGGATTCAAATAGTCTTTCTGAATCAAGCAAACCAAAACATTTTCTGAACTGATCTAAATATTGTCCCTGGTTTTGGGGGGGGGGGGGCTTGCTGGCCAAACCAAAATATCAGTAATTCACCCAGCTCAAATCTCCCATTGCCATATTTTTGAGGTAGGCATGATTTTCACCTTGGTTTCGGTGATCATTATTGTGACAGTAAATTGGTGATATTATTGTGAATCTCAGGTAGTATTATGACATGGCTAACGGGAAGCATTTGAAAAAGTCCCTTTATTTGGCTCCTCCTTACTTTAAAATGGAAAGGTGTGTGTGTACAGCTATGTACCAGTAAAGGACACTTATACATAACTTTTATAAATCAGAATTTTTTTTTAAATCCATGGTGATCCTCATGACTTTCAGTGCCAGAGTTTGAGGCTGAAGCTCATCATAGAAAATGTAATATAGAAATCTGCCCTTGCCAGTGTACTGGTGCAGGCAACGACTCCTTAAAATCCACTGCAGTTCAACACAGCAGAATGTGTGCATTGAACAGACACCACTTTCCTCTCAATAGCTAGGAGCCCCTAGTTCCCAATCTCTCCCAGCTAAGACAGGCCCAGCAGTGTTTCTCCAGTACTCAAGGAGACTTAAGAAATGGGAAGCTCAGCAGAACCAGTCCACATTCTGCCTCTGCCATTGGGACTAGGCCGTGCTCTGTCTTCACGCACTCTGTCCCACAATCCCAGACTCTCCAGCTGTAAAAACCTCCCATCTTTCTCCCTGATACCTTTTACAAAGCAGCTGGATTCCCAGTACAAAAACTGGACAGTACTGAAAATGTGGTAGCTGGCATAAAATTCAATTTGCTATCAAATAGAAGGGTGGCTCTTTTATGGATTTTATTCATTCTGAGTTTGGCACCTTTAATGAATTAAATATGAATGTTTCAGCGATGCTGACATGGACACTCCATTTTGCTGCGCAGGTCTGCCACAGACTTTGCTTGTGTCTTCCCATCCAGCTGTGGAAGACACAAGCGAAGCCTTAGGCATGTCGTGTGTTTCTGCTGCTGAGTGTTTAATTTTTATTTGGCTTTCATTTAGATGTCCGAACACTACTGGGCTCCACAGAGTAACGTATCCAATGAAACCTCCACTGCAAAAACCTTCCAGCGCACTATTTCAGCACAGGTACATGCCATAATCATGGGCAGCAGTTCTGTTGTCTCCATTTCCCCTGCCGCCGCCTCAGAGAGGGACCCTTTTTTCATCTTTCTATAGACAAGTGTCTTTAAGTGCACTCTTGGAGGTTGGATCTGAAGTGTGTTCCTGACTGCCGTGGTCGCCCATAGTGAATCTATTACAGGTTCTACCTTGTGAGGCACGCTTAAGACCTGACCAGTTCCAGACCACGGGAGGTCAGTGCTGGCCCTCTGCTGGCACTGGCTGCGGGGCTCTCTCTGGCGGCAGTGGAGGGCCCAACATCGACCAAGTGGCACTCGGGAGAAGAGGCAGGGTGGCTGCGGAGCTGCACTGCCCCACAGGATCATACTGAGCCCCGTGGCTGCCAGGCTGTGCTCCCAGCTCCCACCTTGCCTCTTCCCCCCTGAATGCCCCTCCCCCGTCCCTGCTCAGTCAATGCCAGCCCCTCTGCTGCCACCAGCTGCAGGGCTTCGTTCTGGCCCTTGGCCACAGAGCTCTGCAGCCACTCTGCCTCTTCCCTCTGTCCCCACTCCTCCCCCCTCCCTCCCTGAGCTTGAGCACTGCAAATGAGCTATTTGCAGCACTCCAGGAGGGCAGGGGAAGAGTTGCTAAGCGCAGGGCCCAGCTCTTCCCCATGAGTGCTCCAGCCCGGGACCACCCGCGGGGATGCCAGACCACAGATGACGGAAGTCTGGACTATAGGGGTCCAACCTGTATTCGATACCACTAGAGACGTAAAAGTGGACATGTTAACCAAGGAGCCTGGGCTCATCAGTTAACCTTCACGGTTACCCGCAGCCCACCCACCCCTCTGTATCACGGCTCCCCTAAGTCAATGCTGAATGGTTATTCAGTTTGTCTCCAATATGTTTACCTAAATAAATGCATTTTCAAATCCCTAGATGCCACACAATTACCTCAGTTACTTCCCTTCTGCAGAGGGGGCAGATTAGTTAGTGTGTGATAAATACTGAGAAATGTTGTTTTTTTTTAATTCTGACCACTGAATGAATGGGGCATGTGGCCTTTTAACATCTAACCTCTCTAATTTCCATTGTACCCTAGGACACGCTGGCATATGCCACAGCCCTGTTGAATGAGAAAGATCAGTCTGGAAGCAGTAATGGATCAGAGAGTAGTCCAGCCAATGAGAATGGAGACAGGTATCTACAACAGGTAAATAATAATAATAATCCTGTCTCGTGCTAAGAATTCATTATGAATGATGAAAGCAGTGGGCTTCGTGCTGAGAACTCCCAGTACTGCACACTTTATCTAGTGACTGGATTTTAAAACCATGATACAGACAGAATAAGCCTGACTGCAGTCAGGTAGCTAACATTTCACTGTGTATCTTTGAAAGAACAAGGCGTGTACTACCATCATTATTTTTGTGTTGAAAGGGCTCTGAGTCTCCCATGATGATTGGTGAGCCTAAAAGTGACCTTGATGATGTTGACCCTTAGAGGATACCTACGAACTGAAATATTTAACACCTGGCACCTTTTTTGAAACTGGAATCCCATCGCTTACCTTCAGAGGAGTCTGGCGAGAGAATGCTTTACAAGAATCAGTGGCCACCCAGAAGGATTTTGTTTCCTTCCGAGTTAAATGCATTCTTCATCTGTGAAGGTTTAGGAACTTTAATGCTGCAAAGAACTCCTGTGGTGGCTAGTGTGATTATCCAGACAGGATAAAAGTTTGTCAAGAAGATTTTATCAAATACAAAAAAGCTAGTGGTTGAAACTTTTATGATGTGAACATTAAATGAGTGAATGTAAAACTGTTGCTTTTTCTGTGATGCTGCAAAAAAGATTCTTTTGGGTTTTATACAGAAAAAAAAATCAATCTGCCTTTAGGTATGGAGGGCAAATTTTTAATCTTTCTGATAATATTGGATAGGAATATTCAAAATTATGTAAAGATGTGTGATGACTTACATTTACATTGTAAAATATTAGTTTAAGAATCAGTCTACACAAGGACCTTTGTATTTAATATGTCTCCCCACTGATTTGTATAGCGCCTGACACAGCTCACTACTGGGAGGGTTGTGATTCCTTATAGAATGACTTTGGCACAAAAACTCTGGATTGGTGAGCCTTTTCTGATAACCTTCTAATATCAAATTGGGAAAAGCAATAAAAAAAGCTGTTTTCTCTAGTAACACAGGTGGGTATGAAATGACATAGGTGGGTTTAAAAAAATTTAACGTTTAAAAAGAAAAAAAGCACTTTAAGATTGAATTGTTGCAGTTTGACTCCATTAAATCATCTTTTTTAAGACTTGGAGACATATTGAATAAACTGTAGTCTTAATCATGTGATCTACAATCATTTACTTATGCTTTGAAGTTACTGAGAAAGTTGGTATTGGTTGTATATGATGATTAATTCCTTGAGTGAGTTGGGGACATTGTTGTGTGGATTTTATAATAATTTTAATGCAGGGAAAGAATGAGTTGGCTTTGTATTTTCACTTGACCAGGCAACATTTAAAATACCACAGCTAGGTTTATTTGCTCATAAATAACTGGAAACCAGTTGGACTATATGAGCAGAACTTTGTTTTCCATGTTGAATGCAATTCAGTAATTTCTAATAGCTTGGGATACTAGCTTCTTTTGTGCCAATTGAGTTTTCATATTTGTACATTTTGCATTTTCAGTTTGTCACATTGTCCGCACTGCTTTTGCCTTTATTTATGGATTCTGCCTTACTTTAAAAAAATGCACAGAAATGGGGGAAATCTTAAGGAGTGCCTGCGTACCTTCAAAATGGATAAATTTGCCAAGTCAAAGGCACAACCAGCCAAAAAGTGCCTTTTTTTTCTTTTTACTTTTACGTACTGCTGTTAAAACGGAAACTGGCAGATGGCTTTTCACTGTTATGCACTAATCTTGAAATTAACCAGTCATTTCATTGTTGAAGCAACCATCCCACATGATTTCAGCTGTACAGCTCTATAACTTATTGCAGTTTAGAGAACCCGTGTCAGAAACTGCATGTTCAAAATAAGGAGGCATTGTAGTGGATATTTTTTCAAAACAATGTCATCGAAACATGACAGAGTTAGCATATTTTATAAATGTTTCTGATAACATTCTGGGAAATTTTAAATGTGATGTTTTAAATTAATAAATAATTCATTTCACATTGACACCTCTTTCCCCACCTTCCCTGTTCCTTCCTAACAGATCATAAATCATCTGAGTCAATATACAGTGGTGATGTCAGTGTTGTTCCTAGGGGCCAGCATCAATTATCACTTCAAATCCCTATTATTTCCTATGGAAACTCTGCCCTCTGTTACTGCAGGCCAAAGTAGCATCACTTGCAAAACTGCATCAAGATGGCTCAGATCACCACTGTATATTCCAAATCAGTACAAACTTCCTAGTTCTGTTCATGCTTGTATAGAGCCGATGGCTATAATTTTCAGTAAGACAATACTTTGGTTTCCAGCTGCTGTCATTTGAACCTGCTGAAGATTTTTTTTTTTTTTGAAAATATAGTTTGACAAAACTAGCTGTGTGTGTAAATTGTGATGTGTTTCTATGTTGTAATTTTTACTGCCAAACTTTTGGATGAAAATGTTTTTATACATCTTACAATATGTTCAGTAAGGAAGCAGCCAAAGCATTCCTATGTGCTCTTTGGGATACATTTGTCCAGCTAATGCCTAGACATTGGCACTGGAAAAAATAGGCAGTCCTGATTTGGGGGGGGGGGAGTTTGGGGAATCCTGGTCAATGGAATAAAGTTATTCCTTTCACAGAAAACTACTGTACTTTATAGATTGTTCATAAAACTATACTTTCATTTTGTTGATCCTCTTACCTGAACACTCTTCATAGCCAATCCTCCTTAATGAGCTATAGCTTATTATCCTGACATACTTTTGACAGCCCCTACAAGTTAACATAATTTAATTTAAAATAGGTGAATTACTTTCAAAGCTATTTTGTTGCACACTTTATAGCATGGCTTTCTGCATGCACAGTAGGGATGTAAGCGACTAGTCAACTACCCGATAAGCATATGCTTATCGGGTACTTAAGTAGTGATTCGACTAGTCGCTCCCCCACCCTTGCTGCCTCTATCGGGGGGGGGGGGGAAGAAGGGAGCTGGTGCTGGGGGAAGCTAGCCAGTTCCCCCAGCACCATCTCCACTGGGGGGAACGGGAAGTAGACATGCAGCAGGGAAACAGCGCTAGCAGGGACTGCTTCAGTCCCTGCTTGCACCAGTCCGACTGCTGTGCCTCTGCCTTTTTAAATGTAGCAAGAGTTGCAGGTGGCTCTTGCTACTTTAAAAAGGCAGAGGTGAAGCAGGGATAGCAAGAGCCCCACCCCTTATCCACTAATTGAGTAGTTGATTAATCAAATTTTAACATCCCTAATGCATGGTAATAGGTTTTAATGACCATCTGCACTTCTCTTCACTGCTTCCTTACAGCAGAATAAAATCACTTGATTAGCCTCCCTAAGAGCTTTGAATATTTTGCTTGACACCTAGCAGGATTAGTTGGCAGTTACCAGAGGACCAGACTCTTGAGTGATAACTTCTGTTTGTGCATGATTCATAAAACAGTGGGAATCCGGATATTCCAGTTATTCTGGTTCAAAGGAATGATTTCTATGAAAACCTGGAAACAAAAAGCTGTTGTAGTGGTGTTATATGCACCCAGTCTTCCTCTTTGTATGAAAAGCTTCACAGTAGGTAAGTCACAACTCTACAATTCTTAAAGAAACAAAGCCCTTCCTGACAGATGTCTGCACCCTGCATCCTGTGGATGAATGGTCTAATCAAGAAAGTAAAAGCAAAGCATCTCTGCACTGTTGAGAATCTTCACGCTTGATCAAGGCTGCCATTTCCCATCATATTAATTACTTGGTAGCAGGAGTCCAAGCCTTTTAGAATGTGCACTAATGTGAAATCTACTGGTGGTGTAACAGTTGACCATTTGGAGCTCCAAGCAAGCTGTTATGCTACACTTCTCAGGGCTTGAGCATTGAGAATTCTTATCTCATCCCTTCACCAAATAGAATGATGCATTTTGCTCATGTATCAACCATGAAAGAGCAGACAACAGACAGGAAGATGTTCATGGGCTCCAGCATGCCTCAGGGTATTATAAAATACCAATTTGCCATGGGGTAATGCTTCTAGTGGCAGTTATGTGGCTCAAGAGAGAATTGCCCCTGTTGCTACTAGTTGTTTTGCTGTTCAGGCAGAGCAGCAATTATTCACTGCCCTATCTACCATTTCTGGAAATCTAATTTTGATCTCCTTGGTTAAACAATGAAATATTCAGATTAGCACAATAAAGTGGGCATAATTTTCCATGCCTTTTGTTGCGCTTTTATTAAATGTTTCTATCCTTTAAGAAACATCCTGCTGACCAACCCTCTCTCTTAAGTAGTTAAGTGAAAAGGGTTTTTTGTATCTTTCCTCATGTAAATGTCCTGAGGTCAAAATCCAGCAAGCTGCTTCTGCTTGCTTAAAAGAAAAGCACTGCACAGGCTTGAATCTTTGCAACAATCCAATCAGAACCCTGACAGCTCTAACTTAGGCTGTTTTTGGCACAGGTGGGCAGAGGCTAATGTTCTATTAAAACTGGTATCTGTGAGGAAACTGAATAACCTTTGGAAATGTCTCAGGTTATCTGTTCTGTAGCAGTAAGTTTGATTTCTTAATGTTAAGCATGCAACAATGCTCAGGATATTTGCAGTTTAGTCAAGACAATTAAACCCTCTTATACAGAACAGTCCTTGTTTTGTGTCTTTATGACGAAGCAATTCCCTGGGGAGGAGCTTTTATGTGGAATAAAGTCTTTCTGTACTATGTTCAGATGTGGTATAACCAAGACGTGGTGTTCTCAAGAATAGCTCAGGTGAGACAGTGGTCAGTTCTATAGCTAGCCCACTTAGATTAGTTTGACTAATACAGTTATCTTCCATGTTATATCAAATTGTACTTTGGTGGTAGACCACACAAAGCATCATATTTAAAAAAATGACCATTATTAAGTGGGGCACTAGCTTTGTTCCTTGTTTAGGGCTCAGAGCCAAGCTGCTGTTTTCTCGCTGCCCCACAGAGCATTGCATGTACTTCAAGTAGAAGTTTGTGAGAAGCTCTCTTTCCCATCACATGCCTACTCTTGGTTGTTGGCTGTTGTCTTGCAACAGTTATTTGTCAGATGGGGCTGTCTGTACTATAAGTAGCCCCCCCCCTTTTTTTTTTGCTAACGTATTTTAATTTAGTACACAGAGTTCAGGTAACTGATGTCTCAGAAAAATCATACCCAAGGCAATTTAATTCACTTTCCCACCTCCTTTGTGGGCTGTCTTGAGGTAAGTGTTTGTTTCAAACCTTTTACCTGTTGAAATAGCCCAACTGTTCCTGCATAAAAACTCCATGCATCAACACCATATATTTCTGACCTAGAGCACTCATCTGATACTGTCTATATCTACATGAGAGAATAATTCAAGTTTTTCAGTTGCTTTAGAAGCTGCTTTTACCATATATCCATAAGTAAAATGACAAACTGAATAGAAGCAAATCTGTAGAAGCCTTTAATGAATTTAATCAAAGGGAAAACACCCTCTGCTATTAACTGGAAGGTCTTATTCAAAGCAAAGCAAGGTTTATGCAGTTTATTCACTAGTACTGCTGCATGTTGGTAAATGTGTAAACTTGTGTAACTTACTTCCTGTAGCAGAAGTAACGTATTCTTCCCATGGGCTAGCAGCTTGCAGGGTACAGGTCAGTAACTCTGCCCTACTGGTACCTCTCCTGGGAGGCTGTGTAGTGCTCCCCAGTCAGAGGGGCACAGAATGGCTAATGTGTCCAGGCTCTTTCAGCCTGTCATTAAGGGATAATGCTGCAGGTGGGAGTGACCCTTCCAGCCCACTGTGGGTCCAAGTAGCCAGCTGAAAATAGTACTGCCTGAACTTTACCTGAGCCAGAATGTCCACTGCCCAGCCCACACATGACTTACTATTTTAAGTGCACTAGTGTGAGCCAAGTTTGTGTACTCCCTTAGAGCCTAGGCTCTGTGGTACAGCTACAAGCCTTAATTTTGGCTCATGGTCCTGTACCTAAGTCTAACCTCCCTTGCAGCTGTGTGTGACTGACCTGATGTGTCTCCTTCCCTGTCAATATCAATGGTTTGCACCAGACAAGTTCCCTGTTCGGATGATTGTTCACAGTGCTGCATACAATAGGTTACCTTCACCTTTAATCTCCTGCCATTTCACACTGACTGCTGAGTATATAGAAGAACTCTGAGCAGGGGCATACATTTTTATTTTAAAAAAGACACTTATAAAATGCTGTTTATAAAATGAATAAATATTTTCAAGATATGAATGTAAAAACCACAGTACCATAAAAGCTCTTTATAAAAAAGAACAGTAATGAATTATAGCACATTACTTCAACCATATACACTTCCCAGAGGGAGAACATGAAAGGAGACTACTTAAGTCAGTATAGTAGGCTGACATTTATAGTTTAAATTCTTTTGCTCTTTAAAAAGCTAATAAAAAGTAACAGCTGCCAAATATTAGATTAAAATCTGATTAAACAAGCTGTTAAACTAGAGGTTACAAGCTTGACTGAGCACAAACTGGGGTTTATTTGCCATACTGTTAGGCTAACTTTTGGAAGTGGAGGGGGAAGCCAAAGCTGCAAGAAGTACTAAATTAGATTAGCTAATGCTCAGGGGTCATTTTGAAATCTAACAAGCAATAAAGCCACATTAATAGTGCATCTGGTTACAGAGATTCTGGTTTTGTCTTAAACTACATGACAACAAATGAACACCCTCTGAAGATCACTAGTATACTATGTTTACACAATCAGTGCAGTGTGAGGCAGTGGGTTAGGGATTGTAGTGACATAAACCAAGCCTGGCTGAGTTACAGATGATGTAGATTAGCCTCAATACTCTTCCTAGGAATTCACACTGCATTCATCAGGGTAGTAGTTACCAACTCATCTCTGCTTAGGGCATAGAGAAAGTGAAGTGGTGGTTTCAGTCCACTTAGCGGCCAAGAGGCTGTCTCCCAAGAATACTGTACTATGCTTCATGCATGATCTAACAGAAGGCAGTTCAGTCACTTCAATGCAAACCTTGCCCCCTTCAAGCCTGCACAGAAGACCTCCATGCACTGAGTGATCTGTGTATGGGGATGGTATGGCCTGGGAGGACTTCCAGCTAGGAGACCCAGTGGAAGACAGGGCCAAATTCCTGCCACTGTGGGCTAATCTCTGATGTTCCTCGCTGGTAGGTTTTCGGGGGGAGGGGGGGGGGAGAATTCCCTCACCCCCACCCTTGCCCATCTCTGCAGCAGCCAGCTGGAGGAGGCCATGGTTCTGCCCACATTGCTCCATTGTGCACAGAGGCTTCACTTTGCACCTTTGAGGGCAATGGCTGCTAGAGCCAGGGTTTGTAAGGCACATGGAGCGCTGCTTGGAGGAAAGGAGTTACAGAAAGATCCTAAGATACGTAAAAAATAAAATCCCTGCAGGGTTTTTTGGCTAAGTGCAAGTCACAGCGCAGGCCCTGTGCTGCACCTCCTGGAAGACCAGTCTGACTGCACAGTCCCAGCCCCATGGGGCCTCTGGGGGCTTTAAGGCACATTTTGATCCCTGAGTCTCAGCCTTGGCAGCAGAGCAGGCAGCTCAGTCTCCTAGGAGAGACTATGGCAGCTCCTACAGCAGGGCTGCGGAATCTTTTTAGGGGTGGGAGCCCCTGATCCACAAAAAAAAAAACCCAGGCAGGGACCACATGAAAGTGAGAAGCAAAAAACCCACCTCACTGATATGGCCACAGGCACTCCCCCAGCTTCCCCTCGCACTGCAGAGTGTAGGAGGGCCCAGGCTGGTACATGTTGGGGGAAAGCCTCCAGGCAGTGCTTTACTGCGCCAACAACGGAGGAGCTGTAGCACATAGAGTCATTTCCCCACCAGGCAGAACCCATAGACTAGATCTGGCTTTCCGGATCAGCCCATAAGGCTGTAGGCTGAGGCTCCCCACTTCTACCTGACAGCTTCGCCCCACCTCTCACTTTCTGCACTAGAGGATGTAGAGAGGGCCACATGAGACCAGTCTCTAAGCCAGAGGATCTTTTCCCCTTACCAAATCCAGGTCTTTCATGGCCCATCACTACCACTGCCGCAGCCTCTCACAGGGGCTAAAGCAGGAGGGAAAATCTGGCTTCAAGTGCAGAAAAAGAATGAGGTGGTAACACACATACCCACAGAATGCTAGAGAGAAAACAAAGGTACCTAGCAAACTTCGCTAAGAACAGGGAAGGGGTTTGCTGACCTGGTGCAATAAAATACACCACCATAGGTCACCCTCAAAACCCTTGAGTGACGCAGATCCTAACGTAGCTGCTTTATATGCAGGAGTTGGTTCTGTTACTGTTTGACAGGACTTCTTGCCAAATGGCACGCCCTGCTAGAATGCATATACAGTAAATTAGGCGGTTCCATGGAAGAAGGGAGGGAAAAACCCACTCATCCTCATGGCACTGGGATCGAGAGTTTCCAGACATAAATGGCCTTTACATTGTAGGTGTGTTATGACTCCCACCTGCAAGCAATGACTGATTCTTGTTTAATCAGGCAGCACTGGCCAAAGGGAGTAGTAGCCGGAGCTCTGCAATCCAGAAAGGTGATGGTTTTGGAATGTGTCTTGGTGGAATGTCAGATTTGTCCCAGCAGGAGCACCTGGTGGCCGCAGGCAGGGTCCTCACTAGTAATTGGAACTGTGCTTGTCAGCTTCCAAATGTCTGCTTCTGCAACAGATGGCGATGGCCGCTGCCCCTTTGCCCCCAAGGGCACTCGTTACCACGCAAGTGTCATCCACAGCGTAGGCGCCAAGGGTGCCAGGACCCCAGGAATACGCGTTGCAGCCTGTCAGAGTCCAGCCATCACCACAGGACACTGCCACCTGCCAGGAAGGAGGGACAGACTCATCCCAGTTCTGAGTAAGCAGGGACAGCTTTGTGTGTTTCAGTGGCCGGAGTGACACACAGTAAAGCAGCTTTCAGGGCAGGTGGGGGGGGGGAGGGGATGGAAAAACCATTAGGAGGTCGTAAGAATGATGGCTATAGCCAGCAAAAGGCTTCTGAAAAGGCCTCCAGTGACTGGTTCTGCCTTACCTTTTCTTGGAAGCCCATAGGCGAGTGTTCCTTCACCTTGCATTCAATGCTGGGGGCGTGGCAGCAGGAAGTATGCACGGCCACATCCACTCTACCAACGCATTGGTGCTGTCCGGTCTCCATCCCGAGAATGGGTCTGACACTGTCACTAAACTCTCCAGCTAGAGAATGGGAGCTACAGCCTGCCGAGAGCACAAAATACTTCAAGCTGAATGCGCAAAGCCTGCTCTTGTCAGCAAGCCGGGGTCAGGGACTTCAGCTTCTCTTAAAAACCACAAAGCAGAGAACAGCATGCATGGAATGGTGTAGGCCAGGGCACCTCAATCCGGACATGAATGCTCCCAAACATCAACAGAGGCTGTTCTAGAGTGGGAGCTACCACTCAAACCAGCATGGTAATTGTTGTACGTGAACAATAGGGATGTTAGATATTGGGTAACTGAATAGTCATGTAACTGTACAAAATAGTCAGTTACACGACTATTCGATATGCCCTGGGGGTGGGGCCAGCAGCCAGTGTGCTCCTGACCCCACTCCCAGGGAGTCCCTTGCCACCCCATGCTGCTGCCTCTGTATGAGGCAGCAGCACAAGGTGGCAGGCAGCACCAGTCCACAAGGGGAATCTGTTTAAAAACCAGCTCCATTCACAGACCAGCTGCCTGCTGCATCCAATACAGAGGCAGCAACGCGAGGAGGCAGTTGCTCCTGTCCATGGGGGGGGCGGTGGGGGGGTGTCAAAAGTTCCCTGCAGACAAAGGCTGCTCCATGGGACACAGAGAAGCCTCTGTCAGCAGCGAACTTGGACCCCCCAAACACACACACAGACAGAGAGGCCGACAGAAACAGCAGTGCAGAGCCAGCGCTGGGAGAAGCCAGCTTTTAAGCCAGTTGCCCCCACTGCCCCTGCTGGGTGGGCAGGCAGCTTTTAAGCCAGCTCATCACAGGCACTGGCTCCTGCTCCCCCCGCCCACCACGCTGCTGTCTCTATATCAGAGGCAGGAGGGTGGAGGAGGAAATGCATGTAGTCGACAAGATTAACCAATAAGCCTGGGCTTATCCGTTAATTGTATAGTCAACTACACGTTGACATCCCTACTGGACAATACACTCTGGAAGGTAAGATGAGACCCAAACATGTTACCCTGCTTAGGTCATAAGTGTTTCATTTCAGACATCAAGGCTACCAGGATCCATTTTGCAAACTTCCAGCTATCCAGGAACTGGAACCTACAAACAACAGCCAGAGTGTTTTGAGTCACTGAACCTGTCTGCATACTAAGGGAATAAGTATGTGTCGCAATCAGCCCTGTGAGGAGAGCATGAAGTATTGGGAATATATCAGACTAAAGCATCAGTTTGGGAATTATCAAACCAGCCTATGCAACACACACAAATAAATCCAAGGACCTCCAAGCACTTTACAAATATTGAACTGAACTTCCTAAGGGGATGTGGCAGGATGATTCTGATTGTACGTGTGACTGATCAGCTAGGCAGAGAGGGTATCTGATAAATTCTGTGATGTTTAGAATTAATTCTAAGACTCCCAAGAGTTCCTTTAAATTGCATCTCTCATTTGCAAAGAACAGGCTGGGTCAGTTTCACACCACAGAGAGCAAGGCTCCACTAGCTATCCTCAGCAAGACAGCTACCGTACCTGTCAAAACGTGGTTCTCCTTGGAGCACCCCACTCCAGCTGTCAAAGTACCATCTACAGCCTGGGAACTGGTGTGAATCTGGCAGTCAGCTTTGGGCCAAATGCAACACCTCGCTATGGCATAGACACCATGGCCACCAAATGCATTGTGGGCCACACACTGCTTCCTGCCTCCATGAACCTACAATTCAGAAAGCACTATCGT
This sequence comes from Pelochelys cantorii, assembly GCA_032595735.1. NCBI lineage: Eukaryota > Metazoa > Chordata > Testudines > Trionychidae > Pelochelys > Pelochelys cantorii. The sequence continues at coordinate 53,949,583 of CM064334.1, forward strand.
AAGATGACATTTTGGACTCTCCTAGTCCCTTGCCCACTGGCGCTGCAGGAGCCATCAGGCTGTTCCCCACCCATGCTGGTTTGTAAATCCGACAGCACCCCACCCCTCCCCAGGAGGAGCATCACCTCAATACGCTCTCCTCGCCGCTTGCCATTTGGGGAGTAGCTGGAGCAGCTCAGCATCTCCTCGTTCCCGCTGCAGCGCACGATGCCTGTCGCAGAGCGCGTCGGCCCGGACTGGGCAGACCACACGGAGCGGCAGTACAGCTGCTCCTCTGAAAAGGGACGGCTCAGTTATTAGTCCTGCACAACAGGGTTGCTTCAAGTCCATTCGCACCCTCAGTAGCACACAGGCAAAGTGACTGTACAAGGGGCCACGTTCATTCAGGAGTGTAGGTAAAGTGACAGGCTCAGTTCCTCTCAAAGCAGCGCACCGAGCTGATCCTCGGAACACGAGCCAGACCCGCTGCTCTGGGCCTGCAGAAACGCCCACCAGGTTGCCAACTTCCTAATGTCAAAACCAGACCCCCCCCCCCCACACACACACTCCTCTGCCTACAACCCCAAGGCCTTGCCCACGGTTTGCTCACTGCTCGACTCCCCCCTCCCCCCCCCGCTCTCCTACCTGCTTGATCTTTTCCTCCTCCCTTCCCCAACCTGGGCTCCCTCTGTTCCTGGACCGGGATGGGGGCTGCTGCCTGCCCGCAAAATACAGGTAAGGAGGTGGCCCCTGCTAAACAAGGACTGGTGCCGATTCATGATTTGGCACCTCACCTGCCACTCGGCCCAGTGTCACTGGACGTTTGGTGTCCAGGCAGGATACTGCCAGGTCTCCTTTTTGACTGGACTCTCTGGTTGAAAATCCAAACATCCCCCCTCCTCCCGCCCTGGGCAACCCAGCTTCTCACACGAATCCAGCACCGCCAGGTCACACAGGAGAACATACCTTATGCTTACAATACAATTAAACCCAAAGCCAGCCTGTATCTGCTAACTCGGCCTGGAGCTAAGGGGCTGTTTAAGGGCCTTCCCCTGAACATCTACACTGTAACTACACAGCTGACACGGGCCACCTGTGGGGTTTTCACTGCACTGCAGGCTAACCAGCAAGGAGAGCTCCAGCCCCTAAGTGCACCTCATTTCAGTCACGCGCACCTCAGCCTTAACAAGGCCACGCTGCCACCTGGAGCCTCTCTCCCTTTGCTGCACAGTGGCGCTGCGCAGCACTTGTGACTCACCTGCAGTGAGTTTGCTGGGCAGTCCTGCCACTCTGTTGGGTGTGACCAGCCTCTGGTCTTCAGGAAACCAAGCCTCATTGATAACGTTTTTGGTGGAGAAATGAATTAGCCTTTGCCTCAGCTCAGAGAGCGTCAGCGTGGAGTCGGTGTTCAGAACCATGGCTGCAAGGCCTAGGAGAGAAGTACGTGCACCAGTTCCATCTTAAAACATTGATTTAAATGTGAAAACACGTGTAGAAAGCCCTGGAGAACATGCAGGGCAGCAGCCTCATGTTTGCTTTTATTAACGTAGCCTTTCGAAAGCTCTTGAAACAGCCTTCACCTGGCACCCCCATTGGCTAGTCAAAATCAAGTCTTCATCATGCTTGTAGTTGCACTGTTCAGAACCACCCACATTTCAGAGGGGAAGAGACAGACATGACCACTTACCTACCATAGATCACCAGTGGGGTTTGAACCCAGGCTATCTTGCACTAAAACCATGAGCTACAGCTTCCCAAGCTAAAAGCCTACCCCCGGTAGCTACCACCAACTCCCAAGCCTCTTTTGTAGATCAGCCACTAACTACCCTGGGACAGAGACCCTTATTGAAGTCACTGGAATGACATGTGCACTGCCCTTGGAGATCTACACAAACACCCGTGACTGATTGTCTAAACCAGTGTTTCTCAACCAGTGGTACAAGTACCCTTAGGGGTACTCGACAGAAGTCTGGAGGGTATGTCAACACCACTGAAATTTGGAGAAAACTGAATTTGTTTTAAGTTTTACAGCGCTTTATTATTTTTGTACTTTTTACACCCCAAAATGTCATTGGCCACCTGGCTACGATTAAGTTGTTTAAACAAATGTGTTGCAATGGTTGAAAAAAAGGTGTGTGTCTGAAAACTGTAGGTACCGGGGATACCTAATTTTTTTTTTAAAGGGGGTACTTTTTTTTTATAAAGTTGAGAAACTTTTGGTCTAAACACATCACAGGGTGTACTGAAGATGGAATGTTTGGAATATTTTGGGATGCTTGTGTATGCCTCAGCTTCCCTCAGCTTTGTACTGCAGTGTGAAGGTTACAAAGCTGCTCTTGAGACAGAGCAAGGAACACAAGACATTGCATCACATAACTGCCTGGGGAAGGTGAAACGAATGGGGCTGGCTGAAACCGACCCATATCCGTGGAGGACTGAGGGAAAAAAAAACAGTAGCAATTGCAGTGGTCAGAACATTCACAACTAGCAACCAACCAGAAGGAAATTTTCCCCCACCCAACGTCAGGGAAGCAGAGCAAAGAACACAACTGGAGAATCAAGAGAGAAGGTGTCAGGCACATGGGTTAAGAGGTGGCCTTTGGAGGGAGGCACACAGACCTGGGACCAAGGGACACACTAGGAGAGCAAGACAAGATAGCTTCACTGCAGCCTGGCTCTTCAGAGTCTTGGCCCAGATAGACTCTCAACCTTTGCCTCTCTTTGCTAACCTAGGGACTGAGACACACTGTAGGGCAGGCAACTACTAAATTGTTTGATTGTTCTGGAGAAGCTGCCTGTGGTCACTGCAAACACTGAGAGCACAGTGCCCTGAAGCAGACAGTACAAGCCTCCTACAGGAGTCTGGCTTGATTGGATTCACTGCCAAGAACCATGAAGAGAAACAGAGATCATTGGCGTCTGCAGGCCCAGGTTCAAAGACTTGAAGGGCCCAGGCCACTAAAGGGGTCATAGCCAAAGGAATGGTCACAGGCTGGGACATATGACACCCCATGAATCTATGACTCATGGTTACTGGGTAAGTGATGCCACTGTACTAAATCAGAGGTCCATGAGGAACTGGGTGTCCTCACATCCCGGATATCATGCTGCCTGAGTCAGTCACACTCCAGTACAGCATCAGCCTTCCAGTTCTCTCGCACCGATAAACAAGGAATGACAGAAATCCCGGCTTTTCAAAACAAATTCCTCCAACTGGGTCCACACTTAAAATCCTTAAACTAAACATCCAGGCCGAGGCATCAAGTACACACACTCAGGTTTCTTCTTCCGTCACTGGAGATCAGGGGGATGCAGGAGGCAAGAATCACCTCGGGAACCACAGGTCCCTGCAGCCCCATCTCCAGTGGCTCAGCTTCAAGGAGGATTCATCCACCTCAGTGCTTCCATTAAAAATATTAATGGTACAGGATACAAAATTGTGACCATCTGGGACTATGTTCCCCTAGCATAACCTGCCATCGAATGGAAAGCATTCTTCTTCATCGTAAACGTTTTCTCTTCTTCCTCTGCCTGTTCATCCCATAAGGACCCATATTCTACAGGCACATGAGGACACAGAGTGTGTATTTATGGTCTAAGATGGAACATGTTGGCAGTTAACAGCACTCAGCCTCAGGCCCTAGAAACCACAAGGCATATAAGAACATAAGAACATAAGAATGGCCATACTGGGTCAGACCAAAGGTCCATCGAGCCCAGCATCCCATCTGCCGACGGTGGCCAATGCCAGGTGCCCCAGAGAAGGAGAACAGAAGACAATGATCAAGTGATTTATCTCCTGCCATCCATCTCCTGCCCTTGTTATGAAGGCTAGGGCACCATACTTTATCCCTGGCTAATAGCCATTTATGGACCTAACCTGCAAAAATTTATCAAGCTCTTTTTTAAACCCTAATAGAGTCCTGGCCTTCACAGCCTCCTCGGGCAAGGAGTTCCACAGGTTGACTGTGCGCTGTGTGAAGAAAAATTTCCTTTTATTAGTTTTGAACCTACTACCCATCAATTTCATTTGGTGTCCCCTAGTTCTTGTATTATGGGAAAAGGTAAATAATTTTTCTATAATCACTTTCTCCACACCATTCATGATTTTATATACCTCTATCATATCGCCCCTCAATCGCCTTTTTTCCAAACTGAAAAGTCCCAGTCTCTCTAGCCTCTCCCCATATGGGACCCTTTCCAAGCCCCTAATCATCTTAGTCGCCCTTTTCTGAACCTTTTCTAATGCCAATATATCTTTTTTGAGGTGAGGAGACCACATCTGCACGCAGTACTCGAGATGTGGGCGTACCATAGTTTTATATAGGGGAAGTATGATATCTTTTGTCTTATTATCTATCCCTTTTTTAATAATTCCTAACATCCTATTTGCCTTACTAACTGCCGCTGCACACTGCGTGGATGTCTTCATAGAACTATCCACTATAACTCCAAGATCCCTTTCCTGATCTGTCCTAGCTAAATTTGACCCCATCATGTAGTACGTGTAATTTGGGTTATTTTTTCCAACATGCATTACCTTATACTTACCCACATTAAATTTCATTTGCCATTTTGCTGCCCAATCACTCAGTTTGCTGAGATCTTTTTGTAGTTCTTCACAATCCCTTTTGCTTTTGACTGTCCTGAACAACTTTGTGTCATCTGCAAACTTGGCCACCTCACTGCTTACCTCATTTTCTAGATCATTGATGAACAAGTTGAACAGGATTGGTCCCAGTACTGACCCCTGGGGAACACCACTAGTTACCCTCCTCCATTGTGAAAATTTACCATTTATTCCCACCCTTTGTTTTCTGTCTTTTAACCAATTCTTGATCCATGAAAGGACCTTTCCTCCTATCCCATGACCACCTAATTTACGTAAAAGCCTTTGGTGTGGGACCGTGTCAAAGGCTTTCTGGAAATCTAGGTATATTATATTCACTGGGTGCCCCTTGTCCGCATGTTTATTAACCCCTTCAAAGAATTCTAACAGATTAGTTAGACACGACTTCCCTCTGCAGAAACCATGCTGACTTTTGCCCAACAATTCGTGCTCTTCTATGTGCCTTGCAATTTTACTCTTTACTAGTGTTTCTACTAATTTGCCTGGTACTGATGTTAAACTTATCGGTCTATAATTGCCAGGATCTCCTCTAGAGCCTTTTTTAAATATTGGTGTTATATTGGCCATCTTCCAGTCATTTGGTACCAAAGTGGATTTAAAGGATAGGTTACAAACCACTGTTAATAACTCCGCAATTTCACATTTGAGTTCTTTCAGAACCCTTGGGTGAATGCTGTCTGGTCCCGGAGACTTGTTACTATTCAGCTTATCAATTAATTCCATAACCTCCTCTAATGTCACTTCAATCTGAGTGAGTTCCTCAGATCTGTCACCTAAAAAGGCTGGCTCAGATTTAGGAACCTCTGTTACCATCCTCAGCCGTGAAGACTGAAGCAAAGAAATCATTTAATCGCTCCGCAATGGCACTGTCTTCCTTGATCGCTCCTTTTATATCTTTATCATCCAAGGGCCCCACTGCTTTTTTAGCAGGCTTCCTGCTTCTAATGTATTTAAAAAACATTTTACTATCATTTTTTGAATTTTTGGCTAGCTGTTCCTCAAACTCTTTTTTGGCTTTTCTTACCACATTATGACACTTAATTTGGGAGTGTTTATGTTCCTTTCTATTTTCCTCACTAGGATTTGACTTCCACTTTTTAAAAGCTGCCCTTTTCTCTCTCACTGCCTTTTTAACATGGCTGTTTAGCCATGGTGGTTTTTTGTTAGGTCTCTTACTGTGTTTTTTTATTTGGGGTATACATTTAAGTTGGGCCTCTAGTATGGTGTCTTTAAACAGTTCCCATGCAGCTTCCAGGGATTTTAGTTTAATTACTCTCCCTTTTAGTTTCTGTTTAACTAGCTTCCTCATTTTAGTGTAATTCCCCTTTTTGAAATTAAATGCCAGAGTGTTTGACCGCTGCGGTGTTCTTCCCAACACAGGAATATTAAAAGTTATTATATTGTGGTCACTATTTCCAAGCGGTCCAGTAACAGTTACCTCTTGGACCAGATCCTGCGTTCCAGTCAAGACTAGGTCGAGAATCGACTCTCCCCTTGTGGGTTCCTGTACTAGCTGCTCCAAGAAGCAGTCATTTAAGGCATCAAGAAATTTAATCTCTGAATCCCTCCTGAGGTGACATGCACCCAATCAATATGGGGATAATTGAAATCTCCTATTATTACTGTGTTTTTTATTTTGGTAGCCTCTCTAATCTCCCTTATCATTTCAGCATCACTATCACTGTCCTGGTTAGGTGGTCGGTAATATATTCCTAATGCCATATTCATATTAGAGGAATGAATTGTTATCCATAATGATTCTATGGAACATTTTGATTCCTTTAGGATTTTTACTTCATTTGATTCTATATTATCCTTCACATATAGTACCACTCCGCCACCCGCACGACCTGTTCTGTCTTTCCGATATAATTTATATCCCGGTATGATAGTGTCCCACTGATTGTCCTCATTCCACCATGTTTCTGAGATGCCTATTATGTCAACTTCCTCCTTTTGATATGAGGTACTCCAGTTCACCCATCTTATTAGACAGACTCCTAGCATTAGTGTAAAAGCATGTTAGAAAACTACCACTATTTATATGTCCGCCTTTCACAGACACATTGGATTTTTTTATGCACGATTGTTTCACATCTGATCTTGCCCATATATTATTTCCCACGTTCCCTATCTGACTAACTTCTAGGGAATCCCTACCTATGGAGCCTCGTGTAAGAGAAGTCTCCGTCCGATCCAGGTGCTCCCCCGCACCAATCGGCTTTCCCCCACCTCTTAGTTTAAAAACTGCTCTACGACCTTTTTAATGTTTAATGCCAGCAGTCTGGATCCACCTTGATTTAGGTGGAGCCCATCCTTCCTGTATAGGCTCCCCCTACCCCAAAAGTGTCCCCAGTTCCTAATAAATCTAAACCCCTCTTCCCTGCACCATCGTCTCATCCACGCATTGAGACTCTGAAGTTCTGCCTGTCTATCTGGCCCTGCGCGTGGAACTGGAAGCATTTCAGAGAATGCCACCAAAGATGTTCTGGATTTCAGTCTCTTTCCTAGTAACCTAAATTTGGCCTCCAGAACATCTCTTCTACCCTTCCCTATGTCATTGGTACCAACATGTACCACGACGACCGGCTCCTCCCCAGCACTGCCCATAAGTCTGTCTAGATGCCTCGAGAGATCCGCAACCTTCGCACCAGGCAGGCAAGTAACCATACGGTTCTCCCGGTCATCACAAACCCAACTATCTATATTTCTAATGATCGAATCCCCCACTACTAAAACCTGCTTCTTCCTAACAGCTGGAGCTCCCTCCCCCGGAGAAGTATCCTCGGCACGAGAGGATACATCACCCCCCTCTGGAAGGAGGGTCCCAACTATGGGATGGTTTCCCTCTGCTCCCATTGACTGCTCTCCTTCCCTGAGCCTTTCATCCTCCGTAACAGCATCAGGACTGTCAGATTGGAGGTGGGACAGCCCTACTATGTCCCGGAAAGTCTCATCCACAAACACCTCTGCCTTCCTTAGCTCCTCCAGTTCAGCCACCCTGGCCTCCAAAGCACGCACTCGGTCTCTGAGGGCCAGGAGCTCCTTGCATTGAGCGCACACATACGCCACCCACCCACAGGGTAGGTAGTCATACATACTGCACTCGACACAATAAACAGGATAGCCCCCACTCTGCTGCTGGGCTTCTGCCTCCATTTCCTACTCTAATTATATATGAGGGTTAATTAAATGTTTCAGATAGAGGTTGTTATAAAGGATTTAGTTTAAGGGCAATAGAAGTCACTGGCTCCCCCCAAGCTCCCCCTCTAAACTCCCCTCTCAAAACTCCCTCCTGTTAGCACTCACCCTGTCCGCGAGCAAGCACCCGGTCGCAAAGCTCCCTGGTCGCTTACCAGCAGGGTTTAAGTGCTCGGCCTCCCTGATACCTCCAGGGGGGCCTCTATAATTAATAGACCGCAACCCACAGCTGGGCGCTTCTCACTGCTTCATCAGGGCATAGGCATGGATTTGCATGAAGCCGCTTTGTAAGGCTGGAGAAGGGGCGAGAGCAGAAACTGATGTAGCTGGACAGCACAGGGAGGGGTGTTCCCCAATGTGGCCCAGATTACACAATAGGTCTATACTGCAAAGAAACACACATAGCACAGACTCTCAGAGGCTGGGTCAACTGCATCAGGGTTGAAAGGCTTAGGCTCTGGGGCTAAAATGGCTTCATGAATGTTTCCGCTTGGCCTAGAGCCCAGGCTCAAACAGAGCTTGGGGGAGGGAGGGCGGGGTGTTTGGAGCACGAGTTCCAGCCCAAGCAGGAACATCTACACTGCTATTTTAGCCCCCCCATCTCAGTCAACTGGCTCATGCCCTGAACCCAGGTGCCATGGGATTTTCTTTGCAGTGTCCATGTACCTGCAGTGAAAGCAGATGGTAGCTCTAAGCCATGGCGGTCCTGGGGCCATGCTCTCGAGTAGTGTGGCATCAAGCCACGTGCTCATGGCTTGTAGCCGTGTGTCCTGTAGTTCTATCTTGTGTCTTTCCCCAGGGCAGCACCATGTCTGCAGGGCCCCATCTGCACTGCATGATCCAAGTCACCTTCCAGCAGCCTCATAACAAATCACCTCATTGTAACCAAGCCCTGTCTTTTCCTTACTACGAGACACACAGCAGTTATCTGACCGGGAGAAAACACGGCTCGGCTTTGCAGCACAGATGTATTACACAGCAGGGCCTAGAAGCCCCAGGGGAGATCAGGCCCCCACTGTGCTAGGCACTGTACAAATACATAACAGTCGCTGCCCCCCAGAGCTCTCCCGCTACACAAAAAAAGGACTATTATCCCAGTGTCACAGATGGTAAATTGAGGCACAGAAAACAAGTGCTATCTGGGGGAAGTCACAAGGCTCCACCACAGACTCCAGGAACTGAACGTGGCTCTCCCGAGTCCAACACCTCCTCTCTCCCATCAGAGGAGGTAGGACTCATGTTTTAACCACATCCCCCACGGTGTGATCGAATCCAGTTCTGCACAGGCTTGCACTTATGCTAGTCAATGCAGTGAGTTTTGCTGGGGATGGTTCATTTTACCCTGCTAGAACACGTGGTCCCACAGCCACTACTGCCTGATCCTATGCCTTCATTTAAAAAAAAAAAAAAAAAAAATCAGTTCACCTGCTACATGTGCAGCGGCCTGAGATGTCCCGCTCTGGGAAGTGAAGCAAGTACTGCAGTCACTGGAGGCCCCGATGATATCGTCACCGGGGGCAAAGACATCCACACACCGGCCAAAGTTTGTTCCTAAGGTTCCCATGGAGGCAGGCTGGTCCTGGAAATCGGTTGCCCCCACAGTGATCACCTAAGGGTTACAGTGTAATGAGACAACTGGGACTTCGGCAGCAGATGGAGAGTGTGACACATCAGTGTGTGTTGGGTCCAATTTAAATGACTGACAGGCGTATCTGGGAGGAGAGGGGAGCGAGGGCATTACGCTGCACTTAGAGACCCTTTCAGGCTCGGCAGTATAACGCAACTGGATCATTTTGAAAGCAAAAGTTGGAGGCCACACGATCATTCAAACTCCCAAACAAATTCCCACCACCCCCCTGGCCTGTACAATTCTTCTGCCACCAGGGTGAAGGCAAGTCAACAACATTTTGCCTTTGCGGGAACACAAAGCCACACCCCCTTCAGGGCTGAGGGAGCTGTAAGAGACCAGGACTATGTGACCCCCCCAGGATGCCGCTGAAAGTTCTTTGCAAGGGTGGGGGTAGCCAGGAGCACTGAGCTTTGGGGCCTGGAGCTACTACCACGACAGGAATAAAGGACACGCAGGCCTAATAACAGTATCCCAGTCATTAACCCTCTACCTCCCGTACAAGCTTCCTGCCAACCACCAAGTCACCCTCCATCTGCCACAAGGCACAGTGGCCCCAGCCAACAAGGAAGGGGCGAGATCTGGGAGTCACAGGAGGCAAAACCACCCCATGTTGTTGGACAGGCTGCAATATCCCAAATAGTGCGAGCAAGCCCTCAGCACTGCCCACAGACCGTTAACAGGCCCCGAGCATAGGGAATGCGATCTGGTGCTTTTCAAGCACCCCCTGCAAGAAAGTACCTGGGGTAGGAGGGCATTTTACCTTCCCATTTAGGGAGCTCCAGAGAAGCAGCGGGATGGTCTGAGCAGTCCCCCAAGAGCAGGGATCACAGGAGCAAGGGCAGCCGTAAAGCCTTATTCCCCCGCTTGTAACACACACACTGCAGTGAGGACTATGCCCCATAGCACACTATGTCCAAAGGGCAGGAAATAACTTATCCCCATTCTACACCCCAGGAAACGGAGGCACAAGATGGGCTGACATGCCTTGATCAAGACCAAACAGCCACTGAGTCTGGAATAGAAGCTGGGTCTCTCAATGCCCGCTCCATCCATGAAAGCAGTGTGTCCCAGCCCCATACCTCCGGTTCAGACGCAGGGGAGTACAAGCAGGCATCCTCCTTGTAGTTGCCAGCTGCAGCAATCATTACCACCCCCATCTGCACCATCAGCCGACAAGCTGCATTCAGAACACGGCTGTAGCCTCCAGCAAAGGGGAGCAGCACCACTAGGGGGGTGTAGAGCTGGGCAGTTAGGGTCTTCTTGATGAACTCCAGGCCTGTTGATCAAGTACAAATGAAACTGACAGAAGACTCATAGAAAAAGATCTAAAGACTCACTCGCATCCTGCAGCTGGGGGCCAGTGTCGACTCTCCCCTCCCGCCGGAAAGGCTCAAGATCCTTTTCACGTGAATGGTCTTAGCAGTAACACACAGGGAAAGGCCAGGCTCCAACCCAGCCCTACAATGCTGGGTGCATAGCCCTGTTTTCCCTCCTTCACCAGTACCCAGGCGGGGGGAGAGAAAAAGCAGTTAACCTCTGACCACACGAGTGCACCCTGACACAGGCTCTTCAGAGGCAGATCGGGGTTAGGGGCTAAAGGCCTGAGTTTTCAAAAGAGCTTAGCAGAGCGGGTACAGGGCCCTTCAGAAAATCTACCTAGGTACATAAATGGGTGTTGAGCGCTAGGGATGTGAGAGTGTAACCATGTAAGTGGTTAACCTAGGAGCCTGGGCACATCAGTTAACATTCACAGTTACACGCAGGCTCCCAGTGTGCACCGGCACCCAGGGAGCTACCTGCGCTGCTGCCTCTGATACAGAGGCAGCAGCAGCACAGGGTAGCAGGCAGGGGCCAATACATGCAGGGAGCCAGCTTAAAAACCGGCTCCCCATGTGCACTGGCTCCCGGGGAGCCGACTGCTGCCCTGCATGTAACCATGTAACTGTTGAAAGTTTCAGCAGTTACTTAATTGCACACATTTTAACATCCCTATTGAGCACCTAAGACAAGCCAGCCCCACAGGCCTGAGCCAGCTTCCACTGAAGCCAATGGGCGTTCTGTGCACATTGAATTGGCCAGGCCTAAAATCCCACCAGTCCCATCAAGCTCGAGAGAGAGACAGACACACACACGGTTGTTACTCACCAATCAGGGTCCCGCTGACTGTGCCCTTGCCTTGGCAATTCAGCACCCGAAGGCTGCGCACACTGGCTCCCTTTGCCACGCCAGCATCCCTGCCACTCACCACCCCAGCCATATGGGTCCCATGGCTGTCACACTTGCTGGCCTGCCAGAGAGGGGAAGTCAGTCCAGGCCGTTCCACTGACAGCAATACGCATGCTGGGGGCTCACTCCTGCAAACACTTCCATGTGCACTCTAGTGAGGGACTCATGCATGTCCACGTGTGCAGGATCAGGCCCTTTACGTGCTATCACCATTCCCACCATTGCACTTCTGTGCTATTCTCTAGTGCAGCAGTTCTCAAACTTTTTGGGCTCCGGAGCCCTTTACATGCGTAAAAATTTATGCGGCGCCCCAGTGATCCACTGATTGTATGTGTTGTACCTATCGATGTTTCCAGTTTCTCAACCTCGCAGAGCCCCTGGAGATGTCTCACGGAGCCCTGGGACTCCGCGGAGCACAGTTTGAGAAACACTGCTCTAGTGCATTAGCCAGTTTCAATCCCCCTGCTAACACTGCTGAATTGTTCTGCACTAGTTATTAACCAATTCCTTCAATTAACCACAGCCCAGAGTCTGCTGCTCTAAAGCAAGGAAAAATCTATTCTACATAACACAGGAATTTCTGGCTGGATCAGACCCATAGCCCATCCTCCAAGCCTAGGACCCTGACTCTGACAGTGGCCAGCACCAGATGCGGGACAATCTGCCCCATAAGAAGGTGAGATGCTGATCCCTAGTAGTTAGAGACTGTCCTCAGCCTTGAAGCATGAGGTTCTCTCTCTCCCCCAAAAATCTTTGTTCACATTAACTCTGGAGAGTCTCATTATCCATATAACCATCTTTGGTGAGCACCTTCCACTCCCACTGAAAGCTCTGGGCTGTGAGCTGAGATGCAGATGTTCTTAGCCTTTGATTTGCTAAACCATTACAAAACTTTGCCCACCATTATGTGTAGAGAGGTGGCAGTTGCGCAGGGTGTCAGCATGCTCCTGATAACATCCTGATCCTGAACCCAGGGTAAGGATATTAAGAGGTGGGTAACTGGCTATACTACTAGTTGATAAGGGAAGGCACTCAGTCCTGGCTTACGCTGGGTCCAGGAGATACCCCTGCTGTGGCTCTGCAGTTTAAATGTAGTAAGAGTTGGGTGCACAGGCAGCCCAGCTCTTACTATATTTAAAATGCAGAGACGCAGCAGGGATAGCTCCTGGACCCAGCGTAAGCCAAGACTGAGCAAGCCCAACTCATGCTGAGTCTGGGACCGCTGCAGCTATTATGTTTGGGGCTTGCCTGAATTTTCACAGATTCAGAGTGACAGAGTGAAATCTTCCACAGAAAACCAGCAGTTTTTCGTGCAAAACTGTAATCAAAACCTCCATTCCCCGCTGACGAACGGTTTTGACAGAAAACTCTTGTAGGCAGGGCCCTGACAGAGCGCAGAGCTTCACTCACCTGTCTGTGAAAGCGTGTGCCATCCTCTTCCGGCACGTTCTCAAAGTCAGTCACAAAGACTCTTCCCTCTATCTCCCGGTGGTTGCTCTGGATGCTGGTGTCTAGTAGGTAAACCTCGACCAGATCTCCTTTATCTACCAAACACAAGCCCCAGGGCAGTCAGTGTGAAAGACAGCAATGCCCTCAGAAAACACACACATGGTTACAACCGGTGCAGTCACCAGTCCTGCTCCTTAGCCAATGTCACACAGATGTTCTCTGGGCTCTGCCATCTTACAAACCACATTGCTTCATTTTTACAGCAAAATTACCAACTCCTGCAAACAGTGGCTTGCAAGGGGGGAAAAAAACCCACAACACACAGTGCACCCATCCACTACCAGTATAGAGCCCAATCCTGCAAACTCTGCAAGCACATGACTTACAGGGTAGTTATGCAAGCTCCATGCCCCCCAGGCCCATGCCCATAGTGGTTTCTTCTGTTCTCAACTCCATCTTCCTAAGGAACTATGAATGGCACTAATGAGCTGGAGGGGGAGCAGGAGAAAACAACATAGACAAGGGCTCTGCTCCAGATGATGCAGGGAAAAAAAAAAAAAAAAAAAAAAAAAAAAAAACACCTTTGTTCACATTAACTCTGGAGAGTTAATGTGAACAAAACCTGCCCTGTCCTCACAAGGTTAAATGTATCCCCGATTTGGAGAGGAACATTACCATGAAGAGTTGATTGGCTCTGTCCCCTTCTAGCTAGCCATGCCCCCTCCAAGCCTGCCAAAAGTGCCAAATTCACTGGAGACGAGGACATTGGTCCCACTGGGGTAGAGAAAAGGGTTTGGTCTGGATTTGTGTTCTCCCCCCTTTCTGCATACACCTGGAACTACATTTGCACAGGTTTCCTAACTTCTCTGCATGCAATTGCAGGGGGCAGTTTTGCCCCTGGAAATAATCCCCTGACCCACAAATTTTCCTTAAGATAAACTCCAATGAGGGGAAAAGGAAAACAACCCCTTACTGGGAGGGTTATATTTGCCAGACTTGCGCTGTGCTGGGACAATCCTATCGAGGTTCCAGGGAATGCTCTGAGCAAACACGTAGGAGTCCTCTTCGATGTAATCCACGTGCGGCAGCCTCAACGCCTGTGCAAAAGAAACAATCGCAGAGAGGTAGGCTGGAAGGACACCGCCTATCTACTGAATACTCAGGGCATACCACGAAAAACAGAAACAACCTGGGAGGCTCTCAGCTGTTCAAACTACCAGCTTCATTGCACCAGGCCAGGGGAAAGGTTGCAGCTGCCCATGACAGGTGGCTTATTCTCTCCTAAATAAAGACCTAGGCTCTGACCCTGCACCACTGAGTGCTCAAGTCAGGCCCAACCAGCAGGATGAAACACCCATGTATGTTGCATGTGGGGAAAAGCAATGTGAAGACAATCCCAGACGCAGAGATGATAGCGGAGGCACAGATCTGGCTGCCAGGCAAATGGGGTTCTATGCCTCACTACCACATTCATTTACTAATTTCCGTGCCTCAGTTCTTCTGAGGTTCAATTCGGCAAAGCCCTCTGAGATCCCCAGGTGGAAGGTGCAAAGCATAATTACAAAGAGCAGTGCCAGGCACTCCCTCTGCCAGGGGTGCAGTGCTGCCCTCAGACCCCAAACTCAAGTCGCCACGTGGCAACACACTGCACTGCAGCCATCACCCCAACAGCATGACAGGGTAGGGCTTTGGAGAGATGCAGTTGCTGGCATCCATGCCTGCAACTGCAAAATGATTGTCCTAATACAGCAACAAATTGTAAATGGCCCTGCCTCTGAAATTTGCAGCAGCCCAATCAAGAGAGAACACAAAGTAAAACAGCTTCCTTAACCGAGTTTCTTCTCGGGTGGAAATTCCACACTTCTCACAGTCACCCCCTCAGAAGAGGAGCATAGTGGGTGGAATACCTGGGACTTGCATCACCTTGGATTCCTTATTGGACCTGCCTTACTTGGATTCTTTTGGAGTTTTACAGGCCCAACATTCACAATTTGTTTCAAACATCACTGAGATCCCACACAAGACAGCAGGCATCGGAAAGCCGAGATGCAAAATCAGCACAATGACTTTTGTTCCTCTTCAATGACACTGGATTTGCCAGATGGGTCAGACCCAAAGTCCACTTAATCCAGATTTTGTCTAGGACTGTGACTGGCGCTAGATGCTACAGAG
This sequence comes from Pelochelys cantorii, assembly GCA_032595735.1. NCBI lineage: Eukaryota > Metazoa > Chordata > Testudines > Trionychidae > Pelochelys > Pelochelys cantorii. Next base: position 53,964,870 of record CM064334.1, read on the forward strand.
GAAGTTACCACAAGTCTCCTGCGGGCAGTTATGGAATAATCCACCCACAGGAAAGTTTCTTCCTTAGCCCCATAAATTAGAGATTAGTTTATGCCCTGAAGCAGGAGGATTTATAAACCTTGCAAATGTGGATGGAGAGGTTGGTATTTTAATCCTTACTCTTGCAACTCTAGGGCTACGTCTACACTGCAGGCTTCTTGTACAAGAACTGTTTTGCGGAAGAGTTCTTGTGCAAAAGGTCTTCCACAAGAGCGCATCCATGCTGCCATGCGCTTTTGCACAAGAGCATCCATGGCAGTGTGGATGCTCTCTTGAGCAAGAAAGCTCTGATGGCCATTTTAGCCATAGGGCTTTCTTGCACAAGAAATTCATGTTGCCTGTCTACACTGCCTTCTTGTGGAAGAGCTCTTGCGCAAGAGGGCTTATTCCTCATGGGGAGAGAAATAACTCTTCCGGAAGAAGCCCTGTTTTCCGACGATGTACTGTAAATTTACTTGCGGAAGAACGAGCGTGCAACGTAGACACTGCAACTTTTTGCACAAGAACAAGCCGTTCTTGTGCAAGAAGCCTGCAGTGCAGACATAGCCTAGGTGTTCTCACTATCTAGTGAGACAGAAGTTCTGTAGCTTGGAACCTGTTACTTCCAGCCTAGGCTGCTTTCCTTCCTGCCGGTCTTTAGATCTGTGTTTCTTGCCTCAAACTACTACCACTGGGGAAAAAAGCCAACTCTCCACTTTCCCTGCCCTACCCCACCCCAGATGCCTCCAAACAGAAAACAAAACCAGTGCAAGCGGAAAAGAGAGTTTTGCAACATCCTCTTACCATATCCAGCACATCACTGCTCATCTTAACGACAAAGCCCTGGAACAGATCTTGGAAGATGTGCAGGATTTTGGTTAGGTAGCCATGCTTTGCTGCCTGAGCTTGCAGCCTGCGGATGGTTCTCTCTGTCTGGGATTTATGAGTTTCCTCCTTCAGCACCACTATGTACTGGCCAGGTAACCTCCACAGGTCCTGGATTTAAACAAGGAGAAGCAGATTCTTCAAAGCCATGCACCTTCACAGAGCAAGCTCTGCTGCTTGAGCTGTTACTTTAATCAGCACAGCAGAGTTCATTTTGTAATGGGACCTAACCCGTGAGCAGAAGGAAAGAATTGTGTGGAGTACTGTGAGCCCCAGCCAATTAAAAATCATTAGATTACTTTTTTTTTTTTAATCTCATGACTGAAGACAATTTGGAGTGGGGTGACACCTGCTGCCAAACCTTCCCTCTGCAAAGGTAAGAAAAGAGTCCCTGTGCTCTGTTCCCAGAGTCATGCAGTTGGGTCTATGAGGGCTTGAGAACCAGGGGCTTAACCAAATCCCCAAAGAGGTGGGAAGCAAACTAGTAAGGCACCAGGTTTATGGCTTTCTGGTTTGAGTCTGCAGCATGCACCTGAGTCACATTTCCAAACTTTTCTCTGCAACCATAAGGGCTAGAAACTTACCAAACAAAAAAGGAAGATTTGTACCTAATCTCTCCACTCAGGAGCTGGGACTTGAAGAAAAGTACCTAACACCATGAGATTCACTGAGCCTGTATTATACCTACAGTGAGGCACCGAGCTGCCAGATGAAGTATTCAAGTCATGGGAGGATGCAGGTGCCAGGTCCATTCAGAGCCCAATGTAAGCATGAAATAGCCCACACTTCTCATTAACCTTCATGGACACAGACACTGTCAATGACAGTCCTGGCAGCTGCATTATACTTGGAAAACATCTTACCAAGCCCCCCAAAAGTGTGAAGTCACCAATTCATCATGGGAAAGGGCGGACTGCAGCTTTCTGCAAGGGAAATAGGGAGGGGTTTAGAAGGCAAGGGTGTGGGAGTTCAACAGACAGTCTCCAGCAGATGGGAGACCAAACTAGCATCATTCCATATAGTGTTCGCTGTAAGCTGAGTGCTTGGGCAGCCATCCAGGAGAGATTCAAATGCAGCAAACTGATTAAAAGAGCACCCAGAGCCGGCACTATGTGTTTCTATTGGTGGTGCACATCTGCACATGCCTTGCTGCACTCAGCAAAATTTATTCCACATATAGATGGAAAAAAAATTGAGGGAACATTGATTCCATGTGCTCAACTCCACGCTCAGTGACCAGATCCCTCCTTCACCTTCAGGGCATGCCAGTCATCCTATCCAAATACTTCCGCAGCTTCAAGCCTCATTAACCAGACCCACACCTGCTGCCAAACCTTCCTTCTGCAAAGGTAAGCAAAGAGTCCCAGAGCTCTGTTTCAGAGTCATGCAGTTGGGTCTATGAGGGCTCAAGAACCAAATCCCCAAAGAGGTGGGAAGCAAACTAGTAAGGCACCAGCCCCTCACAGCTGCAACATGTGAGTGCCACGTGTCACTGCATGCCCCGGCGTCCCAACATGCCTTCCCTAAGCCTCCTTTTCAAGCATGGCTGCTCTGCAACCCGCCAGCCCTGCATGCTCCACAGCACAAGGCCTCTACCCAGACTAGCAGGCATGTGGGCTTTATTTATTTGATTTCACTGGCTATCACAGGGCCCAAGAGACCTCAACAGACCTCCCAGGGAGGGCACCCCAAGGAGGGGGCATCGGCCGACCCCGCTTGCCATCCCGTGGCACAGCTGCCTCTCGCCTGCCACACAAGAGGCTCTAGGCATGTCACTGGCTCTCATCCACCTGTCCATCACCCCAACCCACAGCGCTGGACCTTCCATCGGGAGGTCCCGTAGGTGGGCGAGCAGCAGCGCACCTACTGCCCGCAAAAGTCTCTATTATTTGAAACTGATTTATTCATTTTACCAAGGGGGGGGGGAAATCCGGTCCTGCCCCCTGGAGAGGGGAAGAAGGGGGGGGTCTTGCCCCTGGCAGAAAGGAGCTCCTGGGAGTAGGAAGAGAACTGGATACTGCTGTCACCCCCCACAGGGGGAAAAGGCCTCGGGGAGGGATGGGGCGAGTCCTGCACGGAGTGGGAAGCTGGGGGGAAGGATGCAGAGTGCACCTCACCCCGCAGCACCACCCCCGGGGCTCGGCCGGCAGCCGGCGCCTGGCCACGGGGTCGCGGTGCCATTGGCCCACGCACCCGGCGGGACGCCATGCGGCAGGTGGCCGCGGCCGGACCGGGCCGCCCCGGGGGCAGGCGCCAGGTGCGGGGGAAACTGAGGCAGGCGGCGGCTAAGGGACGTGCCCAGGAGCAGCCGAGGAGCCCGCGGCAGCACCGGAAAGCAGCTGCCCCGGCCTCAGGCCCACCCCCTCCCCTTCTGCCCCAAGCGGCTCCGAGGGCCGCCCGCCCGCCAGACCTGGGCGCACAAGCGGGGCTGCCAGGGCGACGGTCCCCGGGCGCGGGACCCCAGGCACCCGCTGCAGCTCCGTGCCCCTCGCCGGCTGCAGCCAGCCCCGGGGCCGCTCACCTTGTTCGTCCTATAGAAAGCGGCCGAGCCCAGCGGCTTCCCGACTTCTGTCTGGTTCTCCTCCTCCGAGGGGAAGGACAGCACCAGCTCGGCCTCTTCGTCCTGCTCATCCTCCGCAGCGGCGCCGGGGGCCAGCAGAGCCAGCGCGCCCAGCAGCAGCAGCAGCGGCGCGCGAGGGTAGCGGCCCATGCTGCAGGGCGCCTTAGAACCCAGGGCTCGGAGCCTAGAACCCGGCTGGCGCGCGCAGGCTGAGCCTAGAACCTGGCCGGCTGGCGCGCGGGCTGAGCTGTGTGGGGAGCCGGGCGCACAGTCCGCTCCACCAGCTGCGGCGAATGGTAAATGCTCCCTTCGCGCACACGCTCGGTGTTGCCACTCCTCCCCCCTCAGACTTTCACGTGCTTCCCGAAATCTTTTGGGCGTGGATGTGCCGGATCACGCCACTATTGTCCCATCGGACCATTCTAGCTTGTTAAACATTAATTGGAGTTCTACTCATCCATTGAGAGCAGGTTTCTGCCCCCTTTTTCCTTCCCGGCGTCATATTACAGGATTATTTAAACAACAAAAAAATACCATTCACAGCTTGAGCAAAAAAAAAAAATGCAGATTTTTTTCTGTGCATGAGCCGCTCCAAATACACAAAGGAGAACAGTCTATTTAAATGCACCTCAGCAATGACTGCATTAATAGAGGGTGCTCTTTTATACTTTTAATGTGCATACAGTTTTATATATACATATTTCAAACTTCCAAACAGGGGGTTATTCTACCACATACAAGAAATAGTTGATTCCACTTCTCTGGGGTAAAATAAATTCACATTTTCCTCAGTACTTTGATCTTAGGAAAGAGTATATTTTTCAAGGGCAATGCAGGCCTTTCACACGATCATACTGAGCCTAGCCACAAGCAAATGCTAACATTAAAACAGTAACACACACAGATGCAACCAATTAGCCCAGCTGGGGACAAGCCTTCTGACTGGAAGGCCTATAATAAGATGGAGCATGGGAAAATGCATTTGGTTTTTTTTTAAATTAGCAAAAATACATAGTTAAAATCCATTTCTAAAGCACACACTTAGGGTTGCCAGATGGTTTCAACAAAAATACCAGACACACTTGACATTACATCACAATCTACATTACATCTTATTTAGAAAATACTGTACTGGATATTGATATTTTCTCAATTTGTTTCCTGAACAGAAAGCTCAAATACTGGACTATCTGGTTCAAAACCTGACACCTGGCACCCCTACACACATGCCCCGAGATAAACAGTCCAGAAGGGGAGAACTTGTGCACAGCTGTTAGTTGACATCCTGATGTCCCAGAAAAGACACAAATAGTAGTAGAAGCTTTGGAAAAGAATCAACCTTAAAACTAGCTATCAGTGCATAGTTCTGTATGATCCTCAAGGCAGGGATTCCTTGCTTTGCTTGTCACACTTGACTTGACCTACTATAAAACCTTAGGATTAAAGCAGAGAAAATAAAATGGCTGCTCCATAAAATCCAGAGTGACCTGCAAACTAATCCCTGCTAAGATCTAGCTAAGTTTAGAGTGAGATGAAAGCCGGACCCAAGAAATATTAATAGCGTCATTATACAATTAAAAGAACCCCTTCAGTCCACCATCACATGCGCTGTATATCTACTTTTGTTATCACTTTGCTGCATGTGCTCCTTTGAACAAGAGAACAGCAAACCTAGACTCATTGCTGGCAATCTGCAGAGTAACCCATGTAAGACCACAGTAAGGCCATTACTAGGAGGTTACATTGACACACTGGCCTTAACAAGAAAGCATAGCAGGGCAACGGGGCCTGTGAACATTTACAGGCAACATGATTACAGTGGGAGGGTTGTCAGGTCAAGAAAAAAAAATCACAGACAGCATGATTTTCCTACATGTCCATGATCTTTTTGTGTGTGATTCAACCTGCCTCTGCAGTGCCTATGGCTCCTGCCCTATGGGACTGGGCCTAGCACCATGCTCTGGGCATTGCAACTCAGTTGTGGGGTCACAGCAGTGCCCAGATTTGGCCCAGTCACCCCTCCATCATGATGGAAAGGAGAGAGGCAGTAGGTCAAACCAAAGCATCACTGCAATCACGGCACATGGAGCAGAGAGCCAGAATGTGGGATGGGTTCTTTCTCCAGCCCTTGCCTCCCTTCCCTGCTAGGTCAGGATTAGGGCTGAAGTGTGGGGGCAAAGGCTGCTACTGAGGGTGGTCGGTGCCCTTTATTTGTCAGGGCACTTTTTATCAAAAATTATGGTGCTGTCATTAAACCCTTTTACTAAACTTACCATAACTCTGTTTTTTTATTAAAAAACACCATGACAAACCTGGAACCTTCAACCTGATAATTCAGTGCTTTGCACTATGGAAAGAAATGAAAAGAAAGAAACATTGGTCCCACATATGCCTTGAAATGGAACCTCCCTCAGCACAAAACAAACCCAGACTCCAAATAACACTGAGCATTACTATTTTTAAGCAGCTCATAATAACATGAGAGCCAATTGCTGTTCGCTTCTATTAAATCTTTACTGAGAAATGGGCCAAGACCTGTAATGTTTTGTGACATTTATCAGGGCTCAGTTGGGGGAATTTCATTCAGGAATTCTCCTTGAAAACCAATGCCATGTTGTAGCGCCTCTATGTTTGCAGAAGAGCAAAGAATTGGCAACATTCAAGTGTAATAACATTACAGAGAGGAGGAAGAAGCAATCCCTTCCTAACCCTAATATATTCTGCTCAGACATTTTATTTTTGCTATTGATAACAAAAATCTAACAGACTTTCCATGCATTAGGCAGAGAGATGGCAAATCAAAGGTAAAAGCTAAACAACTGTTTTCAGAGGATGGAGTTTGTAAGTCGCTTATGGGCTTAGTCTGGAGATGAATTTTCATAACAAACTCTAATCCTGTTTAGGATTTTTTACAGAAGTGTCACACACAGCAATGATTTTTTTTTTAAGTGTTCTGGTCTATATTTTTGGGCAGTTGTTAGGATTTCTTTGCTACAAAACCATTAGGAAATATTTAACATATCTGCTTGAGGACAATGTACTTATACAGGGCATCTTTGAAGCAGGGAGCCTTCAAAAATTTATCATAGTTTAGACTAAAATATACAGCATGTTGGAGGGCTTATTCACAGAGGCAGATAAGTTCAATACACTGGGCCTCAAGAGACCTGCATCCTGTTCCCAGCACTGCCACTGACCTTCTGGGTGACCTTGGCAAATCACATCACCTTTCTGTGCCTCGGTTTCCCCTCCAACTCATGTCTATTTAGACTGTAAGCTCTGCTGGACAGAAACTGTCTCCTCCTATGTGTTTGTACAGTGCCTTTCACCATGGGGCCCTGATCCTGGTTGCACCTCTAGGCTCTGCTGTGGCTAAAGAGAAGAGCAGGTTATATGATAATATTAAGAAATAGTACTTACATTTTACATTTAAAATCACCTTATTTGTATTTTCCAGTACTTTGGTCCAAATAGCATGTGCTGAGCAACTCTGAGAGAATCACACTAGCATTGCCTTGGTATGAATGAGTTATTACTAAGCTGAGATTTTTCAAAAAGGCCCAACGCAGTTAGATACCAAAACCCACTGAAACTCACCAAACACCCTTAGGCCCCTTTGAAAACCTGTGCTCTGTAACAGCTGCAGCGGCTCTGGTTTTGGACAACCAGGTGCAAAAGCAATGAAATTAAATGGACCTTTGCAACCAAGAAGAGCTTGCAGCTAAACTCAAGGGGCCAAAACGAGGGATGTTAGCATGTAGTCATTTACACAATTAACTGATAAGCCCGGGCTTCTTGATTAATCCTAATGACAACACTCATCCCCACTCTTGCTGCCTCAGCATCAGAGGTAGCAAGGCAAGAGGTGGGAGCCAGTGCCCATGGGAAGCTAGCTTTTAAGCTGGCTCCCCACCATGCCAGATCCTATAGAGCCGCCACTGTTGTCTATGCTAGAGAGGCAGCAGCAAGAGGAGATGGGGGGCAGGTGGGAGCCAGTACACATGGGAAGCCGGCTACCTGCCCTCCCTCCCCCCTGCGCTGCTGCCTCTGATACAGGTGTTTGTGTGAGGGAAAGTGGAAGCCAGTACATGCAGGGAGCCAGCTTTTAAGCCAGCTCTCCATGCATGCTGGCTCTGTGGAGACACCTTGCCTCTGTTACAGGAGGGAGTCGGTGCTCGGGGTAGCTGGCTTAAAAGCCGGCTCCCCATGAGCACCGGCTCCCATGGAGCTGCCTGCCCCCACCCTGTGCTACTTCCTCTGATAGAGAGGCAGCAGCACTGGTGTGGGGGAGCAGGCGGGAGCCAGTGCACCTGGGAAGTGGCTTTCATACCAGCTCCCCACGCATATCTGCTCTCATGGAGCTGCCTGCCCCCTGTGCTGTTGCCTCTTTATCAGAGGCGGAGGGGCAGGCTCCCCCCATGTAAACACGTAACCACTAAAAAGTCCAGTGGTTACACAAATACACGACAGTTAACATCCCTAGCAAAAACAAATGGTATAAAGATGGCTTTGATTGAAAGTCGTAAGTTCATGCATGTCCTACTGGGGCTGGACTTGAGCATTTACCTTGTTAAAATAAATTAATTTGCATAATGAGGAGAGGACAGAAGAGGTGACTTGGCTGAGCCCATATGACATCAAAAATCAGTCTGGATAACGGAGGGGAGAAAAGAATCCTTTTGCTGCCAGTTCTCTGCTTTTCATCCATTTCACTCAGTTTCTCCCTGTCAGCCTGGCTACAACTCTGGGCAGCAGAGGCAAACCCACAAGTGAGGAAGCCCAGCAAATGGGCAGGATCCTGAAATTGACATGAGTTGCTCCAGATTTTCAGCCCACCCAACCTCTGCGGCTACAAGTTGTCTATCATCCCTAAGAAACAGACAGCACATGGTTCTCATTCTGCTTGGCTGCTCGCACACAGAACTCCACCTCCAGATCCCGGCTCTCTGCAGAGCATGGAAAGTTAAAAAGTTGGATATATGCTCATCTCTTCTCCAAGGGGCAAAATCTTGTGAGACACATGAAACACCCAAGAATCAGCTTTAAAATTAACACCAGGGTCAGTCAACATTTGCAGAGCTAGGAACTAATGCTAGGCTGATAAAACAACAGATAGGCCTCTATCTGCACAAGAGGCCTGGTTTTCAAAGGTGCTGGGAACCTGCATCTCCCACTGACTTTGATGTGATTTGAGGATGCTTGAAAATCAAGCTACTATATGTAGATGCCTACATAGATTTAGGAGCCTAATTCTAAGCACCCAATCCAGACCCTCCCATGGTTGTGGACCTATTAGTAACAGGTATGTCTTAAGCAGCATCAGCAATGTGCCTATGGAGCAGTAAAGCACAGGGAGGAGAGCTGTCTTTAAAACCTTTCTGGGTAAAGTTTTATGGTGCATGTGTAACCCACACACCTAGTGTGGTTACTGAGCAATGCAAGTGGTAACTAGACCACAGCAACAGTTAAGCTCAAGAGATCTCTACAGGATAGGCTGGGAGGCAGCTGGCTTTTAGCTCAGCAGGTAGAGGCTCCTATACTTAGCTCTAGAGGTCCCAGGTTCAAATCCAGCTCGTGGTGGTTATGCATGTTTACCCCAGGGGCTGCTCAGCCCTTAGCCTCACTCAGCCCTTCCAGCAGTTGAGGCAACATCACCAATCTCTCAGCTTAGGGATTTTATGAAGTAGCTCGTGGTTTTGGGAGAAGCTGGAGCTTTCTTGTTTATTTACCGATAGCCCAGATATGATGGGGTTTATAGACCCTACCCAGACCTGGAAGGGTTAATGTGCTGTATAGACTCAGTCAGCCCTTCTTGCCCCACACACAGCAAGTCTGAAGGGAGGAGGTTAAAATGGGAAGGCCCAGCTCAGTTGGAGGCTGGGTTGGTTGCAGGACAGATCAATAACACTCAGGTGGTAAGAGATGAGCCTAACCTAGTGCTGAGCTAGGATTGAGGCCTGATTGAACCTGTTGCATGGGAAGACAGGCATTGGCAGGGAACAGTTTGGAAGTACCTGGGGACCTGATGGGTCCAGGCAGCAAGGTGTCTCACCAGAAGATGTGGGGCAATGAATGAGAACTGAGCCCGGGGGGTGAGTGGATTAATACCCTAAAGGGGATATGCGGTAAGCCCAGCACCAATTGCTCTTTTGTTTTGTTTTTGTTTGGGGTGGGACTCTGGATTCTGTTGCCCCTGGAAGGGGAGTGAAGCATTGTAGTGCTCGGACTAGAGTGCTAAGCCATGTAAACCATGAGAGCAGGTGGGGAAACTGAGGCAGGGGTCCTGCAGTGCCTTCCCATCAAAAGGTGCACTGGACTGGTATCCTGCTCAGACCTTGCTAATACCAGCCACTGTCTCCTAGAGTGGGAATGGAGCCAAGCTGTGCTTAGCTAAGGTGGCCCCCCTAACAGTTTCCTTCTTACTTTGCAAATTGAGCCCTATTAAGATGGTCCCCATTTACCCTAATCTAATCTACTAGAGTTCTTTGAGGGGGTGAAAGGGGATCCAGTGAATACAGTGTACTTAGATTTCCAGAAAGCCTTTGCCAAGGTCCCTCACCAAAGGCTCTTAAGTAAAGTAAGTTCTCATGGGATAAGAGGGAAGGTCATTTCATGGATTGATAACTGGTTAAAAGACAGGAAACAAAAGGTAGGAAAAAATGGTCAGTTTTCAGAATGGAGAGACGTAACTAGTGGGGTCCCCAAAGGGTCCGTACTGGGACCAATCTTATTTAACATATTCATACATGATCTGGAAAAAGGGGTAAACAGTGAGGTGGCAAAATTTGCAGATGATACTAAACTGCTCAAGATAGTTAAGATCAAAGCAGACTGTGAAGATCTTCAAAAGGATCTCACAACACTAGGTGACTGGGCAACAAAATGGGCAAATGAATGGCAAATGAAAAGTAATGCACATTGGAAAACATATCCCAGCTATACATACAAAATGATGGGGGCTAAATTAGCTATAACTACTCAAGAGAGGGATCTTGGAGTCATTGTGGATAGTTCTTTGAAAACATCCACTCAATGTGCAGCAACAGTAAAAAAACAAAACAAAACAGAATGTTAGAAATCATTTAAAAAGGGACAGAGAATAAGACCGAGAATATCTTACTACTTCTGTATAAATCCATGGTATACCCACATCTCGAATTCTGCACTGTGGTCACCTCATCTCAAAAAGATATCTTCGCATTGGAAAAAATTCAGAAAAGGGCAACAAAAATGATTAGGGGTTTGGAATGGCTGCCATATGTAGAGAGATTAAAAAGACTGGGACTTTTTAGCTTAGAAGAGAGAAGACTAAGGGGGGATATGCTAGAGGTCTATAAAATCATGACTGGTGCGGAGACAGTAAATAAGGAAAAGTTATTTATTTGTTCCCATAACACAAGAACTAGGGGTCACTAAATGAAATTAATAGGTAGCAAATTTAAAACAAACAAAAGGAAGCATTTCTTCACACAACACAGTCAACCTGTGGAACTCCTTGCCAGAGTATGTTGTCAATGCCAGGACTTTATCAGAGTTCAAAAAAGAGCTATCTAAATTCATGGAGGATAGGTCCATCGATGGCTATGAGCCAGGACACATAGGAATGGTGTCCATAGCCTCTGTTTGTCAGAGGATGGGAATGGGTGACATGGGTGGGATCACTGTTCATTCCCTCTGGGGACACCTGGCATTGGCCACTGTTGGCAGACAGGATACTGGGCTAGATGGACCTTTGGTCTGACCAACTATGGCCGTTCTTATGTACCTGTTTTCAGTGTGTTGGAAGCAGGTGCCTCCTGACCAGCATGTGTGATCCAGGAAGCAGGCACTGAGCGATGTGTGGAGGCAGGGACTGGGTCCAGACAGGTAGAATTACAGAGGGAAGTTAAGATGGGGAGGAAGGCAGTGCCATGAAGGGAGAATGTGATGGGCAGAGACTGAAGGGAAGGGAGTTAAAATGTCAGGGAGCAGGGAGAAGGGGCTGGACATGGGAATTTGCCCATGTCCATCAGGTTCAATGTTCAATCTGAACCCATCCTGTGTGTACCCTGGGGTGGGGGCAGGGAGCTTCCACCTGCCACTTGCTGTCCAGAAAGCAAGCCGAGCAATGGAGTTAGCACCAGAGTCCGGCTCCAAGCCAGTCTGCTGAATTGCTCTGGTGGGGCTGGCTGCAGCACTGCTCACGGGCAGGGATTCCAGCCATGGCAGGGCACCGATGCAGAAGCAACAACTTAGCTGGTTGGTGCTAAGTGACCTAGGCTATGAGGCTGGCTGCTGAAATCAGCCTGAGAGGCAAGATGCTCCAGGCTGTCCATATGTCTGGAAGCAAACAAGTAGCAGCAGCAGTCTGGTGGGGAACATGCAGCCTTCCTTACTGGTTCCATGCAGATCAACACTTGGATACACTTCGAGTGCTACTGAGTAGGAGCATATTTAACAAAGCACTGAGCTTCCTATAAGAGTTCACTCTCCTGATCTCGATATTATTCATTTCCTCAACCACCCTTCATCTAGCGATCTTGCATTGCTTTACAAAGGAGGCCAATAGCCTTCTTGCCCTCTGACAGCTAGAGAAACTGAGGCACAGGCCCTTGTCTGAGATCCCTCAGGAAACCAGTGGCAGAAGCTGGAACTGAAATCGATTCCCTGAGTCTTCATCCAGGGCTCTGTCCTCTACCCGAAAGCGCCTCCTGAAGCTGAGGGACAGTGTGATTAAGGTCAAAAGACTCAAAAGTGGCCACTGGCCTGTGGCCTTTGGGTTGGGGGTAGGGTTACACCCTGGGCCTGACTGGCTCTGGTGATTTTCATTGGCACTTTGGGTGCTGAGAGTCTCTGAAAATGGAAACTTGAAGCGGCACCTGTAGGGGAAGGGAAACATATGAGTGTTTCCTGCGAGGCAGGAGCTAGAGAGGAAATCAGTCCGCGTGCAGATGTATTTACAAGCCACAGGGCTCCCCTCTCGTCAAGTGCATAAGAAACGTTCTGGCCGTGGATTTTGATTTTTTTTCCCCCATAAACCTGGATCCCTTGGGAACATTTTGCCAAAAACCAGCAAGCAGGTAAATCCTGCTCTCATTCCCAGCGTAAAGCGCAACCAGGAAGAGACACTCTTCCCCCTCAGTATCTACAACCGGCTAGAAATGACAATATGCGCTTTGCCAGCAGAGGGCAGGAAGCAACAAAGTTATCAAAACTCCAGCAGCAAACTTGTGGTGGATGGGTCCGAGCAAACCCCAGCAGCGCGAGGCCGGGGGTAGTGGGTACTGGTGTCGGAGTGCTCCGTTGCATTCTGATCCGAGGGCTGCTCCTTGCAGGCCTTCTATTAGACCTGCTTGCGGGCAGCTCTGATTTATGCCGGGCTGCAACAGCACTCGCCACTGGCGTGTCTGGCCCCGGGTATGTAGTTCTCTTTCAATGGGGAAAACCACTCTTCTCTGAAAACTCAGGGTACGTTTACACAGCAGGGCTAAAGTTGAATTAAGCTACGCAACTGCAGCGATGTCAATTGCGTAGCGTAAGTCGAAATAACTTAACTCGGCTAACATCAGGAAGCCGAAGGAAGAACACTCTTCCTTTTACGTCCCTTGCTCCTTGGGAAATGAGGGTTACCAAGAGTCAGAGTAAGAAGTCCTCCAGCTTGACATTATTTCGAAATAAAGGCTTGTAGTGTAGACACGCACTATTTTATTTTGGAATAGCGTCAGTTACTCCAACTCTGCTGTGTAGATGTACCCTCAGAGACCAAAACACTCCTTTGAACGGTGTCTGCTTGCTTTGAAGTCGGGATGTGAAAGGTTAACCGGTTAGCCGTTAACCAGTGGGGGCTGGAGAAGCGCCCCATTTGCCACGGGCAGGGGGCCCACAAGCAGGGACTACTCCTACATCCAGAGTCCAGGCACCCTGCGAGCTGGGGCTGTTCTGGCTGGGCTATAGCAGCCCTTACCTGCAGCATGGGGCGCCATTCCAGCCCAACCGTAGCAGGTGGGGGGTCTACTCCAGCCAAGCAAGTCTGGAGTGACTCCCACGCCCCCTTTAATTGGTTAATCAGTTAAACATAATGTTTGACTGGTTAACCAATTAAACAGGATTTGCATCCCTCCTTTAAAGTGGGACACTAAAATCCCAAGGGAAGCTGATAAATAAATTGTAGGTCGCCAGCTGAGATGCACAATGGAGCTGTATGCCACAGAAGGCAGATTTGAGTTCACCTTTGTTATTTTTGTGGCAAGCTTTACCACTGAGCTCTCGAATCCATTTGCACAGAGACACACCCCCTCCCTCTCCTCAAAACTCACTTACACATTTGTGTTACTTCTAGGAATATTTAGATTGGTTTTAAAAAATGGCACATTTATGCCCAGCACATGTTCAGTAATCCTCAGCACTTATTCACCTCTATTAGCTCCCACCCAGCACTGTGAGGGAGATAATTGGTGTCCCCATCCTAAAGATGGGGACACTGAAGCAGAGAGGTTAGGGAATATACCAGTGGGAGGGAAATGGCTTAGGGAATAGGACTTAGCCCCCGTTCTATGTTCCAGTTAATACCCAGGCTTCCTCTCCTAGGAGGGACTTCATACAAGTGTAGGACTGGAAGGGACGCAGGGAGGTCATCTAGTCCAGTCCCTTGCATCACAATAAGACCACATAATAGCTAAGCCATCTCTGGCAGGTGTTTGTCTAACTATTCTTAGAAACCTCAAATGACAGAGATTCCATACCATTCCTTGGCAACTTGTTCCAGTGCTTAACCTCCCCACCCCCCCCATAGGAAGTTTGTCCTAGATCAGGTCTACACTAGATCTGGCAGCTTGGCTTGAGGTACACAACTCCAGCTACACAGAATATGTACCTTAAGCTGAGCTTGGCGGCATACCCACAGTAGGAGGCTGATGGGAGCAAATTCTCCCCTCAGCTTCCCTTACTCCTGGCAAGAGCAGGAGTACCAGATGCCGCCGGGAGTGCCCTCTGAGTTTGATTTAGCTAGTCTAAACTAGACTCAGTAAATTGAACTCTGGGAGATCAATCACAGCAACATCAATCTTCTGCAGAGTGAAGATGTGCTCTTAATATCCAACCTAAATCTCCTTTGCTGAGATTTAAGCCAATTGTTTCTTGTCCTGTCCTCAGAGGTTAATGAGAACAATTTCCTGACCAGTCCTGCATTCAGACCCCAAATAATCACACGTCAAACACAGTGAAGATGTTCATGTGCGAGTATATCCTGTGTGTATTCATCTTGCATTCCCGCTTGTGTGCCGTAGGTCTCTTATGCAAGAGTATGCAAGGGGCTAAGGAGTAGGTGTTATCATCACTAGTGGCCCAGGAGGTTAAATGTTGAATTCAGGTAAAGATGTGGAGGTGTAAAAGGTTTAGTCCAACAAGACCACAACTACACTAGCACATATGGCAGCTAAACTTTTTTTGCTCAGGGACTTTTTTTGCTCATGTGTGCAGCACTATGCTGGCCGGTGAGAGACAGAGCTCTCCCCCACTGACAGAATAAAACCAGCTCAATGAGCAGCGATGTCTGTCTCCAGTTGGCGTCATGCCAGTGCTCTTACAGTATTAGCCCAGCTATGCTGCTCTAAGCTTATAAGTATAGACATGGCCCCAGTCATGAACTGAAGGAGTCTTGTGCTCTTGTTTTGAAGTAGGTTCTGACTCCTACAATAACTGGACTAGGAGCAGGTCTCCTGGTGCAGGTAAAACAAGGACCGTTTTGTTAGTGCTTCATTGTTGAACCCAGAGCTACAGACAGGGCCAGCAGCGAAAGGCCGGACAGGTGGTTTCCCTGTATTTACAGCCTTGGGGAACCTGTTCCGGTGAGCTCAGTGGTTCAGTATTTAGGCCAGAGAGGCTCAGAAGGTTTCAATGACCATCCCAGGGCTGGTTCAACAAATTGCAGGCCGGGCTTGTCCATCACCCCTAGAGCTGTCCCAGATGGAAGTTGTCAGAGCCGTCTACTCTGCCATTAGCTCACCCAGCCATGTGGAGCCCTGATGTAAAAACAGGCTGAAATCCCAAAGCAGGGGCTTCATCTCCCCCTGGATGCTCTCAGCCAAGGCATCCCTTGGACGCTCTGATGCCAGCTGCACCAGATATGTATTATGACTGTATAAACGTGCCAGTAGGGATCAACACTCCCTTCCTTCCATAAGCAGTGCCCCACATGCCAGGTGCAAGGTTTGAGTCACAAGGAAGGGCTCTGGCCAGCGTTTTCCAATGGGGGTGCCTAAAACCCTACTCAGGCAGTTCACGAAGCGACCTTTGAGATCGACGGCAGCTCAGGGTGGGCCGCCCTTTGAAGCTCAAACCTGCTAGTTACCTGTCTCGGGGTGAAAACACCAGCATGCTGTGTCGTCACCAGCTGAGCTCTGTGCCTGCGTCCCTGCCCTCACCACCCTATTGTAAAACCAACGCTCTTCCTCTCTGCTTACCCCACCTGTGCTGTCTGGGGGGCAAAACCTGGATTCCCATCACTGTGGGGGGTGTTTCAGAACCAGGAGGAGAGGCCCACCCCCTTCCCCAGCTTGGTGCTGCTGCCAGGGAAAGAGATTCTCCTCCTACACCCAACCAGACAGCCCCGTTACTGCAGCCCTCCCATGGGCCCCCCCAAGGAGGGCAGATGGGAGCACCTGCATAGCACTTACCCTGAGCTGATCCTCACCAGCACCCGATCAAGTGGGCTGTGCAGCAGCTAGACCCTGGTCTTAGAATTTATCAATTGCTAGACAACCCTCCACAGCTGGACTGTTCAAACCTGTGCTAGGAGACTGTCCCCAGATCTTTGCATTTAAATAGCCAAAGGGTAGGAGGGGAATAGGCACAGAGCAGGTGTGACTTGCCCTAGCTCCCAGGGCAAGCACATCAGTGTCAGAGCTAGGTCTCCAAGGTCCTCGGTGAGTGCCCCGTGCATGTTGGGTTTTACTGCTAGCAATGTCTGCGGGCTCTTTGGCTCCCTTGCCTTCCTCCAGCACCACATCAAGCTTATTTCCTAGGACTGTGCCCAGCCAGCAGCTGAGACGTACTGTTTTTAATTTCATGCAGGAATGTCTCCCTTCCTACAATATTTAACCTCCACTGATAGTCTGGACTGCTCTGTTAATGTAAGTGTCGTCCCCTTCGGAACTGCCTCTCTGGGGCTGTCTGTTAACGGGTAGAGCAGGCCCAAAAGTTGCTGCACTAACAGTCATGGAATGGGAGCTTTGTCAACGCAGCTGGCCCCCTGAGCTGGAAGGGCCTCCTCTTGGAGCAAGGGGGCAGCCCAGTCGCTGTGTTCACTGGTCTCTCTGCTGAGTCTGCCAGCAATGGTGATTGTAGCTGACACTTCCTAGAAGATGGACTGAAATGGCCAACTCAGCTGCTGTGGTGATGGCCCCATGTAAGAAGCTAGAGAACTCACTTTACGTGGGACAGAATAGCTATGAAATGCCAAGAGCTGTTGCCACCGACTGTCCGACACTGAATATGAACTAGAGATGTAAGGCTGTGTCCGACCCCCTGCAATATCTTGGAGACCCCGCTGAAATCAACATGTCATGCAGGGCAGAGTTTTTCCCCTACTCAGCATGTGTCCTGTTCGCAGCTGTCCCTCAGGACAGCTCTCCAACAAATAATGAAAAGATAAAACCCACAGTAATATCACAAACAGACCAAGAACACCACCCTCCCCAGCAAGCTCACCCTGGATGTGACAGTGCTGAAACCAATGGTCCATGTGCTATCTGTCACGAGCGGCAGACCCAGAATGCCAGACAGAAACAGAGCGAGAGGAAAGGGAGGTTTTAGGGAGAAATCAAGAGCTGTGTGGAAAGGGAAAGACTCAACTGAGCCTTTGCCCTCCAAGTGTGATGAGTGAAGAAGAGGGGACAGCAGAGGAGCTAAGTAACAAGTGATTACCCAAGTAACAGGAGGACCCAAAGAAGGGTCATTCTGCAACGTAAACAGCAGCTCAAGGGAAAATAGACAGCCAAGTGCAAACAGTTGGAATAATTGTTTTCTTTTTGACAGCAGTAGGTGCGCCCAGCCAGCAGTATTTAGGAAACACTTTTCTCTTTACTCCCCACCTTAATCACAGAAGTGTCAGCCATAAACATGTAAACACTGGATAAAAGCCTGGCACTGGGGGACTTTTGCCCTGACTTCAGTGGGGTCAGGATTTCATCCCAGTCTTTGGCCTTGGTTTTTACCCTCCAGTGTCTCTATGCAGGATGTAAGGGAGTATGTACCAAACCTTATTATGTATATGGAAGGCATTCCTATGCAGACACGTAGGAAGAGGTGGCTCCTGCCCCACAGCCAAGGGCACAAGTGAGGAACACCCACTGGTAGGGGGCAGACGAGGGTTTACGTACAGATGGCAAGGGGTGCAGCGTAAGCAAGGCGGAAAGGACGATTCATTTTTGTTTGCTGTACATAAACAGGAAACAACCATGATCTTAAAGACCTCTGCTGGCAAGCTGATGGCAAGCCACCACAGGGACCATTTTGGGAGTAGGTCTTAAGAGGTGATTGCACTAGTTCCGGGATGTGATCCTCCCTGGGCCTTAGAGTCTAGATCAGATACAAAAGATGCCAATCAGGCTGTCCCTCCCAGGCTAGAGGAGACAGATAATTGTGCAGCATCTAAACTCTCTCCTATTTGCTGCAGAGTTTGTTTTTTCCACACTGTACTCCATGGAGATTGCTAGAATGGGACTGAGTGTAAATGCTCCACCGCTACCTCTGGCAGAGCTAATGTGGTTTAGAAGAGCAATATCGTAAAGCAGTGTTCCCTAGGAAGGCTAGTCTCCCTGGATAGTACAGTAACCCCAATAAAGAGGCTGCATTTCCCAGTGAATGAGATTAAAAGGGTCCCATTCTCTGGGGCCCTTCCCAGTAAGCTATCTCCCACTGAAGGAGAACATTCCACACGTGATTTGTGTAGACCAGCTTTTCTCCATACTCATGACATCTGCCCCAAAGATACTGAAAAACTTGCCTCAAGTTTAAAAAATAGCCCAGGATGTCTCCATATTGGGTGACTGACTTAAGCTGCTGAAAAGGGGACTGGTTTTCAGAGAGGGCTGAAGATCCATCCTCTGAAAGTCAGGACCCAAGAAGTGATGTCATCCAAAAACAGAGACCCCAAATTTTTAGTCACTTCTGAAAATTTTGGCCAAGATATTTCTGAATGCCCTTCAAAAACAGAAGCATCCTAAAAACAACCATGTTGGACCAGACCAATGGCCCATCAAGCCAAGTCTACTGTCTTCTGGTAGTGGCCAGTGCCTGATGCTTCAGAGGGAATGAACAAAATGAGGAAATTCATCAATTTGATTCATCTCCTGTCATCCAGTCCCAGCTTCTGGCAGTCAGAAGATTAGGGATACTCAAAGTATGGGGTTGCGTCCCTGACCACCTTGGCTAATAGCCATCGATGGACTTTTACTACATGATGTATCTAATTCTTTTTTTTTAAACCCAGTTATACTTTTGGCCTTCACAATATCCCCTGGCAATGAGTTCCACAGGTTGACAGTGTGTTGTGTGATGATGTACTTCCTTATGTTTGTTTGAAACCTTCTTCCTGCTAATGTCATTGGGTGGTCTCTAGTTTCTTGTTAAGGGGTAAATAACACTCTCAACCTTTCCAAACCAGTCATGATTCCATAGATCTCTAGTCTCTAAGGGCATGTCTACACTTGCACCCTAGTTCCCTTGCACCCTAGGGATGCAAATGCAGGCATTCAAAATTGCTAATGAAGCAGGGATTTAAATATCCCGCGCTTCATTAGCAAGATCTCGCCGGCGCACTAGTTCGAATCACAACTGATTCGAAGCAGGAAGTGCACACCGGGACACATTAGTTCGAACCAAACCCCTTGGTTCAAACTAATGTTACTCCTCAAAAAATGGAGTAACGTTAATTCAAACCAAGCGGTTTGGTTTGAACTAACGCGTCCCGGCGTGCACTTCCTGATTCAAATCAGCTATGATTCAAACTAGTGCGCCGGCGAGATCTTGCTAATGAAGCATGGGATATTTAAATCCCCGCTTCATTAGCAATTTCGAATGCCTGAATTTGCATCCCTAGTCCAAACTAGGGTGCAAGTATAGACATACCCTAAGAGACCCCTTAGTTGTCTCATTCCAAGATGAATAGTCCCAGTCTTTTTAATCTCTCTTCGCATGGGAGCTGTTCCGTGCCTTAATCAAAACATCAGCTAATAAGCTGTTGGTAAAGTGTATCTCTATGATTTGTCCAGTTCTAGGCGGGACTCTGAAGGGCATGTACAGGTCAAAGCGCCTTGTGGACTGGGTGTCTCTATTTATTGTAAACAAGCCTTTAAAAGAGGTTATGTTTGCATCTCTTCTGGTGCCAAACTAGGACTGTCTCTGACTACATGACTTAAACGTTTCCTATTGAGATAGGGTGGGATTAAGTGCCTCAACACCAGAGGTTGGCTACTTACATCCCAGCTCTGTAGCCAGTCCACAGTCCACCTCCAGCTGAATCCTGTCGGTGCCTAAACTCTATCAGCATCTCCATTTTTCAGAGTCCCATTTCTCTGTGTACCACCACTGGCCATGCTCACTGCTGCCTCCCTCTCGGTACCCAGCCACTCATCTCCCAGATAAGCCCCAGAGCGATTCACAAACCGGAGAGAGACAAGCATTCCCCTGCTTAAGTTGCACACAGGACCCAATCTGGTAGATCTCCTTAGAGACTGCCTGTTGGGGCAGGTCCCATTCAGAGCCCTGCAGGAAGAGGGGCAGTGCTGCCCACCTTATGACTTTTAGCCCAGGGACTGGAGCACTTGCCTGCATTGTGGGAGGCCCAGATCCAATTCCCCCCTGCTCCCACATAGCAGCGAGAGAAGCACAGGAATCTCCCACCTCTCAGGGGAGTGCTCCAATCACAGAGCTATGGGATATTCTCAGTCACCTGCTGAAGCTGTTACTCTTTGGATTAAATAATGCAAGAGTGGTTGGAGAAAGGGGACTGGATCTGGGGTCTCCCATCTCCCAAGTGGGAGCCTGAACCGCTGGCCCCAGAGCCATTCCCTGTCTCTCTGGCCCAATGACTATGTAAGTATTTCTCCCTGCTCTGTCCACTCATTCAGTATTGATGCCGAGCACCACAGCTTCAGCAGGAGGACCATGGAGGGTGTTCCACAACCAGAGCAGGGGAATTGTTCAGAGACAGGCTGATGGTTTAATAGGAGAGATGAGATGTAATGGAACCAAATTAAACAGCCTGGCTACGTCTACACTGCCCCCTCTTGTGTAAAAAATATGCAAACGAGGCGAAGCGGTGAATATCGTCATGCCTCATTTGCATACTTAATGAGCTGCCATTTTTGCGCAAGAGGCTTTTGAGCTAAAAGGAGCCATCTACACTGTTCCTTTTTGCACGAAAACCCCCTCTTGCGCAAGAGCCATTCTTCCTCTCTTTTTCAGAAAGAACGGCTCTTGCACAAGAGGGTTTTTTGCGCAAAAAGGAGCCGTGTAGACTGCTCCTTTTTGCACAAAAGCCTCTTGCGCAAAAACGGAGCCTCATTAATTAAGCAAATGAGGTACGGTGATAGTCCACACTTCGCCTCATTTGCATATTTTTTTGCGCAAGAGGGGGCAGTGTAGACATAGCCTCTGGGTTTGCCTCTGCTCTTCCCTTGGAATATCCAGAACCAAGGGAGAGGACAGGGTGAGGAAATGAAAGGCAGACTCACCTATCTAAGGAGACAACCAGCTACCAATCCCCGCTGGCTCTGTGGCGAGCACCGGCACAGTGGGCACTGGAGCGAGACGACCAATTCATCTCTCATACGTGACCCTGTATTCTTCAGAAGGGAACAGCTTTCTACTAACAAGGGTCAGATCAGAACCAGTGGCCTGAGCCAACCCATCACTAATGTAGTGTGTCATTGTTATGGATCAGTCCTCATAAAAGACTGTGAATAACACTGAATCCCTCCCTCTCCATCCCACGAGATCCCAAGCCACAAACTCTGTCAGATCCAGAATGGGGTCGGAACTTTCCCAGAGAGTAGTGTTGTGTCTGGCAGGGGGCAGAAGGACTCAGGGCTCTGCTTTGGGCTAATTTTTGGTATGATGCTGGGGCCTGGTTCGCTGCTGCCTTGCTCCCTGTTTCGTCACTTGTACTGCTGGCTACCCTGTGCAGGCATGTGAGTGGAGAGCTCCAGGTCACCAGCACTGACAACCCCTTTGTTCAGGTGTGCATGACTAGCCACAGTGTGAGGCGGTGGGGCCAGGCCTGACAGGAGAATGCTTACTCTGCACCCCGAAGCCTCAGGGGAATTAGGATTCTGCGGGACCTGCTGCTACCCACAGCTGTGAACAGCAGCATTTGGAGAAATCCACCCCTCTATTTGCCATTGGTGGGTTATTTAATATCTCAGAGAGCCATTTCTGGGGCTGCAAAACAGTGAGATTTGCTCTTCTCGTGGTATTTCCTCTTTTCAGGATTGTCGTATCATAAGGAAACCAAATAACACATTAGTTCGACTTCACCCAGGGCTCCTTTAGGCATTAAAAAACCTGTAAAAATGTAAATGCAAGACCCCATGTATGGGACACCCCCACTCTCCAATCCCCAAGCACCCCTTAGAATTAATCTGTAAAGATCTTCAGTTCCAGTGGCCTGAAGAGTGAATGACCTTGTGCAACAACAGCCTAGTTCTCAAGTGTGTGATCCTGTTGAATGAAAGCCGGGTACACATGTGTGTCATGGCCTTTAGCTCAAGGGCAGATCAAGGGCTCTGTGCAATTAGCTCCTGTGGAAATCTCCAGCCACACACAACTTATTCATATGATAAAATGAAACCACATAGAACCTACAACACCGTCATCACTGTGTATTCGTCAACATCAGGCCCAAACTTATGTGGCTCTTCACAAGTATAAGGAGCCAGGTTTTCAAACAGAGGTACACTGTCCTGAATAACTTGCCTGATTTGCAGATGGCCTAGTTAGGAGTCACATGGCTGGAAATTGTTTTGCCTCTTGTCAATTTCACACAGCTGCTGCCTGCTTGCTCCATGGCTTCCTGTCAGCTTGGCATCATTTCCCAGACCCAGCAGGCAAACTGGCAAGCCAAGGAGCCCAGCAGCTGCAGGATCCTGAAGCCGACATGAGTCACTCCAGATTTTCTGCCCAGCTGACCCCTGGGGCTGCGAGGCAGCTATTGGAGCATGAAGTGGGCCCTAGCACGTAAGCTGTATTCTGCTTGACTGTCCCACATCTCCAAAACGCCTCCCCCCAGATCACAGCCTCAGGTAGAGGGGAGGAGTTAATGAGCTGGACGTTCTCATCTATAAGTAATACCTTTGAACCTGGAAACTCTAGCAACATGGCATTCAGGGTCCCTGGTACTAATTGGATTCTGTGGGGCTTTTTTATGATTAGAAAAAGGCATTGCCGGATCAGCTTGGGTGAGTACATTGGAACAACAGGACTAGTTTTCAGGTGGGCAACAATCGGAGAAGTTCATCTTCTCCTCCCTTCCAAAGCACATGAACTGGGCCTGATCCCATCATGGCACATGCTTGTGCTGAACTCTGTTGGCATCCACGGTCCTTTCTAAGACCATGGGACTGCTCTCTCCGCCTGAAAGCCAAACATGTGCACACCTTTGCCGCCTCTGTGCCATTGCTTTTGCGGTGCTGCATGGCTGCACCCTCGCATGCTGCCCTCTCCAGAAAAAGGGACGGAGGGTGTCACACCGCCAGATGGTGCTTGCACTGAATGCTGGGGTGGGCGGGGGGGAGATTTGGATCATGGACACCATGATGCCAGCCAGATCCACAGACCTTAGTGGCATGAAGACACAAAGGCTCCCCTAGTCCTTGGCAGCACAGACCTGGACTATCACAAGTGGGACCAGGGCCCCATATTCCACCCTGTCACACCCCGGTGATCAGCAACTTGCAGCTCTCTCTGCTTGGAATAAGGACTCACTTTCCTGAGTACCGTATTTACCTAATTATTTTTATTGGACAAATGAAAAATCCATTGCACTCTTGAATAGTGGGGTTGATATTTTCAGCCTGTTTGAGCCCTGGCCTCCCTTTTGGTTGGGCACCCATAACACATGTTCCCATTAATCTGGGCCCAAGCAGATTGGTGCCCAAATTATGAGCATTTCAGTGCAAGTGGCTGGGGCTTTGGCGCTGAATTACAGTATGCGTGTTTTATGGGCCCGAACTACATCTCCCCCCATGGCTCCAGGGGTGCAGGGAGGAGGCCTGTTAACCCTGACACATTCCTGTGATGCCAATGGACTCCCAGCACCCATGGCATCGCCCTGGGATTGCAGCCTCCTTGTCAGGCAGGCCAGCAGCTAAATAAGTCCAAGCAGAGGGGAAAGTGAATACAGAGGACTGGCCCATTCGTCGCTCTCTGAACATTCTTCAAGCAGTCGTAGTCCACAGCTGATTGCAAGACAGGCTGTATTTTCTGGAATGAATCACACCTTTAAAAAAAAAAGTTACAAATATAACATCTTCCCCCTACAAGCCAGCGCATTTCCAGGAGCCAACACCTGGCCAAACACTCATAAATACTGCAGCTGGCTGTGATCTCCCAGCTACCTGAACCCCGTCTGACCAGCGAGGCACTTGGGATACAGAGCAGCACTTGAGCCCTGCAACTGGGGTCTGTCTCTGTCACTTGCCCCTCTCCATGGTTAGGTCTCAGGCTCAAAGACAAAATCATCAGCTATGAGTAAATTCTCTGGCCCCTCTTTTAACCCATAATGCATATCCTCCTCCTCTTCCACACGCTCTGTCTCTCCTGATTCTACTGCCTTTGAGCCAGGACCTACGGCCAATGCACAATGTCTTGCTGGGGCAGTTCCAGGTAGGTAGCTCTCAGGTTGGGTTGGTATTTGCTCCGGGCAAAGATCCTGCCGTTCCTCCAGCGGTGCATCAATCAAAGCAAAATCTTCATAGTGATGAGGTTTAGACCCGGGCATCTGCGTGTGGCCCTGTGAAGGGGATGGGTTCTTCACTGAGCCGGTGGATCCCCCCAGAAACAGGCTGCTGGCAGTGGATCCCTCTGAAGAGGACGGATCAATGTCCTCTGGGCAGGAAGCCAGTGGTGCAGCACCGTGGGACCTCTCTGACGGGCTGAAAATGGCACAAAGGTACATTGAAGAGCACAGATTCATTTACTGGCTGTTTCTGGGCAGCTGTTTCCCTGTTTTGTGTTTGGGCCGTGGGGTTTACTGTAAATCAAGCTGAACAGTGGTTCGCCAGGATGGGGCTGGGTTCTTGGTGTCCCTTTTGCTAGCTGACTTGGGTCTGGGTCTTACAGTGATGCCGTTTTGTTTATTTTTCTCTCCACACTGTGGATCTCAGCTGCCACCAGCCAGGTGAGGCTCTGACTCTGTATGGACAGGGAGCCCTGTCTCCCCATTACGGTACCTTCAGAGAAGCCCACCTGCGCATCCCTCCTCCTTCACCTGCTCTGCAGCAGCTTCCAAGGAGAAGGTGCACAGTTCCCCGTGTCCTTTGAGAGTCTCCTTGCTACAAATCCCGCCACAGGCATAACCAGAATCTGGAGGTTTTCTGCCAGTGCTTGATGGGGAAGGAGAATTCAGAGCCCCTTTCATCACCCAGGAGACAGACCCGCTCTCAGTCACTAACCGATTATCCGAAAGGGTTTAAGTGGGGAATGTCGCTCAAGCAGAGTGCAGTGGCCTGGCTAACCTCCCCATGCAATTTCAGTGGGCTACAATAGTCTTCATCTCTCCTCCGAAACTGTTGCCTACTGCTGCTTATGCGCATGATGGAAAGCCACCATGTTTTGCCCAGAGATGGATGCATTCCAGCAAGTGGGCCAACTGAATCCCACATCAAAGTCTCATACGATTGGTTAGTAATGCTTGTTAAGCAGTTCGGGGATCAACATGATTTATTGTTCTGACTGTTCTAATCCAGCTTCTGACTTGGAGCCCATCACCATGGTATCTGTTCGCCTTCCTTGAAGTCTTTAAATGAAGAGGTACTTAGGTCTCTCTTTGCCTGACACACTGAACTGAGAACATGGATTTAAACTCTGGGGCCTGGCACTTCTTTATTGAGACTTATAACATTGTTAAGGAAGCCACCTTCCCTGCAATCAGATTTTTGAAGGGATTTGATCAGGTCTGCTACAAATAAATTGGAGGAAAAGGCAAATGACAGTTTGTCAAACTTTTAATCAAGGTTCCCGAAGAGAACATTAATATTAACTAAATCCCAGCTGATCATAGCAAGAGAGGAAGCTAGATTCAGGGTTCAGCCTAACAACAGTTTCAATTAACTCATGCACTGAAATGATATTCAACACCCTTGAGCCTCTGCAATGGGCTTTAGGCTGATCGGGGCTCTGCCATTATGGACCCAAGTGTAGGACCTGACTGGGGGTACGGCTAGACTACAAGAGTTTTTCCGGGATAAAAGCTCTTCCACGTCCAGGGACGCGTTTGCTCTTCCGTTTTTTTTTCCCAGAAGAGCAAACGCGCTCTTTCAGAAGCCCCTGTATTCCTTGTTCTATGAGGAATAAAGAGGCTTCCGAAAGAGGGTTTTTTTTCTGACATTTGGCCCAGTCTAGATGGGCCAAATGTCGGAAAAGCCTCTTCCGACAAAAGGATTGAAAAAAGTAGCAGTGTAGCCGTACCCTGGGATACTAAGGGGCCCAAACCCTATTAGCAATCAGTGCTTGGGAAATAAGGACCCGTTTTTATATTAAAGCAGGGAAATGAAACCGTGCAATCGTCCAGGAAAGGTAGGAAAAGCTGGGACCCTGTGGTTAAACATGCAGGGGGTGATTTTCAAAGGCACAAATGGGGACCAGGTTGCGCAAAAACCTCCCCCTTTCCAGAACCGCCCCCCCACCCTTCCTTTGAGTGGGTGCTGGCTCAGGCTCTTGTGAGTGGGTCACAGCTGAGTCCGGGGCTGGAGAAAACCTGTTCTATTAGTTTGGCATTGTGTTTGGGAGGGGAAACGCGGCCCCCTAGCGTCACACCACATATAAAGTCGGAACGAACTAACTGGCCCAAATGGATTCAGTCCAGTTGTAGACCTTTGTGCGATGTGTTTGACAAGAGAGTTCATGCCCCGTCACTCCCCTGCAGAGCCATTTGCCAGGCACTGCGTCCCTGCTGGCCTGCACAGCTCTTTGGCTTTACAACCACAGCCACCAAGCTAGAAGCCAGTCCCCACAACCCTTTCACTGATGACCTGGACTGTGCTGCTGTCACTTGTCTCCTGATGGACCTGGGGTGTTGGGATGTACCAGCGTCACTGAAGCGCGCCCGATCCTCACTGCACTGCGTCCTCCCTGCACTGCTGCTGTTTGCTTTGTGTACCAGTCCATGCAGGACTCGCCACCATGGCGCCTCCTGCTGGTCACTCCAGGAATTAGCTCCGCGCAGTTGGTGTCTCACCCACTATTCCCTTTTTGCCCATTCTCCACCACTCGTCTGGACCCATGTCTCTCCCAGACCACCGGCCCTTCCCTCCTGGTACTGCCCTGGGGCAGTACCCCCACACTTTGGGGTACTCCCATCTTAGGGAACCCCAATCTCCTATACCCACTTTGCCTCAGTGACCCACTGCCCGTCACCTAGCCCCTGCCTTGGGGCAAACTGCAGTCTGAAATGGCCACCCATCATTGGCAAGGGGGATTGGACCTGCTGCCTTCTCATGCCTCAGCTGCTCCTCCTCAGCCCAAGTACCTCACTGGGCCTCAGCCTGGGGATTAGGGGTTTGGAACAGGTCCCATATGAGGAGAGGCTAAAGCAACTGGAAATTTTCAGTTTGGAAAAGAGGATACTGAGGGGGGGATATGACAGAGGTATATAAAATCATGAGTGGTGTGGAGAGGGTGAATAAAGAGAAGTTAGTTCCCATAATATAAGGACTAGAGGACACCAAATGAAATTAATGGGTAGCAGGTTTAAAACTAATAAGCAAAAGTTCTTCTTCACACAGCGCACAGTCAACCTGTGGAACTCCTTGCCAGAGGAGGCTGTGAAGGCTAGGACTATAACAGAGTTTAAAGAGAAGCTAGATAATTTCATGGAGGTTAAGTCCATAAAAGGCTATTAGCCCGGGGGTAGAAATGGTGTCCCTGGCCTCTGTTTGTCAGAGGCTGGAGACGGATGGCACAAGACAAATCGCTTGATCATTGTCTTCAGTCCACCCCCTCCGGGGCATCTGGTGCTGGCCACTGTCAGCAGACAGGCTACTGGGCTAGATGGACCTTTGGTCTGACCCAGTACAGCCATTCTTATGTTCTTATGATTATTCAGGCCTGAGCTCCTGCAGCTCACCTTGCCTTCCCCCAGCAGTGCTCTGTCCAACAACCCCTGCTAGCAGGCAGCTAGGTCCCTCTCCCGCTGGAGCAAGAGGGAGCAGCACCTGGCCAGCCATCTTTTTATACAGCCCTGTTGAGCTCTGATTGGCTGCCAGCCTCAGCCTTCTCCCAGGGCTGTTTTAACCCTTTTCATCCCAGTGACTGTGCCATCACATATTGCAATAGCATCCAGGACTCACACATCAGGTACAGGCCTAGGCTCACACGCCAGCACTGCAAAGCAGCACAGGTGTTGGGGCTCAGTCTGGAACCTGGGCTCTGAACCCTGGCAAGGAGAGAGGAACTCAGAGCAAAGGCTCCAGCGTGAGCCAGACACCGACATTGCTGTTTATAGCCCATCACAGCACAAGCCCGAGATTTTCAGACTCAATGTCAGGGTTATTTTTCCCTCAGGGTAGACAGGCCATAGAAAGAGACAGCCTCTGTCCCAAAGAGCTTACAGGTACCTGGAGCATCCAGCATGTTCCGATGAGATGTGTGTAGCTGGAAGGATTTGATCACTATGTCTGCTGCCTATTTTTTGTCTACTGTTATGTCCATAAAGAGTGAATGTCCATAAGTGCAACTTTTTACTGCCCTTTGGGCTCCCCGATAGCAGTTCCTCAAGGTCACTTACCTGCCGATTGTTGCTGTGACCACTAGAGAAGCTGGCTCGCTGTAGGTTTCTCCATCATTCTCTGAGATCCTGTGGACCTCGGCCTTGGCCTGTACAAAGGGATGGGGACAATCTCCTGGCTGGAGCTCGCAGTTACCTAGGAGTGGGGCAGTTTGAACCCTCAGACATTCCACAGAGCCCTTTGCCACCTCGTGGATCTGCTCATAAGAGGGCAGGCTTGTCTCATAGACATTAGCTTCTTCCTGGCTGGTGTAGGGAGTCTGGGAGCTGGGGTGAGGGAGGAAGAGGTGAAGGGAAGTTAGTAAATTCTCCTATTTAACTGAATTCTGGTAGTTCCTGCTCCAAAGCAGGAGTTTTATCATTTGCTGAGAAGGGAAAAGGGAAGAGAGCCATGGCACATTGAGCTGATTTGTCTTAGAAATGGGCCAGACCCAGATCCCACATCTGAACTCCCCAGACTCTGGGAGGTGGCGGGGTTGGATCCAGCTCAGAGTGAACAACAGTCACCCTAGCGGAGGGGCAATGAAGTTAGCTAGTGGTCTTAAGCTACTTGCTCCGGAGAGAGCGCACAGTCCAACCCTGAGGGTGTCAAGGGCAGTGTGACGTGGGGAACCCAGTGGGGGTTTGGCCTCGGAAAGGACTGCAGGGCTTGGCTCTCACCCAACAGGCACTAGACTAGGCCCATCAGAGGAGGACTCCAAGGGGGCGGGATGGATTTTGTCTGGGAAAGGGCTGAAATCAGTGGGATTTCTAGATGGGAAAGGACTGCAGAATAAGGTCAGACCTCCCTCCCCGCCACATGCTGCATCCCTCCTCACTCCTCCCCCCCCCCCCCCCCTTGGCAGTCTCTTCAGAGAGAAGCCAAGTATCTAAGGGTTGAAATAACATGGAAACAGAGTCCTCAGTTCCATAACAAGCTGTTGCTTTTTTTCCCCTCTCAGCTTACTTTTTTTTTTTTTTTTGACAAAATATTTTTAGCCCTCCCTCGCGCCAGGGTTTTCAGGGATTGACCTCGTCCCTGGAGGCACACAGATAACCTTGTGTACAAGCTAAGACTCTAATTAAAAACCAGATTGAAAACTGTTGAGCTGAGGCTGGGAACCTGGGATCTTTCCGACATACCAGCTCTTCTCCAGAATTTCATTTTCTATCGAAGCACCAGGCTTGTGTGACAGGAACTTCTCGGACTCCATCTCCATGGGGACAAACGTTATCTGGGGGGGGGGCAGGGGGGGAGGAGGATAAAACAAGAAGGGATGAATCATTCCTCTGAATGTGAACAAAGAGGGTGAATCTCCTCCAGTGGAGGTTCCCCTGGTGTAGGGCTAGCATTAACTCCTTCCCAGCAGTGAAATCGTACTTGGCTCACACCTGAAATGGGTATTTTTACATCCAAATCACTGCAAAGGAAGAGGTAGCTAATCCACCAGATCACACTACCAAAGAATAGACCATGTGCAAGCTACTCCCCTGGCCACGAAACTCAGGCTGATATGAAGAACCCCAGTGGAGGCTCAGTCCTGCAAGGTCTTCAGTGTTCAGTGGTCCATGGAGCATGCTCAGGACCTCACCCCTGGCAGGGCTGGGACAGGATTATGTCACCAATAGGGCACTCAGTCCTGCCATCCGGCTGGATGAGAATGGATGTCCTGCCTTCCGGCGCCCAGGGGAGACAGGTGGAGAAATCCCAGCTTCCTCCAAATGGAACCAGCTTGGACTGGTCCGGCTGCTGGGCCAACAGTATCTGGAGCACCAATCCCAGCATCAGTCCCCAGCTTGGCCACCCTCAGCGCCTCAGAAACTATAGCAGAGCCTGAGGGGAGACAGGCCCTTTCAGAGGTAGGCAGGCTGTTCCCCAAAGGGCCCCTTCAAGGGAGTCAGAGCTGTGCCATGGACTTCAATCTGAGGAGAAGCTGGGGGCTGCGGGCTCCATGGCTTTGCCGCTCCTTCCAGGAGCCATGTCTGGTGGCCAGAGCCCTGGGAGACGAGGGTCTTCCCAGTGGAGGATGGGCATTTTATGCAGCCTACAGGCTGCAATGCAGAAACAGAGACATCACATGGAAAAGGATGGGCCCCAGGGGGTGGATTCCCAGCATTCCTGATCCACACCCCACAGACCATGGACTGGATCCAGTTCTGAACTTCATGGCTGCCCTTTATCACTGTTATGGGCCAAACCAAAGTCCTAGAGCCAGGGGGGCCAACAGCTTTGCTGGGCCCCTGGGCAAGGAGGAAGGGGGTGCAGCTCTGCGCTCCTGGAAGGAGTGGGGCCTCGGGCGGAAGGGGTGGTGCCGGGGCAGCCAGCCCTGAGCACTGCCTGGACCATGGCACATCCACCTCCCAGCCCTCAGCGCTGTCTGGAGCACTCCAGCAGCAATGTAAAGGGCCCGAGGCTCCTGCAGCCATCTCTGCACCTCTGCTGGCTCGCCGGGAGCCAACCCTCCCCCAAAGCTTCAGGAAGTCGGGATCCAGATCCAAACTCTGCACTTACAGCTCTCTCTCAGCACCAGTAAAGAGGCCTGACTGCCAGCATTTAAAGACACCATATAATGCAAAATTCTGGAGATGGGTCCCTATCACAGGTGAACCCTTCAGCTTATTGTGCTGTAACCTCCAGCTCTGTCCCTCCTCTGCCCTGTGCTGTGCCTCAATACGCACGCTCATTGGCTCCAGATCCTCTCGTGAGCCATTCTGCTTCACAGAAGGACTGTCTACACACGCAGTGCTGCAGGGGCAGGCTGTACTGCTCAGTGAAGATGCTACCAATGCCAAAGGGGGACCTCCCAGCACCACAGAAATGCCACCTCCCCCAGAGGCAGTGCTGATAGGAGAAGCTCTCCCAGTGACAGCGCAGGCTACACCAGGAGGTTGGTCAGTAAACCTGTGTCACTCGGAGACTCTAGACCAGGGGTGGGGAACCTTTTTTGGGTCGGGGGTGGCTGCCCCACAGAAAAATCAGTTGGGGGCTGCACACGAGGGAGAAGCAAAAAATGAAAACAAAAAAAAAACCCTCACTGGTGTGGCCCCTGACTGAGAAGGAAAAAGACACTTCCCACATTTCCCTCGCACACCAGAGCCTAGGGGAGCCCAGGCTAGTAGATTTTGTGTGCTCCTGTCCTGCCATGGGATGGCAGGGGGTGAGGCTGGAGTGCCAGCACAGAAACTCCCCAATGCTGTGGGGAAGCCTGGAACTTCAGGGGCTGGATCCAGGCAAGCCGGGGGCCAGATGCAGCCTCCAGGCCTGAGGTTCCCCATCCCTGCTCTAGACTACAGATATAAGGCTACAATCTAGACCAATCCTAAATCTAACCCGAGAGTTACTATAACAATGAGTAGCCCTGTAGCACCTCAGAGACTATCCAAATATATATATTGTGACAGAGCAGGTTAAAGGGCTTGGTAGAAGTAGGGTTGCCAGATGGTTTCAACAAAAATACCAGACACGCTTGGCATTACATCACAATCTACATTACATCTTATTTAGAAAATACTGGACATTTCTATTTTCTCACTTATATTTTTTTCAATTTGTTTCCCTAACAGAAAGCTCAAATACTGGACTGTCTGGTTCAAAACCGGACACCTGGTAACCCTAGGTAGAAGGGGAGCGAGGCAACTCTGATAAAAGGAACGCAAGGGCACTGGCTAATGAGAGGCAGCTGAGACAGGGCTGCTACCAATCAATTAAGGGCCAGGTGAGCTGATTCAGGCTGCCATGAGACCTCTTTAAAAACCTTCCCTGTGGGGGGCAGGTGGACAGAATGAAGAAGGAGTTTGGGAGGAACAAACCAGTGATAAGGAGAGGCAGAGGGGCTGAGCAGGGAATGATACCAGCCCTGCTAAAGGCTGCAGGGGGAGGTGAAAGGCTTGAGCAGGAAGTGTCTGAAGACTCCCTACTCCTAAGGGGCCAGAGGGGGACCTGTTTTCTCAGCCCTGACTGGCCTGGGCATTAGCCCCAATGCTCTGTTCTTTTGCTGAGGGACAGATGGCCAAATGCTGAAATAAGGCAAGTGAGTCTTATACTGTAGCCCCTAAACTGTGGGATAGTGGGTAGAACAGGGGGCTGGGACTCAGAGTGGGGCTGACCCTGCTGCAATATATAGTATTGTGAGCAAAACCTACTTCCTCTGAGTGAGCAAATGTCCTGTTTCCATTGGGAAAATGGTGAACTTGGGATAGCTGTTTCTTCAGGGAAGGGGAGTTTAATTGTTTTACTGAGCTGCTATCAACATTCTTCAAGGAGATTTTTTGAGAGGGACTTTAATAACCCACAGAGTCAAAGGGCCTGGGGTTAGGCATAGATTCAACACAGTCTAGGATTCTCTTCCCCTTAATCTAAACTGAATTAAACAATTTTATATGAAAGTGTGCAATCGATGAGCAATAAGTAAATGCTTCCCCCTTCCCAGCATTTTCCTGGCTGTCTCCTGTGCCTTCACTTACACAGCAGTGTTGTTCTTTAGGCAAAGGATTAAATTTTTTTTTCCCCTACTACACAAATTGCTTTCACGGTGTTGTGAATCTGTTCAATAAGCTGCTTGTATGAAAACACTTCTGCTGTGCCAGCCTGCCCTGCTGATATGTGTCTCCCAAAAGAACTTGTTGAAAGAGTCTTGTTAAGGCAAAAGGAATCCTGTGGAAAAGCAGAGTGACCTGAGAGGGGAGGGGGCTCTCTCTTTCTCCTTTAAGATTTGTCCATTTGCTTAACTTCCATCTTAATTTGTAGGGGGAGGGAAATGTGGATTTTGGGGGTGGTGACGGGTGTTCCCTGTGAGCTGAGTGTGTGGCCACCCAGGAGAGATTCCAATGTCACCCAGCTGATTAGCAGAGCACCCATAGCCACCAGGATGTTTGGTGCACATCCGCACATGCCTCGGTGCATATAAAATGTATTCTGCACGCAAATGGAAAAATATTAGAGGGAACGTTGGTGGTGACCTTGAGAAATGAATAGAGATGTTTGCCATTCCTTGTTTCCTATTGATCATTTAGCAGCAATGAGTTACACAGCAGCTGTCACTGCGAGACATAGGAAAGGGGTTGGGGGGATGCAGGAGAGTTTCATTAAATGATTCCTCCTCTCATTAATAACAGGGATTCAGGGCACATCCCTGTGCAGTCAGCACAGCTTTCAGTAAAGCCTGAAGGTGTTTTATCCCCAGATCAGAAGAATGAAAGTCACCCTTGTAGTTCCCCCTGTGCCTGCTTCACCTGTAACTCTCCAGAGCCATAGCCAACCTTCTCAGGTATCCTCAGGGTTAAAACCAAGCCTGGCAGAAAGCAGGCTTTTCAGGGATAGAAAAACAAAGTGAGGCATCTCCTCTGAAGTGTCAAGGAGCACTTTGAACAGCTGGAAGGATGTATAGTTTTGTAGCCCCAGTTTAATGTAATGCTCCCAGCTCCCTTCCAGAGAGTGTGGCAATGTAGCTATTCCCCTTGAATGTGCTCCGTTCCCAGAGAGAACTGGAATTGCTGCTGCAGAGACAGAGAGGCAGAAGTGACTGTCCTGTCTTCCCTGCTCCACTCACAGCTGTTTCAAGGGTTTTAGTCAAACCAACCCCAAGTTACAGGTAACTTTTAAAAGCCCCTGGGAACACTAGTCTGAATTACCTGACTGGCAGAGGGCATATTACGAAGCCCCTTGATGTTCCCTCACCCCTCTCAAGCGAAGCAATGCATTACACACCCAGGAGAAATTGCCAGCCACTCAATGGGACAGCAGCAATATCCCAGAGCCAGGCACAAGCACTGACCAGTAATAAATCATCTGCCAAAAGAGAGAAGGAATGCTGAGCCAAGCCTTACAATGAGTGTACAATCACTACTAGTGGATATTTTCATCCCTGGTGTCTCAGCACCGTGGAAGAAAGGGTAAGCATCACCGTCCTCATTTTACAGATGGGGAAAGTGAGGCATACAGGAGTTAAAGAACTTGCCCAAGGCTGCACAGTGAGTCAGTAGCAGATATGGGAGTAGCCCTCTCTCTCTCCCTCCCCCCCCCCAATGTCTCCTGGTCTGGTGCCTTAAGCATGGCACATGCTTCCCCTCCATAGGGCTGCCACAAGAGTATTTAAGCCACCACTATTAAGCAGCCTCCCTGGAGGCTTTTTGGCTCCCAAAGATGCCTCACAGCGCCCCCCGCCCCAGAGCCAGAGAGGCAGCCCAAGAAAGCACAAATAAGAGAATCAGCCCTACCTTGGGATAGCACTGACACATGCTCCAGGTGATCCCCACTGCTATGGTTAAAACCCCCAAGGTGCAAAATGTGATGTAGACATGGGGTTTGTCCACGCTCATGATGAACATGCCAATCATCACCAGGAAGAAGCCCAGCACTATGAGTCCATAGCTGAAAGTTTTATCCTCAGCCATTGCAACCCAGGCAGGAAGAAATCAAGTGCAGGACGCGCGAATGCAAAGAGAGAGCCCCAGACGGGGAGGGGACAGAGGCCGGGAGCCCTTTGCCTGTGTCTGTCCCAGTCAGCACTCCTCAGGTGCACAGCCAGGTGTGTTTTTTCCAGAGGCTGGCAGGGACAGATGATCAGCTGCACATTCAGACCAGTCCTGCCCAGGTCTGAGCCAGCCAGTTTTTAATGGGAGTGTAATGAATGCAAACACGGTCCCGAAATTCACACTCCAGTGAAGCTGCCCAGCAAACTTCACTTTCACCTTCCCTCCAGGCACATACTGCACAGGCTCCAGAACACCTTATGCAGGGACTGCGACTCAGAAATGGTGAGATCACAGGGGGAGGGGGGTATGTGAACAACACCAGGACCCAGAGACAAGGCTAGTCACTGGGCACTTGCAATAACCAGCCCATGCCTGGCTACACCAGCTCTTTGTTCTGGAGCTGGCTTGGGAGTTTGGAAGAGGTGGGCACTGCAGGTGGGCGGCACCTCTTTAATTTTTCAGTGCGCTGCACAAATTTCAAAAGGTGCATCGACTTGAGGGAAATGAGTCTCATCTGCATGACAGTCTAGCTATACTGGGGAGGGTCTTGTCCGGCACCATCCATGGTCCAGCATGATTTTAGTTGGCCGGATGTCCATTTATCATGGGTGTGGCCAAATTTCCTGCAATCCCATACATTTTGTTCACAGCCACCCATCCTGGCTCTCAATGTTTTGTGCTGTTGTTTAGCTCTAATTTACCCCTAAATGTCTTCTCAGAGCCCAGTAAGCTGTGGAAGTGTGAGTAATGCTGCTAGACCATGAATGGGGAACCTTTTTTGGGTTGGGGGCCGCACACAAGTGAGAAGCAAAAAAAAAAAAAAAAGGAAAACAAATCCTCACTGTCGTGGTCTCTGACTGAGAAGCAGAAAGTCACTCCCCACATTCTCCTCACACGTCAGAGCCTGGGGGGGCCCAGGCTAGTAGCTTTTGTGTGCTCCAGCCCCACAGGAGAGCAGCGGGAGGGCTGGAGTACCAGTGCAGGCTCCCCAGTGCTGGGGAGAGAAGCCCTGAGCCTCGGGAGCTGGATCCAGGCAAGCTGGGGTCACATCCAGGCCTCAGGTTCCCCACCCCTGTGCTAGATAATATTGACCTCGCATGGTCCGGCAAATCTCTGGTTCAGCACTGATCAGGTCCCAAGGGTGTTGGACCAAAGATGCTTGGTCTGTATACTTAATGCTCCCTCTGTAGAGAAGTGAGTTCCTGAGCTCCCGCTGTGGCATAGTGAGGATGCTGTCTGCTCTATAACCCGGGGTCCCCCTGCGCTGTGATGTGTGATTCCCGCTGACTCACCCACATGTGTATTAACCCAGACACCTAGGCTCAGCCTGTGGAGATAACAGGATTCCCAGGGGGAGAGACAAAGGGAGAGAGGTGGAGATCAATACCAGGTTTTGGGGGAAGGAGCAGTTGCTGGCTGGGAAACATGAAGGAAGCAGCCTTAGCTGAGGGTCTAGTGATGACAGTGGACCCCCTAATCCAAGGGGTCTGAGACAACTGGCCCTGACTCCTGAAACCACATCACATCTATGCTGTGATGTATCCTGGAGGAGCAATAAACCCTTTCTATGCTACTGGTTGGCGGAGTCTCATCTTGCTGCTGATGGGGTGCAGGATCGGGAGGTACCTGACGTGAAGCCACACCCTTCCAGACCTGTTTCTAGAAGGGGCTGACACAACCCTTGCTCTCCCATCTGCACCCAAACTTTCACCAGTGCTGAAGGAGGGGTACTGATTTTCTTAGTGCAGACGAGGGCCACTGACAAATGAGAAGAGATGGGACTGTCCCAGTTAATGACCCATTGTCAGAGCAGCAGATACTACTGGTATCTCTGTGCTGCTGAGCTGTACTGGACCTGCATCAGTAGAAAAGGTGAGGCTGATGCTTCCAGGCATATCCTACAGTATGTTTGTAAGCGATCAAAAAAGAAATGATGATGGTTTATTGTTTGTATTGCTTTTCCACTTAGGAGTCCCATTCTAGGGTCAGGGCCCCATTGTGCAGACACCTAAGAAAGAAGACCGTTCTTGCCCCCAGACAGCTCACAATTAGGCAGGTAGCAACAGAATAAATCCTTGTTAGCACTGGAAACGTCATCCTCTTCTTGCAAGGACCACTGGCAAGAAGATCACATGCCCAGCAGGACTGATGAAATGTCCACAGTGGCTGTGGGAGAAATCACCAAGTACCAAGATGATACCTAAAGCTCCTGCCCAAGGGGAGTGTTTAGAAGGGATTCTGGCTGGAGCCGGGTGAAATATTCTTGTTTGCAGAAAACTTCAGGAAAAAATATGGTGATTTGGTTCTTGTCAAAATTTCCCATGTTGTAAAACAGAAACCCGAAACGTTGGTCTTCAAAAAGAGTTTTCATTTTAAAAAAAAATTCTAGTAAAAATGTTTGGTGCTTTGGTAAAGCTTTTACCCAAAACTGTGAACTTTTCCTGAAAACTTTTTGCTTTCCAGTTTTTTAATACAGGGAGAGCAAACTTGAGTCAAGAATGAAATTTTCCCAGTCACATGTTAGTTTGGGATGAAATGCCAGGTTTTTATCACCATTCCTTTTTAAATTCCAGCACTTCAGCCAACTCTAGTGACGTGTCTTGCTGAGGAAACCGGCACCATTAGGGCCTTTCAGAAATCCTACAGGGAGCTAGCAACCACACCCGTACTGGGAGAGATCAGATTTTTCTTTCTTTGGTTCATCATTTCGGCTATGTCTTACACAGCAGAGTTATTTCAGAGTACCCGACATTATTCTGAAATAACATAGTCCGTGTCTACACAGCAAGCAGTTATTTTGACATAATGTCAAAATGTCAAGCTGGAGGACTTCTTACTCCGACTGCTATAACCCTCATTGTACGAGCAGTAAGGGAAGTCAAAGGAAGAGTGCTCTACCTTGGACTTCCTGCACTATTGACAGCGCCAAAAGCCAAAATAAGCTATTTCAACTTAAGTTATGCAATTGACATAGCTCAAGTTGCATAGCTTATTTCAGCTTTTGCCCTGCTGTATAGAATACCCTTCCTGTCCTCTGTGCCTTCTTGCCAAGGTGGGCACTGCACAAGAATTCATCTTCCAATGACCACCTTGCTCTCTAGGTGATGGGGTTGGGATGCTATTTGTGACAGGCCTGAAGTTAAGTGGAAGGAAAAATTTCCCCTCATCAGCTGCAACTGTTCTCGGTCCCTCTCCAGTAACACGGATTCTAACGTCTGACTTGAAATCACCCATTGTCCCAACATAGGAGAGAGTGTAAAAAACGGAGCAGAGACAGCAGGAAAGGCAGACTCTCCAGTGAGAAAGGAGGGTGGGAAGTGGAGCCAGGGGGAAACAGCGGAGCAAAAAACAAACCTGCCGACTATGAAGAAAGGAACAGAATTGGGGAGGGAGAACTTCCCATGGGGATGGGAACATGGCACCTCTCCCAATCCCAAGAGAGAATGTTTGGCTTGGGGATGACGGCCATTTTTCCTGAGACACAGCATGTATGTTCCGCTTCGGCTAGGAGGCCAGGTGATTTTTAAATGGATTTGTCCTGGAGGAGTATGAAGGAAGTGTAGCTTAAATGACAGGTTTCAGAGGGGTAGCTGTGTTAGTCTGAATCTGCATAAACAACCAGAAGTCCTGTGGCACCTTATTGACTAACAGATTTATTGGAACATAAGCTTTCGTGGGCAAAGACCCACTTGACATGCATCTGATGAAATGGGTCTTTGCCCACGAAAGCTTATGCTCCAATAAATCTGCTAGTCTATAAGGTGCCACAGGACTTCTCGTTATTTTTAAATGACAGGGCAAATTGTTCTGCAAATCCAAAGCCCCAGGGTATGAGAGACAATCTCAGGTTCCACTCCTGATATTTGGGTACTCTGGGATCAGGAGCAGCAGAACTACCAAGGGAGAGGCCAGGAGCCCTCATGTGAATGTGTATCATTCCCTCCCCCGAAGCTGCACCACAATGCTTTGTAGCCTTGGTTCATGGGGTCAGAAACAAGACCTAGTCCCTCCTCTGTCCCCAGGTGTTCTACTGAGGCAAGCACTTGAGGGGCACCTCAGACAATCAGGTCAGAAATGTGTCTTTTAAGCACTATTTTCAACTGCATGATTTTTCCACGAGTGTGTTTAAAAGGGCCACGGGAAGCAACATAGACCATATCCAACGTTCAGCTGGTTCCACTGGACCGAGGGAGCTAATGGGTGAGTTCAGTTACGTGGGAGGAACGCCTGCCTTTCCTTAGCAACGCTTAATGCTCCCACGTTTTCGCTTTGTCATCTCCCTTTTGAAAATGCATTTAAGAATAATTGGACTAAAAGCGTTGAGCTCATGGCGCCCCCATGTGGCTTAGAAATACAGTTGCATGAAGCATTGTAAGCTTAAAGTTCCAGCCCTTCCATCAGGATGCAGGCCCTCACAAGCCTTAGAAAATACGGCCCATTCGAGAGTCACAAGAATCTCCCCCAGGGATCATGGTCGTCTCCCCAGAGTCTTTACCTCCACATGGCCCATTTTGCTATTTTCCACCATTGCCCCCAGTTTGTGGGGGAGTCTCTGGAGTAGCCCAGCCATCCCACCAGCTCTGAGAAGCCAGATCCCTGCTAAGCCTGCCTGGAGAGGAGTCCTCAGAGCTCGATGGGAAGGTGCATGCATTTCCCACCACCCGGCCCCAGTCTGTCTGAAGCTGACTGAGAGAACCCTCTGCCACTGAGCCAGTGGCCAGTAGAGGCCTACGGTCTTATATGTAGCATGGGCTCTGCAACAAAGGCTGGGCTCGTTCTCTTTCAGGGGTTGAGCTGGGATCAAGGTACATTCAGGCCATGTCTATGTCACCCACAAAACTCGTGTGGTTCACTGTCCTATGTAGCGGCACTTAGACAACTTGCATCCAGAGATAAGAACAAGGGAGCTCTACAGCCTAAGCTGAGAGCCAGCTGGCTTTATAGCTCAAGCTGTAGAGGCTCCTACACGAAGTTCTAGATTCAAATCTGCTCAGTGGCAGTTACATCTACACCGGGTGCACTTTACTGCCCTCAGAATGCCAGGACA
Organism: Pelochelys cantorii; assembly: GCA_032595735.1. Taxonomy (NCBI): domain Eukaryota; kingdom Metazoa; phylum Chordata; order Testudines; family Trionychidae; genus Pelochelys; species Pelochelys cantorii. The sequence continues at coordinate 54,004,815 of CM064334.1, forward strand.
CCATACCAGCAAAGCACTGCTAGCATGGACACGGCTATTCTGGCAAAGTAGCACGGGGTACTGGCATAGTACAGCCTGAGGCTGTGTCTCTGCTACAGGGTTCTGCTGACACAGCTGTGTTGTCAGGGGTGTGAAGCAGTGTGATTCCTGCCCGGCATAGCTGAACCAGGAGAGACCTCTAGAGCAGATGCAGGTATACTGGCAAATCTGCTTCCTGTGGCATAGTGTGTTTCATTCCTGGGGGTGGTTTCACAGCTCCACTTTGCTGGTAGAGCTGTGTCCACGCTACCAGTACTTTGCCAAGATAGTACCCTAGTATTCCTAGGGAGGTAAAGCACTCCTGGTATAGACATGGCCTGAACGTACCTCGATCCCTGCTTAGCCCCTGAAAGAAAAGAAAATGATCCCACGCTACATATAGGACATTAATGCTCTGTCAATACTAAGGAAATCTACACTGCAGTGATGCTAGTTCAGCCCCCTAATGATGCCCAAGTGCAGCTGGCTTTAGTACCAAATTCAGCAGCACTAATATAAGCCCCAGTCTGTCCTGGTACAATATGGCTACATTAGTGGTTGTTGGGTGTAAATGTATTACTGTAGCTACAATGGGTGTGACTATCCTTAGTCTATAGCCTGTGTCATATGGGAGGTCTGACAATGTGACCATAATGGTCTCTTCTGGCCTCTGACACTATGATGCTTGATGCAGCCTCAATGATTATTACAGGGGTGGTAATTATGTTAGTAAAAGGGTGCAAAGATTAGAGGGCAGGCTGACATGAAAGCCAGCTGGAGGAGGGGACTTACATGAAAAGGACATGGTATTTTGCATACATTTGAAACAAAGCTTTTCCTTATTGGTTATAATCTCCTGGTTTAGAGGCTTCTGGTGAGCTGCTCCTAAGGGCTATGCAGCTGGTTTTGATTTCTGTGACTCTAAGAGACATTCACAGAACAGCGTGGCATTGGCAACTAGAGAGAAGATTTTAAAAGAAGCTCAAATGATAACTCTAATGCAGCGGTGGCAGCATGTCTTCAGGGGAGACTGACTCCTTGAAATCTTGAGTTCTCTGGTTTTAAAGAAAATCTAAGTAGAGGCAGGAGCAATTTTCTGGGCCGTAGGTGGAACTTTTCCTGTATTATTCATATAACAGATGCACAAACAGTGTAGCTGAAGTCAATGTAGTTACCGCAGTGTCTTCCACACAGTAAAGTTGACAGGAACTGCTCTCCCATCGACTCTGCCTACTCTCCTCATCCTGGTGGAGTACCGGAGTCAATGGGTGAGCGCTCCAAGGTCCATTTATCACGCCTATGCAGACGTGACAAACTGACTGGCGGTGGATCGATCGCTGTAGTGTCAATCCATGGTATAGTGAAGACAAGCCCTCAGTGGGGGGCTCATGCAGGCTAATTCCTAGCTGCCCACCAGACCCAGCTAGCAGAGTATTAGCCCTATTTCCCTGGTAGGCTCCTGGGGGCCCATGGCTCACTGCCTTGCAGCTTGTACTGTCAGATTCAACGCACTGGAGAATCAGGCCCACAGACTTTTTGTCTGAGCCAGAAATGTCCTAGGAGGAAGGACAGTGTACAGTTCCTAGGTAGGCATAGCCTGACAGCCCATGCCCATTGTGGGAGTAAGAATTCTGACAGGGAGTGTTTTCCAAAGAAACCTGCCCACAGCAGCTGGGAAGCCATGCTAGAACCAGCTAGCAATGGCTGTACCTAGATCCAGGGCTTACATTCACCCGCAGGGCAGAAGCACTGAGCCCTGGGAAACAATTTAAGAGAATTTAGGCCCTGTGTTCATCCACTCTAGGCAGGGTGGAAATGTTGCTTTGTAATGACATTGTGCATGTGGCCATAGGCAAGTTACTCTTCTCAACTCAGATTGGGGCCTGCTCTGAGCCCCCACGCAGGAGACGATGGGGAAAGGGATGGAAAGCACTTTTCTAAATCAATGATAGGAGTACAGAGAGATGGAGAAAAGGCAGCCAATGCAAAGCCACTGCTCCCCTTCTCCTGCAGATGAATGAGGCATGACCAGGCAGGGGCTGGGAGTGAGCAGGGCCTGGGCTTCACACACAGACCGGCCCCATGTCCCAGCATGTACTGGGCAGCAGTGGGGCCAGCTTGCCAGCAGCGGTGCCTCACACCAGGTATAAGGCTGGCTCAGCATCTGACCCCTCTGACTGTGACACCAGGAGAAACAGGGAGTCTGGGTCACAGTCAGGTATGCTGCTCCAGGAGCAGGCTGGGAAGCAATGTAACTCACCGGGATCATGACACTGCCCTGACAGAGCCCTCCATGTCTCAAGTCTTCCACCTGTAAAATGGACATAATTCTACCACCCCACCTCAGAGAGGTCTAGCAGGCTCACTCGAATGATCTGCTTTGTAAGGGATGTTGAACTCTTCAGATGGCATATGCAAGACTGTGCTGACACAACGGTATCATTTTTTAAAAAGCTCTGCCCAGTAGAGAGTCGCCAGCACCAAGAGGTTAAGGACAAGCAGATCTCATGAGGGAAGTGAGGTTTTTTCACTCCAGTTCTGTGCTGTTGCATTCTGGTTTTGTTAAGGCTGGTGACAGACCCAAAATTCATCTGACCTTGGCTTTATCATCTGTCTGTTTGCACAGACTCTGGAATTCTCTTTGGCGCTATTTCCAAAACACATGCTTCAATACTCTTTGTAAATAAACACAAAGAAACCAACAAGCATCAGTGCATGTGTAGGAGGGAGGGAAGGAGCAAAGATGATGGCAGGGGAACAGCTTTTCATGGTCAGAGGGAGCAAGAACACATCTGAAAAATACCTCAGCAGCGTCCTTCAAAATTCCTCAAGGGGACCTGGAAGTTCTGTGTGAGCCTTGTCTTCTATCACACACCAGTTAGCATTGCGGTCTCAGAGGATGGCTGGCAAGGACTGAAATTACATCAGTTCAGTCTGTGCCGCATGTGTGGGGAAAGATCTGGCCTTGGATATTGTCCACCATCCCCAGCTAGCAAGAGATTACTTATTAGAAGCAATGCTATTATAAGGCAAAGCAGGCCTTCAATTGTTCTTCCATATCTACTAGGGCAGGGGCTGGGGAACCTCAGGCCCAGGGGCCAGATATAGCCCCCAACTTGCCTGGATGTGGCCTCCAAGGCTCAGGGCCCCCACCAAGCTTTGGGGAGCCCACGCTGACGCTGGAGCACATAAAATCGACTAAGCTGAGCCCCCCTAAGCTCTGGTGTGCAAAAGGAATGTGAGGAGTGTCTTTCTCCTTCTCAGTCAGGGGCCACGTCAGTGAGGGGTCTGGTTTTGTTGGTTGATTTGTTTGTTTTTTGCTTCTGTTGCGTGTGGCTCCCAACTGTGGGTACATCTAGACTACTTTCTTTTTTTCAAAAGGAGATATGCAAATTCCGCACTTATTTGCATATCTTTCTTCCGATTGCTTTTGTGAAAGCGTTTTTTTTCGAAAGTGAAAGCAGTTTAGACAGGAGGGTTTCGAAAGAACCCCCCTTTTTCGAAAGCATCCTGTACACCTCATTTTTTAAGAAAGAAGGGTTCATTCAAAGAAGGGGGTTCTTTCGAAAAACCCCCGTCTAAACTGCTTTCACTTAAAAAAAAACGCTTTCGAAAAAGCGATCGGAAGAAGATATGCAAATTAGTGCCAAATTTGCATATCTCCTTTCAAAAGAAGAACATAGTCTAGATGTACCCTGTGTGGCCCACAACCCAAAAAAGGTTCCCCATCCCTGACTATGGGTATGCAGAATACTTCACAACATAAACATCCTTTGGCACATCTAAGGTTATAGACCTTCTGCCAGATGAAACCCTACTAGATTCCCTCTTTTAGAGTGTGTTGTTTAGATGCCAAAGATCAAATGACAACAGCCTGTAATTTATCTGGCCTTCACGTCTGGCTTCAATGTGCATTTGTTTATTGAAAGTGTATGAAGTATTTAAGTAGCTCTCGATGTCCAGTAATAGTCACTTGCTAAAAATCAAACACAAATACACAAGAACCCATTACATGCTTGAGACCAAAAGGCAGTAAGTGAAGTAGCATAAGTATTTGGGGTCATTTGCAGGGAGGGCAGAACAAACAGGAAGCAGCTGAGATATGAATGAATGTCCTTGAAAAGCAATTATTGGTCACAGTTTTGGAAAATAAGCACTGTATATGCTTTTCTTTTGTTTTTAATATTTGTCTGGGTGGGAGATTGTCCATTAACTTCGGTTCACAACAAACAACAAAAGAACCAAGCAAAAATTCTTTAAAAAAACAAAACTCCAAGCTCTCTCCGCCCACAAAATAATAGGAGACAAGCCCATCCATGAATGAGAAATAAATCAGCTAGGAAACAGAGACCTCTCAACCCCACCACACACACAAAACCAATTATTATAGGCTACTCTTCCTCTTCTCACATTTCTAGGGAGACCATATATGCTGGGGGAGAGGGGAAGAGAATTTCTGAAACTTCACCACAATTCTGACAGATTTTTGTTTTGCAACGACATATTCTTTTCCACAGTTGGTTCCAGTGTAAAGCTTTTGCTGTAACCTCTGGGGAGCAGTCACTTCTGTGGATTCAGTAGAGGATGTGATGTCTTTCAGCTAATGAGGCAATGCTTCAAAGGCTTGGGGACAGATTCTTAGCAGGTGTAAATCAGTGTAGTTCTGTTGTGGCTACGGCCCTCTGTGAATTACGCCATCTGAGGAAGTGGCTTAGTCTCACTCTAAAATGGCAACATCTCACATTTCAGTCGTAAATTTTGATTCCCTAGAATCATAGAGCTGGAAGAGACCTCAGGAGGTCATCAACTCTAGCCCCCTGCCCAAGGCAGAACCAATCCCAACTAAATCAACCCAGCCAGGGCTTTGTCAAGCAGAGACTTAAAAACCTCTAGGGATGGAGATTCCACCATCTCCCTAGGTAACCCATTCCAGTACTTCATCACCCTCCTAGGGAAATAGTTTTTCCTAATATTCAACCTAGATCTTTCCCACTGTAACTTGAGACCATTGCTCCTTGTTCTGCCATCCGTCACTACTGTGAACAGACTCTCTCCATCCTCTTTGGAACCCCCCTTCAGGAAGTTGAAGGCTGCTATCAAATCCCTCCTTACTCTTCTCTTCTGCAAACTAAACAAACCCAAATCCTTCAGTCTCTCCTCATAGGTCATACGCTCCAGCCCCCTAATCATTTTGGTCGCCCTCTGCTGGACCCTCTCCAATGCATCCACATCCTTTCTATAGTGAGGGTTCCAGAACTGGACACAATACTCCAAATGTGGCCTCACCAGAGCTGAATAAAGGGGAATAATCACTTCTCTGGATCTGCTGGCAATGCTCCTCCTAATGCACCCTAATATGCCATTAGCCTTCTTGGCTACAAGGGCACATTGTTGACTCATATCCAGCTTCTCATCCACTGTAATCCCCAGGTCCTTTTCTGCCGAACTGCTACTTAGCCATTCAGTCCCCAGCCTGTAACAATGTTTGGGATTCTTCCATCCCAAGTGCAGGACTCTGCACTTGTCCTTGTTGAACCTCATCAGATTTCTTGTGGCCCAATCCTCTAATCTGTCCAGGTCACTCTGGACCCTATCCCTGCCCTCCAGCGTATCTACCTCTTCCCCTAGTTTAGTGTCATCTGTGAATTTGCTGAGGGTGCAATCCATCCCCTCATCCAGGTCATTAATAAAGATGTTGAACAAAACCGGTTCAAGAACAGATCCTTGAGGCACTCCACTAGAAACTGACTGCCAACCTGACATCGAGCCATTGATCACTACCCGTTGGGCCCAGCAGTCTAGCCAGCTTTCTAACCATCTTACAGTCCATTTATCCAATCCATATTCCCTTAACTTGCTGGCAAGAATATTGTGGGAGACCATATTAAAAGCTTTACTAAAGTCAAGGTATATCACATCCACTGACTTTCCCATGTCCACAGAGCCAGTTACCTCATCATAGAAGCTAATCAGATTGGTCAGGCACAACTTGCCGTTCGTGAATCCATGTTGACTATTCCTGATCACTTTCCCCTCTTCCAAGTGCTTCAAAATGGATTCCCTGAGGATCCCCTCCATGATTTTTCCAGGGACTGAGGTAAGGCTGAAGCTGCTTGATTGCTTTTCTCCCATTACAGCACTGATATGTGTCGCCATGGTGATTTTACAGGATAACTCTCTCCCACTGCCTTATGTGTGATTTCCCACGACAAGTGAGAACTCTGCACTTCCTCTATTTGTGTCAGTGTGTATGGCAAATGACAGTCATAAAGTATAGCGGCTAGTCATCATTGCCAGCCATAATAGTGACAACACTACCTCTCCCCTACTCTCCTGCAGTCATCCGAAGTGTGACCCACAGCTGTTTCTGGAGGGACTAAAACATGGAGACAGCAGCAAAGTGACTGATTTAGTGGGACAGCAGGCTGAACACAAACCACTCTGATTGCAAAGCACTGCTCTGGACTCATCAGCTAATTAACATCAAGGATTCTCCAGAAGATACTTCTTATTTGGGAAAGTTTGTCCTCTGTTGTTCTCAGAACAGTAACTTTACTGGGTGGGAAGCTGGTTTCTTGTTCCTCCTGGTAGAACAATCTCTGGGAGTAAACATGTTTTTGCCATATATAGAATATAAAGGCTGGATTTTCGGCAGTGTTGTGCACTTCAGCTCATGGCCAATGGCTGGGTAAAGCTTAAGTCCTTGTGTTATTTACCAGAACAACCCTGGTGTCGAGTGACTATGGGAAACAGGGGGTTGACAGACAGGCCTGGCTCCACTCTCCCAGAAGGGGCAGGGCCTCAGAAGGAAGGGGCAGGGCTAGGGGCAGCCAGCCCTCAGTGCTGTCCGGAGCACACCGCACTGCGCTCTTGCCTCTCCAGCTGGCGCTCAGAGCTACCCAGAGCACACAGCGCTCCAGTAGAAACTTAAAGGGCCCAGCGCTTCAACCACCACCGCTCCTGCAGTAGTGGCAGCTGGGAACCCTGGGCCCTTTTCAGTCACCGGGCCCTGGGGCAGCTGCCTCCTTCCTCCCGCTTCCATCAGCAAGCCTGATGGGAAACACTGTCAAAAGTACATTCAGCACATAGAAAAAGAAACTGTTGATTTGGAGGGGTCTCAAGTTTGGAGTGCTCAACTTGAGGCTCTTTCAGAGCCTGTTTCTCAAAAGATGGATGCTCGGTGCTTTCTGAAAATCAGATCCCTTTCAGGTGTATCCAGTCACTCAAACGTCACTAATCACTTCTGAAAACCTTAGCCGGTGTCATTGAATAGAAATGTGGCTTAGCCTCCTTAGTGATTAAATCATTTCTTGAAATGGTATTTGGGCCCCTAAATCACTAGGCTTTTGTGAAAAAGCTAAGATGCTGGTTTTGGCTGGTTCTCTCTGGTAAAGATTTCCTCCATGCAAGTCATGTACTCAGAATAAATATTATCTTCTCTATCCTGCTACCTGTCAAACATTTGCAATCATCAGTGATTTTATTAAAAATTCAGAGGCTTTAAAACATACTGATTATCCACACAACTCAGAAATAGGCAGCACTGAGATTATCTGGATTTACTGTAATTATTCTGGATTGATGCCTAGAAATGACAGAAAAGCTATTTTGATCTTAAAAGCTGATCTATGTTTCCCTTCTCACTTCATGATCATTACTTTAGAGAAGGAAAGGGCAGGCTCTAAAGCAAACAAAGGAGGCAGCAATCTATAGAGTCCAAAGCATTGCATGTGGACTGTAAATCATACGCCACGTACACTGATGTCTTCATAGCTAGGAGGGGGTGTGGCACAGGGCTCACCCCGTGACTCTGTTTCCCTCCTGGATGACGTGGTCCTAAGCAGCACGCTGTCTGAGGAGCTGCGTCTGCGGCTCCCTGGCCATGTGTCATCCTCATCCAAGTCTTCATATAGAGGGGGTGTATTCTCCTCCTTCCCACCACAAGGCGGTATATAACCAACAGGACTTTGAGCAGGCCTGCAGTTCAGGGCTTCTTCATAGGTGGGGATAGCATTGGAATCCCAGGCACTGAAACAAACAGCAAAGCAAAACTACATTAAGCGGAACCAAATCAAATGCATCCCTTTGTAAAACTGGATTTATAATGAAGTACAGGGACTAGGTAAAAGTAGCTATTGCATTAGCTAGTAGTTGCTCCAAAACTCCTGGCTGTCTAATAGAGACGTCTGAATATGACCAGGTTCACTTTCTTTAAAGAGGTGTCGCGGGGGAGACAACACTTATCACTATCAATAGTGTAAGAATAGTCACAATTCTTAAACTAGAGGTCCTTAAACTATGGTCCCAAAGTTAGTCTGAAGGGCACCTGGTGATGGGGTATGGATCACTTGTTGGACATGCAGCAAGATTTGTAAAAAAAAGCTCAGCGTCTAGCAGCTTCTACCGCAGTGGTGAGCAACCTGTGGTCTGAGGGCTGCATGCAGCCCATCAGGCTTCTATAAGTGGCCCACGAGGCATTTTGTTACTGTTGCCCCCGCGCAGGGTTGCCAGATTCTGCTGGTTTCCATCGACATAATTTTTTCCTATCAGTATTAACAAAGTGACACTCCTCTAAACCAATGGCACGTGAAGTGAGGTGTGTGCTGATTGCACACAACATTGACTGTAAAAGCCAGATGTGCCTTCTACATACAAAGTGCTGCTACAGTCCAATTGGCACCCCCCACCCCAAATTCTAGTTACGCAAGCACAGTTAACAAAATACCCTATCCTGGGAGACAATCTTGCAGTCCACTGAGCTGGAGGAGGGCCACTCATACTAGCCTAGATTGCCTGTCACTGTTCGACTGGGGCCCCGGTGCTGGTGACTTCTCCTTCATTCCGGCTACTAAGCATTGCGTTAAAGACCAGCTATGCTATTTCCTAATGTAAACAATTGCTGTGGTCATCACATGGAAGTCAAGGAAGGGGAGGTGTTTCAAAAGAAATGGTCTGTAGGAAAGTGTGATCTACTTTAACAAAAGATGTTGGAGAAACCCCATCTGCGGTGACTAAAGACACTGATGTGAAGGCAATTTTGGCCTGTTGCCACTCTGTGCCATGTGGTTATAACTGTGTGTTGAAAGGTGACAAACTGATAATACATTACAGTGTCTACCTCTGTTGTATGTTTGGGCACCCTAAAGTGTGGACCTCTCCTGATCTGACATGATCATGCAGCTGATTTTCAGGAGACCTGGATAGATACTGTAGCTTCAAGCTTCCTTCTCTTCCTCTCCTTCAAACTGCCCATTAGCATGTACACAAGCTGTGATGTCTAGATTTTGTCACAGCTGGAGTTAGCCAACTTTATGTCTTTTAAAAACATCTCTGTGTAATGTAGAACCAAAGACCCCAATGAAGATCCAAGATCTGATTGTGCTAATACACTAACAACAGTACAAATGTGCTGCTAGATTCATTCCTGCTTGGATATAGTTTGAAACAGGAAGCAAGAAAGGAGCATGGCAAATGAAAGGAGGAAAAATGGAAGAAAGGGACGATGAGGGTACCAAAAGCAATCAAGGGTAGATAAATTACTGCTGGGGAGACTGGGGCTGTCCAAGTGCCTTTCAAGTCCTGTTGGGGGTCTCTGGGTACTACCAAAAGGCAAATATATAACACTGTTATTATCATTATTATTTACTATTAATAGTGTCCACAGTTAATCGTTAACTAATCAGCAGTGGGGAGAACCTGGGAAAAATGCAATGTTTGTGCCTTTCAACTCTGAATAAACACAGGCTGTGTACGGGGAAACGTTTGCACGACCTGTAATCTTCTCACTTTCCCTTTCCTTGAAGAGAAGATTAAGAAAGGTGTAAGGCCGTGACCACAGCCCTCTCAGTTAAACCTCTAATAGGGCCTGGCTTGAGACTTGATGTTTGTATCGCAGGGCTAGGACATGGTGAGGATGTGCTGAAATTTACACGCACACACGCTGCAGAAATCCTGTGGAAACATTGAGCCTTGCTCCTTCCTGAGTCTGCAAACTGTTGTACCCAAGGGAGCCAAAGGCTTGGGACTGGATGTTCTAGCAAGGTGGACATGGGTTATCACAGGAGACTCTCGTCCTTCAAATGGAACACAATGACGTTTACACACGAGATGCTGATTCACCAACTTGCCACTAGGCATGTAGTCCTACTCTGCCCTGCCAATGGGTCTCAGTCCCGCCCTAGTGCAAACACTGTCAGAGCTGCTATCTGTTATAGGAGCGCGCTGTAAGCGGAAGGTTTGCATAGAGGTACACAGTTGATAGGTGGTAGTAGCAGGTGAGGCTCAAAAATTTTGCTTGTACAACTCCAAGCACAATGGGATCCTGGTCCACAATGAGGGCTCTTAGACTCTATGCTCAGAATTTGCCCAACAGGCTTATAGTGAGAAACTGGCCTTTTTTTAACAAAAGAGAAAAAAAGTTTGAAAACCAATAAGTTGCCCCAGTTTTGGGATGGTCAGTGGGAACTGGGTGGGAAAATTCCAAGCACACATTGGTTCACTGGAATTTGCTGATCTGTGGAAAACAAAACATCTCACAGAGATGCTCACTTCTGATGGAATCTAGGCAGGAGTCTGAATGAAACCTACCTGGCCCCTGCCAGCTCGCCCATCTAGCTCCGGAGTAGCCCACCTACCTCAGAAATGGGGAGCCCAGAGCTCCCCAGGTCTATGGCTCCAGGACAGTGGATCTGCCAGTTGGCCCTAGAAAAGGGACCACCAGGGATTCCAGGGTCCCCAGCAGACTGCCCTGGAGTTGGGACACTGTTGCCTTTAGTAGAGAATTTGGAAGGGGGAGGTGTTCCAAATCAGAGCAAAACCAACATTTCAAAAATACTGAAATCCTCCAGGGAACACAGTGACCTTTCCCTACCCTGCTCGGTTCAAAGGGTTCCAATGCAAAAGCCAGCCCAGCTGCTGCGGTGGAATGAGCTCATTCCAAATGGCAATGCTCCCTTTGTTGGCCAGTAGGTGTGTGGTGAACCCAGTGCTGGGCTAAACACCTCCAAATCATGGGGGTAGCAGCACAGGGGAAGGACCAAAATTAGTGAGCCAGACCTCAGCTCATGTGCATTGGCATAGTTCCACATTAGTTCCTGATTGGCCACAGATTTTAAACAGTTTCCCAAAAAGTCTCTGAATGAGAAGGAGCCTGTAATTTATTCCCCAAGAGAGAATTTTTACAGTAAGTGCCTATGTTCCTTTTAGACTTATTTTTCCCATAGATTCATTTATAAACGAGACAAGGACCTTCTCGCGATACAAGACAGCACTTCTCAGGGCTTTTTTTCCCTTCAAGATTTTTTTTGATTTTTACCTGAAGCCACCTTAAGAGACAGAGAGCATGAACGCAGAAGGGAAAATGGGTTTGATCCAGAGCTGGAAACACGTCCCAGAGATTCAAGCCAGATGAAGAGCCTGGTTCAAAGCCCACTAAGGTCAGTGAAACAATTCCCACTGATTTTGATGGGCTTTGTGGCACTCCCTAAATGTCCATTTTGGGGCACTAGGGAGTCTGTCCCAAAGCCCATCAAAGTCAGTAGGAATCTTTCTTCTGACCTCAGTGAGCTTTGGATCAGGCCCATTTCTATTCCACTTAAGCAGTTAGTTGTGACGGTTTTTTATTATTAATTATTATTATTATTTTACCCTGTGCCCAATATAAATTGGTTCTATTTAAAATGACTGAGATTAGTGGTATGGACTGCCAGGTCAGGGAAAACTACTGCCACATGCTTTGGCAAGATACGGACAACATCCTGAAATAGCCTTCTGCACATGGTGCTACAGGGACAGTGGCTGAGATCAATGCATACGCAGGCAGAGCCAGCTGGCCTGAAGGTTTGCTTACATCATGAAGAAGGGCCAGCATAAGCAGAGTCGAGACTCACTGGCATGGTGACTCCTGCTGGTGACACTGGGAATTAGCTCAATCGGCCGTCCTCAGTCTCGCACCTGCCACTGCGGCCAACAGTATCCAATGTCTAGCTCCTCACCTCAGGGGCAAGCTGCAGTGTGCCAAGGCCACACTCCAATGGTGGCTAGATGTGGCACAAGAAGGAAGGGAGAGAGCCAAACCCATACACTACTCTGGGTCCTAGCCCAGGGAGCCTCAGGCAGCAGCGTTGCCCTGCCTTACTTCACTCCTCCTTTTACTGCTCACAGTGTTCCCTGGGCCACTTCCCCATGTCCCTTCCTGGCCCTTGTATCAAGCCTGGGAAGTATCAGGCTGAAGTCTCTTTCCTGCTCCCCTAAGCCTGCTCAGCACTGCTCTTCCCAGGTTCTTCTCCCTCACTGGGAGCCAGTTCTGCACCCTTGCTGGTCAGAACCTAACTGCACTCTGCTCTGCTGACCAGCTGTTTATAACAGGGCCACACCAACAAGCCACTCTCTGATTGGCCAGGGCTGTGCACAGGCTCAGCCTACTTCAACCCCTTCTGGCCAGTGCAGGGCAGCTGTTCCACTATATCCAGTAATTTCTATTGTATTGAAAGGCCACATGCACCTGGTGATGGTACATGCCTGGAAATCAACATCTGCTATAGTCAGTGGCAGCACTGGTAGGGATATGAATGTTTAACCAGTTAACCAGAAAGCTTCATTCTTAAGGAGGTTTACTAGTTAAGGTTAACTGCCACAGGCAGGGAGGAGCTCACTACGGACAGGGGCTGCTCCTGGGGGGGGGGCACTCCAGCCCGTTCTCCCTACCTTTAATTGGTTAGCTGGTTTAAAAATATGTTTAACCAGTTAGCCAACAGAACAGGATTTTACATCCCTAGTCAGTGGTTCACTTTCAGCCTTGCCCTAAAGTTTAGGAGGGAAGAACTAAGGTTAGATGAAGGAACAGGCTCACAACTAAGCAGCTGGGCAATGAACCAGACTCCAAGGGGATTTGGAAGAGGCTCACTCACTGATGCACACCAGCTGAAAAAGCTGTGGCAAAAGTCATTCCTACAGCAATCCCTTTCCCCCCCACACACAATGCAGGATGATCAGGTTGAAAGACACAAATTGGTTTGTCCAGACCTAATATTTATGGCATTCCGTTGTTTCACAAGCACAGCTGTTGAGTCTCACGACTCTTCCAAGCAGCTTGCAGAGCTGTACCTGTCACAGTAATGAAGCACAGGCAAGCGAAACAAGAGCCATTCTGCCCAGCCATGGGGTTCAATTGCACAGATTCTTGCAGAAGAATTTGTGCTTTGTGGTCTTCAGTTCGTGGGGTCATGACACAAAAACTGAAACCTGTCAAAGAGACAGTCTGCCTGGAAGTTGTTCCTTCCGGGGTAAAAAAAAATCACAGCCACATTTCCTGATGACATCACCAGTGCAGCAAGAGAAAACATGCATCTGGACAGAGTCAAATCGCAAAGCAACCTGTGGGAAACAAAGCACTTGTGACTATAGGAAATTACAGTCATGAGTAATTGATGTCATGAGTCCTACACCTATGAAAAGGAAATATACCGCAGACACAAAGTGGCCAATGGGAAATAAATCTCAGCAGCAGCATCCATCACAACAAAGTGAGCTTATTTCTACCGTGTTTTAACACAGTCCTAATATTATCTTTTAAAATAACCAAGAACTAGAATTGTCATAGAGAAAATATGGAACTGGGATAGAGAGTTGTCTTCTTATGGTAGTCATCTCATAGTGGCCCACAGCTGGAAAAAGTTATGTATAAGGCAGGGCTGGGCAAAATATGGCCCGGGGGCCAGATCCAGCCCACCAAGCCACTGGATCCAGTCTGTGGACACAGCAAGGAGCCTCAGGCAGACTCCCTGCTTGCCCCATGTGCACTCCCACTGCTCAGAAAAGCTGCTGCCATAGCCGTTTCTCTTTCTCAGCTATGAGCCTGGGGGATGGGGGAGTGGTGCTTCACGTGCTGCTCCCGCCCCCAGCACAATCCCATTGGCCAATTTCAGCCAACGGGAGCTGTCTGTTTGAAGAACAGACACCGCACGAAGCATCCCTATCCCCTCTCCTCAGACTTTTATTCACCAACGCACATGGCCCCTGCAGCCTGTGCGGGGGCAGGGCAGTCGGGGAAGCTGCCTGAGAACCCTGCTGGGCTGCTGGCCAAGAGTCACCCAGGTAAGTCTCCTGGTCAGAGCCTGCCTCTGGCACCCCAGTCCCTCTCTCCCCTAACCCTGTGCCCCCTCACTCCTGCCCTACTACCCCACATAAGCCAAACCCTCTGTCCCCCTACTGAGCCCATACCCCCTCCCATACCCTGCACCCCAATCCCCTGCCCAAGGTCACATCCCAAACCCCTGCACCTCCTCCTGTGCCCAGTCCCCTGTCCCAGGTCATAACCCCCTCCTGTCCTAGGTCACAACCCAAACCCCGGCACCGCAGTCCAGCGCCCCAGGTCACAACCGCCTCCTTCACCCAAACTCCCCTCCTGCTCCTTAATCCCTTACCCCTTCTGCACCCAACCCCCAACCCAGACCCCACACCTCCTCCATTAATATCATGGAAGAGTGCAACCCTTAACTATTTTCCAAAATCTTGGAGTGGCCCCCCCATCAAAAATTATTGCCCACTCCTGGTATAAGATATTGCCAACCCCAAATGTTTTAAGTTGGGCCCCATAAATCATGTGCTTGGCTTTAAAACCATGAGTTTGGGATTCTTTTATTTGCTTTCTGGTTTCTGAGCCTGTAGAGTTAACTCAGGTCACATTTTCAAGCTTTTCTCTGCAGCCATGAAAGCTAGAAAGCAAACTAGAAAGCTAAAAAGAAATCAAGAAAGTCTTAGAGTCTTTCACAGTCTCTTGATTCCAGCAGTTGGAGCTTTCAGAGAAACTGCAAAAACCTGTGATTAAAAATCCTGATAGTTGGGGTAAGTAGTAAATTATTCCCCCCATCCGCTTCATGAGGGAGGTTGTTTGATCAGTGCTTTGAACATAGAAAATCCAATATAAACACTCAGCTTTATCACACAGTAGTTTAATGATATGTTACTTATTGTCTGGCCCTGGATATCCTAAAATTCAATGAAACGTAGAGTTAAAAGAACTATTCCCTTTTGAGGGAGTCAGCTGTCGCAGACACCGCACTAACCTGTATGTCCTTTTATCAGGAGGTTCCACGGTGAAGTAGTGAAGGTCTCTGGAAAAGTGGTACTGGTAGTGTCGAGACATCCCCCGAGCATTTGCTTTCACTGACCACAAAAGGCCAAAGAGGAGGAGGATGCCACCGATGCCGCAGCAGAAGAAGCTGACAGACCTGAGCAGTGCATTCGAGGAGGTGGAGTTCGGCACCACTTTGGCTTCTCCATGGGGCACAGCCATAGCATCGCTATTAGACGTGGGTCCCACCTCTCCGTCGCTCCACCAGGCAAAACAAAGCGTTCCTGTCACCAGCAAGATAGCTCCCGTGATGGTCACTCCGTAGCGGAAAGATGCAGCCATTCTACAGCCAGTGGCCTATATATCAAACAAGTGAAAGGCAAAGGAGACAGGGCCTTCATGAGGTTAAAATAAAGGAAAGGGACTGAGCTGGCAGGGAGGCTCTCATGGCTTCCAGAAGACAGGACCTTCCAAATGGGACAGTTGTCAAACACTTCGTGGCTTAAAGACCTCAGTTTCCTTTTAAATTGCTTATAATGAGCTAACCTCTGCTCTCACATATGCAGCTCCCCCATTTCAAAGGGGAGTTGCACATGTGTCTGAGGAGGGAATTTGGCCCTGTGAGCCCAAAAGTAAAGAGAGCTACAGCTTTTGGCCTTTAAACCTTCAGCGACCTTATACATATCTTTGCAGTCTTTAAAAAAAAAAGTCCCAACATCCACATCCAGGCTAGATGAAAACCCAGAATTGGTGTCTAAGTCAGCTCCAAAGGCTTGCATGGTTTTTTGTCTTTCGATTTCACTCCAGACTTGAAAGAATGCCAGATTGTTTTATGGTCAAAGCTCTTTCTAAAATGGTAGGGGAAAGGACATAAACCTTAGCTGCCATCATTTCCAAATCAGATACCATTATTATATGTTTACTCACGGGAGTGGTGACTGTAAAACATTGACTTGATGACAGGTATCCTGACCAAAGCACAACTAGGTACAGACTGGCTCTCAGAAACTAGTTCTATTGCAGAAAGTTAGAAAACTTTAAGACGTCTGTATATCTGCATGTATTTACCCCAGTGTAATTCATTTCATGACTGGAGGTAGCTCCAGTGGAATAAACCAGGAAGACATACAAAGCAATACATGTTCTGGGTAGAGACCAGAAACAAGCTGTGGGAGCTTGCATCTGGAAGGTTGGTTGGATCCAATCTTGGGTGGCTAGCCGAAACCGCACCCAGTGTCAAAATGCTATTCTTAGCATGTTAACTCCAGATGAACTCCCAGGCTGCAGGGTGGCTATACCCTTGGTCTCCAGCACCTGGCAATTGTAGAGTTCCTATCAAAGACTGAGACCAGAGCTAGGATTTTCATAGGAGTCAATAAGCAACCACCTTGTGAGTCAGGGATTTGTCTGCCGGGCATAAGGTAAGCCCCTTTGGAGGGCAAACGGATCATTGCTTTTCCCATGCACTCCTCAATAAGTTGGACTCCAATTCTGTAGTAAGGTCCCTCGCTTCAAATCCTCTGTCCATGCATCTGACTAAGGCCACGTCTTCACTAAATGGAAGAGCGACGCTGCCGTGATTGATCTTCCGGAGTTCAATTTAGCAAGTCTAATTAAGACTTGCTAAATCGAACTCAGAGGGTGTCCCCGCTGGCAGCCAGTACTCCTGCTTCTGTGAGGAGTAAGGGAAGCCGATGGGAACATTTGCTCCCATTTGCCTCCCACTGGGGGGACAGCGGGGAAACTCGAAACAAAGTATGTCAACTCCAGCTACATAATTAACTTAGTTAGAGTTGCATATCTTGATTCCAGGGATGTAACAAGGGCAAGGCGAGTGAGACACTTGCCTCGGGCGCATAGCTGAGGGGGCGCAGAAGAATAATATAGAAAACTAATTATATTAAGACAGCTACTTATTTTAAGACAGCGCCGCTTCCCTCCCCCGCCCATTAGCATCGGCTGGCCCGCATTTTACACGTCAGGCTGCACGTTGCCGCTCCACGATCCAACAGTCACCAGCCCTGGTGGCCGCCCAGCGTGTCAGCTGCTTCCAAGTGGCGTGGGAGGCCGGGCACCCTTAAGGTGCCCTAGCACAGTGTCCAGGCACGGGGCGCAGGGCTGGGGTAGAAGGGGCTCAGATTACCCTGCATAGGGACAGGGGGTGAGGTGACGGTGTCATGCTGGGAGCCAGGACTCCTGGGTCTTGTCTCACCTCTTCCAGGGGAGTGGCTCTAGGTCTTGGGGGTATGTGATTAGAGCTGGGGGGTCTGGAAGCTACGATCCCTGGGTTCTATGGGTAGGTGTCCAGGCCCTTAGCCTGTTGGAGTCATGGTTTCCCCTCCAAAAACTGGAGCCCATGCTGCTGAGCCGCCTGTGCCAAGTGCTTTGAATGCGCTAAACAAACCAAGGGGACCAGGCAGTGACTGTGGCTTCTTGCGAAAGACATTTTAGTGAACTAAAATTAATTAAGAACGACCTTCGAGCATCCACGGGTCAGGAGAGATTCTCAAATATGTCCATCTTTTCAATAGAACATGAGGTAGCGAATAATATTATTTTAAACACAATTATTGATGAGTTTGCCTCATTAAAAGCATGCAAAGTACAATTATAAACAAATACCTAATAGTACCTGACATGGTGATATTTTATAATTATATGTATATATGTATTAACTGATTGTTTATGCAGATCTCATAACTATAATAAATAAATGTATTAGTATTAGTATTATTATGTATGTATTTTCCCTTTTTCTACAAAATAACTACTATGAATATATACACATGAGGGGGTGCAATTTTATATTCTTGCCTCAGGCGCAAAATTAGCTAGTTACAGCACTGCTTGAGTCTACCTTCCCTTTTAGTAGAGACCTGGCCTAAGCGGCTTTTACCCACAAAAGCTTATGCCCAAATAAATCTGCTAGTCTTTAAGGTACTACAGGACCCCTCGTTTAATTTTCTGGACATTGCATTTAAATAAGAAAATAGACATTTATTCTGAAATTAAATGCAATTTATTTTCTCTATCCTGCCATCTGAGTTTGTGATATTCCACATGTGTTGCTGGTGCATCTTTGCATGGTAAAAGGTGTTGGGGATGAGGGGAGAAGTCCTGTAGCTAGATATGGGATTCTGGGGGCTGCTGGCATTTTGGGGTTAAAGAATAAGATGGATACTTCTGCTGAAATGATCAGCAGCTTTAATATGTGTGCCGTCATTAGGGTTCAGAATCAAAACACATTGACCTGAATGAGGAAACTCACATCACACAGAGCTGTTGTTTTCTGCAGATACATGAAAGCTTCAGGTATCAGTGAACCTGGGTAAACTTTAAAACCAGAGGGTCAGAAGCAATATTGTTCAGACTGAAAAGGTAGGTTATGGAGTTCAGTCTTGTGTCATGGTGTGGACTGTGTGGCTATGAAACTGTGGGATCCATGAAGCCCTTGCTACGTGGACTGGAATTTTAATAGCTTTTGGCAGCTTGTTCAGATTATGTGTATTTTGTTAATTATGAGATTTTTTCCCCTCTGTAAAATATGACATTATCTGGGAGACGACCAAGAAAAAACTGCCTATTCAAGTAAGCTGTACATCGATGGGGTCTTTGAATAAAGACAGGTGTACTGTTTTTTCCATTTTGATTAAGCCACACTATGACTGATCATTTCTGCTGACTCAAGGCCAGTTTAATAAATTGCTGCTGCTCTTAAAGATCCCCTGGTGACGGTAGAGACATTTGAGAATATAGCCAGATAAATAATCCTTTATATATCAAACTTGGCTGACCAGACTCCATCCCATTATACATGTTTTAACTCCCAGCGTGAGTTTCTACAGGTGCCTTCAAGGACTCTTTTGGGATATTCCACTCAAACTGAGATAAGGGCAAAGCACAGAAGATGGATGATAACTTGCATTTTTGCTGAGTGGAATTTCTCACTGAAATGTCACAAGGTCGAAACAACAAGTCTTAATATTCTGTGGAAAAAATGGGAAAAGGGTATTTATTTCAGATCAAGGCTGGATTCTCATTCTCTGCTGTCTTCCCCACTATGACAGGTCCCAACATGCAAACAACAGGTATTCTTCTCAGGAGTTTCAAAGGCAATCTCTTGACTTCTAGGGGCTTTTGCCTGCTCTTGCTGCAAATTCCATCCCTGCAGTGGCCAGAGCTCACTGTAGTTTCTGAGGAACCCTCTGAGAAGAGGTGCAGGGCTTATCCCATCAGCTAAACCTGGCTGAGAGCAACTTTTCTTTGGAGTGTCATGAGATGCTGTGGTCATAGCTCCATTTCCCCCCACCCTCCACAGGCTCTTCCACCTGCTGTCCTTGGTCTTTGGTGACCCTTAGACATCAACATCATTAGAAACAATGGTGCAAAAAGATGGCTGAGTGCAAATGACTTCAGCTGGACCTGCACTGAGGTGACAGAGGAATGAGATGAGAGAATAATGGAACTCGGTGCCAGAGCACGAAGAGAATGACATGACAAGAGATCTGAACCAGGCATCAGGACAAGAGGGGAAAAAATCTAGTGGAGAGGAGACAGTGCTGTCATCAGAATTGAGGGTGGAGGGATGGTGTTTGTGTGTGAAAGGCCCTGGAGGAACTAGGGCACTGTGCGACCACAAAGGTGGGAGGGGCCTCAGACTACTCTGCTGTGCTATCTCGTCATGGTCTTCTCCCAGCGAGTTATGATCCTAGGACAAGGGCAATACACAGAGAGAGACATGCAGAGAGGAAGGAGGTTAAAGCACTGCACTGAAACCCAAGAGAACTGCGTTCAACTTCTGGCTCTGCCACAGACTTGGTGTGTGGCCAGAGGCAAGTTACTTCATCCCTGTGTCTCTGGTCCCCATCTGTGAAATGGACAAAATATTTCTTTGTTTTGATTGCAGGAGAGGGATTGTCTCTTCTTATGTGTGTATACAGTGCCTGTCACGGGGGCTCTGATCTTTACAAGGCACTGTAATGCTAAATACATAATAATAGTGCATATGCTCAAAGTAAAAAGAATGTGGAGGAAACAGTATGGAAGAGTATGGATGATATGAATAGTTCAGCACTTTCTGTGAGTGGTGAGATTGCCCTTTACTGTATTTTTGCTGCAGTAATATTAATTTATCTTCCTTCTCCATGTTACAAATTAGCTTTAAAATCATCATCAAAACTGAGTAGCCAGATGAATCTATTTATACTCAATCTGTAATGCAGACGCTGTAGTTCAGTAAAAAGCTCCAGTACATGTCCAGAAGTTCAAGATCAGTTCAGCATTGTCAAGACTGCAGCTACTTCTCAGAGGAGCCAACTAAATGGAAATCTGAATTACTTTGTCATGAAAGAAATGCTTTGTGATCTGATCCACATTTAATGAAGAGAGATGATAAGATATGAGATTTATTAAAGTCACCAGGAGCCTGGCTGACTCAGAGGGTTGATAACGTGATGCATCTTTCAGCTTGAGGTCATGGATTCAGATCCACCTCAGGTTGACACTAGACCAATATTACCATGCAATTGCAGGTTAGTGGCCATTGCAAAATGACTTAGTGTTTCATATGCATAAGTAGACAGGTCTCCATATTGGAATTAGTACCATTATCAGCAACCCAAGCAGAGAAACTAGATGTTGAATTCACTGGAGAAGGAGTCTGAACTTTACTATGGAGGTGACCAATGTTCCCTCTAATTTTTCCCATCTATGTGCGGTATAAATTTTGTTGTGCGCACAGAGGCGTGTGCTGATGTGCACCACCAGTAGAAACACACGCTGTTGCCTGTGGGTACTCTGCTAATCAGCTGGGAGGCATTTGAATCTCTCCTGGGTGGCCACCCAAGCACACAGTTTACAGGGAACCCCGGAGGTGACCCCTGCAGTGCATCCTGAGAATACATAAGCAGGGTAGCATGGAGAAGTTTACCCATGTGCTGTCCTTGAAATGTGGTTCGTCATCAGTGGATACCTAAAGGACTCTGGCCTCCAGAGTTTGTTGCTCCAGCATTTTTTCTGAGCATTAAATTCTCCTGACATTTTTTTCAAACAAATGAAGTAATAATCCCTGAAGAAAAATGATTTGTTTATGGAAATATTAGCAACAAGCCTGACACCAAAGTCCTGGATCTAAATACTCCCAAATGTAGTGGAGTTTGGATACCAATTCAAAATGCAGCCCTCTATTTGTACAGTCAAATCCATCCCACCTATGGAATTTCTGCTGCATGTAGAATTCCAACTGGACATCTCAAATTGCGGGAGCAGGAGCCTTTTGAACGTCAAACCCTTTTCAGACATCTCCAATATTGGATGGCCCTTCAAACCCCCACTTCCTCTCAAAAGTACTGAAGTGTTTGCTTTCTTCACCCAGTTAGGAGACTTTTCAATTGACTTTCATAGGCGAAGACCATTTAGGAGATTTGTGCATTCAGGGCATCAAATAACATAGCTGCCAAAGTATTTAAAATTAAAGGCCTTGACCCTGCAACTGCAGCATTTCCAACTGTTGGGATTTCCTCACAAGTCTAGTACATGTTTTTGTTAAAGGCCCAGCTCCTGGAATCAGGTGATTTCATGAAAATCTCTGTTTCCATTTAACGAAAAATAAATGCCTGCATGGTTGGGGAAAAAAGTTTGTACACATGACCTAAGTGCACTCTAAGGCCAACGCATGCTTTTGGGAGCCTGGCTCAGGATTCTGGGCTGTTTAGAGTTGACAATCCTGCAATCAGCTTTGGATGGGTGGATTCCTGCCCCCTGGACTGCCCTCATCGCTCTCCAGGGTAGGACAAAGATGCAGGGCCCTAAACAGTATAAAGTTAATTTGAACAGGTCCCACCCCCATCCCCTACAATTTATTTTGGAACTGGACGTTTAATACCCCGTTCATCTGAAGAAGTGGGTTGCACCCACAAAAGCTCATGATACCATCATGTTTTGTTAGTCTTTATGGTGCTGCTAGACCATTTGTTGTTTTTTAAGTTTGAACAGGTGAGGTTTATCTTAAATCCAGTAGATGCCTGTTCGTTATTTTGCATGCAAACAACCCCGAGAGCACTTTTCAGTTCTGCCTTCCAGAATGACTGCGTGGGGGAGCTTAAGAGCTGAAGGGAGTCACGGTGCCTGTGAAGTGTGATAGATTGACAGCTCCGAAGAATAAAGTCCTCTCTTGACATAATAGGCGCAGCCCAGGCAGTGACAGCGCAAGCATCCCCCACCCACCCAGCATGCCTCAGCCTGGATCGGAGAGATTGATTTTTCCCACATGCCAGGTTCCTGCTCGACACCCCGCCTTTGTTCCCATCACCATGCACATTTTTTTTACTGCATCTACAGCAATAAAACACTCAGAATAAGCTTTTAAACCTCTTTTTAAAGGCTTCTCAAACCTTTAATGTGTAAGCTGAAGGAGAAAGCGGAAAGAAGCAGGGGAAAGAGGAAAAGGACTTTATCCCTCTCTGTGGACATGGCTAAAACCATATCTTCAATGATTCTAATTCTCCCCTGGTTCGCATATTTCCAAAGGCAAAAGACACACACAACTGCTCTTCAGAATGTACCCAAATGAATTGTGTCAGGTACGATCAAACACATTTCCAAGAAAAGGCTGCACTGACAGCACTCCTCCTCCCACCAAAGACGGCTAATTACTCATTTCAAGTACTGTCACCCAGCCAATGAGACACTTGGATCTCTTGTTCCCCCATCCACCCACGTCCTTTCCTATATTAATCTGTTAAAAGAAAACCCTTTGACCTGATACTAAACAATCCTTATGGGGGGGATGTATCTGTATGTTGCATATACAACTGTAATTACTTTATATGCTTCCACTATGATGCTTAGAACTGCACCCCCCCCCCCATACTGTTATGCAGATGATGATTCATGCGATCTACTGTTAGAAAAAAAAACATCTTAGAGACACAGGAGACAGAATGAGTTTTGAATTTCCCACATATCAAGACAAAGTATGAATCCATCTGCACAGCTAGTCTCCCCACTGTGGATACTTGATACTTTTAATATGCACAGATACATTAGCAGGAATACATGTCAGAAAACAAAGTAGGCTGAGAAGTTTGAAGTTTTTAAGAAGGTTCCATTTAGCTTAGATTGGAAAGAGAGAGAGAGAGAGATTTCAGTGCAAAACAAAATCAAAATACCAGATTAGTTTTTAACATAACATTCAAGTAACTCCGCTACTATATTAACCTCCCACCTGTGGGCTAGATATGAGAGCACAGCCCTGATGGCAGATCTGCTAGATGGAAGCACTTGTGCAATGGGATATGCAACCACATCTGCAAAGTGTTACTGATTTTATGTGTATGGGGAAAGGAGTAAAGAAGAATGTGAAGAGTTCAGTACCCAGTGCACCTAAAAATTAAGGGACCTATGGGAAACTGTGGACCATGGTCTTTTGGAAAGTGGTAGCACATAAATGACTGGTGAGAGAATTATGCAACATGCCAGGTTCTGATTAGCAGAGGCAGGGCATTGCGCCTGTCTAACTCAGCCCATAGGGATCACAAGACTCCTTTTTAAAAAGTTTTATATTAAGCAACCCCACTAACAGGAGGATACATCCCATTTCCCCCCGAGTGGCTAACATCTTCATGGTGCAAAGTCTTTAACAAGCACTGCCGCTCCCGGCCCTTCCTACCTACAGCTGGGAGGCAAAGCAGGGGGCATACTCACGCACCTCACAGCCTCAGAAATCCCCCATCCGCTCAGCTGACCGACAGAGGGCATGGAGAGCAGGCAATGAAGCTCTTCTAGCGGCCGGGGCCAGCGCGCCGGTAGCTAGATGGGTCTGCTCCGGGAATGCTAGACAGGTCCCAGCCAGACTCTCCAGGCTCCAAGAAAACTTCGGCGGCAGCAGCGGCCCCCAGCGGAGAAGAGGGAGGTTCCCAGGGAGCCAGTGCAAAGAAAATTGACCAAACAGCAGCTGCTGTAATCTCAGTCACAAGTGATGCTGCTGCTGCGCACGAGCCTTCCTGCAAACCCCGCCCCGCTCTGCCATTGATGCTCTCTTGGAAAGTCTGTTCCCACGAAGGCAGCGTGGCCTGCCGCCCCGCCAGCCCCTCCCCAGACTTGCACGAGGCACCCCTCCCGCGGGAAACCCGCCTGCTAGACACGCTTTGCCCTGCCCTGCCCTGCCGCCAGCCAGGGCAAAACAATCCGCCCAGCGTCTCGGTCGGTGGGCAGAAGAGCGTAACGAGAAACTGCCCCCCCCCCCCCCCGCGGGAGCCCCGAAAGACGCTACAGATGTTTCGGCGGAGTCCCCCTCGCCCGCCTGTTGCAAAGCGGGCTCTTCCGTGCCGCTGCTGAGTCCCCTCCCCTGGCCCATCGCGCTGGGCGCGCGTGGCATAAAGCGGTGCGATTGCAGGACAAGCTCCGTTTTCATTTAAAAACAAGCCAGGGTGGTTACTGGGTTGCAGTAACGAAGCAGGAGCTCCAAACCCAGAAGGCCAGTAAAAAGCTCGCCCCCATCCAACTGGGTTATTTTTATAATCTTCTGATTGAAAGCCAGCCTCGTGGGGCTGCAGGAAAGGCACTGGCTCCGCTCTCTGAGTACACGCCAACCAAAAAAGAAGCATGGCAGCAGTAGCGAGGCAGTGCAGGGGCTGAGGCTAGCTGAGAAAGGGTGGCTAGGGCACATGGCTGGGCAGGGAGAGAGCTGCCTTTCCAGTCTGTGCTCTGCCATAAGCCTACCATGTGGCCCTGGACAAGTCCCTTAGCCTCTGCCTACAGGTTGAACCTCTCTGGTCTGGAAACATCCCGGTCCAGCATGATTTTAGTGAGCCAGATGTCCACTTTTCATGGGTGTGGCCAAGTTTCCCGTGGTCCCATACAGTTTGTTTACAGCCACCAGCCCTGGCTCTCAGTGTCTGGTGCTGCTGTTTTGCTCTAATTTACCCCTACAAGTCCTCTCGGTACCCAGTAAGCAGTGGAAGTGTGGGTGATGCGACTAGACAATTGACTCCCCCCCCCCCTTCAACAGTTCTCTGGTTTGGAACTGGTCAGGTGCTGAGGGTTCTGGACTAGAGGGCTGCGTCTAGACTGGCATGATTTTCCACAAATGCTTTTAACGGAAAAGTTTTCCGTTAAAAGCATTTGCGGAAAAGAGCATCTAGATTGGCGCGGAGTTCGCGTTATAACGATGCGCTTTTGCAGAAAAGCGCGTCTACATTGGCGGCACGCTTTTCCGCAAAAGCAGAAGCCCAGAACCATTTTGCGGAAGGCACAAGGGCACCAGCCCTTTCCGGGGGCGGGGGCTGGAGTTCATTTCAGACACGTGCTTAAAGGGATCTCCCCGGACAGCCGTTTCTCTCCGCTCTGTGCTATAGGGCCTCTTGCAGGGACTGACAGCCATAAGCAGGTTTGGTGGTTGCCCTCTGACTTTTGGACACCGCTGCCTTTGGCCACCTACTGCTTTTGCCAGGGGGTTTTTTCCTTGCCTTGTTTCTTGTGCCATGGAACCAGGGGTGGCCATGTGCCTGCTCTGGCCCCTGTCGGACATTTTGGAGTGCCTGCAGCTGCTGCTCCAGGTTGGTGCCCTCCTCTTCCAGGACCAGGAGGGGCACATCGCTTTGGACTCCCTCACCAGTGAGGCCATGGCGTCCCTGTGGCACCCCCACCCCAGGGTGCAGAGGCGACTGTGGAGACTGGACACCAGTACCGACTGGTGGGACCGGCTGGTCCTAGGGCAATGGGACGACCAGCAATGGCTTCAGAACTTCCGCATGTGAAAGCGGACATTCCTGGAGCTCTCTGCCTGGCTCACCCCCACGCTCCAGAGAGCCACCACCCGGCTGCGGGCACCCATCCCCATCAAGAAGAGGGTCGCCATCGCAGTCTGGAAGCTGGCCACCCCGGACAGCTACTGATCGGTGGCACACCAATTCAGGGTGGGCAGATCCACCGTCGGCGCCATCGTGATGGAGGTAAGTCCCAGGGGCAGTGGGGAGTGGAGTGGAGGGGGGGTGCTGCACTCCATGCCCAGGGGCAGCCAAGACTCCACGCTGGGTCACCCAGGGGTTCGGGCCATCCCTCCCTTGCACAGGCCTGCTGGGAGGGGCGTGTAGGGCGAGGGGGCTGTGGTGTGTGTGTGCGTGCATGCATGCGTGAGGACAGAGGGATCATGGGGAGGGGGCCAAGGGAGCGCACACCCACCCCTGCCTTATGTGATGTGTTCCCCTGTGTTTCTCTGCACCCTTCTGCAGGTCGTCCGCGCCATCAACAACGTCCTGCTCCCCAGAGTGATCCGCCTGTGGGATGTGGACGCTACCGTCGCCGGCTTCGCTGCCCTCGGGTTCCCCAACTGCACGGGAGCTCTGGATGCAACCCACATCCCCGTCCAGGCCCTGGAGCATCGAGCGGCTCATTTCATGAACAGAAAGGGGTACTGCTCCATTGTTCTGCAGGCCTTCGTGGACCACCGGGGCCGCTTTCTGGACGTTTATGCGGGCTGGTCCGGCAGGGCACATGACGCCCTCATCCTCCGCAACTCTGGACTGTTTCGCAGGCTGGAGGCGGGCACCTACTTCCCCCAGCGGGAGTTGACTGTCGGGGATGTGCCTATGCCCATCTGCGTCATCGGGGACACGGCCTAACCCCTGCTGCCCTGGCTAATGCGGCCCTACACGGGGCGGCCGGACCAGAACTGGGCCCGGTTCAATGACCACCTCAACCGGGCCCGCAATCAAGTGGAGCTCGCCTTTGGCCGATTAAAAGCCCGCTTCCGGTGTTTGCTCACCCGTCTCGAGATGGGTGAGTGGAATGCAACGGAGGTAGTGGCCGCGTGCTGCGTGCTCCACAACATTGTGGAGCGGAGCGGGGAGGCCTTCCTTCCCGCATGGATGGCAGCGGAGGGCCAGGCCTACGAACAGCCCCACACAGCTGCCAGCCACCAGGCACACCAGGATGGGGTGCGCATCCGGGAAGTCCTCACGGACATGTTCTCACAGGTCCCGGAGTAGGGTCGCCTTGGTTTCCCTGGACAACTCCCTCCCCTCCCCTTACCTCCCAATACACAACAACACAGTTTGGGGGAGAGGGGGATGTTGTGCAGAATGTTCATGATTGTTATATGAACTATGTTTGAGCAGTCTAGTTCAGAGCAGAGTACTCTTGTTCTGTTAAGGGTTTGGTCAGGTCAAGTGGAAGGCTTGTACCTACCAATTAGGATTAGGTTTAGATTTAGGTTTAGTTAGATTAGCTATCATCGTCAGTTCAAAGCATTTCGGCCGTCGTCGAGTTTGTTCGTCGGGCGCGTCGGCCGTAGCTAGGGTTTTCTTTGAGTTCAGGGTTAGGTTTAGGGATATTCTAGGCCACCATCGTCTGTTCGAGCTGTCCCGAAGAACAGGAAGAGGATTCGAGGTTCGTGCGGAAGGCTCGAGTCAGCGCACCCAATTCCAGTCATCTTCGAGGGATCTCCTGGCAGTTCCTCTCCTGAGGCCCGGAAGGACCAAAGGATCGAGGTCGCCAGCCACAGCTTCGTCCATCGAGGGATCTCCTGGCAGTTCCTCTCCTGAGGCCCGGAAGGACCAAAGGATCGAGGTCACCAGCATCACCACAATCGCCCTCCGCACCTAGACTGTGTTTAATGTATTTTGTGTTGTGTTTACTCTTTTGTAATCTATCCCTTGCTTGATTGTGATTTTCTGCATGTCAAATATAGTCCTGTGGTTAAATTTTATCTTCAGAGTTGGTATTCATTTATGCATCACAAACTCATAACCCTTTAAAATTATTTCCCTTTTTTTTTTTAGAAAACCTGTGATAGATATGGAATTTGGAGTCCGCATTTGTCATCTTCATGATTTTATTAGGTTGATCGGCATTCTAAATTAATTATTCACGTTACCTCGCGTAACAGGGAGGAAACCTTGAACTGGGAGGGGGAGGGGAGCTACTCCTGGGAGGGGTGCCCCCTGCGACCGCTCCTGCAGGGGCGGACCTGGACATGGGGGACAGGCTGAATGGGAAGGTGGGCAGGAGGAGCAGGAGGGGCCATTGCAGGAGGGGGCAGGGACAGGTGCACCATGATGGGGTACGCATCCAGGAGGCCCTCACGGACATGTTCTCACAGGCCCTGGAGTAGGGTCGCCTCGGTTTCCCTGGACAACTCCCTCCCCTCCCCATCCCCCTCCCCTCTCCTTACCTCCCAATACACAACAACACAGTTTGGTTTCACCAAAAAAACTTGTCGGTTTTTATTTACAAAGGGGGGAGAGGGGGAGGAGACCTTGAACTGGGAGGGCGAGGAGACCTTCAACTTGGAGGGAGAGGAGACCTTGAACTGGGAGGGGGAGGAGACCTTCAACTTGGAGGGAGAGGAGACCTTGAACTGGGAGGGGGAGGGGAGCTACTCCTGGGAGGGGTGGCCCCTGCGACCGCTCCTGCGGGGGCAGACCTGGACATGGGGGGCAGGCCGCATTGGGGCAGGCTGAACGGGGAGGTGGGCAGCAGGAGCAGGAGGGGCAGGAGGAGGGGCAGGAGGGGGCGGGGGCAGTGCTAGGGGAGAGATGGCTGGGGCATGGGGCGAGGCCATGCCATAATGTATGGCATGGGCAATGTGTGCGGAGAGGCTGGCAATGGAGTTCGCCATCAGCACACAGTGTCCCTGGAAGGTGGCCCAGGCCCCCTGGCGCCACTGCAGGTCCGCCTCTGTGCGTCTCTGGATGGCAGCCTCTATTCGCTCAACGGCCTGCACGTGGCGCCGCAGGAGCTGGTCCCGGTGTCGGACGCGCTGCCTCTGTGGTTGGGCGGCTGGGGGTGCTGCTGCTGCTGGACTGGAGGGTCCCCCGCTCCTGGTTGGTCCCGCTGCAGGGAACAGAAGAAAGGATGGGTCAGTCAGGCAGCCCGGCCACTGTCCCCACACCTCATGCCTTCCACCCCACCCCTGAGCCCAGGTGACACCACAGGGGTAGTGTGGCTTGGGCCCCCTCGGTTCCCCCCCTGCCCCCCCGTGTTGTATGTTTGCATTGAGGACCGCCCCTGGAGTAGGGTCCTCCTCCATGTATTGGAACCCCCGGTCTGTGTCCTGGCCCCGTGGAGGGTGGGAGGGCGCTCGTGTTGCGTTAACCTGTGGAACTCCCTGCCGGTGGAGGCTGTGAGGCTTTGGGCTAATCAATGGTGTTTGACAGGGAGCGAGAAGAATCACCACACAGTGTGGGAGCACGACTGGCAGACGTGGTCTGGGCTCTCAGATCCCCATCGCGTGGGATATCTCCTGGATGGAACCAGGAGAGTGACTGGGGAGTGTCCCATCCTTGCAGCAAAATTCAGGCGGCCCTAGGGGCGGCCCGAGCGCTTCCCCCCCTTCTCCCTCCCACTATCCCTCACACACGGTAGCCCAGGGACATGTGTGGCCGCAGTGGGGACTTCCCTCGGGGAGCCAGCCAAGGCACCGGGAGCAGGCGAGGGGCTCAGGGGGGGCCATGCTCACAGGGCTGTGATGCTGCGGTTTTCCCAGGAGCAGCTGGCTGTGCCTCACAGCCAGGCATGGGGACAGTGTGCCGTTTTGCCTGCTACACCCTTGCGGAGGTGCGGGCTCTGGCCTGAGACCCTGGGGCCCTGGCTGGTTCCAGCCGGCATCCACCCTTCCCCCCGCCAGTCCTGCCGGATGTGTGTGAGCAGCATGGTCCCAGGCATGCCCTGGAGCTGCCTGCCACGGCCACATGCCACTCAGTCACCAGGCTGCACGTGGTTGCACGTGCTGCTTGCTGCCTAATGCTACACAGCGTGCAGCTCACATGGCCCGAGTGACATGCTCTCCCCCTCCCCCCTCTGGGTGCCTGGCTCCCCTCCCGCCCGCCCTTGTGAGTGCAAAGTGCAACACTTACCGGTGGATCCTTCCCTGGCCTCCGAGGATGCGCGGGAGACATCGGGGCTGCCGGAGGGGGCCTGCTGGGTAGTACTGCTGGCCTCGTCCTCCGATGCACTGCTGCTGCTGTCTCCCTCCCCCATCATGGTGGTCCTGGTGATGGGGGGGGGCGCACGCTGCTGTCGACGGGGACCTCCGGGGCTTCTGGAGCTGGCTGTCCCAGGATGCGGTGGAGCCGGTCATAGCGGGGGCAGGTGTCTGGTCCTGCCCCCCGGCCCTCGCTGGCCCGCACATAGCCCAGGTGCAGCTCCTTCACCTTAGCCCAGACCTGTTCCAGGTTCCGGGCTGGATGTCCCTGCTGGGCTAGTGCCTGGGCCATGCAGCCAAAGATGTCGGCGTTGCGGCGCCGGGACCGGGTCTCATGGAAGCCCTCCTCCTCCTCCCACAGGTCCAGGAGGGTCTCCAGCTCCTGCGAGGTCCAGGAGGGGGCTCTCCTTTTGCAGCCCCCCCTGCGCTGGAGGTGCGGGTGGCTGAGCGCCCGGAGCTGCCATGCTGGGCTGCGCGGTGGCTGCTGGGCACAGCAGGGGCACCGTGGCAGACCTCAGGCCAGAGGTCTGAGGCACGCTCCTGCCACGTGCGCTCAGCAGCCTGCGGCTACTTTAAGAGCTTGGGTTACCAGGAAGTCCGGGGCTACTACGGGGTCTCCCAGCGTCCAAACGGCTTTTTTCCGTTTAGCCTGCTTTTGCACAAAAGTCTTAGCTAGCTGTCTACACTGGCCCTTTTGCGCAACAGTTTTTCGCAAAAAGGACTTTTGCCCAAACGGGAGCGTCATAGTATTTGCGCAAGAACACTGACGATCATACATTAGATCGTCAGTGTTCTTGCACAAATTCAAGCGGCCAGTGTAGACAGCTGGCAAGTTTTTCCGGAAAAGCGGCTGATTTTCCAGAAAAACTGGCCAGTCTAGACACAGCCGAGAGGTTCAACTCAGTTCCCTGTGTAGAAGAAGATTAAGTGCATTTCCTTGCCTGCCTCACAGTGGTGCTGTGGCACTAAAGATTGTGAGGTTCAGCTATTGTAGTAATGAGGGGGGAGGGCACATAAAAACTTGAGACTTATAATCTGTCCATTCCATCCTTATGGGATCATGCTCTTTAACTGGAGTGGTCATTCAATGGCTCATGTGGAAACTGCCAAAGTTCAGTGGACAAGAGTCAGAGGGGTAGCCGTGTTAGTCTGAATCTGCATAAACAACGAGAACTCCTGTGGCACCTTATAGACGAACAGATTTACTGAAGCATAAGCTTTCGTGGGTAAAGACCGACTTCGTCAGATGCATGAAGTGGGTCTTTGTCCACAAAAGCTTATGCTCCAATAAACCTGTTAGTCTATAAGGTGTCACAGGACTTCTCGTTGTTTAAGTTCAGTGGAGGATCACCAGTCCTTGGTTATTATGTAGACAAGAGGGAGGCTCTTCACCATAACTGGCATGAAGTCTATTGTTCCCCTTTTAAGGAGAGAATTTATACAGTTGGCATTACTTTACTCTTGGGTCTACACTGGGGTAAAAAGTCAACTGAAGATATGCAACTCCAGCTACATGAATAGCTTAGCTAGAGTCGAGGTATCCTTAAGATGAATTTCTGCGGTTTCCCCAAAATGGGAGTTTGACGGGAGATGCTCTCCCATCGAGATTCCATGAAGTACCAGAGTCGATAAGACTGCCATTAGTGGTCAATTTAGGGGGTCCTTACTTGACCTGCTAAATCAAAGCCCAGAAGACTGATCTCCGGAGCGTCGATCTCCAGATAAGTATAGACATGGCTGTGTTCTCTCTTTCTGGCATTACTTTCCAGATAGAATATAGGTTGAACCTCCGAAATCTGGGATTTTCTGGTCTGGCAACATATGGATGTTTTTGGATCAGAGAGTCTTGGCACCTGGGGCTATATCTACACTGGTGGGTTCTTGCGCAAGAACGTCCATTCTTCCACAGAACCTCCACACTGCCCACCCACTCTTGCACAAGAAGATTTACAGTAAAGCGTGGTAAGAGAAGGCTTCTTGCGCAAGAGCCACACTCTTTTCTAACAAGTGTAAGCTCTCTTGTGCAAGAGGGCAGTGTGGACACATGGCAGGGGCTTCTTGCACAAGAAAGCCCTATGGCTAAAATGGCCATCAGAGCTTTCTTGTGCAAGACAGTGTCCACACTGCCATGGATGCTCTTGTGCAAAAGCACATGGCAGTGTGGATGCGTTCTTGAGCAAGAGTTCTTGCACAAGAACCCTTGCGCAAGATGTTCTTGGGCAAGAACCCACTAGTGTAGACATAGCCTGGGAGTGCAAACCCCATCCCTGGGGAGCCCCGGTCAGGCAGGAAAGAAGCGGGGCCACACAGCTGGGGAGCTCCATCCTGGGCAGGGCAGCAGCGGCGCCAATGAGCCCCATTCCCGGGGATCTCTGGTTTGGTGGGGGAGAAATGGAGTCTGGGGAGCTCCATCCCCAGGGAGCCTTGGCTGGGCAGAGCAGCAGCAGGGCAAGTGAAATGGCAAAAGTGGGGCAGCCTGCAAGTCCCGCCCCCAGGGATCCCTGGGGAAGTGCACAGAAGCAAGGCAGCCAGCAAGCCATGTCCCTGGGGATCCCCGGTCGGGTGGGGGAGAAGTGGGGCTGTGGCGGCTGGGGACCTCCATCCTGGGGCACCCCAGCGGGCCGGAGCCCAAGTCCAAGCCCTGCAGACTGGAGCCCAGTGGCAGTGGTGCCAGAGCAGAGCCAACTGCAGGGAGGGGGAACATCCTGGGAGGCCAGTGGCAGGGGACCTTCACAAATCTGACAAATTCCCTCATTCGGGACAAGTCAGGTCCTGAGGGTGCCAGACAAGGGAGGTCCAACCTGTACTTTTATTGGGAAGAGTGGCTCAAATAACAAAGTGTAGATCTGGGTTCCAACTAAGTGCAGCGTTTGAGGGTATCCCATGCTCAGGTTTGGCAGTCAGACCACCTTTCTTATTCTATTAGGATTTGGGGGCTTTTTTTACTGGATCGGTGACATGGTAAATTCTGTAAAAATTGACATCCATGACCAGAAATTGGCTTGTGCCAATATATTGTGTTGCTGTGCACTGCTTAAGAGCTGTCATGTTTCTACCCTCAAAAACTGAGGCATATAGAGGTTAAGTGAACTGCCCACTTTCACACAGCATAGAATATAACCCAGTAATGCTGCATCGCACTTCTAGACACTGGTCTATGATGCCTTCATCTAAACCTAATACATTGTTTTTAAAGCAGTTTATGACTCTCAGTAATAGGTTCTGTGTAGGTGCCAAGAATCATATATATAGTAGCCCAATGTCTGTGAGTCTGTAACGCTGAAATGCTGGCTGTTCCCTCTGGGCGGCGCTGTTGCTGAAATGCTGGCTGTTCCCTCTGGGCGGCGCTGTTGCTGAAATGCTGGCTGTTCCCTCTGGGCGGCGCTGTTGCTGAAATGCTGGCTGTTCCCTCTGGGCGGCCCGTGCTGCATGGGAAGTGCGGGGCCCAAACAGCCACTTGCACCGCTTGCTCCCCCGCGGCGGCCCGGCTGAGCGGCGCAGAAGTCAGCCGAGTGCCACAGCGGGAGAGGAAGGGGGCGGGGCGGTGACGTACACGCCCAGGGGGTGGGGCCTGGCCATGTACGTTACCGCCCCACCCCCCTTCGCCTCCCGCCGTGGCGCTTGGCTGACTTCTGTGCCGCTCAGCCGGGCCACCACGGGGAAGCCCAAACGGCCACTTGTTCCCCGGCGGCGGCCTGGCTGAACGGCACAGAAGTCAGCCAAGCGCCACGGCGAGAGGCGAAGGGGGGTGCGGCAGTGACGTGCAGCGTGACAGTGGCTCCAGATTCCGCCCCCTGGCCATGAACGTCACTGCCCCCCTTCGCCTCCCGCTGTGGCGCTCGGCTGATTTCTGCACTGCTCAGCCAGGCCGCCACATGGGAGCAAGTGGCGCAAGTGACTGTTTGGGCTCCGCGCTCCCCATGCAGCACGGGGAGCGCAGAGCCCAAACGGCCGTTTGGGCTCCACGGTCCCCCGAGTGAGAGGCAGGAGGGGGAGGAGAAGAGAAAGAGAGAGATGGAGAGAGAGGCAGGAGGCAGAGGAGAGCTGAGAGGGAGAGGGGGGGAGGCAGTAGGAGGAGGAGGAGAGAGAGAGAGAGAGAGAGAGAGAGAGAGACGGAGCGAGAGACCGGAGGCTCAGGAGAGAAAACCAACGTGGAGGAGAAACCTGAAAATCCCGTTTTATGACAGGCTAATTGGCTAGTCAGTATTATAAAAAAACAACACACATTCCAAATGGCTTTAAAACTATTTGTTTTCCAGTTGATGAGAGTGTTTATTCATTCTGCAGTCTGGATTTATAGGCACTGTCCTATGTTTGGGCTTTGTCAGTTCAAAAGTAAGAACTTCAGCAAAAGTTGAAGAGACATTTGAAGATTCCTTTTTCTCAGAGGTGTCATCCAAGCACCCTGGTTTGAATAATGCTTGTGATGAAACAAGAATGTTACTTAAGATGTGCTAAAAAAAAAAGCCAACGTATTACTCCTAAAAATTCAAGATTTCATAGTCACTGAGCACTTATCAGAATACCAAAGAGTTAATGAGTCTTGATGGTCCCAGATTTAATGAAACCAGTGATGAATTGCAAAGGAAAGAGCTTCAAGTTATGTAACAGCTTATCTGCCAGGTTTTCTACCAGCTCTCTACACTCCTTGAAATTGGAATCACAGTTTTGATTGACTTAACTTGAATCAGCTATTGAGAAGGTGAAATGACTGCACTTAAACCACTGATAGATATGAAAAATTGCAAAAGAAAAAAATTAAAGTTCTAGATACAGCCAAAGAATTAGAGAAGGCTTTTCCAAGTACTTTTTAAATGTGTTTCGGTGTTCTTGTTGCTGGAATATAAATGACAGCCTGTAAGGATTCCTTTTCTTGTTTGGAAAGAATCTCATCACACCGAAGGATGAATGTGTGAGCAAGTGTTCAGTCTTGACAAGACATGTGATGTCAGCTTTAGTTATGCAAGATTCCAGGGAGAAGCAGTGGTCCTCCACTGAGGAACTGACCTGCCAAATCCTGGATCTCTGTTACTGTTCAGTAGAAGGGTAACAATATAATGAAATGTTTCCTTTTCTCCTCCAACAATAATAAGGTGCAAGTTATATTGGTTTCCGGTTGTTGTGAAAAGAGGGGAAGTTTGGTTATAGAGAGGGCCTTTACATTTGGATCAGAAGGCTATGAGATTCATGGCCATCCTGGTAACTCCAAGAAAGGAGTTTTAAAGCTGTCTCCAGCTGTGCTGAGATGTGCAATCTGTAGATGGCTCCGTTGTTCCTGAGTGTTATGTCTCCCAAAATTAATTTTGCCAAATATGCTTTATTAATTGCCTTCCATTACATTAACTGGATCAGAATAACAATCAAAAATGTAACCAGAAAAATGGACTCAGTTAACACAACAATTAGATCCATATTTATAAACTACATTCAGCTCTTCTACTTTCTTGGGCTCAGTTGCCAACCACTAGCAGCAGCAGTTTCTTCCAGCTGGCAAGTCTTTAGAACTCTGCCACTCAGGTCATGTCTACACTAGGAAACTATTTTGAAATTAGTACATTCGATTTAGTAACTCCCAATTTAACAAAATTGAACTAGCATGTCCACACTATGGGGAAGCCTTGAAATTAGTCCGAGGCAGGCTCCATTAATGTGGACACACTACTTCAGACTTAGAGCCCCAGGAAGTCCTGGGGAGTAATTAGTTCAAATTACTCTGGGAAGTAGTTATTTTGAAATAGTGGCACCAGAGCGTCCACGCTACTGCTATTTTGGAATTAGTGTTACTCCGGATGAAAAGCAGGAGTACAGATTTCAAATTCTGTGGCCTATTACTTCAAAATAATGGGCTTGATATAGTGTGGATGCTCCAATTATAAATTTGACCTTGGGGGGAGGGTTATCTTGCAATAAAGTCACAGGCTACGTCTAGACTACATCCCTTTTTCGGAAAAGGGATGTAAATTAGACGTATTGCAATTGCTAATGAAGCGGGGATTTAAATCTCCCCCGCTTCATTAGCATAAAAATGGCTGCCGCTTTTTTTCCGCATGAGCTTTGCCGGAAAAAAGCGCCAGTCTAGACGCTGATCTTGCGGAAAATAAAGCCTTTTCCGAAAGATCCCTTATCCCTTATTTCAGAGAGAGATAAGGGATCTTTCGGAAAAGGCTTTATTTTCCGCAAGATCAGCGTGTAGACTGGCGCTTTTTTCCGGCAAAACTCCGTGCGGAAAAAAAGCGGCAGCCATTTTTATGCTAATGAAGCGGGGGAGATTTAAATCCCCGCTTCATTAGCAATTGCGATACGTCTAATTTACATCCCTTTTCCGAAAAAGGGATGTAGTCTAGACGTAGCCCTAGTGTAGGCCAGGGCTTAGTGTTCAAGCTCTTAAAGGTGTAGTAATCATATACCAGAACTGCAGTTGATAAAACAGCACCACTCTGATAGAGCACTACTGTTGGAGAAAGCCCTGGTAGCAGAGATAGAGGCAGGTATGGTAGTCTTGGGCCGGGGAGGTCTTTTTAGATTAATCATGACCTTAAATTCTCTGCAGTGTTCAGGGGGAGCCATTCATGTATCTACTGCCAGATATTGCTTCAAAGTAATTGAGTATGTTCTGCACTTTCCAGGATCAGGTCTCCAGTCCTTAATTAGACAAAATTAAAGGGGCTGCTCCAGCCCAGGGCTTAATCCAATGGGAGTCAAGACTGAGTAAGCAGTTGGACTGGTCTCATTCTGAACACAAATATGAGGTCCAAGTTTTTTAAACATTTACAAAATAGTCAGAGTTGCTTCTGGGTAAAAGTTGGGATCTGCTGACCAAATCCCTCAGAGCCATGCTTGAGTGTTTCAGGATGCATGATGTCCCAGTCTCCAAATATTACAATATCTCCATATTGTTCCTACTAACAATTAGTGGCACTTTTGCTAACTGACCTCACAGCAGCTGCAGAAAGAAAACTTGGACCTCTGACAGTAACTGTTTTGTGTATTACTATTATAAAGCAATTCCACATTCCTTACACAATTGCAGCTTCCCCGATTCTTTTCTAATGTCACAAGTGTGCAATAAAATCAGAGACTGCCTCTTCACAGGGATGACACAGAAAGGCAGGCTGCTTCTGTGAAGAGTTTACACTGGAAATGGTGGGTTTAAATAAGTGACAAGGGGTGGTAAAGGTGTACACCTTGGGTTAAAATGGCATGGGATTTTTGTACTGATTCTTTAGACTTTTGTAGCTTGTGCTATAGAAGTGAGGTAGGATGGACTGAGGCAAGAGTGGAGGCTTGGTTCATAGCTTCTGGAAGGAAGTTCCCAGAATAACGGGAAGTATTGGCGAGAAGAGATGAAAGGGGGAGTGTACAGGATAGGAATGGGAATGGAAACCAAGTAGCAGGTGCAGGAAGGAGCTGTGTGATGCCTTGAAATCCAAGAACAAGAAGTGCGAGGGTTGTGGCACTTATAAAATGCAGCGCTGGGCTTGGAAGGATTAAAGGGGCCAATCTGAAATAAGCTGCTTTCTGTGAATCACCCCAGCTGGAGCATTCTCCTCCTGGGGAAGGCAGATGATATTTACATCTGTCCTCCAATGTTCCCTCTAATTTTTTCCATCCATGTGCAGAATAAATTTATGTGCACCAAGGCATGTGCAGATGTGCACCACCAGTAGAAACACATGCTGCCTGCTGTGGGTGCTCTGCTAGCTCTCTGTGCCTTGTGCACTGAACCAGTGCAAATCCTGTTCAGGAGGCCATTCCGAGACTGGATCACTCCACTAGAGTGCAATGGCATAAGCTGTCACCAAGTGTAAGAATGAGGAATTTGTTAAAAACTTTGGGCCAAATCCTAAAGTTCCTGCTAAATCCTTACTTAAGCAAAACTCCTCCTGAGAACATTGTAGAGTGTAATGTTTTGGGATGTGAGCTTCTTTTCTGTATGTTAGGGACAATATGGCTATGTCTACACTCACGGCTTCTTGCACGAAAAATATGCAAATAAGGCTAAGTGTGGAATATCGCCGAGCCTCATTTGCATACCTAATGAGCCGCCATTTTTGCAGAAGAGGCTCTTGCACCAGAAGGAGCTGTCTACACTGCCCCTTCTTGCGCAAGAAAAACCCTCTTGTGCAATGCTGCTACGCCAGTTATTTTCAGGAATAACCGCATTGCGCAAGAGGGTTTTTCACTGTGGTTCACTGTCCCAGGTAGTTGCTTTTAGAAAGAGTGAATGAGTTTGCTCTGCAGCCTTAGCTAAAAGCCAGCTGGCTTTTAGCTCAAGCACTAAGCTCCAGAGATCCCAGGTTCAGTTACATCTTTCAGCATTACACTAACCCGGAGTGGGGAACCTAAGGCCTAGGAGCTGAATGCAGCCCCCAGGCTGCCTGGATCTGGGCCCTGGTGCTCCAGCCCCTCTGCTACCTCCTCTCCCCCCGGGGCTGGAGCACACAAAATCTACTAGCCTGGCCCCACTAGTCTCTGGTGTGCGAAGGGAATGTGGAAAGTGTCCTGCTCTTACTGTGGGATTGTAGTAGGAGGTATGGGGATTAGTGTTGTTTCACTGACTATTGCTACAGAAGGTTTCCAAATAGCATTTTACAAAAGAGGAGGTAATCTTGACACCTCCCCAAAAAGCAGTATAACCACTTCAGTTTTGCTGCATGGGGTGGGACAGACCATAAAAAACACATGCGAAGGGACTCCACATTCCCTCCTTCTCCAGTGTATGTGCATGATCAATTAGCCAAACCCACCTTTCAGGCTCCCTCTGCTCACAAGTTAATGGAGACCAGTTGTATTAGCTGCTACAGAATTTGAAGTTACATAAGCTTGCATTTAAGCATGATTAAAATATGCCATCAGGGGCAGCCCTAGACTAGCTGCCGGCAACTGGCGCCCTAGGCGAACCATGCAATCGGCGCCCCCCCCAACCCCAAGGGCAGATATAGGCTGAGGTTTTTCGTTCTGTGGCTGGGGAGAGGGAGGCTGGGGATGGAGTTCTGTGGCTGGGGGGGAGGGGATGGAGTTCTGTGGCTGGGGAGAGGGGGGCTGGGGATGGAGTTCTGTGGCTGGGGGGGAGGGGATGGAGTTCTGTGGCTGGGGTGGGGAGGCTGGGGATGGAGTTCTGTGGCTGGGGACAGGGGGGCTGGGGATGGAGTTCTGTGGCTGGGGTGGGGAGGCTGGGGATGGAGTTCTGTGGCTGGGGACAGGGGGGCTGGGGATGGAGTTCTGTGGCTGGGGTGGGGGGGCTGGGGATGGAGTTCTGTGGCTGGGGACAGGGGGGCTGGGGATGGAGTTCTGTGGCTGGGGTGGGGAGGCTGGGGATGGAGTTCTGTGGCTGAGGTGGGGGGGCTGGGGATGGAGTTCTGTGGCTGGGAACAGGGGGGCTGGAGATGGAGTTCTGTGGCTGGGGAGAGGGGGGCTGGGGATGGAGTTCTGTGGCTGAGGTGGGGGGGCTGGGGATGGAGTTCTGTGGCTGGGAACAGGGGGGCTGGGGATGGAGTTCTGTGGCTGGGGTGGGGAGGCTGGGGATGGAGTTCTGTGGCTGAGGTGGGGGGGCTGGGGATGGAGTTCTGTGGCTGGGAACAGGGGGGCTGGAGATGGAGTTCTGTGGCTGGGGTGGGGGGGCTGGGGATGGAGTTCTGTGGCTGGGGAGCGGGGGGCTGGAGATGGAGTTCTGTGGCTGGGGACAGGGGGGCTGGGGATGGAGTTCTGTGGCTGGGGTGGGGGGGCTGGGGATGGAGTTCTGTGGCTGGGGAGAGGGGGGCTGGAGATGGAGTTCTGTGGCTGGGGACAGGGGGGCTGGGGATGGAGTTCTGTGGCTGGGGAGAGGGGGGCTGGGGATGGAGTTCTGTGGCTGGGGACAGGGGGGCTGGGGATGGAGTTCTGTGGCTGGGGAGAGGGGGGCTGGGGATGGAGTTCTGTGGCTGGGGAGAGGGGGGCTGGGGATGGAGTTCTGTGGCTGGGGTGGGGGGGCTGGGGATGGAGTTCTGTGGCTGGGGAGAGGGGGGCTGGGGATGGAGTTCTGTGGCTGGGGAGAGGGGGGCTGGGGATGGAGTTCTGTGGCTGGGGACAGGGGGGCTGGAGATGGAGTTCTGTGGCTGGGGAGAGGGGGGCTGGAGATGGAGTTCTGTGGCTGGGGACAGGGGGGCTGGGGATGGAGTTCTGTGGCTGGGGAGAGGGGGGCTGGGGATGGAGTTCTGTGGCTGGGGACAGGGGGGCTGGGGATGGAGTTCTGTGGCTGGGGAGAGGGGGGCTGGGGATGGAGTTCTGTGGCTGGGGACAGGGGGGCTGGGGATGGAGTTCTGTGGCTGGGGAGAGGGGGGCTGGGGATGGAGTTCTGTGGCTGGGGAGAGGGGGGCTGGGGATGGAGTTCTGTGGCTGGGGACAGGGGGGCTGGAGATGGAGTTCTGTGGCTGGGGAGAGGGGGGCTGGGGATGGAGTTCTGTGGCTGGGGACAGGGGGGCTGGGGATGGAGTTCTGTGGCTGGGGAGAGGGGGGCTGGGGATGGAGTTCTGTGGCTGGGGACAGGGGGGCTGGAGATGGAGTTCTGTGGCTGGGGAGAGGGGGGCTGGAGATGGAGTTCTGTGGCTGGGGACAGGGGGGCTGGGGATGGAGTTCTGTGGCTGAGGACAGGGGGGCTGGGGATGGAGTTCTGTGGCTGAGGACAGGGGGGCTGGGGATGGAGTTCTGTGGCTGGGGACAGGGGGGCTGGGGATGGAGTTCTGTGGCTGGGGACAGGGGGGCTGGGGATGGAGTTCTGTGGCTGGGGAGAGGGGGGCTGGGGATGGAGTTCTGTGGCTGGGGACAGGGGGGCTGGGGATGGAGTTCTGTGGCTGGGGAGAGGGGAGAGGGAACAGGGTGCCAGTGGGGGGAGAGAGTCCCATGCACCCGCCTCCTCCCAGGATTCCCCCCCCGCAGAGGGAATCCGGCACGCGCCTCTCCCGGGCAACCCCCTCTCCCGCGGCACAGGGGAAGCCGGCGCGTGCCTCCCCCGGGGCCGACCCTCCTCCCACGCCAGAGAACCCCCACACGTGACTCTCCCGGGGCCGACCCCTCTCCTCCCGTGGCATGGGGAAACCCCTGTGCGCCTCCTCCCCCGGGGCCAACTCCCTGCGTTCCTCCTCTGGGGACGACTCACCCCTCCTGCGGCGCAGGGAAGCCGCCGCACTCCTCCTCTGGGGCCGAAGCCAGGCGTTAGAGGAAGGGGAAGGGGAAGTGGCAGGGAATTTGGCGCCCCATTTAACTCGGCACCCTAGGCGGCTGCCGAGTTTGCCTATAGGCACGGGCCGCCCCTGCATGCCATTAATGTGAACATGCATAATTTTTCTTTCTTTTTCGAATGGATTTTCCACCGTGTTTATATTTTGAGATTTCTGATGAAAGAGGAGCATTGATGATGCTTACTTATAATTTGAGCACTGTACGTTTTCTGTTGTTCTTAACTCAGCCATGTCAAACAGGTGTCTGGAGGGCTGCATGCAGCCCGATCAAAGTTTTTTGCAGCCCGCCAATACATTTTTATAAAAGAATAAAGTCCTGGCCGCTCTGAGCACGTGGCCAAGTGCAGATCACAGCCAGGCGGCCGCTCAGCGCTCCAGCACATGCTCACAGCTGGCCGGCCGCTCTGCACGCGGCATCAAGTACCTGCTCACAACCGGCTGCTCTGCTCAGACAGGGCCGGCTCTACTATGAGGCGAACTGAGGCAGCTGCCTCAGGTGCCAGACTGTGGAGGGGGTGCCACTAGGACCCAGAGTGTAGAAAACTGTGTCTGCTGCTGGTGCATATGTATTCTCTCTGCTCTAGATGCACAGAGATGGTAGAGTGCTGTGCTGGAAGAAGGAGGGCACAAGAGACCTTTCAAAGTTTTGGCCCAAGCAAGGAGGCTTGGGGGCGTCATTTGAGCTCCCCGCCTCAGGTGCCAAAATGTTGTGGGCCGGCCCTGTGCTCACGCGCCCCAGCACCTGAAGGAAGAAGTATGGTGGCGGCGGGGATGGCGGCTCCGGGACCCAGGCATTAGTTTGGAGCGGGCACTGGAGGTGCCTGGCTCTGAGGGAGGGGTGAGGCATTAGGTTGGGGGGGCAGGAGTTCCTGGCTCTGGGGGAGGGGTGAGGCATTAGGTTGGGGGGGGGGGATGCCTGGCTCTGGGGGAGGAGGAAGGGATTAGTTTGGGGGACATTGGGGGTGCCTGTCTCTGGGGGAGGGGTGAAGCTTTGGGTTAGAGCAGGGTTGGGGCTGGGAGTGCCTGACTGTGGGGGAGCAGAGGGGGATATTTTGCTAATATTTTGTTTTTTATTTATTTATTCCCAAATAAAATCACAAAATGTATTGTATTAATTTTATATCAATAAATGTCCTTTTTTTGCAATCGCATGAATAATTATATGTTTATGCAAAATCTCAAACTTACAAACTATCTCAAATTCACAGAAGCCTGCC
Organism: Pelochelys cantorii; assembly: GCA_032595735.1. Classification (NCBI taxonomy): domain Eukaryota; kingdom Metazoa; phylum Chordata; order Testudines; family Trionychidae; genus Pelochelys; species Pelochelys cantorii. The sequence continues at coordinate 54,047,262 of CM064334.1, forward strand.
TGTTCTATTTAAACAACTACTGTCTACACTTGTTTTTATTTCAACAAGTTAAGTATCATATAAAAAATTTAAAAGTACCTTAAATTTATATTTAAATTAAAATATATATGAGCAAATAACAATTTTACACATCAAATTATTGTATTATAGTCAAACAAGACCTGAAAAAATATTTAAAAATATACCTAAAACATAATTTATAATAATAAATAATTATGGCTTTCTGATAGGAGTACATTTTCTTTGGTGGCCCTGAAAGCTATCAGTTTTTGTTTGTGCAGCCCTCAGTAGGCTTCAAGTTTGATATGGCTGTCTTAACTATTAATGGACCTGTTTGAAATGCTTGGAAGCAATGTTAATGAAGTGATTATGACTACATAATTGTTAACTATCACAAGTAGCCAGACCCACCCAGCAGTTTTAGCTGGTTGTTCTGTTTTGTTTCCTGTCTTTATTTTTCTTCTTTTACATTATTTATTTTTTTCTTTTGTGTAGGCAAATGAAGAGGAAGGGCTGGATCCACAGCTAACTTGGAGTTATACTAGAGGTTGGTGGGGGTTTTAGCACATAGCTTGGAATTACACCAGCTTATATCAGCTGGGAATTTGGCCCATAACACTTTAAAAAAATTCAAATAAACCAAGTAGGACAGTTGAGCAGATTATTAAATTACAAAAGCTTCAGAGGGGTAGCGTAGTTAGTCTGTAACTAGAAAAGCTTAAAAAACAGCTAATAGTCCAGTAGCACTTTAAAGACTAACAAAACATGTAGCTGGTATCATGAGCTTTCGTGGGTTGTGCCCACGAATGTTTGTGATACCATCTACACGTTTTGTTAATCTTTAAGGTTCTACTAGACCAGTGGTCTCCAACCTTTTTAAACACGAGATCACTTTTTGAATTTAAGTGCAATCCAAGATCTACCTCAAATATAAATACCCTTGCACCGCCTCCTTCCCACCCCTTCTCCAAGGCCCCACCCCTGCTCACTCCATCCTCCCTCTCTTGCCCATCCTCACTCACTTTCACCAGGCTGGGGTGAAGGCTCTGGTCTTGGATTTAGGGATCTGGAGTGTGAGGGGCTCTGAGTTGCTCTTGGGGCAGGCAGTTGGAGTGTCGGAGGCAGTTCTAGGTGCAGGCTCTGGGAGGGTGTTTGGATGCAGGGGTGCTCGGGGCTAGGACAGGGGCTTGGGGTGCAGGAGGGAGTTCATGCCTGGGGTAGGAGTTCAGGATGTGGGCTCCAGCCCACACTGCTGGTGGCTCCTGGGTGGTGATGCAGTGGGACTAAGGCAGGCTCACCTCTGCCCTTGCCTTGCACCTCTCCCAAAAGCAAACTCCATCCCAAGTCCTGTTGTGTCCCCTCTTTGCTTTGTGGAGAAAGGATACTAGATGGGAGAGGGGGCATCTTGACATCAGCACCCCCACCTCTCCCTTCCCTGCCCTGCACAGAAAGCAGGAGGCTCCTCAGGGGGAGGGGCAGCTCCAAGGCAGAGGGTAGTAGATGAGCAGCAGTGGGGGGCGGGGCAGCTGAAGTGTCAGCAGTTGCTAGCCTCTTGGCCAAACCAGTCAGGATCACCTGTCAGAGGCTCCAAGATCTACCAGTAGATCCCGATCTACTGGTTGGTGACCACTGTACTAGACTATTAAATTACAGGAATGAGTGGTGATGGCCAAGACAATAATTGCTTAGCTTTGCTTGGAAGAATAGTAGCAGCAAATGTACATGAGGCTTATGCAGCCAAGTGGCAGATTCCAGGTGCATATTCTGAGAGAGTTGAATTTGGTCCATATCATCCCTTGTATTAAAATAACTCTCCCATGACTTTGCATTAAGATGTTTGGAAACCTCAATCCTCAGGTTATACCAAAATAATTTGTGTTTGTACATGGTGTAACAGAGACATTGTGGTCATCAGCATAACGGTTTACTGGGCTCCTGAGGACACAGTAGTAGTGGCTGAGCAAATCTGCTTCAATCTGGACAAGACCAGAGGCAAGGAAAGGGAGAAGCTGCTCATGAGCCTTCACCCTCCTATCCGGACCACAGCTGACAAGCCCTTTAAAGATCTCAACTCACAGACTGAGAACTGCTGCTTGATAACATTCGGAACAGAAGGAAAATGGCAACCCAATATTCCCACTTAAAGGGATCCTCAATGATATTTTAGAATATGAATAAACTTAGGCTTTATTATTCATTACCCCTAACTTGTCCCACTATTGAGCCCCATCGCAATCTTAGATCTCACTTGGCAGCTCTTCATGCAGGAAAAAATGGAACAATCACAACCTCACCTATAACTGCTGCCACTGCTCACTCCCAATAATTAGCAACATACACAGGCTCAATGAAACCACAAAACCAACTCTTGATTCGTTTTCGGGTAGCCAACTTTCCTGAACGAATAGACTGGATGCCATTTGTAGCAATGGCATCCAGTCTGTCCTGTCAGGAAACTTGGCAACCCTATTGATTGCCACCCTGAGAAACCACTATTGCCATCTTCTCCCTCCCAATACACCTAAGTGTGCTACCGCTATATGACATACCAGAAGAAGAAGGCATTCATCTGTAGCACTAGATTCTGGACCCCCTTTTACCAACTGTTTAATGCAGAGTGATGATTGGTCACAACCATTTTATTTTGCTGCGGGTGACACAGCCCCACTGTGACAATGCAGTGAGGAGCAAAATCTCTTTCCCAGCCCAGCTTTTTGATTTGACCAGTTATTCCTTTTATAAACCGCAGACAGTGTGTCTTTAACACAGGCTGTTGTAAAGCTGTATTTAATAAACTTGAGCGACAAGCTACAAAAGCCTTAGGAAGTTCCGCAGCGTGTTTATTTCAGTAGCTCTGTGAATGTTCTGACCGTTAGCTGACCTTGCTTCCTGACATACGATGCTGAGCCACCAAAGCATTTGTCAGATGCAGTGGTTTGCTAAATTTAAAAATTTCATTTCACATTCTACATCTGCTTCCTCCCCATCTGATGTGTGTCACCCCTAAAACAGCAGGTGTCTCCAAATTCTCTGTCAGCACTAGTCATGCCATCCTATTATGCAATTTAAAAGTAAGGGCAGATCCTCAGTTGATAATCTGGTATGGTGGGGGTCGGGCGGGCTCAAACTTTGGTACCCCTCCTGGCATTGTGCAGTAATTTTTATTGTCAGAAGGGGAGTTGCAATGCAGTGAAGTTTGAGAACTCCTAAACCAGACCCTCAGGTGCTTCTAATCAAGTATTTGTTGACTCTGTTCCCTAACTTGAAATATTTGCAGAATATATCAGGTGATAGGAACCATGGGAGATTGATAATTTATCTGTAAATGCCTCCCTAAAGTTACTGTCTAAATATCAGGGTGACAGAGCTACATCAAACAGATAATATTCTTTCCACATACAATCTAAGGCAGTGGTCACCAACCAGTCAATCAGGATCTACTAGTACTTGGGCTCCCAAACTGGGGGGCGTGTTCCCCTGGGGGGGCGTGAAGAAATTCCAAAGAGGCATGAGGCAACCCAGCCACACACACACCCGTCAATAGCACCCCAAGTTTTCCTGATTTTTGGGGGGGGGGCTGAGGGTTTCTCAAAAATAAAAAAGGGGGCGTGATGCCAAAAAGTTTGGGAACCACCGTACTAGTATATCTTGGAGCTTCTGACAGGTGATCCTGACTGGTTTGGTAGGGAAGGTATCAAGTGCTGGCATTCAGTTGCCCCTCCACCCACTGTCATGCTGCTCCTGCCCTCTGCCTTGGAGGGCATCTCCTATCATATTAATGGTCAATTGCACTTCTGGTCTCAAAGCAGTGTTTTGTGTTGTACTCTTGGACCCATGTATTCCTCTCTGCTGGATACAGACTTAAAAACTACAGAAAAACAGAAAAAAAACAATTTTTAGAGTATCTATATACAAAACAATTTAAGAGATAGTATTTAAATTGAAATTGACAATGCCCTTTAAAATAAATGTTGTCACTCAATTAAACCTTCTTTTTCTGGTTCTCATATCTGAAGATTATGAGTCGTCTACACTGCTCCTTTTTGCACAAAAATGCCCTCTTGTGCAAGCGCTGTTCTGCTGCTTTTTTTCAGGAAGAATGGCTCTTGCGCAAAAGCCCCTTGCACAAAAATGGCAGCTCATTAAGTATGCAAGTGAGACACAGCGATAGTCACCGCTTTGCCTCATTTGCATATTTTCTTGTGCAAGAGGGGGCAGTCTCAACGAAGCCTTAGAGTATCCTGTTTCAAGTCTGGATGAAAATCTTCTTTCTGTTTAATTTTGGTTATTTTTCACCTTTTACTAAAGATTTTCATGAACAGGAACATTTATGAAGTTTTACCATTGTTATGGCCTGATAGGCTACGTCTACACTACAAGGTTTTTGTGCAAAAACAGCTGTTTTTGCGCAAAAGCCTGCAGAGTGTCTACACCTCAAATGAGCTCTTGCACAGTTAAATGGGCAGTTAAACGGCAGAACAGAGGGCTTTTTCCACCGTAGGTAAACCTCCTTTTCTGAGGCATAACTGCTTTTAGCACTACAGCTATTGCACAAGAAGGCAAGTGTGAATGCTCCAGAGGGTTTTCTTGCACAAGAAACCCCTATGGGAAAAGCACAGGTGCTCTGATGGCCATTCTATGAATGGCCATCAGAGCTTTCTTGAGCAAGAACGTCCATGCAGTGTGGACGCTCTCTTGTGCAAAAGCACATGGCTTTTGCGATGTGCTTTGAGGTGTGGCTGTGCTCTTGTGCAAGAAGTTTTAGTGTAGACGTAGCCTTAGTATCCTAACCAGTGGACAAACTGAGCCAATCCATCTCTGGTGAAAGAAAGACTTATGCCTACTTCCTCCTAAGTTGAATTTGGCCCCACGTGAGAATAGGGGAAGAAAAACATGACTAATACTGTCTCAGTGAAAATTGCTGAGCACTCTTGAAAATCTGGTATTGGGCTGTGCCTGTTTTTCTCCAGTGCTGCACTGACTCTTTCCCCATAGAAATGGAAATGTGTATGTGGCCAGCTGTATTATCTCTGGGAAATAAAATGAACTATAAGACTGGGCAACTTTAATAACATCCATTAACTTCCATGGCACCTCACAGCAGTTAATAAAGGCAGGAAACATATTCACACCAAAAGTCACACTCCTCAAAATGCCCTATTTATTGCAACCTCAGAATTGGTCCCTTTTGGCACATTAGCATGATGCTTCATGACATGGTGACTTTTTGACACCACATCATTGCATTCTGTTCAAATGTGCTGTTTTGACACAATGTTATCACACTGCAACTTAGTGTGTTGGCAGTTTGACATCATATTAGTACACTGAGTCTGAAGAACATGACAGTTTTTTGACACCATGCCATGTTGCAGCAGTGCTGTGATGCAACATCATTATGTTCCATATTACATAATGAACTTTCATCTCACCACCTGATGGCACAGTGCTGCATTCAGTCACTGTCACTGCTGGAAGGATCTGTACTTGTAGCCATTCATCTACCCCAGACCTCAAATGTTTCTCATTCCAAGGCACAATACTCCTTTCTACTCCAAAGTTCCCTACGTTCCACACAAATTTGATTATCTCCTCACTTTAGTTGTAAAATTATGTTTGTTCAAAATAGCAAGTCTTTACACTAGGGTAAACTTAAAAAACAACAAATGGTCTGGTAGCACTTTATAGACTAACAAAACACGTAGATGGTATCATGATCTTTCGTGGGCACAGCCCACTTTTTCATGTGCTTCTTCATGATACCATCTACATGTTTTGTTAGTTTATAAAGTGCTACCAGACCATTTGTTGTTTTTTAAGTTTATCCTGTACAGACTAACTTGGCTACCCCCTGAAAGTCCTTTACACTAGGGGTACGTCTATTCTGCACACTTAGGGAACATCTACACTGCACTGCAAACTCGAAATAAGATACGCAATTTGCGCTATGCAAATTACATAGCTTATTTCAAGTTTATTTCTAAATAAAGCGCTATCTCGAGACATCCCTTATCCCTCATACAACGAGGTTTACAGGGATGCCAAAATAGCGCGTCCGCTATATTTCAAAATAGAGGATGCGTTCAAAAGACACAGAGTAGCTATTTTTGAATACCTCTGGTATCCCGAACTAGTTTTCATGTGTAGACATACCCTTATTTCAAAATAAGCTATTTTGGAATAGTTATTCCGGAATAGCTTATTTTGAAATAGTATGTCTACACTGTGGGGAAGCCTCCAAATTAGTCTGAGGCAGGCTTCCCTAATGTAGGTGTGCTCTCTTGATTTAAAGCTTCAAGAGGCACTTAGAAGGAATAACTTAGAATGGCCCTGATGAGGGGCTATTTCGAAATAGCAACAGTGGAGAGTCTACATGTGCCTTATTTCAAAATAGCTATTTCAAAATAGGTGTTTTTCCTCATAGAATGAGGTTTACAAATTTTGGAGTAACTCATCCATTATTTCGAATCATTTCAAAATAACAGAATGGCTGTGTAGACACTTGCATTGTTATTTTAAAATAACTCTAGTTACCTTGAAATAATGGTGCAGTCTAGATGCACCCTAAGGTGACAGAGGAATCTGGGCAGTTCTTTGTGGGTTTTATGCCAAAGAAATGAATCTCATAGCATTTTAAGTTTTTTGCATGATTCATTCGGAAGTGCGTGTGCTGTGCCCTGTTTGTCATTTTGGCTCCTTACATACTACAACCAGTATGCTGATCTTAACAGCTGAGCTGCCACCTGGGCTGCCAGGACCTTGACTTAGCCTGGGGATGTTTTGCCACCACTTATGGAATCACACCAAGCGCAGGAGTGTTTTCCCTGGGGTAGCATTCTACTGTGTAAGGGATGTGTAAGGGCTATTGTGTCTGGCTTGTGGGGGCTCACATGGAGCACTTAATGTGCCCCACACAGACCTTCATCACCTCGCCTTGAGCTGGTGCCAGCCCAGCCTGCCCACTCTGCATCCCCATGCCCCCTGGTCCCCCCTCAGCCCTGCCTATTCCCCAACCCCTCCCCTCCCCCATCCCTCACTATACCCCAGGCCACCCAGAGGCTCCAAATACTTGCACCTCTCCCCCCTCCCATTCCTGTGCCCGCGTCCCACCCGATAGGCTGCCACGGGTTGAGCCTCCAGCCAATCCCGCGGCGCAGCTCCTGGTCCGATCCCTTCCGCACGTGTCATTGGCCAGTGTCTACCCCTCGCCTCACCGCTGTGTGCCGCGGCCCAGCCAATCGGGAGGAAGAGGCTGCCGCGAGGGGGGAGGAGGGGCGGAGGGTGGCGGTTGGCAGGCGTTGGGAGGTGCTCGGAGTGTAAGTGCGGAGCGCGCGGCCACGTCCAGTGACAGCGCGCGAGCCGCTCGGAGCAACTGGAGCACTGGGCAGTTGGGGGCTGCGCGCGCGGGCGCGCGCGTGTGTGTGTGTGTGGGGGGGGGGTTAAGCGGCTCGGCTAAGGGTAGGCGTGGAGATCAGTGAGCGGGTAGGGGCGTGAGGGAAGGGCTCTGCGAGGAAGGGAGCAGAGGGCGGTCAGGGGTGCCGGGGGGACAGAGAGCAGTCGGGGGAGGGGCAGTCAGGAGGTGCCGGGGGAGGGGCAGTCGGGGGGTTTTGGGGAGACAGGGGCAGTCAGGAGATCCTAGGGGGACAGGGTCCTAGGGGGACGGGGGCAGTCAGAGGCTGAGAGAGCAACAGGGCTCGGGCAGGGTCTTTGAGGGGCTCGGGATGGATCCGGTGCTGTCGCTGGGTGCTGGGCTCCTGCTGCTCGCGCTGTGGGCGCGGCACAAGGGGCTGGAGTACCTGCTGGTCCATCACCGCTGGGTCTTCGTCTGTCTCTTCCTGCTGCCCCTCTCAGTCCTCTTCGACATCTACTACCAGCTGCGTGCCTGGGCCGTGTGGAAGCTGCACAGCGCCCCCCGGCAGCACAGCCAGCGCGTCCGCCACATCCAGGCACAGGTGAGAGTGAAGGGACCCAGGGGTGGCAGAACACATCGGTGGGGAAGGTGCCAAGGGGTTGGCAAGTGGGAAGGGGGGGATGGGATCCTGGTTGGCTTTGGTAAGATCTTTGATGGTCACAAGATCCTTTTTAACGGCTGTGGTAGATAACAGGAGTTAGTTGCTGTGGTTTAAAAATGGATCTTTTTCATCATCCAGACAGAATCTGCTAGGCACATGCTGGCCTGGCTCCTGTTAGAAGCTGGTGCTGCCTCCTAAGTAGAGGAACTTGCTGTGAGCAATGCTCTGCAATCTGTGCTGGCTGTCTATGCTTAGGTGAAACTTGGGTTGCTGGTTTTAGTCTTTAAAGTCCTAAGTGGCATATGACCTATTCACCTCAGAGACTCCCTCTCTCTCCATGACATGTTGCCATAGCAGAGGTCAGCATGGATACACAAGCTGGAGTTTCATGTGGATAAACAAGCAAGCTGTGGTTAAGATGTTCTCTATGAGAGTTCCTCAGCGTTGGCATTTATGTGGAGCGGGTCCAAAACAGCCTGAATTTGACACCATTCAGCACATCTTTCAAAACTTGTCATTTTTCCCAGGCAGTTGAAAACTTAGTAGGGCACTTATAAAGGTAGGAGACTGTTTAGTCTTAAATTAAGTTTAAGAATTACTAATTTAGGAATAAATTTGTTTACAAGAATAGGTTGTTGACTGACCAAATCCCAATTTGGAGGACAAGTGGATTGCTTTTTGTCTGGTATGTATCCCAGGACCTGCCCATATGGGATAGCACTTCCTGGAATTAAAGCTCCTACCAGTATAGCTCACATTGGGGTCACTAGAGCACAGAATCCTTTCCCAGGGAAGTCTGACAGTTCAGAAATAGCCTGGTGCTGTGATGTTGGGTTATCTTAAACTGTACTGTAGTACTTTGGATGTATTTTTAAGAAAGGACACCCAAATGTCTGGATGGGCACCCTTTTTATAAATCTAATTATGATTCTAATGTATCAGGTACCAACTTTTGCTAAGGCTGTAGTTATCTGATGAGCACTAACAAATTCATAGCTGGAAACCCAACCAGCTCACCTGTATGTTAGTATTCTTCAGGTTAAGTGTTAAAGAGTTGTAAGAATCACAGAATCATAGAATACTACGACTGGAAGGGACCTCAAGAGGTCATCGAGTCCAGTCCCCTGCCCTCATGACAGGACCAAATACTGTCTAGACCATCCCTGATAGACATTTATCTAACCTACTCTTAAATATCTCCAGAGATGGAGATTCCACAACCTCCCTGGGCAATTTATTCCAGTGTTTGACTACCCTGACAGGAACTTTTTCCTAATGTCCAACCTAAACCTCCCTTGCTGCAGTTTAAGCCCATTGCTTCTTGTTCTATCCTCAGAGGCCAAGATGAACAAATTTTCTCCCTCCTCCTCATGACATCCTTTTAGATACCTGAAAACTGCTATCATGTCCCCCCTCAATCTTCTCTTTTCTAAACTAAACAAACTCAATTCTTTCAGCCTTCCTTTATGGGTCATGATCTCTAGACCTTTAATCATTCTTGTTGCTCTTCTCTGGATCCTCTCCAATTTCTCCACATCTTTCTTGAAATGCGGTGCCCAGAACTGGACACAATACTCCAACTGAGGCCTAACCAGCGCAGAGTAAAGCGGAAGAATGACTTCTCGTTACTTGCTCACAACACACCTTGTTAATGCATCCCAGAATCATGTTTGCGTTTTTTGCAACAGCATCACACTGCTGACTCATATTCAGCTTGTGGTCCACTAGAACCCCTAGATCCCTTTCTGCCATACTCCTTCCTAGACAGTCACTTCCCATTCTGTATGGGTATGTCTACACTAGGGCACTAATTCGAACTAAGCTAATTCGAATTAGCGCATCTAGACCTAAAAACTAGTTCGAATTAGTGTTTTGCAAATTCGAACTAGCATGTCCACATTGACTGGACCCTGAACCGAAGTTCAGGCTGGCCGGAACCAGTGCCGGCAGGGCATCAGCTTAGGACTTAGAGCGTGGAACTGCTGCCTCAGGCTAGCCGAGGGCTGTGCTTAAAGGGACCCGACCCCCACCCCGGACAGACAGTTCTCAGGGTTCCCCGCTTGCTTGTCTACCTCGATGAGGGACAGCAAAGCAGTCCTGTCTTGGAGTGCCCTGAGTGCCCACACTCGGCACATCACAGCACTCAACCATCAACCCGGCTGCACTTGCCGCAGGCTGCCATCCGGGGGGGCCATTCGGGGGGGCTGTCAGGATCCAGGAGGCCCTGCAGGAGAGCTTCCACCCCGAGGAGCCCGCAGAGCCACCCCAGTCCTCCCCATCGGGGGCTCGTGCCCCATTCCTCCCTCACCTCCTTCCACTTACCCTTCCCTAGCCCCCCTTCTTGATGTAAAAAATAAAGGACACATATGTTCAAAAATAGAAACTCTCTTTATTTAACAAAACTGAGGGGGGGGGATTAACCTCTGGGGCGACTGGGAAAAGGAGGTGGGAGAGGGGAAGAGAGAGGATGGGAGAGGGGAGGGGGAAACCTGGGAGGAGGGAGCTGGAAGGGGGAAGCCAGGGGAAGAAGGAGGAGGGGAAGTATAAAACTATGGTACGCCATATCTTCAGTATTGTGTAGAGATGGGGTCTTCTCACCTCAGAAAAGATATTTTGGCCTTGGAAAGGGTTCAGAAAAGGGCAACTAAAATGATTAGGGGTTTGGAACTGGTCCCATATGAAGAGAGGCTAAAGAGACTGGGACTTTTCAGCTTAGAAAAAAGGAGACTGAGGGGGGATATGATAGAGGTCTATAAAATCATGAGTGGTGTGGAGAGGGTGCATAAAGAAAAGTTCTTCATTAGTTCCCATAATAGAAGGACTAGAGGACACCAAATGAAATGAATGGGTAGCAGGCTTCAAACTAATAAAAGAAAGTTCTTCACAAAGCAAGTAGTCAACCTGTGGAACTCCTTGCCACAGAAGGCTGTGAAGGTGAAAACTAGAACAGAGTTTAAAGAGAAGTTAGATAAAGTCATGGAGGTTGGGTCCATGGAGTGCTATTAGCCAGGGGGTAGGAATGGTGTCCCTGGCCTCTGTTTGTGGAAGGCTGGAGATGGATGGCACGAGACAAATGGCTTGGTCATTGTCTTCGGTCCATCCCCTCCGGGGTACCTGGTGTTGGCCGCTGTTGGCAGACAGGCTACTGGGCAAGATGGACCTTTGGTCTGACCCAGTACGGCCATTCTTATGTTCTAAGCTCAGGGTCGGGGGTCTCACTGGACCAACTTGATTTTCATGCAAACCTGCTCCTGGGTTTGCATGTGGCCTTTGGTGGCCAGGCTGGCAGCTATCCTGCCCTAGACGGCCGCTTTCCTGTGCCTAGTGCGGAGATTGTGGACGTTGGAGGTCTCCCCCCAAACTTCGATGAGGTCCACGATCTCCGCACTAGACCAGGCGGGCATCCGCCTCTTGCGGCCCCAGGCAGGCTCCTGGGAGCTGCCAGCCTGGTCCTGGGAAGAGGGGGAGGGCTGGGTGGCTGGCTCATCCCATGCCAGGTGCAGGGTCTGCTGGCTGGGTGCTGGCAGGCTTGCACCTGGCACGGGCACCGTTGCCAGACCGTGCCCCTTTAAGGGCTCCGGGGCCGGCAGGGGGGCAGACGAGTTTCCCTGGCTTGGCCCAGAGTGGCCACCAGGGCAACCTGGGAAGGGCTAGCCTCCCACTAGTTCGAATTAAGTGGCTACACAGCCCTTAATTCGAACTACTTAATTCGAACTAGGCGGTAGTCCTCGTAGAATGAGGTTTACCTAGTTCGAATTAAGCGCTCCGCTAGTTTGAATTAAGTTCGAACTAGCGGTTTGCGTGTGTAGCACTTATGAAAGTTAATTGGAACTAACAGCTGTTAGTTCGAATTAACTTTGTAGTATAGACATACCCTATGTGTGAAACTGATTGTTCCTTCCTAAGTGGAGCACTTTGCATTTGTCTTTATTAAACTTCATCTTGTTTACCTCAGACCATTTCTCCAATTTGTCCAGATCATTTTGAATTATAACCCTATCCTCCAGATTAGTCGCAAACCCTCCCAGCTTGGTATCATCTGCAAACTTAATAAGCGTACTTTCTATGCCAATATTTAAATCGTTGATGAAGATATTGAAGAGAGCCGGTCCCAAAACAGACCCCTGCGGAACCCCACTTGTTATACCTTTCCAGCAGGATCGTGAACCATTAATAACTACTCTCTGAGTACGGTTATCCAGCCAGTTATGCACCCACTTTATGGTAGCCCCATCTAAGTTGTATTTGCCTAGTTTATTGATAAGAATGTCATGCGAGACCATATCAAACGCCTTACTAAAGTCTAGGTATACCGCATCCACCGTTTCTCCCTTATCCACAAGACTTGTTATCCTATCAAAGAAAGCTATCAGATTGGTTTGACATGATTTGTTCTTTACAAATCCATGCTGGCTGTTCCCTATCACCTTGCCACCTTCCAAGTGTTTACAGATGATTTCCTTATTACTTGCTCCATTATCTTCCCTGGCACAGAAGTTAAACAAACTGATCTGTAGTTTCCTGGGTTGTTCTTGTTTCCCTTTTTATAGATGGGCACTATATTTGCCTATTTTCAGTCTTCTGGAATCTCTCCTGTCTCCCATAATTTTCCAAAGATGATAGCTAGAGGCTCATATACTTCCTCTATCAGCTCCGTGAGTATTCTAGGATGCATTTCATCAGGCCCTGGTGACTTGCAGGCATCTAACTTTTCTAGGTGATTTTTAACTTGTTCTTTTTTTTGTTTTATCTTCTAAACCTACCCCCTTCCCACTAGCATTCACTATGTTAGGCATTCCTTCAGACTTCTCGGTGAAGACCGAAACAAAGAAGTCATTAAGCATCTCTGCCATTTCCAAGTTTCCTGTTACTGTTTCTCCCTCCTCACTGATCAGTGGGCCTATCCTGTCCTTGGTCTTCCTCTTGTTTCTAATGTATTTATAAAAAGTCTTCTTGTTTCCATTTAATCCCGTAGTTAGTTTGAGCTCATTTTGTGCCTTTGCCTTTCTAATCTTGCCACTGCATTCCTGTGTTGTTTGCCTATATTCATCCTTTGTAATTTGTCCTAGTTTCCATTTTTTATGATTCCTTTTTTATTTTTAGATCATGCAAGATCTCGTGGTTAAGCCAAGGTGGTCTTTTGCCATATTTTCTATCTTTCCGACACAGCGGAATAGCTTGCTTTTGGGCCCTTAATAATGTCCCTTTGAAAAACTGCCAACTCTCCTCAGTTGTTTTTCCCCTCAGTCTTGATTCCCATGGGACCTTACCTATCAGCTCTCTGAGCTTACCAAAATCCGCCTTCCTGAAATCCATTGTCTCTATTTTGCTGTTCTCCCTTCTACCCTTCCTTAGAGTTGTGAACTCTATGATTTCATGATCATTTTCACCCAAGCTGCCTTCCACTTTCAAATTCTCAACCAGAATTTGAAAGGTAAGGTAGTGTTTAGAATCAGTAAAATGCTTGTAATATGTTGCATGCATTAATCTTACTTGTTTGCATCTCATGTTACAAGGCAGGGATGTTAAATTGAGGTTATTTTAGTAACCAGCTAGTCGATAGAATTTTTATTGACTACTCAATATAGGAAGGCAGCCCTGCTCAGTCTGACTAGTGCTGGGACCAAACTCTACTTTGGAGCCAGGACTGCAGGTGGTCCAGGTCAGTCCCTGCTTATGCTGGGTCAGGGGTCAAACCCCACCGTGGTTCTGCAATTTAAAACGCAGTAGAATCTGGGGGCAGGCTGTCTGCCTCCTATTCCCTGTTAAATTGCAGAGCCTCAGTGAGGTTTGGTCCCGGCACAAGCTGGAACTGAGCGGGACTGCCTGCCCAGCTGCTAGCAGCCCCTGTCTGCTGAGGGTCCCAGCTCCCCACTGGGACCCTGCAGACGGGCTGCTGTACACAAAGCAGCCCTTGTCCGTGTCACCTGGCCATGCACAGGGGCTGCTGCCAGCAGGGCTGGCTTTAGGAAGTGTGGGGCCCAATTTGAACTATTTCGACAGGGCCCCGTAGCAATTTTGATTGAGCAAAAAAGAAAAAAAAAAGCACACAAAAGTTTCAACGGGGGGGGGAGATTTTTTTAATTGAGCAAAGAAAAAGAAAAAACACAAAAAATCCCCCGCCAACACACACACACCCTCCCGCGGCACAGGAAAACCCTGCGTTAAACTCACACCTCCTGTGGCGCAGGCAGCCGACGCGCTCCTCCTCCAGGGGCGGCAGATTTGTATAATTTTTTATGGTGCCTCATTAGCCACGCCCCCTGACCCCCGTTAACCACACCCCAACCCCAATTAGCCACACCCCCGACCCCCGTTGACCAGGCCTCTGGAGGTAACGCACTCGGGGCAAGATGGACACATGACCAGAAGTAAAAGGTGTCGTGTCACCCCTCTCGAAGGACTTTTCCCACCATCCTCCTACCAACAGGGATTAGTTTGTCCCTCACCAAACCCCCCCTCATGTAACTATCCTGCAATTGCATTAACCCAATGTGTGTGACATTAACTCGGGGGCAGAGAGGCTGGGGGAAGTGTTCCCTCTAAGGCTATGTCTACACTCGCGGCTTCTTGAGCAAGTACAGCTGTTCTTGTGCAAGAACTCACAGAGCAGCCACGCTGCCCGCCTGCTCTTGCGCAAGGAAATTTACAGTATGGCGTGGTAAGAGAGGGCGTCTTGCGCAAGACTGCTCTTTTCTAACAGGTGTAAGCTCTCTTGCGCAAGAGGGCAGTGTGGATGCTCGGCAGGGATTTCTTGTGCAAGAAACCCCTATGGCTAAAATGGCCATTGGAGCTTTCTTGCTCAAGAGAGCGTCCACACTGCCATGGATGCTCTTGCGCAAAAGCACAGCTCGCACGTGGCAGTGTGGACATGTTCTTGCGCAAGGCCGCCAGTGTAGACATAGCCTAAGAGTTTCCTGCCATGAGCAGAATGGATTTTGTGTTGTGCACCAGTACTGAGTTCATGTGGCTTGTTTGGATATGCCACTGTGGCACCCAAGTTATTAATAAATATTTTCTAAACCTTTACCTTCTCTCTGCTGCTCCTCCCCTTGCTCCATCAGCTCCCCTGGTGCCTGCTGCCCCCCAACTCCTCACCCTCCTCTGCTGTCTTGACTCCTGCCCTTCTCACTGCCCTCAGCCCTCCTGCGACCTGCCCCCCTCCACCAGCCCTTCTCTCCCCCCTGTGCCCACTCCTCCAATAGCCCCACTCTGATCATGTGAGCTACCCCTTCTCATCCCCTCTTCTAACACCTCCCTCTACACACCTGCCCTGCCTCTCTCCTCTGGTGCTGGTCCCTCCCCTGCAGGTGTCTGCCCTTCTGCTTCACCCCAGAATCCCCTGGCACCTGCACCTTCCCTTAGCCCTGCACCTCCTGGTGCCTCCCCTTTCCCTTACTGCCCCGCCCCCTTTTTCCCTGATGCCCACCCCCTCACCACTCTCTGCCCCGTTCCCCTCCTGCCCCTCTGTGCCCTCACACATGACTTGCTCCATCCCCACCTTTCTCATGCCCACCCCTTCTTTCAAGCCTTCTCCTAGCACCTCCCCCTCCCCCCTCTAGTCCCCAGTGCCCTTCCCCTCTCCTCTCCTCTCCCAGCATCACCCTGTTCCCCCTCCCACTGACACCTCCCCTCCTGCCCTTTTCCTCATTGTCTGCACTTGGCCCCCTGGCATTTGTCTCTCCTCCACCCTGTCTCTTGGTGCCTTCCTCTCCCCCCCTCCCCCTCCGTACAAGCCCCTTCCTCACCCCTCACCCTCGTTTTCCCCCTCCTCTACCTTCTGCCTTCCACTTTGCGGGGCTGGAGTCTGCGCTCGGGTCCCAGACTCCAAACCCGGAGCTGCTAGGCCACGCTGCACCGAGCACTTTTAAATTCCCGGGCCATGACGTCACGTCATGCCTGGGCGTCCTCCCCACCCACCTGAGAACGCCGTGCATGGCGGCGGCGGCAGCAGCAGCCGGCGAGGGGGAGCCGCACCGAGAGCTGCACACGGCAGGGATGGGACGGGGCCGAGGGGGACGCTCTGGGGCCGGGGTGGGAGGACGCTTGGGAGGGGGGTCCGTGGGGGGGGGGCCCCACTCCAGGCAGAGCCAGGGGAGAGACCCTGCTCCAAATATTGCTGGAGCAGGGCCCTGGCTCTGAATAGTAACTCGCCGCCCATGGTGCCCGGCACACTTCTGGGTTCAGGGCATGGGGCCCCTTTAGGCGCAGGGCCCGATTCGAGGGAATCGGTCGAATCGGCTTAAGGCCAGCCCTGGCTGCCAGAGCAGCCTCCCTTGCCCCCACCACCACTGCCTCTGAGAGAGGCAATGGGGAAGGGGGAGTGGAGACAGTGCTGGGGAGAGCCGGCTTTTAAGCTGGCTCCCCCAGCACTGGCTCCTGCTTCCCCCCTTGCTGCTTCTATATCAGAATGTGAGTAGTCGACCTGACTACCCGTTAAGCTTAAGCTTATCAGATAGTTGACTAATCAACTACTCTCTTACATCCCTAATACAAAGTATTATATAAGTTTTGCTTTATAACTGTAAAAATGTCTCCTCTGAACTTCTGAACTCAGGCTGAAGAAGTGGTCCTCTGTCAATCAAGAAGGATTATCCAACCCTAATGGGGCCATTGTAAAGTATCACGATACAAAGATTGGGCAAATGGCCCTCTTAGATTCGTAAAGATGCTGTGTGAATTCTGGATGAATGAAATAATATAAAAATTCTTCATCTCTTTGCTGTCACAGGGCTGGAACTAGAAAACAAAAGCATAGATTCTTATGGTCAAGCTGGGGTAGACCTAAAATACATTTAGCACTGACATAGTACTAGAACTCTGTCACCTTTTGGAACTAAAGTGTAACTCGTTTACATATCTGTGTTGCCTGCTTTAACCCATAAATAATTCTCCTGTTTGTTTTTCCTAGTTTTTTCCTAAATCCTTATTGAGTTTACCTTAGGTAGGGCTCTGAGTCTGTCATGGAGATTGCAAAAGTCACGGATTCCATGACTTTCCTCAATCTCCATGATTTCTGCAGTGCCATATGGCTGACACCAGGGCTGCCCAAGCAGCTGGCTCCACAGCAAGCTGCTCAGGTGACCTCCTGGGATAGCCACACCAGCCACTGCAGGAGTGGCCTCCAGGACAGTCAGAGCAACCTCTGTTCCAGCAGCCCCAGGCAGTGGTCCTGGCAGCTGCTGCTGCTGGCTCTGGACCTTTCCCCCAGCAGATCCCCTCCCACACTCACCCCAAGTTTTGATCACAGGAATTTTTAGCATAAGTCATGGAAAGGTCACAAACTGTGAATTTTTGTTTATTGCCCAGGACCTGTCCAGGACTTTTACTAAAAATATCTGTGACAGAATTGTAACCTTAAGTGTGGATACTCCAGGAGGACGGGGATGAGCTCTGCACATGCACAGAATTTATGTCTGGCAGACTGACACAGATTTTTTTTCCCCTGCATGAAAAATACATTCTGAGAAGTGCTGCAGTTTTGCTTTTTGCCCATCAGCGGTCACTATGGTGCCAGAACATACAGCAGCTGCTGACTGGTAGTAACATCCAGCAGTTGGCTGTGTTCATCACAGCATCCTACCCATGGAACCAGGTTAGGAGGTGCACAATTGGGAAGCGGGGACAGATAGAGTGGGGCATATGGGGCTGCTGCGGGTGTCACAGACTAGGGTTTAGAAGAACTAATACAGGAGCAGACTGGTACAGCGGCTCAGGAGCTAGTGGGATGACACCATTGAGACAGGTGGGGACACATGGGAATGTAGGGACACATGGGAGTGTAGCGGACAGGGCCGGTTATGGCATGGGCTAGCCGGCAGCTGCCTGGAGCGCCAACCTATGGGGGGTGCCTGATAGCAGCTGTAAGGGGCGCACAGCGCCCCTTATAGCTGCCATCAGGCGCCGCACTCCCGGATCGCGGGCTGCAGCAGCTCCCAGCGGCCACCCTGCAGCAGCCGCCTGGGGTGGGGGCCGCGTTAACCCCCGCAGCACCAGCCAGCAGCGCCCTTCCCCCCGCAGCTGCGGGGCCCTGCACGGCCAGGCTTGGCCCGCCCCGGGCTGTGCGCTAGCGGCGGTAGCTGGGCTGGGCCGGGCCGGGAACGTGTGTCCTGCTGCCGCCAGCTCTGCGCAACCTCCTCCACACGCCGAGCGGGGGCGGGGCCGCGCATGCATCCTCCCCCACGTGCTGGTGTGGGGGCGGGGCCATGCATGTGCCCTCCCCCAACCCGGGGCGCAATTAAACTGTCTGCCCGGGGCGCTGGAATGGCTCGGTCAGGCCCTGGTAGCAGATATGCCTAACTGAAAGGGAATGACTAAGAATCAGGCAAGATCTTCATGGAGGAGGCTCCCCAATTCCTCCCCCTGCTCCCCAAGAAAAGCTGTTCCATGTTTCTCCCATGCACGCCCAACAACCCTCAGGTTTGCTCTAGCCATTAATACACATTTTAAAAGTTAACTGATTAAACAATATAATCTTAATTGTTTAGCCAGTTAACTGTGGAGGGCTGGTGGGCAGCAACTTGGGTCCTGCAGTGGAGGCTGCTGCATGCAGGGACCCTGCGGCTAGGGTACAGCAGTTATCCGTGGGCAGGGGCTCCTGCTGCCCTCTGTAGGTTGGGGCTTGCCCCGGCTGGCCAGGATCCCGCTGCACTGTGGGTGGGGGGCTGTTCTGGCCGCCTGGGATCCCATCACACCACAGGTAGGGGGACTGCTCCATCCAGCCAGTGTCTTATCGGAGGAGGGGCTGTTCCCGCATCCAGCCCTCCAGTTAACCAGTTACTGGGTAAGCATGGTGATAAGCAGGGCTCGACAAACTGCTGAATCTACTCACCTGTGGTGAGTAGATTTCAGCCGGTTGCTCCGTGCGCCCCATTCACCGGCACTTAGCGCATGCGCAGTGTCAATCTGGCACATGCGCAGTGCAGGGCTGGCGAGTAGCTCTTGCTGGGGTTTGTCAAGCCCTGGTGATAAGGCTAATGCTTACCCAGTAACTAGTTTACCAATTAGCCTTTTACATCCCTAATTCACTACCAAGCTCCATCCCTTTCCCTCTACTTCTCCATTCCTCCTGACTCTCCCCAGCCTTTGCATTGCTTTTGAGGGATGCAGGAAATATATTTCTGAATTGTAGTTTTATGAACTACTCAAAGTTCTGTATTAATCTATGTAGAAAGGAATCTATTTGTCAAAAAAAATTCCTGAATTTTTTGTCTCTATTATGGCAGGCCTACTTTCTGACAGGTATCTAATATATAAAGGAGAATGTTTGTAAGTTTGTGTACTAATAACTTGGACACTGTAAGAGCTACCACAACCAAACGTTGCATGGGATAACCTTTCATCCAGGAGAAGGTTTTAAGGTACTTTTGGACCCGATCGGGCCCGAGCTCAAGCTGTAAAAATAAGAAAGTAACCCACCATGCTGCGCTGCAGGGGCCGCCCCGCCCACCCTAGATCCCGTGTCCGCTGCCTCCGGCCCCCAGTGCCATCCGGGACTCGCCCCCTCCCGCCCATGAGATTACATAAGCAACCCTCTCTCTCCCCCCCCCCGTGCCAGCATGCAGTGCCCCAACCCCCATGTGCACAACGGCTCGAGCACCCACCCTGCTCCCCATGGCACCTGCAGCCCCGGGCATAAGATGGGGCGCCCCTCCCGCGTGTAACCTCCCCTCCACCCGGGGTCGCACCCTCCCCCCTCTGGGAACGACGTGGACCTATATTTTAAGCCCTATAGAAATCAGTGCAACTTTTCTACCGTTCAAAAAAAGATAATGGACTACTGTTTTTCTACATTTTGTTCCTGCAGTTTCCCAAGCAATGCCGGGTAAGTCTAGCTAGTTTTGAAATAAATTACCAAAATAATTGAAACTGGTGTGATTGTATTGTGTTATTTTGACAAACAGAATAGGCAGAATTTTGCAGAATATTAGTGTTTTTGTGCAATTTAAAAAAAATTGGTGAAGAATTCCTACAGAAGTGTGATTGGCTACAAATTTTGTCTCTGGTGTGACATCTGAAGTACAAATTGACCTGGGGTAATTGTCTCTCTTGGGAGTAAGAGTGATCTGAATATTCTGTGATCTTTGGTGTAAGTTACCATTTATCACTAAAGTCCAGCTTGCCTGGGTATCAAGATAGACTGGAATGCCCAATTGGATTATTTGTGACTCCATGGTAAAGTTGTTATAGTGCTTCAGGAGTTTGATAATGGGTTGGGAAAATCTAATCACATAACATATAATCACTTTGGGGTGTCTGTCCTGCTTTTTGGCAGTCTACCCTAAGGTTGGCACTCAGTCATGAGCTGCTCCATGTAGCATGACATTCATAATAATGAATTTTTCAGCTTCATAGGTTTCCTGTTATAGGGGGGTGGGGTGGCATCATTTATGTAATAGCTTTAACAAAGTACAAAGATCTCAGTGGTTCAGCAGCCAAATTAGGGATCAGCATTACTTAAGAGCCATAGCACTGTGAATTCATTGTTTCATTTACTATGGCACTCTATATTCATATTTAAACAGTATAATGGGGAAATATTTAGTTTATATATAAAAGTTTCATAACAAAATGACTGACCAAGTATTATTTTATCAACTATGATTGGTTAATAATTTAGACTGGTTAATAATTACATTATTTGAATATCATGTGCTGCAGAAAGCCTCAGAGGACACTGGGCAGGTACCCTTGGCCACTTTTTAGCTGTACATCATACTGGCCCCTACTGGTCCACTTTCACCTTTGCTGATAAGGGTTCAGTTGAAGTATTGTGTCCAATTCTGTATTAAGTATTGTGTCCACATTCAGGAAGGATGTGGATAAACTGGACCAAGTCCTAAGAAAAGCAACAAAAAGATTAAAGGTCTAGAAAAACATGATGTATGAGGAAAGATTGAAAAGGTTGCATTTGTTTAGTCTGGAGAAGAGAAGACTGAGGGGGGATATAAGTTTTTAAGGACATAAAAAGTTGATACAAAGAGGAGGGAGAAAAATTGTTGTAATTAACCTCTAAGACTAGGACAAGAAGCAAAGAGCTTAAATTCAATAACGGAGGGTTTGACTGCACATTAGAAAAACTTTCTATCTGTCAATGTAATTAAGCACTGGAGTAAATTGCCTTGGAAGGCTGTGGATTATGATTTAGTCAGGGGTATTTTTAATAAAAGTCATGACCAGGTCATGGGCAATAAACAAAAATTCAGGGCCCATGACTTGTTAGTGACTTACACAATGAATAACCCTGACTAAATCTTGGGGGAGGTGGGGTGCTGCACAGATGGATGGGAGGTGCCGCTGCTTGAGGGGTGGGGCCAATGGCACCAGCTGCCAGGGCTGCCCTGGGACTGCTGCTGAGGCCAGAGGGGGTGAATAACAGCTGGTGTAGCTGATCCAGGGCCGCTTCTATAGTATCTGCTGTGGCTGTCCCTGGGACAACATGAGCAGCTGTCCCAGGAGCCAGCTGATTGGGTGGCTCTGGTGTCAGCCACACTGACTGCTGCAGAAGTCACAGTGGTCATGGAAAGTCATGAAATCTGTGACTTGCAACCTCTGTGACAGATACGGAGCCGTAGTTATGAGCTTCAAAAGTCTCTTTGAAACAGTAGGAATTGAACTTTTAAGTTAAGCAAGTTTCCCAGGAGATCTCACTGAGAAAAGGTATACAAATACAGGTTGAAACTCTAAAATCCAGTACTCTGTGGTCTGGATCACGGATATTGCTGTACCAGAGAGCCTGGCCGGGAGTGGGAGTAACCAGGGTCAGGAGTGCAGCCTGATCTGGTGACAGCTGGCCCAGAGGCTAGGAGCACAGCCCTGACTGGGGCTGGCGGCAGTGGGTCTGGAGGCAGTGGGGCTGACGCAGCAGGGAGTGCAGCCCTGGCCAGGAGCGGAGCCCAGTAGGGATGTGAATGACTAGTCAACTATCCGATAAGCAAATGTGTATTGGATAGTCGACAGGCTAGTGGACTAGTCGCTTTCCCCCCACCTTGCTGCCTGTATCAGAAAGAGGCAGCGGGGGGGAAGGGGGAGAGGATAGGGTGCTTCAAAGCCGCAGCGCTACTTGGAGCCTGGGGCCAGACCTTGGGCTCCACACGGCGCTGCGGCTTTGAAATGCCGCGGGGAACACGGGGCCAGTGGGGGACTGCTTGAGACCCCCACTGGCCCCGTGCTCCCTGCAGTGCTTTCACCTTTGAAGTGTAGCAACAGCCTTAGGCTGTTGCTACACTTCAGAGGTGGAAGCGCCCTTATTGACTAATCAAATATGCGTCAACTATTTGATTTGCCAAATAATCAAATTTTACATCCCTAGAGCCCAGTGCCAGGGGCTGGTGCCAGGGCGCGAGGCTGTTGGTCAGGGAGGGAGCCTTGACCTTCCCAGGTCCAGAAAACTCCCTGGTTTGGAAGCACTCAGGTCCCAAGGGTTCTGAACCAGGGAGGTCCAACCTGTACACTCTCTCTGGTTATAGAACAGCTTAGCCTTTTCAAGCTTTGCCTTGCTGTGGGGTCAGAGGGGAGAAGGAGCCTTTTTATCTGCTGATCACTTGTTATACGAGGACAGTTTTTAAAATGTATAAAGAAGGCTGGGGACCGATTGGCTAGGTAGCAGTTCAACAGAAAAGGACCTGGGGATTACAGTGGATGGGAAGCTGGATATGAGTCAACAGTGTGCCCTTGTAGCCAAAAAGGCTAATGGCATATTAGGGTGCATTAGGAGGAGCATTCCCAGTAGATCTGGAGAAGTGATTATTCCCCTTTATTTTGCACAGGTGAGGCCAAATCTGGAGTACTGCATCCAGTTCTGCCCCCCCCCCCTCCCAACTGCAGAAAGGATGTGGAGAGGGTCCAGCGGAGGGCAACCAAAATGATTTTTGTTGGGGAAAAAAAAGGAAGCTTGTCCAGTTGAAATCTGTTCTCTCTGAACCAAAATTAGGGACACATTACCTCCACCCCCTGACCTCTGTTTACTATGCCCCTGACTCTCAGGGTCAAGATGGACACATGACCAGAAGTAAAAGTAACCCTCTCTGAGAACTTTTCCCACCATCCTTCTACCCATAGGGGATGAGTTTGGCCCCCACCGAGCCCTCTCGCCTCTGGTGCTGGTCTCTCCCCTCCAGGTGTCTGCCCTTCTGCTTCACCCCCAGAATTCCCTGGCACCTGCACCTTCCCTTTGCCCTGCACCCTCCTGGTGCTTCCTCCTTCCCTCACTGCCCCTGCCCCCTTGCCCTCTTTCTCTCTGATGCCCATCCCTTCACCACCCTCTGCCCCAGTTCCTCTCATGCCCCTCTGTGCCCTCACATGACTTGCTCCATCCGCGCCTTCCTCATGCCCACCCCTCCTTTCAACCCTTCTCCAGCACCTCCCCCTCCCCTTGCTTCCTTTTGCCCCCAATGCCATTCTCCTTTCCCAGCATCACCCTGTCCCCTCCATCCTCCCACCCCCACTGACACCTCTCCTCCCTCCTCCTGCCCTTTTCCTCATTGTCTCCACTTAGACCCCAGCATTTGTCTCTCCTTCACCCTGTCCCTTGGTGCCTTCCCCTTTCTTCTCCTGCCCTGCCCCCCTCCCCTCAGCACAAGCCCCTTCCTTTCCCACGCTCCTTCCCCCTGGTTCTCTCTGAGCCCCTCCCCCACCTTTTGCCTTCCAGTTTGCGGGGCTGAAGGCCCCAGAAGTCCCCGCAGCTCTGGCCCCAGCTGCTTCCAAGGCAGGACCACTTGCTGGGCCTGGAGCTGGGCTGCCTTCAATGCTAATGTTAGTGCAGCATTCCAGCTTTGGCTCGCATTAAGAGGAGCACGGGTGGGGGGAGGAGAAACCCCCCACCCTCCCCAGATCTGGCTTATGGGGTATGGTTGTGCGAGCGCGTCCGTGCATTGCTGCTCCCCCAGCAGGGTGGGAAGGGGCAGGGGGAGAAAGGGCCATGCACAGAGCACACTGGCAGAGCCCGAACGTACCCCACTCTGCAGCGTTCCAGCTGAGCTCTGCACGGTCTCTGCCAGGACTCTGGTGGCAGCTCCCAGGAGCGGCTCACTGGCTCCAACCAGCGCCCCTCCTCCTCCGGCAGTGGTGGCGGCCACCTGTGGATGGAGGAGGCCGGGCTGGCAGTGCACGGTGGAGGCAGTCCCGCAGCGGGAGGGAAGGGCCTCGCGGTGGGGGGAGGGGCTTGCCAGACAGCGATGCGTGCTGCATGGGAGCTCGGAGCTCTGGACTCTGCGCACCACTGGCAGTGGCCCTGCCTGCCTGCGCAAAGCACCAAGGGAGCCGCTTATGTGCTGGGTGGAGGTGGGGAGTTGCTGCTGTACCGCGCTAGCGCTGGGTGTCTTTAAATCCATGACTGTCCCGGAAAAAAAGGGGACGTATGGTCACCATATCTCGCGGCACACCTTGGACTGCCTCACGGCACCCCGGTGTGCCACGGAACACAGTTTAAGAAACGCTTTTGTAGATCCTGTTATTGTTAATGCTTTTCCTTAAAATAAATGTGCTTGCTTAAAAAGATGTGATAACTTAATTGTGTCTGGTACGTGTTTACTTTTCTCCTCAGAGATGGTAAAGTAAGCCTGCATAGACAGTCTAACTTAGCCTTTCCTCGTAGGTCGTGTGCTCCATGTGCATAGGTTAGGAGATGGGCAGCATCAAAACATGCTACTTAGGAGTGAGAGAGATGCATGTCTTTTCTGAGTTGAATCAATGACCAGGGAGCTGGAAGCTTAAGTGTGGGGTGCCCCTGTTGGACTATGAGGAGGAATACAGATGCATTGCACTGAACTGTGACAATAACATTTTACAGGTGCAGGAATGGAAGAATGAAGGTGGGAAAACATACATGTGTACTGGCCGACCTGGCTGGCTAACAGTATCACTTCGTGTTGGAAAGTACAAGAAGACTCATAAGAATATAGTGATCAATTTAATGGACATTCTAGAGGTAGACATTGAAAATCAGGTAATACCAACATTTTAACATTTGGCACTAAAGTTTACAGCACTGTTATTATGGTTATTGCTAACAGTGACCTTAGCAGTAATTGAAACCAGTTTTTTTAAAAAATAATTAGGGCTGTCAAGCGATTAAAAAAATTAATCACGATTAATCACACTGTAAAACAATAATAAGAATACTATCTATTTAAATATTTTTGGATTTTTTTCTACATCTTTTAATATATTGATTTCAATTACAACACAGAATACAAAGTGTATAATGCTCACTTTATATTTATTTTTTATTACAAAACATTTACATTGTAAAAAAAAAAAAACTTCAGTTCACCTCACTGAAGTATTGTAGTGCAAATTCTATCATGAAAGCTGAACTTAAATTCTTCTGTGTAATCAATATATTTGTGTCCTATTCAAAAGACTCCTTTTTTTAGCTCAGCCCCAGCTGTGGGCAGCACAGGGCTGGAGGGGGTAGACTCTGTCGTGGGCAGTACAGAGTTCGGGGGGGAGGAGGAGGCTCAGCCCCCAACTGCAGGTGGCATAGGGCTCAGGGGTGAGGGTCAGCCCCCAAACTCAGAAGAGAGGTCAGCCCCTGGGCTGGGGGTGGGGGCGTGGTAAACCCCATCATGGGCAGTGCAGAGTTTGGGAGGGGGGACTTCAGCCCCAGAATCAGATGTTGGGGGAGGGGTCAGTCCCAGCCCCAGGAGGAAAAGAGAGGGTGGCTTGGGTGAGCCCTGCCGGGGGAGGGGGAACAGCTTGGGCAAGCAACACCCCCCTCACCTCCCAGGCCGTTTTATTTTAAAAAATATGGTCACCTGGGAGGGGAGAGGGACCAATGTCAGGGTCTTTACTTGTCTTGTTTACTTCTCCCTTGGAGTTAGGATGTCTTCAGTTTTTGTTTTGGGTTTTTTTTCCCTTTCTCACTGCTTCTTTTTTCCATGCGCCCTCTGGCACGAATTACATTATTGTACCTTACCAGAGACAGACCCTGGAGCAGCTCATGCTGGTTTGCTGACCTATGCAATTAACGCGAGTTAATTTTGTTAACGCGTTAATTCTGCCCTGTGTTAATCGCAGGCGTTAACACCCACCAATTGACAGCCCTAAAAATTATACAAATCCAGTTTCATGTCATGTCACCCTTTTTAATGTGAAAAGGGCTGATGCCTTTTTGTCCTTTTGGACTTAAATATTATCTTACACTTTTGGAAATCCAGACACATCTGCATGGGAAACAGTTTGTAAATAGACCCGTCTTCTGAGTGATCAGGAAATGTTGGGATTCTAGAAGAGTGTTTTTCTTCTGGGAGAGAAATGAGTGGACACAAGATACACATTCCTAATTTAACTGAAAACTATTGAACAAGATTATTAGATAAACAGGTCTTGTTGAGCCCATCTGTCATATTGATTCTTGTTTTGTAGGCCTTCCAATCCCTATACAATTCCAGTTTTTCTTTGCCTTTAAGAAACCACTTTCTAACTTTAATAGGTGCAAAGAACCTTCCAAATGTGAATCCGTTCACTGTTGTCATCTCATGTCTGCCTAGATACTGAAACAGTGGCTTTGAAAGAGATGTGAACTGCTTTGTTATCCCTTGCTTGTGCACCTTCCATGTTTCGCTAACAAACTGGTTGAGATGATGGGAGGGTTCACTTTTTTTTGTGCAGCACCACCATTCCATCAGCAGTAGTCTGTCTTCTTAATGTTACTTTCACACAAAATAGGCTCTGTCTATACTAGAAAACTGCATCCATTTAAATTAACTTTTAAACTGATGTCAAATTATAAGAAACTCAGTGTAAACAGTTAATTTGATTTTAAACTTCGCTTATATCAATTTAATTTAATTCGGTGATTTTTTTACAAGTATGCCTAAAACTGATGCCTGCATGAGTTTAGCTAAATTAAGTAAAACTGATTTCAAGCTAAACTGGTGAAATTTTCTAGTATAAACACAGACAAAGGAAGGAAGCTGTACCAGATGAATGTAATCTCAAGATCTGGAATGACTGTGACTGTTTGTTATTCTGTGTCATGTCCTCACATCATCAGAGAACTATCCTAATTGAACTTTTCACTAGGTACTGGGGGCAGGGTTTGGGGAAACTACATATAATGGTCAAATTAACCAACATATATTTAATGCTCTATTTGGCTTTTTGTTAAATGTGGTATATGTAATGAGGAAGATCTTTTAAATATCTAAAATTTTAAAAACTATATAAATCCTTTAATAAATAAGGTTTAGTTGTGTCAGAAAACTTAATGTCCATTAACTTCAGTTATACTCCTTTATGACACCTTTGCATCTGATTTCTGATGTTAGAGATTCTGAAACCTTTTGGAATGCTTTCCTCTCCTCTTCTGGAGTGTCATGGTAATCCCTGATTCAAGGCACTAGTGTCAAGTCAGCGCGAAGTGTTTCCATTTAAATAATCCACATCGGTGATTTTTTGCAAATCCTAGAGGTGTATACACCATAAGTGCCACCATAAGTACATCTTTGCATAACCCCAGCTTCATGCATATTACAGGATTTGTGCAACAAAAATGAGCCTGCAAAGTGTGCACACAGTTTTCCATGAAATCAAGGCCTTTAATTTGTTTTGCAGATAGTAAGCCATCTGTGAATATGAGATTTTGGAAGACATGTATGGGCCTTTTTTAATATGTAACATCTGTTAACAAGCTTAGCTCTGAAAGACAAGTTTGACTTATGTTTTGGAGATTGAAACATACACCTTTTTTCAAGATGTGGTACATGTAAGGAGGAATCCCTAAGCAGTCTCACAACTATTTTTAAATATCCTCTTGAGTGTCTACATTAAAGAGCAGAACTGACAATAAGAAGTGTGATCCACATTTTTGTAGTGTCAGCACTACTACCTGAATGCTTGCTTTTTTTAGGCTGTCCGTGTGGAACCACTGGTCACCATGGGGCAGTTGACAGCACACCTGAATCCTATGGGCTGGACTCTTCCAGTGGTACCAGAACTTGATGACCTCACAATAGGTGAGGATTCTTTGTAATTATAAGAGAACATGATTTTTGCTGTACTTAAAATAGCTTTTTATAAAGTAGAATATGATATTCAGTCTTGGTTTTTTCAAAAATCTATATTTTTTAAAATTGTTGCTGAATTTTGTATTCTGCTATCACACATTATATAGAGACACAAGGTGGGTGAGGTAGTAACTTTTATTGGCTCAACCTCTGTTGGTGAGAGAGACAAGCTTTTGAGTTTACACAAAACTCTTCTTGAAAGCTTTTCTCTCTCACCAATAGTAATTGATCCAGTAAAAGATACTGCCTCGCTTATCTTCTCTCTCTAATATCCTGGGCCCAACACAGCTACGACACTGCATATGTTATATTTTAGACATGCACCTGTTCTTTAAAATTAAAAATGTGTTTCAATTTATTACATGCTCTTGTTAAGGTGGTCTGATCATGGGAACTGGCATTGAGTCTTCATCCCATATCTATGGACTATTTCAACATACCTGTTTGGCTTATGAACTTGTTCTTGCTGATGGAAGCCTTGTGAGATGTACACCAGTAAGATAAAATGTTATTTTGCTATGATTTACAATTTTACCAACTATTGTATGTATGAACATATGATTTAGTATGACGTACTTTTTGCAGACTGAAAATTCAGACCTATTTTATGCAGTGCCTTGGTCTTGCGGTACTCTGGGATTCCTGGTTGCTGCAGAAATAAAAATAATTCCTGCTAAGAAATACGTAAAATTACATTACAAACCTGTAAGAGGTTTGGAAAAAATCTGTGAGAAGTTTACTGAGGAATCTAAAAAGAAGGAGAATAACTTTGTGGAAGGATTGGTGTACTCCTTGGAAGAAGCAGTCATTATGACCGGAGTTCTGACTGATGAAGCTGAAGACAGCCAGGTAACTAAAAGGAATCCTATTCTCAAATTAGATTTTTAGTTCTCTCGCATGGAAAATATTCCAGTGTATGAAGTAATAGGATCAGTACAAGAAGTAAATTTTAATGGATGTTGAAAATACTTGAATGGTCAAGTATAGTTAACATTAGAATTTTGCTGGTAACTATCAACTAAAGCTATCACCTCTTAACCACATTTCCTACAGTGATAGGTCTTTTCTGATATCTAGCGTACATCATAGCCACTGCTTTACAACTCCAGGAAGAAAAGAAACAGTTTGCACCCTTCTAGGAACAACTCAATTCTTTAAGATAGGAAACATATCTGGAGGGAGATATGGTCACAATGCCATTACCCAAACTGACATCTGACTAGAAAATCAGGGTTATTGTTAACAAAAACATGCCAATTATCTTAAGTGATAATTACTGTGAAATGCTGATCATTCTACAAAAACAATGAGACTGTACTTTCCTTAGTTTTGCTTTGGAATTACACTATCTTAGGGCACTATGAACGCTTATATTACTGAATTTTCAAGTAAGGAATTTATTATTCTTTCTGTTGGGGTTGTTGATATGTAATATATCTGTGTTTTCAGATAAATAGAATTGGTAACTACTACAAACCATGGTTTTTTAAGCACGTGGAGAAGTATCTGAGAGCTAATCAAACTGGAATAGAGTACATTCCCTCACGACATTACTACCACCGACATACCCGAAGTATCTTCTGGGAACTCCAAGTAAGATTTAAGCATAAAGAAGATTTTAATCTTTGTTTTGGAGTACTTTGTGCATACTCACAGCAGATCCAGTGTTCTTTTCCCTTAGAAACCACCTATGTTTGTCATAGGTGGTGAGTAACTCCTTTCCTTAAGGCAGAAAGAATCCAGATGAAGAGGTGGCAGATTCAGAGATTTCTCTAATTATGATGTCTATTTTTGCATTCCTTTCTGACTTTTTTATACAAATGTCTGATTGTAAAAGATAATATCACCAGTACTTTCCCTTTTTAATTTCTCTTTTAAGCTCACATTCAGGAAAAACCTTAAAATTATTTTAGCTTTTTTCAGGCATGATCTAAATACTTTCCTGAATTTTGACTTTAAAAAGATAAATCAGGAAATTCAGTGCAAGAACATGAATGCAGATGTATGGCTGAGAATTTACTTCACCTAAATGTGCCCAAGGTTGTTATGGAACCACCACTTAGAATTTCATTATCTAAGTTTACTGTCATAACTATTAATGTAAAACTTTATACTACATATGTCCCCAGTACTGAATTTAGGGTTCTCTCCTGTGAGGTTATAAGCTCGCTCAGAACCTTTAAACAGGAATTGACTTTGCAGAAGATACTGTGAGATTTTTAATATTGAATCTTAAAGTTTGATATATTTTAGATTTCTTTTGATCAAATCCTTATTTAGCCATTTTAAAATTTAGAGCTTGTTGAAATAGTGTATTTAATGTGTGACAAGTGGGATGTAAATTCTAGCGTGTATTAGTGTGTCGTATAATAACCGCCCAATATGGACCCTGCTGGCAAGTAATAAAAGGTCCATAGTGCACATTATCTTGTGTTTTTGCTTGACTATATGTTAACAGTGTTTTAGTGGCTTTAAAAGGGGTTTTTTTTCCCATTGGGAATCAATGTATATATCAGTAGAAAAAGGAGTAAGGAAACTAGAATATTGAATGTGTTTTATATCTATATTAATTTAGTCAATCTATATTAATTGACTGTCAACAATTAAAACTACCAAAAGAAAATATGATTTAATGTTGCTCTTTAAATCCAAATTCTGAAATACTGATTTTCAGCTCACTTGATTTGACCTTTTTCCCCCCCCCCCCATTTTCTCTTAAAGGACATCATTCCCTTTGGCAATAACCCTGTTTTCCGTTACCTTTTTGGCTGGATGGTTCCTCCGAAAATCTCACTATTAAAACTGACACAAGGAGAAGCTATTCGAAAGCTGTATGAGCAACATCATGTTGTACAAGACATGTTGGTCCCAATGAAAAGCATTGAAAAATCTATCAATACCTTCCACAGTGACCTGAATGTAAGAACACCTTTCTCTAAAAGCTGGTAAATGGAAGATTGCCCTATGAACAGTGGTTATTGGCATCAGTACAGTTGTGCCTTTTGCACAAAATATGGCAGTATGCTAAACTTGAGAGAATTTTGCCAACTAATTAAATATTATTAGGCAGCTGATAAAATGAAATGCTCTAATAAAAAGAAGCAAGAAAAACTTGAGATCCAGAAATACCTGTTCTTCTTCGAGTGGTCCCTGTGGGTGCTCCACTCGTGGTGTCGGGCTCATCCCGGCGCCGCAGATCAGAGGTTTGCATAGCCGTGCTCCGCCGGACGGCACATGCATGAGCTGCAGCTTGTGCTGTTCATCTGTTGTGCGCAGTCCGGCCCCGTTCAGTTCCTTCCAACTGCCCTCGGTCTCAGACGGAGCTCCGTCTCTTCCTCAGTGTTTCTCCTTAGGTTAATCTGTAAATAGTTAATATCATAGCAAGTTACAATTTAGTCTTAGCTGTTTTCTTGTTCATAGTTCTTCTTAAAAAAAAATGTACTCAATGAGAAATAGACACCTCTTAAAAAAGAAAAAGGCCTGGTTCCTCAGGTTTTAAGAAGTGTACACTCTGCCTGGAGCCCATGCCACTGTCAGACAGACATGAGGCATGTATACAGTGCTTAGGGGAAGCACACGTACCGCAGAGCGGACTATCAGAGCCCGTAAAGACTGCGAAATGCAGTTAAAAATGCTTACGCTAGATAAGGCATTACAGCCTGCTGATTTGTCTATCTCTTCTGGGCACAAGTGCAGTACAATTGCCACCGAGACGTCTGCTCCAAAAAAATCTAAGACGTCTCCAACTCGATCTCTTCCAGCAGCTCTTAACACCGGACGAGGCTCGAAAGATGGTCCGAGCACGTCAGGGGCAACCGCGGCAGGATCTCGGTGGACGCTGGCCCCTAACGGGAAAAAAAAGTCACCCATGGCACCGAGAGCGCGATCAGCACCAGCGCCATCGGCACTGCGGAAACTGACACGGGGCAGCAGGAACTGTCTTTTAAAGAGCAGAGCACAACCTTGCCAGCGCCGGAGCAAGTGCACCCGGCACCGCACTCCCCAGCGCTGCTACAGGGCAATATCACAGCGGTACCAGAAGAAGCCCTTGCACACATGACTGCGCATCCAGGGCTCATTTCTCCTTCCCCAACTTTCTCTCCGGGGCCATCCCCTTCCCAGTGCCGGCCCGAGCCAGTCTTGCGCCCCAGGCAGCGGGCGCATGGCGCATGTGCGACCCCACCCCCGGGCGTGTGTCGCATGCGCAGCCCCGCCCCCCAGGCGTGCGGCGCCCCTCCAATTTACAATCAGGCGCCCCCATAGGTTGGCCCCCCGGCTAACCTCCCCCCCTTAATCCGGCCCTGCCCCCTCCCCACAGGTACATCACCAGCACCACAATCGGGCACACAGCCCAGTGTCCCCTGATCGTCACTCCTGTTATAGAGAAGGAAGATACAGAGAGAAGAGACTGTCTCTGTCACAGTCCCCATCTCCATAGCGCTCACTGCATTACTCACAATCACCTGTCGGGTCACCAAGGCATCATTACTATACAAGACATAGTAGTGTTTTATCTTCTCGGCACTCATCCCCAACACACTCAGAATGATACTGTGGTCATTACCATAGGATGTATTATGACCCTCCTTATCATGATCGTACCTCCCGATACTACAGAAGATGCACATGTTGCTGTTCATCTCCCGATTCTCGACCCTTACCTCCGGAGCCTCAGCACGAACATTCACTGCCTCATCCTCCAAAGAGCCCAACAATTCAGCTGGAACAGTCGGAGCCTGAAGAGGGACAATTGTCCGATCCAGAGGACCCTCAGCAGGGCACGTCACCAACAGACCACTCATTATCCTCTCCAGGTGAGGCAGTGATTCCAGGCGACATCTCTCCGCCAGATGACCTGAAACAATTTCAGGATCTCTTCAAACGGGTTGCAGATAGCCAGGAGGTACAGTTAGGAGACATTCAAATGAAACAATACTGTCTCTTGAAGAATCTATGCCCACAGCACCGGGGTAGAATCGCACTTCCCATTGTTGAGGCGATCATGGAGGTCGCGGAAGAAATATGTCAAACTCCAGCATCCGCTCCCCCAATGAGTAAAAAAGCAGATAAGAAGTATTTTGTCCTTTCCAAGGTCTTAGATTTTTTTGTTTAATCACCCCCAGCCTAATTCATTGGTGGTTGACCCGGTACAGCATAGATCGAAAGTACCATAATACAGAAATACTCTCCCAGAAAAAGATAATAAAAAGTTAGATATCTTTGGAAGGAAAGTTTACTCTTCGGCCACGTTACTATTGTGTATTGCCAACTATTCTGTTCTACTTTCCAACCATAACTTTGACAACTATTCAAAATTGGTGGACCTTCTATAGCATCTTCCTGACTCAAAAAGACCATTGCTCAAATCCATAGTGCAAGAGGGATACGCTTCATGTAGAGCCGCATTACAAATCGCCTTGGATGTGGCGGACACTGCTGCACAAGCCACCGCTACAGGGGTAGCAATGAGAAGATCTTCATGGCTATCATCAGCAGCCGTCCCAAAAGAACTCCAGAATAAGGTTGAGGACTTGCCTTTCGACAAGCATAAACTCTTCTCTAGCAAAACGGACGAGGTCCTGCACTCAGGGAAGGATTCCCGAACTATGCTTCGTACACTAGAGATGTACACCCCCCCCTTCAGACGAAAGCGTTATTATACTTACCAAAGAAGATATGATTTCTCCTTCCATAGGCAACAACCTTGCACCTTGGAACATCAACGATTCCAGCAGCATCCTCAGCGGAAGCGACAGCAGCCTGCCTGTACCTCTAATCAGCCGTCTACAAAACAGCAAATTTGAAGGTTCAGTCAAGGATGCGAACAAAGCTCCTATCTCCTTTTTCAACATTGTCTAAGGCCGTATTACCACCATTGGTCCACTATCACCTCGGACAAATTGGTGTTGGAAATTGTAGCTTCCAGTCTCACCGTCCCCTTTATTTCAATTCCCCCAACCATCCCACCCACACTGTCCCTTTTCAGGGACCCATCTCACGAGGATCGGTTGAAACAAGAGGTCCATTGCTTGTTCGCCATTGGAGCAATAGAGAGAGTGCCCAAGGAATTCCAAGGAAAAGCGTTTTATTCTCGATATTTCCTCACCCCAAAGAAGAACGGAGGATGGAGACCCATCTTGGACCTACGAAATCTAAACCGATACCTCCAGAAGCAACGCTTCAAAATGGTCACCTTAGCTACAATTATACCAGTGCTGAACGAGGGAGATTGGTTCGCAGTCCTCGATTTACAGGATGCTTACTTCCACATTGCAATACATGTGGCACACAGACGTTTTCTTTGGTTTATAGTAGCAAACGAGCATTTCTAGTACAAAGTACTTCCATTCGGGTTAGCATGTGCTCCCAGGGTATTCTCCAAGACCTTAGCAGTGATAGCAGCCCACCTGCGCAAGGCAGGGGTAATGATCTTTCCCTACCTGGAGGATTGCCTCCTCGGGGGTCGTACTTATGCAGAGACATGCAAGTCGGTAAGAATAACAACTCGAACATTCAATTCTCTTGATCTCGTTATAAACATACAAAAATCATCACTGGAACCGACTCAGAACTTGATTTTCATAGGAGCACAACTAGACGCGAAGGCAGCTCGTGCATACTTACCAGCAGAACTTTTCCAGTCAATCCAGGACCTAGTAGACACCGTCACACATCCTTCAACGATGCCAGTACGCACCTGCTTACAGTTGATGGGCCATATGGCAGCTGCCACTCTCATCGTCCGACATGCAAGGTTACATTTCCAATGTCTCCAGTATTGGCTGGCCTCTGTCCACACTCCAGCGAAACACAGCATCCATACGTTGGTAGTGTTACCGCCACACGTCAAGAGGTCCCTCCAATGGTGGACCAAACCAGAAAATCTCTTGGGGGGTGCCCCTTTTCACCGCCCCCAACCTTCAAAACAAATAACTACCGATGCCTCCTTTATGGGATGGGGCGCCCACATGGACAACCTAAGAATTCAGGGCAGGTGGTCCAAAACAGAAATGTTACTGCACATTTGTATACTCGAGCTCCGGGCAGTATTTCGAGCATGCAGGCATTTCAAATTGCACATAAGAGGCACAACAACCAGAATGCTCACAGACAATGTTGCAACCATGTATTACATCAACAGACAAGGCGGAGCCTGTTCTCGATCTCTTTGCGCGGAGGTGATTCGGTTGTGGAATTGGTGTATCCGCAACGACATGTTCCTCATAGCATTGTACTTACCTGGGATCAACAACATCATTGCAGATTCACTAAGCAGACAGTGTCCCCACGATCACGAATGGGAGATCCGAACTAACATTCTGTACTGTATTTTCCGCCGTTGGGGCTTTCCATCAATAGACCTGTTTGCAACACAAGACAATGCGAAGTGTCCGAACTATCATTCCAGAGTGGGAATAGGTCGTCACTCTTTGGGAGATGCCTTTCTCCTTCATTGGGAAGCATCCCTACTTTATGCCTTCCTACCAGTTGTCCTGGTACCCAGGATTGTAGAAAAAATCACCATGGACACGGCTCGCGTGATCCTCATAGCTCCAACTTGGGCTCGCCAACCATGGTACTCGATGCTTCATCAGTTATCGATCAAAACATCATACCATCTTCCCGTTGCCCCGAATCTGCTAACTCAACGAAATGGCTCTCTATGGCACCCAAGACCCGAAATCCTACATTTGACTGCTTGGATGCTAAGTGGTTCACGACATCCGAGAACATGTGCTAATGTCCAGCAGAAAGGACTCTACACGGGCTACATAGTCTACTAAGTGGACTATATTTCAGGTTTGGTGCGCCGAAAATGATATTGACCCCCATACTTCACCGTTGCATAAGATACTCTAATATATGCTATATTTACAGCAAAGGGGTCTATCTATAGCCTCCTTACGAGTACATTTAGCGGCGATTACTGCCTTTCGCCGCACGATAGAAGGGTTTTCCTTGTTTTCTCACCCCATGACAAAACGGTTTCTGAGGGGGCTTATGAATCTTAACCCACCACGGAGGCCTCCACCACCTTCATGGAATCTTGATTTGGTGCTGGATACGTGGACACGTCCCCCATTCAAACCATTGGCTACAACTTCATTGCACCTGCTCACAATTAAGTCTCTTTTTACTAGTCTTGACTTCGGCACGTAGAGTAAGTGAGCTGGCAGCCTTCATGTCATCATCACCTTATGCCATATTTACAAAGGATTCAGTCACATTAAGATCTCACCCAGCATTCCTTCCCAAAGTATGCTCGGACTTTCATATCAATGAGCCCATTGTGCTTCCCTGTTTCTGCCCCAAACCGCATATCTCACCATGTGAGGCACTCTGCATACCCTTGATGTACGCAGGGCTCTAGCTTTCTATAGATTTCTGCAGAATGGACCGCCTTATAGTATCCCTGGCAGCTCGTTCCAAGGGGCAACCATTGTCCTCCCAACGTATTGCGAACTTAATAGTCACATGCATTACTACATGCTATTCCATACATAATAAGCTACTTCCATCTCAACCTAAAGCCCATTCCATCTACAGCTTTTTTAAGAGGAGTACCATTTCAGGACATTTGCCGAGCAGCAACGTGGTCCCCCAACGAGACTTTCATGAGACATTATGCGATACTGCATCACTGGGCTTCAGACTCCTCGGTGGCAATGGCAGTATTCCTTCCTGCCAATAAACCTTAATTCCAAAGTGCATTTCTCGCTTGGGTACTGCTCTGAAGTTAACACGAGTGGAGCACCACCCATGGGGACCACTCGAAAAAGTTACTCACCTTTGTGCAGTAATGATGGTTCTTCAAGATGTGTCCCCATGGGTGCTCCACGACCCACCCTCCTCCCCGCTCCAGAATTTGATTTTTTTATCGTTACAGATGCTCGGGCGGCTAAGAGGAACTGAGCGGGGCCGGACCGCGCACAACAGATGAAAGGCGCGTACAGCGTGAGCCGCTGCTCGCGCATGCATGGTCCAGCAGAGCACAGCTATGCAAACTTCCAATTCGCGGCGCCGGGACAAGCCTGACACCACGAGTGGAACACCCACGGGGACACATCTCAAAGAACCATCGTTACTGCACGAAGGAGAGTAACTTCTTCATTTTGTACTTTTAACTCACGCATTTTAAAGGAAAATTCTATCATTTTCTCCTTTTTATGTGGTAAAATTGGAAATCAGATTTCTGTTTCTGCAGAATCATTTGTTGGGAATTAATTTCCCTACCTTGCTTTCAGAGTCATTGACTTCAGTTGCAAGAAATACAGACTAATGGACTTAAACTTCGGTCTTAGCAGATATCAGTAAAATGCCTTTCACTCTTCTGGTTTTACTTGTAATTTAAATTGAAATGTGTGTTCAATTAATGACTTAGGATCTGAGACCGTTTTAAAGCTATTCTGTTTGGGTGCGTCTACACTGCACTGTTATTTCGAGATAACTAGTGTTATTTTGAAGTAACATTGCGAGTGTCTACAAAGCCATTCCATTATTTTGAAATAATGGATGGCTTATTCCAAAATCTGTAAACCTCTATGAGGAATAACGCCTATTTCGAAATAGCAGATGCTCCACTGCGGCTATTTTGAAATAGCCCCTCACCAGGGCTATTCTAAGTTATTCCTTTCCAGTGCCTCCTGGGGATTTAAATGGAGATAGCACATCTACATTAGGGAAGCCTTCCTCAGACTCATTTTGAGGCTTCCCTAACTAATTTTGAGGCTTCCCTGTAGTGTAGACGTGCTATTTTGAAATAAGATGTTTTGGAATAACTATTCCAGAATAGCTTAGTTCTAAATAAGTGTGTGTGTGTGTGTGTGGACGTACCCTTTATTATCTAGATCAGTGTTTCTCAGCCTGGGAGTCATGACCTCTAGGGCAATCATAGGAGAGGTTTAGAGGGGTCACAAGCAGGGCTGTCATTAGGGAATGGTAGCAGAGCCATTATGTGAGACCCCATGTCATAGAGGGCCCCACAAAACTAATTCATATGGTTCAGTCCTGTGCCACAAGGTTAAGATAGCTGGTTGCAGGTGTTTTGTGGAGTGGAGGAAGTGTCACTTTTTTTTTTTTTTAAATCCAAAGGGGGTCATCTGTTCAAAAGGACTGAGAAACACTAATCTAGATAATTGGAAAATACAAGAAATTATTGTAGTTGTTTGCTTTTTTTGGTCTCTTATTTAACTTTTTGTTAGATTTTACTGTAAGATGAAATGAGCTGGAAAAAGCAGAGTTTAAAAGGGACATCAGTATAAGTTCTATACTGAAAATTGGCAAAGAGTGGTGCACTTATCTCTATTTTTGCATGCTCTGACAACAGACAACTTATATTGTATTCCTAAAATTGGTGATAGAAAATTATCTTTGCAGGTTTACCCACTGTGGTTATGTCCTTTCATATTACCAAATAACCCTGGCATGGTCCACCCAAAAGGAAATGAACTGGAACTCTATGTAGATATAGGAGCTTATGGAGAGCCTAAAACAAAACAGTTTGAAGCCAGAGCATCTATGAGACAAATGGAAAAGTTTGTAAGAAGTATGCATGGGTAAGAATCCTAGTCTTCAGGATAACACCATATAATGTATTGCCTTGCAGTTTAATCAGATTTACTTAACAGTATTTAATTACTGATTCTGATTTTATATACTCAGTTTGACTGTCTTTTTTAGTTTTGCTTACAAAAAACCACTCTGGTTGAGATTCTGTGCAGTGCCTCTAAGTAACATAGAATTTGCATCACAGAGGGGGAGTGGTGGCTAAAGGTGACTTTAAGCTGTTTTTGCACCCTACTGATATTGGACTGCTCCAGGGGATGGAAAGGTGCCTCCCATGTAAATTAAACTGCCTGTCTGAGGTTTAGGGGCATGTCTGCATTGTTGCATAGACCAATGCCAAATCCAGTTTTCTAGGGTGACAATGGAACATTCTGTTCACTTTTCCATTGTACATAATGACTGCTTTTTTGAAAAATATGTCACTGTTTAGCCATCTGACTGGATGAATAATTATCCTGTATAATTTATAGTAACGAATCTGTCCATTTTGTTTAAAAAGATTTCAATTCGTAGCTCTTAATTTTTTTTCTAACTGATATTTTCCAATAGTATTAACTTTTAATTCCTTATCCTGTCTTTTTTTCTTTCAGTTTCCAGATGTTGTATGCAGATTGTTATATGAACCGTGAGGAATTCTGGGATATGTTTGATGGATCACTGTACCACAAGCTGAGGGAGCAAATGAATTGCAAAGATGCTTTTCCAGAGGTGTATGATAAAATCTGCAAAGCAGCACGGCACTGAATCTGGATAAATTAAGCAAGTAATCAGGGAAGGATGGATTTACCTGTAGTTGTCAGTATATCCTTATAAAAGCTTTATCACTGTCCAAATAAGCTCATGTTGATGTTTAAAAGTACAGATTTCTATTTTATACACTCAGATTCAGTACTTGGTGGTATGTTTTTAAAACAATTTCCCATAGTAATTTTATTTAAGAAATCAAAGTCCTAGCCTACCACCTCTCTTTGTAGCTTAGTTGCAGACATAGTGATGTTAGACGTAAATTTACATATTTCTAACGTGGAGGGGAAGAAGTTTGAAAAGACAAAGATACTTAAGTAAATCAGTTATTTATTGTAATGTATATCTGAGACAGGTAAGAAAGTCGCTAAATTAGCTGCCAAAGTTGAGAGAATTCTTTTCAAATTAATTATGACTTTAAAAATGTTTCAAATCAGTAACTGGTACAGTGTTTAAATTCAAGAGAGGTCGAAAGTTAACACAATTTAGAGATGGTTACTGCAATCTTCAAACTAAACTCATGTTAATAATGCAGGTAGATGGTCATTAACAAATGTCATCATTTCAGACCTGAGTATCAAGGTTTGAAGAAAATCCATTTTGCTTGTGCCTATCTGATTTGTACTGATTCTGTTTATAACTGTGTAAGTGGTTATGAGCTTTAGGAAACTTTTTTTGGTTGGTTAAGATGATTTGAGGAGGAAACATTTAAGCATCCTAGACTACTGAAAATATCTGCTGCTATTTCATATAGACAAATATTAACTACAGTGTGTTATTTGTCCTGGGGTCTATTTTCCTTTTTATTATGGTTAATTTTAGTGCCTTATAAGTATTCAGCTGGAGGAGACATGGGCCTTTTCAGACCATTCTATTACTGACTTTGGGTGGAGAGAGAGAAACTAATGGACCTATTGTCAGAATTAATGCTTTAGTTATATAAGGTCCATTTGAATGAATATTGGTGATAAATGTAGGGGACAACCTACCATCCAGTTGTGTAGTGGAGACGTGGCTCTAAGTAGAGTGAAATTTTTGCTTTCCATTTTAACTGGATTAGTTTGATAGGTTTAAAATAAAGACTCCCAACAATCTGGAGAAGAAATAACTTTAGCAAATCTGCAGAATGCTTATTATTCAAGCCCCTTTTCTATAACAAAATCCAACTGTACTAATTTGTATCAGTAACTTGCTTCAAGAGTGTATTCCATAAGCATGGAAGAGTTTTGACATTGCTTTTACCATATTTTTTAATTTAGTCTACATTTGATCCAGATTACTCAAATTGTTATTTAACGTTTTTGGGCTTGTGGAAAATGTACATTCTTGCAATCTGCATAATGTGAAAACAGTTATAAAACAATTGCTATGGGCGTGTTCCTTTTTATGTTCTAGTTCAATGCTAAATCAATGATTGTTAATTAATAGATGGACACTTAGGATGCAGATTAAACCACTGATAAGGCAGTAATGAAACTAAGCTTGGTGATTCACTTTGGCTATGTCTACACTACCAGGTTATTTCAAAATAAGTTATTTTGAAATAATAACTCCCGAAATAACTATTTCAAAATAAGCTTATCCCTCTTCACAAGCAGGAGTTGTTATTTCAAAATAACAAGCCCGTTATTTGAAATGACAGGCTTGGTAGCATGGACGCTCACCTTGTTATTTCAAAATTAGGGGAGTTATTTCAAAATAACTCACTAGTGTAGACATGTCCTTTCAGTAATGCATATTGGACTAAAATGCAGTCTTGCTGGTGCTGCCATGAGGGGCAATAAAGGGATATAAGTCATCTTCTTATGGCCCTATGTGTGCTACCCATACCGTGTGTGTAAGTTCAAGGAGAGACATAACCAGTGCAGAGCAGATACATCCCTCTCTATCCACATATATGAGTGTAAAGGAGGGGGGGCCAATGCCCAGTCTCCACTCCAAAGTGCAGGCCAACACAGCTCTATCAGCACTTGAGAGAATGTGTGGTATACCAGGGATAGATCTTGGAGCAAGGGGTACTGAAATTGTGATTGTCACAATCTAGCTTCCAGTCTGCTCCTGGGGCAGCTTACTGGCTACCCCTTTCTCATGGAAAAGCCATGATTTCGCATATTACTGTATGAGACTGCACTGAGTGAGAATTGGTTTAATATTGGATCAATATTAAAATAATAAAAAGAAAGGATATGCAAAGATATAAAATCAAAATAGTGTCTCTCTAACATATGTAATCATAGTCTTCAGTTACATGTATTCATAATTTGCGTCTGCAGACTTTTGGTACATTTATTTTCATGTGACTATAGTTATCATGAACACACATACACATATGCTCTCGCTCATATGCACATAGCTGCTGATGAAATTTGAAATTCTTGGCTGTTTGAGCTGTTACAATTAAAAATATAACCAGTTGTACATTTAAAATGGTGGGGTTTTTATGGATGACTAAATAAAATGTGTTTTAAAAATCAAATTTGTTCCCTGGTGCACTTTTGGCTCTATTATAGGGGTGGGCAATAATTTTTGGTGGGAGGTCACTCCAAGATTTTGGAAAGTGGTCAAGGGCTGCACATTTCTGTGGAAGAGATCCACAGGTCTAGGACGGAGGTGGGTGCAGAAGGGCACACAGGGTACGGGACTGGGGTGTGGGAGATGGTGTGAGGTCTGAGAGGGAGTTTGGGTAAAGGAGAAGGTTGTGACCTGGGTCAGGGGATTGGGGTGTAAGGTTAGGGAGGGGAGTATGGGTGCAGGAGAGGATTCTGGCCTGGGGGAGGGGCTCTAGGAGCAGGTGCAAAGTCTGAGAGGGAATTGTGACCTGGGAGAAGGGGAAAAGGGGGTGCAGACTACAAAGAGTTTGGGTGGTGACCTGGAGCAGGGGAATGAGGTGCAGGGACTGGGAGGGTGTTTGGGTTCAGGAGAGGATTCTGGCCTGGGGGAAAGGGTGTAGGAGGGGGCACAGGGTCTGGGAGGGAGTTGTGACCTGGGGCACAGGGGTGCAGAGGGTTTGGATGGTGACCCGAGGGAGGTAGTTGGGTGTAGGAGGAGCTGGGGTGCCAGAGGCAGGCTCTGTCTAGGAGGCGCTTACCTAAGTGTCTCCTGGCCAACAGCCCTGCAGCACCCCCAAAGCAGGCTGGGCTCACTGCCTGCTGCAGCCCCAGATCACTTTAAACTGCAGGCTGTTCCTTCCATGTGGCTCTCAGCTTCAGGAGGGGGAAGAGGCTTGTGCTGCCCCTATTCCCCAGGCCAATCTCTCCACTCTTATTGGCTGGTTATTTCTAGCCAATAGGAGCTGAGGATTGGCTGGGGGTGGGGAGATCACACAAAGCCCCCGCCTCCTCCTCCTCCCTGCAGAGCAGAGAGCCACATAGACTGCACTTTAATGCACAATAGCTGTGTGCCTGAGGGTCCCGGCAGGGTGGTCTGCAGGCTGGATCCAGCCCCTGGGTCATAATTTGCCCAGCCCTGCTCTGTTATAAGGATTGTTGTGAAAAGGGGGAGGCCATTTGGAAACTACAGCATAGAGTGCAGTAAGATTGTTGAAAGACTGGAGTCCCCCGTGCTTCAAGCTGCTCAACATGAAGCCCTCTTGAAATCTGTGGGGCTCCATCTTGGCACAGGGGCCCACCCATGGAGAGCAGCTTACAGGATTGGAGCTTACATTTTTTTATTGCTCCTTGGGTAAATATTGACCCAACTATCTTTAAACTTCAGTGTGATCAGTTTTCCAGATACAGTCCAATAATTGCTGGGATGGTAGATTAATCCTGTGTCTCCTTAAAATACTCTTCAGCTAAACATCACGGTGAACTGAAGTCTTCAGTGATTTTCTTTTGTTAACTTAGAACTTTTTCTTGATCAGTATGGCATCTAGCTGTTACATTGGGTCTTAGATGTGAGACTACCTATTCTGCAAAGAATTTGCCATTTGTTGGCCCAGTCATCTGAACAATCTACATTCTGACTTGTAAATCTGTTAATGCTTGGATTCAAACCACAAAAGGGACTTGGGCCCCTAGAAAATCACAGGATCACCACTGTGATCCACAAACCCGTGTTTGGTGCCTGTGTTCCTATACAAGAAATTGTGAAGCCAACATGCTAAGTGAGGAACTACCTAAGCTAGCCAAAGGAACATATTGATGAGAAGTGTCCTAAATCCTGCTCCTCTCATAGAAATAGGCACCAATTTCTACTTGTGATCCATGAACTGGAGGAAGATAAGGGAAAGATAGGTACTTCTCTGCCTAAGTCATGTGCGGGGCCTGGGAGAACCTCCCTTGTAGTCTAAGGATTAAAAGCATTCTGTCAGGATGTGGGAGACCATTGATTCAAATTGCCCCTTTACCTGATGGAAAGGAATTGGAACAGAGAGGCCACCTCTCAGGGGAGTGCCCCAGCCACTGGGCTCCGGAGTTATTCTCACTCGCTCTGGCCCAGCTAACATTTAGTTACTCAATTATTTAACTAAAACAGAACAGTGCTTCAATAGGAAAGTTAAGAAGCCCTACACTGAAATATTTCATAGTGCAGTGATTCAGACATTCAGCTGAGAATGGAGGAAACCTATCCAAACCTCTTCTCCTCAGGCAGAGGGAGAGCTAGAATTGGTGGTCTCCCCCACAGCTTGAGTGAATGCTTTAACCACTGAAAATGACCAGGGAGATGCTCCCCACCTCATTTTGTGTGGAGCTGTACAGCTTCTCAGCTTGCCTAATGGATCAGTCCCACATACAATTCATTCAAAGAAGCACCTATCTTTTTTCTGCAATCTGTGTGGATGGCTCTGGAGTTCAGGCTGCACATAGGTGCCTGGACACCTAGAGCAAAGCAGAAGTGTGCATGTCCAGAGGCAGAAATCAATGCCTAAGGAACTTCTACTGCAAAACTTAGGTGCCAGGTGAGCTTAGGTGCCTACAGAGTTGAGCGTAGCCAAGTGAAAGTTTTGTGGTTCACTCTAATGCTTAAAAATGGGGGCAGGACACCGAAGTATCACCGTGGATCCAGGCCTTAGTTCCTGTGTTATACCTTCAGTTCTTCTATAGTCTGTCCTTGCCTAACAAATAATACAGATATCTTCCCCTCTACTTTCTCTTAAGGAACCAACGTTTCTATTACAATAATTCACATTTCTTTCATTAAGCAAATTTTTACCTGTGTTCAATTATGCATCCCACCAAGGAGTAATTGCAGACTAATTAGCATGATTAATTGGCTGCAATTAACATCTAATTACAGCTAAGCTTTATTATTCCAGGCTGGTATACACATCATTATTACACTTTGCAAAGGT
Source organism: Pelochelys cantorii (assembly GCA_032595735.1). Taxonomy (NCBI): domain Eukaryota; kingdom Metazoa; phylum Chordata; order Testudines; family Trionychidae; genus Pelochelys; species Pelochelys cantorii. Next base: position 54,091,886 of record CM064334.1, read on the forward strand.
GAATTCTGAGCACCCAAGGTATTTTAATTATTGCTCATTTTTGCACTTTCTCCAGTAACTACCCATATTCAGTCTCACTTACCAACCAACAACCTTCTCCACTGCTTCTAAGGCTAATTTCTTACAGAATTTATAAGCTGCCCAATGATACCACTAAATTTAGTTCTTCTGCCACTATTTTCTCCCTAAACCCCTGACTCCACAGCAGATCTTGTCTGACAGACCTGTCATGCACCCAAATAATATTTTATGCTTATGTAAAACCTTTCATCTGAAGTGTTCCACAATCTTTACCAGTATGTCTGAATAACGGAGAGGGAACTATTTGCGCATGAAAAGTCTAGCTAGACAAATTGAGAAGAGCAATAGAGCCTCTACCAAGTGGTTACCTATAAAAACCATATAAGAAAAGCTAAACACAACCATTGATCTCCTCCCTCCTCCCATATTAATAGTTCATAAGTCCCCCTCTATGAGCTCTGAATTAGAGGCTGTGATGGATAGGAGGAATGCTAGCCAGCACTTGGTGACTAAAGGGTTAAATTCAGGTAACTAAAGGTGTTGGCAGGGAGCCAGAAGAAACAATGGGATACAGTGCTGAAATTTAAATTGTAAATATCTGCCTGCAATCTTTGTGTGAGTTCTAAATTCGGAGCTGGAGGGAAGCAAGATGAAGTAATCAGACAGAAAGAATACTGGGCATGGGAAAGGACCAGGCCTTGAAGTACAGATCAGTTTGGATCGTGAGTAGATAAAGAATGTATGTTTAGTCATGATCAGGGTATTTTTCTTTGTTGTTTGGTTAAACTTCTCTGTGTGAAATCCATGTGCCTCCCTCCCCCTATTCACTGTACCTTAGCTGTGCCAAAGATACCATTTTTTTTCTGGGTTTTGATCTGTTCTTTTGTAGTTGTGATGTAACACCTAGCAACCAAGTATGCTTTATCAAGTCTATCTTTTTATTTTGTTAATAAAATCACCCTTTTAAAGATGATGATTTGATTCTTGTGTCTAGAAGGTAACAGGAGGTCTGTGAGTATGCCTGCCTTGACTGAAGGGCCAGTTATCAGAATTGCAGTTTGTTTCCTGTGCGGGTTTTTTTCAAGCTCTCTTGTGCTAAGAGCTTGGGGTACCCTTTGGGAAGTAGTTCAAGTGTTTCTTCTTGGTTTTCAGGGTTTTTAATTCACTTAATGGTGGCAGCCTATCTCCCTGTGCCAGTGAATCTGTGACTCTGAGGAGTTTTTATAAGCAGAGCCTATAGAGGCAAGGAATTTTAAGGTCTCTTGTGGGCCCCCCACCTTCTGCACTAGGAGTGCCAGAGTGGGCAACAGCCCTGACCGGAGATATTAGCAAGTTAACCCTATTGATTTGACTGCCAGCCCTGTTCTAGCTGTAATTGCCTGCCTCGTATACAGAGCTAGTCTGACAGGTAAGAGTATGAGTTTGGGCTTCTGTTCTCCCTCCTGAGACTGATGTGCTGTGTGACTTGGGTAAGTCATGTTGCCTCTGTGTCTGTTTTATATAAAACAAGGATATCTATATATTTTAGAAATGTGTGTCTGTCTGTCTGTGCGTCTGTTTATTCAAGAACTCCTCCTAAACAGTAAGATCTAGGACCCCCAAATTTGGTGTACAGCTTCCTTTTATCCTAACGTAAAGCAAGGTCAGTGTTTGGTTGTGCCAGAAAAAAGGGATGCCCTGGAATGGGATTGTTTTCTATGACATGCAAAGGGAGGGGGCTGCCAGAAGGGACAGTCATGCTACAGAGTGACCACAGGAGGGCAGCAGCACCAGTAAAACAGTGGCCAGCTGTGGGAGGAGCTCTGCATGTTGCTGGCCAGGCTGCTATCCACAGGTGAGGTTCCTGTGCTGGCCAGGGTTCCACCTCTCCTGTGGTGGCCTCCAGGCCCCAAAATGCAGGGCCATCCTTACAAATTATTGGGATCTATGCAACTGAGGGTCTCTCCCAGCTTCTACCAGGATCCGGGTACTTCCCTCCCACCCCCTGCACCACTCCTGCAGGGAGCCTGGGGCTTCCTTCTTCCCACACCCCTCGCTCCCGTCCCTGCAGCTTACCAGGACTCGGCGTCTTCCCTGGGGCCAGAATGGAGCTGCAGAGGCTGGGGGCTTCTTTCTGCAGCCAGTCAGGCAGCAGGAAGTCATCCACTGGCCAACAGCACATGCAGCTGGGATCAGGAAGAAACCCTGCAGCCCTGGGCACAGAGCTGCATAGGGGCACCTAAACATGTAGCACAGCCCCTGCCACCCTGCTGGCCCAAGGGAGCTGCCACCAGCTGATCAGCATGGCCCCCACTGCAGCCACCTGGGCACATGGCTCCGGGGAGCTCCTGGCAGCCCCAGAAACCCCCACCCTCCGGACGGCGCTGCGCTGGGCCACACGTCGACCCGGGCAATGGCGAGTAACTCTTCTAGTGTTTAATATTTTATTTGCTTTAAAGCTGTGGTAAGAATCTTTAATTATTCCCAGAAAGAAAAACAGAAAATGAAATGAAGTATTGTTCTAGACTCACTTCTAACCTGTGTAAAACTACTGCTCTGTGTTAGAAAATTTGCTATGTATGGTATGTCCCCTTCCTTTCCATGTGTTTTACTGAATGAGTAGGCTGTAGAAAGGATTTTAGCTTGTTACTGAAATATACACCGGTTGGTTTGGCCATGAGAGGGCTCTCGATTTTCAATCAATGTAACACACATCCTTTGAGGAATACAACTCCACTTGAGCTGTACTGACTTTGGCCAATTCTGTTGCCTGGTGTGAGAACAAAACCTATCATCATTACAGTACTGCATCGATGGTACAAAAAATGTGCAATTTCTTGAATGAAGCAATTTAATGGAAAAGGAAGTATTTAATAGTCAAAGGGCTACCTATTAGCACTCCTATTTTGACAAAGACAATGTACCTATCAAAAATGCTGCCAGATATCCTCTTCATAAATTATGCCATGTATACACAAAGAGAGGTGAAAATAATTATAATCACAGAAAGAAAAGGTAAGATTGTTTTTGCAGAGCAAAATTGTAGGTTCTTTTAGACTTGTATGCAGCTCTATTACTGTACATGGCAAGTATTTTCCTTCTTACAACCAATCTTTATTAAAAGTGTTTCCACCTGCCTTCTGCTTGACAGCATGCACTTAGTTTTAAGTCGCAGCAATGACTTGTTCAGAGGTATCTGGATCACTTGTAGCAGAAACCAAATTGTTCCAAGGCCTTCTATTAACAGGGTTGATCCGCTTTCTATAAAAGGGGAAGAAAAACAAGCAGATTCAAATTACTGACTGTATTAATCTCTCTTCAGTCTTAGCTGAAGGTCTTTACTCGGGTTGAGGGAAATGAAGTTATTATAAGCTTGACTGTTAGCTGTGCATTGAATATCTATGAGAGAGTGAAAGATTAATTCTCTTACATCATCTCAAAATATGCTAGTGAACTCTTGTTGCAGCAGTCTAAAATGTTGTCCTTGATTACATGTTTGCAACCCCAGTGCAGACGACAGTTAAACAACTGTCTTAGAGATGAAGAGAAGAAAAGTAAACAGATCTTAACCAGGGGTGACAGGAATTTCTTATCGCAACCCAGGTCCCTGCCAGTTCTTTAAATAAAGGGCACAACATTTAGTTATGTGAGCTATTTTCCTGACCTTTACACAGGCTCATATGGTGTTATGCTCAGAAATGAGTTTGCTCTTGGTTGTACATATTAGGGTATATCTACACAGCAGTGTTAGTTCGGAATAGCTGAAGTTATTCCGAAATAACAAAGTGTGTGTCTACACAGCAAGCTGTTGTTTTGAAATAATGTTGAGCTGGAGGGCTCTTACTCCGACTCCTGTAACCCTCATTTCATGAGGAGTAAGGGAAGTCAAAGGAAGAGTGTTCTTCCTTCGACTTCCTGCTGTGTAGACAGTGCTAAAAGCCCAGTTAAACTATTTCAAGTTCAGCTATGCAGTTGACGTACGCAATTGTCGTACCTGAAGTTGCGTATCTTAATTTGACTTTAGCCTGCAGTGTAGATGTACCCTTGGGTGCCACAGGACTTCTCGCTGTTTTTGCAGATATGGACTAACTTGGCTATCCCCTCTGGGACTTATCAGAACATGATCTCTTTATATATAGATTTATATTGTGCTTCCCTCAATAAGAGAACAAGTGATCAGTGTCAGTTGTTTATAATATATTTAGCCTTCTCCAATCCCAGGCTAAATCCCTACCCCGAGCAGGGAAATGCTATAATCCCCATTGTACAGATAGGTAACTGAGACAATGAGCAATTAAGTGACATTGCTGAAGTTTGTGACAGAACAGGGAATTGCACCCAGATTTCCTAAGTCTCAGGTTCCTGCCTTCCCCTCAAGAACTATCTTCCTTCCCAGGAGGCAGGATTTGGGCCTCAACAGTTTTGCCAACTGTGGAAAATAATGTTTATGGACAGTGTAGAAAAAAATTATGGACAACCAAACTTTTTTACAGACACATTCTTATGTAATATAAAAAGAGTTCACAAGGACAGATGTGAACAGTGTTCAGTGTTTTAATTCCTACATCACAACAGCAATGTTATGAGGTTAGTTTAACCTACTTACAAGCCACAACAGCATCCTCCAAGTTCTCCAGTTTGTGATCATACATCGCAGCAGCCACACTGTCAACCAGTGCTTTGGTAATTTTTCCAGGTCCATTTTGACAGCCAATAATCCTTCCAGCATAGGAGTGGACAGTTTCTTTCTTAAAGTGATGCTGAGACTTGCTGGTGGGAGGCTGCTATGCCTGGCCTGCTGTACTCCCTCGCCCTGCCCCCAGCTGTGGGGAGCCCAGTTGCACACTGACCAAAAGTTGCTTGCTTTAATGATGCAAGTGAGGCCAAAGAAAAGTTCAACATTGGAGGTGGAGAAGAACAGCTTCTGCTAGTCAGCAGCAGGTCAGAGGGAGTCCCTCCAGGAGAATTCCCCTCTCTGCTCCTGCCCTGGGAATCGTAAACTTCCTGGTATGGATATCTAAATGTTTTATGGATTTTATGAGCAGGTCCAATTTTAGCTTTTTTATGGACTGTCTGTGAATTTACTCATGACTTGCAACTCTGGCCCTCACTTAATCTTCAAGAGTCAGTAATTTATACTGGGTCTCCTGGTCATTGGTGGGAATTAGTGAGGTTCTACTATATACCAGTGTTAACACACTTCCCATAGTACATTTCACTTACTGTAAGAAGGCATCCTGCTCCAGGTTACTCAGATAACGGTGTGTTTCACACTGGTAAAGTGACCGGTATCTAGGATTCCACTTGCACTTTTCTTGTTTTGTGATGTCATAACGACCAACACCGACTGGGTTCTGAGCAAAGAAAGTCAGACATGGTTCTGCATTGTGAAAGGCGCTGTTATACATACACCTGGGAAGTTGTGTCCGTGACTACAGTGGTAGTAGGGTCAGGTCATTAGTTTGCAAACCATCTAGAATATTTAACAGCAATCACCACCACTACCTCTTATACTTGAGAACGGAGGAATTAGGGGCTCATCCCTCCATTTAGGTTCAGTCTATACAACAACCATCCTAATCTGATCCAATGGTTCCAATTTCCCCAAAGACATTGGCCACCGTTCCCTTCAACATGACTTCCCCAACAGCCTAGAACTAACTCTAATCAAGTTCCACTTTATAGTTTGTAGTTTAATCGGTGGAGTTCCTGCATCAATTACAAAGAAGTCTTCATCCTTGATCTTTTTCAAATTGCCTGTTGCCTGATCTACTGCATAAAGGCAGGAAACTGCACGGGAGTCGGCACCTCATCCCTAGCCACAGGGACTACTTCACATTAAAGCATTTTCTAGCTCCTTTGAGCCCTTCAGGCTTCATTCTAGTTCACTATGGGAAACTAGAGAAGATTATTACCATAGACAACATCAGAAAAGCATTAAGGGAAGAAGCAGTTACCTGCCCCATCTCTTCAACACTCCGCTGCTAAAAGAAATTCTGTTTTTTCCAGCAATAGTGTGACTTTATGGGGGTATATATTGCTTTACCCCCTAAAAAGCTAAAATCTGCTGCACAACTGAGAGCATTCCTGAAATCACTTGCTTGGAGAGCAGTAACCACTTGGTATACAACATAACTGATGAGGGAGAAAGGTGCACAGGGAATTCTGGCTAAAGAAGCTGAGCTCAACCTTTTTTTAAAAAACTACCATTTTGTCGTTAATGTCCAGACCAGCAATGTTGTTTGGAGTGTTATTGTAGCTGTGCTGATCTCAGAACAAGAGAGAGACAAGGTGAGTGAGATAATAGGTTTTATTGAATCAACTTTTGGTTGGTGAGAGAGACAAGCTTTTGAGCTGCACAGAGCTCTTCAGCTCTGAAGCAGAGCTCTATGTAGCTTGAAAGCTTGTCTCTTTCACCAACGGAAGTTGATGCAATAAAAGATAATACCTCACCCCCCTGGTTTCTCTCATACCAACAATAGTGGATGAAGAAGATGATCTAAAAGACGCCCCCCCCCCCACACACTACAGTGTTAATTTGGAAAGGACAGACTGTGCCACTGCTAAACCTGATTAGGGATGTACCTGTGGGGTGAGGTGTCTTAAATTTGATCTTTGGACCATGAGGCCCACCTCTGTATGTTCTGTGTAGTTTGTTTTATCCAAAGCACAACTATAAATCTAGCATCAGTGAGATAGCTGACTTGGAAGTGCAGGGTGGCAGCCCATCAGCAGACTGTACATGACCCCATCATAGAGGGAAGAGGAGAAAACGTTTTGAATGACTGTCAGGAAACAGAACTATATCTGAAGACTTTCTTCTTGCCTACCACTACCCAGCCCTGCTCCTCCATTAATAAATCAGTATTTTGAAAAAGCCCAGTAAATTCTGTGGCATGGCTTTCCTGCTGGGATACAAGGCACAATCCCACTACAGCATTGTGCATCCTCCTCCTGTGTTCTACACGCAATTGCTTATGCACAATATTTTGACACACACAACTCTATACAGTATCGAGCCCACCCAGCATGGGTGATGGAGAGTGCATGTTATTTTTTAAGTGAGTAAATATGATTGTGATGACTTATTGCATTGACGTGTATAGTAAGAGCACAATTGAAACTTCCCCCTTGTGCGGAAAGCAGTGCAATGAAATTATCCCCTCTCTATCTGGCTTCAAGCGTGATTTCTAACCTTCCTTGTAGGCTAATAGTAGCGAGGTGCATCGTAGATGTGACACGATAAATGAATGGAAAGGGATAGACAAAGTCAATGATATTCTTTCCATTGACTTCCGTAAGCTTTTGATCAGGCTGAAAAGGGCCAGGGTATTCATGTTCTTTAGGAACCGGTTTATGGACAGAGTTGTAGAGCAACACTGTTTGGGTGAGACGGATTCTAACTTTCAGTGGGAAGATCAGTGTGTCCTGATGGAAGAAGCAGACAGCATGGAAATTTTCATTTGCCCACAGCTATTCCTACCATGGATTTTCCACTCACCGTGTTTCCAATAAAGAGGCGGTATGCCTTCCTGTCGACTCTTTTGGCAGATGACCAAAATGGCGGTTGATTGAAGTACTCTGATCGCTCTATGTGCTTTGGATCATGTGAGCCTGGCCCTACAGCATACTACAACAAAATGACAACCGGTAAACCAATGATGTATTGCATAGATACCTAACTCACGTGCTTAAAATTAGGCACCCACTTAAGCATCTTGCTGAATTGGGACTGAAGACTTCTTTGTCTACACCAGCGTTTCCCAAACTAGGGGCTGCGGCCTGGTACCGGGCCACAGGAAAAAAATACCAGGCCTCAGCGTGGCTCCTGGGGGGGGGGGAACCGGCCGTTGGGAAGCAGGGCTGTCCTGCAGAGATGGGGGGAGGTGGGCGGGCGGCAGAAGCAGGGTTGGGGGCAGGGGGGCTGTCCCACGGAGATCTGGGCAGGCGGGCGGGTGGCGGAAGCAGGGTTGGGGGCAGCGGGGCTGTCCGGCGGAGATTGGGGAGGGCAGGTGGTGGAACCAGGGCTGGACGGGGGGTGGAGGGGCTGGACAGGGGAGATCAGGAGGGGAGGACAGGAGAACTAGCTCCCAGAAGTAGGGCTGGACGGAGGCAGCGGGGCTGGTCGGGGGGGGGGGTCGTCGGGGGAGCAGGGCTGACCGGGGGAGATTGGTGGGGGGCGGGGGGAACCAGCCGCCGGAAGCAGGGCTGGACAGGGGCAGCAGGGCTGAACTGGGGAGATCGGGAGGAGAAGGGGGGGGGGGAACGGGACTGACCCGGGCACATACAGACCCTGGCAGATGAGTGAGTCCGCCCGGGAATTCCATTCCCCCACCCACCCACCCACACACACCCCTCCCTCGAGTAGTTGCGAACTGCCTGGCAGGTAGACACACTTGCAGTGTGAGGCACATCTACCAGCCAGGCAGTTCGCAGCTAAGGACTGATACACCTAATTATAATCAAACTTACCTAATTAGAAAATACTAGACATTTTATATGTCCGGTATTTTCTCAATTTGTTTCCTGGACACCTGGCAACCCTACCCTTCCTTGCACCCTCCCTCCTAGCCAGATACCCTACCCCCAATCTGCTCCTGCTCCTGCCTTCTGGCGTGTCCATGCGGCGTCGGATCCCCCGAGCCTTGGCCCAGGCTGGGCAGAGGATGCAGCCAGGTGAAACACTGAAAATTTATTCATTTTTCATTCTTTTTTTATATGCGTTTATATTTTTGGGCTGCAAAAAACAGTACTGAAAAAAAACGGGTTCCAACTAAAGTAAAAAGTTTGGGAAACCCTGATCTAGCCAGCTTTCTATCCATCTTACAGTCCATTTATCCAATCCATATTCCCTTAACTTGCTGGCAAGAATATTGTGGGTGACTGTATCAAAAGCTTTGCTAACGCTGGCACAAGAGGCTTTGGGAGGACCAGAAACAACTTATTTGAATATTCAGCATTTGCTTAATGAATGTTACCGGTCTTCCAAAAGCTCGTGAATGGATTTACTGGTCCCCGTGTCAAAAAGTTTGGGAACCCCTGGTCTTCACTTTAAAGTGCTTCTGTGGCAGCGCTTTCATGAAGCAGAGTGGCCATGGCAGGAGTGCTGTAAGAGCTCTCCCAGCTCTCTAAGTAAACCACCTCTACAAGGGGAGTAGCTAATGGCACTGGGAGCACGGCTCCCAGTGCTGTAGTCCTGTTTACACTGACACTTTACAGTGCTGTAACTTGCTGTGCTCAGGGGAGGGCTGTTTTTTCACACCCCTGAACCAGAAAGTTGCAGAACAGTAGAGTGGCAACGTAGACTTAGGGTATGTCTATACTGCAGAGTTTTTTTGGAAAAACGGCCGGTTTTTCAAAAAAACTTCAATTACGACCACACTGCAATTGCATTCTTTTGGGAAAAAATCAAAAGAACTGAGGGGTTTTTCTGACATTGGTAAACCTCTTTCTACGAGGAAGAAGCCTTTTTCCGAAAGAGCTCTTTTGGAAAAAGGTGTGTGTGGATAGGGAAGAGGGAGGTCTTTCGAAAGAAGAGGGAAGAGGAAAAAGCATAGATGCTCGGGTGGCCACTCCGTCCATAGTAATCACAGCTTAAATGTGAGACAGCATCCATTCAGCGTGGACACTATCTGTCGAAAAAGCGGATCGCTTTTTCAATGCGCTTTGGCAGCGTGTCTCTCTTTCGGAAGTTTTTTCAGAAAAACTTTTTCCAAAAGAATCTTGCAGTCTACACATAGCCTTAGCCTTAGTTAAGTAATCTGTTGTATTCTTCTGGTAGCCACATAACTGAGAGGCTACTTCATGCCAGATACCAAGTTCAGGAAACAGTCATGGCTGTACTGCGATGCTAGGAATAAGCATACCAGAAATGGGAGGGAGAAACGGAGCCGGATGCTGGAAATGAGATCGCTACTTGAACTATTTGCAGTTGGAATTCAAATCAGTGACCCACCACTCATTAACAGATATCCACCTTTACTCATATACAACGTCCTGTCATGCAGGCATGGTATGGGCTTCCCCTGCCCCCTTCTCCCATTGAATTCAGATGGAGCTCTGCAATGCAGCTTGACCCTGAAATGGAACTATGCAAAAAACTTCCTCTGTTTGCCAGGAATCGGTGACAGGAGAGGGATCACTGTTCTGGTCATTCCCTCTGAAGCACCTGACGTTGGCCATTGTCAGAAGACAGGATAGTGGGCTAGATGGGCTTTTGGTCTGACCCAGTCTGGCCATTTCTATGGATGTTCTTATGTTCTCTTTCTTTCAACCAGTTTTTATTCCCCATGTGTAGCCAGACATGAACCCCATCTTGTTTCCCCCGCCCCAGAGAGCAAGAGAAAGGCAGTCAGCCTTTGATGCCCTGGGAACGCAGGTGTGCTGCCTGTCCCTGACTCTACCATAAACAGACACTAGACAGTAAATGGGCTAGCTGACGACCTGGGGCCTCCCGCCGCCCTGATGGCTAGTACCAGTAATTGACACGCCTGCACTGTCCCAGGAGAGGTATCTTCGCCCATCACGTACCAGAGGTGCCCATTGTCTGCATTTTCCCAGGTGTGAATTATGCTTTGCACCCTTCGTGGGAAACTGGGCGTTCAAAGCCATTTTTCCTAATTGGCCACTTGAGACCAGGAAGAAGCCTACGTGACCCCAGGAGTATAAAGAGGGGTTTAGTAGCCCACCCCATTTGAGCTCCAATCATCTACACCTGCTGGCAGGTATTGATGGACTCCCGAGGTCTGTGGGACGCCCAACCTCGCCCTACTTCTTCCCGAGGGATTGAGAGAAAGACGCTGGCCACGCCAAGTCTGGAACGCAGGGGTGAGAATATATACCTGCTAGGTGTCTATTTTGCATGCATTTAATAAGAGCTCAGAGAACCAAAAGGGTTTCATGGTACCTGTAAGTGACTTATTAGTGTAATTTCTGTCCTGTCCTTTGTAGTAGCTGTGTTATCTGTAACACAGTAGTAGCATTTAACAGCTAAGTTTACCCTGTAACAATAAAATAGTAACTGTTTAAGCTGTGACCTGACTCCTTCAGTTGCTGTAACAGAACCAAGCATAATTTTAAAAAGAACTCCAGCCGGTCATAAGGGACAGATATAGGGAGAGCTTGAGTGTTGGATCATGTCGCTTCCAGGGGACAGATCCGTTGGGGCATCTCTCAGCCTCCCCAGGCTGCCCGCTGCGAAGGGATCGTGTATCCTAGCAGTCAAAATCTGAGGTGTAATAAGCTCTCCCTGTAAACTCTGGGGCGTCTGTCAGCCTGTTGGCTGCCTGCCGCGAAAGGATCCCGATCCTAGCGGTAAAGACACGGATGTTAAACTCCTCGGGGCGCCCGTCAGTCTCACCTAGACTGCCCACTGTGACGGGGCCTTGTGTCTCAGCAGTTGAAGACTTGGGTGTATAATACATATATACCACTCACTGCCCTGACCACCAGCTGACACCATGCGAATTCAGAGTCCTAGTGGCTGACATTTGTGGCTGCCGAATTGTTAAATGCTCTTTAATCCTCTTAGCCCTGAAGACCCAAAATAACTGAGAGACAGTAAGCGGGGTTCTAGTCCTTCACATGCACCATCAACATTGTTAGCTAAATTCCAGGGATAATCTTTATTGTTGTTGACATACAGAGAGGAAAGAACCCAGCTTGACCTTCAGTTCCCAAGGTGAGTTTGCAACATTGACGATAAGATAAACTATATTTTCAATGATAACACAATCAGATTTGGTCTAGAGTCATTGGGAGCCTCTAACCCTTGAATCCCATGATACTACTTTTAATTCCTTTGCTGCGAGGCACTTAAGCATGTGCATAACTCATATCATGCTTTGCTGAATTGGGCCCGTAAGTAGTTACTTTACAACATGAGAGCACATTGCAAGATGCTGTCAGCCAGGAACATAAAAACGCCAAATGTAATTAAAAGTCCTTAATTTTCAAATAACTTGCGATAAGAATAATAGATACTAAGAAGCACATCTTTCAAAATGCTTGGCTGAGCACATGGATCTGGACATTGTAATTGAGCTCAAATAATCACAACAGGATGGGCTACCAGTGCACATCCAGGTGTGCTATTATCTTCCAGATGCCTTCTGCTGCCCAAGGAGTTCACTGGTAGCCAACCCACACAGAACCAGGAAAGGTTTATTGCTCTGAATATGGTTATTGTTACCAGGCTCCCTGTTAATTTCAAATTTCACTTACAGATATTAAGAGGTTTATGCAACAACGACTCCTACAGTGAACAATGGTTGGTTGTAGGAAGATAAGGAAATATAAGGGGCTGAATCACCTTTCCCAGGGCTCCTTCGGATATTTGATTTTTTTATCTTTGTCTCCTAATGTACCTGCTCCTCCAGGTTTCCATTTTATCTGCACCCCTTTTCTCTGTCACTCTAACTAGCCCTAGCACTCTCTTTCATGGGATGATGGCCATGTCACACTCACCCACCCAGCGTAATAACTAACCTGGGAGCTATTTAACAACCCCAATGGTTTTTTTAAGAGTGTAAAGTTTCCAGAGGCTACAGATTGATGCTGAAAGGCAGCCAGCAGGCTTATGGGTGGAGACGGGGAGGCCTTTGAATGCCTCCAGGTGTTCTCCCCAAGGCTGCCTCCTCAGCCCCTAGGCTCCTTTAAAGTTGTCATGTTAGTTTAAGTGCTCAGTTGGGAGCTTTAAAATTAAATTCCACCTCAAAGAGCTGAGAGGAGTCAGCCTGAAAGAAGGGGAGGAAATGAGGTTTCAGCTGCCTTTGTTAGTAATAATTGAGAGGTAGAAGACAAAGATCACAAGGCTATTCATTTCCCTGGCCCTTTTGGTGATGAGCTGCCAACTGGGCACTGGTGTATGGCTGTAACCTCCCCCAAGGAGAGGCCAATCAGAACAAGGCTTTGGACAGTTCTGTCCAAGCCTTCCCAATGGCACAGAGACTCCTCTCCAGGTGACCAGGAGAGGGAAGATAATGCCCTAGCAATGGTTGACCATCCCAATCTGGACTGTAGAAGCAGATTTCCTTCCCTCCCTCAGGGGGCTGCCCCAGTCCTAGAGGTTCGGATGGGTTTTCTGCCTTTGCTTTTTGGCCTCAATCTCCTACAGTGCCATGTGATGTATCTACAGCAGAGGGCGTCCCGCACAGTCACATTGAGGGAGAGGAAAGGAACGTGGCCTCACTGACCGTGGCGCGTGGACACTGGCTGAGCGTGGCCCAGAAGATCCGCTCTGAGGGGCAGCCAGGGTTCCGAGGCAGGGTGCCAAAAATGCCTTTTTTCTTTCTGTCCTTGGTGTTCAGCTCTTCCACAAAGCTCTTGACATTGCTGGTGCTGAGCTCAAGGCACTTCTTCTAAAGAGACGGACCAGAGGAGAAAATGTGACACCATTGCCTGGCAGGCCACCAGCGGCGCCAGTAGCTCTGCGCTTTTGGGTTTCAATCCAGTCCCTCAATGAAGCCAGCAGGGAGAGCCCACTGCCCTCACTAGAGCCGGATAAGGCCCATAGACCTTCATTCAGAATGTGCTGACTACTTGATTCCCTTGCCACTGCCATGGATCACATCCCCTGTTCTCCCTGCACAATCTCTGCCCCACCCTGGGCTCTCTAGGCCAGATATCTTTCCAGTGTGCCATAAATGTATGCCATGGCCTTCTGCATCGCTGCAGGTGAGGGGCATTCCCCAGGCGGACAGGCAGGACAGCAGCTGCCACACAGAGGCTCTCAAAGGAATATTGCCCCAGAATCCACCCAGAACAAGGAGAAAAGACCGCTCATCGACAGTTTTGTTACTTTTATGTGTCTGGTTTGAATCCAACCCTGGGTCAGTAGGAAGAGGAGGCCGTGAGTCATTTTCATTGGCCATGCCAAATGAAGGGCAAAGAGCAAGCAACTAAACAACTCTGGCTTTGTCTACACTCCCACTTTTGTCAGTAAAACTTTTGTCATCAGGGTGTGAAGAAAACAGCACCCTCCACCTCCGCCCCACCCCCACCGACTGACATAAGTTTCACCAACAAAAGCACTGGTGTCTGGACAGTGCTAAATTGGCAGGAGAGGCTCTCCTGTTGACATAGCTTATGACCGTTATTAGGGATGGTTTAATTATGCCAGGTGAAGAGCTCTCCCCCAGTGGCACAGAGTGGCTACATGTGGACCCCAGAGTGGCACAGCTACACGGGTGCCGCTGTAAGTTCTAGTGTATACGTAGCCTAAGCAGCAAAAAGTAAGTGAGCTTTCTAGGACTAGATTTTCACATAAATTGGAGCTTTACTGATTTCAAAGGAGCTGTCCTGCTTTACCTTGGCTGCAGAACTGGCCTTGAGTATTAACAGCAAGGATGGGTTTTAAAACTATGTTGTCTCACCTGACAGCACCCCTCTCGTAGCAGAAATCTGTGACGGCTGTCCCACCCGCTGGACAAGTTATTACATTATTAACCAATACAAGGATGTTTTAGTAAAAACACAACCCTCTCACAAAGGTACATACTTCCACAGCATAATGTCCACAGATAATAGGCTTTGACCTGTCTCCTGTGAAGGTGTCGTAGGGGCCACGATTACTGACCACTTGTTTCAACATCTCATCAGTACCGTTTTTGAGATTGTAGGTGGCTGGCCCCAAACCACTTCCCTAAAATCATCAGGATGCAGAAACAACCATCAGTGATGATGATATGGACCCTGCCAGGTGGCCCTGGGGGGTGGAGTCCTAAGTGATGCTCATATGGAAGGGATACTAACTAGGGGCTTGTCTCCAGACATCGACAACATTGCTGTTACATATTGCAGCAGCACCCCGAGGCCTTCACTGAGATCTCAGTCCTGTACAAACACCTCATGAGAGGCAGAGCCTGCCCCAAAATAGGGATCTGAAAGGTTAACTGATTAACTGTAAGCATCTCCCTAAATGGGTAATGCTTTACCAGTTCTGGGTAACGTGTCGGTGCTGGAGCAGCTCCTCTCCCCCACCTCATCCGGAGCAGCCCCTGTCTGTGGCAGGCCCAGGTGATGCAGGCAGGGGCTGCTCCAACATGGGCTGGGAGCGAGAGTCCCACAGGCTGGGGGCTGCTCCTGTCAGCCTGGAGCAGTCTGCAGCCCAGATCTCACTTAGTGTGTTGATCAGTTAAACATTAGGTTAGCCTGACATTTAATCAGTTAAAACTGATTAACCAGGGTTTTATATCCCTGCCCCAAAGAGCAATGTTCTATGCTCTGCCCATGGCTTTTCCCTCTTATCCACACTGCCCACTCTTGGGTGGTCAAATAATAAAGGAGTAGCCAGCTCTTTGTTTCAATCATCCACTATTCCTAGGGTCCTGAATTAAAAGTCGCACCTCCAGAAATGCCAGGGGTGGTCCCTCTGCATGGCAGCCTTTAAACTGAGTGGCTTGGCCTGTCCCCTTTGCTTAGTCTCCATTGCTCATGGCATGCAGGTGGAACGCTCCTAGGAGACACAGAATGGGGACAGTGCTGCCTCCTTGGGATCCTGCACATGTGCCTCTCTGGAGGATGGCCCTGGGCAGTGGGCTGGGGGCAGGAATGAGAGTGGGAATGTGTGGAGCAGAGGAAGCAGGAATTCTCTGTGTACCATCCCTTGCTGTCCCACTGGCTCTCTGGGCAGGAACTGAGACAGGAGTTCATGAAGCTGGCTGCAATTTCTAACACATTCTTAAACAGCACTTTTCTTGCTTTCCCAATCTCTAAATTTCCATTACTATTGATGGAAATAAGTTTGTGGATTAGTGTGGGTGTTAAAATCAACAGCTAAATTCTAAGTTCTCTGAAAACCAAACCAAATCAACCCAAGAGTTTTCAGGTGCCTAAATTTCCCCTGGAATCATAGGGAAAAATTATCCTCCTCTCCCCTCAAAGTTGGAAGTGGCACCTCTGTTGAGCTGTGTAGCCAGAGGGCTGTGGGAGGACCAGGAGTTCTGGCAAGATGTAGCTCCCATGCAACAGCACGAAGCCTGCCTTGAGCCTCATATCAGGCATCACAAGCCACAGCAGCAGTACAATATGCCATATCCCAGGCCACCCTTACTTCTGCTCTACAGCTGGCAATGGCATCCCCTGCGGAACTGTGCTCCCAGCCAGCACACGCTGGTATCAGGTTGCCCTGCCAGTGCTTAATTCATGCCAGGGGTGCGCAATGGCATCTCTTTCAATACAAATTAAACACTGGAGGAAGCAGCGGGGCCCAAAGGTGATCAGGCGAGGGAAACCTTCGGATCTGGGGTGATAGGGAGGGCACCAAAGTACAAGTTCACCCAGGGTGCACTTTTCCCTAAGGCCAGCCCTGCTCTCTTGGATGCTGTTCTCCCACCCCTCCTGCACAGCAACGGGCACTCCAGCTTTGTGCAGCCAGGCAATGCAAGCTGTCTGCACCCTCTCTGGAGAGAACAGCAAACACTGGCATTCCCTGAGTCTTCAGAGACACCTGAGGGCTCCTGGTTGGCCACGAGATGAAGCCTGTAGCCACATTGCTATAGTCTGCTGTACTGAACAAAACAGCCAACTACCCTGAGGCTACAGCTACACTGCAGCATGTGACAGGGTCAGGCTGGAGCACTGCAGTGGAGAGAGAGAGGGGCAGTTCTAAAAGGCAGCAATGGCCCTGGCTAATCAGGAGCAGGGGAGGCAGGGCTGTGGTAATTCAATCAGGTCCAGCTGATCTCACTTGAGGCTGCCAGGGATCCTTTTAAAAAGAGGACTTCCCTGCAGGCAGAAAAGGGGGAGTGGGAGAAGTGGAGTGAGAGGAGATCAGTGCAGATAGGGAACCAACCAACCAACCAACCAACCAACCAACCAACCAGACAGAGAAAGGTAATGGGAGCATTGCCAGAGATGGGGGAAAATGAGAAGCTCCAATGAGGGGCTTTGGGCTCCTTTTTCCCTGGCAGCCTGAGAACCCAGCGGAAAGTGGGAGAGGACTGTTTACACAGCCCAGACTGACCCAGGGGCACCTGTCCTGAGGCCCTTTTGTTTGCTGAGGGACAAGAGCTCAAACCCTGGCAAGGGCAATCAGGACCAGTACTGAGACTGCCAGATTGAGGACTGAGGAGGGGTCTGGGACCCAGAAGCAGGGTTACCAATTCACGGGTGCTATTTTGGGATACCAGAGGTATCCCAAAATAGCTATTCTGCGTCTTTTGAGCACACCCGTTATTTCAAAATATAACGGGCTCGCTATTCCGTTGTCCCTGTGAACCTCATCCCACGAGGAGTAAGGGACATCTTGGAATAGGCATTCTGAAATAAGAGCTCAAATTGCGTTGCTTATTTCGAGCTGCGGGTGCAGTGTATAGGTGCACCCTGAGGGAGCAGCTCCCATGGAGCCCTCCCATTTGCTCTTTCTGGTCAGTCAGTATGGGGATGGAATGAAAAACAAATAGCGCAGGCTTGCCGCAGCAGATGGTAAGTCAGATTTTTCAGTTTTGCTGTCCATTATCCCTTGAGCGTTTGTCACGCGTCTCTCCTTCTCCTCAATCAGGGCATAAGGGTTTCCATTCTTGCCATAACACCCAGGGCCAGGGTAGTAATCCTGCAGAAATAAGAGGAAGAGAGTTACTAACTAAACTGGCTACAACTGCCAATAAAGAGCCAAGTTCTGCTATTCGAGCGCATTAAAGGCAGTGATTCTTTGTCATTCAGTAGTGCCCACAGGCCTTAACCAAGATCTGGGGCCTATGGAGTTAGGTGGTGCACGAATATCCAAAGACTCAGTCTCTGCTGCGAAGATCTTCCTATCCGGTATTTCTCTGTGGAGTTATGCTGCCCCCAGGAGGTGCTGTGCCTCATAGAGGTCCAGGGGTGGCAATACTAACAATACCTAGCTGTCATACAGCACTTTGAATCCAGCACATGGCCCTTGTCTGTCTTTAATAGCCTCAGCACATCCCTGTGAGGCAGGGCAGGGCTGTCATCCCCATGGAACAGATGGGAAACAGGCACAAGGAAGCTAAGTGACTTGCCCAAAGTCTGTGGAGGAAGAGGGACTAGAATCTCCATCTCCCAGATCCTTGTGCCCTAGACAAACTCTTCTCTGTGGCCCCTGAGTGAAGGAAATACAAGAGCAGGAAAGTTCCAAGGGGGTGTTCCCCTGGCACACCATGCACCAGATGACCTAAAGAGAATCCCAGCAAGGAATACCAAAGATCCCACATTAGAACAGATCAGACAGCGATTCCCTTGTCCTACCATATCCCCTCCATGCAAATGTGCTACATTTGAACCTGAAAGGCAGATATGGCCCAAATCAACATCAGGTTCAAACCTCACTTGGCTCCAGGCCATGAAGCCTGCAGCACAGAATTAAATTCTGGGTCTTTATGGGTGTGTCTACACAGCACCCTAAACTCAAAATAAGCTATTTTGAAATTTAGCACTGTTTACACAAATTTACAAATTTCGAAATAACATGCTATTTCAAGCCATCCCTTAACCCGTGTGCAATGAGGTTTACAGGGATGGCAAAATAGCACACCAGTTATTTTGAAAAATATTTCAAAATAACGGGTGCATTTCTAAGACACAGGGTAGCTATTTCGGGATACCTCAGTATCCCGAATTATCTCTGCTGTGTAGACGTACCCTATGATGCCTGCACAAATACCACCCACTTCGTGCTTCTTATTTCTGGGCCGAATGTGACTCTCTGCTCCTTTCCTACTGGAATCGAATGAGGGATAAAAGGCTAAAAAGAGAATTTGGTTCTAAGTTTAGCCATTACCCAATACTTAGAATGAAGTGTTCATCCCTAAATTTCAAAGCCTGTTGCAAAGAGGATTATTGTTTTACAGACTGGGAAGCTGAGGCACACCACAGTAAGACAACTTGTCCCAGGACAAGTGTATGGCAGAACCCAGAATAGAATCTCTAGATGAAGTCTTGGCCCCCCTGGGGATGTTAAATATCAGTTAATTGAATAGACAAGTAACCACATGAATTCTTATCTGTTAGTTGACTATTCTATAGTCCCCGGGGGTGGGGCTGGCAGCAGTGTGGGTGCCAGGCGGGAGCTAGTCTGTGAGGGGAGCCAGTTTAAAAACCAGCTCCTCTTATGGACCAGCTGCTTGTCGCCCTGTGCTGCTGCCTCTGATAAAGAGGTAGCAGTGCGGGGTGGCAGCAATCCCTCTCTGGAGTAGGGGAGGTCTGAGCTCCCCAACCTGGTGCAAACCGGAACTGAGCTGGGCTGCCTCTGCCTGCCTGCCCGCCCGGCTCCTAATACACTTTAAATGCAGAGCCACAGTGGGGGGTAGGTCCAGGACCCGGTGTGAGCCAGAACTGAGCTGGGCTGCTGCCCAGCCTGCTAAAAAATTTACTGACTGGGGGGGCGGCAGGAGGGAAATGCGTGTAGTCTATAGCATTAACCTATATACTTTTGCTTATTGGTTAATCAACTACACAATTACATCCCTAGCCCCCACTGAAGCCAATGGAACAGGATTTCACCCCCACATGCCCTCACCCCCAAGCCACTAGTTCACGTTGCATCACTACAGTTTGGAAGTTCTTGCCAAGTACAGCTGGCTACATTCTGCCCCAGTAAAGGATAATCCAGTACAATCTTTGTATCTCCCTAAGCAAACAAAGAGAAATCTGACCTCCTTACGGTTTTATAGTTAAAAACTTCTGAAAAGATAGTAAGGCAAATTAGAAATCTGAACTCACACAATTTCATAGTTAGCATTAGGAGACTTCATTGGCACCTGATGCCTTGCCTGTACAGGCATCTCTGTAACAAATACAATCAGCTGCGATTTACACAGGCTCCCACTGAGAGTCACTGTTGGTTCACACATATAGTTATAAAATCAGCAATCGTGGCTATGCCCTGGGTCTGAGTATTAACACAATATTCTTCAGTGCCTCTGGAGGAGGATGCCTCACAGCAATGACCCATTTTTTAGTTTCTTTTGCTGAGCAGTGCAGATGTGGGGTGGCAAATGTGGCCAGCTTGGAGGGTTAGAACACGGTCAGTACCTTCCAGCTCTCTTCCCCGCATTCTGGTAGAACTAGAAGTCTTTGCGAGGGAGTTCTGGGGCTAGAAGAATATTGCAGAGCATTACTCTGTAGAAAAGCTATTTTAAAAGCAAGCTATCACTATTTGATGTAGCCTCATGGACAATGGGACATGTATGTAAATTCATATGCACTCATACACCTACACTAACACACTGATACTAGGCATCGATTCAGAATATAGGCAGTGTGATGGGCATTACAGAAATATCTACAACAAACACTGATTGGATAGACTGTGGTATATACATACATAAATATGGGCTCAGTCCCAGAATTGTACAGAGAACTCCCCAGTGAAATCAGTGGAGGTCCCACATAAATAGGGCACCTTCATAATGTGAAATAGAAAATACTGATATTGTGCTTCAGTTTTTCCCTAGATCAATGATCGCTAATTGGCTCCCTTTCATAATTCCCTTGTTAATTAAGATGATTTTAGCTGGGCTATCACCAGACAGTGTCAGGTACCAATGAGCAGAAAGCAGCATTCTTAACCCTGGTAGTGCTGAGATCAGTTTCCTAGTTGCTTGATTTGGATGGACAGCAATCAGAAAGCATCACTGGGTTTTGGCCCTTATTATTTCTTGCACCACCTACTCTACTTTTAAATTTTGCACAGTTATAAAGGGGACTTGTTTTGGCCCCCAAAAGTATGTATCAAACATTATTAGGTGATCCAATAATAATATTTAGCTCTTCAACAAGAGGTACCAGATTATCTATCTTATATATTTGTTGTCAAGTTATTGTAGTATCTCTGTTGTTTGAATCCGATACATACCCTAATTAAGTCTCTAAACCTCTCTTCTCCAGTGTCACAGACTCCTCTAATACTTGAAGGTCGGGTCTCTTGCAGAAAATCTTTGATGTTGTAAGTTCCTGGGCCCAATTTTTCTTTCTTATTGAGAAAAAGAATTTAAAGGTTTAATAACACAGCCAAAATTCTAATTTACCCACGAAAATCACCCCTCTCCCCTCCATTCAAGCCATCCCGTGTTGCTTAACATTTGAAAGATAAAACATAGACACAGTCAGGTTTTTTGTCCAGGGAAAACAGTCAAATTCAGATCTCACCAGATACTTGGTTTTCTTCAATGTCTCCTTAAAATTAAAATGAGGCATCTGGGTAAGTCGTGCCACTTCCTGTGCTCTGGCCCAGCCAGAATTTGAAGCCTTCTCCTGACGCATAGAGGAACTAAAGCTTCCATAGTCAATATTGTAGGTGCCTGGGCCTAACTTTCTGCCCTAAAATGAAGCAAAAGGTTAAATCTAAAGGCTTTAAGATTACCACTGAGTTAAGCCAGTTTGATACATGCAATGCCATTGAAAAATGGAGTGCTACAGCAGGGCCCTACGAATTCTAATCATATTGTTCGCAAATTCTCTTTATTACACACAAATAGGGAATGAGTGTCAATGGAGCTATTGTAACCCACACACCTAGGCTATGTCTACACTGGCGGCTTCTTGCGCAAGAACATCTTGCACAAGGGTTCTTGTGCAAGAAGTCTTGCGCAAGAAAACATCCACATTGCCATGTGCGCACTGTGCTGTTGTGCAAGAGCTCCCATGGCAGTGTGGACGCTCTCTTGCGCAAGAAAGCTCTGATGGCCATTTTAGCCATAGGGCTTTCTTGCACAAGAAACCCCTGACGAGCGTCCACACTGCCCTCTTGCGCAAGAGCTCCTGCGCAAGAGGGCTTACACCTGTTAAAAAAGAGCATAGCTCTTGCACAAGGAGACCTCTCTTACCACGCTGTACCGTAAATTTCCTTGCGCAAGAGCGGGCAGGCAGTGTGGACGCTCTGCAGATTCTTGCACAAGAACGGCCATACTTGCGCAAGAAACCGCGAGTGTAGACGTAGCCCTAGTGTGATTACCGAGCAATGCAAGTGGTAGCTAGACCACAGCAACAGTTAAAACCCAGAGACCTCTACAACATAGGCTGAGAGTCAGCTGGTTTTTAGCTCAGAGGGTAGAAGCTCCTATATTCTGCTTCAGAAGTCAGAGGTTCAAATCCCCCCAGTGGCAATTACACTATAACAATCTATACTATCTGGGTTACACTATAACAATCTATACTGGCTGGGGATCTGCACCCAGATTTCTAGCATGCTGGATAAATTGCTGATATGACATCTATTCAAAGGTTCTGTAGGTACACATTACACGGGGAGGTAAATTACACTGGATTGAGGCTCACCCTATATAATGACCATTAATGAAAGTTTTATTATTGATTTAGGATTGCAAACTTTCCCAACTGAATGGACCAGATGCCAGTGTTGGTTAGGAGAGTTGCCCTACATTAATTTCATTGTACCTATATTAAATGGACTGCTTAAATTAGATTCAGTGATATTATACAATTAATTGAAAGCAACAGAATGGATCCATTCAGAATTTTCATGTAAATTGAATTCTGGAAAGAGAATCCAAATGTATCCGTTTTCATTCAGTTCTGCGGAAAGAGCTGAATAAGTGTTTGCTGTGCACATAAAATACAGAAACACTTAGAGACCAACAGGTTTATTAGGGCTAAGCTTTCATTGATAATAACCACTTCATCAGATGGACTGGAGTGGAGTTTACAGAGGCATAAGTATATACATAAGGACAACAAAAGAAGAAGAGTACTTGTGTAAATAGTCAGACTCACCAATTCTGAAGACACTTTTTTGCAGTAGGGTGCCTGTGTATATATACCGGGTTTCTTACAATTTGGATAAACTGCTGACACATCAAATCTAGCAGAGGATGATGTAAGTATACAGTAAATTTTGGGTTAAAGCACGACTAATTTACAAACATATGTCCTAGTTCTGTGAACATTTAGGTCTTGTTTTAGGGTCTAGTGTCATCTGTAGAAAGGGTCTCATGGACCTCAGGAAATGTACCAGGACCTTAGTACAGGCTCAATACTGCAGAGATCCACATGCTTCATTTTGTGAGTAGTCCCATTAAATTCAGAGGGATTACTCATGCTTAAAGAGAAACATGAGCATAAATCCTTGCAGGTTTGGGGCCTAACCCCTTTTTGCGGTGAGTAATCTCCTGGATATCAATGAGATGATGGCTCACTGGAGTGAGCACAGTGCCCAAGACTAACTCTTTGCATAATCAGGCCCATTAACTGATGCCCTGTACAAATTACATACAGATACCACTTTATCTGCTACTGAAATGCAGCCCTTGGCAGTGTGAATCATGCAGCCGTTTACCAGCACAGAGTAATGCTACAGCAATGGAAGTCTAGTAAACTACTGAGAGATTTGAGGTAGGCAGAAGCAAGTGACCCAAACTGGAATTTGGCCAAGATAACAAACTTAAGGGCCACTGTCAGTTTAAAAATTATGTTTTAAAACAAATATCCATCCCAAATGTTTAAACCTAAGGCTAGTAAAATAGAATTTTAAAAATCATATGCACTGTTCACTAGTGTGGGTGATTTTTCTTTTTCCGTTTCCCTCACATTTTTATTTGCTTTTAGTCAATTTCACTAAACTAGTCAGGGACTAGTCAAATGACAAAATGGTTGGGCTACAAACACCATTAGGAAATGTTAATTTTTTTTAAAATTCCATTGGATTTTTTTTTAAAAAATAGATATTTCTGTTGCATTTAAAGCTAAAAGTTTCTTTTTACAAAACCTAAGGTTGGGGTCATATTTGACCCATCCAATGTCTTTTTTTTTTAACAATCACTGTCTGTGAGATCTTTAACAATAACAAATTATCAGAACCTTGGCTTTGTGTTTCTTCCCAATCCAGTAGCCAAACCACTTGAAGTCAAAGTGAGCATGAACTCAAACCCTGGCAACACCACTTATCTCCAGGAGAATTTCTGACAAATTCTATCAATAAAAATTCAGACCACATTCTTAGCTGGAGTAAACTAGTGTAGCTCCATTTTACAACAACTGCTAAATCTGACCCTTCACTTACCAAATGCCTCTGCATTTAAGTAGATATGTTTCCATAGTCTACTTAAATTAAACTAATTTAAAAATATTAAGATTCATAAATCAGTCTTTGAGGCCTTGAGCTTGCAAACTGTAATGCACTAATGCCTCACCTGTGAAAAGTCAAAAGACTTCAAGGGGATTGCTCATGTGAATCAAGTTACTCACCTGTGTTTGCAAGGTCTGGGTTTTAGCACCAGCTATTACACCAAGAATCCCAAAACAAGAACTAGGCATACAGATTCATAGATTTCAAGGCCACAGGGGACTATCGTGGCTTAGCAATGTTTCTGTATTTTATTAGCGGATTGAAAACTTGTGGCTGAGAGAGCTAAATAAACAAATTCTTTCTCTCCTGCTGTTCAATACTGAACTAGTAAAGGCAATGCAGGCCAACAGAGTTCTACATGGGCAAAGTATGATTTTGAAGTAACAGGTGTTTGTTCCAAATAAATAGTACAGGTCATTTTCCATAAGGAGGAGAAGCAGGGGGAAAACCCCAGTCAATGTACTTTAGATTAACGAGCTGGTTACAAATCTTATCAACCTAGTTACTATATAGCATGGCAGAGCTTTTCATCAACCATGTTTCTTAATCCCTGACATGACTTTGAAAATTTCAGCTGACATATGTATCCTTGTATTATTAAAAACATGATTCAAACTCTTAAATATACACTAGAAGCTGGAGGCATATCACTGTGGTGATTTTAAAATACACAGTCAAAGCAACATCACTGAGCACAGAGCCAGATTGGGGCGCAGTCCTACGCAGCCAATCAGGCCAGAAGGGGCCGTATGGTGCCCCAAACCCACCTCTGTGCAGCCTCCCTGGATCACTAGTCTCAGTGTGGAGGGAGAAAGCAGGGTTTTTGTAGGGCCACTGGCTCCCCCACCCATGCAGGGGGAAGTGGGGAGAGATGGGTGGGAAGTGGACAATGCCTTGGCTCCACTCTCCAGGGTGCCAGTGAGCGCAGCTGAGCCACCCTGAGGGGGAAGTGATCTGTGTCAGTTGCGATTTCCTTCCTGCTCCCCATTTGCTCCTGCAGGGAAGCAATGTGACCTCCTGCGGGAGCAAGGCTCAGCTCAGCACCACCCCGACATGTGTGGCTCTGCCTACGGCTCAAGCTTAGCCTCTGAGGGAAGTAGAGATGGCAGCACATACTTTTAAAAATATTGCCAGTCACGTGCCAGGCCATTTCAGACATCAAGTGTGATGTAGTATTTTCAAATGAAATTCACTCTTGTACCTTGAATGGGAGCAGTCATAAAGATAGCCAGGGCGAGCCAGCAATCCAGGGGC
This sequence comes from Pelochelys cantorii, assembly GCA_032595735.1. Taxonomy (NCBI): domain Eukaryota; kingdom Metazoa; phylum Chordata; order Testudines; family Trionychidae; genus Pelochelys; species Pelochelys cantorii. The sequence goes on from CM064334.1 coordinate 54,117,183, forward strand.
CCCCACATCTGCTGGCTGCTTTCTGAAGGAAAAGACTCTTCAGAGAATGGGGAACTGGCCCATGAGGCCCATTCAGTCAGGTTACAGAAACCCACTACTGGATAGGCCAACTATCCTGCAGGAGCCTATCATGTATAGGCACAAAGGTGTATGCGCACGTGTGTGTGTGTGCGCGCGCGCATGCCTGTGTGAAGACCTACCACAGGCTCAATCGGCCTGAGGGAGACTTCTTCGCTTTGCATTAACATGAAGGTATTTTTAAAGTATCTCCCTTCTAGGAAGAAGGAGTCTGCTGTGTGTTTCAGAGACGTTTAAAAATCTCATTTCTGTTTCCTTGGAAACTCCCCGGTTCCACGTATCCCAGCATGACAGTCCTGTGTGGCGGGGGGAGGCGTGGACACGTGTGCATGGGCTCTCCAAGTGTGACAAACAGGTGAATGCACCTGTGTATGTGGTGTCTGCGTGGCCGGGCAGAGTGATCTGCACACACAATGATCTGCGTCTGCAGGAATGTGTGCGTGACTGAGATCTGGGTGCTGCTGTGGGAGACTGTGTGTGGACGATCCAGAATCTGAGAGTCAGACAGGACTGAGCCCAGTTCTTTCCTGACTCTGGAAAGCCCAGCCAGTGGCAGGCTGAATCCAGCCCCTCTTGAGCCGTCTGTGGGGCTCTTACCTGACTGTCTGAGTGCCAAAGGGGGCACCTGTAAAGCCCTTTGCTGCCATTCCCTGCTCCCTCGGGTGAAGGGAGGGAGGACCCCCCCCCCCAGTGGCACAGCTCCCAGCAGCTCTGGAATGCTGCTGCCATGGCAACCACATACAATTCTTGCCTGTCTGATCCCATGAAAGCGGAGCTGCAGGGCAGCCCATGGCATGGGGGGGCCTCTGGCTCCAAGCCTGCTGTACGTGTTACAGCTCAGGGTCAGGCCCCGCCTGTGCTGGGGAGAGGAATGCAGCCCTTTTCTGCTCGGCGCTTGATCCCGTTTAGTTCTGAATCATTATATTTTACCAGACGTGCAAGGGCTCAGCCAGCAGATGAGCCCCTTCCCCAGATGGGTACGGGCTGGAAGGGCAGACGCGCACCTTGTCCAGACCCTCACAAGCCTCAGAGCCAGTCATGCACTTTATCTGAACACGCACCACCTTGGAGAGCAGATGTTCGTCTCAGCAAACAGGCCTCATGCTCAGACAGCAGATGGACCCCTCAATAGATGAGCCTGGGGGTCGGAGAGCAGACAGACCCCTCAGTGGACAGGCCTGGGGGTTGGAGAGTAGACGGACTCCTCAATGGACAGGCCTGGGGGGGTCGGAGAGTAGACGGACCCCTCAATGGACAGGCCTGGGGGTCAGAGAGTAGACGGACCCCTCAATGGACAGGCCTGGGGATCGGAGAGCAGACGGACCCCTTGCATGAGGCCTTTTTTAGAAAGGGGAAAGCCAAAGCTGTATTAATAGGAAATCTGTGTTGCAGAGCCCCTGATTATCCTTGTACAGCCCACAGCACCCATGCACCTGAAACCAGAGCTCTTGTCTGCCCACCCATGGCTAGTTCTGGCTGTCAGACTGAGGCTATTGAGGTTTGTAACCTGTCCTTGGGAGAAGTCAAATGCCTGGGATGTGGGATTAGGTACTGCCCCAGAGTGCAAGGTGTGTATCCACGGGTCACCCAGCAGCACTGCTAGCAGAGTGCAGCTGAGCTTGCTGAGTGGACTGTGGCTGGCCCCTGCGTGGGTCCACCAAGGGGTGGAAAGAGTATGAGAGTCTCCTCCACGCCTGCATTCCTGCACAGGGGCCAGCCCGCATGCCCCATGGTGAAAGGCTGAAGGTGAGATGGATCCACTGAGCCAGCCTGCTGCACCCTCTCATGGGGGGCAGAAGCCCATGGGAAAAGCTTGGGCTCAGCTGTGTCTCTCCTTTGGCCAGCTGAGCCAGCCTGTGCAGCACAGCCCCTCCGCTTCCCCAACAGAGACCTTCTGGCTTCAAACACCTAACTCTGATCCAGAAGTGGAGAGGCTGTACAGTCCGTGGTCAGGCTCAGCTATTGTGCTGGTTTAATGGGCGTAAGGGGTAAGGGAATCAAGATTTGGCCCAGGCTGGTTATGCCATTTTATGTCATGAAGGGATATACACAACACAGTCAATCTGTGGAACTCCTTGCCAGATGATGTTGTGAAGGCCAGGACTTTAACAGGGTATAAAAAATAGATAAGTTCCTGGGTGACAGGTCCATCAGTGGCTATTAACCAGAATGGGCAGGAATGGTGTCCCAAGCCTCTGTTTGTCAGAAGCTGGGAATGGGCAACAGGGAATGGATCACTTGATGATTCCCTGTTCTGTTCATTCTCTCTGGAGCACCAATTAGCCACTGTCAGAAGACAGGACACTGGACTAGATGGGTCTTTGGTCTGACCCAGTATGGCCGTTCTTATGTTTTTATATTACGTAACAGTATTTACACACTACAGAATACAAACCAAAGAAGGGAAATGGGACTGATCACTCCAGCGTGCACTTTGAGGAGCAATCCAGCCCTACCCCAGCCTGTCCCTGCTCCTGTCCAGGCAAGAATGGACCCAGCAGACTTTTCTGTTTCAGACTCTGGATTCGCTAACAGTCCTGGCCAAGCGGGCACTGGGAGAATGACTGGCGTCTCTCGGGGCCTCTCCCATTCAGGACTCCTCCCAGGCTGCATGTGAATCAGCTAAACCAGAATTACAGGTTTGAGAGAGGCAAACAGAGTGAGGAGGAAGGAAAGGCTGGGACTAGGAGACACAGCGGCAGCGTGGGGCTATACCCAGCAAGTCCCCATGGAGAACCCGGAGGCAGCCGAGGTGGATATTGACACACTCATTGATGAGATGGACTATATCCCTGGTCACTTCCACCTGGAGATGAACCTGAACTTCGAGCCCTGTTCCCCGGTGAATTTCAGAGGGAGGGACATGAAGCTTAAGCGAGACAGCCTGATGTATGAACTAGAACTCGAGTCTGGCCCCCAGCAATTCGCCGTCAGGAACCTGCTCGGGGTCTTCTCCTTCCACCTGGAGGAGCTAGAGCAAGCCAAGGAGATCTTCCTGAGCATCTCCCAGGAGGCCCCTGACAACCTCAATGCCTGGGCCAACCTGGCCTGTGTGTATGACCGGCTGGACAGAGAGCAGGAAGAGGCTGACTGCACCAAGAGACTAGCCCATTTAATGGGCCTGGGTTCAGAAGAGGAGTCCCAGGGGGATGCCAGGCTCCGAGCAGCCCGCTGCCTTGCAGAGCAGGGCTATGCTTACGTCTTCGACATTGGCCTCATGGAGGAGGAAGACAGAATGGAGAAACTGACCGCCGGCCTCATGCTCTATGACAAGGCTCTTGCTTACGGGCAGCAGGTCAGTCCTGGCTCCTACCTGTACACTGGCTGCTGTTTGGTGTCACGGGCGCTCTTCCCACGTGTCTCTGTAGGGCTTCTACCCTTGGAGCAGAGCAGCTCCATCGTGGGTTCATTAGGCTAGCAGGAAGCTAGAGCAGGAACTAATTTCCCAGCTAAAAGCTGAGCTCGGGTATGACAGCACAGACAAGCAAGAGCCCGAGGGAGCAGAGTCCTACCACGAGAAAGCTTCTGGGAATGGCTCCTGTGTTTGTGTTCCGCCCGCCTTCATGCTGTGTCACTTCACACTGTTGATCCCCATGAGCCTGATCCTGTAGATCATCCCCCAGAAAGGCAACTTGATTCTGTAGCTGGATGCAATGGCGTGGGTACACTTTTAAGAGTAGGGGTGCGGACAATCCCCCCTTACCCTGTCGTTCTCCCTCCCCCAGGTGAAGCCAGGACCAAATCCCTGGCATGCATGGCAGCAGTTGAGACCTAGGGCACAGGGCTGGCAGCAGAGTCCCCCAGCACGCAGAGCCAGCAGCAGAGCCCTGGGTTCTGGGTGTGGGGCTGGCAGCAGAGCCCACAACATGTGGGGAGGCAGCCGGGACCCAGGGCACTAGGTCGAGAGCCCAGAGGTGCTGCAGCACCCCCGCAGCCCAAGTTTCCGCTCCTATGGCTGGATTTGGATTGTGGGAAGTGCATTTTAAATTATTCTGGCCTTACAAGAGCAGAATCAATGGTGCTTTGCACTTCCAGTCTTATCTTCTCTAGCTGTTCAAACAAAGGCACACCCTTGTGCACATGCAGCATGTGGCTGCCCTTGGAGAGCTCCTCAAAGGCTGGTGTCTGGTATGCTCACTTCAGCTGTATTCTGGGTCGAGAGGTGGCTTTGTTTATCGCTAGCATAAGAACTGCGCGGTGTGCAGCCTCTAAGGCATCAGAGTAGCTCACACGCTGAATTTGCTTCAAGACTCTGTGTTCTATTGGCAAAGCTGCAGAAAATGTCCTTCCCTAAACCATTTAGCTCAAGGCTTTGTGTCAAGTGCAAGGACTTCTCCCAAGTGTGTTTGTAAAGGGCTTTAAGTGCTCCCGCTAGAAGGTGCTCTCCAAATGCTCAGGAGTGCTAGCCCTCAGTTCATTCCTTTAAATTCTTGACAGCAAACATGTATTATCTGGAATTGTGGTGAGTGAGGTAATAACTTGTATGGGGCCAACTTCTATTGTGAAAGAGAAAAGCTTTTGAACTTGCACATAGTTCTTCAGATGTGTGTAAGCTTGAAAGTTTGTTTCTTTCACCTAGAGAAGTTGGCCCAATAAAAGAGATTGGCTCACCCATCTTGTCTCTCTAATATCCTGGAACTAACATTGGCTACACCACCACTGAAAATCACTCCAAACATTCAAAAATCATGAGGCAGGCCCTAGAAAATCCTGAGATCTGTTTAGCAAATCATGTGATGATTACAGCTCATTGCTCTGGGATTCCTTTTCTTTGCCTTTGGTTTCCTAAGCCTTCAGGCTGCACTCCAGGGCCATTTTCAACCTTTTCCCTGCGACCCTGAGGGCTAGAAACTTGCTTTTACTGTTAAATGCAAGTTGAGATTCTCAGAGAATCACATCACGTCAGGAGCTGGGACTTTAAAAAAAAATAATCACAAGAGTTAGCAACATTGCAGTGAAGGTCATTGCAGAGAAGATCAGCAGTGCCATAGGGCAGGCAGGATATGTGGCTAGAAACAGGCCTTCTGTGGTGGAGATAAGAGAGAAGCCTGCAGAGAATCAAAGGGGAGGCTCTAGGTAGGAAGCCCTGGGAACTGCTGCTGCTAGATGGAGCACAGGGGAGGCACAGAAAAGCAGTGTGAGCAGCTCAGAGACTCTCCTTAGGGCCCAGGCAGAAGGCAGGCAGTGCAAGCTGGCAGGAAGCCACAGCCAGTCAGGAGGGTGGGTGGAGAGGGAGTCTGCCAGACAAAAGGCTCAGGAGAGCCTAGTATAGGACCCCTTCTTGAACCAAGGGTTGGGAGCCTTCTAGGAAGGCTGGGGAAAATCTTGGGTATCCAGACTCTGAGAAGGGTGGTAACAGTGCACATGAAAGCCTATGCTGGAGTTACAAAGGGCCTGAGAAGGGGAAACTGAGGCAGCATCTAGCCTGAAGCCAGAGTGGACAGGCAGTGCTACTGGATGGAATCAGAGGCTCTTTAAAATTCTGCAGGCTGGTGTTACACTTTGCACAGTTCCAGTTCTGCACAAAGGAGGGGGTTAGTGAGGTAGGGCTGCTCGGTGTGACTATGGTGACAGGCTGACCCTTAGCTCTGCCTGTGCTGCTGTTGTAGGCCAGGGACTCACGGACAGTACAGTTATCCCCACATCCAGGGACATCACAACTAAACACTGCAGAGCAGACAGGAGCTGTCTGGCTCTCTGAAGCCATGTATAACACCGTCAAACACCGACTGGGGTTACGCTGCACCCATGAAAGCCTTGGGCTTGCTGGGCAGGTGTCTGACCCACATACATGGGGCAGACCTGTCCTCATTACAGCTCTTAGCCCTGTTTTCCTGAGGCCCTTGACAGTGTAGACATGCCATAGTGATGTTCCTTGTGACAAGACCGAAAGACACCCGATAAACAACCCTCGGCTTCTCCACGGAGCAGGCCCAGACGCTGTCAAAAAACCATCAGATGGTAGCACTTTTCAGGCACTCTTGTCTTGGGTCAGTGATAGATACGAAAAGTTCCAGCCCATCACCAAAACCCCAGGCCGACTCCGGGGATGCTATTTTAGCCCACAGGGTATTTCTCCAGGGTCAGTCAAGCAGGGGTGAATTCATACCCAGCCACCTTGTTAGAGACGTCGCTCTAGCCTGGAGACCTGGTCCAGTGAGCAGCACGTGGGCCTTGATCTCAGCTGTGGCCAAAGTAGCTGGGACCCAGCTGGTGGGTTTGTATTGGGATGGGAAGCTGAATGGTCCCCCATTCAGCGGCTTTTAAACTACATTAGCAACCTACGTTGCATTAATGACGGTTGGAAAATCCACGCTCCTGCGCGATGCGGTTACACCAGCAGAACTCCGGGGGGAGCCAGTGCTAATAATGTCCACAGCAGAGCTGCTTCTGCTAAAATAGCGACCACCTGTGAGCCATAGGAATGGCTCTCAGGTTCCCAGCGCGGGCTGGTTATGCAACGGGCTGTGTTCCGCTGCCTCCCCTTCCCGAACGGTGATTCCAGACGCCGGAGCAGTTGCAGGCTGTGGTCTGCATGGAAGCACTCCAAATGCTGCACCTTCTCTACAACACAACCAACCCCAAGTGCTCAGTGAACATGACAGCAGCCTGGCTCACGTGAGCTTTGATTTAACCCCACCACGAACACCTTCGTCCTGTCAGAACGTGGGCTGGCCGCAGAACCCGTGATGGATCACAGTGGTGAATGCTGGTTGACAGGCTGCACAGATGTGCTTTGGTCTCTCCCATGCTAGGCTGCTGGAGTGTGTCCAACTCCACTCCACAGTGTATTGGCTGAGGCCACACCTGACTGGGTGAAAAATGTAGCTTGGCCTTACCTCTGTGGATGGTAGAGCCCGGAACTCTGCTTAGTAACATGGTCCTTAACGTGATTTGGCCCCATCCAAAAATGCTGGATCTGGTGGGGGGGAGGGGTGCTGTAGCATCCCCTGATTTGACGTGTTTTCCATTCTATACAGGATTTACTGTGTGGTTCAACGGCTCACACCACACACACACACACCCCGCACGATAAAACTTATTCCAGCCCTCTGGTCCCATCCACACAGACCAGACCAAACCATGATCTAGAATGAGTGGGGCACTAGTGTGTTATAACACAGCAACATGTGGGGTGTAGAGGGAGCCTCACTGATGCCAAGTCTGCAGCCAGGCAGAGTGAAGTAGCAATTCTCAGATAGGTGTGAGCTTTCTCCCAGCTCAGTGATTCCACTAACATTATTGTCTTGTTCAGAAGCTTCAGGGAGTAGCCGAGTTAGTCTGTACAGGATAAACTTAAAAAACAACAAATGGTCTGGTAGCACTTTATAGACTAACAAAACATGTAGATGGTATCATGAGCTTTCGTGGGCACAGCCCACTTCTTCAGATGACCGGAGTTGTTATTGTCTTAAGGGCTGGCCCTACCATGAGGCAAACTGAGGTGGCCGCCTCAGGTGCCAGACTCGGGGAGGGACACCACTAGGACCCAGAGTGTAGAAAATTGTCTGCTGCTGGTGCATATGTAGGTAGCAGAGCAGTACCATAAGAGGAGTAGAACAGGAAGAAGGCAGAATTGAGACCTTTCAAAGTTCTGGCCCAAGCAAGGGGGCATGGAGGCATCATTTAAGCTCCCCGCCTCAGGTGCCAAAATGTGGGCCAGACTTGATTGTCTTGTAAACACTAAGAGCCAGACTCTCCACTGATGTCAATCAACATCCTTCCATTGATTTCAGGACAGTGATGCCACCAGCCATCACCTGCAGACCCTGGCACTGCTGATCCTTTTATCCAAACCATGTGGTTTATGTACCTGCCCCGGCCAGCCACTCTGTTAACTGGGCAAGAGCATTGCCTAGAAGAAAGGGTGTGAATATGCAAAACAACTGACTCTTCTGTCAGCTATTCTATGGATTACTCAAACCATTCCTTTGTTGGCCACCAGCCTTAGCAATTAGGAGGGGAGGGGTATTTACAATGTTGACAGCTGCAAAAATGTTGGAGCCATAGAATTCTGAGGGGCTCCTCGTAAATCTAGCCCAGCAGCATTCACTGCAATAATGTAAGGCAGATCTTATCTGCTAGAGGGCCAAGTGGAATTGTATTGAGAAACTAAAGCCCTGCAGCCTTGGGGAAAGTGCCTGTGGGTACTTTGCTGTTTTTTTGTAAACTGCCTACAGGTGTTTTTCCCCACACCGCCACCCCCACCCCAGGGAGCAGCCCCAGTGGAATATCTCTGTCAGAGTGGGGAAAGGCGCAGGTTTCCATTTAAAAACAAGGGATTTGAATGACAAATCTGATTCCCTGGCTGGAGAGCTTGGCAAAAGCCAAGATGTGACTTTATGCCCCAGCCCTGCAGTAGGTGGTGGAGACATCGAGTTCAATGGGAGCGCCAAGAAGCATTGTTCAGGCAAGGTCCCTGCCTCGCAGAGATCCGGGTCAGCACAGGCCTCGCTCTGTTACAGGATGCGCTGTCTGCTCTGCTGCACAAGGGAGTGGAGGCATAGGCCTGCCCCTCTGGAGCCAGGAGAGCCAGTCTTGTGCAGGCTGTGTGTTCTGCACAGCGCTGGGTCTGAGTCTGTCTCAGCTCCCCCCACAGAGGCTGGGCTTAGCTCAAGTTTGTAGCTGCATCTGCTTTTGAACTCTGGAGATCCCTGTTCAGTTCCTGGGGCATTGGTCAAGATGGTGGGTATCAAACTTACACTTCAGAGAGCACAATGGGGCAGGCAGTGTTGCTCTCCCACTGAAAGCCAGGCACAACCTGGCTCCAGAGAAGGTAGCCAGACATGGTAGGAGTGACGAGCGATTCAGAGTAAGCCGGTCAGATGTCCCCCTGTGGAGCACTTATCTGAGAAGGCCGACTGGTCAACATGGAAACGTTTCCTGGCGATGGTTCCCTTTTCACTGAGATCTGGTGGGTCCCAGCCATGCAGCTTTAGAAACCTGCCTGATTTCCTGCCAGCTCACCCACGCAGACTTCTGCAGCTCACCAGGGAGGCTTGGGTTTGCAGGCTCAGCTAAGCTCTCAGGCAGCCTTCCTGGTGAGGAGTCTGGAAGTCTGGGAACTATGATTCACAGGCTCTGTTCAGCTGGGGCTCCCAGACTTACAGCTCCAGGTGGGCTGCCCAAGAGCCAGGAGCTTCAGACCACCAGTTCAAGGCTCCTCAGCAGCCAGAGTTTCCAGAGTCCTCGGCTCAGGGCCTGCCCACTGGATAGAAAGCCCTCCCCCAACCCCCGCATTCCGGTCTTTCTCATGGAGACTTTCAAATATGATGGGTTTCGTTCCAAAATGAAACATCTGAGTCCTCCATGGAACAGAGCACCCTTTCTCTGCACAGTTTTAATTTGGAGGCACCCAACTTGAGCCACTTTCAATGGGCCTCTTTTCCTGAGGGCTGAGTGCTAAGCACTTTCTATAGGCATGTCTCAAGCTGGGCATCCAAAAAAGTAAGGCATCAAAACTCTATGTCTGATTCCTCTCTCATTTAGTGCTGGCTGCTTCCTTCTACATCATAATCTTGCCCTGCTGTTGAAGGTGCGGGTTTATTTTATTCATGCGCACAGATAAAAAAATGAAATCCTGCAAGGAACTTAAACCAAATACCTTCTAAACAATCCAGCCCTGCTTTCCAAGCCCATTAACCTGCAAAGTCTGCTCTGCCGCCAGGTCCAAAGGGAATAGCAATTAGCACTTTGCCTACAACCCATTACAGTTAAATGCAAACAGAGCCACCAGATGGGAATATAGATCACAAAGTTGGTTCATTTTCAACAGATCATGGGCAACGTCCCAGCAGCGGTGCTTGGTTCAGCTTCAGCCAGGCAGGAGGAATAGCCTTTGCAATTGTTTTCAGTTCTTCTAATGAGCTAGGAGTGCAGGTTCCCTCCCTCCAGTAATCGGTCACTTTCAGCCACAGAAGAACATCACATGCTTCTCAGATCTTCACAGGTGCTGAGTAGCCACAAATCCCAGGGAAATCAAGGAAGTTACAGGTGCTGAGCACCACTGCCAGTCAGGCTGCGTGGATTTGTCTCTACGTTGGCATCAGTGGGGGCTGAAGGAGGAGTGCTGTAGAAACCACCTCTGTGAATGAAAGGCAGCCACCTCTGGGAGGAAGCGGTGGCAGCCAGGAAGGTGGCTGGAACAGGGCATGTTGCACAACAGCTGGGGTAGGGAATGCTGGCCAATGGCCATCCACAGGGCAAACTCCTGTTGTTACAAGCCCGTACCATGAGATGTTTAAATTCAGGTCAGCCCTACTAGGGTCTGTTTACCCTGCATGCTAAGCTGGAGCTCCGACTCAGGTTTCAGCCAAGCCCCAATTCTCTCCACACACACATCTGTCAGACTCAGGGCAGCAAGCTACCAGGACCCAGGTCGTAGGACCTTCTTGGTGGAGTAGGTCAGGGCTTGAATCCCACTGTGACTGGAGTTTGAGCTCTGTCATTTTGCAGTGTGGACGCAGGTCAGGCCGCAGACTCACATCAGTAGGTCTGTGCAGTGCAGCAGGGATGCATTAGCACAGCTGTGAGAGCTGGGTCCAGCAATTGTAAGCTCAGGTTTATAATGCAGCATGGACCTCATGCATGGGCTTGGAAATGCCAAGACCACAAGCCCAGGTCCCATAGACCCAGGTGTACAAGGCAGTGTGGACATACCCCAAGCACCAGTCGTCCCACTCAGGGGGAAAAGCATTATGCTGTAGGAAGATATAACGCTCCCTGGAGCTTCCCAGTGCACAAAGCGAGCACATCTGCTGCACCACCTCTTAGCAGAGCGGGCTGGCTGCAGAGGGTGGCAGGGCCATGGCCTCACCTGCCCACTGCCACCATCTCCTCTCAGGAGCCCCAGGGACATCTCTGGACTCAGGAGATGACAGTGGTGCTGTCAGGATCTGCAGTGGTGCTGTAGGGAAAGGGCTCTGCCCTGGCACACCGGCCTTAGGGCCAGGCACTGTCTGCCCCAGGCTGCCTATGCACAATGCTCACGGCCTTGTTGTCTAAGGATCCTGCCAAAGGGAACTGCCTAGCAGTCAGTGCCTTGGCCTCAGCAGGCACAGGGGGTCAACGTAGGCAGGGTGGGAGGCTGCAGAATCCCCTGGCTCTTATCCCTGTTTGTCCTTTCCTCACACACCAACAAAAAGGCAGGATGGTAACTTTTGCAGCACCGCTGCACATGAGTGTAAGCCTGCACAATGCAGTGCCACTGTGCTCTGATTGTGTCCGCGCCCTCTTTTCACTGGTGTAAATACCACTCAAGGTGCAAGGCCCTGGCACATCAAAACTGCAGTGCCCAGCACCATGGTGAATAAGACCCTGTCAGCAGAGCAATGAGACACAGAAGGCCCATGCGAGAGCTGAGAACAGAACTCCAAAATATCCCGACTTCCCACCTCTAAGCCGCGCTTCATCCCTTCCGCAACGTGAGCGGAGACAGATCAGCCCTCACTTCCCGCCCCCTGCACTCCTGCAGGAGGTAGCAACAATACTGATGTGTGAACCCTCACTAACCCCTCAACGCCTCCCTCTCTGAACCCTGAGGTCAGGGCAGGGAGGTGATGCTTTGTTTGTCTGATGCCACTGTCTAGCTGGGCCTGTGCTGGCCAAGCAGCTGTCTGTGCCAGTGACACAGTGAGCAGCGACCGTATGGAACCGCTCTGTTCTTGTCTCTTATCCATGGAGAAACTGAAGCATAGAGATTTGCTCCGGTCTCACAGCAAATCCTTAGCAGCATCGCAAGCAGACTCCTGGCTCAAGACACTAGTCTATAGCAGCCCCTCTCAGTAGGGTACTCCTTCCATGAGTCAAGGATTCACTCATGTGTGTTTTAGATCCCTAGATGAAAGTGCAGCCTCCACTGTGGCACGTAAAGGACGGTGTGAAAGGGCAGATGTTTGCATGGCATGTTGAACAGGTTTTGAAAGGCACCATCTCTGTCTAAGAGGGAACTTTTGTGTCAGGTTTTGCCTTGCTAAAAACTCAGGGAGCTCTATTGACTTCAAAGGCGCTGCACCGATTTACACAGCGGAGGGTCTGGCCCAGGGTCTTCTCTTGAATCATAAAGGAAGCAGTGTCTTGAATGTGGCTTTCCTGGGCAAAGTGCATGTTCATCTTGCCTCGGGACTTCTTGCTTCATAGGCCAGTGCACTCGGGAAGGCAATTTTCAGGTGTTAATGACTCCTACAAACCTTTCCCTATTTCAGATCCCCCTGGAGGAGAAAAGAAGCTGGTACCTTACTATGGCCACTCTGTACATCAGGTAAAAGAGGGAATGGCTGGCGTGGAGCTGGAATAAGAGAGCTGAACAGCACCAAACACTTTCTCCAAAGGTGCCATGATAAATAGACTGTGGCAGGTTACATTGGAAGGGGGGAGGGCTGCCTGCAACCTGGCAGGCCATTTGCTTTAGATTCCACAGACAGAGAAGGGCTTGTGTAAATGACTCGGAGAGAAATCCTGGTTCCACTGAGCTCAATAGCAAAACTCCAGTTACCTCAGTGGGGCCTGGAGTTCACCCTGTATTAGACTTGTTCTTTCTGCTTGGTAGGAGAAGAGGCTCCACAGAGAAACTCAGATACCATAGCCATGAGCACGGGATAAATGGATAGCTCGGGCAGAATTCATTCTACTTGGCATAAGGTGTCTGGCCCTTTAAGGGAGCTGGGCCTAGTTATCTGCCTCCTTGGTGATGGCTCTGAAGCCAGGGATCAGGGGATAGAATCCAAGTCACTGGGTCCTAAAACCACCAGGCTCCTGGATTCTGGGTTTTGGGCCTTCATTAAAAGGCCAAAGAAGCAGCCCAGCTGAGGGTGAGACCAGTGGGGGACTCTGGGTCCAAGCCTGATATTATGAGTTGGATTTGTGTTGGGCTGCTTGATTTGAAGAAATAAAAGTCAGCCCTTAAGGAAGGCTCTGAAATCCTGCCAGTGAAATTGTTCTTCGACGCACTGGTCATGGCCTGGCCCACTGGCTTATGCAAGCCAAGACATCACAACTCAAAATAAAAAGGCGTGTTGTACAGGCAACAGCATCGAGTCTGTCAGTGGCACTTTATCACATGAACTCATGAAGTCCTGTAACACTGGACTGCCAGCGCTCCGGGCCAATTCCTACCTTCCCCCATCAAGACCTGCAGAATGTGGATAAGCATGGATGGCAGGTGAAAGTAAGGCTGGAGGAGGCATGCTCCCCAGCCCTGCCCCCAACTTCACCCCTTCTGCCCAGCCAACCCCCCCAGCAGCGGGGGAGGGAGAAGGGCATGCAGCCCCAGCCTCACCAGCTCTGGAGCACCGGGGAAGGAAGAGGGCGCATAGCTCCAGCCTCCCTGGCCCCGGAGCACTGAGGAAGGAGGAGGGCACGCAGCTCCAGCCTCCCCGGCCCCAGAGCACCGGGGAAGGCGGACCCTGGGGGCAGCAACACTCTGTTTCCAGTATGTCTACAGCAGGTGTTCTGGGGGCAGAGTGTGGGCTGGGCCATACCTGGCAGTTTGGGAAGGCAATGCCTTCCCCTGCCTGTGATACCCGCCACCCCTGTGGATAAGTTACTACCAGCAGAGCAAAGAGATGGAAAGGTTTCATGAGTGGCACCTTTGTGCTATTCTGGCTATCAGCTGACAAGGATCGACGATAGTATAGTACGGATGTGCTCAAAGGTTATTGTACAAGCAGCGGTGAAGTAATAAAGGCCCAGTGTCAATGGCTGAGACATGCACACTGACTCCAGGCTTCTGGCCATTGTGATATTGGTATCATTTGAGAAGTTACGGTGGCAAACAAAGCTACGAGGCTGGGAGTTAGGAACCTAGATTCCATGGAAATAGTTGCCTCAGTCCCTCAGGAAATCCCAGTCTTAAAAAATATCTGGAGCAAAATTAGAGACAACAGGGAGCAAAGAGCGTCCTTCAGACGCAGGGTTGACAGATGCAGCTAGCCAGCACCAACACGTTAACCTGTTCAGCCTATGTTCTGGGCCTGTACACCAAGAAGTGGACTCAGATGTGTGAAAGTCCAAATAATGCAACACGTCTGCTGGCCCTTCAAAAGAGTTCAGCACCTGACATGCATCTGCTGTGCTGAGCTCTGGAAACCTCCCCACTTATTCTGGAGCCTGGTTCCACAGCTTTACACTGGTTTTACATCACTGGAACTCAGCTCACAAGGATTAGGGTTAGACTTTTGTGTGAGGCAGACTAACCCGCATCTGCCTCCTCCTGTGAAGTGTCCAGTGCTGGCCACTGGCAGAGACAGGACTAGATGGACAGTGGGTCTCATCCAGTCTGGCAAGTCTTATGTTCCACTATTGCAACACAGTGGAGACTCAGGCCCTTGAGTGCCAGTCTGACTCCTTGTTGACTTGCTGCGTGATCCCTTGGGCAACTTGCTCTACCTCTCTGAGCCTCTGTTTCTAGTAAAACAAGAGGGAGAACAGCTTCCACCTCTGAGATCCTGGCATGAGAGGTGCTGTATAACTGCAAAGTCTAATTAATAATAGTGCATTAGCAACGGCCTGCTGTTCTAGGGTGTGACCAGTGTTCTAGGGTGTGGCCAGTGTTCCCTGTGAGCTGTGTGCTTGGGCAGCCACCCAGGAGAGATTCAAATTCTGCCCAGCTTATTAGCAGAGTGCCCAGAGCTAGCAGTAGCCGGCAGCATGTGTTCCTACAGGTGGTTCACATATGCACATGCCTTGGTGCACATAACAAAATTTATTTCACACAGAATGGAAAAATTAGAGGGAACATTGGGTATGACACATAGATGTGACTAGTAAGCCACTCCCATTGACTGCAGAAGTGCACCGTAATCCTGAGCAATCAAAGCAATTTGCTAAGGAAAGCAATCATACTGACAGAGGCGATTGTGTCACTAGAATCCAGTAACCAAACCACTCCTGCTCTTCTTACAGATTAGATGGGATCCTGATGAACAAGGGTAATGACGAACAGAAGCGGCTCCCCGCCTTTAACAGAACACTGGTTCTGCTTCGACAAGTGACCAAGTCCTCAAATTCTCACTATAGAGGTATGAGAAGGACTGATTCCAGGCACACTTCATGACTCTGTATGAGAAGCGGGACTGAGACCGCAAATCAAGCTTTTCAAACCCACCTGCAGAAGGTTAGGCTCATACATGAACATGTCCTTATGTGCAGAAAAGCTGAGGACTTCTCTGGTAGCCATTAAGGCCCCGATTCAGCTGGGTACTTAAGCAAGTGCCTAATTTTAAGCACATGAATAGTCTAATTGAAGCAAATGGGACTAGTCACATACATAAAGTTAGACACATGCTCAAGCACCTTGCTAAATCGGGGCCTAAAAGTTATCATGCAATGGTTGTTGGGTGGCCTGGGTGAAATAAACTGATGGTCTCAGTCCAGTTCCTACTCAACAGAAGTTCTTACTCAACTTTTTCAACAGTAGCACAATTGCTGCTTATTGGCAATTTCAGCAGAGAAGCCACGGAGCAGACAGACCCTGGAAAGTGACCTACCATTTGACTCATTAGAGATCTGGGGTGAGGTTGAAGTACATGGGTAGAGCAGTGTATGGGCAGCTCACTCATCATGCTGCAGATAAACCAAGTACACCAGGCTTCTGGGCACTTGTCAGGAGTACTTAAAGTCACTAAAATATCCTGATTTTGAAAGGTCAAAGCAACTCAGTGAATTCTTGTTTCCATAGTAGAATATCCCTTCAGCCTGATTGTGCAGGATGGATCGCTTTTAAAGTTAGTATCTGAACTGCTAACCTGCTCTGAAATCTGTTCTCCACTCCCCAGCCCTGGCATGGTGCTACCTCGGCATGCTGCTGGAAAGGAAAGAGACGTTTTCCACCACCCCAATGGGGATCCATGACTATGGTTACTCTGGGACTGGGCCTCTTGATTGCTTTGGCAAGGTGCTTTTTTACTTCATTGCTAGTATGTAAGGAGAAGACTTGGAAGTCCCCCTTGCTCACTCCTTTACACCTACATCCTCTGTAAACCATGCAGATGGCCATCTCTTCCCTCCACATTCCCTTCTTATCAGCTCCTTCCCCCTCACCTCATTCTCATGCCTTCCTCCCTCTACTCAGAGGCACACCAGACAGAACGAGCAGTACATCTAGGGCAAAACCAGCAGAGCTTAGGATCTCTGTCTTACACAAGCATAAATGACACTGGGTCAGATTCACAGATGTTGTGAATCAGCCTTCTTACTCATCAAGGTTCTATGTGTGGCCCACGATACATTTTGTTTACCGCTGCCCACACGCAAGGTTGCCAGATACCTCTGCTTTCAATCTGCATGTATTTTTCTTCTTACCAGTATTACTAAAGTGACACTCATGTAAAGCCAGGGAGTGTGAAATGAGGTGCGTGCTGAGTGCACATAACATTGACTGTGAGAGACGTCTGTTCCCTCTGCATCCAATCAAATCACTGCTACAGTTCAATGACACACCCCATAAATTCTAGGTACACAAGCACACTTAGCAAAACTACCCTAGCCTGGGAGACCATCTTGGTTCTGACAATCTTGTGGCCCACTGAGATGAAGGAGGGCCACTCACTAGCCTACTCACTAGACTAGGTTGCCCACTGCTGGTTTTGTTACCAGGAAGAATCATGGGGGTGGGAGATGGCTTTTCCTCCTTACAGTGGGTAGCTTATACTTAGCAGTGATTCCACTGATTTTTTATGGGGCTGAATCATGCCCAGAGAGGAGTGCTATTCAGGGAGATAGGGTATCAGAATCTGCTCCTAAATATTTCTGAGAAATGACTGGCTTTTCCTTCTTCAGCTTGCTGACTAGGTTGAATGAGAAGTCGAGGCAACCATGTCTGTTGAAGGCATGTGGATGCCAAGTCCTGAAGGCAATAGTAGAACAGAGTATAGGAATCTCCATATTTAAAAGTACCACACCGTTGTGAGTGCAGCTTCAGACTCATCCTCCAGGTCACAAAAAACGACAATCAGTGTGTCACAAAAGCTAGTCTGTGAATTAAACAAATGGTCCAATAGAACCAGGGATGTTTCGGAGCCTTTGCTCAGTACAGTAAAGGGCAGTTCACTAATGGAAATATGTTTTGCTTTCCTGATTTCAAAAGGCAATAGAAATAGCTAAAGACAATCCACCCATACTAAACCGACTGGCCAAAATTTTCCACTTCCTGGGCAAGCAAGAAATGGCTCTGGGAATCTGCAACATGGCGCTGGACATCCTACAAGATCCAGAGCTCAACTGGCAGGCCTACTGCACACGGGCCAAGGTACGTAGCTTGTCTTCCAGAAGCCGGCCTGACTCTGTGTGTTTTCATTAAGGACTTTAGTTGACAGAGGATCTATGAGCTTCCAAAATGCAGAATCTGTGTAAAGTCACTGAAGTGCTTTTCAAGCCCTGCCAGCCAAGTGCAGTCAGCCAGCGGGGAGAGGGCATTTGCTACGATCCACAGCCTCTCCGTGCCACTGAGGAATAGACACCTGGATAGGAGGCATCATTTGTATAAGCATCTTCATGCCCCAGCAACTTGCCAGCTGTGTCACCCAGGACACAGGGCCCCAGTGGAGATTTCTCTTGAAAAATGGGGCTCACAAGGCCTCATCTTGTACTCAGCAGACAAACTCCTCTTTGTGATCTGAGGAGCCTTTCACAGAGATGACTCCTGGAAATGGCTTTGTCTGTGCCAGTGGGACTCTACTCGGGATTCCCAACAGCCAAAGCTAAGCACTAGAAAAGGAGCTATCCTTGCTCTGGGCTGTGTTATGTGGCATTCCAAGCAGTCACCCAAAGGGAAAATAAGTTGAGGAGAAAGGATGGTCTCATAGTTAAGGAGCCAACCTGGACAATTCTGGCTCCATCGCAGATGCTTTGTGTGTAAGTCACCTGGGGTACAATTTTCAAACATTAATAAGTGACTTAGGTACCTAAGTCTAATGTTGGGAGCCGAACTCCTATTGACTTTGAATGAGACATAGGCTCTTAAATCCCTTAGGATCTTTTGAAAGTGTTACCTTCTACTCGTCTGTACACAGGTGTCCCCATTGGTGTTGATGATTCCTATCTCAGATAGCTGAGAGTATTGTTACTGGGTACTTTCTATTATACCAGTAGCAACGAGTTTCTCAAATGGTGCCTGGTTGGTTGGTTTTAAAATAAACCCAAAATTAATTCTCACTATTTATTTTTTAAGACAAGAAATATGGGGGGTTCATTCATGCTTGTAGGGGCCATGTTACATACATGGCACTAAAGGAATGTTCAGACTGGCCTGGAGTCTCTTTAGTATGTGGCTAGACCTGCCCTTCAAAGGAGGTTTCTAATTTCCTTTGAAGTTCAGCTGCCTGCAGGTCTGAAGCCAAAAAAAATGCAGCTTTAGGGTGGTTTCTGGAAGCCAGACTGTGTCTTAAATAGACTCAGCGCATGGGTGCTGGAACTAGGGTGCTGCAGCACCCCTTGGCTTGAAGCGGTTTCCTTTCTACACATAGTTTAGAGTTTGGTTCAGTGGCTTTCAGCACCTCCACTGTACAAATTGTTCCCGTGCCCCTGACTCGGCATCAGAAGACTGCAAAACAATATAAAACAAAGGGCTTGATTCTGCAGTTCTCACTCAGGTAAAACTCCTGGGGTCACTAGTGAGGTGCAGTGATGCAACTTCACAGAAGCACGGCGTGCTCCCCAATTCTTAGAATAGTGTCATTAGACCAATTGGTATTTACGTCCTCATGACTGTGAAAGGGGATTCCAGTAACGGGTCAACACATCTCCGGGGGTGGGGGTGGAAATACGTTGTTCTGAGCTCAGACGCTTGGGTGACAGGCAAGTTAGAAAGCGCCTTAGCTGATGTAACTTAGCTTGCAGCAGAGTTACACTGATTAATCCCAGCTGGGGGTTTGGCCAGAGGGGTTCCATTTTGTATTTATGTGAATATATTTAGTGCTATATGTGTTAAATGGCCCTACAAGCATGAACTAGCCCCACATAGTGTGGCTGGGGGGGAGGGAGGTTACATTGAAATGGAATGCATGCCAGAATGAGAATCCTCCTGTCTTTAGATCCGCATTAAGCTCTATCTGCGAGATCTGGACCGTGCAAAGATGGGTTTGGGAGGCATGCCAGACAGGAAACATCTCACCCGTGCTAAAGAAGACCTGGAAAGGATTGTAAAGGTTTGCCCATGCTTGAAGACATACCTGGACATGGGCCATGTGAGTAAATACACAGATGCTCTCCCAGTGAGATCTGCTGCTGCTTTTTTCATGTCTTCATGTTTTTATTTACATTTGCTACTTAAAGAAACAAGAAAACCAATAGACTGGGCTGGCAACAGACTTTGCTGGGCCCTGGGCAATGTGGGGGAGGCTCAGCTCTGGGGAGGCCCCTGGAAGGTGCAGTGCCTTGGGCAGAAGGGGCGTAGCTAGGGGTAGCCAGCCCTTTGTGCCGCCTGCACCGCACCACACACAGCTCCAGTGACAATTTTAAAGGGAAATTTTAAAGGAGTCCCAGGTCCCATTAAATCACTAGGCCCTGGAGCAACTGTCCCCTCCTCCACCCTCCCATTGGCGGCTCTGCCAGCAAAACATAGAAACACTGAATCAGCCCTGGCTCTTAGGGTATGTCTACACAGGAAAAGCTGGACCAGGGCTTGCCTACCCGACATAGCTTTAATCCAATTAGCACGGGCAACAACGCAGTGAAGACAGCACAGTGTGGGTCCTGGGTGGGCTAGCAAGTTGAGATGTACTTAGGGTCCCTGCTGGGCATGCACTACCTGTTTTGAAGCCCGCAATGCATTGTCTTCTGCTGTTGTTACCAGTGCCACCTGGATTCACGGTAGCTTGGACAGGCTGGCCTGTGCACAGCTTTCGATGTGTAGACACACCCTAAGAGCCAGTGTCAGGTTGGAGGTGGAGAGGGGTGAAGTGGAGAGCTCCAGTGGTAGTTGTGTATAATGTACACAGACTGGCCCAAAGCCTTGACTAAAATGCGGCCACTTTGCATAGTCCCCTGGTAGATTCAGCTAACAGATGCTACCTCAGCATAGTGCAGTCTTCTCAGGCAGTATTAAAAGGCTCTGCAGTTTCCCTGTACGCCATGGCTATGACTCAGCAGTTATTTATCATGATGTCCTTCTAGGTCTGCTATTACATGGGTGTGGATGCCATGCAGGAACTATTCCCAGTGGATGAGGCTGCGCTGGACAGGGCCTTGGAGTTCTTTGCGAAAGCCATGGAGTTTGACCTGGGAGATATGCTACCAGAGATACAGATGGTGAGGGGCAAATGCCTGCGGCTTAAAAATGAGGAGTCCAATGCCATTGGGTGCTTCAAGCGAGCCATAGAGCTTGACGATGTGGGCTCCACCTACACAGAGAGCTTCCGCTGCTTAATGGAGACTCTCCTGATGCAGTTCAGCCAGGGGAGAATGAATGCCGAGATGCTGATGCAGGAAGTGGAAGTGTGGGTAAAGAAGGCTGAGGAGAAATACCCAAAGCAGCGCGTCCGCCAGGAGCTGAGGCTGGTGTGTCGCAGTCACACGACAGAGGTGATCGCGCTCTCCAAAGCCATGGTCACCAGAGGGAATACGGAGCTGGTAAAGATGCTGTTTGAGACAATAAAGACTGACTTTTCCAAACCCAAACTAAATGAGCGATCGCTCTCCTTCTGAGCAGCCGACGTTGGCACCACGTCCTGCGGCACAACTGCCTCCAGGCTCACACTTCTGCTTCTCTAAGGTCTCCTTCAACAGCCAGTAGATGACACATTAACGATTTTAACTCTTAGCCACAGATCTCTGAGCAGTGCGCAGAAGTGGCCAAGTATTACTGTCTCTGTTTCACAAACAGAGAAACTGAGGTAGATACCAAATAACAAAAAGTGGTCTGTGATTACGGGTGCCTCCCTTTTTTGAGTTCACTTGACTCAGCCCTCTGAAAATCAGGCCCCAGGTAGTTCAGCATGTCCAAAATGATGTGCTCAAGGCCACACAGCAAGTTACTGGCAAAGCAGGAAGTAGAATCCAGATCTCTTGCTTCCCAGACTGCCACCCTTTCTGTGGGACAATTCTGCCTCCATTACATTCTGGGGATGTTATATCAGTCCACAGTAGAATAGCCGCTGTGCTGGTCTGGGTCTGCACTCCGTGATCCTCCTTTTCATTAAGTGAATGCAGCTAATGCAGAGCACTGATCCTGCAAGCTCAATGGGAATTGAGGGTGCTTAGTACTATGCAGGATGGGACCACAATCCTTGGATTTCATTTTAAACAAATGAATAACACAACTGTTAATAAGGTGAGACAGATTTTAGAGCAGGAAGGAAACATGATCTACTGAACCTTAGAAAATCTCATATGTTCAGTCTTTTCTACCTTATGCTTTTGCACTGCACCATAGCATCTGATCCCCAACTCAGCTATGTATTGGTCAGAAATCAAACACAGATCTCCCTTACTTTGGTGATAAGCATAGTATAAATCAGACACAGTGAGAATTTTACCACTAAAAGACCCATACTAATAGCTGAACTAGTGAGTGTTGCTGGGGGCTCCTGGGAGCATCTACAGTGTTTCTAAATTGGTAGCTAGTTTGGGGTGATTTCCCTGCCTCTGATGGAGTCACCATCTCACTTGATACAGCTGGCTCTGACCTGGTGCATATAAAAATACTTCCGAGGGGCAAAGTTCTTCCATTGGGGTGCATCAGATGGTGCAGAGTGCTACGGAGAGGATATTTCCTTAAGCCAGGGCAAGGGTTTCATATCTGTGTCTCTTTCTCATGCACACACTCTTCCAGTCAATCAGTGCACTGTTGTAACTCCACCAGGCAGAACTTAACCTGGGACTTCTGGAGCTTAGTGCATGAACTAAAGCTGTAGCGCACACTCATTCTCTGTCACTGGAGTGGTTTTAGTACTACTACATGGGACAGCACATCACACCCAGCAGGTGTGTGGGTAACACCAGCTCATCAATGTCCTGTGTATATTTTAGTGGAGGTAAAGTAGTGTTTAATATAAGTTGCCATGTCTCTTGATTTCTGCTTCATTTACTGGTTTTTGTTACAAGAAACCGTTTTGTTTCAAATGACTAGATTCCCTCTCATTTTCCAGGGGTGTGCATACCTCTAGCACCTAGGTTTATCATAGTCTAAGGGGGGAAAGTTTGTAACTATTAGCAGTACATCACTGAGCCATGCCTGTACTTTATTTCATGGGAGGAGCTTAATCTACTTTTACTGGATTTCTAATGGCGTTGTAAAGATATAAAAGATGCTTCCCATGATAATACTCTGAGGGCCTAATCTCGTTCCCTTTGAAATAGGTCACAAATTTCCTATTTTCTTTGGTGTGAAAAGATTCAGGCCTTGGAAGAGAACTTCATTATAATAACAAACAAGACACAGAGTTGGGCCTCTTTCTGTTTGCAATAACAGTATGTAAAAACCACCTGGGCTCAGTGGGGTCCAGGTAATCAGGTTTACTGAACACACACACCATGCAAGGTCACTTCTACAGATATATGACTGCTCTGGCAGCTCTTGAAACCACAGAAAACTGAGCACCACTAGAGGGTTCACAAACTGTTTAAACAGACACTACCCAATTCCTGTATACAGGTTGTACCTCTCTTAACCAGAACAATCTGGTCTGGCAACATCTGTGGTCCTCATGGACCACAGAGCCCAGGTTTAGGGATGTCTAGCCATGGCAGGAGCACAGTGGGGGGCTGGCAACAGGGCAGTGCAGTGAGGAGTTCTAGACCCAGTGGCTAGTCAGTAGCAGGGGGCCAGCAATGGCTGTGGAGCTCTGGCCCTGAAGGTGCTAGGGAGCTCTGGCCCTGGCAGCAGCAGGATTAGTGGTGACAGCTAGAGAGCTCCACCCCTAGGAACCACAGATTGCTAGGTAGCAGCAGGGCCAGGCTGGAGCCTCAGGCAGAGGGCAGCAGTTCAGCATGGGCCATGAGGAGTGGGACCTCCCCTACTTCAGCGAATCCCCTCATTCAGGACCGGTCAGGTTCCAAGGGTGCCCGACCAGGGAAGTCCAACCTGTACTAAACAGAACAATGAAAGGGGCCTGCCTGCATTGTGATTGAAACTGGGCTGCCATTTTTCTGCTTTTTAGAAGGCTCCCAGGTTGATTATTTTGAAGATGAAAGAATATATAAGTGCTAGTTATTATTACCTGATAAGCCCTGAAATTAATTTTCCTCCTTTTCAGAGAATCACTCCTAGGTCATCCCAGCTTCCAAGTAGCGGTACAATGAACTAGCAAGTAGGTGTGTGAACCACTGCTCTCTGCTGAATGAAACCAGAACTGCTTGCAGTTTGTTGCCACCCATAGGTGATAATTTTCCTTTAGCTCAAGTGGTAAGGGCTGTGTGTTCCACCCCAGCTATTGCTAAAAAGGTACAAATGGTCATTGAAATGTTGCTCAGCGTGGAATGCACTGTTCCACAGGACTGGGGAAGTGCAGCAAAGTAACAGTCACAAAGATCCGATATGGTCATGGATTTGTTACAATATGTGTATTGTCTGTCAACATATTTTATTAAAGGAAGGTAACAACATTTGTTTAGCAATTTATGACTCATCTGTAAAACACACAGATGGAAACCAAATTATGTATTACAAAGGAGGTGGATGATATGTTTCGTATGTGAATAACTGCATCCAGTCACGTGTCGTCTTACAGCATCTCTCTCAGTATTTACTGGGTGGGCAACCTGTAAATATAAATGGTGCCAAATCGATTTTGCATTGAATAAAGACATTTCCATGGTGAATGTGTAAAAAGGAACATGCTTGCCATTACTTCCACTTTACTACTGTTTATTGAAATTGTTTCAATAATTATTATGCTTTATTGTTTGTTACTGTGGTAACACCTATAAGCCACAAATGAGATCAGGCCTACAATGTGCCTAGTGTAGTTTATACACACTAAGACAGCCCCTGCTGTAAGAGGTTTATAATCTAAGTATGTGATGAGACAACAGGTGGATACAACAACTAAGGCGGGGGACGAAAGGGAACAACAAGACAGGTCTCATTATTATCAGAAGCAGTGGTCACAGCACCCCTGTTATTTAAGGGGTGTTGCCTCATTTCAAAGCAATGTCTGTAGAAATTAAGTCTGCTGCATTAATGTACCTACTGGCCACTCTTTCTTGACTTGACAACTCAGGGCACCTCCATGCACTCACTGCTTGACAGCCTTCACCCCACCCCTAAGAGGAGAGGGGAGAGACAGTCTGTCACGGTACTGCAGCAGCAAGCCTCTGAGCCCAGGTCAACACACTTGGGCTTATACTAACAACAGCCATGTAGAAAGTGTTTTTAAGTCATGGCTCATGCTGGAGCTTGGACTCTGCAGCCCATCCTCCTCCGCAGGCTTCAGCATGTGAGTTGCAACAACTGCACAACTTACATTAGTGCTGTAGCCTGAGTCTGAGTCAGTCAACCAGAGCTGGGAGGCTTGTTGCCATGGGCTGAGTAGGCATACACATGCATCCTTGGTGTGCTCATCTGCCAAGGCCTCTTTCAGAGGGGTTACAGCCTGGAGGGACGTTTCTCTCCTCTAGACTGTTCCATGACCATAACGAAAGTGTCACAAGTGCATTTCCATTTCCAGCACAGAATCGTTTCTCCACTCTTTTGCAGGGGGCAAAGAGTCTAATAGGTGGGCTATGTCTACGCTACAGGGTTTTTGAGCAAAAACAGCTGTTTTTGTGCAAAAATTGGCAGAGCATCCACCTCAAGTGCATTTTTTGCACAAGAAAATCGGCAGAACAGAGGGCTTTTGCCAGTAGAGTTATTCCTCTCCCCACGAGAAATAACTCCTTTTTGCGCTACAGCTCTTGTGCAAAAAGGCAGGTGTGGATGCTGCGGAGGGGTTTTTGTGCAAGAAACCCCTATCAGAAAAAAGCACAGGTGCTCTGATGGCCATTCTGTGAATGGCCATCAGAGCTTTCTTGCGCAAGAGTGTCCATGCAGTGTGGCCGCTCTCTTAGGCAAAAGCACATCGCTTTTGCGATGCGCTTTGAAGTGTGGATGTGCTTTTGTGCAAGAAGTCTTTGTGCAAAAACTCTTCTGCAAAAGGGTTCTTGCAGAAAAACCCTGCAGTGTAGACAAAGCCCAAAGGGCCACCAACTGGCAATGCTGAGACCTTGCCTCCACCTTACGTGTCTAAGACATTGTGCCTGACAACTTTTTCTGTATGTTGGGAATTCTACAATGCCTGGGTCTTTGATAAGGGCTGAGGATGTCACCTGCTTCCTTTTCATCTACATATGTTAACATGCAACATTCCCAGACCTCCCTTTGTCTCAAATCATTGATCAGGCTGGAGTTAATAACTTCAAGCCAGTTTGTCATGTTGAAATATGCTCTGATCCCGCCCCTTTCAGTCAACTGTAAGAGTTCAGAAATCATGAGTCAGGACTCCAAAATCAGGAAGACATTTTTAACAGTTATAAATCCTGGGAGGTTTGTTACTTTATAATTTTTGAGCTTCTAGGTTACACGTGGGTCACATTTTCAAGTTTTTACCCACAATCACAAGGGCTAATAAATTACCTTTTTTACAAATAAAAGCTGTGATTCCTGTATAATCACGTGACTCCAGGTGCTGGTGCTTTCATGAAAACAATTTTTGCAAAATGTATGCTTAACATTACGATCATGGTCAATGCTGCCTTCTGGACCTGAGAATCGTAGAGCAGCTAGAGCCTGCACATAGGGATACCCACTCTCCAGGATTACCCTGGAGCCTCCAGGAATTTAAGATTGATCTTTAATTGACGATTATGTCATGTGATTGAATCTTCAGAAGGACAGTCAACCAAAACTGACAACCCTAAAGCTACATCTACACTGCAGGCTTCTTGCACAAGAACTGTTTTGTGCAAGAGTTCTTGCACAAAAGGTCTTGCGCAAAAGCATGTCCACACTGCCATGTGCTTTTGTGCAAGAGCGTCCATGGCAGTGTGGACACTCTCTTGCGCAAGAAATATCTGATGGCCATGTTAGCCATAGGGGTTTCTTGCGCAAGAAACCCCTTGCCCATCCACACTGCCTTCTTGCACAAGAGCTCTTGCACAAGAGGGCTTATTCCTTGTGGGAAGAGGAATAACTCTTGCACAAGAAGCCCTCTGTTCCAACGCTTTACTGTAAATGTACTTGCGCAAGAATGCGCATGCAGTGTAGCTGCTCCGCAAGTTTTTGTGCAAGAACGGCCATTCTTGTGCAAGAAGCCTGCAGTGTAGACGTAACCTAAGAGCATGGGACCGCATGATGCACCAAGCATTGCACCTCCAGAAAGCACCCTTTATATAGCTACAATAGCAATGACATCTTTGCAAATATACGTTGTGATCAGCCCTGGCAGCTTGAACTTAGTTACTAAATTTCCATATTTAATGATCCCTTTCCCAATTAAGGCCTTCCAGGCGTAGGGCTACCAATTTTACTTGGACGTTTTCCTGGAGGTTTCATCACTTGACATAACCTTTAAGTAAAGACTCTTAATCTTTCATTCTTGGAGACTCCAGGACAAGCCTGATCATAGAGTTCAGCCTCCCAGCGGAAGGAGAGTCTGCCCTGGGAGGAAGTGGCTACTCCCGCCACGGTCTCAGGTAGAACGCTTCTCCCCGGAACTGAGCAAGGTCGGGCTGGGGAAGGAGGGGGGAGAGGGGGGAAACACGTGGCAAGGAACGTTTCTGATTGGGTAGCTGGCCCCAGCGGAGAGGGGAAAGCCGGTTGGGGCGCATGCGCACACGCTTGTATGGCTCCGGCGGGCACTTCCGGCGTGGTGGACGGACAGGCGGGGACGCGCCCCTGGTCTGTTGTGCAGTCCCCTCCCCCCTCCCCCCCCCCGGGCTTTGTCTCAGCCGCTGCCTGAGGCGCGCGGGGCGGAGCGCGCGCGGCTCCGAGCCCAGCAGCCCCCAGCGAGCGCGCGGCTTGCGCGGCTGCGGAGCGGACCGCGGGCGGGGCTCCAGTCTGTGGCAAGCGCGCGAGTTTCCCGTATCTGCCTGGGAGCTGGGTGCGCCGCAGGCTGCCCCTGCGCCTGTTGGCATGTGCGGGGGGCGTCCACGTGTGTAAACAACCCTGTAAGCGCTGGGCAGGTCCCGTGGTCGCACATGGGGTGGCAGCCAGTGCCCGGGCACCCTGCTCCCGGAGAGCCGGCTGCTGCCCCCGCTGGATCTGGGGCGGCTCGCTAGGAGCCGGACTGGGAGCTGCCTGGAGCCGCTTGGGTGACCCATGCCCCGCGTGCTTCTTGGTTACGTGTTTACAGGGCTACAGTCTGACATCCCTGCTATCTGCTGATGCTGTATGTGCATTTCTCTGTCTCGCTGCAGGTTTGACAGCGGTTCCTCCCCTGCTCTTGGGATGGCATGGCTGCTAAGGCGATGGAAGGAACTGCTTCCTGTTGCCCTCCAGCAGCAGCACCGTCACGGGTGTCACCAGGGTCCCGCTCACAGAGCAAAGCGTCTTGTGCTGTCCAAGCTCTTTCAGCCTCTGAATCTTCGGGAGGACAGCGTGGTTGGGCTGGACAGCAAATCCGATGAGCTGACGTGTAAGAGTCAGAAGCTGATGATGCAAGCAGGGTTAATTTACCCCTCGAGCCCCGGCTGCTACTGCTACATGCCCTACACTGTTCGAGCAATGGAGAAGCTTGTCAAGGTGATAGACCAAGAAATGCAGGCTATTGGGGGACAGAAGCTAAATATGCCCAGTTTAAGTTCTGCAGAGCTCTGGAGAACCAGTGGAAGGTGGGATTTAATGGGCAAAGAGCTCTTCCGACTTGCAGACAGGCACAGCAAAGAGTACTGTCTGGGACCAACTCACGAAGAGACCATCACAGACCTGATTGCCTCCCAAGGGAACTTGTCCTACAAGCAACTGCCACTCCTAGTGTATCAGATAACACGGAAGTTTCGAGATGAACCCAAGCCTCGGTTTGGCTTGCTGCGCAGCAGGGAATTCTACATGAAGGATATGTACACTTTTGACACCTGTGAGGAAGCTGCTCACCAGACCTACAGCCTGGTGTGTGAGGCCTACTGCAACTTGTTTAACAGGTTGGGGTTCCAATTTGTCAAAGTGCAGGCAGATACAGGCAGCATTGGGGGTAGTATGTCCCATGAGTTCCAGCTCCCTGCAGGTGTTGGAGAGGACAGGCTGATGATCTGTTCCAACTGTGGTTTTTCAGCTAATGTGGAAAAAATAAATCCTGGCCAGACAGACTGCCCAGCTTGCAAGGGAAAATTAACTGAGACCAAAGGGATTGAGGTTGGGCATACATTTTATCTGGGCACCAAGTACTCATCTGTTTTTAATGTCACTTTCCACACTGCTGAAAACAAGCCTGCTCTAACAGAAATGGGTTGCTATGGCTTGGGCATAACTCGGATTCTGGCAGCTTCTATCGAGGTGCTGTCAACAGAAGACAGCATCCGTTGGCCAACCCTCATTGCACCTTACCAGGTCTGCCTCATTCCCCCTAAGAAAGGCAGCAAGGAAGAGATGGGTGCAGCAATAATGGATAATTTATATGACAGTATTGTTGAAGCCATGCCTCAGATAAAAGGGGATGTTGTGCTGGATGACAGGACTCAGTTGACCATTGGTAAAAGATTAAAGGACGCTAACAGACTTGGTTACCCATATGTTATAATAGCTGGGAAAAAAGTTTTTGTTAATCCCCCTGAGTTTGAAGTTTGGAATCAAAACACTGGGGAGATCATGTTCCTTACTAAAGAAGGTGTAATTGAATTTCTCAGTAAAGTGCAAGTTCCCTGACTTTGCAGTCTTTGGTCTGTTATCCTTGGGATTTTAAATGAACCTCGGTTCCTGGCATTAATGGTACATATTTGGCATGAAATCTAATCAGTTTCAAAACATGAGTTAAAACTACTTTTTAGATCCTGCCCCTGTATCCCTGTTAACTTCTGTGGGCTTCACAATCATGGGTTTTTTTTCCCCCCTATTGCTATGTGAAGGACCCAAACAAAGGGGGAAACCAGACAAGGCTTTGATCCTGTCACGATTAATATGCTTATTTGTATTGACAGTAGTTCCATGCTTGAATGAAAATGCAGGCTCAGGCTACGTCTAGACTGCATTGCTTTTCTGAGATTCTGGGGTCCAGGGAGATTACTTAGGAACCCTGGAAGCTGAATGGCACATACTGCCTCACCTGCCCTAGAACCTCCATGGGACATCATAAAGCAAAAACATCCCTCGCCAAACCCCCAGCCAGGGAGGCCAGTGGCCCTGGCAGCACTATGGAAGGCTGAGTCACTCCTAGCTTATATCTGCCAATCATGGATTCCTAGCAGTAGATCGCTTAGAATTAGGGTTCCCAAAGGTGGGGCTCCCTACCCTGCAATTCAGAAGAGTTCTGCAAAAGTCCTGCTGCCAGGATCCAGTTCCAGGATCTTGATCTTATATACTAACATGTTCTTTCCCTAGCTACCCTCAGATGCCATCCAAAAAAAAGTTAAACCTGGTGATTTGAACTTACAAAATTATTGCAAAAGCAACATGAAGGAATTCTGAAAAAATTCCAGATAGCATCAGACATAAATGCTTCAGGCAACACTGAGACTTGGAATGTTTGCTTGCCTAGGTAAACTGGAAAATGACAGTCCCATTCAGTCCTTTGGTCAAACACTTGGTCAGACATTTTGGTGTTGCAGTCCATCTACCTGCCTTTGGGTACGTCTACACAGCAGCATTATTTTGGAATAACTGCCATTATTCCAAAATAACATAATGCGTGTCTACACTACAAGCCTCTATTTCAAAATTATGTCGAGCTGGAGGACTTCTTACTCCGACTCATGGTAACCCTTATTTCATGAGGAGTAAGCGAAGTTGCAGGAAGACTGTTCTTCCTTTGACTTCCTGCTGCGGAGACAGTGCCAAAAGCTGAATTAAGCTATTTTGACTTAAGCTACACAATTGACATAGCTGAAGTTGCGTAGCTTAATTCCGCATTAGTCCTGATGTGTAGATGTACCCTTTGGCTATGTCTACGCTCACGGCTTCTTGCGTGAGAAATATGCAAATGAGGCTGTGTGGAATATCACTGAGCCTCATTTGCATACCTAATGAACCGCCATTTTTGCAAAAGAGGCTCTTGCACCCCAGGGAGCGGTCTACACTGCCCCTTCTTGAAAATAATGGCATAACGGCATTGCACAAGAGGGTTTTTCTTGTGCAAGCAGGGGTACTGTAGACAGCTCCTTCGGGCGCAAGAGCCTCTTGTGCAAAAATGGTGGCTCATTAGGTATGCAAATGAGGCTCAGCGATATTCCATGCTTAGCCTCATTTGCATATTTCTTGTGCAAGAACCCGTGACATAGCCTTTGTGTGCAAGATCTGGCCACTGAGAAAAGACATTTATCTAAGATTGATTATACTGGTTTACATCAAAGGTCCATCTAGTCCAGTATCCTGTCTTCGCACAATGGCCAATGCCAGGTGCCCCAGAAGGAATGAATAGAACAGGTAATCATCACGTGATCCATCCTCTGTCACCTATTCTCAGTTTCTAAAAAAAAAAAACAGCTAGACATCATCTCTGGCCATCCTGGCTAATAGCCATTGTTGGGCTTATCCTCCATGCATTTAACTAGTTATTTTTCGAACCCTTGGCCATGTCAACATCTGCTGGTAAAGAGTTCCACGTGCTGACTGTGAGTTATATGAAACAATACAGCCGCTCCCCGAGTTACGACCACCTCCACTTACGACCATCCGCACTTACGACCAAAGTGGTCGTAAATGCGGATTCGAGTTATGAACGGCAATCCGCGCTTACGAACAGCGCGGTCGCCATGTTACTCTATGGGATCTGAGTTACGAACACTTCAAGTTATGGACCAAGTGTTGGTCTGTAACTTGTTCGTAACTCAGGGAGCAGCTGTATTTCCTTTTGTTTGTTTCAAACTGCTGCCTATTCATTTCACTTGGAGTTACCTAGTTTGCTATGAGAAGGTATAAATAACATTTATTTACTCTCTCTACAGTCATGATTTTATAGACTTCTATGATATGCCTGCTTAGTCTTCTCTTTTACAATTTCAAAAGTCCTAATTTTACTAAGCTCTCCTCATATGAAAGCTGTCTCATACCCCTAATCATTTTTGCTGCCCTTTTTCTGAACCTTTTCCAATTCCAATAT
Organism: Pelochelys cantorii; assembly: GCA_032595735.1. NCBI lineage: Eukaryota > Metazoa > Chordata > Testudines > Trionychidae > Pelochelys > Pelochelys cantorii. The sequence goes on from CM064334.1 coordinate 54,148,421, forward strand.
ATCTTTTTTGAGATGGGGCAACCACATCGACATGCAATATTCAAGATATGGGTGTAATGGATTTATATAGAGGCAGTATGATATTTTCTGTCTTTATCTATCCATTTCTTAATGATGCCTAACATTCTGTTCACTTTTTTGACTGCTATTGCACATGGAGTCTTTGTGGATATTTCTCTGAAAACAACCACTCAAAGATCTCTTTTCTGAGCAGTAACAGCTAATTTAGACTCATCATTTTATATGTATAGTTGGGATTATGTTTCCACTGTGCATTACTTTGCATTTATCAGTATTGAATTTCATCTGCTATTTTGTTTCCCAGTTTTGTGCTATTTCTTCATAACACTTTGTAGTCTGCTTGGGACTTAACTGTCTTGAGTTTTGTATCATCTGCAAATTTTGTTGCCTCCCTATTTACCCCTTTTTCCAGATCACTTATGAATACAAAAAACCCTCACCATTTGCAAATACTGGGAGCCACTACTTCCAGCCCCTGTGGTGAGCTCCCTGTGGCTCCCAAACTCATGGTGGGGGCCAGAAGCCACAGGGAACTCATCATGGCTCTAGACAGCTGCAGAGTTCCCTGCAGATTCCAGCCCCTGCCTCTCACTGAACAGGAGACCCGTGAATGTGTGGAACCATGGCTAGTGATTCTGTGAATCACAAAGGTCCTCCTGTATGCTGAATAGCAATATAAACCCCTTGCCCATCCCACACTCTGCTGACTTCCCTGCAGACAAGAGTGTTTTCAGTGGACCTGGAAGATGTGGTCTTGGTCTCTCTAGGGTTTATGTGCCTTTTTGCTCCATTGCCATTCATGCCAAGACTCCTGCTGGATTTAACAAAATCTTTTCACTCTCTTCTTCTTCATAGCGTTTGACTATCAGTAAGGAATATAGCATTGTCCTCTCCAAAACTCCCATTGTGGTTATCAGCAGGCATGGCTGTAAATTAAAAAAAATCAATCTCCACCTGGGGATGTATGTTTCTTCATCTCTTATTGAAGTCAATATAAAGCAAAACTAAGATGTGAGGGGAAGGGGTCTGGGAGAGTGTGTAATAAAAATCCTCAATTGACTTAAACATCTGGTAGCAAATGTTGTTAAAGGCTCTAAGATGCTACAGTTGAGAAACCAAAGATTAGGGGGTCAAATCTGTCTTTATCAACACCCACTGAAGTCACTACCATCGTCTGTATGAAGCTGAGAATAGCCCTTACTGACTCAACTGGAGTGTTGTGTACTTAGCACTACTGAAAATCAGGCCATGTGCTAATTAGACATAATGTGGGGAAATTCGCTCCTTAAATCCCTTAGCTTGTAAAAGAAAAATGCCTCAGGGATGAACAAAAATGGATAGAACTCAGATATGAGATAGCAGGTTCTCCTTCTGGGGGAGAAAGTTTGTTTTATTGTGGGTTAGTTGTAGTTCCCTTGCTGTTCATCAGGGAGTACAAAAGGTTCTTGACAAAGGCAAAGCAAACTGTACTGTTCTATTATGTGCCACCATCAGAATAGATTTTGGAGCTGGGGGCCTGTTCTCCACTGCCTGATGTAGTCTCTCACATCTGTGCAAGGTGGCTATAAAACTCTTGTGACTGATCTGGTGATATTTTACACTGCTGTCCCTGGGACATCAGTGACTCCACAAGGTGCAAGGCTTTGGAGAATCAGGCCAAGGTTTCTTTCTTGGTCTCAGGAAGTTCCCAGCTTTGCTTGATGACTCCCCCAAATCTGCTTTCATCCTCCTCAAGCCCACCCTGCTCCCTCCCGTGTCAATGGCAAACGTCCTGCTGATGTTCAGAGGGAGCCGGATCCCATCTTTCATGAGGACGGGCCTCCTGCTGAAGTCTGCCTGCATATGAGTCCCTGTTTGCTGGTGCTGAGGGAGTCTCTGTGGCTTTTGGCACTATGATGCCAGGAGGATATGGACTGTCATGGGCACTTCTGCTGTACTGCGATCATGGCCTTGTGCATTAAGGGCAGGATTTGCTCCAAACTCAGTATCCGGCAGATCCATTAAACACCATGTTTAGGGGAAAACTATCTTGTTTCCATGACAAATCTGCTGTCATACCTCTATTGTGAAAGCTCCTCCTGCTGGTGTGTGCTACAGTGACCTCTCCTTGTCAGTCATAGGCCCTGTTTTCCTCTGTCATTGTTATCCCCTGAAAGAAGTTGAATCTACCTGACAGCTGTGAACATCTGGAACAGACAGGAGGTAATGGGATGCAGAGATTTCTTTCCTCCCACTCAGCCCCATAAATGTGGCCAGATGGATCAATGTTGAATTGGCTTTTAGCAGGATTCCAACTGTGCACAGTTCGCTATGCTCTAGGGGCCAAATCCTCCACTGGTATAACCCAGGATAGCTCCATCAGTGGAGTTACACCAGCGTTAAGAAGCTAAGGTTCTGGTCCTCAAAGCTTATCCATGACCGTATCGATCTAGGGCTTAAGGGAAAACTCCAGTGATTAATTCTAATGCCATAAATCACTGATTCTCAGCCCTGTGTGGTGGGCTGTGAGCAAATTTCAGGGGGTCCACCAAGCAGGGCCGGTATTAGACTCTCTGGGGCTCAGAAAAGAAAGCCATAACCCCCCTGCATTAGGCTGAAGCCCTGGTCTCTCAACTCTGGCACCTGGGGCCGAAGCCTGAGCAATGTAGCTTTGCAGGTCCCCTGTGGTGTGGGGTCCGAGGCAACTGCCCTGCTTGCTACCCCCAAGGCCAGCCCTGCTTTTTATATGCAGAAAACCAGTTGTTGTGGCATAGCTGGCCCATGGAGGTTTTATAGCATATTGAGGGGAGAAGGGTAAGAAAGAACAATGTTGAGAACCCCTGCTATAGAAGGCTAGATAAAAACTCCTTTTTACAGCATTCAGTAATCAAAGCAGTCCATGGAAGGACCTGTCACAGTTTCACCATCTTCACTGAACAAAGGGTGCTGCATACTTACTCACTGAGACTGCCATTTTAATAATTCTCCATTGGAGGTGCAGCTGGGTAATGCAGAATAGGACAGAAAAAAATCAGTTTTTCCATTAGAGAGCATGGGAAATCAGAGTTTTAGAGTAGTTGTAAAATCCTCAATGTATTCTGTGCGCTTCTGGTTAACTTTCGTTTAAACTTTGTTAAAATAATTTTAAAAATAATAAAGAGCTTTATATCCCCTAGTAAGAGAGCTACTCTACAAGCTTCTGCATTTTTCCAACTGTGAAATTAGCAGCCTCCTCTTTGATAACTATGTATCTTTTTAAAGATTATCTGCAAGCATTTTTACTAGTTTACATTTTTTGAATTTAGATACAGTGATTAGAATAAGTTTTACAGTACACTGGAATTTTCCTTAAAGCACCCATAATTGGAAAAGCTGAACATGCTGATTTTTAGTTCACTTTGGGCATCGTATATATTTTTAGCCTTCTAGATAAGAGCAACATCTTTAGTCACACTTAAGTTTAAAGAAATTGAAAGAATGATTGTAAAAAATGTTAACCGTAAACTCTCCCAAACCTCTTTTTCTTTCTTGCCTGAAAAATAGAAATAAGGCCAAATTCTGCTCTCATCTAATAAATATAGTTTTAACTGGGGCTGCACACCTGCACTGGGATTCCCTGTTCACAGATTTAATTGCAGAATTGGGGCCAAATTTCTGTTAACGCTGGGGTTAGTCTGGATTTATACTGGGTAAGTGAGAACAACGTTTACTGCTCAGCTGTAAGCTGCGACTTCTGTGTGGTTCCACCTAGCTAATCTATAGTGTTAGTGGAAGATTTTATTTTTGTATAACGCAATGAGCACAGACTGTATTGTTTTAAAAACAGCAGTACTCAACTGATTTCACACAAGCAGGACCATTATTGGGGAGTGAAATGTGGTAGGTTCGAAAGATAAGTGAGTTGTTATGCAGAACGGCACACCAGCTGGACTTGACAGTTCTCTGAGGACTGGATCCTACACCTATTGGAATCAAAAGGGCTTTTTGATTAATTTCATTGGGCACTTACACTTCAGTGATGCCACAGCTCTCATGTTTCAGAGCAGGCTGCATGGTAATTTGGGTAAAGTGGCTGAGGGCAGTGATTGTCCAAAGCAAGAGACTGATTGGCCATTAGATGGTTATGACATCAACAGTGCTACTGCTTCATTTGCATATTCAGAGCAGTGACATTTGGTAGTTAACTATAACAAGCTGGGATAAAATGATCATTCCTGATTCTGTTACAGAAAGGCTGCGTGTGTACTTGGACCCTCCCCTACAGGGAGATGCAAGAGAAGGACACCTTCGCCTGATGTTTGAGAGGAGTCAGGCATAGACCCCGGGAGCCAACAATATCTCTTGAGCAAGCCATGGAAGTAAAGAGTCAGACACTGCTCTGAGGAGCCGAAAACACACCTCTATGACCCAGAAGTGGGAGGAAGGTACCAAAATTTGGTCACTGGAGGTGAGGAGTCAGCTGATGTCCTAATGTCCCAGCTGTGCTCTCTGAGGCTGGAGGAAAGGTGACCAAGGACGTTCTATATGCTGGCCCGATGGAGCACTGCATAGCACAGGCCACTTCTGACAGTGAAGAGCCACATGTGTCTGGAGAAGGTGAGAGGCCTATGCATACAATATCTACACACAAACATTACATTCTGGGGCATCTCCAACCAGAAAGGTCTCCAAAGAAATGGCATTGAGGCCTTAGGTCGAACTGGGTCTTAACTACCAAGGTGCTTGACTGGACCCAACCTGATCAGGCTGCAATTTTCACAGGTGCCTCAGGAACAGGGGCACCATTTCAGATTTTGGTGAGGAGGGGTGACCTGTGCATGCCATGATAGGGAAGGCATACTGAAGACAGCAGCTTCACTAGTGTTATTGAGCATGCTCAGTACAAGTCAAGCAGCAAATCAGGAGGAGGGGGGACAGACTGTCCACCCTTTCCCTCCACACATCACCTCTTTCTAGGGGCCACTAAGGCACTTGAAAGCTCTAGTTTTGTGGCAGATAATTTAGCAGATAGATAACAGTGCTCTAGTCAGCTAATTCCTATATGAAAGAAAGAAAATTAAATAAATATTAGACCTACTCAACTCTAATACTAACATTCTGATATCGTGTGGCAATTCACTTAAGGGACAATGATTGGGCTTAAACTTTTAATGTATATTCTTACTTCATTACTAATGAAAGAGAGAGAGAGTGAGACTGTCAGAACTCCTGGGCTCTATCTCATCCCTGGGAGGGGAGTGGGGTTGGTGAGTTACAACAGGGAGCAGATACATCTTAGTACTCTACAAGAACATCAGAATGGCCATGCTGGGTCAGATCAATGGTCCATCTAGCCCAGTATCCTGTCTTCCAACAGCGGCCAATCTCAGGTGCTTCAAAAGGAATGAACGGAACAGGTAATCATCAAATGATCCATCCTCTGTTGCCCATTTCCACCATCCCTGCCCATCCCGGCTAGTACCATTGATGGATCTATCCTCCTCGAACTATTTTGTTCTTATTGGAACCCCGTTATAGTTTGGGCCTTTCCACCATCCCCTGGCAAAGAGTTCCACAGGTTTTTGTATGTTTTAAATCTGCCTTTAAATGTCATTGGGTGGCCTCCTTGTGTTATGTTAATGAAGGAATACATTGTATTTCCTTATTCTATTTTTCCACACCATTCATGATTTTCTAGATCTCTAACATATCCCCCAACTTTTAGTAATTTTTTTTCCAAGCTGAAAAGTCTGAGTCTTTTTAATCACTCCTCACATGGAAGCTGTTCCTTACCCCTACTCGTTTCTGTCCCCCTTCACTGTACCTTTTTCAAATCCAATATATCTTTTTTTAGATGGGGTGACCAAATCTGCGTGCAGTATTCAAGAGGTGGGCATACCAGGACTTTATATAGAAGCACTATGATATTTTCTTTATTCTCTCTTCTTTTCCTAATGATTCCCAGTATTTTGTTAGCTTTTTAGATTGCACATTGAGCTGATGACTTTAAGGAACTATCCACAGTGAGTCCAAGATCTCTTTCTTGAATGGTAAGAGCTAATTTAGACCCTATCATTGTGTATGTATAGTTGGGATTATATTTTTCTGAGTGCATTAATTACTTTGCATTTATCAATGTGGAATTCCATCTGCCATGGTGTTGCCCAGTCACCTAGTTTTATGAGATCCCTTTGTAACTCTTTGCAGTCAGCTTTGGACTTAACTATTTTGAGTAATTTTGTATAATCTGCAAATGTTTATCCCTTTTTCAAGCTCATTTTTGAAGAAGTTGAATAGCACTGGTCCCAATACAGACCACTATTTATTCCTATCCTCTCCCCCCCCCCCCCCCACCATCTTTTAAGTGGAGTACCTAGCAAGGTTTTCATGATCATCTAATGAGCCTTCAATTACTTGAATGGCAAGCCTTTGGTTATCTTAATCACCCTGTCTCCCTCTATTTATAAACAAGCCCCCTGCCCCCAAAGGCAAAGCTAGGTACAGCACAAGCTCTGCAGCAGTTAAGAGCTGACTCTGGGGCTGAGGCATGCCTTTTAAGCAGGCTTCAAGTATGAAATTCAGGGGTTCAAACTTTGGGAGGAGGGGGGCCTGCAGTACCCTTAGCCCTCTTAAATGCCATCCCTGGTTCAATATCCATTGACTTCCAGTGAGAATCGGGTTCCTAACCCTCGAGGAAAATCCCAACTTCAGTCCTCACAGAGCCCCCTTCACATGGGAAGGATTATCATCTCAGCTTTATAGATGGGGAACTGAGGCACGGAAAGAGTCTGGGCTGAATTCTATAGTCTGCCAAGTTAATTTTGCCGCATGCCCCTCCTCTGCTGCTGGAGATGCTCCCTCAGGCACCATGGGACTGTGAAAGAAAAGGAGTGAAGAGGGGGTGTAGCATCACGAGGCTCCACCCATCTCCTAAGTGCCCTTAACTCAGCAGCACAACCCACATTCCACTGCAGCTTTGTCTTGTACTAGAATTAGGCATCTAAGCATCGGACAGCCATCTCTCTCCTCTGCACCCAAGTTAAGTGACCTGCCCAAAATCACTCAGGAAGTCTGTGGCAGAGCCAAGAATTAGACCCTCATCTCTGTATTTCCAGTTGTTTGTGTTGAATACAAGACTAACCACCTCTGAATGCCGGGAAAGGAGGGGCAGCAGGTATTTCTATATATTCCCTCTCCCCACATGTAGCCTATAGGGCTAATCTGCTTGCTTGCCTATAGATATATACATATTATTTCCTTATGCTTTTGATTATATGTTTATTGTGATAAGTTACGGTAGGTTTATATTGGCAGTTTGACTGTAACACAAGAGACTTACAGGCCATGTCCTAAAGGGACCTTTCCCTTTAGGACATGGCCTGTATTTTTGTCTGGGACCTTTCACCTAGATCAGTGTTTCTCAACCAGTGGTACGAGTACTCTTGGGGTACTTTAGAGAAGTCTAGGGGGTACATCAAGACAACTGAAATTTGGAGAAAACTGAATTTTTGTTTTAAGTTTTACAGCGCTTTATTATTTTTATACTTTTTACACCCAAAAATGTCATCACCCACCGAACTACGATTAAGTTGTTTAAACAAATGTGTTGCAATGGTAGAAAAAAAAATGTGTCTGAAAACTGTAGGTACTGGGGGTACTTACAATTTTTTTACAGGAGTACTTTATAAAAAAAGGTTGAGAAACACTAACCTAGACAGATGGTGGTAAGATAAAGTGGCTTTCCATGGTACAGGCGCTTCCAAGAAAAACCTCAAACTTAGCAGGTACATTGTTCCTTAGAAAAACCCAAACCAACCTATTGAGACCAGACCAGCTACCCGGGTAGGACAGAAATAATATATTTGATATACAACCACAAAAGGCCCATGGTAATGAATGGACACGTATAATAAGTTGAGATGAATGATATACTGACCTATTGGAGAAAGACACTTCACCATTAGTAAGGGGAGAAAATAGAAATAAGGAGAAAAGGAAATATCCCCACTGAATATGCATCAACTGTAACAATGTCAGTGTAACACATGATAAAAGTGGTATCCCAGCCTAGGGGTGGTAGGAGAAGGAGATGTAGTTTTTGGGAAGTGCCAGAATGACAGCCACTGGGTGATGATGGGGAAGGTGCAGGTGACGAGGAAGATGATGGCTAACACTTCGGGTTGTTCTAGAAGGACTGGTGTGAGTCTATGGTATGGAAATACAGATGTACATTCCCTATTTTATCTTATGAAATTGGGGTGTTTGTGTCTGTGCTAAATGTGATAGTAAAACTATATTTGCAAATACACAAGAGTCCTGATAGTGTGAGTGTTGAATCTGTGCACATCAGAGTTCCCAACCACAGAATAATTGAATACTGGGCCTGATCCTGGGACAAAGGACCTGTCAACCCTCAAGGTGGTAACTGGGAATTTATAAGCAATCGTAGATCAGGCAGCTCACCATGCATCCCTTTTAACCAGCTGCTCAGAATTTTACCTTCTCTCTTCTTATTACATTCAGAAGATCCCAGTGGTGCTTGTGGGACAAGGCAGGATGTGTGCGAAAAGGAGGACAAAGTGCTGTCTGCATTGGAGATGGTGGCATTGAGTGATTGCGAAAAGCTGGTAGGAACGCGCTCTGTGTTTCTAGTGTCTCTCTACCTCACACTTCTCTGCACTTTAATCCACCTTTCCTATTACATTTATCATGCACTTAGCCCAGCTAGGCATTTATGCAGTGCTTTTAAATGCCAAAGGTTTTGACTTCATTCCATCCTTTCAGCCCACACGTTCAGGGGCCAAGTGGTTTGAGTTCTGCTTTTACTTGGGGGGTGGGGGGGAAATATGTGTATCTAACAGCTCCCTCACAACAGAGAACGTGTGACTCTTTAGATGGTGTTTTGATGACTGATGTTTGTCTCTTTCCACCCTAATATCTCATGTTTTTTCTTTGCTTGGGTGGGTCCACAATCCAAGAAGGAACTTGGCAGGGAGGTCAGCAGGAACAGACAGAAAACGAACTCCCCTCAGAGCCAAAAACTCATGCTTGTCAAGCAGATTGTGGTGAGTAAGATCTGCCCGTATGACAGAACAGGATGGATGAGCTATGCCTAGAATTTCGAGGAATGCTGGTACTCACCTGCCTTATGAGAGCACAGATGAGACAGGCGTAGGCTCCGACACTTCAGAAGCAACGATCTGTGGGTATTTATTAACCAATTCCATGTTATCCAAATAAAGGTGCTCATTAAATAACCAGAAAGGTTAGTATAGAATAGATGGAAGGGGTAACACGTGGCTGGTGAGTTTGCCTGCCATGGGAGCACTGTGCCAATGCATGTCTCTGTGCATTTCATTCAGAAGGGTTCTGTTAGAAGCACCATATCAAGCCACGACACTAAGCATTGCCTGGTCACAAAGGAGATCCCAGCAGCCCCTCTGTGCTACCTAGGCAGCAGCAGATCAGCCTAGCACCAACTGTTGGGCAAGCTGCCTTCGAGTTCACGCAGTCTCTTCCCCTGGGGTGAAAGAGTTAATGCAGAATCCAAGAGGAAGCCCAGAAAATGGTCAAGAATAAACCAGTTGAAATTGATGTAGAGTACTTCAGAGGCATCCAGTCAGTACAGCTAATTCCTCAGCAGAAGGGTCTCCGCTGAGAGAGCCCTTCCCCTGATCCAGTTAGAAAACAGATTGGCCCCAGTTCACTTTGACTGTCAAGTGGGGACACGGGATGAGAAGGTGAGAGAGGAGAGCAACTGGGTCAACTGCTCATGCTGGATTTATTCACTTGGGGGCCTGCCTGGGACTTGGGTCTGGCCTTGGTTGTTAGCTGCCCTCCCTCTGCTCTCTGGAGCTTGGGTGGGGTGACCAGATGTCCTGTTTTTAAGGCCTCCTGCAGGTGTCCTGACTTTTTCTTAAAAATTGGCAAATTGTCCCATATGTTCTTCTATCCCTATCAATATTTGTGGGCCCTGCTGCTGGCCAGGGCCCTGCGTACCCACTGCCTGCCCTCCAGTGATGAGTAGGCAGAAGTCCAGTGGCCAGTGATGGGGGGTGGGGTGAAAATGCAGTGCATGGGACCAGCTGCTCCCCCTGCTGGTCTGTCAGTGCAGCACCTGGCTCTTGGCCAGCGGTGCCCTGACCCCTAGTTTCTAGCTGGTACTATCTGCAGTGGTCAGTGAGTGCAGGCAGGAGTCTCTGCTGCCTACACATCAGCCCTTTATGTCCTTCCCTGGATCTTCCCCTTTAGTCCCCCCGCCCTCAGCTCTGTTGCTCCTTCAACACCCTGCCCCAGTGGGGCACATCCTGCTCCCAGCACTGCACAAAGAACCAGCCCCTGATCGGAGCACTGAGCTCACCAACAGCATAGCTGGCAGGCTCCTTCCCTCCCCGTTCCCCCACTGCTCCCAGCTGGGCCACTGCCTTGGGAAAGCCTCTGGCCGGGGCTCTGGCCAGGAAGACGCAAGTCTTGCATGTGCTCAAGTATCACTCGGCACTGGCACAGGGATGCCTCTCTGCCCCTCGCCTAAGCTCTGGAGTAGCAGGAGTTTGGGGGGGGGGGGGAGCAACTTCCAGCCTGACCCTGCTTCACAGCAGCCCCAGAACCTCCTCTCTCTCTCTCTCACACACACACAACACACACACACACACTCTCTCTCTCCCCCCCCCCCCAACCCACGGTCCTACTCCAACCCCTAAGGTGCCCTCCTCTGCAGAGCCACCTTGCTGGCTAGGTTCGCTGAAGCCTCTGCAGTCAAGTTCCCTGGGCTCTGGTGCACAAGGCATCCTTAGGGCTTAACCCCTTCTGCACATGCTGTAGCTAGGGCACAGGAGGTGACTGGGTTCTCTTGGTGGCCAGCAGCAGCCTGAAGATGGTAGCTGGCTTTTGACACTATGTAGGCAGGAAGGGACACGCCGCCTTGGATCGGAGCTCTGCTAGATCATCCCGCTCCTCCCCTGCAGCTGGAAGCAGCTCCCATCCCTTCCCTCCAGCACAGTGCCAAAAGACTGCAGCTGGCCACATTCTGGTGAGAAACCTAGCAGAAATCTGGGGAGGGGGCATGTGATCCTGCATTCCCCCACCCTCATGTTGCCCACATGTTGGAAGATGCTGTGGCAGGTCCCAGGAGAGGTGGGTCCATTCTGGGACCCAGCCAGGCATGAAGGGCAGAGTGTGCCAGGCAGGAAGGGTTGGGTCAGTCAATTAATCACCCCCCAAGTGAGAGAGGTGTATGGGTGTGTGTGTGTCACCCCTCCTCATTTGAGCCTTAAAGATAAGAAGGTAAATACAAAGAATCCAACTGCCCAGTTTTTCTTTTTATCAGAGGCTCCGTCAACTTGATGTTAATGTGGATGTTTGTGCAATCGATTGCCATTGAACTCTCTTGAATGTAGCTAATTTTACCAGGTGTCCCGTATTCAGCATCAGAAAAGGTGATCACCGTAGGCTGGGATCGCCTCTGTGTTAGGGCAGAGGGACTAACACTGGGGCTAGCAAGATTGCCAGGATCTCATTGCCACGTTTGTCTCCTCCACAGAAGCGCATTAAATCGCTGCCGCTGGACTCGCTGGACTCGCACTCCAGCTCTGTGCGCTGTCAGGGGATGCTGCTCATTGCAGACTGCAGGTACTCGGGCGTCTCGCCCTGACTCTGTGGAGCCAGGAATCCCAGCCTTCCAGGAGGGACGTTCAGCTCCCGTTGAGGAGATTCAGAGGGACAGAACTCACCTCGCTCGCCGCGGGGCTGGGCAGGTTGTTCAGACTGACGTGGAGGAGGATCTTTAATCCAAGCGCTTGTTTAGAGTGAACAGCATCTGAATGGAGTCCCACCTCGGTCTCTGCTCAGATGTCTGCTGAGGTTCCCCTGTGGGTGTGGGCTAATCCTCTCGCCAGCAGTCACACAGGACGCCAGAATGGCCACGTCCCTCCTGCTTCCCCGGTGCCAGTCCGACGCTCTGCCAGCACACAAGCAAAGTGGTGTCTTAGTTATGGCCCTGGACTGGGGCTCTGGAGATGGGGATCACTTCCTGGCTCAACCACAGTCTCTGAGTGGGCATGTCAGTGCTTCAATTTCCCTTCTGTAAAATGGGTAGTACTAATACTTTGGCTGCCTTGGGCAGGGGTGGGCAATAATTTTTGACTGGGGGCCACTTCAGAAATATTTGAAGTGGCCCTGGGCTGCCCCAGAAAGGGTGGGGCCTCAGGTGGACTGGGCGGGGCCAGGACACTTCTGTGCTTCCCCGTCCACAGACCCTGATTGGTCTGTGGGTGGGGGAGTGGGTGAAGTCTTTGCTTCCACCCCACCCCAAGAGAACCGCCAGCTGTTCTGAACAGTTAGCGGTTCCCTCTAGGTGCCTGTGCCCCTGATGGTGGGTATAGACTTCACACACTCCCCCCTCTCGCCCCCAGGTCAATCAGAGCCTGGGGGCAGGGAGAGCGCAGAAAGTCTGCCCCCGCCCTGCAAGGGAGCGTTGTGCTTAGAGTCATCCGCCAGCTGAGCAGCAGCCGGTGGCTGTCTCTAAGTGCCAAGCCCCTTGCAGGGTGGGAAGAGACTTTGCATGCTTTCCCCCGCCCCCAAGTCTCTCGCTCCCTGCCCTCATGTGTGTGGTGCTTAGAGTCAACTGGCAGGGTTGACTCTAAGTGCCGTGCGCTCCCCGTCCCTAAGCCCTGATTGGCCTGGGGGCAGGGGAGCAGCAGGACCTCCGTGGGCCAGATCCGGCCCACAGAGGCCCTTTTGCCCACCCCTGGTCTTGGGTAATTACATTGTGTGCTCTTCTGGGCAGGGCCAATTGCTAAATATCTATGGCTGCTATCACATTGGGCCCATATCTCAGCCGTGGCTTCTAGGTGTGACCATAACACCAATAACAAACAATAATAATTAGGCAGGTCCCTGCTGTTCTCATCCCTGCTGCTCCTTTATGCCCACAAGATTAGCACAAACCTCTTTTGGCCATGTTTTCCCATCCTTCCTCAGCGTCCCACATTGGCAGTATGAAAGCCCCAATGCCTTTTGCACAGTGGGGATTTGCCTTTTACCCAGCACAAATGTGCCTCTTGCACAGTGGGGATTCCAATGGGTACTTATTTTTCTACTAGCAAAGTGAAGCCGCCTCTGGAGGGGAAAGAGAAGTCGGATGTGCTCGTTGTCTGCATTACCAGCATCTTTGCTCTGCCCTCAATAGAGGCCTTGCAAAGGCAGGAAGGCCATAAAGTAAATGTAAAGGTAATTCGTTGTCCTCCCCTGAGCGCATTGCCTCTGTGTCTTTTGGTTTATCTACACCCACTCCTTTGGCTTGCCTAGAACCTGAATCTGAATCCTTCCTGTGCCATCAAATGTTGTTTAGGCATGAACGCGGCTTGGCCATCCCTGTGAATCCCGGGCCACTCTTTGTGTGTCCTCCATGTGTTAAGTCCCACAGGGTTCCCTCAAAGTACTGTTTGGGATTCTTTCAGGAAGCCCCTTTCGTGTGTTCCTCCAGCTGTCCAATGGCATGTCTGGCCAGACCACTCCATCTTTTCATTCTGCAGGACTTTTCAAAGTTCCGCAGAACTCCTACAGCTTAACTCCTTCCTAGGAAGGTAAGCGGTTAGCCTCTCACATGACGCCTACCATGGAGGACCCATGGACTGCTTTCTATCTGGTCCCCACCCTCTAGTCCTGTTGGGTTTCCCTCCTGGGAGTTAGAGTTCCCATCAACATAGCTCAGAGGGTCTTTAGAGCACACAAGCCTTCCCACCACATCAAAGTGCTGTCTCCAGGAGAGTCTGGTCTGCCTAGAGCTGATTGGAAAAGCTTCCCCCTTGGTGTCTGGTGGGTAAGAGGCATGTGCGTTGTGAGGTGAGGAACAAAGAGTGGGGATAACAGACAAAGGAGGACCCTCTCCACCCTGCTGAGATGATTACACACCACCAAGCTTTGTCCAGAGTCCAGTGACTGTGTTACAACTTCCCTGCCCCAGGCCATGCTGCAGGCGGGGCTCACTGCTGAGAATGACCGAGACACTGGTTCCGCATCAGGCCTCCTGGCAGTAAAAACAGACAATGGCAGGGTCTGAAGCAGAAACTGTAAAATGGGTGTAGTGTCACATGGCCCCCACAGGTAGCATGACGGGCTCTGCCTGATGTCAAGTGCTGCGGCTCTTCTTCGTCCTTTCAGGGTTTGTACAACCAGAGTGTGGATGCCCTGGAAGTGATGCTGAGAGCTCTGCTGTCAGAGAAGCCAACCCCAGCGGAGCTGCAGAACCTCTTGGATGTAAGCAGCATTGGGCTGGGACAGAGGGTGCGGGAAGTGCCATCTTCTTGTGGCAGTGCGGGGGGGAGGGAAGGTGCTTGGGAGAGATGGCAGGGTTAGTGTTTCTGTTGTTATCTCCAGAATAGGACCCTATGTCTTACTCCCTAAAGCAGAGGTCCCATGTAGTGTTAGCTGCAGCAAAGGCTTTTCAGGAGGCGCATCCTGTTCTTAGAGCCGAAGACTCCCTCTGTCCTTCCTTCCAGTTGCTGACAGTTAGGGCAAAGCTCTCCCCTTCCTCTGTCCCTCTCCCAGAGGCCATGCTGGGAATGGAAGGTGGGGAGCATTAATCACAGGGTCTCACATCTCGCTTGTGGTGTTTGAAAACAGAAGCACAATAGCAAAGTCTCTCCCCCTCCTTCCTACAGAGGCGACTAGACCTGGAGAAATAGGAATGGCTCTCAGGTTCAGAGAGACCCACTTCTCCCTTCCTCACCAGAAAGACTGAGTGATCCATGGACAGGGAAATGGTACTTAGAGAAGACACACACCCTGGTTTCCTACTTAGAAAGTCCCTGAGGTTCAGGGAAAGAGGAGGATCATGAGATCTGCCAAAGTCTTGTCTGATTCTCTGGACATGACTGAGGGTTCAGAAGGAGAATGAGACCAGACCTCTGGTGGGATGGAATACTGCAGCTGTCTCTCAACATAGGGGGCTGATTACAGAACACCACAATCCTGGTCTCATCCACAAGCCTCATCTCAAAAAAGATATATTGGCATTGGAAAAGGTTCAGAAAAGGGCAACAGAAATTATTAGGGGATTGGAATGGGTCCCATGTGAAGAGAGATTAAAAAGACTTGGACTTTTCATCTTAGAAAAGAGGAGACTAAGGGGGGATATAATAGAGGTCTATAAAATCATGACTGGTATGGAAAAAGTGAATAAGGAAAAGTTATTTACTTATTCCCACAATAAAAGAACTAGGGTCACCAAATGAAATTAATAGGCAGCAGGTTTAAAACAAAGAAAAGGAAGTTTTTCTTCACTCAGCACACAGTCAACCTGTGGAACTCCTTGCCAGAGGATGCGCTAAAGGCTAGGACTATAACAGGGTTCAAAAAAGAGCTAGATAGATTCACGCAGGTTAGGTCCATCAATGGCTATTAGCCAGGATGGGTCGGAATGTTGTCCCTAGCCTCTATTTCTCTGGAGGTGGGTGACGGGGGGATCACGTGAGGATTACCTGTTGTTATCCCACCCTCTGGGGCATCTGGTATTGGCCACTATTGGCAGACAGGATACTGAGCTGGATGGACCTTTGGTCTGTCCCAGTATGGCTGTTCTTATGTTCTTATGATAAACACAGGGGTGCATTCAATGGTGCTAAAACCAGATTTACCTCTGTGTAGCTGTGGGGGTGTCAAGGAAACCATTCATGACCCAAATCCTGAAAGGGAGCAAGACTCTGTCTGGTTAATACTGAGGAGATCAGGTCAGAGACAGAGCAGCTTTAGGGGTTCACTGCAACACATGCCCTTCTGCAGTTTCTAACACAGGCCTCCCTTGCTTATTCCTGCAGCACTTGGCGTCGTGGATGACATCAGAGAAAGCTCATGAGCGACTGAGGGCTGTGAGCACCAGTGTCTGCCTGTTACGAGCAGCATCCAAGCATCCTATGTTCTGTGTGAGTGGTCTCTGGCCCTGATAGCCTGATGCCAGAACGAACGGTGCTAGGCCAGGCTCTTCCCCTCATGTGGGACATTTATGGCCACTGGTGACAGGTTCTCCTGGCTTGTCCACCAAACAAACACACTGATTCCTTCCCCTTTTGATTTTCACTCAGATGTCATTGGAGTTCCCCAGGCTGGGGTTCCTGATTGGACGGCTGGCCCTGTGCATTGGTGACCCAGAGAAAGAGATTGGCCACCAGGCTGTGGAAGGCTTATATTTCCTCTACATCCTCATGCGCTGCCAAAAGGGTAAGAGGGGGCTGTCAGAACTCAGAGGACCCAAACTTCCTGCCTGTGTGCAGCTGGACGCTAACCTTAACCCGATGAGAAGTCCCTATAGGAACAGGCATCTTCTTGGAGAACTAGGCAAGAACATAGCTTGCAAGCAGACAACCAAGATTTTCCCTTCTCTGTGCTAGAAACAGATAGGTCAGAAACATCAACAGGTCTTTAGGGGAGGGGCCACTGAGGACTTCGCTGTTGATGTTCTGTGGAAGGTGATCAGATGCTGTGATGGTGGATGGGACTAAAAAGCTCATGGAGGGGTGTGTGGAAAGGAGCGTCACTGTTAATGAAGGTTAAATTTAAAAGGACGTGTTCTGCACAGGAGGTCACGGGCCAGAGCATGTTACAGGAACCAGGGGAGCTGACAGCTACACCAGGCCCCTGGGCAAGGTGGGGGAGACCCAGCTCCACGCTCCCAGAAGGGGCAGGGCCTTGGGCAGAAGGGGAGGGGCCAGGGCAACGAGTGTGCCACACCTCCCCCCCTCCCCGCAGACTTCAGCGCCACCTGGAGTGCGGTGCCCCCCAGCCCAGCCCTTAGAGCCACCTGGAGCAGCAATTTAAAGAGCCTGAGGCTCTGGGCACTGCAGCTGCCACAGCAATGGCGCCCTTTAGAATTGTCAGGCCCTGGGGCAATTCCCGCCCCCCCTCGAGTCGATGGGCCTGACAGGAACTAAACTATCTGAAGAGGTTGTGCGTCATGTTTTGAGGAACAGAACCAGTGAAGAATTTTCTCTAAGGAACAGGACAAGGGTTTTAGAAGGCTAGTGATATAGTGTCTGCCTCCCTGTACATACGTATTTTCCGTGGGAGGGTATTTGTTATCCAGCAGGCCTGCTGCTCCTTCAAGCACCGTGGCTACAAGCCTGGAGTGCAGCTTCGGTTCAGGAACATGGATGAGGGTGGAAGGAAGCCAGGCACCTAAAGGCAGAATGGGAAGCCTTTCAAACATAGAGTCACAGAAGTGAAGGGCTAGAAGGGACCTTCAGAATCGTCATGAAATCCAGTTCTCTGCACTAAAGCAAAACTAAGTAAATCCAGACCTTCCCTGACAGGTGGTTGTCCAGCCTGTTCTTAAAAACCACCAGCGATGGGGATTCCACAGCTTCCCTTGGAAGTTTATTCCAGAGCTTAACTACCCTCAGAATGAGACAGTTTTTCTTAATATTACCCTAAATATCCCTTGCTACTGGTTAGGCCCATTTCTTGTCCTGTCTGCAGTGGGCCTGGAAAATAATTCATCACAACCCTCTTTAGAGCACCCTTTAACATATCTGAAGATTGTTATCAGGTCCCCCCTCAGACTTCTGTTCTTAAATGCCCAGTTTCTGTAACCTTTCCTCATAGATCTGGTTTTCTGTATCTTTTATCTTTTCTTGTTGTTCCCCTCTGCACTCTCTGCCTTTCCTAAGCATGTCATCTTCTCTTAGAACCGAGGAGGAAGATGGGGCCTGTGACAGCAGTGCTACATCCAATGTCCAAAGAGAACTGGGGTATCTATGAGCCCACCAGGACTTGCCAGAACATCTCTGAAATTGTTAAGGTGATTCCTCAGCATGGAATGTAATGAAAAGTATTTCTGGCTGCATGTGTGTTCCCACTGTTGTACCTCTCAGTGTGCCATGTGTAGTGGAGCAAGTTGAAATAGGAATTTCTATCCTGTGGAAAATTCTGATATTTCAACATTTTTTACCCCAAATAAGGATGACGAATATCAACAATTTTCCCAGTATGGAAAGTTCCAAAATCTTTCAATTTGGAAATGTCACAACAGTTCATTCTGGCTCAGTTTGACATCTGCCTGAACTACCATGGTGCCTTAGAGGGGTTGTAGTTCAGGGGCATCTTGCCCCCATTCCACCTCATGAGCCAGGGTCCCCAGCTGGATTACATGTCCCATAATGTACTGTGGCAGTTTAGCTAGAGGGAGATCTGGGGTGCATCATGGGAGATGTAGTCCAGCCAAGATGCCCTGCCCAGAGCGGAAAATGGAGGCACCTGAACTCCCATGAGGCAGTGCAGCAGCACAAGTGGATACAGATTAATGTCAAACTGAAACATTTCAATTTTTCTCCTGTGGAAAAAAATTATTTTCTGGAAAAGTGAGCAACAGCTGGTCAGGAATTTTCTGTTCCAGAGCCTGTGTCAGCCAGGATACTTGTGTTTCATTTCTATTTCAGAGAACTACCTGTCCTTATCTAAGGCTCAGTGAGCAGAAAAGAAAATACCCATGAGATTTGATTGTCCTCACTAACTGAATGGTTTGAAGTAGTGATTAAACAACACCTGCAAGGGTATTTGGTAACTAAATAATAGTCCCAAGAGTATTTAGTTACAGTATCCCGCACACCAGGCTCAGGAGAAGGCTGAATGCATCACACACCAGAGCAGCTGAGCTCTTGTGAAGCACTGGCCTGATTGAACGGCCTTGACATTGCTGAAGGCAGTTCAAAAGAGCCAAACTGGGCTTTGTCTAGATTCCACTTATCAATTATGCCACCTGCAGAGTCCAGTTGGGTCACCTACACCAGGGGCTTTGGTTGTGTTCTTCCAGAGATTTGGACAGTTTCTCAGCTCAGAGCAGATGACAGACCTTCTACTGACAGCTCTAGAAAGCCTGGAAGAGGCCAATGAGAGCACCATTGAAGCATCAAAGACCATTCTGACTGTACTCCTGGAGAAGTACAAGTGGAAGATACAGAAGCAGGTAGCAGGTTCTTGGGAGTTGAGGAACATTTAGACCTGTGGTGTCCAATGTGGCGGCTACTGCTATAGCGAACTAGCCACGCTCACCCAGCCAAATAGCCACATGTGGCTAGTGGCAAGCGTGTTGGACACCACGGATTTAGACTGTCCTGTCCTGGGGTACCGTCAGTGGGACTCTTTCTTCCTTGCGATGCTGATATTGTAAGGGTTGCACATGGACTGCCTAAAGCTGGGGGTGAGCCATTGTTCCATTGTCTCAGGACTTGGAGATGGCATCTGGAAGCGTGGGTGCTTCTCTTCAAGCTGCTGCAGTTCTTGTTGGGGTTAAAGTCCTACTGATCTGCTCTGCAGCTTTGTTTGTAGCTATCCATCTCTTCTACAAAACGCTAGACCAGGGGTGGGGAACCTCAGCCCCCCAGTTTGCCTGGATCTGGCCCCTGAGGCTCAGAGCCCCCCCAGCATTGGGGAGCCTGCACTGGTGCTCCAGCCCCACTGCTGTCCCACCTTAGGGCTGGAGCACACAAAATCGACTAGGCGGGGGCCCCCCCAGGCTCTGGTGGGCAAGGGGAATGTGGGGAGTGTCTTCCTCAGTTGGGGGCCAGGTCAGTGAGAGGTTTTTTTGCTTCTCACTTGTGTGTGGCCCCTGACTGATTTTTCTGTGAGTCAGTGGCCTCTGGCCCAAAAAAGGTTCCCCACCCCTGCACAAGAGAATCAATTACAGGGAATGCACCTGCCTTGGCAAGGAGAAGGCCTAGGCAATAGGAGAGGTTTCTAGGATGATCAGGATGTGTTCACCAGGAAGGTGGAATTGCTCTCTCTAATAATATCTGTCCTATTACACTCCAATTCTTCCCCTAGAGCAGTGGTTCCCAATCTTTTTGATACTGAGGACCAGTAAACCCATTCACAAGCTTTTGGAGGACCAGTAACATTTATTTGTATATTTGCATATTCATTAAGCAAATGACGAACAGGCAAATAAATTGTTTCTGGTCCTCCCAAAGCCCCCAGTGCCAACAGGAGCAGGCCCAGTCGACTGCCCTGGGTGGTTTCCTGACCCCAACCCCGAGGTATCTACTTCACCCCCGTTTGGGATCGGTAAGGTTAGAAGATCCCTCTCAGGCTTGCCGGGTGACTCGGCTCGTATGGGCCCTGGAGGTCGGGTGAGTAACTCCGTGTGCTCTTCCCCAGATGCGCCTGCATTCGTGGGTGAAACCGTGCCCTGGGGCGTGTCGCTGGCCCTACCGGTCTGGCGGGTTGTTCCACCCCCCCGCGTCCTGGACCCAATCCTGACTGATTTATTGGCCAGCGCCAGCTCCCCCGGCTGCGTCCAGCACCGGGCGTTGTGCGTTGGTGCGCACGGCACCCGGCCTTCTCCCTGGGTCCTAGCACCCGCTGGATCTAGCCCCACCACCTGGGAGCATGCCCATCAGAGTGGCGGTGGGCTCTCTCCCAAGAATCGTGCACGAAAATTTTTCTGAGGACTGGTATTTTTTTTCTAAGGACCGGTACTGGGCCGCAGACCACACTTCGGGAGACGCTGCTCTAGAGGGAACCCCCTGCAGCTGGGCACTCACACTCTCTATGCTGTATTGTTTTCTTCTAGGTGCCAAAGATTGTGGACAGGATCCACTCCCAGCTCAGAGCCATCCATCACTCCCACCCCAGACAGGCAGTGATGATGGCCTTATGCCTTCTGGCTTGTGCTTTCATGGAAGAAGTGTCCACAGTGCTTCTAAAATATCCACTCCCACTGGACAGGTATGAAACTTCCTAAAGACCACGGTACTGAGAGCTCACTCTTTGGGTTCCTTATTCCTTCCTCTCCCCCTGAGAGGTCTCAGACTGGTGGTGGCTTCCTTGCTGTGCAGACAATGTTTGTCTTGCCAGGCGGAGATTATTCCATCTCCACAACCCCCCTTCTGCTGCCCTCCCAAGAAGCTTCTTCTCCACCCGTTTCCTAATGGCAGGAATCACAGATTTGCACAGGTGCCCTCAGTGATATTTACTAACGGTGCCATTAGATGTGTCACTCACTTGCGTGGAAGGGCGGAAATCCCAGTGATGAGAGCACACGAGGCTAAATTCTCAGTCTGCAGAACTGGCGCCTGCGCACACATACAGCTGCCAGTGCTTGAAAAACAAAAATCTGCACGAGGTGCTTGCAGGTTCCGGATGCGGGACTAGGCAGGCCTCTCAACCACAACTTAAAATTGACAGTATTTGGGGTGGGGGGGACATCACAGTAGATGGCCAAAGTCCACTGCTCCTGTTCCCATCACCACCATCAGATACAGCCCAAAACATGATCCCCGGCCATGGAATAATCCTCTTCAACCCTTATTCTGTCCCCTCCCCAGATCGGCAGGATAGACTTTGTGGTGTGTTGCAAGTCCAAGCCTAACAGGGAAAATACATCCCACAGCTCCTGCTGGTCTGTATGGAGAGCAGTGCAGCTTGCAAGCTTTCATAGGCTCCAACTGTGGCAGTGTGTTATGGGGAGAGATGGACTTCCAGGTAACCCAGAAGTATAGGGCTTTCTGGGTTGGCCCCCTTCACAGAAGCCACAAGTCATGCTCTGGGACAGCTCTACATGAAGGCAGCCAGGACTCCGGGGTGGCGTGACTCCCTTAAGGGCATACTGTCCAGGGCAAAAAACCTCCACCGTTATGGCCTTCCTGGTCTGACCTCAGTGCATCCAGCTCCCCTGCACTTCCTCAGGCAGGTGTGCCTGGACAGGGGCCCCCAGGGAAGCCAAAGGGGCTCTGCACCCCACCTTCAGAGTCAACAGTGACTCTCAGCCAGCAAGTAACAGAGGGTTTATTAGGCGATAAGAATTCAGTGGGGAGCAGAGCTTGTTAGCACAGACATCAGTGACTTTCTGCAGAGTCCATCTTGGGTGTAGCCCAGGCTGGGTGCCCTGGATCCCCCCTCTCCTCTGAGCCTCCCAACAGCAGACTGTCAAGCTTCCAGTGACCCAGCCTCTGACATTCCTGTTACCCCTCCTCATTGTATTTGTCTGGCTTCCCAGGCAAAGTGTCACCTGGTCATATCCCATCCTGGGATTCAGATTACACAGTGCATCAGCCATTGCTTGTGGTGGGGATGAGGAATCCTTTTTGTATCGAGGCCATTGATCCATCAAAAATACCAATGGTGGGCCACACACGTTCAGCTCATCCACCCAGGGGGACACGGGGAGTCCGGTCTTTCTGCCCGTGGCTGAGTGAGCTGGTGCTCATGACTCCAGCCTTGCATGGGGGGAAGCCAAGTCTCCAGGCTTTCCTCCCACGGAGCTGGAGATGTGAGCACCAGCTTGTCGCACTGCAGGGGGAAGCCCTGAGCCTCCGCACCCCCTCCCTCCAGGCAGGTGAGTTGAACGTATATGGCCGGTAGCCGGATGAAAATCAGCAAGGCTTGTGGGCTATAGGTTCCCCACCCCTGGCTTACATGTGGACAGCTAGAGCTGCCTCACCTTGCCCCCAGGGTCTCAGCAAAAGTTACACACCCATATTCCCTCCACCTAGGCATTGGAGTAATACACAGGGAAACTGAGGCATTCACAGTAAGATTCCTAGGCTCATGTACAACACAATGAGGAGGAGAAACCCCACTTTGTCACAGGTCCAACCCCTGGAATTCCACTTGGAATCCCACGTGCAGCTCCTAGAACACCAAAGTGATGTGCTCCCAGTGTAAAGCTCCATTCAGAAAATGGCCTGCTGCACTGTGGACAAGCTTTTGCTCCTGAGTGGTATCAAGGTGTAGGTCCAAGAGGGAGTGCACCACAGGAGTCTAACCCCAAGGTGACAGATACTCACCAAAGTCCCCATGTCCAAAACCAAAGATCACACTGGGCTTACCAAGCACAATGAGACAGAACCCTGTGGCACAGCTGTGACTGGAGCTTCCATAGTAGCCTTGAGTCTAGTAGGATCCCTGAGCTGTCCAGCTGACTCTAAGCTACAGGCCTTGCCCCATCGAGGACAGTGGAGGTGATGTAATTCTAGTCAGTTTCTCTAGTCGTGTCCCACAACCTTCTAACAATCTCTCTGCCCTGCCCGGGCTGAACCTCGGCCAGCTCAGCTTCATCCAAGCTCCAGTCTCATGTAGAAATGGGGCCATCCAGTCCCTCCACCAGCCAGATCAGCTGTAACGATGATATGGACCTGGGGATTCTCCGCAAAGAGGGGTGCCATTGCCCATGGTTCCTTTCTCACCCACCTAGCAGCCTTGTGTAAACATGGAGCAAGAAGTGAGAGCAGAACTCTACAGTATTCCACAGGACTGTCTGGGAGTGGATAAACTATTCCCTGTAATCGCCCTCAGCCAGCCCATGTAAATAGGAGCAGAGCCACTTCAGATGGGTTCCATATACTCCTAAGGATCACAGCTGTATCGACTGCACTTCATGATCAACCACGTGGAAGGCAGCTGATGGAGCCTATGTAGCCAGGAGACAGTCAGTCAGTGCCACTCATGCAGCTGCAGTCCCATATCCAGCTCTGCACCCAGGGTGAAGGGAATTTTGCAAATATTGTTGCTTTGCCTCCACCTCCTTGACAATCCTTCCCAGGCGTGGGAGGCTCCATACCAGTGGTAGCAAGATCTGGTGGAATGAAGCCATTGCAGGAGGTCATGGTCTGTTCATGACAAGGGTATATTTGATTGCATATCCCCAAGCCTCTGTAGACAGTACAGTGTGACCAGGTGTCCATGTAGAACCAGCAGTCCTCTGGGCCAGCCCCACACGGGTGTGACCTGAATGCATCTTAAGGGTAAAAAATGATGGCTGGTTATCTTGTAGCAACCTGCAGTTCTGACAGTGGTCTCAGCCCACCATGTGATGGAACGTGTAACATGGGTCACTTACTGCTTTAGGTACACAGGCTGACTTCCTTGGTATCTGGGATGAGGCCTTGTGGTAGTCACCATCTTTCCCATGGAGCTCCTGGCCCTAGCTCAGGTGTCATGGGTTCCATCAGACTGTGGTGTGGCAGGGCTCTATGTATCTGATCCAGCATGCTACCATCTCTCTCCACTTGCAGAGATGCAGCTGGGATGTGGAGAATACTGGCCAAAACAGAGGCAGCTTGTCACACCCACAGACTTCTAGATGTGCTGCTGAAGGAGCTGCAGGAGAGGCCAAGCACTTCTGGGGATAAAGCCTCCATCATGCCTGTAGCCGTAAGAAACAACTCAGATGTGACTCTCCTCTCTCACCGAAGAGGGAAGTGATACACATCTGAAGGATGCCTGGTTGAAAATGCTCTCTGGAGGAGGGATGGGGAGAACACCCCTGTAGCTATGGCAGAACCCTAAAAATGCTCCTATTCTCCATTTCTTTGTCTTCTTCAGGAAATGCCTTGCCCCCTGACACCAGCCGTCTTGTCATGCAAGGCTGGCCAAAGCTCCCCACGGAGCCAATCAAAGCTGCTGCTTAATGACCTGGAGATGACATCACTGTTGCCATTCCCTCTCCTCCCCCATCAGGGACTGAGCAGTGTATCACCTCCAAGTGTCTCTGCCACACTCCACTTCCTCCATCTCCAATGTTCTCCTTCTCAGGGTCCAAGCAGGCTAGCTCCTGCCTCCATTGTCAGAGACTGGCTGCACTGCCTCCCATTTCCATAGTGCTTTTTCTCCCCAAGGCCTGAGCACTCCACTTCTGCAGCAGTCCCAGCTACAGCTTGTCCTGGGAGCAAAGGTCCAGAATTAGAATAATATAATAGTAACATATAGCTCTTCTACAGAGCCCTCTTCATCAGTAGGACTCGAAGTGTTTTCCAAGGGAAGACAGTATTATCCCCATTTTACAGGTGGTAAAACTGAGGCATAGAGAGGGGAAATGACTTGCCCACGGTCACCTAGCAGGCCAGTGGAAGATCAGGGAACAGAATCCAGGCCTCTTGAATCCCAGCCTGGCGTTCTGTCTGTTCGGCCATGGCACTGAGACCCTGGTCTCCTGCACAGCAATGCACAGCATTAAGCACAGAGATGGGGTTACCTTGACAAAAGAACGCCACCTCTTCTTACTGGCAAAGCCCGGGGCTAAGCGGCTTTGTTGGGGCCCATGCTGCCAAGGACTGGCTATGAAATGGAAGTGCTGGGGAGAGGCAGAGGATTTTACCTGCATATGTTTCCCTCCTTCAGGCAGCCAGCTCTCTGTTCGAGGTGTTATCTGTATCCGTGTGCACACAGGTGGTGAAACGCGTCTACCCCCGCCTCCTGATGGCCCTGCTGGTTCAGGTGCACTATAGCACTGGGCTCAGCCTGCCCGACAGCAATGCCTCCAGGTAGGAGCTCATCCCTGCATGGTAACTACTGAAAGGACGAGATGATGATAACTGCATCCATCAGACTCCTCCCTGAGTGCTGCTGACCATACAGGCTGCTTGTCTTCATGCCCCAGGCCTTTTGGCACCTGTTCCCACCTACCCCATCATCTTTCATTCACTCTTGTCTCCAGTCAGCTTCCCATGCCAGCCTCTGTTAAACAAGCACCTTCACTCCCCACCCCCCCCATGAGTAGCACTCGGCAAAGCTACATCCTGTCCCTTCTTCAAATGCTCTTTGGCCATGATGCCTACAAAACCTTGCCAATAGTCAGGCTGGGGGGTGCTGAGACCACTGCCTGCCATGCTCCCTCATCTGTTTGTTGCCTTGTTTTGTGCTTAGATGTAAAGACCCTTCTTTCTCTCTTAGCTTTGTGCAGCACCTAGAACAATGGGGTCCTGATCAGTGTTCCCTGTAAGCTGAGCATTTGGGCGGCCACCCAGGCGAGATGCCAATGCCACCCAGCTGATTAGCAGAGCACCCACCGCAGGCAGGATGTGTTTATATGGATGGTGCACATCTCCACCTGCCTTGGTGCACATAACAAAATTTATTCCGCATGTGAATGGAAAAAAAATTGGAGGGAATACTGGTCCTGGTCCAGGACTAGGGCTGTTAGGTGCAAGTGCTGCAACCTATAGGAGTCCATCAAAGCTCCATGCATTCCATATACTCATACCAGTGAAGTCACCCATCAGTGCTCCTTTCTCTTACAAACTGTGATGCCACATGTGCAGTGCAAGGTGGGGTGTCACTGGTATGTTATCTTGTACATGCAGTACACTTACAGCATGGGGTTGGCCACAATGGCTCAGTTATAGCCATGTGGGTACAGCAACGGGACAGTGCGGGCTTTGCCTCAGAGGTCTTGGTGTGCAGTGCTGCCCAGCTTAGACCTCAATGCAGTGACCAGCATTGGACATGCAGTGCAGGGGTGGGGTTGCTAGCTCTATTACATTGCAGTGCACTGCAGGCCCAGTCTCAATACAATGCAGGTATGTGAGGGGGACAAGAGACTGGACTGCTCTGGGCAAAGGTGGTGTCACTCAAATACGGGTGTTGCTCTGAATGCAGCTGTGTTGTGCAGACGGTGAAGACCCTTCTCCTAAAGATGGGATGCCACTACGAGTTCACCTCTGTTGAAAAGGAGGGAGGCTGGGAACTGCTCGCTAGCTCTGAGGAGCACCATCGGGGGGTCGGCCTGCTTGCCAGGTGAGCCATCTCCTCCTCCCTCTCTTCTGCCAAATCTCTCTTCCCCCCACTTGCTGACTCACGTCCTCTGCAATAAGGGCATGTGTTTGCTTCCACAGAGCCATGGTCCGCTACTCTTGCTGTGAGCTCTGGCGGATCTTGTACCTTCTGGTCCCATTCCTGGAACGAGGTGACAAACAGCACAAGCTCACAGCAATGGCCTTCTTCGTTGAGGTAAGAGTCATTGGCTCACATCTACTGTGGTACAAAAGCTCGTGAGCTGCTTCTTCCCTTTCTGGGCTGGGGAGCTGAGCTCAGACTCCAGGTGGCTCAACTGAGCACTCGGGGAAAGCCTCTACGTGCGATTGAGAGGTTTTGTGTGTCAGAAATCGTGATAACACTTTTCTCTTCTACAGCATCTTCCGCCTCAGGCTCTCAGGGCACTTGGAACATTTGGTGATTGGAATAACAGAGACGTAGTGGGATGACTCACATGACTGGACCACTGCCATGGGAGGGTATAAACTGTTCATGAAGGACAGGCAGGGAAGAAAAGATGGAGGAGTTACTATGTAAGAGAGTGATTTGGTTGCTCAGAGCTCCAGTATGAAACTGCAGAAAAGCTGTTGAGAGTCTTTTGGTTAAAGTTAGAGGTGAGAGCAAGAACAGTGATGTCCTGGTGGCTTCTGCTATTGACCACCAGATGGGAAGGATGAAATAGACCAGGCTTTCTTTGGACAATTAACAGATATTTCTAGATCACAGGCCCTGTTTCTCATGGGAAACTTCAATCACTGTCACATCTGCTGGGAGAGCAATACAGCAGTGTACAGACAATCCAGGAAGTTTTTGGAGAGTGTTGAGAACAACTTCCTGGTGCAAGTATTGGAGGAACCAACTAGGGGTCATGCTCCTCTTGACCTGCTGCTCACAAACAGGGAAGAATTGATAGATGAAGTAGCAACCTGAGTAACAGTGACCAGGAGATAGTGGAATTCAGGATCCTGACCAAAGGAAGAAAGAAGAGCAGCAGAATACGGACCCTGGACTTAAGAAAAGCAGACTTTGACTCCCTCAGAGAACTGATGGGCAAGATTTCGTGGGAGGCTTATATGAGGGGGAAAGGAGTCCAGGAGAGTTGGCTGTATTTTAAAGAAGCCTTATTGAGGGAACAGGAGCAAACCATCCCAGTCTATGTCTAGACTGCAGGCTTCTTTCAGAAGAACCTTTTCTGGAGATCTTACAAAAAAACTTCTTCCAAAAGAGAGCGTCTACACAGCAAAAGCGCATTGAAAAAGCGATTTGCTTTTTCAAAAGATAGAGTCCACACTGAATGGATGCTAACTCGCATTTAAGTTGTGATTACTATGGATGGAGTAGCCACCAGGGCACCTGTGCTTTTTCCTCTTTCCTCCTCTTTCGAAAGAATTCCCTCTTCCCCGTCCTCACACACCTTTTCCCAAAAGGGCTCTTTCGGATAAAGGCTTCTTCCTCGTAGAAAGAGGTTTACCAATGTCGGAAAACCCCCTCTGTTCTTTCGATTTTTTTGTTTGAAAGAACTCAACTGTTGTATGGACGTCAATCAAGGGTTTTTTTCAGAAAAAAGGCTGTTTTTCTGAAAAAAACTCTGTAGTGTAGACATAGCCCCAGTGTTCAGAAAGAAAAGCAAATATGGCAGGCAACCAGTTTGGCTTAACAGAGAAATCATTAGTGAGCTTAAACACAAAAAGAAAGTTAGCAAGAAGTGGAAACTTGGGCAGATGACCAGGAAGAAGTATAAAAATATTACTCGAGCATACAGGGGTGTAATTAGGAAGGATAAAGGGCAATTGGAGTTATAGCTAGCAACAGGGGGTTGGACTAGATGACCTCCTGAGGTCTCTTCCAACCCTATGATTTTTCCTCATAGCAACACATTAGGGTAGATGAACATAATTACCCCCATTTTACAGATGGGACAGCTGAGGCAACAAGGTGTAAACTCCCCATGCCTAGTAAGAAGTCTGGCAGTGACGAGAATAGAAAACATTTAGTTCTGTGCTTTAGTCTGTTCTCCCTCTCTTTTCCTAAATATAGGTTTATTGTATGCAAGTATCTTTTATAGACAGGCAAACATTCTCACATGTGGGAGCCTTTCTCTGAGTACCAACCTGAGCTCAATTTTCATAAATGTGGAGCAGCCGCAGCTCCCACTGCAGGCAATAGTTACAGATGCTCAGCAGACACGGGGCAGTCTTTGCACTTGGTGCATGGAATATAGACTTCATGCCCACTAAGCAATAGTCTGTGAACATACAGAATGGGATTCTTACCTGCCTTGAGCACAGGGAGCAGACTTCGTGCCTCCTCTAGGCATAGCAAGTAGGTTTCATACATGCTGGAGCATTTACAGGAGTGTTCATCCAGAGAACAGACAGATAGCTGTCTGTTTTGCAGCCTGTTATTGATTTGCTCTTTGTCTTTTTAGCTTCTCCACATGCCACAAGCAAAGCGGCTTCCAAAGAAATATTCCATGATCCGTCTACTGAAAGGACTGACTGACCCAGATCCAGTTATTCGAGCACTGTGTGTCAAAGGACTGATCACCATGGCAGACTGGCCAGGGATAGTGAGTTGGAGTCCATTTCAGTATGCAACCAGTATCAGTGTAATTACTCCAGAAATATATCAGTAACGATAATAGAAATCTAGAGTAACTCTCTCAGCACTAAGAAACTATTGCTGACGGAAGGGAAACAGATTCCATTCCTGTTAGTGCAGAACTAGATCTGCTGGCTAGAGTCAAGGGTATGTGAATGGCATCTAGATTTGCTCCAGATCCCAGCTTTTCAAAGCAGAATCAGAACCATTTAGCTGGATCTGGGATCAGTGAGCAGCATTTAATATTGCTCTAGATATCGGCCTTGTAAAGCATGTAAAAAACCTCTCAACTGGTTGAGGGCTCAGTGGAGTACTTGGAAGTGCTAGTATGGGTGTCAGTGAAATCTTTCAGGAGCAGGCATATGTTTTACTGGGTATCTAACACTACATTCAGAGACAGGGTAGGAAATACATTTCTACACTGGTGGATAAAATGCAATCTCAGAGCTGTTTATGGTTATAGCAGTGGGTTCCAACCTGTGGTCCACAGACCCCTGGGGATCTGTGCACTATGTCTAAGGGCAAACCACTGGAATGGGTTGTTGTGAACTTAGAATAGCGGTTTTCAACCTGTGTTCTATGTTTGACTTCCAAAGGGGTCTGCACCTCCATTCAAAATTTGTAGGGAACCACAAATGATAAAAGATTGAAAACCACTGGATTATAGTAAAGAGGACTAGGGTTATACATAATCTTGTGTCTTTTACGACTTTAAATTGTTTATTTATGGCTACTTTGGTGCCTAATCATGCCCTAACTCAGTTTATTTGAATTGTGATGGCAGAAATATTAGCAGAAATGAGGCATTTCATTAGCAATGAAATAAACACGAAAGGGAAAACACCTTCATGACAGCTTTGTTTCAAAATCTTTTTTATTGTTTGCCTCCTCTCTCCACACGTGGTGAGCCAAGAAAAGCCTCATACATAACTCTAACCAAGAACTGAATTAGGGGAGGAGAAAGGATGTGTCATAGGATGTAATGTACAGGGAATGAGGCATGAATTCCGTTGAAAGTCCTTTTTAAACTAACCTTGCCCTTTTCTTTGGGGCTTTTTCAGTGTTTGGAAAAATTTTCAGAAAATGAATTTGTCACATTGGTTGTTTTCTTCTTAAACTGAAAGAATCCTTGGTGAGGCAGTGTGGGGTAGTTACTGCATCAGCTTCTTCTGTGCAGGAGATAAAGGACCAGGTACCAGCCATGATAAACAGCTTGTGTGGCGTGGACGGGAGGCTGGTTGTGGAAGCTCTTGCTGATGTCAAGAAGATTTTCAGAGGCCTGGATGGAGCAAGTTATATTGGCTGCATCATCGGTACCCTTAAGCTCCTCTTTGATGATGTAAGACAACAGCGTGTGTGATGAGGGAAGGGGTGCGAAGTAGCATCTCTACTGCAAACAAGCAGTCATTTGTATCAAATAATGGAAGCAAAACAATAATACTTTTCCCGGGTTTATACCCTTCATTCTTACTCCTGCCCTACTAGATGTCTTATGCCTGTCCCAGCACAGTGGACCCTGCCCTCCATGACTAGGAGACACTGCCCATGCTGTAGCCATGTCCAGCAAGTTAGGCCCCTACTGTAGCATGTGGTATGCAACACACATGCCTCAGCTATGCATGTTGTACTTGGCACATTCAGTTACACTACTCATTCTGTGCAACCTAATATGTTGCAGAGTTGAAAGAACAGCAGGTCCAGCTCTTATCACATATACTGACCTGTGAAGTACTGAGTGCCCTCAACTGCTGTTGATAAATTCAGGAGGAGGTGAGTGGACTCAGTACCTAGAAGAATCAGGGCCTATACCTGTATATAATGCATTGTAGTGCATCATGAACACCATGTCCTACAGCTTTCCCTTAGCAAAAGGGGAGGCTGTGTGATGCATTATGGGAAATGTAGTCCAACTGGGGATCTTGGCCCCTGGAGGAGAATAGGAAGACAAGGTGCAAAGCACAACTCCTACGAATTACAGTTCCCATTTTCTACTGAAATATTTTGGCTAATACATTTCAATTAAAAAACCAAATTGTCCACTGAAAGCAGGCTCTTCTTACAAGAAAATTATTTAAATCAAAAGCTCTGATGAGGACCATAGAGCAGTATAAACACTGAAGTAATTTCCTTTACAAACCAAGAGGAGTATGGCTGTCCACTAACAAGCCCCCTTTCTTCCTGACTTCCTCTGTTTGTGTGTGTCTCAGGAGAGAGTGAGTGTACGTTCTGCTGCTATTTCCTTGTTTGGAAAGATGATCAAGAAGATGAAGAAGAGTCAGGTGCTTATGAAAGAGGAGGAAATCTTGGACAGCTTGATCCCATTACTTCTACACCTGCAAGAGGGCAACCCTGATATGGCTGAGGCAAGTCCTTACAGTCATTTATCTCTAGGCCTGAATCACCAGTATCCTCAAACATCTCATTCTCCAGCTCCACCTTCTAATGTGGGAACTTTTCCTAATCTATCTACTCCAATGTGTTTTCTTCCGGGGAAAAAAAACTTGGAGCTTCCCTATCACCCTGTGAAAAAGAAATGCCAAGAGATTCATTCTCATTGAAAGTTTAACAGCAGTTGGAACATACTGCGAGTTCTCCAACTGTGAGAATTCCATCCTGTCTTGTAGAAATGTAAGAATGCATTGGATGAATGTTCTCGACTCCTGGAATGGAGATTACCTAAACAGGTGGGCAACAGAAAGGCCTGGCACAACCATCAGGAAGGTGTGGATGAGATCTGCCACTACTTCGTAAGTGATCTCTGGGTTCATTGTTAGAACTGTGTGTTGATTTGTTAGAGGGAGGATTTGCAAAGAGTAAGATCCCTGTGTGGAAAGGGTAATGAGGGGTTGTGTAGGGCCACCCCGGTCATTTAAGCTTTCATTTTGTTCGTTATTGATGTCTTAGGTGAAAAAACATCAGGAAAATGTCCAAAGGTGGTTGTTCCAAAGTCAGCGCTACCTCAGCAGCACACAGCCTTCTTTACGAAAGGCGGCAGCCATGTTCATAGGTAAATACAGAAGAATTTGCATATCTTTAGAAAATCCTATAGAAGCACCTTTTTGATCTTTTGTGCTGTTGTCTATAGGAGTGCATGTTAATTGCTTTTTTGCCAGATACCCTGATTCCTCAATCTTCTGGGACAGGGACAGTCAAATATTTTTTGTCAAGGTCCAAATTTCTTGGTCATGGTGGAGCCCAGGTCCAGACTCCAGTGAAAATAAATAATAATAATAATGAATAATGAACCCAACAATAATGAGAATCATAGGTATATAAAAAGAGATCAGGGTCCATTTGAAAGTGTTGGGTTATCTAGATTTAGCCCATGGTCTGCTTATGGACTGTCCCTGTTCAAGAATTTAGTATTGGGTGCAATACATAAATAGGAGTAATCCCTGGATTTTATGTTTGTATCAAAATACTCTAATGGCTCATCAAAAACAAATCCTATTGGAATCTCCAAACGCCCCTAACTACTCCTATAGGAATTTCTCTACAGGAATGTATGTCATCATCTTGAAAGCCAGCCATTCACTATAGCCATAATCCAAAGCTCATTGGAGTCAGTGGAAAGACTCCTGTTCACTTCAGTGGGGTTTTTCATCAAGTTCTATCTCCTTAGCTTCTCCATCTCCAGATTTAGGAACTTGTCCAAATACCTGAGGGCATCCTTGTGTGAAAGACAAAAACTATGGAGGTTCGGAGAGTAATGGGAATTCCCTGCTTTTAATGGCATGTTCAGGGTTCCTGGTTATGCACATGGACAACATGATGAGCATGAAAGATTTGGATCTCATAAATAATGGTAAGTAAAGACCTCATGTTTAAATTTCTATGACCTTGGATAAGTATTTGTGTGTTTGTGTCTGAGGAGGCACTGGGATTTCTATACACTTTTGTCCAAGGATCCATATAAATCAGTGATGGGCAACCTCTGGTCCGAGGGCCCACATGTGGCTCGTGTCACCAACAAGATGTTTTGTTTACCACTGCCCATGGACAGGGTTGCTGGTTTTCATTTGTGTAGTTTTTTTCCTACTGATATTACAAAAGTGATATGCACTTAAAGCACGAGCACATGAAGTGAGGTGCATGCTGATTGCACACAACATTGTGAGAATTGTGTTCTCCCTCTGCATTCCAATCAAAGTGCTACTACGGTTCAATCACCACATCCCATAAATTCTAGGTACACAAACGCAGTTAGCAAAATTATCGTATCCCAGGAGACTGTCTTGGTTACAACAATCTTGCAGCCCGCTGAGTTGAAAAAGGGCCACTCATGCAGCCCACTCACTAGCCTAGGTTGCCCCTCAATGGTATAAATAATATTGATAATAGTTTGAATTTATACCTCTTGTCTCTCTATGCTTTATTCTTGGTGGCACCTCCAATAGCATGTGTTTGACTACCATTTCTATCTACAATGATGATTCTCAAATTGACCCTAGACATATCTCCCAAGGTTAAATCTCTTCTTGCACACATTCTCCAACATCTTCTACTGGATGGCTCATCATTCGTTCAAGCTCAGTTTGACTAGAACTAAACTCTTCTCTCTGAAAGCTTCTCTAGTACTCTCTTTTTCCAATGTTGTAGGAAACACCACCATCCTTCTTGTCAACCAGACCTGTAACCTTGAGTCATCTCTTTATCTTCTCCAACATCCACACTATGACAAAAATAGGTTTTCACTTCTTCCATCACACTTCAGAACTCTCCTTTTTCCTTTCTGCTCTGATAGCAAAATCACTTGCCCACTTCCTAATCAGCTCCCAGCCTGATAACAGCAAACTCTTTCTGTCTGGTCCCCTACATACTGTTTATTCCCCCTCCAATCCATCCAAAATCCTGGACCAAAACAATCTCTTTGTTATGACTGTATCATCCCTTTTCTTAGAATGCCTCCACTAGCTCCCCTTCATCTCCCATATCAAGTTCAAGCTGTTTTCAAAGCATTGCATCTGTCAGCCCCAAACTGTATGTGATTTGACCTCCATTCATGCGCAGTGTCCACTACTATGCCACTGTCATCATCTTGGATGCTTGTTTTTTTAATTCTCCCACTAGTGCCTTTATATGTTCTTCCATGCTGCCCTTATGCATGGAACAACCAGTTTGCCACACCACCACCATCTTCTAATTTCCTCCTTTAAACTTGCTTCTTTCATGTTCCCTATGAGAAGTGAATTAATTTAACAAACTCCTTGGAATAACTGTCTAGATATTTTTATCCTATGCATCAGAGTGGCATCTGAGCATTCATAGACATGTCCCTGTCTCATGGAATTAATATGAGATCTTACTAATGTAGCCATTGTCCAAGCTCTTTCCCTCTCCACGCTTACTCCCCTTTTATTATACTCATTGTATCTAGGGATGTTAAACATCAGTTAATTGAATAGTCCATTAACTTCATGAATTCTTATCGGTTAGTCAATTATTCTATAGTCCCCGGGGACAGGGACAACAGCCAGTGTGCTCTGGCTCCACTCTCAAGGAGACCCCTGCCACTCTGCGCAGCTGCTTTTGTATGAGAGGCAGCAGCGTGGGGTGCCAGGCGGGAGCTGATTCTTGAGGGGAGCCAGTTTAACCAGCTCCCCTCACAGACTGGCTGCCTGTTGCCCTGCCTGCACTGCTGCCTCTGGTACAGAGGGAGCAGTGCAGGGTGACAGCAGCCCCTGTCCAGGAGGGGGCTGAGCCCCCGGACCCAGTGCGAGCCGGAACTGAGCCAGGTTGCTTGCCTGCTTGGTTCCTAATACACTTTAAATGCAGAGCCGCAGCAGGGATAAGTCCCGGACCTGGCATGAGCCAGTACTGAGCTGGGCTGCTGGCCAGCCTGCTAAAAAATTTACTGGTGGGGGAAGGGGAAATGCATGTAGTCTACTCTATAGCATTAACTTACAAGCTTTTGTTCATCGGTTAATCGATTAATCGACTACACTATTACAGTCCTAGTTGTGTCATGTCTGAACTTATGCCTGAATCCTGCAAGTTGTTCCTTATAACCTGACCACTGGGCTCATGCAGAATTCCATTGTTTTCAGTGAAGCTCCATGCAGGTGTAAGCATCTGTCCCTGTGGAACAATTTGCAGTATTGAGGACTTATGTCACAATTTCTTCAGGACCTTGATAGTGTCTTGACTAGTTTCTGTGAGGCATCCAACACACAGGCACAGGGTCAGCCCGTGAGTACAGGCAGACTCGGCGGTCTCCTAGGGTGCCGCCTTCAACGGGGCGCCTGGGGCACCCGAATTACGTCATGGCCATTGACGGCCGTGCAGGCGGGGGCACTGATCACACGTTCCGCCTGGGGCGCCAGCTGCCGCAGCCAGCCTCGGGCCACTCCTGCAGAGGCATCAAGCATAACAAAGTCCTGTCAGGCAAGTACCTGTCCTTTATGATAGTGTTCCATGGGTATGTTTCATGGGTAGGAGGATGCTGAGTGGGGGATGTTACAGATGCCATAGATGAGGGGAAGTGCAGAAGAGGGCTCTATGAACGGTATTTCAGACAGCTGAGAGAGAGTATGCAAAAGGCCTGGATATTAACGGGTTTTCTGACAGTTCTATAGTTTCTGGTCAATATTTTCTTTTTTGTTTCAGCTCTCGAGGGCTTGATACATGACCCTGAAGCATCTGTATGTATATTTGCTGCTCAGGCACATGAACGTGTCCTGGCAGTTTACAGGAAATTAAAGTACGGCCTGGTTGAGCAACACAAAGTTAATAGTGAGTCTGCTGAGAAACACAAAAGCCTCCCAAACACCTCCACTACCCAAAGCACCTCATCCATGCTGTTAAATGCCCTTAACCTCTGGAAATTAACTACCAAGCGGTAACAACTGGCTCAAAAAGAGAGACAGGGCTCATGCCCTACTGAGCCCCATACAGGGACAGTCAGACTCTGATGATTATTTTTCTTAACTTGGGCTGCCTGCTTTGTTTCCAACCCGAAGGAAAATCAAAGGGATTCTCGAAAGGCCATTAACACGCAAAAGCAAGTCAACTAACCATCGGCAATAAAGAACTCTGGGAGTTTTTTGGGAACAAACCCTGCCAGGCAATCTTGACTTCTTTTTTGAAGCAGAATGATTTGTAGATGGGGTGTTGACCACATATAATAGCTGGATGTTAGACAGTTCCAGGTGCCTGTCTCAAAAGACCATGACTGTGGGCTCTTTACTCACTGAGCTATCTGCTCCCCAGCTATAACTGGAGAGTGTTTCTGACCCACACCATGGATGGGGTGGTTTCTCCCCCCCCCCGACAGGGTGGAGCTGTTCCTGGGGGGATTGGAGGAGGCTTTGCTCTTCCTGGGCAGTTTTTGGCCCTGACTCTGTGCATTTGTTTCCCCCTCTGCTTTTCCATATTGCTTGCTGTGATATTCCCTCTTTGCTCCTGTCCCTCGGGCTGTAGGGGGGCCTTGCTTGTGGGGAGGTGGGGAGAAGAGGGGCTGTCCGCTGTCCCCAGGGGGAAGGGCGGAATTGTCCCTGCCCCTTAGAGCCTAGATGTGGGTGAGGGGAGAGAGGGCTGAGGGCCTGCTTCCCCTGCCGCTAGGGCGTTAGGGAGCTGTCCCTGACCCCCAGGCTGCGGGGGGGAGCGGTCCCTGGGTTTTATGGGGGGGCGGGAACTGACCCTGACCCACAGGTGGGGGCAGGAGCGATCCTGAGCTCGGGGGGGGGGGTTGTGCCGCGGTCTGCCCAGGCCCAGCGGAAGCGCCGCTCGGGCGGGGCGGGCCGCGGGGAAGCGGCTGGGGCTGCACGGCCGGAAGGAGCCGCGGCGCAGGGCGCAGGGCACGGGCCGGGCCGGAGCCGATGGAGGCGGCCTCGGGGCAGGCGGAGGGGGCCGAGCCGGACTCCTGCTTCCTCGACAGGTTCCGCACCCAGCGCTACGAGGGGGCCTTCAGCCCGGAGAGCTGGGAGCAGGTGCGGGCCGGGCCCGGGGCCCGGGGGCGGGGGGGTTTGGGGCTTGCTGCCGGCAATGGGGGGGGCGGGGGGGGTTTGGGGCTTGCTGCCGGCAATGGGGGGGGGCGGGAGGGTTTGGGGCTTGCTGCCAGCAATGGGGGGGGGTTTGGGGCTTGCTGCCAGCAATGGCGGGGGGGTTTGGGGCTTGCTGCCAGCAATGGGGGGGGCGGTGGGGGTTGGGGCTTGCTGCCAGCAATGGGGGGGGCGGTGGGGGTTGGGGCTTGCTGCCAGCAATGGGGAAGGCGGGTTGGAGCTTGCTGCCAGCAATGGGGGAGGCGGGGTGGGGGTTTGGGGCTTGCTGCCAGCAATGGGGGGGGGGGGGGGGGGGGTTGGCGATGGGGGGGGGGCGGGGGGGGTTGGGGCTTGCTGCCAGCAATGGGGGGGGGGGGGGGCCAGAATGGGGGAGGGGTGGGGGGCTTGCTGCTAGCAATCGGATGGAGGGACCATCCCTGGAGATGGGATGGGTGTGGGGGGGCAGGGGCCTGGGACACAGAGATGGGGGAGCGATGTGGTGGGAGGAAGTGTGCAAGACTGGAGCTCTGTGTGTGAAGGGTGCCCTGCCTGGGTTGTGTGTGTGGGGGGGGGAGGGTGCCTCCTGTGTTTACATAGCAGCTGTGGTGGGTCTGACCGAGCTGGGGGCAGGGGCATGAGCCTGGCCCTGGATGCATCTATCAGATGGCACATGGAGGGGCTCTCCCCTCGCGAGGAGGCAGTGGTGGCACCAAAACATGTGCCTAATACTAGCGTAATCTCAGCACAAGAGACTGAAAAACCCATCTGTTGTGGGATATGAAATGTCCCATTGCATTGCTGAGAGAGAAACTCCTCTTTCCTTCCAAGGGATCACAAATGAGGGGCTCTTACTCCCAAAGAGATGTGGGTGAGCTTCCTCTGCGCCTTTGTTGTAGTACAGGCTGCCTGTGCCCTCACCGAGTTGATGTGTGGGATGAGAGTATTTTGTGAGACCATATTAATAAGAGCATAATGATTTCCAAAAGGTGGACTTAATTCCAGTTGTATGATTGTCTTTTCCACCTTGGCCACTATTGATAGGAATTTGACAAGATCCCCTTGTTTATGAAGCAATCCCCTGCTGAAATTGATCCGGAACAGAATCCTGATTTGGCTTGCCTTCAGTCAATTATTTTTGATGAGGATCGATCTCCTGAAGGTACTTCATAATTTAATGGAAATTTAAATCTCTGCTTTCACACCAATCTGGTATTGTGCTACTGCTCTTTGGGATTATTTTGGGATTTGAGGATTTAGTTGTTTGTAGGTGGGTGTGGTGGGTTCTAGACATCTGCTTTTCTGGAGTTGGGGATTGGGTGTATAAGGGGTATTTGCACTTTGTAGGCATGCTAAACTCATAGGGGTTGACCTATTGTTTGCTTTGCACAATGAAAGGTGGTTTGTTTTTTCTGTTTCTTCAGAGCAAGCGAACACCTATAAGAATGAGGGGAATGAGTATTTCAAGGAAAAGAACTACAAGAAAGCTGTAATCTCGTATACCGAAGGGTTAAAAAAGAAATGCAGTGACCAAGACTTGAATGCTGTGCTTTATACTAACCGAGCTGCAGCACAGTTTTATCTGGGTAATAGACTATGTCTTATGTTGCATTTTATGTCTGGCCTAGATTCTGTGAAACCAAAGATGACCAAGTTGTTTTCCCTATTTATGTTATGTGCTTTAACTGTTACAAACTTTTAAAAGATTTTAAGATAATCAAGAACTGAGATAAGGTGGGCAAGGTAATGTATTTTAGTGGACCAGCTTCTCTTGGTGAAATGGAACTTTTTAGTTACACAGAGCTCTTCCTCAGGGCTGGGAAAGATGCTTGAGTGTCACCGCTAAATACAAGGTTGAACAGATGGTTTAATAGAAGGGACCAATCAAGGTGAAGTGGCCCTGTGGCTGTAACTCTCTCAGCAGGTGGTCAAACCTTGGAGCTTCTGTTTCGCATATTGCTAAATTTAAGACTTGTACCTGAAGCAAAGTGTTTTGAGGAGGAGTCTGTGGGAAGCAAACAGGCTGATGCTACTCTTCTTTGGGCTAATTCTTAGAGCTGCTTTGATGCAGATCCTGACTTGGCATTAACACTGTAAAAGCTGGGTCAGGATTAGATGCGAGAGAAGGACACTGATAAAACTCTGGGTCTATAATGAAAAGACAAGGAAACAGAAAGTTATACATGTGCATCAGACTTTGGATAGATCTGTGTATTCTCAAAGGTCCCACTGAGATCCCTGTAACAAAACAAGGAAGTCATAAATATTGAGAACAATCTATTATGTTAAAAGTAGCAGTTTGTGCATTGTCTATCCTAGCACATTATCCATCCTTCACTTTTCTGGGCACTAGATTACCCCAGTCATTTATTTCTGTTGTCATTAATGTGCAGCCTCCATTTGTACCCATATTATAGTCATAGACCATGCATTGTGCTATGGCTAGCCCTAGTGATTTCTCTTGCCCTCAAGTCTGCTTGGACTGTAGAAGTTGTTTGTATGCTTTGCTTTGTATAGGTAACTACCGTTCTGCTCTCAATGATGTGATTGCAGCAAGAAAGCTGAGACCCAGCCATCTAAAAGCAATAATAAGAGGTAAGGTTTTAAAAACAAATGAATAGTATGCCAGTATTTGAAGTTGAAAGATAAGTTAAAAATATCAAACCCAGACCACTTTATTTTGCAACACTATATTGTGTGCAAAGAGTGTTTTACTCTGTGTATAACAACACAATCATCAAGGGTGTTTAAGTTAAGTACTAAAAGCCAAGGCTTCAAAATGCTGTGTAAGGATAATTTGTTGCAATACTGTTCTTAGGGGTAGACTATCAGATTTTTAAAAGTTTCAGAGGGGTAGCTGTGTTAGTCTGTAACTGAAAAAAAAAGTGTGGTTTTTTTTTTAAGTGTGTGATTAAATGTATTTTTATAAGTTTGTTTCCATTTTATAATACATTTTATTTATCTATCTTAAATGGTCAATAGCCTGTAATGCACTGTATTCTCTTGTCTGAAAGAAAATCAGTTACTTAGGTGCTTTATCTTTCTTGGCGTACACTGGAGGAAAGAAATCCCTTCCTGACCCCTAGAAGCTTTCAGGATCACAGACATACTAGAAAGGATCCATGAGGACAGACTACTCTTTGTATAAACAGATTTATACACTGGTCATGTGTCAGAGTTTTTACAATCTAATACTTTCAGGAGCTTCGTGTCATTTGGAGTTAAAGAATTTCCCAGAAGCAGTGGCATGGTGTGAGGAGGGTCTGAGGATAGATTCAAAGGAGAAAAAACTTGTGGAAATGAGAGCCAAAGCTGACAGATTAAAGGTAAAAACTAAACCAAAACCTTACCATGGCACTCTAGAATTTACCAGACCAGATCAGATCATCAGTCTAGTATCCCCAGCTCCTGTTTGGGAAGCACTTTGGGATCCTCAGATGGAAGGCACCGTATAAATGCTAATTGTCGTTTTTCCAGAGGGCACTACAGTCTCTGTCTAGCAGGATCTAAATATCATGGAGGATGGAATGGATGTCCTAATGGTCTCTTCCAGTCTTTAACTTTTAAATATTAGTCTTGTCCAAATTCAGCGCCTCCAATTTTACAGCTAGTGGAGTCAGCATCACTGTAGTAAGGGACATGGTTCCACAGTGGAGACCAAACTGCTTATTATGGCTTGGTAGGGAAAGCAATAGACCTCTTAAATCATAACGGGCATAAGTTAGCCAAGTATTCCCTCCTATTTTTACAGAATGAAAATGCCTCTTCCCATACCTGAAATGTATAATCTGCTGGTTAGAGCAAGGGCTTACGTCCCCAGAGCCCAGGTTTCATTTCTGTCTTTCACTGACCAACCATTGTGTGATCTTGAGCATGGAATTAGCATCATTTCACCTTCTTTAAGCATCTGTTAAATAGCGATAACAATATTGCCTCACTCACAGGGGATGTTTGAGATTTAATTAATGGTTGTAGAGAGCTTTGAGCTTGGAAGATGCTATATAAGGACAAAGTGTGAGTAAAACAGCCACTTAGCATTTCCATGAAGTGGAATTGAATGTGATTCCTGGTCATGTCACTGTAAAGAGATGCAGGGAGAGGAACCATAATTTTTCTGGTGACCCAAATTGATTTTGCAGTTTTTCAGTAAAATAGAGTAATGAGGGATGTTGACTGACTTCACATGATTGTGATGCAAATTTGTCTTGCTTGCAGCGAGCTGAACAGCGGGACGTAAGGAAAGCACAACTGAAGGAGAAAAAGGAACAGTCTCAAAAGGAAGCTTTACTCGCTGCTATAAAGGTATATGCCTAAGAGGTGTGTAGGATTCTCTCTCAAATATTGTCATTTGGAAAAATTGCTCTTCATATGTAGATAATCAAGTGGCTAAACTTTGATTTGTAGATGTTCTCAAATTGATTTTTTCAATGTAGGAAAGGAACATCAAGCTGTTTCTAGAGGCCTCTAAGGAGGAAGATGAAATATCACATGGTCTGGGTGAGATGTCCTTAAATGGACTGAGTTCTGACAGTGCAGTGGGCACAAAAGTCTGCTTAGATGATAATGGCAAAGTAAACTGGCCTGTACTCTTCCTGTATCCTGAATATGGGCAAACGGATTTCATCTCAGCTTTTCACGAGGACTCCAGGTGATTTCTACTTAATGCAAAGTATTGATTACATCAGATATTCTGTTTCATTGAAGAAATAGCACCAAACTTCCAAATGTGTTCAAGTTAGTTCAGGGCCAAAAATCTAGATTCTATGAGTTGAGTGTGGAATGTCTAATGATAGTGATGTAAAGAAGACTGTTATCTCAAGCATTGTATCAATGAAAGCTTTATACCACATCTGTTACAAGAGAATTAACTGGGACAGTTTTTTGAAGTCCCCAGGTGCCTTAGATACCAGGAGTCCAGTTACAAAGGTTTCAGAGAAAGAAGTTAAAATTATAAAACATTTCCAAAAATGACTGAAAATAGCTCTTAGATATCTAATATTATTCTTTAACTCCAGGCTAGAAGCAAGTGCTGTATCAGATAGGAAAGGAGGAAGTCCCTTTCCCTTGGTGTGTGCTTTAGGCCACGTCTATACTAGACCCAGAAGATCAGCTTAAGGTACGCAACTCCAGCTACATGAATAACGTAACTGGAGTCGACATACTTTAAGCTGAGTGTGGTGCTGTCTTCACAGTGGGAGGTCGATGGAAGCAAATGCTCCCATTGGCTCTCCTTACTCCTTGTGACTGAGGAGTACCAGAGAGTACCCTCAGCATTTGATTTAGCGGATCTTTTTTAGACCTGCTAAATTGAACAGCAGAAGATTGATCTCTGCAAGTGGAGACATGGCCTCAGTTTCTAGCCCTGCAGGGTTACAAGTTAATTGACTTGACATTCATAACACTTTATGGTGGCATGTATATTAAGCAAACATAATATTAATGCATTATTTTTGTTCTAAATTGCAATGTTGATGGGTAAGTAAGGGATTTTAATATTGTCCTACAATGTTGGAAAACAAGAGCATTGTACTGTGTACAAGATGCAAGGAAGTGAAAATGATTCCTACAAATCAGAGCAGTTTCACTGTGTAAGATGACCGAAGTGTAAAAAGT
Organism: Pelochelys cantorii; assembly: GCA_032595735.1. Classification (NCBI taxonomy): domain Eukaryota; kingdom Metazoa; phylum Chordata; order Testudines; family Trionychidae; genus Pelochelys; species Pelochelys cantorii. The sequence goes on from CM064334.1 coordinate 54,191,110, forward strand.
AAACAGGCAGCATAAATAATGACATGTAAATTAGATTTTGAAAAGCGTTTTTTTGTGCTAATCTATAGCTTTGTTAGTAATTTAGAGAGGGGAAAATCAATTTTCAATTAATATACATGTATCTTGGCAGTATCCCTTAAAACTCTAAAATCAAATTAAATGATTACTTTCTGCTGCACTGTGAAGGTTATTAATGAAAATATGTGTTTAAAGCAAAGTCTAAACTTTGACATGTGAAGAGTATGTTTGTGAAATTAACATTTGTCTTGAACCTATTGATTAACCTGCTTTCACCTGTAATCTTTGCCATCATTCATACGAAATGTATGAATTAGAGAAGTTGAACTAGTAGATTTATTAGCGTGGATTATAGTACTGTATTTATAGAATGCTGTATAATGTTGTGACTAGGATCATAGCAAGATCTACCTTGGCTTTTAGATTTATTGATCATTTACTGGTGATGTTTGCTGAGTTACCACCTTGGGATTTGGAAAGAAAATATCATCCTGGCAACCTAGAGGTAGAAAATATGTCCTTTCTTCTATTTTGAATTAAAATGTACATCTTAAATTGATTTCTCATAAGCAGCTTACTAAGTATACAAAATATATATGTAACATTTTTGTTTAGCATGCTTTTATGTGAAATAAGGTTGAGGACTGTACATTCATTCAGACATTTCCAGGTTAGGAAGCTTCCTAAATTTATTGTAGTTAAAAGTACACAAAGTTGTTTAAATTAAGAATGTGAAAATTTCTCTCTCACTCACTTTGGATTTATATTTTTATTATGAGGTATTTTATTGCTTGGATTCCCATGTATGTAATGGTCAAGAATTACACCAGTAGGTTGTTAACCTAATACCTTTTTAATCCATACTTTAGTGAACAGTGTTCAAAATAATGTGTACACTAATACATAGTAGAAAAGCACAGGAATGATTGTTAGAAATAAGTAGCCTAGATCTGAGTTAGATGCTATTTTGGATGAAGTCTTGATGAGAGTAACCATTTAGATAAATAATTTAATTAGGTTGTGACTACTCATGTACGTTTTCAGAATGTTCCAACATGAATTACACGCTTACAAGTATGTGGGATTGTTATTTCCCACTGCAGTATCCTATCCCAAGGCAGCATTGATGGCACTTGGTACACTGAGCAGTCTTTTCCTAAAGCATGACAAGTCCTCAGGCACTACTTTATCGAGTGAAAACTGCCAACAGGAAGCATATGCAATCTAAGGTGTCTTAAATATGTTGGGACAAGTTTTGTTTTAGACCTAGCTGTAGTAATAATGATTCTTAAACAAAATAGGCTAAATGTATCGATTGGATAACTATAATGAAGTTACACAGGGATAAATTTAGCCAGTTTTTAAAAAGTGTTCCCAAGTTTTTTATTCCCATAACCCCATCACTTCATTGACAAGCAGAGTACTTCGCATTCTTAGTGCAACTGTTGTTTGGCTGGAGACAGTCTTATGCAAGGGCAGTCATAGCAGGTGAAAAAGATACTGGTTTATATAACGAAAGTCATGGAGATAGTAAAGAAATAAAAGCCTGCATCTCTACAAAACCAGCTGTTGACAGGTTTCTACATCTCTGGATTCCCCCTCCCCCCCCCAGGCCTTTCTATTCCCTTTTCGGTATATGAAGCTTTAAGAGCCCTTACTAGTAACCTCGTTTTAGAGACTAGAAGACACATATGCAGATGCTCTGTTACCTAACCATGTGTGTGATCGTGATGAATCTTTCAGCAGGCTTTTAGCTAGTGTTCCTGGTACCTCTGGCTTGCCCACAGGTGTATCTTAAATATTCACCTTATGCCAAATTTTATCCAGCTTTATTTTGAAGATGAAGCAAGAGAGGAAATGTACCAGCTGAACACACAAAACACACTGCTACAAGTGCTGCAGCACCAAAGGTGAGAGAGTGGCCTGGAATAGCCTTTTATTTGTTCTTCTGTCATGTGAGAAGTACAGTCATGCTCGCTGTGTAAAATTCAGGTGCCTCCTGTGTAGGGTTAAATGGCTTTTTTTAATAACAAATCTCACTTCCCAGTCTGACTTTTGGAATCCATAAGGAGGGAAGGTCTAAATTACATGAGAAGGAGATCACCTAGCTTTTTGGTCTGCATCCATAATGTGTGTTTTTGAAAGAGCAGAAACAGCATAAAATTACCTCTGTGCCACTTTATTTAACACCTCGGTGGGCTACATGAAAATTGCACTGTTTTCGCTCACACCCACACGGATATTAATGCCGTTTCCAAACACTTTGTTAAAAAAAAAAAACAAGAGCATAGACCTTGGGGACTGAGAGTATTGAAGGGATCAGGTGTCTGGTACTGACAACCCAGTGTGCCTGTGAGATCCAGAACACCCCATGCTGATAAAAAAAAATAAAAATCTGAATTTAGCTGCAAAGAAGCTGACAGGATGACCTAACTCCAGTGTAAAATAACAAAAACAAAAACAAAATAGCATGTGCCTTTAGATTTAAAAAGAAGCTATGTTCTATATATAGGGAGAAGGAATATTGTGCTGCTTGTATTACTGAGTCGGTATACCACTTTTTTTTACAGCTAGAGATCTTGCTGCAAAGTCATCAATAAAATCTCAGACATGGATTTTTGCTTTTCAGGACTATATCTTAGCTATCATTCCATACAACTCAGCAGCATGCATACCCCGTGCCAGTTACCTGGCCTATTGCAGCTTTAAATTGGCAGGATGGATGGGATGTTCAGGGTGACAGTACTATCTTAATTGTAATTAGAAAAGTTGTGGGGAGAGGAATTGAGTCATAAAACACTCTCCCCATATGTGCACAGACATGGATGGAACAGGTGCTGCTAATTCAGCAAAAAAAATTCTTATCAGCCCTTGTGAAGCCAATTTTTTTAATTGTTGAAGTGGGTCCAGGGCTTTCAGTCTATATAATATTGGGGTAGAAATGAAGATGATTAATGCCTTTTTTGTGTTCTTTGCAGATACTTTGTAAAGGCTGGGACTCCTACATTTTTTGTTTTAGTAAAGCATTCTCCTTTCTCTAAGAATTACTTTTTTGGCAAGAAGGTTCATCGATTAAAATGAGCAGGGCATGCATGCACAAAAAGGGATGAGAGAAACCCTCGCCATCAGCTGTATTGTTCCAATCCACAAATAGGAATAATCAGTCTTCTACCTGTATATTTTAATATTTTTTTCTAGTGCAATCAAACGTAACCATTATCGGACCTTTTTTCTTCCAATTCTTGCACATGCAGAACACCCCCTGGAACAAAGTGGATAGAGACTGACGTTTGATATGTTTTCCCCAAATATACAAATGTATAGTAGTCTTGTTTAATATGCTGAAATAGACCACTGTTCCATTAAAGCCTGTGCAGTATATGAATGGCAGCTGTGCATGTGTACCACTGATCACTTTTCACTGTCCTTGCATTGTGGAGAAATAGGGAATTCCTTTGCAGCACTGACCACCTTGTGCGCTGAGTTTGAAATCAGTGGAACTGGGATATTCTCTAGTAGTACTGGATGATTCTCTGCTCCTGGCCAGTGGATTAATGTGGTTAGATCAATACAATAGCAAGTTCACTCACTAACGCACTGTGCTATTGAACAGGGAAATGCAAAGTTCTTTAAGAGCGATACGTTTTACTGACCCTTTGCTACCCTTTCTTATTGTCTGGTGCAGATGACAAATAAAAAGGTTTATTGTAAATAGGTTAGTGCCTAGTGAATTAAGGAGGATCATTTTCCTTACTGTGTTCCTGAACGGGCATCTGTGCAGATACACTCAAGGAAACAATAAACATTAGTTTGAAGTGAGGGAACACCCTTCTCTATCTCACTTACTGCTAATCATCACCTATGGCTGGCATCAAGTTATTTGTCATTCTACAGTAGCAGAATGCTATAGCCTGCACATTTAAAATAAATTTTTTTAATTGGTTCTGAGCTAGAGATCTCTGGTCTCCCCACTTCCAGAGCTACAGTGATCAATAGCAAGTGGAAAGACATACTTCATTTATAGTCAAACTAACGCATCAGCCATTAAAAATAATTCAGCTTCTTTTAGAAGCAAATATAACTTTTATCAAAAAGAATCTAGGCTACCTTAAAAGGACTGCCAAGATGTTGTAATTTCTCACATCAAAGCTGGATTGTGCTTCCTATCAAGTGCGATGGGCCATTTTGTACTCATGCCCATTTATTTAGAGACAGTGTAAAGTTAGGGTTTAATCCAAAATTAGGTATTTAGTCAAGAGACCCTGTTTGCTCATTCAGGAAAAACAACCAACCAACCTTTTAGCTTTTCTGTACTGAAGTGCACCCACTGGAGACATTCTAACTGGGTAGCTTGATTAAATAAGTGTTCCACTTCCAAAGATACCTGTAAAAGTAATCAAGCATACTGCCTATATAAGCCAGGCATCTGCTCTTACAGAAGGGATCAGCAACCTGTCTGCAGAACACAAGATCACAGGACATTTGGAAGCTTCCTTGATTCTTCCCTTTAGAAGTCTTTGGCCAGTTGCCCATTTAGCCTTCTCCAGTTCTGGTCCCATGGCAGCTGAGTGACAAATCATTTTCGGCACCTTTTGGAGTGGTGTGAGAGGTTCTGTTTCACTGTTCCCTCTCATTTTTTCCATCCATGGGTAGAATAATTTTTATTGTGTGCTGTGAATGTGCACCACCAGTAGAAACACAAGCTGATGGCTGTGGGCACTCTGCTAATCAGCTGGGTGGTAATCCTGCTGGTATCAAGAGCCAACCCAGCAAATGCAATTTCCAGCATAAAGATGTGTGAGCATTGAGAGTTAAGGTAGCGTGGCAGTGTGGTGTAACGAGTAGCCCACTGGCTAACAGTCAAGACAAGGAAATTCTCTTCCTAGTGCTTTCACTGATCTGTGAGACCAGAAATAAGTCACTTCACTGCTCCGGGCCTCATGCCCTCCCATGCTTTGGCTTGGCTAGTTGGACTTACTGTAAGCACTTCTGTTCCAGGCCACCACATAGATAGTTATACCATGTGTGACTCCAATTTCAGCACCAGCTTCGTGACACACAACATAGAAGAACAAAGATTAAACTGCCATATAGCAGATAACAAAAGTGACTCTGCTCCACATCCCTCAGAAGGCTGAAAGGAACAGTCAAGGACAGCACTTTCTCTAAGGTTGGGGGCTCAGCATGGCTATGTCTAGACTGCAAGCCTCTTTCGAAAAAGAGCATCTAGACTACAACCAGTACCTTCGAAAAAGCAAGCCACTTTTTCGAAAGAGAGCACCCAGGCAGTCGATGCTCTCTTTCAAAAAAGCACAGTTGGCATTACATAGCGCCTGTTTTCGAAAGAGCACTTTTGAAAAAAGGCATTCTTCCTCGTAAAACAAGGTTTTCCGTGGTTGAAAAAACTGCCACATTCTTTCGATTTACTTTCGAAAGAACTCAGCAGCAGTCTAGACACAGGGGAAGTTTTTTCGAAAAAAAGGCCACTTTTTTTGAAAAAACCCTGTAGTCTAGACACAGCCCATATGCTAGCGTGATACGTAAAGAGGCAAAGAGGTTCGCTGTCAGCCAGCCAGCGTTTTTATCCCAGGGTTGGCACGGAGAGGCCACCTGGCTTGTTATTAAGCTGCTGTTGCTGTCTTCTCCCTGGTCACAAAGCCCAGGAATGTGATTGTGACCTCTTTATATTAAATGAGGCAAATCTCATCACTGCTACAATACAGGCTTGCTGTAAAAGGACTAACAATTTTCTCTAGGAGCTGAGTGAAGTTTTCTGTTTGGTTTTTGTTTTGATTTTACGCCTCACAAACATCTGGAGGCTATTAAATACCTGCTGGGGTGCCTGAAAGAATTAAGTAAAACAGCTCAGTTAACGCTGGGCCCAAGACACACAGTTGAGTGCTGAACTGGCAGTGCCACCTTGTTAATCTTGGGTCTAATTAGTTTGAGAGAGAAACTTCATTAGGACAGCTACTGGGCTAGCAACAGTCCACCATGCTGTCACACATGGGCAATCGGCGTTCAGGTCTGGAGGAAGTGACTGTCTGGGTGAGGTAGAGAAATAACATGTGCCACCTTTGGACAGAGGATGCATGTCCCGGCGAGAGAGCTATTAGCCTGCTTCATGCACTTGAAAGACTATTGTACCACCCCATCTGTAGTGGCCCTCTCACTCTTACAACTCTTGTTTAAAAATTAAAATCTCTAGCCCTTAGGTTGCAAAGATCATCCAGTTATGAACAAGTGACCTGTTGACTGTTAACATAGAAACAAGAGCCCTTTGCAAGGTCTGGGCTGTCCCTAGTTTCAATGAAATGTTAACTCTGAAGTCTAATAGAAATGGTGTCCCTGGCCTCTGTTTGTCAGAGGCTGGAGAAGGATGGCAGGAGACAAATCGCTTGATCATTGTCTTCGGTCCATCCCCTCTGGGGCACCTGGTGCTGGCCACTGTCAGCAGACAAGATACTGGGCTAGATGGACCTTTGGTCTGACCCAGTACGGCCATTCTTATGTTCTAATGATAACATATAACCTGGATCATTTTAGTAGGGAGGTGAGCGAGTAGTCAACTACCCGGTTAGCCTAGGCTTATCAGGTAGTTGAGTCACTACTCACTCCCCTCCTGCTGCTTCTGTACTGACCCCAAATCAGAATATCTGAATGTTTTTTCTAAAATGTAGGGATGTTAAGTAGCGGTTAATTGAGTATTCCATCGACTACTTGATTAGTCGATAAGGGGGTAAGCTCTCAGAACCAGCATGAGCCAGGACTGCTCAGTCCCAGCTTGCACCACCCATGGGAGCTTACCCCTTTATCAACTAATCGAGCAGTTGATGGAATACTCAATTAGCTTATTAATTGCTACTTAACATCCCTACATGTAATTTAGAAGAAACATTCAGCTACTCTGATTTTGGGGCGGTGCTTTGAAAGAGTATCATCACTACATGGAGCCCTGAGCTGACTCCTGGCAAGTTACAAAGTGTAAACAATAAAAAACAGCAAGAAACAGCCAGACCCACTCCAGGGTTGCATTGGTAATAGTTATTGCTCAGGTAAAACTTTGAGCAAAGTCACTTTTTCTTGGTAAAAGCAGCATCTGATTTAAAAAAATCAAGCTACAGCCAATAAACAGCTTCTGTAGGCTAAAGGTGTACAGAAGAGTGTGGGTTTGTATTTACTGTGCCAAGACCTGACCTGCGGCAGGCCCTCTGGACTGGTTTTCCTTGTAACCATTGGAATTAGCCCTACCCTTGACAGAAGAGGGGACAAAGCGGTGGTCTTTATGTGGCTGGAGACATGAATGATGTACCCAAGTGTAGCACAGGGAACAGCAAATGTCATGGGGCTGGAATCAGGCCCCAGCATGGAACCAAGGAAGGGGCTGATTTTAAAACCAGCCCTAAGGGGAAGGTCCTCTGTGACTGTGCGAACACTAGCACTGATGGACTCCTCCGTGGGGTTCCAGTCAGTCCTCTGCAGGCATAGAGCCTTGTGGGAACAGAAGGTAGCAGCATAACATATTGCCATGGGCTAAGGAGACAAACACTCCTCACTCTACGTAAGGGAGGCAGTGGGCTGGTTAACAGCCTATAAATCCGCCTTGTCCTTATCGCTCTGCTCGGGCTGCAGGGAGGCATTCTTTGGCCTGCTTTGAAATAGATGGGGGAGCCCTGCCTTCAGGGGCTGACCAGTGGCCTGCAGGGATGGCTGGAGTCTGTGACGTAGAGACTCATAAAGCCACAGCAGCTGCTGCAGCCCAACTTGCTCCAACAACTTGCCCTCAGACCAGCCCCATAGACCCTACCCAGAGGGGAGGGGGCTAGTTGCACAGAAGAACTGGGAGGAGATGCAACAGCTTTGGGGGTCACCTTAGCCTAATTTACTTTATCCACCCCCTGCTCTAAATTCACGTTTTTTAATCCATCTTTCATGCCCCTGCTTTGTATTGTCATTGATATTCATATGGCCCCATAGTACCAAACAGTCCTGTAAAATGGGGGTGACAGTATCTTCCTACCTCCACAAGGTTCAGGGAGGGTAACTGCATTACAGATTAAGTGATTCACCTAAGGTCACCCAGGATGTCTGTGGCAGAGGGGGGAATTGAGCTTTGGGCTCCTACATCCCAGACCAGTGCCCAAAACACAGGGCCAGCTGTCCTCAGCCATCACTTGTATAGGCACTTATGCTGTTCTACTCTAGGGCTACGTCCACACTGCAGTCTTTTTGCGCAAGAACGGTTGTTCTTGCGCAAAAGCTTGCAGAGCATCTACACTGCACACGTGTTCTTGTGCAAGTAAGTTTACAGTACAGCGTCAGAAAACAGGGCTTCTTCTGGAAGAGTTATTCCTCTCCCCATGAGGAATAAGCCCTCTTGTGCAAGAAACCCCTATGGCTAAAATGGCCATCAGAGCTTTCTTGCGCAAGACAGCATCTACTCTGCCATGGACACTCTTGCGCAAAAGCACATCTCTTGCACAAAAGCACATGGCAGTGTGGACGCGCTCTTGTGGAAGACCTTTTGCACAAGAACTCTTCCGCAAAACAGTTCTTGCGCAAGAAGCTTGCAGGGTAGACGTAGCCTAGGAGTTTCATCCAAGGAGCTCCAGCCACCATTCCAAAGTTAGTGAGGAAACGGCACGTTGCTAATCTGTGGGATGCAGTGTATAGATGGAGAAATAGAGGGTCACCCAGCAAATCAGCAGTGATGGAAGGCAAAAGTCCTGGCTCCCAGACCTATGCTCTAAATAGCAGCTGCCTTGTGCTTTCAGTGTACTGAGCCCATGCACTTCAGGCAGTCAATGCAATGGGGGTAACTATAGCCCCATGGAGAGGCCCACTCAGTGTAACTCTTGATCTGCACAAATACCACTTGAAAGGAGGCGGTAACCATCTGGCAATGCTCATGGCTGTTCTTGGCTAATCTCTGGACAGATAGTGCTGGTTAACTTCTTCCAGTTTAATTGTTTGTGACTTATGAGGCTTTGTCTACACTACACAGCTTTTAGCAACGTGGCCACATCAACACGGCTATGTCACTAAAAGTCTGGCAGTGTGAATGGTGTTTGCAGTTTTGTGGACAAAATACTTGCAACCCCAAGAGCGGGGTTCATGTTGACAGGACAGGGGTTCTGGAACAATTTTTATTGGGGGGAGGGAGGACTGACAGCCACTGACCCAAACTGTAAATCCTGTATGTAATGGAAACCATTCCCTCTTCTTTCCCCCCCGCCGCCCCCGCCCCCGCCCCCCTGCACTCCTATTTCCAGCCTCAATTCAACAGGAGAGTGCTCCTTCTGACAATGAGCAGATCACACTGCCACTTGTCATGCCAAAACTTTTGTGGGGGGGGGGGGCACTTTTTAAGCACCTGTGAATGACAAAAGTTTTGTTGCTCTATTGGCAGTGTAGACAAATGCGCACCTGTTAGCTGTTTATGAGCGGGACAAAACCTTCTTGTTAACGTGTGACAAGGTGATTCTCATAAGTCACTGAGGTTGCAATATTTTAACAATACTAAAGAGATCTCTTTGTTAAACGAATTAAACTTTTTACCTTTCTCCTAATCCAAATGAATGGGTGCTGTACGAGCTTTACAGAAAGTTGTGCTGGTTTAACGAAAGGGGTGATGTTAAGTTCATTAGTGAAATCAGCATAACTGTGTGCCTGGCCACTCACATTGGTTTAACCAGGCATATTTAAGTTTAGCTGATGTGGGTATGTTATCTAGGTAAGCCAAAGTTAAACCACAAGAAGCACATCTACATGTAAATTACCCTGTTGGGATTCTCTATCTAACTGAATTCTCAGGTGGGTTTAACTAAGTTGGTTTATCAGCATATCTTAAGGTCTAGGTGTACATAAACTCTACACTGCCTACTTATTTAATGAGCCTCCAACTCTTACAGCAAAGACACTTTGCACATATATAACGACACCTAACTTATCAGTTTTTTTTATAAGAACATCAGAATGGCCATACTGGGTCAGACCAATGGTCCATCTAGGCCAGTAGCCTGTCTGCTGACAGTGGCCAATACCACAGGCACCAGAGGGAGGGAACACAACAGGTAATCCTCACATGAGTCCTCTCCTGTCACGCAAGGTATGTCTACACTGCAGAGTTTTGTCGGGAAAACGGCCATTTTTTTCCGACAAAACTTGAGTTATGTCCACACTGCAAGCAAGTTCTTTCAAAAGAAAATGGAAAGAACAGAGGGGTTTTTCCCACAGCTGTACTCCTCTTTCTACGAGGAAGAATGCCTTTTCCGAAGGAGCTCTTTCAGAAAAAGGCACGTGTGGACAGAGAGGAGGGGTTTCTTTCGAAAGAAGAGGCCTCCAGGAAATAACACCGGTGCCCTGGTGGACACTCTGTCCAAAGTAATCACAGCTCTATAGTTGCTGTCTCCTGCCAGTTGTTAAAGTGGCAAGCACCCTGGACAAGGCTTGTGGCAAGAAGCTGGCCTAAGAGCAGCACTTGACCACACGGCTCTCCCTCCCACAGGCCTGCTCATCCATGGCAGAGCCACATGCCCCTGCGACACTCCCCTAGCCCCAGGGGTCCCAGGACCCACCCAGGGAGACCAAGAAGCAGGCACCCTCCTGGTCTGGAGCAGAGATCCTGTTCCTTCTTGAGCTGTGGGGTGAGAAGGAGACATTGCAGGATCCCAGTCCAAGTGCTGCAGCATGGATATCTTGGAGCACATGGCCAAGTCCCTGGCAGAGCACAGACACCCAGCCCGGACCTTAGAACGGGTCTGGAGTAAGGTGAAAGAGCTCCGTCAGGGATACGTCAGGGCCAGAGAGCGCAGCGCGTGCTCAGGGGCAGGACCCCACACCTGCCCCTACTACCAGGAGCTGCACCAAATCCTGGAGGTGGGGAAGCCATTTTCCCACTTGTCATGGTGGACTCTGGCCTCAAGACCCCTGTCGTCGCCCAGCCAGAGGTCACGGCAGAGGAGGCGGAGGGGGACACCGTCACCCTGTCCCTGGAGCCGGTTCCTGTGTGCCAGGGCAGCTCCCAGGCCTCTGACGCTGGGGAGGGGTCTTCAGGTGAGCGCTCTCAGTTTCTCACACACACGCAGGGCAGGGGAGGCGGGCACAACGGGGCAGGGTGTGAGCGTCACTCGGGCTGGACATCGTGCTGCAGTCCGTGCACATGAAACCACAGCGTTACTGTGCACCACGCGGACTCAGCAGGCAGCCCCTGAGCACGGGTGGGATGCTGCTGCTAGGCTCAGGGGAGGCCATACACATCCGGCCCCAGGTGGGTAAGGGGGGACCTGCCACTGCTAGAAGGCTAGCCACAAAGGTGCAGGCCCAACCCCAGACACACCGAGGAGTGCTACACAGCACCCGAGCATACCTCCACCTGCGAGACATCACCCGCTCCTGTGGACAGCACTGCGAGCTGCAGGTGTGTGTGCATGGACCCCAGGGAGGGCCAGGCTGCTCCCAGCTCCTCTGCCACCCATGGGATCCCACTGTGGCTGGACACTTCCCTTGCCTGATTGTCCATGGGCCGGGGGGGGGCAGGGAGCAGGCAGCATGGTCCCCTGAGCACCTCAGGGCCCCTGTGAGGCAGGGCCTGCAATGCAGGCCACACATGGCCTTGCTCCCGGGACATCCCCCTCCTCTGGCCTGAGGACTGTTGATTGCTGCTCACAGAGGAGGGCACAGCCTCAGGGACAGTGTCTGCAGGGATGACTGACCACATTGCCCTCTTTGTGTTCTCCACAGCCGGACCAAGTGTGCCAGGGTCCAGGAAGACCTGATGTGGCAGATGTCAGTGTCCTGCGGGACAGCAGATCCTGGCGCAGAAGAGCCGCGAGGATGCAGAGTAACGGAACCGCGCGTGGGACCAGCTCATGCAGCAGTCCGATAGCATGTGTGCCATGATGGCACACCCGACTGCTATCATTGCTCCTGCCTACCACCCCCGTTCTATGCCCATTCCCCCTCCCTCTGCCCTCCAAGCAATGCCTCTGCTCCTTCCCCAAGCTATGCCCATGCCCCCCTCCCCAAGTGATACCTATGCCCCCTGCCCCCCCTGCCATCCCTGACCCTGCTCCAGCCCCCTCCTGACCACCCTCCTGTGTTCCCCAGACCCACCCAACCCCAAGTCCAACAAGATCCCCGCACCTGAGGTGGCACATCCAACCACCCCCCATGCCACTCCGAGCCCTCCTCCCCCTCCCCAGCTGTTTTTACTGAAAGATCAATATAGAGTTTGTTTTGTTCAACGCCAAACAGGTGTCTTTATGGAGAGATCAGGGAAGGGGGCGAGGGGAGGGGTTGTGGTGGGAAGGGGTTAGGGCAGCAAGCCAGAGGCTCCTAGGGGGAGGTTCTGGGGCGAGTTACTGGCGTCCTTCAGCGAACCTCTCCCTCAGGGCCTTCAGGATGCGCATCCCAGCCTGATGAGCCTGGTGGATGGCAGCTATCTGCAGCTGCTCAAAGGGTCGCCCCTCGCAGCTGGCGTCTGCCTCCCACCCTGGAAGAAAGGCCTCCCCCTTCCGCTCTACAATGTTGTGGAGGACACAACATACCGCAACCACCTCGGGATGTTGTGCTACCCCCCCCTCATCGAGGCGGACCAGGAGGTACCTGACCCACGCCATGAGGCGGCCAAAGGTGCACTCCACCTGAATCTTGGCCTGGTTTGGGCGGGCTTTAATTTGGTCCCTGCTGGGGTCCAAGTGGCCGGTGTACAGCTTCATTACCCATGGCATTAGGGGGTAGGCCACGTCCCCCATGATGCACAGTGGCAGCTGCACATTCCCCAACAGCAATGTCACAGCGGGGGAAGAATGTGCCCACTGCCAGCTTCCCATACAGGCTGGAGTGCCGAAACACAGGGGCGTCCGTGCACCTTGCCCAACCACCCGACAAAAATGTTTGTGAAGTGTCCACGGTCGACCGGGGCCTGCAGCACCATGGAGAAATAGCCCTTCCTATTAATATACTGGGCTGCTCGATGCTCAGGTGCGCAGATCGGTATGTGGGTCCCATCGATCGCTCCAGCGCAGTTTGGGAACCCCAGCAGGGCAAATCCGGCCACGATTGGATCAAGGTCTCCCGGATGGATGACCCTCCACAGCAGGATGGAATTGATGGCCCTCACAACCTGCAGGAGACAAACATACACACAAAACAGAGAATGAGTGAGGGAGTGCCTGAGCCCTTGGAGGGGGTGCCTATCCCCCTTCCAGCACCCCCCCCCCAAACACCCCAGGAGCCACCCCCTATGAGGCCCCCCCCCCCCCAGTAGCAGGGCTGTGTGAGGGCAGGATGGCACAATCTCCCAAGGAGGGGGCTTCACCCCCCCCCATCTCATCCTCCCCCAGAGTCCCCAACCCCCCCTTTCCTGAGGGTCCCCCTTTTCCAGGATTCCCCTCCCCCCCATGCAGGGACTGCAGCCCAAAAGTGCTTTACCTCCAAAAGTGCTTTACTTCCCCACGTCGAACTCGTTGCCCACCGACCAGTAACTGTCTGGGATGGCGAGCTTCCAGATGGCAATTGCAACCCGCTTCTCCAGGGGGGTGTTGGGGAAATCTCGCTCCCCTGGGGTACAGAGTCCCCAGAAGGGTCCGAGGCTGGAGGTCAAAGCAGTGAGGCAGGAGAGAAATCTAGAAGGAAAACTTTATTATGCATGCATGCAGGCTGATAGCTACCAGAGTGAGAGCAGCAGCAGCTCTGAGAGACAGTTTTAGGGATCCTTTATTCAGTAAGTTCAGATAGTTTAGTTGTTGATTGTTTTCTTTAACATATCAAAGTCTCAGCAGAAGTACTCTGAGACGTTTCTGTTCACACCAGAAGTAAGTTTTACAGTACAAAGGCATATGAGAACCTGAGTGAGGAGTCTACATGGCAACCTGTGACAAAGATAAGAGTTTACATGACAATTTGTGACAGACTAGGAGTCTCCATGAACGTGAGATAGGAGGCATTGTAAGGGTCTTGATTAGCGTTAAGATGATTTCTCTGTTACAGAGAGAGAGAGGGGCCTGGAAAACTTTTAACCCTTGCAGCAGTTTTCTTTTAGAGAGTTTTGATTTCCTGCACAGTCCCCCTTTAGACACAATTGGAGTTATTTGATTTTTCTCCCACAGGGGTGGCGGGCGAGAGCTGGGTGTCACGTTGTCGGAGGACAGGGGTGAGCCAGGCACATTGCTCCAAAAAGGTGGCCTTCCGCATGTGGAAGTTTTGGAGCCACTGCTGGTTGCCCCCCCCATCCACGACCAGCCTGCTCCACCAGTCGGAACTGGTGTCGAGCCTCCAAAAATGCCTCTTCACTGTGGGGGGGGGGGGGTCCAGTTGCAGGAGTGTAGCTCCCGCACCTAGGGAGAGGGTCCCAAGAATGAGCTCGGGAGTGGGATTTGTATCATGCAGAACCAGGAAGGCAGCCCGCACAAAGTGCTGCAAAAACTGCAGCATGGCCGTGTGGGGCCAGCACATGCCCAGGGGCAGCTCTGGTTCCATGGCCCAGAGGAAAAAGCTGTGGTGTCCAAAAAAGCAGGGCAACCACTACAAGAGCTTTGCTGTCCCTTGAAGAGGTAGGCAAGCAGGCAGCAGCAGAAGCAGAGAAATGGCTGTCCGGGGGGGGGGGTTCCTTTAAGAGCGTGTCTCTGCAGGGCTCCGGCACCAGCACTCAGAAGCAACTGGTGACCTTAAGCCCTGGCTGAAGTGGCTCTGGGTGGCCTTTTATGTGAGAGCGCGTCCAATCAGTCTGGACACTCGTGTTCAAAAAAGCAGATCGCCTTTTCGATGCACTTTGGCAGTGTGGACGCTCTCTTCCGAAAGAAGCCTCCAGTCTAGACGTCGCCTCATTTCCAGACAGAGGCTAGGGCCACTATTCTATCCATCCTGGCTAATAGCCATTGATGGACCTAACCTCCATGAATCTATCTAGCTCTTTTTTGAACCCTGTTAAAGTCCGAGCCTTCACCACATCCTCTGGCAAGGAGTTCCAGAGGCTGACTGTGCGCTGAGTGAAGAAAACTTTTGTTTGTTTTAAACCTGCTGCCTATTAACTCTAAGGTTGCAGCTAGATGGGCATGATTTTGCGGAAATACTTTTAACGGAAAAGTTTTTCCGTTAAAAGTATTTCCGCAAAAGAGCGTCTATATTGGCAAGTGCCTTTGCGCAAAAGATTTGCTTTTGCGCAAAAGCATCTGTGCCCAGTATAGACGCGGTTTTGCGCAAGAAAGCTCCAGCGGCCATTTCGCCATCGGGGCTTTCTTACGCAAAAAATTACTGTCCGGCTGTGTCTATACTGGCGCGATCTTGCGCCAGAGCTATGCAAATGAGGCTCAGCGTGGAATATCGCCGAGCCTAATTTGCATAACTAATGAGCCACCATTTTTGCGGAAGAGGCTCTTGCGCAAGACGGCACTGTCTACACTGCCCCTTCTTGCGCAAGAAAAACCCTCTTGCGCAAAGCCGTTATGCTGATTATTTTCAGGCATAACAGCTTTGCGCAAGAGGGTTTTTCTTGCGCAAGAAGGGGCAGCGTAGACAGCTCCCTCTTGCGCAAGAGCCTCTTCCGCAAAAATGGTGGCTCATTAGTTATGCAAATGAGGCTCGGCGATATTCCACGCTGAGCCTCATTTGCATAGCTCTGGCGCAAGATCGCGCCAGTATAGACACAGCCTCCCTGTCTACACTGGCCCTCTTGCGCAAGAACATTTGCGCAAGAGGGCTTATCCCTGAGCGGGAGCGTCATAGTATTTGCATAAGAACACTGACAATCTTACATTAGATCGTCAGTGTTCTTGCGCAAATTCAAGCGGCTAGTGTAGACAGCTGGCAAGTTTTTGTGCAAAAGCCAGACTAGACACAGCCTAAGTGCTTTCCAAAGGACATCAGTACCATTATCCTCACTTTTCAGATGGAGGACCGAGGCACATAGCAGGAAGTGACTTGCCCAAGGTCACCCACCAAAGCAGTAGCAGAATGAAAAAAGCACCTAGGTCTTTTAAGTCCCAGGCCCATGCCCTGTCCACTAGGCTAGGGGGTCTGCTTCCCCATAGTGTATTCCAGGACAGGATCACAAAAAGATTTGCATGTATTAGTGATTTAAGTCAGCACTGTCAGTGATGGGGTTGGAGATGTGGGCAGTTGTGCCCAGTGGTTGGAGCAGACATCAGTAGCCAGAGGTCAGATGTCAGGGTTTGAGCCAGAGCCAAGCAATAGTACCAAGGGTCAGAACTAGGTTACTGGGCTACCATGTGCAAGGCAGGAGCAGGTCGAGGAACAATCAGGAGCTACCACAGCCATGGGCTTTATGCAGCCACTGAATTGCTGCTGGGCTTAAGAGCTGGTCTGCTGACTCTTCCAACCAATCATGGTGTGGCCAGTCAGGCACCCTGCACATGGGGCTGCTCCACACCCTGCGCCTGCAGCACACTGGCCTGACCCATGTCACTGGCTGGAGCCCTACCTCCCTATGGCAGGCTCTTGTCTGAGCCCAGCTTGGTCCCATGTGGGGCTGGTGTTGCTCCTCACCCAAGTCCTGCTTCCCACACCAGCCTGGCATCAAGGCTCATCTGTCCCTCCATGCAGCTGGCTTTGGGCTCACCCAAACCCTGCCTCCTTCCTGCGGGGCTGGGGGTCACTGATTGCCAAAAGACTGTTCCCCTGCCCCCAGGACAGGCATTGGAGAGAGGAGCTCAGTGACCTGACCAGCTGGTTCCAGCCAGGAGGGAACGAAGGATGGAAGAGAAGCGAGGCAGAGAATAGAGAGGCCCAGGCAAACCTGTTTACCTGGATAGAAGGCAAAGGATGGGGAGAAGCTGCTAGGGAGAGTTATCCGGGGCGTGGCTGGAAGGAGAGGGGTCTTCTTGACTGGGCAAAGCCCAGCTGGATGCAGGGGAGACTCAGACATGCTGTGCTAAGGGAGGCCAGGCCTACAGGCCCTGAGAGTTCCTATGCTGTGTTCACATCTACTGTATATTTTGAAGAGTTTGTTTGTGGATTTGATTGTGCAAAATAAAATCAGACTTTGCAATTACCTACAAATACCAAATTTTGCATAAACAACCCTGCTGCTTAAATTAGCTGCATGCACTACTTATTACACCAGGCTATGCTGGGTGAAAGGTTTAAACAATTATTTTTGGTTTTTATCGGAAAAAAATCATGTCTGTTATGATTAGCGTTCATTAAAAAATATTTGCTAACAAAATTGAAATCGAGTCACCTTTTCAACTGTCATTTTAGTGCAAGGACCATTTTTACTGTTACTAATCACAAAACAATTCAAATTAGTTATGGAAAGAGTAATGGAAGCTTTACGCGTTTCTGATTCTCATTTACAATGTATGGTAATTATTCAATGAAATGAAGAAAGTTTGAAGTTGAACGCCTACAAATTTAAAACTGTTCTTTTACTTCCCTTTTGCAAGCACTTGAATACAAAATTCTATGACAGATATTTAATTTCTTGAACTTTCCTATAAGCGTAATCTACATAAAATGATTTTGCCCAGTCAATGCTGGGCCTCACCTGCTAGTGCTCAATAAACCCTCCTGGTTTGTGCTGACTGAGCGTTGCTCCAGTCTAGAGATCAGGGTTGCATTATTTCCTCTAGGAGTGCAGGAGTGAGGGATCCAGAGCGAGTGGAATCCCTGAGGGGGCTCACAGCAGGAGACAGGCAGGCTGGAGGCTCAGAGCGCTGCGGTCCCAGGAGGCAGAGAGGCTTACTCCCGAGAGAGAGTAGATGCCCAAGAAGGTCTGTCACACTGAAGTGTGTTCCCCATGTGGAATGTACAGGGCCACGCGTGGGCAAAACCTGTGAGTCTGTGATAGCAAAGTTCAAGGCATTGAGCTTGATGGTCAATGGTTGAGTGGTCTGGGTGACTCAGGATACGTGAATGCCATCTTCAGTCACGGCTGACTGAGCCTGTGGGGACCAGGCAAACTGGGCCCCCTTTTACAGGACTGCTGTGATGGGTGCAGTCAGGCTAGAGAACAGTTTCATAAATCACTTGTAGAAACTGTTGTGCCCCAGGAATCACTATACCTTGCAGATCTTCTTGGGTGCAGCCCAGCTGGCTACTGGTGCCAACTTACACAGGTCAGCAGTGATCTCCTTGGTCCAGATGATATTTCTCAAGAATTCCAGGGTGTCTGTAATGAGCTCGTGTTTCCTGAGCTTTCCATGTTGGTGATTTTGGCAGACTCTCTCCAAGAGGTGCACATGATGACTGTGGAGGTCCTGACATTAGGAGAAAATGAGGATGTCAGCAAGGTAAATTGATGACAAATTAGTCCAGGAGCTGAAGGTCAGATACAAATCTGGGTGTGCATGAAGCCACGGTCGCTTCCGCAAGCAGCGTCATTCACAACCAGCATATCGTAAGGACCAGACTCTGAGTCCTATTGTGTTACTGAGAGAGGGACCAGCACCAGACGCTCCCTGTCCTGGCATATGTTCAGATTCTAATCTAAACCTAAACTTGTCAGCTGGTTCTTCAACACACTCAGGCAAAACTTTAGCTCTGAACGCTCCCAGAAGTTGGGGGGAAGTTCTCATCCAGGTCTGGATCCAAACTCTGTCCTTGGGACCCATCTTTAGAATCACCTAGTCTTTTGAGCAGCCAAAATCAACATTCAGCCCTAATAACCCTGCTAGTCTCTAAGGTGCCACAGGACTCCTCATTGTTTTTGCAGATACAAACTAACTCGACTACCCCTCTGAGACCTTTCAGCCTGCAGCAGGAATGTTGAGACTCCGAGGGGAGATCTTAAAGCGGGGAAGAAGACCTATGGCAGCACTTCCAAGGAGCAGTAAGGAACCTCAGCCAGCAGGTGGGAGTAGAAGGGAGCGTTGAAGAAAGCGCTGACTGGTATTACGCTGGGCTTGGAAATGAATTAAAATAAGCCTTCTGTGGAGCCATGTGCCTGTTGCTACAGCCCATCAATCCTCCTGCCTGCTTTATTTCCATTCACCTGAAAGGGTTTGACTGCGTGAGACACCATCTTTCCTTGCCACATTTTGACACACTCAAGATATAAATTACAGGCGTGGTCTCAATACAGAAAGCCTTGAGCAAGAAGGGCTGCCGTCTAATGACCTCTTGTTCCCACTGAAAACAAAAATATGATCAGTTCCTTGAAAACACTGTAGAATCACTGGGGGCTGGGGACTGGAGCTGGGCAGGAAATCTGCTTGAGTCCAGCTGCATCCCTGTCACATAACTCACCCCGTCGGCTTCTCACTACCACCTCTCCTTCCTCAAAGCCGATGATTGTGAAAAGTGTATAGAGGGGACAAAGACTCCTGTCCAGTCCAGGGTCAGTTTCTCATTCAGTGTCTGCAGTTGCTGTTTTAAAAAATTTGTAGCCCTGGATTCACTTTACCAAGAGTTTAAGATTGAAAAGGGATTGGAGGTGGACATGGATAGTGAGACTAGCCAGAGTTATTGTAATGTATAACAAATGTTTGGAAGCAGCATTTAACCTCGTATTTCAGAGTTGAAAGCAATCGTTCCATGTCTTCACTAACCAGAGGATCAACGCTCCGGCAATCCATCTTCCAGGGTTCGATTTAGCAGGTCTAGTAAAGACCCACTAAATCAAACGCTGAGGGCACTCCCATCAACTGCTGTTGTGACTGGTAAGGGAAGTTGATGGGAGAGTTTCTCCCATCGACCTCCCACTATGGGGCCACCCCAGAAAAATCAATTCAAGGTATGTCGACTCCAGCTACACAATTCACATAGCTGGAGTTGCATATCTTGAATCAGTTTTCTCTGCCAGTGTAGTCCTGGCCTAGAGATAAGACTGAGACCTATGTGGAGGGTGGATTGTCCCACATCCGTCTACTGCAGAGTTCTTACTTATTCCTTGGAAGCAGCTGGTATTGGCCACTATCAGAGGCAGGAGATGGGAGTAGAGGGGCCATGGCTATGATCCAATCTGGACAATTCCTGTGTTACCAGGGAAGCTTTCAGCATTTCTAAACCCAGGCATGTTGACTGGTATACCTGGCCAAAAGGGAACCAGCCTAAAGGAACAGCAAAGCTTTTGATACAGTCTCCCACAGTATCCTTGCCAGCAAGTTAAGGAAGTATGGATTGGATAAATGGACTGTAAGGTGGATAGAAAGCTGGCTAGATTGTCGGGCCCAACAGGTAGCGATCAACAGTATCAAACGGAGTGCCCCAAGGGTCGATTCTGGGGCCAGTTTTGTTTAACATCTTTATTAATGATCTGGATGAGGGGATGGATGACACTAAGGCTACGTCTACACTCGCGGTTTCTTGCGCAAGTATGACCGTTCTTGCGCAAGAATCTGCAGAGCGTCCACACTGCCTGCCCGCTCTTGCGCAAGGAAATGTACAGTACGGCGTGGTAAGAGAGGGCTCCTTGCGCAAGAGCTACGCTTTTTTCTAACAGGTGTAAGCTCACTTGTGCAGGAGCTCTTGCACAAGAGGGCAGTGTGGACGCTTGGCAGGGGTTTCTTGCACAAGAAAGCCCTATGGCTAAAATGGCCATCAGAGCTTTCTTGCGCAAGAGAGCATCCACACTGCCATGGGCGCTCTTGCGCAAAAGCACAGCTCGCACATGGCAGTGTGGACGTTTTCTTGCGCAAGACTTCTTGCACAAGAACACTTGCACAAGATGTTCTTGCATAAGAAACCACCAGTGTAGACATAGCCTAAGCTAGGAGGGGATGTAGATATGGTATAGGGTAGGATCCAGAGTGACCTAGACAAATTGTAGGATAGGGCCAAAAGAAATCTGATGAGGTTCAACAAGGACAAGTGCAGAGTCCTGCACTTAGGATGGAAAAATCCCAAGCACCGCTACAGGCTGGCTAGGTAAGCAGCAGATCTGCTGAACAAGACCTGGGGATTACAGTGGATGAGAAGCTGGTTATGAGTCAACAGTGTGTCCTTGTAGCAAAGAAAGCTAACAGCATGCTGGGGTGCATTAGTAGAAGCCTGGCCAACAGATTTAGGGAAGATTTATTGTTTTTTAAGATTTAGGGAAGTGATTGTTCCCTTTTATTCGGCACTGGTGAGGCCACATCTGGAGTACTGTGGCCAATTCTGGAGCTCCCATTACAGGAAGGATGTGGACGCATTGGAGAAAGTCCAGCAGAGGGGGAACAAAAATGATTAAGGGGCTGGAGCACATGGTTTACAAGGAGAGGCTGAGGAATTTGGGCTTATTTAGTCAAGAGACAAGAAGAGTGAGTGGGATTTGATAGCAGCCTTTAACTACCTGAAGGGGGGCTCCAAAGAGTATGGCGAGAGGCTGGTCTCAGTGGTAACATGACAGAACAAGGAACAATGGTCTCCAGTTGCAGTGGGGGAGGTCTAGGTTGAATATTAGCAGCGATGAAAGGAACTAAAAATTTCTTACAGGTACTGTCCTACTGCATCCCAGGTCCCTGCCAGCTCTTTAAATAGCTCCCTGCTGGCTTTTGCCGCAGCTCAGCCAGGTCTTACCAAAGCTGCGCAACAGGGTGCACCTTCTTACTTTCACCTCTGGATATTAGGAAAAACTATTTCATTAGCAGGGTAGTGAAGCACTGGGATGAGTTACCTAGGGAGATGCTGGAATCTCCATCCCTAGAGGTGTTTAAGTCCTGGCTTGACAAAGCCCTGGCTGGGATGATTTAGTTGGGATTGGTCCTGCTTTGGGCAGGGGTTGGACTTGCTGACATTCCAAGATGGCGTCCCCATGTTGTTGAGCACCAGAATTTTCCACCAACCAGCAGACTGCGCACACCTACTCCAATTAGTTTCTAATCCAAGTGCCTTTGGTGATTTGGGTACATCCACCATTGATAGTTTTTATAGAGGGTGGAATTTTTTGTTATTACACGTTTCGGTGATTTTTTCACCAATGGTTTGTCCCTCGCTGTCCTGTGTTCTGAGTGACACGGGAAGGGGCTACAGGAGCAAAGAGCTGATCTGTTGATGACTCTCTGTAGGGACACTTGTGGGACCGGTGAAGACTGAGGAACGAGGCAGTTTCTTTGATAGATGCAGCAGTGTCTTAGCGCAGGGAAAGCTTGTTGCTCTGAGAAGTCTCTTTGAAAAGCGCACAGGTCCCCCCCCGAAGTGGTACTCTTGGTTAGCACACAGTCAAAATGGGTCTGTTCCAGTGAACCAAGTCTGAGGGCATAATGAGTATCTGTAGTGCCTTCAGCAACTCTGAGCGAACCCCTCGGATGTTTAACACACATCTTGTCTACATGTGCCGGAGCACTGCAAAAGCACAGTCTTCAATCAGCCTGGTGGAGAGGGTTAGATTCATTTGAAACCTCCCCCCCTCTCCCCCCACCCAAAGCCTCTCATCCACCTCTGCCAGGCTGTCATATTACAGAGCAAGGGGAGTGGGTACTCAGCCGAATGAATAACACCCTTGCCCACCAGAGGAATATTTGCAATTGACGATGTTTCTTCCCTTCTGGTTGTAGGGCTTCAGCAGACAAACTAGTGCCACAAATGGCTTTAGAGACACCCTTTGGTAAATGGTCCCCGGGAACACACACGTGGCATCTTATGATTTACTGGCGTTTGGCCCAAAGGGATTCAGAATGGTTTGTAAGGCCCTCCTCTTGAATTGGGCATGGTGTGTGGAGGAGGGGGCAGGTGTCTTGGCTCTGCACTCCCAGAAGGGGCAAGGCCTTGGGCAGAAGGGGTGGGACCAAGCTCTCAGTGCTGCCCAAACCACACCATGCCCCGTTCCCCCCCATCCGTAGTGCTCCAGCAGCAATTTAAAGGGCCCAGGGCTCTGGACACCACCACTGCTGCAGAAGCAGAGGCAGGGAGACTCAGGCCCCTTTAAATCGCCAGGCCCTGGGGCAGTTGCTCCCTTTGTCCCCCCCCCCCCCTTCCCCACCATTGGCAGGCCTGCCTAGAGCCAGCAGAGCTGACATGCTCTGCAGGCCCCGGGGAAGGGGCCCCGCTCTACGCTCCTGGAAGAGGCAGGGCCAAGGGCAGCCGGCCCTCAGTGCTGCCCAAAATGCAGCACCCCACCCCAGCCCTTAGCGCTGCCTGGAGCGTGCAGCCCAGTGCTCCAGCATTGATTTAAAAGGCCCAGGGCTCCAGCCGCTGCTACTGAATCTCCGGGCTCAGAGGCAGTTTGCCTTCCCATCAGTGGGCCTGCCTACAGCACACAAGCAAGCCATGGTGGGATATATACCCAACCCAGCTGAGCAGGTGTGCAATTCTCACTCATGTATGAAGCCAGAGAGGGACACACCTAACACAGACAGCCCCTTTTACATGCACTCAGTTGAACATGGAGGTCAGCATGTCATACCATGGAGCTTTTCTTAGGTCAGAAAAGCCAGTTGCTTGCTCAAACGCAGCTTGGGTCTGTCGTGAGTGAAATTTGCTATCGCGTCACAACTTTTCAGGTGACTCATACACAATACATTAGTAGTCTCCAGCCAGCTGCTAGTAGCCAGATTACTGCATTGCAAACATCACCAATGGAATTGCTGGATTTTGAGGCAATTCCAGTACTGGATAGGCCAGGCGCCTTCCAACACACAGGAGTAATTTATGTAATTGAAGGGACTGCCTGAATTTCATTGCAAAAAGTTCTCACCTGCATTAGCGTTTGCTGGAGAGGGGCTAAAAAGTTCAGTCTCTGTTCTAACCAGTGGTGACCAGTCTGAGGCTCCCGTGTGCATTGTCATGTCTCTTTAAGAACAGATGCTGTGTATGATGTGCTGCGATGTGTTGCCGTGTACATGAATGGGATACAGATTACTCTGCTGCTTCTACTCTCTGTGCAAAACAGCCACTCTTCTGTGTCAGCAATGCCGTTGTAACAGAGCACATATTTCCTCAGCTAACAGGCTCCACTGGTGATGTGGAAGTGAATGGTTTACAGGGGTCTGGCGAGATTACACAGTAAGTGTCAAGGGAAATATCTCAAAGTGGTGTTATGTTGAGCATTTACTGTTAAAGCGAGGTGGATGTTACTATTGTGGTCCATATGTTTGTCACCCAGAGGCTGGATCGCTGCATTGCCCTCTGAATGGAGAGCAACAGCTTCAGTCTAGCCACAGTGTCAGGAGATGCAGAGGATAGCAGCCCATTTAGGTAGCAGTCTATGTAACCAGTATTCTGGTCTGCACTGACAGTGTCCTGGTTTCTAGGTGAAATTTAAGGCAATGATTTTGTCCTAAGGTCCTAAACAGCCTGGGTCCTGCCTCTGCCCATGCCAGACTGCCACTGCTTGTGCTTGGCAGAGGACTTGAACTAGCCATTCTTTGGAAGGAGCTGCTGGCAAAGCATTTGCCATAGGGCCCATGTCTTTGGGCTATACTACCTCCCAAGGCTTGAAATGGACTGATTCTGCTGACCTTGTGGGCATGCTGCATAGCCCCTGTGCTTGGATGGGCATTACCGGAGGGTGGCCTTTCTGTCTAGTGGCAACATGCCATGGGGGGGCTTTTTAAAAGGTGCATGTGTCACATGATTAGTGCTCAAGGACTGTGTGTGAGGGTGGGAGGAAGACATGCTACCACGTTGGTAAACTTCATTTTCTCCTACAATCCTGTGACTTTGAAAGTATGTCTCAGAATCATAAGCCTGGGAGGGGCCTCGAGACACCATCAAATCCAGGCCCCTGCAGTCGTGCCAAGGATGCCCACAGCCTGGGATGGGAGCCCTTTGCTGGGGAGTTTGAATAACCCTGAAATCTAAATTTACAGCAGGGCTACTGATGAATGTTGGTCTGAGTTAAACATTGCAGTTTGTGTGTGTGTCATGCCAGGGACATGCTTGGGAAGGAGGACATGATTTCTGTGGTGCAGGGGCTATGCACAGGGATGAATGCCCTGTGGCTAGGTCTACACGACCACAGTAAACTCCAGCTACAAAAATAACATCGCTGGAGTCACCCTAGTTTAGGGTGACTCACTGCAGTGTCAACACTGTGCTGGGTCAATAGGAGACTCTCTCCCATTGACTTAC
This sequence comes from Pelochelys cantorii, assembly GCA_032595735.1. Lineage (NCBI taxonomy): Eukaryota > Metazoa > Chordata > Testudines > Trionychidae > Pelochelys > Pelochelys cantorii. The sequence goes on from CM064334.1 coordinate 54,216,079, forward strand.
CTTACTCTGCTCATTCAGGGTAGAATATTGGGGTCAACTGGAAAGTGATCTGCGGTTAATGTGGTGGGTCTTCATTATACCATCTATAATGACCACTCACAGTGCATCAATCAGCAGTGCATTGATCCTTCTGTAATGTAGATGGAGCCTGTGTCTGTAGTGCCAAGGACGTGCACAAGGAGGAATGCTCTATGGCTGTAGTGCCAGGGACATGCCCAAGGAGGAATGCCCAATGGCTGTAGTGCCAGGGACATGCACGGGGAAGGAATGAGTAACACTGCAGCCCCATATTAATCATAGTAATATTTTGTTATGATGATGTATTCTATGCAAGGTGTGTCATGTGTGGTATTATTGAAAAAGTTATGATTTGCTGAATCTGATTATCCTATTTGCATGCACATACCATTTTTGTATCTGAAGATATGAATAGCAACTATGTATCTGTATCTCAAATGTGGTTACACCAGGGTAATGCCCACTAGACTAGAGGCTTTCAATCTAGCTAGCTGGGTGGGATGGGCCTCCTCAGGGCAATGGGCCATTAGGGAAAATAGCAGGCCTTAGGAGAAGCTTATCTCCCACTTGGGGGGGCCTGCCTGAGCATGCTCCAGAAAGATGGTTGCTATGTCTCCACAAGGTCATGAGATCAGGTCACAGGGCTCTGAACTCTATCTTGGGATGTCAGTGTTTTGCTACAAACTGAGTTTTGGAACAAAGGGTTCCCCACCCTATGTTAAAGCTATACAAGATAGGGTGGGACACCATCAGCAGTGCTTCACTCCCATACAAGACCAACTGCTGGAAACGCCCAAGGAACAAAGACTGAACTGGGGGGAGCTCTGGACCGAGGCTAAAGGGATTTCTAGACTGTGGATCAGCAGTGCTAGGGTTGCCAGATGCTTTAACAAAAAATACCGAACCCCACCCCCCCCCAAAAAAGGGAAAAAATTCTGTTAAGCAAAAAAAAAAGGGGGGAGACCAAAGTTGTTGAGCAAAAAAAAGGGGGGGGGAGACCAAAGTTGTGGAGGAAAAAAAGGGGGTGCTGCACCTTTAAGTGGCCCCACACTCCTCACTCCCCTGCCCCACCAGACACTCAGGGGAAAATTGTCCCCACCCGGCTTCTGTCCGAGGGAAACAGGAAAATGTCCAGTATTTTCTGGGTTTTTTTACCGGACGGGAGACCCAAATAACAGACAGTCCAGGCGAAAACCGGACACCTGGCAACCCTAATCAACACCTGAGAAACCCAAGTTATCAAATGCAGCTTGTGCCTTAAGAATCTACATCGTCTGCCTGTACCATCAGAATCTGCTAGTCATAGCCAATCTAGTATGTTAAGCTTAGGTTGTGTTTTTGTTTATTTGCTAGGTAATCTGCTTTGCTAGTTTGCATTCACTTGTAATCACTTAAAATCTATCTTTTGTAATTAATAAACTTGTTTTATGTTTTAATCTAAACTAGTAAGTTTGGAGTGAAGTGTGTGGACATCGTACTACAAAGGGCAAAAGCTGTTGCATATTCCTCTCCACATAGAGGGGGTGAACTTTCAGGGTACATCTATACTGCACCATAACTCAAAATAAGATACACAGTTTGAGCTACTGCAGGGTGACTTTCCACTGGAGAGATTCAATGGAACGTTGCTAAGTATGTTGGAAATGCTTGATCTGACTCAAAAGCCACTTGGGATTCAATCACAGAAGTCCCCTTGGGTTACAACTTCAAGACAATGAAGCTACCAGATTCTCACCCTGTCTGGACCTGTGCTTTAGATTGTCTTCAGATGGACCTGTCAAGAATTCTACTTGTAATATGTCACACAACTGAAAGAACAACTAAGCGTGGCTCACAAGTTGCCCAGGAATGCTGCAAAGAAAGGGAACTCCAGTAATACATACAGATATAACAGACAAGGAATTGAACAGGATTAAGACCATCCAAAAATCAAAAAATCTCAGTATCCCTGCGGGGAGCAAAATTTCAGCAGCCATTAGAGGTCTTACCCATACATCCTAGTTCAGAAGCTGCCAGACATGCCAGTGTATCACTTGATGTGAGAAGGGGGGGGCCAACTGACATAAAAGTTTTGCACAAAAACATCTCCCGTCAATAGGACAGTTACTTCATTTTCTTGAAGCATCCACAGAGAAATCCCCTGTGATTCACCTAGGGACTAGAAATCAGAAACCCAAGTCAGTGAAGGAAGGAATCTCTCGGAAGAGCGTGCAAGTTTGCCTCAGATAATGAGACACAGACTGTGTGTTTATTCATGGCCAATGCTTTCTGGCACCACTGTATGCAATAGGCAACCAATTTTTCTGCAGAGAAAGCAGCTAGAGCTCCCATTCCTGGATCGCAGACCTGATGGGAAGACCCAATAGAAGCACAGAGAGCACCAGAAAGTGAGGTTATCAAAGCTTACATGGTTCCTCAAGTCACACAACTCCTGATAAGTATCAGAGGGGTAGCCATGTTAGTCTGGATCTGCAAAAGCGACAAGGTGTCCTGTGGCACCTTACAGATGCATCTGACGAAGTGGGTCTTTGCCCATGAAAGCTTATGCTCTAATACATCTGTTAGGCTATAAGGTGCCACAGGACTCCTTGTCACAACTACCTGGTGTTAACCCTAAAGTTGTGAAGACCACAGTTGATTCAGAAGAAGGATATTCAGAGGAAGCAAACCCCCGAAGACTGAGAGGCTGCGTCTAGACTGGCAAGTTTTTCCGCAAAAGCAGCTGCTTTTGCGGAAAAACTTGCCAGCTGTCTACACTGGCCACTTGAATTTGCGCAAGAACACTGACGACCTAATGTATGATCGTCAGTGTTCTTGCGCAAATACAATGACTCTCCTGTTTGGGAAAAAGCCCTCTTGTGCAAATGCTTTTGCGCAAGAGGGCCAGTGTAGACAGCTGAGAACCGTTTTGCACAAAAAAGCCCCGATGGCGAAAATGGTGATCGGGCTTTCTTGCGCAAAACCGCGTCTAGATTGGCACGGACGCTTTTCCGCAAAAAGTGCTTTTGCGCAAAAAGCGTCTGTGCCAATCTAGATGCTCTTTTCCGCAAATGCTTTTAATGGAAAAACTTTTCCGTTAAAAGCATTTGCAGAAAATCATGCCAGTCTAGACATAGCCAGAATGTCTGTGCACCGACTCACCTATAATTCCCCTGCTGTGCCCCGTGATTTTCTATTGAGTATGGTGCAAAAGTTCATATCAGCTCTGGCTGATTTTGTCAGGTGCTGCTTCATGTGTTCTCTGTGAAGGTTCAAACTATCTAATGTACAAGATAAAAGTTATGGTGTGCTTAAGTTGGAATTATGTGTAACCAGATAGCACTGTTTATATAAATGACTTGCAGACCTTGCAGTTTTGAGCATTTGGACACTTTGGACTTTTGAACAGTTGTCGAGGTCTTGAGGGGGACACCAAAGATTCCAGGAGGGGAAGGATGTGCTCCCCCCCACCCTCTTTGCCAGGGGGGCTGTGTCCTCAGAAAGGAGACTCACTTTTTGGGCCTCCATGGGGGCCACAATGGAATCATACGCTGTTGACTGCCTCAGCAGCAGGAGGGAAGAGGAGGGGACTGCATCCCCTTCATTCACTCTGGCAGCTCTCCTCCCTTATTAGCACTTCCAGGCCCAGCACTGGTCTATCTGTAACCTCGGCCTTGCAGAAAAGCCTCAGGAAGAGACAGTCTGCTCCTTCCACCAGCCTGCCAGCGACAGGCAGAGACAGTCCAGTTCTCCTTCCACCCTCTGCAGCCTGCCTGCACAGCAGCTGCGATTGGGGCTCCAAGACTTGACTACAACTGAACCCCAGAGGTTCTGAGCTTTAAAGACCCATTCCAGCAGGGAGGGGGCAGTTAGTCCTACTCTAGCCCTCCCCAGGGAGGATCTGCTGGCCTGCATCAGTCTCCTGACTGCTCAGGCAGAAAAGGAAGCTGAGTCAGTCCCCGATGTTGCAACTAAAGAAGGAAGAAGGGTTTCATTTTGCCCCAGGATCGCACATTGCATCTGCAAAAGAGCTTTCACCCACCCCGATTGTCGAGACCTGCATTGCCATTTCTTAGCATCATACTGTGTGTTTCTAACACCCTCTCCTTACAAACCTCCAACACGTCTCCACCTGGGTACCTGAGACACGGGGACAGAAAACTGAGGGGGGAGCCACTTTTGTTTAGGAGCACAGAGGTCCCGTGCTCTTACGTGCTTGCCAGTGTAGCCTTTAGTATTTAAAAAGCATCATTCATCTCCCTGTTTTCAATCATTTAATGTCTTATTGTCTCATTCACTTTAACCAAACCCTTTTCCAATGTGTTGGCTTGTGGGAGTTTGAATTATTTCTGAGTTCAGTTGTACCAGCCACTGCCTGAGCATGGCTAACCCGGTTAACCCCTCATCTGCCTGGGGGCACCATCTAGCCTTAATCTTCAACATGCCAAGCCGAGGAAGAGCTGGGCCCCTGCCCACACCACTGTGAAACCAGCTCAGGCAATAAACACTTTGGAACTGGATGAAGACAGTCAGTCCCCCCTTCCCGGGCGTGCATCAGGAAGGTACTAAACCAGTGCCAAATCAAGGAGCGAGGGTGGTATTTACATTTGTAGTGGTGGATTAGTTACACACTGGTTTGCAACCACCAGCCTAGAGCAGGTCTTTGGTTTTAAATAAAGAATAAGATTCTCACAGAGGGATGAATGAGCCATGCTGTACCGGGGGTGAGGGAGGGCCGGCTCCTAGTTCCAGTGTTAAATGAGGCGAGTCCCTCAGACAGTGAAAACTGACATGGCTTCAATTGACTTCAGTGGAGTGACATGGGCTCACATCAACGCCCTGCGGGCCTGGAAAGGAAATCCCAAATCCGAGTGACTTCAGGGAGGTTGTCACACTGCTACATGCCCTGTGGCTCCTGGGAACGCCAGCCCCTTTGCAGCTCCTGATGTGCGTGCGTGTCACACGCTAACCGCTAGCTAATCTGTTCAGGTTACTGTATTGACTGGCTGTGTCAGTCTCAATGCTGTCAGACAGGGAGCCCAGCCAGGTGGCTTTGAACTTGTTCTTTTCAAACCCGCAGGCACACTCAGGGCTGTTCTCAGCCTGCGCCGGTCACGCCCTCGCATTTTCCCAGTGTAACCTTAGCTGAGCATTTGTCTGGTGCTGGCTCAGGAAAGTGAAGGCGTGACATTAATAGATCAGCTCCCAGAGGGCGGGAGACACTGTTTCCTTGGAGAGAGACAGGGAATAGAACTTGGCCCTTAAAAGCCAGCCATGCCCACATGACAGCTGAAGGAAGGAGGGGCTGAGCCAACACAGACACAGCTCCAAGGCAGTGCCGGAAAGGCCTCCCTGGGATACAGTCCCCAAAGGCAGGGCTGGGCTGCTAGACAGGAGCCCTCCAAGGCAGGGCTGTTAGAAAGAAGCTGTCCAAGAATCAAGAATCATCTCTGGCCTTTGGAGCATGTTTGAGGTGTAGGCACCGGCAGCAAGATTTAAACATTACAGGCATCCCGCACTTCAGCCAACCAGCCAGCCCTCGTGTGCTTGATTTTCGTCTGAAGGAAGCTGGAACTTTGTCATTCGGTGCACCCACGCTGGCACCGCTATGAGGACAGCCATGGTTTCCAGTAAGAGGAGGTGTCCTTCCATTGGAGTGACAGGAGCGGCAGTGATTGGCGTCTGCGTGGTGGTGGTGATTTCTACCTGCATCGCTCTGGCAGTGTGTCTGACCATTAACAGGAATCCCCCCCAAGGTACAAAGCCACACCAACTGCTTCTTGACCTTAGATTTGCCTGTTTGGGTCCAGGGGGTGCATTTGGAGCAAGTGGCCAGTGCTAAATTATTTGCATGGGGGGGGGAGGGGGGGGAGCAGAAGCTAGTGGGATGGGTGCCAGCTGTACGAAAAAGGTGCATCGGCCTGTACTTGTGTGTGAGAGAGAGAAGTGAAGATGCTGAGGGGTGATAGGTGTGATGGCGTTGCGTGCACGTGCGCCTCTGTGGATCAGGAAGAGTGTCGCTCACCATTCGTTCTGGAGGACTAGGTTCTGTTCATTATAACGAGTGGTATACAGGGTGTCTGTGTGCAGCAAGGTGCGCTTCCCCAGAAGTAACACTTCAGCGACATTCAAGGGGGGGGGGTCTAGCTGTCCTTTGATGCTGGACTTGATGACCTCTTGAGGTCTCTTCCAGCTCTATGATTCTATGACGCTGCATTGAGCTAAACTTAATATACAAGTAGTCAGTCTGAAGGGGAGATGTGTATTTTGTTTGGTTGCCTGGGTTGTAACTATCTGTTACCAACCTCATATTTAGACCTGGAGGGACGTACAGAGCAAGACTTAATTGTTAGATTGTAACCAGCACACATGTAGGGATCAGTATGCATATGGAGATCAAAAATACATACTGCAAGTAACCCTGGGGGCTCAGGCCCCTGTCATGTGAGTCTCTCGTGAGATGCTTTCCTAGTTCTTACTGCAGGTGCTAACACAGTGGTTCCCGGGCTAGTTCCTCACAACTTACAGTCACTCTTGGCACGGACGCCATTGTGTCTTAGCCAGAAAAAAAAGAGACTGCCTAGATAACAGGTATTAACCCTTTCCTCGCCCCAGCTGTGCTCCAGCATTCCATGGAATCAGCAAAATGATAGCACAGCTAGTTTCTTCTAATCTGGACATAAATGCTTGGGAGCAGTCAGGCAGTCTTCTGAGTACTTCCTTCCACACCTGTATCTCACTCTTCAAAACCCCAAGCATTGCTTGCGTTAGTTTTACATCTGCCTTCCAAAAAGTTACTCATTACAAATCTTCCTTGGGTTTTCAGACTCTGTACTCAAACCAGCCTTCGATACAGATGGAGACCTGCTGGAATACCTGCTAAATCTGGGGCGCATTGACAGAAAGGATGGATTGCTGGTCACCTGGTACCATTCTGCAAACCAAAAGAGTGAACTGGAAGATGCCTTGAAGAGTAAAATATCATTCCCTCCCCGCCATCTGTAATAGCCTGTTATCTTAGTTTGCCTAGCTACCCAGTGTAGTTTGTTCTCACTCTTCTGGGTGTAATCAGATCATCTGCACAAGATGCAGAAAGCAATTCTGTCTCCTCCCCCCTTCTCTCCTCTCCCCTCCACAATCCCTTCCACACTAGGTACAGCACTGAACCATCGACTACATATTTAGTGGGAATTTTCCTTCCATGTGTTAGTCATTTCACCCACTCTGGCAAATCCTATGTCCCTGTCCTTTATGTTTCTAATAGCATGATATTGGAAAGCCACAGGCTCAAATCCTGGTTCCATTGATGGCAGTGGCAAACCTCTGGCTTGACATGAGTGGGGCCAGGATTTCAGCCAGGAGAGTTGGCTACCAGAGTGCCGTATGAGGAGCTCAGGCAAACACAGAGCATACGAGATGTTTGGAATGATCAGAGCAATTAGAGCGTGGTAACTGAGTATTTGTAAAGTTACTGAAATGATTCAATGTATCCAATTAGGGGCCTAAAGATATTTCCTGCCCAGAAGACAATTCTGAGTAGATTATCCCAGATTTAAGATAAAACTAAATAGATCAAAACAGGGATTTTTTAATCATAGAAAGTGTAATACTTAATAAAGAGGAGAGGGCTCACTGTTTAAATGTTCAGATGAGCAAATCATTCTGCACACGGACTCAAGCAGAAGACTAATGGGGAATGGAGGGTTCACCTGAAGCCATAAGAATCAGGGCTTCCTTATAGCTTCCTGGGATAAAACTACTCTGTAAAAGTCAAATGTTTTGGGACACATTCATGGGAAGCAGTTTTAGCTTGTGGTGGTAACATACCAGGACTGAAAACCCCATGACAGTAACCCCTCCTCAAAAAACCTCCCCAGCTTTTTCTGACCTGACGAGATACAATCAGGCTCCGTCTACACTGCAGGCTTTTTGTGCAAGAACAACTGTTCTTGCGCAAAAACTTGCCAGGTGTCTACAGTGCACGCACATTCTTGTGCACGTAAATTTACAGTAAAGCGGCGGAAAACAGGGCTTCTTCCGAAGAGTTATTCCTCTCCCCACGAGGAATAAGCCCTCTTGCGCAAGAGCTCTTCCACAAGAAGGCAGTGTAGACAGGCAACATGATTTTCTTGAGTAAGAAACCCCAATGGCTAAAATGGCCATCAGCGCTTTCTTGCGCAAGAGAGCGTCCACACTGCCATGGACGCGCTTGTGCAAAAGCACATCTCTTGTGCAAAAACACATGGCAGTGTGGACGCACTCTTGTGCCAGACTTTTTGCACAAGAACTCTTGCGCAAAACAGTTCTTGCGCAAGAAGCCTGCAGTGTAGACGTAGCCTCACAGTGTAGAGGTTTCTGCCAACTCAGGTCTGTACAACTTTGGAGGTTGGTGGGATCCCCAGTGAATTCAGGGATGGGGCTACAGCCTCTGGAGCACAGGGTGGTGACTCAGTTCCACCCACCTGGGCAGCCAACACCAGCTGCCCCAGGGAGGGAGCTGGCTTCCACATTAGGAAAGCAGCAGGATAAGGGACTCTCTGAAGGTAGGGAGGTGGGGTAGGTTCTGTAGTGGCCATGGGGAGAGGGCACTTGCCTGCGGAGGGCAGGGCTGTGGGCTCAAGTCATTCCTGAAAGAAAACCTGGAACATTCCAGTCTGGTGTCACTTACCTGGAAGGCCAGGGACTAGTTACTGCAGGAAGAGAGGAATCTCAGTAATAGCCCAACCCAGGAAGCAGGGGTAGTACCAGGCTCAGAAGAACCCACCTGTTGGGAGGATTTGGGACCTGATCCAAAGGCTAGTTAAATGAATGAAAAAACTTGTTAACTTTCCTTCAAGAGCTGAGCAGTGGGGCACTTAAAGACAGGCTTAACTCAAGCACCTGGGTAATCCAGCAACTGTGGTGTGACGATGCACATGCAGAAAGACTTGGTGGTAGCTCAGCCCTGTGCAGGCCTGAGCCCATAGGGAGCTGCCTGCATGCATGGTGAAGACATGAACAAGTGTGGAGGGTCCTTTGCACACACCGATGCCAGTCAAGGACTCACTTTGTGACTTGCACACACAGGTGACATGATGGCCCTGGAAGCTGATGTCAACCTAGAAGGACTCAACACTCCTAATGAGACCGACAAGCCCATCATGGCACATCCCCCTGCTATTTACAGTGACAACTCTTTTCAGGAATGGCTGGATGCTGTCCTCAACTCATCCAGCAGAGGTAATCTAAAGTGCTGTGCCTGTAAACAAGTGGAAGGAGCCCTTTGCCCTGACTGTGTGTCTATGTACATGTGGAATTCGGAAGCGTCCTCTTCACCTCCCATTGGGCAGGGAATGATGAGGCAGAGCTGGGGACAAGCAGTAGACAACACCTTACCTTACCATAATGCCAATGATCCCCAGTCTTGGACTGGGAGCCTGCTATGTCAGGTGTGGCACAAACAGGACTCCTATTTATACTCGGGCAAAGTTTACCAGCTGCTAATATCAGATACTTATGTGGTTTTCCAATGAATTCTTTCCTGGACAGGTATCAAGCTAGATTTCAAAAGCATCAAGGCAGTTGGCCCATCTCTGGATATTTTACTAAAGAAATCCTCAGAAGTGAAGATCAACAGACCTCTATGGTTAAATGCAGATATTCTAGTGGGTCCCAATGTCCCCATAAACACTGCAGTTAACGCAAGTTTGTGAGTAAACTGAATTTTTCTTAAAAGCGCTTTGGTGGCTAATGTTGTACATTTCAGTGACTTGTGTCCCAGAATGTAAGGATCAATTTCATAGCTTTGGAACAAAGTCCTTGGTTCTATACTAGCAATATCCCTCCCACCACAATCCTCTAGTGCAGCAAGAAATCAGTGAGCTCAGAAAGTGCCAAGACTGGAGTTCAGCCAAGAGCTGATAAAAGGTGGGCAAAAAAAAAAAAAAAAAAAAAAAAAGTATATGTAATAAAAACCAACAAGAAAACCAGCTATTTAAGATCCCAGGTCACTAAGGCCCTGATCCAGTGGCTATTCTTGGGGGAGGGGGGGGAAGCTTTTGATAGGCTTTGAATCAAGCACCCAGAGAATATATTTAGATTCCAAAAATTTCTCCCTCCTCCAACTGCCTGCTGGAGCCTTGAGTTTCATAATCCTCGATTACCCCTGATAACACCGATAAACCAGGGCTACTCAAAAATTTTCCACTAAAACTGACAGAAAATTATGTTTTTAAAATTAAAAAATTTCTTGGAAAAGGTCTCAGCTTTCCCTCAAAAATTGATTTTTTTATCCACCCCCCCCCCAAAAAAAAACCCCAACCCTTCACACTTGAAAAATCAACAAATTCTGAGCAGATACCACCACAATGACCCATGGGAGTTGTAGCATGGCAGTCTTTTCCCGCACACCACATTCTGGCCAATGGGCTGGACTCCCTTACTGGACTGATTCTCCCAGGATCCCTTTATAACCAGCTCTGCACCTAAAACTGAACCAAACTTAGCAGGTGAGTAAAGGAGAAACTGATTTTCAACCTCTGTTGATTTAAAATGATCTGTTCAAATTTCTCAGTGCTCACGTTGTTACTGATGGGAGCTTTTAGACTGTATTAAAACAATTAAAAGCTACACTTTTAAGTCCATAAAAAAATCGCAAAGTTACAGAGTTAACCGTGAAAATCTGGGTTTCCATCCCAAATTTAGTTCAGACTCTATTGGAAGAAACAATCATCACTAGAAGGTGAGTTACAGTGAGAGCAACAGAATGAACTTTTAAATTCAGCTCTGAACTTTTTCCTGTCTTACAGAAAAAAAAAAATCCGACACAGTTTTTGGGAACTAAACCAATGGAGTCATACAGAAATTCCTTGAAAAACCCACAGAAGAGTTTAAGAAAAAAATCTATTTTCTATACAATTGTTAAAACAATCTCTGACATTTTAACTCAAGATTTCATGATGCTTCAGTCTTTTTTTTAAATTAGTTGAAATGGATAGCTCAGCCCAAAGTCCAAACTTTCTGAAGTTGACCATCACCCAGGCCACACATTTTTGTACAATTTTCCCAGATTACCGAGTCTTTTACTGTGTTGCTCAAAATATGTCGGAATCAAAGCAGTAACTGGAGGTTTTTCCTTTTTAAAAATTATCCATAGTTCTAACATTTTAAAAGTTCATCTTTTTATTCAGAATTCTGTCACCAGCCAGGTATTTTCACCCAATACTATTGTGCTGGCCCATGTGCATCCATAGGGAGACTAGTTTTACTTTGTATGAAGAGAAAGCCAAGAGTCTAACGGATTAGCTTTGAGCTACAGTAATATCTACCTGTCTACAGCAATGTTCCCAGTCAGCATGTATCGCTGTGATGAGTTTCTAGTATGTTCTGCCCAGACTCTCAGCTGTTGCCCAAAAGGGGATAAAGTTTTTGCTGTTGGAATTGTTAGGAGAGTAGTCTATGGAAAGTAAAGAGAGAGAGAGAGAGAGAGAGTGTGTGTGTGTGGGTGGGTGGGCGGGGAAGAGGTCTATGAAAAGTGAGTGTGTGTGTGTGTGTGTGTGTGTGTGTGTGTGTGTGTGTGTGTAAAAGAGAGGTACAGTAAAACTCCAATTGTCCGGCATCCAGTTGTCCGGCACTCCCAATAGTTCGGCATCATTTGGAACCTGGAAGTGCTCCCGTCAGCTGTTCTCATGGCCGGGCCAGTGTGAGCCGCATGTGCATTCACGGCCCCGCGCCGTACCGCTCATGGTCCCCAGCGCACACAGCGTCCAGCCTGCACTTGCTAGCAGCTGGCCGCTAAGCACAGGCAGCTGCTTTGGGACCCAGACATAAGGTTGGGGGAGGAGGAGGACTGGGTTACAACAGGAACAGGAGGTGTTTGGCTCTGGGGAAGCAGAGGGCAGGGGAGGGAGGGGGATTGGGTTGGGAGTATGCCCCTTTATAGTACTTCCCGGTACTCCGATATATCCGATAATCCGGCACCACCTAGGTCCCAAAAGTGCCGGATTATCGGAAGTCTACTGTATATATAAAGAATGCCATCTAGTGGCATTTGATGTGCTGCTCATAAGTTTGTAGGTTTAATAGAGTTGTTGTTACGCACAGAAACTGCCTTCTTCTTTGCCACTCTTAGGAGTAACTGTTGCTCTGTATGTGGTTCCATTAGATTCCTCTCACTCATCCAGGAGAAGTACCCAAACTGCACTCTCTCTCCCGGCTGGACGACTCTCTATTCATCTTGGTTCCCCAACAAAACCTACACTCAGAAAATGATTCAAGAGATGCACAGCATCGTGAAGACACAGCCCCAAAGAGTCACATTCCCCGTCAGGACTGTCATGGTGAGATTGGCTTGGCCTCATTTCAGCTGGCTGCTGGCTCAGTCGGAGAGGTAAGGCATTCACAGCACAAGTTCGTTAGTCCTTCAAGCAGGAGTAACTAAACCCCTTAAAAGAGCGGTGCTCAGCTTTTCGAGACAACTGCAGCCCTTTCAGGAGTCTGATTGGTCTCGAGGACTCCAGTAGCACCGACCTAAAAAACTGCTGTAAACAAAATCAGCTCTATAAAAACAAAAGGATCACACAGCACACTAGTACTGAACAATTGCTGACTTCCACCCATCGCAATATAAGTATTTACTTGCATCTCAGTGCAATATAGGAGCCTGTTTTTCACTTAAAAACATAAGAATGGCCATACTGGGTCAGACCAAAGTCCATCCAGCCCAGTGTCCTGTATGCTGACAGTGGCCAATACCAGATGCCCCAGAGGGAGGGATCACAACAGGTAATCCTCATGTGTTCCCTCCCGTCACCCTCCTCCAGAGAAACAGAGTCTAGGGATACCATTCCTACCTATCCTTGCTAATAGCCATTGATGGACCTAACCTCCATGAATCTATCTAGCTATTTTTTTAATCCTGTTGAAGTCCTAGCCTTCACAACCTCCTCAGACAAGGAGTTCCAAAGGTTGACTGTGCACTGAGTGAAGAAAAACTTCCTTTTCTTTGTTTTAAACCTGCTGCCTATTAATTTCATTTGGTGACCCCTAGTTCTTGTACTGTGGGAATAGAAAATAACTTTTCCTTATTCACTTTTTCAACGCCAGTCATGATTTTATAGACCTCTATCATATCCCCCCTTAGTCTCCTCTTTTCTAAGATGAAAAGTCCAAGTCTTTTTAATCTCTCTTCATATGGGACCCGTTCCAAACCTCTAATCATTTTTGTTGCCCTTTTCTGAACCTTTTCCAATGCCAATATATCTTTTTTGAAATGAGGCAACCACATCTGTACACAGTATTCAAGATGTGGGTATACCATGGTTTTATACAGAGGCAATAAGATGTTTTCTGTCTTATTCTCTATTCCTTGTTAGGAGTCATTAAAATTCTATTTGCTTTTTTGACTGCTGCTGGACACTGAGTGGATGTTTTCAGAGAACTATCTACAATGACTCCAAGATCTCTCTCTTTAGTAGTTGTAGCCAAATTAGTCCCCATCATATTGTATATATAGTTGGGATTATGTTTTCCAATGTGCATTACATTACATTTATCAATATTAAATTTCATTTGCCATTTTGTTGCCTAATCACTTAGGCTACGTCTACACTGAACCTCTCTTACGCAACAACCTACGCACAGATTAGCATATTGCTGTACTTCATTTGCATAATTAATTAGGCGCCTTTTTGCACAAGAGGCTTTTGAGCAAAGAAGAGCTGTGTAGACAGCTCCTTTTTGCACAAAAACCCCCTCTTGCGCAAGAGCCGTTCTTCCTCATTTTTTCAGGAAGAACGGCTCTTGTGCAAAAGCCTCTTGTGCAAAAACGGCCCCTAATTAATTATGCAAATGAAGCATGGCAATATGCTAATCCGCACTTCTTTTGCACAGGCTTTTGCACAAGAGAGGTGCACTGTAGACGTAGCCTTAGTTTGGTGAGCTCTTTTTGAAGCACTTCAGTCTGCTTTGGTCTTAACTATCTTGAGCAGTTTGGTATCATCTGCAAATTTTGCCACCTCACTGTTTACCCCTTTCTCTAGTCTAGATCATTTATAAATAAGTTGAATAGGATTGGTCCCAGGACAAACCCTAGGGGGACCCCACTAGTTACTTCTCTCCACTCGGAAAACTTACCATTTATTCCTACCCTTTTTTTCCTGTCTATTAACCAGTTAGAAATCCATGAAAGGACCTTCCTTCTTATCCCACTTGTGATCCCTATCTGAAGCCAGAGCCCTTGCATCTGGGGCTGGAGCATGCAACTTAATTTGGGGGAAGGGGGACATCCTATGGTGGGGGTCCCAAAGCAATTGTCCTGCTTGCCACCTCCTACAGTCAGCCCTGCATTTGTGACACACACATCCAACCTGTCCCATGACCACCCTTGGGGCTGCAAGCCCCATATCAAGAAACACTGATCTAAAGAAGCTGTGTCCCCCCTGGAAGATCTCCGAGTACCCCCACGGGTCCACGTAGGCCTGACTGAGAATCACTGACTTTGAGAACAGTACTGGTGACCAGCACCTTGCCCACAGTGCAAGTCAGGCCTCTATGTGCAAACTATTCCCTTGTTGCAGAACCCTTTCTGTAGTCAGACATTTGCAGGCGAATAACCCTTATCCAGTGTGTTTCAGTCAGAGAACAGTCTTCAGTCTTCACGGCTGAGGATGTTACAGAGGTTCCTAAATCTGAGCCAGCCTTTTTAGGTGACAAATCTGAGGAACTCACTCAGATTGAAGTGACATTAGAGGAGGTTATGGAATTAATTGATAAGCTGAATAGTAACAAGTCTCCGGGACCAGACGGCATTCACCCAAGGGTTCTGAAAGAACTCAAATGTGAAATTGCGGAGTTATTAACAGTGGTTTGTAACCTATCCTTTAAATCCACTTTGGTACCAAATGACTGGAAGATGGCCAATATAACACCAATATTTAAAAAAGGCTCTAGAGGAGATCCTGGCAATTATAGACCGATAAGTTTAACATCAGTACCAGGCAAATTAGTAGAAACACTAGTAAAGAGTAAAATTGCAAGGCACATAGAAGAGCACGAATTGTTGGGCAAAAGTCAGCATGGTTTCTGCAGAGGGAAGTCGTGTCTAACTAATCTGTTAGAATTCTTTGAAGGGGTTAATAAACATGCGGACAAGGGGCACCCAGTGGATATAATATACCTAGATTTCCAGAAAGCCTTTGACACGGTCCCACACCAAAGGCTTTTACGTAAATTAGGTGGTCATGGGATAGGAGGAAAGGTCCTTTCATAGATCAAGAATTGGTTAAAAGACAGAAAACAAAGGGTGGGAATAAATGGTAAATTTTCACAATGGAGGAGGGTAACTAGTGGTGTTCCCCAGGGGTCAGTACTGGGACCAATCCTGTTCAACTTGTTCATCAATGATCTAGAAAATGAGGTAAGCAGTGAGGTGGCCAAGTTTGCAGATGACACAAAGTTGTTCAGGACAGTCAAAAGCAAAAGGGATTGTGAAGAACTACAAAAAGATCTCAGCAAACTGAGTGATTGGGCAGCAAAATGGCAAATGAAATTTAATGTGGGTAAGTGTAAGGTAATGCATGTTGGAAAAAATAACCCAAATTACACGTACTACATGATGGGGTCAAATTTAGCTACGACAGATCAGGAAAGGGATCTTGGAGTTATAGTGGATAGTTCTATGAAGACATCCACGCAGTGTGCAGCGGCAGTTAGTAAGGCAAATAGGATGTTAGGAATTATTAAAAAAGGGATAGATAATAAGACAAAAGATATCATACTTCCCCTATATAAAACTATGGTACGCCCACATCTCGAGTACTGCGTGCAGATGTGGTCTCCTCACCTCAAAAAAGATATATTGGCATTAGAAAAGGTTCAGAAAAGGGCAACTAAGATGATTAGGGGCTTGGAAAGGGTCCCATATGGGGAGAGGCTAGAGAGACTGGGACTTTTCAGTTTGGAAAAAAGGCGATTGAGGGGCGATATGATAGAGGTATATAAAATCATGAATGGTGTGGAGAAAGTGATTATAGAAAAATTATTTACCTTTTCCCATAATACAAGAACTAGGGGACACCAAATGAAATTGATGGGTAGTAGGTTCAAAACTAATAAAAGGAAATTTTTCTTCACACAGCGCACAGTCAACCTGTGGAACTCCTTGCCCGAGGAGGCTGTGAAGGCCAGGACTCTATTAGGGTTTAAAAAAGAGCTTGATAAATTTTTGCAGGTTAGGTCCATAAATGGCTATTAGCCAGGGATAAAGTATGGTGCCCTAGCCTTCATAACAAGGGCAGGAGATAAATCACTTGATCATTGTTTTCTGTTCTCCTTCTCTGGGGCACCTGGCATTGGCCACCGTGGGCAGATGGGATGCTGGGCTCGATGGACCTTTGGTCTGACCCAGTATGGCCATTCTTATGTTCTTATGAGAACAGCTCAGGGTACAGGACAGTATCACCTTCCCAGATCCCTCACTCTACAGAGTGCCCCTTGTTTTCAGACATGAACCCTTCCATTGGAAAGGGACCAAAGTAGCCATGGCTAATAAGACCCCAGTTCCTCCAACTACTGAGCAGCCAGCTTGAGGGCCTGCAAGAAGCCCGTACCAACTCAATGCTCTCTCATCTCTGCAGGTACAGCCTGACTCTGTGGCAGGGAAAGACGGACCCCATCACTGTGGAAGATCTCCTCTTCATCCGGGATAACAGCCAGGCTGAACAAATCTATTATGACATTTATGATCCGGTTCTGTCTCAGTTCAAGGAAGCAGCGTGTACGTGTGTAGGACAGCAATGCCAAAAGGCCCCAAATGAGATTGGGATCCCACTGAGCTAGGTGCTGTACATAGCAGAAGAGAGAGTCCCCACTCCACTAAAGCTTATCTGAATAGACATGGCAACGGGTGGGAAAAGCAACTGAGGCTCAGTGACCTGGGTAAGGGGACCCAGCAGCTCAGTGACAGAGCTAGAAATGGAAGTCAGGACTCCTGAGTCCCAGGGCCCTGTCTTTTAGGCCAGGCTGCCTCCTCCAGCTACACCTATTTCAAAGGTGCTCAGACCCATGGCGGTGAGGCGTAAGTGTGTTGCCCTGCAGCCAACTTGAGCCTATTGAAAGAACAAGAGAAAGGCAGACAAAGTATCGTGGCTGTATTTTGATGTGCACCTAGGCAGTGAGGGTGCTAAGCCCACAAGTAGGCACAGATGTAGGATCTTGTTTGGCTTAGAGAAAGGGACTGTGCCAGGCAGGGGCCTGACAGGCCCGGGCAAAGGGAGCAGCTGCCCTCAAGCCTGGGGCTTGAAGCTGCCGCTACCACAGAAACCATGGCCGCAGCCAGAGCCCTGGGCATCTCATGCTGAGCATTGCTGAAAGGCTGGCTGGGAGAGGCTATGCCTCAGCCCTGCCCCTTCTACCTAAGGGCCCCTCCCCACCACATTGCCCAGGGCCTGCAATGTCTGTCAGCCACCCCACACTGTGCTCGGTTTCCTTTTTTTGGCTACACAGGAAGCCCAAAAAAATTCAAGATTTCTTCTGCTACTTGTTTTACCTGGAAGCTGTCAGAAGGCTGGTGGCCGTAGTGTTACTGGAAGATTTGTGGGAGGCCATGAAATGCGTATTGTGAACTTTCACACTCCAGTCTGCTCAGCTGAGGAAGTGGGTTTTGCCCACTAAAACTCATGATACCATACTTAGATTTGTTAGTCCTGAAGGTGCCACAGGACTACTCATTGACTCCAACTGGAGAGAGAGAGAGAGAGAGAGAGAGTTGAATCTAGAACAGATAACCTGTCCCCCAATCATCCATTAAGTTAACACCTACTTAACCAAAACAAATTCCCAGAGTTGTAAACAGTCTGGGCAAAAAATTCTCTTCCACTTCCAATAGCTCCTAAGCTAGACCTTCGTGATGTCATGGTTTCATTAGTTTTCTAGGTTCTTCCAAGGTAGAGAAGGCCTGTGTTTCTAAAGAAACAAGTAGAAGAATTTAAAAAATAAATTCAAGGTTTCCATGACACATACATACAAACAAGGAAGCATTAGAGACAATCCATTTTCTCTCCTGCCATTTGCAGGTCAGTCATCCAGTACAGTCAGGATAAATACTGATGCCAACTTCCGTTCTCAGCTCCCTCTGTCCAACACATGGGACTGGCAGAATCTGAGGCTGAACCTTTTAGTTTAGGAGCAATGATTCTTTGTTCTTCTTCCCCTACTACTCAACTTGTAGTCCCCTTTTTGTATAGTGGCTCCCCTTCTGCTAGAAGGATCAACAGCTGTACTCCACTTGGTCAACATGGGGCTTGATTTGCTCCATTCCAGAGACCCAACTCAGCTTAACAATCGGGTTCTACTAAAGACTATTAGCTAAATTGCTGCTTATTAGAGACACATTCAAGCTGCATCAAGGGGCAAACTTGCATTTAACTATATGTGAAATTCTAGGCTGTGATCGAGTGTGAGCAGGTCAGCTGACACATTAGTAAATACCATTTACATGAGTCTCAGCTGTTACCTTCGTTAGTAAAACTGTAACAATGGCAGCTTATGGATCCTACATTATATCCTACCTTAGCCATAGCCCTAAAGACAAAAGCACACACTGTACCATGAATAGGAATTAATTTACTCAACATTTCTTTCCCCCCTCTTCCTTCAACCCAACAGTGAATTCATCAAGAAAGAGATTCTACTATCCTGGAGGCAATTTGCTAGATTACTTCCACCCCACAGATGCCGATGGACTGTGGATAGAGTGGCATAGGATAGATCATGATAAGAACATGCTGGAAACATTCTCAGTTCTTAAAGGTGAGTAATGTGTCTTTCCCCTTGTACCAAGCTAATGAAACTAGAGAGATTTTTTTTTTTAAATCAGTTCTCATGGATTTGTCAGTTCCTAAGAGTTATCGTTCGCACTGGTTCTCAGGACTAGGGTCAGTAAATCCTGGTGAACTTTCTGGTGGTCTATAAACCAAGTTTACAGACAGAGTAGTGAGGTGGGTAAGGAACTTGAGAGTATGGGGATGAATGAGAGAAGTCGTCTATGCATCGACTGAAACAAAGCCTGCAGAACATGTTGCAAAAAAATACCATGCTAATGAAAATAGTGCAAGAGGAGAGAGAATGGGATTAAATCGAGCAGAAACAAAAGTTTAAATTGACTACCAGGAGAAATGTACAAACACTAAGGGCTATGAAAAGCAGTCAGAGACGACCTATAGGTGGAGTAATATAAAACCCGCTTGCCTGAAATAATGGAGGATCTATATTAGAAACAATCCTAGGATAGGGTAGAAGCAGGGTTAAGATTACATAATGGTACTGGTCTAAAGGCCAAAGGGTGGGAAATTACTGCTGATCCTACTATGGATCTCACAATGTTCTCTGTGCTACCCACTATGAATCACTTGTAATCCACTCCCCCTATACCACCCCCAGTAACTAGCTGGAGAGACTATGTTGGGAACTGGTGAATGGTGTACAGATGAGTGACAGCACTTCTTACCTGCAGTTAAGAATATACTTTGAATCAATGATACACATGATCAGTGCCTCTAATTAATATACAGTTAAAATGATAAATATCATGTATTCCAACAAAAATTAGCTGTTGAATTGTTTCTACCCAAACAAATATGATGGAGACACTCAAGCACTAAGACTGGAAAGGAGGAATGGAGCTCATCACACATAAGCAACCTATCACTAGGTTATCAGGTCACCGAGGTTCAGGTTGTTACATAGCCTCTCCCTTTGCTTCGTTTTCCAGATGAGAGCGGCATGATAGCCCTGGACATTGCATTGCAGAACAGCACCAGGGGAAATCTCATTCCGGTTGCACTCTATCCATCAGCAGGGCTCCCCCTGCAGCAGTGCCTGGCTACAGTATTCAGACATCTCAATCCTTGGGGCGTGTACCTGAACATAACAGAACCCAGGGCACTTCCCCCTACGCTGGAGCTCCTTAGTACGCTATACACCCAGAATCTCCTATGGAACCCCATCTGGATCAGCATGGCTGTCTCCTTTGGAAGCTTTGCGACACCAGGATACATACAAGGTGAAGAATTCCTAACAGCCATCAACACCATTTTCCCATATGTTACCATCGCCCCCGCCTGGCCCAGGGAAGTGCTAAGGGCTGGTTACACTGGCCCATTGATAGAAGACATGCTCACACTCTGTAAGGATCTCTGGCAACAACTGTCATTTCAGCTGGAGGCTGAGCCCTTGAGTAGATCATGGCTGGCCACTACAAAGCTGCTGGAGGTTTCCCCCAGCTACACCATCACCGTGCACCATGGTTACTCAGAGAGTAGCTACTGTGATGGCTTCCCAGGACTCCGGTCTCTCCGAACACATACACAGAAAAGGGTCTATTACAAGATACCAAGACAATGCAGAAATGCTTTGGTGGTGGATGTCTGAACTTCTTAGAACTTCCCCAGGAGTCTGGTAAGTGACCCCAGCTTTCCCAGGACCCACTGTTGGATAAACTTCTCTTCCGAGCGATCCACCTTGGCAAGCCTCCCTCCGGCAATCACAGTTGTGGTAGGCTTGTCACTGACTGCTGCAGGTGGGGGACTGGGCTTTCGACCTATTCTTTTGAGTGTCATTTATTTGGTTGTCCTTTTTGCTTTGACCGGGTCTCCCCAACAGATTCCCTACACTCCTTCCATTTGGGTTGTAGTGCCAGCATGCTTAGTAGTTGACATATGGGGAGGGTGCATGGAGGAGGGACTGTCTTGTGGTTAAGGCAGCAGTCTTGAACTCAGGAGATGTAGGTTTAAATCCTGACTCTGCTACATACTTTCACCTTGTGTAAATCCCACCATGGGGCCAGATTACCAAAAGAAGCTCTCAACCCTGCAGCTCTCCCTGATGCTTCTAACTAGATTCAAGATCACAGTACCCTGCATACTGAGCTCTTCTAGCAAAAAAAAAAATCCAGCCTTAGTCTGTGCCTCAGTTTCCCCCATGTATAAACCAGAGATAGTATTTCCTCTCTGCTGACTTTGTCCATTTAAGCAGATTGTGAGCTTGCTGGAGGGCAAGGACTGTCTTACTGTAGAAGCTACTGTCATACAAACAATGGTGTTTTAAATAAATGTTATTTCATTTGCTTGGGCCTGGGGGTCCATTTTGCTGGGCACAGTTTGATTGTGGGGTTTTATCAACTGAATTGTTGCTAAGGTGCAACTCTCCATATAGCTCAGTTTCTCCTTAGAAGGACATTTTCTTTGCAACAGGTTACGCTTGGGAGTTAAGCGTGTGTTCTAGTTACTCAGCATCCAGCTTTCTTCCATACCAGATGCCCAGGCACTGTATAGTTAGTGACCAAACTCAACTAGAAAGCAATAACAGGGTGGAGGGAGCATTCTTCTTCCCAGCTAGGATCTGCCAGGACCGCCCCCTGCAGCAGTGCAGAAAAGCATACACATCAAGAGAGCGCCCATAGGGTATTTTTGGATGGGCTTTAATTGTCACTTCTCCATACACACCTATGGCCCTGATCAGCAGCAAGAAGTCTTGAACCTGCTTGAAGAGATCTAGAATTCAGCCACCAATTCATGAGAAGTCTGGCTGGGAAGATGAAAATTTTTTTAATAAGATATTCAAGTTGCACAATTAGACATCGTCGAAAAAAGGCCCAGGAAGCAGGAAGACTGGTATTCTGCCCCCTGGTACTTTAGATACCAAAACACGGGGGGAATTCTTCTGCCAGCTGCCGTGCAGGTTTAAAAATTCTTAAATAAGAGGAATCCATTTTTCCCACAGAAAACAGTTTCTTATCTTTCATTCTTAGGCTGATCAAGGAAAATAATTCAAGGAAACCAGGCAAGATGACCTGCTGAGGTCATAAAGTGAACAGGCTTCTTTATTACCACTTCCATTCATTTTATGATGTGTGAAAGACAGAATATGAAATTGCAGCATGTCAATGAGGTATCCTGCATCCTAATGCCTAGTGTGTCAAACAGAACAGTACCGTGTTACAGGAGACAAGACCAGCCTTCTCCTCTCCCCGCCCCCCCCCTAAAAAAAAAACCATTATCCTGTCCTCATTTACTTCATTGGATTAAAGACGGGCAATTCCTGCACTGAATTACCAGAACTTGTGGGAAAAAATAATCCATTTAGTAACAGTTACTTTTGTACAGAGGTGCAAGTGCGGGTGATGCTGTTCACAAGTTAATTCCTGAACAGGAGGTTACAAGCTTGAAAAACAATGAAATAAGGCTCGTGCTTTTTAGCAGATTCCACCCTGCTCCAGCACTAGGCCTCAGCGTGAGCTGACTTGACAATGAAACACTGGTCAGGTAGGGACCACTCGGACCTACCTTCCCACCCCAGGCCACATTTTGCACTCAGATAAACTACCCTAGAAACCCTACAGCTGCCACAGATTTGGGCTCTCCTAACCCTTCTCCTTGATTCGCTAGATCAGCTCCAAGCCAGTACATTTCTGATCATCAGAATACATCACAGGAGAGAAGAGGGGATGTTAGTAGCGTTACAACAGATGGATTTCAAGCCACTGGGCTCTTTCAGCAACTCCACTCACATTATCTAAGTAATGACTCTCCATGCACTCTCACCTACACACACACACCCAAAATCACTTCCATACATACAAGGCAGTCACACACCACCAGGCAGAAAGGGCCAACGATTACAAATTCTGAAGCCCAACTGTGACATCATCTTTGTTCTTCTGCAGGAATCTCTCACAGGCTTTGAAGGTAACATAGAAGTCCGAGGACAGTCCTGCAATGTTAGTCGTGACGTAAGCGAGGTATCCTGGAGCAGCCTGGTTGTAATAGGATACCTGCAAGCCACAACACATTCATTAAGGAAGCTACGGGGACCACATACGTCATTTTCTAACACATGCAACAACCACCTAGGTACTGGCTTCCTAGTCCTGTGGTGCATCAGGGGTCTCCCCAGTGGCTCTGAATAGCTCAGAGGTTTTGGGATAGACAGGCCAGAGAATTGCCAGTTTCTCTGATCCAGTAGCTGGGAACCCACACAGGGCCAGGTGCTGAATTTCTGCAGCCTGGGGGCAATAAACATCCAGCTCCCCACAATTCCCAACACGTTTCCTCAGCGTGGAGGCCCAGGTGAATTCCAAGCTAAGTGCTGACAACAAAGCCAGCCTGCAAGGGGCTTGGAAAAGTTTTGGTGGGACACACAAATACGGTGGCCCCGACTGTTCTTATTGCTGGGAAAGGGGACATTGTGAAAAAGTATTTAGAATTTCTAAGACCTTTCAGTCAGACGACAATAGTTTAAATGAGTTCAAAGATTAGGCCTCTATTACTGAGGTTGTCAGTAAAATCAACATCTCCTCTTGTCAGAGGGACTTGAATTTACTCTCAGACACACTGCTGCCTCCACTTGGAAAGGGGGAGCTTGGGACATGCAGTCCTTCAGTAAAGGAGGGTTATTGCATCAGATTTGGTTTCAGGGATCAGGGTGGGGGGAAGGAGGTCAGAAAAATGGGAGTTTCCATTTTCATCTCAATGCTCCCTCTGCCCCCTTGGGCATGTCATCACACCTGCTATGCCTCAGTTCCCCCACCTGTAAATGGGAGTGGTGCTGTTTGTCCACATTGCTCAGGTGGGAAATGTGTACACAAAAGTGTTATATGAGGAGTAGGAGGGTACTTGGGTGGGGGTGGGGGAAGGTTTGAATCCCTGAAACCCAAGCCCAACAAAGCTAGGGATGTGTAGCATCAGACATGCAGGCCCTTCTCTTGCCCCCTTTGAACCGGGCACAGGGGAACTGAACAGAAACACTAGCATAAGTGCCGACTCCCTGGGGGTTCCAGGGCTGGAGCACCCCGGAGAAAAGTTAGCAGGTTGTCAGTGCCCACCAGCAGGCAAGCTCCCCCCAGGCACACGCCCTCCCCCTGAACACCTTTAGCCTGCTGGTGGCCCTGCTGACCAACTCCAACAGCCTCCCTGCACAAACAGCTGTTTTGCAGCATTTGGAATGCTCCAGGAGGGAGGATAAGGAGTGGAGAGAAGGTGGTGAGGAAGAGGCGGGTCAAGGCGGGAGTTTGAGGGCAGAGCCTAGCACAGAGGAGGAGGCTGAGCCCCCCCAGCTAGAGGAGAAGTCGGTGCCTATGAGCACTAGTACAACCGCAGGTCGGCACACACGGGTGCGTGGTTCTGGAACGCAGGTAAAGACCTCGGTGACTGTGGCTGGGGGACGCAGCTGTCTTTCAGGGAGCTGAAAGCCTCACCTTGGTTAGCTCAGCAGTCTTCTGCCAAATACAAAAGCCAGAACACATGGTCTCCCCTCGGGTGTACTGGGGGTTTGGTGGATGGGTGGGCAGCGACACCGACCGGAAAGCGACGACATACGGGTCTCTGGAAGAGAAGGAAGCCTGCTTAGGAGCAGTTCACAAGCGCGTTGGAAAGGAGAGAAAGGAGCAGGACTTTATGCCAGATCTCCAGTTAACTCTGCTCAGTG
This sequence comes from Pelochelys cantorii, assembly GCA_032595735.1. Lineage (NCBI taxonomy): Eukaryota > Metazoa > Chordata > Testudines > Trionychidae > Pelochelys > Pelochelys cantorii. The sequence continues at coordinate 54,240,535 of CM064334.1, forward strand.
CCAGGAAATGCAGCTGGCAGAACGACCTCAACTGGTGGCCCAACACATATTCAGTGGCGGAGTAGAAACAACCTCTGCCGAGATAGTCCTACATGGAAACGGCACTCGACTGTCGCAGTTCACCTTCCGCTTCCACACCTCTTCTTGTAGGGACTCCAACGCAAGGAACTTACAGTTACATCTGCGATATCTTGGAGCAATTGTTTTTAAACAAATCAAATGCAAACAATGGAGGAAAGAACTGGGAAAGGGAGCTGGCTGTGTCTGGTCTTTATCTATAAAATCTCAGCGCTCCGGCTCCCATGTCCCCTATGGTTTTATCACATCGGGTAAGGTAGCCCTTCCCCACACACATTAAGGCAAATACATTGTGAGAGTGCCCCATCCACTTGGTGCCAAGGGACTGGGGACTCCAATTTCCAGCAGAGCCCAAGGGAGTCAGGCACCAAGCTCCTACTGAAATTCAGCCTCCTGGAGACTCCACTAAAATGTCCAGCCTAAGAATGTCTCAAAATAAGGCTGGGATGAGAATGGTCTGGAACAGCATGTGGCATGTAATCATCTCCTAATATAGAGGAAACAAAACCTGCCCACTCTGACTGGATATTCTCTTTTTTAATACATCCAAGGAGCACACCAGCCCTTGTGGCCACAACGTCGCACTGGGGACTCGCATTCAGCTGATGACGACCACCCCCCCCCCGTCTTTTTCAGAGTCATTGCTTCCCAGGAGAGCACCCTCCACTTCTGTCAGCAACAGGCTGTGCAAACTTTTAGCCATGCTAAAATCCGTACCTACTTACGCCCAGCTTACCAGGTGATCTAAATCAGTGTTTCTTAAACTATGTTCCACAGAACACTGGTGTTCCGTGAACAACTCACAGGTGTGCCGTGACCTCTTCTTTGTTTTAGTCTTTTTTTGTCTGACAACAATTTTAAGAAAATTTTTATAGGTGTTCCGCATAAAAAAATATTATTGTTTGATGTTCCATGGTCTCAAGAAGTTTAAGAATCACTGATCTAGAGCACTCTGTGTCAGTCTAGATGGGACAGCCACTACAAAGAACTACATATTGAAACACCCAAGTTACTTTAGATCCCTCTTGAAACCAAAAAAGTAGTGTGCAGCGAAGATGAAGTTGTGTAGCCATGTTGCGCCTTTCTGCAATGTTTTGGATCCACAGAGCTGAGGCTATGACTTGACTGGTTTCATAGTAAAAGTATTTTTCACTCACTGGCTCCCCCATTGTAATCACTTGCCATGAAAATTACGCTTTTTTCTGCATGTCAGACCAACTCTCTCTCAAGGGCTGCAGATCATTGGACTTCAGTATAGGGCTCAACACACTGCACTTGTCTCCCACAGACACTGAGACAGCCTGGACAAGAGGGAATCCCAGGCATGTTTAAACAGGAGAGAAAGCACCACTTGTGGGGATTTTAAAGAGAGCCAGGAAGCATAAATCCTAAGCTAATACTGAGCATGGCCTTTGTAGCATTAAAAGCTAAATCATATACTAGCTCAGACTGCGGGTTGGGACCCTGGGGTTAGACTTGGGATTGCCCTGGGAACCCTGGGGTTGCCAGAGCTGCTGGGACTCGGGGCTGAAGCCCCAGTACCCAGGGTCAAAGCTTTAATACTGGGTGGTGGGGCTCAGGTTACAGGCCCGAGAGAGGGGCCTGGGGTGGCAGGGCTTGGGCCAGCTCAGGCTTTGGTACCCTCTCCCGGGGTCACAGAGTAAGTCTGGTGGCGAGAAGGGAGGCCTGGTGCAGGGATGTTTCAGAGCCCAGACACGAGACATTTCCAGTCCCATGGGCTAGACCCAGCACTGCTGTCCCCGTCCACTGGCCAGGGGAAGCCCACTGGGCCCAACATCCCCTTGGAGCCACGCTCCTTTACCTACCCTTCATCACAAGGCTTCCGCCGGGACGCCAGGATGACAAAGTCCTGGGGCTTCTTTTCTTGGCTCACCGCCTGACTGAGCACATGGTAGATCATGTCGTCTGCGTCCACTTGCTGGACAAGCTCAGCGCTCCTGGAAAGAGGCAGGAGGACATTCTAGAAGGGCTTCACGCTGACTGCCGACAGACCATGTCATCTTCACAGCACCATGAGACCAGACAACGTCCCTTGGGTGTCCTCTCTCCCAATAGCATTTCAGAAGATGCAGAGCCCTACCAAATTCACAGCCCAGAAAAATGCAGCACCCCTGAAATCTGGCGCCCAGCCAGGGGCTCCTACCCTGTGCCCAGCTCCAGCTGCTAGTCCCAACCAGGGATGGGGAAGGACCAGATGTTGTCTTCCCCTGCCAAGGCTGCTCTCGGGGCAGGTCAGACCCAAATCTGGGAACCTCCCCTGTTTGCAGGAAACTCTACAGCTCCAGCTGTCATCACCCCCATCCTCATGCAGGAAGCACGTGGCTCCAGTGGTCATCACCTCTCTCTACGAGCAGCTGCAGTCTCCAGCTGCCAGCCCCCCATGCAGGTGGGAGACTTCCAGGAGGAGCAAACCTCTGGTAACCCACCCCCCTACCCAGTGATCCTCACTTCTGTGCTGCTGCTGGTGCTGCTGCTAGCAATAGTGTTGGCTTTAGAGCTGGGTCCCAGCCAGCAGCCTTCTTCTTTAGTTGCCCGGCACTGAAGACAGCCCCCCTGCCAGCAGTATGGCAGAAGAAAGAGTGACAATCCCACAACCCACTGCAATAGCGTTGTGACCCTCCCACCCGGAACGCCTTTTGGGTCAGGATCCCCCTGGTTACAACACTGTGATACTTGAAACGGACTACTTTTAAAACCCCCTGGCTGTGAAACGGATCATGAATTTGGTAAGGCGCTAACCGTACAGTGTTACTCAGCAGTAACCCAGGGATGCCAGAGAAGCAGTTCAAAGCCAGAGACACAAGAGCCAAATAGAAACAAGTTAGATTAATTTATAATCAGTTGGGGATTAGGGGAAAAAAAACACTTCCTTCACTTAAATAGAACAACCTTCCCAGATAAGTCAGCTCTCCCATGGGCTATGGGCCAGATTTCTAAACAAACCTAGGCACCCAGAGATGCAGGTCTTGAAAATCCTACTGAGTAGCTACCTGCCTCTTTGCAGTTCTGGCTCTATTTGACTCCCCCATGATATAGCATTTACTAAACAAAATTAATTGTTCCAAACAATTCTCCTTTGGGCACATCCTGAGCGCCTGATCTGTTACCATTTATGGGAGTTCATACTTGGCTTTCCCTAGGCAAGAGTCTGAGCCAAACTCCACTGGTGCCAATGGGCTTTGGATCAGGCCCCGAGTTCTTCAGCTTCTGACCGCAAATGTTTCAATAGCACGGTCAAGGAGGCTGCAAATCCTTTTCACGTATCGCAACGTGGCACTTCCTGTGCCTTCTTGCTCTGGTTTTGGTTATCTTCGCAGGCTGGGATTGGCCTGAAATTGAGGTTATGTCGGCGCCTGTCCCTGGGGTATTTTGGGCAGGAGGTTGTGGCTGGGATTAAAACCACAACAATCACTGAGTCACTGTGCGAGCTGGGAAAGTCACTGCACCTCCTTGTGACTCAGTCCCCGCAGGGCAAGGAAGCTCATTGCAGCCCTCTCCCGGAGCCAACCATCCCATGAAGTTCCTTCACTTCATTGGCTGCTCCTGACAACAGGGAAGTCCTGGATTCAGGGCAAATGAATGACAGGCCAGGCCACCCACCCGAGGCCATAATACTGAGAGGATGAGAGGTCCTGGTAAGAGATGCCCTCTGTGGCAGAGGCTCTGGACACACAGAACATCCAACAACAATAGTATTCGTTTTACAAGAGTGTATCTGAATGGGCTTGGGATCGCACTCCATCTCCATGGGGGAGTTACAGGGTTTCCTGCAGGAAGCCAAACCACCAGGGGAATAATTAATGCAAAGCCCTAGGCAGCTATTAAGTCTGGAGAAGTTGCATCCCTAGGGGAAGTGGCATAGACTGGTTTGATGTGGTTCATGAGGCCTGGCAAACAAAGAACTGAACACTGTGTAAAGTGACCACTGTGCAGCAGGGAGGGGGCCACACACAGGCTTTTTCCAAGAACTGCAGGACATGACACGGTGACCCAGACACACAAACTCTGCCGAGGACCTGAAGCCTGCCAAGATCTCACTGTTGAAGATGGGCCTGTTAAGCCAAGACCTGCACGTGAGCGGTTTATTTTTTTTAAAAACATTTTCTCAGTAATGCTTTTCTTCTGAATAGGCAGTACTTCATTTATGGAGGCTGGTTAACCCTGCCTTTGCCCTAGAGAGAACACGGCTTGCCCTAATGTCAGATCTGCTGGGGTGAGTGTAGCGAATTACATTCTACAATCCCCAGTCTGGAAGGACTGGATTGTGGGATCCCCCAAGTAATGGAGATCTGAAATCTAAAGGAGACCACAAAGGGACCAGACACACTGTCCTGCAATGGAGATTCTAAACCAGAGTTTCTTCTACTTCTGTCTGGTGTCAGTCCACACTGCAGCAGCTTTAAAATGAAGGCCCCTTACATGGGCAGAGGATCCTGGCATAAGATTCCCCCTCTCAGGAAAACATTCTAATGGCCATCCCAGGCCATGGGAGAGCAATGGGCATATGCCAGTCATAGTGTATATTCTAAGTACAAGCACTTCATGAAGTCAGGAAGAGGAGCACAGTTTTATAGGGGGGCCTACTTTATAGGAAGTTAGACCCCTTCCTATGGGACAGCAACAGAGAATGTTATAGATATGGGCCAGCCCATTGTGGTGGTTACCCACCTCTGCCAACTAGGATTCTCAACTGCAGTCCCAGGCTAACAAGACTAGATGTGTCAAGAGCATGCAAGAAGAACACTTGACTGGCTTGTTTCATGGCTGATCTACAAAAGACAGAAGCCTCACTGCTATCGCCAACAGCTGAAGAAGAGAGTTTTCTTTCCATCGAGTGGCAGAAATTTGTGTTTCTGGAGATAAAAGCCCTGGATTCTATTCCACGATACCACACGTGAGCAGCATGGCACCCAACTCTGATGTCAGCACATACACAACCCCAGACTCCATAGCTGGATGTTCCTGGATTTGGAGTGGGGTGGATGATGGAGGGAAAAAGCACTTTGCACAGTTTGAATAAACGGGAAGCTGCTTTGAGGCAGGAAAGTGAAAAAAGAAATTGGGGGTATATTCCAGTGGCCTCCTCCCCCCTCCCCACCCCCATCCCCAGTAAAACAAGGACCAGCAACCCTAACATTTTAGCTGTCCTCCAATAGAATTCAAGTACTCACGCATAATGACTATCCCATTCATGCCTCCGTCTTAAGTCTGACAGAAGGAAGAAGGCCTGCATTGCATCAATGCAGAGGGTCATCTCTATTCGGAAGGAGAGGTACTTGTCTTCCTCCAGCGTGTACATCCTCACCTTTGAGACACAGACACATCAGGTCAGAGGCACAGCCTGCTGTCTTAGTAAAAGTGACACTTGGGGTTTTCCCAGTGAGATTCATTCATATTTTTACCTTGCTGTAATATAACCAAACAGCTTTGATCTCAGTCTCTCTCACCCACCCACCCATGTGGCATTAGTATAAAGAATCACATACTCCTGATGGCATATGAGGTCTCTGTTTTATGAGCTGGTTCCCTTAAGCTCCAGGAGCACAGCACAGTTCTCCAGAAGAAGTTTACAGGCATGAGTGCTGAGTGGAAATTGGTGGAAACTCTGGTTGATGACTTCAGTGGGATTTTACTAGAGCACAGGTCCTAGTAGGGCATCACTGGAGTCCGTATGTTTTACACGTATGTGAGTACGTCTTCACGGTGTCCATCAGGACATACATGGAATGTTTATAGTATAAATCACATTCATGGAGTACATGTAGTACAATCCCATTTGGATACAATAAGATTCAAATAAGTGGGGGTGGGGAATGGCAAACATGTCCACTGATATTAATAGGCATTGTCTCCACTAACTACAGGCAGTCCGGGAGGCTAAGGAAGCAGTGTTTACTTGGGAGTGGGGCAGGGTTAAGTACCTTGTCTATTTCTGTGGCAAGCACCCAATTTGTTTTTGCTACCAAAGTCTTCAGTGCAGAAACGTTGTTGTAGCTCAGATACACCTAAGTCAAAAACAGCAAATGAAAATACAGTAGAAATCATTTTGACCTTTAGTTAGGTTTCCCTAAACTTAAGTGATACAATAGAAAAGCTTGCAGCTAGTCCGATATTGAACTAATGAGAGTAAATCAGGGGTGAAGAAGGCATTTACTGTTCCAGTTAAAATAATGTAAAATGCATGCTGTTTTAGGTAAGATGTCATCCTTCTTGTTTCCATAGACCATATTTATTCATGTATAAACTTCTGGCTGCTACTTAAAACCAGCTGCTGGATCTTCCTACAACATATGGGACTTTGCCGTTTCCAAGGTGTGAAGGGAAGATATGGCCAATACCTACAGAAACAGTTATTTTACCTTGTTACTTTGATCCCAGGGCACAGACAATGGCACTTTTGTCTGTTCACAAGAAATGATGTATTTTCTAGGGAAAGCAAAGAGAATTGTTTTAGTTACAGCAGTACTGATCTTCAGTATGTAGAAGGGAAAAGGACAATCTCAGCTACATGCTGGGGAAAGGAAGAAAAAAAATAAAGTTAGAAGCAATGTTTTTTGACTTCAACATCTTTTCTGGCAACAGTTTACAAAAGGAATGGGGAAATACAATTATCTTTTGAATATCTTGGTACCAGGATCCCAGCAGATCAGAACTGCCACTTTTTCTTGGCTCAAATTGGAGGGAGCTCAGAGGGATGAAAGCCTCAGAAACCTTGCACACCAGAAGTGGGGAGGGGGATCAGATTTTGGCCCAGGGCGAAAAGACTCTTCAAGGGTTACTGACAAAGGCCTGGTCTGGATGGGGCAGGCCTACAGCTTTGTGTTGTGGGTTTGCAGTCAGGGAGAGACCTAAGCCACAAAGTTCAGGGCTGGATTTGCAAAGGAAGGGCTCACATCTGGGCTTTCCGAACAGGACAGTCTTTGTGGGTGGCCAGGGAGAGGCACAGGCAGGCTAAAAAGGCCTGGCTTCCACCCAGGCACCCCCTCATGGCCTCAGGACAGCCCTGCAAGTGGCCCTTTGCTTCATTTTTCCCTTGATTCCTCAAAGGAGTTCAGCACAGCCTTCAGTGTATATGGGCTCATATATTACCAGCAGTGCCACTACCGTAAGCCAGAGTCCCCCCAGCACAGCACAAACAGTACATTCATCCCAACAGTCCAACTCCAGCTTCTCCCCCTCAGGCCAGCCCAGCCCCCAGGTACAGCTCGGGTGGTTCTCACCCCACCCCAATCCCTCTAGCTGGGCTGTTTCTCTGCCCCATTTCCTTTCCAGCTATGGACAAAAGTGGGAACCAGACACATCAGTAAGTGTTCATGCCTCCATCAGACCCAGCTTTTTTCTCTCTGGCTCAGAGAGCCAGCAGGCATCTCCCTGGGATACTCTCAGCTTTCAGCGCTCTCTGGCCTGGGGACTTTTGTAGCTGACCTTCTGACCACCTTCCTCTTTCTCACAAAGCTGATCTGGCACCACTGCTCGAGCAGGGACGTCTGACCACTCCATCCTCCAGGGGCATTCCCTCCCAGCAGCTCTCCGACCGGCTTTGCCTCTGAGCTCCGTGTACTCTGGACTCTCCCGCTTCTTGAGCTCTGGTTCTCAGCTCTCCCCCTGAGCTCTCTCTCAGGCCCCTGATCGCTCATTTATAACACCCACAGCTAGCCCCTTCTCCCGTTACATCAAGAAAGGGCACACGTGGAGTGGAACAGGAGAGCTGAGCCTACGTTCATTTGACAGCCGAGCTACCTTGTTACACAAGCGGCCAGACCCCCAGACAGGTTCTGTTCCCAGCTGTTCCTCTAACTTTCTGGGTAACCTCATTGGCAAATCACAGAGTGCCCACTTCTTGGAATGGTTTTGGGTGCCCATAATCCTAGATTTGGTTTTCAAAAGTGACGAACACCCAATGACTCCAAATCAAATCAATGGGAACCACACCTGCCCAATGTGCAGGGCTAAAGCATCTTCATTTCAGTCTCCTAGGCTGTTAAATGGGGGTGATATGCATCACCTTTGCTAAGTGCTGTGACAGCCACCGCTGAAATGTTACTGAAGAGTTTGCCATTCTGTTTGTAACCTGCAAGTCTTGGTATGTGGAGGGGCACGACAGCCCCAGCTTTGATATTAGAATTTGGGTTTTATCCCTGCAGCAAATGCTACATTTGAACGGTTTGAACTAGCAGCAAGTCAAATTTGCAGCATTTGATGGAAGCATCAGAATTCATCCTGAGATTGGAGTAGTAAGTGAACAGCTGATGCAAGACTCAGCCAGATGCAGCATTCCTTAGGCACCGTGCAGTTGTTGGCCTTGGGCCCAAGAGAAATGTATGAAACTGCTGGGAAGCAGGAGTGGAGATACCACAAGACACTCCAGGGCTAAAATAGTTTTACTGCTTAATAGCCACATTTCATGTTAATCTTTTTCTCAAGGACTGAGATACTGTGGTATAATTTGTCTGATAACACCAGATCTATAATCAGAGACATGATATAACCAAGGTGAAGAGTTGAAAAGTAAAAAATGAAATTGGCCTTCTCTTTTGCAAGACTTCATTGCAATCACATGACATGAGAGGGCTACAGGAATAGTGATTCATAATGGGCAGAGATAAGACAGAACTCCAGTTACTCATGCATATAAAACAAGTGGAGAGACAGAGAAAAAAGTTAGCGTTAATAAAAGATGTAAAACTGACCAGAGATTAGCTTCCTATTTTCCTGCACACCAGGGGCACCAGAAGGCCACCTGCTAAGGTGAAGACAATTCAAGTCCAGACAAGAGCAACAAAAATGATTAAAGGTCTAAAAAGAGTGACCTATGAGGGAAGAATGAAGAGAAACCAGCTTGGTCTGGAGAAGACAAGACTGAAGAGGGTCATGATAATTTTTAAAGTGCATAAAAGGTTTTTACAAGGAGGAAAGAGGAAAAATTGTTCTCTAACTCTGAGGCTAGGACAAAAAACAATTGGCTTAAAGTGAAGCAAATCTCCTAAACTATCAGGGTGGTTAAGCACTGGAATACATTGCTTGAAGAGATTTAAAAATCTCCCGTAATGGAGATTCCACAGAGGAGGTTAGACGAATACCTGTCAGGGATGGTCAAGAAAATACTTTGTTTTGGCAAGAGAGTAGGGGACTGGACTAGATAACCTCTCATGGTCCCTTTCAGTTCTAAGATTATCCAAAACCCAGTCAATTACTAGTCTTGGATGAGACTAGGGCTTTATAGCGAGATTCTGCAGATAGCTCATTAAGCTGAAAATAGCAGCTTGGGGATGGGAGGGGAATGACTATCCAATGTGTTACTTTTTCCACTGCTTGAGAGGACTGCATCAGAAATGTGTGCATCCTTGTACGAAGTATCAGAGGGGTAGCTGTGTTAGTCTGAATCTGCAAAAGCGACGAGGACGCCTCGTCATTCTTGTAGCAGCAGTACTAAAACAAAACAATCGCTTTTGTACCCATCATTATAAAAGAGCTTCACAGAGGCAGGCAAGTATCATTATCCCTGCTTTACCAATAGGGAAACCAAGGCACAGAAGTTCAATGATTTGTCCAATGCTCCCAGCAGAGCCAGGAATAATACAAGGAGCAATACACAAATGGAACATCACTGACGTACCCACTCACATGTTCAAGCTGTCTATTCATTCCATATCTTACCCACTAAACCCTACTGCTTTCTCTTGTGCGCCGAGAGCACCAAATATTCAAAATCTCTAATCCTGGCTCTGGACAAAGTCCTGATAGTCTTGTGCAAATCAGTTAGCTCTGCCTCAGTTTCCCCAAGTTCAGAGGTTAAGAAATTCTTTCTTCATGCCTCCCAGAAGCAAATAAAAGTGAATGATTATAAAGCACTAGAAGTGGGCTAGTCATTATGATCATTAAAGACTGATCTTGTCTAGCTACGTATTTCGTGGTCTCTATATATGCAGATATTACAGTGCATCATCCCTATGGCATCTGGACTTCATAGCGTGTTTTGACTATAATGGGCATATAAAATAAACACTTCTGATGCTGCATTTTATATACAGATTCTACTTCTGAATTCAGAATCTTTTTCCTGTGCTGTCCTCACCATCTCCTTTCTCTCCAGCTCCCCTGCATGTATGTACTTTCGGTCTGTGCCTTCCTAATGTTTTAGGGGGTGGCACCTTTCTGCAGAACCATAAAATTGTAGGGCTGGCAGGGAGGTCATCTGGTCTAGCCCCCTGTGCTGAAGCAGGACCAAGTATACCTGGACCATTCCTGACTGGTGTCTTAAAGAACAGGGATTTCACAACCTCCTTTGGAAACCTATTCCAGTGCTCAGCTACCCTCATGGTTACGTTTTCCCCTAACAGATAACCCTAAATCTCCCTTGCTGTAGATGAAGCCCATTACAGCTTGTCCTACTTTGAGTGGATATAGAAAACAACTGATCCTCTTCCTCTTGGTAACAGTTCTTAACATGTGGTCAGGTCTCCGCTCAGATGTCTTTTCTAAAGACCAAACACACCCACCTTTAACTTTTCCTCATAGCAGCTCAGGCTTTCTAGCCCTTTTATCATTTTGGTTGCTGTCCTCTAGATTCTCTCATGTCTTTCCTGCAGTGTGGCACCCAGAACTGCACACAGTACTCTAGCTGAGGCCTCACCCAGATGGATATTAGAATCACTAGCAAGTACATCACATTGTTGACTCCCATTAAGTTTGTGATCCACTATAACCACTTCTTCAGCAGTACCGTATTTTAGCGCATATAACCCACAGGTTATATGCATTTTTACAAACCCCGCACCCCCCCCCCCCATGGGGTATACTTGGGTGCAGGGTATACAATATTTTTTTTTTTTTACTCACCTGGTGAATTCCTGCGCAGCTGGCAGCCGCCGGGCAGGGGAGCGCTCATCCCCCGGTTCCTGCGCAGCCACAGGAACTAGGGGGATGAGTGCTCCCCCGCCCGGAGGCTGGAGGCTAGCAGCTGTGCAGGAACCGAGGTGGTGAGTGCCCGCAGGAACTGGGGCGTTTAGGCTGGCTAATTTCCCCCCCCCCCCCACATCCATAAATTAGCTAATATACCCTGGCACAGTTTGAAAGAAAAGTCTTGTATACCCTGCGTGTTATGCAAGATATTTTTTACTCAATTCGGAAAAACCTTGGGGTATATTCGGGTGCGGGGTATATTCGCTAAAATATGGTACTAACACATAGCCAGCTCAGTCACTGATTTGATTTTTCTTTCCTAAGTGAAGCACTTTGCACTTGTCTTTATTGAATTTTGTCTTCTAGATTTCAGACCAGTTCTCCAATTTGTCAAGGTTGTTTTGCATTCTAATCCTGTTCTCTCAAGGGCTTGCAACCCCCTCTCAGCTTGGTCAATCCACACATTTTTGTAAAAACACTCTTTCCACTCCATTCTCCAACTCACTCATGAAAATATTGACTAGGACCAGACACGGGACAGAATGCTTGTGAACCCCTCACAAAAATCCAGTTTGACACCCACCCCCTGATAATTCCTCTGCGTACGGTCATTCAGCCAATTGTGCACTGCTGTCATAGCCATTTCATCTAGAATGCATTTCCCTCATTTGTTTATGAAATGTCACGTGGGTCTGACATTCGCCTTATTAAAAAAAAAAAATATCTAGGTAGGGCATGTCTACTGCTTCCCTCCTCCCCATCTGATAACCATGTCACAGAAGGAAATAAGGTTGGTTTGGCATGATTTGTTACTCATTCTTGACATATCCATTGTGTCTATTTCTTATCCTATTAGCCTCTAGGTCAGGGCTGGACAAAATACGGCCAGCAGGTTGGATCCAGCCCAAGCTGCTGGATCCGGCCCATGGACACAGTGGGGAGGCTTCCTGCTTGCCCCACACCCTGCTCAGAAAATCAGCTGCTGGGCCATTTCCCCTTTACAGCTGTGAGCCCAAGGGAGGGGAGAGTGGTGCTTCACACACTGCCCCCACCCCCAGCACAATCCCATTGGCCAGTTTCTGGCCAATAGGAGCTGCCTGTTTGAAGCAGCAGGGGCACGTAAATCACCCCTCCTCCTCCCCTCAGGCTCTTATTCACAGATGCACATGGCCCCTGCAGCCTGCTGGTTGGGAGTCACACAGGTAAGTCTCCCAGCCAGAGCCTGCCTCTGTCATCCTAGCCCCTCCCATCCCACATATCCCAAACCCTTTGCCTCCTCCTGAAGCCATACCCCATCCCAGATCCTGCTCTTCTTTCCTACACCTTTCCTTCATCTTTCTCTTCTTCCTAATGAATTTATAAGCCCATTTCTTATTGCCTTCTATGTCCCTACAGAGAAGCTAGGAAGCTGTAACTCATTTTGTGCCTCAGACTTGCTGATTGTGTCACTCCACGCTTGTGTGATTCTGGTGTACTCCTCCTCAGCTACCTGCCTACAGCTGCTCTTTTTAAATAGATTCCTTTTTGATTTTCAAATCCTTAAAGAGTTCCTGATGGAGCCATATTGGCCTCTTAGTACTTTCTCTTTCCTTCGCACTGGGATAGGTGGCCGACTGTTGCACTGCACTACTGTTTCTGAGCAACTGCCCCCTTTCCTGAACTCCTCTGAGCATCTTTCTGCTTCAAGCTGAGCTCATCGCCAAACAGGCTGGGCTAGGAAGGTAACAGGGTGTAAGGCCTGAATTCTAATCCTGTTTCCAACACTTGCTGCGGTGCTGTGAGGAAGCCACTTGACCTCTGGCCTCAGTTTCCCAAACCAACCCTGGGAGCACTGGAAGGCTGAGCTCCTCCAGTCTTTGAGATGCATTTTGAAATCCTCAGATGGAAAGTGCTAAATACCATAGTCACAGAATGCAACTCCTTCTCTGTCCACACACAGAGGCACAGGCAGCATAGGCAAGGGAAGGCATTGTTTTCCTAAACTGCCTCACCTGTCCCCACCCACCAGAGTCTCCTAGGCCCTGTCATGATTATGAGGGTTAGCCAGCAGCCTGGGGATTAAGGGGTTAACTACACCTAGCCAGGTGGAGTGACCAGTAGGAATGTAGGTGGGACTTTCAAACTGGGACAAAGGAATTTGGGTTTTTTCCCTTCTCCTTTGGTCTCTCTGGGTGAGTCCTCTGCAGCTACAGGGAGGGACAAGCATGTCTCTCTCTCTCCAAGAAACAATTCTTCACTTTCTGTAAGTAGGGTAAAGTTTAGGTAGTTTCGTTAGGCTTTATTGTTTTAAGGGTTGGGTATGGGATCTGATATGTGGCACTGCTTAAGAGATGTTTGGCTTTTTTTTTTAAACTACGTTCTAGCCCATGGTGTACTTCCTCCATGAGTATATTTTGTTACCTTTCCATCTGATCCTTATGCTTGCAACAGGAATATTGTTGTAATAATAAAAGTTTTCTCTTTTCTTTTTATTAACCTGGTATTGGTTACTTGTGTGTCCTGATTTTTATAATAGGGGTGAGATTTCCCAAATGATCTTTCCCCTAATCTCGTTATTAATATTTGGGTGGTGGCAGCGGAAGTTTTATTCCCAAAATCTAGGTTTTTAAGATTTTGGGGGAAGTTTTATACCAAAGCCTGGTAGATAAGGCTTTGGGGTACACTTGCTGGCCCCCACTTCTGCATTTATCATGCCAGAGTGGGGAAGGAGCCATGACAGGCCCCTCCCCTATCCTGCTGTTACAGTGTCATAAAGGGCTGGTAACTTGGCTGATGGGGGGGAAAAAAGGGCTTACCCCCTTTCTCCCCCAAGCCATGGAATCACCCGCCGCACAGACACTCACACACCTTCTATGGTACAGAAAGCCACAAGTTACATCCAATTATCCCAGCCTTTTTAGAGTTATCTGCACATGGTCATTCAGAGCAGAACATGGGCTGGAATTAAAATAAAAGCCACCCCGTTCTATTTAAAACACTACATCCCCTCTGTTAGAGGATGATCTTTTCCACTCACCTGTCCAATCTAATTTTTTTCCTAGCACTGGCTTCTCTGTACCGTCTCTCTCCATCCTGCGAAACAGAAACACATTTGTGAGGTTAAAGTTTTGGAAAAATAATCAATGCATTGACTGGAAAAGAGATTTATTTGCATTAAGGAAGCATCTGCAGGAACAACCTCCCAGTATCTGCTGATCTTGGCAACAGCAAGAAACTCATGGAATGTGAATGGACACTCAACCCTGGCCTTGTCCACAACTGGCTGTTAAGTTTGTTCTTGGTTAGCTTTCACGAGGGCTGCAGTTTGCACATGTAGAAGGGCAGGTGAATACAAAAAGGGAATGCGTATCAGTTCAGAATCTATTTACAGATTTGACCTTCACCCTGAGCCTGAATAAAGATATTAACTGGTTGACATACTACAGAGCCAATTTCCCCTACCTTTGACATTCGCATTTTCACATGAAAAGGTATGTCTTCAGTGTCTTGCCCCCACCAGCAGCCTAGGCTAGGTTTAGCTCCCCAGCAGCAAGGCAGGGGCTTGGTTTGTTGTTGTTTTTGCAGCATAGATAGAACCTCCCAACAGTGTCCGTGCAACCAGGCTGGCTAATTCTGCCACCCAGCTCGCCTCACGGCAGGCCACCCCAGCATGCATTGCCTGGCAAGCTGCTGCTGCTACGCTGTACACATGCCTCTGGGAATTCTACCACCTGAGGAGTCAGAATAAAAGAGTTTATCTGGGTTTTTTCCAGAGCACACAGCTGCAGCACTGCTGTGCAATGTGGTAGAAGCGGATGCCTAACAGAGAGAGGATACATTTGAGCTGGGGGAGGAAATGGAGAGGTCGCGTTTGGTGTCACCAGGACACCTGTGTCCCTCCCTCCCTGCACCAGATTGGTTACAAAAGTAGACCGGGCCTCCGGCTGAAGGCACATTAGCATCCTCTGGTTTTCTAAAGTGCAGATACAGCACCAATTGATTTAAAATGAACCTTTCCGTTCTACTGCCATTTGCATTAACATTCAAGTCACCCTACTGAGTTCACAAGAACTTTCAAACATACAAGTCAGATTCCATGTTTTGTATAAATCCACCACGTGTTACTGAGAAGTTCATTGACTCAGCACTGCGCAGTATTGGAGTCCTGCTGCTTCAGAGCCAACGGGAATTTCCTTACATCCCCTTGAATTCCCTCAACCCCTGTCCCATCAGTCAACTAGTTACGTGCAGTGCTGCCAGGTTAGTTGTTTTCCAACCCCCCACCCCATACATTCAAACACCCCCATTTAATTTCAATTTCTGGGAGGGGAACAGAGAGAATATTAAATTTTAAAAGCCAACGTTTTGCAGACATTAATGGGCTTGGCAATGCATGGAACAAAGAATTATATAAATGCATTAAAACCAGGAAGCACTGAGTTCCATCAGAATAAAGTAAGCAGGAAAGGAAGGGAGAGAAGCGGTTTGTCAAACAAAGCAGAGAAACTGATATTTTCCCTTCCAAAGAGAAAATTACAAAGAGAATGTTTTTTAAAAAATGTTTTAGAAGTACATGAGCGCATCCCATGTTCCTAGAGGACTTCAGTGATGAAAAACTGATGAACTAAATCAAAGTGTCTCTTTAGAAGCACGTGAAAGTTGCAGGTCTGGTATATATTTCTAGTGCTTTGCTAACAGGTAAACTTACTTCACTGTACAAGTTGTTTACCAGTGCCCCAATCCTGAAAATAAGTGTTTAAAGCCAGTGCACAAAGCTCCCCTTGATTTCAATGAGCACAAGATCAGGCAATGGGACCGTATTTAAAGCCCTGCAAACCTGTATTTGATTTGAAAACCATGTTTTCAGATCACGGAGCAGATCCACACAGAGCTCTAGCCATATTTTCAAAAGGTATGTGGGCACCCAGAGATGTAGATAAGCATTTAATGGGATTTTTAATAGCACCTATGTGCCTAACTCCCATTGAAATCAAATACTTTTTAAAATCTGTCCCTCGAAGTGTAAGGGCTGAGAATCAGGCCTGAAGTCTTCAAACCTCTCTGCCTTCAGTTAGTCCTAAGAAAACAATCCTAAGATAGATGTGAGCTGTAAAAAAACGTTCCAGATTTAAACACTTGAAAGCCTGAAAGTGTTTCTAAGTTAAATTATCCTGAATTCTTAGAAGTAAATATTTTAGTATTTTAAAAAAAAAAAAAAATCCCTTTTTTTAAGAAAACAAAATGCGCACATCTGGGTCTCTTGGAATCCTCACACTCACAAGATTCCAGAAAGGGAATCCTCTCTTCTACAGAGTTTTTAAACACTACCAACATGGGAAGTCTGGGGTATTTTTAGCATTAGTTACAAAACTGATTTTTCAAACATTTCAGGGAGGGTTTGCTGGCTGAAGAGAATGGCAAGCCTGCATGTGCAATAGATAGCACATGTCAGACCTGCTCATTTGCATGGGACCATGGCACCCTTCCTGCTGTCTCTCTGTCTGTCTGTGGTCCGTGAGGCTATTACAGATCATTGAAATTCTCCTTTAATCCAGGAGAAGGGATGGAAGGTCCTGAATCCCATGCAGCTAATGTATGTAGAATAAATGTTGACTGATAACCATACTGCCACAGATAATTAGGAGAGAACTTATTTGCTGCACCTCCTAAAATTTACCCTATGGTGCAGAGATGCTCATGCTAGCCCTCCTTTTGTGATATGCCCACCAGCATACTGCTATTACATTCACTCTATTGCACAATTTGATTTCTATCATAGCAAGCTACATTTCTTTTGCAGTGACTCAGAGAAATGCAATACAATTACAGCTTGTCAAGGTTGGGGCAAAACAAGATTCCACAGATTCTTACATCACTGCGTAAGACCACTGATGTGGGCAAGGTCACTTTCTAGGCCCTGAGTACAGTTTCCGTTCTTACCCCAGCTTCTGGTTTCACCATCGGAAGGGTAATGGGTTGACCCTCTTGATCTAAGACAACAAAGGTCATAAAGGCACTGTTGATATGTCTTCGACTAACTTCCATTTCCTGTCGATAGGCCTCGACACAAACGCCAACCTCCATGCTGGAAAGAAAGAACGAAAGCATATCATCTCTTGGTGCCTGGGGTGTAAAGCAATGTGCTGCCTAGCTAAAGGATCCAGCATGCCATACCTTTCAGTGCTTATTTCCCAATATGCAAGAAACAGGAGCTTTGGAGTGGACCTACTAGATCAGTCCTGCTCAATACATACAATACGAAAAAGACTGACCTGAGTGCGCAACTTTTCAAATCTTGATCTAAGTGTTCAAATAAAATTGAAATGTTACCAGAAAAAGGGAAATCTTTGCAATGGAATCTAAAAAAAACAAACCTGGAGGGGAATATTTCAAACTAAAGCTGGTCATCTGGACTGGATGCACCACTCTATTATGTCAAGCATATTTTACTACAGACACCCACCCAGCTCCAAGGGATTTTAATGTATGTTGCAAGTACTTTGTCTGAGAGCAGATCTAGGGCCTAAAAGTCAATTTTAGGAATTCACTGCTTCTCATGTGAGAATTAAGGAGTTTTATTTAAAAAACCCACACAAAAAAAAATCTATTTTTTTCCTGCCTGATGCTTAAATCTGACTTGTCGGAAGTAGAATAAAAAGAAGTACACAAAGATAGGCAGTGATTGGCTGCAATAGACTAAATGATTTAACAGGTCTTTTCTAGCTTTTATTTCTATTGCTTTATCAATCATGAATTTATTTTTATTTGACTCCATTTACAGCTATTTGAGTAATTCAGATTTATTCTCAGAACAATCTACAGCCCAAACGTCTGAATCAACCTGCTTTTATAGTCAGTAACGTATTCAGTAATTCAAGGAGAAAACACTGCTCTGCCTATCTGTTAACACAGCTGATCCCTTCATGTAGAATCAGATATTGAACACCCACAAGTCCTCCCTGTTCAATTATTTTTCGTGTGTGTTAATCCAGCAGCCGATAATTTGCAGTTTAGTTTTCAAAAGACAAAATTACAAGCTTCTGTTGAACTTTTTTATCAAAACCCATTCAAACCCGGAACCCGAGGAGTACCTGTTTTTGAATGCATTGTTAACAATCGATTTTAACAGGAGGCGGTCCCCGACTTGCGATGGTCCCCTGAAATGGAACATTTCAATGGTCTTCAGAGTGGGGTGGGCATGGCACAGCCGGCTGTGGAATGGGAGAGCGATTTGATTTGCAAAATGCACTCAAAAATGAGGAAATGATGTAGCCACGCTAACCTATCGACCAGCGTGCTGATGCTGGACAGAGCAGCAGACCTGTACAAGTGTTTGAGCATGAAAGAGAACCCACTCACACCAGAGAGCCCCGACAACAGGGCAGGAAGCCAACTCTTGCCAAGTGACACAGGTATATGCAGCCACTCCAAGCAAATACTTTGTCATGGAGATAGCTGGGCCAGCATCACAGTCCCCAGCAACCCACAGGCAGCCTTAGATATTTGGGCTGATCTGCTGCCCTTAGGAAGGTGGCCAAGGAGGTTTGTATTCCCCCATGAACACAGTTTTCGCCTCAGCCATAAGCCTCTTCCCTGATACCCCATCTCGTGACTCAACATTCTCCAAGCTCAGAGGGTCACTCTTGCAGAGAGAAGCTCCCCTTTGGCAGGGAATGACAGGGACCACACTGCATTTCCCATGCGGCAGGGCAAAAACCCTGCCAATAAGCCACCACCAACAGATCAGCGCATTACAAGCCGGTTGCTGTAGCCAGATCATTGGTTATATCCCCTCCCCCTTCCTCTCCAAGAGACACAAGCTCCTTTCCTCCCCCTTCGTCATTACAGCTAGAGAGAAAGCAGCTTGGTTTAAAAAGAAGTCATACAAAGAACCGTGTCCTTCGCAGTGCGCCTTCCTCCTGCTACCGCACTGCAGTGTTAGCATCTGGTAGGCGCCCAAATGATGGCGTGGGACGTGGGCCCACATTTATTTTGGCAGAGACGCAAGAACACAACAGCCAGAGACAGTGCTGTGATCGTGGCAGCCAACCCAAGTCTGCCGGGAGCTCTACAGAGATTTTATTATTAAAATCATTGGGAATGGAAGGAGGGGGAGAAATCTGCTCTGAATTGCTACCGGCACCCTTCAAGCGTAGCTGTTCTGGGGGTGTAGCTCCCATTCCACTTTAAAATCAGCACAGGGAGGACTCCTTGTTCAGCATGAGTCAACCTGAGAACTCAAAGATAGCCTCCAAAAGATCAAAAAGCTGAACACAGGATGGTAGATGGTGAAAAATAAGATAACATTTAACTCCCTCCGTACCTTCCTCCCCATGGCATGACACACAGGAATCAGAATACTCACAACTAATGCATACAGAGCACCATCTAATGGACAAATGCTGATTTATCTATGACAAAACACATCAGAGCAGGACATCCTTCAAGGTTGACAATAAATATGGCCCAGTTCTCATAAAGTTTGTTTCATCAGTCAGTCTCACAGCACTTTCCAATGGTGGCAATCATTGCTGGATCCTTTCTACAGGCCGGGAACCAGAGGGGCAGAGTGGTGTAGTCGTGTTTCCAGGATCACAACGGTACACACTAGAAATCGGTCCCTGCTCATGCCATAGCACCAGTGTTCCTTATAAGCTGTGTGCTCGTGCGACCACTCAGGAGAGATTCCAGTGCTGCCCAGCTGATTAGCAGAATGCTCACAGCTGGGCTGGGTTTTTCTACTGGCGGTGCACATAAAATGTATTCCACACGTGGATGGAAAAAATCTGCACAGGAATAGAAAAGATTAGAGGGAACATTGCATAGCACCCAACTCTGTATTTGTACAGGAACAGACACGCTGTCTGGTTTGGCATAAGAGCTGCTTCTGAACACACAATGCTACAGTCAGGCTTAGGGTGTTGTGCTGCCTCCCCAGAAGGAAGATGCACATGAGCCCACAGAGCCTGTCAAGGGGCTAAGCGGATTCTGTGTGATTTTTTTTTTTTGAGGGCGTGATCCCAACTTGCATGGAGAAAGACTTATGGGATACAGAGACCTTGCCCCTCAAACCTTATCTGCTGGACCAGACACATGTTACAGCCTGGTGGGGCAATGCCACTGTGACAGGAATTTATCCCACCAGGCAACCTGCATCAGGCAGTCTGTACACAGCTGGCTCCCCATGAGTAGTGCTGGGGAGCAGAATCAGCAGCATGGAAAGGGCAGCTTGAGTCCACCCCATCTCAGGCTGTTAGGGTTGGGCCTCGTCAGTAGGCAGAGAGGAGACCCATAGAGTTATGATGCTAGGAAAAGCGCGCCTCAGTGATGGTGTTTTTCCCTCTTAGTCAATGCCAAATCCATGCCCATGCAGGGGGCTGGTGTGGTGGGCTAATCTTTTCCATCCACGGACACATTTTTTTTCCCAGCCACGTGCGGAATAAATTCTTTTGTGCTTTGAGGCACGTGCAAATGTGCACCACCAGCAGAAACAAAAGTTTAGCTGTGGACTCTCTGCTAATCAGCTGGGCAGCACTGGAATCTCTGCTGAGTGGCCACACAAGCGCCCAGTTTACAGGGAACACTGGTAGTGGGCTGTTGTAGGCCCAATGGCCTGCCTGAAAAGCAAAACAGGAGGTCTTGATCACAGCAAAGATCAGAGGCATTTTTCTTGGCAGGAACAGAGGAACAAAGCCCTCGAGACCGGGGCAGATTATTACCAGCCACCACCCTCCCCATGTCACTTCAACTGCACGGTATTCTTCCTGCTTGACCGCTGTACTGTCATGTGGGGCCTCGCTACAAGAATAGGCAGTGAAGGAGCAAGAGAGGCCCACAGCACATGCAATCGTGACAAAGGCATCTCCAGATTTGGGGCGGTGATGCTCAGAACTGCACCTTGCTGCTATGGTGGCAACGTTTTCCATCCAGGCCATGATCTGGCCTCCGAAGGTGTTTCCCTGATGATTGGCATGAGGAGGCAGCACCAGTTCCACACTCTCCACCCTGGTTTTCCTGGCAGGCACCACCGTGTTGCATTCCCCGTTCTCACGCTCTGGCATGAAAGAAACACACATCGATCAGAGTGGCATATGGAAAGGCCTCACCTCTCGGGGCGGATGTTCATTGCACAAGCAATTGCTCAACGACCTGCTACAAAAACAAAGCCGCACACGCACACACCCTGTTCTCTTATCCACTACCATGCCCCTGCCCCCTTCCAGCCCAGGGAACCGTCCACTGCCTCACTGACTGCAGAAGCAATCCTCTGTTACACCTGCACCCTGGTCACCAGCCAACCAAGTGAGACCAGCCGAGGGGGTTTGCAGCGCCTGTCCCGGCTCAGCAGAGGACAGCGTTCACCAGGGAGCAATGCAAGGGGATTGGGTGCCTTCTCCTCAGCAAACTCCATCCCTGAAAGCCTATGCCACTGGAGAGCAGGGATCTGGTCCAGCTAGTCTCTGTGGCTTTGCAGACACCCCCCCCCCCGACACACACACACACACACACACACACACACACACCCTCCCCGAAGCGTTTTGCATAGATAGCACCTTCCCCTGAGAGGAACTCAAAGCATCCTGTAGACAACATATTGCCTCACAGTTGTGGTGAAGCAAATATCTCCATACGGACAGAGAGGTTCGGCACTGCTCGGTGTCCAAGCTTGGGCAGAGACAGAAACAGTACCCTGAGCTCCAGTCCTGAGCAGGGGACACAGCACCAAGACAGCACAATGACGGGGCCCTTTTATACAAGCAATAATCCAAGGTATGAAGCAGCAAACCACGGGGAGTGTATTTTGGGTGGCCAGCAAGGCTCTCTGCATGCTGAGCACTTGAGCAGCTACCTAGCAGAGATTCAAATACCGCCCTGCTATTTAGCAGCATGCCCACAGCTGCCAGCATGTGTTTCTCCTGGTGGTGCACATCTTAACATGCATTGGTGCACATCACAAAATTTATTCCGCACACAGATGGAAAAAGTTAGAGGGAACATTAGTGGCCAGAATCTCATAGTGGAGGCCAGGTTTATAGGATACAAATTAGAAGCAGAGTCTAGAGAACAGGACAGGACTGGGAGCTGGGAAATTCTGTTTTAGCTCCCACTCTGCCAGCAACTCATTGTGTGACCCTGGCAAAGTTACTTTGTCTGCCTCCATTTCTCCCATCTGTAAAACAGGGAGAGTATTTACTTACCTACCTGGCAGGGATACAGTGAGGGATAATTAATGCTCATGCAGCACTGTGAGGATTGCCACCCTGTAACCGGACACCAAGTTGGGGAATTGTTTTTCTGAACATGGACGTGAGCGACTGTTTCCCGACATCAGCTCCAGGTTGCCAGGAGTGCGCCAGGCACAGGGTCTACATGTGCTTTTGATCAGGGTAGGGGCCGCAGGGCTGCTCACCAGTCTGCAAGGGGCTGCTGGTGAGGAGATCTTTGAGGGTGTCGGTGTGGGCCAGGCGCATGCGGCGGCGCTCTGCAGCAATGCTGTATTCCATCTTCTCCTCCTCGGTCTGAGGAGCCAGCGGCTTCAGCTTCATCTACATGGAAGGAGAGAACAGAGTCAACGTCAGCACGATTCTCAGGGCTAGCGTTTGGCTCTTTCCCAGGCTCCAAGCTGGTCCCAGGGGGATGCATCTCAATGATTAAAGGGGACATCAAGGAGCGAGGATGTTCCTTTTTATCTGCAGGACTTTTGTACTCTGCCATTTCCAATGATAAATGCCAGTGCTCTGTGTGAACGGGGAAAACAGAGTCCTTATGGGACTGAAAGCTGCTGGTTGTGCTGCTTCTCTACAGGACATGGATCAGTGGCGGTCAGCCTGTGGTTCACTGGGGTTCTATGTGTGGCCCAGGAGACGTTCGGTTTACCCATGCACAGGGTTGCCAGGTGCTGCTGGTTTTCGTCCAGGTTTTTTTCCTGCTGGTATTACTGAAGTGGCACACACGTAAAGCCAGGGCATGTGACGTGAAGTGTGTGCGGATTCCCTACAATTCAGACTGTGAGAGCCGTGTGCTCCCTCTGCAACCAAAGTGCTGCGATGTTTCAGTCAGCACACCCCACAAATTCTAGCTTTGCAAGCGCAGTTAGCAAAGTTACCCTATCCCAGGAAACTATCTTGGTTCCGACCAGTGTTGTCTTCAAGTCGTCATTGTCAAGTCCAAGTCGAGTCTCAAGTCACTACAGTTCAAGTCTCAAGTTGAGTCTCGAGTCCCTAAAGTCACTTTCGAGTCAAGTCCTAAGTCAAGTCTCAAGTCTTAATTTAAAAAATGTCAAGTCACTTTTGTACAAGCCTCAATATCGGCATTTTCAGACAATTTTTTCACCCAGTCGATTTAACAAAATTAGCAAGTCTCAAGTCAAGTCTCAAGTCACAAACAATGAACCCGAGTCGAGTCTCGAGTCGAGTCACCCAGGCGACTTAAGTCAGACTCGAGTTCAAGTCGTGGGACTAGAGTCAACAACTCTGGTTCTGACAACCTTGTGGCCTACTCACTAGCCTAAGGTGCCCATTGCTGACATAGACCCTCCTTGTGCCTTTCTACCCAAACAATCCTAAAGCCCTTTAATCACCGCACAAAGGAGGAGTCCTTTGCATCCAAAGCCCCTTCTCTCACAAAGCACTCTACCAACATGAATTACTTTTTGCTTTACATTAGCAGACTTCAGCGGAGATCAGGACCTCCCGGCATCAAGCCACATGCAGCAAAAAACTAAAGTCCTTTGGGGCAAGGACTATCGTAGATCACATACACATGACAAAGGGAAATGGAAACACAGAAATGGAAATGACTAGGCCTCACATAGCAGGTCAGAAGTAGAGCTGTGCATGGAACCCAGGTGTTCCCACACCCGGTCAGGTGGGCAAAGTCCTTTTATCTGAGGTAGGCAAGTATTTGCCTGATTTTACAGAGGCGAGAACTGGCACAAAAGGTGAAAGGAAGGGAAGTGACCTGCCCACAGTTAGAAGGAAGCTTGTGAGAGCCATGAATAGACTACAGCTCTCCTGCCCCCCAGCAACCATCTCATGCTTCTTCCACAAAAATCACTTCAGCCAATCAGCTTAATCTGGACCCTCTGTGCTATTTTTTTAAATTTAAATGCAGGCTTGTTTATTAAAAAACAGGCCTATATACTAATGAATTGACAGCCTCAATTCAAATGCTACCCAGCTGATGCGAAGCCCTAAATTTGCTATAAATTGATATATCTATTTTAAATGAAGTACAAAATACATTAAGCAGTATAGGTTTGCTACCAAGTTTTGAAGAAACTCAGCCCAGTGAACTGGCGGATGTCAGCAGCTAAGCACCTGCAGCCAGAGTTTGTGGAGGTGCTAAACTAGATTTGCACAGCTGCAACTGCTTCCGCAGGTGCACAGAGAATAGTCTCTTTATTTCAGTTTATTCAGTTCAGCAACTAGTTTGTTCAAAGATAAGAAGCTAGCTAGGAGTTAAAAAAAAAAAAAAATTTTTTTTAAATAAATCAAGCTCTCCTGCCTTTTCAACACTAAAACATTGGTGTGAAAGGATGAGGCATGCTAGACATGGTGACTGAAACAATCTGTTCAGTTTGCCTACAATGACCAGTTTATCATCTAAACTATTTAATAAAATTGATTTTAAATGAAAAACATGTTCTGATAAACATTTTAAATGTATCCAACACTCTCAATGAAGGTTTATTTAATAAATACATTGAAATTTTATTTGTGAGTTTTAACTGAATTAGAATTTTCATCCAAATTCAGCTTTACATATAAACTGCAAGTAAAAATCTATGTAAATAAAAAAAATACAAACAAAACAATGTAAAAAAAATGTGAATAAATTTAAGTTAAGCCATCTAATCTATCTATATATCTTAGAAACATGCATCTATTTGGCTGCTCATCTGTTTCTTCATGAGCTAAGACCACCAAATTTGATAGGCAGCTTTCTCTTATCCTAACTTAAAGCAAGATCAGGGCTTGGTTGTGCCAAAAAAAAGAGACAGGAAGTGCTGGGAATGGGACTGGTTTCCATAACATGGAAAAAGGAGGAGCACAGAAAGGAGGGATGCAATACCGAGAGTCTCTTACAAGACTGATGAGAAAAATCGGTTATCACTAGAAATACTCAGCTTTAAAAAAAAAAAAAAAAAAAAAAAAAAAAAAAAAAAAATCAGTAAATGACAAGGAATGCCATTTATTTCTTGATGTTTATAAAGCTACCTACCAACCCTTTGAAAAAAATCTAGTCCCTCCAATGAAGAGAACCAGCTAGGCAGGCAGCTAACCAAAACACAGTTATGAACACAAATGTCCAACAAACCCTGCAATACAGATTAAGTTATTATTTCACACTGGTGCTGTGGTAGCCCTTTGAGCCCAGTTAAATCAGGGCCCTCACACAGTCAATACAAAATGGCCCACTGTCTTCACATACACCAAAGTACTGTGAAAAATGCTATCAAAATACAACTAAGAATTACTTTGTGTCAGACCTAGGAGTTCCATCCGTGGTGTCTAGGGATGTGAATGGTTAACCTGTAAGCATCACCTTTAATAGACGATGCTTACTGATTACAGTTAAACCAATGAGGGCTGAGCCCCCCTACCCATGGTGGGCAGTGAGCTATTTCAGCCCCACAGGCCTGCCATGGCAGGGCAGCTGCTCCAGCCAATCCACTGAAGGCGGGGGTGCCCCCCCGCCGCCCACTCCATGTTTAATCAGTTAACTAAACAAACAGGATTTTGCATCCCTAGTGGTATCATGTCAAATATAATATTCTCTCTTTTTTTTATTAACTGATTTTATGGGCCTAATCGAGTGCCCTTCAACACAGCAGATGTCTTTCCAGCAGATGTTACATCAGATCCAAAAGTAGGTTCGTGTCAATGTCAAGAACCTACAGGTAAAAATTACACCGGCTGGAGTTCTTCAGGATCTGTTCCTACCTTGCAAGTTCCTTTGCCTTGGGCAACGAAAGTAGCATAGGCCTTACACACATTCCACTGCTTCCCACTGCTCAGATTTTCATAGCTGACCTGTATGCCAACCTGGAGGGGATCACAACAGAAAGACATTGAAGAGAATACAATAAAGGGGGCTCAAACTGAACAAGGTTCTCCTATTTCTATGGAGAGGTGGTTTGAATAACCTGAGTGGCACCACACGAGAAGAAAGTCTGAGGGCTTGTCTTCACTACATGGAAGATCATTGCTGCAGCAATCGATCTTCCAGAGTTCAATTTAGCTAGTCTAGTTAAGACTCACTAAATCAAAGTCAGAAGGTGTCCCTGTTGGCAACCGGTACTCCTGCTCTTGCAAGGAATAAGGGAAACCGACGGGAGCATTTACTCCCACTGGTCACCCGCTGTGGGGACACAGCCAAGCTTGGCTTAAGGTAAGCAGACTCCAGCTATGTATTCTATGTAGCTGGAGTTGCGTACCTTAAGCCGAACTGCTGGGTCTACGTAGACCTGGCCTAAAGATTTGAATTATTTGGGAGAGCAAGAGGTTGTTTGTGTATGCTAGCTTTACACACTGTCCTAGTGCTTGGGCCCAGTTTATCAACTGATCATTTTGATTCCCTTTAATGGGAACAATGCAAGAACTGCATTACAGGTTACACTGTTTTCTAGTAAACAGATCACAAGGCTAGTTCCCTAGGGTATGTCTACACTTGCACCCTCTTTCGAGAGAGAGATGCAAATGAAGACATTCGAAATTGCAAATGAAGCCGGGATTTAAATATCCTGCACTTCATTTGCATATTCGCGTTATGGCGCTATTTCAAAATAGCGCTATTTTGAAATAACAGACGCTGTTAAGACGCGGTTATTTCGAGAGAAAACCCTTCTCTTGAAATATCCCTTATTCCTCATACAGTGAGGTTTACCAGTTATTTCGAGAGAAGGGTTTTCTCTCAAAATAACCGTGTTCTAACAGCATCTATTATTTCGAAATAGCACTATTTTGAAATAGCGCCATAACGCAAATATGCAAATGAAGCACGGGATATTTAAATCCCGGCTTCATTTGCGATTTCGAATGTCTTCATTTGTATCCCTCTATCGAAAGAGGGTGCAAGTGTAGACATACCTCTAGTCACCAGAATAAAAGCCCAACATCTCAGATGAGACTGTCATTCTTCTGAACAAAAGGAGACCAACACACACCCCAAAGATGAGAGATCAGGGGATGTTTGGACAGCCGAATAGGATCACCCTCTAGGGATCATTCATATATTACAATGATCAGAGTTAAGGAAAAGAAGAATCCCCTATAGCTGGGTACACAGTAGCACTGACAGGCCCAGTTGCTGCAAGACTGGAGTATAGGAAGTCCCATAGTAGCAGATTAAAGCATAATACCAACCTCCATGCTAGAATTAAAGGCTCGATTTACTTTGGCTTTGATGTTAACAACTTGCCCAACACTGGAAAAAAAAAATACAATGTCATGTCAATGGAAGATGCCAATAATCGTTGCTAGACACACAAAACACAGGTTGGAAAGCAACACACCGCTACCCCGGATAAGCGCCTTTCACAAGGGGACTTGTAGGAGCAGCACTGCAGATACCTCCCTCTACTGATATCAAATGCAGCTCAGAGCTGCCGTTATATTAGCTTTAAACTAGCTATATAAATACGCGCGTGCACACAAACACTCCCTTCCAACCTAAAGAAAAGTTAGACCAATCCTTGTTCAGAAAATTGCATTTATCGATTTGTGATACTGACCAACACCAGCTAGACTTGCCAACTAAATGGGTAATAAAACTGAGAAAATTCCCCCATCTCCTTTTTTAATATATATATTAAAAATTAGATGCAAAAACAATATTAATGCTACTGCATCACTGCATAGGTAAGCCCTGAAAAATAAGGAATTGTGAAAATAAAATTTCAACACATAACTATAGCTTCTAACTTGCCCAATTGCAAAACAGGAAAGTATTTTACTGAGGCTTTTCATTCAGCCCTAAACAGTCAATTAAGTCTATACTCAGCACTTAGAACAATTGATTCCCATACACCCCTCTTAAGCAACTAGCCTATTAAAAGACACAATCAACTTGAAATCTATTCAGTTTAAAAGTTGGATTCAATGTACTTTCAGATCCTGTATCAGCCACAAAGCCCCCAAACTAGTAAAGATGCATTTACAATCCCATTTTCTTGTTTTTCAAAATATTTTGGTCCTCCAGGTGAAAGACACATAGGAACTGATGGACCGATTCTAAAAGGAAAACAAGGAAACTGACCAAATAAGATTCAAAAGTAGATAAATATTTTCTTCCCGTTTGATCTATTTCAGTTTTAACCATCTTAGGTGCAACATGTAAGCAGCAGCATGTAATCGGCATTATTGGAAAACAGTCAGGGCACTCTTGTATAACTCAGTGTTGCTATGTCAGTTGGCTCTAATAAAGATAAACAATTTGCAAGAATCTAGTAGATGTCACTAGGATACCTTCTGCAATCACCGCAACAAACCTGCAAGTATGGAATTGGATGCAATGTAAAGCTTTAGTGAAATTCCATTCCAGCTGGGTGGGACTCATGCCATAATACATGCCGAAAACCACGTACCTTGGAGGCTCAATCCTACAAGGCGCAGAACACCCTAGATTTTGGGAGCTGCCCTGAGAGTCTGAAGGCAATCAGCTGCTCACAGAGATGAGCTCTTGGTCTGAGAGAAGAAGCTGCATGTTGTTATGTTTTCTAGAAGCCAGAGCAGTGAATGGCCAAGCTAACGCAACATTTTACATGCAAAAGCCGTCACAGTCAATCACCCCTCCTTGGGAATGTCCACTCTTCTCGGTTCCACTGGAGATTGACTTGGTGTTGGCATAAAAGTTCTCTCTGATTACAGAAATACGCAGAGTTTAAGAGCAGTCAGTAGGTATGGTACTGAACACTGATGTCAATCAGGTTAATGCTACTGTTTCATGCCACCACTAGGTTAGGCCAGCGACTAACCCTAATCTACTGCTTTAACTTTCTAGATTGCAAAATACTCATACCAGACTTCGTTCTTGCCATGCAGTTGCCAGGGAGGCATTATTTGAATCTGGCTGATACAAAAGAGAAGTAGGGTTTGGTAAAGGGGACGTGGTCCCATCTCTGGATATTGTACATCAGCTACAGAACTCACTTCACCACATTTTAGGAATAACCTTTGATTTTGTTGGATTTGTGGATTATTTCTGTTGCTCTCACCCTGACCGCCAGGGGATCAGGATCCCAGTGCAGTATGAGCTCTATAAACAGGGTAACCAGACAACAACCCTTGCCCCAGAAAGCTCACAATTTGTGTTTACGATAAGATGCATCAGGTGAATGGACTACAGCAGACCAAGAGAGAGGATGTGTGGGAGGAGACTAAGAAGAGGTGGTAAAACAGTGGAATATTCCCTCTTTGCATGGCAGAAAGTGGGCTCAGATTGGGCTCAGATTGCCCCTTGCCTAGCCTAGTGTTCACTGTTTATCCAATACTGTGCCCTTTTAGACGTAGTTTTCATTTTCCTCCCACTGATTTTTGCTGTAGATTGCATTGGAATGGACAGAACTGGAGTCAGGAAGTCAAAGCCTTAGCGGGACAGACCGCTTTCATTAGAACCCCCCTAAGAGCCCCATTAGCCCCAACTAGGTTTCGTTTCTCTCCACTCCTTGCACCTCATCCACCGATACAGAAATAAAGCTGACTGCTTTGTAATTCCCTGGGTTGTCCTTATTTCCCTTTTTATAGATAAGAAATGTTAAAAACAAGCGTCACAACTATCTGTGGGACATGGCTAGAGTGAAATAATTTGGATTTTTAAAGTTTATTCAAGAGTAAGTGGTTGAATCCAGAAGCTTGATTTGGTTACTGTAACTTTTTAAGAAGCCTCAGAGCAATCTCTAAGATATACTGGTCATGGCATTGTATTGATCAGCTGTTTACAGAACAAAGACCATACATTTCTTGCCAAGATATACAGGTGGCACATTAAAATGATGGCTTCTCAGTCTTCGGAGCATAGACAGAATGCAGAGGAATTGGTTTTCAAAATGAAATTGATTTATTTGATGAAAGAAAATGAAAAATTGCCAGGTGTTTAAGTTTAGAACAAAGTCTATTAGTACAATTAGCAAAAGGTTAGTGGGAGACTCCAAGAACACCAATCATTCCTTTTTAAAGTGTCTCGCAAATTAATATATCCCTTTATTAATTTGATTTTCACTCCTATGGGCTACCACCTTGGATTCCCTTTTGTGATTTCACCACAGATTTTCAAGTGAATGGAGAAGTGGCGAGAGAAGTCAAAGTAACCACATGCGAGACAGATCTCCTCCATTGAAAAGCTAGCAGTATGAAGAGAGGCTGCGCCCACTTCTAGGAGCAACAGGGTTCTGTTTCTCATCCAGTCCACTTTGTCGGTCTCTGCTGTGACTCGAACAAGGATGAAATGGAACAAGACACCCAATTCGGTTCGCACAGGCCGCCTATCAGGAGCCCAAAGTGGTAACTTATCACCACCAGCCTAGGAGAGATTTGAACTACTGCCCAAGGGGCCACAGCTACTCCCAATGCCTGAGCCATCCGGAGGTCATTTGTCTATATTTTATATATGGGCAGAGCAACAAAAGCCCAGCTGAGTGTCTGACATAAATGCTAATGCTCTGTCTGAGGCACTGCAACACGGAAGGGGTTTTGCCAAAGGATTTTTCATCAGGTACATGACTGGGATGCCTGTCATTAACGCTGTGCCTCTATATCATGGTGCTAGCTGCTCTTCCGAATCTCTTTCAAGCAGAAGGGAGAAGTTTGATTTTGCTTGTAACCACTTAAGATTCGCTGCTGAGCAGCCTGCTCCAGCCACTGCAGAGTACTAATGAGACACTTCAAGATGTCAAGGTTTGGTTTAGGAAACCATCCAAACAGGTGACTGAACGCTCATCCTGAGCTCTTAAGGCACAGCAGCTGGCAGGTTGTCTCCCGAGGACAGGCCAGTGTGAAATTTCTGATGCTGTGCCTTCTGCTTCCTGGCAGGCTAGAGACATAGGCAACACCTCTCCTCTGCCCTTCTTGGCTCTGACCAGGACAAAAATCAGAAGTAGAGACATGGCAAAAAAAGATGGAGTACGCTAAAATGTCATCACCCAAAATAAGCTTCCAGTAAGGTCTAAACTGAGGTTTAGGTCAAGAGTTGGGGAGCTCTGTGATCTCTATCAATTTCCTCATCAAGGGACTATCCTTTAGCTGTTAATGCACCACCAGGATTTGCCTAGGAGGTCTGACGGGTCAGAAAGTACATGACTTCTGGATGCAGCCACTACCGTTAGGAGCCATAAGGATGGTTTAGAACTGTACCCGTGTCAGTGTAGCCAACCATCTGTAATGGTCAATAGTTCCATGCACCTCAACTGTGATAGTAGCTCCTAGTTAGCTCCATGGAAGTTAGAAGAAAGGAAGATCTGCAATGAATTCACTGACCTTTTTAAATGGTAAAGAGGACTGGAGGACATTAAGGTGTCTTGTCTCTACAGGTCTCAAACCTACTGATGGACAAATAATGGCCCAAGCTACTGGACTGTGTGTGTCCCTTTAATAGTGCCATGTCTGCAAGTTGCAGGTAGTATTAAAGGCAGGATTACCATCTCTAGGGAAATGGCATCTTGGCAAAGTTCAGAAACTTCACAGGATCTGAAGTTCTACATTCACTTCTTCACAGAGCTACACACAGCTCTCACCATAGGAGGCATTAGATCTTGTAGGCCAGCAAGATAAGTCGACATGCAGTGCAGGACAGTATTTTATTCAACAAAGCTTATGGAGACAGCAAGGATTTTAGAACTGAAAGTAGGTCTTCACTTCCGGCTGCACATTAGATTACAACATTACCCACGCCATTATACAGCTTCTGTGTTCCACCCCAGAGCTGGCTGCATTTCAGGGGTGGGTGAAGCAACGATCCCTATCTTTGCCTACTCTTCCCAGGATGGTGTTAGGTTTAGTTAATGGTAGTAAATGGATTGAGATCCTTGAAAGAAAAGGTGCTACAGAGGCATTTACAGACAGACTGATCTTCTGGGCTATAAACATTACTTCTATACCACAAAACATAGAAACACCCATCCCCGTGGTGGCAAGGCTCAAAGCTGGAGTCAAGAGACTTGAGCTCAGTGTTATCAGGCTAAAAATATCCATGTCAATCCTGTGAGGAGTGGGGAGCCCCGGTGGGAACAGCTATTTTTTGCTCCATAGCACAAACCCAGGTCAGTTGAACTGGCTCCAAGACTCACTAGCACAATTATGGAGGGAGTTTTTGGCAGCATAAAGAGACCCTAAATCAAAGAGGGCTGCTTGAATGAAGAAAAGAGGAGCTGGATTATGAGGGAACACCAGAAGGAAACCACAGCAAAAAGCCTCCCAAATGAACTAAACATCAATATTAGAGAAGTAATATGATGCTGTTTACTGCCAGGTCCCAGGGGGATTCTAGCCCTTAACATGTAGGTATTCTGCAGGGTCCAGCTCAGATCCTGGGTTCAGAGCCACTGTGGCTTACATTCCCTCTGGATTGGGTTGGGGGAGGGATGACTTATTTATCCAGGATAGAAGGGATCATTAACATTGCATACAGACTCTAAATCTTCAATATTTGCTGCATGCCAGAGAAGAATTTTTTTTTTCAAAGCCAGGGAAACTGCAAGAGAGGAAAAAGGCATTTACCTAATCGTGTGCTCAAAATAGATATCATCCACAGAAGCTGTGACGCAGGGGCAGCCAGCATGTCTCTCAGCTGAAAAAGGAGAACAAAACCGCACCAGTTACCATCATGCAATCAGTGCACCCAATAACTGGACTTTTTCTGGTCTTGCAACTTGAGTTGCAGACTTGGAACAGACATAAGCAACCCTGATCTCTGCAGATCCACGCTGTCCAGTGCGTGTAGGACACAAGTTTCCCTTTGTGTTGAGGGTCAGCACAGGTTACACTGAGAAGATGCCCATTGCTATGTCCCTTAATCAAAGTCTGTGTGTGTTTAACATCGACCAGCAGACAGATTACTTGTCTGATCTTTCCAGTCACACAGGCATACTACTCCCAGTACACTAACTGAGCAAATCAATGGAGCAGTTTTCTTAGTTGGTTTCCCCCCAAAATCTGTCAAACATATATTGCAACAGTTAAACCAATTGGACATTCTACTAAGTAGAGATAGAATTTTAAAACATGATCTAATTTATCAGTGTGTCCTCAAGTCTCCCTCTACATTCGTGTCTGTTGCTAGGATGTATATTTATCTTATGAGCAATTGGTGGGTAGTTTATATTTTCAAGGCCTCCTAGCTATACACTGGAAACTGTCTCCTTATCTCCTGTGGCTAGGAGATCTCCAAGAGCGTGGGTTTGATAAATACTAATATCTACCTCTTATATGGTGCTTTTCATCAATAGACCTCAAAGAGCTTCACAAGCTTTAGTGCGTTTTGCATGTAGCTTCACAACACAGGGAAGCGCTGTTGTCCCCATTTTCACAGATGGGGAACTGAAGCACGGATAGATTAAGTGACTTGCCTAAAGTCACACAAAGTCTGTGGCAGAACCTGAAGTCCCAAATCCTAGTTTAACCACAGGCCTATCTTCCTGCTACAGATTTCTTGAAAGTACAATCCCCAAACTGGAAACCCAGTTGGACAGCATCACATATCAAGCTCTTGCCAACATTTTATTTAAAATTTTTACAACTGTATTTGATAATTAAGCATGCCAGCAGGCAAAAGGCCTGGGTGCCAAGTTGGAGCTAGAAGCTGTGCTTTGTGTAACCAACAGGTAACTCGGGAAGCATGGTACTGCAAGACAAGTGCTGAGACAGCCTTCACAAGCACTGCACTGTGACCACACTTACTGCAAGACATTTCAGACAGCTGGCCCACAGGACTATGACAGGGACAGCAGAGTCTCTCCAGATGCACAGGGAGACAATATCATCATTTCAGAAAATACGACACTGCCATGGTTAAGAGAGGGTTCTCTAAATTTTTCTCTCTCATTGGCGGCGAGTTATATGGGCTCGTGGTACCCATGCTCCAGCAATATTCAGAGCCGGGGGCCCTACTCCACCAATATTTGGAGCTGGGTCTCTCCCCCAGCCCTGCCTGGAGTGGGCCCTGGCCCCCACCTGCCGGCCCCCCCACACGTCCTCCCATCCCAGGCCCGGAGCGTCCCCCCGACCCCGTCCCATCCCTGCCATGCGCAGCTTTCAGTCCAGCTCCCCCTTGCCGGCACGCGCTGCCAGCTGCTGCTGCCACGTGCAGCGTTTACAGGTGAGCAGGGAGACGCCTGGGCGTGACGTGACGTTACGGCCCGGGACTTTAAAACTGCTTGGTACAGCGTTGCGCTGCACAGCCTAACTCTGGGTTCAGAGTCCGGGGACTTCTGGGGCCCGAGCGCAGACTCCGGCCCCGCAAAGTGGAAGGCAGAAGGTAAGGTAAGGGGAAAGGGAAGGGGGAGGGGGAAAATAGGGGAAGGCACCAAGGGACAGCGTGGAGGAGAGACAAATGCCAGGGGGCCAAGTGCAGACAATGAGAAAAAGGGCAGGAGGGGAGGTGTCAGTGGGAGAAGGGGCAGGGTGATGCTGGGAGAGGAGAGGGGAAGGGCACTGGGGGATAGACAGGGGAGGGGGAGGTGCTGGGAGAAGGCTTGAAAGAAGGGGTGGGCATGAGAAAGGTGGGGATGGAGCAAATCATGTGTGAGGGCACAGGGGCATGAGGGGAATGGGGGCAGAGAGTGGTGAGGGGGTGGGCATCAGGGAAAAAAAAGGGGGCAGGGCAGTAAGGGAAGGGGAAGGCACCAGGAGGGTGTAGGGCTAAGGGAAGGTGCAGGTGCCAGGGGATTCTGGGGGTGAAGCAGAAGGGCAGACACCTGCAGGGGAGGGACCAGAGGAGAGAGGCAGGGCAGGTGTGTAGAGGGAGGTGTTAGAAGAGGAGATGAGGAGGGGTAGCTCCCATGATCAGAGTGGGGCTATTGGAGGAGTGGGCACAGGGGGGAAGAGAAGGGCTGGTGGAGGGGGGCAGGTCTCAGGAAGGCTGAGGGCAGTGAGAAGGGCAGGAGTCAGAACAGCAGAGGAGGGTGAGGAGTTGGGGGGCAGCAGGCACCAGGGGAGCTGATGGAGCAAGGGAAGGAGACATGGCAGCAGAGAGAAGGTAAAAGGTTTAGAAAATATTTATTAATAACTTGGGTGCCACAGTGGCACATCCAAACAAACCACATGAACTCAGTACTGGTGCACAACACAAAATTCATTCCGCTCATGGGAGGAAACTCTTAGGCTATGTCTACACTGGAGGCTTCCTGCGCAAGAACATCTTGCACAAGGGTTCTTGTGCAAGAAGTCTTGTGCAAGAACACATCCACACTGCAATGTGCGAGCTGTGCTTTTGCACAAGAGCATCCATGGCAGTGTGGATGCTCTCTTGAGCAAGAAAGCTCCAATGGCCATTTTAGCCATAGGGGTTTCTTGCGCAAGAAATCCCTGCCAAGCATCCACACTGCCCTCTTGCGCAAGAGAGCTTACACCTGTTAGAAAAGAGCGTAGCTCTTGCGCAAGACGCCCTCTCTTACCACGCCATACTGTAAATTTCCTTGAGCAAGAGCAAGCGGGCAGTGTGGATACTTGGGCAAGAACCCACAGAGAACAGCTGTACTTGCACAAGAAGCCGCGAGTGTAGACATAGCCTTGGAGGGAACACTTCCCCCAGCCTCTCTGCCCCCGAGTTAATGTCGCACACATTGGGTTGATGCAATTGCAGGATAGTTGCATGAGGGGGGTTTGGTGGGGGCCAAACTAATCCCTGTTGGTAGGAGGATGGTGGGAAAAGTCCTTCAAGAGGGGTGACATGACACCTTTTACTTCTGGTCATGTGTCCATCTTGCCCCGAGCGTGTTACCTCCAGGGGACTGATTAATGGGGGTCAGGGGCATGGTTAACAGGGGTCAGGGTGTGGCTAATGGGGCACCACCAAAAATTATACAAACCTGCCGCCCCTGTTCCTTCTGTGGACCACTTCATAGAGCCTTCCAGTGATCTGCCTCCCAGACCGCAGAGAACTGACTATGGCATCAGACTCCGTCCTAGAACAGAGTTTCCATGCACTAGATTGTGCAATTGTGTTTCTTTGGGAGCTGTCTCCCATCCACCTCTTAGGAAGCAAGATCCAATTCCATGCCAGTCCCACTGGGATCTTGCTTCTGTTTCTGAGAAGCTCCCAGGAGAGCTGTTTACCTGGGTTTCCTGCACCATCACGCTGATGCCTTGTTCTGAATTACATCCCAGCTCTCCCCTTCATATTTGATCCTCCAATAATTTGGAAAGCCTTTCATTTAAGGACTAACCCAGTCATCCCCTTTTATTTGCTTCCGCTCCACATATAAAGTTTGCCTGTTCTCTCTGCCCCCCGCCCCCCCCCCCATTATCGTGTTACGATACAGATGTCTTCAGCAGTATGGCCCCACTGTCGGACCACACTCAGACACAGGACCCTGGTCCACTGGGACAGAACTGCTGGACCAGACAAGATTATTGGTTTGTCTAATTTAGCATCCTCCCTTTGGCACCAGCTCAGCAAGACATTTCAGCAGAGGAGAGTAATGCAGCATGTACTAAGCTTTAAGAGCAAGCCCCCTGGTCTCAATAGAGCACATGCTTGGCTCTTTTGCTGAACTCATGTCATAGGACTGGGGTGTGAGCAGCCATGCCTAGTGGTTAGAACAGGAGTCTGCCCTGTGGATGGCTCTCATGCTCTTGAGCCACTGCAGACTGCTCGACCAAGACACTCCTGTATTAGCCAGGAAATGGACCGGGCCTTTCTAACAGCAGGAACAAATCTGCTACCTAGTTTTAAAATCAATACTGTCCCCGCATATTCTCTTCATGGGTCACGTTTCCTTTGTTAATAACCGATCAGATGAAACTCCAGTAGCAAAGGCTGTACTTTTAGCTCTCTGCTGTATTTTAAGCTGCTCAGTCTCAGGGCTGCTCTGTCCATAACAGCTTCCCTCTGAGCTCTTCTGACCCCATCAGATAGACAGACAGGAGGGGGAGCTTGGCGGGGAGGGAAAGGAAGAATGGGAGAACCAATGACTCGTGTGAAGACAAGCCAGGGAGAGGATACCATGGTAGTGTCCCATAGATGTTCAGACCAAGCACTGAATGGATCTGTATTGAAGTACCTGGGAAGAGAAATCTGTCACCAGTTATTAAAAGGTTACATCCTTGATTCAAGGTCATAATTGTTCTCTTGTCTCTGTAGAGAAAGGAGAGGGTACCTCAGCTGATTTCATGGCTACCTGGAAGGCTGACGAGTTCTATGGAGAGTGGAAGGGAGTGAAAGAAAACAAGGGACAGGCAGAGCACAAAAAAGGTGGTTTGGATCAAAGCTGGCCTGGCCCATCTGACCAGTAGCCCTGAGCTAGCTGCCACATGTCCAGTTTTCAATCAGAAAGTCTGGCTGAAAGGGGACCTGTTCCATGTGGGCTCACATGTCCTGACTGGACACCCAAAGTCCAGTTGCCATGGGTGGGAGCCAAAGGAGGAGAGGCTGCGTCACTGACCCACACCAATCCCTGCTCAGCTGGGGCCACCTCCTACCTGCATCTCATGGGCAGGATGGCTCCCCTCCTAGCCTTGGAGCCCAGTTGGGGCGGGATTGAGCAAGGAGGAAGGGGGAGTGTGACAGGAGCAGGGCTTCGGGGGAAGAGGCTGCACAAGGGGGAGGTTCTGGTTTTCCTGCTGTAGTGTCCAGTTTTCAGACATCGGAAAGTTGGCAGGCCCATTTGTTCCTGCGCGGCCAGCGGGCTGCCAAACTCCAGGTGGGGGGGGGAGGGCTTACCGGAGAGGCAGGCGGTGGTGTCGATCCACTTCAGCAGCTGCCCGATGCTGAGCTCGCCGCGGTGGTTCGTGTGGCAAGGCAGCACCAGCTGGCTCATCTGCACCTCGGTGAGATTGCGGTAGCCCTCCCCAACCTCCATGGCCAGCAGTGCGGAAGCGGAGCCCTGGGGGGAACACACAGAGAACTCAGCACCTGTGGCAGCGAGCAGGGACCTGGCTGCAGCCTGCCCCACGCCACAGTGAGGCACAAGTTGGTGGAGGGGCAGACAGGGCTCTCAGCTTTCCCAGGTGAGGTGCTTTGCAGAGGGGGTCTCCTTAAGGCTCAAGTCTGCTGGTTACTAGCTTGCAAGGCTTGGGGCTAAGAACTAACCCCCTAATCCAAGGTCTTTGGGGGGAGCCATATCAGGAACACATGCCACAGTCCAGGTTAAAAAAAATAAAAAGTAAAAGCCCCTTTTCCCATGTGTCTCAGGGAGAAGCGAGCCACGCTTTTCTGGGCTAGCATGCCAGCATAGGGTGTGTCAAAGGAGCTCCCAGGGGATAAGCCCTCCAGTTCCCCAGCAACAATGGAGCGGAGCATGGCTGGAATCAGAATTCCTGGCCAGAAGTGGCACCTTCTTAACCCTGCAGCACTTACCAGACAGGCAAAAAAAAAACCCAAAGAATTTCTCCTTTCTGTTAGCAGAGTCAGGCCAGATAGGGAGAGTGGGCAGCATCTGGTTCTGCCTTGGGAATCATTATCTATCATCTAAAGAGCACCGAAAAGAGGGGCCATTTGGAGCTGAGCCCCCACAGAACTCCCAGTCTAGGTAGGCAGAAGGGTCAACCAAGTTCCAAAGGAAGATTCTTCACTGCTGGAGATGGGGCTAGGCTAGGCCACAAACGGGTCTGGCCCCATATTGCCCCGGCATTTAGAATGCAGCCATGGTGGGTGGGGGGTTGGTTCTGGCCCACCTCCGGTTACCTGGAAATCGCACTGGTCAGAAAACACTTTGTTTTTCTCCCATGGACAATCTCAACAATGAAAACCCAAAATATCCCGATTCAAAAGGGGCACTTTGTGGCTGCGGTTGTCCCATGGTAGGCCAGGGCCAGGGACTCTGGACACCCTCCTCTCATTCAACACTGTGAAAGTGGTGCACCGTTGAAACGACAGTCCGTTCCAAGAACTTATCCCATAAGAGTCAATAGGAACATAAGGCCTCTGGGACTACAACCCCCATGAGGCAAGACAGTGCCATTTGTTAATCAAAATATTTCAGGTGACAGCCAAAATATTTCCGTTTTCAGTAAAGCCATGAAACATACATTCTCCACAGAAAGCCAACACTTCTCAAAAAATACCATTTAGTCAAAAGATCCAATTTTCTGTTCAAAATATTTTAGATGGAAAATTTCCTGCCATCAGAAAGAGCACAACATGGTTTTCAGCTCACCAGCTTCTTGCTGGGCTGGCTCTCCCCGTACGCGGCTAGCATTCAGAGATTAAATCCAGAACCTACATTGCCTCGCCCACCTACAGTCAGACTGATGGAAACAGCAGCAGCTCACACAGCAGTTTATTCCTTACACCAGGGGTGGGGAACCTTTTTTGGGTCATGGGCTGCTGACCCACAGAAAAACTAGTCGGGGGCCGCACACAAGTGAGAAGCAAAGTGAGACGCCCCTGACTGAGAAGGAGAAAGACACTCCCCACATTCCCCTTGCACACCAGAGCCTAAACGGGCCCAGGCTAGTAGATTTTGTATGTTCCAGCCCTGCAGGTGGATGGAAGGGAGTGCCAGCACAGACCCCCCAATGCTGAGCCTCGGGGGCCGGATTCAGGCAAGCTGAGGGCCACATCTGGCCCCCCAGGCCTGAGGTTCCCCACCGCTTCCCTACACTATACATAATATTTGGGCCCTGGGCTCTCTGAAACAGGATACATTCCACATCTTTAGTAAACAAGATAGAATATAGGAACACACTAATTTACTTCTCAGAACTCTGTGTTTTACTAGCCAGATGATCCATAGGTCTGGACCCTTCTACTTCCCCATTTGTCTGGCTGCTTTGGCTTGCAAATTGAAGGCTTTTCTGACTCATGAAGGCAAATTTGTTCCTAAGTACAGGGACACTAACCTAACAAATAAATATGTTTAAAGAGAGAGAGAAAGAAAACAAGCATGTGCATTTTACTTATGTGGATGGACGGTAGTTTGTACCTAACCATTTTCATAGCTTCCCCTGTAAAGTCAGTTTCCCTTGTTTGAGTCTCACACAAACCAACAGTGGACCAAAAAAAAAAAAAAAAAGGGGGGGGGGGGAAGAGGGAAGCTGTAATTATAAAGCCATCACAAAAAAAAAAAAAAAAAAAAAACACACCCACACACACCCCCACCACAACCACCATCACACCAGAGGCAGGTTCAGAAAACTTTTAAACTGACTAGATGATCATGCTGTGTCCTTTTACATCAATGAAATTACACCAGAGATGAACTTGACCCCAATGAGTAACTGACCAGACACCACTCTAGATTTTGTTCTGAACTTTCCTCTTCTTTCCGAGCTTCTTTTTCTCTCTTGATACAAAGTCCTAACTGCAGCAGCTTCCCTTGCAGATGATCTGCAGACCTTTTAATGGGTTTGTTTTCAAAATTAAGCCTTCTCTGTTGAAAACGTGCCCTGTTCTTTTGGGCTCGGCATATCTGAACACAGTGCCGTCTCTCCACGCAGCTTTAGCCTCCCCTACTGCATTTCTAATAGGCGAGCTCCGTTTCCATAGCTACTGTTATAAGATGTTCCCGAAACAGTTCAATTCTCAGGTTAGAGATTACAATGTGTGTCAAGTACATTTATATTAAAATATCACACTCTCACCCAGTGAACTGGATTCCAGCTCCTGCGCTAGCCCCAGAGCGCTGCAGGACCACTGCACCCCATGCAACTCACAAGCCACATATGCTGGATAGAACGACTTCGGCTTTGGTTAGTTCTTGCTGAAGCTTTAAAAAATAAACAGCCAACCACACCTGCTAGTCCATGTTGTGACTTCCCAGGCTCCCCACACTAGCAACATGCCAGGAGAAGTCTATTTTTAGAAGCAGCCTTAAAGTTACAAGCCAGCCAGTCATGGTTCAAAGCCTAGGAAGGAAGGTAGGCAGGATGCATCTCTGCAAAGCCTTCTCCTTTTTACTGGCTCTGTTTTGCTAGCCCTATAGGAAATAAACTGATCACCCATTGGCACTGAGGATGAATTTCCTCCTCCCGCACACTGATCTAGCACTGGACTGGCCAGGTAGATTATGGAGAATGTATGCCTTTGCTACTCAGAAGCATGACACAAAGCTAGAACCAATGGCCTGCTCTGGTTTGATAACACCTCTGTTCCGAACAGCGAGGTAACCCACAACCACATGACGCTAAATGCCGGGCCAGGAGTGAAGAACACCCGTGATTCAATTACAGCATGCTGCAGAGGGCAAGGTTTGTGAGCCACCACACAACCCTGCAGACTGCCAGGGCAATCCGAATGGTGAGCGTGGGAACTGAATGCCATTGCAACAAAACCACAAGCTTATCCCCTTGACCACAAGATGTATTCAGTATTTTTCTGATTATTGGAGACCGGCAGAAGAGACGCTCAAGCCAGACTCTGAGGTTCAAACCCACCTCCCCAAGCTTCAGTTCACATACCCCACCCTCAATTCCCATTGGCCATTCTGTACCCCTGGCATGCAGCCAGTGCCAGAAGCAAAAGGTTCCACCAAAAAACAACATGAGCAAAGTGGTTCTCGCTTTTTTTCTGGCCCTTCTGAAGGAGGAAGACTTGGGACTCTCAACTAACCAGGTCATATGAGATTTCCAGACTCAAGAGCTTTCTGAAGAGAATCTAGGTCAGGATTTTCAATTCAGTTGCCTACAGTTAGGCAGAGGAATAAGTGGCCTGATTTTCAGAGATGCTGAGTATCCGCAGCTCCCCTCTGAAATCAGTGCAAGTCATAGGCACTCAGAGCCTTTGGAAGAAAAAAAAAAAAAAAAAAGTCAGGCCACTTATTCCAGTGCCTCATGTTGTACTCTGGAGTTTGAAGACTGTAACCCACATATTTAAGTGCCTAAGATGGAGTCAGATACTGACTGTTAAGCACCCAACTCTGAAAATTCTGGCCACAAACTTTTTGGGCTTCTGTAAACTTCTGCCTGCAAGGTTCATTCAGTTGCTACCTCTGCTCAGCTTTGGTGGCCTGGATGTTTATATAGATTTAAGTCTGCTACTTGGAATCATTTATAATCCTCTTGTTTTGGTTTGGATGGGCTCAGCCCAAGACTTGTATGGAGAAAATAATTCCTAGATGTGGTTGCTCCATCTCAAAAAGAGATCTTGGCACTGGAAAAAGTTCAGAAAAGGGCAACAAAAATGATTAGGGATCTGTAACGGCTGCCACATGGAGAGAGATTAATAAGACTGGGACTTTTCAGTTTGCGAAAAGAGATGACTAAGGGGAGGATATGATAGAAATCAATAAAATCATGACTGGTATGGAAAAAATGAATGCAGAAGAGTTATTTACTCATTCCCATAACACAAGGACTAGGGGTTACGTTATCAAATTAAATTAATAAGTAGATTTTAAAAACCAAACAAAAGGAAATATTTTTCCACACAACCTGTGGAATTCCTTGCCAGAGGATGATGTGAAGTCCAAGATGAACAGGGCTCAGAAAAAGATCTAGATAAATTAATGGAGATTAAATTCAAGATGGGCAAGAATGGTGTCCCTAACCTCTGTTCATCAGAAGCTGGGAATGGATCACTTGATTCCCTGTTCTTTTCATTCCCTCTACAACTCCTGGCACTGGACTCTGTCAGAAGACAGGATACAGGGCTAGATGGACCTCTGGTCTGACTCCAGTGTGGCCATCCTTATGTAGGCAAGTTATACCCATGAATGTTTGTCTTCTGTGTATTAGCATTTGCAACATACAGATTTTCAAAATGACTACCCCATTCCAAAACTACGTTATCTAGCATCTGGGCTTCAACCCTTCTCCCTAAAAGCCTCCACTATATACATGTAAGCTCTCCCTCTCCTCCACATCTCCCAAAAGATCATTTTGCTTTTGTTTTTTACCTCTCACAGCTATGGAAAACCTTGAGGCTGGCCTTTCCTTGAACGCCAGAAGATCTGCGCCTTATAACAGGGAGCT
This sequence comes from Pelochelys cantorii, assembly GCA_032595735.1. Lineage (NCBI taxonomy): Eukaryota > Metazoa > Chordata > Testudines > Trionychidae > Pelochelys > Pelochelys cantorii. The sequence continues at coordinate 54,283,578 of CM064334.1, forward strand.
AAGATGTGCACTGGTGCACAGCCAGTTTTTCCATTTAGAGAATGAAACTGCTAACCTGTAAGCCCGCAAGGGGCAAGCCAAAAAAGGAAACACACACACACACACCCCTGAGACAAGTGTTCCCTGTAAGCTGAGTGTTTGTCAGCCACCCAGGAAAGATTCCACTGCCACCCAGCTGATTAGCAGAGTACTCACAGCCAGCAGCATGTGCACCACCAGTAGAAAACATACCTGCACATGTCTGTGTGCATAAAATTTATTCTGCCCGTAGATGGAAAAGATGGAGGGAGCATTGCCTGAGAGCAATGGGGTTCTGATTTAGAACATGCTACCATGGGTGCAGTTGAAATGGGGCAAGACAGTGGAAGCTGATTTCAGGAGCAGACCGTTTATTTCTGTCTGGGGGGAATGTGACAAGGGTCTGGGTATCACAGAGCTAGCTAGAAAAGTGTGCACAGCCCTCACTGTGCCCTGCTTGAAGAAATGCACATGGCTTTTCTGACTCCTGTGCACTCGCTCCACAAGTGTGGCAGAAGGTACACAGGGAAGGAGCTCACTGAAGATGTAGTGGAAAAAGCAAGAAGAGAACAAAAGAAAGGTGGAAATGTGAAAACCGGAGAACAGCACAGAAGTGGGAAATAGCTAAGCTCTTCCCAGTGATTCCTGGCTCAATGAAGATAGAATGCACCACTCAGGTGACATGGCTTGTAATTACGGCTGTCAATTGATGTGAGTTAATGCCTGAGATTAACGCAGGGAAGGCTTAATGCAGTGGTCCCCAATGCGGTGCCCGTGGGTACCATGGCGCCCACCGGGGCATTTATGTGTGCCTGCCTAGTGACCAGGGCTGGCCCGAGCCATTCTTGCGCCCCAGGCCCCAGGCGTGCAGCGCATGCGTGGCCCCCACCCCCGGGCATGCGGCAACCCCAAAATGTTGGGGACCACTGGCTTAATGCGTTAATTTTTTTAACACGTTAATCGCAGGCGTTAATTCTGCACTGCCCCTTTGAAGCGGCGCTTCAAAGGGGCAGCACATTAGGAGCCTGGGATCTGCTGGAGTCCCCAACTGATCCCCAGCTCCATGTTATGCTGCCCCTTTGAAGCGCCAGTCTGGAGCTTCAAAGGCACAGCGCATTAGGAGCTGGTATCTGCTGGGCACTCCAGCTGACCCCGGGCTCCCGCTGTGCTGCCCATGGAAATGCCGGGGCAGCCTTTGCAAGGGGCAGCTGCACTGAGCCTGGGGTCAGCTGAGGACTCCAGCTGATCCCGGGTTTCCACAGCACTGTTCCTTGGAAACGCTGGGGCAGCCTTTCCAAGGGGCAGCACTGCACCAAGCCAGGGTCAGCCGAGGACTCCAGCTGATCCCAGGCTTCCGCGATGCTGCGTTTCAAAGGGGCAGCTGTACTGAGCCTGGGGTTAGCCGAGCGTTTCAAAGGGGCAGTGCATGCAATTAATCGCAATTAATTTTTTTAATCACTTGACAGCCCTACTAGTAATGAGACTTCTAGTTATTGGATTGCCATATTCTTCCTATATAACATGCGCCTCATACTTCCCACATTTTACTCATCATGCCATACTTCCCCCCACAGTATTTTGTAACTCGGGATTATTACATTTTCAGAGATCTGTGTGATCCAACCCTGGAATACTTTCTGTTAGTGGCCCAAGAGGGCTGTACAGTCCCAGCATTTGAGACCCAGACAAATCAGCGCAGTGGTTTTCAAACTTTTTGTATAGGTGATGCCTTTCACACATCAAGCCTCTGAGTGTGACCCTCTCCATATACATTAAGGATTGGGAGGGGGTAATTTAACAGGGGCTCAGGGCTGTCAGCGTCACAGAGCTGACAACTTGTGACCCCCATGTAACCACCTTGCAATATCCGAAAGGTAACGACCCCCTTTTGAGATATCCCTTCATAACTCATAACTGGAAGCTGGGAAATCCTCAAAAATAAACCCTCTCTAAACTAATGGTGCTTCTCCCCAAATTGAACTACCACCAGGCTGAATTGGTCTCACACACAAAACTAAATCCAAAGTCTGGTTGTGTAATAAGTGGCACAAGGCATAAAAAACAAAGCAATGACCCATGAAACTTTCACGTACATCGCCAATCTTGCACCAGCATCACCAGGATCTTGCTGCAAAGGCCAGGCTGCTTTGTGGTCTGGGGAAGATGATTCCTCTAGAAACCATGCCCTGCTCCTGAAGTACTCCAAGTGCAGGATTCACAGAACCCTTTGGGACAACAAATGGGGCCTTGATTCACAGGAAAGTGCTTCACTCATTACAGAGTACTCCTGTTACATATATGTAAATAGTTACTAGATAGCATGCTGGGAAGCAACGCTCAAATGATGCACTGTTATTCCTTGGACTTGTAGGACCAAAGAAACTCATTGTGCATTGCAAATACTTTCCTTGGGCTGCTCTTTACACCAGTTAACAACAGTTACCCAGCAAAAACTATCATGCTCCAAAATCATGCATTTCCAAAAGAGAGCTTATAGAAGTCAGAGTACAGACCTGCTTATTCTGTTTTCCTGGTACCCCCTTTGGATCAGACCTTGCCTTCGGTGAAAAGCTACCCACTGTTTTTAAATGGGAGTTGGATCAAATCCACTAGAAATTGTTGACCATTCACACTCAATGTGGTGGCCAGTCACACCACACTGAATACATGAGAGTTTCTAGATAAAACTATGCTTTTCTGGGCACCAAAGATATCACCACTGGCACTAATAACAGGATGGGCAAGGAAAATGTCCTAATCATAATGTATCCTAGGTGTTATCATATGTAGATATGGGATTGACTGGGGGACAGTGAATGTAAAACATCCCCTTTTTCCAAAGTCACTTTAAAGCAGCCCTAAGCTATCACACCCTTGGGTTTGCAGAAGGCAAGCCAAGTGCAAATGATGATCGATGTAAAACCCTAGCACAGCAAAGGTAAGATCTGGTCACTAGCAAGCCAGGCTTGTTTCACTGTGATGGAAGTTTGCAATCGAAGTACACACAACATTCTACGCCTGCCGCGGCCCTGTGGAAAAACCTGTGGATGGCGTTTCTGCTGTGAACTCAATTGCAAGCCTCACCCATGTAATCACTGTGGGCTGCCACACCACTCAGAGGTGATGTGGGGCACCACACAGATCACTTCAGGAGTTGTAAAGAAGCCTGGGATGGGCTGTGCCTCTAAAGAGACGGGTGAGGTTTGAAGGAAAGGGTTCAGTGAAGTTCACAGAGTCACCAGGTAAACCAAGAAGTATCCGGAAAGTTGTCTGAAGCCCCAGTCACAGCACTGTGTTCCCTTTGACCCAAAATGGCTTTCATGAGAGGATCTTGGAAGTGATTTTAAGAAACAGGTTGGGTGCTGAAGGGGCATGTGGAGAAGGCCTGGCAGATATACCTTTGCACAACAGTTTGTCATTGACACACAATCCCACCATGACAGGCTCAATGTGACCAGAAATCAGAACATGAAAAACACTGTAGGAAACAAATCTGGAATGGTGTGTGCGGGTTTAGGTTCACCCTTAAACAACAGCACTGGCCATCTCTAAACTGCCTGCATGGATTACTATTAAGTCACAGAGACCCTCCCTCCCTCCGTCCCCCTCCCCACACACACACACACACACACACACACACACACACAAGTGGGGAATATGCTGCCTCCTCAAACACCCAATACTCAGTCCTATCTGGCCCCTCGTGGTAATACAGCATTCTACCATTCGAGTCAGCTGACCACCCTGTGACAGGAGCATCAGCCCTTAGTAGGGCAGCAGGAGATAATTGGGTAGAGAGAACACAATCTTCATTACATGAAGCCTAGATCCAGAGGTGGCGCGAAAAAAAAAAAATCCAGCAAGTAGCTTCCTTCAAAGCAAAGTGCTCTCTCAATTAACTGAGGAACAAGGCAAAGCTATCAGATGCATTTACATTCAGCTGCATGTCACTGGAAATATTTACCACTTGTGCCTGAAGCATCTGAGTCCACAGCAACATTTGTGCAATGAAAGGGGATGAAGCCCCCGTAGAAGTGTCTGGACATCCCCAGGGAGGGATATCAATACGTCCTCTAATGTTTTCCATCCATGTGCAGAATCAAATTTGTTATATGCACCAAGGCATGTGTAGATGTGCACCACCAGTAGAAACATGCTGCCAACTGTGGGCGCTTTGCAAGTCAGCTGGGAGGCATCTGAGTCTCTCCTGGGTGGCCACCAAAGTACATAGCTTACTGATGGGAACACTGATGGATACTTTTTTTTTTCTTTTTAAATGGGCTATTTGGCACATGCCAGAGGCAAAATGTTTGACCTTCAAAAACATTTTTGTGAACCTCAGGGATAAACCATTCCAGGCAGGGATCAATCAGCAGACTGGGTGATTAATGGAAATCACCACAAAAGTTTCCCTTCCATTTGGCACTGACCAAGTTTTAACCCAGGGCTTGCTGGACCCATCCCAGCATTTTATTGACCCTCACCAGACGGCATGTCCATGTGTGTGGGGCGGGGGCACAGATTTGCTTGAGTATTTGACTGGTCAGTGGTTCAAAGGATTGATGTTCGCAGCCTAGACTTCCCCAATTGCCTGCCAGAGATGTGTAACTGAGGCAGTGGTGCTATCCTTGCCAAGCCTTGTGTTAGGGCACAGGTGGACAATTTTTGCCAGGGGCAGGGGGGCACTTCACGAACTTTGGTTTGTGGTCGTGGACTGGCTCCACCCCCTGGAAGCGGCAGGGCCTCCGGGGAAGGGGCAGTTCCCTCTGGGTGCCGTGTGTGCCTGGCCAGGGAAGGAGAATTCTCACACTTCCCCACCCCAGGCCAATCGAGACCTGTGGGCAGGGGAGTGGGTGAAGTCATTTGCTGTTCAAAATGGCTGGTGGCTCCCTCTAGGCGCTGTGCACCCTTGGTGGGAGGAGGGAACCACCGCTGTTTTGAACAGCGAATGATTTTGCGCACTCCCCTGCCTATAGGTAGGGTTGCCAGGTGTCCAGTATTCACCTGGACAGTCCGGTATTTTTGGCTCCTGTCCAGTAAAAAAATTCAGAGAATACCGGACACCTGAGATGTCCGGTATTTTCTGAATTTTTCCCCAGCCAGGAGGCGAAAATGCTGGGCATCTGGCAACCCTACAAACACTCAGCACTCAGCCTCCCCCCCTGAACCCTTCCTGGCCCCCAACACCCCCAGCCCCCATGCTTACCTGGTTCCCCAAGGCTGCCGACACAAAATGGCTGCCGGCCAAAAGACCTAGGGGAAGCAACAACTTTTTTCTGCTCAACAACTTTGGTCTCCCCCCTAGTTTTTTTTCCCCGTCAACATAGTTTTTGGTGGGCCAGATATGGCCCCTGGGCCAGATATGGCCCCCGGGCCGTATCCTGCCCACCCCTGCAGAGTGCTCAGCTGATCTCTGCATTCTTTCAAATAGCCTTCAGATGACCCACAGAAGATAACACTGAGAGCATCATTTCTCCGCTGAGCGACTGACTCAAGGGGTTGGAGCTCTGACAGGAAACGCATGAGCAACAGCAGGGAGGAAGAACTCATCCGGAGATCTGTTTGTGATCTACAGGCCAGTACAAAAGCTTGAATGCTCTAAAGTGGCAATAACCTAGCAAGGAAGAAAAAGCAGCAACCTCTGCTCAGATATTTGATTGAAAGAAACTAATCAAGTGCACTGCTGCTCTCCTTGGAGGAGAGGGTAGAAGAGATTCCTTGCAATCAGGGTTATATTTTTCACAGGTTACCTGTATACAAGCACTGAGCCATGCAGAAATATCCAGTCGCAAATGCTTCCACTAACCCTGTGCTCAGCATGCTCTGTTATAAAGCAATCTGAAAACCACACTACAAGAGAAAATTTCACCGAGCTTAGATTGTAATGTTCTGGCTTGCAGGCCAGAGGTCCCAGAATGATGCTTCCCAGGACAACCACAGCAACAGCAAGTTTGGGTCCACATCCAGGCCCCCTCTTCCTGACTCCACACACCAAAACTCTTCTGGCTTGAGACTTAAATTACTTGTGTGTCACAATAGCAGCTAAAGACCCCAGGCAGGACTGGCATCCCATTGTGCTAGGGCAGGGGTAGGCAAGAGACAACAGGCCCTGCCGCTCCCAGGGGCAGGGGAATATGCAAAGCCATTCGCTGTTCAAAATGGCTGGTGGCTGCCTCTAGGCGCCGCACGTGTAGGGTTGCCAGGTGTCCAGTATTGACCCCCGACAGTCCAGTATTTTCGCCTCCTGTCTGGTAAAAAAACTCAGAAAATACCGGATACCTAAAATGTCTGGTATCTTCTGATTTTTCTTCCCTGCCAGGAGGCAAAAATACTGGACACCTGGCAACCTTACACACATTCAGCAAACCCCTCTCCCCTGCAGGGGAGTTGTCTAGTGGCTGGAGCAGAAAAAACAAGATGGCCACCAGCAAAAAAGCCTCCTCTTAAAGGGGCCATGATTTTTTTTTAATTTATTGGGTTTTTTTGCTTAACTGCTGTCGGGGTCCTTTTTTTTTTTTTTCCTCAACAACTTTGGTCTCCCCCTTCCCTCCCTCCCCCCCCCCACCAGAATTTTTTTTTCCCAGTATTTTGTTGGGGTTTTTTTTTGGGGGGGGGGGGGCGGTGGTTTGGTATTTTTGGTTAAACCATCTGGCAACCCTACGCACACTCCTGGTGGTGGGGGGAGGGAGCTACCAGCCACTTTGAACAGCGAATGACTTCGTACACTCCCCCGCCCGCAGGTCCCAACTGGCCTGGGGTTGGGGGAGCGTGCAAAGTCTCCTCCCCCTACCAGGGGTGCGCAGCGCCTAGAGGGAACCGCCCCTAGTGGCCCAAGGTTTCGCTCCCTCCGGAGGTGATGCCGACCCACGACCATGAACCAACATTCGTGAAGCGGCCCCCTCCCTGCCAAAGTTATTGCCCATCCCTGTGCTAGGGGCTCCCCATACATGACAGGAAACAGACCCTTCCCAAAAAAAGCTCATTATTAACTACTTGTGTTACCTACCAGCTCTGTGTTCTTGGGGGACCAGAGCATAGGATCCAGCCTGCTTGACTCATGAAAAATCTTGCCGCCCCACCCTGCCCCACTCCAGCCTCTGTCTAAGCCAAAGCCAAGCAAAAGGCAATCAAAAGGCAGTGGAAGACACACCCAAACTCCTCCAGCAACTCCCCCTAGCTTAATTTACATAAAAACTAGGACAGAAAGGCATCGCCATTAGCATACAGAACAGAGAACAGCAATTTCAAGGCAAGAATCACACTGAACTCTGGGACACAGAAAGCAGGGAAGCATTGCCAGATGGGAAATCTCAGCTCCAGATGCGAATGAACCCATGCCAGCTCAGTAATTAATAGACCAAGTTTCGTAATAAATCCTCTATTGGTATCCAAAATACTGGAACTGCCTAAGTCAGTGTTTCTCAAACTGTGGGTCGCGACCCCCACTTAGAGGGGGGCCACAGCTGGATCCAGTTTTTCCCACTTGCGACCTCTCGCCCCTGGGCCACGAAGAGCGGCAGGGCGGCGGAAGGCAGCCGCCAGCAAGCCATGCAGCGTGGCCAGGGCCACGGGACTCCAGGAGCGCGGCTCAGCTGCAGAAGGAGGCAAGGCGGCGGGAGAGTGAGGCTGGCACCGGCGTAGGAGCGGACGTGCGAGGGGCTGGCTGGGGCACGCTTGCCGGGCGACTGAGCACTTCCCCAGCTGGGAGAGGACGGGGTCCCTCAGGCAGCGGGCTGGGGGATTGGGTCGGGGCAGAGAACCCGAAGGTAAATAAGGGCATGCGGGGGCCAGAGGCAGAGGAGAGAAAGAAGGAACCAAAGGGACATGGAGCAGAAAAGAGGCACAGAGGAGAAAGAGATTGGGGGGGAAGGAGCCTGAAGGGGGGGAAGGGCGTTGAGGACCGCAAACGCCTTGAAGGAACCTCAGGAGGGCAAGGAGTCTGGTGAGAAGGGGGGAGGAAGTGACCCAGAGCAGTGAGGGTCACACAAATTCATTTAGCATTTTAGGGGGTCGTGGTATCACAAAATTTGAGAACCCCTGGCCTAAGTGCATTATGAGCTCCCTTGAAGGAACACCGCCCATTGGCAGGAATGATCTGTTCCTATTGTCCAGCCTAAACACCACAGCTTTGGAATACTCCCTGAACCATCAGTTTACCTATAAACCAATCTAATCTTCCTTCTTGAACCATTGTTGTTTCCCTACAAAAAGCCCTACCCACATTCAAGTCAAATGTTCTGATGCCTGGATCTAAAGTCTACACCAGTTCCATTGGGACTACTACGTCTCACTGACTGTGCACGTGTGGGGTGGGGGCAGCTCTGCTCGTCTCCAACACTTTGGACCCCCAGCTACCCTCACTATGTGGGATAGAACCCTGATCAATTCCATCTTCAGGGTGGTGAGCGCGCGCTCTCTCGCTCGCTCTCTGTATAGCCTCCTGACCCTGCCTTATGTAATCAGTTGTTTGTTAGTCCTAACTTTTGTAATCAGGTTTGTTAGATACTGTAACTCTTTTGTTTGCTTGGCTGCCTGTGTATGGCTACTACCTGGAAATAAATAACTTTCATGATTACGCTTCTCTCTCCCCATCCTTCTTTTTTGGGGGTGTTGTTTTTGGCTTCCCCACTCACTCTGCAAAAAACGCTCTTTGTACCCAAGCTAAAGATCCCCCGTGATACCCAAAAATCCCATGGGGTTTGCTCAGCAAGTGGGTTACTAGCAGAACAGTTGTGGTGTGAAAGTGGGAATAGGGATGTATGAAGGTGACAGCTTAAAGTGCTGTTAAACCCAGCCCACTAAATCCCAAGGCACACGAGGGTCACAGCTTGGCACTGCTGTCCAACTCAGCCTACCATGTCCAGGGACATATAAGTCAGTCAGCTCATGAGTGCAAATTGGTCCTCTCAGACATGCTCCGGTAACATGAGCGAGTTCATCAGATTCTAGGGTGGGAAGAACCACGTCCTGGGGAACCTAGATCCTGCAGGATGGCTCCATGGGGAGGGAAGTGGCAGAAGGAAGAAGCAGAGCTCCACAAGGATACAAGCAGCACACTGACAGAACTGTCAAACTTCCCCCCTACTCTCTGAAGAGTAACCCTAGCAAATGAGCATACCCCACAGTAACAGGAAAATCTGGCAAGACATGGTGGGACTCAAATTCAAGCTATTTCACTCTTGCAAAGTGTCCCAAGTGATGTCTCTGGTTAAAATGCATCTGTGACAGCTTCCACCCTTGTCCCACAATAGCTTCCACCCTTGTCCAACAATTTGCTTTGGAGGCAATAGCCAAGGTTTTCAGAAGTGGACTAGTAATTTTGGGTGCCCGACATGAGACAAAGGGGCTGATTTTCGGAGCATGGGAGGCTCAGCATCTTCTGAGGCAGAATAAAAAAAAAAACAAAAAACAAAAACATAACAAAAGCCCCCACATATCCTATTAAAAGGTGTACACCAAAACTACTGGTTTCTTCTGAGAACCTTGGCTCTCATGCTATGCAAGAATGCAGGGGAATCCTGAAAAGGAAGGAGAGACCAAAATGAACCAGGCAATTTGGGGAGGGGTAAACCCACTTCCAACCTACCTGCTCAAAGATACTGTTAAAAAAAAATAAAAAAGGAAGCGCTGGGGTCTCATATAGAGAATGCACCTTTCCCTGCCTGAGAATTCATTCTAACCACGGTTTTGATCGGTTTTTAGAAGATAGGCTTTTGTTTACTTGCCCTTCAGGAAAGGAAAGATAATGACACTAATAAACGACTATTCAATCTGAACAATAAGAGCATGAAAAGTGACAAGCAGTTAACTAGACAGGCGCTATAATTAAGACCATGCCGCTGGCAGGGGCTGACTCATTCTTCCCCCCCTCCCAGGAAAGAAGGAATCAGGAGCTACAGCAAATTGTCTAAGTACTAGAAATTAAGCTTTAAAAACCAAGAGTATACTTTAACATGATGAAGACAGAAACTTGACATCACCTCAGTTGTCATATTAAATTGCCCTAGTTCATATTTATTTAGCCACACAGAAAGGAATTAAGGGAAAGGCTCTTAATGCTCCAGTCACCTACAAGGAATGTGTTAAAAACCTTACTCTTTTAAAGATGCACAACACAGGGTCTCTGCCTTTATGAGTTCCATGCTCCAAAAAATTAACGGATCCAACAGGAGGAGTGGATTCTGCACTACCTGGGAGGGAGGGGGATGGACCAGGTGATCAGAAGAGGTAGACGCTTCCCACAAAACAGACAAGTTAGACCATTCAGTAAGCATCTTTTTTAAAACAAGGGATTGAAGTAGCACAGGAGACATTTAAAGCCACTGGGGGGGTGGGGGAGGGTGTCAGACAGAGGGAGGAAGGAAGGAAAAAACCCCTCATGGAGCTTCCCCATTATCTCTAATTTCTAGCATGTACTGGTTCAAGTCAGCAGGTCCAAGCAGAGCCCTGCGCAAATACAAAATTGATATCCACATCTACAAAAATGTTCTGTCACTATAGTGTGGATATCTGCAAATTTGCAGAGTTCTAGATATAAAATGTGCATCCGCAACCGCAAGAGTGAGACAAATACCTGCATCCATGTCTGGGGAGACAGATACCTGCAGATATCCTCATATTCATGGGGCTCGAGTCCCAAGCACGTGTGAGATGGATTTAATATTCACCATACACGCTGAGTGAGGAGCCACTGCACAGCTGTGTGCCTGCAGGGATGATTATTATTTCATAACATGCCTTGGGTAACGTGCTGTGTGCTGGACTCTGGGTCGGCCGAGGCAGCATGCTCAGTCCTGGGAAGAGTGCGGGGGGGGGGGGGGGGGGGGGAAGGAAAGCACTGATATTAGCTGTACCAAGGGCAACAGTGTCAAGACCAGACCCGCCGGTGCTGGGAGCACCAACTCCCAGGGCACAAACACGTGGTCTAGCAGTAGCTTCAGTGAGTGGTGGGTGCCCCTATGAATGATGGGAGGGGACTTCCCCTCAGTTTCCCCCCAGAAGGAGAGAGTGGATTTGATACCTAGCCCCCCCACGTCTCAGGTATCTACCAACACAGTGCCATACCTGCCTTAGGGGCAGAGGAGCCCAACACTTCCATTCCAAAGGAGGCAAGAGTCCATGCCCTTGCCAGGAATAGCTGCTATCGACTATTGTTCCACTTCTTCCTCAGGGCTGCCAGAATTTGGCACCAGCTACAGATCCACTAAATGGAAACAGCAGTTTCAGCTCAGGGAACATCACTAATTCCCGGGCTTGGCATTTGTGCGGCGGGCTGTGCCACCTCCTGTGTGCACAGCACTAAGCCTGGCTGCTCAGAGCGCAGCACCTGGACAAATCCAAGCGGCACCCACTGAGCGCTTCCTACGGAAGATGCCTCACTAGAGCGCTGGGCTTGCCAGCCGCGCTGTGCATGGCTGTTTAAGAACCTCTCCTTACAGGGGCTTGCGGTTCAGTCTTGGGAGCTTGCTTGGAGCTCTCACATGCTCACGAGAGACCAGCGTTTGGCGTTACAGATCTTCAGACAGGATATTCTGTTTTCCGCTATTCTGGAGTCCAGAGGGGATGTAAAGGGGGTGCAAGCCGCACATTACTGAGTCTAAACGAACCTGCAGCTTTCATCCTGAGGAACCAGACGAGAGTAGGCCCACAAAGGGGGGTGGGGAGGGCCAAAGGAGTGGCCCCGGGGCCTGGCGATTCCAAAGGGCAGGAGCGGTGGCGGCCCTTTAAATCCCTGCCAGAGTGCTGCACAGCCCACTCCAGACAGCTCTCAGCGTTGTGGGGAAGCGGGCAGCACGGTGTGGCTCACCATGGTCTGGGTGGCACTGAGGACTGGCTGCCTGCAGCCCTGCCACTTCCACCTGAGGTCTCACCCCTCCCAGGAGCATGGAACCAGCCCCCCCACACACACCCCTTGTCCAGGAGCCTGGCAAGTCTGTCGGCCCCCGGAAAAGAGGGTGTAGCAGGAAAACATTTGCTCATGCTCTGCTGTTGCTCAGGTAGCTTGCTCCTCACCCAGTATATTAATACTCATGGGTATAACGTCCATACTGATGAAGACATAAATTGGTCTAAGCGAGTACTACTCATCAGAGGTGATGCACAGGGGGAGGGTCACACCACCATCAATTTTGACCCAGACACTATACCATTATAGTGAGCAGCAACCTAAGCAGTGGCAAATAGCTGGTCCCAAAAATCCACAGCATGTCCAGCTGGCCTGCAGGAAGTGGTCTGCATGGCTCTTACAAAAGGTACCAGGGCTGGATCAATCCATCCCTGCCTCCTGGTGCCATCTTAGAATACAAGCAATTCATGTCACAGGTGCTGGAGGAGATGAAAGGCCCACAACTGAAGCCCTCAGAGAGCATCCCTCAAGTTACTTACCCAGTAGTTGCAAACATTCTTCATTGTATGAACATGCCAGCAGGCACTGAGCAAAGGGATATATTTGGGGAGTACTTATTGCCCAATTATTCCCCTATTAAGTGGAGGAAGGGAAACTGAGGGGGGCAAAAGGTTCCACACTGAAGGAGAAGGGGAAAAAAAGTCAGTTGTGGTGCAGAGTTTTCTGGTCAGTGGAAACCGCAAAAAACATCCCAAAACAGGAAAATTGCATTATGCCACTGTCTTCTCAGCAGCTGTGCTGAACTCCGTTTTAACAGAATATTCCAGGGTGTCAGGAAATGCAAAGGAAGTGCCTAGGTTATGTATATTAATTTACACTCTCGAGACCCGGAAATATTAACAAGATGGAAGGGTATTTTTAGAATATTCGGCTATTGAAACTAAGCAAAGAAGTGTCTGTCCTCATTAAAATCTTCTCACTCAACTGTCAAATTTTTAAAGCTGTTGACTGATGCAGCCTTTAGTGGTCACCATGGCAACAAGATACATTACCTAGGCAATGATGCTCTTATGCTGTCACCCCTTGAGTGACCCAGTTCTACCAAAAAAAAAGTTGGAATTAAAAAAAAAAAAAAAAAAAAAAAAAAAGAAAAAACCTTTAAGTGGAATTTTTTCCTTAGCTCTTGACATGTTCATTTTCTATACTGAAGGCGTAATGAGAACCTACAATGCCTCCAGTGTGCCAGCAAGATCAAAATCAGGAGAGCTGGTGAGAGAAAGAACCACCCAGAATATCTCCATGAATAAGGACCACTCTGGATTTCGATTTGGTGTGATTTGGAGGTGGTGATGAGTTATCTGTGATTATGTCAAGAGCTGGCTACTAGGAAAGCTACTTTCCTACCAGCCGCCTTATCAAAAGTGATCTATTGCCTGAAAATTCACCATGTTAAGTTAGCTTCCTGTTTGAAAAATGGGTTGCCCAGTCAGGAAATAGAAGCAATACCACATGACCAGTGGCTACCCCAACAGGGATGAGACTGTTTGCTTTGAAAACCTACCGGCTGTGAAGGAAGTGGCGTGGAAGCTCCTGTGAGCAGAGAAGAGCAGGGACTCGCTCTCTGAGAGAGACTGGCGGGAAGCAGAGCGACCCATCCCCAGCCCACTCTGCTACCCCAGCTCCCAGCTGCTGAGTGCAGGGGCAGTTCCAGCTCTTTCCACGAGCCCCGCTCCTCTGAGGGAGGCTCACTTTTGTCCTTTGGAGCCCCCTCTATATTACGTGAGAACGTGTCTGTAAACATGCTTGGCTTTTTGTCTGTTTTTTCTATACTGTTCATAAAATTCACTCAGCAGTCGGCAAGCCTGAGGCTTTCTGAGACCATCAGAGCAGAACCGACAGAGCCAGCAGGCTCCCTCCCAGGCACAAGACCAGTGACTGCCAACCAGTTAAGATGAAGGGCTCTAAACTGGCCAACTGCAAAGCATCATGGGAGCACTCTTAGGGCTTGTCTACACGGGGAAAGTTCACTGACATTGGCATCTAGTTACTGTGCTAGAACTCCCCATGTGGAGACATCTGAAATAAGAGGCCTCTTTGTTATTATTTAGGGTTGCCCGATGGTTTCAACAAAAATACCAGACACACTTGACATTACATCACAATCTATATTACATCTTATTTAGAAAATACCGGACATTTCTATTCTCTCATTTATATTTTCTCAGTTTGTTTCCCAAACAGAAAGCTCAAATACTGGACTGTCAGGTTCAAAACCGGACAGACGGCAACCCTAATTATTTATCCTTGCCCCAAGGAGTCCCATCACAGAATATTAGAACTAGAAGAGACCCCCCCAAGAGATCATCAAATCCAGTCCCCTACTCTCCTGGCAGGACCAAGCACCATCAAGATCAGGGGTTCTCAACTTTGGAAGCCCCAGGAGCCACAATGATACTCACAGCACATGCCGAGGGCCACAACTTAAGTGTGGTTGCATATACAGTAATTCCTCATTTAACACTATAGGTATGTTTCAGAAAATGATCGTGTTAAGTGAAAACGTGTTATGCGGGGTCAATTTTCCCATTGAAAATAATGGAAAAGGTGGGGGTTGCGTTTCAAGCGGTGGTGTCTGTTGGGACCGGGACATAAGGTTGGGGGAAAAAGAGGACTGGGTTACAGCAGGGAGGGGATGTGTTTGGCTCTGAGGAAGGGAAGAGGAGGAGAGGGGAAGGGGATTGGGTTGGGAGTTTGCCCCTGTGATGGGTCTGCCAGGACCCGCACTGCGTCTGGTGAGGGGGAGGGGGTCGCCAGGGAACGGCGCGGTGAGCAGCGAACCCTCTACCGTTTTGCAGGGAGGCAGGGGAAGCCCTGCGCAGCCACTGGCGACGGGCTGACTGGGGAAATCGTGTTATTCCGGGGACGGTTGTGTAATTCAAAAAACATTCCCTTAAAAAAAAAAAAATTGTGCTATCGCGAAAATGTGTTCAGCGGGCACGTGTTAAATGAGGAATTACTGCACATGCAAACGTATATGCAAGTAGCTTCTTTCACACTGATGGGAATGAATACAAAGATTAAGCCTTAAGCCGTGGCGCCAGCTCCAAACGTGGCTAGTGTGAGCCAGTCAGTACCTCTCAGCCTCTGCCCTCAAGGCTAAGCAGCCAGCACTTCCCACAATGCCCCCACGTTCCTGGCACCTCCTCCCTAGGGGCTAGAAACGCTGACACCCAGTACCACTCTGTTCCAGCCAGCCCGTCCGCTTACGTCTTTGAATGCTCACCCCGCCTGGGAGACGCCTCTCCATTGTGGAGCGCATTCCCAATGGAGACCATGTTCAAAAGATCCCACCCTCAGGCCACGTGTTGAGCCCCGCGTAAACTCAAACCACACTGCAGGCCGCAAACAAACACGCCGCGGGCCGCACGTTCACTAGCTCTGAAAGATCATCCCTGACAGATGTCTATCCAACCTGCTCTTAAATATCTCCAGGGATGGAGATTCCACCACCTCCTTAGACAACTTATTCCAGTGTTTAACCACCCTGACAGTTAGGAAGTTCTTCCTAATGTCCAACCTAAACCTCCCTTGCTGCAATTCAAACCCATTGCTTCTTGTCCAATCATCAGACAATTGTGAACCAATTGTGTGAGGCACTGAATAGACAGAACAAAGAGGCTGACCCTGACCCAGAGAGCCTGTAATCTAAGTGCGAGACAGATGGATGGAGTCAGACAGGGGATTGCAGGAAGTCCGTGTGACAGGCAAGGTCTCAGTACACAGACAGGCACAGCCATTTTTTTTTTTTTTTTTTTTTTTGGTAGGCATGAGGGTAAAGGACAGAAAGACAGACTTCATTCCTACGTTCTGTAACAAAGCCACTGACTACTCTAGTGATTGGGCTCAGGCCCACACTGAGGGAGCAGGGCTTTGAGAAAAGGAGTTTCCTTACCGGGAAGGTGGAGGTGGGAGTGTTTAGGAACACACAGCGTTCACTACCAAACAAATAAGGGGCTCTTAAAATTAACACCTGGGGGGTTGGGAGGGAGTGAAGACAAGGCTGGATTCTAAGAGCAACTTGGCCTCCTAAAAGAACGTAGGTTTGGTCTTTTCCTGCAGTTGAAGGAGGAAGCCCATCTCACCAAGGCCTGGACTATACTTCAAAAGTTAGCAACATAAATAGCTCAACTGAGGGCAGTGAAAAATTGTGCATGGTTAGGGCAACCTAAACCCTAGTGTAGCTGGAGGTAGGTTGACAGAAGAATTCTTCTGTCAGATCAAGCTACTATCTCTTGTGGATTAATTACATCCATGGAAACCACCTTCTGTCAACATAGGAAGTGTCTACCCTAGGGCTCACCATCAGTACAGCAGCACTGCTGTAGCTGTATAGCATGGATCACTGTTCCCAGCCAATGGGACCTGCAAGCACCTGTGCAGGTAAATATAGCGGCAGCGGCCCACCTGGAGCTAACCCTGGTGAGCCACCTCCATTTTATTGCCCACCCCTGCCATAGACTAAGAGTGCAGGGAAGTGTAAAGTTACTCTCAGCTAGCAGTTGGTTAGTCTCCCGGCAGTTTCTCTAATGCTTTGTTCCATTTGCTAATAAACCTACTTGTTTTAAAAAGGTGATTGGTTGCAATGTTCCCTCTAATGTTTTCCATTCACGTGCGGAATAAATTGTGTTATGTGCACTGAGACATGTTCAGATGTGAACCACAATGCTGTTAGCTGTGGGCACTTTACTTATCAGCTGGGCAGCATCTAAATCTCTCCTGGATGGCCGCCCAAGCTCTCATCTTATAGGGAACACTAGTTGCCATCTTAGGGTCACAGGGTCCTGAAGAGAACAGAGAAAGAGATCCACTCAGACCGGGAGTAATACTAACTGGTTAACAAGACAGGGTGCTGTACCCAGATCCTAGGAGTGGGAGAAGCATAAAATGTCACTTCCAAGACAGGAAAGGGCATAAGGGCTAACAGCTGAGGGATACAGGAAGAAAGGCCAGAGGTGTAATCAGATCCATAACCATGACACAGGGTTTGCACCAATATAGTTGAGCACCTTCCACTTCCCCCACACCCCACCCTAGATCAAAATAGGATCTTTCTGCTCACTGTTTAGATGGCTGAAACTTACATCAGAGAGCCAGTAAGTGGAAGTCCGTGTAGCCTAGTGAATTGGACTGGGATTCAGAAATCACTTCACATTGTGCCTCAGTTTGTCCATCAGTAAAATGGGGGTAAGGATACTATCTGCCTTTGCAAAGTGCTTTGAAACCTACAGAAGGAAAAGTGCTATGAGAGCTAGTTATTAGTCATTGAACAACAAAGGGCAAACGAACGAACTGTGAACTCTCCCATTCATACACAGATCTACTGGTCACAAAGGAAAACATTCATGCACGACAAATAAATGGAGGGAGGATGTACATGGCTGAACTGCCATTCAGAATCAGAGCAAACTCTTTTCCTTCAGTTTCCAAACAGCTGGAAGTTAGAAGTCGGAGACACCTTCATGATCATCTCTGTCAATCGTGCATTGGTGGGAAGATGTCAGATGAGGAAGATCTCACATGTTCTGTGCAATGTCACTGCAGATGGCACAAGCAACACACTGCATCCTGTGGGAGAACATCCCCAGAACATCCCCAGAATGCACGACTTCACCCTGATATTTAACCTGCATTTGCCTTTGTTCTGCTTCATCCCCTCATTCTATCCCTTTGAAGAATCCCTATCAGTTCCTGGCGATATTTAAAAACAGGGGGTGGGGAATGAGCAGAGACAATGTGGTTCTCATGGGGGATTATTGGTGTACAATTAAGCAATATGCATAGTAACAAGCAAATCTGCATGTGTTAAAAAATTAACTTGACCTACTTTGAGAAATTCTAGCATCTCAACAATGCATCACGTTTCACCAGAAATTCACCAGTGCCAGCAAAGGGCCCTGTTCCAAGGAAAAGGAGCTTTCAATAAATTCTCTGCAGCAAAGGAAGAAGGGCACAGAAAAGGGGTTAAAGATCGTGGTTTAGTGAGTCAAGTCATTTTGCATGTCTCATCACAAGGTTCCTTTGTGGAGAGAGAGAGAAACAGAACAGCCTGTTTTGCTGCCAGAAGAAACGGGGTACACAGCACTAGTCATCAACCCTTGCTCCGGGGCAGATGAAGTTTGAAGTTGTTGCGAAACAGGAAAAACGCAGACAGTCCAGCAGACATAGCAATGGAGATCAGGAGATGTGTGTACACACTCAGATGTTCGAGATGTTTTTCCACCTCCCCTCCCTTTCTGGAGAAGCCGCCATTGTAGTATTTGGCCTCTCTATGGATTTTGTGCTTCTACCATATTATCTGAGCTCCTTCCATGTTAAAAAAATAAGTCACAAGCAGCAATGAAACTCGTCATGGACTTTATTGTCCAAGACTCTAGAATTGGTATTTTTATTGGCACCTGGTATTTTAGTATTATGCTATTGTTGTTTATTAACAGCAACATCCTTGCACACACACACACCCCTCATAATGCCACGCAATATACAAAACAAGTGCCCCATAGTTGATGTTTAAGAGTGTTTTCTTAAGTGCATCTTTGAGCGTTGCTTTTTTGGTTTTGTTGAACTAAGGGGGCTGCCTGTGCAACGAACAGGCATTAGAGATTAGTGCCTTGCTCCTTGTAAAGAGTGAATGAAATAAGCACTAGTAAACAAAAGATTTTAAAATGGACAGATACCTGCAAAGAAACCACTGGCACACTATTGAGAGCAGAGCTAATTCAAGACCTTACCAATCATTTTCTAACTGTAATTTGTGCATAGCTAGATCTTCAGAGGTCAGTCTTGGGCATCCAGCATCACGGCTTATCTTTGAGGAACACGACCAATCCATTTACATAAAGTTGAATCAGTTCTCACAGACAAGGATGACTCCGCAAGTGAAAGGAACTGAATTTGTTCATTTAACCAAAAGCTAACCCAGTGGCACCCCTTGTCTTGTGGCCTGGCAAGAGGCCCCATGAGTACACCTGCTGAAGAAGGTTTGCAGACTGATCCCAGACTAGGGGTATGTCTACACTTGCACCCTCTTTCGAGAGAGGGATGCAAATGAAGACATTCGAAATTGCAAATTAAGCCAGGATTTAAATAGCCTGCACTTCATTTGCATATTCGTGTTATAGTGCTATTTCGAAATAACAGACGCTGTTATTTCGAGAGAAAACCCTTCTCTCGAAATAACTGGTAAGCCTCATTGTATGAGGAATAAAGGTTATTTCGAGAGAAGGGTTTTCTCTTGAAATAACTGTGTCTTAACAGCATCTGTTATTTCGAAATAGCACTATTTCGAAATAGCGCCATAATGCACATATACAAATGAGGCACGGGATATTTAAATCCCAGCTTCATCTGCAATTTCGAAAGTCTTCATTTGCATCCCTCTCTCGAAAGAGGGTGCAAGTGTAGACATACCCTAGGTTAGGAAAGCAAAGCCTACCACGCTCTCCCCTGAAGGCTGAGAAGAGCAGTATCTCCCTGAAGGTAGCAAGCGTGGTAGTCAGTGCTGGGCCATCCCCACATAAGGGCAAAAGCTAGGTACCACAGACACCCTGCAAAGATTCATAAACCTTTGGAAAACTCTTCATCCATCACAAAGATAACCCCTGTAAATGGATGCCAACAAAGGTACCATTGCAGGCCGCTATCAGCAGGCAGCCCTCTTTCTTTCATTTGGTAGAGAATGATTTCTCCCTTCCCTCTCCATGCTGAGCACATTAGCTCAGACAAACATCTGAGTCTTTTCAGCATCTGCTGCGGCTTAACCTACACGCTCAAGGGAGCTGGTCCCCATAGGGCCCATTAGGCGGCAGGGTTTGTTTACTGTTTTCAGAAAGGTCTTGAGTGTTCTCTGGCAGCACGTAGGATGCTTAGCTATGGTTTTGTTCCGCATTTGAGCCATGCTGTGTTCTAAGGAGGCAGGAGAAAGGTAGGGCCAACTAGAACCCTCGACCAGCTCCAGTTTTTTTAGCCAACTGGCTCATTTGAAATTGACAACCCAAGCCACATAAGAAACTTTACCACTGACAAAACAGGGGGGATCTGAAACATGACATTTCTCCTCTCTCCAGCTTGGAGGACCCACTTAAATAACCCACCAAATAGCAATAAAGAATAGAGGCAATAGCATGACAGGTAAGCACCTTGCTTATTGCAAGCCTGTTCCGTACACGGACAAGGGAAAACTGCTCCAAGCACTTAAGTGCCAAGCGTAATTTTGTTTGTTTCCAACTCACTATTGTTACTGTACCATGCTCATTAGTTTCTTACGATCCCATCACAAAAGGATACCCACAAATGCTGAAATGGAAGTCAGCTTGTCAAGTCACTTTAAAACAATTTGTGATGCGTCAGGATAACAAAAAAGGAACACTTGCATGTGGCTGTTCGTGCAGAGATGGAATGAATGGCACAGGTTTCATTATACAGCTGTCCTACCGAGGACTCCAAAGTCCCTCCTGATTACTTTGTGCAAAATGGCCTTAACACAGCGTGCCCTGAATGCAAAGGTCATAACACTATTACCACAGTGCTGTCGCAGCTTTTATCTAGGATTCCAAAGCATTGTGTGAACCTGATGGTAAACTCCACTGCACAGGCAGGCACTGCTGGAGTTGTATATATTTAAACCACACACAGGAACACTACACAACTGCTAAATAGCAGCAAGCTCATGCTTGACGTTTGTGTAGCATGCGGTTTTAAGTTGCGCTCAGAATCCAGAGTCTGTCATGCTTTTGCCCTCTGCTTGGCCCTACTTAAAAACCTGCTTCTTCCAAAAACGCCTAAAAGTTCTAGCCCTTCCCCCAGGGGTATTTTTAAAAAGCACCTGCAAGATCTAGAGACCACCAAATTAAGCCTGCTAGACAACTCCACTTAGCTATTGCTTGTGGCATCCTATTGTCCATCCCTCATCCGTATGCAGGGTGGTTTAATTAAAGCCAGGTTCCACATCAGTGTGGTCGATGCAAGCTTTTCTATCAACTTCAAAGTCAGCAGCATCAGGGCCTGGAGACTGGAAGCGCCCCAGTGCTGTGAGACACCTTGCACAGGAGTGCTTGACAACTATCCATCTCCGCTAGCTTGGGAGGTTTAAACAAAAAGGGGCAGTTTTTCCAAGAGCAGCTCTGGGGCAGATTTTCAAGTACTTGGCATCCACAGCTCAGGCCGGATTTTCAGAACTGCTCAACTTCCACTAAGGCACCAAAATAAGGGCTAGACATTCACAAGTTTCAAACACATGCTGAGTTTTTTTGTTGTTGTTGTTGGAAAAAAACATAGCCCCAATTGAATAAAAGGTTTAAGATTTCATCCAGAATTTCACCCACTTACATTATAATTTCTCTTCTTTCTGCAATCCAAAAGCACAGTTAGGAGCAACAAACACTGCTGGAATCATAAGCCGCAAGCATCAGGGTCTGGCATCTCCTCTGGGTGCTGTGCAATCAGTCTCTGGCAGACTAATGCCACTGAATTGCAATTCCTCAGCCTGCATCCACACAAGTGGCTTCCCCAGGCCATGTGCACAGTCTTTATGAAACTAACCAATACAGTATAGTACGCCACACATGGGGTGTATATGCAGGCTGGCAGGAACGCCTCTGAGGCATTGCTTTGTATCACGTACACACCACACCCTGCCTAAACCCAGAGCTTTCTGCTTTACCCAATGCAAGTTTAAAATGTTATTTAGTTTCATTCAAGCAAAACGCCACTCCAAGTTGTCTCTTCATCTAGGAAATGTTTGGAAGGTGTGTGTCACTTTCCTTCCCGAGTCAAACACCCGCTGAAGCCAAAAAAGAAACCCCATGTCAAGTTCTGCTGGGAGGTAGCAGGGTGAGCGCAAAAAGGGTTTTGCGCTCAACATTTGTACACCTCACTGGCAGCGCTCTCTCAGACACCCCCACCCACTTCCAAAACCAGGTGCTCTCCAAGATCAACAGCTTCCCCCTCTATCAGGCTTCTCACTTCCTAGCAAAGCTGCTTAACAGTTCTAGCCTCCCAATCTCACCTCAGCCAGAAGGAGCTTCACAACAGCTGAACAGACCAGAGTAATGTTCCTCTGAGACAGACCAGAATTGTAATGACAGGATCAGGCAGTGACCAGGCCTGATGGAGAAACACCAGAGCACCTGTTTGTACTTTTCAGCCCCATGCTCTCTTGCTCTTTCCGTTCTTCAGGCCTTTCAGTTAGAGCTACTGCCAAAACAGTCCTTTGGATCACAGGAAGCGGCACTCCCCCTTAGTTCCTTAAAAAAAACCAGTCAACTGAAGTTTTCTTAAGGTGGCACCTACAAGTTCTTGCCTTCCAATTTACTGGCCAATTCTTTGACTCACCGCCTCTGCTTTCCAGTTTAGCTGTTTGCTTCCCCTAATCTTTTTCTTCTCAAAAAAGAAAATGTACACATTTCTACTGGACCTTCAGTAAGAGTCAATATTAGTGAGCCACTGCTACAAATGTGATTAGCAACAAAACTACCAGTTTCAAAATTAAATCACCCAGTACAAGCAAAGTTATAAAAGGAAATGGTTGTCAGAGGATGCTTCCACAAGTCTGACACACAGATACCTAGAGATCTAACACCTACATGTCATTTGACAGAAATATTAAGAAAGAAGGTTGAGCAGACCTTCTAGAATTGATTGTCTTAATCTTTTCCAGAAAGCAACCAGTCTGTGAATTCTCGTGTTTTTCCACCTGTTCCACAGCTTTGGGTTTAAAACCATCTCACATACAGGTATGACAAGTTTGTAATATGCAGTGGCAATGTGAGGGAGTTTTTTTTTTTTAATTCAAGATGAGAGATGGAATAAAGAGTCAGGGAATCATTCCAGATTAGCCCTAGACGCTGTATACATGCCGTGCAGTGTTCCCTCTAATTTTTTCCATCCATGCAGAATAAATTTTGTTGTGGTGCACATTCACCATGCCTTGGCACACCCAATAGAAACATATGCTATTGGCGGAGATCACTCAGCTTACAGGTAACAGTAATGTTGTATATGTGGTTCCATGGAAAGTGTAATTTGTAAATGTGAATTTTGAGAAACTGCTTGATCAGCTATCAGGGTGTTCCATGGTTACCTGTTAGGGTCAGTTTGTTCTGATGGCAATGTAAAGGTAATGGGAAGCTTGAACTGGTACAGACTTTAGCAGGCCTGAAAACTGGTGTCTTCTGCAGATTAATTTATCTCAATACATTTATTGTTTTAATTTAGGTCTGGCATAAATTGGTTTCAGTGCAGTTATGCCATTTTACAACAGCTGAGTATCTGGCCCTGTTATTATTACTGAGCTAAATATAATAATATTGATTATTAAAAACTAAAAGTACAAATAATAAAGAAAATGCTATTTTCACAGTTTCATTGCAAAAGAAGAAGGAATTAACTGAGCTTATAAAAAAGGGCCCATCTCCTCTTCTCCATAGTATACCATACAGCCTCTCCAGGATTCAAATCAGTTTTATACAAATGGCCCAATATATTACACCCCTTTATAAGGAACCTTAGAGGTAAGAAAATTAAAAAGATACACATTGTTCTACACACATGCTGCTTAATTTTTACCCTTTGACTTCTAATGCATACATTCAATTCAAATTGGAAACAAATGTACACTCTTTTATACACAGTGAGGGTAATTATCCATTGGAATGAGTCATGGGGGAATCACTGTCGCTAGGTACCTTGAAATCAAGACTGAATTAATGACTTTAAGGCCCTGATGCTGCGGACGCTTATGCTCATGCATCACTTTACTGTGGTAAATAGTTCATGGGGACTACTCAGGGAGTTAAAGTATGTGCTAAGTGTTTGCATGTTTGGCCTAAAAATAACAGACCAGTTTAATTATAGAGCAACTAGAAGATTTACCCCGTGTTGCTCTGATCCTTAACTCAGTTTTTATTTTTTGGAAAATAAAATGAAAGTGTACCTGCTTAATGTAAATCATTGCTCTGGAGTGGGACTGGGGGTGAGGGATTCAGTATGCAGGCAGGCCCTCTCCTACCGCATGGAGCTTGGAGCCAGGTGAGAAGCACCTCTCCATGGCTACTGCAGCTCCAGTAGACACAGCCAGGGAGGGGTGCATGTCTCCCAGCTAGGGCAGGCCTAAGTTCATCTGCCCCCTGCACTCCACAGCCAGAGTGAAGAATGCAGCAAACCAAACACTTTCCCCTGGCTCCCTGAGGAAGGGAAACAGCCAGCAATGTTCTGGTGTGAATGGGTGCGGGGAGGGAGAGAAGCTGCAGCCTCCCTCCCTAAAGAGCACCTGGGGGGGGGGTGAGAGGCTCAGGGATGGACATGGATGGGGAAGGGGGAAGAGAACAGCCAGCTCCTTTCACTAACCTGATGATTCTATTTTCTGAGAAGCAATCTCATTCCAGGCACACCCCATTTCCCTGGCACCAAATCCCTTACCAAAAACCAAACCCTTACCTTGCTCTAAGTTATGATAAGAGGAAGCTGCCTACCAAATGTGGTGGTCTGGAACAAAGACAGACACACAAACGCTCTCAAATATATAGTATGTTGGGCTGGAGACAGGAATCACTTGAAGACATTGTGTACCTTGCGCTGTGCGGGAGACCACACTTGGGGTCAATGGTCCCATCTAGTTGCCCAAGAAGGCCAGTTTAGGAATGAAGGAATTAACATTCACCCGCACTTCCATATTTTAAAGAAGTTTTTGTTCGGAAGTTCAAGAAGCTGAACAGAACTGCTCTCCCCTGATATGATCAATGGAGGACAAACACTGGATTCCAAACGTTCCAGTTGTTTTCATTCACCTGCTTAGAGGCTGACAACTCTTGAACGTTGGGGGCTTTTTGCTGGGTGTTGCCCAATTTCACATGTTTTGCCAGAGCTACAGAAAGAGCCAGCAGAACATTTTATGACCCAGGACAAGATTCTGCAGAAAAGCGGTGTTAAAATCTCCACAGGAAAGATGCTGCGCTTTTGATTTTGCTTAATCCTATTTGTAAAGGGGCATTAACAACTCAAAAATAAAAACCAGACTAAAGTAGATTCCTACGGTAACCATAACAATAGTAACAAGGATGGGAGGGGAAGTGGATAGCTTTTTGGTTTACTTGGTCCATTAAACATCCCTTTGACAAGTCATTGTTTCCCCTGGGTCAAGTCCTAATGGACTACACAAAGGACACAAGTCAATGGAAAGACTCCTATTGACTTGGACTGAGTGATGAAGGACTGATCCACAGCCACTCCTGTACGCTGCAATTAGAGCCACTGTAGGGACCCCAGTTTCCATGAAGTTGTAACAATGTTTAAGATGGTCTGGTTTACCCAGACAAAGCCATGACACCTTATAAACATGGCTAGGACACAGGGTGGTGACGGCATGCCCCCTAAGGTGTCTGTAACTGCAGCAGAGACAAAGTTCTCAGGTGCATCCATTGTATTTTAAAGAATTTTCCCATTTTTACAGCTCCATCAGTGCCAAGAGGAGTGGGAGAGCTGAAATACGCCAGCCGCCTTGCCAGACTTTTCACCACCGTGTGTCCTAGACGTAATATGCACAGGGGATGTGCACCGTGTCTATAAGTCTGGCATAGGAAGCCAAGCAGATTGGGGGTGGGAAGGCTGAGGGAAGTTCTAGGGAGAAGCAAAGATTGGTTTTAGGAACAGCACTGTTTTCCTTTGACTAATTCAAGAGTTCCTTGTTCAGTGCTAGCAGAAAGTATCTGATTATTTTGCTAGTGTCAGCGGACTCAGCCATTTTACTCCTATACCATCTAATCTTGCTCTGCAAACACCTGCCTGAAAAGCTCAGCCTCTGTTTTCTCTGCATAAGCCGCTCCCCTCACACAGACTCGCTTTAGATTTTATATGTATTCACATTTTTTTGATTGTATCCCTTTGGCATATATGGTCATGCCAATTTTCTTCCACAATTTGATCTGAGGAAGTGGGTCTGGCCCACAAAAGCTCATCACCTAATAAACCATCTTTTTAGTCTTTAAAGTGCTGCATAGTCCCATCTTTTGTTTTAGATTTTAGGACTTTTTTGGCTTTCTGCTCTTCCCTGCTGGTTTGCCAAGAGAACATGAGGTAGCTAACAGCACAGAGATAAGAACATAGGACGTCAGTCCTGCTTGGACCCAATCCTGTTCTGAAATGGTTCATCTGAATGCTGCCCATGGGAAGGGTTAGGGGAGTGCTGCTTTGCCTTCATGGCTGAGTTTGCCTCGTTGCTTTGGTGGCCCACAAGAAATCTCCGTTGCAAGCCAGGGTTTGTGGAGCCTGCTGCCTATCCATATCTAGGAGATGGATGGAGGAAGAGCCAGGGCTAAAACAAACAGGAAGCTTCCACCCCCAGGATCAATGTGCGTGCACCCCAGCAACGCTGTTTGGCAGCACTAACCTAGCTGTTCCTGAAGAGGAAGAGGGGGCCGTAGGTTTGGTTTCTTACACACCATGGGCCTGATTCTCTACTGCCTTGCACCCAGTGTCATCATCTGTGCCAAGTGCTAGCAAGTCAGAGCATTTCATACCTCTTCTGCACTAGTGTAACCACTGGGAGACCAGGAACTGCACACCAGGCCTTGTCTATCCTCCACCTACACGGGATTGCTCTTGCATTGAAATGTGGTGCAGTGTGGCCTCAGGGGCAGATCACAACTCAGAAGGCCTGGTTTCTATTCCTTGCTCTGCCACTGGCCTGCTGGTGACCTTGGTCAAGTCACTTTCCCTCCTTTGTGTCTCAGTTTCCCTACCTATAAAATAGGGATGTTGTTGCTTTGTAAAGTGCTTTGAGCTCTATTGATGAAGAGTGATAAGATGTACTGAGTGTCCCAACATGCTATAGGATGGCTTTTACTGTCTTCACGTTAAGGTGTATGACTACCAGTTGGACACCTTTTCTTAAGATATTGCAAACCAAAACAGTGTTCTGCTATCAGGTGGCATGTATATGGCATGGAGCAGTCTCTGAGCATCAACTCTTTCACATTAAATCAGGAGTGGGCAATAATTTTTAATGAAGGGCCACTCCAAAATTTTGGCAAGTGGTCAAGAGCCGCCCTTCTATGGAGGGGGTGTGGGGTCTGGGACGGAGGTTAGGTGCAGAAGGGAGCTTGGGGTAGGGGACTGGGGTGCAAGAGGGGCTGCGGGGTCTGGAGGGAGGTTAGGTGCAGAAGGGAGCTTGGGGTAGGGGAGGGTGCAAGAGGGGCTGGGGGTGAGAGGTTTGGGTGAGGAGGGCTGTGGGGCAGGGACTTGGGGTGCAGGGTCCAGGAGAGGGTAAGGGTGCAGGAGAGGATTTTGGTCTGGGTAGAGGGGCTTTGGGAGGGAATGCAGGGTCTGGGAAGGAGCTGTGACCTGGGAGAAGGGGTAAAAGGGGTACAGAGGGTTTGGGTGGAGGGTCAGAGAGGAAAGAGGGGGTGAGGTGGGGATGTAGTTACCTAGGCAGCGCCCAGCCAGCAGCCTTGCAGAAACCTGAGGCAGACTGTCTGCTGCAGTCCCAGGCTGCTGGCTGCTCCACATGACTCTGCTCCAGGCAGGAGGAGAGAGAGCGCCTTCCCACACTGCCCCTGCCTCTGCCCCCAGCAAAATTTCTCAATTCCTATGGGCCAGAAACCGGCCAATGGGAGCTGAGAGATTATGGTGGAGGGGTGAGGGCAGGGTGCAGACTCCTTCCTCCCTTCCCTCCCCAGCCATCCAGAAAAGAGAGCAGCTGACTGTTTAAAGCATGAGCCGGTTGCCTACCCCTGCATTAAATCCTAATGAGCCCATTAACCTGGTTTAGGTACAGGCACTGGAAGAAATAAAGAACCGAACTTCTGAGCTTTGAAGTGTATTGAAGAACCTAAAACTACCTGCCCACAAACAAAGATGACAAGGCAGAAATCCCTAAGCCCTTGGACAGAATCTGTGCCGATGGCATTTCAGACCAACTGAGGATCAGAACTGAGAAAGCCTTGGTAGCTAGAACGTAATTTTATGACTTGCCAGATACAGAAAGTCCAGCTCAGAACAAGAGTGAGCCAGTGGTTGCTCCTTAAGCATGGGACCCACCTTTGTATGTGAGGAAGCCACTTTCCACCTGAGAACCAGCCCTCTGTATCTAGGATAACCCTCATCAGCCACTCCTACAGCCATGGGCACGGTGGGGATGGGGGGACATTATGCTGCTTCCCTCAGACTGATTAGCTTCTACTCACCGAATAGAGCCGCTGAGGTCAATGGGACTCCTCACCTCAGTGCTACTCTGCATGACTAAGCACTGCACAACCCGTCCCTCCAGCCTTGTCTAGGCCACATTACTCATTGTGCACAGCCACTCTCAGCCATGGGGGCAGCTCGACCAATGAGCATGGCAGATTTTCATCACACCTTCCTTTGGCCTGGTCTGTTCACTAAACCCACATTCAGCACCAACTCAGCTGCAGCCATCAGGGATATTTTCTTAGCGCAGACAAGGCTTTAGCAGGCTCAATATCAGCCCAGGACCAATGCACTTGTCCTGTTTGCCCTCTTCCACAGAGACATAAAAAGCCCAAATGAGAGGGTAAGAAAGGAAAGACATCCTACCTACAGGGTCATCCCATCTACCTCCCTGCCTCTGCAGTCTGGTTCTCTACAGAACGGGTCTTTCAGGGTTTGCAAGACATATTCTAGATTCTTGAGTCATCTGAGAACTCTCTCCACTCCAAGACATGTTGCCATTAGCTGCTATGGGACAAGCCACTAGGAGTCCAAGCTATGGACTGGTCTTTGCCTTGCTATGCGCTAAATATTTCCAACAGTCCCTAGCTGGAATTTGGGGTGGGGGAGGGAGGGAAAAATCACAGCCTACCATCCTCCTCTCCCCAACCCCAATGTGTGCTGACTGTCTGCTGTCAACGTCCCATCTCCCCACAGTTGACTCAGCCCCAACTCCAGCCTTGGAGCCATTTCTTTTCCAAACAGCACACCCGAATGTGGGGCAAGTGGCAAACTCTATGTTCACGACTAAGAACCTGAGTTGTTTCCCCCCCTCCACCACTGCCTGCTGGTTAGGCTTCTCCATCCCAGGGTCTCTTTTTTCCAAGCTAAGCTCTTTGGGGAAAGGAATGCAATTTATTGTGTGCCCACACACAAGGCAATAGGATCCATCCTGGTTGAGGTCTCTGGTTAAGCATTAACAAGATGATCAACCAACCAGTGATCCAGTCTCTGATCCCAGGCTCCCTCTTCCAGAAAAGTCAGACTGATCTCCTTGCACTTTGACAAGTCATCTTTTAAATTCATTCCAACCATTGGGGTCTGTTCCCATTCCCATAGGAAAGTTTTCTACAGTGTCACAGTCTCCATAGAGAGATAATCCAATTGGTATGATGTTTCCACATCAGACACATTCCTGGCTGAAGATACTGGGGAAAAGGTTTCATAACAATAATTCAATGCCATACTCTTTCATATTCTAAGCCTCTTCTTTTAGGAGCCTTAGGAAGCCATTAGAATTAGATTGAACATCAAGCACACTGTAAAGACATAAGCAAACAGTAGTCATACACCTCTCACTGAACGACTGTTTTGCATTTGAAAAATAACTCTTAGTTTCCAACCAGATTTGAACAGATCCCTGCTCTTTGTTCCATGTAGCTAGAAGCTGATAGAGGATGAACCTCTCGTCTGGCACGTTCAGGACTTGATTGGTGCCGAACCAGAGAATTGCTGAACCATGGGAGGTCAATATTGTCCAGCAACATTACCTACACTTCCACTGCATACTGGGCTCTTGGAAGACATGGAGGGGTAAGTTAGAGCTAAATAACAGCACAGAACACTGAGAGCCAGAATGGGTAGCTGTGAATAAACTTTATGGGACCACTGAAAACTGGGCCACACCCATGATAAGAGGTCACCTAGCTAACTAAAATCATGCTGGACCACAGATGTTGCTGGACCAGAGAGAGAGCCAGACTAGTGAGGTTCAACCTGGAGAGGTTTAACCTCTAGTGTAATATCAGGTTGTTAAGACGGAGACCCTGCCTTAATGGTACCCACTATCACCAGATAAAGAAACAGATCTCAAGATGGTTAAAGAAAATAGTTCGATAGCATTTCATCTAGCAAGAAACTCCTTAGACAAATTTGGGGTTGTGAAATCCTCATTCTATTATTATGGTCCTCACTTCCTATTGTTTATCTGTATCATCTCTGTCTGGTTTTTAATTGCTTCTATCTGCTGTATAATTAATTTTGCTAGGTGTAAATCAGTTAAGGTGTGGGTTAAAATTGGTTAGGGAATTGTGTTACAATATATGTTAGGATTAGTTAAGGTATAGCTAAGCAAGACTCAAGTTTCACTATACAGCCTCCCAATCAGCCTGAGGCAACCCAAACCTGCTTCTTACTCACAAGCTGTTTGAGCACAGGCTCCTCATTAGAGAGTCAAACTGTGGCCCCCTGCACAGAGCCCAAGCAGACAGGGATTGCACAGAGAATTTCCAAGGAGGGCAGAAAAACTGACTCCTCCTTTCATAGCCATGGTGCCAGGCACAAGCCTTAAGGTGGGGAGGCAAAGCAGCTGCTGCCAAGTCATGCCCCATGTGAAATTAGAGCAGGGTGAGCTTCACTGCAAAACTGACACAGCTCTTCTGGCCCCCTCCCCACCCTTCACCTCCGAATTCGCTGGGTCTATGAGCCTGCTCCTGTTCCCCATCTGATCTGCTCAGCCATGCCCCAGAGGAGGAGCTCTCCCCAAATGCACCCCGCAGATTCTCAGAGCCTCCTTTGAAATGCACCACGGGGAGTAATGGATGGGACTCTGAGCTGCTTCACTCAGGAGCCGGCTGCAAGCGGCTGCTTGCAGTTTTTGGAGACAAAGGCCAAGAACTCTTGTCGTCAAGCAACGTCCCTCCTATTGATACAGCGCCAAGTTACATCCGCCGCCGCTGGCACACCTCAGGGACACGTTCCCAGCCACAGAAAGCACCTGGAAGACATTTCTCCGCACAAGGCCCCTGCAATCTCTGCTCTCCTGGGAGCTGCCACAAGAGTAAATAAGGTGAACCAGGAGAGCATGAGGAGGAGCCAGAAGCTGCAATGATTCAGCACAGGCTGCTGTGCAGCTACAGAGTCCTGGCCACCAGACAAAGCAGTGCTGCCTCAGCTAAGCCCCTTGGGGCAGGAGGCCGCCTGCCCCTTTCTGGGGAAATCCTCCCCAGCCATGTCTGCTCCCAAAGGTGCAGAGTTCCCACACTGACAGGGCGAGGGATATCAGGCAAGCCCAGTGTACGAAGAGAGGATCTAAGAATTTTGCACAGTCATTCTTCTCATGGCTTCAGGTAGCAGCGGGCTGGTGATGTGTCACCGAAGCGATCGTTAAACTCTGAGAGGGGACCAAGAGCGGATACCTGAGACTCCAGCATCTCTCCATGCTCTACCCAGGAAAGATGCCTCTGACCCACAGCCTGCTATGGTATGGGCCCACCTCCAAGGCCATAACACCAGTCTGGACCTGTGAACCAGAGATTAGCTGTGCAGGTTGCAGTGTGCCTTTATTTACTAGATTTCTTATTTGCCAGAGCTCTTGGGTAAATATTGGGAAAGAACTGTTAGCAAAAGCTGGCGCTGCCCTTATTTTGTCATAGCAGACAGACAAGTGCTCACAGTAGCTATCAACATGCTATTGATTGCATGCCATCCATCTGGCTCAGGTTTCATCTGGAGTACATCCTTCAGTTCCACTGCATCTCCTGAGAGGGGCCGTTTCCAGAACATTTTATAGCATGCTTTTCTTTTGCACAGGCTTGTTTACAATGTGGACGGCTTTATGACTGGGGAAAGAAAACAGCCTCCATAATCATGCATTACCATCAGCCCTCATTATTTACTCTTAATGATTTTACAGTATTTTAACATTACTCCCCGAGAAATTTTAGTTGTCCCAAGGAGAATAGCTGCTTGTAACCATTTGCTAATTACAAGTATGAATGTCAATTAATTCATTTAGCTAATTATCCACTCTATGAGCATCATGCACCAAAGAACTGTAAAAGACAGGCATATGGTGATAGATTGGAAACAAGAACATAGCGTGTGTGTGTCTGTGTATTCATCCAGTAGGCTGGGGGGGGGGGGGGCAATGTGTATGTTTAGCTAGCACGCCAGAACACCCCAGATGAATGTAATAGCTGGGGGAATACAACTGCTATAAACCATAATTACAGCATTATGCTAATTGTGCCTGAAAAACATCAAACCTATCTTTACAACTTTTGTTTGGAGACTTAAGCGTAGGTCAAGCATCTAAAGTGTCTCTAATTGTGCTGCTCTCTTCAACGTGTGTAGAAAAAAAAATTGCTTTCCATTGCATTTAGCAAACCTCTTGAAAATAATCACTTGTCACTAAGAAACAAACAGCCTAAGAAGGGAAAGTAAGTCCCTCACAAGCCAAATTCCAAAGAGATGTAAAAGTTAAGTGAAAGGTTATGCGCTGTAGTTTTGCTTTACGTTTTTACATGGTATCTTGGTTTTTATAATTGACGGAAAAAGCAAGAAACAAGTCAATAGGAAAAGCAACACCTCAAACAAATAAGCCTGCTTCCTGCCCAAGACGACATGAAAGGGAAAGTGCCTCAAAAGGGAAATCATCTTTACAAGTTGGTGTGAAAAATTAACAAGTATGCATTAAAGGAGATGTGTTAGGAGATCAAAAAAAGTATTGATTCTTCCTCCTGCTCTCTGCAAGTCACAGGACAAAGAACTGCAAGTTTTATACTAAACCTGATCAACTCCTGCCCAGAGAGATTAAGTTTTTCAGAGGGACTCTCTAATGCAGTGTTCAAACAACACACAGTAATGCAGTCTTCCTCCCCTCCACTCCACTCTCCCCTCCCAATGCTCCTAAACATTAAAGCAGATACAGTTCAATAGACAGAATAACCATATGTAGAGGGTAACATAGTAACTTCCCAATCAGAATTCTAAAGACTCTGGAAGGACTGGGGCCAAATCCCACCAATGAGGTAACACCACAGACTTCAACGCAGGTATTTGGGACTGGAACCTGGGGTTGCTACCTTAAACTCAAATGTTCTTAGTGCAGATTTGTCTGACTTTAAATGAGTAAAATTTGACCAAAGGGCTTCTAGAAGTAGAAAATCCAATTCCATCTCTTCCTGTGATGAGGGTGAACTATTAACAAAGAAGCTAATTGCATGGAGGTTGAGCCAAGGTAAAAACAAAAGATGTGGCTTACAGAGACTTTTGCATCTCTCATGAATGACCAGAAGCCTTTGTAAGAATATTTCCCTGTGTGGGAATGAGCTCTCCCATTAGAAGGTTTTTGGCTGGGGGGGGGGGGGGGGGGGGGGCAGAAAGAGTGGCAAAGAACTAAATCAACCATCACCAAAAAAAGTTTTGCTGAGACTCTTTAGGATTCCTCTGGGATGTATAAAGATACCACCAAGTTGTTCAGGTTTGCTTTCTTCCATTCCAAACAGCAAGTTCTGATTGAATAGCTTTGGCAAGATTTGTGGAGGGTTGGGATCGTGATTTCGCAGAGAAACATAAGCTCCAGCTCTGCCAGCCCTCCCAATGGAGGGGAAGAGAATGAATCCTGGAATTGAATCTCTCCAGGAAAGAAGAGTGGGATATTTCTGGTGACTGGCTTTAACTGCGGAGGCCCTTGCTAGATACCAGAAGGTGCAGGAAAGGGCAACAACTGGCTTTTTATGTCACCTTCTGAGCATGGGGTTGTGTGAATCCAGCCCATCGGGCAAGGCAACTGATTATGAAGGAAACATCATATTGCTCTATGGAGTGAAGTATGGAAAGACCCTCCTGAAGGGGCAGGAGCCATTCAAGGATTGTTTAGTGATGGAACACTACAAAGCAGCGGATGGCTGCAGGAGGCTACAAAGCCCCATCAGAGCCACCAGCATGAAGCTAAATCATGGGTTGATGCTGTTCCTGGTGTCTGCAAAGTGAGACAGTCTCGTGAATGCGCACCCAGAGCCCACATCCCGTATTGGCAGTCTCAGTAGGGAGGCCAAAGAACTAGCCATCACCGAATAGGGTCTCTGCAGAACTGGGCCAACTTGAGTTACCAGTAGGGTAATGCAGGGGACACTTATGCTGCTGCTTTCATTTGGCGGACCAAGAGGGAACACTGCTCTGTACGGTACAGCAGAGAGGGCACAGTCCAGGTGACCTAGAGAGCAGGCAGGGAATAGAACCCATCAATATAGATTGAAATGTGAGACAGCAGTGGGCTCTTCCTGTGTGTCTAAAATTTTCATTATGCAGGGGCCTTGAGCTGAGAACTTTGCTGACTCTCCTGTAATACATATTAATAAATAATCATAAGAAGTTTCTGATGTCATTAATCCAGCACTTTGTACCAAGATTTTTTTTAAGATTAAAAAAAGCCAAAATTCAAGCACTATCGAGAAGATCTCTACTGTTCGATTCAGGTATCACTACTGTTCGATTCACCTTTTAAAAAGCTGCCTGTGAATTTTTCTGACCCACCAGCCGAACTACCATGTGGCATTAGGACGTCTGTCCACTGACAGGTGTACAGAGACTACTGATGGTCCATGGCTTCTGTTCTCTCTTTTTGCAAGAGGGAAGAGCTGACTATAAATAGCTTCATTTGAAAAATACCCCAAAAGGGCAGGATCTCTCTGATACTCACCAGTTACTTGTGACCAAAGCAGATTACTTTACATAAATTGAAACTCCTTCTTTACAAGTGATGGAGCGGAGTTAACTACAGGGCAAAATATTGGATTTTGTGCTCCTGTGAAAAATGATCATTGTTTCCCAGATGTGCGGGTTCTTTCGTGGTATCATTCGTCAGTGGGCTTCTCGTGCAAAGAAATCGAAATTTAATGATGTCATGACACTACTGATTAAATTTGTTAATTACTTTTGAGCAAAGACTCTGACCTATCAGCAGCTCCATTGCTTCTTAGAGCATGTTAAACAAGAACTTTTTTTAAAAAGTCACGTTCATTGGCTCAATAGAGGGCGAACACAGTTGTAACAGCCATTCAGATCTTTAATGAAAATCTCAAATAACCTTCAGCAAGCAACAAGACAAAGTTAATGGTCTCCATTCTCAACTCCCCCACCACCACCACCCAGCCAAGCACCACGCTGACTAAACACGTCATCCCAACTACATACACGCGTAACCTAACCCCTCAGGGCCAAATGCAGGGTTTGAACCCAGGACCCCTAAGGCCTTGAAGTCCATCAGCTGGAATCAGCAACACACGCAAAACTTTTATATGGACCAGCTTCTTGGGACAGACTAAGACAGTCTTCTTATACGGTTATAAATGCAGCAGAACCAGATGCAGCGATCCTTCATCCTTCATGCAGAGCTGCAGCCAAAGGGAAAAGCCCCACCAACAGAACACAAGTTGGCCTTTCCAGCAGAGTTTAGACTCAAGGAACATTTGTGTCCTTTGGATGGAATCTACTCGGATCTGCTCACGGAAAGCTGATCTGAACTGTAGCAGCAACCAGCTAGCCAGGCCAAAGTGCTTCAAATGTGGGTATTCAAATCATGCAACTCACTCCCCATTTAGCATCTCACTCAGGGCAGGTTTCCACTACCCACCAGATCAACAGGCAAGTACGTTGACTTCAGTTATGTTATTCACATAGCTGAAGTTGCATAGCTTAGCTGGAGGGCCTATGGGAGTGTAGATCAGGCCTAAGAGATCAGATTTGTAGAGATAGAAGCCAGCACTGAAGTCACTGGGTTGAGTACACGTCTAGCTGCTGCAAGTTCAGGTAACAATGGGATTCCCAAAGTGGTTTCATTTAGACAATCCTTTTCCTAATGCTGGAAGTTGCCAACTTGTTGAGAAGCCAGGCAATGTAGTTCCGCACTCAGAAGAGAACATGTTGTCTTAATGTGAGCGAGCCAACAGCAGGACACAGCTACCACAGGCAGGGTTGAGGTGGCTGTGGGGGAGCATAGCAGAACTCGACTTGCTAACCCATTTGAGAGCAGCAAATAGCTTAGTCTTTGCAAGGACCTTGTCGCATGTTAGCCTCTTACTCCCATCGGCAGTATTTTTGTGCTTCCCTGAAGAAAATAGCAAGGAAGACATGGAGGGGAAAAGAGGACCATGGGTGCAGATTTGGGGGGGGAAATTGCCCCCCCAAACAGAGGTGAGGCGCGGGGGGGTCACATGGTGTTACCTGCCACTGTCCCCCTCCCTGTTTCTGCAAAGCAGAGCTGCACAGATGAAAGAGACTGTGTCTCCGCTCCACTCACCCCACAGCTGAATGCCATCTCCTAGGTCCTAGTGCCAGTTGTGCTCCCCTTCTGCATGCTGGAACCCTTTTAGTGATGGCCACAGAAGGGCTGGGCAAGGGGGTGGGAGGCAAAGAGGCAATGGGGAAAGAAGAGGGGGTGGAACAGGGGGAAGAGGAGGAAATGGGATGGAGAAGAAAAAATGGGGAATGGGAGCCTGGCATGCAGCACTCCCTCGGCAGCAGCTGGGCCCCCCCCCCCATTAAGCAGACCCATGGAATCCTCAACTATGCAAGCCCTACCCCCCTACATCTGATCCCCATACCAAGCCCCCCAAACTGAATCTTGACACCCCCCCCCCCCATCTCCCCACACCTAGACAACACCCTTCTGCCGAGCCCCATTTCCCCACCCATAGACAACCCCACCCCCACCCCATCAAGCCCTAGAACCCTCCCCGACAAGCCTCCCACTGAGTTGCTCACACCCAGAAACTTCTCCCCCACCTTTGGATCCACTCACACTAAGCCCCTCCACACTTGGATCCTGGTGCTGAGAGCCACTGAACCAAACTGAAAATCCTATGGAAACCACTTCCAGCCAGGGGTGCTGCAGCCCCCGACACACTCCTAGCTTTGGCATCTATGCATAGCTCAGGGGGCCAGGGTATTTCTGGGGCAGGCCCTGGGCCAAGTGGCAACAGGGATTTCCTGCAGCACATTTGTTGACAAATAAAATTTTCCAAGTTGTAAAAGACTGTGCACAAAATTTGGGGCGGGGGCAGCAAATTCCCTCAGGAATGTAATGAAAACAAGGCTTTAGTTAGCCTGTATTAATGCTGCCCTACTCTCAAAGCCTTGCTTCAGAATTTACAAGAGAAAGATTCAGATGCTTTCCATAGCGATGAAGTTCACCTTATTGCTGTCAGGGACCAGGGCCTGCAGCCAGTCTCCGGGCAACCTAACGAGCGCAGCTGGCCTGCCTAATTGGCTACAAGGATCAGCAAACCAGCTCTAAAACCCATTGTGGCGGCCAAATGAACTTATTACAAGCGACTTTGGTCTTCTCTCATGCAGTGGCAGCCTGAATTGGTTCCCCCCCACCCCAGTCTCTGGAGTCTGGGTTCTTTTTTCCTGTTGGACTTCACCCCTTTGAGGATTTTTTTGCCTCAAACCCCACCCCATGTCAATGACATGTGGTTGCAAATCCCTACCCTGCTTGCTGTAGTTTTCAGTGCCACACAAGTCTGGAATTTGGCAACTGCAGCACCGTTTGCCCAGAGCCTCTAGAGGCATTGACTCTGTGGGTGTTCACCAGGCACCCACAGATCAGCTGTTTCATGGTAGGCAGGAGACACTGGGGGAGAGGAGAGGGGCAGGAAGAGGCAGGGTGAAGGTGGGACCTTGGGGGAAGGGATGGAACAGGAGTGGAACATGCGCACACACACACACACCTACCTATAGCTCAAAGCCTTCCCACAGCTACAACTCCAGCCTGGTTATTCCTTCTCTGCCCGTGCCCTGCTTCATGCCAAACCAGCTCCGATTCCCGACTGCCAGCTCCTGTGCTAAGCCCTAGGGCTGACTCCTGGGATATGGACGGTCTTTGCTCTGTGTTTGTACAGTACCTACCGAAATAGGGTCCTGGCCCATGAACAGGGATCCAGGGCACTGCAGCAATACTAATATCAAGTTTACCAAATGAGATTATACTCGCATGCTGTGCAAGGGTGCCTCATTATTGCAATTCATGGAAGGCACATGCTGGTCATCCAGATTGATGTTATGGTGATCAGTTTTCGACCAGAACACCTGTAGAAAAAAGGACCCTAATGGCTCTGGTCAGCACCACCAAAGAGGCCATTCAAAGCAGTGCCGAGGCAGGCTAGTCTCTACCTGTCCTGGGGCACCTCACTGTTCCCTGGAACGGTTCTGTTCCTGGGGGGTGGGGAAGGGGTGAACTCCATGGGGCTCTATGCACTACCCTTGGCCTAAGCACCAGCTCTGCACTCTGATTGGCCAGTTTCTGGCCAATGGGAGCTGGAAGGGCGGTGCTTGTGGGCAGGAGAGCTTCCACCTCCATTCCCGATTAGGGCCTAGGGCTATTGGCAGTTTCCAGGATGCAGCATGGGGGCTTAGGACAGGCAGGCATGAAGTAGCTTGCCTTAGTGCTACTACACAAGTAAGCCCAAGCCCCAGTCTCCCCCCCCCCAATCTAGCAC
Source organism: Pelochelys cantorii (assembly GCA_032595735.1). Taxonomy (NCBI): domain Eukaryota; kingdom Metazoa; phylum Chordata; order Testudines; family Trionychidae; genus Pelochelys; species Pelochelys cantorii. The sequence continues at coordinate 54,321,942 of CM064334.1, forward strand.
TGAGCCCCCTTCCAACCAGGAGCCACCTCCTACACCCCAATCCCCTCATCTCTGGCCCCACTCCAAAGCCCACACCACCAGTCCAGAGCCTGTACCCCCTTCTGCACCCCAACCCTTTCGAGAGCCCACATGCCCACCTGCACCCCAATACTCTGCCTCAACCCACCATCCCCTCCTGTATTCTGAATGGAATCACCTCCTGCACCCCATACGCCTCATCCCCAGCCCCACTCCAGACTCCACATCCCAACCCCTTGCCCCAGCCCAGTGAAAATGAGGCTGGGGGAGAGCAGGCCACTGTGGGAGAGCGAACATAGTGAATGGGGGCATGGCCTTGGGAAAAGGGGGGGCTACAGTGTTCAGTTTTGTGCCAATAGAAAGTCGGTAACCCTAAGTTGGATGCCTTAGTGCAGGGCTGTTCCTTTCTGTGATTTTAGCTAAGGTTCAATCTTTTTTTCGTGTCCCAAATGATGGAGCCTCTAACGCTTCCCTAGAGTTAGTCTAGGGCACAGCTGCCTGCAGCCCCTTGGCTGCCCCACACTTGACCCCAGTACTGACACAGGGTTTTGAGAGGACTCTAGGTATTTTGGTAGAAGTGACCCATTGTGCTTTGCATGGTCCCACATGCCACAGGCTGGACATAAGTGCTACTCGTCGCCTGCACTAGGTGGTCACGCTACAACACACAGTGTTGCTCGCTAGCTGCAAGAACTGTAGCTACACACAGAAAACGGTCTTCCACCCACCTCACCCCCCCCCCCCACACACACACACACTTGGAAACCAGAGTACAGAGTAGTGTTATAGACATCTCCAAAAAGGCTCACCAAACGGGGAAACCTATTAGCACCTGAGTGTAAATCAAAAGCTTGGATCCTCTGCTTTAGCTAGTCTCTCACATTGCTTGCGGAGATGGGAATCCACACCACCGCACTCATCTTCCTGCTGCTAGACATCTCCTGGCCCAGCCCACATTCCCCATTAATCATGCCTTGAAACCCATGGAACTGAAAAGCATTTAGCAGCCTCTAAGACTAGCAGGTCTAGCTCGCCAGTGTCAGAGCAGCCTTCCCAGCGTGCCTGCCCACACTTACACTGGTGTATCCTTGCCAACAAAAAGGCAGGTTTTCCTTGCTCTCAGTGCAGTCTGGATACCTTCAGAGTCGATAGGACACGTTCTGTGACATTTTGCTAAAATGAGCCAGATCCAACAGGATGCAGTTGTAATAGACTTCCCCCACCACAGCAAGGAAGAGCAGATTTTCAAAGCGAGGCATGCATAATTCCTCTCTCAGCACACAAACCACTTCCCATGCTTGACTTGACTTTTGCATATCTTGGGTGTATATATGGTATGCCTCAGGTGTCTGCACATGCCAATAGCCAGCTAGCTACCCACAGGAATGCACAAATCTCCCTCTGGCATATGCTCATCCATGTTTATACATGTAAATTGGACATGTGAAAATGCACCCACATAATTTAATGCACCTAACTTTGCATAGCTGAAAGCCTTGCTCTGTTATCTTGGCTGCAGGGAACACGGCCGCAGAGCCTACAGGGCAACACCCGCTCCTGGGCTAGTCTGTGTCTACAGTGACATCTAAAATCTGAATGGACCTTGTTATCCCCATGCAACACCACCACTCAGCTCCACACCACGTGCCTTCATTCGTGGGCTGGTGTATTGATTTTGCCCATGTGGCCACAGATGAAAACCAGTATGTCAGGTGACTGACTGGCAGGCACCGGGGTTCTAGTCAAGCCCACTGGCATGTTTTCCACTGGCAGGAGTTGTGCATTAGAAAAGGGAAAGCCAATCTTGTTCTGTTTTAGGCATCTCCAGGAGAGAGCCCGGTGTGTGTCCTCTGTGCAGGCTGTGGACGCTCAGAGCACAAAATGGCTGCAGCCTTTAGAGCAGAGTCTCAAACTCCTGGCCCGCAGGCCAGTCCCAGCTCAAGTGCTTGTGCAATCCAGCCTAGGACTCCCAGTGGGCTGGGGGGGGGTGGGGGTGAAAGCTGTCCATTACCTAACTCAAGCCCCGCCCCCTCCTGCCATTGTCCTGCCCTCCCTGCCATGGCACCCCAGCCCCTTTCAAGCAGCTTTGGGGATCACCACCAAGGGGCTTAGTGCCATGTGGCAGCAGCGGTTGTGCCCCCCCCCCCCCACTTCCCTGTGGCGGCAGGAGCTCCAGGGGAAGTGGAGTTTTCTGGGCAGGTGCACTAGTTCCTCTGTACTCCACTTCCCCTGCAGCTTGAGGAGCTAGCACACCTGCCCAGAGAACTCCACTTTCCCACAGCTCCTGTGGGCGCGTTGTAGGGGCAGATTATGGACAGGCTCCGCCCCCCCAGCCTGCTGGGAGTCCTGGGCCAAATTGTGCAATTGCTCCCCCTTAGGCTGGCCCGCAAGCTGGGAGCTGAAGACCCCTGTTGTAGCATGTGCTTGGAAAGCTAACTGTCCAGAACCCAAAAAACAGACATTGGTTCTACGACAACACTTGCCCTGCTGGGTAGCAATAGGATCCAAAGCCTCTCGCCAGCAATTTGAATCAGCCAAACAGAGACTCCAGTGGTTATCAGATAGCAGCCAGTAGTCTGTGGCATCCTTTGGTGAGCTCAGTCCAGTTCCTGGTGGACAAGTGTCCACATCACTTCTCTCAGCCCACTGGGAGCAGTATGAGAAGTGAAGACCCCCACAGGGCCATAAAGACTCAAGTTATCTTTTCATCTGTTGGGCTGGGATCCCCTCCACAAGAAGGTGGCACCATCACATTGTCCTGTTGGTGCACCCTGCTGTCTGGATATACACTGCTGGCTGCACAGAGCTGTCAATCCTGTAGACTTTACTGGCACTACATTCATTTGAAAAGGAACACAAAAAGGAAGGAGGAGTGGATAACTGTCATGCCACCCTTTAAGCTATTACACACACACTGATAAGTTCTCAAACACAGACCGCTCAAGATAGCAGGCGGGCTAATTTTTCTTCAGCTGCAGGGAGGAAAATTCAATTACTAGGTAACCTGTTTTTCAATCCTCCATTGATATTTATTTAATTTTCTAAATCCAGATGATATGCCCGGAAATTAAAAAAAAAAAAAAAAAAAAAAACAACACACACACACACACACACACACACACACACGATATTTAGTCAGAGCTTGGATATGTAAAAAAGTTTTAGACAACTAGAGGAAACATGCAGTTGGCTTGAACTCACCTCAGTGACCATTTCATCCGTGACCAAACAAAAAGCGCTTGATAGCCACCGAACGAGACACTCAGGGTGCTGCAGTTTTGAACATCTGGCCATTCTCCATCACCAAGTCCAGCCCACATCCCCATTCCTTTTGGGAGGACGAGCAGGGTGGGAGAAGATGCACAGAGTTTTCTGTATTTCCACCTTCTTATTGCTAACTGATCTCAAAGGCAACGCATGCAATACATTCAAGTGCTGCACCAGATGGAGGCCAGAGACTTTCCACCAAGCTTAAGGTGACCAACACACCTCCACCCATCAATCAACATCACAAGGGCTTTTCAGGAGTCCTGAACTGCTCCCGCAACCAGTGTTCCCTATAAGCTGTGTGCTTGGGAGGACACTCAGGAGAGATTTGTGTGCCACCAAGCTGATTAGCAGAAGCGTGTGTTTCTACTGGTGGTGCACAATCGCACATGCCTCAGTACATATACAATTTATTCTGCAGATGGATGGAAAAAGTTACGGGAACATTGCCTGCAGCACCATTTTTCCTTGCAGTCAGCTCCAAAGAGAGCTTGGAGAATAGAAACAATGGAAGGGGTAGAAAACAGGCATAACAGCTTCCGCTATGTCTAGACTATATAGAATTTTCGAAAGAGGATATGCAAATTCCACAGGAATTTACATATCTTCTTCCGATCTTGCTCATAGTCCTCTCTTTTGAAAGTGAGCTCGGAAGAAGATATGCAAATTCCCGTGGAATTTGCATATCCTCTTTCGAAAAAAACGTAGTTTAGACATGCCCTTTTTTAAAAAAAGTTGACAATACTTCATTCCATGCTTAACTAGTACAAAAGTGTCAGACAGGTAGCCGAGTTAGTCTGTAACAGGAAAAACAAACAAACAGTCTAGTAGCACCTTAAAGGCTAACAAAACATGTAGATGATATCATGAGCTTTAGTGGGCACAACCCACTTCTTCAAAAGTCTTTAAGGTGCTACTAGACTATTTGGGGTTTTTTAAAGTTTTTTCTTAACTAGTACGTGAGTCATGCTGCCTGCTACCGGATGGAATCAGAAACGCTCCACTGTGCATCATAGCTCCTCAGCCCGTAGCTAGCTTTTGTACCTACATGCAAGGCTAAATAAAGTATGAAAGTATGCATACAATTACACACTCCTAACCAAAAATTCTCCTCCAGCTCAACCATTATAGGGCCAAGAGTTCTAGCCCTTCTCTCACCACAAAGCTGAAGTGGCCATGGTGGGCAGCAGGCAGGCAAATGTAAGGCCAGTAGGGATGTGAATGTTTAACTGGTAAGCTTCACCCTTAATGGGTGAGGCTTACCAATTAAGGTTAACAGGTGGGGGCTGGAGCAGCTCCACACCTGCCTTGGGCTTGAGGCCAGCCCCAAAAACCCGTGCCTGTCAATCTGCCTTTCCAGACTGTTTGAAACACTTTGGTACTTGAGTGCATTCTCTCCGGGCATTGGCTACAGTGAATTGAACTATTGAAAACTGTCCAGCCAAAAATTCATAAGATGTTCTTTGAGCGCAACCAATAACTGATGATATTCATTCAAATTATTCCTTTATTTTGTACCTAGGTTGTTCAGTTTTGATCTTAGAAGAGAGTTATATCTAAGTCCTTTGTTTAGGAACTTGTATTTCAGTCTCATCAGTTTGGTGAAAAGTAAATGCTTTTTCTTGTTAGAAAGATTACAAATCTCAGGGGGGACACCAGAGCAGATGCTTTTCCCAGCCTCCTCTACAAACACAGTCCATACAGTACCCTAAGGACTAGCGCATCCCTTTTCAGTAAAATAATAATGGAACAGATCAGCTCAATCCACTACCTTAGGGCTCCTCCCTCAGGAAGGCTCAGCCTATACTCCAGATCAGGCCTGGGCAAAATACGGTTTACAGGCCAAATCTGGCCCACCAAGCAACTGGATCCTGCCTGCGGATGCTGCAGGGAGCCCCAGGCAGGCTCCCCGCTTGCTTCACCCCATCTGCACGCTACTCAGAAACACCATTGTGGGAGGTTTCAATTTAAAAACTGAGCCCCAACGGGAGGAGGAAAGCTTTAGGAGCTGCTCCCACTCCCAGCACAATCCCATTGGCTGGTTTCTGGCCAGAAACCGGCCAATGGGAGCTGCCTATTTCAATAACAGCTAGCTATGAAGCACAAGGGGCTTGTAGTTATTCACAGAGCACATGGCTGCAGCCTGTGTGGGGGCAGGGGTGTGGCAGGCAGGGAGGCTGATTCAGGAACTGGCTGCTAGCTGGTAAGTCTCCTGGCCAGTGCCTGCATCTGGCACCCTCACCTCCCTTCCCCAACCCTCTGCCCCCCACTCCTCATACCAAATCCTCTGCCCCTCTCCTGCACCCATACCCCCTCCCAGATCTGGCACCCCAATCCCCTGCCCCAGTCCACAGCCCAAACCCCTGTACCCCAATTCCCTGCCCTATGTCACAATCCAGCCTCCTGCACCCCAGTCCAGTGCCCCAGGTAACAACTGTCTCCTTCACCCAAACTTCCTCTCTTTTCCCAAGCTCTCTTCTGCACTTAACCTCCATCCCATACCCCCCACCTCCTCCTCTAATATCATGGAAGAGTGCATCCCTCAACCACTTTCCAAATTCTTGGAGTGCCCCCTCTCCCATCAAAATTATTGCCCATCCCTGCTCTAGATCCTCCTCCCCAGAGAGCCACTCCCATCTCTCCAACTATCCAGGGGAGTTAATGAGTCACCTGTCTCAGTGACCCAGCCGAATCCAATATCCTTCCCCTCCCAACCTGTTTATGACATTTCAGACAAACACTCCCATTCTGTTGCCCACAAGGGTCCTACAATCTTAATGGATGACCCCTAAACCAAACACGTAAATCAGCCTGACCACTAGTAGTCCCCCTCACAAAAAACAAACAAAAAAACAAAACACACATTGGCAGGGAACACCAGGGGGAAGCTTACTGACTGTACACCTTGAGGGTAGAAGATAACACCACATGGCACCCTTCACCAGCTCTGAATTCACCTCAAACTTACACACATTAGCCAAAGAGTAGCACAGGCAGAGTTCAGTCTACAGGGCAGTCTCAGGCACCCCCAGGATGGATTAAGCAGATGAGACAGCAGCCCCCCCTCACCCTTTGGTATTCTCTCCAGGTCAGGGCAGAGGTGTTTGCAGCATCAGCAGCCGCACAGTTTCCTTTTCTATGGGCCAAATGCTACATGTTCCACACAGGTAAGAGAAAAATACATTTTTCTGAACGCACTTTTGTGCCGACTGCGTCGCCATTCCAGATTGCATCCAAAATGCAGGGGTAGGGAGGAAGAAGGTGGGACACACTCCTTAAGAAGTTAACCCTCTTCCTGACAACAGCAGTAACTTCTTCCCCTGACTACTCTTTCCCCACCCCACCTCTTTGCATGCTTTCTGCCCTCATACCTGTGAGGACATGCTGTTCCCTAGCAATCATACCCTGCAGATCCATGCTTGGCTCCTGCTACCTCCCAGCCCAGCTCCTCTCAGCCCCCCCCCCCCCGCCCCCGCTTCTACATTTAAGCATAAGTTCTGAGCATCTAGGTGGCTCCAAGTCCCCACTAGAGACTATTTCCAAAGCGAATATATTCTTCTATATGGAATATGCCTCCCACACACCTGCCCCCAGCTTCCAAGTGCTTATATAACACTAGCAGAGGGACGAAGATTGCTCACCCAGCCATGGGGATTAAAAATGCCTGACTTCAGCCAGGTACAGCAAATGGGCTCGATCATCCCTTATGCCACATTACCTCTCTCCCACACACACACACACACACACAAAAAAAATAGACCCTCCCAAGTAGGGAAAGTCTTCCCTTTAGGCTAGGAAAGGAAGTATCACGCAGATGCCTCCAGGGGGCAGTGTTGCTCCGAACTTCTAACGTGAGCCCATGGTGAAGTCTCATGTTCTCAGGATGTCTCCCCCACCTCTCCATCCTTTTCCTCCTCCCATCCCCAGTGCCAAATGTCAGCCTCAGGAGGAATTAGCCAACACAAAAGCCCTGGGGAGGAGAAGAGAGCTGGTACTGCAGAACAAAAGTGTCAGGGTCTCCGGCAGGGCATTACACTTCCCAGCTTCCCTCTGCCCATCACACACCAGGCATTCATTTACAGCTCCGGAGCAAGCCTTCGGGAAGTCTAGTTTCCACCTTTCCAGATATTTGGTTCTTCCTCCCGTTCTCTCTTCTCCCTTTGCAGCTTAATGGGCAACAAAAATAGCATTGACCCACCAATGCAGCTGAATGATTTCGCTCTTTTCTCGCACACAGACAAAAAGGTATTACTACACTGACACCACCACCACCCAAGGGGGGGGGGGGAAAAACAGCCACAGACCTCTTGAGATAGTTACTGGACCGAGAGCTAGAGATGGTTAGAACTGGATTTGAAATGTATTGCAATACAACCCTTTTTAAATGGGGGAGCTGCCTTAGAACTGGTCCCAGAGCGAAGGAGTTTCCATGCAAGAGGAAACAGGATTTGGCAACTGTGCACAAAGATTTGCAAACAGCCCCAGTTGGGCAGGGTAAGCCAAGGTATCTTTGCGCTTCGGATTCCTCTAACCCCGCCCGGAGCAGCGGGGAGGGAGGGAAGGAACTTGCAATGTTTTTTAAAATAATTAAAGAGAGGAAGGGAGGTGGACGAGAGCACGTAAGTTGTGCATCTGATCACCGAGGATAACTGAAACCCACCACACCAAGCCTCACACAAGTTTAATTGAAACCATCTCTGCAGTGGGAAAAGCCAGACCCTTTTCCTTTGCGTCCTATGAAGTCATAATAAGTAACGTGCAAAAGGAGGTGGGAGTGGGGGTAGAGGAAAGGGTATTTGGGATAAAATGCCGCGGACACTGGGTCACAGTTTTGATACTATGGTTACTTGATCTGACCAAAACAGGCAGGAGAGCAGCGGCGACAACAACAATAGAAGCAGCAGCAGAGGAAATTCCTTCCGGGATGGACAAAGCAGAGGGAGGAGGGTTCCATGGATGGAACGCTGAGACACAGGGTTCCACCAATCAGCAACCAGCAGCCAGCAGTTTCAAGATGCCCCTTCTCCCCTTCCTCCCCCCCCCCCCTTTCCCTGCTCTACACAAGAATTGCGGAGACGTTTCCCTACACACGTCTGTGTAACCCTGAGTGTGCTGCTGCAGTAGAGATTTCTAACCTTCTACACACACAGACAGCATTGCTCAGCTGCACAAGTTGGAATGTTTTAAAGGGCATGGATTTCTCCCAACCATTTGGTTTTACTTTATTTAAAAATCATGGTTTTGCAACAGTAGGGGGGAAGAAGGGGCGAGAAAGAACCACAAGTTTGGCCATCTCTAGCTTGGGGGGTTATTATATAATAAGTTGTTTATTGATATTGTCAGGCTTTGCCAAGGCACCAACAGCACAGATGACTTTGCTCCATCCAAGGACAAAAACAAAAAAAAACCCTCACTTCAAAACAAAATATGAAAATGAATCGGCAGAAATGTGAAGTCACAGAAAGTGAGCTCATCCCATCCACATATTTTAGGGGAATTATGCCACTAGCTGATAACTTCAAGAAATGGAAAGATGATCTCTCAAAACAGTCTTGGTCTTTCATGTACATCACTGCTATTTTGTAGGACAAATGGTTAGGGATCAGCTAGGATTAGAGAATCCATGGAGTCATACATAACCAAAAAGGAAGTGTATTGGGGATGGGGAAGGAAGACAAAATCCAGTGCATTCTAAACCTGATATGGGACATAGAAGTTAGTAGTAGTAAATGTGTCTAATATCTGTACACTGACAGTGAACTTAGTGTGCAACTCACTGTTTTCATAATAGGGGTATCCCCAGTTCTTAATAAATTAATGAAGAGAATTAATTATGCATTACAGTATCTGCAAGCAGATTGCCACATTCTTGTTGCATCTCTATGTGTTCCATAAAATACCCTTCATATACTAAACCTTTTTTTTTGGGGGGGGGGGGGAAGAAAGAGGTCTCAAAAACTTCAAGGTCCATATGTTTTCCAAGAAGAGAGAAACAGAAAACAAAGATCTTTAATTCAGTCACCAGTCTAGAAACTGGTTGAAACAAAAGCGTGCCTAAAGAGCTGGATACTTTGGTACGTTATTAGTGGCTTGTTTTAACACACACTAACGTTCCTAAGGCTATATATGCAGCTGCTGTAGTAAACAGGAAACTAGCTGTAGCATAACAGGCAGTTTTATGCTTGCTTCTTTCAGTCTATTGACAGACTTAGGGGTTCCGATTTGGCTGTAAAAATATTTCCCTTTGGAGTCCGATCCTTATAGATCCAGGTCTTCCACCGAAGTTAATTTGCTACAACAGGCATTTCAGATAATCAAGAAATGTTAGTACCTTCACTATATCCCCCCATGTCAAAAAATCTCCAATTTTTTTTGGTTAATGGAACAGGTAATTAACCATTGAAACCGATCACAATTCTGCAGCACTTGGAATCTACACATCAAAACTGGAAGTCTTTCTAAAAGAAATGGTCTAGTTTCAACCCCTAAAATATTGGCCTTGAAACAGGAATTTGGGGGTGAAATTTTATGGCCAGGATCAGGCAGGAGATTGATCTAGATGACTGTAATGATCCCTTCTGGCCTTAAAAGACAAAAAACAGACAGAGAATTCTACCTGCAAGGCCAAAAATGGGGTGATTGTTCTTTACAACACATCAAGAGGATTGTTGCTGATCCGCGTTAGGTGGACTTGCAACACAAACTTGCTGGTAGCAGCTTCTTTGAGCACTTGTGTCTTACTTGGGTTGTACTTATTCTTGACATTTCCTTAGTTTCTCTTTTCAGTGGTAGCAATCCCTCATTAAGGCAAGAATCTGGGCTGGAGTTGTGGGAAACCAGTGTCCATCAGATAGATTTTTTTCCCCCACTCATCCCAGTTCATTAGCCATTTTTAAAACTAGAGTACTTTGGGATATTAAACACAATATTTGAAACTTATCACTCATGCATTTGAATTTATTTCTCTTGCATTATTGTGTATGACAGCAGCAGCCATTACAGGCTAGAGGATTTTGGTGGGGGGCGGGGGGAAATCTGAAAAGAATGTCTGGTTTGTTTCACAAAAGAGTTACAATATATATTTTAACAGGTATTAAACACCCTCCCTGAGCTAACTATGGGAGTTAAAGACATACCACAATTAAACAGAGGATGGCTGGATGGTTTAGGGATTAACAAAGACTTAAGGAAGTTTTTTGCCACTGGATCAAATCTAGCTAAGGTCAGTTTTGTTGCCAACCCAATACTGCTTAGTGGCTTGCTTGAAATGAACAGGTTTTTTTTCCACCCCAGACCACCCGTTCCCAGTGAGCTACTGTCCCTATGAGACACCGTGAATAAGAAGCCAAGACCAACTGAGCATGGAATCTGAGCTATCTTCATTCTTCACCCAGAGGCACTTGCCCTCAAAGAAGAAGCGAGGCTCCTAGACAGGGTAGTATATAATTGCCACTCTTACCTGTCCCCTGGGTTGTGACTTCATACTGGCAGTAGATTCCTCCTAACCCACAGCCACATGTTCACATGGATAAAAAATTCCAGCCATTTAAAAAAAAAAAAAAAAATCAGGTAGATTTCAACCTCTCCAGACACTGTCTGGAATGGTTCCTTACAGTTACTTCATTTAAATGCAATCCATGCAGAGTGTTCTCCACTGCCACTGATGTGTGGAAATCTCAAAGAACCAAGAATATTTTCTTCGCAGCAACTGGTCTGAGTAAATCCTTATTAAAATAGCAGCAATTTGGATCTCAGATTACAGATCCAAGATAACTGGAAAAAAAAAAATCCACCCACATCCTATGTATTTCCAAAGGAGAAAGCACCATTAGAATGTGAAAACAGTTTGTTAAAATCCAATCATACTGCAAAGTAAGGGGCTTAGAGATCCCAGTGACATGAACACAATTTCACTCATCAGTGGGAGAAAGCACAAAGCCCTGAGCATTTAGCTCTGTATGAGACGTTACATTACATGCTAACCTGCTACAGCACATCAGTCGATTACAACATCTAACCCACAGGAAGCAATCCCTTAGCCATCTCACTAACAAATAAAGGAGATCAGGAAAGGGGATTAAAACAACATGCAAAGCTCTATTTGGTTTTCGTTGGGAGAAGCAGCCATTCAAGCAGGCAAGGGAAATTAGAAATCAAAGTTCTGAAGCCACACCTGTCCATTCGGCCTTCCTGCAATGAAGCCAGAGAACAGAGCAGGGCTAGATGGAGGACAAACAGGAGGAATCTGAATACAGGAAGCAGCAAGTGTTTGAGACTCATGTAACTTGAGTGCACCTCCCTTTGATTGTTCTTCCTCCCGAGGTTCTAGCTCGGTGCTTTTTTTGTGATGGTACCGCCTGGTACGCAGAACCAGCACCTCCAGTAAGAGCTCAACAACTTTTTCCCCTGGAGTACCGGCACCTTTCAAATAAAAGGTTTTTTTAAAAAAAGCACTGTTCTAGCTTAAAATCTTTTAAGCCTAGCGACACCAACCCAATCAGCTGCCCTCCCCAAAGTCTTCTTGCACTGCACAATTCTTCACAGCACTGCTTCATTATGGCCTGATACCACCAAAGGAGCCTTTCATTGATCTCAGTGGAAGCTGGATCAGATCCTTTGAAGACAAGTGGGTCCAACCATCTCACACACATGGTTTGGTTTCCTGCAAATCCAATCTACCTGTCATTGCTTGCCCTTCAACAAGGATTCATTCCGGAGGAGAAACATTGCTGACTGCGACACCAAACTTGGAGTTGCCATTCTGCAGCCAATAGAGTGCCATAGGACCTCTCTAAACTTAGCATATAGACCAAAGGAGTGAGAGCACTCAGATGTTTTGGGGGGTGTGGGGGGGAGTCACCCCCCCCCCCCCAAGAACTGCATGTGATCAAATTCTGGTGGAAATGCAGCTGGGTTGAGGGAAGAATGCTGCCCTCTGTGTACCTACCATCATTTGCAGACATGGTATTACTAGAAAACCCCTTCCATCACTGTGGTCTGCATCTGCACTACAGGGCTACTCTTGCCTAGCTACAGCACTTTAGCTGTGCTGCTATAGTCCCTGCAGTATAGGCAGAGCCTGCATCCACTATTAACATTCCTTTTACTGATTAAGGAAACTGCAGAGGTTTGGTTTTTGTTTAAAATGCCTTCTCTAGTTTGCAGCAGAAGTCTAATGGTTTCCACACCCTAAAAAAATGCATAGATTAGGGATGTAAAAGGTTAACTGGTAAGCCTCACCCTTAACAAGTGAGGCTTACCAGTTCCGACTAACCAACAGGGGCTGGAGCGGCTCCCTGCTCTCCGTGGCAGGAGCCGCCGGAGCAGCCCCTGTCCGTGGCGGGCCCAGCCACCCTCCTGCCACAGATTACACATTGGCTCCCAAGGAGGCTTTGCTGTGGGCTCTGTAGTATAAACGTTTATTTAACCTTTTGCTGCAGAGTCCACAGGGTGTGTAATGGCTGGGATTTTTAGCAGCTACACGGTTACATTTTTAAAATGCATTTTTACAGCCCTAGAAGTAGTCAGGGTTGTTGTGCTAGTAGCATCCAGTTTTTTTTATGCGTACTCTTTTTATAAAGAGCAAGCAAATTCAGTGTAATCTAAGAGAAGAGAAAAATCCTACTGTGCAACCTGCAGTCCAATCAGTAAAATTAAACCCACCCTTTCTTTAAAGCAAGATCCTGTGGAAAGAAAATTTGAGCTTTTGGTATCAGGTCTTTTAGAGGAAGGAAAATACCTGGACACTGATTATATATATGGCTTACAGAAAATAAAGAGCTACAAATTCATCCCAAATAAGTCACCATGCAGATTTGCACTGGTAATATGTAACAAGATCCCCCACATGAAAGAACACAGGGTTGAGAGATACACAGCACAAGATCGCCCCTTCTAAGAACAAGGTCTGCTCTTAATCCTCCACCAGGAAGCTTCAGCATTTTCCAGGTCATCCCTGGTCTTTCTGTGGCCTGTTTACCTTCTGGCACATGTAATCTATGGGGATTTCTCACCCCACCCTTTCCATCAGTGAAGTCACTAGAACCATAAACAGAGACCTTCCCATCATATTGTCTGAGAGTAGGTTAAAAACAGAAACTATGTATCACTGATTGCAATAAAGTCTCCAACCCAAGAGCCATAGGTAACAATCTTATCAACAAAATCAAGAGCTTTTATTCACTTTTAACAGGGATTCTCTGCAGTGATAAAGCAGCTGAAGGATACAGGCTTCCGTATCAATGCCTTGGTTGGACAGCTGCTCCATGCTGAGGGGCTTTCCCAGAACGTTGGGCTTGATGTTCAGTGCATGGAAGCTTAGCTAGGTGGTGATCTGCCAGGACTCCTTTGCACCCACAACCTGCTGTGGAATGACAGCCTGTGCAAAGAGGGGTCTTGCTGTTCAGGAGTTGGGTGCTTGCTGGCTTAGGGTGTGAATACTCCCTGATTTACACCCTCCAGGACAGCAAAGTGATCTATGCCCCATTGGGCCAGAACAGGGGAACAAATGGGAGGCCAGCATGGAGTTGCAGACACTCTGTTTCTAACACGTCACGCGCCGAGCAAGCCTGGCTACACAATTAGGACTTCCAGCTGCTACAAGACTCTCATGGACTCCAGTCCACATTGGATCAGGCAGCGTGGCAACTTTTTTTTTTCCTGCCAGTAAACAAAGACACCCTGGGCAAGGTGTGAGGTGCCAACGGTGTTGCAACAAAACAGAAAACAAGCCTCCCAGTCCCTAAATATGTGGAGAATGTTATTGTTTCCTTAAAGGGACAGGGAAGTGTTTTCTAAAGAAAGTGAAAAGCAAAAGGTGCAAGGTGAAATGCACCAGGTAGCCAGGGGGAGACCACTCCACCTTCAGCTGCGCAGAAGCTGGCCGGAGAAGGAATAAAGCAACAGCAGTCAGGTGCACTGACAGTCCCACCTCACTAAACTGAGCCCAAACTGGGAGCGGAAGAACAGTGGTTCTCCTCCAAGCTCCACCTCCTGCCCAAGTCTCAGCAACTGGAGGGGACAGCACAATGCCCCTCGCAGTAGAATATATTCTGAATTACACAACCGTACCTGTTGGGCTGGGTTTCTTGGGTCGGCCCTCAGTCCCTCTGCTGTGCTCATTGGCAGAACTAGATTAAGACCTGGGCATGACAGCCACATGTCCAGGTTACTGCCCAGTGTCAAGATACACAGGTGCATGCACACTCCCAGAAAATTAGCTGACGAGTCCGTGACATTTTCCTGGCTTCAGCATTCCCAGTACCATGTCCTGAAAAGAGCGGGGAAATACCACAACTGTCAGACCACACACCTTTCTCCCCCAGCTGTTGAATAGCCACATCACTCCCACCCCAGACAGCTGATGGCTAAATCCACTCAAAGATAACCCAGAGGTTAAAGTTGGACCCATTTACTAGGGTCCAATGCTCTTGAAGGGCAAGAGTGATCCTAGGTCCTCAATATGTCAACTGAGCGAGATTAAGCATCCTCTAGGTTCACCCACAGGGCATCATGTAAGGCTCTAATAGAAGTCTGTATCACACTGCTCATCATAACAATTGCAAAGTTTCCATGTGGGTGTTGTAGAAGGAGTTACGTATATGTGCCAAAACACATTCTTAAGGTCTCGGACTAAGGCCTGGTCACCAGACAGGTGAAAGGCTGGTTTTCTTTCAGACAAGAAGCGTTTATTAAGCATCGTATGCTCACAACCCCTTACACCTTAACAAAGATTGAGAGATTGTCCAAAGAGGAAATTTGCAGGAAGAAGAGAACCAGCCTTGAAGAGCCCTGGGTATAAGGAAGGCCAATTTGACAGCATAACTAATAGCTATGGAGGTATGTGCTCATCCTTCACCAAGGAAGTAAACCGACAGTGGATTTGCTTCATGAACAAGGATCTCAGCCAGGCTTGGTTGAAAATACTAGGGGGGAGGAGGGGGAGGGGGGGAAAAAAAAGAAAGAAAACACATATGGGCGAGAAACGTCTTCAGCCAGAAGGATAACTGGCTGGGTTTCAGTTCCAGAATGCGCGTTAGGATTGTTCCGCTTCATTTGTAATGGAAAAGGTGACGGGCTCAAGCCCATTTTCCCCCGTAACTGACACGGCAAGCCCAGAAGCGCTGGGCCTATGAATTGCCAAGAGTAGAGTTGCCAAGGCTCAGTCCTGGCACAAATTAAGCCCTGTATGCAACCTTTCACGCAGGTTATTCTTAGGGATGTCAGCGTGTAGTCGACTACACCATCAACCAATAAGCCTGGGCTTAAATCGGTTAATCCTATCGATTACACAGAGGTAGCAAGGGGGTGGGAGGCAAGAGCCGGCTCCCCACAAGCATTGGATCCCATACCCTCCCCCCCCCCCACACACACACACTGCTGCCACTATCAGAGGCAGCAGCACAGGTGGGGATGGGGGGGAAGGGGAGGCTGCCACAGAGCAACCTCTGTCGACAGGACGCACAGACTTACCAAACAGAGTCTGCCCTGTGGGATGCCGGCACAGCCTGTCTGCAGCGAGCTCGAGCCCCGCCACAGACAGGGGCTGCTGCTGCCCCACACTGCTGCCTCTGATACAGAGGCAGCAATGCAGTGTGGCAAGGGCCTACCAGGGAGTGGGGCCAGGAGCACACTGGCTGCCAGCCCTGCCCCCAGGGACTATCAAATAATCGTGCAACCACCAAGATTTGATGTGGTTAAACGATTATTAAAATTAATCAATATTTGACATCTGGAGTTATTTTAATTTCTTCTCTCTTAAAAAGGAAGATTCCTTTCGTTTTACAGTTGAACCCAAGTGCTGTATGCATTACAGAAGCAGTGCAGTCTCTTTAAATGTGAAACTGGTAAACTGTGGCACACTGATCCTTTGGGAACAGGGCATCTAGGATTTCTGAGGGTATCTAGTGATCAGGGGCAGGACACCACAGGGGATACCTTGAAGGGACTCATGGGTGAGGGTGCATCTACTCTCAATCTGCAAGGCAGGGCTGGGTAACTCAGGGAGCTAACAGCCTGGTTGGAGGAAGGAGCAAACACCTGGCTAACACATCCCAGCTTCCCTCACTCTGAACGCAAGTGGTAACAAGGTAGCTCACACCCCTGGGAAGTGTCATAGAAAGCCAACCCCTTTTCTGGGGCAAGGGGAGAGCGGAGCTAGTGTAATATAGGTAAGAAGAAACTCCATTGGGATATACTACTATAGTATGCAAATCTGAGGGCGTGTCTACACGTACATTTTGTCACCCCAAACTGCCTTCTGGCAACAAAACAGTGGAATTGTTTACACTGCAATGTGACTTCTCAGCAAAAACATCCAGTTTTGGTGACAAAAACTTCAGTGCAACTTATGTTACTAGGTTGTTTATTCACACACATAAGTTAGGCTGATGCAGCCTCACAACCAGGAGTAGGTCACAGCTCAGATAAGATCTCCCTCCCCAAACAATGCCACAAAAAGGACCTTCACCCATAAGGAAGAACTGAGTTATGAGAGAGCGTGGGTGCTATTGCCGCCTCATGACACATATTCGTGGGAGGACAAGTAGCTCTGAGCTACACCTCTCTCTCCAGGGTCTAAAGAACAGCCCTCCCTGGCCTCCATCCCATATGTACTTGAATTTCTAGGGAGCTGTTAAGAACATGAAGCAGCCAAACTGTCAAGGTTCACCTAATTGAAGGTCAGGTGATCTGCTGGCAGGAAGGGAACATGTGGGTGACAAAAAAGCAGCTTGAACGCTCTGAATGTTAAAAACCAACCCATTTCTATCGCATTGTAGTGGTGAAGGCAGTTGGGTTTCTTCACGCTGCAAAGACAGGTTATTTCATAATTTTTACCATAAACTGCAGGTCGTAAAGTGCCTCCAATGAAACAGTGGAACAGACACGTGGATCATCTGTCTGAATAAGTCACTTTATGGGACCCACATCCAGGCAGAGATAGCAATAAACTCTTCCTTGTGCCTTTGAATACAACCTTGCTCAGCTGTGGCCTCCTTACATCTAACAAAGCTTCAGAAATATCCAAAGGGCAGTGCAGATACAAAAGCAGCAGATATTAACTTGTTCCTGATCTACCAAAGAGTGTCTTCGCTACCGTTTGTTCTTTTCCCCCTTCAGCCATTTCCCACCCAGGCCCTTTTGAAAAGAGCTGATCCGTTTTTTCTCTCATTCTCACTTGTCCTGTTCTCCTCCACTCTCCCTTGGCTTCACTGTGTAGTAATTAACAGGGACACCCCAGGAAGCGATAGAACAGGCCATTCCTAAACATTTACGGAGTTTAGGAATGAGGAATTCCTGGAAGCGAAGTGGTCATTGAGCTCTAAGTGGGAGCTGTATTTAGTCCTACACTTCTACAATAGCACCGGTCTGGCTCCTTTCCCCAGGATTTCATCCCAAGAAATGTTTGGGATAGTGACTTTAGAAGTTCACAACAATCATCTGTTTGGGGACTTTCAGAGAGAAAACCAATATCAAGCTTGGTCCAGGCAAGTATTACATTTGGAGAAAGGAGTCCAATGGCGGGGGGGGAGGGGGGAAGTATTTCCTATTTCCCATAATTGGTGAGATTCAGGTTTTGGAATGAGGGGAATCTCATGTAAAAGTCTCAGCAGGGTAGCCGGGTTAGTCTGTAACTTTAAAAACAATGAGTAGTCCTGTGGCACTTTAGAGAATCAAGTTTGTTCTTGCTGAGACAAAACCAAGAAAAATGCAAACTTGACAATCCCTGGCATGCGACGCGATGGGTTCTCCACCTCCACAGGGTGCAGCATGAGAAATGAGGCACAGGAAACCTGCCTCATTCTGGCATTGCTGCATGACTAAGGTATGATGGTGGTTTGCTCAACACAGCTCCAGCCTTAATGGGCTTGCCCAAGTAAGCACCCAGAAGCATGGATGATTAGACAGCCCTTAGCTCAACAGCTTGGCTGAGAAATTCAACCAAAAGCCTGGCCAGAGCAGGGTCTTTAGCAAGCCAGCCCTCCTACTGAATGCACACACAAGTATGCTCCAAAAGGCCAGCTGTGCCCTAGCTTGCAGTGGGCCCTGTAACTGGTTATGGAATGCTATTGCAACCCACGCTTACTGGTTCACTGCCACTAAATGGGGCTCTTACATCACTTGCAGAGAGAATGCGAGCACTCTACAGCCTTAGCTGAGAAGCAGCTGGCTTTTTAGCTCAAGCTGTGTAGAGGCTCATGCACTAAGCTCCCAGGTTCGGTTCTGCCTCTCGGCATGACACTAACTTTCGGGAAGCAGTTTGGTTTCACATCCAGACCAGCTGCTGTGGCTTTTTTTTTTTTTTTTTTTATGATTTAACCACATTTGCAGACCTCTCAATCATTCCTTCAAAGTAGGAAGGATTGAAAGATTTGCAAATACCCAGATTCTTGAAGTGTAAGTGGAGAACTGTTGGGCTCTCAAACTCATAAGTTTTAGGTCAGCGATGGACAACCTGCAGCCCATCGGGGTTTTGTGTGTGGTCCATGAGACACTGTGTTTATTGTTGCCCCTGCACAGGGCTGCCAGATTCTGCTGGTTTCCATCTACTACCCCCAGTGGAGAAAAAAAGCTATTCAAAGTGACAATCACAAAACCAGGGCACATGAAGTGAAGTGCATGCTGATTGCACACAGCACAGAGAGCCATAGGCTCCCTTTGCATCCAATCAAAGCGCTGCTACAGTTCAGTGGCACACCCCACAAATTCTAGGTACACAGCCAGAGTTAGCAAAACTACCCTATCCTGGGAGACGGATTTGTTGACAACAATCTTGCAGCCCTCTGAGTCTGGGAGAGAGACCTCCACGTCACAGGGAGTCCTTGGCAGACATCAGTGGAGATATCCTTACACGGAACAGACACGTGAGGGCTTGTGGAGCAGTAAGACACTAGTCCGGGTGAGAAAGTGCATTGCAGCCCAGCCAGACCTCTTAAGCCCCCCAACCCCCAGCTGTGGGGGCTTGCCAGGCATGTACAGATAAAGGAAGGGCTCCCTGAGCAAGTCAAGCTGAATCTAATCAGCTGCCAGTTGTGCAGGGGGGGGGGGGGGGGGAGAAAACTCAAGTCTGCAGAGAATGGAGAAATGAACCCTCCAAAGCTTTGTTTTGGCTCCCCCCCCCCCCCAATCCCAACCAGGAATGTGTCTGCAGTTCACTTTTGCCTCTTGGAGCCTCTCTCTCAAGCTCCAGCCACATGATTTGGTTCCAGGGATGCCTGGGGATACATTACTTCATCTGCACTTCAAAGAGAAACCCAGGGCACCAAGTCTCAGAGCCCCAGCCATTGACTCAGGCCTGAGCCATTAGCTCAACCTAGCTGCATAGCTTGGAGCCCAGGCTCTGGACCAAACCAGCTACTGTTAGACTGGCCTGGGTGCTGTGGGTTTGCATTGCAGTGTTCGGGTGCGCACACACACAAACACACACACACCCCCATCTATAGTTTTGATTGAGCATTCTTATGTCCCAATCATTTACATCAACCCTGTCTCCTTCCTTGCAGTCTCCACCATCACTTCAATCCACTCCTGCCTTCCTTACCTGCTTCTCCCTTGCCCTGTCCCTAAGCCCACTGCCTTTCCACACCCCCTCTGCCTTCACTCTCTCCCATTTAGCTGCTCCCCTCCACCACTCTCCCCCCCACCCCAACTCATGGGTGTAACATGCCATCTGCTGCCCTCACACTGTCCGCTTCGCATTAGTGCTCTGTCCCTTCAACCACCCTGTCAATCTGGTCTAGTTAGAGTCTAAGCCCTTCAGGGCAGGGGCTCAGATCCTAGTACAAGGGAGCCCCATTTCTGGTTGGTCCTTGTGCAAGGAACAGGATGAACACCAGCAGGCACTGATGCTCAGAATACATGTTCCCTCTTACTTTCTGTCCATGTGTGGAATAATTTTTTGTGCACCAAGGCATGTGCAGATGTGCACCACCAGTGTTAAAAAAATCACCTAGCTGTGGGCACTCTACTCATCAGCTGAGTGGCATCTGAATTTCTCCTGGGCAGCCACACAAGTGCACAGCTTACAGAAACACTGATTTCAGGAACCTTCTTCATGTTTATAATGTGATGAATGTGCACTACTGTAAAAACCCAGTGGAGACAATGCAGTAAAACAGTGCCGTGTGATCCAGGCATGGTGAACCACAGGTGGAGTGTGGGGAGGGTTGTGTTGACCTCTCCTAGCTACCCTGCAGTAGAGACTGCCTGAACCTTACCTTATCTAGGATTTTACAGTGAGGTAGCCAGTGTGCACTAGTTACCTCACTAACACTCTGCACTTTTTTGGACAATCAAGATACAATCTCAGTCTCTTCTGAATATTTTGGGAGCCATTTTGCATGCACCCCACCCCTACCTACCAATGCAAGAATGTAGAGTGAAAGTGCATTCAACTGAGCAACAATCTTAGGAAACTGCTCGGGTCCCCTTTAGCAGAATTCCAACCTTAGTTCCAACCTACTGTAATTAGTCAGCTAGCTGTGTGCAAGTGCACCCCATGAACACAAAAACAGTTCACTTTCCCAGGGACTAGTACAGACAGACCCACATCAGGTCATCAGATCCAGAGCTAGAGGTATTTGATCTGCAGTTCAGAGTCAGACCCACAATACGGGTGAAGATGGGTCTAAGATACTGAGATCAAGTCATTTTTAAAATACTCTTAGTTTAATTTAAAACATTGTCAAGACTTCTGAACCTTCCCCCATGTCTTCGGTTCACTCTTGGTATTTCGGAGACAGCAAAAACAGCCTACTCCCTTTCATTCCTTGGTTCTCAGGGTACGTCTACACTCCAGAGTTTTTCCAGAAAAACAGCCGTTTTTCCTGGGGAAACGACACATCCACACGGCTATTGCATTCTTTCGACAGAAAGTCAAAAGAATGGAGGGGTTTTCCCCGACGGCAGTAAACCTCTTTCTATGAGGAAGAAGCCTTTTTCCTAACAAGCTTTTTTGGAAAAAGGCGTGTGTGGACGCAGAAGAGAAAGTGGTTTTTCAAAAGAAGAAGAGGCCTCCAGGAAAAAGCACAGGTGCCCTGGTGGCCACTCTGTCCACAGTCAATGTGGACGCTATCTTTTGCAAAAGATGATCACTTTTTCGTTACGCTTTTGCTGTGTAGATGCTCTATTTTTCAGAAGATCTCTTCCGGAAAAGCCTCTTCCAAAAGAAGCCTGCATTCTAGAGGTAGCCTCAGTACTGCAGGTGTAACCCCCACACCTACTGGGTGTGGTGTATTGTCTCTTCTAGTGGCACCCAGACCCCTTACACAGAGAATGAGTCAGCCTGCTGCAGGAAGGCTGTTAGCCAAGGCTGTACAGCAGACTCATTCTCTCTGTACGTGGTCTGGCAGCCACTAGGAGACAATACACCACACCCAGGTGGTGTGTGGGTTACACAGGGAAGTGTTTGAACACAAACCAAAATCTGGTTTTATATTGAAAGGTTTGAAGAAAGATCACAAGGGTTGTTTTCTTTTAAAGATAGGGTCTAAGTGAATGATCCATTAGGGAAACTGCCTAGTAACAACACAAGATTTAAGTAAAAAACCCACTTGACTCCAAACAGTTTGGGGGGGAGGGGGGAGTGTGTGTGTGTGTGTGTGTGTGTGTGTGTGTGTGTGTGTGTGTGTGTGTGTGGTTACCAATTTCCTTTCACAGCATTAGAAGCTCACTACTATGCAGCAAATCCAAGTAGGAAAGTAGGTCCTGTTTCCATCCCCATCACAACCCAGGTTACCTTGGGCAAGTCATTTCACTCTGCCTTAAGTTTACCCAGCTGCAAAATACTCAGCTGTCTCCCAAGGCTGTAGGAGAGACTTACTGTCCGTGGAGTTCCTTGGATGAAACAGGCATTCCATCGGACGCTTACATTATGTATTTGTATGCTGCCGGGGAACAAAGGAGCCAATTTACATTCTGCTGCTGGCGAAGATAAGCACAGCGCCTGTCATGGTCACAGAGCTGCCTTTGCCTCTGCCCTGGAGTGTACCCCCTTCCAATGTCAGGCTTCATGTGGTCACCCCTCTCAGGGTGGAATTCTGCAATCAGGATCTAGAGCAGGGGTCTCCAACCTTTTTAAGCAGGACATTTTTTTAATTTAAGTGTAATCCGAGATCTACCTCAAACCCAAATACCCCTGCCCCACCTTCTTTGTGCCCCTTCTCCGAGCCCCCACTCCTGCTCACCCCATCCTCCCCCACTTTCACTAGGCAGGGGCAGAGGGTTGGGGTGCAGGTTCTGGTCTTGGATTAAGGGACTTGGAGAGCGAGAGGGGCTCTGAGCTGAGCTTGGGGCAGGCAGTTGGGGTAGCAGAGGGGGTTCTAGATGCAAGTTCTGGGAGGGTGTTTGATGCAGGGGGGCTCGGGCAGGGGCTTGGGGTGCAGGAGGGGGTTCATGACTGAGGTAGGGTTTCAGGATGTGCACTCCAACATGGCACCTCTTATCTCAGGTGGCTTCTGGGTGGTGGTGCAGTGGGGCTAAGGCAGGCTCACCCCTGCCCTAGCCCTGCACCACTCCCAAAAGCAGCCAGCAAACTCCCTCCTAAGCTCTGTCATGCCTCCCACCCTGCTCTGTGGGGATAGGATACAGGGTGGGAGAGGGGGCACCTTGACATCAGCACCCCTCCTCTGCTTTCCCTGCCAGGAGGCTCCTGGGAGTGGGGGGGGAAGAGAGCTCCAAGGCAAAGGGCAGGAGGTGCACAGCAATGAGGGGAGGGGCAGCCAAAGTGCCAGCACTTGGTAGCCTCTTGGCCAAACCAAACCAGTCAGTATCCCCTGTCAGAGGCTCCAAGATCTACCAGTAGATCCTGATCAACTGGTTGGTGACCGCTGACCTAGGTTGTGAATCAGCTGTGCGTTCCCAGCAGCTCCAACTGCCTTCAGTGCCTCCTTACTCTTGCTTTTGAGACACTAAGCGTTGGCAAACAGAGCACCCGAAAACCCTGTTTGAACCCCAGTACTGGAGTTCACCACATGGGGAACAAATCTCAAGAGAAAAGGATTTTTAAAGCCCCGTTGTCTCAATGCTCATCTATCTTCCCTAGGGCTGACCATACCCACCTCCATGGTAACCTAGGTGGGCCTCGCTTCTGCAGAACCCCCAGCAGGAGGTGCTGTCTCTCCCAACTGCACCTCCACAGTTACCTCCCGCTC
This sequence comes from Pelochelys cantorii, assembly GCA_032595735.1. Lineage (NCBI taxonomy): Eukaryota > Metazoa > Chordata > Testudines > Trionychidae > Pelochelys > Pelochelys cantorii. The sequence continues at coordinate 54,345,377 of CM064334.1, forward strand.
TGCAGGGAGTCCTGGCCCTTTCCTAGTTCTCAGCCTAGGTCCTGCTCATCAAAACCCATCAGAGGGCTGGAGGTTGAGCCAGATGTCTCAGAGCCAATGGCTTTGCCATTATCTCATAACAGCCCTCAGGTGTTCATTAAGGGTTGGTGTACCCTGTGCTAGAATTTTCCCCTTCCCGCTTGCTTTTCCAGGCAGCCTGCTATTCAACTCAGTCAGTCCCCACACAGTAGCCATCCCCACATGCAATATTTGTAAACAACAGAGAAGCTGGATAGAGACAAAGATGGGGGAGGGAAAAGTCTTTCATTGGACCAACTTACCTCAGTGAGACACAAGCTTTCGAGCCTCTCTTACGTGTTGTTCTTAATGGGATAAATAAGGTTACCTGAAGCGTGGCTTGAAAGCTTCTCTCTCACCAAGCAAAGTTGGTCCAATAAAAGGTATTCTCACTCCCAGCTTGCCTCCAATACAGCTACCAGGGCAGCACCGTGCTCACTACACTGCATCTCACCAACTCTCAGCCAAAAGCAGTACCAGCTCATGGATTTGTTGTGAGTAATGAGTCAATGGTTCTCTGAAAAGCCCGGCTCTAGAGGCAAGCAAGGACATGAAAATCTCAGCTTCCATTCAGTAAGTGAGATTCCAGCCCTCACGGTTGTAGAAAGAAAGGAAAAAAAAAAAAAAAAAAAAAAAAAAGAGCTTGAAATGTGACCCAAGGGAACATTAGATGCTCAAGCCCCAGACGGCAAACTTGATTTTTTGGAACCCAACTCGTGCCTGGAGTTGGTAATACTACAACCCGCAGCAGGGCTCAGGGTGGTATTTCTTGGAAACAGCTGGGCACGGAAGAGTCAAGACCATTGCAATCCATATGCTCCCTCCATTGACTATCACACTAACGTTTTTCCAAACTAGGGGGCCATTCCTCAGCTTCTGTTTGTAACCAGCCCTTCCCCGTAGGAACAGGCAGTGTGTTTAGCAAAGTCACATTTGGCTACCTATGCACCTCGTGATTGGGGAGATTATGCCCTCTGTGCAGAAGGGAGTTAATGGTCACATCCCCGATTTACAGAGAAGGAAGGCAATTGCCTTCCTATAGTGCTACATTAGCCTGATCCAGCTACAAATGCCGTTCGGCTCAGAGAAGTGCAGACAGAAAGGGTCGGGAGGGTGTCAGTCCCCAGCGGCTCACAGCTGTCATTTGCCAAGTTTAGTGGCAGTATTTTTAAAAACCAGCCCACGTTCTTTTCCTCTCTGCCAGTCCCACATGCTTAGCCTGGGCTCAGAGTCAAGCCCGGCTCTTTCTGTCTTGCCCATCAGCAGGGAAGATTCTGCAGAAGCAGGTTAGATAGCTGGAGGAGAGCAGAACTTGAGCAGTTCACCAACTCCCCGCCACAGAGTCAAGCCGAGGGAATAGCCACCTCCTTCTTCCACAACTGCTGCGCTAATTGGACCAAAAGGTCTCTTGTCACAAGTGCCAGAGGCCAGCACCCACAGGAAACAGGAGAAGTCTTCCCTACATGGTGGGGGGTGGCTGAAACAAAACCAAGATCTTTCTAGTGTCCATCATAGAAGACTTTCAGAATTCCCCTTGAAACCAACACCTGTGCTCAGGCAGAGGAATCACAGAACAAGAAGGAACCTCGAGGTCATCAAGTCCAGGCCTCTGCAATCACGGCAGGGCCAAGCACTGTCTAGACCAGTGGTGGGCAACCTGCGGTCTACGCGCAGCTTGCCTGGGGCTCCACCGTCAGTCTGCAGACCCTCTGGCTGTCCTTCCCCCCCCCCCCCTCTTATGTTGATTTGTGGCATTCCAGCTGGGGGAAGCAGGTAAGTGTGGGGCTCCAGTGCCCCAGGTGCAACAGCCATGTAGGGGAGGGTAGGCAGACAAGGGGTCCACAAGGGAATCCCAGCGGGTTGTGAGCGGCTGCAGCCCCACTGAAGTGAAGGAGGGTCACTCATGCAGCCCACCCATTGTTCCTGGTTGCCCATCCCTGATCTAGACCACACTGACAGGTAGTTATCTAATCTGCTCTTAAAAGTTTCCAGTGATGGAGATTCCACAACCTCCCTAGGCAATTTATTCCAGTGTTTAACCAGGCTGACAGTTAGGAAGTTTTTTCTAATATCCAACCTAAATCTCTCTTGCTGCAATTTATACCCATTGCTTCTTGTCCTATCCTCCAAGGTTAAGAAGATTTTTCCCCTCCACCCTCCTCCTCTTAGATACTTGAAAAGTGTTATGGCCCCTCTCAGTCTTCTCTTTTCCAGACTAAACAAACCCAGTTCTTTCAGTCTTCCCTCCTAGCTCATGTTCTCTAGACCTTTAATTGTCTCTTCTCTAGACCTTCTCCAATTTCTCCACATCTTTCCTGAAATGTGGAGCCCAGCTGAGGCCTAATCAGGGCAGAGCAGAATTACTTCCCATGTCTTGCTTTCAACACTCCTGTTAATGCATCCCAGAATGATGTTACCCCAGGCTAGACCTGCCCTGAAGCACCACATAAGCCAGGAAGGACACTTGGAGCCAAAGCATCAGCACACTAGAAGCAAAACTGAACAGGGTTTCGCCAGCCCTTTTTTCCACTCTCTCTGTGGGGGAGGAGGGGGAGCATCCCATAAAAAAAAAGTATGTCGGGCCTCATTAGCGCACAGCCGGCCGAAGGCTAAGTTGCGTTAGACAACCTGTTTGGTAACTCCCTGGATTCTCCTCACTTTGGCCTGCTCGCAAACTTATCCCTGTCCCAGTTCCTCCTGCCCCATTTGTTCCTGCAGAGTCACTTCACCTGATCTTCCTTTAACTCGACACAACCCTTGACGCTCACAGGCAGGAACAAAAACCCTTCCTGCCCAGAAAGCTGAACCTGTAGCTCTAAGGCGGAATGGCTGTACGTGTGGTGCCAACCAAGAACCTTTTGAAGACATTCCCAAGCAGAGCTTGGGAGCCCCATTAGTGTTGGCCTGGGAGCTTGGAATACAAACCTAACTACTCTCTGGTGTGGCTGCCAGGGGGCTCCGCTCACAACACAGGGAGAGACATAAGAACATAAGACTGGCCACACTGCGTCAGACCAAAGGTCCATCCAGCCCAGTATCCTGTCTGCCAACAGTGGCCAATGCCAGGTGCCTCAGAGGGAATGAACCGAACAGGTAATGATCAAGCCATCTCTCTCCTGCCATCTATCTCCACCCTCTGACAAACAGAGGCTAGGGACACCATTCCTTACCCATACTGGCTAATAGCCATTAATGGACCTAACCTCCATGAATTTATCTAGTTCTCTTTTAAACCCTGTTAGGGTATGTCTAGACTACATGGCTCCGTCACAGAGCCATGTAGATGAGCTTTCTAGACATAGGGAAATGAAGCGTCGATTTAAATAATCGCCGCTTCATTTACATCAAAATGGCCGCCGCGCTGTGCCGATCAGCTGTTTGGCGGCACAGTGCGGTAGTCTGGACGCTCCGTGGTCGACAAGGGAAGCCCTTGTCAACTGCCCTGGTAAACCTCATTCCACGAGGCATAACGGGGCGGTCAACAAGGGCTTCCCTTGTCGACAGCGGAGCGTCCAGACTACCGCGCTGTGCCGCCAAACAGCTGATCGGCACAGCACGGCGGCCATTTTGATGTAAATGAAACGGCGATTATTTAAATCGACGCTTCATTTCCCTATGTCTAGAAAGCTCATCTACATGGCTCCGTGACGGAGCCATGTAGTCTAGACATACCCTTATAGTCCTAGCCTTCACAACCTCCTCAGGCAAGGAGTTCCACAGGTTGACTGTGCTCTGTTTGAAGAGCTTCCTTTTATTTGTTTTAAACCGGCTGCCTATTAATTTCATTTGGTGGCCCCTAGTTCTTATATTATGGGAACAAGTAAATAACTTTTCCTTATTCACTTTCTCCACACCACTCATGATTTTATATACGTCTATCATATCCCCCCTTAGTCTCCTCTTTTCCAAGCTGAAAAGTCCTAGTCTCTCTTTAATCTCTCCTCATATGGGACCTGTTCCAAACCCCTAATCATTTTAGCGGCCATTTTCTGAACCTTTTCTAATGCCAGTATATGTTTTTTGAGATGGAGACCACATCTGTACACAGTATTCAAGATGTGGGCGTACCATGGATTTATATAAGGGCAATAAGATATTCTCTGTCTTATTCTCCATGCTTTTTTAATCATTTTTTAAAAAGCAAACCGGATGTTAGGGACTGCCGCTGCACACTGCTAGTTGCTATGTTCATTTCCTGGTCTCTTCTAAAAGTCCTGAGGTCAATGCAATGGACTGAGAGCCCAGCAGCTCTGCCACAGATGTGCTTTGTGCCCTTGGGCAAGTCACTTAGCACAGGTCTCCACTGTTGGTGGGAGTGAACCTCCCCATCCAGGTACGCAGACTCGCGCCAACAGAGCTCAAGTGAGCACTAAAAGTGGCCGCATCCCACATAGATACTGCAGCTTAGGCTGGAGAACCCAAGCCACAATGTCTCTCCTGCTGTCTCTAGCAGGCTAGCTCAAACCGCGCTAGCGCCACTTGGTTTTTCCGGGGGGGCAGGGGGCCTGCAGTGTAGACGTGCCATTAGCCTCTACCAAGCAAAAACCGCAGCATGAAAAGGGGAAAGCTTTGTAATGGACCTTTGTACAGTGCTTCCAGCTCCTTGGATAGGAGGCCGCACGGTGGAGAACAGGCAATAACATTGTTCAGAACAGGAACCTGATTGCACCAAGCGCAGCCTGGAGACCTAGTGCCTCGCGGTGGAGGTTTTACTGGGTTCTCGACCCTCATACATCTCTTAGCTACGGTTGTGACAGATGCCATGGAAATGCCTTTGGAGACAGAAGCCCGTGTCATATTCCCCAGCTGCTGAGCGCTTATTCTGTAGTGTGGGACTTTCAGTAGGGAAAGCGTGGCACTAAGGGAGGCATCCCCTTTGTCATTTACTAGTGCAATGCATGGGGGAATTGAAGCCTTGGCCAGAGTACAGGGAATGGTATAGCCGAGAGAGAAGTCATGGTCAACTGTACCGCAGCCCTATGGTTCGGGTCATCTGTACCACAGCCCTGTGTCCCAGTGAGCCACGACTGTTCTCTTCCAAAGTAACGCCAAATGCTTATTCATGACTGTCTCCCTCTGCCTTCCCAGGGAGCCGGTTCCCTCCAGGCACCACCCAGAACTGCCAATCTCGTATTTACGATAAGGAAAATGACTTAAAAAAAACAGATCAGAACCACATTAGCGCTTTGAGCAGTGGAGAGCCATGTCCTCGCTGCAAACGTGAGTACAGCACACACAGCCATAGTGCAAGCATCAGTGTGCTGTGCCCCATCACACCTCCTGTGAAGGGGAGAGCCAGGAGTTCAGCGATCACCCCCCACCATTCAGTCCCTGTCTGGGGAAACTGAGTCAGGTGTATAAACTGGACAGACATCAACTCAAGCTGGGATCCCTGCTGCTTATTTTACAGCCACTGCAATAAGTGGACATGAGGGCGCTGGGCCAGATCTGGGTTAGCCACCAGAAGTGAAAAGCTCCTGAACCTTTCCATCAACAGTATAAGTCTTGCTTTATTCTGAGAGAGCCTAGTGCAGGGAGAGAGGCACAGCCCAGGCTAGCGGATCGAGTGCAGCTTGGGAACTCCACTGACCTGCTGCGTCACTTCTCCTCTCTGCACCCACTTCCTCTCCCACCACTAGGCCAGCCTGTCTATTTCTGGTTACACACCTCTGACTCAGGGCCAGGTGGAATTGCAATATGGAGAGTCCTTCTGCTTCTAGATCCAGTGGAGTCCAGCATGCTAGCCACATGTGGCTATTTGGCTGATGGAGTGGGGCTAGTTTGCTTCAAAACTGGTTGGACACCACAACCTTAGAACCTGTTGGGTGACTGCACCATTGCATTATTGTTTTTTGCCCCTTGCTGAAGGTAGTTAATGCGGCATCCCAGGGCTCAGAAAGGCTCCAAGACTCACTGGGATGCCAGCAAGGATGTTCTCTGATGGGGACACACCATGTTTTCTTATATGGTCATCAGGAGATGCCTTAGTGTTAGGACTCCCGTCACGTTGGGCAAACCTGGTTCTCTCACTCTCAAAAAAAAAAAAAAAATAGCCCCTACTCCTAAAGCCTGCTGTAGTCAAAGAAGAATAAGCCTTGCCTAGAGGCCACTCATCCTTAGGGATTCCTCCTTGAAAGCCAGCCACTCCCGCCCACTCAATAAGTAGGCAGCAAACTCTGGCACATCCTTTTCTGAGCCCGGAGCCTAGACGTCAGCTCCCCAGAGCAAGAGAAGCAGCACATACTGCTCCTTCGGAGAGCCGCATGGCTGTGCCTTTGGCACCACTCCCCCCAGGCACACTGCAGTGGGAGCCCCTCTGCGCCTTTCTGGCTGGGGGAGAGCCCAAATCAGTGCTTTAGGGGAAGCGAAAACGCCAAGGGAGGAGGACTGTCACAAACCAGCAGGGCCTCCAGAAGACGGGGGAGCTGTACCCGAGCCACCTGGAGAGACACCCTTTAAATCCCCACTGAAAGGGCAGGCTGTGCGCTCCAGGCAATGCTTCGGCCCCGCCTGTTTGCGAGCACAGAGCCACCCTCCCCCCCCCCCCCCCACCCCACACACACACAGACCTTCCTCAGGGGCCTGCGGAGGCGGTCGACTCTGCAGCCTGGAGATCTGGGCTCAGCCCTAGCACTAGCACAGGCTCTCTGTGAGAGGGTGGGTAAGTCCTGGCGCTCCGTTCCCCCATCTGTCAAGTGGGGAGGGTTCTCCTTCCTTTTGTTTGCTCTACTTAAACATCAAGTTGTGCAGGGATAGGACCATTGCTCACATGCATACATACAGGGTCCTGATCTTGGTCCAGAGTCCATTAGCAGAAATAGACTGTGCACGTTTGGGCCCATCCAAATGCCATGCACCTCACCTGGGAGCTACAAGACTTAAAGCACATCAGGACCCTTGGAGGAGAAGTCCTGTATCATGGCGATGGGCCATGAGGACACATCTTTCTGCCTTACCTGTGCACTCGCTCCCCAGTGAGCTCGCAGGAATTTGGTCCTCCCTGTACTCCATAGCCACCCGTATCTCCTGCTGGCTGTCTTCTTCTGCGGCATCTTGCTCAGACGTTTGTAGCTGGATAGCCTGCAGACAAAGGTGGCCCAGAATTAGCGTATCAGGCCCAATCTGTATTATTTGTATGACTACCAGCTAGAGACCCTTTGGGGGCCCTTTGTGATCAGCACCATAAAGACACATCGAGATTCCCTGCACCGAAGAGCTTCCTGCGTGCCTGCTTCCCTCCTTCAAAGTGATGCCCTGATGCGTTCGGTCACTCACAATCCCTGGCACTTGGGGGGGGAGGGGGAGGAGAGAGAAAGGAGCCATTCACCTCGGCATCCAACTAGCCAGATTTCAATTCTGACTATTTCACTCCAGCCATTTCCAGTCCCTGCCAATGGCAGGCACAGCGAAGCCATTCTTGGGGGTAGGCATGCAGCTCTGTCACCCTTCCCAACCAGAGGCCCATCCTTCAGCAGACCGTTCCCGTCTCTGCTCGAGGAGAGGGACACTGAGCCATGAGAAAGTGCTGTGGGAACTCAGTTGTCCGCTTGGAGCTCACCCCAACTTCCCCTGCAACAAAGAGGAGCGTGCAAGCCAAAGGATGCCTTCAGGTGTTTGCAAGCCACACTGCAGAGCACTACAGAAGCTGGGGGACATAACACCTTTCTGGCAAGAAGCTAGTCTAAGTATGATTCCCTAGAAAGAGATACCAACACTTGCTCCCTGGCCAGTGAGGACAGGTCACAGAGTCAACTCAAGCAAGACTCCCCAGGTACCCAAGTGTTTTCCGTCCTCAGACTGAGAATACCAGCTTCTCTTCCAGTAAAGGTTTAAGTGAACCTGAGCAAATTCAACCAGATCTGACCCTGAACCTTCCTCCAACCTCAGATCGGAGTGGAGTTTACACGAGACTAGTTAACACTAAAGAGATTCAATTTATGTTTCTCCGAGTTTCTGCCCCTCCGGGTTAGAGCCAGACACACTAGTGGCTTGATGCTTAGAGAAAGGTTGGGGATGCTGCAGGGATAACTAACCTAGTAGTTGTGAGGTGTGGACCTGGAGAAGCACCTAGAAGCCTAGATGCCTCTCAAAGCACTATCCACATTCACCATTCACAAACAGGAGCACTGATAATGGGTCTGAGTGTTCATCCAGAAGAGCTGCCAGCTCCAAACCAGGGCTCCTGTAACAGTCCTGGAGAGCACACTGGTCCAGACACGCAATGCACATTCATGGCCTTTGGGGGAATGAGCTATGACTCAGAGAACCCCACAGTGCTTCTTCGTGCCGCTAAAATCCTTCTGAACCACAAACCCACACCAAAGTGTCACGCAATGCCCAAATCACAAGGTCGTTTCAAGGTTTGCAAAAACCCTGGGGAAAGATTTGAAGCATGGAGAGAAGCATGATTAGAGAAGAGGGCTGAGATCTAAACTACTTCGCTGCGTCAGTCACGCCACGATCACGGGCAAGTCACAATTTTACATAGAACAGATTGTGTGATGGCACCTCTATGCTACCTTTCACAGCACCATTAACTATGGATTTCCTTGTTGGGTCTGTCCTGTAGTAGGTGACTTCTGGATACCTGCCTGGCTCTGACAACCTGTTTCTTCACTTTCCCAGGCAAGCAGCGTAGTTTTAAGAACTGTTGTAACACTCTCAACTCTGTATATGTCTATATCCTTGCCATCTGATTATTTTACTTCATGCACCTGATGAAGCGAGCTGCACTCGAGAAAGCTATGCCCTAATAAATGTGTTAGTCTTTAAGGTGCCACCAGACTCTTCATTTTTGCTGAAACAGACTACCTCAACTACCGCTCTGAAAATTAACTATGTTACTACTTGGTTCATATTCATTTCCATTCCTCTATCATCTTCCCTCTTTCTGTTGGGAAAAAAAATTTGGGTGTTAGTTTTGAAAATGCTAATTTAATGGAATATAGACTAGTCAAGAGACTATAATCCTTGGGACTTTTGACAACAGCCTGGTTCCCCAGGTGAGGTCAATGGGATCTTGTAGATGCTCATGACTGTTGAAAACCTCACCCATCACTTCCTTAGCTACTCATATACAAGAAAGTAGGAATTTAGCATTAGGCTTTTATGCTTCCTTCCCCACCTCCCAGTCTTGGCTTAGATGCTTATCCAGTTATTACGGTTTTTCCTAAAGACAACAAAACGTTCAAACTTATAGGCCTATTTTGCTTAGTAACAGTCAATGGGGGTGAATGCACCAAGATTGTTCCCCCACCAAATGCATTAAGATCCTTACAGGGGAGTTTCTTTTAGCTGTATGCCCCAGGCTCATCAGCAAGGTGCTCATCATCCTGGTTTTAAGAAGGCATAACAACTCCTAGTGTGGGCTTGCTGGATTGCCTGCTGGCTCTATGAATTCTTTTAACAGGTATCCAACAATTTAGAAATTAATAACTTCATTCACTTCACCTCTTTCTGGGCGTACATTTTTAGGAACAGAACAACATTTTTTCTTAAATTGCATCTACTAGTCAGAATGATTTGCCAAGTAATTGCTGTGAACAGTCCTTGTTCTGTGCCTCATTGGTAGCTTGGCATTACTGGATGGTCAACATCCAAGCAGTATGATTGGACACAGGAAGAAGAAACGTATCACCTGGCCTGTTTAGAGACCAGTACTGGAAACTTGACTGAAGTGTGTTGTTTATCCAAAGTTATACATGTTGCATTTGCTCTGCACAGACACTCCGGCTATTACACATGTTCTCTAGATCACCTGCAGAATTGAGACGGAAGAGGGGTGCAGACATCCCTCGGCCTGAGAGGCATTCAGACACCAAAGTAACTGGCCGTGTAGAAATGTCTTGCCAGTGGTTGGGTTCCCCACCTGCTCTAAAAGCAGAGTCCACACCACACATGAAGACTGAAATTATCCCCTTCCTGAGCTTGGCTCTAGTAACAAGCAAGATCACATCAAATGGGTGTGGGTTTGGCTGCTGAGGTCATCTACTGGGACATAGCCCAGACCCATAAGTGGTGAGTTCTAGGGGCCCACAATGCCTGGGCTCCACCAATATTTCAGAACATGGGACTGGCTGCACCAGTGTTTGGTTGGTTTTCAGAACAGTCTCCATTCATGGACAGGACAGAACGAGCAACCCAGGCCGTGCTTGGGGGCCCCCCCACACTTTGGTGGGATGTGGGGTACAGGGTGGCCAGGGGCTTACTGGAGGGACTTGGTGCTGGCAGCAATGTGTGATCTGGCCCCAGCCCACTCCACCCCTCCCCCAGCTCCTGCCTCTGCCTGGCTTCCGCCTCTCCCACAAGCAGCGCAGGGAGCCAGTGGGGTGGAGCGGAGCGTGGCAGGCTGGGAGCAGGTTGCTCACTGCTACCAGCACCAGGTCCCATGCTAACCCAGGCCACTCTGGAGCCCATGACCATTGAAGTGCAGGGCCCCCCGACAGTTGCCCTGGCTCATTCTATGGCCTGAACACCTCGGCTTGGAGCCATTCTGGGCACCACCAAAAATTATGCCAACCTGATGCCCATGCCCAGAGCCAAAAGCCCCTCCCCCAAGATTTCAGGCAAGTAAGTCCACACGTAAAAGGCCGCATCTGTGCGGCTGTAGCAGGCCAGCGCAGATCCTGCTATGCCAACAGAAGAGCTTCTCCACCTGCCCGAGAGGCAGTAGCCTTATCCACGGGAGAAGCCCTCCCATTGTCATAGCGTGGTCTGCACCAGAGGGCTGGGTTGGTGGAACTGCATTGCTCCTAGCATGGGATTTTTCACATTCTGAGCGATAGAACTAACCCCTCGGAGACTTTTTGAACCCAGGTAAGTTTGTAGTGGAGACCTGGGCTCAGGGTGTGAGCAGATTTAACCCTTGCCCATCTAGGGTTACCAGGTAGGTTTAGAAAAAATACTGGACACACTTGATGGGGTGGAGGGACCGGCCGGGAGGGGGGCAGGGGCAGCACGGCTGGCCGCAGGAGATGAGGAGGGCTGGGGGGGTGGGGGCAGCGCGGCTGGCCAGGGGAGATGGGGGGTCCACGGGGCAGGGCTGGCGGGCGGGGGCTTGGGGGCAGCGCGGCTGGTCAGGGGAGATGGGAGCGGGAGGAGAACAGGCTGGCAAGAAGCAGGGGTGGCCAGGAGGGGGTCGGGGGCAGCGGAGCTGGTCGGGAAGGGTCGGGGAAAGTGGGGGAGGGGGGCAGGACTGACCCGGGCACGTGCAGATCCCGGGGCGCTGTCAATCCCACGCACGGTCCGGAGAAGCGCGAGTGAGTCCAGCTGCGGCTCCACCACATGCTCAGGAGCAGGGACAGGGCTTCTCCTCCTCTCCAGGCATCAGACGCAGCCAGGGCTCCCAGCGCCAATCGTGCCCCGCCTCCCAGCTGCTCCCCCAGTCCCCCCCAGGCTTCCATCTGACACCCAGCCAGAAATCCAAGAAATACCAGACATTGCACATGTCCGGTATTTTCTGGATTTTTTTACCGGACAGAGGGCCCAAAAACTGGACTGTCCAGTAGAATACCGGACACCTGGCAACCCTATGCCCATCTGGAACACCACATGCCAATGGAGAGGGCATTTCAGGCAAACACTGATAGCCTGTTGCAAGTCTATAACCTAAGCAAACCACCCAGTAGCTTCACTGGCGCAGCCCCAGCACATTTTGCAGCCTTAGCTCAGCTCTTCGCTTGGGTTACTTACAAACCAACCTCCACGAGCCCCCCCAGATCTGAAAACTCTCAGACCCATGGAAAGTTTAGGGCTGGAGCCAAACTTTGTGCCTCATCCCACTCCCGGATGCAATCAAACCCTTCTGATTTACTCGATGCACACACTGTAGTATGCTTCAGACCTATGCACCCTTCCCCTTCGACCGGCATGTCCACACGTAAACTGATTTCTCGGCCCAGGTTGCATTTAAACAGGGTGCTGGGGATGGCGATGTCCCCAGGCAATACATAACATGGCTGCTGAAAACATGGGTTGGCAGCTGGCAGGCTAGTCCAGCGGCATTTCCTGGAAGATGCTATATGAGAACACATTTGCTATACCAGACCCATGGTGAGTGAAGCTGCACATGTGAGGAACCCACTTGCAGGAGAAACACCGCCCCACCCCCCAAGGCCTGACCTCTAAAGCAAACCAGTTCTGCTCTGTTCCCCGGAATAGCGTTTGCAGCTCCTCTCTCTCCTCCCTTCCCCAGCGTTTAGATGATCTCAGTAAAGCAGAGACACCCTTGACTCCCTGCTGGGTTAGCTTCCTGTGTCCCAATAAATCACAGCTGATTTGACTGCTGTGACAAAGAACTACTGTTTCAATTAAAGAAGCGGGGGAAAAAATTAAGCAGCTTAAACCAGTGTACTTTCCATAGGTCCTTGGGAAACGTGAGGCTCGAAAGCCCTGCATTTCATACAACCAGCTGACAAAAGGTATTCTTCAGTGTCCTAATGGGACCCCAACCACGGGCATATTCAGCAGGGGACTAGTGAGCAATACAAAATAAAAGTAAGGAGGGGAACAGGAGAAAAACCAACACGCTAGGAATAAACACTAGCAGTTCAAGGGCTGGGGGTTACACATCACGTAGCTGGTGGGAGGCTTCATTCATGCAAGTGTATGAGGTGGAAAGAATACGTGAGGAGTACTAGACAAAGACTGATCTCTGCATAAGTACAAGCCCTAACGAGACCCTGTCCCTAAGCTTCAGTGAAACCAGTGTAGATGCTAAAGGAAGCTCAATGTTCTGACAGCACCATCTTCCTCCAGGGATTGCTGGTAATAGCTCAGCCAGGATACCACAATCAGAAACATGGGCCGTGGGTGAAAGCCCAGATGAAGGCCGCAAGCCCCAGCCAGCCCCGCCCCTTCACTCAATGTCCCACCCCTGGAGCCAAGTCCTACCCACTCCCAGCCCAATTGTTCCTGGCCATGTTCAAAGCTGGGGCTGCCATGCTGCGGCCCTGGCCCGGCCCGCCCCAAAAGCCAGGGCTGCCACACCACGGCCCTAGCCTTTGGCAGTTGGGCGTGTAGACAGTTTAGGGAAGGCTGTGCCTTCCCTCGCCTACATTCCCGGCTGCCCATGGTCAGAAAGATTTGTAGCAGAAATGCAACCATTACAGAACCGATTGTGGGAGTGATGGGGGAAGAGAGGGGAGAAGATAAAGAGGACACACCCCTGTACCTGAGCTATTTTTCCAGAAACCTTATGTGAAAGCTTTAGTAAGTCTCACTGGTTAGCATATCACAACAATGCAATTCTTTACCAAGAGCAGGAGTGCTCCCTGGCATTGCAAAGGGCCACATTCTTTTGTTTTTTCAGCTAGCAATAGACCATATACCAAAGAACAGTCAATGTCTCTCATGTTAACTCCTGTAGCTGCAGCAGCCCTGCCAGACTGAGTGAGCGACGCTGTTGGCTTGGCCCATAGGTCACAATGTCCCTTACTGAAGTGAGGGAAGTTCTCCCAGTTCATGTGCAAATCCACACCCGTGGATGAGTGGGCAGAGATCGGCTTCCCGCAAAGCTGAGACTCACTTCTTTCCTGCCTCCTGGGCTGTGTTGGGACTAGGACGTGGGTAAAGGAACCGCTTCCTTCTCCAACAGTAGCAAGTGACCAGGCAGAGATGGGAATTTGCTGGCACTTACCGGAGGGGCAGACCACTGAAAAGAATTTTTCCCATCTTTACTCCCTTTCCTTCCATCTCCGCCTCACTTTTTCTGTTGCGTTTCCTGGCATTGTGACGATTATAGCCAACAATGCCTCTTCAGGAGCAGCAAAGCATATAAAAGAGGAACATGAGCAAGAAGAATGCAAGCAGCAAAGGATGGCCTTAGAAAGCCTTTTACTGTTTGGAAATAATGGCTGACATGCACACAGATGTCTAGAGCAGCTGTGTGTTGTTATTTACATGAGAAGGTAAGAGCCCAGAAGTGAATGTTTGCCTAGGGTTCAGTGATGGCCCAGTTTAAGGCAGGGGAGAATCTGGACTTTGTGTATTAATTGAAGGCTCCCAGCAATAGGTAAAGGTGCAGAGGTTTCAGCTGGATAAGACTCCAGCTGGTTGGTGGCTTTCCTGGAACTATCTGAGTCTACAGCATTAGGTGAAGCCTAATATTTTCACCTTTTCCTTGCCTCCCTTTTGGAACAGGCCTGTAGCATTGAATGGGGAGAGAACAGGGAGCCCTGCGGAAATGACTCTTAAATGCTACAGAGTTTGATGAAGAATGTTCCCCTCTCTATCACCTTCACTGCAGCATGCAATGGACTTCCCCAACAAGCTCTGGAGGATGGTCTAAAAGTGCTTAGGCACTTTTCCAGGACCCTACTACTTAGGGAATGGGAAGGACCTTTTCCCATTAATAATTAGAAGAGATGAAAGATCAGTGAGCAACCCCACCAATGAATTCCAGCAGGAACATCCTGGCTCCCCTTCGCATCCTGCAGCCTACCCCACAGGGTATGGCCCAAGCTCCATCTTTTGGATCAGCCTCTAGCTAGTAGTGGTCCAGCTAATGTGATATCCCCAAGGCACTTTTTGCTTATCTTCCCCATCCTCACAGCAGCTTTCAGAGCGAGACACACACTCTATTACTCAGCCCTTTCCCCAGGTTTCCTCCCTGCAAATAGTTCCTCTGCCTCATTTTGCTGCTGTTCAGAGATTTGCCCAAGCAGCAACCTAGCAAAATGGACTTGAGTGTTTCAGCTTGACTGCTGGTGACCTGCCTGTGAATAGCACCTGTGGACATGCTAGAGCAGGATCAGCAGCAGTGGCCCCCGAGCGCTATCTGCAGACTCAGGAACACAGCTCTGCCTGGGCTCATTTTGGAAAAAAGTATTTTCACACCTGGAAATTTTTTAAACCAAAAGCTTGAATGCTACAAAAACCGATAGCGGATTCCCTGCTTCCTCCCTCCCCAAAGTCACCAGGGAAACTTTCCCACTCACCAGCGGCAAATAAAGCAGGACTTGCCAAGCTTTGCCATGATGCTGCTCCCCTGCAATTTTGCTTCAAGGTAGCCACACCTGCCTCCTGCTCCCTCCTTCACGGAGCTCGAGGGCTGAACATTGCATGGGGAGAATGTGATTTTCCTTCCAGCATCGCCCTGATTATTCACTGTAGCATTGACAGAGGTTGAATCTCTCTAGTATGGCAACATCCATGGTCCAGCATGATTTTAGTGAGCCAGATGTCCACTTACCATGGGTGTGGCCAAGTTTCCCGTGGTGCCACCAGTCCTGGCTCTCAGTGTTCTATGCTGATTTTTAGCTTTAATTTACCCCTAAATGTCTTCTATGAGCTCAGCCAGCAGTGAAGGGATTGGTAATGCTGCTACACAACATTGACCTCCTGTGGTTCAGCAATTCTCTGGTTGGCACCCTGGGGACCTGGCGGGTGCTGAGACTAGAGAAGTTCAACCTGTACCACCTGATGTTCCAGCTGTATTGGGCAGGAATGCCTCTCACTCTACTGCTAACCCACAGACAGGCTGTCTCCTAGGAAGTAACAGCACTGACACCTTGGCAACAGCCTTACATAGCAAGAATCAGCAGCAACTAGACCAGAGTGACTTCTGACACGAACTGTGGTCCTCCCACCGTCCTCTGCACTGCTCTTCCTCCAGGAACCCAAACCAAACCCAGCTCTGCAGTGACCATTCCCAGCTCTGACTGTGCCCTGGAGAGACACGGCACATCACCCCTTGAGAAGGAGGTGGGTAGAGAATTGAAACCGGACAATCATACAGATGCACAGAAGAGGAAGGTGAAACCAGGTATCAAGGGAGAAGAAAAGGGAAGTATCTGCAGAGTTCAGTAAGAGACCCACTGAAGGAAAGTCACCCCTCCTGAGCATTTGGAGGCATGCTGCTCCTCCCCGCTTCCCGTGTCCCTGCCAAAATCTCAATTGCTAAATGGGGGGCCCCTTGATGCTCCCTCCCTGTTCCTCTGGGTGGCCCTTCCTGCACCCCTCCCTTGCAGGCACCAGTCACCCATGCAGTGGAGAATTCAGTTCAGACATAGCAACAACAAGAGCAAAAAGTCTTTATATTAAAAGGTGCAAGGTATCTATGGGGCCATTGGGCAGGGCTTCAACGGAACCCTCCTCAGGACCGTTTAGCAGCAGAGGAGGCAAAGACTAAAGAAAAACATAAATGAGCAGTTCAGTAATTAAGGGGACCAGCTCCTAAGACAAAAGTTTGAAGGGAAGAAAGGTGGGACATGAACATGGGATCACCTCACAAAAGGAATTTAAAAAAAAAAAAAAAAAAAAGAAGAGGTCAGGCTCCCTCCACACTGGAGGCCTCCCTCCAAGCCATAGGTACCTTTGGTATTGTTGCAGCAGCCTATCAAGAGCCAAATGTCAGCACATTACCAAGTCATGAGTCTCAAACTGCAGCCCAAAATTTCCATAACCACAGCTGCCTGTGCGACAGGCCACATTTGCAGCTGTCCAATAAGTTCTGCATAAGACATTATGTTGCTGCAATTCTATTTGAGCTGCTAGCACATTTTGTTACCTAGTTCACCTTATCCAGCCTGGCTTTAGAACAGCATGACAAAACAAAATGTTTTGGCCTAGGGTAATATAGGGAAGTGGTTTTAGAAATTTGCTCTCTACAGCCACATTTAAATCGGTTCCACCAGCATGCATCTGCTTCCAGCCTAGACAGGAGTTTAGAGTTACCAAGATAGGCAAATGACCAGGGCCATTAGAACTCAGACTCCTGAAGTAGGTAGCAATGAATAGAATGAGACAAGTGATGGGCAAACCTCCAAAGTAGAGGATCAAAAGGTCCTTTGATCTAGAAATCAGGCTGGAAATCTGAGGAGAACACACACGTGATATTTTAACGCTGTCTGCCTGGGACAAAGCCGAGAAGTGCAAAGATACAGGGAAGTAAAGCTTAAGTTGACAGTAAGGAACACGTGCCTACCCACTCTGGTAGAATTTTACAAAGGAGTTTGGGGCCGGGGCAGGGCGGGGACAGATCAGTGGTAGAGTCAAACCAAGAATGGAGACAGCCCAAGGAAATTAACTGTACTCAGGAGCTTTCAGAGCAGCATCAGATAAAAGATAAATGTAGGGGGAGGAAAGGTGTACTTGGACTGAAGCACAGATTCCAACTGTAGCTCTGCCACAGACTTCCTGTTTGACCTGGGGCAAGTAAAGGAATCTCCGTATCTGTTAAACAGGAGCAAGAACAGTGCCCTGTCCCTACGGGTTGGTAGGAAGGTCAGGTCATTCATATCTAGCACAGGGTAATATCACTGAGGCACATTCCAGCAGGTTGCACCGGGGGGGGGGGGGGGGAGAGGAAGAGAGAGGAGGCGGTGATAGAGCAAGCAAGAGCAATGTTCCCTTTTTTCAATCTATATGCAGAATAAATTTTGTGATGTGCACCACCAGGATAAACACATGTTGCCAGCTGTGGGCCCTCTGCTAATCAAATGGGCACCACCTGAATCCCTCCTGGGTGGAGACCCAAGCACTCAGTTCACAGGGAATGCTAAATCTCGTACCTGTGGTAACTGAGAAGGGATTCAGTCAAGTAACGGAAATGGTTGTTCAATTCAGTAGGAGATCATCTTTCCCTTTAACGTGGTAGGAGATACACTAAGACCTGAGAACAGAACTCAAATGGGAGCTGGCCACTTCCCCTGCCATTGTTTGGAACATGGCCCACTGTGCACTCACAAACCCTTAAGCCTCATGGCCAGTTTGCACTGACCTTTCACAAGCTAGTGACCTCCCCCTACTTCCATCCCATCCCAGATCTCACTAGTACTGCCCTTTAGAAATCAGGAAAACCCCACATGCTAGTAACACAGGGTTCCACATGCCAAAGTGCTAATAGGTCTAGCCCCAGGGAAAGCCCCCTAATTAAAAAAGAGACCCCATGGTTTTATAGCAGTCTGGCTAAGATGCATCTATACACAAACCAAATATACACTTACCAGCTCCTCTACTACCACCCTGTTAGAAACCTCTCCAAAACTGCCTCCCCCCCAAGTTGATCACTTTATGCACTGAGGCTGTATTGCACTGTGGGAGCAATAATGACTCAGCTGTCTGAGGATTTTTCCATGATGCTGGTTTTCTCATTGAGGGGATATTTAATTGCCAGGCTAGACGTCCCTTTAAGGGAGAGAAAGGCTAGAGGGAAAGCAGGTGTAGAACACAATAGAAAAATCTGACTCACTAGCCTCTCAGCAGCTGGCTCTGATGCAGACTAGTGGGGTAAGAAAATTGGACTGAGCAGGACCTTATCCAAGATATCAGGGTGATTTAGCTTGTGATGTTTGGCTTTTAATTTATTGGCTATCTACTGCATAAAGTTTTCTCAGGAGTCAATGCTGCCCTGTCACAGGGCTGACTCTGTGGAAGTTGAGAATGGATTCAGCCAAGCAATGGAAATGGTTGTCCACTTCGGTACAAGATTAGAAGCAGAAATATGAGTGCTCAGTCACTTGGGGCTAGATTCTCAAAGGGGGATTAGGTCATCCTAATACCTAATTCCTAAGCACCCTGTTTCCTAGTGCAACAATATGTTTTTTCTGTAGCCATAGTGGAAGGTCTGTAGCCATAATCAAAGGCGGAAAGCCTTCCTCTGCAGCCAGATTGAAGAGCAGCAGCCATTAGCTGTAAAGCTTGAAGTCACATACTCATGTTCCATCTACATTACATTAAAATAGCATCACACCAGGCTGTAAGAAGGAGATTCTGTCCTAATGGCACCCACTGTGTCCCGATAAAGAAGTAGATTTCAAGATGGGTAAAGAAAACTTAGTGAACAGCATTTCACCTGGCAAGAAACTGTTTATCTATAGTTGAGGGTGTGGAATCCTCATTCTGTGACAAACTCATCAACTAATAAACCATCTTGTTAGTCTTTAAAGTGCTACATAGTCCTGTTTTTTGTTTCAGCTAGACTAGACTAATACGGCTACATCCCTATCACTTTCCTACTGTTTGTCTGTGTGATCTCTGCCTGGTTTTTAATTGTTTCTGTCTGCTGTATAATTCATTTTGCTAAGTGTAAATCAACTAAGGTGGCGGGACATGATTGGTTAGGTAATTCTGTTACTGGAGGTTACAATGGGTTAGTAAAATTATATTAAAATAATTGGTTACAGTAGAGCTAAGCGGGACTCAGGTTTCATTATATAAACTAAGGTTCAAATGGCAGTTCTTTGGGAACCAACTCCAGGACACTGCTCCAAGATCAGAGCTGCCAGACCTCAACTCTGTGCCCATGACACTGCGCAGAGACTGGAGTCCCCCAGATGGACCTGATCCTGACTGGCCATCAAGACAAGTTCATCTGTCTTATTGGGAGTGGTGAGCACTGTGAGCCTGGCGTGTGCATCTGTTATTAATGATTGGTAATAAATAGAGGTTCAGTAGGATATCACTGTGTAAGGCTCTTTCACTGGTAAAAGACCCCACAAACCTGCTCAGTGTAAGGTACTTGTGCCCAAGCCCTAGCAATAGGGTGGGTGCCTATATTGGAAAGGTTATGCCTGAGCCCTAGAAACAGGTAAGGGTGGGTGCCTATGTTGTACAGGTAACACTAGTGGAATGCACAGTCCTCAGCTGGGTGCCCAGCCTGGGCTGGCCTTAAGGAAAATGGCATCCAGGGGATCTTGTGTTTTGGTGCCCGTCACCCTTGTGGGCATCGCATCACCTATTTCCCCTGGCACCTATGGGCTCCCCAACTCCTGCACCCCATCCTGTGCTCTCTTTATCAGTAGCCCCTGCATTGTGCCCCCTTGCCCCAACCTATTCACAGTGCCCCCTTCATCACAGCCCCTGCACTTTCCTCCCACCTGTGCCCCTAACTCCAGCTCTGTGCTTCCAGCATATCCTACCACATTGCCCCCAGCCCAGTACCTCTACCCACTTTGCCCAGCAACACCCATACCCAGTGACACCTCATCCTCTGGCTACAGTGCCCTGGGCATGGACCCAGTTTGCCCAGCCCAGGCTGGCCCTGGACCCATGTTCCCCGCGGATTGTGTGGGGAGAGTTTGGCACTGAAAAGAGGAATTCACAGAGGCCAGCAAAGTGAACAGGGGGCTGCCTAAGTGAAATGCAGAACCCAGAAGTGGGACTTAGAGCCCAGATCCACAAGTACTTAGCTGCCTACCTCCCATCATCTGAGTCTAGACAGGGTCCACCTGCCCTTAAACAAATTATTTTGCCCTTTCATAAATAGTTTTTAAGTGTCTAATCAGATACTCAGACTAAGTTCACAACAATCCTGGGAAATGATATACTTTAGTCTTAATATACCAAACAGAGACTACCCCCATAGGTACAATCTCTGTTAGAAGCTCTGGAGAAAGGTATATAGATGTGATCATATCAGAAGTAACCAGGTTATCACTTGTGCCCTGTCATTTGTGTTTGCTTTCACAATAAAGCTGCTGAGGTCAATAATGGTGATTATTTTGCTTGGTTATAACAGTGGCATAGCTAGGAATGGAATTTGGATGGGCCCCAACACAGGGGAGATGGGTACTTCTAAAAAAGCCTGATTATAAATTTAAGCTCTTCCCTGGAGTTTGTCAGCCCTTTCTGGCAAATTTTCCTCCACCCCCAAAGAATAGAGAGCAACCCAGCATCTGATAGCCCAGGGGGAGGAGTATTCACATGGGACCTAGGAGAGCTGCTTTCAAATCCATGCACTGCCTGATTTGGAGCTGAGAGTTCAACTGGGGTTTTCTTAGCTTTGCTGCTGATCTTCTATGATGCTGGGCAAATCATTTCACCTCTCCTGATTTCCCTTCTATCTTTGGCCTGTCTCATCTATTTAGACTATACGTTCTTTGGGACAGAGATTTTAAATGATTATGTGGCTCTACTGACAGAGGCCTTGATCTCAGCATTTCTAGGTGCTACTGTGATAAAAATAACTTTACTAGCATCCTGGCTGATAAGGGAATGGAGTAGTGGTTGGCCAGCAACACACAGGATCTTATATACTGTTAAGCAGAAAGAGACTAGCAAGGATCTGGGGAGACTGAAATCTTAAAACCTTTGGCATAAGGCTTTAAAGCAGTTCAAAACAGCTAATTCAGTTCTGGTCCCTGAATCAGAGGTACTAGACACTAGTCAGAAGAAATAATTCCATTTTTTTGTAAAGTATTGTCTGCAGCCACACTTGGCATCTCAGGCTCAGTTCCCTCTCCTTATGAGGAAAGGAAAAGGATGCACAAGAGAATAGCGTGGGTACAGCCAATGGTGACCAGAATGATTCAGGGACTTGAATTAGTTGAAATGATAGGGGTGTGCTTTGGAAAAGAAGACCCCCTCAGTCACAAGAGACGCCACATTCTGAAGGGAAAATTCTACAAGACTGCTTGAGCGCTTGCAAAGACAAAGAGTTAGTGAAGTAAAATAAGATCCTAAATAAAGACGAGCTCATATACCGGATACAGGATAAGTCCCTAGAGAATAGGTCCATCAGTGGTTAGCAGCCAGGTGGGCAAAGTGCAAAACCATGCTCTGCAGTGTCCCTCACCTTAGTTTGTCAGAGAGTGGGAATGGGCAACAGGGCTTGGATCATCTGACGATTCCCTGTTCTGTTAATTTCCTCTAAAGCAACTGGCATTTGCCACTGTCAGCAGACAGGATATGGGGCTAGATGGACCTTTGGTTTGACCCTGTGTGGCCATTCAAATGTCCTTATACATGTAAAAGATTACAGGCTGCAATTGATATATGTAACATATTGGTGGTGTGTAATAGAGAGATGTAGTTCCTTTCCTAGCCACATACACATGAACCTCCCTGCTCTGGGTTCCCTCCTTCCCAGCTGTGGGGACAGCAGAGCAGACACAGTCCCCTTGAGGCTTTTGCCCACTGCTCCCATAGTGGGGGGGGGGGCAGTGCCTGGGAACAGTGGGGAGTACAGAGCCCCATGTGCCTTCAGGAGCAGGGTACCAGATAAGTGCCCCACCCCCATCCCTCTCATGCCCAGACCTAACAAATTCTTGAATCCTGCATGCCCTGTTTCCCAGGGTATGCTGGATTAAAGAGGTTCAGGTGTATTTTCTAATGCTTCGTCACTACAAGGTCATCTTCATATGAGAACTTTGTTTCCCAGCATGGCTTGTCCTCCCGGCTGGCCCTTTAAATCTGGCTGAGCCAAACAGCTACAGCCCTACCCTTTGGTCACTGGAAATGGTGAAAGACAGTAACATGAAGATAACATACCATGAATGTTGGGACTTAAGTGGTTGATGTTTAGAGAAAAAACTCACTATGCCTTACCTCCATAGGGTTAAAGTGTGGACAAAGGAACCTAGTGAAAAGAAAGGCCTAAAAGAGGTTAATTTAAAACCCATAGCTGTGGACAAATGCTTTATGACTGGAAAATGACACCTCCCGGGGTAGCTATGGAATTATATAATGAAATCGAAAGAAGAAAAGAAGTGTGAAATGTACAGGAAGAGTGGGAGCTGCATTGTGCATTCCTACACTCAGACTCAAGAAAGTTGTAAGGCTATCAAATTTTGTAGCTGTTTGAATGGCTGAACTGGCAGGGATAATGTTTACATTAAATTGGGTCAAAGATGTACGCCCAGCTGCCACAGTCATCTTGTTCGATACCTTATCAGGTCTCCTGCCAATCAGAAATAGCCCCTCAGATAGCAGAAATGATCCACTTAATGCAATATAACTGTTAACAATAACACTGATACGACTGGGTGTAATCATAGTACAACAAACACCAGACTTATGAACTGATCTGCACACCTCCACCAGAAGCAGAGAATCAGGCAGCAACACAGACAAAAAGAAAAATCAAATCCAGTACAGGCTGTGTTAAACCTAAACTACTTTTTTTTAAAAAAAGGAAAGTTTAAAAAAAAATTTGATAAGGTAAGGAAACTGTTTCTGTGCTTGTTTCGTTTAAATTAAGATGGTTAAAAGCCACATTTTTCTTCCGCATAGCAGAGTTTCCACACTGTATTAAGTCGGTGGCCAGTTGTAAATTTTTAAAAGGACAACCCTAACAATTTGTTCAGTTACCAAACATTTCAGAGTTAAGAACCTCCGTGCCCAAGGAATCCGTAACTCTGAGGTTACTGTAGGAGCATGGTTCCAAGCACATGTAGCTGTAGTGGTCAATGAGCTAGCTGACAAAGTGGCAAAAAAAAAAAAAATGCTGTTAAAAAGGAACAAGACGATTTGGAGATTCCCTTTAAATAAAGCAGAGTTTAAAAATCTAATTAAAAGTGAGTTTGGCAGGAAATATGAGCAAAAGGAATAAAGGGCAAAAGATTCTGTGAAACATGCCCAAGAACGGAAAATGCTGATAATACTCCAAGACCCTGTGAGAAAGCATGAAGTGGTTCTATTTAGAGTTTGAAATGGCCATTGTGGTTTAAATAGCAATTTATTTCCAATAAACAAAGGTAAAGTTGGATTATGTGGGAGGTGCAACGTTCAGGAAATGATTGATCATCCATCGGGCATGCAAAACATTTACTGTTGAAAAGGGGTGTTTATATGAAAAGTTAAGAAGCCTTCAATTATCAAAATTCCACTGAAACACCTAGTAAGGAAATGAGACCTATAAAAATATTGAATTTTTCAAGAACACTAGTCTGGGAAAGGTGGAAGACTTTCATTCTTGAATTGTGCTTCAGGGCCATAGACTCGGCCCGAGAGTCTGCTGTGTAAACCACGAGGAGAAGAAGAAGCTACAGCCCTCAAGTGGCCATTTTGCAACTGGTAGCTGCTGCTTGTGTGTTCTGCTCTTTCCTGACCAGTAAGTACTTTTATTTCCAGTATTCCAGATTTGCCCCTATTTTTATTGATGCAATGGCACATTTTCATCGAGTGAATGCAATTATTTTAAAAGGATGGAAGTGAAAACTGTGCGACATGACAACAGGCTCAAGAGAGACAGTTGAAACCAAGATCAGTAAGATAAAAATACTTCAGAGTAAAGCAACTAAAATGTTTAGAGCATTTTTAAGCAGTCCAGTTGCTTTAATTATTTAAAACCAAACAAGGTCCTAGAAAATACCCAAGGGCTGTGTCTAGACTGGCGCGATCTTGCGCCAGAGCTATGCAAATGAGGCTCAGCATGGAATATCGCCGAGCCTCATTTGCATAACTAATGAGCTGCCATTTTTGCAGAAGAGGCTCTTGTGCAAGACGGAGCTGTCTACACTGCCCCGTCTTGTGCAAGAAAAACCCTCTTGTGCAAAGCCGTTATGCTGATTATTTTCAGGCATAACGGCTTTGCGCACGAGGGTTTTTCTAGAGCATGGGTGGGGAACTTTTTTTGGGTTGGGGGCCACTGATCCACAGAAAAATCAGTTGGGGCCACACACAAGTGAGAAGAAAAACAAACCCTCACTAATGTGGCCCTGGATTGAGAAGGAGAAAGACACTCCCCACATTTCCCTCCCACACTAGAGCCTAGGAGGGGGGCAGCCTAGTAGATTTTGTGTGCTCCAGCCCCACAGTGGGGAGGTGGGAGGAGGGCTGGAACATTGCTGCCAGATCCCCAATGCTGGGGGCAGGAGGAGCCCTGAGCCTTGGAGGCTGGTCCAGGCAAGCTGGGCACCACATCCGGCCCCTGGGCCGGAGGTTCCCCACCTCTGCTCTTGAGCTTCACCATACATGATACACTCAATACCAGCTCATATGTCCATGCAAAATACATCTGCTGGCCTTCAATCTTAGATTTCCTTTTAAAACTTTATAGAGCTACTGAAGCATGTTTCATATCTATGATGGAACGTTATTCCAATTAGCTGCCTTCTAATCTTTATTGACAGTTGTGTCCAGAATTCTGGCTTATAAATTGTTGTGATCATTGATGGGGAATTGGGAAAGCCCAGGGTGGAGTGAGAAGCGGTACCTGGTGGATCCATACAAATGGGCAGCTGTTCCCCTTCTTGCTCCCTCTGATTTGAACCTGTAAACAAACTGCCAACTAACACAGACAGTGGAGATCAGGCGTTCTGTGCCCCATAGGAGAAACAATGCTAAATAAATGTCTTCAGTGCTAGTTGAAGTCACAGTGATCATCAAGGACAGCCCAATGAAAAACATACTGTGGTAATCCAATATGGGGGAGACAAAACTATGGGTAATCAAGACAAAGTCTCTGACAGCAGTGGTCACACCTTCCAGCCAAGCACAGCTGAAATGAAGTGCTCGTAGCTAGCTGGACTTCCAGAAGAAACCTGGCATTGGAGAAAACCTTGGGATTGGAATCTTTAGAAATAAACGGCAGGTGGATGGCACACACCTGAAGATGCATTCCTTCGGTCATGGCCTCTTTGTCCCAGGCAGTCAGCATCATTCTAGCTGTATCCCAGCTGAACTTCAGCCAACTAGTTCACATCCCATCTATGCCCCAGTTGAGCTAGACCTTGGGAAAGTGGTCAGGTCCAATGAAGCAGCAACAATGAGATGACTGGACCTGCTGTGTCTATTTGATGGCAAGGCAAACCATCTTCTTATTTGCCTCAGTGGCCTGACCAGTGAGGATGGCTGGCAGAATCTTGCCGGACCACATATGAGACCTTTGGACAGATGAGCAATGGTCCCTTGCTGCTGTGAAAGAGAAAATGGAGATGTACTTAAGTACAACTTAATCTGTCCTTGCAGACCTGCCTCTCAATCTATTCCAGGACCCAGATTCTTGTCAGCAATACCTCACAGCTGACAGCAGCAAGGGCAACTGATGAATCTAGAAGACTCAGCAGGGAAATGTTGTATGTGCCAACACCAGGAGATCAGACCCCACCAAAAACAGGAGGAAAAGGTTCAGTGAGATCCAAGGATTCCAGTTTTTGTCAATGTTACTTCACCATCTTCCTGGTAATTTTTCCCTCTTAAAAAAGGGTTCCTGAGTGGTGGTGGTGGTGATTGTCAGCAGCAAGCAGTGGGGTTGTTTTGGGTTGGGCTTTGTTTGATTGAGCACAGGACAAGAGATACTAGCGCCTTGTCCTCCTAAAGCAGGGGCGGGGAACCTTTTTGGAGTCGGGGGGTGCTGACCTACAGAAAAATCAGTCGGGGGCCGCACACAAGTGAGAAGCAAAGGGAGAAGCCCCTGAATGAGGAGAAAGACACTCCCCACATTGCACACCAGAGCCTAGGGGGCCCAGGCTACTAGATTTTGTGTGCTCCAGCTCTGCAGGTAGGTGGCTGGGGGTCTGGAGTTCCAGCGTGGGCTCCCCAATGCTGAGCGTTGGGGGCCAGATCCAGGCAAGCCAGGGGCCATGCCTGAAGGGAGGTACTGGGGCTCTCCACCTTCAGCATCTCTCCCTAGGGTATGTCTCACTCACCAGAAGCTCCCCTGCCACCTCAAGAAAATCAGCAAGTAAAACTGGATGAGACACAACTACTCCCCCACAAATAGATCTGCCAGTCTGGTCCCAGTCTGAACAATCTTCTCAGCAAAGGAAAATGCTTGTTAGCAAGGAACACTCAGCTCTGTAACGGATTCACCAAGCGGTCAACTACCTGGCAGTTCTGTTGGACTGTCCTTTGGGGGAAGCTGTTTGAAAGGACCCAATATCACACAGCACTGAAGGATCAAAAGTGATGAACGCTGCACCTGACTGGCACTTCATGGAGTTTAGTGAGGCAGAACCTGAGCCAACCAATCAGATTGGTGGGATGGCTATTATTTGCTGGAAAGAATTAAATTATAAGGTCCCATTCAGGAAAGCAAAGCTTTGAAGAAAGCCTGCATGCTTATGGCTAAAGGTGCTAAATTGCACTAGAGCTGTTCTCAAATCAAAATATGACTGGTCAATGGAAGAGTGAGAATCTGTTACTCTGTTGACACAACATATCATTGCATCAAGTAAAATGATTTAGCTCCTGTAACTTTTTACATAGACACCTCCACCTGAGCAGATTTGTAGCTTTACTCAATCCCTTACACCAGCCATAAGTGGGAAGTCTCGTGTAATACAGCATTGCCTGTAGTGGTATTTTGTTAAATTAGATTTCAAATTAAAGAACAGATCTATTTAAGTTTTTTAAAAGCTTCCAGGGGCATTTAAGGTTTTTGTTACTTTAACCAGATCATAGCACATTGTAGAGAGATTTGTTTTCAATATTGCTCTTCAAAATGTTCGAGGTCCAGATCTTTCAAGTACTGACACGCATAAACAATCCCATGTGTGCCAATGGAATCACTGCAATTACTCCTGTATGTATGTAGAGGAGTAAGGCCATGGTTGCCTACTCTACAGGAGCATTGTGAGACTAGATGATGCTGAGTCTGCAAGAGCAACGGGACTCTTCATGTACATAAAGTTACTAAAGTGCATAAATGCTTTCAGAATTAGGGCCAAAGTGCAAATGATAATTGTTAATATTATTTTATTTCGAAAAACTCTTTAACCAACTCAAAGTACTGTAGACTTTGAAAGCAGGGTTCTGGTTGCTGTTTGGAGAGTGAGGTAAAACAACAATAACAGGGTAGAGACAAAGTCTTAAAAAATGCCGCTTTCAAGTCTTTTCCTTATTTTTTTGTGCTGATCCAACATCTGTTCCCGTGGAAATTGTAAATATAAGCCAGTAACTGAGAAGAAGAGTTTTTGTTAGTTTCAGTTGCTGGCTTTCCATTCCTGTTTATGTCCAGGTTTCCATAGAAATGGTCATCAGAAGGTGAAGACAAGGAAAGGTAGGATTATCAAATACAACTTTATGAAAGCTTCATCTTGAGAGCAGATATTGAATGCTAAGTGCAAGGATTATAGTTGTGTTTAGAATCAGGACTCCTGAGTTCTACTTCTGACTCTGCAACAGATGTGTTGCTTGACCTTGGTCAAGCCACTTAATCCGCCTTTATCTTAGGTTCTCCAGTGTACGATGAATCAGATATTTAGACTTAGCTCGGAATTTTTTTCAAAACTTGTAAAAGATTTTAAATTCCTTAATAAGAGCTGCTATAGAATTGCAAAGGACTTCTTCCACTTGTTCTACAGAAACTGTATGGGAAAAACTGCTGCTAGACAGTGAGCAACCAGCCCCAGAGAAAGAGATTCTAGGTTTCGATCCCTGGCTGCCTGCCAAGATCTGCAAGTCCCATTTTCAAAATTCATCCACTGGAATTCAGTGGAAGTTGTGCCTATAGATTGCAGGATCTAGCCATTTACAAACCAAAGGGGTTTTAACTGGTACCAGACCACATTGGAAAAGTCCAATACATGTCTCTAATTCTCCTGATCCAGGACTGTTCCCTTCTAGGCTGTCTAAATAAATTAATCATTACATTCTGCAGTATTTTAAACTGGGTGAGTGTGCTAACCTGCGGGAGAGCTTGCTGGTTGAATTGTGACCTGGGTGGTTACTCTGGAGACATGCACACAGCCTGACTTTTGACTAGCCAATTAGATTCTTCAGCTGCTGGGCTGTGATGTCCCCACTAGCATTAACCCCCCTCCAAAGCATGGAACCGCCTTGCCCTGTATAAGTGATCAGGTTATTATTGGATTGCTCATCTTGAACAAATTTGGTAAATAGCTTTGGAGATGCTGAAAGACAGCTTAAAATGTGCTAAACCAAATGCCAATGTGGTGGAATGTCCATTATCATTGCCAGATGGGACATTCTACACATAAAACTACAATTAGATAACTTTTGATAGGAGCATTTGAGGTGATCTGGGTTGAACTTGCAAGTATCACCATCTTAAAATATAAATCAGTATTTTTCACAGTCCCTCATTTTGGAAGATGCGTAGTAGAGATGAAGGTTGTCTCCCTTCCAGCCCTTCATGCCCCTAATTTGCCTTGCAATGAAGTCAGAATGCTGAATTTATCACATTGCTCTAATTCCTCTGGCAACAAAGTGATGTCACAAGCAGAGGCTTCTGACTTCACTGCAGCATCCACCAGTAGAAGCTGGGCAGTCAGGGAGAAAGATTTTATTCCACCACAGATGTCTGCGCAAATGGCCAATGGAGCAGAGGATAACTGGCTCAAATATTTAGCCCCGAAGAGGTGGACTTTTGTTGATGTTTTTCCTAGCATAGGAACTTCACTTTGAATTTTAAAAAGCTAGTTTCTAAATGTAGAGCCTACCACTCTGTTCCTGATTCAGAAAAAGGATCTGTTGTCCCACCCACCCACTGCTGCTCTTCTTGTTTGCTTCTTCAGCTTATCAGCTGACATTCCTAAGGTGGGTGGGGGAACTGTCCACTCTCTGCATGATGTCAGTATCCCTCTGTCTTGCAGGCATTGCCAGGGGCTAACTGATGAAAGCAAGGGAGAGCTTCCACTGACATGGGGGAGTCGCTCACAGCCCTCTCTCCTTGGTTGGTGCTGGGAGCTCCCACTCCCCTTTCAAACTACTTTAACAGTACTGGTAGGGAACAAATAGATACTGGCCTTTTCCACCTGGAGCTTCCTACATGCACTTAAAACACCCCTCTAACCTTTCTTTTCACCCTCTGTCTGCTGAGCTTCATGCACCAATCTGGAGCCAAGCTTTCCCTGGAAGAATGACCATTGGAAGGGGCTGAGTGCAAATGACTGGCATCAGGAGTATGCAATGCATATTAAAAGCCATCTCCATCTACCAGCTGTGCCCCTAAGTATATGCCAACACTTTCCATAAAATACCGTTCCAAACTCCGCAGCAGGCTTTTGTTTTTGGTGGGGGCAATGGGTACCTTTTTATTGTTGGAATGAATTATTTATTATTAGCACTAGCATCCCTTCTTTAAGTAACATTGCAGGAATTACCCGTGTATTGTACAAGGGTGAAAAAATCTTGGGCAGTAGTTGAATGTTGCCCAGATATACCTCACACACATAGCTAATCCCCACCCAAACAGCACAACTAGCCCATATTTTCATAATAATCTTTCAAGTAACTGGCAGAAAAGACACTGTTAAAACTAGGCTGATAAGTGAGTGATAGACAAGAGAGTTAACCTCTATGTTTTACAAACCAAAAGATTTAACGAAGTTCACACTAACAATTGTGACAGACTAATTTGATTACTACTGGATCAGAGAAACCCGATTTACTCCTGCTACAAAAATGGCTGGAAACCCCTTTTTATTCTATGTAGATTGTCTCTCCCTTCCCTCCTGCTCCCAGCCACCCCCCTTCCCTGGCACAGTCACACACACACAAATCTTATTGAAAACTTACGAGTTTCCACTGGAGACTGCTCAGCAGCCCCTGTGAATGTTACCTTTCCAAATAATCTGTTCACTGCGGGGCCACTGAGATTTAAGTCGAAGGGAGCGCACAGGGTCTAGGGTTTTAGTTTTTCTCGGGAGACCATTACATTCATGGGCACATTACTCCAAAAAAAGACACCTAGAGTCTCCTTTCCAGACAGGCACACGCATGCTGGGAAAGAGCGTGTGTAAAAATCCTTTTTAAAAATGCACATTAGCACAGCGGCAGTGAACTTTAATGAGGTTGTGTGGTTTTTAGCTTAGATTAACTGTGAGACTGAGTTTTCTTACTTCCACTGTGTTTTCCCCAGGACACTGACCTAGCCTCTAATTGTTCGGTGATAGGCATGTAAGGGGGAGGGGCGTTACTTGTTTATTGGAACAGCGCAGTTAAAAAAAATCAACCCGGGCGAACAGTTTCAAGGCTCCCCTTAGGATGTATCCAAACAGGCAGCCAATCGGCGCAGACACAGGTTTTTTTCAGTTTGTCTCTTTTAAAGACACAGTACTAACCAAGTTCTATCATATTTAAAGAGAAACAGGCACTAAAGAATGGGCTGGAAACTCAACTGCCCGCCCCCCCCCATCAAGAGTTTCTAACTTCACACTAGAGAGAGGGGAATGAATTGCAAATTCTGGCCTGTGGCTCTGTCGCTGCAGGCAGGCTCCAGCCAGGCTCCTCGCCTGGTTCACTGAGCTCGCACCCTCGTCAATTTCCTCCCTCATCCTGGACTTTCAAGTTTGCCTTGTTTAAAAAACATGCACACCTGCCCCACACTCCCAGTCATTTCCCATGGCTCAGGTACTGTGCTAGGCTCCCCCCCCCCCCGCCGCCCAGTCCCAGGAGTGAGGCGCTCCGAGACCTCGCCCCCCAGGGCGTAGAGCAGTTCGGGCGCGGGGTGGCATGGACCCCCAAGACAGGGAACCCAGCGCTTCCCCAAGAGGGGCAGACATAGGCACAAGGGCAGAGAGCAGTGGAGGGGGAGGGTCACAAGGAAATTAGGATAAAGGTAGATTGTGGGCAGCGGAGGGTAGGGATTTAAGAGCAAGGCGGGGGAAGGGGAGGAAACGGACAGCTGGGGAAGGAAGGCGGGAGGGGGGGCTGCTAGGAGGTTTGGGACTGGGAGGGGACTTAGGGAGAGGACTGGGGGAGACGGAAGGAGGTGTTAGGGGAAGAAGCTAGCGGGGACGGCTCATGGGAGAGGAAGCCGGGGAAGTGGGGTGGAGGTAGGTCGTGTATGAAAGAGGGGAAGGGCGAATGACTGGGGGAGTCAAGGCGGGGATTGGGCTTTAGGGGGCAAGGGAACGGAAGGAGGCAGTTAAGGAGGGAAAGGGAAGCCAGAGAGTAAGGGAGCTGGGAAGGAACAGCACAGCTCTCGGCCTCCAGTAGCAGGAGAAGCCCCACACCTCGTGGGGCCCTTCCGAGGCAAGCGCTGCCAGCACAGAGCAGGCTAGCGCTCGCGTTTAGCTCGGTGTCACCTTAACATGTCGCTTGGGGGCGGGGCGGCCCCTCCCCCCCACTGGTCGCCGATAGGCCGGGGCGTGTATCAATTGTGGAACGTTGACGCCCGCCGCGTTCCATCCACAGTGTAGCCACGTTCGGTTGAGCTCGGAGTAGCCGTGGTGGGAGCAGCGGCAACAGCAGGGGAAGGAGCCGGGGCAGGAGCTGTTCTGGGGCGATGGGGTCAGGGCCGGGGCTGGGGCTTTGACAGCTGGAGCCGGAGCCAGCGAGCGGCGGGGGGCAGCCAAGGCCGGGGCGAGCCACATCGAGGGGAGTGGGGCTGGGAGACCGAGCGGCACCGAAGAGACCCAGGCAGTGGCGGCAGAGCCAGTGGCGGCTTCGCCTTCTCTTCACTGCGGACCATGTTCGCCAAAGGCAAAGGCTCGGCGGTGCCCTCGGACGGGCAGGCTCGGGAAAAGTAAGCGCGACTGCGGCGAAGCTTGCGGCTCTGGAGGGGGGAGTCCTGGAGTTGGCGCCTTCTTCCCCCCCCACGCCCCGTTGCAGCGGGGTTCGGGGAGGTGGGGTTGGATTGGAGGCTGGGGTCCCCCCTTAATTGCTGCCCTGTCCCGGGGGGAGGGGAGGCGTGCAGCTTCCACCACGTCCTTTTGTCTGATTCTGTCTGTCCATCCATGCGAGTGTAAGGGGTGAGGGGCTTTGTTTGGGTATGATCACTTGCTCCCAGGTTCTGTGCCCCATCTGGCCCCCTCGCTTAGCGCTTGCTCTTGGAGTTCGCCTGTTAGGGCAGGCAAAGGATGTTGGAGGCAAAGGGCTTGGGGACGAAGCGGTTCTGTTCACTCCTCTCCTACATCCTCAGGTTTCCCCATGCACGTCTAGGGTTGGCCCCAGATTTCTCCTCCCCCCCCCCCCTTCCTTCTGGAGTTGCTGAGGCTCCGGGTTGCAGGCAGCTCCGTGGCTTGGGATACTGGCTGCGTGCTGAATTGTGCATGTGCTTGGAGAAGTAATTCTGTTTCCTGCACTAAAGTAGGGTCAAGTTTTTTTGGGGGGAGGGGAGGCGAAAGAAGCGGTTCTCACTCCCCCCCCCCCCCCCCCCCACACCCATATTGGTGGTGATGGCGTGCCCTTTCCTGCCAAGCTTTTCGCATGGCTCTCCCAGGAGAGGAGGCACCGTTTTGTCGAAGTGGGACGGTTTCATGAAGTGCTTTCCAATGTAATGGTGTCTGCCTTTCTGCACTTTTACAGGTTAGCTTTATACGTCTATGAATATTTGCTGCACGTAGGCGCGCAGAAATCAGCACAGACCTTTTTATCAGAGGTAAGTGGCTCTATTTATTTTTGACCCCCCCTCTCCTGATAGCCTTTGTTTTCAGAAGCAGCCACTGTGGCCTCCATTTTGAATTTTTATCACCTTTTGCCATTTATTGCTAGTTGGCCTCGGAGCCTCCTGGCTATTTGGCGGAGCGTCCTCTCTGGCTCCCGCCCTGCCTCATCTAACCGATTTGCACGCTTTCTTGTTTGTAGATCCGATGGGAAAAAAATATCACGCTAGGAGAGCCTCCTGGGTTTCTACATTCATGGTGGTGGTAAGTGTGCATTCTGAATTCTCCTCCCCCCTTCCAAATTAAATGTTTGATCTTAACCCCACTGACAGAAAAAAATAACCTAGGTAAAAGTTTTGGCTTTGAACCTTGCCTCATTTGAAAAATAAATGTTATGTTGTAGCAGTGTATGATGGTGAACAGCAGCATTTCACTAAGTGAGATAATGTTTTTATTTTAGATGAGTGGAACATTTTGTTTTGTTATAATGAAAAAGGGGAGAACTTCCTGTTGGTTTGGTTTTTCTAATACATGCTGGATATCCAGGGTATTTTAAGTGGTGTCTGTCCCTCTACATCATCCTAAAGCAAAGGCAGAAGAGAGCTCTTGCTTCCTTTAAGATGGTGATTCAGGATGACTTTGTAGTTTGGGGGTTGGTTTTTGGGTGAGGGGAGGCGATGCCCATTTCCTTTCAGTGCTGACTGGTGGAAATAAGTTCTACAGACCCAGGACAGGCCAGTATCTGTGGCTTATCTTTGGTAAGTGTGCTGTTGGGGCAAATGTGCAGGGTGCATCAGTTTCTGAAGAACTGACTATTCTGCACCAGGAAACAAGGGAAGAATAATTGTGTCCATGAAGTTACTGTCAATGGATTTCAAATACAAACTTTAAAATAAAAAATGCGGTAGCTTTATGAGTATGTGGTGGGTGTATGTTTGGATTTTTTTTACAATTAATACTGGCTAGTTTGAGAGAGTTCTGGTTATATTGCCAAAGTTCAGGAAAACCAAGCTTTCATGCATGCCTACCAGTTTTCCACCTTAAGGCTGGATTTGGGAGCCTCGGAGACTGGAGCTGCTGTGAGCTCCCCTGAATTGAGTAACTGAGAACATAGTATTAGCTGGGGAAAAGAAACCCAGTTGATAATTGCATTTGCCAGCTTAGTGAAGGATGCAGACTAGTTTCTGAAGACGTGACCTGTGGTATTACTGGAGGGAGAGTGTGAGTGGTGGGAGGGTTGGTTTATGTTACATGCATAGGCAGGCTGACTTCTGCCCATGCCTGCATGCTGGGTAACAGGAGTTTGGGGAATATGAGATAGAATTGAGGCCTTTGGATCCTGCAGAACTGCAGGCGCTCTGCTTGCTGCCATATGTATACTAATACTGTCACTGGATTGCCACCCAGTCATCTTCAAGCTCTCAAGTGGCAGGATGTTGCCCTGAAACTTGCAGGTCAAGGAGAAGCAATGAGTCAGCATCTCCATGCTATGTGGGGTGAGGCTGTGTATCTGAGGGAGAGCAGTCTAGAGGTGCCTTCTGAGATGTTCATAACTGGGAATCCTGTGTGCAGTCAATCCTGAAGAATGCACACAGTGAAAAAGAGTGTGCTGAATGCTTCCCATGCTGAAGTGAAATTGCTGTGATGGTGTGGCAGTCTCACTGTGCGAATACTTCCCACCTGCTACCTGGTGCAGAGGTTCAGTAGATTAACGCTGGAATTTGAAATGCCAGACAGGATTCTTGCAAAAGTTGCTCAAAGCTGTGGGGAAAGGAGGAGGGAGGCCACTGGGACACCTTCTGGGGGACAGGAGTGAAGCGGCATCGTGAGATGTGGATGTCAATAACCTCTTAAGTTGAGGTTTTAGAAGTCCATGCATTCCTTTTCTTCATTTCATCACATTGTCAGCTTATTGTAATTGTTACCAGTTCTAGATTTGTCTCCTAAAATGTTTAAAGTAACCTGGTTTTAAATGCTTTTATTTGGAGGAATTGTTAGAAGGTTTGGTGGGAATGAAATGAGATCCAGGATTCTGATGTATTTTAAACGTTCTCGACCACGGTTGAAGTGGAAAGCTGTTCACCTTTAATGAACTGTTGGCACAGTTTGTACTATGCCACTGTACGTTTACTGTTTAGTATATAGGTAATAATTAGTAACCAGATCCTGTTTTGCTTTTTCTGCCATGCAGCGTATTTTGGGACCTTTACTGTGCAGCTCCTGAAAGGCGAGATACTTGTGAACATTCAAGTGAAGCAAAAGCCTTTCATGATTACGTGAGTAACAAATTTTTAATTATGGGGTCAGATAGCTTGAACCTCTTCAGCACACCAAAAGCAAATGTAGCCAACTGGCAGTACCTTCTTTTTTTTAATCACCAGTGTTCTGACTTGGCTGAACAGTATCTCATAATATTGCAATTATGTAAATTAGTTCAGATACTTATCTTGAGTGCTTAAAGGTGTTCCGGCTATTGGTAGAATTAAGTAGTTTTGCATAGCAATGGACAACAAAGCTTTGCTGTAGCTGTGCTTTGGGGGAGCTAGGCTGATATTTCTCATATTGAGAACATTGCTACAAGCTCTTTTTGTTGCACAGAAAAAGGTATGTAATCTGTGGATCTGAAAAGGGGGAAAAATCTTCAAAGTGCAGTTCCTTTAGTGGGGGGGGACAACGATCCACTCATTGCAGGCAAAGTGCACTTAAGGCTACTGGTTTGCTTGCTCTGGACATCCAGTAATTGTCTCAAAAATATCAATATAAAAGTACTTCATTTCATTAAGACTGCATTGCAGTCTTCTCCTTTAACCCCTTTTTGTTGAAGATCCTGTTTAAGGGCCATGGAGTGTCTGGAAGCGAGAAATTACTTGAAAATGGTTTAGGTAGCGGCTGGGAACCTAACTTTGGTAGCTGGTTGAAAAGGCTTTGTTCTGGGATTGGATGTGAGGCGGCAACTGTTTGTACTGCAGATTCATGTCCAGGGGATCCCAGATAAATAGCAGATGTGCATAAGAAGGGCATCTGCAGCTGGCTTTTTTTTCCCTTGTAATGCTAGAAGTCGTAGGGCTGCTGTTGCTTGAGGCTTTGCAGCCATCTGAACTGTTAGTGGGGACGCTGCCCCGAGCAAGACTGGCTATTCCATGTACTCCAAACCCGTGCAAACTCTGCAGTTTATCTTTGGGATGTGATTGCTCTGGCTTGCTGGCCATGGTGATTTCAGAGTGGAAGGGTTTGAAGATCTTTGTAAGAGAAGACTTCATTCTTTTTGAACCCCATTATCTTGGTGTGGCCGTCGGCGGCAGCCGGGTAACCCTGCTGGCGCTCCTGAATGTTTTATGAGACTGTTTGGCACTTGAATCAGAATGGACTAGTGAGAATGCTCTGTCATTGAGATCGCTTCTGCCATATAAAGTACCACGACCTCTGCCACAGCAGAATCCAGGGCATAGCTGTGGAGGAGGAATTGAGTTGTCTGCTCCTGTCTAGGTGAGACTGTTTGATTAAGGCGCTAGTATTCACTTGAACATAAGTTGTTGGGATAGTGACTGACGAATTTGGACTGAGGAATTGATGCAGGCTTGGGCTAGGATGCTACATGAAAATGTTAGGGAGTTTCATTGTACAACAGCAATTGCAGCAGTCTTCTTCCTGTCCGGCTCATACGATCTTCAGGAGAATATGGTGCAGAACCTTTTCCCTTCCTGTTACGTTACTGCTGTCAGCCTTCCTGCGCATCTGGCAGTTGCTACTGGAACGTATGTTGGGATTTGTCCTATAAGAGTGACTTACTGTGTAAGTTACAGACCACCTTGAAGACCTTTCAACTGCTCCATCCGTTACCTGGTAAGGCATTTGTTGCTGAAGTGGCAAAGCACGAAAGCTCTTGGGATGTAAGTGCTGTTTGAAAGTATTTGCTATGAATGTGTTAAAGGTGGTATTTCCATCTAGCCAGTGTGTGTTTTCACAACAGGTTAAAAAAGAAATGTCTCAATAGTGGTTCAGGATGCAGACATGTAATTGATTCCCACAATCAGGAATTGTCGAGCTGTCCCCTAGAGAAATTAAAAGGGAAACAAATTGCTCTGATTTCCTTTGGTCTGTGTGGTTCTATGGTGGCTTTTCTTTTCATTGGTGAATGTTTGTGTATCACGAGTGCTATTCTATATGTGCTGCAGATTTTAGAATATTTCCAATGAAGTGGCAACATCCTTTACGTGGATTTGTGTTTTTTAGATTGAATTATAAGCTTGAACTTCATAATCAGGAGTGTGAGTTACAAAGTGACTAACTGCTGGTCAACCAACCTTTCATATTAATGCCAACTTACACCTAAAGTTCCTGAAAACTCTGCTGGGGACAGCAGCTGTGTCCTCCTGGACAGTCACTCTTGAAGCATCTCTTTTTCTGAAAGTGTTAAGACTCCATGGTTGGCACAGGAGACCAGATTTTATTTTTTGGGTGGATCTTGGATGTACTGCAAAAGGTGTTCTTAATGGTATTGTCCGCTAAGATATAGCAGCACTAGCAGCAGCCTTATAATAGTGTCTGAGGATTTAGTGTATTTAGAGAAATTAATCTTTTTTAGCTTGGTAATAATTCTAACAATAGGGATGAGTGCATTAGATTCACATAAACTTCTTTAATACATGTTGCTTTAAGCTTACAGCAAATAGACATAGTCCTGATTGTTTTTTAATTCTCAGTGTAATACAACTAAAAAGGTAAAGTACTTAGGGTTGTTACGAAACTGTATTATGAAGACTCCTAAGAAGATTTTCTTTTTCACCCAAATCCTCTCCCTTCTCTTAATTGCACCATTTATTCTCCTCACCCTCTCATTGGCCATAAAGCGGTCAATTGTTTCTTCTTCACGTTGTTGCTTACTGGAGATGTTCATAGAGTGTTTTTTCTTCAAGAATCATTGTTTTCACAGCAGGAGTATGTAGTGTACTTTTCAGAGCGACGAAACTACCTGTGTAAAACTTAAATATTGACCAAACAGAGGGAGCAAATGATAAACTTTTTGTATGAATAGGAGCCCGTTTCTGAGACGGGTACATGGCCCATAGCTCTGGAGTGAGTGCTCTGAAAATGCAAACAAATGGGGCTGTGACACTGGATTCTCTTTAAATCACAACACCAGAGCGATCTCTTGTTGACGCACTTCTATTTTCTGTTGGAGTTGGGCTCTAGGGTGATGGTGATTCCAGTCTTTGTTTACGTAGCACTTGGAAGGATAAGGAGGCACAAGGTTTTCTTTTTTCAGGAGGTGGAGTCTGGGGAGAATTTATCTTCTCAGGGTTACTAAGGAGCACCAAAGTCTGAATGGAGGCTCCTGTCATCTTCTGAACTTTCTCTTAAGTTGCTGTTCCAAAGCAGAACATCTGTTACAGAAGCTGAAAAGAGTGTTTGAAAATGTGAGAACTGCCTTGCATGTTGCATGATTTAAAGGCAGGGCTGGGCTCTCCCCCACCCCTCGGGCCGCCAGCAACCTCCCTGCTCTGCCCCCTCCTCCTTCTTGTACGTCTTCCCTCCCCTGAGTTATGCAACCCCTGGGGGCTTAGTACAAAGTGGCAGCAGAGATCTTTCCCCTCCTCCGCTCACCGTGGTGGTGGGAGTTCCGGAAGCAGGGCAAAGCACACAGTAGTCTGTGCTGTTCTGCCATTGCCTAGCCTGGTCACTCCACTTCACTTTGGCGGTGGGAAGCAGAGCACCCCGCCCCCGAGCCCTGAATCGCTCAGGAGAGTGGAATGGGCTAGGCTGGGGTGCTCTGCTTCCTATCACCACTGTGCAGCGGCTCGACCTGGCTGGGAGATGGGTGCTGTCCTGCAGCTGCAGTGAATGTGAGGAGGCCTATCCCCTGTTGCTGCCCCATGCCACCTCCCCCTCTCCCTCAGTAATCCCCCTGGGCCCTGCAGAAGGTTGGGGCAGCTGCCCTGAACCATCCTATGGACAAGATAGTTCTGCCTAAACATTATGGGGTTTGATTCCTTGTCCCTTGCTTATTGGGGCCTGAAGGGGCTGGCAGTACTGTTCCTATGTGGCTTAAGCAGCAACCTCTTGAATCTGTAATGACTGATAGTGATAGATTCAGAAAGGACTCCCAAGCAGAGTCCTAAAGAGTGTGTTTCGTTGTGATTTGGGATCGCAAGGTGTGGGGTTGAAGTGGGAACTTTCTGAAGAACGTGCTGGAGCGGGGAAAGTGCTTTAACAATTACTGTTTCTTGTATTCAACATGACACTCAAAAGGACTCCTCTTTGTAAATCGTGAACGGAGTGGGCAGAACTAGTTTCGTGTGTTGGATGTGGTAAAACTATCCCATTACACAGCATGTCACAGGTTTGTGGAACATCATGTTTACACTTCACCAATTACAGACCTTGGTTTTTGGAGATTGCATGTGTCTGCAATGCATGAAATGACATTAATTTACGGAGAGACTTTGCATTTGCTACTCCACTGCAATAGTGCATGACTCTCTGCTTTCACTTTCATGTGAATGGGGCACTGGCAAATAACCAGCTTTAGATGTTTTGGTCTTAAAACCTCTTGCGCTTGACAACTAGCACAAAATGATACGCCAGTTGAAATACACTTCAAACTTGGCAAGTTTCCCTTCCATGCTGCTTTCCCGTTGTTTATCTTGGAGGTGTGGTCCTTTGGAGACATGAAGAGGCACATCTCTCAAGATCAACTGGCTTAGGGAATGCAGGCTTTGGAGTAAGAGCAGCAGCATGCTTCATTAGCACAGTATTAAGTGTGGTATTTGCATGCTGTGTAATTTCCATTTCACTTACCAATATAACCTTATGAAAACTAATAGTAGCAGCAGGAGAAATTACCAATCCCCCCCCATCAAGTTTTAATATTTAATTAAGAAAGTGTGATTTTTTTTTTTTTTTATTAAACACAGTTCTTACCTGGTTACAAAAGGTAGTTTCCACTGAGTCTGAGCTGTTAACTTGGTTTCAGAGATGCTGTGCTTTTGGTGAGGTGGTTTATCAGGTAGTGCGCGTATAAGTTTACGAGCAGGAGTCTTTAAGGGGTTATTTTTCTATCCAGAGCAAGTCAAAATACTATAGCTTTCCAGTGTCTCAAAAGCCAATACTCTTAAGTAAATTATCCTTGTTTGTAGCTTTGCTATAGTTGGTGTGTTACCCAACATGTACAGAAACGGCTCATCCAAAAAATAAAACGCATTAAAAGCGACATTCATTTTAGGCCACATACATTGGTTTCCGGTTAACTCTTACAATTTGTTCTGTTCTAAACTTTGCATTCAGCCCGTAGCAATTAATATACTTGATTTCGGGATCTTGCATGCAGGATCAAATCAAATTGGATGTGTTTCTTTTATTCTCTGCTTCAGTTTGGGGATTGTGGAAACCTCAAGAGTGTGTGGGGGAGAAATATCCAAAATCTGTGTCTAGTTTCAGTATTTTTGTGTGTTTCCAATAGAAAATGTTATCCTCTCTCTGGAGGTTACTGCTGTTGGCAAGGCTGCCTTTATCTTGCTTCTCGGCAAAGCCCCTCTGTAAGCACACTCGTATTACAGTGTGCGCTGTGTTGCCAGACACTCTTGTTGCAGGTTTCATTGTGCGTCTTCTGAGCCGGTGAGCTACAAAAGGATTGTACAGCATGACAGGGAATTTCAACCACCACGTTATCTCAGAATTGGCCGATTGATGGTTGCAGTTCAGCATTTCAACATTGTGAAAGCCAATACAATTTGAGTTAGCTGTGATGACTGCCAGTTTAAAT
The DNA here is from genome assembly GCA_032595735.1 of Pelochelys cantorii. Lineage (NCBI taxonomy): Eukaryota > Metazoa > Chordata > Testudines > Trionychidae > Pelochelys > Pelochelys cantorii. The sequence continues at coordinate 54,386,147 of CM064334.1, forward strand.
ACCGCAGTGAATTTCTGTCAAATAGCTAATACATAGAATGGGGAATTGCAGAAAACTTGATCACCAGAACCACTTTAGTCGATTTTGGCCTCAAGCTACAGAAAATGAACTTAAATCTAGTTGACTGTCGCTACATACTTTTTGTGGCATTATTCTGTCTGCACAGCCTCCTTCAAGCTGAACTTGGAAGAAGAGAAGTATTGAGAGAAAACACTTTTTTGGTCGCATGAGATTTAAAAAAAAAAAATTCTCTCCCATTGCATTCATATAGGTTTCAAAAGAAGTTTTGGCCCCTTTGGGTGGCTGATGGGTGAGAATGTTAGATCGTTAGATCACATGTTTGCATGGAAAATAAAGCATTGTTTTTAACAAGCTAAATGGCTTTAGAAAATGTAAATCAATCCAGCTTTTCCTGTTCAACTTCTCCAGGCTTGTTGGAAGATGGGCAGTGCAAGGAAAGCTATGATTAGTCCTGGAAAAGATGGTATGGCTAGTTCAGTAAAAAATATCTCCTTTGCTTCAGCTATCAAGCAATCCCTGTTTTTTTTTCCTTTGAACATACAAAATCTGCCTCTTTGTGTTTAGTTTGAATTAATTAAACAGTATCGTTTGAAAATCTCTGGTGTTAGGGATCCTCAAACTTCATTGCACCGTGATCCCTTTCGACAACAAAAATTACTTCACAATCCCAGGTGTGGGGACCCAAGCCTAAGCAGCCCCAATCCCTGTTGCCCTAGGGTGGGGATGGGATGCAAAGCCCAAGCACAGGGGAAGCGGGGGGAGGGGGGCAGAGCCCCAGGTGGGAAGCAGATAACCTAAGCCCCTGTTCTCAGGGCTGGAGCCTGGCTTCAGCTTTGGACCTGAATGGTGGGGTCAGACTTTGACATTGGACCCCATCAAGTCTAAGTCAGTCCTGGTGACCCACTCTGGGGTCCTGAGCCACATTTGGAGAACCACTTCCTTATATAGTGCAAAACCAGCAGATCCAGTGTTAGTACTGTGGTTCTGACGGGCTTAAATTATTGGTGTTAATATGCATAAATTTAATCAATAGGGAAATTGGATGCAAGCAGGGGTCTTTCAGCAGAGCCTTGTCCGGGCTGAATAAGATCATAGGTATTTCAGTTGTGCTCCCTCAGTGGCTGCACACCAAGTATAGAATGCAGACAGTGGTTTTTCAACCCTGAAAACTAAGCTGCCAATTCCTTGGCTGGGGCTCTACTGTAGAAGGTGCTGACTTCTTAGGCTACGCCTACGCTATGGGGCTTTATTGGAAAAAGGTACACAAAAAACCCAGAAGAGCAGATGCGTTCCATGGACGTGGCTGAGTTTTTCCAGGAAACCCTGTAGCTTAGACCAGTGGTGCACAACCTGTGGCGGGGGGGCGGGGGGGGGGGGTTGTTTGCAGCTACCTTCCTGGGGAGGGGGGTTGCAGTGCTGTGCTGGCCGCCATTTTGTTTTCCCGGCTCGGTGCCCGACTTACATGCAGGAGGGTGGGGAGAGGGGCAGGGGAGCTGAGTGGTGGTTTGGTGCTTTAAATGAAAGGGGGCCATTGTGTTGGTGGTGGGTTTTTTTTTGTCTCAACAAAAACTGTTCCTGGCTCTGGGGGGTCTCATGTTAAAAAAGGTTGAGCAACACTGGTCTAGACATAGCCTCAGGGATGTGTTGTGCCCATAGGTATCTGTAGGGGGAATCTCCACCCCTGTTACTCCTTCACTATCAGCATCAACAAAAATGAGGGTTTTTTTGTATGGCCTTGTTCGCACAACTTCCACTAACCTGGAAGCCTGTGCTAGTTGAACGTGATTGCACAATGTATTTGTGTTTGGTGTCCTTTAAACTAGCATTTGTAGTAGGGATGTCAAATCCTGTTTAATTGGTTAACGTTGTTTAACTGGTTAACCGACTAAAGGAGGGGGAGAGTCACTCCAGCTCAGCTGGAACAACCCCCCCCACTTGCTGCTGGACTGGAGTAGCCCATCCCTACCCCTGCTCTCCTGCTGAGGGCAGGACCTGCACTGGCTGGGCTGGAGCAATCTCAGCCTGCGGTGGGCCAGGGTTTTGCTTTGTTAGTGTCCTTCATTCTTGGTATAGGGCCACTTTAAATCCATGCATCTCAGCAGAAAGCATAAGAGCCTATAAGACAGTGGCTTCTCAACCTTCCTAGCCTACTGTACCCCTTGTTAGGAGCCTGGTCTTGTGTATCTCGATTTCCTCTTCCCTTAAAACTACTTGCTTACCAAATCAGATGTAAAAATACAAAAGTGTCACAGCACACTAGTGCTAAACAGTTGCTGGCTTTCTCATTTTACCATATAATTAAAATAAAACGACTGGCATATAACTATTGTACTTACATTTCAGCATATAGAGCAGTATAAACATGTCCTTATCTGTATGAAATTTTAGTTTGTACTGATTTGGCTCATGCTTTTTATGTAACCTGCTGTAAAATGAGGCAAGTGTAGATGAGTTGGCTTCCCCCTTAAGACCTCTGCATATTCCAGGGCAATATAACGTGTGCCTATGGTTGAGAGCCACTGCCCGAAGAGATGGTGAAGTATGCATGTGTTACGCAGGCCTAACCATGGACTAATGTGAATGGTCAGTTGATAAATCAGGTGCGGTTCTGGATATTAGTATCTGTTCTAGACTGTTAATGTGTGCAATTCTTGCCGTCTCTTTAGCATCAACGAAGAGCTGCTATTCTGTGCTGAAGAGCTTGTGTGGTAAACCCATAGCCTAAAACTTCTTGGCAGTTGCTAGGCTGGGCAACTGTCTTCTCAGGACTTCAGTGAGCTGGGCTAAGCACCTCTTCTTTCGTTCCTGAAATGGGGAACGATATAGGGCAGTGGGGTGACCTAGGCTAGTGCCTAGGCAGCAGGAGTGGCCTTCTGTCATCTCAGTGGGGTGCAAGACTGTTGTAACCAAGATGAGCCTCCTGGGATAGTTAACTGTGCTTGCCGGGTGTGGTGATTGAGCCATAGCAGTGCTTTGGTGAGTGCACGGCTCTCCCAATGTTGTGTACAGTCAGCACGCACCTCACTTCACGTGGCCTTGCTCTACGCATGTGTCACATCTGAAGGACTTGCAGGGGGGAAAAAACTACATGGTTGAAAACCAGCACAATCTGGCAACCCTACATGGTCAGCCCTTGTGGCCTCTGGCCAATCAGATTCTGTTTGAGGATACTGGTGCGCACACGTGTTAGCCAGTTAGTGACATACTGTGCCATTTAAAAGTTTGGCCTCAAAAGGCTGGGGTTGACAGGAGTTGAGTGGCCAAGTAGGAAATCAGTTATACCTGTCCTGCACTGGCCACAGCATCTTTTACAGCATCAGTGATGATGGAACACCAGCCCTGCTACTGCGATAGAGCAGAACCTGTTGCATGCAAGAAGCTGTGAAGAATCTAATTTCCTCACATGGAAAGAGAGGATTGCCAGAAAACTTCCCTCCCTTACGGCTTTGCTAAGGAAATGCTTGCTCGGGCACAAACTCAACAGCCTGTTTCCCTGGTAAGAAATATGCCTTTTCTGTCTCCAAGGGATATCCATATCCCTTCAGTAGGGTCAGAGTTTCCCAATAGGCAACTAAGGGTACATCTAGACTACAAGCCTCTTTCGAAAGAGGCTTTCGAAAAAGCCACTTTCAAAAGAGCATCTAGACAGCAGCCTCTTTTTTTCGAAAGAGCGCTTTTTCGAAAGAGAGCACCCAGGCAGTCTGGCTGCTCTTTTGAAAAAGCACTGCTTGTGTTTAACACCATTTTTTCGAAAGAGTACTTTCAGGGGGAAAAAAAGGCTCTTTGCCTCATAAAATGAGGTTTTCCGCGGTCAAAAAAACTGCTGCGTTCTTTCGATTTAATTTAAAAAGAATGAGGCAGCAGTTTAGACGCAGGTGAAGTTTTTTCGGGGGAAAAAATCTGTAGTTTAGACACACCCTCACAGAGGATATTTTCTTAATGTTTGGCATCTTTTCAGGGTTATCTGTAAAACCCCAAAGAAGAGTGTAGAATTTTCTCGCAGTCTAGCAAAACATGCTGATTTTTATGGTCTTCTATCCATGTGACTGCCCATCTCTTTGTATATGGATGGAGACCTATAAGGGCAAAGGATGGTCATCTGTTCAGTAAGAATCTGTGCCTTTAAGATCTTCAGTAGTAATCGCCAAAGCAGACACTTACATAACTTCTAGGTGTTCCCATCCCACTCCCCCAAAATAGAAGTTTACTGTTTTATGAGCCAAAGATGATTAAGCTTGTCTGGATAGTTGATATCTATCGAAGACATGTAAAACTGCATCCTTAAACACTCCATTGAAGCTTTTGGTATACGAAGTTATGCTGTTTTAATAACATTGATGTTTGTTGCAGACAAAACCATCTCTTTGGCCTCAGAGTGATAGCATGCTTATAGGAAAGATTATTTAAGTCTTGGGAGAATGCAGCAGAGCTGGGAGAACATGTGGTTTTTAAAGCAATACCTTCATTTAGTTGATATTGGTAGAAAAGTAGTGCATTAAGCCTGAGGTCATGGTGCCGAACTTGTGCTGCAGTCTTTGTGATTTGGGGTTCCTAAATATTTATCCTGTTCTGTCCCTAATGAAAACAAATTGTCAACAGTTGTTCAGTAACTGACTAAATTAAAATCTGTAATTAGTCAATTAGATTAAAGAGTTGGCACAACCTGATTGTATCATGCTGGTTAGGTTATTAAGAGAAAGGGTGTGATTTTTAATTACTGAATGCTAATTTTGACAGTTTCAAATAGAAACAGACGTTTTTCCCCCTCTGATTCTGACTGCCTCTGTAAAGTAAAGCAACAACATTTTATTTTATGCCAGCTAATATATTGTCAGAAGATGTGAACTTTCTCAGTTTTAAATCCACAAGGGATTTCATCGGTTAAGAGTTTGGTGGGGTGGGGTGGGGTGGGGGGGAATTACATTAAAGAAAATGTTTTAAAAAATTGTCGTCCTGAAGACGGTCAGTAGCAAAATAAATCACTTTGTAATATAAGCAAACACAAATGGAATTTGTGCTTCCGGAGTAGAAGGGAATTTTTTCCCCCCTTGTAAGAGTTCACCTCTGAAGTTAGCACACCACAAAATGTGGCCACTGAAGGATCAAAATCTGATGTGCTTCTAGCAAGTGAAACGACCAGTCATACATTTGTTTGATGCAGTGGTGTTTTGGGGGTTGGGGTGTAGGAAACGTGTCTCTCTTCCCCCCCCCCCCCCCCCCGAGCCTGTGGGCATTGCTCATGTTTCCCTTCTCTCCCTCTCTTCCCCCCCCCCCCCCCATTCTCCAGTGTTCTTGCTTGCTGAGATCCTATGTCAGCTTTGTGGAGGTGCATGCTTTGTATCCTTTCTCCTGCTTGTTCTCCCCTGCTTAAAGGCCATTCTGACTGGCCTTTAGCCAATAGGTGTGTAGTGCTGAGATGTCAGTGATACAGAAGTGAGTCATTTTTTCAGCCGCCTCCTCCCCCCATGGTGTGTTAGCTTTGATCACCATTGGAGGGGACCAGTGGCATTTGGAAAACGAAGCCAGTGAGGAAGGAGTAGGTAGTTAGGGGGAGGGAACCACTTTCCTGGCACTATAAAAGGCTGCTTTTTTGTTTGTGATGGAGGATTCCATTGTTTGCTGCATGAAGATAGAGCCACCGGAAATGTCAAGCAGCCAGGTGTCGCTGTTCTGAGATGCTTGTGGTAGACCTCTGGTCAGGGGCTCCAGGGTGCCATTGAACCCCCCTCCCCATGCCAGTGAAAGTTTGGTGGTGGGTGTTCTTAAGGATCCAGACGCTGAGACAATTGTAACTCTGGCTACATGCAGAGCTTCATTCATTTCCTTTGTAGTCCTTTCAGAGGAACAAAGAAAATGGAGCAGAAGGTGCATATGTAGTTCATGTACAAAGGCAAGGGGATGTCCTCTTACATTGGAGAGCTTGCTGAATGGACAGTATGGGCCAGCTGGGTCCTGCAAGGTAGGCAGCAAAGGGGGGTGTGGAGTTGGAAGAAGGGAGCAGAATTTAGTTGAAGGCCAGAAGGGACTGTCACAGACCACCAGCACCTACATACTAAACTCAACAGCCACAATGTGACAGAAGCATTACAGTCCACAAGGTCTCTCTGCCTTTCTGGTTGGCAATTGAAGCGTTGTTAGGTCAGTGCAACATGTATGGGTATGAGCGAAGCTTTCCTGTTCGCCTGATCGTTTCCTTCCTTATCTCGGAAACTTGGATTTTCTCCTACCTTTTGTTACATGTTTTTTCATTTCAAACAGCCTCTTGCTCAGTTGAAAACGGCTGCAGGCCAAGTCTAGGGAGCTAACGAAGTACAGGGCTTGTTAAAATACTGCACATGCGTTTGCATGCTGCTGTTCTATGGATCTGCGAAACAGAATAAAAAGTCACCTTTGCTCAGATGCTAAATAAATTAAATGGCAACTGATTGGGCAAAATCCTTGCTTGTGCACAGGGTTTTAGAGGGGCTGTCGGTACCACTGTTGGATGATTTCCTTTAAGGAACCATGTAAAGGTAAGAGATTAAAGAATGGGAGAGAACCCTAATGCTGAAATGGGTTCATTCAATTGACTTCAGTCTAGCTGCAAGAGAATGGACATAACTGCCTCAGTTCTCTGTTCTTGTGCAATTAAACATCCAGTGTCCGGGGTCTGAGTGTGAACGCCTGATAAACTGCTTTGGATGCACTGTGCAGTTGGATGGCTTTCTGAGGTTTCATCTCCAGAAAACCACAGATGAAGTTCATTTTGCGTTAATGTTTCCTGCTGTTTAGCAGGAGCCTCAGAGCGGAGCGTGCCCTTTAAAGGCATAAACTTTTGACATGTTGCTGGTGCTTGGGATTTTATTTACCGATTACTGTAGAATCAAAAGTGACTTGAACGCCCCCTTCTGAAAAAGAAAATGAGTACTTTGTCAGGAGAGCTTGTTGCTGACTTGTTTTCCTTTTCAGTTCCAAAGCACTGGCGAGTGAAAACAAGGGAAGAAACAGACTGTAAACTCTCTGCAACCTGCAAGCTGTTTGACGAAGTGGTGTTGCCCAGTGGCTAGAGCACTGACTTAATACTTGGCAGCCATAGAGTGTGTTCCCATTTGTGCCACTGAAGACCTGATGTGTAACCTTGGGAGGTCACATCCCCTATTTGTGATTCTTCCTCTGATTTCTCCATATAGTTAGCTCTTTGGGGCACAGATTTTGTGGTCACGTACGGCACTAAGCACATTGGGTCTGGCTTCTCAATTGGAGGGAACCTTTTAGGTACTCAAACAGGAATAATCTACTATATATTTGAGTTTGTCTGTCCATCCATGTGAGAGTCCATTTGTTCAAGAACTCCTCCTAAGCCCATGGTGCTCAAGCAGTTCGGAAGCAGTAGCCACTACAGTGGCTATTGCTATAGTGAACTAGCTACACTCAACTGGCCAAATAGCCACATGTGTATCTTGTTGTCCAACAGTGGCCAATGCCAGATGCCCTAGAGGGAGTGAACACAACAGGTAATCATCACATGATCCCTCTCCTGTCATTATTTCCAGCCTCTGACAAACAGAGGATAGGGACACCATTCCTACCCATCCTGGCTAATAGCCATTGATGAACCTAACCTCCATGAATTTATCTAGTTCTTTTTTGAAGCCTCTTTAAAGTTCTAGTCTTCACAACCTATTCTGGCAAGGAGTTCCACAGGTTGACTATATGCTGCATGAAGAAAAACTTCCTTTTGTTTATTTTAAACCTGCTACCTATTAATTTCATTTGATTTCCATAACATAGGAACTAGAGGTCACAAGTAAATAACTTTTCCTTATTCACTTTTTCCACACCAGTCATGATTTTATAGACCTCTACCAGTTCCCCCTTACTCTCCTCTTTTCTAAGCTGAAAAGAGCGTAGGATCACAGTCCTAAATGGTAAGTGCTAGGACCACCAAATTGGGTCTGCAGCTTCCTTTTTCCATAACTTAAAGCAAGATCCGGGTTTGGTTGTGCTAGGACCATGGTACGTGCATGGAATGAGATTTTCTCATCTAGCGGAAAGGGAGCGGTGATAGCAGGGACAGTTATACTCATGAATGACCACCGGGGGGCAAGCAAGCACGCACAGGGGGCAGTTATAGCCCAGAATGACCACAAAAGGGTGGCAAGTGCCCCAACCCTGTGGAGCAGCTGCTGATAGGGCCATGCAGCGCCCCCCTCCCAATTTGGACTGGCCCCAGGAAGCAGCTGCTGACCGCCCCCAGGCCTGCAACCCTCACACTTCAACCCCTGCCCTGAAGGACCCAAGCAATGCCTGAGAAGTCTTCTCGTATATGATAACAATACTGTAGGCGTAGGGAGTCATTTTAGGTGAAAATACTTGCATCGGTTTGACACAGTCTCTTTACATCTTTAGAGAAGGTAGAAAGTACCCTTCCAGATTTGCTGTTTTTAAAATAATCCACAGCCCCTGCCTAGGAGGTAGTGGGGTGTGATTGTGCATTTCACAACATTTACAGGGCAAGCAGAAAGCGAGCAGATTGCTTCTTGAACCTCCTGCTAATAGTTACTTGAGCTTTCCATCTTCTGTCCATGCCTGCCAAATACCTTTTTGTCCATCCAGGGAGTGAGCGGATGCTGCTTTCCAGACAACCTAGGTAAACCCAAAGGTTAATGCCCTTCCCATGAGTCAGCTAGTTTGTCACAGCTCGGCTGTCACTAGGTAAAAGTCAGATCACATCTGTCACTTGCTGGTTTCTTTTGTCCTGAACTGGCACTGAAACCTGCTCCCCAGGTTCTGAGCGAACGGGCATAGATGTCGTAATGTGCTGTGGTTTAAATGCGCAGAAGAGAGTGGGTCCACGCGGGGCCTTTAACGGGGTTGAAGCAGTAAGGGTGCCTGCCTAGCACAAGAACGGATTCCGATCTGAGAATGATGGCGAAGGTGGTTACTTGGGCAATTTTGTGATGACCTCACAGTGAGAGGCCTTGAGAATTGAGGGCAGAAGGAGAGTTAAGGGAAATAATACTGGAAGCCTTTAAAAACCAAACCAAACCAGCGTGCGAGGGAGGAGAGCTGCTGTTTCTTTAAGCGGAAAATGCTGTTGGTTTTCTGCTAACTGTGGGGGAGGGGTGATGTGTTTTACCCTGGTGACTTGATGAGAGTGAGGTTTGTAGCCAGCTTTCAGCTTAAGCCCTGACACAGCAGGATGGGAGGAGCAAGGAATAGCCGCTGCCTCACCAGTGCATCTCAGTGCTGTTCCGAGGTTTCCTTAACTTTCTGGTCAGAAAATAAAAAAGAGCTAAGTGACATGCTGCTTGAGCATGAGCAGGAGTTGATGCCTTTTTGGATTACCCTGACGCCTGGTCTGGGGCAAAAGCCTGGAGCAGATCAGGGGTGTCGCATGTTCACAATGAATTCTGTATGCTTTTCTCCACCCTCCCCCCCACCACGCATGCGATTGCATCCCACACCACCTCCCAAGATTCCAGCAGAATGTAGCTTTGGGTGACTTCTCTCTCCCCAGGTAGAATGCATCCCCTCCCGGCCCTGGCTCGACAAACATTTCTCCAAATAAACAAAGGTCTGGGTCTTTAAACCGGTCATCTTTGCCACTTGCATCAGTGGTGAATCTATCTGCCAAGGGGCTGGTGCTAGTGGGGGCCTGTTCTCAGATGTGCTTTGGCAAAAGGGTAGGAGGTTGGGGGACTGCACGGTGAGGATGGGTCAAGTTGTATTTATACCCGAGTCCTTCTACTTGCTCCTTCAAACTGTGGATTAGCCAGTTGGAAAAACTAAGACTTCCTTCCCCATTTTTATATGGCCAGAGCATCATTTCCTTCCTGTTCTCTTTATCCCCATCTCGCCTGCTGTGCAACCTTTCAGGCTGCTGTAGCCCTGTGTGCGTGCATACAGGTTTGCATGTATGCAGTTTATTAACCTAAGCCTTCATTTAGCTGCCCTCCGTGCTTTGGCATTCTCCAGCGATGCCCAGTGTAACAGCTGGGCTCTTGGACCCTTGGGTGTTGTCTTAGGGATGTTAGCGTGTACCTGTTTACACTATTAACCCAAAAGCCTGGACTGATCAGTTAATCCTGATTACCCCCCCCCCCCCTTAAGATGGCTCCCCACATGTGCAGTCTACCACGAAGCTGCCTCCCTGAGAGACAGCAGCATGGGGGGCAGGTGGGAGCCAGTGTTGAGGCGGCAGCTGGCTTTTAACATCTCCCCCCGCGCGTGCCCCCCCCCCCCGGAGCATTGGCTCCCTCCTTCTCCCATGTGTAAAGGTGTAACCACTAAAAAATTCAGCGATTACATAAGGGGTCAGCAACCTTTCAGAAGTGGCATGCCAAGATTTAACTTACTCACGAATCTGTGTGTCGGGGGCAGGGGCAGAGGCAGACTGGGTATGGTGACCATGTTTTCTGAACCAGTTGCCGCTAGGGACAACGGTTTAATTTAAATTATGAAACAGATTAAGCGTTTAAACTTTTTCATTCGTTTATTAAACTTGGTTTTAAATAAAGTATAATACTATGTCCAACACATAGGGTTTCAATGTTTTTTTTGTCAGGAGTGAGGAACTTTGTTGGGTCGGGGTCACTGACTCACAGAAAAATCATTCTGGGACCACACAAGCGAGAAGCAAAAAAACTCCCAAAACCCTGACCCTCACTGAGGTGGCCACCAACTGAGACATCTCACTCCTCTGGTGCACCAGCGTCATGGGTGAGGGGAAGGGACAGGGAGGGCCGAGGTTCAGGGTTTCCCATAGGCCAGATTTACTTTTCCAGGGTTCCAGAGTTGGTAGATTTTATGGACCCCCCCTTAGGCTCTGAGGTAGGGACAAAAATGAGGGGTTCAGCGTGTGAGACAGGGCTTCCACGAATAAGGTAGGGATGGGGTACAGGATCTGGAAGGGAGGTGGGGTGCAGAAGTGGGAGAGGTCACAAGGTCCAGATGGGAGGTAGGGTGTAGAAGCAGGCTGGGAGTAAGGTCTCTGGCCAGGTGGAGGGAGCAGGAGCAAGGGAGGGTGCAGTGTGTGGCTAGGGGGGAGAGTGCAGGAGCACTGGAGGATGCAGAAGCAGAGTGGGTGTAGGTGTCTGGCCAGGCCAGGGGGGAGGGTGCAGGAGCAGGATGGGGGTAGGGCATCTGGCCAGGAGGGAGGGTGCAGGAACAAGGGTGGGTGTTGGAGCAAGCTAGGGGAGTGGGGTCTTGGCGGGGGGGGGGGTTGTGGTGGTCTGGGCATAAGGAAGGATACTTACCTAGCTTCACGTCCCCTTCCAGCAACTGCCATGGCCACGCTGTCCTGGGCCACCCGGAGGCCCCACTGCCAGGGCCACACAGTCTGGGGCTAGCCCCGCTGTTGCTGCCAACGTGGTCTGGGGCCAGCCCCACTGCTGTTTGCCAACATGCTCCAGGGTCCGCTCCAGATCACATGACTGCAGCAGCGGCGTCTCCTGACCTAGCCAAGGCGCCACTGAGGAGCCTTCTCCCACTGCAGCCTAACCTGCTGCTGGGAGGAGGGAACACTCTCCTGGGGCTGCGCAGGGGAAGAGGGGTGTGGCTGAGCTGACAGTCGGCTGGCATGCCACAAGTGGCACACGTGCCGTAGGTTGCCAACCCCTGGGTTACATGTTTACACCAATAAATGTTGTTTAACATCCTTACTGTGTCTCCAGTGAAGATTAAAGTCACATTAAGAGATGGAGAACGTGTCCACGTTACAGCGATGTGGCTATGCCGCCACAGCTCTGAGACTTTGTTTGTTGACTGACTGGAAAAAACCCCTTCTGTGTAGTTAATCCACCTCTCTGCGAGGTGATAGCTAGGTTGCTAGGCCACAGGAGCAATGCTGTACCCTCTGTGTCCACCCTGCAGCTCAGGCCTGCTTCAGTAGGTCACATATAATGCAATATTGACAGCCCTGAGCTGCAGTGTCACTAGGTAGGGATGTGAAAGGTTAATTGGTTGTTAACCTTAATGGGTGATGCTTACGGGTCCTGGTTAACAGGTGGAGGCTGGAGCCACAGGTAGGGGCTGCTCTGGCTGGGTTGGAGCACCCCTCCTTCCCTTTTAATCAGTTAACTGGTTAAATGTTATGTTTAACATAATAAATGGGAATTTATATCCCTATCACTAGCCTGATTCGAAGTTTTAGGTGTGGACTTAGGCACAGTATGTTTCATTTAGCAGATTCTGGGCAGCAGGCATACTCAACCACCTTCAGTGCCCTCAGTAACACTTCAGAAGTAGAGCAGCATTGGGCAATATAAGCTAGTGAGTGGGCTGCATGAGTGACCCTTCTTCCTCTGTTGGCCACAAGATTATCGTTACCAAGACGGTCTCCCGGAATAGGGTAGTTTCGCTAACTGGGCTTGCGTACCTAGAATTAGTGGTGTGTAGCAGTGCTTTCACTGGATACAAAGGGAGCGTGTGGCACTCAGTGTTGTAGGGAATCAGTACGCACCTCACTTCGCATGCCCTGGCTTTGTGTGTGTCACTTTAATATTGGTAGGAAAAAATTGTGACCCAAAACCAGCACAATCTGGCTATCTTGTGTGCTGGCAGTGGTAAACAAAATGTCTCATGGACCACACGTGGAACCCCGATGGGCCACACAGGGGAGGAGGGTGACCACCACTGAGGTAGAGGGTGGCACAGGTCCCTCTGCAGGGGTAGTAAGGTATTGCAGTGGTGAGTTTCTTTTGTTATGCGGGGGGGTGTGTGTGAGAGAGAGAGAGAGACATGTTTAAAGGGCCTTTTTAATAAAGGAAGTGGGGAGAATCCAACCATCTTCTGCCAAAGGTGTGGTTGTTGGTGGATGCTGCTTAGATCAAGTCCCATTATTCCAACTGTGTGCAGAGCCGAGTGCTGGGAGACAGAGGTTAGAGAAATGGTGGGGCTTGCGGGAGAATAATGCTTTGCATGGAGCCATCAAACACTCTTCTGACCTACAGGCCTGCCTGCCTTTGTCGCTCCTCTTAATTCATGGAAATTGCCATGAAAAGACAGATGGTTTTTAAAAGTTGATTTCTCTCTCGCCTTTATCTGCTTGGGAGTTGTCTCTCTCTTAGAGAGCAGGCGCTCTTTTGGCTGGTAGAAGCAGTGATGGAAGCTGTAGTACAAATTGAGGTTATTGACACTATAAGTCTTCAGTTTTTATATCTGGAGATTTCTCTTTGGCATATTGATGTTTCAGACTGGACACAGGTTAGGGAATCTACATCTGTGCACTATTTGTTTAAGGAGAAATACTCAAGTGAGCAATGGCTTGTCAGGCTGCTGGTTCAGTTTGCCTTCACCCGGCTGATGCTTGCATTTGCATTTCAGTTTGAATAGTGGCAGTGTGGTTTGAATAGCACAGCATCCTCTCTCCTGGGGTGATGAATTTTGGGTGCCTTCTGTAGCTATTTTTTTCCCTTTTCCTTGTAAACTTTTAACATTTCTTACTTCCAACAAGCTTTAAGGACCGAAGCGTTTTAAGAAACAAAACCAAATCCTGATTGAATTTTGAAACCAGAATGTAAAATCAGCATCCCCTTTTTTTGGTGCTGCAAAAATATGGAAAGTTTAAAGTCCATTTTCTCTTTTGAACCCCTTTAAGTTTCGTTTACCAACTTTCTCCATTGCCTTAGATTCTTGGCGTTTGAAGGGCATGATTTAAAAAAAAAATGGTTTAGCAACTCTTACAGCTGGTTGTGTCTCGCTCTCATCTATGCGAAGGGATTGTAAATGTTTTTGGTTGCTTTTGCAATATGAAATTCATTGGTTCTGCCAGCTCAGAGGTATTATAATGGGCACTGGACTTTCTTTAGGAGTGGAATGTCCATCATGTGTATATTCTTGAAATCCTAATGAGCAGACCGGTTTTATTTCAGTTTTTTGCTAAGGCTGAGGATCCCTTTTCTATGAATCTTGCCTCTTGATTTCTGTGTGGTGCTTAGAATGGGTTAAATTTATGCATGGTTTGATGGGGGCTTCTACTTCATTAGAACGTTGATGGGTTTTTTCCCCCTTTATAAAGGGGACAAGACAAGGTGAAATCTGAAGAGGTACTCTGATGGACAGCAAGAGATGGAGGCGACCGCAATTAGAAAAGGAACATTTTGTGGCACAGAGTTTGCATGGGCCGAACAATAGAAACACTGTGGCTTGTGAGCAAAGGACGTGGCGCAGATGCGGAGCAGCTAGACTGGCGTGTGGAAGGAGTGGGGGCAGGGCTTGTTATTTGCATAACTGATTGTTGCCCTGGGGATTAAGGTGGGGGAAGGGAGGTGGTGGGAGCACAAAGAAATCTACAGAAAATGCAGATTTTACTGGCTCTGCCACTTCTGCTCTTGGGTGCTGGCTGTGTGCAGTGTTGCTACAGCCCACGCAGTTCATTCGTGCCATCCTGCTGACATACGCTTCTGCCTGGTGCTGCACTAGAGCTGTCATCTGGGTTTGTTTTTGTGAAGAGGGCAGGAGGAGGTCCACCAGGGAGACAGCCTGGTTGCCAAGGGATTGGGGTTTTAACTGCTCCTGATGTCTCTTATAAAGGCAGTGACTCTGCAGCCTGTAGTGTCAAGATAAAGTCCAAAGGAAGACCTCTGGCTGTTTCTTATGCTAACATTCCAAAAAAATGTTTGTGTAAACCCTTAAATATTTGATCTTCAACGTTTATCCTCCCAGGATGCGGGAGCTTTTTGTAGTGAAAATCAGCTTTTGCTGCCCATCTTTACTGCCTGTAACAATTTTTTCCCCCGAGCCGTCTCTGCTTCGGAGTTTACTTTATGCAGCTTCACAAGGATGAGCTCGCACCTCTGATTATTTTTCTAAATACAAATAAGCTTTCAAAGGCAGAGGATGTGTTCCAGCCAGTGCTGTCTTATCCGAGCACTTGGGAGTGAAACCTGCCTTGCCAGGGGATTTGGCCAGTGGCATGTCCTACCCAAGGGGGGAGATGTTTCTCTTGCTCTTAGAACAGTGTGTGGTTTTCAGCATGGGATCTCTTTTGTCTGAAAGAGGTTTTCCAAGTGCTGGTTGCTACACCTAATTCTTACATGAATGGCAAAGCTACCAAGTAAACTTGAAATTAAGTTCTATTTGGCTACAATCACTCCCATTACATGTTAGAGACTGAGTCTTAGCTCTAGCACGCGCTAGACATGTGCGATGGACAGAGCAGTGAGGAACATTGATGGCTCTACTGTTTTGGCACAGGGTGAGGGTGTAATTTCTGTGTAGTGGGGCAGGTGGCCTGGGCAATTGTGCCAGGGCTGCTAGGTTCTCACCTTGACTCTGGCAATGACTTGTTACATGGACTTTGGTGACAACTGGATGAAGTGACATGCCAGTTTCCATTGTGCAAAATGAGCATGGTTCCTGTTGTGCAAGGTGCTGAAGATTAAGTCCTGATGTTATACAGTGGAAGTACTGAATACAGCTGCTAGTGCTAGCCAGTCAAATGAGCCCATTGGTTCTTTGCCAGGTGGGTGCTTGAAAGTGTTTTATTTCCTATAAGGAATTTGTAGCTTGGTTTAGCCAGTTAGTTGCTTGGACAGAACAACTAGGGGTAAGAGGAAAGGGGGGCCTTTTTGCAGTGAACAAAATTAACAGCAGCAAAGGGGGGCTTCCTGGCAAAAAAGATGTAGCCTCTCCATTTGGGGTAAAAGTTTTTACTAGTAGTTTGGGGGCCCCCCACTTCCCCATGTAAGACAGAGCACAGTGCAAGTGGATATGGCTGCTGGAGCCCAGACATACCCCAAACAAAGCATCTCATCTGAAAGCTGAGTACAAGTGCACTTGAAAGCACACTGGAAATGCATTGCTGATAAAGCCACGTCTACGCTACAGGTTGAACCTCTGTAGTCCAGCAACTTCTGTGATTTGGCATGATGTTAGTTATCTGGATGTCCACTTACTATGGGTATGGCCAAGTTTCCTGGGGTTCCCTAAAGCCTGTTTACAGCCACCAGTCCTGACTCTTTGTGTTCTGTGATGCTGTTTAGCTCTAATTTACCCCTAAATGTCTAAGAGCCCAGCAAGCAGTGGTTGTGTTGGTAATGCTGCTAGACACTATTCACCTCCTGTCGTCTGGCAAATTGTCTGGTTTGGCAGCTGACAGGGTAACGGACTAGAGAGTTTCAACCTGTACCTTCACTGCAGCAGCCTAGCTGTGCTGGGAGGGATTTTTCTGTTACTATGTGTAATCCTACCTCCTCGCATGGCAGAAAGTAGATTGGCATCTAGGGCACTCAGGCCAAAGAAATGAGGCAAGGCTGACAAATAGGTGGCCCCTTAGAGCCAAGAAACAAGCTTCTTGCTGGGTTTTTAACTGGTCTTTCTCCTTTGGACTAACAAAATGGTGGCCAAGTGTCCTGCTTCTGACTCCTGTGTTCTTGCTTGCATGGATTCATGCCTGAAAATATGATGATTAATTGCAGGCTCTTTTCTCCTCTCCTGCACCCCTTTCCCCCTGAGAGGCCCAGCTGGGGTCCTCATGTAAATCACACCAAACCGGGTGCTTTGATCTGAGACCCTGAACGGTGACGGAGTTGCCACTTTGAACTGGAGGAGTAATCTCAGCATGCATTTTAACACACATGATAAAGTAGTCCTGAAGCGTGGCTTTGTTCTGTAGGTTTCTCTGCCATTTGCACCTGCTCCCTGGTGACCTTCTCTCCAGCCCAGTGGTCATACTTTTTTTTTTTTTTTTTTCCTCCAGGTCAGCCAAACTGCCAAGTCTCCTGACACATCTAGTTACATGTCTCAATACTGGGCTATTAGATGAGGCACTGACCGGTTCCAGGCAGTAGTTTCCATGTTACTCATTCAGTGTGGAGTGGCTCCGTGTTAGTCTCTCTTGTGTGAGGCAACAGAGGGAGTTAGGGATGCCACAGCTGTTTTAGGAGTTCAGTGCAAGGGGGCTGTCTGTTGCTGTATAGGATAGGAATAGGGATATAATAGTATAGTCGATTAACTGATAAGCAAAAGCTTATAGGTTAATGCTATAGACTGCACACATTTCCCTCTTCCCCCTCTCCCTGCTAGTAAATTTTTTAGCAGGCTGGCCAGCAGCCTGGCTCAGTTCTGGCTTGGGATGGGTCCAAGACCTACCCCTGCTGCGGCTCTGTATTTCAAGTGTATTAAGAGCTGGGTGGGCAGGCAGCCTAGCTCAGTTCTGGCTTGTGCTGGGTACAGGAGCTCAGACACTCCCTAGACAGGGACTGCTGCCACCCCGTGCTGCTGCCACCACTTTCTCAGAAGCAGCAGCACAGGTGACAGGCAGCCAGTCCATGAGGGGAGCTAGTTTTTAAACTCTGATACAGTGGCTGCTGGCCCTGCCCCCCAGGAGTATAGAATAGTTGACTCACCGATAAAATTACTTGACTATTCAATTAACCAATATTTAACATCCCTAGATAGGAAATGGCTCTTACTGTGAGAACTGAAAGACCGGATCAAAACCAAGTTCCCATCTACTTCAGTAGCCAGTCTCTGGTATTGTCCAGCATCAGATGCTGCAAGAAGGTGCAAGAAACCTAGGGCAGCATTCCTGCTTTTCTGATACAGACTGCTGCTCAAAAATGTATTCCTTTTTTTTGAGGGGGGGAGCACATTTACTGTGTGTCAAGTCTTTCAAATTTGCCTACCGTGTACATTGAAGCTCTGGCTAGAGAATGTGAAAAGCTTCTGCAGTTGGGGGTGGTTTGTAGTGAAACGAGTGTGTTTCCACTCTTTCAGTGGCTTTGGTACTATGCCTCCAACCACCTTTGACCTCTCTCTTTTCTCTCCCCCCAGCTCATTTGACTACAGAAGCCAGGGACAATTCAGGAGTGCCTTATGACTGGCACTTCATTATCCTTGCTATATAAATGGGTTTCTCTTCACTCTTAAGAGTGAGTCCAAGGCCAGAGGTTCTTACAAAGCCTTACAAGTAGGAAAATAACCTTTGGGGGAGAATGAATGGGACAGGTTTTAGGGTGATAGTCTGGGAGAGTCAGCTTCAGTTATGTTGGTGACAATGGGCAAGCCATTTAATGTCCCAGTGCCTCAGTTCCCCATCGCTATATAGGGATGATGGCACTTGCATGCATCGCAGGTGTGGTGAGGGTAAATACTAAATAGAGTGAGGTGCTGGTTGCTTTGGTAATTGGGGCCATAGAAGTACTAAAGGTAGGTGTGTGTTTGTTTCATGGCAGCAAGGGGGTGGGAATTGGGGACTGAAAAGACACAGTTAATCAGTGACACTGTAGTGACTTGTTCAGAAAGTGTGATGCAATACTGGTGTTTCTGGAGGCCAGAAAGAAACCTTCAACCTAGTTTTAAAAACTTACTTTCAAGAGGGTGCTTCTTTTCTGGTGAGTCAAGGAATGCCAGTCAGTAGTGAGCACGACTGGTATTTTTCAGTCGTGATTTGGGGTTTTTTTCCCCCTTAAAGCCTTATGGACCTACCACAGATGAGCTTTATGAGCTGTGTTAATAGAAGCGTTACTCGTGGTTTTGCTGGAGCCTGGTTGGTGTCATGGCATGTCTTAGCAGTGCGTCTGTCTTTACCTGCAGTCATTAAGGAGTTTACAACATTACTTATATAAAGCCTTTGCACTTTCGATTGCTTCATTGTGCTGCACAATGGATTCTCTGTCAACGTGCCAGCTGATGAATTTTAACTTTTAATGTTGCTTCATCTGGGTTTGCGCTCTTCATTGTCCAGTTTTAGTATGTTACAGGGTGTTTGTAGCTCTTGTAGTACATTGTCTTGCGGTGCAAAGTGATGGGTTTTGTGCTTCGTGTTGGTCCCACTCTCAGCAACTAGTTGTACTCATGTGTCTCCTTCCTTTTGTTACAAATACATTGATCGATTTGGGAGTCTGGGGGAAGCAATTAGGGACTGCTCAGCAAGTTAGTTCACTCAAGCACATGGTTTATTCCAGGTGGAAGACGGCTCTGAGTGCAGTGTACACTTAGTGTAATCTGATGAAAATAACAGGCTATCACTGCTTGGCTTGCTGATTTGTACTGAATGTGCTTTGTAGGAAATGATTGGGGAGGTGAAATGGTATTGTTTGAATCTTCGTTCCATAGGAGCTCAGACATCATTCCCATGAAGAACATCCCAGTCAGGAACAAGAAATAATGTTTTTTTTCAAAAGGGCCATGATATATTAATTAGCAGCTTGGAAAAACAAGTATTTCCCCCCCCCCCCCCCTTCCCTTCCCTAGAAGATTTTAAATGTCAGTTAGATAACATTGTGCTGTTGACTTACGACCTCTGCCGACCTGAAGGCACGGTGCTGTTTGGGCATAACTCAGGGATGGTGAAATGCCACATCAGATCAATTCCAGCATTTCAGGGAATGTTATATGTGTTCCTGGTCAGAATCCTATTGAATTATCACCTGCTGAAAGAAGGGCCAAAAAAAAAAAAGGGGAGAATAACGGGGGAGAGTGGGCCAGGAACAGCCACATGCAGAGTCCTGGGAACAACGGGATATAGGGGTCTCAGAACTGACTGGTGAGAGACAGATGGAAGACTTCAGTAAATGAAAGCAGTGGGAAAGAGGGTCATAGATCACAGGAATAGTTGCTGGCATAATGAAATAGTGAAGCATCGTGACAAGAGAGTGCAGAGCCCATGGACTGGGGAAGATAGAGGACCCTGTCATGCTGGTGAGCAGGGAATGGGAGGACATGCGGACTCTGGCATAGGGGTGTGTTTCAGTATATCCCTGAAATTTGAGGAGGGTGGCGGCACATGGAGCTTGTGTGGGGGGCAGAGGGATGCCAGGAGCCCTTGGTGTGTGCAGTGCACTCAGCCTGAAGAATCTATGGCTACACAATTTATATAAACCAGGGTGATGCAGATTTGTATTGCAACCTGTTTCATGACCATACATTTTGATACAAGTGAACATGAAACAATCCAGGATTCATGCCCATAACTCAAGTATGTGCAGAACAGGCCCCTTCCTTCTCTGCAGCATTTGTAGCAGCTGATTTCAGTTGTGTGCACCATGATCTTCATGGTGCTTTGTGTATTGCCTCCCCTCGTGCTTATGATCAGACACGCTACCGCCCACCCTACCTGTGCTTGTGTAACCGGCACCTGTGGAGAAGTAACTTTGTACTGATCTGTTTAGTTGTCCTGGAGAACTAAACGTGACCATACCACTGTGAGATCATGTGGGTCACTTACTTCGGGAGAGGAAGGCTGGACTGGGGGTTAGGGTACTAGCTTGGGAATTGGACCAGGGGTCTTATTCCACCCAATTTACTATGACCTGGGTCTGGGTAGGAATCACGTATTCTGAGTTTCAGCTTCCCACTTGTAAATTAGGGCTGATGGTACTTTCCCTTCCCCAGAGGAATTGGAGGCTAAATAGTTTAATGGGAGCCATATAAGTACCAGCATTCCTACAAGCAAGTGACCAGCCAGGGACCTGTGGACAGCAGCCTGGGAAGTGGTATTGAGTTTTTCAGCTCTGGGGTGGGGGGGGTAAGGGGGTGATAAAGATCTGTGTATAAATCCCAGCTTTTTAATTTGAAATGGTGGTTTTTGGCTGAATGCTGCCAACTTGTCAAGGAGAAAAGGCTGCTGCAGTGAAAGGGAAGGGAGCACATTGTCAGGTCAAGGAATATGAAATAGATGCCTTTGTGCTTAATCTGGTTATAAGGGCAACTATTGCAGATAATGAATTTTGCCTGTCCGCATAGCTGTAATACAAGAACCTAAATGTCTTTCACCGGAGAGAAGGTCACTCCTCTTTATTTCGGCTTGTAAATGTTGCTGGTTACAGATGTTTAGTGTTGATATACATAGTTAATTCAGTTATTGCTTAAGCCAATTGGCAAGGAGCAGGGACAAGTGTGTTGAGAGGGAGAAATGAAGCTGTTTCATCATAACTTATGGAATTGTTACTAGCTACACGCATTTGTTGTTCCCAGGCCAGAACTGTAAGTCTCCTCGACGAGGCTGGTCTTGCTGAGAAAGCAAGTCATCTGGACTCTGATGAGGGCAGCATAAAGAAGCTGGATAGCTTAGTGTGTGGGGGGAGGGGTGGAATTGAGCAAGACTGCTGGTTTGTGTTTAAACTGGTTTTGTCGTAAGCTGTTTGGGGGAGATTTCTAGTATAGAGTCATATAATATGGTAAATGGGCAGTGTTTAAAAAGGGGAGCGTTTCTGTAGCCAAGAAAGTTTAGGAGAAGAGCACCTCTAATGGGGAGTATACACTGATGTCCAGACAGGAAGAGGTTGCCTAAGGCCATGTTAGTCCAGGGAGCTGGACAGCTTCAATAGCCTGCCTTCTTCTGTAAGGCAAAGCTACCTGGGCGACGGTTGAGGTATATGGGCTCTTGGGTCTGGGGTAAATAGCTGCGTACACGGCAGAGTGGGCAAAAAGCTCCTTCATCAAAGCTCTGTGCTCAGGGCACCTGCTGCTGAGCGATCGGGCAACCCTGATCCTTTCCAGTTCACAGCTGGTGCAGTGAAACACAAGACGTGTGCACTGATGGGTCTTGGGTGACACATTCAACAAATGCTGGTTCAAACTAGTTTAGGTTTTGGAGCCAGGCCTACCTGCCTGGTGTGAGCACGAATGTGCTGGGGTCAGGGGTCATCCATTTTGTTTTGCCAAAGCCTTGGTAAAGGTGCAGTTGCAGTCCAGATGCCAGAGCGAATAATGGAAGAAATAATAAAATATTTTGGGGTCTGTTCAAAAGCATCTGGCAGTCTGGATTTGGCCCATGGTCCACCTGTTGATCACCTGGTATGGGTGCCTAAGTCTGTAGCACAGTGTCTAGGGGCAATTTTAAAATGGCTTTTACATTTGCCAGACAAACTATTTAAACAGTTAAAACCAGTTCAGCTAAAGGCCAGTGGAGATGGGGGCCGGGGTGTGTTTGACCTGACCCTGTGGAAAAGTCCAGTGAGAGACCCTGAATGATGGTGGTTGGGTCCTTACTAGGGATGTTACAATGTGTTTACATGTTTACCTAAATAACCGCTGAAAATGTCAGTGTTTACACTGGGGTGGTGGTGCTGCATGTAATCGTGCATGTTAACTGATGAGCCCAGGCTCCTCAATTAATTGGGTACACATTCACATCCCTAGTCCTTACCCATAATGCAGTGAGGGGAAGGAGAACTTTGCAGCAGCAGAAGTACTGCAATGAACCTTTCTGCTCTTTCTGAAGATGGCTTGTTTTCTCTCCAAGATAAGCTGCAAAGGTAAAACACCATGTTCCAGCCCTGTACTGGGTCTGTATCAGCACCAGACTCAAGGTACTTTCCTCTACTGGTCATCCTGGAGTTCAGGCTCCAAGACTTCATGGGATATGAACCCTCCCCCCAAACCATTTAGGGTTAGGGCAAAAATCTCATGGACTTCATTGGGAATGTTGCCTCAAAGGAGAACTGCAGGACAGTCTCTTCTCGCTATGGCGCTAGCATGCTTGACAACCAGTAGGTGCTAATCGTTTAAAATCATTAATGTGAAAGGCAGTAGCATGCCTCAAAGTTCATGCTGCTTGGTCTAGTCTTGGCCTGAGAGCAGCCTGGGGAAAACAGGCAGAGTGAGGGAGGGACGACCCTGCATCTGAACCTCTCTCCCAATGGGAAACGTAAAGAAACAGGCAGTTACCGTCTCATACTCACACTTAGGCAGGGCAACTTCTTGCAGTTCTAATAAATGTATGAACTAGGCTGTTCGCCACAGTTCAAGGCCCAAGGAGTTATAGAGGCTGGGTGTTTTGAATCTGGCAATTACGTGGTTTATATTTCTGTTGCATCTTTCTTCATTCTGTTGCCGGTTGAGGCTTTTTCTTCTCTAAAGAGATTTTTTTTGACTCTTGGACTGACAAGAGTATTAAAGGGCTTTGATTGCAGACCAAATGTGCCTCACTGGCAGCGTCAAATTAGCGCGGGGAGGTGGTGGGGTTTGACTGCCACCTAACAAGGGTATCACTTACTTTTTTGCAGGGCTACACAGAGTGATATCTTGGGGTAATGTGTGGCAGCCCTCTAAAGCTTTCACTGTAGCTGATCCTATTGCAGGGTGCCTGTCCCTTTTAGAATCCATTGGGTAATTTCTCAGACATTCCATATCTGGATCCCTTACATAATAAGAGCTGGCAGATGACCAGATCGAGGTTCCGTGTGCAGCTCAGCGATAAACTCCAGAAACAGTGGCTGCCGTGCCCACCCTGTTGCCATTCTATCTCTATCCCAGCATCTCTGGGCTCCGCAGACAGGCTGGCCTTTTATTTAACTGAATAAAAACATCCCAACAATGTAATTCTTCTCAGCAGAGCTGTATGCTGATCAAGGGCAAAATCTGAAACTCTCCTCACTTTCCCAGGAACTTGTTGGAACTAGCCTGGAAGCGGGCGGGATGCGCTCCCTTCTCTTCCTTACTGCATGTTCTCAAATGGGAGCGAGGGCGGGCGGGGGGGAGGAGAAGAGGGGGATTCCAGAGGGGCTCTGAGGGCGTTTGACTGTCCTGCCACCATATTAAAACTCAGCATGTGCTTCCCTTCCCTCTCTTCTTCCTGCCTCCCCTTAAAAATTTCAGGCACTTAGATTCTGCTTCATCTTTGAATTACTCCATTCTGCATTTCTTATCCCTTCTGTGCGTCTTTCCCCTCCCCCTCTTTCCATGTCAGTCTCTTGTGTTCCTTTTGTTCCAGGTTCACGACTCCTCCAGGGAAGAGAACCTTCTGGGACCCTTGTTTACTGCCCAGCACTCACCCTTTGCACACTTCTCTTAGCTGTGCGTAGCAATGACTTCTTTCCAGCAAAGTACGGTTGAGTTTTTCCAGCATGCTCTTCATTAGCTGGTGAGAATGGAGTCACAAGCTACCTTGGGCTGTCTCTTCCCTCCTCTTGAAACTTTTTTAGCTCCTGTTAGTTAGGGAGCAAAGAACTGAATTGTATCTCCCTTGCTGTCATGCTGCTTAGTTGTAGCCTTTTAATGTCTTTCACATCCTTTTTTGTGTCTCCTTTTTCCAGCCCTGAGGATCATACCATGCTGATGCTGCTATACACAGGACTTGTTTAGCTGGTGGAATCAGCAGCTGAGCGTAACTGATAAGATTCTAGTCAGTTTCACCCTGTCATGATGTGTGTGGGAGCTGTAGGGGCAGATGTGATCCAGATCAAGCAGGTGGATTTACTGCCTGCAGGAGGGAGGCAAAAAATGAACTTCCTGCACTGGGATTCTTCACTCTGCCGCTCCCAGTAAAATGTGGAATATCTTGGGATATTCTAGTGTTTGAACTTTAAAAACATTTTCTAAAGAGGAGTAAAGATCCAGTTCAAGGCCCCTAAACAACTAAAATCTGCTGATAACTTGTTCTGATGAATTCCTAGAAAGTCCCCCTGTTTCTCAAAGTACATAAAAAGTTGTCAAAATATCTGGTGGTGCCAAGCATTCTACGTTATGTTCTCTGACTGTACTTCTATAAAGCATTGTGTAAACAGATAAAAACCCTTCCTCTCCTAGAGAAATGTTCTATGGAGCCATGTGGGTGCATGTCTGTGGCATCACTGGTAATTTTTTTTTTTTTAAACATTTTTTGCTGTGAAGATATTGGGCTGGGGGGGGAGGGGTGGAGAGAAGTGGGGGAAAGGGAAGAGAAACCTTGTCATTTGGCAGTGGGTTCCTTTCAGACAACTGGAAAGATGCTAGTACAGCATTGGCCATCTGTCACCCTTAGTGTGCTTTAGTCTGCCTTCTGTTTACCACAGAAGGGTTTACCCATATTCTGTAATAGAAGTCCACTAATTCTGACCACAAGGGGTAGTAAAAGTTCCATTGTGTTTTGTGTGTTCATATTTCATATGCATAACATGGGTTTTTTTTATTGCCTTGTCAGAGGCATGTGAAGTTTTTAATATATTCCGTAACGTTAGTTTCCAGGAAAATAGCTAAAACAATGTGCATCAAGGAAAGAAATGTCGGGTGTACTGATACCCAACAGTAATTCTAAGTTTGTGTGGATTGCATTATTGGCATTACCCTCTTGTTCTAGTTAAAGGGTTAAAAATTATGGGGAAGTTCAGCTAGCACTTGCAAGATATGGTTGCCGTAGCAACAGGCCTTCTAATCTGGTAGGTGACCTGAGAGACTGTGGAAGATGCAGGGGTTGGTTTGGCATTTCATTATTTCATGAGGCTGCAGCTCTCTGGCTGGTTCATTTCTGAGTGTAAAGCTGCTGTTCCTGCCACTAGAATTACTGGCATTCCAAAACAAAACAAACTGTTTGGATTACCCAGAACAATGCATAGGGCCCCTTCTGAGCTTGGCGCACCATCCCTCTTCCAAATAATTGTTTAGAAACTTCTGAATTTCTTGGTCTCAGGTTCCTTGTTAATATCACAATGTCCGATTGGTCTGGTTTTGTTGAGGCCATTCTGTTTGGAAATGATGTGCAATTACAGGCAGTTGTGTGATATGACAAATTAATAAACCAATTTTGTAGGTGATCCATTAACTCCCTTGGTGCCAGAATCACAGGAAATCTCAAGCCAGATATATACTGTTTAAACTTGTGTATTCTAAGTAGGACTTCCTTTTTGCTTAAAGGATTAGCTAAGCAGAATAGATCATGTTTTCCAGGTGCTAAGGTATTTCTCTAGGCACTTTTGAAACCCTGACGAACCAGACTCCTTTCTGATTTGCTGATGTAAGGCAATGCCAGAAGGGGCAACACCCATCAAAATGCTTTTAAATAGGAAACTGGGATTTGAGGGGGGGTAAGAGGCAATTATGGATCTGAAAGGTGGGGGGAAATTAACCCAGTGGAGACCATACAAAGTGGTGGAGCGTAAGATGGACTAGTCAAAGAAGGACTTACCAGCATGATTTTAAAGAATATTAGTCTCAAAGCAGGCTGGGATGCTGTGACCTGTTTGGTTTTAGGCTACCCTGATACTAGCCAATACATTGACTCATTTTGATTTTGCTGTTTGTAGTCCAGCATTCTGTCTTATTTAATAAGGTTGTTTATGGCAGAGCTTGGCTTTACAACAGCTGCCTACCTTTCATGGATTTGATGTTTGTGCATGGCAACAGTACTCCATCACTGAAGATAAGTTGATGGTGTCTCCCCCCCCCCCCCCGCCCCAATCACTTCAAACTGTTCACTATCCAGTCACAAAGTGGGTTCTGCTATATTAATGGTGGTGTTAATTTGCCTAACAAAGCACCTCAAGCTAAGCTTTGGAATAGTTAGATCTCCTAGTTTTTTGCTCCTCCTCTTGGAGATGTGTGTGAAATCTTTGTTACAGCAAGTTGGCCTTCTAATGTGGGCTTGGCTTGATTTGAGTAACTGCTTATTCAAGGTTCAGTATCATTGGGTTCTTTGTATTTCCGCAGTTTCTATCACTGTGGCTTTTTGTGTAGCTTCTTAATTTAGCTGACACTTCCTCTAATATATGAACTCTTCAGAATTGGAAAAGGTGGCTAAAACTAGTGTGCATGAAAATGTTGTATAACAGGGGTGGGGAACTTTTTTTGGGTTGGGGGCTGCTGACGCACAGAAAAATCAGTCAGGGGCCCCACACACAGTGAGAGAGAAAAAAACCCCACCCCTCACAGATGTGGCACCGACTGAGAAGAAATACACTCCCCACATTCTCCTAGTACACGAGAGCTGTGGGGGGAGAGGAGGGGAGGGACAGGGCTGGAGCATACAAGCACCTAGTCTACAGTGGGGTGGCAGAGGGGCTGAAATACCAGCATGGGCTCCCCAATGCTAGGAGGGAGCCCCAAGCCTTGGGAGCCAGATCCAGGCAAGCAGAGGGCCGCATGTGGCCCCTGGATCTTAGGTTCTCCACCCCTGCTGTGCTGCATGGTGTTTCAATGAGTTTATACTAAACTCTACAGTATTCTTACAAAACTCTACTCACCTGTGGAGGTATCTTTCATTGTCAATCATGATAATAAGCATGCGGAGTAGGTGGGATTTTTAAAATCTTTTTTGGGGGGGGGCTTGTGGGGGGTGTCTCCTTTTTTGGGCTTGGACTAGAAAATTCTCAATCATTTTGTTATGCTGCTGTATGCCAACAGGTTCTTTTAGAGTAGTTACCTTGTCCGCTGCAATGCTATTAATACATGTATTCCCTGTAGGAAAGGCCTTTGTTCAAAATGCCTTCGGCAATATGTAGCATTTGTAAAGCTGGAGTCCCTCTCATGTAAACTTCCAGAGATGACAGTGGGCCTGATAGCCCAGGGTTGCAATGTGAACTTTTCTTTACCCCACAGTTAAATGGAAATCCTGGCCTATAACTTACGGGAGGAGTTGAAGCTTGCTGGAGTCTGGAGCTGTGTGTGTCACTTGACACACACAGGATATTATTGGGGTGTATCTCACGTCGTCATGGCAGGGATGCACTTTGGCCCTTCCTGATGGCTCTGTGGTACAGAATAGTTGGGTTTCTTGGACGTTGGTCTCACTTCAGCATTGTGCTGGGTGGTCGTGGTGGTCTGTGATATTCAGGAGGTTGGACTAGAAGGACCTGCAAGAGACCACATGTCTGCCCACATGGTTACTAGTGCTCTTGAGGTCACTGTTGCATTGTGTGATGTGAAAGGTGGGTGCTGCAGGAAGGCCACCCTCCTTGGGGCCTGGGATCTTTGTCTCTAGAATTTGCTCCTTTTCCCCCTCCTTTGGTCTAACCACACATCTTGAGGATATGCTACAAAGGGGCCGGGTGGTATTAAGAATGATTAAGGGCAAGGGATTGAGAGCTATGGTAGATCGTTAATTGCAGAAGGCAATTAGGAGCTGCATTAGTGATAGGCTACTCTGAAGTGTCTTCAGGCTCTAAGATGGCATATCCTTTGTGTTAATATTTTTATAGGCGCCTAGACCATGGATAGATGCTATTAATAAATCTAAATAAATGTGGGCTTTAGAAGGCAGCACAGAAAATGACAAGAACCTTGCTGATTTCACTTGCTCCTGTGTAAGAAGCACTGAGTAGTAGGGAAGGGGGCCGGCCCTGCGGAGGGGGAATCCAAGGGAAGGGAGAGGGAGAATTAGATTACAGGAGACTTGCTCCTCCTGGCAGCCGCCTGAAAGCTGAGCACAAAGCAGTGTAGTGGCGTCCCGATGGGCCACAGATCCAACGGGACAGAAGGAGCTTTATCTTCCTTTCCAGAAGCCATCGGTTGTGGGTGAAAGCTTCAAATTTCAGACGTCTGCTGGCTGGGGTTTCATATGAAACTGTTGCCGCGCCCCCCCCCCCCCCCCAAATCAAGCAGGGGCACACCTTGATAGAAGTCCCAGCTCTGGAGGTCTAAAGCTGTGCTTCTTGTCAGGGTATTGGCCAAAGTTCCCTCTAATTTTTTTCCATCCGTGTGCTGAATAAAATTTTATGTGCACAGAGGCATGTGCAGTTGTGCACCACCAGGGCACATGCCGCTGATTGTGGGCACTTGGCGGCTCTGCTAATCAGCAGGGCAGCATTTGACTCTCTCCTGGGTGGCCGCCCAAGCGGCTTATGGGTGAACGCTGGTATTGGCCCCTAGATGTGGCTGGTAAGGAACCTCTCAATGTACTGGGTCAGCCACTGTGTTAGTAGCAGTGTTCCCTCTAAGTTTTCCCACCCCGAGTGGAATGGATTTTGTTTTGTGCCCCAATACAGAGGTGATGTATGACACATTACCTTCATATTGGAGCACATAACAAAATTGTGGTGAGGGTGGGGCCAAGGGGTTCTGAGTGTGGGAGGAGGCTCAGGCTGGAGGCAAAGGACTGAGGAGCAAGGTAGGGATGTCTGTGTGCAGTCGACTACACGATTAACCACTAAGCATAGGCTTATTGATTAATCTTATCAACTACACACACTGAGGCAGCAGTGTGGGGTGACATGGGGCTCGCCAGGCATGGGGCCAGAGCACACTGGCTGCCAGCCCCGCCCTCAGGGACTATTGAATAGTTGTGTAACCACTAAGATTTCATGCGGTTACACAACTATTCAGTTAGATACCCTTGCGCTGGGCATGTTACACTGTATGAGGGCTCAAGCTGTGGGTGCAGACTATGGAGTGAGGCTGGGGCAGAAGGTTGGGGTGCGGGGGGTGAGGGCTCCATCTGGGAGTGCAGGGTATAGGATGGGACTGAGTTGAGTGGTTTGGGGTAAGAGTGCTCTGAGGCTATTGTGAGGAGAGAGGACTTGCCCAGCTCTCTCCCCTTGCGACAGTACCTGTGCTGGGGGGAAAGGCATCTCTTTCCTGCTGGGGCAGCTGTGGGACGGGTGACAGGTGCTACTGCTGCCCCAGCATGTTTGAGCTGGGGCTGGGTTGGAGCTGGGGAAGGGTTGCCCTGGCCATGGCAGGCCCAGGCTCGGATTGGGGCAATCTGGCCATGGCTGGTCCAGCTCCTGGCAGAGCTGTGGCTGGGAGAGGGCACCCTGGCCCCAATGGTTTTGGTGCTGGTTTCAGGCTGTCCCTCCCTGAGCCAGGCTGGAGGAGGGGCAGCCCCCCTCACGTGGCTGTGGCAGGCCCCTGGATGGGTTCCTGGAGTTCCTGCATGACGCTATATTAAAAACCAGCTCCCCTCGCGGATCAGCTGCCTGGCTCCTGGTCCAGGGAGGAGGGGGAATCTGAGCTCCCGGATCCAGTGCGACCCGGAACTGAGCCAAGCTGCTTGCCTAGCTCCTAATACACTTTAAATGCAGAGCGGCAGCAGGGGTAGGTCCTGAACCCGCCACAAGCCAGGACTGAGCCAGGCTGCTAACCAGCCTGCTTAAAAAAAATATAAATATATATGTATGTATTGGCAGGGAGAGGGGGTGAAATGCATGTAGTCTATATAGCATTAACCTACAAGCTTTTGCTTAACGGTTAATTGGTTAATCGACTACACTATTATATCTCTACTTTAGAGTAGATGCCCATTAGCGCTAACTCTGGTCTTGGATGGCATTGGTGTGATTTGGAGCCCTCGATTACATAGTGTACAGAGTCAAACTTGAGCAGGCCTTTTTATATACCCGAATGATTTTCCTGAACATGTTAATTGACTGGTGAGCTAATGAGTCAATTAGAAAAAGTACTTGCTGCAAAGACACCTAGACAGTGATCTGAAGGCTGTACTTGCGTTATAAATCTCTTCAGCTTTGACTCCTGCCACAGTAAATCTCTCTGTTCTAAGTATCTTGCACTCTTAGTGCTTTGTGTGTGTGTGGGGGGGGGGGGGGGGAGGCCTCTTTGCTCCCAAGAGCTGTTGTGAAACTTTGTCCCATCTCTTGGCGTACTCCAGCTAGAAGCGTCCGTGTTGCAATGGGCAGGATGCCTGTAGTCAGAGGAGTCTTGGGATGGTACTTTAGCTCTGTGGCTATGTCTAGACTGCAAGCCTCTTTCAAAAGAGGCTTTTTCAAAAGATACTTTTGAAAAAGCCTCTTTCGAAAAAGAGCTTCTAGACTACAACCAGTACTTTTGAAAAAGCAAGCTGCTTTTTTGAAAGGGAGCACCCAGGCAGTCTGGATGCTCTCCTTCGAAAAAGCACAATTTGCATTCCATAGTGCCTTTTTTCGAAAGAGCACTTTTGAAAAAAGGCATTCTTCCTCATAAAACGAGGTTTTCCACGTTCGAAAAAACTGCCGCGTGCTTTTGATTTACTTTAGAAAGAACGCAGCAGCAGTCTAGACGCAGGGGAAGTTTTTTTGAAAAAAGGCCACTTTTTTTTTTTTTTAAACACTGTAGTCTAGATGCACCCTGTCTGTACCCACTCCTTAGCCGTGCTTGTGCAGGACTGTTGGTAGTTTTAAGCCAGTGACCCATCTCCCTTCTCTGCTTCTGACTGTTCGTTTATCTTGGGCATCAAGAGGCGTTTCTGGTGCTTTGGCTGTTGAAGTGAGGGTGGAGTCAAAGTGAGAGTGGAGTCAATACAAGTGCTGGGCGGTGCCTTTTTTTGCAGTTACTGAACTACAGTAAATCCTGTGGTAGGGTAATGGGTAGCCAGAAGTTGAGATCTTCTGTGGGGCAGGGAGGTTGGGTCAGTAGTGGGGTGCTTTGTTACTACAGTTTGTGAAGCTGCTTTCCTGGCTAAGCATATGGGCACCTGCCCTGAAATTGTGCTTCTTGCAGGACAATTCCTGGGTCTCTATTCCAAATGGTGCCTATTAACCCTACTCACCAGTGTTTGGTCTCTTGCCTTGTTCTATATGTGCATCTTGTCAGCAGAAGCGAGGAAAGGAGGGGGAAGGGCATTGAGAGTTCCCAGGGCTTTAAAGCACACAAGCAGCTTATTGGCTGTGTTCCCCGGTTCAGGTAGCCTTAGTGCCCTGGTAAAAGCTGCATGACTCCCCCTGTGCGCACACATGCTGGTGGGTGAATGAGTGCTGCAAAAGGGAGGTCTGGAGGGCCCTGCGTGGATATAGAATTTTATATCCGAGGCGCTGCAGGACTCTAGGACGAGTAGGGAACCTTTTTTGGGTTGGGAGCCGCAGAAAAATCATTTGGGAGCTGCACACAAATGAGAAGCAAAAACAAACCTTCACTGACATGGCCCCTGACCAAGAGGCAGAAAGTAACTTTCCACATTCCCCTTGCACACCAGAGCCTCATGGGGCCCAGGTTAGTAGGCTTTGTGTGCTCCAGCCCTGCTGGAGAATGTCAGGAGCAGGAGGACGGACTGGAGTGCCAGCATGGGCTCCCCAATGCTGAGGGGGGAGCCCAGAGCCTCGGGGGCTGGATCCAGGCAAGCCGGGAGCCGCATCTGGCCCGTGGGCCTTAGGTTCCCCACCCCAGCTCTAGGGACAGTGGGGGAGACCAGCAGGGCCATCTCCACAACAAGGCTAGGAACAGCAGTGTCAAAAGCTGCAACATGTCAGGCCACTTCTCTCAGGAGCCAGCTCCCAGCCCACACAGCTCCTTGGACGTGACTGTCCCTGCATGCTGGGGCAGGCACCAGGCTCAGGGTTCGCTGTCCCTGCTCACACGGCTTGCAAGCAACTCGCTCTCTCCCAGAGAAGTGTCATGCAGCGCTGAGTGAATGGGACTGCCTCGTGGGTTCAGAACGGGCACTGAGGGATTGGTGCTGGGTACTTAAGCTTCTAATCTAAGCAGTGATTCAGCTTGACCCTAGTAACCTCCTGGGGTCTACAACCTTCTGGATTAGAATTAAATGGTCTTCCCTCAGGGCATAATTCTTGGCATACCAGCTATTCCATGCCTTAGCTGTAGGATTTCTGAGACAGGGAAGTTGCCGCAAAGAAATCAGAGAAGAAAGGATCTAACTTTTTCCCCGTCCGTGTGTGGAATAAATTTTATGGGCACGGAGGCGCATGCAGATGTGCACCATCAGTAGAAGCACATGCTGTGGGCGCTCTGCTAATCAGCTGGGCGGCATTATGAATCTCTCCTGGGTGGCTGCCTAAGCACTCAGCTTACAGGGAACATGGATCAGAAGGGAAGATCCCTTATTGATCATCATCTTGTCTCCTCGCAAGTCCGAGACTAACTTATTTTTAGGAATTTTTATCCCTCTTCGTGGGGGTTTTTCAGAGTTCCCATGGTTCTCCAGTGACTTGCCAAATAGCAGGCCATGGAGAGGGTGAAGAAATGCTGCTGCCTATACTGTACTTGTGGGTCATTTAGGAATATAGTTCACCTCTCTTTAGAACAGTTATATTTTATTTTTTCTGCTGAATGTGCTGTTAACACCCTTCCCTCTCCACACACACACACACTCTCTTGATGGAAATTAAATTCAGCTTGAAAATTTCTTATTTTTGACCTGATAACATCTATTGAACCCGCCCTACTATGACTAGCATACTCAAGCAGAACCAGTACCTGTGAATTCCAGCTCCCTGCAGACATACCAGAAGTGGCAATCTCTCTTTAGAGAGGCTGGATGGCTGGGCTGGTGTTGGGGAAGGGGGGAGAGGATTGCATGTCAGCCCCTGTGTCATCTATAAATTGGGCTACGGATGCCATTCGCTGGCACATTTTGTCTTTGGCTATTTGTTATGCTGTCCAGGGAGGGGTGAGGGAATAATTTGAAACCAATGCTTGCTTGGGACAACAAGCTGAGACCAGAAATCTTGTTTCTCATATCCCTTGTCTCTCTAGGGGAAGGGGAAGAGAAACTATTAAACCACTTCTTAGTTCTCTAGGTAGCTACTGATTTCAGTGCCACATGTTCAATTAGCACTGGAAAGGTTATTTGAAGCTATTTTCCCTCCTGTCTCTTAGAAAGCAATGAGGATTGTTTTACAAACTAAAAGAAACAATTTCTTAATTGAATTGATTCTTAATAGACTGTCCTGTTGAGGGAGAATACAGGTTGGACCTCACTGGTCCAGTTCCCTTGGGACCTGAGTGGTCCTGAAGAAGGGAGTTTCCTGGTCCAACAAAGATTGGGCGGGGAGGGGCATCAGCCTCTCTCTTCTCCTCCCCCTGGTTCCCTGGCACCACTGTCCTCCCTCAACCTCCCACCCTCCTGGTTCCAGGGGCCCTGTGGGCACTTGTAGCCCCACGTGCTGTGTAGGCTCTGCAGCCCCCCGCCACTCCGTGGGCTTCACAGCCCAGCTAGTTGTGGGCTCTGGTGTCCCGTGGGCTCCGGTGCCCCGTGGGCCACACTGGCTAGCTCTGCACTGTGCTGGTGCTCTCTAGTGTATTAGGACCAAACAGGACCACAGATGTTGCCGGACCAAAGAGTCCTGGACCAGAGGTTCAACCTGTACTGAAATTCTGCAAAGTGTGTTCCAAGAGCATTGCCAAGCCTTATGCAGCATAGTGAGTTCCTGTTGAAAGTGTACGTGGGGAGGAAAACTTCTCCTCCTTACCAATGCAGGAAAAACAGGATCTTGCACTGGACACAGATTGGGAAAGTGTCTAGAAGACCTTTTTTATTAATAAATTTTGAAGGGGGAGGATATAGGCATTTTGTCAACCCTAACCCTGATCTTGTTCAAACCCACTGCCACAAACTTTTCTTGATCATCTCCCTCCTTGTCTTGAAGCTTGGCATGCTACATCTCATTCCGCGCTAGGATTTTTCTAAGATGTTTGAGTAAATGTTCACAAGAGCTTGCCTGTTGTGCACCTCCTCGCTGCCTGTCGTACACTTCTGGGTCTTTTTTAAACCAGAGTTTGAGTTGAAATTGACTTGTTTTCCAGTTTCTTTGGCTTGTATCTCCAATCTGGCTTGACCTAGAAATGCCAAATTTGTGTAATTCTCCCTGCTCTGCCTTGCTGAGAAATGCCCTTTTATATTTTCAGGTTCTTGAGAGTGAACAGATCCAAAATTAGTTACCTAATGAGCTTGTTTTTCTCAATGCCAATGTAGGTAGATAACAGAGGGGTAGTCCTGTCAGTAGTCTGTATTCACAAAAACGAGTCCTGTAGCACCTCAAAAACCTTCAGATTTATTTGGACGTGAGCTTTTGTGGGCAAAGACCCACTTCGTCAGATGCACGATGAAGTGGGTCTTTGTCCACAAAAGCTTATATCGAAATATATCGGTTGGTCTTTGAATTGCCACAGGACTTCTCGTTAAGAGGCAGAGAAAAGGTTAACCATGGGCTCATAAAAGCAGTAATATAAAAGGGAACCTATGAAATGCTTAGAGGGATGCTGAAAGGAAAAGGAAGAACCTGCCAACCCAACCCACAGGGCTATGAAGCAAGGAACATTGGGAAACTGAAGGACAATTGATATTTTAGGATTATTTCCAAGGTAAGGACTGATGGTTTTATTTCTTCACTTCAGCCTTCTGATGAGGGGGGAGAGTTTAGCTCGGGCTGAAGAAAGCTCTGGCTCTGACTTGAGGCTGAGGTGGATAATGACTTGTTTAAATTCCACATTTAACCTGTCTGAGGTTTTTAGGCATTACAGGCATAAAATAACCCTCGAGTCCACTTCATTGAAACTCCTGGATGCAGAAGGGTTGCTTCTGAGGGCTTGTCTCCACTATGCCTGGGATTGATGCTGCAGCGATTGATCCACCGGCTGTCGATTTATCATGTCTGTTTAGATGCAATAAATCATTCTCTGAGCACTCTCCCGTCAGTGCCCGTGCTCCACCAGGATGAATACTTGTGTGATGCTGAAGTGACTAGGTATGTGAATGGGTAACTGGTTATCCAGTAAGCACCGCCCTTAATGGGTGTTAGTTAACCATTACCCAGTAAACAGTACCCAGGAAAAGTTGCCTGCCCGCAGCCAGCCATGGGTGGAGGGCTGCTCCAGCTGTGTGGGTCCTTGTGTGGGGCTGCTGGCTCCCAGCCCCATGTGGGGCCGAAAGCGGCAGACTTGCGTGGGGCTGTCAGAGGGCACCCCCAACTGAAGCACCCCCTGCCAGGCGCGCCCCCCCTTTAATGGGTTAACCCATCAAAGGTGGTGGTTAACTGGCTAGCCAATTAAATGGGATTTTACATGGGATGGTGGGGGTTAGTGCAGACCAGGCCTGAGTGCCAATGGTGTGCTTGAAACCACGCACGCAATTAGCAAAGGAGCCAACTATCTCTTAAAGAGCTTACAATTACAAGGCAAACAATAGACAATGGTTTAGAGAGACACAGCCTCAGGTGGCCATGCAGTGGGCTTCTCACCCAGCAGTGTGCTAATTTGGGTGGCAGATCGACACTGATAGGTTTCATGGGCAATGCTGAATGAAGCATTTTTAATGTAGATGTGCAGCCAGTAGTTGGGCTAGAATAACTGGCTGTCGGCTTTTCCTGAGAGGAGCACTCATGTGGCTACAAATCTCAGCTGGCAAGCTTGTGCAGTGACTTTGCAATGAGTTTTGCTCTCCTAGAGCTGCTCTTCTCTTGGCAACTGCCATGGCAAGCTCTCCTCTAGAAATGCATTCAGATTGATTACAGAAAGCCTGTCCGACTGTTGGCCAGAGCAACTTGATTCATTAGTGATCGCTTTCTCCATGAAGCTGCCAGGAGAGTGAGGATTTGTGGCATTAGATTGAGGGTTTTCCTTCCACAACTTTGTGATTGACAGTTGAGTTACCACTCACTGTGATGTGTTCGCAGGGTTCAATTTGGTGCTCATGAAACAAACAAGGCAAACAAAGCCATTGACCCTGTTCCTGTAACACTGACTTGTAAACACCCTGCACATCCCATTGTATGAACTCTTAAAATAGATGGCTATTTATGGGAAGGTTTTGTAAGAGATCCAGGTCTTCTGTGTAGAGGCTGGGCATTAGCATACTGTCACCTTGTTGCAAGTTGGTGATGCTATGGGATTCACTTACACCCACAAATAACTTAAAGGTGAATGGTCCCATTAAACTAAGTGGCATTACCCATGAGTGTGTTTGCAAGATCAGGGCGTTTGCTCTCATATAGTGTAAGGTGGGAACATATTTTGTGTCCAGAAGGAAATAGCTTTAATATTTTCTTCCTGCCATCCATGCCCACAGTTAGGGTTTTGCGTCCACTGGGAACTTTCAGCTGTTAGAAGTGAGACACCTGTGTTAGCTGTAATGGTGCAAATCCAAAATACAGGCAAGGAAACCTGAGATTCAGACTGTTGCACGCTAGCCTTTGCTGGAAGCAGCGATTGGCAGCTGTCCCTGTCTGCAGCTGGGTTTTGTGCTGGTGCATCAGAGGCTGACCATCAGCTGCAGGAAATGAGGCTGGTTCCCAGGGTTGGCAAGGTATAGGTTAGGTATAAGGTGCTTGTACCTAGTTTCACTACTATAGATATGCAGGCAGTTCGTTTCAGTATGTTTCTGGATAACTGAAAGTGTATCTTACTGAAATTAATTTGTCAGCACATGCCTAAAATCTAGCAAAAATAGTGCAAGTACTGTACATGTTTTACCAACACTAGTAAGATCCAAATAAACTCTTGTCAGGCAATTTCTGCAGGATGCTTCATACGTCCTTGTAATCAAAACCAGTGTAAATGGAAGGGCTTGTATGCCTTATTAGCACATCTTGTTCACAAAATCCTTAGGATTATGAAGGGTTCTTAGCTGCTTCCCGTAGAGCCCTACGCTGATATCTCACTCATACATGTAGCACCTTTCATTCCTAAAGATTTAAGGGCACTTGAGTTACAGCTAATGTTCATCCCTAGGTGGGATGGGTAGCTGTCTTTTTCAGCGCTCACAGCAACACTCCAGAATGCCAAAAGTATGTGACATGGCAGAATCGAGGGAGGATATGAAATACTGAGCTTTGCATCTAGATAGGATGCTAAGGAGAACATCCCTATTTATACATGGGGGCTGCATCTACACTACAAGGTTTTTGCACAAAAACCGGTGGAGCGTCCACACCTCAAGCACGCTTTTGCGCAAGTAAATCGGCAGAAGAGAAGGCTTTTGGTGGTACGGTTATTCCTCTCCCCACGAGGAATAACTCCTTTTTGCGCAAGAGTTCTTGCACAAGCAGGCAATTGTGGACTCTCCACAGGGGTTTCTTGTGCAAGAAAGAAGCAGAGGTGCTCTGATGGCCATTCTGTGAATGGCCATCAGAGCTTTCTTGCACAAGAGTGTTCACACAGTGTGCACGCTCTCTTGCACAAGAGCACATCACTTTTGCAATGTGCTTTGAGGTCTGGACGCGCTTTTGCACAAGAAGTTTTTGCGGAATAACTCTTCTGCAAAAGGCTTGTGCAAAAACCCTGCAGTGTAGACGAAGCCGAGGTGAAAACAATTGATCACATCTTAACCTTTTTATGCCTGAGTCAAAAGATATCAATCCCCTTCCGGTATCTGACTGGGAGGCACTGGTTCACTGCCCACTTAAAGTTTCCGCCTGGAGCAGTCACAACCTCCAAGTAGCAAATTGGGAAAGTGTGAGTGTCTGCAACATCCCTTGGGAATTGGGAAATCTGATATTTGTGTGCTCCAGGGCATGAAACTGGCCAGCTCTGACTAAGAGGTTCACTGGTCAGAACAGGGCAGAACCAGGTTCCTTCCCTAGGGGCAGGAGTGGGAAGATCTGTGAAGATAAGTGGCAAGGGATGTGCATGTGCACATGCATGTCTTCAGTGAGTTACTTTTCCTGCTGGTTTGAGGAGACAATTAGATGAAATACGTGGGGTGAAATTGCTTGGAAGAACAGTGGGATTTGTGTACAGGCTTTAAAGTGTTCCACTTAAATAACCTGGGGCTTAAAAAAATTTACCAAGCTGGACAAAATTCCAGCAGCTAACCAGGGCTTTCAGTCAGGGGTCCCATGGTACTGTCTACCGCCTTCAGTGATTTTTGAAGGCTTTTTCCTTGGGGCTCAGTATTCTGTGTTAATAAACCTGGGATCTTTTCTCTTTAGTTGGATCTGTGCTGCTTGTGAAGGGTTCTGGGCTAAGGACTTTAAAAAGTAGATCCCTTTGTTCACAGAGTAGGTATAGTCCAGGCAGAAGCAGTACAGGTTTGGTCATACTTTAAGTTCTTTGAGTCAGGGAACATCTTGGATGGTTTTTCAAACGTAAAGGAAGAACATGTGGGATGCCACTGTAATTGAAGTAATAGTTCAGCACTCCTAAAACATTTGGCGTGTAACAGAATTCTTGGCCGGGGAAGGTAGTTGTCACCAGGCCTTTTCTGTCCGGGACCTCCGCTTGATGCTGTTGACAAGAGGGCCAATTTGTGATTTAGGTTCATGCCTGCAAAGCAAGGGATGATGCCTGAACAGCTTTCAGACTGTAAAGACTCAGTCATGACTGAGCTGGGCTGGATTTCAACCCGAGGATGACCTAGAGGTGAAAGTCTCTCTCTATCCCATTACCAATCCCCTGAGCCACCCAGTCACCCATCCTAATAAGGTCTAATACCCTTGGGTGCCAAATTACAATAGCCTTTGCAGAAGATACCAGCATTGAGCCTACCTTTTTTTTTTTTTTGTAAGCCCTCTGTCGCATCTAAAATACATTTGCATCTAAATTGTTTTAATATCTTCTGGCGCTAATGCCTGAACACCCTGGACATGTTGTATGTGTAGTGTAATCTCTGTTAGTGTAAAAGATGCCAAGTAGAGAAAGTTGCACAGCAGTTTGTACTATCAGTCCCTGTTTTCAATTGGTAGCTTTGTGATATCCTGGTGGTCGTAAATCATAATCTGTTGCCAAAGGAGGAAGATTGAGCAAAAAAGGAATTTGGCCATTGGAATTTAATTGAGGGGTTTTTCTACCCCTTGTTAAACTAAAACGAAGCAACTTTTAACAAGGCTCCAGTGAGTACTGGTTTCCAAAGTTTGGCATGGAAACGGTCCTCGCTGGGAAGCAACATTGGCCTTAGTTGGGACTCCTAGTCAGGACTCAAAAGAAATTGATTTTGATTCTATTGTTGCAAGCATTGAAAGTTGCTTCCCAAGCATGCACACTGGAAATCTTCTGCCAGCCTAAATGCTAATCTAAGGAATGACCTACTGGGCCTGTGTGCAGATAGCTCTTCTTTGAAGTAGTTTGTGGGGTCTGTGGAATTGCTGTGAACCAGCCCAACAGTGAGACATAGTTCATGGAAAACCATGGGCCAGCAGCTGTGCTCTCCACCAGAATGTCCCATGACTGTAGGGTGTTGACCACAGGACAGGGCGGTCCCTCACTCTGTACTCTGCTCTTGCAACTGGCCAGCCTGATGGGTGTGTTGCTTTTTTTTTGGGTTAGTCTGCTTGTATATTGGGGCTTTGTAAAGCACTCAGATCACTGTGTGTATAATGATATATATCAATCCGTAGGGGCAAAGAGTTCATGTTAACTGGAGAGGTGGTGGGATTCAGTGGCTAGGGCAGCCGTGGCCAACCCGTGGTTCATGAGCTGCATGTGGCTCTTGCCTCCCCAAACGTGCGGCACTCAAAGCCGCTCCTGTGCGCGCGCCCCCCCCATACGGTCCCCGCCGGC
This sequence comes from Pelochelys cantorii, assembly GCA_032595735.1. Taxonomy (NCBI): domain Eukaryota; kingdom Metazoa; phylum Chordata; order Testudines; family Trionychidae; genus Pelochelys; species Pelochelys cantorii. Next base: position 54,425,945 of record CM064334.1, read on the forward strand.
TCCCTGGCTTCGCTGTGCTTACCGGGTTGGAGCTGCGAGGTTTTAAAAATGGCGCCCAAGATCGCAGCCATCTTAAAGGGGCAGCCTCCTTTTTATTAAAAATTTTAAAAAAAAATTTGTTGTTCTGGGTTTTTTTTATTTGTTTGACAATTCTGGTGCGGCGCAGCACCTTTTTTCCGCTGCTGTTTTGGCTCTTCATTAAATGGGTTGGCCACCCCTGGGCTAGGGCATTGAACTAGAATTTAGGAGAGCCCTGCTCTGCTGCTGAGTTGCTATGTGGCCTTGGAGAAGTCGCTTCACTTTTTGTGCCGCCTTTTGTGTAATGTTTGTGTCCAGTTCTCAACTGACTGCCTGGTCAAAAAGGAACTGTGGCAGCTCTGATCAGTGCTGAGGACTGAGCCGTTTAAAAATCTGGTGGCTGATGCAGTGGAGCTAAAGCAGGCTCCATGTCTACTTTGGCTCCACGTGGCTCCTGGAAGCAGCAGCCTGTCCACCACCCTCTGGATCCCTATGCTTGGGACACTTAGGGGGCTCCGGATGCTGACCCCGTCCCATGTGCAGGCTCTGTAACTCCAGTGGGCTGGGAACCATGGCCCGTGGAAGCTGTATGGGCTGCACCTTCAGATAAGACAACATGCAGAGCTGGCTGGCCATGCCTCTGCCTAGGAGCTGGGGGCAAGGGATTTCCTGCTGCTGCTGCCGGAAGCTACATGAGGTAAGTGTCACCTGAAGCCTGCCCTCCCCTCCCCCCGCACACCAATCCCCCCAGCCCCAATCATCCTACAGCCCGGACCCCTCGTTCCTGGGCACACACCAGAGTCCGCACCGCCAGCTGGAGCCCTTGCCCTTGCTGCAGCCCAGTGATAATGAGGGAGGGGAGGATGGAGTGCATGGGGGCATGGCCTCCGAATGGGGAGGAGGTCAAAGGGGGGGACAACAAGGGTGTTCGGTTTTGTGCAAGTAGAATGTTGGCAACCCGATCTGTAATCGTGAGCAAGTTGCTGTCTGTTTTCTCCCCCCCCCCCCCCCCCAGGGGTATAACCTACCATCCTGCGTACCTGGAGTTGGGGGTTGTACTTCGGTTGCAAAGTGTGCATACCAGGGCTCAGCTTGGGGGTTTGGAACTGCACCTTAACTCTGGAGCTTCCTGGCTCGAGGTGCTTATGCATGCAGCTTTGCAGTGTTAAATTCACATTTGTTTGCATTTCATGTTGCATCCCTGTTTTTCTTGCCTTCCATGGCAACCAGGGCTGAAAAGTTCACTACTTGTGTAGGGGAGCTTAAATATGATAGTGAAGGTAGGTAAGTGACCTCGTATGTGTATGGTACATTGAAGGTGAATTGTGTATACCTGTATGCCCTTCCTGCATCAGCTTCCTGTAGAAGACCAAATGCAAGACTTTTATCTTAAGCTCAGAGATGCTAAGCTTGTGATCAGTTACCCTCTGGTGTTGGATATTTGGGGCTTGAGATATAAACTAGACTGTTTTCTCTTAGATGAAGTGCAGGATGAATGCCACAGCAATGTCCAGCTCTGACACTGAGAGGGTCTGAAATTTAGCTGTGATGCTTGTCTGTCTTGGTCACTTGCTGGAAAAATGCTTAACCAGAAGGAACTTTTCCTTTAAATTGAGTTAATCCTTTGAGTGCTCTAGGATATACCACATTGCTCCCATTAAAGGTGGCTTGTGGGGCCCTCAGGATACTAGTGTTTTCTTCAGTTGAAGCTGAATTTAAGCTGTCTTTAAGAGGTGTGGCCAAGGGGTATGCCTGGGGCCGCAGAGGGCAGCATGGGAGTACTTCTTGCTAAGACTTACCCGTGAATTTTTCTATCTGGCTAATGAGGGGAAGATGCTATTGGATGCAGGCGATCTGTTCTACCGCCAAAAGTCTTAACATCCTTTCAAATAAAACTGCTCGGTGTGATCCAGAATTACTCTTTGCCAACTTGTGATACATTTCAATTATGAAATTAGTTAATTTAAGCTCCTGCCATGCTGCTCATTCCAGCCTCTCAAGGTGTTCCTAAGGGAGATGGGGAGGCAGTCAAGATTTTTTGGCATGATTTTAGCACTCACCTTTGTTCCAGGGAAATGTAGCTCTTCCAAATCCCTCTTCCCTAAAATACTACAGGAATGGGATAGACCAGATAATATTTGTCAAATACAGAAGTGATTGTTGTCAGAAGTGAAGGGAGGCTCACTGCTCGTGAATTAATATGGTTTTATTTTGGAAGTTTTTAATTTTTTTTGTTTTTTTTTACTTCTCGCTTTAGGTAACAGGAGACTTGTGCCTATCACAGAACCAAGTTAAGAGTAAAGTGGGGAAGTTGAGAGAAAGTTGGCCACCTCTTTCTTCTCTGACTATTTAAACAGCTTGAGCCTTCTCACTGACCACACCTCAGCCTGCATCCCACAGGTCCTTGCTAGTGTAGTGTAGGCAGACTTGGATGGCTGTGCTCCAGAGGCAATACATGGCTGTGAGGGTGCTAGGGATAGCCCTCTGTCCTGACTAGAAACACACTCCTACTTTACCTTGGCAGCAGCATGGACTAGTGGTTAGGGCCTTGTGCTAGGAGTCAGACCTGCTTTCTACACGAGCCACTGACCTGCCCTGTGACAGGGCAAGTTATTTCCTTCTCCATGCTTCTCTTTGCCCTACTTCCCATGTCTGTTTTAGTAGCCTGGAAGCAGGTGTTCTCTCTCTCCCCTATGTAGGGGGGGGGCGGGAGCAGATCTTTGGGGCCTCTAGGTGCTACCACAGTACAATCTCTAACTGAAGCATTCGGTCAAAAGCAGGCAGCATGTGTGCAAAGACTGGGCTTGTCCCAGAAAGGTGTTTAAAATCCCGATGTTGATAAATTTAACACCCTTATTCATTCTTTATTTTGATAGTGCCTAAGGACTTGCAAAGAAAGGGGCCTCACTGCACCAGGCCCTTTACAAACAGTAGCAGATAGTCCCTGCCTTGAACAGCTTATAGTCTAAACAGACAAGACAGCCACAGAGTGGGAGAGGACATACAAGTAGGGTGTTCTCCCTGGGTGGAAGGCAAATGACATGTTTGTGCCATGTCATTCTGACCTATTAGGGGACAAAAAGGTAGGGGCAGGTGTGGAGGGACAATGGGGAGGAAAAGCAGAGGCTTGGAGCAAGCAGACAATCAGTACAGGCAGAGAACGCCCAGTCAAAACTGTATGTTGAAGGTGTTCTGAATGTCCGAAGGTCCCGGCTTTAGCTGCTTCTGCAGCTGCTCCTGCCGGCTGGAGTCTCCCTGGTTTTCCCCCCAAGCTCCTAACCTTAGCCCTCCTCCCCCCAGGACCAGCTTCTGGTGCTAGGCAGGGGTCATTTGGCACCCATCCCTGTGGTTAATGTGGGATCGGGTTTCTTGCACGCATGTTCACGTTGGCTGTCATTTTGACTGACTTACACTCTCTGCACTGGGTGGGAACAAGTCCCTAATCTCAGAACAGGGTACTGGGGCAGGAAGGCCAATGCATCCTACCAAATCATCTGTCGGGTTAGTGAGGCTTCACAGGCTTTTTGTTGTGGTTGCCTTGTTTCTTTCAGAACAATCTTACTATATACTCTTCGTTGGCTGCTTTAAACCATGGTTTGGGGGGTTGCTAGCTCAACCCCAACACTTCTGGGCTGGTGGAACAGAAGAGGTAGGTGTGGGCAGGGGCGTGAGACAGTGAATGTGTTGTGTGCATATGTGTAAACCCCCCCTCCCCCCCCCCAGCCTATCCTTATGTTCAGCATTATAACAATCCACCTGAATCTAAAGCCCCCTTGGCTCGGGGCTCCCCCCAGCATTGGGGAGTTTGTGCTGGTGCTCCAAACCCCTTCTCCCCTCCCCCCCCCGGGGGGGGGGGGCTGGAACACACAACATTTGCTAGCCAGTGAGCATGTGGGGTGTGGTGCTGTATTGTAACTTCGGAAACCTGGCTTCTCGTTGGGAGTAGCGATGCTACAGATTGGCAGCCCAAAATCTTGAGCACTGCTCTTTTGTGGCTTCTCAGAAATATCTGAACCCTCCCCCTATTATTTGTTTGATTTGTGGGGGGGGTGTTTGCCTTGTGTGGGGCAGTTGATAAAAAACGTGGATATTCATGCCTGGCTCAAAGAAGCTTGCGGTCTGACTGACAAAGCAGGTTTGAGATTCACTCTGTGCAGCAGAAATAGGTTGTCGAGGGTCATGTGGGGAAGCTCAGGGAAGTCGGGGTGGGGAGCTGAGTGAAAGAGGCCCAGTGCTGAGAATCTGAAACTGGCACCCAAGGTGGGAAGCTGGGCAGACAGCAAGGTTTTAGCAGCAGAGCGTGAGCGCTTTGAGTCATCAGTGCACAGGTAGCGGAATCCTGTGAGTTGAAATCAGACACGTGGTGTGCAGGGAGAACCACAAAGGGCTGAGGACACACCCATAGAGTAGGAGCTGGGAGTAGGACAGCAAGATCCGCTGAACATGCAGTCAGGGGTGGGAGGAGAACTTGTGTCCAAGGAGGATAAAGGTGCCCTGTGAGGATAAGGTGTCAAGGAGAGGATGACAGGTGCCAAACATGTTTGAATGAAGTAGACAGCTTGAGATTTGGCCAGCCGGCGGTCCTTAGAGACCACATTGGGAGCAGAGTCACTGAGTAAATGTCAGAATATAACAGTCATGTTGGGTCAGACCAAAGGTCCATCTAGCTCACTATCTGGTCTTCTGACAGTGGTCGATGCCAGATGCCTCAGAGGGAATGAACAGAACAGGGGATCATCAATTGATGCCTCTCCTGTCATCCACTCCTAGTCAAGTGGGTCAAGGAGTTGTAGGTGAGGCACTAAGTGATGAAGAGAAGGTGATGTGCAGCAGTAGCTGAGGCAACAGGTTAGGGATGTTAAATGTTGATTGATCAGCTAATTGAGTAAGTCGATGGAATTTCCATCGATTACTCAATTAGTTGATAGGGGAGGGGGAAGGCGCACAGCGGGGAACCTGTTGCAAGTGGGGACGGCTTCAGTCCCTACTTGTGATGGGTTCCCCGCTGCGCCTCTGTCTCCCCTGTTCCTATCCCCTTTTAAGCCGGCTCTCCTCCCCTCCTCCCCCATTTCCTCTTGCTGCCTCTGATACGGGAGATGGTGTTGAGAGATCTTGAGTGAGGGAGTCAGTGACTGGGATTGGCAGAGGGCCCTAGTAAGGGAGAACATGTGACCGTCTCATTACCTATAGGTGAACTATACATGGCACAGAAGGGCTGAGTTCTTTCCTCCCGTTGTTGCTGCTTTCTCCTTGGTGTGCATGGAGACTGACTTTCTCCCTGTTTGCCTGATATAAATGTGATTCTATTTGGGTAACCATTTTTAAGTTGAACTGACACATGGTCCTATCCATTGACCTCCCCTCCCTCCCAGACACACAGGCTGAGTTGAAATCTCTTGGCTATGCCTTTCTCAAAAGTAGGGGGCAGGCAATATCCAATCAGACAAAATGTCTGAGTTGAAGTGTGGTCAAATGGTTGCATCAGAGTGTTTGGTGGATAATGAAATGCTGGGTTTCAAAACCAAAAAGCTACAATCTCACTCTGTTCTCAGACAGCTCTCTCGGACACAGGCAAAAATCAGTAATCAGTGAAAAACTGGTGCCCAGGAAAAGGTGAGTTGAACGAGGTGGGAGGAGACTTGTATGTGTGAGGTGCCCTAGAAATTAATGGAATAGAAAATTTAGTGCATAATAGAACATCTCCAGACACGAAACACCATTTTCATGGCAGCTTTCCTTCACATCATTCATAATTCATTTCATTCTATAGAAAACAAATTAATTTGCATGCATTAATTCCAGCTACTGCGCTGTTTTCATGAAAGGTAAAATATAAACAGGTTGATTCCTAATCTAACAAGCTAAAATATACATCTTTGATTTAAGGATCTTGGGGTTTGGAGCATACTTACAATGTCACACAGATATTTGTAGTTCTTTTTCAATGTGGTCTAGTTTTAAAGAGAAAATTTAAAGCTTGTCTGGCTGAAATGTTGATTGCTGCCTAGTCTCCCATCTTTCTGTGCTATTAGTCTAAATGTTCTGGTGTCACAAGATGATTGCGGAAAGTAACCAAAATATGGCAGATACCCAGCACCAATACACATCACATTTCAGGTTTGGCTTTTTTTTTTTTTTTTTTTTTTTTCAAGCCCTTAACTGGAGTAGCTGCACAATGTATGACAGTGAAAGGGAAATGCTATGTATTAGTAATCCAGTTGCTTACTGTGTGCAGTGTTTGCTAGCTTTAGAAATGATGCAGCAGAATACACATGGGTCCTGTAGGTATACTAATATCTATTTTGGCAGATCTGTGTTCCACTGAATTTAAAGCCAATGTTCACCTTGCACAGAGATATCAAAGCTGCAATCACGGGAGCAAGAGCTTTTATTCAGCTGTGTTTTGTGGCCCACTAAACTTCTCTCTGCAGGTGTGTGGATCAATTGACTCTTCTAACCAGACAGAAAACAGCTTCAGATGTCACTTCTGAAAAAAGATTTGGCTGTGCATTTGCAACAAAACGCCTAGAAATTTAGAGTTACTGTATCACTGACGTGTGCACTGTTGAAACTGCTAAAATGCTGGATTCGAAACCAGCAATTAGATAATTATGGCAGAAGGTCCATGAGGACAGTTTTGATCTTTGTTCTGAGGGAACAGGAAATTAGTCATTTTGATCACGGCCTGGTCTTCATAGAAGGATGCAGAACACAATTTGGAGCATAGTCATCCAGGAGAATATAACTCTGAACCATTAGTGAGAAGGAACTAGTAGAGATGATTAGAACCCTATACTGATGGAAAATTTGTATCTGTATGGAAATGAGCTGCGGATATCTGCACTGGCATCCGTGGATGTGAATACCTGTGGATACAAAGTGGATATCTGCATATTTACAGGGTTCTAGATGCAAAATTTGTATCCATATTCATACCCACAGATTTCCACAGATTTGCAGAGTACTACAGATGGTAACCCATGAAACCATTTGTTCCAAGGCATTCTGTTTCCCACATCTGTAGGGTAGGTATGTAAATGGGTAATCAGTTAACCAATTACCTGGTTAGGATCGCTCTTTCTGGATGATGCTTACCGGTAACCAGCGCACAGCCTTGCTGGACCCCGCCGCTCATGGTGCAATGTGTCAGGCCAGTTAACCAGTTAAGCATATAGTTTGACTGATTAACATTTCACAGCAGGGATGTAAAATCCTGTGTAGGTTAATAGTTAGCACGGTGAAACTGGTTGCTTGGGGTTAGCTTTACGTGGAATGTATTGGCCCTCTGTTAGAACATGGTGGTTGTAGAGAAGTGGGCTCTCCATATTTGAGCTTTCTTCTGCTGCCTCACTTTTCTGCAGAGTATTTTGGAAGACTGTGACAAATGCCTACTGAGAGCTTTGTTACACAGATTCTTACACTTGGCGTTTAAAAATAAATGCTGGTTTTCCAAGACACATTCATACAAAAGCATCTCCCATTTAAATGGCAAGCCCTTTTTTTCTAGGGGCCAAAGGAAGCTTAGAAGCCAAGTAGTGTCAGGAATCTGGTGAGTGAGGCTAAGGATGGTTACGTTGTAGCTATGTTTGTTGGGATGAAAATAGCTGTCAATCTCCTTCAATCTGTCGCCTCTTTCCCCGGGGACAATTGCAAACCAGGATTACTGGTACTTAAAAATTCATAGAAAAGCGTTTCTTATCACAACGTCATAATTGTTATGACTCAGAAGTAGAATTGCCATTTTCCCTTGCTTTTTTTTCCCCTCACTTTTGTTGCATACAGAGTTCCTAGAAGCAGCTGCAGAATCATAAAAACAGGGCAGTGCTTTATTTATGCTAACTGCTACATTTGACTTGAAAATTGTGTCCCGCTGGGTCCAGTGGTCAGCAGATTGCTGCTTGATTGATGGCTGTCAGAATGGCAGTTTGGGGCAGATTGCGAGGGGTGGAGAAGAACAGATGCCCATTGACTGTAGGGGCTCAGTGTAACCCAGGACTGAAGAACACAGTTGAAAACAAAAGCAGATGGGAGGGCTTCTGTTAAGCAAACTATTCTTGGCTGATTGGAGAGTGTCAGAAAGGAAAACCCCGAATGTGTTGGGGTCCCTTCCATGCTGCTCTGGATGGCGAACACTTCCACCTTAAGAAAACTTTAAAAATGAGCCCATCAAGGTTCGAGTGTTCAGTCCTCTGTAACAGCCGCTGTACAAAAGCCATTAAGACAGCTGTCTGAAGGGCAACCTCTCCTGTTCCCGCCCCAAACCCCCCCAATAGAACACCTTGTCTAGAGTGGGCTTGAGTTTCTTTGCATGGCTACCAATAACCCCCAGTCCTAGTGGCACATCCAAGATGCCATTTCTGAAGGATTCTCAAATTTCTTCCCCCACCATCCCCTTCTACTGGTGTATTTACAGCACAAGAGGGTGGTAGCTGCACTGAAGGGGAGAAAAGCCAATCACAGATCTTGAAATTACAAAGCCAGCTCAGTAAAGGTAATTGTAAGGATTACAGGTGACCTAACCATCTCCCTGTTTGGACTCCTGTCTGAATCCTTCTGGGTTTTTTCTGTCTTCCACTCAGTCCCAGCCTGGAAGGGCTTCCAGTCTGTCTTGTTCTAGCACAGCGGGGCGAACACAGTGCAAATAAATGAGCTGGATGAATTATGGAAGAGACAAGAGTCTATGGCAACCTGATCTAAATTGTCTATCTTAATGCTCCCTTGGGGAAGACTCATTCTGCTCCCGGATCCACAAGATGTGCTCCTGCTGCCTTCAGATAATACAAATAAGCACAGGAAAAGTACCCAAAGGAGATGGGGCAGATCGTCAGTGAATCTCTTGAGTAGATTTTTTTTTTTTTTTAAATTTAGCACTTGCTCATCCATTTCATTGCCAAATATGGCTTCTCGGAGTTCAGTCGTAGCTCACTGGAGTCAACTGGAAACTTTCTCTGTCCCAAGGCAGCTAAGACTAAAAATGTAAAGGTACCCCAATGGGCATTTGAAAAATGTGCCCAACACTTGCTACCCTGAGGTGCAAGCCTACCAGCCAGGCTGATAAATGCCTGAACCACCATGGCCTCTGTGATTTAAAAGGTGTCTCAGAGCTGCGTACGGTTTGTTGTGTTTTATTTAATTGCAGATTGTGAATTATCTTTGTATTGAATACATTAAGTGTTACTGTTAGATGAAATTTGTTTCTACCATTTGTCTAGCTCTTAGTCCACATGCTGTTTGACTAGCTGACATTGGTCCTTCTTAGATTTCAAATCCATCAATCTTTGATGCATTTATCAACTAGTATTTGACCATCCAGTAGAGTGCATAGAATACCACAGGAGGTACTTGTTTAATAGACTATTCCATGAACAATAGATTGTGAGCAGTCTATCCAGTGGATACTGTTCTGACAATATACCTCACATCTTTTGCTTCTGACACTCCCTTTTCCTTCTGGCTTCACTACACTTTTCTTTTCCTATAATGGCTCAAGATCTGTTCTTTTCAGTATTTGTTTCCTCTTGTCCCTCAAACTCAACTTCATTGCCTCATGTTCTGCCTCCATCTGTTTTCTTTCCTTTTCCTCCAAATTCTTTCTACCAGACTTTTCTTAGTTACCTCCCCAGTTTCTCCCTTTCTTTCTGCTTACCTCCATGCCCACCCATGCTTGTATAGGCCCTCAAGGGATTGGAGACCCACATGGTTAATAATGGAGACATTTCATTGCTGTTTCAAATTAATTGAATCATCAGCATGAGTATCAGGAAAGAACAGTATCATAATGTATTTGATACGGATCTTTAAGTCAGCTTCGCTACAAAATCTAGAGGGCTAGATCTTGGTGTTAAGTGATTGTTCAGATACATTGCGTCTACATCTGCAACACAAACATCTGTCGTTCCTTAAAATGTTCAAGTCTGACTTGTACCCTTTCTATGCTGCACCTAGATTAGTCACTAAAGGAATATTGGAGCCAGCTTTAGTCTATGATCTGTCCACCTGCTGTCATTAATGAAATAGATGAGCATGCATAAATGCACCTTTTTTGGTAATAAAGAAATATTGAAGGTATTGACCTCTGTGATCAAGACATTTTCCTTAAATGCTGCTATGCTCAGCCAAATCTAGGGCCTTTAGAAATGTAAGTCTGTTAACCACCCATTCCTATATTTTTAGATTTGCCAGTGGAATTCTGTTTAATGGGATTAATAATATCCAGGCTTCTTTTGGTCTCTAATAAAAATCTCAGCCAGGGTTCTAAATGTGACACACATGTGCAGAAAGGGAATTTTTGCCCATGGTTTGCCCCATAGCATTGCTATGTCATTCTTTCTGTACCTCATCAGGAAAAATCATTGCTTCCTCAGTGGCACTGACAGCATCAGTCTGAAGCAGAATAGAATGAGACTCCTTTCTCCTGCATTGAAATGGGTATTGGGGAGGAGACCCATTTGCTTCCCTTCTGAACAGAGAAATCAAGCTAAAGCTCCTTTCTGTTAAAGAAATAGTCTCCCAGGTTCACTTTATATACAGATAAGTTTGAGGACGTTTTCTGATTCTGAACGTGTCTGGTGTCTCCATATTGGACTAAACTAGTGATAAAATTTGGCACCATTTCAGACAATCCATCTTAAAAATCACCCTCACAAAACCACCTCATTTACCAGATTTACTGACGTATTGGAGACATTCATTTGCAGGTACTAAATCACTGCAAATCCACTGGACTTCATCTCCTCCATGCAGAACTTTTCAAACTATGAAGCAGGATATATTGCTACTACATTAATTTCATATCATTAATCTATCCCTAAAACCGGAGTTTTCCCAAAGGACTGGAGAAAGCTAAAATCATCTGTCTGTAAATCTTATGAGACCAACAGCTGTGGACCTCAACTCTGTATGCAATTCTAGCAAATGTTAGGTTTGCTGTCAAATCTATGTGCAGTTACAGAAGAATTCACCATAATGGTGAATGGGCAGTTAAGTTGTAGGCTGCTGCAACTCATTGTCTAGAACAGTGGTGGCGGCCAGCACGTCCTTTGGCCCACGCTGCTTCCTCAGCTCCTGCCCATCCGTGGAGAATACTGTGAGGGGGGCTCTTGTGGCCCAATGCAGCTCCTGCCTTTCCCTCTACTCTTGGCCACCACACAAGGGGGCGGGCGGGGGAGGAAAAGAAAAATAAGGATTGGGCCCACCACAGGATTGGAATGGGGAGAGGGCTGGAGTGTAAATGGCAGCGCAGCTGGCGACAGGAGGACAGATGGTGCCTTCTGGGGTAACAAGATCCCGTCCCGAGGGCAGGAGGCAGCGTGTGTGCAGCCGGCTGTGAAATGGCGAGCCTTGGGCAAGAATCGCCTGGCAGAAAGTCCCAGTCCCGTGGTGGGCCCGATCCTTTTTCCTTTCCTAAACTTTCCACGGACTTACTACGTACTGTCACGGACTACCAGGGGTCTGTGAACCACAGGTTGGGAACCACTTCTCTAGAAGTGAGAGGCAGTGTGCTTTGCTGGGGGGTTTGATAAGCGGAAAACATGGGAGCCCATTTTAGGTTGTTTTTCCCTAGAGAAATTTTGACACAGCAAACAAAGATATTTAGAATCTGTTTCAACATCTGGATATCTCTGATAGACTCTAAAATGGCATCACACGACTTAGGGAACATCATATTCAATGTAAAACTTTAACTCTTAGCCTTCTGTTCTAGTAATGTTAGAGAACAGAGCTCAATCAACTGTGAGCCCCTTTGCTGCATTTGGGCACATACAGGCATAATGCTTTCCTTGCTGCATATACTGAATTAGATGCGTTTAAGTATGCTGTCCTGTCCTATCTTGTCCAAAACCATTTCTAAACTGTTCACTTCTGCAGTGTAGCTGGTTGTACTAGTTACTGTGTGAACAGGCTACTTGTTGAAGTCAGAGGAATGCCAGGCCATAATTGTTATATCCAGCCTTACTTGCAAATCCTGTTTTCTGGGGGGGTACGTGATATTGTGCGTGTCCCAGGAGATCTATTATTTTGATTCATCCGAAAAGCATCAGGAAAATTCTTAGACTGATCTGATTGGAGCAGGTCATGCTTTGTTGCATGTGCCTTTCACACGTGAAGATCTTAAAAGTTGTTACACTCACACTCACAAATACTCTGGCAGGGAGGTAAATACACCCAAATTTACACATGGGCAAAATGAGTCACGGATTGAGTTGCCTATCGGTTTGTAGTAAATCAGTGAAAAGCAGGGATAGAACAAGTCCTGATTCCCAGTTCTAAACCCTAATGCCATTCTTACTTCTTCAAAGAGTGGGCACCTGTGAGCTCCATATACAAGGCGAGGGTTACCGGAGATCTTCTTATAAGACTTTTTTATTCCATGAAGAACTTACTCACTTTCACCCAAACCAAACTTCTGCATGCTTGCGTGTTAACATGATGTTCCTTTTTAATGGAACTTATTCCAGAGAGTTCAATCTTAGAGTACCTCGAATGCATCATACCTACATTACTGCTTTAAGGTACAACTCCCAAGGCTGCTTAACCAACTGTTCAAATCAGATGCAGCCTTGTTATGAATATTGCTCTTTGTTGAACTTGTGCTTTACCCAGTTCATAATGTACAGCTATTGGGACCAGTTCAAGAAAAGACTCTGGGGAAAGCAAAACATGTCGTCTCAAATGTCGGCCTTCCTGATTAAGCTTTTTCAAATGGAATGCAAATTGCTGCTGCTTTTATGCACAAATGTTTCTAGAAAAACTCTGAATGTGTCACAAACCGGTGCTGAAGAGCTAGTCCTGACAAATTATTTTAAGCTTTATGTTTTGAAGATCACATAATGACCAATTAAAAGTGACGCTCCATGAAGGATAAAGCAGACCCAGACTATTGTATCTGCAAGTTTTCCCTCTGAGATGCTGTGGTCGTGTTGGTCCTAGGGCGACAGAGACAAGGTCAGTGAGGTAAAAGATAAGCTTGTCTGTGTCACCAACCGAAGTTGGTCTGATAAAAACCTATTACCTCACCTACCTTGTGTTTCTAGTTTGATACATGGCCTATCCACAGACAGTGTCATTGTAACCCTGTAAATCTGTGAATATCTGCTTTATTTCCATGGACCTTAGTCATGGATTGGATGCAGATACTTTTTTCAGCATACCTTAGGCTCTGCACAGATAAAATTTGTAATACATTGTCTCAGTAGGGAAGCTAGTCAACCTCAAATATTAGGAGTCAGAAAACACCATTTGTGCCAATAATCAACTGCTTCCATGGTGTGTATAATGCTCCCTCCCCCCAGCTTTTCAGCTCTACTCATTTGTGGGCAATCTGTGGCTGGCAGGCTATATACAGCCCGTTGGGGTTCTGCGTGTGGCCTGCAAGACGTTTTGTTTGCCCACTCACAGGGTTGCCAGACTGCTAAAGGGAAAAGCACGTGGAGTGAGATGTGAGCTTGACCGCACACAACGTTGACTGAGAACCGTGCACTCCCTCTGGGTCCAAAGCAAGTGCTGCTACAGTTCAATCGCACACTCACAAATTTGAGGCACGCAAGCGCAGTTAGCAAAACTACCCTGTCCCAGGGGACAGTCTTGGTTATGATGGTCTTGCAGCCCATTGAGCTGGAGGGCCACTCGTGCCCACCCACTAGACTGGGTTGCCCATTGCTGCCCTACACTGTAACATCCTCATTCTCATGTCCCGGCCCTCAGTACGTGAAGTGGGATGTTCTGCTTTCAGGACCCCAGATCAGCAGTGCTTGTTAATGCAGGTGGGAATATGTAGAGACTGGGGATGTGAAAGTGTAACTGCACATGGTTAACAGATGGCAGGGTGGAGGGGATGCTGGAGCAGCTGGCCATGGGGCTCCCCCCCCCCCCCCCGGTCACTCCGCCCCATGGACAAGCGGCTGCTGCCACGTGGGATTTTTAAACTGGCTCCCTTCATGGACCACCTCTGCCTGCCACCCTGCGCTGCTGCCCCATATACAGTAATTACTCGTTTAACACGTGCCCGCTTAACACGTTTTCACATAGCACGATTTTTTTAGGGAGCGTTTTTCGAATAACACGACCATCCCCAAAATAACACACAAAATAATCAAGTGGCGGACTACTTCGCGCAGTGGTATAAGTTGGTGAAAACAGTGGTAATACGCGTGAGCGGATGAATACATGGTGGCGACTTGTGTTGCTAGTTATCTTGTGTTGCTAGATACTTAATGTTGTCATTGACGACCCAGCACCAACAAAATATTGACTTTGCCACCACCACCTAAAACGCAACCCCCACCTTTTCCATTATTTGTAATGGGAAAATTGATCCTGCATAGCATGTTTTCGCTTAGCACAAACATTTTCAGAAACACATCTATAGTGTTAAATGAGGATTATTACTGTAGAGAGGCAGCAGCGTGGGGTGGCACGGGGCTCCCCAGGAGCAAGGCCGGGACCACACTGCCTACCAGCCCTGCCACCGGGGTAGTATTTTAGTAACTGTAACAGCTAAAAATTGTCGTAGCGACATGATTATTAAAATAAATATCTAATATCCCTAGTAAGGGTTTGGATGTGCTTGGAATTGGATTGCTTCTCATAAAACCATAGAGAGATAATCACTACATCCTGCCCTAGCTCTGAGCCTCCCACTCCCCCCAAGTGCCCTTTAGGGTGGGCAGGGAGCTGAGGGGGGGATGTTGCTGGCCGTTCTCCTTTGTCAGGGAGCGAGGGGAAACTGCAGAGTTTGCCGGATTCCTCATTCTGGCTGGGGAGTGCAGAGGGCAGACCAAGCTTGCCCTGCCCCAGCTGGGAGACATGCACCCCTCCCCTGGCTGTGCCCACTGGCACTGCAGCAGCCATGGAGAGCTGCTTCTCACTTGGCCCCAAGTTGCTGCATTGCAAGAGGGCTGGGGTAGTCCTCTCTTGGGGCAGTCTGCATACTGAACCCCTTATCCCCATCCCCATCCCAGGGCAAGGATTTAAATGAAGCAGGTACATTTTCATTCAGTTTTCAAAAAACAAAAATTGAGTTAAGGATCCGGGTAAGTCATCTAGCGAGTAAAAATTGCCCACTGCGGTGTAGCAAACTGTATCTGCAGTGTGGGTCTTGCAAATCTTGTCAAGTCAAGTTACACCACTATTTACATAGTCTATGCTGCATGGCTACCTTGTGGCAATACTTTATCTGGCTGGCCTTGTTCATCTGTGGACAGTATAGAACCATCTAGTGGACTTACTTGCAATATGTAACTCGTTACCTTGCCTGCTAAAGCTGTCTTTTCCTATTGCTTGTTTATTGTGCCTTCTGGATGTTGGCAAATCTCTCCCCTGCATGCATCCCTCCCCCCCCAATTCACGTGGTTCTGAAATTGGCATTTCTCATATAAGCTTTTGCTCAAATAAGCTTTTGCTCAAATAACACGATTTTTTGGGGATTTGACCTGTTCTTGCCTTGTCCACTCCCCAAAATTCTGTTCATTTGTGATCATCCTTGTGCATTTCCTACCATAAACCAGACTAAGTGGAACAGAAGATTGAAATTGGGCCATGTCACCATAAAGAAATATTTTACTGGTTAGTCTTAATTTCAGCAGGCGCTGACTTCTTTTAAACAATTGTATTATAAACCAGAAGTCTGAACTATAGTTGATTTTTTTTCTTCTATTTTAAATCTATAAGCAAGTCTGTCAATATGAGACCTGCTCTAAAATAGGCTAGTTTGATGGTCCAGGTTTTCTTTTAAGTGTCCCTAATAAACACAAATGTAAAAATGTTGCTGTCCAGCTCAACTGAGCAGAGAAGAATCTGTTTGATCAGATCATATGTTTTGTATTCACTTTCCTGATACAAAGTCTGGAACCTGAGAATTTGCCTGATCTCTCCAACAGTTGAGATAAGACGGAGGAGGGTCAGGAAAGCACGTGTCTGGGAAGAAAGTATTAACGGTTAATGTATTCCTAATAGGGAACACACCCATGGATTTTTGGGTGTGGTTAATAACTTTGCTTTGAATGAATCTCTGTTCCTTAAAGTCTTGCTAATGTAAAGCTGTGCACTTCTTGTCTGGATTTGAATATACTCATTTAAACCATTCCTTCATCTTTCATTAATCACAAGAGTAAGCACAGACTTGTATCAATTTTAAAAAATAGGTTTAAAGTTTGACACTTCTGAAGCCAGATATAGGCCTCTGTATAAGCCTGGCATGCCTGATTTTTAAAAGCACTGAGGACCTCCTGCTTTACACAAACAGAAGATAGATTATAGAGTAGTTTTCATGTAGCAAGTAGGGACTGTCTGAGGCTATTGGGAACTGAGAATCCAGCCACATTGATAAGGAGATTAACTTGAAGCACCCATTTTTGAAGCTCGGTCGAAACTTTCCAGATTCCATTATAAATGTGGCTGTGATCTAAGTGAATCCCACAGTACCTTAAGGGAGACTTGAACTGGTTATTTTTTTCAGGCTGACAAAGAGTTGTAAGTTGTTGTCCTTGCATCTGAAGCCCTGTGTTGAATTTTTGACGTGTGTAACAATGTTCTTAACTTTTTTTCAGTAATTTTCTCTCCCTTATTGCAGTGTATGTATGAGATGTGCACAAACTGAACTGGCGAAGCCTTGTTAATCTGTGAACAGTATAGAACTATCTACTGGACTTACCTGTAATATAATATAATATATTATATTACATTACAGGTAACTACTTACCTTGCCTGCAAAAGTTGTCTTTTACCCTGTGGATTTGAGGGGAAAAAACAAAACCAGAGGCTCCTGTCTACTGATCTTGGCATTGCAGTAACCATAGGTGTTGCTATCAATGTTCACGTCTACGGTTTCAAACGTGAGGACTATATCCCTTTTAAGAAATCCGAAAAGTGACCGTGCAGTGCAAAACATTTTGCCTACAATGGTGGCACAGTGCATTCCTTCATTCTGCCATATTTATGTATTCAGGCTGAGATTTGCACACAGGATTGAGTGATTTGGGTGCCCTGGTTTCTCTGTTCAACCAGAGACATTTCAAAGGCAACCCCAGTGCAGAGCAACCACCCCCTTCTAAAAATGCTTTACACTGTCTCAAGTTGGACAAGCACAGTCACGAGTTAGGCTTGAAGATTTTGATCGAAATCGCCCCCTTTGGTATAATTGAGAATCCAGTAAGGAATTGGATTACGCCTGTGGGCTAGGTAGGTCCCTGCTCTCTACGCTGCAGTTGGAGGTATGATTAGCAGGGCAGCTAAGGCATGCCATAGCTAGCTCGCTTAAAAGTAACAGAGAATATGTGCAGCAGGCTAGGGCAGGAGTATGTGGCTGGGGGATTGCATGTGCTTGGGGAGCCTGTACCGAAGCTAAATCTAGCCACAGATCTGCCTGCCTGAGCTGCAGTCCTGCTCCTGGCTGCAGCACAGATAGACATGGAGAATGGATAGTCCTGTTCTCAGTGGAGTGACCCACACTGAAGCTGTGGAAGGGGCATAATGAATGGGGGGGAGGGGGAGGACTGTTTTTCCCTGTAGTCGTGTCCTATCACTTCCGTGGCGTACATGGGGGTTTTAACCTTTTCCTGTTCCAAAGCACATGAGTTGGTGAGAAGGGACGTGGAAAGGCCTCTTGTGGCAGAGTTATCAAAATTTTCTCAAACAGCCTTTTTTTTTTTTTTTTAAGCTAATGATTGGGATTGCTTCCCAGCTGCATTATGTTGTTTTCCCAAGTCCCTTTATGGCCCAGTGAAGGGGTGATTTTTGCTGTTATTGCCTCAAGGTACAATCCGCAGCAATTCCATTCCAAGGCTCAAAGATGATAGTTAACGAATCCAGTTAGAGCTCTTGCGGTAAAAGCAATACAAAAGCCGCAGCCTGGGGGAAGATTGGAGGGCCCTTCCCTGCAATAAGAGAACCCTTTAGAATCCACATTGCTGCTTTGTAAAGCTTAGCAGGGTGCTGTGCTCATAAAAGCCTTTGGCCTCTGATGTCACTTCCTTTTGCCTGTGTGGAAAAAGCTTTCCCATGATGGGAATTGCCCGGCTTGTAACTAAGTAATCACTCATAGCTCTGCACTAAAATATTGAGTGTATTCACTGGCTTTCACATGCTGCCTTGATGCCTTCCTTAAACGGCCCAGTGTCTGAGGGAATTGGAGTGTGTGTGTCTGTTCATCAAGGGCTGACAAATGCCATAGTTGTTTTCCTGGGGTAGGCATAGGACAGAGGTGGTGGGTGCTGCCTGCTTCCCACTTGCTACCTGATTTGAACCTATGATCTTAGTTGAAAGGTTCTGAATCTCATTACTAAAGCCCCGAGATCACCCATTTAATGATGCAAATGGTTGTACGAAGTGAAGTTGGAAAAGATACCTAAAATTCTATTCCGAGTAATTTTAGTGCACATAAATGATGCTAGTCAAACTCAACAGCCAGGTGTCAAGAAGCATCCAACCAATTCTGTCCCACAATTCTGCTGTTCAAGCTCTGGGCCTCTTGAACTTTGATAGTCCCTCATACCAAGACAAGAAGCTGACGAAACTCCAACAGAAGCCAGATTGACTTACTCCAGGGCTCCCCAGGAAAACGCCTGGTACAAGAACTAGTGTAATGGACAGGAGGAGTGCTGACCAGCACCCGGTGACTAAGGGGTTAAACTCGGGTAGCTAGCAAAGGGGGTGCCCCGGGGGCCAGGAGAACCAATTGAGATAGAGGTGAAATTTGAATTGGATATAGATTCCTTGCCTGCTTTCATTGTGTGGGGGAGAGAAAACAGGAGTTGAGACACACATAATGATTAAACCCAGGAAGGACTACCATGTGTCTAAGGAATTTGGGGCATGGGAGTGGACTGAACAAAGAGAAAATGGGAAGTAAAGGGAAAGTGAATCCAGTCGCATTCAGGGTATTTTTTCTTTATTTTGTGTGTGAATCTGCCTCTCCATCCCATTTACTACCTTGCATGGTGCCCAGAGACTTTTCTCTGCTTTGTTTTCCTTAGTTACTCTGTAACATCTAGCTGCCAAGTATGCATTATCAAGTTGATCTTTTGTTTTGGGGGAGGCTTTGCATGCTGTCCCTGCCCCAGCACAATTTCAGCTCCCCGTGGCCAGTTCCAGGTCACCACCCAAACTCTCTGCACCTCGTTTCCCCCCTGCCCCAGGTAACAACTCCTTTCCAGTCCCTGCATCCCCTCCTTCACCCCTCCCCAAGCTAGAATCCTCTCTGGCATCCATGCCCCTTCTCCTGCCCTGCATGCCTTCTTCACGTCACTATACCCTCCCAGGTACTATTCCTCCCCAAGGCCTGAATCCTCCCCTGGACTCTGCACCCTAATTCTCTATCCTAGATCACAACCCTCTTTCACCCAGACTCCCTCTGAGACCCCACACTCTCTCCTGCACCCCAGTCCTCTGCCCCGAGCTCCCTTCTGCACCCAACCTCTGTCCCATACCCCACACTACCACCCTATAAAAGTGTGGCCCTTGATCACTTTCCAAAATGTTGGAGTGGGCCCCCTCATCAAATTATTGCCCACCCCTGACTTGGTTAGAACCATCTTAGATTTACCAGTGTTCACCACCCAGTAAAACATTGGGCCATTTGTCCAAGAGGCAGCATGACAGGAAACTGCCTTGGCGCTCCCTATTCTGGGACCATGTTGTTGAGAACAGCCATATGTCCCGTAGCAGAAGAACATGGGATGGGCACGGTGTTATGGGGGTGTCACTGTTGCAATTCGATGATGAGCCCTCCTATAGTCTGTCTCCTTAACAGCAGCTTCCTCTTTGGTGGAGTCCCTAGCCTCTGACATGAGCCTCCATAACTATTGCATGGCTTTGTCTGTATTCGATACACAGTAAGAGCTTTGTTCTCCAGCGTGTTGGGAGAATGGGGGGCGGGGGCGCTGTTAAGTCAAATTCTGGTTAACTAAAAGGGAAGGTGACTTAGTGTAAAAGCGGGGGCACGGCTGGGGTTTGGGGCACAGGTGGTGTGCGGGGCGCAGGCTCCGAGGAGAAGTTTGGGTGAGGAAGGGACGTAGGCTAAGGGTGCTGGATCTGGATAGTGCTCATCTGGGGCGGCTCCCTGCAAGTGATGACATGTCCTTGCTGCTCCTAGGTGGAGGCTCTGCACGCACTGCCTCTGCCTAGGAACAACAGGGATATGCTAGACCGGGGTGGGCAAGACCGTCTCTACAGGCCGGATCTGGCCTGCGGCTGCCCTGCCACTGCCCTGCTCTCAGGTCAGTCGAGACCTGGGGTTGGGGGGGGGGAGGGGGAGTGTGCAAAATCGCCTCCCTCACCAGGGGTGCACAGCATCAGAGAGAACTGCCAGCTGTACCCTCTAGGCACTGAGTGCCCCTGGCAGGGCCGGCGGCGGGAGAAGCATGGTGCCTAGAGAGAACTTCTAGCTCTTCAAAACAGCTGGCAGTTTTCTCTAGGCACCAGGGGGCAGACTTCACATGTTCCCCTGCCCCTAGGCTAGTCAAGGTCTGTGGGTGGGGGGGGCGGGGCGGGGCGGGGGCCACAGGAAGCATCCGGGTCCCATCCCTTCTGGGGCAGTCTGGGGCCACTTCAGAAATTTGTCAAGTGCTCCCTCTTTCAAAAAATTATTGCCCACCCCTGTGTTACCCCCTATTTGGTGATCAGAAATGCCAGAGCTTTCTGGCTGGTGAAGTGCTGGTAATGCACCTTTTACAGTATATAAGATGCCTTCAGGCAGAAGCTCAGGGGTTCCTAGGTTGGAGTGTTAAGCGGTGGGGCTGGACAGTCCCCTGCCCCCACGGCCAGGAGCACTCCAGAGCAGCCATCGACTGCTGCGTGGGGGAGGTGCCTGCCTGGGCTGGAGTGGACCCCTGCCCATCCCGTTTAATCAGTTAACTAGTTAAATGGGATTTTACATCCCTATGCCTAGGTGGAACTTCGGGTTGGGAGTCTGCCACCATTGACTAAGCTCTGCAGCCCTCTCTTCTCATGTATTTCTAGCTGTGTTCTCGTGACCGTGCCACACCTCTGCAGTCTGCTCTTGAGTCTCTCACTCGTCTTTTGGTGAACACCTAAGGAGGAACGATGCTTGGAGTCTGACCTGAAATTACTCCGTGATAATGGAGAGAATTCCAAAAGAGGGTACTGGAAACCTCTGGGGAACGTGGGCTTCATGAAGAATAATACTGTGTGGGTGTCACTCTGATGTATGCTTCTCTGGAACACAGAGTTGTCTTACATGTCTCCCATGTAACACTGTGAAGCGCTTACATGCAGCCACCCTCACAACAAAAATGAGTGTCCAGAGGAATAATACCTCGACAGTTATACCTCCCAATTCAGACATGCACATGGAGGTTAGGACTGTGTTTGAGGAATCTGGTGTGGGGTTTTTTTGCTAGTTGCAAAATTCAGCAGAAATGGAGCCCTTCTGCGAATCTAGAGGAAAATGGTGTGTGCTGAACTGCACCAATTCATCTGAGCAGATGTAATTGTCTCCCTCATGTGAACGGCATCAGCAGAGTGACCAGCAGCTCCTGGTAGTTGGGTACCAGATAAGGCAAAATAAAGAACAAAGTGAACAATCCTAGCAAGAAGTTTCTAGGAGCAGTTGGTAGTCACGAGAACTCCTCCCTTGTTCAGTTCACCCCCATGAACGAGCAGGGGTTCGAGTCAAATTCAACTAGGGCTGGGATTTTTGACCATGCTGCTTGTTTGAGTTGAACAGATCAGACCGTGTAATCACGTACGTTTCGTTCCCTTCCTCATCTCAAGGTTTTTCTGTTTAATCCTTTGGATTCTTCTTCCATCCACTCCAAAACCAGTGTTTCTTTAACATTGTTGGGGCAGGGGGTTCAAGCCTCCGAACAAGGCCCAGTGATGACATAAACCCCTTTGTAAAAGCCCCTCATGGTTTATATTAAAGATGTTAAGTAGCGTGTAATTAACTAGTTGAATAGTTGATGCATTTTTTGCATTGACTATTAGATTAGTCGATAGGGCGGCACTGCCCCTTTGAAATGCTGACAGAGTTTCAAAGGGGCAGTGCCTCACAGCTGATCCCGGACTAGGTCAGCTGTGCAACGCTGCCCCTTTGAAACATCCATGGCAGCGTTTCAAAGTGGCAGCGCTGCACGGAGCCCAGGACAGTGCGGCGCTGCTGCTTTGATATACCCCCTTCTCTCCCCGCACGCGCCCCCCCCCCATCCCTGTATCTGATAGAGGCAGCAAGGGCGGGGGGAGCCAACTAGTCCTTAACATCCCTAGTTTATATTGCCCTCTGTAAGTGGTGAACTAAAATCTCCTGCTACTAAAATTGGTTTGTGGGCTGGGACTATTGGATTTTTGTGGTGTCCTGGCAGTATGGGGTGTGGGAGCAGGCATAGGGCTGGCATAGGGAATTGGGGTGCGGGGGGAAGCTCGAGTTGGGGTCCGGGGCAAGGCCAGGGATGGGATGGGGGCAGGAGATTCTGGGTGCATGCTCCTGCAATGGAGTCTGGGTACAGGAGGGGGCTCAGCATTGGGAGGCTCCTGATTAACAGGGCTCAGGCAGGACTCCTGCCTTGCAGGGCTCTGCTCCGCAGAGGTGGCTGGGCACATCTGGCCCCTACAGAGAGAAGAGAGGCAGTTCTGTGCGATGCGTGTTGCCAAACCCTGCAGGCACCAGCCCTGCTGTTCCAGCCACTGGGTGCTGTGGAGCTAGTGCTGGGGGCAGGAGCAGTGTGCAGAGATTCCCTGAATAGCTGTAGGAGTAGGACTGTGAGCCAGGGTTCACAACTCCAGTCATGTGGGAGGGGAGGGGGCGAGGTTTGGGGACGGGTGTCTGGCCAGTGATGCACAGACTTGCCACAGGCCAGATGAAAAGAAGCAGTGGGCCACATTCAGCCTGCGGGCTCCCCTTCACCTGTGACCCGGGGCTGCAGCCCTTCAAGCCCCTATGTTAATCCGTCCCTGTCTCTGCATCATGCTTTTCATTCATTACTGGCTGAAGAGTCAGAGTTCTGAACCCTGCTACGGCAAGGCTACTTGCGAGCTTACTTCGCTAAGCTGACCCGTGTTTTACTGATTCCCAAATGTCCAGCTTGTACTGACTTTTAGTGGGAGGCATCTTCAAAAAGTGAATTTTTGCAAACTTTTGGGACAAGGCAGCGTTAGCATTATGAAATGAACCATTCCTTGGCAAGCTAAAAACCCCATGTTGGCCTGGGGGCCCTGATAGGGATGTAATCATATAGTCGATGAATTGACAAGCAAAAGCTTATAGGTTTAATGCTATAGACTACATGCATTTCCCCCCCCCCCCCGTACATTTTTTTTTTTAGCAGGCTGGCCAGCAGCCCAGCTCAGTCCTGGATCACGTCAGGTCCAGGACTTACCCCTCTGCGGCTCTGCATTTAAAGTGTATTAGGAGCTGGGTGGGCAGGCAGCCTGGCTTCGTTCCGGCTCGCACTGGGTCCAGGAGTTCAGACCTCCCCTTTATCAGAGGCAGCAGCGCAGGGCGGCAGGCAGCCAGTCCGCCTGGCACTCAAGGCAGCAGCGTGGAGCGGCAGGGGGCTCCTCAGGAGTGAGGCCGGAGCGCACTGGCTGTCACCCCCTCGGACTATAGAATAGTCGACTAACCGACAAGAATTCATGAGGTTACTCGACTATTCAGTTAACCGATATTTAACATTCCTAGGCCCTGAGAGTTTTTCCTGGGCATTAAAAAGAAAGTTCAGTTTTGATTTAGGGTCCCGTACACAAGTGCATAAGTCTCTCAGCAGGATTGGGATCTTGGTCTTGAGGTTACAGAATCTTGCTACAGAAGAAATGTGCAACATTGCTGAGCTTTCTTAGTGAAGGAATGGGCTATGAGGTGCTTCCGCCGGCAGCTTCGCAGTTTGAGTTGCAGAGGCAGTTGGAGTAGTGGGTTTGAGGGTGTATAGGAGCAAGCACAATGCATGGTAAGTTGACAGTAAGTAACAGTTTGGGTCCTTTCTCATGTTTTAAGCCTGGGTGGGGAACCTAAGGCTTAGGGCGGGATGCAGCCCCCGGCTTGCCTGGATCTAGTCCCCAAGAGTCGGGGCTCCTCCAGCGCTGGGGAGCCTGCATTGGCACTCCAGCCCCACTGCTGTGCCCCCTTGGGGCTGGAGCACACAATCTACTAGGCTGGGCCCCCCTAGGGTCTGGTGTGCGAGAGGTATGTGAGGGGAGTGTGTTTCTGCTTCAGTAAGGGATCACATCCATGAGGTGTGAGGGGGTGTTTGGTATGGCCCAAAAAAAGGTTCCCCACCCCTGCTTTAAGCAAAGGCCAGGCTTCTTGGCTTTTTAATCTCCCTAGTGGAATAAAAATCTGGAAGCAAGCATGTGATGCAAAGGTGGTAGACCCTGAAAGTAGGGATGTGTCTGTGGGCAAGCTGGAACAGCCCCCCTGCCCACCTCTCCTTTAATCAATTAATGGTTAAACAATATGTGTAACCGGTTAAACAGGTTTTTACATCCCTAAAGGAAAGGTCAAACTTTTGGGTCAGGTGGGTGGATTTAATTGTCCACAAAGATGTTCATGGGAGGGTGTCATGCGGGTAAATTCCCATGCAGTGTCCGGGAACTTTATAGCATCAAGTGTATTTCAACTAAAACCTCCTAAGCTGGAAACCATCTTAACATTCTGGCTAGTGGTCCAGACAGTTTGTTGGGGGTGGGAACTTGGCTGATGTAGCTGAAATCTTGAAGACTCCAAGATCCCTGTTGAAGGGAAAACAAGACGTCCTTGGCTAACAGTAGCTGAAAAATGTAATGATTTGTCCTTGGAAATCTTGCATGGTGTTGATGCACAGATGAGGCTTTTCCTTCTGTGTTCAGTTGCCTTAATTAATTCCCCCTCCTCCCTCTTCCTCCCCTCCCTCTATGCATGCTCTGTATCCTGTGGAACACACCTCAAGAGTTTTAAATCACTCTGGAAATCAGACAGCTCTGACCCATCCTCTTCCTCCTAGAAAAAGGACTTTTCCTACTGGAAGTTGGAAATCTGGCTGGCCTCTATGCTGCTAGATGAGTCTCGGGCTTTCTCAGCGTTTTGAGAAAGCCCTCAATGATAGCAAATAGTGCTGAATTACATGGTAGCTTGCATCCTATTTACTCCCCGTCACTCAAGCTAGTCCATTAACTTTAAAATGCCTCTCAGTGAGTACTGATTCTGGGAGACCGGCTTTTGGAGCTGCACCCACAAATAACTGCAGTAAGCCAATTACCCCATGGTAGCAAGTACCCTCATCAGCATGTAGGCTGAAATTTTGCCTGCTCTGCCTCTCCTGTTTGTTGCATCCCATGATATTTTGTTAGTGTTGTGCTGAAGAGAGTTTAACAGGTGTCCGATCTCCTGTATTCCTTTGCAACAACTAAATGTGACTGGGTATGGTTTTCAAAGACCATGTAATGCTGTGGATAGAGCATTGGGCTGGTATTTGGGAGACCTAAGTTGTGTTCCTGCCTCTGCTGGGTGAGGTTTGACAGGTTGCTTTCCCACTGCATCCTCTGCAAAATGGGGTAAGGTCCCCTTGGTAAAGCATTTTGTGACCTATTGATGGGAGGTGCTAGGTAGGAGCTAATTTCCAGAGGTGAAGCGGTGGTGTTCTTGCCATGAACCGAGAGAATTGACAGGTTAGTAATTTTCTTGGGAATGTGTAGAGGATGTAAGAGCTTAAACCAAATGATGCTACTCAGAACATGGTGTATGATCCATCTGCTTTGGTGTGTGTCATGGCAGGGAGACAAGTTGTAGATGCACCCCCTGGGTAGAAATGGTTAGCAGTAATTAATCACAGTACAAGGGTGGAGGGTCGCTTTTCAGTGTTTCTGGAAATAGTAATCATTTAAGGAGTACAGATGTTACAGTGCTGTTTAACAGGTGTGATTGCAAAAGTAAACAGTGCGAGGGGAAATAGGCGCTGGATTGCACTGTTCAGCCATTATTGCTGCATTGCATTGGAGACCAAATACACCCCCCAAAAAGGGTACTGGTTCTTCCTAAGTCTTCTCCCCTCGCTCCCTACGTTGAGCCTAATTTGTGTTCCGGAATGATGGCCAATCCAATCAGACAAAAAGCTGGAAACGGGGGGGGGGGAACAACGTTGCTCTGTGTCCTCTGCCACCTTGCCCAGATCAAAAAAGTAAAACAAAAACACGGGCAGGTTTTCCCATCTTTTCCCTCTTTCCTCCCCGCAGCTAACCTTTTGCCCCTCCCTGCTCTTCTGTGGCCAGAGAGCAGTGGACCAGCTCTGTAAGCAGCAGCCATGTGAGGTACAAGAATATAGTGCCCTTCAGAAAGGAGTTGGGGAGAAGAGGAAAAGTCTTGTGGATGAAGAGAGGTGGAACAGTTCAAAAATGTGTTTTTAAACTTTGCTTCGGGATGGTCCTGAAACGTGCTTCGTGCGCATTTAGCAATGGTGTGCGGTTTGCAGGGGAGGCCTGAGTCTTTCCCTATCAGCCTGTCCAGCATCTTTGCAGCAGAGGTGACTGACATGTTTCACTCTGAGGGTTGAGAGCCACGAAGAAGGAAGAGAGAGGAGCAAGAGTTTCGGGGGGTGGGTCCCAATTCCTTCCCTGTTGGCTTCAAATCTTTCCCTGGAGCCTTCAGATCTGAGGCATTGTGGAATGTCATGTGGGCTGCTGCAGCAGCAACCCTTAACCAAGGGGCTGCCTCGGTCGGCACTAAATATTCTGGAGGCATATTGGGGATCTGAATGGTTTGGGCACCATATGGCTCCAAGGGATTAGTCAAGACTGGTTTTGAGGATTAAATGGGGGAAGAGGTAAAAGAGGGAGGGGAAGTTGCAGATCAGGTGGGGGAAACCAGGCCAAGTAGGACTCTTAGTTTGGTGGGGGAACAACATTATACAAATTGCCTGGAGGGGTAGCATCAGGAATGGAGGGGTGTGGAGGTGGCGTAAGTGTTGTCACATTTTAGCCTTACTTTTGACCCCCTCCCACCGGTTGGTACCCTCACTTCCTCCAGCCATTTGCAAATTTGGTGCTAAATCGCTAATCAAGGAAGTAGGAGAGTTCACTCCCCCTAGGCAGATGTTGATCTCAATCCATGGGAGCAACATTTCAAATGGACTTATGCAGATTTAAAACCATCCAGGTTTTCTTCAAAGGAGAGAACATGTGCTGTAACAGCCAGACTGAACTAGTACAGGGATGGGGAACCTACTGCCCATGGGCCAGATCCGGCACCCCGGCTTGCTTGGATCTGGCCTGTGGCCAGGGCCAGATAAAGAAAGGGGCCTCAGGAGTTGCAATCCCTAAAGCCCCCATGTTCCAGGCCAGCCCTTTCTAGGGGTAGGAGGGAGGCTCCTGGCACTGCCATTCCTTCTCCCATCCCTGGGCTGGAGCCGGGCTGCTGTGAGCACCAGGTAAAGCTCTGTCCCCCACACTGCCCTCACGTGTGGGTACCGCCCTCCCTCAGCCCCCTGGGTTGAGAGGTGCTGACTTCCTCTCAACCCGGGGAGCCACCTGTCCCCTTCCCTAATCGAAGATGCCCCAGGTAAATGCCCTGCACCCCAGTCCCTTACCCAGCTCTGACCCTCCTCCTGCACTCCTCTCCCTGACCCTGCACCCCCAGCCACAATCCTGTGCAGACCCCCCTCACCCCAACTTCCTGCTCCCCTTGTTCCAGCCTGGAGCACCCCCTGCACCTCAAACACCATCCCCCACCTCAGAGACCAGTTGAAGACCTCACACCCTCCCGCCCCCACTCTCTTGCCTCAACCCGCAGTCCCTCCCACACACTGAACCCCTCATTTTCGGCCCCAACCCGGAAGTAATGTTCAAAGCCCATTTGTTTGTATTGCAAGACTTACACCCGAGCCTGTTAGCCAGGAGGATGCACAAGAATCATTTATAGGAATGATTTCTTTTTGTCCTGTCCCTGCCCAAGAGGCTGGAAAATGGACAGATAACAATACTTAAGCCATGAATGCAGCCCTTATAATGTGGAGAGAAGCAAGAAACTACCCATCCCCAAGATCCGCTGCAGTAGGAGTGTGATGCCCTCCTGTCAGAGCCGCTGCGGGAGAGCTCAAATCACCATTCGAGCAATTCTCTAGAGAGGTTTCTTGCCATTCGAGTTCAGCTCCATGCTGAGGCCTTGTACGGCTGCCTTCTGTGGGAGTTCTAGACCAATGCACTAGCTTAAAAACACAAGCAGCGTATGTAGGCCAGCCACTAATGGATGCCTTGGAGGGGAAATCTGATCTGAATATATATATTTAACAAAATCAAATTTTCTGTTATTCAACTTAGTAGCTGTGCTTGATTGTGTATGCATAGGTGCCAGCTTCTCAAACCGGGGAGTATTCGCCCCCACATGCACCCCCACTGCAACTGCCTGCTCTGGGGAGCCGGGGGTGCTAAGTACCTGTTAGTTTTTTCCCTAGAGTGCTTCAGCCCTGTTGTGTTTTGTTTAATTTGTGAGTTAATTGAAGCAGAGACTCTTCCTATATGTACAGTGCTGTCTGGCCCATTACCACCTCTGGAAGAACACAGACATTTGGAGGGCAGTGTTATCCAGTGGTTCGGGCATGGATCTGAGATCTAGGAACTTCTGGGGCAGGCATTGACTCCCTTCAGCCTTGTCTACAGTAAGGATGTGAAGGGTTAACTGGTAAGCCTCACCCATTAAACGGTGGGGGCTGGAGCAACTGCTCTCCATGGCGGGGGAAGGGGTGCCCTGGTGTGCCACAGGCAGCGGGACTCCAGC
Source organism: Pelochelys cantorii (assembly GCA_032595735.1). NCBI lineage: Eukaryota > Metazoa > Chordata > Testudines > Trionychidae > Pelochelys > Pelochelys cantorii. The sequence goes on from CM064334.1 coordinate 54,454,656, forward strand.
CCAGCTGGAGCAGCCCATTCCTCCTACCCTGCTGGCCCCTTTTTAACTGGTTAAACATAAAGTTTACCCAGTTAACTAATGAATGGGATTTCACGTGTGCATGCGCTGCACCAGTTTCACTGTCTTGGTTTAGAAACTGATCTGACTAGGCACTTTCAACCAGCTGAGTTAAAAATTGGTTCAGTTTGTATGTGTAAGCAAAGCCTATGTGGTGTTAGGCTGCAAAATGGAGGCAGAACTAGGGGGCTGTGAGGACTAATTGATGCCCATGCAGCACGCTGAAGCTCTAACGTGCAGTAATTGCCAACCGCTCTTTTCGTGTCATCATCCAGCCTGGGACTTACAGGAGTGAATGTACTTATTAATGAATCCAATTTAAACTGGTCTGTTCTGGCCTGTCAGGCCAGGCTTAGAGATGTGTGTCTCCAAATTCAGTTAGTTCTGCCCAAATATTTCCTTTGCAAGAGGTCCAGAGAAGACGCTTGCTGGAGCTTTCTCCCAAAAGTGAGCGCGCTTTGGGAGTTAGTGCGTCACTGTGATCTTAAGAAGCCTCAACCAGTCAAATGGGATCTTAACTTAGACAATCTGCATTTCCAGCCATACTCCATACACATGGCAGTTTTAATCCAGAGATTCTGGCGAAGTCACTTGTGGTGTGTCCTTTGGAAAGAAATACTGTAAGGACATGGGAATAAAATAACATACATGTTGGACCTCTCAAATCCTGGACTCTCTGGTCTGTGTCAGACCATTGCTGAACCAGAGAGCCCCTGCTGGCCAGGTTCAGTAGCGCAGTCCTAGTTGGTACCAGTGCGGTGGAGGGATGCCAGTCCTGGCTGGGGCTGGAGTTAGCAGGGCCAGCAGCTGGGTGCGCGTCCCAGGCCAATAAGGACCTGGGGGCGGGGGGAATGCTCCAAGTCTCCTTGTCTCTGCAAGAGTGTGCCACAGCTAGAGACATGCTGGCCGCTTTCAAACAGCCAGCCTGTGTCTCTAGCCTCTGAACGCTCCTGGCAGGGCAGGGACAGGATGAGAGAGACTTAGCAAGCTCCCTTCACCGTCCACCAAAGACGCGCAGCAGCTAAAGATAAATGCTAGTTCTCTCTAGCTGCTGTGAGCTCTTGCGGGGATGATTGACCTGGGGGTGGAGAAATGGCAGGGTGACTGCGGGCCAGATCCACTGGCTTGGCAGGCTGGATCCGGCCTGCAGAGGGCACTTTCCCCACCCCGGTCTAGATCATCCCTGATATACATCTCTCCAAACTCTGTCTTGACAGAGGTTAACACCCTAGTATGATTGTTGCGTACTGTTCAGAGAACTTCACAGCACCTGGACAGCGGTTGCTCCACTTTCAAAGAACACAACCACAAAGTCCATGTGCCAGCAACATAATTATTGCCCTAACCCACAGTGCAGACAGGAGGGATGTAAAATCCCATTTTAATTAGTTAAATGTTACACAGTGGGCTGCTCTTGTAACCAGTTAACTGTTACCCGTTCACATTCTAGTAGATAGCGCTACATCGGAGAGGAGAGGGGGGTTTTTCCCAGCGACCCTCTTTTACGGAGGTGGAATACATATGCCAATGTAAGAGACTCTCCCATCAGCAGAGGAGTTGTCTTTACTAAGAGCTACAGCAGTGCAGCTGTGCCACTGCAGTGCTGTAAGTGTAGACAAGCCCTCAATAACTGAGTTGTACACGTGTCAGAGGGAGTTCCCTGTCTAGGCCGCCTTAGTATGGACGGCTGTGGTGGGGAGCGCAATGGGATCTAAGTGCTGAGGACATTAAGGGAGGTATTGTCATGGTTTTTCATGAAGGAATAAAACTGAAGCTGGTATGGTGAGGAGAATAGAATGCTGTTCTCACTGTAGCTAAGACATTTGTGAATGACACTCTTAAGCCAGGTCTACAGACTAGATTCAGAAATTTGGGTTCAGGTACGCCACTCCAGGTACATGTAAAATGCAGCTGGAATCTGCTGACTTTAAGCTGAGCTTGGCGCCGACTTCCCTTATTCCTCGCAACTGCGAGGAGAACCGGCGCCCGGAGCTGCCCTCTGTTTGCTTTAGCGGGTCTTAACTAGACTTGCTAAATCAAATGTCAGAAGGTTGATCTCCAGCCTATAAGTGGAGAGGTGGCCTTAGTTCCTGGGAGCAAATCCCAGCAGCAGGCAGCAACTAATGAATCCTCACTCCTGGTTTTTCAGTAAGGGAAAGAGCATCCTTCTGTGCCCCTAACCTGCAAACAGCTCCATATGAGAGGATCCTGAGGCTGTATAAAGTCCACTGAGGTCAGATGGACTCCACTTAGACTCAACAGTCCATCCGCTTAGACCCGGCTATAGGAGCATGAGGGCCTTGTTCGTAAATGCCCAGCGCAGTGGCTGGAGCTTGCCGCTAGAGGAGGAGAGGAAGGTGTTACTAAAAGCTTGGGACTGTGCAGACCTACACAATGCGAGGAGAGCCGTACCCCTACCATTGCAAAATCCTTGCTGGAGTGTCTGATCACTGCAGAAGCAGGTAGGTCAGCTGGGCTGGCTGCATGGTACAGGGAAGGACAGGCACTTAGAGCAGTAAAAACAGTGGCTACCCAATGTTGAGCTGCTGAATGTCTTGCGCTGACTGACATTTCCAGTCTGCCTGGGTCACAGCAAAATCCCTCAAGTCAGCGCTGAGCTGGCAGTGAGGTTAAATCACAGGGTGTATAAGATGGCAGCGTGTGGGGTTAGGGAACGCTTGGCTAGAAAGGGTAAGCCACAAAAGGAACATGGTGGAGGAGTGCTACAGTGAATCAAAGCCCCAAAGAGCCTGATTTTAGTCCTGCTTTATCCTGACAAAGAGGTGGTTTTCCTTTGGCAGTCCTGTGCATCATCGTTCAGCCCACACAAGCTTGATAAGAGGACTCCCTTGGTGAGTTTTTTCACCAGGAAGGCATTTCAAAGACCTTGCAGGGCTTGAAAATGGCACATGGACTTTGTGGTTGTGTTCTTTGAGAGTGGACCAACTGCTGTCCGGGCGTTGTGAAGCTCTGTGGACAGCACGCAACAATCACACTGGGGCGTTACCATGAACTTCCTTGTCAAGTATTTTTGGGTAGGCTTTTTAGATGAAAAGGTGAGCTTAAACAGCTTCCCAAAGAATCCTCTCCAAAGACCAAGTATCTTTTTTTAATGCTACAAGTGAAACAGAATTTACTAGCTACACAGCCACAAACGGAGCCACATAAAAGTCAAATGCGGTGCTGGATACCTTGCAGCCATCCTGAAAGCTTTCAAGGTTCTTGCTGCATATGGAGGGGGTGGGGAGACAAGGTAGCCCTTTCCCCGTGCCTCCAAGGCACATGGTTGGTCATGTAGATCAGGGCTGAGATATGAGAGCGAAGGGGAGGTGTTGAGAGCCTTAGTTGTTCTCTCTTCTCAGACTCAGAGCATTGTATTTTCAGCCTTTGCTTGAATATTGGGATCCCAAATGGCGATGGAGGGAAGAACCTCCCAACTCAATGTTTTCAAAGCAGTCTGGCTTGGCCCTGTGTGGTTTACAGCCTGGGATAGTGTCAGGAACCAGCCCATCAGTAGATGTTTCTGTAGCTTCAGCATTCCTCTTGGCTTCCTGCAGTCTTCCACGGCCAGAGCCTTTCTGTTCTTGTCTAGGGGAGCCCTTGTGGCTTAGATCAATGCTAACTTGTCTGGCAGCTTGTCAAACTTGTTAGCCTAAGTACGCCAGCAGTGGGGGAGGGAGGGCAGAGGGCACGTGATCCTATTTCCAGTAGTGATAATCTTCCAAACTGTGTGAGAAGAGGGACGCAACTGGGAGTGATGGACAGTTACAGCAGTCACCATCTTAACCCTGTTCGCCACCATTTAAGCCATTTCCTTCCTGCTCTGTTGGCATATTGAATACTTATCACTAGCGTTCTATAGAATATATTATAAAGCCACTTGCTAAAAATGGTAATTTTTTTGTTAACCTGCCACTTTGCTACCCTGCGAAGGGGAGGTGGGGATTTTTTTTAAAGGCTTTTGTGGAAAACTTACTCTTCACAGATCAGTAGGCAAGTCAATTACAGGCCTTTCTGAAAGCACGCTCCTCTCCTCTGTGTTGTGAGGGCTTGAAACGTGGAGATGCTAGGGAAGTGTTGCTACTTCTGTAGGCACACAATGCCTATTTGAATAGCTGTGAAAGGTTACAGCCGCATTTCAAAAGGTTTTGATATTATTGCATGAAGATGGTGGCCACATAGCTGTCAGCTTTTTGTCTAAGTGAAATGGGCATCTTGTCAGGGACAGGCAGATGGTGTTCACCTGCCGTGGAAGAACTCTCTCAAACTCGCCATTGGTATTGTGGAATAATAACAGACAGCTGCTGGCAGTAAAATAGGCTTAAGCTACAGCGATATTTTGGCATTCAAATGCTTGGAAGTGCACTACAAGAATGGGAGAATGTCCATAGTATTTGCATTAATTCACGGCCCCCCCCCCCCCACCTCAGAAGATAATATATAATGTAGGGACACTTTCCACAGAATAATCAGTGTACTGATTTGTGATCCCAGAACTTGCCCTTCGGTCGGCAGCTTTTCCCCCTCATTGCTATTCTTCAGAACTGGCTCCCATCCTGCAATAGTCTTCCCTCCCCCCCCCATCAACCTCCCTTTACTTGATTGACCATTTTCTGTAGTGTTCACAGTTTTACAGTGAAGTCAGAGTTGATAAATTGCTAAGTACCAAGTCAGGAAAGATAATATTAACATGTATGCTTCTAGACTTAACGCAAGGTTTTCTTCTCCTCCCCAAGGCACCTGACTTTCAGAGATGGAGATTGTTTCAGTGCAGACACAATCGTTTCCTGCTAACCCTTGAAAACTTGCTAGGTTTATACTGGAGCAAGCACGTGAAGCTAATTGCTTTTATTAGGGTTTCTTGAGATTCAGAACTGTTTATCTCTTGTCATCTCTTCTAAATGTAAGGTTAATGGCTTAGTTAACTTTGTACGATCAGTTGATGCTTGTTCAAGATACCCTTACAAATAGGGTAGCTGTAATTTTATTGATAAGATCCATCCATTTAAATGGGGAGAGTGAAAGAGAGGGCTGCACAAAGTACTTCTCATTGTGTCTCTTTGCTACAGAGTTATAGCAGCATAATGTAGGTAAAGGTTTTGTATCAGAGAATTTTTATAAAAAAAGCTCAAGAGTTTTCAGATCTGTGCATTCTTCACCATGGATTTCTCGTTTCACTTAAGTACTTAGTTCAGATCTAGCTCTCCTTCCCCCTCCTCTTCGAATGTCATCACATTTTGAGTTAGCCAAATAAAAACACAGAGAAAGCAACAGTGAACTTGATTTGCCCCGAGTAACTGAAGTCCCATATCTTGAGGCCAACAGGTTTTTGACAAGGGATTTAGGGTTAAAGACTTATTACACCATATCACTTAATTATTAATATTTATATAGTGTTGTAAATGAATGTAGTTAGCAAGCAAGGCATGGTCACTGCTCTGAAGAGCTTGTGATGTGAACATGACTATCTTCAATGGTTTTCATGTGACTCTGCATGGTTGAATGGGAGAAGATTTTTCAGATTTATCTTACTCTAAAAATCCCTGAAAGCTCTTAAATTGCTTACTCGGTGACAGAGGGGCTAGGTAATAGATGCCTCATTCCACTCTTGCCCCCAACCCAGAGATGCAGCCTGCTGGCTTCTGTATGTTTGCATGTACATTTGTGACAGAATTACCTACCCAAAATGCATAGCCCACTTCCTTACTTCTGCTTCCACACTCCCTTAGAGGCACTGCATGAAGTGCCGTTTCTCCCTGTTCTAGCAAGTAGATGTGGCGTTAAATGCAATATCATGCTCTGCCTTTTTTAAAAATACCTTTGCACCCAGACAAGAAAGGGAGATGATGCAAGCTTAGGGAAGAGCTGACCCATACCAATCCTGGGAAAACCTCTAGTGATGTGATGTTGCTTTCTCTCTCACTAGATAGTTAATCCCTTAATTGCACTGTCAGGTAGGCAAAAGCTTGCCTAGTTGATTTTTTTTCCCCCTGTTTTCGAAGCTGCTTCCACTTGTTCTGTTTCCACAACTGCTGAATTCCACCCCCACTCCCCTCATTCCTCAGATACTAGAAGGTACTTAACTGGCTTATTCACCAGATGCTGCGGGGGGGAGGCGGAGGTGGGGGGAGGTGAAGTTCATCACCACTTCTCACATGTTGAACCTTCTAATCCTTTTATGAGTGGTGTCACTCTTCATATGTCCTCTCTGGGTGGGTGTCTAGGAATCTTCCCTCATACCTATCTGACCCCTGTCATGCTAGCATCTGAGCATATCCCATTGGTTAGGACTCTTGTGAGGAGAAGATCGTTCTGAGGGGGAAGGTGGGGGGTAACCCTGTTTTACAGATGGGACATAAAGTAAGCGAGTTGCCTGGGATACAGCTTGGCAGTTGGATCCTGAACACCTGCATTCCAGTCTGCAGCATTAGCTACCAGCCTGTCCTGCCTGTCCCAGGCACCACTAATCACTCCATTGAGAGTGAAGATGAAAGGATTAATTTTCAGGGAATGGGGAACACCCAGGATCAATACACACTAGTGTTGGGGTGATCCTATCAGTACACGCTAGTGCTGGGGAGTCGACAAAACCAGAATGTATTTGGGCACTAGTTGTATGGTCCTTTGGCAAGCCACACTGGGTAACAGCTGTCATTTGGCCAGCAGGTTGGCTTTTTTCACTCTGCAGTGGAGAACATTGCTTATGAACTTGGCTACAGCAGCCTGAAGAGGGACAAGGCTCTTGCAAAGCTGCCTCGGTTGGACATTGCTGCTTATCCTTAGCAGGGCTGCATCTTTGTGAATGGCCATGCTACCTATTCTTCTGGCAAGATAATCACCCCCATGGGTGTAGTCAAGGTGATAATTTCCATCATGGGGGGGCAGGGAGGGAGGGTAAAACTTGCCAAGTGTACTTCAACACCACCTGTGCCCAAAGAGTGCTATGGAAGCAGAAGTGTGTATTCAATGTTGTCCCCCACCTGCTCTCTCCACTAGAGAGGTGGATGTTAAAGGCTGCTTATGAGAAGGGAGAACTTTCTAGGTAATAGCAGGACCGAGTCAATGCATTGTCCATTTGGGGTTAGTTTAGACGCTGCCAAGGAGATAGCAATAGGGAGGGAAGAGCGAGCTTATCAATTATTCTCTTTAGAGAGAGATTTCTCTTCAAATCAGTCTTTTCACAGGTAGCTAAATAAGAGAGCTTAATTTGAAGAGCTCCACTGCTCAGCCTCATTCTAAGGCAGCTTTTATAGTAAACATAAAAAAAGATGAAATGCAAGTACATGTGCGTGTCCAGAAGGGAAGTATGCTGATGAGCATGTGGCTGAATGACCCTTCATAATTATAACATGGTGGTAACAGCACATGAAGTGAGAAGCCTTGCAAGGAGTAAACACCCATCTGCTTTAATGCTCACAACTTTGCAGAAACTCTGGCAAATTACCTCTCCTAGCAGCTTTGTGGTTTTGCTTTTCTTTTGTTTAAGAACTCTGAAATTGATCTGTACGCTTGCTTCTTATCTACCTACACATGATTTAGAGAAAGTCCAGAGGGAGCTACGAAGTGGATAGTATAGCCATTTAAAAAAAAAAGGGGGGGGGGAATTGCGTCTCTCTTGTAGTAATATGGAAACTATTTGCTGTGGGTTAGGGTGTCAGAAGAGAAAAATATATTGGCGTTGATTTTTGTCATGTTGCAGTGAGCTCAATAAAACTGAAGAACACTTGGTAATAGATTAATTGTTCTAAGCAATTGCATTATCTAATGAAAGTTTCGTATAATTATTTTATATAACTTTTTTTGGCAGGTGTGTCCCTAAATGGATAGTATTGATTGCTGGAAAAGAGCCTAGTGTTTCTGTTGCTGGAATTATTAGAGGAGAATTTATAGTAATTAATACCTGTGTATTTACATAATTTTTAAGCTTGCTAATTGTATACTTCAGTGAAATCCATTTGAGCTTGTTTGGCAACATTGGAAGTTCATAAACTTTTTAAAATGTTTAGATTGGAAATTGATTTTGTGCTGGAGATTTGGTGTTAAAATAAATTGTGTAACCCTTTAATTGTCACCGCTTTCCAACCTGCCAGCGAAAGAAACCAGAGCACAGTGTGTTCACATTTCACATTCAGAAGGGCTATAGTTCAGGTTGCAAAATGAGTTCTGTTGAAACGCCATGAATTTACTTAGTAACTTCATGAAAAAATTCCTTTTTGGGGGGCTAAGGAATCACCAACTATCAACTTTGGAGGAACTTCTGAAAAATCTCTTCAGCTGATGTTAGCAGTATGTGTGTATATCATGAGACTCTCCTTTTTTAGCTTTAAATATATATTTGCCATTTTACAAAATGAATTACAGAGCCTGATTCTTGGTGCATGCTGTAAGTGCTGTGGAGTTACTCCTGAGTTCCAGCAGCGTAAATTCATTTAATATCCAGTCCCTAACTCTTCAAATGTGAAGTCAATCCACTGTGAGTGGTGATTACTGAGAGCTGAGTTAAAAACAAGTTACAAAATCATAGGAGTAAAGTATACCATGCATGCACAATAAAACACCTCTCTAAATTGTGTAATTACATGCATCATTCTGGAACTGGGCAGCTGAGTGAGGGAATTGTGTAACTGTCTAGTGCAGTAGCTAGTTACTTTGGGAGAAGATTTGCTCAAAGATGGGAAAGGAATTCAGGAAGAAAATCCCTTTGAAAGTCAGCGGGGACTAGTGCGGTTAAATCTGTTCAGTGCTTTTGAAAATGTCCCTCTTTGTGCCAGCCTAGTATACATCAGGCAATGTGAATAGTTTTATTTTATTCTTGACACCTCAACGTTTACATGTCCAGACATGTTTTCAAACATGTGACAATGTTGTATTAGCTTTTATTATACTAGGTTATGGTAATACCCACAATGTGCCCTGTGCTGTACAAACATAAGGGAAGAGAGACCCCCTGTTTGTCTATTTTGTAGGGCCTCTCTAATCTACTGTTTCTAGAATGAAAACTGCCTGCCCTGATGGCTGGCAGTGTAGCCCAAAAGGGGGACTACAGCTTTCAGAAGGTCTTCCCTGCCAACCAGTCTGTAAGACTGGAAAGCTTGGAACTGCACACAATTTCTAAGTACCGTGTTGTGCTTGGCTTCTTGTGTGAACCATGAAACTGTCACTGGGAAAGCTCTGCACTCTGACAGCTAAAGCAAAACCTGGCGTCCACGGATTTAAAACTAGAAGTTGTGAATGAGAAAAACCAGAAATGGAGAATGAGGTTGAAAACACCTTTCTATCACAACTTTTATGGGATCTTTAGAAAGATCCCAGAGTTGTAAGGGGACCCCAGAGTAGCTTAACCTTCTTGTGTTGAATTTTCCAGTTGACCAGCTAATGAAATGAGTGAGGGTGTATGCTAAACTTCAGTTTAGCATCCTGTCTCTTTGAGTAGCTGGTGAATTAAGATCTGTAGAAACGAGTCTTTTGGACAGTCATTGAGCAAACATCACTTCTCTTCCCGCCCCCCCCCCCCCAAAAATTGCCAGTAAATATTTGACCTTATCTAACCTCTGTGCACATGCAGAGTATGTTACTTATCTTTGTTTTCTTACTCTATTGTCTTACAGCTTTCATTTTGATTTTTTTCGTCTCCCTTTTTAAAAAAAAAAATTTGGTTGCTGTGAAATTTTGCAGTACTGCCAAGTTATCTCCTTGGGATATATTTAGATAAAGCAAGATCAGCAGAGAGTGATGTGTGTTTGCGTAAGGATGTTTGTAAATGTTAGCAATAACACTGTCAGGATTGTTGAGCAGATGTCCATGAGATGCTACCAAGATCCTTATTTACAAACTTGTAAATGGCTGAAGGGGTTTCCTTCCCAAGGATAAGGGGGCTGCCACCTTAAAAGATTAAAATCCTATTGTTTTGAGTCTGAAGCCATTCTCGTGTAGCTGCTGTCTCAGATTATCTATTACTGGGGGGAGGGAGGGAGAGAAATCTCTGCATTAGCTTGAAACACGATTGCTTGAACAGTGTATGGCCTTTTTTTCTAAAAACATTGACTTTGTATGTGAAATTGTGGGGTTTTGTTCTGTTTTTTTTGTTGTTGAAGGGACAAAATACATGCTTGTTCCTGGTTGAGAGAAACTGTTACTTCAGGTTATTTCCTTGGTGTGCGGCTATCTGAGATGTATAATAGCTTATAATGCACCAAGTCCCATAAAATATTAGAAGCATATTAAACTCCTTAAGCAGTGTCCTTTGCAGTAAATACCCCTTCCCACATTCACATTGAGGGAGTAGTATAGATCAGAATCCTGACTCTGATATGATTCATGGGGTGAATGTATAGTTACACTACAGCAATCTGAGGTATTTTTTCTTCCTTCCACCAATCCAAATCTTTACCCTAACTGGTGTATTTTCACAATCTTCAAGTAAGACATAATGTCCTATTCCAAAACTTCTCGTTCCTTTACTCACCGCAGACAAAATGTTAGCCTCTTTTTCTCTTCTGGGAATCTCTGCAAATTATCATTAGATCCTCTTTTTTTTTTAAGGAACTAGGTAGCATAGATAGCTTCACCCTCATTGAATGTATATTTGTTCTGTACCTGTGTTAAATGTTTGGGTTTTGGTTGGCACTAGCAGTGTAAATCTGACCTTCAGTGGAAAATTGCCATGAGCCTCTCTTTGCACCATTTCCCTCACTCTTCAGAGCTTATGAGCACTTACGTTTTGTCTTTAGTGTGGAATCAATTTGAATTGATGGGATGCTGAAGTTTTTAAGAATGTGGCAGCGGTGCATCTTCAGACTGTGGAAAGGTTTAAATTGAATTGTGTAGGACAGCAGGGCATGGTGATTCCTGCATATATGGTGAGCAGCTTCTCATTAATCAATTTGTCTTAATTTGGAGTAGAACAGCAAAATGATCATTGGCTCAATCATAGCCATATGTAAAGTTTAGCTCTAAATTTGGCATTGTTAGACTTACTCAGACATACATGCTCTTAAAGATCCTAAGGGGAGAAGTGTTTTCCATATGAAGGTAGAGTAAAAATGACCTACATGTTGAGAATTACTGACAGGGAAAGAGAGTTAAATGGAAATTATATGACCGCTACACTTGCTTTTAAATCTGGAATAGTGAGGCAGTCTGCTTGAATTATTAGTTGCAGGCTATTAGCACTGTATGAGAGATAGCAAAGTGCTATTACTGTTAATATGGAAACTGTTCCCAAATACTTGGTACTTCATCCATGGGTTTTCTTTTCTCCTCTTTTTCTCCCTTGTGGAGTTTTGGAAACAGCAGATACAATGGGGCAAAAGGTAGTGAAGAAAACACTTTTTGTAGACAGTGTTTTTAAAACATCGTTAAAGCAATAAGCTGATTGATGGGAGCAGTTGAAATTCAACTGCTGGAACCATTGTGTAAATTCCTCCTCCCCTTCCCAGCACATTCTCACTGTTTTGCATACAATTTTCCGAGTTATCAGCATTTGCGATTTTTAATGCCAAAAATTGTCATCTACAAAATAATGATCATGTGGCGTAAACCCTAAAAAGCGGGCGGGGGATGGCTTTGTTGATGCAGCACAGACACTGCTTGTCCAAAGATGAGACTAATGCAGGCTATCATCTCATGTTTAGATCTCTATGAAATGGTCAACATACTGCTGCACTCTGTTAATGAGGTTACCCTGAGGTGTGGTAGGGTTCTATTATTAAATTTAAAACCTAACTATATAAGATGAAGGCAGCTTTAATGAGATGAAAAGGCTTAACTGGAGTCCAATTAAATTCAGTCTTACCTGTTTATGCCGTCTGCTTAAGTCCTGACCGGTAAGTTAATGCTTTCTTTTATGCTTTCAAAGCCTATGCTGAGGGCAACGAAGTAGATAGATACCAGATCACCAATCTGTCCCAGCCATCGCTGAGAGTCTGTGCTAGGGATGTGAATTCATGTTGCTTATCTCCAGGCCAGATTTTAAACCAGGCACTACACAGTGTGTTTGTGAAGCACTGTAACTGCTGACTCACTGAATATTTAGTCACTGCTCACATAAATTTATTTCAGTACATTCAGAGGCACCTGTCCGAGACTCTGGGGGGTACGTGCACACTGGTAGGATCCAGGGCTGGCCTGGGTTGCTGACTCGGGCTCACAGAACACAGGGTTATAAAAATTTTGAGCTGGGAGGGCTTCAATCTGCAATATTTAGACTCAGCGCCTGAGCCAGCCAACCTCAGACTTGGTACCACAGGTTTTTGTGGCAGTGTGGATGTACCCTTAATGTCTATAACCGCCTGGTCCAGTTGCCTCCCACTGTTTTGCTTTGTGATGGTTGTGGTGTAGGTGGCAGGCAGCTCCTGGGAAAACTTGATTGAGAGGGCTGGAGGGTGCTCAGTGTTCCACAAATATGAATCAAGCATCCCCATTAGATAAGTAAATAAAGCTGTTCCTATTTTTCAGATGGGCAGACTGAGGCAGAAGATAAATAACCTGGCCACAGTCACACAGGAAACCAGCAACGGTTGGGAATGGAGTACTAAAATAGGTGCTCCTGGACCATGCAGTGCACATATCTCGGTGAAATGCATTAATTCAGTTAAATTCCCCTTAAAGGTCTGTGGAGCTAGCAGGATTGGGAGAAAGGGAAGGGATCTCGCTGTGGCTTGTAAGTGCCCTTTCCAAGCAGTACGGAAGGAAATGTAGTGAGAGAAGAGAACCTAAAGTTTTCACCTCAGACCAACAAGTCACTCCTCACTTTGCAGATTTGGAGTAGCTCAGGGCCCTGCTCTATAAAGGGGTCCCAGTATGCCTGTATGGTAGTGGGATGCACATGTCTGTCAGTCCTGGTCCGTTATTTGTCCCTGCATAGTGCTTCTATCAGAGGCCTCTTTGGAGATGATCTGCTCTTTTTCTCCTTTCCTCAGACCCTGCTTTTAAGATGTCTCCTGGAGTAGCTGAGCTGTGAAAATCAGGACCCAGAGGAGTTGGAGGCAGGGGTGTGTGAGAGATCTTGTATGTTCTCGTCAAAACTATATCTTCACTAAGGCTTTATTCCCATTTCCTTCCTCCCCCCACATGCTGGCTTTATGAATATCTTCTGATGCTAAGGCCTCAGCTGAGCTCCCTTCGGACCTTAAAAATCCCTCCGTCATCAAGCAGGTGTTGCATTGATCGAGACAAAGCCCCCCACATCCTGCCCTCCCTGCTGGCTCGGGAAGTGAGACCCAAAGCCGGGAATTATGCCTGTGAATCAAGTGGGGAATACATACCCAAGTGTCTTGAGGTTAACTTCAATTTTCAGCAGTGTGACCCGTTAAGCCGCTTTGCTTCGTGCCACTTGTGACACGGGAAAGAACGATATGATGGCAGTGTGATTATCCTGACAAGGGGGAGAGAATGAAAGTGCTGTGTTTACTTGCAACACCATTGTCTGAGGGCAGCGTTGTTAAATAGGGCACTTTCATGCTGGGGCCAGGCTGAAAGGCAGTCCAGGAAAGAGAATATCTTGAGCGTAATGCGCAAATGCTCAGCCATCAATTTTTTTTGTCTTGGCAGAATCTAGCAGATGGATTGGAGCGAGATGAGTATGAAGTGCTGTGTCTGATAGAACTGTGTGTACTTGTTTGACACCCTGTGACAAGGAAAGAAAGCCAGGCATAAGGGAGGTCTGGATGGCTTGAGGGCTTAATAGGCCTCAGATCCTTTTTCCTCTAATGCTCATGTATTAAAAGTTAGGGATGTAAAATCCTGTTTAATCAGTTAACTGTTTAAACAGGGCCGGGTGAGGGGGCTGCTCTAGCCTAGCTGGGCCGGAGTGGCCCTGCCTGCAGTGAACAAGCCAGGCCTGCTGCCAGTGGAGGATGCTGTGGCCAGGCAGGAGCACCCCTGCCTGTGGCATGCTGCTCTGGTGCTAGGCTAGGAGCAGGCCCCTGCCTGCAGTGGGCTGGGAGCTGCCCCAGCCCTCACCAGTTAACCATAACCGGTACCAATTAACCATTCACATCCCTACTAGAAGTAGCCGCTGCTGAGTTTGTTTTGGTTCAGTTCCTAACAAACTTGTGCTTATCTCAGTAATATTATACAGTGTTGTCTTCAAGTCGTCATTGTCAAGTCCAAGTTGAGTCTCAAGTCGAGTCTCAAGTCTTAATTTAAAAAATGCCAAGTCATTTTTGTACAAGCCATCAATATCGGCATTTTCGGACAATTTTTTCACCAAGTCGATTTAACAAAATTAGCAAGTCTCAAGTCACAAACAATGAACCCTAGTCGAGTCTCAAGTCGAGTCATCTAGGCGACTTAAGTCGGACTCGAGTTGAAGTCGTGGGACTCGAGTCAACAACTCTGATATTATACCATCAGGCTCTAGCTAGCTGTCTCAGCTGGAAGGTCAAGGGTTAAATGAGCATAGAGACAAGCTTCTTTCCTACCTTTCTGAAGAAAGTCCTTTTTCAGGGTGAATCAGGCATGTTGTGGGCAAGCCTGAGATGACTCATTTGTAACTAGATTAGGGACTTTGGTTTTCACTGCTGCCTTTCACTGGCATGGAAGAAAAATGTGAGATTTCTTTCTTTGGAAAACAGTGCCTTCTGTTCCCTGGCATTTCTTTAGCTTCCTGAAATGACTGAGGATCTTTATAAGACCTAATGAAGACCCAGTCCCTGGTGCAAAGAGCACACATGTGACACAACGAATGAGGCTCTTGCAGTTGGAGGGGGGAAGAGAGGAAGGAGAAGGATGACGGTGATACGTCAGTGAGGCATGTGGACATGTCGATGGTTCTGTTAAGTCTTAGCTCTTCATTTGAGCTCTCAGTGCTATGGCAGAAGTGAGTTTGTAGGAAGGGGGAGGGTGGTGGCTTGGTGAATTCACTTCAGGAGGAGTATTCCCTACATAGAGGGGCACTGTGGAAGGGACGAGCCTATGACTTGGGAAAAGCTAAGGAAGAGCCTTGACTGGAGCATTTGTTGCGGGGGATGGGGAATACAGGTCAGCACTGAAGGATATGCATGCTCAAAAACAAGGATTGAGAGCTGTAACATGATGCACAGCCCCACGAGGAACCAGTAATAAGAGTTTCAAAGGGGAGTGACAGGCAGGTGAGCCTTTGGGTAGCCTGCAGGATTGCAGAGAGAACAGCCCCATGAACCAGAATGGAAGTGGTAAGTAGGCTGTGGGCATTAAATGGCAGCTTAAATTCTAGTAAGGGAGGCTTACGTTAAAAATTAGGAAAAACTTCCTGTCAGGGTGGTTAAGTGCTGGAATAAATTGCCTAGGGAGGTTGTGGAATCTCCATCATTGGAGATATTGGTTAGACATCTATCATGGACATATATCATAGGTAGTACTTGGTCCTGTTGCGAGGGCAGGGGACTGGATTTTGACCCCTCATGGTCCCTTCTAGTTCTATTATGATTCTATGACATGGATGGATTAGATGTGTGGCTATAGAAGCAATGGGATTTGTTGACTATCCAGGTGTAGGAAGGATACAAATCATGCACCTTTTCAGTCACAAACTCTTCAGCACACTAAATGTGTGGAGGAGAGTCAAACTGACTCTCAAAGTAATGTTGATTGCAAGAATTTTTCACTTTCTCACTCAGTAGAAACCCTCCCTTTCTGAAGTAACTGAGCTGGGTGCATCATTTAGACTGGATACAAACGAAGGATTCTTGTCACAGAACTTGGATCTAACTTGCTGCAGAAATACCCATAGGGCATCAGGAAGAGGATCAAGTAGAAAAAGGTAGGGTGAAGGATTCAGTGTCATTTATTGTTGAGCAAAAGTAGCTAAGCTGGAGGATCCTCAGGGCTCTGCTTGCTGCAGGGCCTGGATTGAGAGCAGATGGTAGGAAGTCAGTTCCTCTTGAGAAGAGAAATAGTGCCATGTAATATAGAGAGGGGGAACTCATGGGAAATAGGTCTTTTACAGAGACCTTCTTTTAGTATTTCATCAGTAAGTGAGCTACACCGGGCAATGTTATCATTAAAACAGCCTTAGGATTGGGGATGCAATAGTGAGGGCTGTGTTAGTATACTCTGTTAACCTTCAGGGTTACATATTGGCTCCTGGCCTTGCTACTGGGGAGCCAGATACTGCACTTGCATGCACACTGTGCAGTAGAAGCTTTATACAGGCTGGACCTCGCTGGGTCCAGCACCCTTGGCACCTGTTTGGTCCCAAACGAGGTGATTTGCTGGACCGGGGAGGTCCCTCCTCTCCTGACAGAAGCTGCCACATGGCTCCAGCCTGCCCCTGCTGCTGCCCCAGTCCCTTGGGGCTCTCTAGATGCCACTGGCCCCACTGCTGCTGGGGCTGGAGCTCCAGTGCCACCTGGCTCTGCGGCGGGAGCCAGAGCTCCGCAGCCACCTGGCTCTGCGGCAGCTGCTGGAGCTCCCCGCTGTGCTGCCCTCCCCCCGCCCCCAAAACACACTGAGGCTCCCTGCTGAGTTGCTGGTGCCTCCTATAGTGCTTCTGCCCCATCGCCAGACTTCTCTGTTCCTGGGCTCTGTGGTCGGTGCCAACCCACGAATGTTGCTGACCAGGGAGTACCAGTTAAGGAAGGTACAACCTGTACTGCAGAGCCCACAGCGTGTCACGACTAAGACTTTCAGCAGTTACACGGTTACCTAATTAGCTGCTTTTTAACATCCCTAGTGTATGGAAATACTGAATTGTAAGAATTTAGTGGCTAGTGACTTTACTTTTAAACTGTTGGGAAAGTCATAGCTGATCAACTTTCAGAAGCTTTGATCACTCAGTGGAGACTTGGGGGGAATGAATATTCAGTCTTTATTTCTTGCCAGCTTGACCTGTTACTGAGTCTTCTGAACACAATTCAGAAATGTCAGGGTAGCTGGAGCTTTTTTTAATGGGCTTTCCTTCAGTATGGATCACCCTGGTATTAGAGCACCTCGCACACTTGAATGCTTGTGACCGAGGTAAGGAAGTATTAGCCCCATTTTACAGGTGGGAACAGAGGCACAGATGAAACAGCCAGCAAGTGTCAGCCATGAAGCCTCTGGCAGATCTGGGAATAGAAATCTAGATTTCTTGAGCACCAATGAAAACGCCTTAACCACACAGAGGATCTTCCACCTTACCTATCAGATGCTGCAGGGCTTCTGTGAGAGCAATCTGACAATGGAACCTGCTTATTTTACTGTGCCAAAGGGATTCTTTGCTATTATCCCCCTTCAGTCGGAGTCCTAAATGCCTGGTGCCTGTGCCTCTGCAGTTCGGACTTCTATCTTGGGATCTGACTCAATGGTCTGTTTGTTACCTGACTGTCATTTAAAACTAATTTTTCCTTTTGGCTATGGGTGCTTGGATGTTGGGGCTGACGGAAGCGAGAATGAAGTGGTTCGTGTAATTGTGCGTCAGCTGACTGCCTCAACT
The DNA here is from genome assembly GCA_032595735.1 of Pelochelys cantorii. Lineage (NCBI taxonomy): Eukaryota > Metazoa > Chordata > Testudines > Trionychidae > Pelochelys > Pelochelys cantorii. The sequence goes on from CM064334.1 coordinate 54,472,108, forward strand.
AACTTATTTTATTGTTTGTCTGTTTTTCTGTAGTACTGAGAGGCCCTAGCTATGTACAAACAGATATAAAAGATGGACCCTACCCCAGGAGGCTTGCAGTTCAATTATATAAGAGCCAACCAACGTGTACAGACAGGCAGGAGAGTGTATTTTACGTAGTGTGTAGGTGCTCTGAAAAGCAAGCCTGGAAAAATGCCATTGCATTGCTCCACGGATCTGCCACTTGTGCGTACTTGCGTATCTGCTGACTTGAGTGACAAGAATAGCTTTTACTCCTAGTAACCCTGCAGAGCTTCTGCCGCAAGTGAGCAGGACTCTATTACTTCTCTTGTTGTATATCAACAGTTCCAATCAGCTACTCCTGAGCAAGCTTATTGAAGGCTGGGGTGGGAGGAGGGGAGGGTTCTGTGTGTGTAACCAAGGGCAGAGTTCTGCCTGCAGAACCTTTTATCCTGGTGGCAATGCTTGAGAAGGCAGGCAGATTGACTCTCTGATCCTGGGTTGAGTTTACAAAACTGGTAGTGTAAAAAAAAAAAATGGGGGGGGTATTTTTTTCTAACTTGCAAAGCGAGTGCACCTACAAAGGAGTTGTAGCGAGGCAATAAACAGGGAGCCCCATGATCATGCCACTTTTTACCAAAGTCACTTTTTACAGTATAACAACCCCGGGGGATGGAGCCAGCAGCCAGTGCAGTCGGGCCTCACTCCGTGCTGCTGCCTCCATCAGAGCATCAGGTCTGGGTACCGGGTGGGAGCTGGTCCTGAGGGGAGCCAGGATTGGCTGCCTGCTGCCTTGTGCTGCTGCTGCCTCTAACAAAGAGGCAGCAGTCTGGGGTGGCAGCAGCCCCTGCCTAGGGAGGGAGGGTCTGTGCTCCCGGACCCAGCGCAAGCCAGGACTGAGCCAGGCTGCTGGCCAGGGGGAATGCATGTTGTCTATAGCATTAACCCATAAGCTTTTGCTTATCGGTTAATCAACTACACTATTGCATCCCTATTCCATAGCAACCCAGCAGTGGTGCTAAACAACTCATATCCTATGCCGGCCTCTAATTAGAAGGGTGGTGAAGTGGTGTCCAATGAGGTGTGCCCAGCAAAATCCCCTGTCCTCTTCCAAAGCCCTCCCCCCAGCATTGCTAGTAATAACCAACACACGGAGACGACTCAGTCCTCCATCACACAGCAGCATGAAGCGATGTATTGTGGCAGCCAAGCTCTGGTTTCGCTACATGTGGTTAAAGTCCCACACTGGGTGTTTTCAAGCTGCAGCTAGAATGCAGCTTGCAGAAAGGCTCTGTCTCATTCGAGGTTAGTCCTTGTGTGACAGCCCTCTTTGCTGGACCCTTTCCAGCACACAGGGCTTCCGCCTAAACAGAGGCAAATTGTTTTCATAGTTAATCTGGACCTGGAAAATGAATTGCCGTTTGTCTTCCACATAGTGGGCTGTGGGCCCTGTCTGCATATGTGTAAATTGCACCACTAGTGAGGTGTGAGAGACAAGAGCAGAATAACTATTCCTGTGGAGATTACATCATTGCCTTCTGCTGGAATGACACGCTCCACATCCTTCACCAAAACACACTGAGTCGTGTGAGGAGATTTCTCTTCTGATTGTGACACGTGGTGCAGACAGCTTAGGTGACGTGATATCTGTATGGTTCTTCCCCCCTTGGTGTAATTGTGTAACCTGGGTTTCATATTAAAGATTAATTTAGGAAAAACAACTTTGTTTTAAATCTGCCTGTAAGTGCTACATATATTTTGACTTAAAAACATTGTGTCCTTGGGCTTCAGACTCTTTTTGCATTGTGTGTGAATTTCATATATTGGGCATGATTATGCTCCACTACAAGAAAACCTCTTCCTCTCTCTGCTTCCTGTGTTACTGGATGAGATCTACCCAGGCTTCCAGTTACTCTGGGAGTTGACATGATAGATACATCCGTATTGCATGAGGACTGCTGCTGGCATGTTTGCACAAAGGAGGGGATGCACGAACCTAGTACAGGGATTCCTTCAGCTGCTAGTGCATTCTGGACTTGAGGTTTACAAGGGCTTGATTGCAGATGCAGCTTTACTCAGACATGCTGGCCAAGGAAAATACTGCTCCATTGAGTGGGGGATGGGGATGAGGGGTGGTTTTTGCTATTGAAAAGGGATAGAGGCAGTTTGTTTCAGCTTGCTCCTTGTAAGTCTGCTACTGCTCAGTCTCCACCACAAATGAGTGGACTGTGAAGGTGCTAGACAAGTGCACGCCTCGAAGGGTGAGGGTTTTAAAGCAGCCGTTTCATTGACTATTTCAGTCTGGCTGAGGCCCAATTTGGGTATCCCGTACCTCAAACACTTGGGTTAATGTCACATCCTTTGCTGTTGTGTTTCTCATTCTGCTGCCAGTTCCAGGGGATTGTGTTACAGGAGTGCATGATTATTAGCTTTTGGCAGTGGTGACAGCTTGAATGGCTTCCGCATGCACTGGAAGGCTGGTGTTTAGTACCACAGCTTCCCCCTGCTGATAGGCTGTTCCAGTTAGCAGGGCTTTTGGCAACACCGCCAAGCAGTACAGAGTCTTTTTTTGTACCCTGGTGTCAGGGGGCCTGCATGAGGGCTCTCCTACAGATAATTCAAGTATCCAGCTCCTAGCTGTGTTGTTTTGTCCAATTTCTATTGCGTTCTGACCTACATCATTCTTTATTTGCAAAGCTATACTCGCAGGCAGCAGTAATAAATCAATTAATGACTCTGATGAATCGTTTAATGGCTGACAAAATAACACTAAAGCCAACAGCTTGGATCTCTACAGCAGTACCAGAAGACGCTGGTTGACTCAGGGTAGGGAGACGAAACAGAGACTGTTAGCTCAATTAGTGCAATTAGTGTGCGATTTAAAGGCTTAGACGGCATCTGCTGGAGTACCAACTTGGTGTGTTAACTGAACGTCTAGGTTTGGAAAGCGAAACTCACTGATCCAGATTTTGTACTATCTTGCTTCTGGGAGTTTTTTTGTTTGTTTTTAATAGATGTCTTCAAAACAGGTCCCTGAGTAGTTGTATGTTGAGCCTGGGTCTTTGCATTAAGTGCATGCACAATAGGTCAAGTATAGCTCAGGCTCCTGGAAGGAGGTAACTTTAGTAGGGAGCAGATAATTTGAATGCCAGCAACAGTATGGAGCCCGAGAAAGATGTGACCAATTCCAGGATTTGCTGAATGATTTGAGGAACTTGGATTCGTGTGTTTTTTAATAAGTACCATTTCTCAGAATTGCTCGGAGCACTGTAAGTCTGGATGGACTCTTGTCACCACTGGAAAGTTAATGAGAATGAATAGGCAACTAAATAAAGTGATCAGATGAAGATAGACAGCTATCAGAAGGGAGGGTCATATTTGTCCAAGAAGGTGGTACTTAGCCCCTTCCAGACATGGGAACTTCCCTTCCTCACATTTCATCTAGCAAAATCAGAAGAGCAAGCTGGACACAACCCCAGTAGACAGCCCCTTCTTGATAGGTTTAGAACATGGGACATATTCAGGGAGTGACTACCCCTGACAGCCGCTGGGCGCTCTTGGGCCAGTGAGTTTCTCATGGCTGTAGTCCCTGTTTGCTGGCTCTTAAAGCTGCTTTTGCGAAGAGCTTTGACATCCAAGATGCCTGGAGAGTGCTTAAGCATGTTGCGTTCTAAGTTACAGCTGCAACAGTGCAGTGTTTCTCAACCAGTGGTACGTGTACCCTTAGGGGTATGCAAGAGAAGTCTGGGGGGGTACCTCAACACAAGTGAAATTCGGCAAAAAATGTCCGGGATTTTGCCCTGCAAAAGGGATCGGGGAGGCGGCAGCAGCATGTGCCTGTCAAACTGAACATTCAGAGCTTCGTGCCTGGACATTAACAGCCGCTCTGTACATGTGCCCAAGCGCTGGTGGGAAAAGTGTGTGGCTGCGGTGGTGATGCCAGTGAGACCCAGGGCAGTTCCAAGTTGGGGGAAGGGGGAGAACAGGTTTGCATGGGGAGGAAAAAAAAAATCACTTCCATGGCAGCCTCTCCTAGTTTTTCTCTCCAGCAGCCTCCCCAGGGTGCTCCAGTGGGGAGGGCAGCTGAACCATTACCCCTACCCCCGCTAGCAGCGAAGTACAACGCATCCCCACCACCCCTTCCCTGTGGCTCTGCGGAGAGGAGCTAAAAGGCGGTGAAGTGGCACAATACGCTTTGCTCCAAAGGACCACCCCTCTCCCTCCCTCACCCCCGCATCAGTGGTGTAGCTGGGGGGGCAGTTGCCTCTGGGCACCATGGTAGGGGTGGGAGCGCACAGCCCCACGCGTCGAGCCTGGTGCTGGCAGGCCATTTGCTTCCTGCAGACAAGCTGCCGAGGCAGGGCTGGGTGGCAGGAACAGGCACTTCAAAGGTAGGGTTACCATCTGTCCAGTGCCTGGCTCTAGTGGAGAGGAGGGGCATTGGGTTGGGGGGGGGGGCTGCCTCTGGGGGAGGGGAGGGTGCATTGGGTTAGAGTGGGGGCAGGGGAGGCTGGGGGTGCCTGGCTCTGTGGGTACTTCTTTTTTTAAAGGGGTACTTTATTTAAAAAAAAAAAAAAAAAAGGTTGAGAAACACTGCAACAGTGGATGTGACTAGCCTATTCTGGCCAACAAGGTTTTACCACCCAGAAGTGACTGTCCATATGAATGTAACAAAATGTGGTTTGCCTAATACTGCGTGTTTATTGAGGCTGGCAAAGAGCCTTTACCATAGACAAAAACAGCATGTGTGTATAATCTGATAATGTACATAGCTGCACAAAAGACTTCCTAATCTTGCATTGTATAAATAACACTGTTTACCTGCTGTATGCCATCGCAATCTGTGCCTTGAATACATCACAGTAGGAAGACCTATCTCGCATCCACTTACAGCAGACATGCCCTTATACTTTGAGGGGAACTTCAAAGATGTAACTAGAACAGCAGTTTATGGGTTTTAACCAGCAGCAGTTGGATGAGGTTCTGTGTTATGCAAATCTGGTTAAATTGTAATTGTCCCTACTGGCTTTAAAATATCTGTCTTGCTCTTCATCAAATCTGATGCCTGGTCGTCTCTGCTCTGCTGGAGGAGATCGATCTAAGTTACACAAATTCAACAATGTAAATAACGTAGCTGATGTTGATGTACTTAGATCTACTTACTGTGGTGTGTCGGCCAGTGATGCTTTCCCATTGACTCCCCTTGCACTTCATGTTGAGAAGTCCTGGTGTCAATGGGAGAGCAATCAGCTGTTCATTTAGCACATCTGTATGCAGTAAATTGCTGTTGTTCTCTTCCCCCTTCTACCTGTATATCAGTCATTGCCCCATTGATCCAGTCCATAGTAAGACATGCCCTGAGTACTGCTGTCTTCAACAAGCATGTGAAATGGGGGGATCCAGTGAATATGGTATACTTAGATTTCAAGAAAGCCTTTGACAGGGTCCATTCATGGGATAAGAGGGAAGGTCCTCTCATGGATTGATAACTGGTTAAAAGACAGGAAACAAAGGGTAGAAATAAATGGTCAGTTTTCAGATTGGAGACCGGTACCTGGTGGTGTCCAGCAGAAGAAATCTGTACTGGGATCAGTTCTATTCAGCATATTCATAAATGATCTGGAGAAAAGGGTAGACAGTGACATGGCAAAACTTGCAGTTGGTACAAAACTGCTCAAGTTAAGTCCAAAGCAGACTCTGAAGAGTTTCAAAAGGATCTCATAAAACTAGGTGACTGGGCAACAAAATGGCAGATGAATTTTAATGTTGATAAATGCAAATAATACATATAGGAAAACAGTATCCAATGTATATGAACAAAATGATGGGGGAATAAATTAGCTGTTACCGCTCGAGAAATCTTGGAGTCATTGTGGATAGTTCTGTGAAAATGTCCACTCAATATGCAGCAGCAGTCAAAAAAGCAAACAGTGAAAGGAGTCATTAAGTGAGGGATAGCGAATAAGGCAGAGAATATATTTTCTCTACATAAATCCAAGATACACCCACACCTTGAATACTGCGTACAGATATCTTGGCATCGGAAAAAGTCCAGAAAAGGGCAACAAAAATGATTATGGGTATGGAATGGCTATCATGTGAGGAGAGACTTGGAATTTACAGCTTGGAAAAGAAATGTCTAAAGTGAGATATGATAGGTCTCTAAAATCATGATTGGTGTGGAGTCCATAAATAGGAAAATGTTATTTACTTGTTCACAACACAAGAACCAGGGGTCACCAAATGAAATTAATTGGCAGCAGGTTTAAAACACAAGGAAATATTTTTTTCATGCAGCAGTCAACCTGTGGAACTCCTTGCCAGAGGATGATGATAGTCCTGGCCTTCACAGGGTTCAAAAAAGAGCTAGAAAAATACATGGAGGTTCGGTTCATCAATAGCGATTAGCCAGAATGGGCAGAAATGGTGTCCCTAGCCTCTGTCAGAAGGTGGGACTAGATGACAGGATGGATCATTTGACAGTTCCCTGTTTTGGTCTTTCTTCTGGAACTCCTGCCACTGGCCACTGTCAGAAGACAGGATACTGGTCTAGCTGGAACTTTGGTCTGACCCAGTTTGGCTGTTCTTCAATTATTATGCCTTGCATAAGTCAGCTCCTGCCTGGCTTTTTCCTTGCTACCCTCACCGTGATCTGCCCAAGCTATTGAAGAAATAACTCATTTCTCATACCTGAGTCTTTCAGTCCTGTTCTGTGAACTGAAGAGACCCACTCATTGCACAACTGCTTCATCATTTTTCTTTTATAATTTTCCTGAGAACGTATAGGTGGGATTTTCAGGAACCCTTCAAATGGATTTAGCTTTGGTGCTGTTAGTCAGTGTGCTTTACTATGTTTTTAAGGCATTATAACTGCATTGGCTCCTGTAATGGGACCAGAGCTAGACCAATGGGGAGTACTTTGCAAAATCCTCTGAGGAGGCTTTATACATTCCTCAGTTACCAAATAATGAAATATGTATAACCAGAAAAGGTGGTAGAAACCATGGAACTAACAAGTAAGATGCACATTCAGCTTGACTCGCCTGCCCTCCCTCCACCAGTTGTCTACTTAGGAGGCGCTCTTAGGCAGCCACCTTGCCATCTACCATAATCCTGACACACACAAAAATAGGTTGAGCTCTGTTCCTTTGTGGCACCCAAACTGAAGCAATGAGAGAAATACCATAGCGCTCAGCATCCTTGAAATGAAAACTTCCCAGGCTCCTTACTGGGCATGCACACTCCCTGTAGCCAATAGGAATTGTGGCCTCTGAGTCCTTTGGAAAATGAAGAGCCAACAGCTCCTAGTTTGACTCACTGGCTCAGTGGGAATATGGCTCCCTCCCAAATGAAGGATCCCTCTTTTTAGCCAGAAAATGGATCAAATAAAAAAAATCCATGGAGTCGTCTTGTCATTGTCGTTGGCCGTTGCACGATTTCCCCACACACATATATTGGAGAAATTCTAGAGGAAAGCAACAGATATTATTAAAGGTCTAGAGAACATGACTGACTTATCTAGTCAGGCAAGACTGGGAAAAAAAAAAAACACTGGGTTGGTTTGGTCTGGAGATGAGTTGACTGACGGAGGCCATAACCGTTTAAGTACATAAATGGTTGTTACAAGGGAGAAGGTTTTAAAAAAAATCTTGTTAACCTCTAAGGATAGGACAGGAGGGCTTAAATTGCAGCAAGGGCAGTTTAGGTTGGACAATGGTAAAATTTTCCTAACTGTCAGCGTGGTTAAGCAGATGAGGAATTTGGCCAGACCAGGGGAGGTCATTTCTGAACTCGCTGTTGCCAGCCCTCCCGCCTAGCTCCTCGCCTCCTACTGTCCCTGCTACCCTGCCGACCCCGCTGGGCAGTCATCAGTGCCTTGCTGTGCATGACGCTCTGGGGCTCCAGAACCAGCTGGGCAGTCATACACCTGTCTCCCAACCCCACTGGGCGGACCTGTTGCTATGCACTGACGGCAGGCTCACTGTGGGCAGCCCACTGCCCTGCCGGCCCCACAGGAAACCACTGGCCCTCCACTGGGACTGTCACATCCTGCGACATTTGTGCTGGGCCATGGATGTTGCCGGACCAGGGAATCCCACTTCAGAGCATTTCAACCTGTATCTGAATGTCCCAATCAAGATCTTACAAGTCGATAGAGTCCCTGCCCTGAAGAGCTGACAGTCTTGATGACAATGGATGCAGGAAAGGAAGAAGTATTAGCCCTATTTTCTAGTGTGGGAGTTTGGCACAGAGAGATTGAACGACTTGCCCAGTGTTGCAGGGAACATATGACAAGACCATCCTCCTCTTCTTGATGTGTGCACCCTTCAGGGAGTTGTGGGCACAAAGTGTAGGGGGAGGGCAGGCTATCCTAGTTCAGACATACTCTTGGTTGATAGCAGGCAATGCAAGGGGCTAGTAATGAACTCAGATGTGAATGCTGGTGGATAAGGGTCCCACTCCTACTTGACCAGCTGGATGTAGAGTATGTTAGCATGGCACCTGATGGCATTGTAATGGCTCTTTACTGGTGCCACTACCAGTTCATTCGTGCCAGGTGGTGTTGCAGAGCAGGTGGTGCCCATGCGCTTGGGGAGGTATTGTTTCTCGAAGGTCATAGGTAGGCTGTTCTACAGAGGGGCCTTTGTGTTCAAATTAGCAACGGTACCAGAGAGCAGAGGAGTTGGGGAAGGAGAATTAAGAAGTAACATTTCACTCTGCAGCCTTTTAAATCATTCATCAAGTGCTGGCCAATCTGGCACCAATCCTGCAAATATGCTCAGGGCACTGGTGGGGTTTTAATTATTAAATTCTGCCAAATGCCACATGTCCACAGAACTTTATATAAATGGGATGTGGGAATGTGTATCATTGAAAAATAATTCTGGAATTTCATGGAAAATGGGCACATGCTTGCAAACCTTTGCATTGTGCCCCACTTATTCTTTTCATTAGCTCTTACCTAGAGAAACACATCCTGATTCAAGGAAGATGTATTAACTAAATTAGACTGAGGGTTTTTTCTAGTGTAAACAGATAATTTTGTGGTGCACGATTCTCTGCCATTGCTTAGGGCAGCAATGATGATTTTATTGCCAGTGTGTACGGAAGAGGGTCCTGTAGCCTTGATAGAGTAGTATTTTAGCTGAGGTTAATCCAAGTCCCCTTATGTGATATTAAAACCATGTGGCGTTAGCCCATTGGCAGCGACCAGCCACGTTGCCACACCTCTGCTCTCCACAGCATGCAGTTTTTCTTCAGGGAGGATGAGCCCTGAAGTGCCCAGATATGTGAACTATATTATTCTAAGATGCTTTGGGATCTGTTTAGCTTTTGGAGGTTTCCCACCAAGGGATTATGGTGTGCTGGAAATCTCTTGAAACCATAAAATACTGCCTGGCAGCTTTATTGCAATGCTGCCTTCTTCGAAGAGAAGCATTTTGTGTGATAGAGGGCTTTATAAAGGAAATTTTAAGTGGATTTGCTGCAGTTTGGCACTGGGTCTTATATATTTTCTCATTAAAAGCATTCATCTGCCTTGCAGAGAAACTGCAATATGTTCAGTGGGCTTGAATTAAGATTTCATGTCACTTCTAAAATCTGACCTGCAAAGGGGAGAGAAATTGGGTTTGTACCTTTCTTTTTGTTGCTCTGTGCTGTATAAAGACAGCCTGAAATGGGTAGGGTGGTTGTTGTTTTTTTTCCTTGCTAGTTATTTTTAACTGTACAAATACCAGGAATGTCAGATCTGGTCTTTGGAGGATTGTTTTTTCTCCTAAGGGTGTTACTTAGATAAGTGGTAAGGAAAACCTAGGCTTTAAACAGCCTGGAATAAACATCATCCTTTCTCCTGTCATTGAGTTTTTACTTCCTTGGTATTAGTGATGTCATCCATCGTGTTCCATGGCACAGGTTTTTTTTCCCCTCTCTCCATTATCAAGTCACGTTTAAACACAGGCTTGCATGAATGGGGGGTCACGGCATGTGTCAGAGGCAGTCTGGTTGAAGCACACCAGTGGTTTTGAATAGAGCTGAATTTGAGCAGCTTTAATTTTTGGGACAGCAGTGATGGGTTGCATGGCTCTTCCTTAGAGCTATTTGCAAGGGATTGGGGATGTAAAGGGTTAATCCAGTAAACATTTCCTTACCGGCACACTTACTGGGTGAACCAATGTCTGGCCCCGCAGCATGCCCTGTTGGAGGGTGAGGGTTGCTCCAGCCCTGCTGTGTAGGGGGTTGTTCTGTGCCTGTGCCATGGTGGGTAGCTAATCGGTTAAATCTACAGTTTAGGATTTTACCTCCCTACAAGGGATGTGACATAGCTGGAAGTTGAAATATCTACAAATGGATGAGGGTTGCGGGGAGGGGAGTAGGAGAAGATGGGAAAGAGGCTAAATTGATATTTTTCTAACAGTTGGTCTATAATAAGTTGTGGGGGGAGGAAAGTTGCCACTGGGTCAGCAGGAGATGTGCTACACTGATACACACCCTGTGTTGCACTGAGGCAGCATTGTCACCATTGAAGTGTATCTCTGGAAAGGACCGAATAAGTCATCCAGTCTACTCCCCTGCATGCCAGGCAGGACTAAGTCATAAAGGAGGGGCTAGTTCTGGTATGTAACATACTGTTGGTATTTTGATCTTTCCTCCTGTCCCTAGCAGAGATGGGAACCCTCTTGTGTTGAGGGGCTGTACACATACCTGAGAGTCCATGCCTCCATGAGTTCAGTCTACATAGTTTTTGTGAATCGACCAGGTGAATTAATGCACATCAAAGCAATTTAAATCACTGACTTCTATCATGATTTAAATCAGCAATTTGCTTGCTGATTTATTTGTTTTATCTTTGTACTTTTTAGTTATTTTCCTAAAGGGCTGATTCTCATGAGTTTAACTATTAAAACATGTTGATTTGCAACTAAATAAAGCCTTTAGACTGTTACATTTTGCTCACCAGTAGGGGAAGGAGGTATGCACACTTATTTAAGCAATTGCGTTGTCTAACTTAGATTTGTTTAAATCGTCACATTTTTTATTATACCAGATAATGGCAAATAATGCATTCCTTATTTACCAGATTAGTTATTTGTCAAGTTCTACTTGAATGGTAATTTAAATTCAATTAAAATGCACATGTTAATTTTTTACACTAAATAAAACTACATTAAAAGTGCTGGATACATTTTTTTTTTTATGATACATCTTGCATTTAAAGTTATCTGTAGCCAACCAATTACACTGATTGTTTCTAGTCACCGTGTTCATCAGGACTTTTAGAACTAGTAGAGCTCATTCCCTCTCACCTGGTTTTTATGTAGATTGGATGAGATACAAGCTCTCCTGCCTTTTCAGCTCCCAATTGCTTTCTTGAACACTGAACTGGACTGAGCTAGTCAAACTGAGCTGGCTACCTGCAAAAGCAGGGAAACAGAAAACAGAAGTCAGGAATGTTCAGCTCTTGCTGAACTAATTGGCACAGAAACCCTTATGTGCCTTTACTAAAAGGGGCATTCCCCACACAATCATGCCATTATCTCCCCCTTCAAAAAAACACTTGCAGAATAATGATCCCATGTGGCCGAGGGGCTTTATCTATGTTCAGTAGATAATTTCTCAGGCTTTGTCTACATGTTCAAGTTTAAAGCGCTGCCATGGCAGGAGTGTGGTCGCGGCAGGAGTGCTGGGTGAGGGCTTTTGTGGGCTGAAATGGGGTGAAATACTCCATGAGGGAAGTAGCTAACAGCATTGGGAGCCTGGTTGTACCTTGTTGTGCTTGGGGTGTGAGTGTGTGTATAATGTGGACAAGCTCTCAGTCTTGCTGTTCCGTACTCCTATGTTGGGTTTTGTACTTTACATTAACACAGCCTTTTCTCAGCAAGATGTAAACAGCTTGGCAGTTTCAAATGACACTGAACCGAAACCCAGGCATACAGGTGGATAGCCCCGGGGCAGATTTTTCTACCAAAAACGGAAACTGGGTAAATAATTTAAAACCACTGTTATGCTGGCTTCCTTCACCTCCCTGTTTTAAATACATAGAACCAATGATATTTACAGTGAAGGATAGAAAGAGGCTATGGAAAAATGGGAATTGCAGTTGGTTGATGTGCTGTTGTGACATGGAGATTTCTAAAGGCCAACTCTGCACCCTTGGTTCCGAGTCTGAGGACTTTTGTTGGCTGAATTTGGAGTAAAATGTTGTGGGGGGTTTCTCAAGTTTTGGACTTGCTCGTTTGGATGCCTTCTGAGTTGTTTGTTCAGTTGAGATGGCTACCATGTCAATTACAATAAACACATGAAGTTCAGTTTTTTATCTTTTTAAAATGGTCTCTCCATTGTTGTGCTCTTAGAAGTTTTGGTGGGAAGGGGAGACTTGTAAGTGTGAGACTTAAAGCAAGAGGAAAGAGGATGTTTACAGATTGATATCTTGTTTTTCCCCCATTTGTGAATGTAGTTTAAATGACTGGCGGAAAAGAGTGACAGTTCTGTTACGTAACATCAAGTACACAAGTTCATCATATAAATTCAAAGGAAAGTAATCTCTGATTGCATTAAACTCAAACACTTTGGTTTTCAAATGACAGCCTTTAAAATGGTATTGGAAGTATCGGCTCTCTTGTCTACAGATAAATGAGCAACAGCAAAATTATTATTCTGACCTAGAAGGGACATTTTTTTTGTCAGCTGCGATGTTGATGGAAGAAATCTTTCTTTTCCTTCTGAGTAGCAGCCTTACATAATGCTGCTCCTTTTTAGAGCAGGGACTGCCACTTATATTAAGTATCAGGCCAGTCGTGAATTCTGCTGTTCTTTTGACACAAGCATAATCTGCCAAATTCAAGATCTTCAGTTCCTTTCTGCAGGTGAAAGGTCAAAGTGGGTTGAGTGGTTCATAAACTGAAAGTGAATGCACAGTTGTTTAGTCTTGCAGCTGTTTATCTTACCTACTGTTGTCATAAAAACGGCCATTTCACCTAGCAAAACCCAGAAGGTGGTGTCTGTTTGACAGTAAGTCCTTCTGGATGCCACAGAAGTCCTCTTTGCCCCACAACGTATACAATACAGAGGAAGTAAATATTAAAACTAAATGGGAACACATGTTATCCGAGTAACATATAGTCTCTTCTGTACACCAGGGTTTGCCCACTGAACAAAACCAAATCATTTGTCTACCAAAACAAAGGTGTTCAGCAGAGACACTTGCAGTTACAGTAATAACAGTCCAAGCAACTCAAGTGTAAGGAAAGGGTATGGGCTTTGTGAAGGGTCTGGGGATAAGGAGCTGTATAGAGAGCCCGAAGCCTTTGCAGTTATTACAGGACACTTCCTGGATATAAATAATAAAATGGCATACTTGATGGGGGGGGAAGGGATACGTCATCTTAGAGGACAGAGCAAAACACTGTGGTTAGTCTGAAGAAATAAAGCAATGCCTTTTTAAAGTCTTTTTTTTTATAGCTCATCCCAGATTTCAAACTTGGAATCCAAAAATTAGATTCTCCAGTGGAGTCACAACACTAAATATCTTGTGTGTTTTGTTTTTGTTTTGTTTTTTTTAAAAAAAAGGTTCAATTTTTGCAGGGCCATGAATGAATTGCAACACGAGCTCTTTCTTTTGGTTGTTAATGGATAGTGTAAACTCCATTCCCAGAAGCTTGCTGACCTCAGAGAGCACATTGGAACAAGGAAATAAATAAATGGGAAGGGAGGGGCCATGCATGTGGGGGGGAGGGGGGCGTTAATTGGAAGCCCTGGAGAATGAGTCCAGAGTCCTCACTGGTGATCTGAGAGAAGAAAATCAGTAGGGAAAGAGACCTAGGTGCTTTTGTTCTAACAATGAAGTTATTTTAAAAAAAAAAAAAAAACACCTAGGCAGATGCCTTAGTTAAGGGCATCTTTACTGATTTCTTCCACCATCAATGTCTGTGTTGGATTTCTCAAATATGTACTTACCATAATTAAATAGATGGTGCTGAGAAGTTATTTTATAGAAAGTAACTTTGGGTACAACTAGGGGCAGAGATTGAACCCTGAGCAGTCCCTTTTGAAGTCAGTACAGGTTGAGCCTCTCTAGTCTGGCACCCTTGGGACCTGACTGGTGCCGAACCAGAGAATTTGCCAAACCACAGGAGGTCAATATGGTGTAGCAGCATTTCCAACACTTTCTCAGCTTACTGGGCTCTTAGAAAACTTGTAAGGGTAAATTAGAGCTAGCTAACAGCACAGAACACTGAGAGCCAGGGCTGGAGGCTGTAAACAAACTGAGAAACGTGGGCCCGTCCATAAGTGGACATGTGTGGCATGATGTTAGCCACTATGGATGTTGCCAGACCAGAGAAGTTCAACCTGTAGGTGCTGCAGGGAGTTGACGGAGCAACATTTGTTCCCAAGCTATTAAACCCAAAAACCATCATGGGCTTCCACCTTGACTGAGCGCTTAAGTGCGGTGTGTTGTAACTGGGCACAGAGGGTGAGAATTGATTTCATACCCCTTTGACTCCTTGCAGCGATTAGTCGTGGGTTAATTGATACAGTGGGCTATGGCACAAGAGGTTGTCTTTTAAATCTGACATGAAATCAATTTGTCCATCTTTCTGTTTCCTGCAGAGTGCAGCTGCAGCCCCCAGTCCAGTACTTGGAAACATTCCTCCTAATGATGGAATGCCAGGAGGCCCCATCCCTCCAGGATTCTTTCAGGTAGGTTTCGAACTTCCTGATTCTTTTTGGTGGTGTTGGTGCATGTGTGTTCTTGGCTTCTTCATGTCAGCCTTGCTGTTTCCAAAGGGGTCCCAGAAAATATTCTGTTTTATCTCTTGATTAGCTACTCCTGGGTTTTGCATTTTAAAAAATTAATGCATTGTAAATATCTGTAACATGCAGCTGTTTTTCCACATTGCTTTTTGTAAGCACAGCAGATTTTTTTTAACAATTGACATTTTTCCAAAACTACTTTTTTTGGGTAGAGATTTTATTTACTCTTTGGTCATAACATGGGCTTGTGCGTAATTCAAAACATGCAGGATTTTGGTTCTTGAAACCTTTTTCCCTTTGGTTAACCACTTGATTTTTTCCAACTGCAATCACTGAACACATTTAACAAACACTAGCTTAAATTGTAGCCACAGGCAGAAGCAGATTCCTTGAGACACAATGATTTTTGACCCACATTGAGACACCTTGTAAGAATTTGTCTGAGTTGGAGAGGTATCCTCTCCATTTCCATGGTTCATTTTGCTTATACCCTGATTCAAGACATGGCAATGTAAAATATATACATGGCCCTAATGGGGAGGACTTAAAGAACATTTGGAATGGAAGATGTTTAATTTCTCTGGAACCTCTTTGTATGCCTGGTATATGTACTGGTTTGCTGCAATGTGAAATCTTCGTGTGTTATCTTATTTTCTTGAGGAAATTAGTGGTGGTTCGTGTACCAGTTGGGCTGGCTGGTGGGCAGTATTTGTTCTGGCAAGTTGCTTTTGTTATCTGGGTTCATGGTTTGTATACAGAAGTTCTTGGGCAATAGACAGCTTAACTTGATAAACTGATGGTGATTTGTGATGGCAGTGTTACAGTTGATGTGCATGCGTGGGGAGATGGGGTCGTCTTGTTAGACATTTTCCCCCGTTTCCTGAACATGCTTATGTCAAAATAAGAACATTGAAATATTGATTGGCCTATTTCAGGGCTACCAATCGTGTAGCAAGCCTCTGGTACTGGAAGAAACTCACAGAAAAAAAGATGCCTCGCAGGTTGTAGCTGCTGCCAGCAATTTCGAGTTCTGTTCCTGTAACCTAACATGTGTTTCCGGGGTTTTAATTTCATTCTGCTCAGTGAGAAATCAGCCCTTCCCTGCCCCCAGCCTGCATCCTCACACCTCAGTGGGGTTTCCAAAATTCCTAGAAGTGGGAGCAGATCCGGAATGTACATGTTTTACTCAGAGGCTGTGGGGTGGGGGTGGAAGATGGAATTTAAACTCCTCCCTCTTTCTGGCTTCTAATCCGGGGCACTGGCTGTAGTTGCCTAGGTATCCCCTGGTGGGCTACAGGACTCCCTCCATATGACTGACTTGCCACCAGTGGTGCTTCCCTAAATCCCTAAAAGCTGTCCTTCTGCCCCAAATTCTACCCCACACGTTTCCTTCCCTGAAGGCCACCCCAACTGCTGTCTCCCCCACTGCCGGAAAAGATGCCACCTTTTAGCAGTCACTGAGCTTTGTAGCAAAACCACCTTTATTTGTGTTAGGTGTTCGGACAGTGTCCACTTTCCGATATGCTTGGGACTGCATGTTCTGCCTGCTCTGTGCAGTCGTGCCAGCGGTCTTCTGTGTCGAGCCGTTAGTGGATTTTTAGTTTTCTTATCTTTGTGGGAGAACAGACTACTGAATTGGAGAGGGCAATGTCTGAAAGGACACAGGAAATGCAAAGGACCGACGTATTTAAGGTTTTTCTCCTTCACACTCATGTAATCGGCCTAGGCACTAGGCTGGCTAGCCCATTGGCAGATGGAGGCAAGGAGCCGAACCAAAAGGTAGTAAAGTCGTAACATGGAATTAGAACACAGAAGACCATTGCCCTGGTACTCTGGCTCCCTGTGGCGGGGGAACGCAGCTGACTCCATCATTTCGAAGGGCTTGGGGCTCCTAGTGGCAGCAGCTGGAGCTTCAGGCCCTTTAAATCGCTGATGGCGCCCTGGGTGGTGCTGAAGGGTTGGCTGGGGGAGGCTAGCCCCAACCCCACTCCTTCTGCCCACGGTCTTGCCCTTTCGGGGGGGCCCAGAGCCAGTTCCGCTGGAGCATTGGGAGAGGGAGGGGCGTACATGCACCTTGCCCAGGGCCTGGTGAAGTCTGTCAGCTGTCCTGCTCGTGTAATATAGGGCATGTTCTTATGGTGCTCTAATGTCTGGAAAACAATTTGGGCACCTTGTCTAGTAGCAGTTAGTATGGATTCCAGTGACTTAAAAGTCTATCACAGAATAGCATTCCTTTACACAGCCCCTCAGAATCCTACAGATAGTCCTTTCCCCCAGTGAGCTTACCACCTAATACCAGATAATTTGGGAGAGGAAGGTCTTGGGGGTGACTGAGGGTACCACAGGAGGATGGATTGCCTTTAAGAGCTAGATATTTAGAGGAGGAAGAGGACTGCTGTATGAAGCCAGAGAACTAGTTCCAGGCCTCAAGGGAAGCCTGGTAGGAGGCCGGAGGCCTAGAGTGGAAAAAGGAGTGCAGCGGCAGAACAGTAAGATTAGCCCTGCCCATTTCTAAGGCTTGTGGAGTTGTTAATGGAGGTCATTTTGGGAGGTGATTGGTTTAGAGAGGACATTGACCATCTCCAAGGCCAAAAGCATGAAGAGTAGGAGAAACTAGGGGCAGGTTATGGGTGTACTGGAACAGAAGTGGTGGTTAAAGCCACAGGATCACTGGGAAGAAGTAGCTCTTAGCGAGGGCGCACAATCATGAGCCCAGCAAGCGCTCTCCATTCTAATACTGGATAAGAAGGTCTGCAGGACTGGTGAGGTTGGCAGAAACTCCAACTGGGAAGCCATTTTCACTATATAGCCTATGGGCCTAATGCACAACGGACTGGCAGTGTTCTGAAATCTAGCTTGTATGCAAAATGATGGTGGCCCTGAGAGACTAGCGGTCCTAGAATGCAGTGACTCAGCTGCAGGGCACAACTTTGTGGTGGAAAATGCCTGCAGTCTATTCCGTTTTATAAAAAATGTGCTGCAGCATTTTGTCTTGTGACACAAGGTAAATGCAGCCTTCAGCTGGGCAAAGCTGGGGGGACACTTGATGATAACACATTGGCATTAGCTCCCCATTGCTTCTGGGTATCCTGACAAAAATGAAACCCTTGAACAAGTATTGTGTGTCTGTATGTGGGTTCAGAATGTTGATGACTGAGTTGTAGGAAACTGATACGTTTACCATGTGACTGTAGGTGGTCCAGACCATAGTTAATTGCTAAAATTCCCTTCCCCGCCAACAGTGACCTACAGTATAAAAACATTTTTTTTCCCCCTTCACTCATCTTCAAAAAGGTCAGGGCAGCTCTTTCCAGCCCAGTTAGGAAGCTAAATTTATGCCTCATGTCAACAGCAGTAGAATAGATCTCTCCTGTTCCCAGCAGTGGACAAAAGGGTTACTGCTCAAGAGCTACCAACCAAAGTTCCAGGCTTTATTAGCCATGAGTAAATGCCATGCATGTGTGTACAGCTATCTGCACATACATGTGCATATAGAATAATCCTGAGACACAACGGTTAATATTTTCTCCAAAGTTTGAACTCTGCATGTAGCTCTGTAACACACTCTGATGAAATGGAAAGTTGAACATAAATCAATGTCTGTTCCTGTGTTAGCTATGCATCAGCAGTTAGTGTGAGAGATGCACCATAACAAAGCACTAGCTAGTCAGTGTTCCTAGACTGCCCCCTAATGCCTAGAGATCTCAGGAGTTGTGAAAGATGGTGGGATTTCTGAGTTCGTTTTTCATCTGCCTCCTTAGTGTTCATTACCCAGAATAAACGCATTTATTTACTAGCTTGTAATCTTGTTGGTAAAACAGAAATGAGACTAATGGAGGAGAAATTGAGGTGCTATACAGAACACATGATCCCCTAGGTAAAGCTTTCAGGCTGACATGCTTTTTTGGGTATCACAGCAGATGTGTCTCATTAATATTTCTAAAGCCTTGATTATTACACATCCGAGTAGCTCTTTAATTGTGTGAGTGCGTCTATGATACTTATTTCTCTTGTACTGGAAAAACTGTGGCTAGCTTTGTCCTTTCGTTTATTTTTTTTTCCTTTGGGTTTCAGGCATAAACACATTGCTCCCGATTGTGTAATAAAGCAGAGCATATGCCTTGGCTTGCTAATAAACCAGTGGCAGTCTGTTTTCACTCTCAAAACATGGGGAGGGAATGGATTGATTTTTTTTTTTTTTTTTTTTTTTTAAATCTCCTAGTGTGTAGACACCAGTCTGCTGCTTAACCAGTTAATAGGGATAGACCAAAAGAGAGGGTCAGTCTGGCTCTTCAGTTAGGCTCCCCGGATCAGAATAGCTGGGCGGCTGCTGCTCCACCAATGCATGCCACAGGCTACGTGAAGAATCCCAATCCAGAGCTTGGGAGCCAGGCCATTGCAGTTCTCGCTTGCTGGAGTTAGAACAGTCCCTCCCCAGTAGTCTAGTGCCTTGGGAAAACGACATGCATAGCACAGAGCAGACCTCTTTGCATGTTTGTAGCCAGTAGGGATGTTAGTGTGATCAACTAACCGATAAGCTGATACTTATCGATTAACAGTGTCTGTTACACTCAGCCAGTTGCCAAGCAGGTGGTCTTGTTGTGGCAGGACAGCGAAGCCCTCTCCCCCAGAGCCCGGCAGGCAGGGGCTGCCCACTCCACTCCTGGGGAGGTGGCTTCGCTGTGGCAGGAAGCCACCACCTCCAGAACAGAGTCTGCAGCCCCTGCCTGGCTCTTGGGAAGGAGCTGTGTCTGGCATCTCTACGCCTGGGGAGGCTTCTGCAGTATAAAGCTTATTTAAGTGTTACACTGCAGAGCCCGCAGCATGTAACCACTTGGATTTTCAGCGGTTACACAGTTACCTGCTTGACTGTTAGCTTCCCTAGTAGCCAGTCAACTGTGGTTCTTCCATAGGGCCAGAGAATGAAGCCTCCACCAGCGTGCCACACTTAAAGCCCTGTCGCTGCTGGTTTTGTTGGACTGGGAGCCTGAGGCCATCAGGAGAGGATGGCTTCAAGGAACAGACTTTGCTAGCCAGGCCACTTAACACATAATAATGTTAAAGGGAAAGTGGAAGCTTTCCTTAATCTCTGCTCCCATGCCAGGAACCACCGATTTTTCACAAGTTAGCCTTAAGTGGGGTTTTTACTGCAGTGTGAGTAATAGGGACAACCCTTACTGGTTGTCCCTATTACGGTTACTGGTTAACGGGCAGCCTGGCCAGCCGGGAGCAGCTCCCGGCCTTTGTTGGGCACAGGGCCGGCCGCTCCAGCCCAGGCCCAGCACACCACACCACCCGTGAAATCCTGTTTAAATGGTTAAATGTGATGTGTAACTGGCTAACTGATTACGTGGGATTTTATATCCCTGAGGAATTCGACAGATTTCTTACCCCTCACTTACTCGGTAGACTTCTCAGAGTAGCAAAGTGCTGGCAGCAGCCACAGAACTTCCCTCTTCTTCACCCACCACCTCCATGAATCAGTCTCTGCTAGCATGCACAAGAAGAGCAAAACAAGCTGCCTGTGTCTCCTCCAAGGCGAGGGAAATGTCATGAGCCTCCTAGGAAGCAGCAAGAAGAGACAGGCGAGGGCTTATCCTATATAAGTGTTGAAAATACTCACTGGTAGGCTTCTCAGACATGTCCCTGAGGAGGGCGCAGGCAGATCAAATCTTCAATGTCCCGTCCCCCCCACAGACCAATTCAGAATTCTGTTGAGCAGTATGTGTCAGTGGTACTTTCTCGCCAAGGCTCAGCATGTTTCCTTGCTCCCCTCCCCATGGTGGATTTGCCTTTTCCATCAGCAGCTTCTGCGTCTTCCCTCCCCACTGAAGATGACCTCTTCCTGTGAGGGCATGGGGCTAAAGATCAGTGGTAGTATTACCCTGGCAGCGGTTCACAGAGGAGGCTGGCTTTGTCCAGCTAACATTACATCTGGAAGGATGTTCAGCCCAGCTAGTGGAACAGGGTTTTCATTCGTACAAGAGACTTGCAATTGAAAGTTGACGACAAATGCTGCCCCTCTTCCTGTGAGACAAGGCATGATCCTTGATGGTGCCCTTCATTTTCTCTCTGTGCATCATCCCGATTTCAAGCCTCCATTCCAGGTTTCTCCTCCTCTTTGTCCTAAAATGAAGAGCTCTCTTCTTAGAAACCCAGGGCGCTTGAATAACTTCTACCTACAACAGTTCTTGGCTTTTCTAGGGACTAGAAAGCCATAGTATTATGCATAGAGCTCGATTAGGAGATTCAGCATGGTTTCTTTTGACAACCAAAGCCAATTTTTCTAGCTCTCCAGCATATCTCGTGTATCAGACAGTTTGAGAGAGAGAGCCAAAAGTGTGCCACATAAATGAATTAGCAAGAAGAGTGGTCTGGAGAGCTCCAAGACGACCAGCTGCAGCATCAGGTTGTCATGGTGAACTCAACCCCACTTACAGGTGCCAACAAGCAAACCCAGGGGAACTAGGGCCCAGTTGTTGCCGAGAGAGATGAGTTGCTTTGTTGAACTGGGCAGAATATCATTACCTCATGGTCAGCACAAGTAATCTTGCAGGAGATTTCTGCTTACTCAAACAAGCTTTTCCTGGGGAGTGGTGCAGAACCATTCCCAATGGTTGTAACTATATGACTCTCTAGTATTTGGGCTGCAAAGAGCTTACCAGCTTTTTTGCACAAGGGATTCATTCCCATACTTGGAGCTGGCTACTAGGCACTAGGTTGCCTGTATCTTCCCCTGCATGCAATGGGATTTCCAATAGGCTCTGTTCATGGTGATTCCATGAAGATGAAAGTGGGCTTCATTGGCCTCCTTTGTCATTTCGGTTAGTTTCCAGGAGGATTCTGTTGTGGGTTGCCTTTGAGAGATCCCTGAAATGGGAACGCTCTTGACTTAGCTAAGCCTTCAGATGGTGGAAAGAGACCTTTTTGGGAGGATCTGTCCACCTGGTGGTGGTATTAATTTGGACCAGCTTGAAAATGTATTGCCCTGTCTTGGCCTTTTTGTTCCTTCACCTTGCCACCTTTTACTTCATTGTCCTATAAGCACCTTCCGCCATCTGTCTTTTTGAACAGTGTTGTTTGCCTTGGAGAGATCCCACATTGGCAGACTGGGCATGCAGGGAGCTATGTTTAGGTTCTTACAGGGAAAAGGTGGGCCTTCCTTCTATTGTTTATGCCAAAGGGTCATGTGCTCCTTTTGTTTGAACTGGAACACAAGACTCCTCCCTCAAACTGTCCTAACTCAGGCCTGGTCTACAGAGTCTCCCTTCCCACCTGTTGATCTACTGACTGTGGTGTGTTCCATGCAGGAAGATCAGCAGCTGTTGCTCTCCCGTTGATTCCACCTACTTGTGTCATCTTAGTAAAGTACTGGAATTTGACAGAATGCTTGGAGGTCGATTTCTCACGATAAATCAACCACCAGTGAATTGATTGCTGCAGCATTGATCCACCATGTAGTAGAACCAAGCTCCTAGTCACTCTTGGTCTGTAGGTGGTGGGGGCTGCTGGATATTCTAAAAGGGCACTAAAAAGTTCTCATGAGGACAAGAGAGATGGAAATCTTTTGCTAAGCTTGGCTGTGTGGGAGGGAATGTAAGCCTTTGAATTTCAAACTCATTAGGTAAAGGGCCAGGAAGTGTATAGGAGAAAACTGTTCTAAAAATTCCCTGTGCGCAGAAGAGAGATGAATTATAGCCTGAGCCTTGGCAAAGAGGTTTACAGAGAGGTCTCTTCTGGCATTCACAAAAGCTTGGAGGTTTAGACACTTCTCCCATAGGTGCAGCAGTAAATTGTAGAGCTCTTCAGACAGTAAGTATCTTTTTCTTGCTCTGTCACTAAATCGTCGTGTATTGGGTATATTTTTAAAGAGCTTTGTTGTAAAGACAGTCTGATAAGAATTCTTACCAGTCAGTAAACTTAGTTTCTGTGTTCCTTTGCTAGGTCTGAGGACTAAGGATGTTAAATATCAGTTAATTGAATAGTCAAGTAACCTCATGAATTCTTATCGGTTAGTCGACTATTTTATAGTCCCCGGGGTGGGCCGGATGCAGCATAGGGTGCCAGGCAGGAGCTAGTCCATGAGGGGAGCCAGTTTTAAAACCAGCTCCTCTTGCAGACTAGATGCTTGTCATCCTGCACTGCTTGCTTCTCATAAAGAGTCAGCAGTGCGGAGTGGCAGCAGTCCCTGTTGGGGGGGGGAAGTCTGAGTTCCCAGACCCTATGCAACCTGAACTGAGCCAGGCTGCCTGCCTGCCCAGCTCCTAATACACTTTAAATGCAGAGCTGCATTGGGGGTAGGTCCTGAACTGAGCCGGGCTGCTGGCCAGCCTGCTCAAAAATTTACTGGTTGAAGCGGGGGGGGAGGAAGGTGCGAATGCATATTGTCTATAGCATTAACTTACATGTTTTTGCTAATCAGTTAATCGACTACACTATTGCATTCCTACTCAGGACCCCTTCCAAGATTTCTGTAACTCTTCATAGCTGAGTGACTGTTTTGGGGAGTGAGGAGATGAGAGGAGTTACTGAGAGGTTTTTTTTTGTTTTTATAATGTTTTTCCAAAGCTCACGTGATGTCTGACTTACAGCTCCTGGAGTTTTATTTGAGACACAGAACAATTGGTTAAAAAAAATAAATAAGTATTGATGAGCTAAGGAGATGCTTAAAGGGTCTGATACCAGGAAGACACTAAAGCTTATTTTAGGAGGGGTGGGATGAAATGTAGAGAGCAACTTAAACCGTCTCTCAGGATAAACTTCCTGACAGGGCTTTGTGTTCACTACATGGTGGATTGACACTACAGCAGTTGATCCACCAGTGGTCGATTGATTGTGCCTGCTTAGACATGATAAATCAACCTCTGAGTGCTCTCTTGTTGACTCCAGTACTCCATTGAGACGAGAATAGTAGGCGGAGGCCACGGGAAAGCAGCCCCTGCCAACCTTACTGCCTAGACAACACCACAGTATGTCGATTTGAACTATGCTATTCATGTAGCTGAATTGGCTTACCTTAGATCAGTGGTAGTGGTGTAGACTAGGCCTAAGATTTGCACCTCACCTACATCTCAAACTCCGTAGAATTCAGAACCTTTTTGAATTCATCCTTAAAAATAATTCCACACACTGATGGCAAAGCTCTCTTCGATGGAAGAGTTATCAGTAATTTCTATAGTGGGGATTTCTTACAACACCTTTCCTGAATCACGTTAGTGAGTGCAGGTAAAATTATCAAACGTATCACAGTGATGTAGGGACCAAAGTTCAGAAGTAACTTAGCAGGAGGTTTAATGCCTTTAACAATAGCTTGCTACCCAGAGAATTCACGCTCTGCTGTAACATACAAATTACACACACATGGCTGTATACCTGATGATTATGTGTAAGTGTAGCGTTTGAAAGTAAGGGAGAAATATCTACCCCAGCATCATCTTAAATAATTCTTCTGCTCTTAACATCTGAACTTGGCTCTATTTACCCAATTGAGCTACATGTTTTCAAAAGTAATATAGAATCCTTTGTCTTATCATAAGTCAGGCACTTAAGGACCATTCAGAAGTTTTACCTGAGTCTCACTTTTTATCATGCTGTTTTGGAAAAATGACACCCCAGCCAAACTAGTGGCAAAACTATGATGATTGAAATATTTATGAGCATGGTCAGCTTTGCAGTTGGGAATCCCGCCTCTAGCCCGTGGTGTTGTCTCCTGAGGGCAGTGAAGGAAGCTTTCCTTGTTGGAAGCATTTAAAATCATCACATAAAGCCCACAGCATGTGCACGGGTTTGTAGAGGATAATTGTGAATTGTCAAGAGGATGAACTCTGACTTAAAGTTGGTCTCTTTCTAACTTTGATGAATCTGGAACTTCTCAGCTCTAGTAATGGTGGGAGTTCAGTATTCCAACACAGGATTACTCCTTCATGGCTGGTACTTGCCCTAAGCAGGGAGAGTAACCAAGTGTGTCCCACACGGTGCAGAACTAAATGCAAACGTGCAGGTGAGAGTTGTCATTTCAGATGCCCGTAGTTTCAGGCAGCCATTTGAGTCGCCTAGTAATTGAGGAATGGCTTGCTAAACACTGTGCATTTTGTGCAGCTGCTGCCGTAGCCCTGTGCCCTGAACCTGAGTACGCAATGAATCATGCTGCTGCTGCAGGACAGATTTTTTTTTAAAGTTTCCTGTCGTTTGGACTGTGAAATGCAGTTGCATTCCTGACTATTGCGTATGTGGTTTGAGAGTTGAATTAGAGCATTAATCCTTTGGATAGCAAGGCAGGCCTGATGCTTTTAATATGCATCTCACCTCCTGCTAATGTTGTCGTGATTAACTGTGGAGTTCTAAAGTAGTGGGAAATGATATCTGCTGCTAACGAAAACGCCGCTTTAATCTCTGCAGTGTTTTCTGATAGAATGGTTGAAGGTTCTTTGATACACTCCTGCACTTATTTTGAAGGATTCCCGAGTTTCTCTAAGAATTTTAGTGATTTAATTTTCCTGGTTGGCATCTTAAAATTCTGTCTTTTTAAAAGGGTTTTAGGTAGTGTTTTTTCTACCTAATAAAATATAGAGTTTCAGACCTCCCTAATGATAAAAAGGGGTACCCAACAAGTAATTTACTCTGTTGGAATTTGTGCCTAGATAAATATTTAAATAAAGGGCTACGTTCCTTTAGCAAAGTATAAATCACAGATAAATAGTTGTGTTGATACTTTGCCGAGTTATACTATTCTTCATTGTTATCCTTACCCCTACAGATACTTGAAAATGTTTTTAAAAGTTAAAAAAAGTATTCAGCCCATAAAACATGATCCATTTGTGCTAAATTACCCCCCCACCCCACACACAGATTGCTTGTGCACTTTTCCATGTTTAATATTTTACAAGAAGGTTGAGAAGTTGAGCTCATGAAAGACTGTGGAAATAAGTTCATCAGCAACAACAAAACACTTCTATTATCTCTCGGTATAGATTTGTCTTTAAAAGAGATGATATTTTTGTAGCCTACCTAGTTAAGGCCACGGTAATGACCTGTGCTGACAGAAATGGACTAGAACACCTACAGGTACCTGTAAATGTCTTCTGAAAGACTTACCACCTTGGTCTCAGAAGTACCTAAGAGAAGATAAGCAACTTTTATTAAACAATGAGTTAAACCATTTCTCCCCCCCTCCCCCCCCCCCCCCCAAGTCTAGGGGGAGAGACTGGAGCAGATTTGTTTCCTAGAGTCTCATCTTTCATTTAAAATACATAGTTTCTAGTAGTTTGGTTGTGAAGAAAATCTTCAGAAGGCGAATTGAGCATACATGATGTAGGATCTCCTTAAGTTTTCAGAGAAATTGAAACGAGGTCTGAGTTGCAGACTGCCCCCATTCATTTCATTGGGTGTTCAGTCAGATGCTGATGTGTCAAATGTCAACATAATGAACTGTTCATGACAGTATATAAGAAGGAATGGGAATTATGTTAAGAACATCTACTCTAGCACATCTCAAAGCTGGGATGAACTAAAGAACTGGCTAGAGTAAAGGCTGCTGGAAGGAAAAATGGGTTTAAAGGGGCTCAGGACTTTCACAAGTTTGGAAAATACTGGGCTAAACACTCTGGGATCCTGAAATGATCACAAAAGATCACCTACCACTTGCTCAGAACCACTTGTTTTTTTTTCCTCTTTCTTATGGAGTGAATTCCCTGATAATTAGTCTTGTCCCATCACAAGTATTTATTTAAAAAAAAAAAGAGGGTTTTTGTGAGGGAGTTACCCCAAGCTATTAGATAAGTTTGGTAATGTATGTTGAACTAGGGATGTTAGATATTGTGTCATTGAATAGTCATGTAATCTCATGAAATCTTAGCAGTTACATGACAATTTGACTGTTTCTCAGAGGCA
Source organism: Pelochelys cantorii (assembly GCA_032595735.1). Taxonomy (NCBI): domain Eukaryota; kingdom Metazoa; phylum Chordata; order Testudines; family Trionychidae; genus Pelochelys; species Pelochelys cantorii. The sequence goes on from CM064334.1 coordinate 54,498,748, forward strand.
GGGCCGGCAGCCAGTGCACTCCCGGCCCCGCTTTCAGGGTGGGACTTGGAAGGTGGTCCCCTAGGAGAGCCAGTTTAAAAACCAGCTCCCTACTCATACTGGCTGGCTGCCTGCCATGCTGTGCTGCTATCTGATAGAGGCAGCATCATGGGGTGGCAGCAGCCCTGTCCATGGGGGGGGAGGGCGGGGCGGTGTCCGAGCTCCCCATGAGCAGAGGGTGCTCCGTGTTAGCTTCCCCCACTGCACTGCTGGCTCTGATAGAGGCAGCAGTATTGGGGGAGGCGACACTGGGAAGTTGGTGCTGGGGGGGCAGGGAGGATTAGCTTTTAAGCCCGCTCCACCACACACACCAGTACTGGCTCCTGCCTGTCCCCCACCCACACACCCTGTCTGCCTCTGTAGGAGGCAGCAAGGCAGGTGGGTCTGCGGAGCTGGCACACGCGGGGAGCCTGCTTGAAAGCCGGCTCCCTGTGCGTATTGGCTCCAGTCTGTCCCCCCCCCCCCCCCATCCTTTGTGTTGTTGTGTCTCTATCAGACAGCAGAGTGGGGTGGAGGGAGGCAGATCTGGTGCTTGTGGGGCAGGCGGATCTGGTGCTTGTGGCTTTTAAGCCAGCTCCTCACGGGCACCGGCTCCCGCTCTCCCCCCCACCCTTAGAGGCAGCAAGGGGGGGAGGGTGCATTTAGTCTGCAAGATTAACTGAGAAGCCCAGGCTTATCACTTAATCGAGTAGTCATCTACATGCTGACATCCCTATGTTGAACATCATAATGAAGCGGTGGCTCTCCTGATTGGAGCTTGTTCATTGTCTCCTTAAAGCATTCCCTATTTCAGAGTCATTGTGACCAGTCAGATGCATTCGCTGATAGATTTACAACCAAAAGAATGATTTTTTTCTTTTTAAGAGGAAAATAAAGATCCAACAGGCACTATTGGTTGAAATGCAGTTCTCTTGGTTATGGAACATCTGCAAATATTTAGAGATAACATCCAGAGATTCTGTTCTTCCCCTCCATCCCCGCCCCCCTCTTTTTTAATAAGAGGTACAAAACAAATCTTAAGTTCTGCTGTAAAAGCTGGAAGGGATTGGGGATGTGGGGGAAGCAGAAGAAAGTAGAAGGGAAGGCTGCAGTTTAATTTGAGCACAATGGATTTAGTGGCCCCAGGGTAGTAGACAGGAAGTAGCTAACATTTTCAGATGCTGGCTGTTGTTGCCATTTGAAAACATCCAGCTCCTCCCATGCTGCATAACAAGTTGATAGAGCATGTAGCATTGGCTGAGATGTTTGCATAAGCTGTACATCTGCAGTTACGTTACCCAGAAGTAGCTGTCATGAGCATTATTACTACTGAAGAATAATGCGACCATGAGGACTTGATTTACCGGTGTGTGCCACTTGCCAACAAGATTGTTTCACAAAGTCTTGAATTTCCTGGGAGTGTTACAATTTCTCACATGTTTGCAGTTCACACACGGCCATTACTGTGTCTGTCAGTCTAAAGATTTGGAGTTTCTTGAGACAGACTCAATTAACCGCTGCTGCTCTTTACGCTGAGCTGTATTTTGGCAAACTGTGAACTTTCCGGAGATTAAGCAAGTTGTACCAGAAAAGAAGGCTTGTGTCTGTTTGGAAACGTGCGGACAGATCCCATTCCAAGAAGATTTTTTTTTTTTTTGAGGAATTCGGAGGAGAGGTGCTGTTGTGAATTGCAACGATCTGCTTGCTGATCAGTCTAAAGACCTGAGATTGATTTCTCTCCTATTAATTAACTCCAGCAGTTTGGGCTAAATCACTAACACTTGTCCATATTGTGTGGAGTAGTACACAGAGAAGGGTGACACACCTCTAAACACACTTGCTTCATGCCTGCAAGGGTCACTTTTATCCTCTGCTGCTTTGTCGCAAATGATTGTTGGCATGTAACACTTCACTAGGGAAGAAGCCAGTGCTAGTTTGTGAGCTGCATATATCTTCACCGGGGATGCAATAGAATATGTTTAAACGGTTAACCGATAAGCCTGAACTTACTGGTTACTAGGGCTGTCAGTTAACGCCTGCGATTGATGCAGGGCAGAATTAATGCGTTAATCGCAGGCGTTTCTGCGGTGCTGCCCCTTTGAAATGCCACTGTAGTGTTTCAAAGGGGCAGCGCAAAGTGGATCCGGGATCAGCTAGCATCTTATTGTTTAACAGCGCGATTAATCGCGATGAATTTTAATTGCTTGACACCCCACTGATTACCGTTAATGATTACACACAGGCTCCTGCCCCTGCCCCTGAAGAGCTGGCTGCCGCCCCACACTGCAGGATGTGCATAAGAGGCCACAGTGCAGGGTGGGAGCAGCTGCTGTATTAGAGGCAGCAGGACAGCAGGCGGGAGCTGACCTCTGGCACACACCGGTTCCTGGGGAACTGGCTGCTGCCCTGCACTGCAGGCTCTGTAATACAAGATTTATACTACAGAGCCCCCAGCATGTAACTGTGTAACTGCTGAGATTTTCAGCGATTACACAGTTACCTAAATAGCTGTCTTTTTTTTAATTAGGGATGTCAATGAGTAGTTGACTAGAAGATTAACCGATAAGCCTAAATTATCAATTAATTTTGTCAATCACATGCATTCTCCTCCCTCCTCCTCCCCTTGACAGAGGATGCTTCACAGCAACATTCCCCCCCCCGCCCCCCGCTGCTGCCTCAGAAGCAGCGCGGGGGGGAGGGGAGGAAGGGGAGAGTAGGAGCAAGTGCTAAGGAGAGCTGGCTTAAAAGCTGGTGCCCCCCCCAGCATCGGCTCCACATTGCCTTCCTCCCCCCCCCCTCCCTGCACTGCTGCCTCTGAGGCAGCAGCGGCGGGGGCGGGGGGGAGAGGTTGCTGCAAAGCAGCCTCTGTCCATGGTGGGCTGAGCTGCCCGTGGGCAGAGGCTTCTCCACATCCCACAGAGCAACCTCTGTCTGCAGGGAGGTTGGACCCCTTTCCCCCCCCCTCCCCCACAGGGACAGGGGCCACTGCTGCCCCGCACTGCTGCCTCTGATAGGCAGCTGGTCTGTGCGGGGAGCTGGTTTTTAAACTGGCTCCCCTAGTGGACCGGTTCCCCTGCCACCTCACTGTGCTGCCTCGGATACAGAGGCAGTAGCATAAAGTGGCAGGGGGCTCCCCGGGAATGGGGCCAGGGGCTATCAAATAGTCATGTAAGTGCACAAAACATTGTTAGTTATGACTATTCAATTATACGATATCTAACATCCCTACTTTTAACATCCCTAATCTTCACTCCATCTGTTCCATTAGGAACAGAAGAGTCAATGTTTTCAAGTACAGTACTGCAGAGTCTATCTCCTCTTCTACATGAGGCTAAAATGGTACCTGAAACTGTTCTCAAACCCATATGATAACTAGGCTTGCTTAGAAGAAAGTTGTCAGCATCGTAAGTGGAAAAGCACCCTGTGCACATCTGATACATCTCAATGGCAAAAATGAAAGACACAGTTTTAGTGTGAAAGCTAGGTGGGGTATTCATTCTCTGTCAGGTTGCTGATGACTTACTCTGAAGCATTTGTTCCTGTGAAATAGTTTTCCTGGTCTTAAGGCTTTAATCATGGCGCCAAAATTTCAATTTGCTTTACAACAATGCCCTAAATTATGTTAACTGCGCCTGCTTTCATACTGTTTTTCAGCAGAAGTTGATTCGTAGCTGTATTGTGGGTCTGCTGTGACAAAAGTAAAGCTTATTTTGTCAGGGCAATCTGACAGGTGTATGTGTGCAACACTTGCTGCGTGTTACTGTTTCCTACTCTAGCGGTGCTGTTGTTATATGCCGCTTCTAATCCTGCTCCATGCTGAAATATTTTTGCTAGTAACAGTTTCAACCACATTACACATTTTATTGAAATCAACATTCAGGCAGGGGTTCACCATTCTCAATTCTTTTTGGAGACCTTTCCCTTTTTGGAGGGATGTGACTGACCATTTGGGCATGTCTGTTAAGTGGTTAGAAAGTTCCTTGAAAGTTTTTAATAAGTTGCTAGCCACCTTGATGTTTCTCCACAAGGAGGTACCTGTACACACATTTTGGAGAAACCACTGGATTTTCTATAGCAATTTCCTAATGATGCTTTTAGGGATGATGAATTTTTACTCCCTTCCTCCCCCCCCTGCGCGCTGCCATGTGCAATTAAAAGCAGACCATTCTGCTCTAAAACTGGCATCCGTTTAAGATAAAGGCAGAAGGTGTTACTGAGATGCACGGCAAAATGAGAAATCCATCTGTTAGCCTTATTTTTAAAAAGCAGATTAAATATAAACATTGATTTCATCTCTCTGTCCAGACACGGACAGAAGAAGCAATACATCCTAGTTGTAGGGAAAATTGTAGTGGGTTGTCATGCTTTTGGCCCGTTCTTCCTCTTACTTCACTCCTGTCAGAGCAACAGATTACTTAGTGTTTGTGAATTGCTAGTTACGTTCCCTTTTAGGTGTTGCCAAGTTAATATCTCCTTTTCCTTACGTGACAACCTGCCATACCCCAAAGATCATGAAAACCTTTACAACATCCTAAATAGGCAGCAAAACCATGTCCCTTCATTAGGTTTACATACACTAATACCACCAAGCAATAGTATCTACTCAGGTAAAACCTTGGGTGCCAGGAGAGGGGTTTTTTAGCAATGCTGTTACTGAAGCTGTATTGCTCTTAGGACAAGTCCCTTGCTCTGCAAGGGAGCCCACAATTCTTGGGTATTCTGGCCAATCCAGTGGAATGGTGATGGTGCTACTTTCACTTAGCTGGATAGCGCTCCCTGCTGGAGAGTTGGGTGGATGGCCTGCAGCCTCCTTGCCTGGAGTGCAACAGAAGTTTCTCCTTCTGTCTGCTGCAGAACCTTTCTCAAGAGACGCTTTTTTTCTCCACTGGGAAATGAGGTTCCTTTTGGGCTTTCCCCTCGCCTCCAGAAATTGCCTCACCCCAGCTTGGTTTCTTGGAATGGAGAGAACCTTCCTGGAAGTACTTGGAAGACCCAGTGACCTCTCAGCGCTCTTTCCCCCCCCCTCCCCCCCCAACAGCATGTTCAAAGCAGGGCTCTTAATTCAGATTTTAGAGTGCTGTGCTTGTGGTCACCAAAGGTTTCCCCAAGCACTTACCACCCCATTGGCAGCTGTGTCTGCACCCAGGGGTGCAGCTGACTCCTCCTGTGCTGGATGCTTTAGTTTAGAGGGTTCAGCAAGGCAGTTTTCACACTTGGAGCTTGCCTGTCGCCCCTTCCCTCCCCCTTTCAGTAACAGCATCCAGCCTTTGCTGCAAGCCAGCCCCACTGCTTTGCAGGCAGAAGGGTTGGAACTCCCTTGGGGACATCAGCAAAACGCTGCTGATCTGCTCCCCCCCGCAAAGCTTGAATACAGCTGCAGAGCCTGCAGGCATGTTCCAGTAAAGGAGCGAGACTCTCAAGGAGTCCGGCGTCAAACAGCATGTTCTTCCGGATAGAGCAAGCCCGGGTACATTGTGGTTCCCTGATGCTGCCTTGGCCTTGCTGAGTCACATGCAGATTCTGGCGTCAGTGAGTCCTTGCCAACACACAGCACCTCTCCTTTGTCCCTGGAGTTACCTTAGGGTTCCCTAATAAAGGCTTTGTGTGCAAGCTTTGAGAAGGAGCTCGCTGAGGTTGGTCTCATCTGTGCCACACTCCATCCCCTCTTGAAGACATTGGATGCATCCTGATATTTCTCCCTTTGTGGTACTGTAGCAACCAGTTGCCCATTACCCGGAGAACCAGGATCTTTATAAGTGGTGCGTCTGGCCCTCGATATTGCTCCTTTCAAATGTCCCTCCCTTGTTCTGTTTCCTGATGCTCTAGCTTTGTCTGCCTTTCAGCTTTGCGGGAGGGGTGAGCGAGCAGGGTTCCCTTTTTATTGCAGTTACAATTCTGTGGCTGGCTTCATGACAGCCCTAGACTGTGCCTGAAGCAGAACACTGAGCTGTACCTAAAGGAATCAGATCCTTTTCCCTTTCAGTCATGAGCCTTTGTCACTTCCCTTCTCAGGAAGGGGTCTGGGCAGTCATTTCTATCTGAACCAGTCTCATCTGCCGAGGAAGGTGTCATGCCTTGCTCAGAGTGTTGGGCTTTGTCACGAAAGCAGCACCATTTTCTTGCCTTGCTGCACACGTTCCAAGTAGATGATCAGCACTCCAGGAAAATGCTGTAGAGGTGGGGGTTGGTTCTGCCAGCGATGCGAAGTATTGGATGGAAAAACATCAGTCCTCTTAGGAGCCTTGTAGGTTCTTCCTTAACTTGTGGTCAATTCCTTCTTTCCCAGAGCATTATGCAATTGAGTTGGTCTTTGGATACAGCATTTGGGCAACAGGCCCTTCTCTCTGTTCTGCAGCTGTTCCAGGGTGAAAAGGGAGTGGTGTGGAATCTTACTCTATATTTTAGAAGTGTGCATCTGTCTGTCCGTCTGTGAGTCTTTGTGCAAGAACTCTTCCTAAATGGTAAGAACTAGATCTGCCAAATTTGGTAGGCTGCTTCCTCTGATCATAACTTAAAGCAAGGTCAGGGTGTGGTTGTGCCAGGGAAATGGGATGTGCATGGAATGCGATTGTTTTTATCCAAGGAAAAGGGAGTGTGAGTGCAGATTCAGTTATACTCGTGAATGACCATGTGTGTGGGGGGGGGGCAGCAAGCGCCCCAGTGAAGCAGCTGCTGGCTGGTAAGGTTGCCAAGTGTCCGCTTTTGAACCAGACAGTCCGGCATTTGAGCTTTCTGTCCAGGAAACAAATTGAGAAAATACCAGACATATAAATGCCCAGTATTTTCTAATTAAGTTTTTATTATGAGAATCAGTACGTAGTTGTGTATCGCGTGAGTGTGTCTACCAGCCAGGCAGTACGCAGCTACGCAATAGAGAGGAGGGGGGCGGGGCCGGGGCAGGATGGAATCCCCGGGGCCGGACTCGCCTGTGTACGGGACGAGCAGTGCCCCGGGATCTGCGTGCACCCAGATCAGCCCCGCTCCCTGCCGGCTGGTTCCCTCCTAGCCAGCCCTGCTTCCTGCCAGGTGGTTCCTTCCCTCGGCCAGCCCTGCTCCCTGCTGGCTGGTCCCCGCCCCCCCTCTGATCTCCCCCATCCAGCCCCACTCCTCCCAAACCCCTCCCACTCAGCCCTCCTTCCCACCAGCTAGTCTCCCCTTCCCTCCCCCCCAGCCAGCTCCACTCCCCCCCAACCCCCTCCCGGCTAGCTGTGCTTCCAATGACGGGTTCTCTTCCCCCCTCCCCCCCCCTTAATCAGCCCTGCTCCCCCTGACCCCCTTCCGGCTGGTCCCTCCCGCTCCTGTTCTGAGATCATGTGTGTCCGGTGTTTTTTTTAAAGCCATTTGGTAACCCTGCTGGCTGGCTGGCAGTATAGCCCTACCACCTCAGCCTGCTCCAGGGAGCAGCAGTCAGCCGCCACCCTGAACTTGCCCTGGGGAGAAGTCGGTGGGAGGGCTGCTTGGCCCCCGCTCTCCCTGGCTGGCCCCAGGGACAAGTCAACAGCCACCTTCCACTCCTGAGCCCATCCTCCCAACCCCTGCCTGACTCCTACAACCCACCCCAACCCTGACCCCCTCCTCCTCTCTGAACCCTGACTCCTTCACCCCCTTGCCCTGAAGGACCTAAGCAATGCCAGGTAAGTCTTCTAGTCTATAAATAGAGAAAAATACTACTTGCAGGAAAAGGCCATTTTTTGAGCTCAAAGCTACCTGAATGTACATCATACAGGGTCTCTTGAATCTTGAAGTAGTTTTAAACAGTGGGGGTTTCTCTATGGGTCCCACTTTCTTTGATTTGCCATGACTGTGATTTTTGTACTTGCTCGCTAAACTCCAGTCCTGCAATTCACAGTTTGTGGATGGACTTCGTAGACTTCAGTTGCGCTCTTCACAGGCTCCGCAGTCCACCCGCGTGTTGTAAGTTGCAGGATCCGGGGCCAAATTTATTCTCCCCAGGGGGTTGGCAGTGATAGTGGTTGGTGACAATGCTGGCAGTTTCCATTGACTTGGGTCTAGCATAGTGGGTCCATCACAGAAGAAAGGCAAAATTAGGTTTTGTAGGGGGGTTTTTTATGTGACTGACTTCTCCAAGTGAGAGCCACTGCTCTAGTCAGTGTCTAGTTGGTATTCAGTAGCTATTTGGTTTATAAGGGGATTTTCTCCTCTTTCTGGTCAAGGAGGGAATGTTAACAGGGCCCAAGCTCAACAAAATGATTTAGAATTCGTATTAGCGATGTGAACAGGTAACCAGTTAACCAGCTGCCCCATGGGCTGGGAGTGGGAGCCAGGCTGAAGCAGTCCCCTGTTGGGATCCTGCTTAATCAGTTAACCGGTTAAACCTAATGTTTAACTGGTTAACTGATTAATCGGGACTTTACACCCCTTGTTCAGATTGCAGTGGGGGCATTGGGAGGGGGAGGAGCATTGCAACTCAAGAGTTGCGACTTAGGCCCAGGACAGTGGATTTAGGAGAAGGAAATACTGTTCTTGTCTTACAGTACTGAAGTTTTATAAATGGCAATGTGGTACTAGTTATGTAATCCTGTTAATGCAACAGAGATTCATTTAGATGAGCATATACACTAAACATGAAGATTGACAGAGGGCTGTTTCTGTTTTCATCTTTGTGGCTGTGTCTTTCTGCGTAACACTTAAAAAATTCCTCCTTTATTTACATTGCACTCAAGTTTCTGTAGTACAAAAGATTTGCAGGTGCAAATGTCCTGCCTTCATTAACTTCCCCTCCCTTTTTAATTTATGTGATTTCAATTTTCCTTCCCTGTACTGTTAATTAGGGGACCCCTCTAATCAGTACCATTATCACAGTGGTATTCATGTTTAGGAAAGCTGCTAAACAAATGCTTGCAAAATTGCTAAATGGCTAATTAATGTCTGTTAATTAAGAAAATTGCTCATGGTAACAAACCATGCCATTGCTGGCAGCAGCTAGAAGGCGAACACTTGTTGAAATTAGTAACGTGGCAGGTATAGAACATCTGCTGCTGTGCTTTTCCTGAAGTGTGTGGCTGCTTCACATAACATACTTACAAGGCTTATTTGCTTTCTATGCCAATTACAAGTTCTTGGACATGAATATTTTTTTTACATTAACATGCATCAGCGTGTTCTTGCTCAGAGCTCACATTTTTCCAAACAAACTTTCATTCGTGCTTTAAAGGGGGGAAATAATTGGTGTTCAGACCCAGAATGTCAGAAACTGCTGTGTTGCGGTGTTAAAAGCTACATGAACTAATCTTTCTTTTCTCCCCCAGACGCATTTAGTATCGCTTTATTCAAAAGAAACTTTACTTGCACCATTAGGTAATTCGTCTTGGGGACAGATATTGCATCTTAAAGGGTAGCAACACAGCCCTGCATGTAGAAATGGATTAGAATTGTGCCATCCATTTATTGGAGCCAAACTAGACTTTTCACTTCAGACATCTCTGGCACAAACATGGGATGTGCATCTAAGCAAGATCTTTGGCTCTATGCTATTTTTAATACCTTGTATTAACCGTTGACCCACAAATCAAAAGGAAGCCCTTTAAGGTGTTTCCTAACTTCAGGAAGGTGTGGGAGGGCAGCGGAGAAGACTTTTGTCTCTCCACAGGCACTCTTGCAAAGTGTATCTGAATGTACTTGTCATTGCAGCCTGGTTGAAATTCTAAACCATTTACTGTAACGTTGCTGGTATGCTTTGACAGATGTTCTGTTTTTTTCTCATATATAATTATATTCACTGTTTTTTAGTTACAAATGACTAGAAACTCCGCTAAAATGAGACTGACTTCCCTACAAACAGATCCTCCAGTAAACCCTTTTTAGCTCTTTCTGCGCTTTCATGTGCTAATCTATAACCTCCTTCTACTGTCTGACCTCACAGGGACCACCTGGTTCTCAGCCCTCGCCACACACACAGCCTCCACCTCACAATCCTAACAGCATGATGGGACCCCACAGTCAGGTAAAGACACTAGAAATATGTAGGGCACTGATAACGGGGCTTGCGGTTCTGTTTTGCTCTTTAAGCTTGTCAGCTGGTGTGACTCGGCATAGTGCTTTTGATTCTAATGGAACTTTGCTGATTTATGCCAGCTGGGGTTATGGTCCTCAAATTTATTCTTCCAGCATCATGCCAGCGCCAATATGAAATGTTTGTTTCCTTTTGATTTTGTACCTTCAGTTGACAGTGGATTAGAAAGTCCATTCATAAGTTTCAAATATACATAACTATGACCGTGTGAGAACTCGATTAATTTGTGGAGTTTTTTTAATTGCATTTATAGCACTGATATGAATACGTGGTTTAAATGCTTGGCTTTTGATGCTTGGCATTGGGTTATTTTGCTTCATTTATCAATTTTCTTTTTCACTTGGAATGTGTCTAGTGGCTAAGGTCTCCCATACGCTGTATGTGTAAACAATCACTCCAACAGAAATCTGTGAAAAATACAAAAATGGAGTGTGCAGATCGGTTTTTACCAGCTTCATTTTAAAAAGACATTTCTCCAGAAAAATATGTAGATTGTAACCAGAGTCTGTATGGAACGTAGTCATTCTCTTATCTCCATGCTATGAGTGCATCCTGCCACTGAACTAATTTCATATAATTACAGCCTTTTATGTCACCGCGATATGCAGGAGGTCCCCGGCCCCCCATCAGAATGGGAAACCAGGTATTGTATTTCCTTCATCTGTTACCTGAGTTAAGTTGGGGATTTTAAACTGAAATTCATTTGGCAGTAGGGGAAAACCAGACTTCCACAGAGCTAAAGGTTTCTTACGTGTTTAGACTTCTTTGTGGTATCTGTCATTCAAATAACATTAGCTCACTGATGAACAAATTTGTTCAAAACATTTTCTTCTCTTTCCATGAGGTTTTGTAATGCATTGAAGCTCAAGAAACCATTTGCCAGTAGAAACTCAATCATAGAAATATAGTAAAATCAGAACCGAGCTTAGGAACTGTGTTCTCTCCGCTGCCAAACAGTTCCTTGCTGACAGGAAAGCTTTCACATAGTACTCTGTTCTGAGTTTTCATTTGTGATCACGCCTTTTTTTTTTTTTGTTTGTTTCCTTTGACTGTCTCCCATAATTTCAGCTGATATAAACTAAGTTGTGTTGTGCCACTGATGATGGCTTACATTAAGGCTAGCTTAAAATGTTAATTTTCCATTGAATCTTCAAAAATCTAAATGATGTATATGATCCTTTTGTTAGAGAAATCGTCCATTGGAATGCTTAGATCAGCTGCAAGGTTACATTTTAGTTTTTCATGTTCCAGCTTAAAAAAAGGGGGGGGGTTATTAGTATAGTTATGAACATGGCTTGCCTATTGGCAGGATTTTTAAGACTGTTACTTAGTTGTAAATGATCCTGTTGAAGTGTTTGCTAAGAATTTAACCAGTTATTTTCCTTCATGTTCTTTTTAGCAAAAGGTGTAGCACAAAGTATTTCAGAACAGTTCCCTGCTTAGTTTCTATTCCAATAACATGTCATTTCTCTGTTAACAAAAGGAAGACATTTTAAAATAAACTTTATAGTGCTCTTGTTAGTGCATTACACTGTCTGCTAAACAAGTCAGTGTTTTATGACTACGATTTAGAAAAGTCCATTTAATTTTTAATATTTTTGTTTTTTTCCGGTGGTAAGTGGCTCTCGTCACTTTCGGTCAAGGGCATTCACTCACAGATAGTGCATATGTATTCTTTCTGTTAGAAACATTTAGGCATCCATTTGTGTACTGTATCTATGTTTAGCTTTCCAGTTGTAAGAAAAAGTTATGAAAGAAAAATCAGCCTTACAACCAAGGAGCTTATCAGTTTGAGTCAGTCACCAGAGAGAGTGTTGGGGTGGTAGAGAGAAACATTGGCCATCTTACCAAGTACCAAATCAGATGACATTTCTTATAATGCATTGACACCAGTATAAATTCTTGCTCTAGCTTTTCCCTGCGGTGTGGGGAATATTTTAAAATAACCCTGTTCCAGTCTCTCCTTTAATAAAGATTGAGAGTGGACCGAATGTGTTTCTGTTGGGGTTACAGGGAGTAAGTGGGAAGGTTGTAGCCACCCAGCTTTATACAATTCCTCCGCCTTCCCTGAATTCCATTCCTCCTTGGTGCTGGTGAAATCTCACCACCCTAGAATAAGAAACCTGCACATGGAAAATGGTTGCTTCCTTAAGCAGCTCTGCATAACTTCATTTGGAATGCTTTACAATGGAGGCCCCTTGCCTGCCCTAGGAAGGAGTACCTTGATCACATACTCAGCCTCTTGACTCCAGTCCTCTTCCCTGAAGCTTTTGTGCCAGGAAACCAGAGACAGTGGTTGAGTGGATCTGTTTCACCTAAAGATGAGGATGAGTTCAGCTGCTTGACACCCTGTTCAGACAATTGGTGATGTCCCACCACTTGAGACTGGCGCTGCCACAATTTCCTCACGTGCCTACATAAGAGAAGGCAGCTGGGTTCAGATTTTCTTTAGCTAGAGGTTCTCGCTCCCAGCTAATGCAGGAGAATAGAAAGGTGAAATTGGTTAGGAGTAGAAGTCCATGTGCACTAGTCAAGCCTGGTGAAATGCAGAAAGTCAACTCTTTTTGCAAAGTGCAGTTTTAAAATGACCCTGCAAATCAGGCTTGCAAGTCCAAGTTCCTGTTGCTGGAAAAAAAGTCCAGCACCATCCTCATGCTGTGTAGTCTCAGTAATGTGAATATTTGTCTTCTGCAAACTATATGCTACAAAACACCTTTCTCCACCCCCACCTCCCATAGCATCAAGGTGGAGCTGGGTTTCGTTTAGTCTCAAGACACAGAGAAGTGTTTGTAACTAGGCATTGGGGGGGGATATTAGTTATTTAGGAGGATAAAACTAATCAGACTTTTTTTTTTTTTTTTAAAATGCTACATTGAGAAGTACACTCACACGGCTTAGCTAGGTTCTTGGGTAGTCCAGAGATGCAGAAATATTACAACAGGGCCAAATAAACAAGAAATGAGACCGACATAATTAAGTGCGAAGAACATCAATGGCAATGCAAACCATATATGTGCTTGTTCCTACTTCTGTCTCATACGCTGTAAATCGGTAAAGGTTGGGAAAGAAAATCTTCCCTCCACTCATAGCATTGATCTATGGCCTCGCCTGCCTAAACTGTCATATTTCCTTTATTGGAGAGTCTAAATGTATACAGCATGATCTATTTCATGCTCATATTCAAATAAAAGAAAGGCAACAGTGTTTCAAAATTGTTTACAGCTTCCTTTTCCCAAGGCATATGGTATCTGTTCTCCCCCCCCCCCCCCCCTTTATCTTCCACTGAACTGTACGTGGAAGTCCTCTTTTGAACTTTAAATAGATTTGTTGTCCAAGTGGAGTCTCACTTTGAAAAAGGAAATAGACAGCATTTGGGACACTAGGAAATGAGTAAATATACACTTTGAATGCTCCTGAGGCCATCTTCATAGTCTATTCAGTAAGAATTTTTAAAATTCTTTGCAGATGAAATGTATCTTCACTGACAAATAACTTTAATATTTACATAGCATATTTGCCAAGTTTATGCCTCAAAATTGCATTGGCATCAGTATCATTTCATTAAAGTGCTTTGATCAGACCGTGTCTCACCCTGAAAGCCATGTGGGTCCCCTTAGTCTGTCTATTTACAAATAGAAGCTTGGAATTTGACCATTAGTACAGTAGTGTGAAGGATTAAAAGGAAACTTTTGTTTTGGTTTTTTAAGTCTGTGAAACAAAGTGGGAGGGTTATAAAAGCAAAGTTAGGCAAATGATAGGGATTTGCAGAAACATGTCATGGGAGATGTATGTTGTGTGTAAGCATAGAAAGTTATGACAAGTCCCTTGTTGTCAAGAAAATATACAGTCAACTGAATTATTTAAGTGGTTAAAGCCTTGAATTTAAACTATATTTTTCTTCCCTCCTTCCCCAATTTTTTCCCCAAATTTTCTAGCCGCCAGGGGCTGTTCCTGGTACACAGCCACTGCTGCCCAATTCAATGGACCCTACGCGACAGCAAGGTAAAAATGCTCGAGGATGCCTGAAGGTGTCTTGCACTTGGCTTTGGGCCAAACACTATTACTCTGCTATAATGACTTCATTGATTCTACTTCCAACAGGGCACCCTAACATGGGAGGACCAATGCAAAGGATGAATCCTCCCCGAGGGATGGGCCCCATGGGTCCAGGTCCACAGGTAAACTTAAGCAGCACATTTTCTCTCCTGTCCTGTGCCAAATAACATTTTATGACTTCATAAAGTTTATGAGCAAAATATCATCCAAACAATCTCCAGGGGCTTAAAGAGCTGGGAGTTCTTCCCACCTATTTCCCATTAGCACTAATGCATTTTACATTAGAGCATTGCAGCTGGAAAGCCCGCCTTCCAACAGTTGTATCTTCAGGGCTCAGCATCCTCTTTAGGGATATTGCAGAAGCCCCTCTAGCTCTTAGTTGGAGGCAGTGCTGTTTAGCTGTGACCATGTAGAGATGGGGAATGCATTATCAAACTTGCCTTGATAACACTTTAAGAGGGAGTGCCCCCGTAAAAAAAGTAAGTTATTTATAAATAACAAGGACATGAAGCTTCCATCTACTGCATTCTCTTCTTCCCTACCCTGCTCTGTAGACAGTTTCAGTTCTCTGGCATTTAAGCCGCTCTTGGTTTCCTGCCTCTTCCCTTCCCCGCATTTGGAAAGTAAAACTTCAAGTTGGGGATTTTCAAGTGGAAGAGTTGGCTGATGAGCATTTTAGGGATTTTTGTCCCAAAATTGGGACCTGCTGAGTGATCTCTCACCTGCCTGCTCATGAGCTTCAGAAAAGTTCCAACACCTTTTATTCCTGTAATTCCCTTCCTCCTCTCTCCCCCCTCCCCCCCCACCGCCAGTATATTTCAGAAGTTCTTGTCATTCCTGAGGCATTTCAGCAAACTTAGCTTGCTAGACTCCTTTGTCGTAGGAACTAAGCATTGGCATTACTCAGGAATGCTCAGGGGTTTTTTTAAGTTAGCAAACTAGCATTCTCCCCCTGAATTTTCACTAGTATGAACGCTAGACAACCAACAAAATCATCTCTTCGGTTACATACCAGAGATGGGAGAACCAGTCCAATTATGAGTAAATTTTAAACAAAGTAGATCTGAGTTAATATAGTCTTTGTATTGATTCATTTTAACAAGTGAATTTGCATGCTACTGTGTTGACTCACTCCTCTTTGTTGGTTGTGATAGGGTGGTATGGTGTTTAAAAAGTCTCTTGGATGTAAGTTTATCCTCCCTGACCTGTTTCCTGTATTGAGTCTTCAGTGCTGTTTGTGCAATAAATGAACATGTGTTGCACAGTTTTTCAGTGTGCATAGAGGAGGCAGCTCAAACTAAATTAGTCTTGTGTGAAGTGGAACTGAATACTGACAAGAAGGGAGAGAAGTTGATTGAATAAAAATGAATATCCATCTCCTTGGCACAGGTGTGAAATGCTACTAGATTCTCCACCCCTCAGAAAAAAATCCCAAGCATTCTTTGCAGGCAAACTTGGATTTCAGTAGCTTTGTTCTATGTTTTAATGGTCTGGCATGATCAGGAACTGGTATAAAGCTCTTAATAGTCCCACATGTCTAATTACAAAAGCCTGCATCTGTTGCACTTGCACCAGCCAAGCAGAGAGTGCCATGAAAGTCCTGGATGCTCTGTCCAGTTTGGACAAACAAAGGTAATTGCCATGGAACTTGAAATTTAATCAAGCACCTTGTAGGTTATTCTTGGTCACACAAGGTATTAAAACTTATGGAATTGTAGGGCTTTATTTCTTGCTCTAATGTTCCCAGTGTGTGTACGTTAGAATGCTCCTTGTTTGTATCCATGGAAAGCTTTAAGAATTAATGTCACCAACTGGCTTTGAGTCTTCCTCAAATGCTAAAAAAGCAAGTGCTCAAAAGCTCGAGTGCATGCAAGAAATAGTCAAAAATATTTCAGGAGGCTCCCCATTTTTGTTGCATATAATAAATCATTGCACACATGCTGTGCTCCCACTACCTTCCCAAAGCATGCATTTTCCAAGACCTTCTAAAATATTACTTCTCAAACTTTCTTATGGAATACATTTTTATCCAACCAACAGTTATCTGCAGTCATTTATTAGCCACCTGATATGAACTAAAAAGTAGTCTTTTACAATCTAGCATCACATTTTAAGCTCTTGACTTCCCATCTCTTTTTTTAACGATTATAGCTTTAATTCTGTGCACAGTATAAAGGCTTATGTGGGTGCTGCTGAGGTTAATGTGTCAGTGCGTCTGCTGAATACAGTCTTCCAAGGGTTTGTTACTTCTGTTTTAATTCACATTTTGCTGAAGCTTGACACCCAGCTTCTCCACACAACAGCAGTTTTTTCCCTTTTTCTAACACTTTGGTTAGTTAGGTCATCGTCTTTCAGCTCCAATTAGAAATACAAAGTTTTAGCGTGGGTTTTTGTATAGCAGCTCAGCATAGGAACAGAAACTTGTCAATTGAGACTTGCTAGTGATTTCTTTAGGTAACCCTTTTCATTCCCCCCCCCCCCCCAAAAGTACATACATAAGATAAAGGGTCCTACTTTAGTAAAAGCACGTCGGCATGGACTTAAATCCAAAGAATTCAGTGGAACTTCAGGACATGCTTAAAGTTAAGCAGATGTTTAAGTGCTTTGTAGAATTGGGACCATAATGAAATGGTTGTACTCGTACAACACCATTCTGTAACTCAAAGTGCAACAGCGAGGTCAACAAATACAGGTATGATTGCAGGGGAGCAACAACCAAAACAAATGCACTTCAAATCAGTCTTCCGAAAAGACGAATTTCCCAAATAAGCCAACCAAAAATGAATTGGATGTGTACTGGAGAAAATTAAAAATGTGGGTGGAACACCATATTGCTGTGTAATAAGGTATAGCTCCTGTCCTGGGAATGAACAAGGAATTTGCTGGAGACAATATTTTTCCCCTGCTTCGCAGTGAGAAGAGAGCCTCTTAGCAGCTGACTACATCTAGCTGCATAGCTCTTGTGGGGGCATGAATTATATGTGTAGAGACCAGTGAAGAGCTGGCTATATCCACATGGCGCTGCATAGCAACACGTGTCAAGGGGCGGCAGTGACAGGCTGCCAGAGCCTTTTCCATTTGTGTCCTCCTGCTGGAGTCTTTCACTGACAGGTAAAGGCTGCAGCTGGGAGCTGCCAGAGCATGTGGGTGTTTCCCTGCATCAGGGAAAAAGCAGCCTAGCTAGGAAGGCATGGCTTGGGCAAGGAAAGCGCCCTGAAGATTACCTCCCCCAGTGGTGCGCAGCCACGGCCCCATATTTTTTCAGCCACGGCCCCATATTTTATTGTACTTGTGTCGTGACCCCCCCCCCCCCAAGATAATTTGAGCAGTGTGGCGCTTAGATCCGGGCGGCCAGGGGCTGGGCCTGGCTGTTGGCGGCCCCATGGCTTGGCACTTAGATCCAGGCGGCCGGGGCTTATGCCCACTGCTGTGGCGACCCCCCGGAAGATATCTGCAACCCCCGTGGGGTTCACGACCCACGGGTTGCGCACCACTGACCTACCCAAAAGTTTCAGGAATGTGTTTTGCTTTACTTGCCTAAGCAGCATCTCATGGTCTGTTACACCCATGTGAGGGGACTAGCCAGGAGTGTACTCCCACGCTGCCAAAAGGTACACACGGAGTAAGTGTCTCCTAGGAGTTCTGCGTCCAAGGACAAATAGGCGTGTGTCCTATTCCAGTCCCAGAGAGAGAGTTGTTCAGATCTCGGGGCCTCAGGAATACTTAACGGTCGAGTTCAAGTGGGGGGAGGGGCAACTTTCTAGGTGCCCTCAAAGCAATAGGGGAACCTGTTGAGTGAGTAAAAATAAGTTTGCTGAGGGGAAATGGGAGTCAGTGTGTGTCCCTGGGGAGCCTTCCGCTTCCTGAGAGCCACCTGAGATTTGTTCCTCTCCTTTTAAAAAAAAAAAAAGAGGCAGGGGGTTTCCATTTAAGTGGTTGGTCTGAGTCACTTGCACTGCAATACTTGCAAGGAGCACAAAGCTCCAGGGAGAGAGTGTTTGGTCAGGCCTTTCATCAAGCCCCTACCCGGTTTTTCCCTGTCAGTGTGTCAGTTGGGAGTTGGCTGGGTTGGGTTGCTTAGCTCTATGTGTGGGAGCGGTGGCTTCCTCTAGTGGTTCTTCCTCAACCAGCCTTGCAAAACTTGTGGAAATAAATTGGCTGAGGCACAGAAGAAACGAATGCTCTTTTACCTCGATGACTGGACAAGAAGAATTTAGCCAGGCTGATGTATCCTGCAAAAACCTGCCCAGATATGTCGGTGATGGGCAACTGCCTTGGAGAGAGGCAGAGAAATTCAGCATGAGGCTTCCTTTTCTTGGACCCACCGCACCCTCTGGCTTGGCATTTTAGTAGATATGCTATAAGATCAGGTACACTGATGGTTTACTCCTGCCATAGGCAAAGCCAGGGGGTGATAAAAGAAAGGGGAACAGGTGCTTGAGCTGAGGAGTTGAGACGCCGGATGTGTTGTCAGCACTTCTGTCTTGCGTGTCACCTTCCACCCCTAGCCCCTTGCACATGTTTGGGTTTTACTTGCTGATGCCGCATCAGATTTACTCTGACTTGGTCAATTGGAACAGTTCTGTAGTAAAATAGAAGCCCCTTCCCTTGCAACTCCCTGGGCCATAAATCTCTCTGTACATCTGTGTGTCCACGTGCACACAATTGAAGCGTGCCCTGTTCTGTAGTGATTTGAAGACCAATCTTGTTTTACTTGAGCTATAACCCTAGGAGGACAGGTTGCTTTTCCATTTTAGAAAGCAGCTGCAAATGTTCATGCTGTTGGCATCTCCTCTGTGCATCCCATTGCTTGCTCATTACACTGTAGCAATAATCTTTCAAGCAGCTAATTTGTTTTTCTCTGTGTTCTTCCACCCCCAAACAAAAGGGTGGGGGGGAGAAAAACCATTGGCCAGAAACTGATTTGCATCCTGGAATTAGAGGGGAATTTTCCACCTTCTATAATAATTGTATTGCAGATTTGGCAGGGCATTCCCTTTCTTCTGAAGTGTCTGTGGGCCACTCCCAGAGGCCAGGTGTTGGTATAGGGTAACCTGGTGCTGTGTTGTGATCTGCCATCCCTATGGGGAAGCCATAATGCAAAATGTATCTGGCTTCGGTATTCTTTAACAGCCCATGATGTCTTGCAGAGAGTCAATCGGAAGATACCAAAGTCCTGTTAGTTTAAAAGTTTTTAATTGCTTGTATGTTCATCATCATCTAATTTTTTTTATTAAAGTTCATTTTCACAGACTAACCCTCTTGTTTTTGTTTGTTTGTTTTTTTCCCTTCTCTTTTCTTCTCCGGTTTCCCTTCTCGTTATGGTAGACTGATCCTTGGTTATCATTGCAGAACTATGGCGGCGGAATGAGACCTCCACCCAACTCTTTAGGCCCTGGCATGCCTGGAATTAACATGTAAGGCAAAACCCATGACTCTCTAACTCTGGTGTTTGACAATGGCTTTTACCCTTGCTTTGAAATGACTTTGGGATCCCGGTTTTGCATTGTTGTTGTGCTGTATCTCCATGTGCCATATATAAAAAGCTTTTCTTTTTCTTTTAAACTCCAGGGGCCCAGGAGCAGGTAGACCATGGCCTAATCCCAGCAGTGCTAATTCAGTAAGTGTCTTGTTTTTTGTCAATATTAGATTAGAGCAAAAGCTTGTCGAAGAGCATCTCTACAAATGTGACTTCCATAATGTCTTTTTCTACAACTTCTTACTAAAGCTTTATCTTTAGAGCCAGCCAGTCTACAGATATCACACTGAAGTGTCTGAGTATGAGGACAAGAAAATAGTGTTAAACCCATTTAAATGTGGGCATTTCTCCCCCCCCCCCTCCACCCGACAGATATTTACCATCCTCCATACCGTAGACAGCTTCCTGGCCTAGGTATGAGAACACCCAGTTAACTAGAGAAGATTTTTGCCACATAGTATTCTGTTAATACGGTTGATGCCTTGGTGTATCTAAAAGTTAAGGTTGCGTTTCTTTGTTCTAATCTGTTCCTTAGCCAGTTTTCTGTCCACTTTTGTGATTCAGGGAAACTTTGCGATACTTTGCAGCAGTGTGTGCAGTCCCCCCTTCCTCCCTCCCTCCAAATGTGCAGGGGGGAAAATGAAGGAGACGGGAGCTTCCTGCAACCACCAAGTCATTTGGTGACCTCCAGTTTGTCTGAAAGAGTGCAGAACAACCACAACCTTGCTCTTGAACCGTTCATTTTTCTTGCCCTGTTGTATCCTGCCAATAGTAGGGTTTTGGGGGTGGTGTGAGTTAAAAAAATTGTGTGCCAGCATATTCAGAGGCATCTATTGTGATTCAACCTAGCTTGTTCTTCAGTTTGACAAAGTGGGATATGGGCACCAGAGTTAAATGTGTAAACAGGGATATTTTGGGGGGAAATCCTGTATTTCAGATAATCAGCTCTCTCTCCTATGATCTGTTCATAGATTCCATATTCCTCTTCATCGCCTGGTACATATGTGGTAAGTGACTGGGGCTTACTTCTAGCCAGATTCATGGTCAAATTCCAAGTATATATGTTGTATGTCATTGTTTCTATTTGTGCGGGTGGATCTAATGTATTCGGACTTCTAAATAAATGCTCAGTGTGAGCTAAATGTATATAGTGTGGCCATATGCCAAGTTGGTAAAGAAATCTGGGCAGAGGCAGAAATTCTAAAATGTAAGAATGTTGGTTGGTAAAATCCATGTATGTTCTGGGTACCTAGAACAGCCTCCCTCTCCTGTAAATGTAAAAAAAAATTTGCAGTGTCCCTAGGACCCTTTCTAAAGTGATTTCTGCCCTCTCCCACATACCTCTCAAATACTTCCTAGTTTGAAAAAAAAAAATCAGATTTTGCTCGGGCTTAAACAAAGCATTGTACTTTGGCTACGAGAGTGCATCAAAGGTTTTAGCAGGAGATTAATGCTTGGCTGAATACCAAGGTGAGACATTGTTGCTGACAGCAGCAGGATCTTGCTGACCTATTGCAGTATATGTTATCACAGTGGTTTCTGATGTGTGTTTAATCTTGTCTACAGGGGCCCCCTGGTGGTGGAGGTCCTCCAGGAACACCGATCATGCCTAGTCCTGCAGGTAAAATTCAACAGCTGATGAATTCAATGCTATTAAAAAAATATATATATATTCAGATTTACTTGGGTATTTTGAATGAGAGCCCCCAAACTCCTCAGTTCACTCAACTGCTGCTCTATTGGATTCCTGGTCCTGGGCCCAATTATTGAAAGAAGCTTTTGGGGTTTGTTTGGATGGGGCGTTGTATTCACTTCGACCAACGTACTGGAGGATTGAGTTTCAAGAGGATGGAAATTGTGGGTGGTGGGGAGCTCGGAGAGCACGACTGAGTACATACGAAGTGGGGAAGAGGAAGGAGTCCTTCTGTGTCCAAATTTGTTTCTCTAAGAAGCAGCAGCCACTTCACGTTTAATCCCCGTATTTCTGAAATGCACCAGCCTGGCTTACAAGCCTCACTAGAAAGGTGCAAAATGCTGCTTGTTCTGACAAAACGTTCTTATAAAAAATGGAATATTTTGTTTTGCCTTTCATGCTGGTTAGCAAACAAGGCAAGGGAGTCGTTTTATACTATTTAGGGGCTGACAGAAAACAGCTTCTGTTTGCTCGTAAAAAAAAATCAAGCCCAGGTTTTAAAAAATCATATTACTGACCTGCCCAAAACTCATTCTGTTTGAGATGTCCTGTGCCCCTTCTTCCCCCTCCATTTTAACCCTGATGGCTCCTCTCTTAAAAAGAACAGGCTGTGGAGGCTGCCATTGTGATGTTTAGATTTATAATGTGGACTTTCAGGGGCTTTTGAAAACAGATTTGCCAAATTCTGCTTGCCAGGGGTAGGTACATTCTCTCACCCCCAAATTTCTTGTTCTTTTTGGATGTGTCAGTAAAATCTCCGACATAAGTGGGCATGAAGATTCTGCATCTGGGCTGGTAAATTTCTCTGGCAGTTTCACACGGCTGGTTTAATAATCGTTGTCGTGATCAATAGGAGGGGCCAGTGGGTGGGTGGGCTCCAGGGAAGTAGCCCTGCTCTATAACAGCGGTGTTTCACAGCTGCAGGGGAGGAGCTAAAATGTAATATTACGACTGTCTTTCTGCTTCTGCATTTTTATGAGAACTCTGACCTACATTTCAGACTAGGTCATAATAAAACAATCCATATGTTAATGGGTGCTGCTAGTCACTGCCCCGGTATTCTGTGGCGGCGACACACTTGTAATTTTTACATTTAGATTTTGTGGTGTGATTAAAATGGTTTGTCTGGTACCATGTGCGTTATAAAGATCCAGGTTCCTTGTCCATACAGTTTTGGGATTTGTTTTTAATACCGATGTTGTAATAGTGTTGCTTTGGATAATTTTGAGGTATTAAGTGATACATAGAGGCAAATTATCTTTCTACACCTCTTCTGAAAAGCAAGCCCTGTGATTCTCAGTAGTTGAATTATTTTCACAGTTGAATTTCTGTGATTAAAAACTTTGTGAATCTTCATTAAATACAAATTAGCCAGAAAATGGTGGCACTTAAAAAGAATTTTAGGTGATAAAATACAGAAGAATGAGTTCAAGTGGCATGAGTTTGTTTTAATTAAGAAATGAATTAATCACCCTGACTTACTGGGCTTCACTGTTCTACAGATTCAACCAATTCAAGTGACAACATCTACACAATGATTAATCCAGTACCGCCTGGAGGCAGTCGATCGAATGTAAGTCTGCTTTCTAATAATTTACATATCAGATACCATAACAAATCATAATTAACTTCATCAGTTGAGGGTAGAGCAGTTTAATTGATTTCAACCATTGGTTACAAAATAGAAATAAAACAAACCATCAAAAAGTGATTAACTCTTCAGCGATTTTGTTAATTTTTTATGCTCATTAAAACAGGCCATTCATGCTGCTCTGGTCAAGATCATGTCAGCAACACACCCAGCTAGCAGTCACATTTAAAGGGATAAGCCAATTTTTAAGCTACTCACTTTCAAAAATGAGTTCCAAGCCCTACCTCTTTCTGAGATTCCCCTGCCAGTGTGGGCAGGGTTTTTTGTGAACATGAGAGGTTTATTAACTCTGTCCCCTCTGGGAAGGTGAGTATAAAATAAAGGTCCACACCAAAGGGAAGGCTGACCCTTCAAGGGAGAACAGTGGAACAGACTAGACACCAAGTGCAGGCCAATGCATAAAGCAGGGATTTTCAAAGAACAAGTTGAATTTCTGTGGGATTTGGGCTCCTGACCATCACAGTGGAGAAGAAAGAGAGAGGGGGCCATGTTGGCTGTTGTTTTGATGGGCAGCGCAGGTGAAAAAGATCAGACCAGACTGACTTATTTCATATTGACAGTGTCCCTTTAAGAGTGTGTCTACACTGGAATAAAGGACCTGTGGCACAGCCATGGCTGGGCCTGCTGCCCTGGGCTCATGGGGCTTGGGCTGCGGGGCTAAAAATTGCTGAGTAGATATTTAGGCTCAGCCTGGAGGCAGGGACCTGGGATCTCCTTTGGGGGTCTGAGAGCTCAGGCTTCAGCTCAGCAATTTTATAGCCCGGGAGCTTGACTCACCTGACCTGGCCCAGCTGCAGGTGTTTAATTGCTGCAGAGATCTACCTTAAGGGGCTTTATAACTGGGCCCTTAAGCTTTGCTCTGTGCTGCGGCTCTGTACACAAGCCAGGAAGCTGTTAAACTGGGGGTTTTCGTGCTCGCGACGGCTGTGTATCTGTTGAGACAAATATTTGCTGGGTTTGACTCTGTCCTCAGCTTACGTAAATAAAGCAACTCGAGTAGGAACTTCCTCTGCAAGTCTAGCGACAGGGAGGCGATGATGAATGAAAACCTACCCCCTGCGTCTTTACAGTAGCACCCATGTTGTGCTCAGTGCCTTTCAGTCTCCCAAGCACGGTGGACCCTGCTCTGAGGAGCTGCTGTGTTATTGCATCTGCCTGACGCTGGAGCATGGAAGCATGATGCCCATGTGCAAGTGGCTGCATTGGCTGGATCCATGAGGGTCCATCACTCCTGTCTTGTGTGCTGAGGCGGGAAGACATTGCACCCATCCACTTGGGAGGAGGAATGGTGGTGCTGGGAATGGGGTGGTGTTGGAGCATGACAGTTCCACCTGAAGCCTCTCTGCTTTGGTGCTTGGTAAGGGAGGAGCTGATGGTGTTGGCGAGAAGCAGCTGTTGCGGCAGGGAGGCGAGTGCTCCTCCACCCATCTCTTTCGCAGGCCTGGAACGCTAGGTCTTTAGGCCTTGCCAGAGCAGAGGCTGCCAGTTGGCCTGAATCCTGCATGATCTTCGGCTTGGTGCGGGGCATGTAGGCCACTAGCTGCCTTCGATGATTTTTGTGCATCAGGAAAACGGCAGAGCCGGTTTAGATTCCCCACTCCCGTTCTCTTGGGGACAGGAGCCTGGCAGAGGCCCGATGCCCAGGCACCAGACTGCTCCAGAGCAAACCCCATTGGCTGACTTGAGGCACTGCATTGGTAGGCTCCAACCGGAGGCCCGTCCCATCTCCTGTCCCAACAGATGGAGGATGGTCACAACCCGGGGGCTGGGGCTGGGGCTGGGGCTAGACCTAGACCTAGACCTAGCAAAGGGGATAATGTTGAAGCCCTGCTGATCACCAGTAATGTGGTTTGGAGCACTGGGTGGTGATGGAAGGAAAGAAAATACGGCTGGCTCCCTCAACTGCAGCGTGAAACCTGGGCCTGGATTTGCCATGGTGCATCAGGTTGTGTAGGCTGGAGGTAGTTGTGGCTCGTGGTGTGTGGCTCGTGGTGGTCTCGAACACCCCCTGGTGGCCAGAGAAGGGTGTCACAAGCACAGTGGAGTGAAGGGAGTGAGCCAATCCTAGCAGAGCACAGCACAGTGACACCTGCTGGTCCCCGGTGGTGACGCTGGGTTCTAGTGGCTGGATGTGCCCTTTAGGCATTGCTTCCTGGCTTCAGGGATGCGTAACTCTTTGGGTTGTCATGCTCCCTGGACAGACAGAAGCTGCAGAACCATTGTGACACTGCTGCTGACCCCAGCAGCCAGGGGTCACCCCGCACATGCATGCATGTCAGGCAGAGTGTCTGCTGATGGCAGAGTGAAAGAGACCTCGTGCCTGTGTCTGAGTACAGGTCTGCCTGTCAGTGTTTGCGGCTGTGTTTGCTCCTTTAAGGGGGGGTTTTAAAGCCCTCCCTCCCAACACCTTGGAGCATTTAACCAAGTGGGGAGAAAAGCGGCCCTTCTCGTCACACCCAATGCCTGTTCTGTTGCCAGCTTGCTTCATTGGGTGTCTTGGCTGCCAGCTTGCCACGATGGCAGCTATTTCCAGCACAGTCAGGAGCCCTGCAAACTGCGGGTGTCCCATGGAGGGATATTACTGCCTCTGTAAATACCGGTCACAGTGGAAGTTGGAGAGAGTGGAGCCAGAGCCCTGCCATTCTGGGCAGAGATCTCTGCTTCTGCTCCCTTTGTGCTCAGTGCACGCTAGGCTCTGCTCATGTGAACACTTCCTGCTCAGAGCTGCTGTCACATCGTAGGCTTGGTCTGCACTTGAAACTTGTCCCTGAGTAGCTATTCAGTTGAATGCCATAGGGGACCACCATAGCCTCTCTGACCTCCTGTATATTGCAGGCCTCACCCCAATGTTCCCTGTAATCTTTTCCATTCATGTATGGATTTTTTCTATCCATGTGCAGAATAATTTATATGTGCACCAAGGCATGCGTGCAAGAATGTAACACAAGGACTAGAGTTAGAACAGAAAAAGTAGGGATCGCCACACAAAATTAATAGGTAGCAGGTTTCAAACAAAAGGAAACGTTTCTTCATGCAGCGCAGTCAACCTGTGGAACTCCTTGCCAGAAGACATTTGTGAAGGGCAGGACTTTAACAGGGTTCAAAAAAGAGCTAGATCAATTCATGGAGGTTAGGTCCATCAGTGGCTATTGCCCAGGATGGGCAGAAATGTTGTCCCTATCCTGAGAGCTGGGAATGAGCATCTGGATATGGATCACTTGGTTACCTGTTCTGTTCAATCCCTCTGGGGCATCTGGCATTGGCCATTGTCAGAAGACAGGATACTGGGCTAGATGGACCGTTAGTCTGACCCAGTGTGGCTGTCTTATGTGAATGTGCATCACCAAGAGAAACAAAAAACCTAGCTGTGGGTGCTCTACAAATCAGCTGGGTGGCATTCGAATCTCTCCTGAGTGGCACAAGCAAGCTTACAGGAAACATTGGTCCCCACCACCAGCACACTAAATCCAATACATTAAGTATTACAGCTGGCTGCCCACCCTAGTGATCCAGCTATTCCAACAACCTCCTCCCCCCAGGGTAGACAGCGTGATGCTTCCTTTCCCGTAACTACAGACATGGCGATCCTGTACCGTACTCTGCGCTGGGGGCTGTGCATGCATACTGTACTGATGTGGCTCTGGGAATGTGGACGTAGCCTTAGTGACCAATGAAAGCACTTGTTGTAGCTTTCTTGAGGCAGTTAAGTTTTAAGCGGTATTGCTTCCCAACCCAGTGGGAGCCAGGTCACCTTTCTGCGTGTGGGCAAAATTTGGATCGCAAACCATCTGTGTTGTTTTGAGGCCATCCATATCAGTGGATGGGTGGGTCTGCTTGAGGCTGATAGGAGCAAGGGTCTCTGATTTTGGGGGTTACATTGTCTGCTGTTTTCTTCCTCAGTTCCCCATGGGGCCCGGTTCTGACGGCCCAATGGGAGGCATGGGAGGTATGGAACCACATCACATGAACGGATCGTTAGGTAAGCTCAAGGCCCGCTGAGCAGGAAACCAGCTAGACCTGGCCCTGAACAAGCCACGAATGCCGATTTGCCGTTCAGGATTAGATCCCGGGAGTGGAGATGTTGTATGGTGGCTGTTCCTGCCTTACTGGTCAGTGATTTTGGAGGCATGTGTGTGTACTGTGAGCTTTCAGAAGTCTGAGCATTAGCCTGTTTCCTCACACGGCCTTCTTTTGCCATGACCTCCCTGCCAAGCCGCCCACGTGGCTGGATATTGGTGTAGCAGGGGGCTCTAGCCACAGGCTCACTGGAGCAGCAGCGCTAGATGCGGTCAGAAGAGCAGCGTAACTGCACCAACAGTATTGATGTGTAATGGAAAGCAGTAGAAAGGCCCGTTAACCTCTCGAGTGCGTCCTGAACTATAGGAGCGATGCTCTAGTTGGATCAATGTGGGAGTATCACAGGGAGACGGCACGGCCGCTGCAGCTCACCTGCCATTATCACAGTGCCAGGCGGTAAGAGTGCCTGGCGCTATGCAGTCAGGTGAGCTGTCCTCCGCTCCTGGGGTTCAGCATACAAAGCAAAGTAAGCTGAGGCCCCCACCGTTCCCTTTACCAGAGGCAAATGGTAAGAAGCATGGAATTAGCACAGCTGTGACCTGCCTTGCTGGCTGCTGCTAGCAATGCCCTGGAGTAGTTGCATGTAGCAACTGATGGCGGTTCCAGGCACGTGCCCAGCATGCTCCAATGCTGAATGGGCTGGCCAAGGAGGGAAACTGTATTAACTGTGAGCAAGGAATGTAACTAACTCGCAAGTAAGATTCTCTCTCTTCTCTCTCTAGGGTCAGGTGACATAGATGGACTTCCAAAAGTAAGTATGCACTGTGGTGACCGGGAAGGTGAATAATTTTCCTTTCCACCGTAGTCCTTCCCTCGCTCCTAAAGCATTAGCAGTGAGAAAATCAGTGTGTGGTGTGGCTACAATGTAGGGGGAGCAGTAGAGACACATGGGGTGTTCTCCCCTCCTGTAGCCCTTTCCCATGAGATGTTTGCTACAGTGCTAAGAGAAGGTTGTATAATACGCAGCCATTCTCTCCTGCTCTCCCACTAGCCGTTCGTAGTGGTTGGCGAGGGATTAGGCCGATATGTGCTCAGTGATGTATTTGAGGCATGCTCACCTTCTCTTGTGTCTCCCTAGAATTCTCCAAACAACATAAGTGGCATTA
The DNA here is from genome assembly GCA_032595735.1 of Pelochelys cantorii. Lineage (NCBI taxonomy): Eukaryota > Metazoa > Chordata > Testudines > Trionychidae > Pelochelys > Pelochelys cantorii. The sequence goes on from CM064334.1 coordinate 54,526,861, forward strand.
GCAATCCCCCGGGCACTCCGAGAGATGATGGTGAACTGGGAGGTAACTTCCTCCATTCCTTCCAAAATGACAATGTGAGTTGCTCAGACATCCAGTCTCTAAGCTCCTTTTCTTTTGGTGTCAGACTTTATATGGCTCTGTCTCTGCATCCTGGTGGTACCTGTGCTCTGGAGGGGCAGGGGTTGACAATTAGAACCCTGCATGCATATAAAAGTTTTTATCTGCTGCTGTGTCCATATCTGCAAAAAATGAGATGTGGATATCCACAGGTATAAAGCAGATATCCATGGATTTGCAGGGCTCTAGTGATGACACATTCTCAGACAGTAGAGAAAGCATGTTGTCATTTAATACAGGTCTAGCTGTGGTCTGGGGATAGGAGTCGAAGCCATGGTTCCTAATCCTGATTCTGCCACTGATTAGGCTCTTTGACCCTGGAAGTGTTGCTTAATCTCTGTGCTTTGGAGACTCCCCTATCCAGGCGGAAAAACAAAGTAGGGATAAAAACTCTGTCCTGCCATCTGTGCTGCCTTTTGAGACCGATAGATGAGCAAGGTAGTGAGTCAAAAAGTAATAGACTAAGACAAGGTGGCAACAGCATCAGGTATAGCAATTGGGGGCTGAGAGGAGAGAAGAAATGTGACCCCAGCTAGTTGCCCAATTGGCAGTGTTTTTAATAAAGGTGTAAATCAAGGGTGGGGAATCTAAGGCCTGGGAGCCGCACATAGCGCCCAGCTTGCCTGGATCCAGCCCCCGAGGCTTAGGGCTCCCCCCATCACTGGGGAGTCCACAGGGCTGGAGCACACAATCTACTAGCCTGGGCTCCACTAAGCTCTGGTGTGCGAGTGGAGTGTGAGGAGTGACTTTCTCCTTCTCAGTCGGGAGCCACGGCTGTGAGGATTTGTTTTCCTTTTTTTTTTCCCCTTCTCTCTTGTGTGCAGCCCCCAACTGATTTTTTTTTTTTTTTTTTTTTCCTGTGGGCCAAGGGGCCCCGGCCCCAAAAAAGGTTCCCCACCCCTGATGTAAATAAACCTTGCTCCTCCCCTCTTCTCACCCTCTCCTCCCCCATCTAGCCATTGTATGCATGAAAATGAGCTACCTTGGTGAGCTTAGAAACGCATCTCTTCGCTCTGGGCCCACCTCCTTACACAGCTGTGCTGCAGTCCAGAACAGCAAGGAAGCTGCAGGTTTAGTCTTGGGACACCCCCCCCCCTTCCCCCGGTTGATGCTCTGGAGCAGTTTAGCTCAGGCTTGCAACACCTCTTGCTGCTTCGGGGCTGCCCTTGGGCAGACACAGCTAGCCATGCTCACTTTCAGCGGTGAACAAATGCAGTGTCACCTTTGAGATCAGCAGAGGGTTTTCATATTGCATTTCAAGCTCTACTGATGCTAGAGACTCCCCTTTATTTTCCTCACTGTATTTAGTATTATATACGTGCAAGCATTTAAATTGCTTCCACCCCCATACTGTTTTGCTTATTTTCTCCCTGGAAAGACCGTTATGGAGTGGATTATGTGCTGATAAATTAAGAGTCTGTAGCATATTCTGTCTTTCTGATTTATTATATCCAATTACGTTGCTTTATAGTTTTCATAAGCCCGTGTCTTACTTTCATATCCCCTCTTCCCTGGCCTTACCAGCATTTAGTATTTCAGTCCGGTTTGCCCAGTATTCATTCTGCGCTTCTCTCTTTCAGTATTCCCCCAGCATGACGATGAGTGTGTGATTTCCCTACCCCTCCAGGATAAAGAGTCAGCTGCCGTTTGGAGGATCTAAAAGAAATTATGCAAGAAGAAGCTAGGTGTATTGGCAGAGAGACGCGAGGGGGGCAAAACCCCGTTTTAGTTTCATGCAATAAAAAGGCTGAACTTTTTATTCCATAAAACATGAAGGACAAAACTTAAAATATTTCAAGACGTGACAAGATCCTTCTTGTGCAGAAGGGTTTATATATGTACATGACACTTTTTTTTTTTTTTTTTTTTGGAAACAAATGGAAGCCTCTAGTACCCAACTCCAACCTCTTTCCTTTTTTTCTTTTAAACCTGTTGTATGTTTGTGCTGTGCTACACCAGGAAACTAGTCTAGATACGAAATCTCATGTTGTCTCTGTTGTAGTCAGATTTTTTTGAAAATAAACTGGACAGTTTACAATTGGCGGTTTTTGTTCGGAAGGCCTGTTTTTGTATTGTTTTGGGGTTTTTTCTTGTTTGCAGCACAATGCCTCCTCCTCTGGAAGAGACGCCTCCACCTCATAGAAAGTTGTTAATGCAGTTGGCCCCTCATAGGATCACATCCTCAAGAATTAATTGTGATCTTACTATCTGTGACCGTGGCATGCACTGTATTAGTCTTTTTTTCCCCCTCTCAGAATACAAGGCGAATTCAGTACTTCCCCCTGCAAGAATCCTTGAGCTATCCCCCCTTCTCTTCCCTCCCCCCCCCCCCCCCCCCCAAAAAAAAAAAAGAGAAAGAAATAGGGTTAATCTGACCTGGGATTTTGGAATGATGATCTCAAGTTAACATCTGATTTTTTTTTTTTTTTTTTGCTTGCTTGTATTTTTTAAAAAAAGATGTGATCTTATCAGGGTTCCACTGTATGTGCTTTTGGAACTGGATGGAGATCTTTTACTGGAATTATTCAAATGTATACTTGCTATTCTGTAGGTTCACTCTAACAAAAATTAAATAAAAACAAAAATGAGAAAATTACCTTTCTTCTCGCAGTAGAGGTGACTACAGAAAAGTAGCAAACCAACCATGTCAGTGACACTCACCAGAGTCTGGGGATCTCTGTACATTACACTACCCTGTAGTTGGTCTTTGTTTTATAAATCTCCACTTTTGATCCATGTATATCATATTATGTAAAATATTATCTCCCTGGATTTCCCTTTGTGCCGATTATTGAGAACATTGTATCTTGTTTCAGTGTTTTTCTTACCTTGTAGTCTGGTTCTAAAATGAGAGGGAAAAAAAGTAATTATTATACATTGTAGTTTGTGTACGATATTTGTTGATAATGTTTTATTAAAGGGATGTCTTTTTTTTCCCCCCTACACCCCTTTACTGAGATGTTTTTTGGGAACATTGGCTGGTTTTGTTTTTATTATTCTGACTGCAAGACCTGAGATGACAAACTTTTTTTAGTGTGTAATATGAATTTTTTTAAATGTTTGCCTTCTTTTTCCTAGGCATTTTAATTGTGCTTTACCTGTAGAAGGTTGGTGGGGCAGAGGGGGTGGGTGGGGAGGGGGGGCAAAGGGTGTCAGTCTCATAGTTACAGTCAGGTTAATATTTAAAAAATTTTAAAAATCAAATGATTTGTTGTATTGCTAATACATCCGTGGTCTCCAGAATGGGTCATCTCTTTTTTGTTTTGTTTTTTTTGTTTTTGGGGTTTTTTGTTTTTTGAAGTGAGAAATGACAGACCGGTTTTAATGTATTTTAAAATGGATAGCTAAATTATTGTCTTCATTGGTATGGGATGGTTTTTGAATGAAACGGTTCTTTTTTCCCCCTCCATGCTGTAATAAATATAAACATAAACATTTGAGTTCAGTTCTCTGCTGTTTGTTACTGGGTCTTGCCATGAGAAAGCTGTGCACTTTCACTTTTGCTTCTAATGACTTGTGTGCTCTCTGTACCGCTTTTGGGGGGCAGGAGAATGTGGATCTGTGGAAGACTGGCCATTTTAACCCCTGTACCACAAGGAATTTGTACTGAGGCATCTCGTGCCAGATCAAGTGGCAGAGCCGAGAAGGGGGTGGTAGAGGAGTATCTTTTATACCGGTGGTGTCCAACCAGTAGGGTTACCAGGTAGACACCCCCCCCCAAAATACTGGACACACTTGATCGTGGGCCGGGGGGGGGGAGAGGGGCTGTGGGGCTGGCTGGGAGGAAGGGGGGTGGGAAGCAGAGCTGGGGCAGGATCGGGGGCTGGAAGGGAGGAGGGAAGCAGAGCTGGTGGGGAAGGGGGGTGCAGCCACTGGCCGCAGCCGGAGTCCAACAGGCCACACCCCCAGCAGGCACTCCCTCTAGTTGCTAGTAGAAGCCGGGCGGGGGTGGGGGGAGTGGCTGGGAGCCAGTCCCCCTGCCTGGCTTCTGCATGCAACCAGAGGTTCCCAGCTGGGAGGCGGGGCTGCGATTGATGCTGGGAGCCTCTGGTTGTGTGCAGAAGCCGGGTGGGGGGAGTGGCTAGGAGTCCCAGCCACTGCCCCCCACACACACTGCTCCGCCTGGCTTTTGCACGTGACCACAGGGCTCCCAGCGCCAATCACGCCCCCGTCAGGCTTCTGTCCGGCACCTAGCCGGAAATTCAGAAAATACTGGACACTGCACATGTCTGGTATTTTCTGAATTTTTCTACTGGACAGAGGGCGCAAATACCGGACTGTCTGGTAGAAAACCGGACACCTGGCAACCCTGCCACCCAGTTCTGAACTAGTGTAGCAAACCAGCCAAGCTCAACCAGCCCAATAGCCACATGTGGCTTGCGTGTTGGACACCACGGTTTTATGCACTGCTTTAGCAGTGCAGAGATGCTGTTAGGGGGCTGGTGGAGAGTCCCTTAAGCCCAGAGCAGCAGAAGACTCAGGAAGCAGCTCTATGCTCTTTTCCCTGGTGCATTAGGCCCTAGGGTTAGAGGTATGCCTGTCACTCTGGGCTATGAATTAGACTAGCCCTCATGGCCGGTGGCCATTTCAGCACATGGCCCTGAATCACTGAGGTGGCACGAAGTCAGGCTGCACCTCTGGAGCTAGGCCTCTCAGGAGGCGCCACATAGAACCTGGCCCTTCAGGGCAGGTAAAGTGCATTGAGTGATTTCCATGGGATGGATCATTTCCTTAGAGCTGTGCCCACTAAGGACTCGGATCTGTGAGGTATCTTGGGAAGCCTGTTGGAAGCTTTATTAATAATAATAATGTCTAGGGGGAGGAAGAGTTTCTAAGTCAGGGTTTCTTCCTCTTAAAATGGAAACTTCGAAGGATGGCACCTGTTTTACCCTTTGGAAGAACCCTACCCTTCCCCTCCCTCGACCTGGCTTGTGGGGCCAGGCAAACGCATGGGGTTGCTGAACTGGAAGGCTGTGTGCAATACAGTTGCATGTAAATGGCCGTCTGTCTTGGGTGAACCTGCTGTCAGGAGAGAACTGGGGACCCTCCTGTTCAAAGTGGACAGACGTATTTTAAAAAGACCTTTAGGAGCCTTAAGAGGAAAGTGAGATTCCCTGCTTGGGGGAGGCTCTCCCCACCGCAGAAGCCGCAAGACTCCCTCAGTGAGTTGAAAAAGTCCTGCCACCTATGTTTGCAGGGGAAGGCCATTAGCAGCACACCAGGCCAGCCAACCTAAAGCTAATCATGAAGAGGAGGCTCAGCACAGGCTAGCAATGAAATTAAGGACCGGGTGTTGCCAGTGTCGTTGTACAAGCTGCACTGCAGCTGCTTCACTTGTTTTTAGCCATGCTTTCATCTAGCATGGGTGCTTTTGCCACCTTTGCTTGTGGAAGAGAGAGCCCAAACTCTGGCTTCACATGGGCTGAAGAGAGTTCCCCTTAGAAAAATGTGCCAGTGTATGCCAGGTAGCCATCCTCTTTATCAGAACGTGCCTGTTTAGTGTTGGGAGACGCAAAATATTCTTGTTTGGGGTCTCCCATGAGAGAGCACCAGCTCTGCAAACATGCAAAACCAAATGGGGAATGCAGGGAAAGAGTCTGGATTTTATTTCTGCTCAGCATCTGTGGCAGGCAATGCACAAAATCCTGATTAAGGTTAAGCAAAGGAGGCAATGATACAGTAGTGTTACATTTACAGCTTTGTCTGTAACAAATCATAAACTTCAAGTCAGCCTGTGTTGTTCTCACATGCATCATGTGGAGGGGTTGGTGTAACTCCAAAGGGAAGGTTACTTTTATATACACATGTAGCCCAAGGTCCAGTGGGCTTCAACAGCATCCCTGGGAACTACAAGTTGTGGACTACAAACTGCAGCATGTTGGGAGAACTTCCTGCTAGGATGTACCCTCTGTCTCTAGCAAGGTCTGAGCAGGGACTGAGCTAGAAACCGCACCAGGCTGCATGCAGAGAGGAGGGGCTGCTGAACTGTGATCCTGTTCTGTTTTTTTACAGAATAAAGCCTGTTCCTGGTGGTCGGTCTGGGTGGGTCTGGTCTGAGGTATGCGCACACACTAACACCACAATGCAAAGCACACCAAGGAGTCTTAGGTCTAGCCTAAGAAGTGTAAGAAGCTCCTTACAGCTGTGTAAGACATCACAAGGCTTCCTCTATGCTGAATAACCTCACACTGGGCTAGTGAACAGGAGGGGTCGGGGACGGATACACACACAAAAGATCTGACCTACAGTGCCCAGCACAATAGGGTCCTTCTCCATCATTTCATGGTGGTATTGCAATACAAATCTGAGTTCACCTTTAATGGAGGAACAAAAGACAGGACTATGCAGCACTTTAAAGACTAACAAGATGGTTTATTAGGTGATGAGTTTTCATGGGCCAGACCCACTTCCTCAGATCAAATTGTGGAAGAAAATTGGCATGACCATATATACCAAAGGGATACCAAAAAAAAAAAAAAAAAATTAGGAGATATTCTGAAGGGAACACTTGAAAAGAGCTTTTTCTTTCCAAGTCTGATGTGAATGTTCGTGTTCTGAGCTAAGATTATGAGTCTGTTGCTACTGAAAACACCCTTTGTGGGGCTTGAAGGCATCAGTTGGCGGGCTCTCTGGTAAGCTTATTAGCATGCAAATCTAGGGTTTTACTTTTAATTTTTTCTCTCCAATGCTTTTACATTGACAATAAATGGACTTGCTTAGAAAGAGCTGTGATGGTCAGCTATTCATAGCCTTCAGAGAGAGCGCAAAACGCTGGGCTGCTTACAGTCTGGCTTGCTGGGGACATTAGTGTAAGCAGGGAGATTTGACTCCTAGAAAAACCCTGGTGAAGTGCAGAGAGATGTAGGTCTCCATGCAAGAGAGGTGATGGCTGAGGAGCTGGAAGCAGAGAACATGAAATACAGGTGCAGTTACCCTGGACTGTGACAAGGTGCAGAAATATCTTTCTGCATGACTCTCACCTTACAGTGGAACAAACGAGAAAAAACTTTACCAAGATTCTGCCATAAGGAACTAGTCTGAATTGTTTTGATTTCTCAGCCTTTAGATAACTGAGGATTTGCATGCCGGAGAACTGCTAATCATTTGTTCCAAACAGTTATCCGACACTTGCCACCTCTACTTTATTGATAACTCATTGGCTAGGAGGAGGTAAGTTTGACTTGAATTTTCCTGCCTTTTTTCCTTCTGCTTGTGGAAAGTTTTAATATGGTTTGAACTAGAGATGTAAAATCCTGTTTAATTGGTTAACGGATTAAAGGGGATGTGGGCAGTGGGGACTGGATGCTGGAGAAGCCCCTGCTTGTAGGGCACCTGGATCCGCTATGGACAGGAGCAGCTCCTTTCTGCAGCCGGCCCTCCGCAGGGCTGGAGCAGCCCAGCCCCACCAGTTAATGGTTAACTTGGAACCGGTAAGCATCATACAGCACTGCCAGAGCTTCATGTGTGTTTAACCCCTCTCATCCCTAGTCTGAACTAGCCTTTCTAATAAATAGTTTAGAAATGTATCTCTTAGAGTGATGCAGTTTTAATGCTGTGCTCTAGAGACCTTTTCTTCTCAGGAGGGTGGGAAGAGGGAAGGAACATATTTTGCATCTTGTGTCTTATCAGAATGGAATCATGTGGCTGTACAAAACAAACCCAGAATCAGTCAAACGCTCAATGTTCTAGCTGGAGGCAGAGAGGGTACTTTTGCAGAAGACTGTTTTAATTGCTGCTTCTAGACCCACCTCTGCTTATAGCATCCCATGACGTCTCAAAATGTCTTTGCATCCCCAGGAAGGGCTTCATTGCTGGTGACCCACAGACTACTTGGTGTGAGATTAGCTGGATGACAGTTAAATTGTTGCATTGAAACCCCTGCGTGGCTTAGAAAATACCTAAGGAAAAATCGGTCTACAAAGTCCATTAGTATAAGGGTTGACTGGTACAGTAGCCACCCTTGTGAAAACCAGAAAGTATTCAGGTTCCTAACAAACCTTTGATTTGTGCATATAGATTTGTTACCCATCTCGTTCAGTGTTGCTGCCAGTGGTATTAAATGGAGGCCACGCATGCAGATGTTTTTGTTCAGTGTAAAGTTATTTTTCCTTATGTGCTCATCACTCTGTAGTGCATGTTCCTTACCCCAAGCAAAGCATACTTAAGGTTACCCTGTCTTGAGTATTAGTAATCCCTGATAACAGGACAGAGAGAGAATGGAGGGGTCAGGACACTGGGGTTCTATTCCCAGCTCTGACAATTGTTCAGTCTGACTTTGGGTGACTTACTTTTACTGTAGTTCACCATCTGCAAAATGGGGCAGACGCTCCCTTTGTAAGTGACTTTGAAATCCTCTGTTGCCAGGGATTTGTAAGGGCAAGCTGTGAGCATGGTAATTATTGTTAGAATGCAAGAAAGGACTGTGGTAATTTCATGTTGTAACAATCAATACCTGAGGGGATATACAGAGGCAAAGTTCCTGTTTCTTCCAAGCACTTTCAATGCCAATATAATTCTACATGGGTTTCGTCTACCCTTCTGAGTTCAAAGCGTGGCTGTAGCAGTGCTCTTAACACAATGGTGTGTCACAGCACAGTGCTCTCCCTGTGCTCCATGAGGGGAGCAGCTAACAGCGCTGGGAGCCTGTTTACACTAGTGCTTTACAGCGTTGTAACTTGCTATGCTTGGTGTTTGTGTGTCTTCACATCCCCTAGCAAGAAAGTTACAGTGCAGTAACTTGCCAGTGTAGACAAGCCCACATTTTGCCAATTACTTACAAGAAACAAAATCCTCCTCATTCTGACTCTTGGGGCATGTCTCCACACAGAAATTAATCCAGGGTAAGGTATGGTGTGAATTCAGAGCAGATGTATTCCCAATTAACTCCCATGTATGGACATTCCTTTTTCTGAATAAGAATGCTATATTCCAAATTAGCTCCATCCACTTCCTAATTCTGAGTAAGACATTACTACCCTAATTCCTGAATAAGTGTGTCCACGTGTGGTATTTGTGCCAGAATACCTTGAATACCTCCCTGTGGAGCCATGCCCTAGGAATCAGACAGCACAGTTGAAAAACCAGTAGCTCTCTTGGGCTGGGTGTAAAACACAACTGCCAAACCTGCTCACAAATCAGCTTAGCATTGTACATTTGATGTTTAGGTGTATTTAAACATTGCTGACCTGTATCCATGCTGCATTGGCTCCTACACAGGCATGTACAAAAGGAAGGAGTTGTTGGGTTGCTTATGGAGTAGATAACAAGCATTTCCTGCTACCCATCTGCACTTACCAAGAGCAAAATCTGTTGCTTTCCTGGACCTAGTTTATCCTTTCATTTGGGTGTAAGGAGACCTCTGAAAACTGCTAAACGTGATGCCCTGGAGATAGGTGGGATGGGAGGGAAGCAGGGATTTAATCTGAATCTTCTGACACTCTCGTGTTTTCCATCTCTATACTTGGCCCAACAGCTGAGAACCAAAACCCTTCCAGCAGGCAGAGCAGTGGTTCTCAAAGTGTATTCCATGGACCACTAGTGGTCCGTGACCCTCCTGCAGGTGGGCTGTGGAAAGGTCTGCATTGAGCCAGGGTGGGCTATGGGCTAAAAAGTTTGAGAACTGCTGAGTTAAAGGGAAAAGCCGGGTTTTTTAGTGGGTGTCCCCACAGATTGCATTCTTGGTGTATGGGCATATGAGATCCGATTCCTTTCAATACTAAAGCCCAATGGGACCGTGCCAGTGTGCTGACTGCCCCTTCACAACTCCCAGTCCCTGGCCTAAAAAGCAGGGCAGCAACCTCTTCAGTTGCTTACTACTGCCCAGGGCTCTGAGGCAGAACTTGGAGCAGAGAATGCAGATGCTACCTAATGAGCAGAGTTTGCTCCTAAAGAAAGCCCATCAATGCTCAAAATTCTTATGCCAGTTGGCTTAAGATACCTAATTTTAGCATGGTGGTAGGTAGCCATTCCTGATGGGGTGTTTCCTGCATAAGGACCCTCTGTACATCAGCCTAAAGGGTCTGGGATTTGTTCTGCCCCTCCTGCATCACTGCTGTGCCAGGGAATAGAAGGCCATCACAATGCACATTCCAGTGTGCCCCTCAGTCTTGCATTGTTTTGGAGAAGGCAAGAGAGACAGAAGCCCTTCCTCTTGGCAAGATCCATGCAAGTTTCATAGTTTCATCAGATCTGGGTAGGATTTCATGCAAGGTTTGACAGCACAGGTGCTGATGGACAACTCTCAGCACTTTTGTAGGGAGGAAAAAAACTAAGATGAAAATCAGCAGAATCTGGCCACCCTGTGCCTGGGCAACGGGAAACAATGTCTCATGAGCCACACGCAGAACCCCAATGGACCACAGGTTGTCCACCACTTTTCTGGGGCCTGTTACCCAGCAGGCCAGACTAGATCACAGTGGTCTCCTCTAGCCTTACGATCTGAGAATCAGCATGCACAACTCTGGAAGACCCAGTAAGGTGAGCAGCCATTCTTTCTTGGGCTGTCTCTTCTCGTACATGTACGTCTGGCTGACCCACCATGTTCTTTAACTACTCCCAGCAAAAGCAACAAGGAGTCCTGTGGCACCTTCGAGACCAACAGATTTATTAGGGAATAAGCTTTTGTGAGGAAAAACCCCTTTGTCAGATGAAGTGGGTTATACCCACAAAAGCTTATGCCGTAATAAGGTGCTGCAGGACTCCTCAGTGGTGGGTTGTGGTGGAGGTGGTTGTGGGTTTTTTTATTTGTTCGGTTTTTTGCAGATACAGGCTAACACGGCTACCTCCTCTGAGACTTGTTCCCAGCAGGTGGCGATAACTCCAGTGTTACCCTTTTCTTTGGCAAATGCTTCCTTTCAATCCTTCCATTGGTTAAGATTAGTTGGCTGGATGTGGTGTGATGAGTGAAGTGCTCTTATTCCTCTCTTTACATTGACCAGAGCACACTGATGGGATGGCCTTCCTGCAGCAGTGTTGGCTCCTCCTAGTTGGCAAGGATCAGCTGCAGGAAAGTGGCCACCTGTTTTGTCGTCTCCACTGATTTATCCACCCCTGGAGAGTCTGCTGCGTTGGCTGTTGGGTGAAGACTTGGAAGATATCATGCCCTGTTCATGCAGCACTTTGACAGCACCGTTCCTGCATTGCTGTCTCTTCCTGAGTGTCCATATGAGTCCGTGCATGGGCCCTGCTGAAGGCATGGTGGATCTTGGAGGAAGGCTGGCTGCAGAGCAGTTGGCATTTTTTCAGCCCTTTACTGTTCCATTTGTGATAAGGTGGTAGGTAGCATGGTCATGTCATGAACCATTTATACCAGTGTTCGCTGTGAGGAGGTCCATGGCCGCATAGTCTGTGTGCCACATGCACGGAAAGTCAGAACTCACTCTCGTGTGGAGGCAGGTACCTCTCCCAAAGCTGATTTTTGTGACCGTGCTTGTTTCAGCCTTTGCTTTTCCATGCAGAGGCTTCAGTATCCTTCCATCATGCTAGAAAAAAACAAAGCTATCGTGAGAGGGCTGTTCCAATGAACGTGACCACCTGGCCAGGGATGTGGGACAAATTGCCCTGAGGAGGTAGAATGTTTTTAAGGTGGCCTCCACCATTCCAGAATGGGAAGGGGAAGGGCGGCTAACAATAGGAAGAGCTCTCCCCTTTCCATTTCGCTGTTCGGTATGGTATATAGGGTGAGCTCATTCACACCTGAAATCCTCCATTCCTTAATGCCCTTAGACTGCTCCTCTGTTCTTTACAGGCTGCCAGTCCTAAGACTGAACCCTGAGCCTCCAAAGTGGAGTGGTGATGATCTCAGGGATGGCTGAAAACAAGCCCACCCCAGGGACCCAGTGAGACGGCTCTGTGAGATGGCTCATAAGAGTTCGGTGGCTTCCTGGTTCTTATCTTTCAATAAGGCCACCTCTCCCCCGGCCCTTTCCAGTCATGTCTGCGTTCAGAGACACAGTAAGGACACTGGTCCAACTCTTCCATTGCGGATGCAATCTGGGATGTCAGGACTGCTTCAGTTTATCACCATGTGGCTATGGACTTACTGAAATCCAAGCCTGTTCTGATGGCTCCTCACTGAGAAGCCTGTCCAGGAATTTCAGATTGCAGTTGTAAAATCCTTTAGTCAGGGAGCTCCCAAATGTTGCCCACCCACAGCTGAACCTTCCTCAATATTTTCATCTCTCTTATACAGTTGATAGTGGATTTCCCTGGCACTGACAGGGCCCTGCTTCAAAGTGAAACTCCGCTACTTTTAGGTGTCTCATCCTTCAGTCGTCTCCTTTCTCCAGGCTGCTAAGGGCTCAGAGAAGCCCATGAAGGGTGCAAGAGCTTGAAGCAGCAAGATGGACTCCCATCCTGGAGACGTGCTGCTTTTTAAAAAGCAGTTGATAAGCAAAAGTTCAGGTTCAGTCATCTCTGTCAGTGTGAGCGCCTCCCCCAGGGCTAACTGAAGTCACGTGTGCTCTTTGCAAAACCCCACGGAAGGTGTCAGATTCCTCTCTGCTAATCCTCTAATCCCAGTGCACTGCTTGAGTGGCTCTTTGGGAGCAGCTCACTTAGACAGCTGGTTCTTTAGCTCTTTGGCTTATGGCCCCCTCCCCCAAAATAGCCAGCATGTACATGTGTCCCTGTGCCAGCCAAGTGCAGCTGCCAGAACTGCGAGCCAGCCGGCTGCTGTCCAGGGGCCTCTTGCTTGGCTCTGCTGTTCCTACTTTCCTCTCCAGCTGCTGCTGCAGCTTTCCACCCCTCCATCACTGGGGTTCAGGAATAAAGGGGTTTTAGCATCTTCCAGGTGGTCCATTGGTTAGCCTGGAGAATCAGGGCACTGCAGGGTGTGTGGCAGCCTGCCTTATTACAGCCCCCTTAGAAATCTCTCTTCCTCTTCAGCCAGGCAAGTCTCACTCCCTTCGCTCTGACACTGCAGGGCTGGATCCAGGGGAAGGGAGCTCTGTATCTACCTGAAGAGGCCTCTAGCACTTGGCAAGTCAGATCCACATGGAGTAGTGTTGAATAATTTGCTGTCACCTTTCTTCAGAGTTTTAAAGGGGGTGTTGTCTCTTCTGCTTTGGCACCTCCTTATGGCCATGTAGACTTCTGCTTTCCTTATAAGCAGGCAATTATTTTCAAATGTAACATTGAAATTGGGGGTGGGGTTTCTATGGGGGTGTATACAGTATCTTTGTGCTGGAGCCATGGTGAGGATTGATCTCACTCTTAAGGTGAGACCTAACATGGCTCTGGGGCCTGGCACCGACAGGGCTCTGCTTCAAAGTGAAACCCAGCTACTTTTAGGTCTCATATCCTTCAGTCACAGTGGTTTTCAGATTTAAGAATGCATTGAGGAGACCATTGCTGCTTGGCATAAATAGCGCCAGTGTTCACTAGGTCCCTGTGGGGCAATGGCATAGCCGTGGGGGTAAGGAGGACTGAGTGGGCCATGGTCTGGCCATGTATCATCCAGGCCTGCCCATCCCCACCCCAGCTTTTTCCCCTGACCCAGTGCTTGCCCTGCTCAGCCCATCTGGCATTCTTGCTGGCGAGCAGGGTCAGGCTGCAGGGGCTTGCACACTCCAGCTTGGGAGAATGGGTTGGGCTGCGGGGCCTTGCCCCCTCCATCCACCTGCCAAGATCCAGGGTCCGGGCACAGGGCTTGCCCATTCTGCCCTTCTGGTGCTCCAGCCACAGAGCCCAGTCTGGACTTGTTCTGCTGCTCTCATCCTGCGCTCTTGCCGGAGAAAGGGATTGAACCGACCCCACTTCTCAGAAGGAGCGTTGTGGGGTGAAGCAGGCCAAGCCCCCATAGCCTATCCATCCCCCTCCAGCTGGAGCGGGGCAAACTCAGTTGCCCTGACCTTGCTCCCCAGAGGAAATGCTGGGCAGATCGGGGGCAAGCCCCCAGCTGTAGCACCAGGTGGAGGGACAGCACAGATGGGGATGCATTTTTCTTCACCCGTGCACCACAGGTCCCTGAGAGGTGGCCCTGATGGTTCCTTCCCTGCTCGCCTGTCCTTGGTCACCTACCCTCAATCAGGGCTCAACCAAGTGTCCCAGTCTGCCTACGCCACTGTTACAGCACCCTCCTCCCTGTCATATCGGGGCGCATTCCTTCTGCAAGACCTGTCTCAGACTCAGAAATGCTCATTTGTGAATGGTGTAAAACAGGGACCAGGGCATCCTTTCTCCCCTCATTACATCACTGTGCTCTCTGCACCGTGGCTGTGGAAGGTGGATCCTGCCTGGCCTTGTCAGTGTATCTCCCCCCAAGCAGGAAGATGTGAACTCCAACTGGTGCAGACACACTTGCATGTGCCTCCATGGAGATAGCACATTTAAAATAGCAGGGTAGCCATGGCAGGAGGGGCAGCCACCCTAAGTAAGTACTCATGGTCTCAGATTGGATTGTAGTCTGGATTACTAGCCCTCTGACAGAGCGCAGGTGCAAGCTATTTTTAGCATGTTGCCTCAATCGGAGCTAGCGCGGGTATGTCTCCTCAAGCTGGGAAATCACACCTTCTAGCAGCTTGTACCCTAGCTGCAGGGCGTCCCCAGTATCCTGCAAGGTGTACTGCTGATGGAATTGGCACTCCTGCTGTCCATGCTGGCCTTGTTATGTTTGGGAAGGGCAATGTCTTACCTGTTTAATTTTTCCCAATCCCATTGTGCTGCCTCTAGCTCCCTGTTTAACTCCTCCAGTGGTAGAAACTGCCTGGCAAATGCTTGCTCTGATCATATTCTAGACCAAATGGAACCTGCCCTACTCAGGATCTCAGAGTAGCATCAGCCAGCCCACCCATTTGAGAAGGGCAATAGTCACATGAACTCTTCCCCTGCACTGTGTTCACTCGTTGGTAGACGTGTTCCCACAGGGTTTCTTCTGCATTTTTCTGTGACTTCGCTTCTGCTAGCAAGTGTCACAAATGGGATACTGAATTAGAGCCATGATCCAGCTAGTGCAGTATGGCAATGCCTGAGGAGTAGCATCAAGCCATCCAAAGACACCAGAGTCTACTGGCAAGGGATTCCTGCATTAGAAGACGGGGAGGCTCACTCTTAATATGGTCAGAAATGTAATGGTCCAAAAAGGAACCTCTTGTGTATTCCCTTCCCCATGCGGCCTCTATTTCTGGTAGGCAGCCACCTCTCTTATACAGCTACCACCTGAGGACCACTGACCTCTTCTATGCTTCTGCTATGGTAAGACTGAGCCATGAGACACTTGCTGAAAGGCCAGGCAGTGGCAGGGGACAAAGTGGCTGAGGGTAGGTTTCCCACTTCTCCTTGGGGAAAATAGCCTTGAATTATTTTAGAAACCCTTGTGGGAACAGAGGAGATCCTCTAGGAATGCTTGAAGAGCAACTCCAGTTGCTGTCAGGAGCACTGTCACAGGCTGAACAGCAAGCAGACTGGAATCCCTGTGCAAATGTTTCAGCCCTTCGAAGTTCTGATGACAAGCCCCAGTGAAATAGTATCCATGATATATAGAGATAGGGAAACTGAGGCAGGGTAGATCGCAGCATTTGCTGGCAGTTCCTAGCTCTCAGACTGCTGGCTTAGGCTGCTTCTGTAAAACTGAACTTCCGGGGGTAAGGGAATCACTACTGAAGGGAAACAGCAAGGACGGCACCTGCCTGACCAATTTTCCCCTGCTCTTCATATTTATGACAGTAATACTCTGCAATTGCTTCCAGTTTCTGTGGCTGAGGAATGTTACAGAACGCTGGTGTCCAACTCTAGTGATCAGGGCAGTTGGGCATGGGAGGAGGGGTAATAGTAGCTTGTGGCTCTCCCCCCCCCCCCCCCCCCCCACCATGTGCACACCATTTCCCATCATTGGAAATATTTGATACTGTCCATTTGAAAAGAACTAGATGTACAGTGGTGATTTGTACTGTAGCTGCTTTCAGCTCTCCATGTACCCTCCAGAGAGGTGTCCAAAGTTGTTCCAAAAGGGGGTGTGAATTTGCTTAGCCTGGCGAAGGACTTGTCAATTGATGAGTCATTTGGCCTGAATGACTGTGGACAGCATAGGCCCACTACCAGGTTCCTGCTGTGCTTCTCTGATGTTCTTTGTTCTTAGGGCTCAAGTCATCAGACTAAGGAGGTCGAGTAGGTGTACTCGGCTGGGGACAGGTGAGGGATATCTGGCAACAGATGTTTGCCTAGGGCTGCATCACTCTATCCTGCCTTCCTAATGCCACAAATTTGAGTAGTATGCACTCTCCCTGTGCCCCTTGATATAGTAGGGCCAGAGTTGCCTCCCCTGCTTACATCTTGCACCTTACTATGGGCTTTGTGCCACTAAAGTCAATGTGACCCCACACTAGGTAAGGTACTATGCAGTGAGCAAGGATGGGAGAATGGGCAGTAATAATCCTTCCTCTGTGCTTCAGTGCAGCTCTACTCTGAACTCTCCCTAGTCAACATATCTGGTCCCTGCATGCATTCAAGTCTTATTTTCTGACTGCAGTGACAGGAATAAGTTTCTGCTTTTTTTTTATTCCTCTCAGCCCTGCTCAGTACAGCTAATTGAATAAAACTGGCAGGTTTCCAGGAGGAAAGCTTGATTTAAGTAATTTTTAGTCTTTTTTCTGCATTTGTAGTTTTTAGTTTTCCTAAGGAGGGCTGATTCTGATTGGTTGGTAGTCATTAACCAAAACCAACTAAATTGTGGCTAAATAATGAAGGCCTTGACTACATTAACCCCTCCGTTGATCTAATCTACACAATTTTATCTATGCAAATAATGTAGCTGAAGTTGATGTACTTACCAGCAGGGGCTGCTCTCCCATCTACTCTTTGGCTATGTCTACACTATGAGTTTTCTTGGCAAATATGCAAATGAGGGACTCATTTGCATGAGTCAATCTCATTTGCATATTTTCCGCTGATCTGTTTTTGTGCAAGATCCTTATGCCCCAAAAAGGGGTTTTTGCGCAAAAGGAAAATGTCCATGCTGCTTGTTTTTGCACAAAAACCCCAGCGCAAAAACCGATCAGCAGCCCTCATTTGCATATTTTTTTGTGGTGCAAACTCATAGTGTAGACATAGCCTTCTTGTCCTGGTGGAGTACCAGAGTCAACTGGAGAGTACTCTGAGATCAATTTATCATGTCTAAATGGACACAATAAATCAACTGCTAGTGGACTGAACATTGCAACATGGATCCACTATGTAGTGAAGACAAGCCCCAAAACTTGGTTCTTCCTTTTACTAACCAGGAGGCTGTGCTAGGTTTACACAAATTATATATTTGTTTAAATAACTAATATACATGAAAACTAAGAATCTGAATAAATGTATTTTGTTAAACAATGCGTCATTCACCATTTCCTATTTACAAGATCAATCTTTTTATCTGATCTGTAGTCAAGCTCTGTTTGAAGGGTAACTTGAATTAAATTAAATGCACAAAAACCATTTCGTTTAGCTAAAAACAATTTTAAAATACCAAATATGCACAAAAGGAATGAGTAAGGTTATCACGTTTTTCATTTAAAATGGATTTATTAAAGAAAGAATGACTAGTACGTGGTAAATTGAACTGATTTGCAGTCACCATGTCCTTCAAGATTTTAAAACATTTTCTCTCTGTTTTTATGTAAAGATTAAAAGAAAACAAGCTTTCCTTTGACCCCCAAAATCAGTTTTTTAACTTGGAGTGAACTAGTCATTGAAATGCATTGGTTGAATAAACTGAAATGAAAAACCTACTCACTGTACCTGCTGAGGTGACTGTTGTCAAAAACTCATTTAGCAACAAACCCTTCCAGGTGTGGAGCCAGGGCTTTCCAGTAGTTCAATGGTCTGATTTTCTTTAAACTTTGGCAGCAAATAGACCCTGCTTAATATTACTTGTATTGAATTGAAAATATTTTAATAAATTATAGTAAATTGAGGCCTTAAACTGTATTACCAGTTCAGATTTCCTTTTAAATATTTATTTTTAGAAAAAAATGCATTCATTTAAAAAAAACTTTTTTTACCATTGCTTTTTATCCCTTTACTGCACAGCTGCTAGAGGTGGGAGAAGCACTGTATTTTATTTGTGCTCGTGCATTCTTTGCAGACTTACATTCAAGATTGTTTTAATTCTGGCCAGCGTGCTGCCTAAAAATTTAGCTTACAAATAACAAAAGATTGGTGCTAACCCAGGAGCAGAAGGGACTCGCGGCTGGCTGAGTTCATGTAGCAAGTGTAGGGAGGGGAGAAATATTGTGCTGCAGGTTCTTGGTCTAACCTGCAGAAATCAGGGTGAGCCTTCAGGCTTTGGAGTGGTGGCCATGCCTGAAGTGTGAGCACAGTAGTTCCTAGTTTTACCACTGCCAGGAGCCCCTGCACATCCACCTCTTGCGTGCAATGATCTTGTGAACTCTTATACACAGCCAGCAGATCTATTCCATCCAATGGTAGACTTTCCTAGTGCGTTGCACTCTTTCAAGCATGTGCCCGTTCGGGCATGACTGACTTAGCTGACAAAATCTGACAAGAACAACAGCCCTTACCTGTGTGTTTCTTGTATTTTTATAGCTAGAGGCAGAGAGCGCTTTCCTGTGGGTTCTTGTGGCATTATTCACTAACTTGTTGAAATACAGAACTGCCAACTTCAGCGCATAAATGTTCTCCAGGGCCCAGCTGAGGGATAATTCTCTCCCACATTCATTTTCATTATTTAAATGCACAAGGAGGATATGTACAAGTGGGAATTCCAGTCCCATACTGAGTTGGCTATATACTATATAGCACAGCCTGTAGCGTTTGATTTTATATCAGGCACACTTCAAGGGAACATACTGTTTAAGAAACAACTCTCCCCATGAACAGCATGAGGGATTCATCAGGAGAAATGTTTTATCTGAGCCTTGAATACCTGTTGAAACAGAACAGACAGGAGATCAAGGAGTGGGAGCTGCTTGAAAAGCCTGTCACAAAACACTCTGGCTGGTCCCTGCAGGGGCCAGCCTTACAATTGTCACAGTACTGTAGAAATCGGAGGAGGTATTTGTGTCTGCTCACAAGCGAGGGAAACAAGGGGCTAGCAGAAGCATGCTGAGAATGCTGATTATGCATGGTTACTGAGTATACACATGCCTTTTTGTATATTCATAGGCCATGCTCTTAAAACCTAGCCTGCTTTCTAGGTCCAATGCGGAGTCTGCTCTGTGCATAGTCGGTCCAGTGTCTACTGATGAGCCCGTGTGTGATAGTATATTCCTCCATGGAGCCTTTACAATCTTTCCACAATGCCACTCACCTCATTACTGCCTATATTTAACAGTGACAAACCCAAAGACTTGCTTTTGCATGCTTTAAGCATCTTCTGTGCTAGATGTCAAAGCATGTTAGCCATGTTAGCAAAGCTCCTAGTGCTTCTTCCCTGACTTGCAGAGGTAAGGCTGAGCTATGCTTGAAGCAGTTCTACAGAACAATGTGATTGTGGTCTACTCCACAGCACGCTTCTGTAAAATGGCCCCCGGAGCATCTTGTGACCTCCATCTGGTTCCTATTGAACCTCTGAGGTACTATCCTTTCTACTGCCTTTCCAAGTTGCCCTTCTCTCTCATGCCTGCCTATGGTGTGTAAGATCTATTCACCTGCTTCCATCAGAAAGTCATGCTTCTGTCTAACTCAAGCAGGTGTCTGATTTTCACCTGCATCTCTTTTCCCTATTGCAATCACCCCTAGAGGCAGCAATCCCTGTGAAGTGGAGCTGTTCTTATATTAAGAGCGCTAAAGGTGTCTGTAGAGAAACCTTTTGCTTGTTGGTGAAAGCGTTCAAAGGGACTTTACCTTGCCCAGAACATGGCCAGTATATTGAAAGCTGCTCTATCCAAATACCACAAGCATGTGACATGCTTTGCTGCGGCTGGAATGGACTCTTCAGTGGCAGGGAGACCCCCTTTTGGCAGCTAGCAGCTTACTGCAGTAAAACCTTGGCACTAGCAGCTAGCACTGACACAGCTGTGAGCGAGCCAGCCAGGGAAGCAAACCAAACACTGATTTTTCTGTTTTTTAACTCCCACCTGTGGGCCCCTCCTCCACACATGAACTTTAAAACTCCCATCCACTTGGTGGGAATCCAGACTCCATGCCAAGCTATATTGTAACACTGCCCTACCTGCTTCCTACTCGTGTGTGAATGAACCTGCCCTAATGCTGGGGGCATTTGGAATCCTGGGCTGTACCAGCTACTGTCAGACAGGGGTTTGGAGCAAGACACTGCACTTCAGGTTATGGTGTGCTATGCTGATGTGGGTGAGATGGTACAGGTCACCCCAACATTCACCACTGAAGCAGAAAAGCGGGAGTCTAAAGCACTGGCTGCAAGAGCCAGGAGACGTTGCTCATAGGGTTGCCCATTGCTGAGCTCTGCAGGGAGGTTACCACCACTCATCACAATCGCAGCCAGGCCCTACGTGCATGTTGGAAGCTAGTGGTACAGTACACCCCCCTCCCCCCCCCAGGCTTTAGCCCATTGCCTAGCTCCTGATGCAGGAGTGTGTCATTGCTAGTTACTCTCCCAGCTCCAGTGGAGACAGCATGTTTGATGTCACACACCTTCCTGCTGCATCACTGTTAAAAATGGCTGTCCTGCGAGTGCAAATAGAAGCACAGGTGTTGACCACCCTTGGGATAGCCTCTCCAGGATGCTAGCACCTAAATCAGGAAAGAAGGGATCTACTTTCACAGCAGTACTTGAGTTGCATTTCCTCTGCCGTATCTGTTCTAGAAAGGAATCTAAGGGAGCAGGGCCATTGGCTTGATCTATTCTAGGCCAACTACTTTTAATTGTTCTGAGAGCCATGTGACACCGCAAATGCATAACTTAGCTAGAGCAGTAATATATTGGCACCTGACAAGCCATGCAGTTTTTGTACAGCTATTAGTCTAGATTTATTCCTATGTAATTACATGCAAAGAATAGACTCCAACACAATTTGAATAGATGAGCTATTCATCTCTTGGGCAAGCAGAATTAATATTATCTTGATAAATGTGGTATGTCAGTGGCATTTTTTCCTTTGCATATTGAATGTTTCAACTTGATTTTTATAGGACCTGACCCTAAGATTTATTGGGTACAACTGCTGGCCCAGAATTTAGCTAGTGGAACAATTTGAGTAGGAACTAAGGCTCTTTAATGTTTTCTATTAAAAGACCACATAGGAGATTTTTAGCCAAAGCACCAGCCAACATAAGGAAGCAGAGAATGGTATCAGATTTGAGACCCCAGTATGCTCAAAAATTCCTTTAGCACCATGGCTTAAAAATATTGCAATCCATTATCTCCTACATGCTAAGGACATGGAATGAGAAAATGCTTACACATGGGCCTCAGCCAATCCAGCCTCTCCGCTTTCAGTTAGACAACTGATCTGAAGGTAAAAGAGCATCTAAATTCTTAAGTGTCTGCTGAGTAAGAATTTATTGATTTCAAGGCTCGAAGGGAACATTAAAGATACAGGCTCCTGCATAAACAGGCCATAGAACTTCCCCAAAATAATTCCTACAGAAAAACTGTTACAAAAACCATCCAATCTGTTGAAAAATTTTCAGAGGGAGATTTCACCACAACCCTTGGTAAATTGTTCCACTGGCTAATTACCTTCATTTTTAAAAATTTACACTTATTCCTAGCCTGAATTGGCCTAGCTTCAACTTCTACATTGGCTTGTTGTACCTTTTCTCTGCATGTAGATTATATTACTAAATCTTTGTTCCTTGTATGGGCGCTTCTAGATTGTAAGTCATCACAATCTTTTCTTTAAGCTAAACAGACTCAAGGAGTTCAATCTATCCTTCAAGCCATGTTTTCTGATCTTTTTAATAAGTCACCCAACCCCTCTCCAGTTTATTAATACCATTCTTGAAGTGTGCTCTGAGGTCACTTACTACTATAGCCCTGCCAGGTGAGTATTCCAGACCAGATGGAGAGACTTGAACTAGCACACTAAAAAGCTATATGGATTGTGCAGCTCTAGCAGAGACACTCAGGCTCTCCACCCAAGCTCAAACCTAAGGGCTTGGTCCCTCTCCTCACTTGACTAGTAGCTACAAAGCAGAAACTGACACATTTGCAGGCTTATAGGACTCTTACTTCACTAGTGATTGTGCCCTGAAGAATTTCAGTTCTCTGTCTCCAGAGAGACTCCACGTTGAGGTAATAAGATAATATTCTAAAGTCACTAATAAGGAGCTGGGCACCAATTTATCCCAAAACATATTAGAAATAAAGCTAATGTGTAGTGATCACAAATGCCCACTGACCCACAAACCTTTACACTTAAAGCTTTATGGGGTGGGTTTCTGCACAATGCAACCTGGTAACTTCTTATTCGGTTTGCTTTGGAGTCAGGTGCCCACTCAACACATTCTGTGCTCAGGTCCTGCTCTACATGGATTTCTGCTCTCTTGGCTGCTACATCCAGAATCTGCTCCTACAAATAGCAAGAAATAAATGGCAGTTTGGACTGTATATTTCCTTTTAGTGATGGTGGAAAATTAGGTAAGTCCTCACTGTAACCAGGTTCATTAACTTAATGCTCATGTATAATGAAGTAATGGTACAGTGAGGCCATTGAAATGAAAGTTTATCTTCACAATGTGCACACTTGCTTAAAAAAGTCTTTAATTTCAAAACTTAGGATTTAAACTCTGAGCATACTGCTCTTAAATGGTATTTATCATATTTGCTCAGCTGTACAATCTTCAGATGGAAGAGCAACAATGGAAAGTGAACTTCAGGGTTTTGATGAGTAAAAATTTACACAGCTCCATGCAAATACAGTGCAAGAAACTTGTTGAATATTTCAGGTCGATAGCCATATATTCCAGGAGGATACTGTGGAGAAGAATATTTAGTTTATTACAAACGGTTAGTTAGCTAAGTTAACGGTCTTTCACTAAACTTGAAGACAACTTGAAACATGGCAGCCTGTCTGGAAAACAAGCTGTCTCACACTTGTCTATTTCCACTTACAATCTAATTAGGGAGCCTCCCTAATCTAAAGACAGTTGACAGTAACATTCTCAGTTTGCTTTATATTGAAGCTGACAACTGCATCCAGGCATAATCTTTGCAATTTATATTAAACTTTCTATGTAGCTGAATACAGTGTGTTATAAAATAGGACTGATAAGTTGCTCAACCTTAATTCATAGCTCACAAGTACTAAAGTTATAATCAGAACTAAACAGCCTATTGTCCTATGTATCCCAATCGCTGCCAAGGCTCAAATATAAAGGGGTAGGATTTCCATCAACTGTCATTCTGGTGAGTAAATTAGTTCTCAGACCTGTTAACTTACCTTGACAACTTTCTTCCTGATTGCTGGAAGATATCGGATGTAGTCATACATATACTGATCAGAATCAATCCAGACGAGGTTTTTAATGCCATCACTAGAAGCCAAGTCCGTTGTATTTAACTGGAACACCATGAACTGGAAAATGCGTCCTTCTGTACCAATGCTTTGTACTACCACCGGGTGCTCTAGAACTTTGGGATCATTCTTGGTGGGGAGGGAGGAAGAAAGAAAGAGTTACAGCAGCTATTGGATGAGAAGAGGCAATATCAGCAATCATCATTTGGTTTAAATTTAGGGCTTTACCAGATGGGTTATCTTGCCCAGAAATTGTTACAAAATCTATATTCAAACTCTGTTTGAGTATTTTAATTAAATGTGTCTTTCAAATAGCAGTGGACTATAAATGTGAACTGAATTGAGTCTGTTCTAGTTTTTCATTTCAGACACACCCAAGACAGTTGTCAACTTATTTCTATGCATTGACAGTCTGTTAACCTTCATGAACACATTAAAATAATTGTGATTGGTCTAACAAAGTGTTACTCTGAATTGGCAAACATTTTAAGAATCAAAACATGTCTTTAAGGGTTAACTATAAATCCCGGGCCTCTGAAGTCACTAGATGATGTCATGGCATACTTCAAGATATTGTAATATCAACCTTAATAGAATTCAGAGGCTCTCACCTCAAGGTCATCAGTTCAAACTCAATCCAGGTCAACAGTGACTAAGTCATTGCCATCAAGTGGCTGTTTAGTGACCTGTGAAGTGCTCCAAGTCTCACTCCAGTTTCAAAGGGAGAAGTGTTCACATTACAGAAAGCAGCCTGCTTGGAAAGTTCAGCTACAATGCTAAGGACTGGACTACCAACTCCCACCTTCCATTGATCCTTATAGGTCAAAACTATGGCACAAGGATGGGATAGTGTGGGAAAGCCTGAACCACAACCTCCTTGCTGTTCAACCTCCTGAACTAAAAAGAAATTAGGAAGAGATACTGCCTAGCTCTACAGTTAAGTAAAAGCGCAAGTATTAAGTATTTCAATAATCTACCTTCTAGTCCAAATCTGAGATCACCGCACCATTTCTCAATTTTGTATAAATGAAGGCAAAAACTTTCTTTTTGCAGCTGATTTGCAATTTGTGTCCAACCACAGATTGTACTGCAGCTTCATGTAATACCATTACATTAACCTATGTGAACAGTGACTCCTACTACACAAGTAGTGAGAGATTAATGTCATTTTAATACGCACCCCATACAGAATCTTGGCCTTTGCCAGTGCATTGCCAAAAGCAAACATGAGCATTTTAGCTCGGAGCTGTTCTGGTTTAAATCGGGTTGGACGCACATTGGCTGATTCCATGAAGTACAGAGTATGAGGATGAGGGTAGGGATAACCCTCTCTAAAACCTGGGGTATGGGTAACCATGAGAGAAAAAACACAGTTAATACAAAATTAGTCTTCCGTTTAACTTGCATTAATACCAATTTAATAATTACTGAGAGACTTATTGCTGTGAAGAACATGATACAATATATCAGCGCTAGCCAACTGGCTAATCCTCTAACAATGGTGCACCATCTAACTTCAGCATGGGACATGTTTGAGAAAGTTAAATTTAAGTGCTGTCCACTAGTAAACCTGAGCCTGAAGTTTATGTAAGTGCTAGACAACTTTTACCAATATCATTTCGTTCTTCATATACATTAACTTCCTGAAGATCAATTGTAGGAGAGATGGGATGGAAGGTCTTTAGAATGTGGTTTTCAGTAGCCAGAATCTCATCCTTCGAGGCTACTGGCAGTAATGGGTTCATGGCATTCAGAAGCATTCCATTCATGCCACGAACCTGAAGAAGAGATGATTCTATAAAAAAAAATTACATTGTATACAAACATTACACTACAAAGACTCACTCAATTTAGAATAAATCTACCACTGTATGTATTAGATTTATTCTTCTACTGTTACAATGTTACAGTAATATATAGTCAAAGGAAAAGATGCCCTAGGTCTCATTTGCTAATGTTTAATATTCTATGGAAAATTGATGCCATAGGCTGACCACTGCATACTCAACCATGAAGTGTCACAATGGTATTGTTGCAAGGCATCTCTTTTCTCCCCCCCTCCCTCACATCAAATGTTAAGTAGCAGCCCAACTGGAGACACAGTTTTACAGAGAACATTTCTATTTCTCCAGTTCACTACTTATTGGTCCCATATCCCTTACTAAGTATGTTTTGAAAGATTGTACAGATTTCATGCACACGTTGTAGTAAACAGAAGTTTAGAAAACAATGTTCATATTCCCTTTTATCATGTTCCACTGTCTCTTTCATATTCTATAAAGTTTAGATAGTAAACTCCTGAAGGCAAGGGACCAATCATCTTACATCAAGTATGCTTAATGGACTATTTAAAGCTAAAAGATTGAGACTGTTTCATATGTATTAACTTCATTTTAATTCTCATTCATGTCTTTGGCTTTAAAACTAGTATTTTTCTTTATTACTCCCCATTGGGGTTACAAGTAGAGAGAAAGTGTTTGCCACAAAAGAAAAAAAAAATTTTGTTTACTAACCTCTCTCCCATGTAGCTGCCACTCTGTAGTCTCTAGCCAACATTCTTTTACAAAGGGAAGGATGCATGCTAGTCACTGTCCTACACAAATGTAACAAGTCTTCCAAGAGTACAGGGCTTTAGAATGAGACAAGCATTATTAGTAGGATAGGATACAAAATTACTAAGTTATAGGTGTACAGAATGTACAATGTATTCCAGTGCATGAATTCACTTAAGCCATAAAACATTCAATATGAAATGTAACATTTCCAAACAGGTAATGCAGATTTGTTTAATGTTTAAATCCATCTGACATACCAATCCTATTTCAAGTTGGCAGTGATGTTTACTTTACCATTAAAACAACTGATGTCTGTATTAGCTGTGATATGCTCTTTAAAAGAGAATTAAGTTTGTATAAACCCACCAACTGTTATGTCAAAATGTGTAAGATGAAAACCAGGTTTGAATACACACACAAGTACAACTATAAACATGTGAAGACTGGCAACCAGAAACTAAATTCACCTCAGTAGCATTAATCAATAAATGTATTTTGCTAGTAACTTTTTTTTTTTTTTTTTTTAATATTAACTGGCTTTTTTGAAGCTGAGCTGCCTTGAAGAGGCTGCAGTGTAAAAGATTTCTTTAGCTTTTCAGGACTTACCAATAATTCTCTCTCTTGGGAATAAGTTCAGTGGTATTCCAGAGACGTGCATGAGAGATTGCATTCTGTACTCTCTCATCCTGATTCTCTAGTTGGTTGGCTGGTTCATCAGTAATACTAAGTACTTTTGGAGGTAAGCCTTCTATTAACTTTGTCTTTGTTAGCCACAGTGCTTGCTCTACTCCTTAGAGTCAAATCAAAATATATTTATTGAAGATATTCAGAGTGTTAACAGTGCCAGAAAATGAGTTAATATAAAAATGCTCTTTTACCTATTGAATCTAAAGCACTTTAACTACCACTAATCTAGAATACATCTCAGCATGACCAAGTTATCAGGAACATTAATTTTATGTATAGTCTGGCCACTTTCTTTTATGTACTATTTTACAACACTGAAATAAGTGTGGATGCCTCATTAACACCATATAAGTTACCATACAATAATTTTATTTAAAGAGATTAGAAGTGTTTTGTCTACTCACTTTTAATTCTTCTATATTGGCTTACAAGTTACAAGGAAGCAAGATATGAGAGACTAGATGTAACAAAAAAAAAGGGGGTAAAAAATGTCTTTGCATCTTATATTTCATGTTAAATGTAAATAGAATTTTGTATTCTGCTGTATGCACAGTTCATCAGAAATTAAATGCTGCCACCCACACCAAAGTGAAAGAGAGCTTGTATACCCTTGACAAAGTTTCTTAGATTTCTATAAAACTGTCTTAGTAGCTGGAGACCCTCAACATAAGTTAGAACCCTATTGTGCACATACTAGCTGCTAGCCTCATATGGCTATTTGGCCAGTTGCGTGTGGCTACTTTGTGACTGCTAGTGGTTACTGCTTCAGAACTGGTTCGACACCACATTGCTATTACACACATCACTATTTTGTGCAATTGAGCTGATTGGGGAGCTCATATCCCACACCCCACCATGAGCCAGGTTACAGCCATTCCAGTCAAGTCAAGATGCCTACTTGATGGGAGCTGTTTTAGGATGAGGGGGAGTCTCCACTAAGGATGTGAATGGTTAACTGGTGAGCCTCACTCAACAGCTGAGGCTTACTGGCTAAGGTTAACCAGTGGGGCTGGACCAGCTCCCTGCCTGCTACTGGCAGGAGGCCACCACAGACAGGGGCTGCTCTGATCAGGATGCTGGACCAGCCCTAGCTTGATCCTGATGAGGTCAGGTGCTGCAGGTGGGGACTGCTCTGACATCCCAGCCAATGCAGCCTCTGCCTGTGGGGGGAGGAGAACCTCCCTTGCCTCCCCTTTAATCAGTTAATCAATATGTTTAACCAGTTAACCAATTAAATGGGATTTTACATCCCCAGTTTCACCTGTGATTAGGTAGAGCTCTATAATTTCACAGTCACAAGCTTTTTAAAAACATAAATTTCATGATTTCAGCTATTGGAATCTGAAATTTCATGCTGTTGTAATTGTAGGGATCCTGAGCCAAAAAATGGTTTTTTTTGGGGGGGGGGCGGGGAAAGACACACAAGGTTATTGTAGGTGGTGTTACGGTATTGCTATCCTTACTTCTGCTCTGCTGCTGGTGACAGCACTGCCTTCAGACCAAAGCAGTCAGAAAGCAGAACTGTTCACCAGAAGTCCACCTCTGAAGGCACTGCTGTGGCTAGCAGCAGAATGCAGAAGTAAGGATAGTATAGTATGTTATTGCCACTCAAGGCATGTCTACACAGCAGGGCTAAACTTGAAATAAGCTATATAACTTGAGCTACACAAATTGTGTAGCTTAAGTCAAAATAACTGCTGTGTAGACAGTGCCAAAACTCAAAATAAGCTATTTTGAAATAGAGCACTCTTCCACTGACTTCCCTTGCTCATACAATGACGGTTAGAGAAGTTGTACTTAGAAGCCTGTTGTTTCGAATTTTTTGAAATAATGGGCTTGCTCTGTAGCCACGCACTACATTATTTTAGAATGTCAGTTATTCCAAAATAACGCTGCTGTGTGGACATAGCACTACAGCAGCCCAGAAGCAAGGCTGCCTTCAGAGATGGGCATCTAACCAACAGCTACCACGCTCTGGCTGCTTAGCTCAAAAAGCACTGCAACACACACCTCCCTGTTGGGTTAGACTCCCAAGTTTCAAAACGATGGTCTCCCTTATGCAATCTGCACAGAGTAACCACACACAAAACACCAGCTGTCATGGTCCATGATGCAGATTTCAGGGCCACAGATTTGATAGGGCCCTCATTCTACATCGATGTGGGACCTAACTGTTGCATAATGTTGTAGTTGCCCCTTGACTGCTACTCTAGCCCCCTCAGGCAGGTATCGCTACACTCCACTCCGCGATATTTCAATGACTCCCTCACACCTCATATTCACAATACAGGGAGGGGGAGGAGCAGCCACAGCAGCGATTACCCCCAATCTACAGTTGGGGAAGCAAGGCACAGAGCTGCAGTAACCTCTCCCACAGTGACACAAGAAAGCAGGGCCAGTTCTGGGAACTAGCTCTGGCTCTCCCGCGGCTGGTGCCCAAACGATGCCCCTCCCTTCACCAACATCCTGCTTGTCCCCCCCAGGCAGGGCTGGCTGGGCGCTCCTGTCCCCTTCCCTGCCTGCTACCTTCCAGCATCTTGACTCGCTGGTGGCACACGTAGCACACGCGCTCCTTGTAGCGCGGCATCTCCTCGTAGCGCAGCCCCGGGGAGTGGTGGGGGTCGTGCCAGCCCCGCTCCCAAGGCGGCAGGCGGGGCCGGGCCAGCCATGGCACGAAGTGCTGCTTGCCCGCGTAGGTGACCTGCTCCAGGCCGGGGATCTGCTCCTGCACCGGCCGCTTCTCCTGCCAGCTGCGGGGCAGCGGGGCCCCCGGGGGCGGCCCGCGGGTGGTCCAGGGCGTGCGGGGCAGCGGCAGCGGCTTGCGGCGCGCCTGAAGGGCCTTGCCGCGGTGCGGCCCGCGCGGGCCCCACGCCCTCAGCGCCCCAGCCGCCGGCCGCACGGGCCCCCATATGCCCGCCATGCTCGGCTCCCCGCAGCGGCTTCGACCCAGCCACCCGCCGGAGTCAGCGCCAGGGGGCCGCCATGTTGCCCAGCGCGGGTCATGCCGGGTACGCAGCGCGCTCGCCACGACGGACTGACGGCTCCGCCCACCAATGGCATCGGGGGGTTAGTGCTTCCTGGACCCGCCCCTCCTGACGCACCGGTTGTCCGCGCGCCGGCGGCCGTTGGTAGGTCACGAGGCGGAGGCTGCTTCGGCCCCGTTTCCCGGGAACGGGCGGGGCGGGGCGGGTTGAGCCAGGCTTGAGCGGGGGAGTCCCTGAGGGAACCCCCCTCCTCCAAGCAGCGCCCCCCCCACCCCCCCCCAGTACCCTCCACAGCTGTGGCCCGCGGGCAGCAGCAGCAGCCGCCCCTGGGGGAGGTGCCCGCTGGGGGCTGGGCCGAGGCGCCCCTGTCCTGGGGGGGGGGGATCCTTAGCAAAGTGAGGGTCCATTTTGGTCCATTTCATGGTCACAGGATTTTAAAAATGAATTTCATGGTTTCCACGGTTAAGTCTGAAAGGTCACCCTGAGGTGATGGGAGAGGTCCTGGCTCAGGTGGGGGGGGGGGTGTTAGGACAGGGGCGGGCCCAGAAGGAGGCCAAGGCAGGAGGGGTATGGAAAAGTTAAACTTCCTTTTGGCCCCTGGATGGCTTATAGTCCTACCCCCCCCCCCTTTATTTCCCCCGCAGCTGTATGATAAGATAAAAATATGGTCTGGCTTGCACATTCCTGTTTGTCAGGGAGCCATAGATCAGTAAGTGAGGAGGCGGGTTCTGCAAGACGGAACGTTTACGCCACTGTATAAGGATTGCTTGTTATGAACATTCGGGGTGCCTCTTCCTCTGGCATGAGTCAAGGAGAGCACCCGCTCAGCTGATTGATAAATAAAGAACTTGGTATCTGTCCTCTTGCTTTCCGTGCCTCCTTGGGGTAATTGAGTGGCTCCAGGGAGAAACGAGCCCGTTTGGCTAACAGTGTCACAGGGCTATTGTAAGGGGCGGGTTGCAGTATTGGTATCCTTACGTCTGCACAGGTGCTGGGAGTGGCATTGCCTTCAGAGCTGGAGAGCAGCCGCTGCTGGCCGCCAGTGAAGGCAAAGCTACTGCCAGCAGCAACACGGGAGTAAGGATGGCCTGCTATGGTGGTGCCACTAGGGATGTTCCATATAGTGCCGTGGTCACCAACCCGTCGATCGCGATCGACTGGTCGATCGCGAGGCCTCGGCCAGTCGATCATGAGGTGTTCGGGCAACCCCACCCCCCATTTCCCCCCCACCTCCGAGAAGCCCCACGACCTACCTCTAGTGTAGTGCCGGCTTCCCGCGGGGTGGACGGAAGTCCTCTCTGAAGCCCACGTCACTTCTGGGGGTTCAGGAAGTGCGCAGGCTGCTCCCCCTCCCACAGCTCTGTTGCGTGCTGGGGGCGGGGGCATTGGCCCTAGAGGAGGAGTGCGGAGGCTTCCCTGCGCTGCCGGCGCCAGAGGGGTGAGCTGGGCACAGGGGTTTCCCTGCGCCGCGGGAGCGGGAGTCGGCCCCGGGGTTTGGCCATGCTGCGGGAGGGGAGGGAGTTGGCCGGGCCGGGCCGTGGGAGGGGGTTTGACCCCGGGGCAGGCGCCCACGGGGGTTGGCCATGCTGCAGGAGGGGGTTGGCCGTGCTGCGCCGCGGGAGGGGTGGGGGTTGCCCCTGGTGCAGGCTCCCACGGGGGTTAGCCCCGGGGCAGGCACGCTCGGGGTTTCCCTGTGCCATGGGGGGCCCAGAGGAGGCATGTGCTGGCTTCCCGCGGGGGGGGGGGGGGGGAGGAGAGAGAATCCTGGGAGGAGGCAGATGCAGGTGACTCTGCTGCCACTGGCACCCAGTCCCCACTCCCCAGACTCCACTCCCCTGTCCCCAGCTACAGAACTCTGTCCCCACTCCCCGAACTCTGTCCCCATTCTCCTGTCCCCAGCTACAGAACTCTGTCCCCATTCCTGTCCCCGCTCCCCGAACTCTGTCCCCACTCCCCTGTCCCCATTCCCGTCCCCACTCCCCGAACTCTGTCCCCACTGGCACCCTGTCCCCTGCTGCAGAACCCTGTCCTCTGCCCTCCCAGCACCCTGATCCCTCTCCCCTGCCCCCAGCCGCAGAACTCTGTTCCCACAAAATGTGTAATCATAAATGCTTCGTTTTAGATTTAAATAGCATGAATAAAAACCAGACCATTTATTTCATAACTATAAACACATGATTTTAATTTTATATATCGCATAATTTAAAAATAAAGTGTTTATCAGAGTGTGTAAATAAGGGCTGGGGATAGCAAGTGATGGACAGGAGGAGAATAGAGAGGGTGGGGCTTCAAGAAAGGGGCAGGGCTTCAAGGAAGGGGCGGGGCGGTAGATCTTCGCCTGTTCTGAGATTTAAAAAGTGATCTTCGGTGTAAAAAGGTTGGAGACCACTGATATAGTGTAATTGAATTGTTGTGTAACTGCATGAAAACTTTTCCGTTACACAACTATTTGATAGTTCCCGGGTGTGGGGCCGGTAGCCAGTGCACTCCCGGTCCCACTCACAGGGAGCCCCCTGCCACCCTGTACTGCTGCCTGTCTATCAGAGGCAGCAGCATGGGGTGCAGGCGGGAGCCGGTCCATGAGGAGAGCCAGTTTAAAAACCAGCTCCCTGCACAGACTGGCTGCCTGCTGCCCCACGCTGCTGCCTCCAGTACAGTGGCAGCAACCTCTGTCCAAAGGGAGCTCAGACTTGCTGAAGACAGAGGCTGCTTTGTGGCAGCCTCCCCTGCCTGCTGCCTCTGTAGAAGGCAGCAAGGGCGGGGTAGGCAGGTCCGCGGGAGCGTATTGGCTCCAGCACGTGTTGGCTCCAGCCTGCCCCCCCCCCCCCATGCTGCTGTCTATTTATCAGAGGCAGCAGCACGGGAATATAGTGGGCGGGAGGGGGCGGATCCGGTGCTAAAGCCAGTTCCTTGTGGGCATCAGCTTCCGCTCCCCCACTTCTTGATATAGAAGTGGGGGGAATGCATGTAGTCGACAAGATTAACCAGTTAGCCTAGGCTTATCAGTTAATCATCTACACGATGACATCGCTAGTTGCCATGTTTACTTCTGTGCTGCTGCCTCCAAAGCTAGGCCCTTAGTCAACAGCCACACAGCTTGGAAAGCAACAGTACAGAAGTAAGGGTGTAATAGGTATGGTATTGCCACCTTCTGCACTGGTCCTGGCAGGGTGCTGCCTTCAGAGCTGGGCATACTACCACCATTACAAACACCGCTCTCCAGTTGTCCAGAGTAAGGGTGGCAATACCATGACCCTCCTAAAATAACCTTGTGACATCCCTGCAGCTCCCTTTTGGGTCAGGAGCCCCAGTTTGAGAAACGCTTGTTTCCTCTGTGAAATCTATATAGTATAGGGTAAAAGCACACAGAAAGACATCAGATTTCATGGTTCACGACATGTTTGTGTATCTGTGAATTTGGTAGGGCCCTTGCTATTGAGCAGGGCTACTCAACACGGGGCTTGTGGGTCACATGCGGCCAGCGGCCCATTTGTTTGCAGCCCGTGGTGCGGTTTGAGTTTATGCGGGCCTCAAGATGTGGCCCGCAGGTGAGATCCTTTGAACATGGCCTCTATTGGGAACATGCTCCACAATGACGAGGCGTCTCCCAGGTGGAGTGAGCATTGAAAGACGCTAGTGGCGGGCTGGCTGAAACAGATGGGTACAGGGTGTTGGCATTTCTAGTCCCCAAGGAGGAGATGCCTGGAGCACTAGGACATTGTGGGAAGTGCTTTGTTATTCATGCCTGTCAGTGTGAAAGAAGCTATTTGCATATATATTTGCACATATATGCAATCACACTTAAGTTGCAGGCTCTCGGCATGTGCTGTGAGTATCATTGTGGCTCCTGGGCTTCCAAAGTTAAATAGCCCTGCTATAGAGAATCATTACCAAGGGAACGCTAGGCCCTGTCCCACCAGCTGCTGAGGCCAGTAGGCCCTAGGGTTGCCAACTTTCTAATTGAACACCCTCATCCTGCCCTTTCCATAGGCCTGCCCCTTCCCTAGGCCACACCTCTGTCTTCTCCATTCCTCCCCTCCGTCACTTACTTTCCTCCACGCTCATTCATTTTCACTAGCCCAGAGAGGTGAGGGCTCCAGCTGGGGATGTAGGATATGGAGTGAGGCTGAGGCTGGGGCCAAGGGGTTTGGTGTGCAGGAGGGGGGTGTGGGCTGTGCTGAGATGGGGCTGTGGATGAGGGGTTTTGTGGTACAGTAGCGGGCTCGGGGTGGGGACAGGGATTTGGGATGTAGGCTCTAAGAGGGAGTTTGGTGCAGAAGGGAGTTCCAACCTGGGGTAGTGGGTTGGGGTGCAGGCTCTTGCACGTGGCTCCCAGAAGCGGTCAAAGCATGTCCAGCGCCTAGGTGGAGGTGCCAGGGGGCTCTGAGTGCTGCCCGCTCCCACAGGTGCTGCCTATGCAGCTCCCATTAGCCACAGAGCCCAGCCAGTTGGAGCTGTAGCTGTAGCGCTGTACCTCAGCAGGAGCTAGAGCTGGCCCTCGGCAGGAGCAGCACGCTGAGCCTGCTTGCCACTTCTGTGCCTACAAGCTGGACATGCAGGCTGTTCTAGGAGCTATCTGGAACAATGGGGGGCAGAGAACCTGTGTTAGCCTTGCTGCACCATCAACTGGACCTTTTAGTGGTAGTGACTGAACTGCCATTATCCCCTTTCAGCTGGGCAGTCCAGTTGAAAACCGGTCACCTACCAACCCTACCAGCCTGAGGGGCCTGGTTCCAAGCCTGTCTCTGCTATGGCACAGACTGCATTCCATCCATCAATGCAGAGCTTCTCCCGTAATCTCATGACTCCGGAAGTTGGAGCTTTAAGAGAGCCATTCTGCAATCTCCTACTGACAGATAATTCGCCACCACCTCCCATTCTCACCTTTGCCTTTTAGCATGATTGGATTATATGGCTGGACTGCCATACCTAAATCACAGAGCTGAGAGGTGTATTGAAGGTCCTCCCGAGACAGTGCCCCTGTGTTATAAAGGCCCTTTTCACCTACTCTCTGTCTCGATTGGAAACTGACCAAAGCAGAGACCTGCCTTTCCTGATATCCTAGGCTCTTTCCTAACAGAAAGACAGAGTCATAGGATGCACTTCAAGGAGCTTACAATCTTTGGGTGAAATAATAATCCTGAGGTGTGACGGACCAGGCCGGGTCTGGGCACAGCTGAGGGGATCTGCTCAGGACGAATTGCTCAAATTCGGGGCTCTCTATAGTCCCCAGACTGGAGACCTTCCCAAATAGGCCACAAACCAGTCCCACAGAGCGCTTCAGCTGCCTGCCTGGCCAGCCAGAAGCCTCACGAGCAAAACCCCTCCGACACCCCAGCAGTATCTGTGCCCCAGATGGCCCTGGGCCTCGTACACAGGTGAGGGGTTTTAGAACCCAATCTCACCTTCCCCGAACAAGTTCTGTCCGGTTCCAAGAAACCAGCCACAGATCCCAGGTCAATTTACACTCTGGACCTTACCCACAAATCACGCTGAGCCAATCCTTTAGAATCTAAAATCTAAGGCTGTGTCTACACTGGCGCGATCTCGCGCAAATGCGGCTGCTCTTGGGCAAAAACTTGCTGCCTGTCTACACTGGCCGCGTGTTCTTGCGCAAGTAAACTAACGTTCTACTGTATAAAATCAGGGCTTCTTGCGCCAGCATTCTGACGCTCCCGCTCAGGAATAAGCTCTCTTGCGCAAAAGCTCTTCCAGAAGAGGCCAGTGTAGACAGGCAACATGAATTTCTTGCGCAAGAAAGCCCTATGGTTAAAATGGCCATCAGAGCTTTCTTGTGCAAGAGAGCACCTACACTGCCATGGATGCTCTTGCGCAAAAGCACATGCCAGTGTAGACGCTCACTTCTGGAAGAGTTTTTGCAGAAGAACTCTTCCACAAAAGAGTTTTTGCGTGAGAACGCGCCAGTGTAGACGTAGCCGATAGGTTTATTACTAAAAGAAAGAAAAGCATGAGAGTAAGGTTGTTAAAGTATCATACATTACATGCATCGAATCTTCCAGTTCTCGATGCAGGCTTGCAGCAGAGATGTTATAACTGCTGGCTTAAAAGCCTTTGGTGTACATCCTATGTCAGGATGAGTCCACAGTTCTTTCTGGCTCCTTGATCCCTGCGCTCTTGCCTCTGGGATGAAGAGCTGAGCTGAGCACCGTGATGGAGTTGGCCACATGGCATATTTATATCCCCTCCTGGCTTCTTCCAAGCTGGGGACAGTCACATGGTCAGTGGCCAGGCGTGTCTTTGGCCTTCAGAGGTCCATTGTTCCCGGGAGCTTTGCTCATTAGCATGTCTATGGGCTGGGCATTCCTTGTCTATTGCTCAGCCACAAACAGAGAAGTTTCCAGTATTGACACAGAATACATATTCATAATTCCACACCCAGATACTATACAGATATATGAAGAGCATATACAGAATCAGTAGAAAGTAAGCTTTTGTTTGACACCTCACATGGCCCCCTTTGTACCCACTTTTGGGGCAAATACCCCCCCATGGGCGCAGCAGTGATCTGGCTGCTTCCCTCAAAATCCAGTAATGTGACATGAGGTAGAAGATAACATTGTCTGAGTACAGTGCTAGGTGTTAGTGCTGCTAAGTTGTAGACCTTGTGCTAACAACTGAGTCCATCTTTGGTCTTGGTCAGGTCACAAAGGCTAATTTTTTTAATGACCACTTACTTGGAGATAATAGATGCCTAAGACCTAATTGGCAGACATGCTGAGCACTCACAACTCCCATTGACTTTACGAGGGGCTGTGGTTGCACAGAACTTTGCTCCCTCTGGCTAGATTGCTAACAATAGCCACTTTTCATAAGGTTGGCCTTAGTGTCTTGGCTTTCATTTCTCAATCAGTAAAATATGTTTATCACAAGTGTGAAGATAAGTTTTAATGCTCATAAAACACCTTGAAAATGAAAACAGTTATAGGTGTTAAGTATTTTTTAGCACTGCTATGGGTGGCTTATAGTTTTCCTCATGTTTGAATGATACAGCATTAATAATATCTCGATCTTGTCTAGTACTCTCAAATCATTGAGAATGATATCAAATTTAGTAGCATATAAAAAAGTAATAATGTCCCACAGAGGTCAGTTTTGGGGCTTCTGGAGATAGGACATAATCTGGGACTATGATATAAAGATTTTTTGGATGGGGAGTTATAGCTAATTCTTCTGGTGCTTGGCCTCACCTATTTGTTTGGTCTCTAATCTTGCAGCAACTCTCCTGCTCACCAGAATGGCCCTTCACTTGATTGAACACTGCTCCTTGTCAAGTTCTTGCCTCTGACTACCACCTGCATTTCTCCAGCATAGCCTATGTTCTAGTCACCCAGAGACTGAACCTATTGTAAAAGCAGGGGCAGTGGCAGACCACGTTAGAATTGTGGGCGTCTGGTATGTAAGGCGAGGGAAGGCTCTGCCTTCTCAAACCTCCAGGCATAGCTCTGCCCACTCTCCACCCCCAGAATGCCTATTTTAGACATTCTGGGGGCAGAGTGTTGCTGCCCTCAGTGCCCGCCCTCCTGGTGCTCTGGGTTTGGGGAGGCCAGGCCTCACCACGTGGCAAGCCCTTCTTGCTCCTCCAGGGCTTGAGAGGCTAGACTGGGCCAGGCCATGCGGTGCAGCACACCCTGCCTCCTCCCTTCCCCAGTGCTCAAGAGGCTGGGCTCAGCCAGGCCACACAACGCAGTGTGCCTTCCACTGGGACTGGAGAGGCTTCCTTCCCCATGGTTGGAAGGGGGAAATACATGTGTGGCATGCCGCCCCACCTCCTGGGTGTGGGGAAGGGACAGAGCCTAGCAGAAGGGGTGGTGCTGGAGGCTTGCCTCCCCTCATCCTGTCTTCACCAACCGCCCATGGTTAGAATGTTACTTTGTATGTTTAGTACAGCACTGTAATAAAGATGTATTGAAAGAGGGGATTTAGAGAAAGACGCAAAATAAAGATGGGTGCAGCACACACCCTGTAGTCATCTTTAATGTAGGATGTGGCTCACAGAGAGAATGATCACAATGCTCCTTTTTGGTCACCGAAGTTGAGTCAAGGATTTTAATAAATAGAAATTTATATGAATACCAAGAGCATCCACAGTTAAATTCTTTTTCCCGTCTAATATTTATGCTATGCCATCACCAAACTGTTAAGGGGTTTCTTACACCTTCCTCTGCATCATTTGATATTAGCCACAGTCACTGAGAAGACAATGGCTTTGTGGGCCATTGGTTATATGCAGTATAACAATTCTGTGTTAAAGGAAAGGCTAGCAGCCATGCAAATGAAGATGGAGCATTGCTTGTATCAAGATAGCCAGTGTATCTTCAGTGAGGTAAAGTTGGGATGCCTCTTGAATTAAATCTTCAGCATGTTGAGTTGGATGTCTCTAAAGCAGCAGATAGCACCAGGTTCAAGCGTGCCTCTTCCTTAAAACATGTAGCCCTGTGAATGATTCTTGGCTTGTGTTTTGTAGGTAATGAGCGAAAGTGGTGATGACTGGCTCTCTCTCATGCCCACTGAACCCTTGAAATCTCAGTGCTGCGGCAGTGGCTGCAAACCTTGTGTCTATGATGTGTATCAGAAGGAGCTAGCCCAATGGGAAGAAGCCAAAGCAAAGAAAGACAAAAGCCTCCTGACCAAACAAAAGGAGGAGGTAGGGATATTAAAGTCCTTCATAGTATCCAGTCAATCAGTACTTTTAGCACACTTGTATTTGTAAGCGTTTGATAGCTGTTTAGCTGAGGGTGGGATGATTTATTATGGTCTTTTACAGAAAAATTTAGACCTCTCTCCATACCTGCTTTAATGGGAGTTCCCAAACCCTCTAAATTTCACTATTTACATCATTAAAGTGCACTTTCTGATGACATTTGAAATTGATATCATAAGGATAAAGCTTGTTTGTGCAGGAGACAGAACTGTTTTGGGGACCAGTCTGAGACTGTAGGATGAAATAATCCAGAAATTTAAGGGCCATAATAAATTTCAGAACCTTCCACTCCAAGTGCAAGGTGCATTTTTTTGGTCTTGCTGTGCCTAACATAAATACATAGCAACATGTATATTAACAAAGTCCACTAAAATCCTACCAATACAAGACACTTTCCTACAGATACATCTTCTTTTGAGGAAAGGATGAGAAAACAGTTGTATGACAGATGTTACATTCTTAATGCACTACTGACAGTGTTCAGATATTATGGTGATGCACCTGTGTAGTGCAGAATATATGGAAATTCCACAGCATGAGGCAACAAGTTTTCAGGGAAAAAAAGCAGAGATGAGAGTATCAGCGTCTCTTCTGCTATGACACTGTTCACCATTTTCAGGTTCATGTACTGAGGATAAAAAATTAATATTTGTCATAGGTCTCTTCGGAGCATAGTTTTATTCCTGTCAAATGCCCTTTTAAATAAATCCAACTGTGCTGGTAAAGTTGGATATTTCTACTCACTTAATCAGCATTGAAATAATTAACAGCTGACTAAACAACCAGTGGGGCCCTTGGACGATCAAGATGCCAAAGGAGCACTCAGAGATGATAAAGTCATTGCAGAGAAGCTAAATGAATTCTTTGCTTCAGTCTTCATGGCTGAGGATATCGGGGAGCTTCCCAAACCTGAGCCATTCTTTTTAGGTGGCAAATCTGAGGAGTTGTCCCAGATTGAGGTGTCATTAGAGGAAGTTTTGGAACAAATTGATAAACTTAACAGTAACAAGTCACCAGGACCAGATGGCATTCACCCAGGAGTTCTGAAAGAACTCAGATGGGAAATTGTGAAACTATGAACTGTGGTTTATAGCCTATCCTTTAAATCAGCTTCCGTACCTAATGACTGGAAGATAGCTAACATGACACAATATTTAAAAAGGGCTTTAGAGGTGATCCAGGCAATTATAGACTGATAAGTCTAATGTCAGTACCGGGCAAATTAGTTGAAACTACAGTAAAGAATAAAATCATCAGACACATGGATGAACATAATTTGTTGGGGGAAAGTCAGCATGGTTTCTGTAATGGGAAATCATGCCTTATATGGACAAGGTGGATCCAGTGGATATAGTATACTTAGATTTCCAGAAAGACATTGACAAGATCCCTCACCAAAGGCTCTTAAGTAAAGTAAGTTGTCATGGGATAAGAGGGGAGGTAATTTCATGGATTGATAACTGTTTAAAAGACAGGAAACAAACAGTAGGAATAAATGGTAAGCTTTCCGAGTGGAGAGAGGTAACTAGTAGGGTCTCCCAAGGGTCTGTCCTGGGACCAATCCTATTCAACTTATTTATAAATGATCTAAAGAAAGGGGTAAACAGTGAGATGGCAAAATTTGCAGATGATACCAAACTGCTCAAGATAAAGTTAAGACCAAAACAGACTGTAAAGAGCTTCAAAAAGATCTCACCAAACTAAGTGTTTGGGCAACAAAATAGCAAATGAAATTTAATGTTGATAAATGTAACGTAATGCACATTGGAAAAAATAATCCCAACTATACATACAATATGATGGGGACTAATTTGGCTACAACTACTCAAGAGAGAAATCTTGGAGTCATTGTGGATAGTTCTCTGAAAACATCCACTCAGTGTGCAGCAGCAGTCAGAAAAGCAAATAGAATGTTACGAATCATTTAAAAAGGGATAGAGAATAAGACAGAGAATATCTTATTGCCGCTATATAAAATCATGGTACTCCCACATCTTGAATACCATGTACAGATGTAGTTGCCTCATCTCAGAAAAGATATATTGGCATCGGAAAAGGGCAACAAAAATGATTGGGGGTTTGGAATGGGTCCCATAAGAAGAGAAATTAAAAAGTCTTGGACTTTTCATCTTAAAAAAGAGGAGACTAAGGGGGGATATGACAGAGGTCTATAAAATCGTGACTGGTGTGGAAAATGTGAATAAGGAAAAGTTATGTACTTATTCCCACAATATAAGAACCAGGGATCACCAAAGGAAATTAATAGGCAGCAAGTTTAAAACAAACAAAAGGAAGTTTTTCTTCACTCAGCACACAGTCAACCTGTGGAACTCCTTGCCAGAAGATGTGGTGAAGGCTAGGACTTTAACAGCGTTCAAAAAGGAACTAGATAAATTCATAGAGGTTACAAGGATGGATAGGAATAGTGTCCCTAGCCTCTGTTTGTCTAGAAATGGGTGACGGGAGGAATCACATGAGGATTATCTGTTGTGTTCCCTCCCTCTGGGGCATCTGGTATGGGCCACTGTTGGTAGACAGGATACTGGGCTAGATGGACCGTTGTTCTGACCCAGTATGGCCGTTCTTATGTTCTTAACAATGTTTGTATTTAAAATAGTCGTAATTGAATTTCAGCATTAAGTCTCAATTACAATGTTAAGTTCTCTTAGAGCTGTTTCTACTGATCTCTCTCTGCACACTGAGGAACACAGCATTGCACAAAGCCATGTTAAGAAGGTTTTCTTCTAGGTCATAAGATCTGGGATCTATCCTTAAAAAAGAATGAAAAAAATGAAATAATGAAAAAATTTTGTATTCTGAAAAAAATAAACCACTGCTAAAACCAAACAAACCAGCGGAGAGACCCCCTAAATTGGTGCATGTTCCTTGCCTTTTCAGGGCACATTTTTCTGCTCTTCTAAGTTTCACCAGAACTAAATTCATGCATACTTTTTTTTAAAGAAAAGTGAAATGTAGGATGCCATCTACCCAAGTAATTATTTATTATTGTTCTTGCAGAGTAGTAATTCAGAATTAAATCCAGATACATTTACTGCTTTCAAGATAAGCTCTGTGGAACAGCTAACAGAGGACACCTACCACTATAAATTTGAGCTGCCAGAAAATAGCAGGCTGGGATTGAATTTAGGACAACATATTGTGTTAAGGTACTGTACTTGTCTCCAGTTAAATGGGCTACATTACATGACTTAATATGCAGTTTGTCAGTATACAAAGATTTCATACCAAGTAAATCATAATTTCTGTGCTTCCATAATGATACAGTTGAAAAACTCATGAGTTTGTTAAGTTTGTTAATTTTATGGTGAAAGCCCACTCCATAGCTTCATTTTTCTTCGACATTAGCTTTGTGTTGATGGTGGGGAAAGGAGAACTAAGTGTGGCTATGACTAATTAGCAGAAGGGAAAAAAAGAAAAAAATAGTTCTTTCAGCAGATGATTTATATCAGTGTGAAGGCATGAAGGCAAGCTGTACTAACTCAGGAATTCAGTGTTAGGCCTTGCGGCTTGGGCTGGCTAAACATATTGCAGTATTGTATTCAAAGTCCATGTGCTTTGTGGCTGTTATCAAGCTGAAGTCAGGAAAAACATTCCCTCCCATGGCATAGTATTTGCCAAAAAGGGGTCATATGGGCGGAGCGGTCATCTGTCCTAGTTTCTTGTGGTGATCACTGTCAGATACAGATGGTCATTAGGCACCACTGATATGCATCAGTTATTATATATTTACTGGATACTATACAAAGTGAAAAACAGCCCTTATCCCCAAAGAATTTATAATCCAAGTTTACCAATATAGCATTTCTTCACAATACTGCACACTCAGGTGCTCCACACAAAACATCTGTTACTCTCCTTTGCCTGATTTGTCTGGAGAAGCTGCCTATGTGACATAGCTGGTGCCTTTGCCTAGAGAATCAGAGGAATACTAGATAGTGCCATAAAAGGTCTGCAGAGAAATCTGAGGTTATTTCATTCCCTGGATCTTTAGCTAATTGAGGGAACATCTGTCTCAGCAAAGGATGACCCATGAGGAGGAACGACTGCTGTGTGTTTCAGACAATAGCCTTTGCTCATCTCTCCAAAGAGTACCAATCAGTGATTCTAGTAATGATTTCCTGTACCATCTTTTTTTCTTCTCAGAGGGACGGTGAATGGTTTGGAAATTCAGAGAGCTTATACTCCAGTTAGTCCTGTGAATGCTGAAGGATACTTTGAAGTTTTAATAAAAGTAAGTCTATATTAGTTAGATAAGATTGTAAACAACTTGGGACTGTGTTTTTCTTCCATTGAATGTACAGAACCCACACTGTTAATATTAACAAATGCAAATAATAATTAGGAATATGTGTCATGGAACATATTTGTAATTATTTAGGGGGAATCATGCTTTGCTGATAAGAGCAGTCATGTCACATACACAGAGTTGAAAATGAAAAGGTGTCTTGTAAATAAATTATTTACAACATATTCCCTAGTAAGTGATCCTTGCAAAATCAAGTCCAGGGTTCTGCAACTGACTAAGGTGGGAATGGGATCACAGCTTAATTCTAAATCCTGTCCATGGAATCCCTGGGGGAAGATGTTCCTCTGGTCCCTTTTCACCCCTGAAGTCTGTCATGGAAGTGCAGTGTCAATGCCTGTGGAGGATTTTGAAAGTCTGTAGTACAGCAGGAAATGAACCCAGCTCTCCTGCATCCCTGGTTAGTGCCTTTATCATAAGACCAACTTTCAGCAATTAGGCTCCTTGATGGATTATTTGCGTTAAGGGCACTTTTCAGGGAAACTTGTTTATTTTGCTACAAAGTATGTAGGAGCATAAAGCATCTGTTTTGTGGTCTTCACATTTAGAAACTGATATCGAGACCTGTTCGGGGTGTAATCCTGGCTCTGTTGAAGCTAATGACAAAGCTCCAATTGACTTCAATAGGGCTGACTTAAATGAAAATTTTGCCTAAGT
The DNA here is from genome assembly GCA_032595735.1 of Pelochelys cantorii. Classification (NCBI taxonomy): domain Eukaryota; kingdom Metazoa; phylum Chordata; order Testudines; family Trionychidae; genus Pelochelys; species Pelochelys cantorii. The sequence goes on from CM064334.1 coordinate 54,570,285, forward strand.
AAGGATTGCAGGACCAGGGCCAGCAAAAATAATTATTTTGTGTAGGAAATCAAAATCAGTTCCATCTTTCTGGTCATATTTACATCTCTCTGCTAATTTCTGGGGGGCAGGGGTGGACGGACTTCACTCCAAGTGTAAAATTCTGAGAGCTACAGCTTCCACACAGATTAGAGCCTCTGCCTGTCTCCCAGCAGCTTATACCTTTGAGGATTTATTATTCATTGTATGACAGAATGTAGTTCTTTAGAAATGTGTGTAGCTTTTATAAAAGACATTTATGGGTGGGTTATTTCACTATTATTGTGGCAATCAGGGGAAAAAGTGCTACATTTGAGCTGCATTAATAGGATACATTTATAGGTTGACTGTGAAATTTCATGTATATGTGCTTATTACACAGGTTTTGCGTTTCAATAATAATAGTAATGATTGTAATAATACCTTTCCTTTATATAGAACCTTTCATCCCAAAAGGAACTATAGTGATTCTCTGGCAGTAATAAAAGACCTGCAACTCCTCCTCCAAAAGTACCCATTTTTATAACTTGCTGTGTAGGTTGTAGTATATTTCACACTATTCAGGCGATTTTGGGAAGTACTATATTATTAGTACTGTGCAATCCAAGTACTGTTCAAACATCTCTGTTTCCTATTGTTACACTATCACATTTATGATACTACAGTTTAGAGTGAGGGAGTTGCTATTTGCCATGCATAATGCTCTGTAACACTATCAGCCACCTCCTGAGCACCTACCTTGTGGCCCTGTTTCCACTTCTTCAGTGCTCCTTAAGAATTGCACAGTTCACAGTATTTAAAACATCCCTCTTCTGGGGTCCAATTTATTCAGTCCACAGAGACACATTGTCCTCCATGCCCCAACCCTCATTCAAGATCTCTCTCAAAGTCCCCATTTCTCCTTTCCAGAGCTGGGTCCTGACTTAACAGTCACTCCCATGCTTTACTTGGCTGGAGTTCATTCTCCTGGCTCTGAGTTTTCATGTTCCCCACAAGAATCTTTCCTCTTGTAGAGAGAATTATAAGAGAATCAGCTGTCTTCCTCAGGTCCCACAGCATACGTGGGCTACAGCAGGTCCTGCAGTAATCAGCCCCCTAGGCCTCTAGTTCTTAAGTGCCAAGCCATACTGTTACACCCTCCTTTTGACTGACTGTATAATGTTGTGGTTTCTTTTGGTGTAAAACTAAGTGTAGAAGTTTTCACCCCAGCAGACATTTTTTCTTTTTATTTATAAAAATAACTAGCAAATCATAACCAATGAACTAGTTCAGCCATTTCTTAGAGTAAGGGGAGATATTTGGGTGTGAAGAATGTTTCAGTTCCAAATTCTTCCCTCCCCCCATGCTGAACATGAAGTAAATAGGGTGAATTTGCCACTGCCTTATACCTTGTGTTGCCATTTACACTGTGGAAGGTGAGTGTTAAGATGCTCACCATGCAAGCCATTCTGATTTGATAACCTTTTCCACCTACTCTGCATAGCATGTTCAATGATCACCCGAGGTGCAAGGCTTGTTGAATATAAAATGTCTCCAATAATATCTTACAGCATGGATGCTGCTATGGACTGGACTAATTGGATGATCCCGTGGTTTTAGCATTTCCCTTGTGTCCTCCTCTGTTGCAGGCAAGCTCTGACTCCTGTCAGTAACACATGAAGTCTGCATGCAGAAGTCTCTAATAGTGTTTTTGGTGATTTTGAACGGTTTAGGAAGAAGAGCAGTTTTGGTGAATGCATTTTTTAGTGAGGTCCATGTCAACATTTTTGTAGATTCTGAGCATCTCTTCACATTCAGGTGATCTGTACTAAAAATACCCATTTTAACATTTCAGGTGAGGAACCTGACTCTGCTTCAGTAGTTACTTGCTGTGCCATTGTACAGTGTGGGAGATCTGAAACAAAGTGTAAAATATGTAGTGTTCATTTGAATATCAATACCCAGAATGCACTTCCAGCTCCCAGTCATTTAATAACAGTGCTACATGGCCATGCTCTGAGCTCTGGAGAACACAAGAAAGCTTGCTGTGCTTTTGACTGTAAGGAGTTCTTCTTTGTGTGCTTTGTAAATGAGAGTTCTGATAGGCTTTCCTACCTTTAGAAAGCTTAGGCTTCATAAGTATGTATTGTATTTACATTATATTCAAGCTGGATTTGATCCAGTATCATTTCAGTTAAATATGTTTGTTTCTGTTACAAGTTTATATTATTTTGCAAATAAAACAGTCATTTTTAAACTCTTGAATTGTTTCCCCCCCCCCCCTTTTGTTTAAACAGAGATAATTTTATAATTAATTTTAAGCTGGGAAACTTTCCAACAAGGTATAATTTTTCTTTCCTTTTGTGTGATTTTTAACAGTGCTATGAGGCTGGGCTAATGTCACAATATATAAAATCTTGGATTGAAGGAGACAAAGTCTTTTGGCGAGGGCCATTTGGAGGCTTCCCATATATCCCTAATCAGGTTAGTTATATAATAGATACGGAATGGCTCAGCACATGTGTAATGTACCAAAGGGAGATTGTCAATTAGATTACTATTTTAATTATTTTAAGGATTTACACATTTGCTGTACAGGGCTACAGCATTTGAAGATGACTCGAGTAAATGGATCTTGTTAGAATGCAAAATATGTAAGGAGGAAGAGGAAAAGGAGGAGTAGAGGAGATTATAAAACACTAGTAAGAGTTGCTGAGCATCCGTTTAATCAGTATTGAAACTAAGAAAACTGGTCAGAATTATCATTAAAAATTCATGCTAATTTGTTTTGTATCACTTTGAACTACAATGATTTTTCAAGACCAATTTTGACCATAACAGAGATGTCAAATTCTTGGCCTTAGAGCCATATCTCATCCATTTCATATATTTATATGGCCCACTAGATATCAGATTATGTAGACTCTAGTGAAGTGTATAGACTGATGTCCATGTCAACTGGTGATGCTGCAAATATAGATCCTATGTATGGGTACCAAGCTCACAGCAAAAATGATTATATAAAACTTTGGAGAGATTTCTCATGAACTTTGGGACTGTTACATAGCCCTTTCCTTTTGGATGAGGCGTAGAATTGTGGTTCTGGTCATTAGAGATCTCATGGCACTTGCAAAGTACATATGTGCAAACCCTGTCTGGGCAAGAAAATGGCAGATGATATTCAATGTTGATAAATGAAAGTAATGCAAATTGGAAAATGTAATTCCAACCAGTGAGGCCGACAGCCACTGCAGGCCCTGTGGCGAGGTGTGGGGCACCTGGCTCTATGTCCCGAGAAGGATCAGGCCTTGAGTGAAAGGGGCGGGGTTGGAGCAGCCAGCCCTCAGCACCACTTGTGCGCCAGTGCTAGGCCTCCCCCAGCCCTCAGAGCTGCACAGAGCGGCACACTGGCAGTGATTCAAAGGGGCCTGGGACAACTGACTCCTTTGCCCCCCTTGTTGGCAGGCCTAATTCCAACTATACATATAAAATGATGGAGTCTAAATTAGCTGTTAGCATTCAAGAAAGAGATCTTGGGATCATAGATAGTTCTCTGAAAACATCCTCTCAATGTACAGTGGCAGTGAAAAACGTGAAGAGAATATTGGGAATCATGGGATAGCTAATAAGACAGAAAATAGCATATTGCATCTATATAAATCTATCATACAGCCATATCTTGAATACTGTGTGCAGATGTGGTTGCCCCATCTCAAAAAGACATATTGGAACTGGAAAAGGTTTAGAAAAGGGCAACAAAAATTATTAGGGGCATGGAACAGCTTCAATATGAGAAGAGATTAATAAGACTAGGGCTTTTCAGCATTGAAGAGAGACCACTAAAAGGTTATGATGAAGGTCTATAAAATCATGACTGATGTGGAGAAAGTAAATAAGGAAGTGTAATTTACTCTTGCAATTTACAAGAACTAGGGGTAACCAAATGAAATTAACAAGCAGCAGATTTAAAACAAAGAAAAGAAAGTCTTTTTTTCACACAACACATAGTCAACTTGTGGAACTCCTTTGCAGAGGATGTTTTGAAGGCCAAGACTATAACAGGGGTCAAAAAAGAACTAGGTAAGTTCATGGAGGATATGTCAATTAATGGGTATTAGCTAGGAAGGGCAGGGATGATGTCCCTAGTCTCTGCCAGAAGCTGGGCAACAAGAGATGGATCACTTGATGATTACCTCTTCTGATCATTCTCTCTGGGGCACCTGGTATTGGCCACTGTCAGAAGACAGAATACTGGGCTAGATGAATCTTTGACCTGGTCTGACCTCGTATGACCATTTTTTTGTTCTTCATTGTTACCAAAATACATCAAAACTGATCTTTTAAAAGAGGATATGGTTCAGCAATTTAAATTGGTTATTCACAATAAACAGGACAATCAAAATATATCGAGAAATAATCCCAGAACATCATCCCTGTGCCCTGCTTCCAGCCTGCTCAGCTAATTTACCAATTAAAAAATAATTTACAAATTAGAATAGGTTTTATAGACTGTTCCACAGAAAACGCTAGCCTTATTTAGGCACATGTAAGCTTGAATTTGAGAGTTGCTAAGCACCCCAGGATTCCACGGATGGCAGCCCCAGTGAATTAGTATACTGTATAAATCAGTAGCCTATATAAAAGGAAGCTGAAAGTTCCATAGCACTTAAGATAGATTTGTTCATAAAAAACCTGATCCAGTGTCCACTGAAGTCAGTAGGTATTGGAGTGGTTCCTTTATTTTGCAAATCTCTTCTCAATCTAATGGGGCTTTGATTTCCACAGGCCATTAACTTTTCTGTTGGGATGCAGCTCAGATGTCCTCAATCCAGCTCTTGAATAAGAGAGATTCATTTGGCTGTGAGCACTTAATCTGATTTTTTATGGATTCATAGGATTTTCCATATGAGATCTGACCTGGTATTTCATCCAGTCTGATATCCAGTCCCTAGCCATGGCTAAAGAAGGCAGTGTGGTCCAGCGGGCAGGTCATCAGGCTGGAAATTAGGATATTGGGATTCTCCTGACATGCTCTGTGAGTTTGGGCAAGCTGCTGAGCTCCTTCAGCTTTTCTGAAAATCAAGCCTTTCTCATGTCTGAGTTTCCTACTCTACAAAATGGGGGTTATAATGCTCACCCACATTTTGTATGTATTGTGTGTTATGTTGATAAGAAGTGCAAAGTATTACTATTATTTATGTGTAATGTTCACTGCCGCTGAGGAAGGTAGAGAACTTCTGAAATGCACCAAGCAATTGTAGAGATAAAAACAGGTATCTCTGCAGGTGTCCAAATTACCATAGTATGAGATTTGAAAGCTTTCATCCTTATCGCAGGGCTTGACTACCATGGAACTATAATCCACTGCTGACAAGGGGTGTCAGCAATGGTTGTAGCTGAACTGAAGCTCAACATGTATTAGTTGAAATCAAGGTTAAAACTCAGGGGTATGTTTATATCCAAGAAAAAATGGCTTCCATTTGATTTTTTAAATCATGAAAATGTTTCTGTTCAACTTGAGTTTTGTAAAATCTTGCCTTTGAAAAAACTAAATTTGGTGTATAAGTGTACCCAATATAGTTCCCCATTAGAGAATGTATCCAATATTATAGAGCCACTATCGCACCCTTTTAGAGGAATGCAGTAATCTAATAGTAATTGGAAATGGAAAAATGTATAACCCATTCAAAATCCTCTGCTTAATTTCTAGTATGGAGAACTTCTTATGCTTGCCTCTGGTACAGGCATAGCACCAATGCTCCCCATCCTCCAGTACATAACGGAAAATGAAGATGATGAAACCTTTATAACTTTGGTTGGTTGCTTCAGGACTTTTGAAAATATTTACTTGAAACCTCTTCTTCAAGATCTGTCTCGATACTGGAACATCAGAACGTGTTTTGTCCTTAGCCAGGTAATGTTCTTATGTAAATACATTCATCCCTGGGTACTCTGTGGTGAACAACTCCTTGCATTCTCGGCTTTTGTCTCAGTGTTATTTAAATTGATTACTTACCAGTGGACAAGGCCATATGTGGATCCTGTAGCATCTGTCTGGTAACATGTTCTTAAACCCTGTTCATTCTAACTAGCAGACTTTCAAATGTATCACTTACTAGTCCACCTGTCTTTACAAAGGTTCTGTTAGAAAGCTCCCAATGACCTGTCTACCATGGAATATTTTTTTCTCCAAATTGATCATTGCAGCATCTGAAAAATTGTATTTATAAAACCCTCAGCGCTCTGTGAAGCTCACAGTAAATAAGCTGCAACCAAAAGGTCTTCCTTTTTCAGCATCCAGGCGTTGATTTGTTAGCTTCTTTCGTTCACTGCTCACATTCACTAGCTAGTTCAGGGATGGGCAAAATACAGCCTGTGGTTGGATATGGTCCACCAGATCCAGCCTACCACCATCCCATGACACTTTGTTCAGAGTGGCTGGCTGCAGGGGCCATGTATTCACTGTATGCTGCATGCCCCTGGGCAGGTTTTGTGCACTGCCCCTGCCCACAGCACAATCTCACAGCTCCCACTGGCTGGTTTCTCCAAGGCGTGAATGGTGCACTGAGAGCACATGTATCCGGCAGCTGACTGCTCTGAGCGGCATGCAGGAGTGCGGCTCCTGCTGGGCTGCTGACTGGGAGCCACCTAAGGTAAGCACCTCCTGGCCAGAGCCTGCTCCTGGCACCCCACAATCTCCCTCCCCCTTAACCCTCTGCCGCCCCTACACCTTTGCCCCAGGTCATAACCCATACCCTCTTTACTCTTGCACCCATACCCCCTCCCATCAGGTCACAACCCCTTTCTGCCCTAGGTTACAACCCAAACCCCTGCACCCCTGCCCCAGGTTACAACCCCCTTCCAGACTCTGCACCCTTCTTATACCCTTCCGTCAGGTCAGAATCCTCTCCTGCACCCATACTCCCTCCCATCAGGTCACAACCCTTTTCTGCCCTAGGTCACAACCCAAACCCCTGCATACCTGCCCCAGGTTACAACCCCTTTCCAGACCCTGCACCCCTTTTTATACCCTTCCGTCAGGTCAGAATCCTCTCCTGCATCCATATTTCCTCCTGGACCCTGCATTCCCTCCTGCCCCAGGTCACAGCCCCCTCCACCCAAACTCCCTCCCAGACCCCACACTCCTCCTGCACCCCAATCTTCTACCCTGAGCTTCCTTCTGCACCTAGCCTCCATTCCAGACCCTGCACCTCATCCATTAATATCATGGAAGAATGCGGCCCTTGATCACCTACCAAATTCTTGGAGTCACCTCCCATCAAAAATTATTGCTCACTCCTGAGCTAGTTCCTATAATCACAAATGTTTGGTGTCTCATTATGCAGCATATATCCATCTGTCTTCTCATCAACTCATCTCATGTTGGAGTCCTCTGATGAAGCCATTGTCATGTCTTTGTATACAAATATTGGAGCCACATACTTAAAGTTGCTAACTATGCCAAATTCATGAGAAGGGCCTACCTCTGAAATAGCCTTCATTTAGAGGAATGTTGCTCATTTGATTCCAAATTTAAGTATGGTCCACACAAATCTGGTATCCCTCACTTTTATCACTGAAAATTATTTACTTCAGAAAAAAAGATTAATTGCACTTAGATTATAGAAAGTGGGTTATGCTAACAGTATGACTCACCAAGCATTTTAAGTTTCCTGCATGAATCATTTTTTGTCCCTCTCATTGTGGAACTTTGTGTCCCAAATTTGGCCAGTATGGGCAATGGAGAATAGAATTCATGACTTGCTTCTCCTAAAAATCTTTTTGCAAGGCAGCCACCAAAGAACAAGATGAGCACAAACACTTGAGGAAGTCTTGATATTCCATCCCATATAGGGCAGTGCTGTTTGTTTGATACTAATCAATACATGGCAGCCAATACATTTTTCTCTCATCTTGTCTCATTGTGATTTCCTCCCATTAGAGTAGGGTGGGCAAAATATAGCCCACAGGCTGGATCTGGCATCCCATCCCCTCCTCCCCCCAACTCCCTGCATCAGGTCACAACGCGAACCCTCTGAACCGTCTTCTGCACCCCTGCCACAGGTCACAACCAGTGTTCCCTCTAATTTTTTCCATCCATGTGTGAAATAAATGTTGTTATGTGCACCGAGGCATATGCAGATGTGCACCACCATTATAAACATGCCGCTGGCTGCTGCCAGCCATGGGCACTCTGCTAATCAGCTGGGTGGCATTTGAATTTTTTCTGGGTAGTTACCCTAGCACTCAGCTTAGAGGGAACAGTGGTCACAACGCCCTCCCAGACCCTGCACCCCCTTTTACACCTCTTCTTCCAGGTGAGAATCCTCCTCTGCACCCAGACTCTGCACCCTCTCCTGCACCCCAAACTTCTGCCTCAGCTCCCTCCTGTCCTAGGTCACAACCCAAACCCTCTCCACCCCAAACCCTCCTGTACCTGGTCACAGCTCCTTACTGGACCGTGCACCCCAGGTCACAATCCCTTCTTTCACCTAAACTCCCTTCCTCCTGCACCCCAATCTCCTAACCCAATCTCCATCGCAGACCCTGCACCACCTCCATTCATATAGAAGAATGCATCCCTTGATCACCTATAATTTCTTGGAGTGATGCCCCCATCAGAAATTATTGCTCACCACTGGTATAGCTATTAACTCTTTAAAGTGTGACTCATCATTTTCTCTAAAATGACTTAATACAGTGTAAACTTTTTGCTTTTCCAGGAATCTTCCCTGGAAAAACTTCCTTGGAGCTATCAGGAAAACACACACACTGGCCATATAACTGAGAACTTGATTAAGAAAATGATAAATTCCTGTAGAAGAAAGCCATTTGTGCTCATTTGTGGCTCAGTAGCTTTTAACGAAGATATGACTAGATGTTTGAAATCCTTAGGACTCAAAGAAGATTCCTATTTTGTATTTTAGTAGTGTGTTTCAGACCTGTTTCCTCTGAAAAGAAGTGCAGGCCAAGCATATACTGTTTGCTATTTCCTGTGCAAACATCAATACGGACTTATTTTTTGACCCATTTGGATTTCTCATGCATATATTTTCAAATGCTTTTGGATAAATTATTTCATACAGTGTTTTTAATATAATTCTTAATATATTACTTTACAAATGCTTATAAGGCTAGCTGACACACCATACCTGCTACAGTAACTTGGTGCAGCCAGGAGAAGGAAGAATGTCAGTGGACGCAGTAACTCAGAATTTCACGGAAGAGGCATTTAACATTACCTTTACCTCATGTTTTGTGTCATCAATTTTATTTCATAATTGAAAAGTAGAGGATAAGCAACTCTGCTCTGATCTGTGCATCGTCATCATGGTAACAACACTCTGAAAACCATTTGGCTCTGCCATGTCATTGTGCACTATTGGGAGCTCTTAATCCAGAGGTTATTGCCATAAGGGACTCGTAAGTGTATGTCTACACTGCACAAAAGACCAGGCTCTGACTCAGGTTTGAATCTGAGCCCCTGTCTGATCCAGGTCAACAAACATTTGGGATACAGATCCTAGGTCCCGCCTAAGGTGGTGGGTTAGAGCCTAAGTCTTGCTGTGATTCAAATCCAAACCCTCTGCAGTGTGAACACAGGTCAAGCCACAAATCCCAGTCAGAAATTCTGCTCAGTATAATAGTATGGATGTGTTAACGTGGTTGTGAGACCTGCATCCAGCAATTCTAAACCCAGGTTTACAAAACAGTGTGAATGCTCAAGTACTGGCTTGGAAGCACTGAGTCCACAAGCCCAGGTCCTTCAGACCTGCATTTATAATGCAGTAAGATGAGCCTAATACTTCCAGTCACTGGGCATGTAAGCCTTGGGCCAGAGTGAATTGATATAACAGGGTGCACTGCTATGGGTTTGCACAAAATGTAAAATCCTTTATCATCTGTATACAACGCTTCACATGGGGAGTAAAAATGTATCCTAAAATCTATTTGGGAAAGTGTGTGCACAATGGTCTAGCTGCTCTTGAATCTCAGTTTCTCAGGGACCATGGCTATTTGCTTTACCTGCTCCCAAACATTTTATAATCTCTGTTAAACTGAATCTATTTTCAAATTAGAAAAGCTATTTCATAGTGACTTCCTATCTTTTCCATAGGCAAAGGGCTGCCAGAACTAACTTTCTCAACTTCCCAGGAACACTGTCCTCATACCTGGAGTAAGGGTTAGATTTTCCACAGGGCTGTTCTGGAATGTTCTAGCATGGGGCGGGAGAGTGTGGGGGGAGCAGTGCATACAGCTCTGCTAGGGCCTTACCATACTAGCTGTTCCAGAGATTACAAAGCCTCAAAGCATCAATGTTACACCCAAGAAAGAGATGTAGGAATGAAGAAAACACAATCGATGCAATAAAATTCGTCACTATTATCCCTACCTGTAGAAAGCAACAACCCCCCGCCCCCACCCAATTCAATCAAGGTACTTACACACTTGCTGAATGTTAAGTACACAAAAGCAATGGGATTCTTCACATGCTGAAAGTTAGGCACAGGCATAAGCGCCGTGCTGAATCAAGGGCGGGAGAGAGTGGAGCTGCTGAATTTGTTCTGGCAGGAAAGGAGTTGTCACTTTGATTTTTAAGCTTAAGTAGTGACAGACTGGAGCAAATGTTGATCTCAGAAATAAAAGTATTGGGTATCACAGTTTCCATTTTAAAACATCATGTTATTAAATGGAAAACAATAGTTGTTAGTAAAAGTACATTCAGTGATATAATGATACGTACAGATTGGACCTCCCTGGTTTGGCACCCTCAGGACCTGAGCTGTCCTGAACCAGGGAGTTTGCTGGACCAGGGGAGGTCAGTGCTCCCCTGCTGGCTGCCCTGCTCCTGGGCTCATCTCCCTGGGGCTCCCTGCCCTGCCTTTGGCCCCCTTAACATTGGTCTGGCATAGCTCCCCACCCTGTTGCCTGCCCGCTGCCCCAGGGGTTCCTGACGGAGACCGCTTGGCTGCTGCTGGTCCCACTGCTGCAGGGTGTTCTTCAGGTTCCTGACTGGGGCCACCCAGCTGCCGCCAGTCCTGCTGCCACTGCGGGTTCCCCAGCCAGGTCCGCCTGGCCACCCCACCCTGCTGCTGGGTCTGCCCTGCTGCCACTGGGGATACTGCCACCAGCCCTGCTTCACCTGGGGATTCCCTGGAAGAGGCTGCCCAGTCACCGTGGCTCCACTGCCACCAGGGGTTTCCCAGAGTTCCTGGCTGGCGCTGCCCGGCATCAGGCAACCCAGCTGCAGCCAGGGGTTCCCGAGCTGAGGCCAGGACTCCCTGCCATGAGGCCCCCCTAACACCAGGGGTTCCCTGGCTGGGGCTGGGGCTCCCAGTCCCTGCTTCAGAGCTTTTTGGTCCAGCAACATCCCTAGCCCTGCCAGACCTCAGATGTTACTAGACCAGAGAGCCCCAGATTTGGGAGGTTAAACCTGTACCTCACTTTGTAAAGCACTGTGAGACAGACCGGGGAAAAGCACTATGTGAGAGGCAGGTGTTGCTAGAGGATATGACAAGGCATAAGTGCACATAAGCGTACAGGTGATATTTGTAAATTCATCTGGCAATTAGCATTTTTATTCTGTTTTAAGGATTCCGCGTACTGTATTTGCTATAGCCAGGACATAGTTCCAAGTTTGTCATCCAACACCCATATGTGAACATCTCACTTTAATCGTACCTAGTAACATACCTAAGCTCTTTCCATGCGAAGGAGACATAGTTGGATTGTTACTCAAAATAAACGTCATGTACCAAAACAACACAAAAAAGTGTTGCATTCACATACTGAGAGGAGTGAAATTATCCGAATGAGGGTCCTACAGACACTGGCTAGTCACCACTATGTCCACAGCCTCATCTTTGCTTTTGTTTCCAATGGCGATATTGACAACTAATTTATACCGAGGCAGCGTGATTTGCCTGACCAAGTATTTTATTTCTTCACTTAAAGCAGTAGTGAGGTTGGCACATTTTGCAGGTTTATAGGTGACGTTGCCGAGTTTGGTTGGTAAATATTCCCTTAGCAGCTCTTCTGCTCTGGCACAAGAGAATTTCCCTTTCGGTATTGCAGACGAGACTGGAATCTATAACAAAGAGGCAATGCTATAATTTAATGGAATTTATTTGTATTACAATCGCATCAAATGTCCTCAATCAGGCTGCAGGCCCCGTTGTTTTAATTGCTGTACAACACACACACATTACAATTAAACCACAATAAATTTTGTTCCAACAATCTGAATCACTACATTTTCAAAGAGCACCATGGGCTTTAACCAGGAACTTTCCAGTCAAGTCAAAGAGAGTTGTCTCCAATTACTGGGAATCTAGAATTACCCACTCTGGACCCACCCATACTAATGCACATATGTGTGTGTGTATATACACACACACGTGCACATTAATATAACTGGGTCACTGTGTGGCACACAATACAGTCATCCCCACAACACAAAATGTATTTCTGGTCTTCCGGCACAGGTAAAATGCTAAGAGATATCCATGTCTTTTGCCCAGTGTGAACACATGGGTAAAACATTTGCACTGGAAGAGTTAAGCATGTTTTGACCATCTTGAGGGGGAAGTCACTATACTAGTGTAGCCAGACATGAACCCCATCTTGTTTCCCCCCCCCTCCCCCGAGAGCAAGAGAAAGGCAGTCAGCCTTTGATGCCCTGGGAAGGCAGGTGTGCTGCCTGTCCCTGAGTCTACCATAAACAGAAACCAGACAGTAAATGGGCTAGCTGACGACCCGGGGGCCTCCTGCTGCCCTGATGGCTAGTACCAGTAATTGACACGCCTGCACTGTCCCAGGAGAGGAATCTTCGCCCATCACATACCAGAGGTGCCCATTGTCTGCATTTTCCCAGGTGTGAATTGTGCTTTGCACCCTTCCTGGGAAACTTGGCATTCAAAGCCATTTTTCCTAATTGGCCACTTGAGACCAGGAAGAAGCCTACGTGACCCCAGGGGTATAAAGAGGGGTTTAGTAGCCCACCCCATTTGAGCTCCAATCATCTACACCTGCTGGCAGGTATTGGTTGTCTCCCGAGGTCTGTGGGACGCCCAACCTCGCCCTACTTCTTCCTGAGGGATTGAGAGAAAGACGCTGGCCACGCCAAGTCTGGAACGCAGGGGTGAGAATATATACCTGCTAGGTGTCTATTTTGCATGCATTTAATAAGAGCTCAGAGAACCAAAAGGGTTTCATGGTACCTGTAAGTGACTTATTAGTGTAATTTCTGTCCTGTCCTTTGTAGTGGCTGTGTTATCTGTAACACAGTAGTAGCATTTAACAGCTAAGTTTACCCTGTAACAATAAAATAGTAACTGTTTAAGCTGTGACCTGACTCCTTCAGTTGCTGTAACAGAACCAAGCACAATTTTAAAAAGAACTCCAGCCGGTCATAAGGGACAGATATAGGGAGAGCTTGAGCGTTGGATCGTGTCGCTTCCAGGGGACAGATCCGTTGGGGCATCTCTCAGCCTCCCCAGGCTGCCCGCTGCGAAGGATCATGTATCCTAGCAGTCAAAATCTGAGGTGTAATAAGCTCTCCCTGTAAACTTCTTGGGGTGCCCATCAACCTCCTGCAGGTTGCCCGCTGCTAAGGGACCCCAGTCCTAGCAGTTGAAGTCTCGGGTGTATAATACACACACACCACTCACTGTCCTGACCACCGGCTGACAACTAGTAAGGTAGACAGGGCCGTTCTACGAACCTCTTTTTTCTGGCAGGACTTTGACCCAATACTGACTGCCCAAGTCCTGTCCCAACATGTGTTAGTTCTCAGAAAGCCTGAGATGGATTCTGTATTTTTACCTTAGTGAAGAACATGAGGGGCATCGTCTCACACCAGTATGAGCCAAATATTCAAAGACTTGTTCGCACACAGTAATGTTGGACAAATCTAGATGTTTTGCTAACCACCTTTAGGGATGTAGCCAGTTAACTGGTAAGCATCACCCATACCAGGTGATGTTTACCAGTAACCAGTTAACTGGTGGCCCAGCCACGATGAAGCAGCCCCCTTCTTGACATGGGCGGGGGGGGGGGCTGTTTCAGCCCAGCCAGGCCCTCCATACTGCAGGCTGGGGGATGCTCCAGCCTACGGTGCAATGGAGTGGGCCCGGCCCAGTGGGAGAAGTCCCTGCCCATGGCACAGTGCAGTGGGCCCAGCCTGAGCAGCCCCCGCCTATGGCGAGCTCAGCCCTGCCTGGCCGGCGCAGCCCGTGGTGTGGTGGGACCAGCTGGGCTGGAGCAGCCCCCCCACCTACGGTTTCCTGATTAACCAGTTAAATGTAACGTTTAACCAGTTTACTGATTAAACGGTATTTTACATCTCTACCGCTCGTGGGTACGTCTACCCTGCAGCTGGAAGCATTCTTCCCTGCTCGGGGAATACTAGGCAGATGCACAAGCTCTGTTTGAGCTAGCAAGCTAAAAACAGAAGTGTAGCCAGAGACAGCACAGGTAAAGACTTGGGCTAGCCCCCCAAGGACAACCCCCCCCCCTAGAAGCCTGGCTGTGCACTTTTAGCCTGAGCCAGTGGTACCCCCAACTACGTTATGTTTATGATGCTAACCTCAGTAAAGCTAGTGTGTGTATCCACACAGGGAGGCATGCTCTCAGCTGCAATATCGATGCACCCAGTGCAATGCTTTTAAAATGTAGGGGTGTAACTTGAAGTTAACGAAGAATGGGAGAATTAACACTGAAGCTGTTACTTTAAATCCCACCCCAATATGGCTAGGGATTTCAGCACATATGGAACACATGGGTTAGAACCCTGCCCAGCTGGTCTAGCCCTTCTGCTGCTAAGCATCTCTCTTTGTTCATGGCTAGAAGGGAGGGGGGTGAGAGACATGCAGCCCAGGCTGTGAATATTATGGGTTGCAATCCTGCAAAGGCAGACAGCAGGGAGAGAGGGTGGCATTTTTGTATGCTGCTCTACCAGCTCAGCCATCTGCATTCCCTGGAGGAGGGAAATTCTTCAGGGGAATTTCCCCTTGATGTGGGAGGGGACCTTGGAAATGGGAAGAGCCTTAAACATCAGCTCTCGGCACGGCAATTTCTAAAGCAGTGCTGCCCAAACTTTACCTGTCGCACTCTCCCCTTGTAATGGAATCTGTCCACACACACATACCCCTCCATTACTGCACAGTTGAGCTGGGGACAGAACTAGGGATGGGGAGGAGCTAGAGCTAATGGTGGTGCTGTCCTGGGTGCAGGGAGGGAAGGAGAGCAGGCATCAGGGCAGAGCTGTGGCCAGGGGGCCAGGCAGCAGGACATCCTCTCTCCTTGTTCCCCTGAATGTTCATCTGTGGCCCCCTAGAGGGGACATATCTCACAGTTTGGGGACCACTGCTCTAAACAAAGTCCACTTCTGGCCAGCCCCTAATTATCTTTATTCTCCACTATCCACAGACACTCCCCCCACGGTGGCTATGTCTACACTCGCGGCTTCTTGCGCGAGAAATATGCAAATGAGGCTAAGTGTGGAATATCGCCGAGCCTTATTTGCATACCTGATGAGCCGCCATTTTTGCAGAAGAGGCTCTTGCGCCAGAAGGAGGTGTCTACAGTGCCCCTTCTTGTGCAAGAAACACCCTCTTGCACAATGCCGTTATGCCAATTATTTTCAGGAATAGCAGCATTGCGTAAGAGGGTTTTCTTGTACAAGAAGGGACAGTGTAGACAGCTCTTTCTGGCGCAAGCGCCTCTTCTGCAAAAATGGTGGCTCATTAGGTATGCAAATGAGGCTCGGCCATATTCCACACAGCCTCATTTGCATATTTCTCGCGCAAGAAGCTGCGAGTGTAGACATAGCCACAGTGTTTTGTCTTGGCAGGTTTGGCTTTCACAAGCTTAAGCCTCCCTCTGCCCAACCTAGGACTCTCACCTTCCCTTCCACAGACAGCCCAATTTGGAGGAGGTAGGGGCCCTTGCTAAGTTTGAAAGCCATGCTGCAAAAACAGGCTGTTTTTGTACGTCAGCCCCAGCTTGTGTGACACTAAATGTTCAGTTGGCAGGAGGCTGCCTGGGCTGGTTACTTACTAAAGGTAGCTGGGTTCCCCTGCTTTTCAACCGACTCTAGGAGCAGCTCAGAGAAATATCCCATAGGAAGAGTTTCATTGAAAAAATGGTTAGATATTGATTGATTGTTGCATCAATTATTAAATGGATTTTTAGTGCTGTGTGTAGAGTCATCTCTGGAGATGCAGCTGGCTCATTTCATTGCAGAATGCTGGGCGCATCTCCTGGCCAATACAGGATTGTTCCCTCCAGGACATTTCCAGTGCTAGCCCCACGACCTAGCAATGAGGCTTTCATTCTTCCCCAAGGAGACAATTTCACTGCCTAATATAGCTCACTGCCAGGAAGGTTTTTCTGATATGCAGCCTAGATAGTCTCGTTCTTAATTTCATCTCATTGCTTCATGTTCCTGGCTAAGTAATTCCTCTCCCTACCTGGTACTGTATTTAAAACCTTGATCAGCTCCGAAGCCCCACTGTTTGATAATCCTTTCCATTTCAATTCATCCAAGTCCTTTTCAATGTGTAGTTTATAGATTCTTATGCAGTAGAATCTCTGCAAAACCCAGATATGGTGTGACTCTGTTTCTAGTGAAGCAAAATGATTTCAGTACAAACTAATCCAACGTGGGCCTGACTCAGAGGTCTTTGCTGTTAATGGCATGACTCCCATTTAACAGGACTGACCTGGCTGTTTACCATTATTTCTCATCCTGTGCTCCCTATCCTCCAGCCCAGGATTGCCTAGTTGACAAATGGGGATTCCTCAGCTCAGACACAGCTGCTGAATTGCAGGCCCCAGGTCACATGAGGGTGAACATGTCATGAGGCTGATATATGCTGTCTCCTAGGAGCACATCGCTGTTGACCTGCCTGGTACCCCCTCTTCTGCTGGTTTCCTGAGTAACGTTGTATCCAGTGAGTACAACAAATAGCACCAACAGGGGAAACTGCCTGCAGCTGGATAGAAAAACCACACAGCTAAGAGCACCTTAGACCAATGGTGTACAACCTGCAGCCTGTCAGGGTTCTGTGTGTGGCCCACAAGGCATTTTGTTTATTGTTGCCCATGCACAGGGTTGCCAGATTCTGCTGGTTTTCATCTGTATCGTTTTTTTCCTACTGGTATTACAAAAGTGATATGCACTTAAAGCAAGGGTACGTGAAGTGAGGTACATGCTGATTGCACACAACATTGACTGTGAGAGCTGTGCGCTCCCTCCGCATCCAATCGAAGTGCTGCTAGGGTTCAATGGGTACACCCTGCAAATTCTGGGTATGCAAGCGCAGTTAGCAAAACAACCTTCTCCTGGGAGACCATCTTGTTTATGACTATCTTTGGACTACTCATGCGGCCCACTCGCTAACCTAGATTGCCCATTGCTACCCATCGCTGCTCTAGGTGCTGCCATCCCAGAGCAAATCAGCAAGTTGTCTAGACAGGTATTCTGTTGCGGACAGTGGCCAGTGAGGGATGCAAGCTTTAGAGAAAAGCTGGGGAAACCCAGAATGCTCTGGCCACCTGAACAGTAAGGCTATGTCTACACTGGCGGGTTATTGCGCAAGAATGGCCGTTCTTCCACAGAGTGTCCACACTGCCCACTTGCTCTTGCACAAGAAGATTTACAGTAAAGTGTGGTAGGAGAGGGCTTCTTGCGCAAGAGCTACACTCTTTTCTAACAAGTGTAAGCTCTCTTGCACAAGAACTCTTGCTCAAGAGGGCAGTGTGGACCCGCGGCAGGGGCTTCTTGTGCAAGAAAGCCCTCTGGCTAAAATGGCCATCAGAGCTTTCTTGCACAAGAGAGCATCCACACTGCCATGGATGCTCTTGCGCAAAACACATCTCGCACATGGCAGTGTGGACGTTTCTTGAGCAAGAGTTCTTGCACACGAACCCTTGCGCAAGCTGTTCTTGCGCAAGAAGCCGCCAGTGTAGACATAGCCTAATAGAGCCTGGAGGAAGCATGTTCTTTGTAAGCCCAGATGATGAGTCTGTTCCTCAAAACGCAAGAGCTAATCACCAAACCCTGTGGCTACGTCTACAATGCAGGCTTCTTGTGCAAGAACTGTTTTGCACAAGAGTTCTTGCGCAAAAGGTCTTGCACAAGAGTGCATCCACACTGCCATGTGCTTTTGTGCAAGAGCATCCATGGCAGTGTGGACGCTCTCTTGTGCAAGAAAGCGCTGATGGCCATTTTAGCTATAGGGGTTTCTTGCACAAGAAACCTCTGTTGCCCGTCCACACTGCCTTCTTGCTCAAGAGCTCTTGTGCAAGAGGGCCTGTTCCTCGTGGGGAGAGGAATAACTCTTGTGCAAGAGGCCCTCTGTTCCAACACTTTACTGTAAATTTACTTGCGCAAGAACGCGTGTGCAATGTAGAGGCTCTGCAAGTTTTTGCACAAGAACGGCCGTTCTTGCACAAGAAGCCTGCAGTGTAGACGTAGCCTTTAGTGTTATCTATGAGCATAAGAACGGAAGCTATTCTGAACGTACTAGGCCTGACCCAAAGCACCTGTGACCCTAACTGGAATTATGGGCTCAGCATCACTGAAAATCAGATACTAAAGGCCTTGTCTTCACCCAGAAACCAGGTGTGCTCTTAACTCAGGTTAGCTAACACATGATCATGAACATGAGGTAACATCCCAGCATTAGCTCTAGGCTCTTCCACAGTCTTTAACTCAACCCACTATTGTGTGAAAAACTACCAACTGCCTGGCCTTTGCTAGGACTTTAGCTAGTGACAGCCTAGCACACTTGTTCACCTAGAAAAGAAGCTCCCCTATAGGTTTGATCCAAACTCCACTGATGTCAATGGGTTCAGATCGGGTCCAAAGGGCCACTTTTTCAAGTCAGCTCAGGTTCCATTTAGGTACCAGAATAAGTGCACATTGGGTACTGAGCTCTTTGGATCTATCATATATAGACCCAGGCCTGCCGACAGAAGTGGGAAGCTGCCCTGGGGGCAGGTGAT
Organism: Pelochelys cantorii; assembly: GCA_032595735.1. NCBI lineage: Eukaryota > Metazoa > Chordata > Testudines > Trionychidae > Pelochelys > Pelochelys cantorii. The sequence continues at coordinate 54,589,293 of CM064334.1, forward strand.
TTAAAAAGGCCCAGGGCTCCACTGCTACAGCAGTGACTGGAGCCCTGGGCCCTTTAAATTGCTGCCAGAGCCCCAGATGAAATGCACTACTGAAGCGTTGTCTGGGGAAGGCTAGCCCTCAGCCCCGCTCCTTCTACCCAAGGCTCCACCCATTCCAGGGGCCCAGAGCTGTCCCCACCTTTGTCCAGGGTCCAGCAAAGTCTGTCAGCTGCCTTGTACAGCCCACGGTGATACCTGTAACATGCACATCTCCTAGGGTATGTCTAGACTGCATGGCTCCGTTGACGGAGCCATGTAAACTAGTTTACCCGACATAGTCAATGAAGCGAGGATTCATTAAAATAAAAATGGCCGCCGCACTGTGCCAACAATCAGCTGATCTGGCACAGCGCGGCAGTCTAGATGCGGATCGGTCGACAAGGGAAGCCTTTGCTGACTGCTCCTGTAAACCTCGTTTCATGAGGCATAAGGGAGCAGTCGGCAAAGGCTTCCGTTGTCGACCAATCCGCCTCTAGACTCCCGCACTGTGCTGGATCAGCTGATTGTTGGCACAGCGCAGCGGCCATTTTTATTTTAATGAAGTGGGGATTATTTAAATCCCCGCTTCATTGACTATGTCGGGTAAACTAGTTTACATGGCTCCGTTGACAGCGCCATGTAGTCTAGACATACCCCTAGTGACTAAAACAAGCCTCAGCCCAGCCCATTCCAGATCTTCAAAGCCCTTGGAGCAGTTCCTAGACAGGGCAATTCCACTGTGGTGTGTCCCATTGTAATTGGCCTTGAGTGGTCCATCTTCATGGCTCATTGAGGGGATTTCATCATTCTCCTCAGCCATCAGAATGTCCAGGAGAAAACTGCACTGAGTGTATCATCTTAGTGAACCCGTGCAAGGCAGACAGGACATATACCCTCTCATGGATGATGGTGATGGGCTTGTGACGAGCGATCTGGAGGCTTGATTTGTTTTTTATAGTGGCTCAGTTCTGCAATGCTTCACCAGGTGCTACTATACGTGAGCAAGACAACCACACTCCAGCCCTCCCCCAACCCTGGTCAGCTCTCCAGGGCAGGGAGCGTATGCACTGCTCAGCACAATGCAGCCTGCCCTACAGACACTGCTGTAGTACTTTACCCTTCTTCAGCACCTTTCCTCGGAGGATCTCAAAGCACTATACAAATGTGAGCTAAGTAAGCTTTACGCTATCCCCGTGAGGCCAGTAAGGGATCACTTCACCTATCACTGCAATACAGCCATTTCTAGCGTTGAAGGCAGCAACAATACACAATATATTTGGGCAGGAAGGGAAGAGCACTATATTTATAGCCAGATTGGCCTATCTATTCACATTGACTTATATGTATCCAAACACAGTCTTTTTTTTTTCTGTATAGCAATCTCAAAGCACCTTATGAACATTAATGAACTTAGCTTCACTCCATCCCCAGGAGGCAGGTACCGGTGTCAGTATCCCTGTTTTATAGCTGAGAAGCTGTGATGTGACAAGTTTACATAGCCGGTCAGTGGCTGAGCTGGAAACAAGACCTCAGATCTCCTTACTCCCTGCCCTGAGCTAGGGGAATTTAGCTAGAATGTCATTGCCTGAGTTGGAATTTGTCCCAGACACTGTGGTTAACATCTCAGCTCCGACTTTAGCACTTTTCTAAGGGCTCCTTTGGACTTTGTTTGTTTAACTAACGGGAGTGGGCAGCCCTTTAATACACTATGCGGCTGAGATGGGAGCTATCCAGTGTCAAACTATTAGCTGGCACCTCTAAATCCTGGTACTTGGTCACCAGCTCCAACAGAAAAGGCCTAAGCCAGAGCATTAGGCATTATGCATTTTACCCGAGCACTCACCACCAGAAAACAGTGGCTGTGTATGGGCCAAAGAGTCAATGGCCAGCCTTCTGCTAGCACAGGGGTGAGGAACCTACGCGGCCCCAAGCTTGCCTGGATCCGGCCCCTAAGGCTCAGGGCTCCCCCCACCCACCCCCCCAGAAATGGGGAGCCAACTCTGGCACTCCAGCCCCTCTGTCACCCCCCCTGTGGGGCTGGAGCACACAAAATCTACTAGCCTGTGCCCACCCAAGGCTCTGGTATGTGGGGAATGTCAGCCCCTGACCCAAAAAAGCTTCCCCACCCTATGCTAGCAGCAGCAACAGCTGCCTTAAAGGGGTAAGATGCCGGGGTGGGGAGTTAAATACATCATCATCGACTCCTGCCATGAGGAAAATGGATTTAATCTCAGGGCTAATCGTGCGAGTGGAGGCCTATTGTCAAAGGGCAGGTGGGATGATAAAGAAAGCCAGACAAGCTTTCCTTCAGGGACGCACAATAGAGCCAAGCAGGTGCCTAAGAAAGGGGCCCTTGCAGAGATCCCTGTGAACCAAGCTAGCAAGGGCAGGGAGCTTGCCGACACAGCTTTGAACCTCTGCAGTCATGGCCAGCCTGATAGTGATGGGACTGGTCAAAGACACCGGGCTTTATTCTCTGGCCCATTGCCTGAGGGGATGGCCATTTGCTGGTGTTGGGAGGTGAAGGCTGTGAGCCTGCAGAGCAGGGTGGGTTTGGCCTGGGCATTGTGGAGATTGCACTGGACAGCAGGGCCCCAGGCTCCAGTTTTCTTTGTGCCTTTAATAGGACTTGGGTATAGGTGCTTTCTGCAGCAATACCAGCCTCTCTCACTCCTGTTTTGAAACCTCCTGGTGTCTAGGCCACAGCAGAACCGGAGAGTTACTGGAGCCCTTGCTCTTAAGTGGCTGTCATTAGGAGCGTCTCTACAGCAATAACCATAGTACCTTGTATCAGAGGGGTAGCCGTGTTAGTCTGGATCTGCAAAAGTGACAAGGAGTCCTGTAGCACCTTATAGACTAACAGATGTATTGGAGCATAAGCTTTCGTGGGCAAAGACCCACTTCGCCCTTTCGTCTTTGCCCACAAAAGCTTATGCTCCAATACATCTGTTAGTCTATAAGGTGCTACAGGACTCCTTGTCGCTTTTGCATAGTACCTTGAATTCCTTAGTGAGTCTCTGGGTGGCTAGAAGTCCCCTCAGGCTGACAGCAGCTGGTTTAGAAGTTGTGGCTTGTGACGCTCTTGTGGTTTCTTTGCCCACTCGAAGCATTGACAGGGAGTAACTGCCAGTAGCGGGAGCACCTGGGGGCTTGTGGGGGATAGACAGACCAAGGAGTGAGTGCATGTGGCTGTCTGAATGATGAGATCTGGCGGTGTCACGCTACCCACTGCAGGAGCCTCTGTTCAGTGGGGTCCCTCTTGGATTCCTCCCAAACGGGAATTTTGTGACACACTCATGGAGCAGCCATCCGCCCCGGGCAGCTCGAACTCTTAGCTTGCCCCTGAGTTAAGGTAACAAAAATATTTATAGGCCCCTTTAACCAAACTGGTAAACCCAACCCCAGCCCCACTGCACATCCCAGAGTGAGTGTGAAAGGGGGCAGATACCCTGCATTTTCGGGCATGGACACACCATCTGACTTGCCAGTCTAGATTCTTACATGGGCCTCAGCAGCACAGTAGCTGAATGCCTTTTCCTCCTTGATATTAAATAGACCACGTGTGCACACACACACATTGAGTGTTTGCATATGAAGAGGACCGTCTGAATTCATGTGTTTACTGTATTTGATTTGCAGTTGTTGCATAGCGCTGCAAGCACTTCAGCTGGGGTGGGGATCAGGGAAGTCCGTTCTGTATGAGCATGAGAATTGCTATTATCACCCATAAAATAAATCCAGGCACTTAATGACCTTGGCACAGAGCATTTCCTGAGGATTAATGACAGATGGGTGTTCATGTCCCTCAGGCTGTCAGCTCCTCCCTGCTGGACATTAATCCACAAGAAATGTCCTGGGTATCGATCCCTATTGCTTAATTAATAAATGCAACATGTCTTACTAGCTTAGATTTAGAGATGGCCCCTTCTTCTCTTCCTGCTGCATTGAAGGTGACTTTTTTAGCATTTGAGTCTCTTTCTTTTGAGGCCTTTGGGTTTTTTGGTTTCCTGGCATTCATCTGAGCGGTTTTGTTGCCACAGCAGAGAATTTCACCCAGCGAAGGAGGGAGACATACGACACGCTGCTGTCTTCTGGCTAATGTGGCATGGCACGAGAAGCAAATCTTTCAGAAGTAACACAAAGTCTTGATTATCTGCAGCTGATTACATCCTCTTTACAAGAGTCTGCACAAAGAGGAGCATGAGCTGTAGAGCAAGAACATTGTAATTCGCCAAGGTCTTAATGTTTTCTGTAATAATCAATTTCTTGCCTATGAGTCACCATTCATCTTCAGCACTTTCTTTATTGGGTGGATTTGCTCTCTTTAGTTCTAGGCTCCTAACTGTCTTTGAGAAACAACTGCACTAATTAGGAGCGATTATCAACTTATTCAGTTTTAAAAGTCAGGTGCACAGCCCCCATCTGACTTGGGGGCCTGTTTTCAAAAGTGGCTAGTGGTTTTGGGTGCTGAGTTGCCAGAAGGGTTTTTTTCCCCAGCAGGCACTGGGCACTTTCCTCTGAAAATGAGGCCCCTTTAAGAGGTCTCAAGTTGAACACCCAAAAAACTAAGTCACCCAAAATCACTAATCCTTGGTTTTGTAAATCTTGGATTCAGTGTCACATGCTTTTTAAGACTAGGACTTTGCTATCTCACCCAATCAGATTTCAAAACAGAGCGCATCTAAGTGGTATAGACTCAATGAGCTCTTTCTTCCTGAGATAACAAGGCAGTCACATAAACATTACTGTTTTCAGGGTTGCCTCTGGTAAATTACGTACATACTATATTCCTGAAACCTTTCTGAATGGCATTAGTCTTTCACCGCCTATTTTAGAGCTGTTCACATGTATTTTCTCATTTTGAAAATGCTAGTACTGTAGGCCCGGAGAGTCACAGCTCAGTTCTGGGCTTGCTTTCAGGACTGTAAATACAGCGTAACTCCCGTCAGATCAACAGAGTTACACAGGTAACATTGAGCGAGCCGAGTCAGGCCCTCAATGTGTCAAAAAGATTTTCCCTTTGCAAATCTGGAAGGCATTTTGTATTAAGAAAGGTAAATATAGAAAAAGGTGCAATCAGAAGGTGATGGGCATAATGTCCACACAGTAGGGCTATACCAAAGCCACCACCTTTGGATCACACAGACTCCAGGGACAGTTGACATTCTACTTACTGACAAATCAAAAGAACTGGTTTTGTCCCACCTGCAGAAGGCCTTGGTAGCCTCCCTTCAAGGTGCTTTGTTCTCCTTGCGACAGCCACGGACCAGATTAAGTTAAAATAAAACGTAGCCACTTCTACTTAACGCAACACCCTCCCCCTCCGCTGCATACAACATGGATGGCTTCTCCTCTTCCAGCTACTTATTCCAGCTACTGTGTTGACTCTCCCCAGGCCCTCCACCCTCCATAAACAGTGAGGCAAACAAGATTTGCATTTCTTTCACTGGAGAGAGAGCAGAGTGAGAGGCATTAATTACATGGTATTTGCTTTGTTCTCACTCAGCTGGTGAGATGTTACTCTATTAACCATTAGAAGGCTGGTCCTTAATTGATGCAATTGGTGATCCTTTGGCATAGCTCCCCCTTTGTAAGTGTAAAGGGACTATTGGCCCCTTAGTAAAACTCAGTGTGGGGGGGTGTTGGTTGGCTAGCCTCAGTACCAAAAGTAGCAAGAAAGGTCCATGAGAAATCAGGCTCAGGAGACTAAGGCTATGTCTACACTGGCAGGTTCTTGCACAAGAACTCTTGCGCAAGAACACGTCCACACTGTCATGTGCTTTTGTGCAAGAGCATCCATGGCAGTGTGGACACTCTCTTGCGCAAGAAAGCTCTGATGGCCATTTTAGCCATAGGGCTTTCTTGCGCAAGAAACCCCTGCCGAGCGTCCACACTGCCCTCTTGTGCAAGAGGGCTTACACTTGTTAGGAAAGAGCGTAGCGCTTGCGCAAGAAGCCCTTTCTTCCGATGCCGTACTGTAAATCTTGCGCAAGAGTGGGCGGGCAATGTGGACACACTATGGGTTCTCGTGCAAGAGCAACAGTTCTTGCGCAAGAACCCGCCAGTGTAGACAAAGCCTAAATGTCCCCAGGAACAATGGGAAGAGGCTGACGCTCCAGCTTGGCATGATTGTCAGGGCAGGCTGGCTAATGCGGGAGTCAGGAGGGCAGGGAGGGGCCCGTCCTTCATGTGAGCTGGAATTGCCTGGATTGGACAGAGCTAAGGAGAGAGCAGGGGCCCAAGATGAGTTGTGCCAGCCAGAGAGAGCCAGAAACACAGCCCAGAGAGCAGATCCAAGCAGGGAACAGCCACAGAGCCAGAGAAGCAGCCCAGGTGCTAGCAGCAGAGAGTGGAGCTGGAGTTGGAGCTGCGGCAGCCAGGAGTTGGGTGTGGTAAGCAGCGTGGGACAGGAGGCCCCGCTCATGGGAGATTCCACCAGCCAAGAGGCCCTCCCAGCTTGGGTTGCATGCTGTCACTTTGTCCCCGGCATCCACCACAGCCCTTCTCCTGGCCCCAGAAACAGTAGCACACTCTTCCTGGCTCAGCCCTCCGGCCGTGTCACCATCCTCCTTCCACTGGTTAGTATTGCAGTGCAAATCCTGCCACTTCCCCAGTGGTGAATGGGTGGGACTCACTACTCTGGGTCCCAGCACAAATACCGGGTGTATAGCAGCCTTCTGCTGCTCCTCTAGTTCCTCTTACCACTACTATGATTCCCTAGACCATTTCCACATGACCCCAGCACCTCCTTCACTCTTACCTCAAGGCTCTCAGCTGCTCCGTCCCTGGAGCCAGCCAGCAGTTCTCCCATATGTAAGCAGGGGAATGGTCCCGCTATTGTGGGGAACTTTCCTGGCTTCTATACTACCCTGGTGAAATAGGCCAGCGAAAGGATCTGAGTCCCCACTCCCACTTCTTTTACCCAAAGGTCTCCCTGACCCTGAGGGCTCCCCTTCCACTCTCCTGAGTAGCAGAGTCCTCGAAATCCCAACAAGGCTGGGCCCAGGTTTTCTGGGGCTTAATCCCTGGATGCTTTCTTGACCCAGTGATCATTACATACAGTTCAAAGCAAATTCAGTTTATTAAACAGCAACCGATTAAAAAGAAAAGAATAAGGAAAAAATGAAAAAGGTTAAAAGAGAACACATAGCCCCGCTCTGTAGCACGGGGACATCACAAACAGCAGTTTGCAGAGTGCAAGGACAGCTCACAGTCTGTTCCTTATAGGTCCCAGGGCTCTGTCTCAGGCTCTGGCTGTGCTGCAGGGGGGCTGCAGGTTGGACACGCTTGCTCTGGCAGTGACCACACGACTTCAGGCTCTAGGTGGCAGGACCCCTCTCCCAGTTGGAGTTAGAATCCCTCTCCAAGTCTGGCCTGCAGGGCCTCTTGGCTGGTGGCGTCTCCCTGCCCAGAGCCTCTTTTCCCCCCCTTTGCTGGTCCCAGCTGTTCAGCACAGCCAGCTGCAGACTATGTTGCTTTGCCAGCCTCCAGCTCCTAGCGTTGCTCCTCTAACCCCTTTGGCTCTGGTCACTATAGGTCTGCCTCTTAGCGCAGCTTGCACTCCTTGCTGTGCGTGTCTGACTGTGGTCACTGCAGGTCTGCTTCTTAGCACAGGGTCTGCGCTCTGTGGGCTGAATGAGCCTCTGGCTCTGTCACTGCAGGTCTGCTCCTCAGTACAACCTGGACCCCTTGCTACTCTTCTTAGCTCTCTCTCCCTTTGACTCAGACCCAGAAAATCCCAGCACACACAGAGGATGGGACCTGGCCTCCTAATTCCCCCATTGGCCTGTCCAACCTGTCAGTCAGGCTGACCTGGAGTGTTGGCTTTTTCCCATTGTCCCTGGGGTCTGTCAGTCTCAGGGCCCTGATTTTTCATGGATCCTTCCCCTTTTGGTACTGGGAGCTGGCCAACCAAAAACTCCCACTGAGTTTTAGTAAGGGGCTAACAGTCCCCTTACACATACTCCTTTGTTCCTTGCCAGCAACTGACCTGTCCATGGAACTAGCTTTCTTTCAGCATGCTAGGGATACAGTTCTTCCCCCTTAGACTCCCAGCAGCGACTGGCCTCTGTTCTGCCTGCAGCTCCTGTAGTAGTCAGGACACGTCGGGATCACCAATGTAGTAGTCCAGGACAGCGATACGGTAAATTCAGGATTCACTGGTGTGGCATCAGGTCTTCTGCTCCATTAGTGATGATAAACATTAGGCTGCGTGTGTTTTTGTATGCTCCCTTGGTATACTGTGCTAGCTCTGCACAGGTAGCGAGCATCATAGACTTCACAACAGCCCCCAAAGACTACAGACTCAGATAAGATACAAAGGCGCCCGAGTCAGGTTTATTGTCGTACAAAGTACATTAATAGCTGTTGGTAGCCAGATGGCCTCCAAGCCCCTACATATTTGTACCTGGGACAATGGACATGGCTCAGTCGATGTATGGATTTACTATTGCCCCCTAGGCCAAAGAGTTAAGTGAGGTACCCCAACATTTATAGACAGAAATAAACAATGTATGATACACACTGTACGTATCATCTTACGCATTAATGACACATTTGGTACCTCCCCTTGTACTTTCCTCCAAAGCATTGTTTTGCTTTCACTCTTGTTTCAAACTATTTTATTATGTACTTAGCTGGGTGTCCCTGTATCTACATATTCCATGTGCTTTTATCAGTGCTAGCAGTTATAGTGCCGAGAGACACTGACTTTCAGGCAAACATCTGCTTTTGACACGACCTGTCTATTACTCATAGTATAACTCTTGCTTACTTTGGTTCAAGAACCAGGACTATGTTTCAGGCTCTTTCTTTCTCCTACAGCTCCTTTTATGTCAGACTCCTGGGCCCTGACTGATTGCTCCTCGCAACCTCTCTCTTATTGGCTGCTTCCCACACATTACACCTAGAACATTGGGGTATGTCTACACAGTAGTGTTATTTCGGAATAACGTCATTCTGACATCATTCTGAAATAACAAAGAGCATGTCTACACTGCAAGCCATTATTTTGAAATAATGTCGAGCTGGAGGACTTCTTACTCCAATTCCTGCAACCCTCATTTCACAAGGAGTAAGGGAAGTCAAAGGAAGAGTGTTTGTACTTGGACTTCCTGCAGCGTAGACTGCGCCAAAAGCCGAATTAAGCTATTTCAACTTCAGCTACACAATTGACGTAGCTGAAGTTGTGTAGCTTAATTCGACTTTTGCCCTGCTGTGTAGACGTACCCTTAGTGTCCCCTTGTATTCCAGTGTTGAGTAAACACCCTCTACTTACTCTCTCCCATTTTCCCTGAGCATATCACACTAGAAGCAGTGCTTCACTGCGCCACATTTAACAATGGTGGCCTCGCCCTGCTTAGGAAAGCCAGGGGTAACTTGGGCACTGGTGTGTACCTAACACAGCACCAAATAACTCCCACTTCCCCCAGCTGAAAGACAAATGCATTCTTGTAAGGGAACAGTGTGAAATAGTTCTCAGGATGCATGGGAATTGGGCTAGAAAAAAAACATCAGCAGAAGTGTTACAAAAGCAAACCTGGAGTGGTACCTAGCAACCTATTTGTACACTGTGGGAGATGAAATATAATATAACATGAGACATAACAGTGATTCAGTCCAGGTCCTCTTACCCATAATAACTATATATTGTTTAGTCTGCACCACATAAAGAAAAAGGGGAGCTAAGTCCTGAACTGCTCTGCTACAGCGTTCTTGTCTGACCTTGGGCAAGTCACTTCATTCCACGGTTTTCCAGCTGTGAAATGTAGATAATACTTCCTTTCTTCTCCTGGTGCTGTCTTGTCTATTCAGATTGTCAGCTTTCCAGGGCAGGAGCGGTCTCGTTCAATTTGCATATACAGTGGCTAGAAAAATGGAGCTCTGATCTCAGTTGGGGCCTTTGCATGCTACTGTAATACAAATAATTTTAACAGGAACCAGAGGTGTACCTGGTGCTTTACAGACAATAAAAAGGGGTATACCACTGCCCCAAGGAGCTGACAAACTAAGAAAAACAAAACACAGCAAGAGTCCACCCTAAAGAAAAGGTGAGGTAAAAAACAAAGAGGACACAGGGTCTGATCGTAGCAGACGCCTCTTGTTAGTTCCTCTATTTTAAAAGGCAATATATTAAAATAGGAAATCGTGCTGGGATGCTAGGGGGAATGAAGTCAATTTAAAGTAATTTATTTGTAATCTTTGGGAGGCAAATGTTTCAGGACATTCTCAGCTAAGCAAATACAGTTTACACAATATACACGGGTTTCCTTTTTCAACAACAGGCTGTGTCAAACTAAGGTGACCAAAGGTGCTGTTTTTAAAGGGACAGTCCCTTATTTAAGCCCTCCTGCAGGTGTCCCAACATTTTATTTAAAAAGGCCGTATTTTCTGTCTTCACCACATCCGTACTGGTGGGTCATGCTGCTGACTGGATCCCTGTTCACCAGCCGCCTGCCCACCAGCATGATGGGGGAATTCAGTGGCTGAGGATGAGGGTGAGTGTGCAAAACTGGTGGTGGTGTGAAGGTACACTTTGTGCTGTTCTCCCAGCTGGTCTGTCAGCACGGCCCCAGCTGTGTGCTGGCTCCCGACCAGCAGGGCCTCACCTCCTGTCCCATTTCTGGCCAACACTGGCTGTGAGCTGTGGTGGCTGGTGAGCGTGGGCAGGCACCAGGTGGCAGCTGGTTATATGTCACCACTGCTGCCCACTCATCAGCCCTTTACTTGCTCCTCCTCTCGCTGTCCTCTCCCTGCTTTGCCCCTTTGCTTCTCACAGACCTGCTGCTCCTTCATATTCCCACCACTGGGAAGTCCCACTCCCAGTGCTATGCAGAGAACCCTGATCAGAGTGCTCAGCTCACCAACAACCTGGCCAGCAGGTTCCTTCCTTCCCACACTGCCTCTGGCAGGGCTGGTGCCCTGGGAAGGCCCAAACCCTGTGGCCCAGGCTACTGGCCAGAAGGAGCCACGCCTGCATGTGCCAAAGGCTTGCACAGCACTGACACAGGTAAACCTCTCTCTGCCTGTCAGCTAAGCTCTGGAGTAGTGGGGAAAGAGAGGGAAGTGATTTCCAGCCTAGTGATGCCCCAAACCTGCAGGGCAGGCTGCACAGCAGCCCCCCAGGCAGAGGTTTAGCATCCTCTTCACTTTTTCCTCCCTCCCCCATCTGGATCCTGCCCCCAGGGAGCTTAGGACTGCTCCACTGCCTAGTCATCCTCCTTTGCTGATGAAAGCAGGGTCTGAATCAATGCTTCCATTACAGCTAGCTGGAATGGGAAAGGAATCCTGGGTGTGGTTATGTCTACTCTGTTGCTTAGACCTGTTAGGTATTCAATTGTTGTTATGTAAATACAGTTCACTGAGTTTCTTAAGCCTGCTAAAATGGAATTTTGCCCATTGTAACCAATCTGGCTGTTGTGGTCACAAACCGTGTTAACCCTAAATATAGGAATTGTAAAATATGACCACCAATTCTTGCAGTTATTGGGAATGAAGAAAAGCAGACTTTGTTTAATTCAGTTCAAGGGAGAGACACTGTCATTGTAAAGAATCTCGGATGGACAAGGCTTTCTCTTCCAAACTCTGTGAAGTCAACTGGGAGAAGGGCAGAGCTCTGAACCAGCAGGCTACATGCCCTCCAGATGTGAGCTATAAGATTGGTTCAACCTGTTTCTTTCCTCCCCACATGCTAATGATAGAAATAAAACTGACTCTATAAGGAGTCTCTTTATTATTTTAAAATATTATTCCAATGGTTGCTGGAATCTTTTGGCTGGACTGTGCTGTGGGCCAAGAGCTGAAATCAGTGAGAAGCTGCAATCACTAGGTTTGGCCTAGAGCCAAATCCATCCTAGGAGCAGCTGGCAGGAGTGGCCCGTGGGAGCAGATGGCCAGCAGGAGCAGCATGTAGGTGGCATTGCCACATGCTCAATGAGTGGAGACATCATGATGATGCACCGATGGACTCTGGGTCTGCTCTGACTGGACTGAGCTGTGAGTGAGGTGTTTGAAGTGGGAGGAAACCATACTATATGAGTTGGGGGTTCTTTAAGCGAAAGACTCAGGGGATGGTACCTTGCTTATGGGTTTTCTTTGTTTATGAGTGTTCCTGTAGGTTGATGCTAGATTACAGTTATTAAGCAGACTGTTTCTATCTCTGGCTTGCAAAAGGGGAAGAATTGCCTCTAAAGGTGCCCAGTGGGTAGGTTGGAATTTTCCCAGTTTACTGGGTGGGGGCTCGAACCAGTTTGAAAGAACCTCCCTAGATACTGAACCCAGCCCTTCTGGCTGCTGGCTGCTACCAGGAGGAGAGTTGCACTGTATCACCGCTGTCTGAGTTTGTTGAAGCCTCTCCAGTCAGGTTCCCTGAACTTTGGTGCACAAGGCATCCTTAGGGCTTAACCCAGCCCACCTCCTGTTTCCCTGCTATAGCATAGGCAGGAAGAGGTTATGTTGGTGGCCAGCAGCAGCCTGGAGGTGTAAGCTGCCTTTTGACACTGTGCAGGCAGAAAGGGACCAGCTGTTTTCACCCACATGGGAGTTGGGAAGAGTAGGAAGAAGGGAAAGAGTAGAGCTCTGCAAAGACATCTCTTCCCTCCTCCCCCTCTCCTGCAGCTAGAAGCAGCTACTGTCTCTTCCCTGCCACAGTGCCAAAAGGCTGCTGCTGGCCATGTTCTGGTGTGAACCCTGGCAGGAATCCGGAAACTGGGAGCATGTGACTCTGTGTGCCCTCTGCAAATGTTGCCTGGGGAAGATGTGGTACCAAGAGAGGCAAATCCACCCTGGGGTATCCTGAGGGCCCAGCCAGCCATGGAGGGTGGAGAATGCTGGGTAGGGAAAGTCAGTCAGTCACACACACACAATGTGATAGCCATGTATAGGGGTGTGTGTGTGATCTCTCCCCATGTGTGTGGGTGTATTGTCACCCCTCTCTGTGTGAACCCGACAGCCTTAAAGATAAGAAGGCAAGGAAAAAGAATCCAGCTACACAGTATTTCTTTTTAACAGGCTCAGACAACTTGATGTTAATGTGAATGTTTGTAACTGACTGCCATTGAACTTGCTTGAATACAAGTAATTTTACCAGGTGTCCAGTATTCAGCAAGCGGAAAGATGGTCACCCTATGTCAACCCATAGTCACAGCTAGTAGCGAACCCTCTGTCTAAGCCAGAGTCCTGTCAAGTTTTCAGATTGCTGCTTTTTGCCCCTCAAGCCAGGACACAAGACATAGACAAGCAAATGGGCAGCCCTTCCTCATCCACTTTTCACCATAGCCTCCCCCTTCTAACCCTGCTGTGCAGCACAAAATCCTTTATTTCACTCTTTGGGCAGAGAAGTCAGCAAGCACCTTTGCCTTTGAAGACCACTGGATCTTTGATAAGCGCATTACATGCCGTCTCTGGTGCATGGCAGTGAAATGTGGGTTTTGTTTCAAAATATGGACTAAAATATGTTTTCTGTTTCTCTTGCTTTTACCAACAGTTGGCTTTGTGCAGTGAGTACCTGTGCCGCAGTATAAATCAAGTTAATTCCTCAGGTACTTTTCTGTGGTAAGGCAGAAATTCCCATTTTGGTTCACTGTCTTGCATTGTGAACTAAATTATTTTCATAGCCCCAGAAGGGCATATTGTCAGCACAGACTTACTGCAGTTATATACCATAGCCGAAACATTAATGTCTCTTCTAAATATAGCATATTGACAAGGTATCTGGTCTAGTGTAAATCCTAGGGACATTTGATCCAGATCATTAAAACCAAGTGAAGGGAGCAAGGAATAGATCAGGTTCCTAATTCAAACAACGCAATGAATTATTCATTCCACTATTAATCCTACCAACCTCCTACTTTTTATTGTTTTTTTTTTCAGCAAGGCAGCTTTGAGCATATCCCTTGCTGTTTTGTGACCGCAGATGTGTTGGCCTCGCATCACAGCTGTGTCTGAGGATGCCACTTATTCACTTCAGGTGTCTTGTGGCAATGACTTTCTTGTGGGTGGCAAACAGGATGCATGCGAAGAAAGGTAGGCCACTGTTCAGCTGTGCTCTGTACCACACCACAGGGTGCTAACTTCCAGGGGGCTCTTTCCGTTGGCCTTTGAGGTCCTGCTGGGGTAGCTCTCCTGGACTCTGGCAGCAGGCGTGTTGCTAGCTCACCTGCAGGGTGTATGCATGAATGAATTATGCCCGTTTCATGGGCTTTTTGATAGTCTGTCTGGTTTATCTATATTTGATGTTGTTTTAGGGCCTGATCCTGCCAGTCCTGATTCACATGAGCCATCCTTATACAGGCACTGTGTCACAGGCTGCAGTGGAACTAGATGTGTGAGGAAGCAATGATGTATTATTACTATTACCACAGTTACTCATTGATGTGTCTCCTTTTTATTTAGATGTTGAATGTGTAGACAGCATATGGCTTGTGTCAGGGCTGCTCCCAGTTCCTCAGTGAGCATGGGTTCAACCTCCACCCAGCTTCTGCCTCCTCTTGCTTAAGGGCCAGGCTATCAAACGACTGTGTGGGAGACAGGAGGTGAATGGAAGGGTTCCCTCTACCCTCAGGATCATAGGACTGGCTTGAGTCCCAGGCTGGGGAGCATTTCCAGTTGATGTGAGGTTTTGTTTGTTTGTTGGCTTATGTTAACCTGATTAACACTTGTCCCTGGCTAGCAACACCCTTGCTCCGTTTCTGCTGTGACATCCCAACTGTTTACAAAATAAACTACAGGCCAGTTCCTCAACCAGTGTCTCTATTGAAATCAATGGACCATGTACACCATCCAAAGGCCTGGCTCTAAAGCAGTGTGGTAGTTTTGGATTTACCTGTTAACTATAGAAATGAGATATTTCAGCCACATCATTGAAATCCTGTGTCATTAACTTACCCATGAGCACTTAGGCCTTCTTTGGAGCAAGGTGTCTGGCCTGGGAGAGTCACTGGACAAAGATCAAATGCTTTAGAACAGCCGTGGCCAACCCACCACGTGCGGCTCTTGCCCCCCAAAAGTGCGGCTCATGAAGCCACTCCTGTGCCCCCCCCAACGGCCCCCACCCCCCGCTGGCTCCCCCTCTGACCCCCAGCTTCCCTGTGCTTACTGGGTCAGAGCTGCGGGGTTTTAAAAATGGTGCCCAAGATGGCGGCCGTCTTAAAGGGGCAACCTCCTTTAAAAGAAAATAATTTTTTTCTTTTTGCTCGACAATTCTGTTCTGGGGGGCTTTTTTTATTTGACAATTCTGCTGTGGCTCTCCACATTTTTTTCCACTGCTGTTTTGGTTCTCTTTGTTAAATGGGTTGGCCACCCCTGCTTTAAAAGCTGCTTGGTTGATTTTGTGTTTCACATTTATAGTTTGCTGAAGATTGAAGGGTAGTAATGTGAAAGTCTCTACCTCAATCTGCAGTTACTCTTCTGAAACACTTGTTTGCTTCTCTAAGTATTCATTTTTTTAAAAAGCCTGCAAGAAACTACTCTTCTTCTAAATGGGTTCAGAGCACCTGGCAAGTAGAGAAAGACTAGCAAAGGAAATTCTGGCTCAAAAGCACTGCCACATTCAGAATTTGGTAGAATTAGATTATAAGAGCTTGGTGTTGTCACTAAATTAACTATAGAGACCCACACTCTTTCCCTTGGAGGAGTTCATATGCTCCTGATATCTGATAGCTTTCTTTGATGGGATAACGAGTCTTGTGGATAAGGGAGAAGTGGTGGATGTGGTATTTAGACTTTAATCTAGACTTTAATAAGGCATTTGATATGGTCTTGCATGATCTTTTATCAATAAACTAGGCAAATACAACTTAGATGGGCCTACCATAAGGTGGGTGCATAACTGGCTGGATAACCGTTCTCAGAAAGTAGTTATTAACTGTTCACAATCCTGCTGGAAGGGCATAACAAGTGGGGTTCCACAGGGGCCTGTTTTGGGACTGGTTCTGTTCAATATCTTCATCAACGATTTAGATGATGGCATAGAGAGTACACTTATTAAGTTTGCAGATGATACAAAGCTGGGAAGGGTTGCAACTGATTTGGAGGATAGGGTCATAATTCAAAATGATCTGGACAAACTGGAGAAATGGTCTGAAGTAAACAGGATGAAGATTAACAAGGACGAATGCTAAGTACTCCACTTAGGAAGGAACAATCCATTTCACACATACAGAATGGGAAGCGACTGTCTAGGAAGGAGTACTGCAGAAAGGAATCTAGGGGTCATAGTGGACCACAAGTTAAATATGAGTCAACAGTGTAATGCCATTGCAAAAAAACCAAACATGATTCTGGGATGCATTAACAGGAGTGTTGAGAGCAAGACATGAGTAGTCATTCTTCCAATCTACTCTGTTCTGATTAGACCTCAGTTGGAGTATTGTGTCCAGTTCTGGGCACCACATTTCAAGAAAGATGTGAAGAAATTGGAGAAGGTTCAGAGAAGAGCAGCAAGAATGATTAAAGGTCTAGAGAACATGATCTATAAAGGAAGACTGAAAGAATTGGGCTTGTTTAGTTTGGAAAGGAAAAGACTGAGAAGGGACATGATAGTGGTTTTCAGGTATCTAAAAGGGTATCACAAGGAGAAGGGAGAAAAATTTTTCTCGTTGGCCTCTGAGAATAGGACAAGAAGCAATGGGCTTAAATTGCAGCAAGGGAGGTTTAGGTTGGACATTAGGAAAAGCTTCCTAACTGTCAGGGTGGTGAAACACCGGAATAAGTTGCCTAGGAAGGTTGTGGAATCTCCATCTCTGGAGATATTTAAGAGCAGGTTAGGTAGACATCTATCAGGGATGGACTAGATGGTTCTTGGTTCTGCCGTGAGGGCAGAGGACTGGACTCGACGACCTCTCGAGGTCCCTTCCAGTTCTAGTGTTCTATGATCCCTCAGAAAGACACAGAGGCAAGACACAATATTTGGACAGAGATCAGAATATCAGGAAACTTAGGAGCTGTTCTTGTCTCTAAAATGAAGGCACTGTGGATTTGATCCTGGACTGAAGACATGCCTCTCTCAGGATCAGGCCATGAAATCTGTCACGTTTTCACAAATAACCAGTGCTTGCAAGTCATAACTGGCCTTCCTCAAAGATGATTTGCCTCACCGAGGCCCTTGCTACTGGCAGGGGAGCCACTAAGAATTCATGGACTCTGTTTAGTTTGGAGAAGGACCTAAAAAGTTGGCCGCTTGGGGTTGGAGGTACTATGGCACCATCCTCTCCCTGTGGAGCGTGGAAGCCAAAGATGCACAAAGCATGAGCAACCCAAAAGTTAAGCTGCCCCTTCTTTTGGATTTGATTTCCGTTCAAAGGCAGGAGTTTGGGGTTGCCCTGGCTATCCTGGTGTCTGAGTAGTTGGGAAAGACGTGGTCTCTGGGAGCATGCTCTTGCAAGATGCTGATCACTCCAGTGCCTTGGAAACCAGTGGAAGCTGAAGTTGCTCAGGACGTGGAAGGTTCTAGCTGAAGTGTGGAGCATTTCCTTGCTGGGAGGGAAACGAGTGGGCATAGATTCAGGGATGTTGCATTGCTGCTCCATGCACACATCATCCCTGGAATGGCCTCACTGTGGGATGGGGCACAAATTGCAAAGTGGTAGTGCTCACATGCATGCAGCACCACGTCCAGAACGTCACTCAAATCAGCTCGGTAGCAAGCTCCCAGGCACACGGCAGCTTTCCTTTGCGTTTTGACACCCCCAAAACCTTTTGTCAGAACATCTACTGAGCTGTCAGTCAAAATTACTGCAACTCCAGCCAGCTGGGGTGTGTCATTCAACCTCATGGGGCTTGGAATTGCTAAATTTGGTGGGGCTGAGCCAGTGGCTTATCCCCTTTGCCTATTAGATGTACAATGTGCACATACAGTGCAGAGCACAATGGAGCCCCAAATTCAGCTGAGATGTCTGTGACGTATTATATTATATTATATTATATTATATTATACCTGGTGTTGCTCATGTCCTTAACTCAAATAAGTTTGTTTTTTCTTCATTTAAATCATTGCTCTGGGGTGGGGGTGGAGATGAGGGGTTCAGCATGCAGGCTGCTCCCGGGAAAGAGAACAACTCTCACTGCAGCAGCTTGAGGTCTGGTGAGAAGCACCTCTCCATGGGCACTGAAGCTGCAGTGGACACAGCTGGGGGAGGGGGGGCATGTCCCCCGGCTGTGGGACGGACAGACAGACAGACACACAAACTGACAAACTCTCTGAAATATATAGTAAATAGCTGTCCCTTTCTCCACCTCTGCCCCCTGCTGGCTCAATGGGGTTATAGCTGTCCCAGTCCCCATCCCTTCCCCCCTTGCTGTCCCCCTGTAGTCATTCCACGGTATAACTGTCCCTCCTACCAGACCCCTCCCTTTCCATTTTATGAGAAACAGTTGAATTCCAGGCACATCCCATTGTCCTGGCACAACTAATCTCTCACCTTGCTTTAAGTTATGATAAAGAGGAAGCTGCAGGCCAAATTTTGGTGGTCCTAGCTCTTGCCGTTTAGAAGGAGTTCTTGAACAAATGGACTCACAGGTGGACAGACAGACAGATGCACATTTCTAAAATTGATTGGTTTGATATCTATGATATATGATAGCACCGAGACAATCCAGCTAAGCTGGGGGCTCCATTGTGCTTGGCACTGTAGATACACATTGTCAAAGACACTCTTTACCCCAAAGATCTTTCAGCCTAATCAGAGGTGAGAGTGAAGCACAGAGAGATGAAATGACACCTGTAAGGTCACACAGCAGGTCGGTGGCAGGGCCGGGGCTAAAGCTCAGATCTCCTGACTCCCAGTCTACTAGTCCACATTGTCACCTGTTCTGCACCATGAAATAAGGCCACTAGAATTCAATGAATCTCCCTCTTAATCCAAAGGGGTCACACAGTGCTGACTGGCCATGAGCCATTCTCACTTGCTATGCTCACTTAAGTACCTTGAAACACTGAGCTATTAATTTATCAGTAATTGTCTCTATAGTGACCTCTACCTCTCCTGCTGGCGCCCCGCTTAGCTATTTATTTTAATAATATTAATATTATTATTTTAATACTTTCCCTGCGTTACTTCATCACTTATCCCTGGTAATTATCATGCCAATTTTCTATCTGACCATTCTTCCCAGGCCCAGGTGCCCACACAAATGCCCATTAACCATTTGTCTTACACTGCTCATTGCAATGTACGTTTATGCAGAGACGCTCCAGCTTCAGCAGGTCACAGCACTATCAAGCATAATGAAAAGCAATGTGCAATGGCCAGTTATTGATTTGCAATAGACTTTGTGCAGACTGAGAGCATATAGACTTGTTTGAGAATCTATGCTTGTCCCTCAGAAGGGGCAATGGGTCTTTCATTGCTCTGCAGTGTGTAAGCAAGGCCATATTTAGGGGCATGTGGTCCAGGCGGCTGCCTGGCCTCAGTTAGTTAGTTATCTAAGATATAGATTTTTCTCCCATACCTCTTTTCCTGCCAAAGAAAGGCCATTTATCAGGTACTGGCCTACTGGCCTTGTTTATGCCTGCTGAGGTATCAGCTTGCCCTTTGTCTCTGAGGGACTGAGTTGGCCACATCCAGGTTTGGAACATGTTTTAGTTATACCATATAGTATAATCTTATAGCTTTCCACACAACATTTCTACACATGTTTTACCAGGACAATAATGCCCAGCAAATTATGAATTTTCAAGTGATACTCCATGAGGCATAATTTGTACAAAGATTGTTACAATAGTGTGCAAGGGAGTACATTCATAAGTATATTCTCTCACACATGCCTTTTCCAAACAAGCTCCTTCTGTGGTCTTTTCCTCAATGCAATGTTCTTCCACTGATTTAAAGACAAAGTTTGGATGTAAATGAATGGTCCGGTCCTCTTCTGGGGAAAATACAAGCCCCAGCTAGCTCTCCATATGCTCAAAGGTAGCCAGAAACATTGTGTTGCTACTGCTGTGTAATGGAAGTGGGCAGGATACTCCACTGTAGTTCTTGACATTTCATGACTTCTGATGTTCCAAGAAGATACTTTGCCTCCTGTCCAGCACCATCTCGTGTCTGCCTGAGAGGTCTGCATAGAGGAGGAGAAGGATGGAATGGCCACTTTGGACAGCAACTTTCTGAATGGGGTGGTGGCGCTATCAGAGCTGCCTTCAAGATTCAGGTCTTATTGTTGCTGCCATCTCGCAGTCAGTGGGTTCTGGAGTGCGTCGGCAACATTCCAGGCAGGGTACAACTAAGGCCAGTGTCTCCACTGGTTTCAGATTCATGCTGTGTTTTTTTCCAAGCAAGAGAAAGGACAGAAAGGGCTACCCGGAATTTGTTTCCTGGAGGAAGAGCTCCAAACAGGCAGCAAGAGCTAGTTGGAGTGGGGAAGCTCTTGCCAACATTCTAATGGCACAAGACTGAAGACCCTTGCCCGGCCCCTACCCTGACTCCTTCCTCGAGGCCCCGCTCCTTCTCCAAGGCCCTGCCTCCTCTCGCTCCATCCCCCCTCTCTCCGTTACTCACTTACCCCATCCTCACTCATGTTCACCGGGCTGGGGTAGGGGGTTGGAGGCAAGAGGGGGTGAGGGCTCTGGCTGGGGGTGTGGGATCTGGGATGGAGCTGGGGAAGAAGGGTTTGAGGTACACGAGGGGGCTACAGGCTGGGGCAAGGGTTGGAGTGTGGGGAGGCGAGGGCTCCAGCTGTGGGTGTGGGCTCCATGTGGGGTCAGAAATGAGGGGCTCAATGTGTGGGAGAGAGCCCTGGGCTGGAGCAGGGGGTTGGAGTCCAGGGGGTTGAGGCTCTGACTGAGGGTGAGGACTCTGGGGTAGGGCTGTGGAGGAGGAGTTTGGGGTGTGAGGCGGGGGCTCAGGGCTGGGGCTGGGGGTGGGGGAGTGAGGGTTGTGGGCTCGGTGGGAGTTTGAGTGTGGAAAGGGACTCTGGACTAGTGCAGGGGACTGGGGTACGTGAGGGGGTTGTCGATGTGGAGTCCAGGTGGCTCTTTCTGCAGCTCCCAAGGTGCAGGAAGGCTCTGTCCACACATTCCGCTGCCCTCACGCCCACATGCACCACCTCCACTGTCCCCTAGTGATGTCTCCCAGCTCCCATTGGCTGGGAGCCGTAACCAATGGCAAGCAGGTAGAAACTGCTGAGCTGCAAAACTGGACTTTTGACTGCAGTGCTGACCGGAGCTGCGCTGGTTCCTTTTCAATGAACATTCTGGTCAACAGCCAGACACACCTGGCAGCTCTATCTAATGCACAGCTGTGTGCACTCATCTGTAGATATAAGCAACTCAACAAGTGGCCAAGAGAGGGGCCAGTATCCTGAGATTAGAGGGGCAAAAGATTGGGAAGTGAGTGAGCAAACTATCCCTGGATGCAAATAGATCTAAGAACCTAATAAATCATTGTTCCTATAAGTGACTTTGGCACAACAGCATCACCACCAGGTTGAGGTCCATCTTAAAACCCCACTTTAAAATCTGGGCTCCTGTGCTCTTTAGCCTAAAGTATTTTGCAAATGTACAGAAAGTCACTTTGTGCTCCACTAAATGCAGACGCTTCTGGGCTGGACTGTACATGCTGTGTAAGAGCAAACAGCTGCAAAGAGCAGTTATTGTCACTGCTTTGCAAGCCACAGGCTTCGGAGAGTTACTGAGCAGACCAGCATTCTGTGGTTGGTTTGTTTTTTAAAGTCGTGTTTTTGTTTTCTCTAGGTGTTAAATGTGGTGGAGTCCTCTCCGCGCCCTATGGCAACTTCTCCAGCCCTAATTTCCCTGGACGCTACCCCTATGACACTGAATGCACTTGGCTCATAGTGGTTACAGAAGGATCCTCGGCCCTGCTGACCTTCGACCACTTTGACCTGGAATATCATGACAGCTGTGACTACGACTACCTCAAAATCTACAATGGCTTCTCTGGGGAGGAGGGGAATCTCCTAGGAAAGTTCTGTGGCAAGAGCTCCCCTCCACAGTTCACTTCTTCCTGGCATGTCATGTCCATCATCTTCCACTCCGATAAGCATGTGGCCAGTCAAGGCTTTTCTGCAGTTTACCGGAAAGGTTGGAATAGGTTCTATGTGGAGTTTTCCAGGTGTGCTTGAACAATTTGTATAATGGGGGTGCTGAGAGCCATCAAACCAAACTCGGAATGTGATGGAAATCACATCAAATCAGGGCACATGGGGGCGCCATTTCAGATTTTGGAGGGGGAGGGCAGCTTAACCTACGATTCCATTCCAGAGGCTACTTAGGCACCTGAAAACTCCTGATATTTTTTGGAGGTAACAACTTAGAAATTAACTGACAGGAACAGTGTTACTAATCTCTCTTGCTATATACAAACATTTTCCTACCGGTTAACATCCCTAGTTCTGGGGGTGGAACTCTGTGGTGTTAGGCCTGGGAAACTGTGTTATGAGCAGCAGGGATGCACAGGTATAATAGAAAGAAGAATTTAGCCCTGCCATGGGATCTTAGTGTGGAATGAGCATCACGGGATGTACTATTTTAATTAGTAAAAAACAAGACAAGACACTAAAAAACACTTTCCCTACAATGCCCCCTGAGGAGCCTGAGGAATCTTTTGGGCCCAGTACCGTAGCCCATCATCAGTCTCCAAGTGGGATGAAGTTTGGGTTGCTCTGCTCGTTTTGCAGGAAACCCCTTTTTTTAATGCATTGGAGACAACCTACAGCCTTCTACCCTCCTAAGCTGTTTCTTTGACTCCTTTGTTCCTCTTTCCGAGGTTGGGTGCAGGTGCGTGGACAGTCTCTGTCCCCTTTCTGGGTTATAGGACTTCCCTCTGATGCTCTATGTGTGTAACCCATCTGTGTTTGTTTCTAGATGT
The DNA here is from genome assembly GCA_032595735.1 of Pelochelys cantorii. Lineage (NCBI taxonomy): Eukaryota > Metazoa > Chordata > Testudines > Trionychidae > Pelochelys > Pelochelys cantorii. Next base: position 54,612,131 of record CM064334.1, read on the forward strand.
TTGTGGGGGAGTGCTCACGGGCCTTTCTGGCATGATAACAAGCCCCGATTACCCCGAGAATTACCCCAACAACGCCGAATGCCGCTGGACCATCCGAGCAGTGCCCAACTCTGTCATCAAGCTGGTTTTTGTTGACTTTCAGATGGAAAACAATGAGGGATGCAATTTTGATTATGTGGCAGTCTATGATGGGCCCACAATGGGAGACACTCATCTCAGCCATTACTGTGGGAACATGAAACCCCCAGATATTGTCTCATCCACGCACGAGCTCCAGGTGGTATTCAAGTCAGACTTCAACATTGGAGGTAGAGGCTTCAAGGCCTATTTTTTCTCAGGTATGGAGGCAACTGCTTGTCCAGAGTAAATTACCAGATGTATGGGAAGCCCTTCTGGGATCTCTCCTTCCCCCACACTGTCGCAGAGTGTTGCTCTCACAAAGGAGATATAGATTCACTGTTCCTCCACCAATGGCCAGACTCTTCTGCGTGTGGGCAGCCATGTGAAATGGTTTGGTGTCGTGCTTGTGAATTTTAAACTTTAGTATATGAGGGGCTCCCGGAGGGAGAGAGCCATTGAAATAAAAAGAACATTTCAGAGCATTCAGGCCTTAATTCCAGAGAGGCTGCATGGTTCATTGGGCAGGGTGATTGAACTGGGACTCAGGAGACAAGAGTTTTCTCCCCACCTGTTCCCCAACTCATTATGTGAGCTTGAGCAAGTCATTTCTATCTAGGTCTTTCTGCAGCCCCCCCAATGTAGCATCTAAGCCTTGCTAAAAGCCTAATGGAGCACACATACCCCTCCATAGAGAAATGGTATCAGCCTCATTTTATAGATGGGGAACTGAGACACAAAGGCTATGTCTAGACTACATCCCTCTGTCGAAAGAGGGATGTAAATTAGGCAAATCAAAAGTGCAAATGAAGCAGGGATTTAAATATCCTGTGCTTCATTTGCATAATCGCATCACAGCGCTTTTTTGAAAAAGGGTATTTCAAAAGTGAAAGCGCTATCTAGATGCGGTTCTTTCGAAAAAAAACCCTTTTTTGAAAGATCCCGTATTCCTCGGATTTTTTTTCGAAAGAACCACGTCTAGATGGCACTTTCACTTTCAAAATACCCTTTTTCGAAAAAGCACTGTGACACGATTATGCAAATGAAGTGCAGGATATTTAAATCCCTGCTTCATTTGCATTTTCAATTTGCCTAATTTACATCCCTCTTTCGACAGAGGGATGTAGTTTAGACATACCCAAAGAGACCTGTTCTACACTAGGACTTTATTTTGAAATAACCCTCCAAGGGCATATTTATAAGTGGAGCATCCACATTAATAAGCACGCTGTTTCGAAATAATGGGCTGCAGAATTTGAAATCTGTACTCCTGCTTTTCATCAGGAGAAACACTAATTCTGAAATAGCAGTAATGTGGATGTTACAGTGCTGCTATTTCAAAATAACTACTCCCCAGAGTAATTCAGACTAATTACCCCACAGGGCTCTAAGTCCCAGGTAGAGCATTCACATTAATGGAGCCTGCCTTGGACTAATTTCAAGGCTTCCCCCATAGTGTGGACATGCTGGTTTGATTTTGTTAAATCAGAAGTTAAGTTGAATTTACTAATTTTGAACTAGTTTCCTAGTGTAGACATGGCCTGGGCAATTTACCTAGAGGTACATAAGAAGCCCAAGACGTGAACCTACAACCTGCATAGCCTAGGTCAAAGCCTTAATCACGAGACCACCCACCCTTGCTGAAGGGTGCAGCCTACTTCCTGGAAGTCAATGGCAAAGCTCCCATTGACCTCCGTGGGGTAGCATGATCAGGAATCCAGCCTGCAGAAGCCAGGCTCCACGCAAGTTACCAGGCACAATTGGGCTATGGCAGGCTAGCAAGTGGGCTACACTGCATGGCAGGAAGGAAGAGTCAGCAAACTGACTCTGAAGCCATCTGCAGAAGCCATTCAGGGGCTGTTTTCAAAAAAGAGTGAGCTAAATTCATGGAGGTTAGTTCCATCAATGGCTATGAGCCAGGATGGGTAGGAATGGTGTCCCTAGCCTCTGTTTGCTGTAAATGGATGACAGAAGAGAGATCACATGAGGATTACCTGTTGTGTTTCCTCCCTCTGGGGCATCTGGTATTGGCCACTGTTGGCAGACAGGATACTGGGCTAGATGGACCTTTGGTCTGACCCAATATGGCCGTTCTTATGTTCAAAGCCTTTGCCCACCACTTTGACAGTACCTATGCCACCTTAGTCCTAATCTCACTGCGCTCCAGGTAATGCAGGCCTGACTCTGACCTGTAGGCATGTCTCACCCCCTCCATCCTGGTCATGTGACATGGTGAGCTTTTAACTCTTCTGTGCCTCCGTTTCCCTGTCTGGAGATTGTGGCTAAGGATCCTTTTGCCTTCTTTGCCAAGGCACATTGATGTCTTCAGTTGAAAAGCTTGGCCGCAAGTGTGCAGCTGGCACCCCACCTAACTCTGAACATGTAGGGGCAGATCTGTACAGCATGTGGCTGTGAAACTTTTATGTAGAAAACAGAATTGTTGCCATACAGTTTAGCAATAAATGAAGGGAGCCCCTAGCAGCTACTCCCTCTACATCCAGAGGTTTGGGTTTGGTTGGTAATGTATTTTCTTTTTCTACCCAGGCGAATGCCAGGAGGTATACACAACCATCAAAGGAAATTTCTCCAGTCCTCAATATCCCAGCTTTTACCCCAACAATATCAGATGTCATTGGACCATCCAGCTTCCCCCAGGATACCGAATCAAAGTCTTCTTCCTGGACTTGGCTCTGGAGGGGCGGAACAGCCTAACAGATGGCTGTGATTATGACCATCTGGCAGCATTTGATGGAGGCACTGAGAAAGCTTCCCTCCTGGGGAAGTGGTGTGGAAGAGAGATGCTGTCTCCCATAACATCCAGTAGAAACAAACTGCTGTTGGTCCTCCACACAGACAGGAACGTGGCCAACAGGGGGTTCTCGGTGGCATATATTGGAGGTAAGGCATGACTCAGTGCATTGATCCGGTTTTTCACTTGCTCCCTGCTGGATATTTGAAGGGCAAGGCTGTGGGGAATTATGCATATGGAGACAGACAGTAAAAATCTGACAGTCTGAGTTCCAAAAGTATAGGCACAAAAATGAGCAAATTTGTGCACCAAACTTTTGCATGCATGCAGTTACTATAATTGCACATGAAATTTGCATAACTGTGCAAAAGGCTAGCCAGGCAGGGAGAGTTATAGCTGGCTTTTTGCATGTGCGATTACCCAGCTGTACCTGTGCAAACACTGTAATTGCACACATCAGGTAGGTACTCCCTTGTTTAGCTGCCTATTCAGGCAAAAGTGCAGGGCATATTTTTGTATCAGGATTTCACACATGCACTCGATCTGCAAAGACACTTTTAAAAATAAATAGGTCTGGATTATATACTACACCAATCACCTGGACCTGGGAAGGAAGGATTGTGAGACACTGAACAAATAAAACACTAGGCCATGCTTATGCCTGGTGACTCAGACTGTGGAGTGACACAAGACAGGAGTTTGATAAATAAGGTGCATAGGAGACTGGCCATGCCAAGCCTGGGGAATTATGGGAGTAGTCCTTCTTGTGTTCCCAAACATTGTCTTGCTAAGATAGTCGAGCAATAGTTTATGCAAGTAAGTGGGTACTTAAGACATTAGTATCTGGCCATCCTCCAGTAAACTACTGCCCTTCATTCATAACTACCATCCTTCCCTGACTGATGATTCCTTAAAAGTCTGATTTAAGAGGCAAGCCTTATAACATGGGCAAACTTGGCTCCAGTTGCCTATGAAAAAGAGCAAGGAGCACATTAGGAAGAGAGAGGAGAGAAAAGAGAAACTTGATGTGAGAACGTGGCGTTTCCAGTAAAAAGAGAGAAGTAGTTAATGCCACAGTACAAGGCACTGACAGGCCCTCATTTGAAATACTTATTTCCGACGGGTAGCCATGTTAGTCTGTTTCAGCAAAAACAACGAGGAATCCTGTGGCACCTTAAAGACTAACAGATTGATTTGGGCATAAGCTTTTGTGGGCTAGAACCCACTTTGTCAGATGCCTCTTCTACCCAAATAAAGGTGTTAGTCTTTAATGTGCCACAGGACTCCTTGTTATTTAGCATATTGTGCACAGTTCTGGTCACCCATGCTCTAAAGCAGTGATGGGCAGCCTATAGCCTCCGGGCTGCATGCGGCCCATTGGGATTTCACCTGTGGCCCACGCACCCCCTGTCTGCCCCCCCCCCCAATCCCCACACTCCTGGGGCTTTGGAGCCTCACACCACTTACCTGCTCCTCCTTTTCCCTCCTAGCACTTTTGGAGTACCATGAATTATTTGATTTGCTTTCTATCCCTGCCCCTCCCCTCCCAGAGAACTCTGTGAATCATGGGGAGGAGTGGGGATGGAGTGCGAATCAGCCGATTCATGGTGCTCCGAAAGTGCTGTGAGGGAGGAAGAGGGGGAGGAGTAGATAAGTGCAGGGCTTTGGTGCCCCCGTGCATGAGAGGAATGGGGGAAGGAGACAGGAAAGGGGTGTGTGGGCTGCAGGTTGCCCACCGCTGGATTTCAATCTTGCAGCCCGCTGAGACGAAGGAGGGCCACTCATCAGTCTTGATTGCCCATCGCTGCTCTAGAGAGATGGATTCATACTGGAACAGGCGCAGAGATTTTCTACGAGGATGATCGGGGAACAAGGGGCTGTTTTATGAGAAGAGACTTCCCCCAGGGTGACCTTAAGGGGATTTACCTTCCCTGGTGTGTGTGAGTGGGTCACCTGCCAGGATTCACTGAGTATATCACCTAATCCTTTCCCTGCCACTACAGGAGCCTTGGGCACTGGTGCACCACCGTGCCCTCTTATTCTCTGCCTGTGGCACGTTATTTAGTCTCCTGTGGGATGTGATACTTTGGGTGCTGGGTTTTATTTGTGGGTGCTGGGTGCATTGGTGGCCTGTGATGTACAGGAGGTCACACTTGGTGATCCTGTCCTTCCCTCTGGCCGTAAGGCTCCCCTGTGGGGCAGATTCTCCCACGTCTTCCTTCTATGGGTAGCATCTTGTGCCTGCCTGAGAAGCCTCTGGTGCTGGTCACTGTTGCAAACAGGTGACTGGACTAGATGAGCCAGGAACGTGATCCAGTTTGGCAATACTGATGTCCCATAGAATATGTTCTCCCCTGGCCTGGGAAACTCCTGCCTTGAGCTGCCAGCAAAAGCAAGGGGAAATTTTCCGGCCTGTGTTGTGCAGGAGAGCAGAGACTTACGGCCTTAAAATCTGTATACCTGAAGTGCCCTTGCGGGAACCTGTTTAAACTCTACGGCTGCGTCTAGACTGGCATGATTTTACACAAATACTTTTAACGGAAAACTTTTTCCGTTAAAAGTATTTGCGCAAGAGAGTGTCTACACTGGCATGTGCCTTTGCGCAAAAGATTTGCTTTTGTGCAAAAGCATCCATGCCAGTGTAGACGTTCTCTTGTGCAAGAAAGCTCCGATGGCCATTTTAGCCATCGGGCTTTCTTGCGCAAGAAATTAACGTTGCTGTCTACACTGGCCTCTTGCACAAGAATACTTGTGCAAGAGGGCTTATCCCTGAGCGGGCGCGTCAGAGTATTTGCGCAAGAAGCACTGATTTTGTACATTACAACATCGGTGTTCTTGCGCAAATACTCGCGGCCAGTGTAGACAGGCGGCAAGATTTTGCGCAAAAGCAGCCACTTTTGCGCAAAATCCTGCCAATGCAGACACAGCCTACTTGTTCTTTGATGATTATTTCTATCCCCCATGTCTTCCACATCTGGAGACGAATCTCCTTCCCTCAAGACAGGCTAGAGGCTAGGGATGTAAAATCCTGTTGAATTGGTTAACTGGTTAAATGTGAAGTTTAACCAGTTAACCAATTAAGGGGGGGATTGCTCAAGCCCAGCTGGACTAGAGGAGCTCTCCCACTGCCCCCACCTGCACTTCCCTCCCACCGAGCCCACTATGGACAGGGGCTGCTCCTTCAATGGCTGAAATTCGTGCAAGCAGTGAGCCAACTTTGTGGGGGAGGGGTCGCCATCAGACTGGAAAGAGGCCTCCTCAAACCTTAGTAAGAGACACTCTCATAAGGACTAGTCCCTCGGAGATAAAAGTGTCCCTCGGACTCTGTTTTCAATGAGAACTTCCTAGGCACGTTATCTGCAAAGCCGATACTCATCCTGGGATCTGTGAGATACCAGCAGGGCTGTCTCTCTGGAAAGGACCCAAACCTGCATGGCCAATCCATGGCTTCAGCACCCATTGTCTGCCAGCCGGGAGGTTGCACGGTGTGGAGAAAGTTGGGGAGAGGAGCTGCCCAGAGGCTGCCTTGCTGTGTAATGCTCCTCATACCGCTGTCAACTTTTGTGCCTCCTCAAAAGCTGGTGAATTGATGGTGTTCGCTGTATTTCAAGATAATTGTGTTGGAGCTGACCTGTGTGTCAGGGATGATTCATGACCTATTTCTGCTCAAGATGATCCTCTCTGGGTATTCCGAAGGCTTTTAGCTAAGGAGCAGCTTGTGTGTGTTTGCGGATGGGACTAGCATAGCCTCTGCTGTGTTTTCTTTTTTCCTCCGCTTCCCGTCACGGTGCCGTGTAACCTCTTGGGCTGAGTGATAGAATGAGAAGGGGGATTATAGCGGCCTTCCCCCGCCTCCTCCCTGTAGTGGTGCGGTGGTTTAAGGTGGAATCAGTGTTGTGATTACAAACCTCTTGTGCTTCAGGTTTTATAACTCTGCCACCAAAGTTCAAATGGGGTGTATGAGATTCTGAAATCCTGTTCAAACACTGGAATGTCTTATGTACACAGAGACACAACTGACTCCAAATGACACCAGTAGGGTGCTCTAGGGGCAAGATTCTTCTGGATTCTGCAGTATAAAAGACACTGACTAGCAGGTTTCAACCACTGAGACTCCAAAAAGTCTTCAGTTTCACCTAATTTCATGTTTTACAAGGAATTCCTGTTTTATGCTGATGACATTTTCAGATGAAAGGATAGGACTGGGGAGTTGGAAGTAGGTGGTTTGAGTCTCTGCTCTGCCACCAACTTCCTGTGTGAGCTAAGGTGACTCAACCACCCAGTGCCTCAGTTTCCCTCTCTGTAAAAATGTCTCTCTTCCCTACAGGGGTGTTTTGATGCTTAATTCATTAATACTTGGGAAGTGGTTTGAAATCACTGGATGTATTAGAGAAGTGCAAAGTGTTCTATATTAGTTTTTGAATAGTGTTTTCTCCTGGCATAAGGAGTCTGTAACTTACCAATGGATGTTTAATTTGGGTATATTTTCCATTAGAAGCTAACAGTAATTATATGAAAAGGCCGAGATAAGCTCAATGCAACTAAGAGGTGACAGTACATATGGTCAGTCACAGGCCCTTTTAGCAGCCCATTAACAAATAATTTTATCATTTCAAAGAGGGCACACCAAGTCTGTTTAATAAGAACTTTTTAAAAATTGGTGTTAACCCTCACCATGCTGCTGTGAGGGAGGTGTGTACAAATTCTCTATTTTGTGAATGGGGAACTGAGACAGAGAAGCTAAGTGCCCAAGACTGCTGCAGGAACCAATGTCACTGTAGAGTTCGCTCAAGGGCTGCAGACCCTCAGCTCTGTGCTCACTCCACTTGGTTATGCTGCCTCTCATATGTGCTTGAGAAAGTGCACTAAATACCTCAACCAAAGGATCCCTTTTAAGTCACAACAAAGTTGGCATTCTGACCAGCAAACCTAAGCCGTTCAAAGTGCAGGTGATATTCTGTGACATAGTGTGGTCTCTGCCCAGCAGGGGCAGCAGGTATCATAGGCAAGGGAAGGCTTTGCCTTCCCAAACCACCAGGCATGGCCCCACCCACACTCCGCCCCCAGAACGCCTGCTGTAGGTACACTGGGGGCAGAGTGTTTTTGCCCCTGGTGCCTGCCCTCCTCTCTCCTCATGCTCTGGGTCTGGGGAGGCTGGGGCCACATGCTGCCTGCCCTCCCTGGTGTTCCAGGGCCTGGGAGGCTGAGGCCACGTGCCACCCCACTTCCCCATGGTTCTAGGGGTGGGGCTTGGGCAGAAGGGGCGGGGCTAGGGACAGGGCTAGGAGCTTGCATCCCCCAGCCCTACCTTCACCCACTGCCCCTGCTGCCCAGGCATATAATTCCCGTTGGTGTCAATCATGGAGGCATGTTATGGCCCCTATTTAGCTACAGACCTTACAGCAGCCCAGCTGTGCCACTGCATCTGCACAGCTGTATGTTCTCCTGTGTGACTGCTCTAGGCTGATGGGAGACAGCTCTCCCACTGACATAATTAAAGCACCCCTAACAAGCGGCAGTAGCTACGTCTGCAGGAAAGCGACTCCACCTCCCTGAGAAGCATAGAGTCAAATGTTGGTGTAGTTAGGTCGATGCAGTGCCAATGTACACACTGTTACTTACGCCGACTGTTACTGGCTGTCAGAAGCAACCCACAATGCCCCACATTGACACAGGGGGGCTGACAGTCTCATTGGGCCGCTAAGTAATAGGGGGCTGAGGCCTGGCTCTGTGCTCATGAAAGGGGTGGGGCCTCAAGACAAAGGGGTGAGGCCAACCGTGTCCAGACTGCACTGCCACCTCCCTGTCCTGTGCAGCTCTCAGAGCCTCCTGGAGTGCGTAGAGTTGCCAGGAGTCCGGTTTTGAACCAGACAGTCCGGTATTTGAGCTTTCTGTCTGGGAAACAAATTGAGAAAATACCGGACATATAAATGTTCGGTATTTTCTAATTAAGTTTTTATTATTATCATGAGTATCAGTACGTAGTTGCATACTGCCTGGCTGGTAGACATGCTCACACTGTGTGAGTCACACTGCGTGAGCGTGTCTACCAGCCAGGCAGTATGCAACTATGCAGTAGAGAGGAAGGGGGCGGGATGGAATCCCCGGGGCTGGACTTGCCCGTGCACCCCGCTGGGACTATGCACGGGACAGGCAGCACCCCGGGATCTGCGTGCACCCGGGCCAGCCCTGCTCCCCTCTGGCCAGTTCCCCCCATTCCGCCCCCCCCCCCACAGCTAGCCCCGCTCCCCTCAACCCCCTCCCGGCCAGCCCTGCTTCCCGCCAGCCGGTTCTCCCCGCCCCCGATCTCCTCCGGCCAGCCCCACTCCCCGCTCCCCCCGACCCCATCCGGGTCAGCCCTGCTTCCCGCTAACCGGTCCCCCCCTCCCCGATCTCCCCTGGCCAGCCCCACTCCCCCCGACTCCTTCCTGGCCAGCTCCTGTCCCGGCCGGTCCCCTCCCCCATCTGAGATCAAGTGTGTCCGGTATTTTTTTTAAACCATCTGGTAACCCTAGGAGTGTGCTGCACAGGGCTCAGGGGCAGTAGCAGCAGTGGTAGCCAGGAGCCCGAGCCCTTTTGAATTACTGGGCCCCGCCCTTCCTCCCCCTGGGCCCTTCTTCCTCCTACCCCCAGTTGGCAGGCTGCACTGACAGTACAGTTGATACAAGTGCTCTTGGTGAGGACGCGCCCTACCAGCTGGAGGAGCAAAGCATAGACACACACAAGCAATGGAATTACTGGGAGGCTGTAGGCCAACATACATTGGGTGGCTGTAATTTGGTATTGTAGCCATGCCCAGATTCTACCTCCCATCTCACAATCACTGTGGTTTATTGTTTGATTTCCAGTGGCACCTTATGAAGAGCAGGGCTGCATCGTGCTAGGCACTGTAAAGACACCTAGTGAGTGACAGAGTGCTAGCTCTTCAGGGCAGGAACTAAGCAGATGAGGCAGACAAAGCAGAGGTGGAGAAAACAGGGGTACAGAGGTCAAGTGCCTTCCCCAAGGTGATACAGCAAGTCAGTGGCAGAGAAGCGAGCCAGCTCTCCTGAACCCCCACTAGCTCATGTTGCATAAATCCACATTATTAATGTTGAATTATGAAAGGAAAAGAAAGCAAATCCATTCTCTTCCTCCACAAATTATCCCTGCACGTTACTTTCCTGCAAGCACCAACTGACCTGTGTGTGGCGCACCCTGGCTTGCCGTTAACAGTCTGTGTGGTGCAAACCTGCCATAAACAGCTGCAAAGGAGGCTGGAACTGTGCAGAATGAGCCTCCTGTGTGAAGCTTCCCTTGAACTAGCTTGTTCTCTGCAGTAGCTATTCAAAGGACAGGTAGCCTGCTGGCTAATGTGTGGCTGTGGAGACATGGGTTCGATTCCTAGCTCTGCTGTGGTGTCCTGTGTGATGTGGAGCAGTTCACCTGATCTCAAGGTGTCCATTGCTTATGCTGATTACATGGGGGCAGGAACTGTCTCTTACCCTGGGTGTGTACAGCAGTTAGTACAGCTTGGACCCAGTCTGATTTGATATGTCTTGATGTTAATGGACTCTGAATAACGAACACCTCAGAAGCTTGAACCTGCTCTGATTAGCCTGGTCTGCCCCAGCAGGGTTAGATTCCAGGGTGGCAAATATACTAGTACTGCCACCAATGGCCATCCCTCCGTGGCAGTGCAAGAGTAGGAGAAAATAAGAAAAAGGCCTCAGGGGAAGTCCAGGTGCCCTGGTGTGCTCAGTGTAGTAATGGGCAAAGTACATGCAATTACATACCAAGAGAGGGCTGCATCAGGCTCTTGTAATTAGCGTAGATATTATTCTGTCTTGCTGGGCTCATGAAAGGATGTGAGCTGGGCTGTCCACCACATGATTTATGGTCATTTTAAAGGCAGCCTTCAACTCAAGAGCAAGGATCCATTTTCTCCTCCTCTTGATTTAATGCACTCCAGTTATTTGGTAAATCTTTTAATGGTTCTATAATGTAGTAAGTGTAGTAAATGACATAATTTTTCCCTATTGATTTTATTGCAACTTATCAGTTTCATAAGACTCTGATTCTAACAGAGTTAATTGGAGTGATTCAATAATTCATTGTGTTAATATTTGGGCCAAGCCTGGAAGGGAGGGATTTTTAAATATTATGGGGGGTTATTCCTATTTCCCTTTCTGTGTGGTTTATGTTTTTTCTCCATGTACAAAGGTCACTTGCTATACAGACAGACATGGATACAACACTTTCTACACAACAATAGATTAGGGCTGATTCTCCATTGCCTTGCTCCTCAGGTAGGCAGTTCCACTAGCGCCAAGGAAGCGTGAAACAACCATATTCTGACAGGGTAACACTCTATACCCACTATGCTCTGGGGTCAGTGACTGCACAAGGTGCATGATCAGGAAGAGCCAGGCCCCCTAGCAATGTTCCCACTAATGTTTTCCATCCATGTGTGGAATAAATTTTGTCATGTGCATTGAGGCATATGTGGATGTGCACCACCAGTAGAACACATGCTGCTGGCTATGGATGCCCTGCATATCACCTGGGCAGCTCCTGAATCTCTCCTGGGTAGCTGCCCAAGCGCACAGCTTACAGGGAACACTGTGCCCTAACATTTTACATCTTCAAAGTTCACTATGGCCCTTGATTCATCTCCTCCACACACCTTCCAGTTAAGTATTGCTACCCTGTTGTCTGGGGGCAGGGGACACACAGGAAGAGAGCTGGGGACACTGATGTACTCAAGACCATTCCGATATTCGAATGCAGAAGATCCTAGCTCCCAGTTCTGTGCTTCACGCTGTTCAGCCACATGGCACTTCACACCCATGCCTGACTCACGGAGTGATTCCATTCCTGAAAAGCTGTCAGCTCCCTGGTGCTGGGTGTAGCATTTCCCACAGCTGCAAAACAGACCCAGAGGGTCTATAATAGAAACTAAAAATCCCATCTTTTGAGAACTAACTCCACCTACCACATGCACTGGCTGTCTATGCTACCGCACTTACAGCACTGTAGCGCAGACACTTCCTACGACAATGGAAGCGGGGTTTCCATCAAGCCAGCTAACTCATCTCTTCAAGAGGTGGTATCTACACTGATGGGCTATGTCTACACTCGCGGCTTCTTGCGCAAGAAATATGCAAATGAGGCTAAGCGTGGAATATCGCTGAGCCTCATTTGCATACCTAATGAGCCGCCATTTTTGCAGAAGAGCCCAGATTACTAACCATGTGGTGTGCGGACACAATCCATCTGCAAAGCCAAGTGTGCCAGTAATGGGTTAAAATAATAATCATCAGGAACTTGGATAAGTAGGTCCCAGGATGGTCCAGTCTATCTAGACTGTCACAAGTGCTCTGAATAGCACCCTGAAACAAAGGGATCCAATACACACCCTCTTGTGTTACCAATGAATGCTGATGCGAAATTTTGCTAACCCTAAGCATTGAAAAATCATGAGTCAGACCCTCAGAAATCCTGAGATGGGGTTTAAAATTCATGTGACATAAACATGATACTTACTGGGTTCTTTTTCTTTGCCGCCTTCTTTCTGAGCCTTTAGATTACACTCAGATCATGTGCTTCCAGGCTTTTCTCCACTACCATGAGGGCTAAAAACATTATGGGGTTGGGCTTTTTTTTCAAATACAAACTTAGATTCTTCTGTAATCACCTGACTCCAGCAGCTGGAGCTTTAAGAAAAAACATCAAATGTCACAAGATTCATAATAAAATCACAAGTGTTGTCAGTATTGGCGGCTTGCTTGTGGATGCCAACAGGAGTCTTCTTTGTATGATGTTGGGAAAATAGCTACAGTGCTACTTCCAGGTTATGGGAACAGCCTTGTACTGTCCCTGGCATGGTACTGATGACAATTCCCACTCAGCACAATTTTGCAAGTTTTAGACAAGTTTCTTTCTCCCCTCCCAACAGTTGTTCCTGTGAACGTCAGCTGCACGCGAACAGACTTCCAGATCCAGATTCCTGTGCAGTCTCTTGCCCAGCTGGAGAGAAATAAGATTTATTTAGGGACCCCATCCTGTCCTGCCCAAGTGGTTGGCCTGCACTTTAAAATACACACAAGGTTCGACACCTGTGGGACTGAGTCCCAGGTAAGTAATCAGTATAACAGGTCATGAATCCTAGTTCTGTAAAACAAGTACAGTACAGATGATAAAAAAGCCTGCATCTAGTGATGTGCATGCACACACACATAGTAAGAGACAGTGCATCTCCAAAAGAACTTACAATCCACATTTGCAAGACTAAGGGTATGCCTACACTGGAGGGAGGGGGCCAGGGGAGAATCTGTGGCAGGCAAGTTTTAGAGCCTGGATCAGCTGACTTAGGCTCACCAGGCCCACATTTATGGTGCTAAAAATAGTAGTGTAGAATTTGGACTTGGACAGGTGCCACTTGCAGGGTCTCAGAGCCCCAGTACCAGCCGTGACCATCTACACTGCAGTTGTATAGCCCCGCAGTTTGAGCCTGGGAGGAAAACAGTATTAGCCCCATCTGAATAATGGGGATAACGAAGCACAGAGAGATGAAATGATTTGCTCCAGGGCAGAACTCGGTGCCATTGAATTAGGATATGTTCTGTTGGGTCACTGTAACCTACCCCCCACATGAACACAGGCCAGAGTCTGAGGGCATTGTGCACCCACCTTTTACTTACTCAGATAAAATGAGGCACACATTTTTGGTAGCTTTGAATGTGAATTTCCCCTTGCCTGCTATGAGCAAGCCCCACCATTGCTGCATCCAAAGAACATCATGCACTGGACACATCTCTGATCTCACAACGTTATGCCCCTGGTACCCTAGGCCCAGTTCACCAAAGGGGGAAACTGAGGCCCAGAAAGGCCCACCTCTTTGGGTTGGCCACTGATTCTGGGTGCCTTACTTTTTGGATATCCCACATGAAGGAGGCTCTTCAGGTCTTATGTTCAGAGGTGCTGAAGCCCTGTAGCTCCCATTGACTGCTTCTGGAGTTTGGGATGCTCAGGACTTAGGTGCTGGACAGCTAAAAAACTGAGGAACTCAAAAATCAGTGGCCACTATTGGAAAAACTTGGCACAAGTGACTTGCCTAGACCTGCATGACAGTGCATGGCAGTGGCACAGCCAGAAACAGAACCTGCAAGTCCCAATTCCCAGACCTTTATGATGAGCATTGGCCTGACAGTGCTAGAGTTGCTTAGGGTACATCTACACAGCAGGGAAAAACTCAAATTAAGACACGCAACTTCAGCCACGTCAATTGCGGAGCTGAAGTCAAAATAGCTTAACTCAGCTTTTGGCGCTGTCTGCGCAGCAAGTCGAAGGAAGAACACTCTTCCTTCGACTTCTCTTATCCCTCGTAAAATGAGGGTTACAGGAGTCAGAGTAAGAAGTCCTCCAGCTTGACATTATTTTGAAATAACCGCTTACTGTGTAGATGGGCATTTTGTTATTGCGAAATAATGTTAGTTATTGCGAAATAACGCTGTTGTGTAGACGTATCCTTAGTGCTTAAGAACATAAGAACGGTCATACCGGGTCAGACCAAAGGCCCATCTAGCCCAGTAGCTTGTCTGCCAACAGTGGCCAATGCCAGGTGCCCCAGAGGGAAAGAACAGAACAGGAAATCATCCACTAGATCCATCCCCTGTCGCCCTTCCCAGCTTCTGGCACATAGAGGCTAAGGACACCATCCCTGCCCATCCTGGCTAATAGCCATTGATGGACCTATCTGCCCTCAGCTTATCTAAATCTTTTTTGAACCCTGTTATAGACTTGGCCTTCACAACATCCTTTGGCAAGGAGTTCCATGGATAAGTGCACATTTGTTTCAAACCTGCTGCATATTAATTTCATGTGCGGCTCTCATTAAATCCCCTGTGAAAATAAGGCTCCCTATTTCTAGGGAATTTGATCAGCTTAGTTTCTGCCTCTTGGCCTAGCCTCGTATACTGTTTTATTATTCTTAATGTGCATTTACAAGCTGCTGGTAGTGAAATGCCATGAATACACAGTAACTATCCTTTCTGTTAAGAGCCTAACTCTGGCCAGGCCCTGGAACTTGTTGCCCTGAGGGTTTTGTTTTTATTCATTCATAACTCTGACAAGTAAAAACAAACCCTTGCCCTTTCTAAACATTGTCTTGTAGAAAAGAAACCACACGTCTGTGATAGTCAGTATCCTGTATATCGACTTTTCGGCTGGAAACCAGGAGGACATTCATGAGTATGAAGTGCAGTGTGAGCCGAAGAGGAAAGAAGCCTCAGTAAACCTCATCTCGAGTGCTGACCCCTACCGGCTAAACCAGTACGCGGAGAACCTGGTGGAGTCCCAAGGGCAGGACGCGGAAGCAGTGGAGACCTCGGAAAGCAAAAGCCAGGACACCAGTGACATTGTCTTCATTAGCATCTGTATTCTTGCAGGCATCCTCATGGTCATTGCTGTGGTTGGACTAGTGCTGCTATAGGATGCTGCCTTTGGCCCAACTCCTCCTTGCCTGCCCTCCCTCCCCATCACAGGCACACATGCACAGCCAGTGGCTTTTCCTCCTAGAGCCTGGGCTTAGAGTTTCAATAGAGCTGTTGGAATCGAAACTCATCTTCCATGCTTGAAACAGAGGTTGGTTTCAACTTCTGTCTTCTTTCTCTACACAGAAGAAGTCTGTGCAGTGGGCAAGCAGCTCTTCTTCTGAGCCATAGAATCATAGAATGCTAGAACTGGAAGGGACCTTGAGAGGTCATCGAGTCCAGTCTCTGCCCTCATAGCAGGACCACGCCCCGTCTTAATCATCCCTGACAGGTGTCTGTCAAACCTGCTCTTAAATATCTCCAGTGACGGAGATTCCACAACCTCTCTATTCCAGTGTTTAACCACCCTGAGAGTTAGGAAGTTTTTTCCTAATGTCCAACCTAAACTTCCCTTGCTGCAGTTTAAGCCCATTACTTCTTGTCCAATCCTCAGAGGCCAAGAAGAACAATTTTTCCCCCTCCTTCCTTTTGGATACCTGAAAACCACTATCATGTCCCCTCTCAGTCTTCTCTTTTCCAAACTAAAAAAGCCCAATTCCTTCAGCCTTGCCTCATAGGTCATGTTCTCTAGACCTTTAATCATTTTTGTTGCTCTTCTCTGGACCTTCTCCACTTTCTCCACATCTTTCTTGAAATGTGGTGCCTAGAACAGGACATAATACTCCAACTGAAGCCTAATCAGTGCAGAGTAGAGTGGAAGAATAACTTCTCGTGTCTTGCTCACAACAAGTTTTTTTTTTTCTTTCTTTAAATCTTTCTATTGGGTTTTGAAATCTGATTCTTGGGTTTCATGAGTTTTCCTATAACTTGAATCCCCAGTGGTGGGGCTACAGCAAGGGGAGCAGTATTGTTTGCCTCTGGCTAGAAATATCACTATTTTAGCTGAATTATGAAATACAATATACTGGTTAGATACAGAGCCCACACCTATCTATCCACTATATATTTGAGAGAATTTGTCTGTCTGTCTGTCTGTCCATCCGTCCGTCCATCCGTCTATGAGTCTGATTGTTCAAGAACTTCTCCTAAATGGCAAGAGTTAGGACCACCAAATTTGGTATGCAGCTTCCTCTTATCATAACTTACAGCAAAGTCAGGGTTTGGTTGTGCCAGGACAATGGGATGTGCCTGGAATGTAATTGTTTCTCATCAAATGGAAAGGGAGGGGTGTGATAGCAGGGACAGTTATACTCACAAATGACCACCTGGGGGCAACAAGCACCCTAGTCACAAGGAGCAGCCTCTGGCCAGCTAGGGCAGCCCCCACTGCCCTGACCACCCCGGGGGAGCAACTGACAGCTGGCCAGCATAGCCCCCACTGACTAAAGCCGGCCCTGGTGAGAAGTCAACAGCTGCCCACACCTCTGCCCTGAACCCCTTTACACTTCCCAAAACCCTTCTCTGACTCCCACACTGCCACACTCTGTTCTGAGCTCCCCATACCCTGCTGACTCCTGCATCCCCACCCTCTGCCCTGAGTCCCTCCTCACCCCCAACCCTGACTCCTGCACACCACACCCCCAGACTCCTGCCCTGATCCCCCCCACATCCCCAAGTCCCTGCCCTGACTCCTGTCCCCCCACGCCCCCCAGACTCCAACCCTGAAGGACCCGAGCTATGTCATGTAAATCTTTCAGTCCCTCTATACATACACACAGCCAAGTTGGGTGAGGTAGTACCTTTTACAGGTAGGTGGGAGAGACAAGATTTCAAAGCATACAGAGCTCTTCTTCAGGTCTAAACTGCAGTGTCTGTCTGTCTCTCTCTCTCTCTCTCTCTGTCTCTCACACACACACACAGAGGAATAGCTTCATGATAAATTGCATTTATCGTACCTCTGTGACCAACACAGCTGCTCTCCCTCCCATCCTTGTCTCCCAGGACTTTTCTAACATTCCAACTCTTTGAGCAGCTTCATCTGCCTGGCAAAAAAAAAAAAAAAGACAGAGCTTTTCTTTTCTCCAAATGTGCTATTTTCCTCAGCAAGCCTCCAGCTGAGCAGGCTTTAGCCCTGTGCTGGACACAGGTTTGTAGTCCAATATCTCTAAAACTAGAGCGATGTACTGTTACAGGGCATAGGGGCCAGCGAGCAAAGAGGCTCAATACTCCTTCCAATCAACTCCTCTCTCAGACCTGACAAACTCACTACACCCAATAAACCACTTTCATGGTCTTTATCGATGAAGGGTAGCATCTGTGGTGTCTACTGAAAGCTTTTATGCTACTGATAATCGTTGTTGGATTTGTGTGGGGGTAATATTTAAGGAACAATGTATCTATATTGAAATCTATGCCTAACTGTCCTGGAGTAAAAATTAATCACCAGGGAATCTTACATCTCAGTGTTGAACTGTTCAAGCAGGAGAGAGGTGGCACCCCTGGTCAGTTCGGGATGTAATGGCAGGTTGAATTGTCTACCTTTGCCCCGTCCCAGAACAGCCAATAGAAAGCCATCAAAGATCACAGCAAGCGATCAAAGCCCCATGGCGGTAAAAAGGAACACAAGCGCAAACAGTGTGAACAGAGACAAAACACTGATTTAGTCTCTCACAGGCTGGAGATGGACACTCTGCAGCCATTCACTGAGGAGACAGCATGTTGAGTGCAGGTGGTTCATGAAAGACTCAGTCCTGATTCCTGGGGAGTCATGTAGCTCTGCAACAGATGAACATGGTAGCGGGGGGAGGGGGGAAGGGAGAGAATGCTACATTATTAGATAGGAAAGATAACAGTAAGTATAGTCTCTGGTTTGAGTTTTATTATTTGTTTTAGATTTTAATGATTTGTTTCCATCACTCTCACTTCTAGTCTTTCTTATACCATGTGACAGGGCGTTTGCCCTACACTGGCCCTTTAAGGGCAAAACCCCAGCCCTGAGTGAGAGCTGAGAGCGAAGCCCCAGCTGAGGCAGTTCTGGCTAATGAGGGTCCAGCTGGGGGCTATATAAAGAAGGACTCCTGGAAGTAGGGGGAGAACTGACTGCTGCTCTGGAGAGAGATCAGTAGGGACCTGAGTGCCAGGGAAGCAGGAGGCTTCCTGAAGGCAGGGCTGGCCCGAGCCATTTTGGCGCCCCGAACCCAGGCACATGGTGCCGCCCCTGGGCGCACGGCGCATGCGTGGGCCCGCCCCCGGTGCACACGGCGCATACGCTGCCCGGCCACCACTGCTGACACGCAGCGCCTGGCCGTGCAGGGCCCCGTGGCTGTGGGGGGAAGGGCGCTGCTGGCCGGTGCTGCTGGCCAGCGCCGCGGGGATGCGGGGGGGCCAGTGCTGTGGGAGCTGGGCTCACAGCGCCAGATGGCAGCTATAAGGGACGCCACACGCCCCTTACAGCTGCCATCAGGCACCCCCCATCGGTTGGCACTCAGGGCAGCTGCCTGGCTAGCCCACCCCTTAGTCCGGCCTTGCCTGGAGGTAGAGCAGTGCTGGGGAAGGAAGGCAGAGCTGGGGAAGCTCTGGCCAAGCAAGCTCCCAGGCTGCAGGGCCTGAAGCAGCCAGGGTAGGCAAAGGTAGCAGGTCCACACCCCTTTGCCACTCACGGGTGGCCATGTCAGACTGCAGTTTGCCCCTGAGGCAGGGGCTAGATGAAGACTGGCAGTGGGTCATGGAGGCTAGGTGGGTACTGGGGAACTGGGTGTTCCCTGGGAGGAGAACAGGGTGCCCTGGGGAGGGGAGGTCCCTGGAGTGCAAGCAGGATAAACACCTAACCCCGGAAGGGGGGCTCAGACACTGGAGTGGGCACTGCCGGAGGGCAGCGTCCTGAAGAGGATGCTGAGGGCCATGAATGACACATGTCAGGACTAGAGAGGGCAGCGAGGAGATGGGGAGGCACCAGCTAGAGGGAGCAAGTTAACAAGCTAATTCCCAGGGCAACCAGCTGGAGGCACCATGGTGGTGAATCTGCCCTGTGCCATACCACCTGCATATTTTTAACTTCAAATGCAGGAATGATACCTATGGGGTACTGAATTAGACGGATGTTTCATCTGACGTAGTCGGTCCATTCTTAGATTCTTATACATGCATACAAATGGGATAATCACATTCAGTAGATTATAACTTTTCCAATGATACCTTATATTTCATGTAAAGCATATTCATAGAATCATAGAATCCTAGAACTGGAAGGGACCTTGAGAGATTGAGTCCAATCCCCTGCCCTCATGGCAGGACCAAGCAATGTCTAGATCATCCCTGATAGATGTCTGACCAACCTGCTATTAAATATCTCCAGTGATGGAGATTCCACAGTCTCCCTAGGCAATTTATTCCGGTGTTTAGCCACCCTGAGAGTTGGCTACGTCTACACTGGCAGCTTCTTGCGCAAGAACTCTTTTATGGAAGAGTTATTGCGCAAAAAGTCTTCCACAAGGCTGTGTCTACACTGGCACAATCTCGCGCAAAAGCGGCCGCTCTTGCGCAAAAACTTGCTGCCTGTCTACACTGGCCACATGTTCTTGCACAAGTAAACTGATGTTCTAATGTATAAAATCAGGGCTTCTTGTGCAAGAACTCTGATGCTCCCGCTCAGGAAGAAGCCCTTTTGCGCAAGAGCTCTTCCAGAAGAGGCCAGTGTAGACAGGCAACATGAATTTCTTGCGCAAGAAAGCCCTATAGTTAAAATGGCCATCAGAGCTTTCTTGCGCAAGACAGCGTCTACATTGGCATGGATGCTCTTGCGCAAAAGCACATGCCAGTGTAGACGCTCACTTCTGGAAGAGTTTTTGCAGAAGAACTCTTCCGCAAAAGAGCTTTTGCGTGAGAACGTGCCAGTGTAGATGTAGCCCAAGAGTGTGTCTACACTGGCATGTGCTTTTGCACAAGAGATGTGCTTTTGCGCAAGAGCATCCATGGCAGTGTGGACGCTCTCTTGCGCAAGAAAGCTCTGATGGCCATTTTAACCACAGGGGCTTCTTGCGCAAGAAATTCATGTTGCCTGTCTACACTGGCCTCTTCTGGAAGAGCTCTTGTGCATGAGGGCTTCTTCCTGAGAGGGAGCGTCAGAGTTCTCGTGCAAGAAGCCCTGATTTTCTACAGTACAACGTCAGTTTACTTGTGCAAGAATGCACGGCCAGTGTAGACAGGTGGCATGTTTTTGTGCAAGAGCGGCCGTTTTCGTGCAAGAATGCACCAGTGTAGACACAGCCAAGAAGTTTTTCCTAATGTCCAACCTAAACCTCCCTTGCTGCAGTTTAAGCCCATTGCTTCTTGTCCTATCCTCAGAGGCCAAGGAGAACAATTCTAGTGAAGTCATAAGCCCAATTTCATAAAGTTTATGGAATGCCCCTTGACAAATGGCACAACATGTAGCTCAATCCTCTCATTGCTGGGTTCATCAGGAGTATTATTAATAAGATTGTGACTCAGGCCTGGTCTACACTTACAAAATAAGATCAACCTAGATACATTGCTCACAGCTGTGAAAAATTTTGGGCCCTGCCACAGATAGGTTGACCTAAGCCCTGATGCTGGTGCAGCTAGGTCAACAGAAAGATTCTTCCATCACCTAGCTACAGCCTCTCGGAGAGGTGGATGATCGACAATGATGGAAAACCCCTTCCACTGGTGTAGGAAGAGTCTATGCAATGGTGCTACAGCAGCAGAGCTGAAAAGCAGAGAGACCCTCAGACAGTCACATGTGTATTAAATCAAATGCTTTACTGACCCTTTCCTTGTTTCTTAAATGGGGCATCAACTTTCAGCCATACTAGCTAGGGTTGGGAGCTCAGAAACCAAGCAACATTAAGCCTGGTAAGCTTTTGGATAACAGACCTTCAAAGGAAATCCAAGGAGAACATAGGAAGTGATGTTGGTGAATCAATAGGTAGCATTCTTCTTGTTGCATTGGTACTACACCAGTGGCCCAGTCTAGGGTTAGGACACATGTCTCCGGGAGCTACCATCTTGTAGATGAGACATTCAGGTCCCCTGATCAGATTAGATCAGTGGTGGGCAACCTGTGGTCCATCAGGGCTCTAGGTGTGGCCATGAGACCTTTTTTTTTTTTTTTAACTGTTGCTCACGTGCAGGGTGGCCAGATTCCACTGGATTCCATCCACATAGGTTTTTTTCCTACTGGTATTACTAAAGTGACACACTCATAGAGCAAGGGCACATGAAGGGAGATGTATGCTGACTGCACACAACACTGGCTGTGAGAGCTGTGTGGTTCCCCTGCAGCCAATCAAAGAGCCGCTATGGTTCAATCAGCACACCCTGCAAATTTCTAATTATGCAAGCACAGTTAGCTAAACTACCTAATCCCAGGAGGCTGCTTTGGTTATGACAACCTTGTGGCCCACTGAGATGAAGGAGGGCCACCCATGTGGCCCACCCACTAGGTTGTCCATTGCTGGGTTAGATGATCTGTTACTCTCCATCCTAAAGTGTTATGTGAAACTGATGAGACCGGATGGGTTTGGTAATATCTTTTATTGGACTTATTAGTTGGTAGAAGAGACAAGCTTCTGAGCTTACACAGAGCTCTTCTTCAGGTCTAGGAAAGGTACTCAGTGTGTCACAGCTAAATACAAGGTGGATCAGATTGTTTCTCATGAGCAGTTAATACATATTGTAAGAGACCATTCAAAGTGAAGTGGTCTGTTAACATGTGATGTTGCTGTGTGGTGTTAAATAGCTGCCATGTTCTTCCTCCAAGTGGCTGCCTTTTAGTGGTCCATGAAGGGATTTCTTTGTGAGTTTGCCTGCAAAGGATTTGGGGAACTCTTTGTGATATGTAAAATGTAGGGCCAAATTCATCTGCTGGACAAATCCTCTGTTGAAACCACTGGCACTACCCCAAGGATGAATTTGGTCCTATCCCGATGCTAATATCAGTTCTGGAGTCTCCATTTGGTCTAATCTCCTCCTGTTGGGTTTCCACTTAGGCTAGGATGTCTTTGAGAGAGAACATCCAAAGTAGAAACTATGGACCATAATCACAACCAGGATAACCATGCTAAACATAGCCAGTTGAATAATTCCATACAATTTTACTCTGATAAAATACATTCAGACAACTAGGGGGTAATATATAGGCTCAGCAACTTAGCCTATGTATACAAGATCTGTGCTGGCTAATCACAATATTTACATTACATACATAGAAATGCAAGCCACTGTTCCTGTAGTAATGAATAGGCCCAATTCCATGTTAATTTTCTGCATTGATTTAACCTAAATTCTTCAACTGGCCAGAAGAAGAGACGGTGGCACTGAGTAGGAAGTTGGAATGCTCAGTCACCGGCAGCATATTCTGTCACTTTCTGCTCATGAGCCTGCACTGAACAATTATGCAAAAATGAGAGAATGTTTTACATGGCCATGTGGATACTGGGGATCTCAGGTTTTCCCCTAGGGAATGCAGGACCTAAAAATTTCCTTATATGACAGAGGAACTGAGTATCTCCAATATGTAGCTGAGAAAAGTCAGAGACATATCATAAGAATGGTGATACTGGGTTAGACAGTCTAGCCCAGTATCTTGTCTTTCAACAGTGGCCAATGCCAGGTGCCTCAAAAGGAACGGACAGAACAGGCAGTCAAGTGATTTATCCATCTAATTCTTTTTTGAACTTTAGTTTTGGCCTTCACAACATCCAATGGCAACTAGTCCCAAAGGTGGACTGCACTGTGCCACGTAGACCCTTGTGTTTGTTTTAAACCAGCTGCCTATTAATTTCATCAGATGGCCCCAAGTTCTTGTGCTATGCGAAGAGCTAAATAACACTTCCTTTTTCCACACCAGTCATGACCTATCACACTCTCTTAGTTGTCTGTTCTCCAAGCTGAAAAGTCCCAGTTTTGTTAATCTTGCCTCATACAGAAGCTGTTCCTTACTCCTAATAATTTTTGTTTCCCTTCTTTGTACCTTTTCCAGTTCTAATATATATTTTCTGAGATGGGGCAACCAGAACAGTGCACACTATTCAAGGTATAGGCATATCACCAGGCCTGATGACAAGGGCGGGCAGTAAAGATGGCAATTGCTACTGAGGCAGCGATGGCAGCCGGCATCCTGGGCCCCTTTGAATTGCTGCCAGAACACCATGATGGATGTGCCATGTGGCTTGCGGAGGGGGGCACACTGCATTCCGGGTGGTGCTGAGCACCGGCTGCCCCCAGTCCCACCTCTTCTTCCTGAGGCCCCGCCCCTTCCAGGGCCATAGATCCGGCCTCTTCACACCTTGCTCGGGGGCCTGCAGAAGCTGTCAGCCCTGTTGCGTATCACGGATTTATATAGTGGAATGATGATATTTTCTGTCTATTACCTACCCCTTTCCTAATGGTTCCTAACATTCTGTTGGCTTTTTTTGATTGCCGCTGCACACTGAGTGGATGTCCTCAGAGAACTATCCACATGAATTCCCGAACTTCTTTCTTGAGTGGTAACAGCTAATTTAGATTCCATCATTTTGTAAGTAGAGTTGGGATTATGTTTTCCACTGTGTATTACTTTACATTTATCAACACTGAATTTTATTTGCCATTTAGTTGCCCAGTCATCCAGTTTTGTGAGATCTCTTTGTAACTCTTTGCAGTCTGCTTTGGACTTAACTATCTTGAGTAATTTTGAATCATCCGCAAACTTTGCCATCTCACTGTTTGCCCCTTTTGCCAGGACATACATGAATATATTGAATAAGATGGAACCCCTGGGAGACACCATTATTTACCTGTCTCCATTCTGAAAACTGGCCTTTTGTTCCTACCTTCTGTTTCCTTTTAACCAGTTACTGGTCCATGGGAGGACCTTCCTTCGTATGCCATGACTGCTTGTCACCCATCATACATAGATCTCAGTCACTTCTATAACAGCAATGAGTCATAATAACAACAATAATAATAAACAATACTTTGCCCTTCTATAGCTCATCTATGTGCTGGTCTTTGAGTGTGTTACAACCACAAGGGAATTCAGTCTCCCAGACCTTTTGTTACCCGCACAAAATTCTCTGTCACTCCCACACTCTAGGGGCACACACCTTTACCCAGCTCCTAGAGCTCAAGGTATAACCCTGTTAATTTAAATACCCACCCTTACCCAATTCCTAGGACTCAGGGTATAACTTCCTGCAGATTTGTGGGACCTTTTACCTGTGAAAGAGCTTACAGAGTAATATCCTTACTCTGTTTATTAACAACTGTCAAGCAAGAGGAATACACATCCTAAGCATACAGTGCCATGCTCACCAACCTGATTAAGGCAGGCAAACTTTCCCTGTTGGCCAGGCCAGGTCAGTCTCTTCTGGATTCTGGTTGTGGCATGTCACAGCCATGCAGAGGATTCCTGGCAGCTTTGATCTTAGGCTGGGTCTTGTAGGTGAGTTCCAGGTCTTTCCTTCTTGTTCTTTCTGTTTCTTCTTTTTCTTACTTTTTTTCCCTGCTGGTCTACTTCTTGGACCCCAGTGTACTTGAGTCCTGCTTATCTATACTTTACTAATTACTTTACTAACATTTTACTAACCAATCATAGAATCATAGAACTGGAAGGGACTTCAAGCGGTCATCAAGTCCAGTCCCCTACCCTGACGGCAGGACCAAGCACCATCTCTAAATCATCCCTGATAGATGTCTATCCAACCTGCTCTTAAATATCTCCAGTGATAGAGATTCCACAACCTCCCTAGGCAATTTATTCCAGTGTTTAGCCCTCCTGAGAGTTAAGAAGCCCTTCTTCAATTTCTCCACATCTTTCTTGAAATGTGGTGCCCAAAACTGGACACAATATGCCAACTGAGGCGTAATCACCACAGAGTAGAGTGGAAGAATAACTTCTTGTGTCTTGCTCACAACACTCCTGTTAATACATCCCAGAATTATGTTTGCTTTTTTAGCAACGGCGTCACACTGTTGACTCATATTTAGTTTGTGGTCCACTATGACCCCTAGATCCCTTTCTGCAGTACTCCTTCCTAGACAGTCGCTTCCCATTCTGTATGTATGAAACTGATTGTTCCTTACTAAGTAGAGACTTTGCATTTGTCCTTATTAAATGTCATCCTATTTACTTCAGACCATTTCTCTAGTTTGTCCAGATAATTTTGAATCATGACCTTATCTTCCAAAGCACTTGCAACCCCACCCAGCTTGGTATCGTCTGCAAACTTAATAAGCATACTCTCTATGCCATCATCTAAATTGTTGATGAAGATATTGAACAGAACTGGTCCCAAAACAGACCCCGGTGAAACTCCATTCATTAATACTCTCTGAGAAAGGTTATCCGGCCAGTTATGCACCCACCTTATAGTAGGTCTATCTAGGTTGCATTTCCCTAGTTTATTGATAAAAAGGTCATGCGAGACTGTGTCAAATGCCTTATTAACATAACGTAACAATCACAACATACACTATCTTAGTTGATTTACACCTAGCAAAATTAATTGTACAGCAGACAGAAATAACTAAAAACCAGACACAGATCATACAGGCAAACAACAGGAAAATGAGGACCATAATCATAGAATGAGGATTCCATAATCCCAACTATTGAAAAGGATTTTTTTTTTTTGCCAGATGAAATGCTATCAAACTAAGTTTTCTTTACCCATCTTGAAATCTGTTTATCTGGTGACAGAGGTTCCATTAGAACAGTGTCTCCTTAACAGTCTAGATATTACACTATTGCAGAGATGTGGAACCAAACCCTCACTCATGTGGTCCCTGACTGAGAAGGAGAAAGACACACCCCACATTCCCCTCCCACACCAGAGCTTAGGGGAACCCAGGCTAGTAGATTTTGTGTGCTCCAGCTCTGTGGTTGGATGGTGTGGGGGCGAGAGCCCTGAGCCTTAGAGGCCTACGCCTGGGGCCACATCTAGCCCCTGGGCCTGAGGTTCCCCACCCCTGCATTATTGTAATGTAATGTGAGTATGTGACTCCCTGTTTTATAGCTAATGGCTGCTGTTCCTTCAGTCTGGCTGCTTATGAAGGTGTTAGGCTTTAGACTTTCCAATGTGGCTACAGAAAAAAGCCTTATCCTTACACCTCTGTGGCTGGGTGAGTATTACAGAGAGAGAAAGTTGACATCTGGGCTTCTTAGAGAGGCTAAATGAGTAGGGCACCAAAATTGCTCTGAAATTCAGTGGGAAATGGGGATCTAACTGCCTTGGGATCATTTGAAAATGCCAGTCCTATGATTTAAATGACTGTTGTGAAAAGAAGAATATAACTTCCTAGGTAGGCGGACTTTCCAGGGTCACCTGGAGTGCTACACCAGAGCTACTCACTGAGCTCAGATCTCCTGACTCTCAGACTTGTGGTTTAGTCATGAAACCTGCCCTAAATGATTTGCCCAAGGTCACACAGATAGTCAGTGGCAGAGCAGAGAATGGTCTCAGCCCCCTGAGAGATACAAGTCTTATTATTCTAATTCCTTAGGTTACAGACTAAACAGTCACTATAAAAGCTTTCCTCATGGTTGCATAGCTCTGTGTGTGTGTGTGTGTGTGTGTGTGTGTGTGTGTGTGAGAGAGACAGACAAATCTTACAGAAATAGTTGGGATTTAGGCTCTTAATGCCCAAATCTTCAAAGGTATTTAGGTTCCTAACTCCCACTGAAATCAATGCAAGTTAAACACAGAAATACCTTTGAGGATCTGGTCTTTAAGGAGCCTATGGCTTTTGAAAATGGGACTGAGTCCTCTCAATGGTGTAGCCCTCGCAATGCTGAGCAGAGCAACCCCTTAAATACTTTAAAATCTGGCTCTTAAGTCACTAGGCACTTCTGAAAATTTTACACTTAGTCTTTCTGTGCTTCATTTGTACAACGGGGATACCAACTCTGCCCTATCTCACTGGAGCGTTGTGAAGATGACTGTATTAGAGATTATGAGCCATTCAGTTAACTGCAGTGAGGGTGGCTCCATAGAGTAGACAGAGGAACACAGTGAGGCTCAGTTCATGAGTGCTTGTAAAGTGCTTTGAGATCCCTGGCTCACAGTCTCTGAGAGAAGTACAAAAGTTTATTATTACTTGCTGTGTCTGCGACACCCTGCACCTCTGCCTTCAACAGTATATTACTGCTGGGGGCTCCTGTTTATTTCTTTTGATGAAGGTATCATCTCCCAGATCTCCTTTGCCAAAAGCAGGCAGTGAGTAGATGGGCAACCTTTGGGACCCAAGATAAATAGTTCTTTATTCCACCTAAAGCAAAAAAACAAAATAAAACAAAAACATGAGAGAGAGAGAGAGAGAGAGAACTGCTGGAGAATCCATTACAAGAAGCTGAGATGCTGAACAAAGAGTTGGGGATAATATATTGATATTTACAGTTCCACAGACAAAGGGCATTTAGGGAGGTAAAAAAGAAAGGAATCTGTGCCTGCCATTCCTAACAGGGAGCCTTTTGTTATCAGGGTCTTGACGATTCAATGTTTGTTGCAGCAACTGCCATTGGTAAATGCGAGATTTATGGTGGAAGTATTTGCCAACCATGTTAAGCTCCATTAAGAAAACGTTTTGTGTGTGTGTGTCTGTACATATGCTCGGGAAACAGGGCCAAACCCCCGCCACACAGTCTGCAAATTTTTTATGTGAGTTCATTGCTATGTATGTAACTTTCAGCTTGGGACTAGTAACAAGACTGGACAACTGAGGCAACTTAAAGATATGGGATTGGGCTGCTAAGAAGGTTAATTATGAGCAGCTGAGCATGTGTAGTGTAATTCCTATGGAGCTCAGTGAGCATGGAGGCTGCTGAGTACCTAGCAGGAGGAACTCAGCACCAGGCAGAATCAAGCTCCTAGTCTTCAAACAGGTTTCTGTAGCTGAATCTTCTCAGGTAAACAGTCCCTAAGCCATACCCTACCTTGATTGATACTCTTGGACCTCTGACTGATGCCAGTGGACCTGTGCATTGAGGTAGGAAAATATACTGTGAGTGGCTTTTTGTTTTGCTCTTGAAAAATGAATCTGCTGGATTTGATACAGGTCCTTGTGTGTAGGACTGCCATTGACTTCACTTCCTTTTCCCCTGGCCAGGTAAGAAGAAAAGCCCTCAACCAGGAAATGACTGGGCTGTGTTTGCAAGTGGGAGCCTGGGATGTTTCTTTCAGCAGTCAGGGCTGTCGCCTTGTTACCACCTGCCTCCAGTGCAAGGGAGTCTTGCCTGTGCCTAGGCACCACCTGTCAGTCATTCGCACTTTCTCCTGCGCAACACCGCCCTGCTTTTGCCCTGCAGATTGACAATAGAGGTAGCTCATCCTCCAGCTCTTTTCAAAGTGTCCCCCTGTGGTATCCAGCTCTTGATCTCTAGCTACCCATAGAAATCCCAGGCCATCTGTTCCCAAAGATCTGTGTACCCCTCATTTTACCTTAGACCATGGCTCCTAGGGTTGAATTACAGTAAAGGAAAGTCTCAGAGGGGTAGCCATGTTAGTCTGTAGCATGAAGTCCTGTGGCACTTTAGAGACTAACAGATTTATATGAGCATAAGGTTTCTTGGGTGAAACTCACTTCACCAGATGCACTGGAGTAGACATTACAGAGGGAGGAGTATACATATGTACGAGTATATATATGTATATCAAAAGAAGGGAGTTGCCTATCAAGTGTAGGACCAGTGTTAATGAGACCTATTTGGTCAGGGACCCAAACAAACTACAGTTACTCATTTTGAGTTCTAACTCTTTAAGCCTCTGCACATCGGGTATCAGCAACCTTTCCCTTAGCCATGTTCCTGAGTGCATACAGGGAACCCCCAGGGCAAGTGTCTACAAGGCCTGCTTACATCCAAACTGAATGCATCAGGCCTGCTACTGGTGCCCCAGAGGTTCAGTGTGCAGGATAGCCACAATAATTACAGTTGATTCCTTCCCCTTGTGTGCGCCCCCAGTGAAATAGTCCAAGCACACTGCAGTGCCAGAGTCCAAAATGGAAAGTGGTACTTCCCTATGTTCACACTGAGCCAACTATCCCACCACAGGAGTGGGGCAGGGCATATCCTTCCAAGCATCTCCTTCAGAGACAGGGCCCAAGGCCTGGCAACTCAAAGGACTCCCTAGATCTGTGTGGAGAGAAGCTGTCTGCAGACGTACTTCCTGGCCCCACTGGTCTCCTTTGGCAGCGCAGCAGTCATCGAACCATTGGCTGGCTCGCCTATGGCTATTCAGCCGCTATGGCAGAGAGGATCCAAAGGGAATGAAAGGTGGTTCATTGTCTGCTTGGATGTCCATGGTCCCATGGAGCACTGTTAGTCATCTGCAGCTGGCCTAGTCTAGTCATTCTCCAGATCCCAGCCCCGAACCTCAGTGGAACCTCTTCTGCAAGAAGCAGCCGTGCATGGATGCAGGGCTGTAACAAGGGCGGCCCTCGCTGGGGGGACATCCTTCTGTGCAGACAGAGATCCAGCCATGGATGGATGCAGGGCCATAACAAGAGTGGGGGAAGGGGCGTGCTCGCCCTGGGCACATCATGATCAGGGGCACAAAGAAGCAATAAGTAAAAATAATAAGCTACAAAAGTAAAGAGCGTGACACATGCCCTCGGTGCAAAAATACCTAGTTACTGCACTGGATAGATGTTCCCTCCCAGCAGCACTCTGGCCCCTGGTATTCAGACCCACTGAGCACCAGTGATGTAGTCAGCGCTTTAACCAGAGAGTTTCTGGCTCTCTTCATTGTTACCCATCTCCTGATCTGAAGAAGGAAGCGGTTCTCTAAATCAGTGTTTTTATTTACTACCCAGGCTAGCGCAAGGGCTAATCAGATCTACGGTAGTCTTACTATGCTCATGAGGAGTGCAAGGAATCCTTTGAATAATGACAGTTCTTCCATTTAACCCAGCCTTCTATCTGGAAAGGTGCTAAATTTCTATGGGGCCAAGCCCTTGTGGACTCTGGCTTAATTCCAACACTATTCTGGACAAGTCCTTCCCTGAGAGGGAGCAGTGCTGATTTGCATCCAACAAGGATATGTCCCTTTGGGGCTATTACGGAGGTTATCCAGAGCCTGTCTGATGATGGTACTTTGCAAGCACAGGAAAATTTTAGGGCCAAGGCAGCCAAGCAGCATATCCCTTCTCCATTAAGTGTTTGCACCCTGTCATGTTTTCTTCTTGTGTTTGTCTAACTTGTTCTGGGATATGCTCACAGCTGTGTCTGCTCTTGCTGTTGTTAGTGATCCATTGCACTCTTTGTGCAAAAATAAAATAAAATAAAACAAAAAAAATCTCAGGTGGTGCTCTCTCTGGGCTCTGACCTTTCTTGGCCTTAGTTCATACCCTCACATACCAGAGCCTCCTAATTTTCTCCAGTAGGTTCTGGCATCCATTTTCTCACTGTCCTTCAGAATTTTGCACGCCTCACTCAGGTCCTCTGTGAAATCTCCTCCTCTCTAAGAAATAGGGACTTTGATTTCTTAACCCATGAAAAGCTTTATACCACTGTAATATCGTCAGACTGATTGACATTAATTCACCGCACCACCCTAAATGAGTAGCGTAATGGTAGCCATGTCATCCTACATTGATATAGCATCTCTCATGAAGGCACCCCAAGAGCCATATAACTATATACATGATAATTAGCGTATGTGCTAGAGCAGGCATGTTAAACTGGCGTTTAGAGGGCTGCATGCGGCCCGATCGAAATTTTTTGCGGCCCCCCGAACATTTTTATAAAAGAATGAAGTGCAGCCCACTGGCCACTCAGAGCACGTGGCCGAGTGCCTGCTCATAGCTGGCTGGGCCGCTCTGCACCACAGCAACTGCTCACGGCCAGCTGGGCTGCTCTGCGCACGCGCTCATGGCCAGCTGGGCACTCCGCGCTGGGCGCTCCAGCAGGCGCTCACAGCTGGCCTCTGTGCTCACGCCGCCCCAGCACCTCAGGCAGCAACATCAAATCCGGGACCCAGGTATTAGGTTGGGGGGAGCGGGGAGAGCCTGGCTCTGGGGGACAGGAAGGGGTTATTTTGTTAATGTTTTGGTTTTTATTTATTTATTCCCAAATAAAATCACAAGATGTATATTAATTTTATATCAATAAATGCCATGAATAATTATATCTTTATGCAAAATCTCAAACCTACAAAGTATTTGAAATTTTCACAGAAGCCTGTTCTATTTGATTAACCAGGGTCTATACTTGGTTTTTTTTTTTTTCAACAAAACAGGTTATGTATCATATACACAATTTAAAAGTACCTTAAATTTATATTTAAATAAAAATTATGCAAAATTAAATAAAAATTATTTAATATGAGCAAATAATTTTATACATCAAATTATTATAATATTATAAAATATACCTAAAACATAATCTATAATAATAAATAACTACAACTTTCTGACAAAGTACATTTTCTTTGGTGGCCCTAGGGTTGCCAGGTGTCCGGTACTGGTGCCTTCTGCCCTGGCACCTAAAATCGACAAGCCATCTGGGAACCCTAGGTGGCCCTGAAAGCTATCAGTTTTTGTTTGTGCGGCCCTCAGTAGGCTTCAAGTTTGACATGCCTGTGCTAGAGTGTTACAGACATTTACCTCATGGTACCTTTCTCATACAGATAAACCAGTGTCCTCCACGTTTTAGAAATAGGGAAACTGAGTCACAAAGTGAGGTTAAGGCCAACATTTTCAAAAGCGGCCACTAAATCTGTGGAGGGCTTTGTGTTTGAGTGCCCAACTGGAGACACTGAAGAGCTGATATCTGGAAGTGCTAAGATCCCATAAGTCCAGCCACGATCAATGGGAGCTGCTCAGAACCTCTGAGGATCAGGCTCCACCATCCATATCACAGATGGGGCATCCAAACCTTGGGAAACCACCCAAAAGGGTAGTCATGTTTGAAAATCTGGGCCATCCAGCAAGCTCATCGCAGACTCAGCAGCACTTGCATTCAGAAGTTCCTCGCTATTCCCCCGGAGTCTAGCCTACTCAACCACACTATTTGATGGTATCAGACAAGAATTACTTCACTGAAATGCAACCACCTCTGGTGTGTCAGCCAACTGGCTCATAGCACAGTAGGGGGTTGGGTCAATGGCATCAAGTCAAAAAAAGGGCCAGGGTGTCTTTAATGTCCATGTGATCTTTACATGCACTGTCCAAATGACCCACACATGGCTATTAACACCAGGAATAGATGTGACTCTGCCAGGATATGACCCTGTAATTCAAACCTACAGATGTCGGTCCTGATGTTTGCACCATTTAAGTCATCTTCTTGGGGAGCAAATGCCTGATGGAAAAAAATGATTGGATGGAGTCAGTGATCCAAATCCCAGACTGCTCTGTGGCAGTTTTGCACCACACAGCCATCCCCAGTGGCCCGTAAGCCAGGGTAGATGGTCACAGAAAGATCACCCCACTATAGCTGTAGCTTTCAGGGGAGTAAAGCAGGTGCTGGGGCTTTTACTTCATCCCCTCCTTATGGCTGGTGTCAGAATTATGGCTGGTTGAGAGGAGATGTGGCCTCAGCATCTCTATGCCCTGCTGAGCCCCAGCTGCTGACAGCCGGCCCAAGCTAGAGCAGCCCCTATCTCTGGCCTTGATTTCAGGACATGCCCATGGCTACAGCGTGCATTACAGCACATACAGCGCTTGGAGCAGGGTAAATAACTCAAGTAAAGGTAACATTATAAATCATGTGCTGATGGCTTTAACAAAGAGCGCTGCTTGACAACAAGGCCTGGGCAATGGCCGTAGTATAGCTTTGCAAAGTGCATCTGACTGGTGGAGGCCAATGCTCCTCTATCCAGCTGACCTTTCCAATCTCTAAAGGACTATGTACTGCAGGGAGTGTTTGCGTAATTCAAACAATGGCAATAAAACCTGGCTGTGTTTCTGCGGTATTTGTACAAGGTTCATTCTTGGGAGCGGATTTAGAACTGGTGAAAGGTACTGGATTGAAAGTCTCGGAGATGGCAAACTGACAGTTCTCAGAATCAGAGCCCCTGCTTTCAGACTGTTCGGACAATGGCCAGGATGGGGGTTCTCTGCAAGGCTTGAGATATCTGCTGCAGGAGTACCTAGTCCCTGGTGTCCTTGGGATCTGACTTTGGTGAATCTCCTAGGTCTGTCCCTCAGTTATTCCATTCCTGGTTTGGGGCAGTGTGACAGGGCGGTCCAGCCCCGCACTGGCCAAGGGGGGAGCCAGCTGGCCTGCTGGGCTGTGCAGGCCCTGCCCCCGCAGCAGTGCTGGGCATACTCCAACTACAGGCCAGATATAAAGGCCAGGGAGACAGCTCAGTTGGGGTGGCCTCCGGGGAGGGAGGAACTCCTGCCCAACCTCCAGAGCCACAGCCGGACTTGCCGCCGGAGCAAGAGCTGCCGGGCCTGGCACCGCTGCCGCTACAGTCCCTGGGCCAAGCACGACTACGACGCCGACCCCGGTGGGCAGCCCGCCCTGCCGCGGTGGACGACCCCGTCGCTGCTGCCCCAGACGCCGGACCTGCCAACGCCACAGCCGCCGCCAACCCAGCGCCTGCAGGTGGGGTCTCCGTCGGCCACAGGGCTGGGGTAGGAAGCAACCCGGGGCAAGGGGCAGGGAACTCCCCGGTGGGCTTGGCGCGTTTCAGGGAGAACCCTCCGCCGAGCCAATGGTGGGAACCACCCACCACTAATAGGGCCCTGGGTTAGGGTCCGGTGGAGAGGGAGGGCCCGGACCCCTCTACCCCATCCACCCTGAGCCTAGACTAGGCCTCAGGGCCTGCGTTTGCATTGGACTAGGCCTCCGGGCCTGTGAGTGTAACGGCTCGACCCCAGGGCCGAGCAGTGCGGGGTGGGTCACCCTGCGACAGGCAGATATTGGGGGGGCAGGGAGGGGAAGTAGCTTTAAGACATCTTTGCTCCCCCAGGTTCCGGGGCGGTGAAGACCCTGCCACACTCCATGTACATTAGAGTTGCCTCAAGGCTTCTTGAAGCACATGGTGCTTCCCAAGGCCCCCTTGTAATATGACCCCGGGGAAGCAGAGACTAATGGAGTTAGTATACTCTGGCCGCACCTTTAGCATGCTCCCAGTCTGCCCCTGTACCAGGGTCTGGGAGCAGAGCCAATGCAACACCCTTACACTAGTTCTGCCTTCTGTGGGAATATTCTCAGAGGGATGCTTATGCCAGATCTTAGGCTTCTTTATGCTGCCAGGGTGTCATGAAGGGACCCTTAAAGTCTGTCACAGCTGTTGCCAAGGGAATAGAGCAGGAGTGAAAAAATGCAGCACATACTTGGGAACTCTAGAGGGCGCTATGGAATGCTACAGAGAGGTGCTCGAAACTAGCAAAACGGAGGTGCTTAATGGAGGCAAGTTTATGTCAATAAGAAATCCATTTTCATCCTGGGGACAGCTTGAGGAACGGTTCAAGATCGGAATGAATAAGATGGCTCTGAAGACCTTCCCGTAGGCATTCCAGTTACTGCTTCGTTAGGTGCAGAGCCACCATCACATGGAGGGATGTGAGCCATGATCCAAAGCAGCACAATTTTTTTTTCCTTGGGAAACATTTCTAACCTTGAGCCCGCAGAGTGAAATCGTAGGGGAGACTCTGAAGAGGGCTTGAAGTCTGAATCAAAACCTCTGAGAGAAATGAATGCTAAATCACCAGTGAGGATCAGGAAATCTCTCAGTAATACAGTCCAAGATGCTCATGGTTCCTTTTATGCCCAACAGCTTCCAAAATGCCAAGTTAAATGAAATACTTGGATTTAAATAATACCACAGGAAGAGAGGGACTGCAACATGTGACAAAGGGAGACAAGATCTATTTTCAGTTAATTCTTATCAAGGCAGTGTCTCACATAAAAGAGGCTCAAATTAGGGTTGTCTGTTTCGGCTGGACGTATTCCAGGAGGTTTCCTCACTCAACATCTCTCTATATAAAAAACTTTTCCTGTGGGACGACAGAGTGACGTCATCACGTCACTCTGGCATCCCACAGGCTTCCCCTCCCACAGGCTCTGTGCCCTGGACACTGTTCAGGGATGGCACAATTTGCTCCAGGGCCACTTGCTTATGCTGCTGTTGTTCTTGGCTCTCACGGGCTGCTGGGCCTCTCCATCCTCCATCACGCCCCAAGAGGCCACGTCTTCATTGGTCAGATTCCACCTAATGGGAGCAATGGGAGGCTGAACATGAGACTGGCATGGGGCCCGGAAGACAAGTAAGTGTCCTCCCCCCCCCCCAGCCCCTCACTCAACCTCCCGCCAAGACCCTTCCCCCAACCCTCTCCTGCCCCTCTCCCCGGGCCAGACACCCTGCCCCCAACCCACTCCTTCACCCTTCCCCTGGCCAGACACCCTGTTCCCAGCTCACTACTGAACCCTCCCTCCTGGCCAGACACCTACCCTCATCCTGCTCCTGCTCTTGTCCCACACCTTCACTCACCCCCACTGCCAAGACCCCATATTCCCAGCCCACTCACTCTCTCCTTCCACCAAGACCCCGTACCCCAAGCCCACTCCTGCCCCCTCCCCTGGCCAGACATCCTGCTCCCTACCTCCTACCCAGACCTCACACCTTCAGCCCCTCCTCCACCCCACCTCGAAAAAACAATGCGAGCATCTACACAGCAATTCCGTTATTTTGAAATAATTTTGAAATAACAGATGACTTATTTCAAAATCTGTAAACCTCATTTCACAAGGAATAACGCCTATTCCGAAATAGCTATTTCAGAATAGCAGTAGTGTGAATCCTTCACTGCTGCTATTTCGAAATAGCTCCTCCCAGGGCCATTCATAGTAATTACTCCCCAGTGCCTCCTGGGGCTCTAAATCCAGTTAGCACGTCCACATTAAGGAAGTCTGCCTCGGACTAATTTTGAGGCTTCCCTGTAGTATAGATGAGCTATTTCAAAATGAGCTATTTCGGAGTATTTCTTCTGGAATAGCCTATTTCAAAATAACCATGCAGTGTAGACATACCCTTAGAGACCTACTCCCTGTGCTTGGATGCCGCATTGCCTTCTCCTCCACTCCCCTGGACTTTTCTCTCCTGCTTCTGGCTGGCAGCTCCAGCTGCTGGCTCTAGCCCTTGAAGACAATTCCTGTTTCCTCATAGACTTGCCCCTACTAGGGTTGGCTCCTCTATCTTGTTTCCAGCTGCCTCAGGTTCTTCTTTGCAATCTGGACACTAACAGAAGCAAATGGAAATAAAAAGGAGAGCCAGCACCATATGCCCAGCTAGTTCTCAGTGGCCCATCAGCACTGGGTCCTGCAAGACAGGCCACAACATGGGAACCACTGATAACCATGGCTCCAAACAGGTCTGAACTGCCAGACAGCTCAGGCCCAGGTCAGCAGTGTTGGAAAGTTGCTACCCTCTGTTCTAAAAGGCGAGGAGGGAGGGAAGGGGACTATCCTTTATTTTGGAGAAATGGATCATAGGTTTTCTTGCTCCTTTGTTCATTGTTGTGCATTGACTCATTTGTCTTCACCTCATCAGTTTAGATATTAGGAAATAACTTCCTAACCAGAGGTGAAAGTAAGCGGGTTGCGCCCTGGTGCACAGCTCTGAGATGAACTGGCTGAGCTGTGGCAGAAGCCAGCAAGGAGCTATTTAAAGAGCTGGCAGGGACGCAGGTTACGATAGGACAGTACCTGTATGAAATGTTAAGTTACTTTCACTCCTGTTTCTAACTAGAAGGAGAGTTAAGCTTTTGGAACTGGCTTTTGCAGGAGGCTATGGAGGTTTCTAAGGACAGGTTGGACAAATACCTGTCAGGGATGGTCTCAGAGTCCTTGGTCCTGCCTCAGTGCTGGAGGCAGACTAGCTAGATAAGCTCTTGAAGACCTCCCATCTCAACATTTCTATGATTCTGTTATGCTACATTCTATTGTCAATCTCCAGAAACCCAACCCCCAGGTCTCCAGCATTCAAAACTCAGATTCCAGGACCCCAACATGCTCATCCTACTTCTGCCTCGGACAAGTTGCTTAGCCTCCCCAACTGTAAATCGAAGGTGGCAGTTTACTTGCATACAGCCCTCCCAATGGTGATGTGAAGCCTCATTAGTTCTGGCATATTCATACAGTGCTTTCAATATATAGTGATATAAGATGCTAACTGTACTAATCGTGATTAATGTAACTGACTGTGGTGACCTACGACTTCCTGGTTATCACTGTGTTGCACCCCATGGCTACTCAGAACTTCAGACCAGAAGCAAATATAAAATTTTGATCATCGTTCTCAAATCACAGCTCCAACTTACAGGAGCTAAAGGAGAATTTCCTTTACTTGCGATCAGTATAGGGCCTATGACACATAGTAGAGCAATTCTGAGTCCATCAACTAGAAGGCAGTGGTACACATATAAACTATCCAGTTTACTATAATAATGAAGGTTCCACAGCGCTTTGTTGATGTCTTCCTAGCTGATCATGCAAAAAAAAAAAATCTCCTTAGATCTTTTTTAACCTTAAAGTACTCAAAGCAAAGATTACCAACTTACACGCAACCTGAATCACAGATGCCAAAAGGGGCTAATAAATGTCTATATAGTTTACAGAGCTGCATTAAGTACTCAAGAGTATTCCTAAGCTCAGAGAACCATAGCAAACTCAGCACACTAATATCAGCACTGAGCTGCACTTCATTTATCTGAAATTGTTCTTATTATTGTCGCCCTGAAGCTCTGTAGACACTCATGTGAGAAATTGACTAGACTACTGTACACGCTGTTTCCTTAGTGTAATTGCTGACAACCTGGGAAAATTACACCCCAAAACTGAAAAAAATAAAATAAAGTGTTTTAAACTCTTTTCTAGTTCAAATGTGTTGCTTTTTTTTAAAACTCTATTAGTTTTGTCTTTTCAAAACAATTTACCCAAAGGATGTAAAAAAGGGCAGAGGGAGTGCACAGTTAGTATGGTGTAGTTACCTCACTATCCAAGAATATTAATTTTCTGCCTCTGTCGTCTGATATGCCAGACTGCAGCAGACATTATTGGAATAGCAGCATTAGATACTGGGCAGTTACTTAGAGAAATGTGCCTAAGTTGCTTTTGGAGAGGAAGCATGGTCTACTGTTTAAGGCATAGGAGGACTTTGTGAACTTATGCAGGTCACATCTCTGCATCTCAGTGTCCCCATCTGTAAAATGGGGACAAGGATTCTGCTTTACCCCACAGGGATTCTGAGGGGTTTAATTCATTAATGTTTGTCAAGCACTTTAACATTATCCAATTAAAAGGTACTACGCGCACATATGATGTTGTTGTTACGGTTATTATTTATTTATTTATTGATAGCCTTCTTGTGCTGCTCTGACTGCCACTTCCCATGTTCTCATTTTGCTTAGTGCAAATGAGCACATTCCTCTACATTAGAAGATAAAGTCTTCGCCAGTAGGTTGGGTGCAGTCTATCTGCCATCTGTCTGCATACAAGCCTACTCAAGAACAATAGGGAAAGACCTGGGCGGAGTAATATACATTGTGCTATTGTTCTAAGCAAGGGAATGCATTCAAAGGCCTTATCTACGCTACTCAGTGGCTCAATGCTGCAGCAATTGATCAACCAGCCATCGATTTATTGCGTCTGCTTAGACATAATAAATCGATCTCCAAGCACGCTTCTGTCAACCACAGTATTCCAGCAAGACGAGAAGAATAGTTGGCATCGATGGGAAAGCAGCTCCTGCCAACCTTACCACACACCAGACGCCACAGTGAGTAGGTCAACTTCAACTACCTTACTTGCATAGCTGAAATAGATCGCTGGCATCAGTAAGTGTAGACAAGGCCTCACTGTGGGAGCATGCAAGTGTAAGGATGTTGCTTGCACAGACAGCTATAAAATATCCTGAAGGTACATGGTGCCATGACAGGAGGAGCAGCGTGGCTCAGAATTTTCCTGCCCCACTGAGCCTGGCTGCTGCTGGAGCTGGTGGTGCTCTTCATTGAAGGCCCAAGTGCTCTCATGTAGGACACCCCAAAAGGAAGGAAGGTCCCCAGAGTCAGTGGCTAAGGTTGAAAAACGCAGCCTGGAGTCATGGATGGATGTTTTCACTGAAATGTGAAGGGGAGGACAAAAGTGGTGACAGCATGGAACTTGGAGGAAAGAGGTTGGAAGGAGGGTGACCAGCATCTGGTTTTCGATTAGAATGCCTAGTTGAAAAGGGATGCTGGTGGCTCCAGTCAGTACAGCTGAGCAGGCCTTTAAAAAACTGGTCGGCGGCGCGGTCCCTGGGGCTGACAGGCAGAGCAGGGAGCTGGGGGATTGGGCCACTGGGGCCAGGAAGTGAAGCAGAAACTGAGGAGTCAGGGGACTGAGCCACTGGTGCTGGGAGGCAAAGCTGGAGGCCTAGGGATTGGACCACAGAGGTCAGGAGGTGGAGCAGGGGCCCAGGGGCTAGGGGATTGGGCTGCTAGGGCCAGGAGATGTATCGAGGCGGGGGACAGGGGATTGTGGCTGCTTGAGCTGATACTGCCTTTGGCCAGTGCCAGGCATACGCAGTTTAGGGCACTATTTAATTTGGAGCTAATGGTGTCCCAAAGTTAGTGGTGCCCTATACAGCTGCATATTCTGCATATGTGTATGTAAGGACAGCCCTATAAGAGGCTCCAGGAGGTCAGTCTGTGTGCACACAGCTCAAAAGCTTGCAACAGTTGTAACATCTCTGTAAATAATTCTCTTAATAAAGAGCCAAGTTAGTTTTACAGCCCTGCCGTTTTCTTGTGTTGCTGCCCAACCAACAGTACCTGAATCAGTGGTAACTTTTAGGCGATGGCTCTACTACAGGGCTTAAAGCAGCACACTGTATTGGCGAAGACGCTCTGAGCTCTCCCATTGACTGGATTACTCCATCCCCCATGAGTAGTAAGAGCTGCATCACCAGAAGAAGTTGTCCCACCTACATAGTGCTGTGCATACCTGCACTTAGGTTGGTGTAACTTACAGCACTTGGAGGGTGGCTTATTCACACCCATGAGTGACATAACTGATATGGACATAAGCTCCAGTGTGTACATAGCCTAAGTCACCACTGATATAACTGTTGATGTCAGTAGCATTATTCCTAGGGTAAATGAAAGATTACTCTGTATCTTTAACCAGAGAATGCAGAACCTGTAGGCTCATGACTCATCAGTGGCCATCTTGGAGCTCTTCCAGGAACACCAAACAGACAAGATACAACTGGATCCACTTCTGCACAGACTGCAGATACCATCATCTCTTGTTTGCAGTCCTAGGGTATGTCTACACGACAACATCATTTCAAAATAACTTAGTCTGTATCGACACAGCAGGTAGTTATTTTGAAATAAAGTTGAAATATGGTCAAGCTGGAGGAGGACTGCTTACTCCGACTCCTATAATCCTCATAGAAGAGTGCTCTATTTCAAAATAAGTGCTGTGGAGACACTCCCAATTTCGAAATAAGCTATTTTGAAATAAGCTACGCAATTGACGTAGCTCAATTTGCATAGCTTATTTCAAGTTAAGCCCTGCTGTGTAGACGCACCCCTAGTAACTCTCTTTTGTCCTATGACTGCAGAGGTGTTAACTACCCTTTTCATTTTAAGTGATTTCTCGTACCATGTTTAACACCTTTCTGCTTAGCATACTGAGGCCATGTCTTCACTAAAAGGGAGAGCCACACTGCCACGATCAATCTTCCTGAGTTTGATTTAGCGAGTCTAATTAAGACTCACTAAATCAAACTCAGAGGGTGCCCCGACTGGCATCTGGTATTCCTGCTCTTGCCAGGAGTAAGGGTAGCCAATGGGAGCTTTAGCTCCTGTTGGCCTCCTGCTGTGGGGATGCCACCAAGCTCAGCCTAAGGTAAGCTGACTCCAGCTACATAGTCTACCTTGTTTCACCTTGTATTTATCTGTTGTGGTCTGGTTACCTTCTCCAGGCCTGAAGAAGAGCTCTGTGAAGTTCAAAATCTTGTCTTTTCTACCCACAGAAGTTGGTCCAATACAAATATTAACTCACCCAACGTGTCGCCCCTTTAACATTCATTTAGGGGCCATTCTGTGGGTGCTCATTGGAATGCTCAGGACTACATGCCCATATCTTCATGGTTTCAAAAACGCTTGTGGTGGAGATAACAAAGGGGAATGATGCTATGATGTTGTCATAGTTACAGCATGTTAGTTAAGGTTGCATATCTGTTTCAGTTATTACCCTGTTTTCACCTACCATCTAACTTTCTGAAAGATTCACTTTTTCAGAGGCTACAGAGGTAAAAAGGGTGAATATTTCAGAGGTGAGATAATAAAAGGTACAGAAGGGCTTCAAATCCTTATTTCCACTGTAACATATAAGGCTATGTCTAGACTGCAGGCTTCTTTCAGAAGAAGCTTTTCCAGAAGAGATCTTCTGAAAAAGCTTCTTCCGAAAGAGAGTGTCTACACAGCAAAAGTGCATTGAAAAAGTGATCTGCTTTTTCGAAAGATAGCGTTCACACTGAATGGATGCTATCCCTCATTTAAGCTGTGATTACTGTGCATGGAGGAGTGGCCACCAGGGCACCTGTGTTTTTTCCTCTTTCCACCTCTTTTGAAAGAACTCTCTCTTCCCCGTCCACACACGCCTCTTTCAGAAAAAGGCTTCTTCCTTGTAGAAAGAGGTATACCAATGTTGGAAAAACCCCTCTGTTCTTTCAGTTTTTTTTCCGAAAGAACACGATTGCCGTGTAGATGTAAGTGAAGTTTTTTTTGAAAAACGGCCATTTTTCTGAAAAAACTCTGCAGTGTAGACATACCCTAAAATTGCGAATGAAAGGATATATCTGACAGCTGAGGGTGGGTTGGGTTTTATTTTATTTTATTTTTTTTGAACAATAACTCTCCCACCTGTATGCTATTCACTAACTGTAACATGTCCAATATGTTGCAGATTAAAAAGGATTTTTTGAGTTAATAGTTATTGGCAAACAACTTTCAATTCATTGTCTG
This sequence comes from Pelochelys cantorii, assembly GCA_032595735.1. Taxonomy (NCBI): domain Eukaryota; kingdom Metazoa; phylum Chordata; order Testudines; family Trionychidae; genus Pelochelys; species Pelochelys cantorii. The sequence continues at coordinate 54,654,371 of CM064334.1, forward strand.
AGATGTAGGTAACACTATTTTCCATTAATTAGCAGACACCGTATTAGTGGCTTTTTTGGGTGTCTGTGTTGTGCATTGGAGCTAAGAGATGTCAGTGGACTGCATAGTGTGTTGACAATCTGAGGGTTTGCAAACGGGTAGCGATATGGAACCACTTGGGAGGAAAAGCAGACACTTGTTGCCTTCTTTGTTACTGAAACTTGCCTGTTGGACCAATTGTTCCCTTTAGTGCAGCCAAACGTGTATTTTGTGAAGCCCAAAGAATTGGTTTTGTGTATTAATCGTACCACACACCATGTAGCACAGGTCTGTTGTCTTATCCTGTGTCCCTTGTGTGCCTGGCGTTCACTCTTGTCTCGTTATGGCAATGTATTGACGGCACAAATGGCTAATCATGAAATGGGCCTCTGAAACCTTTGTGTGTTAATGAAAGGACATGTGGACCAATGAGTGGGGTTGAGTATAGCGCTTTTACTAGAAACCCAGGGAGGATGGTGATGTGGTTAAGGCAATGGCCCTGACACTGGAGATCTTGGTTCCAATCCAGGCTCAGCCAGGAAATTTATTATCTTAATTGATCTGAGACTCAGTTCCTGATACTTCCCTGCCTCCCACAGAGGCAATGAGGCACACAGATGCTAATACAATATAAATGCCTTAGTAACCATTTAGAAAGTTGAGCTTGGTCAGCTTAGGCCTTCTGAATTATGTGAATAGAGTAGCCCTGTCACTTACTACGCTTGGGGCTTCTGAATAATAATTGAAGTCACAGCTTCTCTGTATAGATCTCCTGGCTCTTTTTCGTTAAGGTATAGCTTGGCCAAAATAACCTGTCCATTACTGTGTGCAAGTCACCTATTACATTCTGTTGCAGAGGCAGCTGATTTTGAGTGGCACTGGATGTATCTTTAGTTTGTAGGTGCTATATAAATGTAGCAATTTATTATGCTTTTAAGTTCTTATTTGATGGCTTTGCCTCATATTTTAAAGGCCAGTGTCACACAGTCAGGTCTTAGACAGCTGAGAGCTACTATGAGTCACACTCACTCTCTTCCTCCAGGAACAGTTCCAGGTTTCCAAGCTAACCCGGTTACAAAAACAAATGATACCCCAGTACTCTCATAAGCAGAGGTGTCAAACACCCAGCCCACTTGGTACATTTATGTGGCCTACATGGTATATTCAGATTCTGCAGAATCTCAGCTTTCTTTTTTAAAAATGGGTAAGTTTCTAGCCCTCATGGTTGAATAATAAACAAACAAACAAATAAATAAATACATAATGTTCCAAATGTGAGCCATGTATAACTGCTAGGAATTATCCCTCAGCCTTGCCGGCAGCTGAAACAAAGGCTCTAGAAGCACAACACAAAACCTTCAATCTGATCTGGGTTGTTTTTAACTTTCAAACTTAATGACGAGACCTCACATATCAGCCTTAACTGTTTTGTTCCCAGATCCTGATCATTTTATCATGGGGAATCTGGGAGTTGCTGCTGAAGAATACCTTTCCCAGCTCCAGCTGCAACTGTATGATTATCAGCAAGCGCAGGTCTACACTATGAGCTAAACTTGACCTAAGTTACACAACTCCAGTACATGAATAACGTCGCTGGAGTCGGTGTACTTTAGCTTAACTATCTATAGTGTCTACACTTTGCTGGGTCAACAGGAGAATCTCTCCCATCAACTTACCTTAAGTTTCTCATGCCAGTGGAGTACCAAAATTGATAGGAGCACATTTGGTGGTTGATTTAGTGGGTCTTCACTAGACCCGTTTAATCAACCCCTCGTAGTGGTGACAAGTCCTAAGGCCTTATGGCTTGTAAAGAGGTCCCAGTTAGGACTGGAACTGGAGCTCAGATAAGTCGCTCAGCATTTACAAACAAAGCACACTCATAGCATGAGCATCTTCTTGGTAGCTAACAATAATGCAAACAGCAACTTAGCTTTTATGGTTTCTTTTATTTAATAAAAAGCACTTTCACAAAATTAATTTAGACTTTCCTGCCCTTGGGACCCAATACCCACATGCCCTGTCTAGATGCTGTTAATAAAGCACTGGGTGTAGGACACGGCCAAAGGCAACATGCTGAGCTAGGTGAACTATTGCCTTGAGTGGTGTATCTTCTACAGGTACTTCACTCAGTACCAGAGTGCACTGGTTTTGCTGTGGCTTGGCCAGAACTAACTATAATTGGGGTGCTCCAGTCACTCCAAAAGCCTTTCCCCTCTGAGTTCTTGCAGCGAACCATCAGAATGTACCCAGTTTCTGGCTTCACATCATAAACATAGTAGCTGGTCTGTTCACCCACATCAGGCTCTTGCTAACACAAAGAAAGAGAAAAATCTAATTACATTACTTTCACTTCCCTTCCAAAGAACAAGAGTAATTCTTTCCCCCCTTCATTCTTTAGTTAGGAGAAATAACTGAGAGAAAGAATGATAATAATGCTTAACACTTGGCACTTCCAAAGCATTTTATGTGCATTAAATTATGCACACAACAAGGAAACTGATGCACAGCCAAGTGACTGGCTCAAGGCCATAGAAGAAATAGTGTCTGCACCAGGAGAGGAACACAGGAAATCTGTGGACCCTGGACCAATAAACCATACATGGAAGAACTCACCTGTTTAAATAAATAGGTTTCCTTTTTAAACAGATTTTGATTTATTCTCAAAAAAGAAATTGTTTGGAAAATGCCATGGTATATGGAATCACAGTCTGTCTTAAAGAAGAGGTACTCATTAAAGAAAAGAACTGCAAATTATAGATAGGAAAAAGATTTCCATGCAGTCTAAGTTCCAGCTTTGTCTCCTTGGAACCTCAACCTATCTGGAAATGTATAGCACACAGAGACATCTAGTGGCTAAATCATATATTGCAGGTAAACTATCATTAATGTATAGCTTCGGAAGGGTAGCTGAGTTACAGTCTGGAACAGGAAAAATTTAAAAAACAACAAATAGTCTAGTAGCACCTTAAAGACTAACAAAACATGTAGATGGTATCATGAGCTATTGTGGGTACAACCCACTTCTTCAGATGAATGTTGGAAGTTCAGATTCAAGATGTCCAGATCCAAGAGGGTTCCAAGATCTTGGATCTGGACTTCCAACACTCCGGTCATCTGAAGAAGTGGGTTGTGCCCACGAAATCTCATGATACCATCTACACGTTTTGTTAGCCTTTAAGGTGCTACTAGACTATTTGTTGTTTTTTAAGTTTTATTGATATAGAGCAAACACTTGGAAAGCAACTGTTCTTGAAACCATTTTCATTACAGCGTGATTGTCACAATGCTTGTGTCCACAGCTAACACGTTTTCAGACAAAACTGTTAAAGATTGATTAGGACTAAACCAGGTCAGTGTGAGGCTGTCCAATGCTAGTGGAGCTCCACCTGCTTACAGACTCCAATACTGACACAATTTATAGGAGGGCTGCTCCAAACTACACTGGCTTATAATGACTCAAGAGGAGTCATTATGTCAGCAGGAATTGTTGAACCACAGAAGGTTTCAACCATCTCCCAACACCTTTGTATATCCGGCGAGGTGGGGGTGATAGTGGTAGGAAGACATGGTCTAGAGCTGAGCTGCACTGGGTTTATACCAGCCATGGACTCCACTGTGCTGGAAGAATCTTTAGTTGCCTAGTTAAGGCCGCTTTCTAGCCCTTGATGCTGCTGGAAGAAAGAAAGAGATCAGAGGGGGCAGAAAGGTGTAGGAGCAGGACAGAATCTAACCACGAAGTTTGGATCCTGAGCTGGGGTAGTCTTTTCATCTAAAAGAATCATTGATGTCAAAGAGAGTTTCTAGTCCACCTGCCTGGCCAGTGGAAATATTGTTTTTTAAAGGGGGCCTTTATTTTCAATCACTTTCATTGCCCTTACAGAATGCATGGTCAACACTGAACTCACAAGTTAATATTCTAGGATACTGACTGCAGGGTCAGAGCCATCTCTGGTGTAATCCCAGTGAAGTCCATGGAGGAATGAGGAGTCTAATTGTTTCGCTTTCCTTGTGACAGCACATCTGCTGCTGTTGAATCTCCTATCTGCTGAAAAGTTCCTAGCCCACTTTTAAGTGTTTACATTTCCCAGGCAGTGTGCAGACTTCTGCCAGACAAGGTTCCTTTCAAACCAGCCAGCTACGGTTACCCAGGACTCTAGTGAGGAAAGCCCCAGGCATGTTACACAACAGACACAGCTCATGGAAGGCAAGAAAAGCAAAAGTGACTCACCTTCCATTCGCCACATCCCTGTTCTTGGTACTGAAGCTCAAACACCAGTGGAAAATATGAGGCTGCCACACCTGGTGGGTACCTCCATTCTACGGAGAGATGGGTGCCAAATCCAATGGCCTTTAGGCCCTCTGGTGGTTCAGTTTTGGCTATTTAAAAAAAAGAAGGTGATCAGAGGAGGAGGCTAAACTCACATTGTGGGCATACTGGACTTGAGCGAAGGGCTGGCTGTGTGACCATGTGCATATGTGTTCGTTCATGCGCTAGGGTGACATTTTCTAAAGGACTGGAATGATTTAGCTGGCTAGGTCCCATTTCCAAGTGACTTAAATAATCGGGAGCCTAAGCTTTTCAATAAGACTTCAGTTCTGGGGCCCGGAGCCTCAAAAGGTATTTAGGCACCACTGAAATCAAAAGGATTTAGGTACCTAAAACCCTTTGAGGATCTGGGCCTTGGATCCTAAGTTATTTTACCCCTCATCACTAGAGGAGGAAATCACTAAAAAAAAATTAGTGATAGCAAAGAGTAATTCATTCACAATGGAAGAGGAAACTGCCACAACCCCCCCCTCTGAATTTTGGCAAAGGCAAGAGTTGTGAATCTTATTATTTAAAAGCAAAACAAAGACTTGAACTGGTTAACGTATTACAAAAGGAGCTTTCCTTACATTCAACACCCTATTGACATTAAAAGCTAAGTATGGGACACTTCCAGCCCACTCAATTAGCCTCATTAGCACTGGGACTACAATTGACAGATACAATTTTTTTCTCCCTCTCCCTTCTTTATTCCTTATTTCCTTCTTAACCCTTTTTTTTTCTCCACTCAAGATCATCTCATCTGAGGAAGTGGGTTTTGCCCACAAAAGCTCATGACACTGTATATATATATTTCTGTTAGTCTCTAAGGTGCCACAGGACTACTCGTTGTTTTTAAAGTTTCCTTTGGCGCAAAGTAACTAATATAACCGCTTCTCATCAGGAGCCCAAAGCTACAAGCAGTAAAATCGCCCTATGCTACCTGGTCTTAGTGGCAGCACTTGTGAAGCTGAAGTTTCTAAAACATCTGCCAGTGTCACTGCTTACACTCAGGGCATGTCTATACTAGGAAATTATTTTGAAATAACTTATTTCGAAATAACTTCTGAAATAACAATTTAGAAATAAGTGTTATTCCTCATGGAAAGCTAGAGTTATTTCAAAATAACACGCTTGGTAGTGTGGATGCTCCACTTGTTATTTCACAATAAGGGGAGTGTAGACGAGGGCTCAGAATTCTGTCAATGAAGGACTGGCCTTGAGGTTTTATGGGAATCCAAAGGAATGCCCTTCCTCCCTGCCCCAATAACTGAAAAAGAAAAGTGGGGGTGGTGACCACCACAAACCACCATTGACTTCAGAGAATCTGGTCCCAATGCTCTTTAGTTCAGTAATTACACACGGGTGTATAACTCCACTTCCCCCAAGTCAGGAATGTTCTGAAACATGCTTAAGTGCTGTTTTCCTGCATCAGGCCAAAGTCTTTGAGGAGGGGTGGAAAATACTGAGAAATCTCATTGGCCAAGAGCCCCTCCCCCCCATATTACTAAAAGTAAGTCTCATTGTGAAGGAAGTCATGTATATTAAAAAGCTTCAGAGGGGTAGCCAAGTTAGTCTGTAACAGGAAAAACTTAAAAAACAACAAATAGTCGAGTAGCACCTTAAAGACTAACAAAACATGTAGGTGGTATCATGAGCTTTGTGAAGAAGTGGGTTGTGCCCACGAAAGCTCATGATACCATACATGTTTTGTTAGTCTTTAAGGTGCTACTAGACTATGGATGTTAAAGTAATTCTTCTAGGTACGATAAGGCAGGGAATTATTATGATTGAGTAATTTACTGCATGTGCCTCTCAGTCTGGGGGTGATTTTCCCGCCTCTAGGTCTGTTGCGAGGGCCACAGTTTATGTTTTATGGAGCTGCCTCCTGGAGCACGCAAGGGCAGAGGCTGTTTGTGGAGGGATTGGAGGGGAGAGGTTTGTGTGGCAGGGCAAAGAACACCTTCTTGCCAGAGACAAAACGTTCTCAGTGCAGAAGTATGGCCAGTCCCTGGATGAAAATATAAGAACAGCCATAGTGGGTACACCAATGGTTCAGCTAGCCCAGGAGTCTGTCTTGCAACAGTGGCTGGTGCAAGATGCTTCAATGGGAAGGAACATGCAGGGCAATTTCTGAGGGATCCATCCCATCATCCAGTCCCAACTTGTGGTAAAAAGAAAGACCCTACTCCTGTCACACACTTGCTCTCTCCTGTGTGTGTGCGTGCGTGCGTGCGTGTGTAAGAGAGAGTCAACTATCACATATTCAACTTTGCGTGTGAGAAATTCTATTGCACACTCACTCAGTGTGTGCAAGATTCTACTTCTATTGCACACTTGCTGTGTGCGAGACTCTGCTCCCATTACACACTCACTCTGCGTGTATGTGAGAGAGAGACTACTAGTGCACACTCACTGTATATGTGAGACACTGCTCCTGTAACACACTTGCTCGGTTTGAATACGAGAGAGTGAGACTATTCCTTTTGCACACTCAGTCTGTGTGTGTTTGATGCTTGTTTTCTCTCTTCCCCCCCATGATCAAATCTGGCACTGAGTCAAACCACAGCCACCAGCCCAGGAAAAGGCTGAGCTGTTTCACTCTGCATCTGGGGGGATGGGTAGCTCACGCTGCTGTAGGCTGAACAAAAACAACAATAAAAAAAAGAAGCGGTTTATAGCGAGGAGAAGCTGGCAGCAAAGAGTGATGGGAGGGAAGCAAGCCAATGTCAGGGCATTTCAACCACTGCTGCCTTTGAAAGAGGCCCATTACTTTCAGAGGCTGATGCTCACCCTCTGCTTGGGGATTAACATTCTGTACAGACAAAAAATAGAAGAAGAAACAGCTTTAGCCATGGGCCCATCTGTGCAGCACGTTTCTCAGAGGTAGGGGACTGAACTAGCACACAGGAGTCCCTCACCTGTAGTTCGGTATTTGCCTGTGTAGATGGGAACAATTGGGATTAGAATCACATTACAGTGCTTAACAGGCACGGTCATTGGCATGGCTTAGACCCAATTACAACATGGTGGAGACATGCTGTGTCAAACCCCGTTCCCGACCCTGTTCAGAAGGGACCGTTATCAGCCCATCACCTTGCGCTAGATGCTCAGAGACTCTAAGTTCATACATGTGACACGCAGACTTTCTGGAGTCTCATGCAATTGAAACCTGGCCCATCCTGGCCCAGCTCTACAAGGCTCTGCTGCTATCGATGTGTTCCGCCTTAAACATGAGAGGGAGGGGCCTGGTTCTCTACTCTGGAGCTGCTGCTGCATCTGAGTAGCTCCCCATCCATTTCAGGGGAAGCGGCTGGCATGCAAGGGCTGCTGAACTGAGCCAGTGGCAAACAGCACAATCAAGCTGCAAGGACCACATGGCATAGAAATGGAACAGGGCAGATTTTAGGGCACCTAGAGAGAGCTAGAGATGGTCACTGCCAGGTCAATAACCCTCGTTTGTAGAGCCCTGCGCAAATACAAAATTTGTATCCGTACCTGTCTCTGCAAAAATGAGCTGCGGATATCCGCATTGACATCTGTGGATGCGAATACCTATGGATATCTGCAGCTTTGCAGGGTTCCACTCATTTGCCCCAACCCCTCCCCTCAAAAAATATCCGTGCTGTGAGGAAGAGAAAATAAAAGCAAAGAGGAGCTGCAGCAGTGCAGGAATAGGGAGGCTGTGTTAAATCCAGCATGCTATCTGGAGGGATGGGAGGAGAGCAGATACTGGGTGAGGGCCAAGAGAAACCGAGTGGGGTGCCTAGAAGTGTAAAAAGCCCTGTAAGGAAGGAGTCTGCACAGCCCCTGCCTTTGGATGCAATCACCCAAGATAAGGGGCTGTCCTGAGGGGCTTGCCCCCTGGCTGCCTTCTGTTGTTCCACCCTAGAGACTACTGGAGCTGCACTATTAGCTGAAGCTCCTTTGTTTATAATTAGGGGTGGGCTTGAGCCGCAGCCCAGGGATCTAACCTTCCCTGGCTTTTTGTTCATATTGTGTCTGTTAAAAGCAGAGAGTGAGCGGGGGCTCTGTGTTCACGCTGGGGGTGCGTCCACAATAGGAAAACAAGAGGGGGGTTACTATGTGCTAGCTGGCACACATTAAAACCCTGCCATGGAGAGGGCCATCCTTACCTATACACAGAATAGACAGCTGCATAGGGCACCTGAAAATTTGGGGCTTCACTTAGGTTTTAGTGTCCACCCCCTCACCTCTTCCTATCCTTGTTCTGTGGCTGTGCTTCCTCCGGAGAAGAGCTAGTTAACTTAAAAGTGAAAAAGCCTGCCAGGCCTATTAGCAAGACACTGAACCTGTGAAAGAGCCATGCAAGTGGTAATGAAGCCATTTACCAGGCATTTGGCAACCCCAGGTACATACTGTCCATTTCTGAATTTACTGTGTGGGTCTACAGGACCTTAGTTTAAAATATGCTTTAAAATATTTCATGTGTGTTGCTGAAGATTATAACATCACATCTCTAAAAAAAAAAAAAATCACACACAACCCGGGCTGCCATCAGGCAAAAGGGAACTAATAGTACTGCGTAGGGCCCCATAAATCCTAAGGACGTCCCTAGCCATGGACAAGGTAGTTGGTAGTTTTCACACGTTAGCATATGGAGGTTTGACCTGTTAACACATGTGAAAACTAACAATGGCCTTGTTTGGCTCAAGATTTTAACTCATGTTAGTTATGATGTATTCGCTACTGTGTGGTAAAACCACCTTTTTTCCCAAGTGAAGACAAGGCCTAGGCGATCAGGAATAGCCAACCCCTAGGCTGCCAACTGGGAGAGGGAGGGCAAAGGGGGCAGTTGCCCCGGGTCCCAGGAATTTAAAAGGGCCCAGAGTTCTGGGTGGCTGCTACAACAGCAGCAGTGGCTGCTGGAACTTGTGCGGTGCTCTCCAAGCAGCGCTGAAGACTGGCTGTACCAAGCCCTACCTCTTCTGCCTGAGGCCCTTCCCCCTTCTGGGTGCCCAGAGCTGAGCCCTCACACACACACTGCCCAGGGCTGAACAAAATCTGTTGCCAGCCCTGGCCAAACTGTTGCCTAAATAACAGCACTGCTCTCCGAAGGGCATTGCACAGCTTCAGTCATAACTATTCCTTGTGACACCAAGGGGAGGTTGTATTATTCCCAGCAGGGACAACAGCCATCGCGGACCCTGGGGCATGGTGTGTGTGGGGGGAGCGGCTATGCACCCCTGGAAGGGGCAGGGCCTCAGGTAGAAGGGGTGGGACCAAGGGCAGTCAGCCCTTAGTGCCTCCCAGACTGCAACATGACCTGCCAGCTTTCACAGCAGTGCTCTGTCCGCCATTCAAAGGGGGCTGGGGCTGGGGCTGCGGCCACTGTTGCTGCAGTAGAGACAACACTGGCCAGAAGCTCTGGGCCCCTTTGAATCTCCAGACCAGGGGGCAACTTTGTCCTCCCCATCCACAAGACTGATTCTCCATCTATCAAGTAGGAGTAAACAGACCCAGGACTTTTGGTTTGCATATGGGCACAGAGGGAATCAATATCTCAATTATTTCTGGCTCCCAGTCCTAGGCCAAGATCACTGGAACATGATGCCTTCCTCTAAGGGGTTGCTCCAAGCCTATTAACGTCATTAAGAGTCTCTCCATTGTCACCAGTGGGCTCAGGGTCAGGACTCAAAGGTGAATATTTGCTCTAATTTTCTCTCCACAATAAATACAATTCAACAAAGAACTAACCCACCAAACACACCCTGGCACGCATACATGCATAGGGTTGCCAGATGGTTGAAACAAAAATACCGAAACCCCCCTCCCCCCCCAAAAATAACACACAGAGAAAAAATTCTGTTGAAGGGGAAAAAAGGGGGGGGGAACCAAAGTTGGGCTGGGGTCGGGGGGCTGGGGGTGTTGGGAGCCAGGGGAGGCTCGGGATGGGGGGGGGAGGCAAGTTAAATCTCTGTGGTAATCACAGGGATAGGATCACTGCTAGGGTTACCAGGTAGTCATTACAAAAAAAATACTGGACATGCTTCATGGGGGGGGCAGGGGAGGACCGGCTGGGAGGGGATCAGTGCTGGCCGGGAAGGGGGGGGGTGCGGGAAACAGAGCTAATGGGGGGAGCAACGGGGCTGGCCGGGGGCAGATGGGGGAGCCGACGGGAAGCAGGGCTGGTCGGTGGGGGAGGGGTCGGGCAGAATGGGGCTGGCCACAGGATATGGGGGGGGGGGGGGGCACAGCGGGGGCAGAGCTGGCCGGGGGAGCTCAGGAGGAGGGGAGAACTGGCTGCCGGAAGCAGGATTGGCGGGGGCGTGCAGCGGGGCTGGCTGGGGAAGATCCGGAGCAGGAACCAGCCAGCGGGACGCAGAGCGAATCAGCCAGCTAGGAGCAGGACTGACCCGGGCTCTGCAGATCCTAGGGCGCTCCCGTCCCACACGAGTCAGTCTGGCTGCGGCTCCACCACGCGCTTGACCAGCACGCAGGAGCATGGACCGGGCTGCCCCTCCTCCTCACATGCAACCAGGGCTCCCAGTGCCAATTGCGCCCCGCCTCCCAGTCACTCCCTCCGCCCCCACCAGGCTTCCATCCGGCGCCCATCCAGAAAACCAGGAAATACCGGACATTGCACATGTCCGGTATTTTCTGGATTTTTTTACCGGACAGAGGGCCCAAAAACCGGACTGTCCGGTAGAAAACCAGATACCTGGCAACCCTATACACACACACCCTACACACCAATGTCTTCAGTGTTAACAATCAGCTTCTCTGACGTCCCATTTCCAGTTTCCACCCAGATTTCATAGGTCAAGTACAGGCACAGGTTGGTGCGGCTGAAATAGCAGGAGTTGGGGCCACTGGTGACATAGTCTTTGCATTCTTCAGCTTCAGTTGCTCCCCTAAACCAAGTGAACAAAGAGTGAGAATACTGTCCCATCCAGAGGTCTCGCTGCAGGAAGACATACAACACTCTCCCACCACTGCACTTTGGGCATGTTCCCAAAGGCCACTCCTTTTTTTTAAGCTGCATTTTTTCTGTGCTTCCTTTGTAGGCACGTGGAAATCTCTCGGCTGTTAATTTTTCAACCCATTGCACTGCTGATGGGACATGTGTGTGCTTTGTCAACCATGGGGATGTCCATTCGGATGATTGGGAAGGTACGGTGGGTGTGTCCAGCTGAGGTATGCAGTATGCTGCATTGCCGCAGAGGCTGAAAGAATAGTTAGACCAAAGGCCATCACACTGGTGTGTGTGATTTGGATACACACTTAATAAGAGCTGGTGCTGCTTGTTTCTAACCTCAGCATTCTAAAGAAGGGGTGGGTCAGGGGCTGCTGACCCACGGAAAAATCAGTCGGAGGCCACACACAAGTGAAAAGCAAAAAAAAATAAAACCCAACCCCCACATTCCCCTCACACACCAGAGCTTAGGGGGGCCCAGGCTAGTATATTTCGTGGACCTTCCTATGCTCTGGGGTCGGACCAAAAATTAGAAGTCCAGAGTGTGGGAGGGGGCTGCTGGGAAGTGGGCTTCAGATGCAGGGTCTGGGCAGCAGGGGACCACAGAGCTCAAGTGCCAGCTCCCCAATGCTGGGGGCGGGGGGGAGAAGCCTCAAGCCTTGGGAGCCAGATTCAGTCCCCGGGCCAGAGATTTCTCACCCCTGTTCTAAAGGAATAGTCCAATCACCCGCAGTAACACCAAGAAGGCCAATTCTGGAGAATTTATCTATATGACTGGAAAGGTACTTAAACAATTATTCCAATTCCCACCCCTCCTCTGAAGAGACAGTACAGTGCAGATAATGTGCGTCTAAAATACTGCAGCCCACCCCATTCATAAAGCAGGGGGTGGTGGGAATGCCACACAGTGAATTATATTATGTCAAAAGAAGAGCATTATGTCCCCTTGCTGGATGCTATGGCATCTCCCATAAACGTGCAGTAATTCTAGGATCCTGTTTCACGTCTGGGATAAAGTTTCCCCCCAGTTTTACTTACCTCATCTTGTATCTGAGATGGAATGTTGTATTGGATGCAGCACCATCCTGTGGAGTCCAGTGGCATGACATGCTCTTTGGATAAAGCACTAAGCACCGCAGGTGTAAGTCAGAAGCAGCTCCTAGTGATTGCAAGGGGAGAACGGAGAGATAGGTCATCAAACAGATCGATGGCCTTTTTAATTATGCCACCAGAACTAGGAAGCATCTTACTAGTATTCTTCAGAATGAGGAATTCATATTCAAAACCCCCACAATCACCTTACTGCACTTTATCTTGCATATTTCCATCTCTAGCATCTATGCTCCTAAAGGGAACATTACCTTTTTACACAGCCTAAAGAGGAGGCATGTTTGGAACATCTTCTCTGTCTAGCTTTCATGACAGCCAGGCTGTTTTCACCTCCAGCCTCTACTTAGGCGTCTCACGGAGTGATAATTCTAAGCCTCTATTTTAAGGGGCTTATAATTTAGCTGTAAAATTTGCTCCAGGCTGAACCTTGGCAGGCACAGTCTCCTCATGGGGGTTGGTTGGTTCTAACTCTGGAAGCAAACATCTGTTTACCTATCTTGATGGATAAGAGTGCAAAAAAAAGTATTGTTCCGGAGGTTTGTCTGCTATGCTTAAAATGAACATTTCATTTATTTGATTGTATTTATTTTTGTCTAGGCCCTGGGTCCACACAATGGAAAAGTAGCATTTGCTAGTGGGGGCAGAAGGAAGCTCATGAAAGCCACAGAGCAATTTTATTTAGCAATGCGTCTTTCAGTACATACATGGCAAGTTTTTCTTCCCCCTGTGACTGAACACCTGGATTTCAGTCTCAGGATCTTGATACACATACTACTATTTTACAGTTATCAGTGGAGCTCTGACCCCCTTTGCACATTGCTGAACCTCAGGTAACAAAAACAGGTGCCAATACCCACTTGCCTTCCCACTGCCCAAGACCCTTTCTACCTGCCCTCCTGGGTATTCAAAGTCCTGCCTCTCCCTTCACCAAGCCAAGTGACTGTAGTGGGGAGACCAGGGGAGAGAGAAGTCTCTATGTTCTAAAGACCGTAACTTTGACCCACCCTTGTCCATCATGCAGCAGGTTGGTGTGCTCCAGTGCAAATGGAAGCCACGTGTCAGGGCAAGTAAGGTTGAATACTAGCCACACTGCATAGTAGCAAGCTGCAAGCCCCTAGCTCCTTTACTTATGCACATGCAGGGAAAAAGAAGGCAAGCCGTGGTTAGAGGCCTGTGTCCATGTATGAGTCCCCTCATTCTAATTAGCTGCATATTTCTCTCTCGGGTTTTGCTCCTGTGACTAGGCAGGATAACATGGCAGCTGCACAGTGCTCTTAATCCTTCACAATCAGACTCCCACTCATTGCCTATCCTCCTCATTGCATTTCACCTTCTGTTTATGGCCACAACACACCCTATGTACCCTGTGCTAGGCTCAGTCCTTCTGTCATTAGTAAGGCTTCACTGAATGTCACCTGGACTTAGATTTAACCTCAGACACAATGTTGTAAGCTCCTTAAGGCAGAGCAGAGCAAGGCTATATTGTGTAGCACCTACTACTATGGGGCCAGATCTATGATTGGGCTACTTTCAGAAGGCTACAATACAAATAATAATGGAAAGATCACATCCTTAAAATTAACGCGGCCTCAACTGCAAGCAGCAAGAAGTCTCTCCAATGGGCAAGAGCAGTGAATTCACCCCTCTTTTGCTCCTCAGTTTACAGTGCATCAATCTTGTATTTTACCTTTCAGTGCCAGGTGCCTGCCAGAGATCGTCATTATTACAGCCCAGACGAGGAGGTTGTAGTTAAGCATTCCTGCCATCTGGGGAAAACATAATGGATTGAGCATATGGACAATTAAAAATGCAATGATATATTGAGAGGTCTGACTCTAGCTTATTTTAAACCTTCAGTGCTTCAGCTTCTGGATAATACTGTGCGCTGGAGAAGCAGCAAGCTCTCTTCCTCCCCACTGTAATTTGTTACACGGTGTGTGAGAAGAAAAACATGCCCCTCAATCCAAACTCAAGGACTGGCCAGGGTTTGGGGGCACACTCACGGGTAGCTGACAGATGGGTCAGATGCCCCTCCCCCCACCCGATGCTGAGCTGACAGGGGCTTGGTTGGAGAACCAATGTGGTTAGTGATTCGCTCTTTGGTTATAAGAGGAATTATTTTTGAGCAACTGGCCCTTTAAATTATGGCTTCTTGGTCAGACCAGGGGTCTGGGAGTTAGGATTGCTAGAGGCTGTTCCCACCTTTGAAAATGACTTGAAATATGCCCTTGGAGAAGCCTTAATTGCCCAGGTCACTCCTCTTCAAAAATGGTTGTAGTGGATTGCAGCAGTGGGAGGCAACATTAATGATTGCCTTACAGGGCACTGAGATGCCCAGCCAAAAGGTACTCACTAACTGTACACAGGATAATGGAGCAGGAGTTGTTTCTAGAGCAGAAATTGAAGCCTTCTAACAATACCAAAGTCCAGACATGCCATAGTAAAGGGAGGCTTGAGTTCACAGGGGTTGGAGAGATTTGGTTTTTTGGTGGAGGGTTAGGCAGATGAAATACTGGGAAGGCAGGCCACTTCTCTCTGTAGTTGCTACATATGTTCTCTGTGAGCAATGAGTTCCACGGGTTAATGTGTACAGTGACGCAGCGGCTGCTGCTTTGGGATCATTTCACCAGGCTTCTAACAGGAATTGGAAACAAGCACAGATTGGCTGGACTTGTCCCATAGGCCCTCTTAGCATTAGAGCTGAAGCCAGAGTCTTGCTAGCAAGAGCCTTGTCCAGAAAGAAGGTTACTTAGACCCTTTTCTGTATTGTTTACTCATGTTTGTACTCATGTTTGAGCAGAGACTGGAAAGGGGATTTTATCCTGACATCTGTGTGGCTCAGCCCATGCTTTGGACAAGGCCTCCTGTCTATTACAGCACATTATCTATATGGCTGAGATCATGTGACATTGCCCTTCCCACTTCTAGGGCTTCTTCCTGCTCATTTCTAATCAGTGCATGGGGTTAGAATTTAAACTTACGAAAATTCATTTAGGCTAAATGTTGGCCTGGAGGGAAGCTGCTCAGCCATTTTAACATTCACAGCTTCAGAGAAATAGATGTTTATCCATTCAAAGTGTAGTCTGTGTATGGAGATAATTGGTTTGTATATACTAATTTCTAATTGGCAAGGATTATCCCATAGTCTGGTCTTATTGGCAGAGCTCATAGGCACTGCCTAGTGGTCTGACAGCACAGGATTTAAAGACAGGAACTGTCCTGGCATTGATACCTCCCTCTGAGTCCTTGAACAAGTCACATCACTTGTCTGCCTCAGTTTCCCTGCTGATAAAGCCAAAACCTGCTTATTCATCTCATGGGGATGGTGTATGGGTTAATAGCTATGAAAGGCCTTGAAGATGAACCAGGGTTTCTGCACCGGTGCAAGAACTGCTTTTAATATGCATTAGAACAGATCTAGTTCATACTGGAGTCTTCCTCTGCTTGATTTACCATTTGCAATCTTGCTTGTGCCATTTTGTGACCTATAGGAGGGAGGCTCATAAATAATGAGCGCCACTGAAATGGTGAATACCACCAGTAGGGTCAATGTCACACTCACTCTGTACTGTAGGCCAAATGCCAGGCTTAATGATGCCCCATGGGCTGGGTTATAAAGGGAGGACTCCCTGCTCCCCTCAGTCCACAGTCCATCTCCCACACATAGTAGAGAGAGACCCACCCTAATACCAAGGGGAGAACACAGCCTGGTAATAGCAACTGAATTTTTAGTTGTAATTTAAGTCCCTTGACCACATTCACCATCATTTGATAGAAAAACATGCTGCATGCAAGACCACTGCTACCATGGTCTTTGTTGCTCTTCTTTCTCCAGCCTCCCTTCTCTATTCCTCCCCCCCTTTCTCTGTCTTTGTCTCTTCTCATATCTTCCCTCTGCAGTCCCTTCCATGTAGCAACTCCCAATTCCCAGCCCTAAAGCTCATTCTAGCTGCTAAAAGAAGCAGTAGTTAAATAGTTAATATTGACACTGAGGTGTCATCATTGAGCTTCAGTGTCAATAAATCAATGGAATAAGGAGGAACAGGAGAATCAACACTTCTGACAGACACAGGTTGCCTGCAGACTGAGGCAGACATTCCTGCATCCGCTAGCCTCAGTTCTTCCCAACCAGGAATTAAATGAAAAGATTAGATTGTGCAGGCTCCCAGGAGGACCACAAATACATCAAGGGAAGGGGGGGGGGAAAACACGGGGAGGGCCTTCCTGCCCTATGCATTGTTCTTTTCCAGTGACCTGAAGAAGACCTCAGAGTAAGCTGGAAAGCTGGTCTCTCGTCAAATGAAGCTGGTCCAATAAAAGAATTGTCTCACCCACACTGCCTCTCTAATATTCCTGTCCTATGTCCTAAATGGATACTCACAAGTGTGTCCTTAAGCGTCATTCAAATGTGTATGGCTTTATGGAAACAGCTCGTTAATAATATTTTACCACCACCTAGTATGGTCTCAATCCTGCAAACTGTTCAGCACAATTTCTAGGGCATACCATGAGCATTCTGTGCAGAACCAGGCTCTCTAATACTTCGAAGCCTTTTTTTTTTTTTTTTAATTACAATTGCTGTCTACTGCCCCACTGCAACTACTGTGGAATATCTTGGTACTTCCTGTGTGAGCCCAGTAATTAGCAGGGGGACGAAGTTCTGTTTGAGCACCACTGCTTTGGAGAAATTACTTGTAAATACCTGCCATTTGGTGGCTCGGTGCATCCTAAAGACAAATGATTTGCTCTTCAGATGATTCCCCATTAGCTAGGGATAAAAGTCAACCCTGACAAGGCTGCTTTAGCTGCAACCAAAAGAGGATAAACTCTCATCTCTTCTCTCTGTCATTAGGTTCAAAACCCATCCCTTAGCCTCAAAACAGTGTGTGTCCACACTATAAGCAGTAACAGTAAAGAATTTGTTACGTACCTCAGCAGCAGGTCTTCTGTCACCTTTTGCTTTCTGCAATAAATCTATATTTGCCCTGAAGTCAACGCTGATATATATACACACACCCATCACAAACACTCAGGACTACTGGAGGGCTGGGTTTAATTGAGAGAGAAGGAAACAAATATCTTCTCCAGATTATTTTTGGTTCCTGATTCATTCCAAATTTCCTCTTTAAAAAGGGAACAAAACTGTTTTAATGCAGACCAGCTAGCCTAGAACCATACGCATGAAGAGCACCACCTTTGCAGTTCCCTCAGTTCTGTTAATCCAACAGGACTTTCCCTAGTTAGAACAAAGGCTTACGGAGAGTCCCTAGCTTTAGAAAGTGCCTAGCTAGCAATCCGGCTTGCTATAAAATAAAACAAAACCAGAAGCAGAAAACGAGTAATTTACAAGAATTACACTGCAAGTCCCATGCATTAACCCACGGTGTCACAGATGCCTCTTGCTGAGTTGTCTCCTACCAGGTCATTTTACCTTGGGGAAAAGAAAGGATGATTATGCATGGCTTCCACTTCAGGAGGTTTCAAGTTTACTTTCTGGAGTGGGCTTAATTCCAATTTTCATCATGGCCCATAAATGGAAACATAGATTTAGGACTCTATACCTGTCTCCATCCACAACAGAACATCCACTGATGACAACAGAAGGTTTGTGTGGGGATCAAGAAGGGAACTGAATCTTTATAAAGTAACTAAATGTTTAAATAGTTATTTTTCAAGTATTTCACTGCTGCATTTGCTATCGCTCAGTGGAAAAGCATACACTTGTGTGGGCCAACTGCTATTTCTACCCTTTGTTTTTCTCTTCCTCTCCCAACCTCTTTTCTATTTCTCTTCTTCTTTCTGTGTTTCCCTCACTCCTACCACTCCCAATTCCACGTCCCTCCCCCCGGATTTTTCTCCCACTCCAAAGTTATCAGTAACACAACTGTTAATGCTGACATAAGACTGCCATCATTTTAGTTGCTGCACCAAGATTAATGGGGGCAGAGAAGTTTAAGTGTCTAAGAAATGTTCTTTCAGGCTGACTGCAGGATCAGGCAGGCAATGAGACATCATTTTACCTTTGGCTTGCATTTGGAAGGTTTCCCTCATAAGCATTAGGATTTTTTAAAAATTTTAGTTTCAATGAAAGCTGAGATTCTGCCCCATCTGAATGTGTTGTAGTGGTCACACAAACATATGAGGAGCGGGGGCTGAGTCTGACCCATCAGTTGCATGTTTGATGTCCATGTTCTACTTGAACTTAAAAGTCTAGTTCTGTTCTGAAAAGTGACATTAGTCAAAAGGCCATTAGTGAGGCTCAATGTATAATTGTCATTGTGTCAAATGTGCTCAGTTTACAGATAAAAATTTTTAACTCCAGCCCTGGAAAGTCACTCTAGCCAAGTTGGGTTATTTTCTCTTTTTCAACCAATCACCACAGTACATAACGACACTTTAAGTCAAATTACACACTCACACCTATTCAGCCCTATCCTTTTTGGGGGGCAAGGAATTTGCCTCAGTATAATTGATTGGAATTTAATTGATATGATTGTTTACAACGGTGGCTCTCCAACAGAAGCACAGGGCAGGGGGGAGGCAGGCAGCACCGCAGAGACGGTGCTGGGGAGAGCCGGCTTAAAAGCTCCTGCTTCCCAGCCACCTTGCTGCCTCCAAAACAAAGGCAGCGGGGGGGGGGAAGCAAGAAGTTGACTCAGCTACCCGATAAGCCTAGGCTCGACTACTCGCTTACAACCCTATTTCTGATAGTTCCACTTATTAAGCTCATGGCTCCTGTCAGAGACAGGGAGTCACACTCAGATGTGACATAAATGGTAGTGCATGTGATGTGTGGTTATGTCAGTGCTAGTAGATGCAACTTACATGTTGCAGAACAAGAAAAGAGGGTTTGTAGCAGGAAAATAATCAGCAAGGCATATGTAGGGGAGGCCTATGTGCTTTACCCTTTATGATCCCACCCATTCTGTTCGCTCAAATTTACACTGACTCTCAGATAATTAATTTACTACACCAGCTTACATCTCCAGCGAATTTGCCCCAAAAATCTTCTTGGTATAGCCTGTCTTTAGAAAGGCAGCACATGATTAACATTACCAGTGCTCCAGCACTTCTCTTAAAATACAAAGGGATCCCAATCCAAATATGTGGCATAGGCATAGTAATCCGATGTTCAGCACCAGGCAATCTGAGTCACTTCTTATGGTTTTGTACAAGCGCACTGACGGGGAGGCCACCAGTTTTGACTTGTGCTCGGATTTCAGGTTTGTGCTTTAACGTGAAGACGAGGGTTCGTACTGTCCTGCGATATGGTGCATTAATGAGACGGGCAGACAGATGAAAAGCTTCTCGCTCAATATTTTCAGCCAGCGGGTGATCAATCTGAAAACAGCAAAGTGTAAAATTAGATCCTTACATTTAATAAGGAGACCAACTGATTGAAATTGGAGTTTGGTGGTTTTCAGAGTTTCTTCATTAATCAGCTCAAATTCAAGGAAATCTACTTCCTATCACATGTGAAACAGGAAGAGCAATTTAATTCGGCCCAAGCAATTAAGTGACAAGGCAACTCGGTCAGTCGCAGGGAACTCATTCACATCTCCAGCTGGGAGGCAATGCTTTGCCCTCGCAACAGGACACTAATCTGCAACCAGCTTTGGGTATCAAGTTCAGCTGCAATTACAAACTAGACAGCACTGTCTCCATAAATCTCACATTAGAATTTTCTGGCATAAGGCACCTTGGATACTATTTTCAGCTCAATCCTAAAAGCAATTCTAAGATGTTCCAAATATTTGGGAGCTTTGCCTGGTGCTATAAAGGGAAATGCAGGCTGTGTGTGTGGAAGGAGGTCTAATTAAGAATGCAGAAAGGGATTTGCTAAATGTTAATTACGAAGTCATTGCTGTAGCATGTGCCAAGATCTGTAATTTGGCACAGCTTAGAAATGTAAGAAATAATAAGGAAGAAATGAAACCTCCATTGCCCACCACACGTTTAATTTCACTTTTGCTTTTAGTGTTGGGGAATCTCCCATACTTTCACAGATGGGAGACTCCAAAATTTTAGCGTTATTATTAGATTATTCACCACATTAGTCCTTGCCCATTTTATTCCCCCTCTGCTACCCATCTCCCAGTTACCCCTGTTCTTGCCCCTCCCTTTTTGACATACTTAGTCCTTGTGCACTATCATCTGCAGATTCCCCTCTCCATTGTCCTGGGACTCCCATTCTTGGATTCCCTCCTTTTCCTGTGTCTAGCTACATATCCAACTGATCCATGCTGAAGCAAACTACTCCTGATAGTCGCTCCATTCTGGGAAGATTCATGCCTATGGGGAGCAGGAAGTGTTTTCCTTGCCATCCTTTCACATGAGTTCTGTTTGAAGACAGCAGTTTTAATCTCTGCCAGGACGATCCTGCCCTGCCTCGCCCCGCCCCCTCAACCCTCAGTCTCTCTACCTAGCACTGCCTATTTTTAAAGTGTTTTTCCCAGTACAACCCTATCCATTCTGTTCTCTCAAATGTACACTGACTCTCAGATGATTACATTTACACCAGCTTACATCTCCACTGAATTTGCCCCAGAGATCTTCTCGGTTAATTTTGTCCTTGCCTTGGCAAAAGGCAGACTGCAGACACTCTGTGCCACTGCAAACCCTGGCTTTTCATACCAGCAGGACCCTGTGCTAGAAACTGACACAGATCCTAAGGGCTGGATAGGAACAAGCCACCAAGTGTATTATGTAGCCTTTATTTTTTAATCAATCTCTTGAGACATCCCCATTTCACCCACCATCTCCATCCTAGAAGGGGACAGATAAGAAATCCCCTCAGAACACACCACTCCTTAACTGGCCAGAGGTGTCATTTTTCTTAAGGCGACATAAAGCTAAAGAACACATTACTTTTAACTTTGCTTTGTAACTCCTGAGTGCCTACCACTTCACTTGCTATTTAAAGGATAATTAATGAATAAATTAAAAGGATAATTATTATGGAGTTTAACACACCAGACAAACTAATCATTAAGCCTTACAACATGTCTCTTTCATTCACTTAAAGATACCACAGGGATCTAGTATTTATCACCACTTTATATATTATTGACCCCTCTCTGTACATTTTTGTAAATACGTTTTAATTTACAAATACTTAATTACTAAAATACAATTTCCCTGAAATAAAACAACCAAGAAGTCTTTGTGAGGTTCTATAGCTAACAAATAGTAGTGCATATAGTTTTGATATTAAACTTCCTCTTTCTCTTACACAATCTAAGAATAATTGATACACAGGTGTCTTGTTTGCACAGTGTATAAGTGAGAGTAAAGTCAGACTAATTTTCACCTTTGTTTTCAATAGCCAGAGTAATCTGGCCAAATGAAAATCTCCTTTTGAAGAAACTCCAGTAACAGAGATCTCTCCATGCAGCAGGCTACCTATATACTCTCCTTTAAGCAAGCAAGCAAATAAATAAATAAATGAGCATCAAGAATATTACCTCTAGTTCCAGAGCATTGCATAGTAGCTTCCGTGCATTCTTCCTGAGAGTCTCCGTTTTGGGATCACTCCTGACTTCTATTGATGGCTTGTTTGAATAATCTTTGATGAATGTTCGCCACTTAACATAAATGTCTTTTGCAAGATTGGCCACATCAGGGTCTGAATGTTTGCGCATCTTATTCACTGTGTGACCTGCCAAAAGGAAGCAGCGACAAAGCTGGTTCAACTTTGGTGTGTTGGTAAAGGTAATCCAGACAAGCCAGTGCACATTAGTGATAAAAGAGCTACAAAGCATTGTAATTCAGACTGCGTCAGCAGAAAACTAATCACTTGACACAAATGCAAGTATGAAAACACTGAAGCCAATGCTCATAGAATCCTTACTCACTGATTCAATGGTAGTTTTGCCTGAATAACTGCCTAGGTGCTCAGTTATCCAGCTGTAAAATGGGAGTAGCATCTCCCTAGATTACACAGGTGTGTAGTGAGGCACTCAGACAATACAGGTCTATACAAATATGTAGACAGATGGCAAATCTAATGTAAAGCCTTCAGGATTTGCCCACACAGAATAAAAATATTTGCTAAACATTTGTTAGGTGATATTTGCAATGCTTTTACATTTGACTGAGGAAGTAATGACTCCACTCCTAATGTTTTCCAATCACCTTCAGTGATATTTCTCATGCCCATGGAAATGCACAGAGAGCCACTGCACCGATAAGGAAATTTACATTAAAGAGGTATATTACCTAACACAGTGGTTTCAATCTTTTTTTAATTTGCAGTTCCCTAAAACATTTCAAATGAGGCCAACGCAGACCACACGTTGAAAACCACTGACCTAGCACAAAGCAGAAGGTACAGTTCCCCTTTTTCTGCTTGGTATTAATTTCTAACTGATAACACTATAGGCCAGAAGGTGTCAGTGTTAGTCCTGGGGTTTCATACAGCACAACTGTGCTTCATCTGTCAAAGGCGCAGACCTGACAGAAGGCTGAAAGTGCTAAAGATGGTACATTAGAATATAAAATTCAGAGTAGGAGGGCAGATCATTCCTCTTCTTCCATGCACACAGAGGGCCCTCTGCATGAGGAACCTATTGCTTTGGCATAGAAAGGAGGAAGTCAGCCCTGGCACCGCTACTCTCTCTTGGGGCGAGCGCTACACAAAAAGCAAGCAGGGAACTCTGTCTCACATCGAACCCCGTCCCCCAGACCTGTGAAAATTAATCAAGTCATTGCAGTGTTAGATGCATATAGCCCCCTCCACATTGGGGGTTCCATGGGAAGGAAAGGGGTACCAAGTAGGGATGTTAAATATCAGTTAACTGAATAGTCGAGTAACCTCATGAAATCGTATTGGTTAGTCAACTAGTCTCTAGTCCCTGGGGGCGGGGCAGGCAGCCATTGTATCAGAGGCAGCAGCGCGGGGGTGCCAGATGAGAGCTAGTCTGCAAGGGGAGCCAGTTTAAAAAACAGCTTCCCTTGCAGACCAGCTGCCTGTCGCCCTGTGCTGCTGCTTCTGAGAAAGAGGCAGCAGCATGGGGTGGCAGCATGTCTATGGGGGGTCTAAGCTCCCGACCCAGTGCGAGCCAGAACTGAGCTGGGCTCCCTGCCCACCTGGCTCTTAATACATTTGAAATGCAGAGCTGAAATGGGGGTAGGTCCCAGACTCAACACGAGCCAAGACTGAGCCAGGCTGCCTGCCCGCCCGGCTTCCAATAGATTATAAATCCAGAGCCGCAGCAGGGGTAGGTCCTGGACCCATTACAAGCCAGGACTGAGCCAGGCTGCTGGCTAGCCTGCTAAAAAATTTACTGGCAGGGAAAGGGAAATGCATGTAATCTATAGCATTAACCTATAAGCTTCTGCTTATTGGTTAATCGACTATACTATTACATCCCTAGTACCAAGGCAGCTGTGACTAAGGTGCAGCCCCTCTATGCTGGTGTCTCAAGCCTCCAGGAGATCCCTGGAGACTTCTCTGGGTTTGCAGATAGGTCCCACATCTCATTCCACAGGGGAGGAACCACCCACAACCAATCAAGGAGGAACTTTCTGGGAATTTTCTCACCCTCAGTCCTTCCCCCACATATCTTACCATGGAAGGGCTTGACCCAGCCCTTGATTATAAGCAGGCAACATCCAAATGTCTGTACTAAGAATTGTGCACCTACCTACCACCAGGATTTTATGCAACAATAAGGTAAAGTGCTTAGGACCATTACTGAAAAATACTGTCTACAATTCCTTGTGTGTGAAAAAATCCAACAAGCAAAGGAAACACATAGATCTCATTTTCACACTCTAAACTAGATAGAAACTGCACCTATTTTTGTGGAAAGTAACACATCCTTAGAAGGTATTTTCTTCTTTAATTCTTCCAAAGTTTCAATCAGAGTCTCTTGAGACTGGCCAGGAAGCTCCAGGACCGATTTCCATCTTTTTATATCTTCTACAACCACCACTCTCTGGAAAAGAGAAAAGTCATTAGGAAAGTGGAGTAGTCTTATTGCGAATAAAAATGTTGGTCTTCATCTCAGCTAATGGGGCTGTTATCGACACATGAATTATTGATCATAACATGAACCAGAGCATAGAATATGTGATGGTCCAAAATGATGGGTAATTGCTTGAGAGCAGCTCCCTGTTGTAAATCAGGACAGAAATATCTAGAAGGCAAAGTGAGATTCTTAATCTTATTCTGCCAAATACAAGGCACTTAGCTACAAAAGTCTCCTCAGAAAATAAGACAGTTATGCAGGCATTCAGACATTAGGAAGTCCACTGTATAGGTGGCTTAATAAAGAGAGGATGAGAGGGAGTAGCCGGGGGAAGCAGCAAATTATAATACTGCTAGTAGCAACTAGGTACTGTGGCTGAATCTGCCCCACTTCTGTTTTCACTTTTGGAAATCTCAGAGCACATGGTATCAGTAGAGAGAGAAAAGGAACTAGGGAACACCCCAGAGGGACTGAAAAAAGCCAGTCATTAATGGATCTGGCAGTTGCATAGTGTCTTTCACCCCAAAGCATCTTGCAGTGGCGCTCCCTAATACCAGATTACAAGAAGCATACGGTGTAGGGCAAGATCTTTTACACTTGTTCAGCAATAGTTTTGCAACAGGTGTGCTGTTTGTATCTTCCACTTGTCTTAAATTTAGATTGTAGCTCCTTAGTACAAGGAAACATTTTTCTGTTCTGTTTGCACAGCACCAAGCAGAATGAGACCCTAATCTGAGAATGGGGACACAAGTGTTATCACAAATATTAATGTTACCAATGGAATGCACCCCGTGCTCACTATACTCCCCAACCCCTTTCTCTCGCGCAACTTTCGCGGCCAGAGAGCGTGATGACATCATTCTGTCACCCAGAAAGAAAAACTTTTATATATATATATATATATATATATAATATATATATGAGAGAGAGAGAGAGAGATTATTAATTATTACCATTTATTACCTCTTGGCTCCAGGATAACCTGCAGAGGGAAAACAATGAGAAAACTGCCACTCAAGAAAGCAGTGTAAGAAGAGAGTGGTGAAGACCTTGCACATCTGCCCATAGATTGTCCTTTTCAATTATTTAAATCATGCCCAGATGCTACAGTGATGGGCATGTTAGAAATGTTCAGATACACACTAACTAATGCATATGCAGTAAACACTTCTCTCACAGCTGAAATGCAGCAAAATACTCCTAATTTTTTTGTAAACTTCTACAATAATGACCTGAATAGGAGAAACCTCCCAATTCCCACCCACTTCCAGCCAGATCAAAAGAGGAAGGGAAAATGCTAGGGTAATACAGATAATAAATTATTAATGGCCTTTCCCTCTCCTCCTCAAACATGGAGTTCCACAAATCTTAAAGCTAGCTCAGTGTGGAGAGTCAGGAAACATGCATATGTTTCAGAGAGTCTTTGTCAAATGCCTTAATCTCGTGCAGGGACAATGGTGTTGGATCCACCTATAAATTCTAAATGCATCTTGCTGCCTATTTGAATAGTGTATACACATTTTATGTTCTTTAAATACAACAGTTATAAATATGATCATGTACCCGATTAATGGCACTTTTGGATGATGATTCCACATTAGTGTTGCTACTTAAAGCATTATGACTTCCCATAGGTTTAAAATGACCTCATATAGTTACTATACTCTGTACTTATGTATTCTGAAAGGAATTATGGGTCCAAGGTTCAGCTACACTTTATGAGCATAGAAATTAATATGTACATGGATAGATATGCAATTACTCTGTATGAGCAGCAAAATCTATATGTACAGATTTACAGGCCACCTGAGACTGGCTGAAAGTTTGACCCTATATTTTTTCTTGTTCTTTTGTTTTTATGATTCATCATAAAAGTTTCTAAACAAATTCTATACCTATTGAACTTTCTTTAGAAAGTGTACATGAATGCAGAATCATGTACTCATGTCACCAAACTTCTTAGCATTGTTTATAGAATGACTTTCAATTTGACAGAACTCATCCATTGTACTGAATGTATATTTACAGAGCACACACCACTGAATGGCAGCCATACATAGGTCAATTTTACATGACTGGTTTCAAGTGAAGAAATTAATTTCTTCTAAAATGGAAGCTACGGGTAAACTTGGACATGGCCTGCCCATAAATATCCAAGTTAGAATTTTGATCAGAATAACAGGAGTAAAACCACATTTTACTAACATTTGTCATAAGATCTTCAATCACTACATATATTTAGGACCCCAGATTTCTCTCTTAGGGTACGTCTACACTGCAACACTATTTCAAAATAACTAGCGCTATTCCGAAATAATTTAGTCCATGCCTATGCAGCAGGCAGTTATTTTGAAATAGTGTCAAAATGCTATCAAGCTGGAGGACTTCTTACTCCGACTCCTGTAACCCTCATTGCACGAGGAATAAGGGAAGTCAGAGGAAGAGTGCTCTATTTCAAAATAAGTGCTGTGTAGATGCTCCCTATTTTGAAATAAGCTATTTCAAAATAAGATACGCAATTGACATAACTCAAAATAAGCTACGCAAATTGAGCTAAGCCCTGCAGTGTAGACACACCCTTATTTGACAAACAGCATTTCCAGCAGTCCAATGCCCCTTCATGGTGTGGTGGAAATGTGAAGTTAATTATCATAAATTCCAACTACAGAATTCCTAATGCTCAAGTGAAAGGACTGAATTAAACTCTGCCCAATTTTATGATATCCTGAACGGGACTGTTGCATATTGGATTCTGATATACAGCCGGTCCCCGAGTTGCGAACGGTCGACTTATGACCGTTCGCATTTATGACCAAAGCTCCCATGGAGCTGTCGTAAAGGCGCTCCCCGAGTTATCAATGCAACCCGCGCTTACAAACAGCGTGGTCACTATGTAACTCAATCGGGTCCGAGTTACAAACAAATTGAGTTACGGCCAAGTGTTTGGTCTGTAACTCATTCATAACTTGGGGAGAGGCTGTTCTGATTAGAGCTGAAAATTCCACCAAAGGGATTAGGGATATAAAATCCCAATCAGTAAATTAACCAGTTAAAAGTTAAGTTTAACTAATTAACTAATTAAATGGGGGCAAGTGGGGACAGGCCCTGCTCAGGATGTGCTGGAGCAGCCCCCACTAGTTAACCATAAAAGATATGCCTCACATGTTAAGGGTGAGGCTTATTGGTTAATCATTAACATCCCTACTAGAGAAAGGGGTCACTGGGAAGTGATCCCATTTTAGTATTAATGGCCCAAAAGGAAATTCCGTGGCCCATTTCCTGGGGGCTCTGCATCTAAGCATCAGATATGAAATACTTAGACTCACTAGAACAGAGGTGGGCCATAATTTTCAGAGGGGGGCCATTAAATGAATTTTGGTACTGGTCCTGGGCCGGTTCTACACCCCTCCCCCAGAAGCAGTGGGGCCTAGAGTGGAAGGGGCAGGGCTGGGAACTAGTCTCCCTACAGAGTTGTCTGGGGCCAGAGGCTTTGAAGTAAAAACACAGCAAAGGGCTCGCAGCTTCCAGACCCACAGCTACTGCATTGCTTGGCAGCTGCCCTGGGTTGCTGTGGCTATTTAAAAGGCTTGCGGCTCTGGCCCCTGCCAGGGTAGCACCATGACCGGGAGCCATTTAAATAGGATTCTGCTGCCTGAGCAACCGCCTGGAAATTAAGTGACATGGGCAGCAGTATATAAATAGAAAATGGCCAGATGCAGTCTGCAAGCCTGATCAAAGTGTTAGGCAGGCAGGATCCAGCCCCCAGGCCGCATCTTGCCCAGCCCTGCACTAGAACTATGGGTTCACATCTCAGCAGGGTGAATCTAACACATCATTTCAAGATCCTCTATATATGGTGTACCTTTATTAGATGCGTTTAAAAAAAAACAAGGTCCTATCTACTTTAGTTAAGCATTAAATTTTCCATGGCCTTTTTTGTAATAGGCCTTTGCGCCAGTATCTTTAGACTACATTATCTTTCTCCTTGCTGTCATGTTGAGTGTTTGTTTTCTTCTTGGCTGCTGTCCACCTTAGAGGCAGCAGCGCTTCAGCGGTGCTGAATGTACTTTCTCAAGTGCTCCGTGATCCTTTGGGACAGAAATTGTTATATAAACTACCTCAGCCTATATTGCAAATGATCTCTTAGCCATCCATTCCCCACTCTTACCTTCAGAGATTCTATGGTGGCTTGCTTGTAAACCTTTTCCTTTGGATCGCTTTTCCTCGGGCTTTCTTGAGCTTTGGGTTTTCGTATCACAAATCTATCCATGACAGACACTTAAAGGGCTCCACGTTTTGCTTATGCGCAGCTGCTCTTTCAGTCAGAAAACAGGTGTCCGTTTTTCTTTATGAAACTGTATTGGTAATCGGGGTTTAGCTAGACTGATGGCAGGAAGAGCAGGAGAAATAAACTAAGAGGCCTGAGCTGCAGGTATGGCAAGAAAGAGGTGGGGGCTTAGACGGCAACGTTACACTCAGCCCCGAATCCAGAGCAGCTGTGGGGTACAAATAAGGCTGAGGGGCTGGGGCTGCCCCCGCGTGTAGCCCGGGGGCCGGGAGCGCAGCTCTGTGAGTCTGGAGGTTTCGGGCGGCGCTGCAGAGGGGGAGGGCACCGTGCACGAGCTGCAACGTCCCTATGGGCGTGGGGTGCCCGCCGGCTTATGCCCCACGGGGAGGGATGGAGTGCGGGGCCCGGCACGAAGCGGCGGGGGGGGGGGGAAGGGTTAGGCGGGAAAAGGGACGGAGTCGGGGGGCAGCCGAGGGGGGCGGGAGGAGGGAAAGCCGGGGGCCCGGCCGGGAGCGGGAGGCCCGGCAGAGCATGGAGTGGCGGCGATGGAGTCGGGCGCCGCGGCTCGGGGCGCACGGGCTGGGCAGCGGCGACCCCCAAGAAGAAGGGAGGCCGTTTCCCCTCCCCCCCCCGAACCTACTCGCCTCAGAATGCCCGGTGAAGGCGACTCCGCATCACCTCCTAGCTCAGGCCCCTCCCCACCGAAACTACATCTCCCAGCAGGCCCCGGGGCGCGGGAACTCTCGCGATGCTGTTCCAGCCCGGTCTTTCACCTGAGGGCCGGAAGCGGGAGGCCCCCGGCGCTATAAACAACAGCTCCGCCCGGGAGACGGGAGGGGGCAAGATGGTAGCGCCGCGCGGGAGCCTCCCTGGGCCGGGGTGGCGGCGGCGGCTGCTGCTGCTGCTGTTGTTGTTCCTGGGCTGCGTGGCCGCGGCCGCTCCCGCGGGCTCCTCCGAGGCCTTTGGCTCGGCGCTGGGCAGCACGGCGTCGTGCCAGCGGGCCTGCCACCTGACCTACCCCCTGCACACCTACCCCAAGGTACGGGACCCCGCCCTCATCCCGGGCTCCCGCGGGCCTGGCCTTCCCTCCGCCCCCCTCCCTGTCGCGCCTCTCGGGGTGCAGGTTCCTCCGCTCCTGAGCTATGGGCCCCCGTCGCCTTCCCTAAGGGAACAACCCCCCCACCACCACCCCCCTCCGGCGCTTAGGCGCTGGGATTTCGGCCGGGCTCCCCCAGCTCCGTCAGAATTCATGGCAGTGAGGCTCTGGTGGCTTGACAGGCTGAGCCAGTGTTGCCAGGACACGCGCGAGTCCTCAGGTATTTATCGGGATGAGGATGACCCGCCTCCCTCTTCTCTCTCCCCCCCCCCCCCCCAAGATCGCACATTGCTCTTGGGGGTTTGTTTCCCCTGGTCCATTTATTGGCCATTGTCCGGCATGGGGGTCCTTGGCTAGGAAGAATTTTTGTTTTTCCCCTACACCAACCCCAAGATATCTGTGCCCTGTTCTTCTCTTATACCGTGGAATATAGGTAAAAACTTTTTATTCGAGTGGTTCCTGATGGTAGAAGGCAAGAGCTTTTGAGCTATACAGAGCTCGCCCCCAGACCTGGGGAAGGAAGTAAATCTGAAGATGAGCTCTGTGTAACAGTTAGTTAGTAATTTCTCTGTTGTGGAAGAGGTTGGTGGTTTACTAAGTAACGAAATGCCATTTTCTCTTAGACTCCCTGGCTACATCTACACTGCAGGCTTCTTGCGCAAGAACTGTTTTGCACAAGCGTTCTTGTGCAAAAGGTCTTCCACAAGAGTCATCCACACTGCTATGTGCTTTTGCGCAAGAGCGTCCATGGCAGTGTAGATGCTTTCTTGCACAAGAAATCTCTGACTAAAATGGTCATCAGCAGGGCTCGCCAAGCGGTGGCGAGCCCTGCTCTCCAGCCATGCGGAACTGCATGCTGCGCATGCACTGACTGTGCTGCGCAGCCACGCCGGGCTAAAATCTACTTGCCACGGGTGAGTAGATTACATTGTTGAGCCCTGGCCATCAGAGCTTTCTTGCGCAAGAAATTCACGTTGCCTTTCTACACTGCCTTCTTGTGGAAGAGCTCTTGTGCAAGAGGGCTTATTCCTAGTGGGGAGAGGAATAACTCTTCCAGAAGAAGCCCTGTTTTCCAACGCTGTACTGTAAATTTACTTGCACAAGAACACGCGTGCAGTGTAGACACCCAGCAAGTTTTTGCGCAAGAACATCTGTGCAGTGTGGATGTAGCCCCTATGTTCAAAAGCGATCAAAGTGCAGCACATTTAGCTTTTGTTGTGTGGCTTCCATGTGTCCTGTTGTCTTCTCCTGTCTGCCCTCAAACAAAAAAAAATCTAACTTAATGTGGGATTCTCCAGCTTTAAAAAAACACAACAAAATGTGTGTTGGCAAGTTAAAAGTCCTGAATTGTGACACTGATAAAATACATGTATAGAGGATGTAGTCTGGAAAAGTAGTAAATGAACACCCCAAGAAAGTCCACCTCTGGGTTCTAATTCTGAGAAGCAAAGTCTTCCATCATACCTATTTTCACAAAAGGAAGGTGTTGGAAAAGTGTTTTTTCCCTAGTTGTGTTTTGCATTGTGGTTGGGGATTCTCTAGAATTCTAATCTGCAATTTTCCAAATAGTAGTGTTGTATTAATTTTTGACTGACAAAGGACTTTATTCTTTATCTGCAGCAGTGTCACAGGATGAGTTCAAAAAGTGGGGAGCACAAACAAGAGGGAGATGAGAAATAGTGCAGAAAGTTTGAAGTGTGGAATTAATATTTATAGAATACAATTATGTAACTGGTTAACCCAGTGTGTTGTGTATACCTCAACAATGACTGGAACCAACAAAGACGTGTGCAGGTGGAATTAAATATCTATATATCTATATATCTATATAAACATAAGACTTTGAGATGTTTAAACATGATACCAGTTGCAAGAAAGGCTAAAGTTTGGGAATTGAATCCTTTTAAGAATAAACATCTCTCTTCCTTCATTCCAACCCCAAATCTCTTCCTACTGCAGATCAAGTTTCAAACTTTATTAAAGCATAATTGCCACCTTGTTGTAGGACTTTGGCAGGTTTTTGAAGGATATCGAGAATCTGATGTCTTGTAGCTTTTATTAGGTGGCTTTTAAACTAAATATGCCACACTCATTGTTATAATATACATTATAAAGGAGCTAATAAAAATGACACACAATTTTCATCCTTTCAGTTTACTAATGAATTTTTTGCGGCTCAAAGAAGGGTTGTCAGACGGTTTCAACAAATACCGGACACACTTGACATTACATCACAATCTACATTACATCTTATTTAGAAAGTACCGGACATTTATATTTTCTCAATTTGTTTCTCGAATAGAAAGCTCAAATACTGGACTGTCCAATTCAAAACCAGACACCTGGCAACCCTACAAACAATCCATCCCGTGTTGATTTTAAGCACTACCTACTACAGTAAAACTCCAATTGTCTAGCATCCAGCAGTCCAGCACTCCTGATAGTCCGGCACCAACTGGAACCCAGAAGTGCTCCAGCCAGCCGGACAATTGGAGCTCCTGTGAGCCCCACGCATGCTCGAGGGGAGGGGAGGGGAAGGGAAGGGGATGGGGATTATACCCCTGTGACGGGTCTGCTGGCACCTGCACTGTGTCCGGCGGTGGGGAACGGCGCAGTGAGGGGCAAACCCTCCACCGTTTTGCAGGGAGGTGGGGGAAACCCCATGCAGCCACCTGCTACAAGTCAGCTGGGGCTGCAGGCGGCGGCAGAAGAAAGGGGGCGAGGGGCAGTGCTGCAGGACCAACCCGGCAGCACCCTAGCTGCTCTGCTCTGCTGCTTCCCCAAGTCCACTGCCACTGCTTGCAGCCCCAGCTGGCCTGTCGCCAGCAGCTGCGTGGGGCTTCCCCCGCCTCCTTGCAAAATGGTGGAGGTTTCGCCCCTTGCTGCACCGGTCGTCCCCACGTGCCCCCCTCCCCCCCCCACCGGTCGCAGTGCAGGTCCTGGCAGACCTGTCACAGCCCCCTGCCGGAGTACCTCCTGATACTCCAGCATATCCGATAATCCGGCACCCCCTGGGTCCCAAAGGTGCCAGATTATTGGAAGTCTACTGTACTGAGCTACCAAATAGAGATGCCAGGCAACTTTATTTTGGAAACATTCATTGTTTGATTTTAGGTCATTAAAGAGAAACTTTATGATTTCTCAAGAGAAGCAGTGTGCACATCCTCCTTGCCAAAGCCAATTTAACAGGCATGTCAACATTTGTGACATTGTCTGCATTATGATATTTCTACTAGATACACAATCAAGATTGAGCTGTTTTTTAAAAACACGCGCGTGCGCACGCACACACACAAGATCCAGCTTGGCAGCAGTTCTGATACTTCATACTGCAAAAACACATTGAACAGTGGCAGTCAAACTTACTTGTGGCCTTCTGACCCACATATGACCATTTTGAGCTGGGACACACCACTTGGGGGTCAGGGCATAAGCCCCATAGGTTGTGCTAGACAGCACTTGGGACTTCACTCCTGCTTGTGCTAAAGCTCTGAGCCCTGGCAGGTTTGCCCAAGTAGGCAGAAGCCTCTATCTTACCATCCCGCTGCAAGGCAAAGGTCCTGATATGCTTCCACCCCATGCCACACTAAGGTAAGAGTGGCCACCCATGATGCACAACATATGTCTGAAAGAAACACATTTTCTTTGCAGTGGATTATATGGTAAGGTGTGGTGTGTTTGCCTTTTTTCTTTTAATTGATTCAAAGTTTCTCTTTACCTTTGAAGCAGATGGTGACAACCATAAAGATGTGGACAGAGCCAAAAGACCTGTCTTGAGCTTTCCTGTTAACAGATTAATATGGTATTAAATGCAGGACAATGTTAAATGTTCAGTAGTTTTAGTGGTGTTATGGTTATGTTGTTTCTAATGGGTGAGTGACACAAGGAAGATGAGGCAATATCTTCTACTGGGCCAGCTTTTGTTGGTGGAAGTTACAAACTAACCAGAGTCTTCCCCTCTGGGGAAAGAAGTCAGATGCTCTTTGAAAGCTTGTGCTTTCCACCAACAGAAGTTAGTCCAATAAAAGGTATTACTTTAATATATCTAGTTCCACAGTGTGGAATACTTTCTAATGCCTCTTATTGCTTTTTTTTTTTTTTTTTTTTTTTAAAGCAAAGCAAGCAAATTTTCTAAAAATGCCAGGGAGTTTGGTAATTGTCTAAGGCCTTATAAAGACTGCTTAAATATCAGTGTTCTAATTGGGAATGTAATTTTTTAATCTGAAATAATTATGCTGGTTCAACTCCTAGTTATGCAACCTAGTGTAGCTGTAGTTATATCAATATAAAGGTGCTTTGTATCAGTGTAGCTTATTCTCTTTTCATAAGGAAATAAGCTATACTATGAAGATTTTACTGCCTTAATTGTATTGATACTACTCTAAATATACAACTTGTGTGGGTAAACAAGTCCTCAAACGAAGTATTCCTTACAGAACTGATTTCTCTGCCATGCGCTACTTCTAGTAATTAGAATGGATTGTTTCTCTCAGCCAATGAGAAACACAATACTATAGCTTTTAATTATTGTGAAAAGCATTGTTTTTATTTCATAATATGGTAGCGTTCAGAAGACTTTGTCTTGATTGGGGCATTGTACAGAGAAGTCAATATGGCCTCTGCCCTTAAGATCTAAGGCTGTTACACGTGGCGGGTGATGAAGAAAGCAACAATCAAATAAGAACATGGATATAATTTTTTTTTATATATTTGCTGTATCTTAGTTTTGTAGTTGCATAGAGGAATATTCTTCTCAGCATAACCATTAAATAGTATTTTGGCAAGTAAGTAACCGTGACACTAGAATACTACACCTCAAAATGTACTTTGGCTACTTATTTTGACAATTGTTTAGTTCTAATTAGGTCCCGTAATATATAGGTGAATTGTTTGACAATATGCTGTACATCTTCACTATGGCTCCTCACTAATAGCGTTTGCCATTAAATCTTTGAGGTAAGGCCTACTAACTTTGTGTGGATTAGTGAAGGTTAAGAGGTTCTTCTCTGACTGTTCAGCAGCTAGCATCTTTCTTTTACTCTCTTTTTACTTTAGTGATCTGTCTATTAGGGATGTTAATGGGTAAATGTTAACCTTAACAGTTAATGGTGATGCTTACCGGGTAACAGTTAACTGGTACCTGGGCCACAGCAGACTGGGAGTTGGCAGCCCTGCAAGGGGCCAGAAGCAGCTGAGCTGGAGCAGTCCCTGGAGTGCCCCCCTGCCTGCCTCTGTTTAATTAGTTAACTGATTAAATGTTAAGTTTAACTGGCTAATTAAACAGTATTTTGCATCACTGTTGTCTCTGCAAGGCCAGCTCAGTTTCTGAATAGGGATGTTAAGTTGTGCATCAACTATTCGACTAGTGCATAGGGTGACTCCACCTTTGAAGTGTCGAAACAGCCCTAGGACTGTTGCTACACTTTAAAGGCGAAAGCACCTCGTGGAGTCCGGGGTCAGCTGAGGACTCCCCACTGACTCTGGGCTCTGTGCAGCACTGCCACTTTAAAGTGCTGTGGAGCTCAGTGTCAGGCTCCTCCCGGTGTTTCAAAGCAGCGCTGAGTGGAGTCCTCAGCTGATCCCAGGATCCATAGTCCATGTAGTGCTGCTGCTTTGAAGTACCCCCTTCCTTCCACCCTTCTTCCCCCCCGCCCCGCCTCTTTCTGATGGAGGCAGCAAAGCGGGGGTGGGTGGGGGACAGCAACTAGTTGACTAGTCCTTCACATCCCTATTTCTGAACAAAGAACTGGGTTCTGCTTGCACTAAGGGAGTCTATATCAGAGTTGCCCAATACTTTTAAAGAACTATAATTTGCTTTTGTTTCAGACTGTACAAATATTAGTGTTTGTCTGACATTAAGGTTTGTTTAAGTCACTCTGGAAAATGTTCTATCATACTCAGAAAAGTAGTAATGTTTGTTTGCTGCTACCCTCTGGGGGGGGGGGGTATTTAATAATCTCTTTAGCAATGTTATTTTTCTTGTAACTTCACAGGAAGAGGAACTCTATGCATGTCAGCGAGGCTGCAGACTGTTTTCTATTTGTCAGTTTGTGGATGATGGAATTGACTTGAATCGGACCAAACTGGAATGTGACTCTGGTAAAAGAATTTTATATTCTGTCCACAAGATCTAATGTGAAGAGTCAAATGAAGGAAAGAGTGGAACCAAATAAAGGGATGCTATCAATTTGAGTTTTTAAAAAAATTGATGTGTAACTCTAAAGATTGGTATAGTGCACTCATTTAAAATTCCTCAGATTAAAAAGGGTTTTCTGCTTTGAGTATTTAAAGTCATAAGGGTCCTTTTTAGCCAGGTTATGTGATCATTTTAGGTACAAAGTGGTTAACTGAAAGTTACACTTTCAAGAGAAGGATGTCCCTTGTACTCCAAGCAACATTGTGCAATGACATACCATAGTAATTTTCATGGCCCTGTCTATTTGTGGGGACCGTGGCTTTGTGTCTACTTCAGTTGAAACGTTTGCTTTCAAAGTACAAATCTTGAACTATATACTACATCATTAATTTGGCCTTATTCAACTAAAACTTAACAATCAGGTTACCATTGAAAGAAAAACAAATCTTAATTATTTTTCTCTGCCTCGCATGTAGTTGAACAATATGGGGACTGAGTTTGTCTTGCTGCATTAAGCCATTAAATATCTAACATTGACACAATTAATCCTTTAAACCATTAGCTATATGAAGATCAGACCAGAAACATCAATAGTTAAACTGAAAATACTTGTTACAAACTCTATACCAAGCTAATATTTCTTTGCAGTTCTGTAGTACTTCTGGCCAAGGATTTTAAAGCAATTGATGAACATTGATTCATATGCTTTTGATCTCAGTATGGTGCCAACCAAGCAAAGCTAGAGAGGAAGCAGCTCTTCCTATATATCCCACAAGCAGCTAAGTGACAACTCAGCACTAAAAAGAGGCTTAGTAATATGCTAAAGGTAAAAGGGGCAGTGGCTAATTCCAATAACAGGGAGTTGGGGAAAGGCATGTTAATGCAATGAAGAGCTGTGTTATCTGGGCTGGGAATAGGCTAGTGCTGCAGAGAAGCAGTATCCTGTACACAGCTGTGATACAGGCATTTCTCTTCAGCTGCCAAACCACACATCAAGGGATATCATAAAAAGGGGTGGTGCAGCAACAGTCTAAATGTGGAGAGAGCTTGAATTGTTGCTTCCTTTCCTGTACAACACTGCCACCTAGACTGTTGCCTTCTGCCTGATCGTTTGCAGTGGTCTGTAAAATTGATTTTGTTCATTGCTTGGTGGTTGCCCAGTGCTTTGATATACTTCTTGACCAGTATGTTCAGATCTGTCTCTAGGTGTCTCCATGGCTGCCAGTTATCTGACTTTGACTCTTCTACCATACACTGCTGCTCAGGCTCCTGAGACCTGCATACTCAGATACTAAGCTGATTACTGTGCATTCCCTGCCAGGATTTGTCTGCCCTATTTCCATAGACTGCCCATTTCTGGTTGTATGCTTGTACATGGTTTTTTTTCCAGTGAGAAAATGAATAGTGCTAACCTTTAGTATTCACTTTTACTTACCAAGTCTGTTCTTTTTATGTCATCTGGGTGAAGTGTCACAATAGCCAAGTTAGAGAGGATTATCCCCACTTAACTTCTGTGCTCTGATTTCCCAGATATAGACACTTTTCCCCCAAGGTCATATAGCAGGTGGGTGGCTAAGCCGCAAATAGAATCTAAATCTTCTGGCTTCTGTGCTGTAATTGCTAGTCTCCTTTTTATTTTAAGTGTTAAAGATGTTTGGAAATAAGAGGAGAGCTGACTCTGTTTTTGGCAGAGCTTGAAATTTGGTTGTTTAACTATACTCAGGGAACACTGATGAATAAAACCCTCCTTTGTTCCTTGTTAGGTCATGGCTCTCTGAAGTTTGAATTCCTGCTAGTTTGCTTCTTTCTAGGATCCCAGTTTCATCTCCCAGAGCAAAACTTGAACTCTTTCACAATACGTGGGAGGGTCTGTCAGAGCTCAGCTTGATGATAATACCATGTCATCTCTGGTACAAAATCCTTACCTATTCTATTGGATTGAGTCTGAGCTGATTTATGCCCAAAGAACCTCGTACTACAGGTTGGACCTCCCTGGTCTAGCACCCTCAGGAGCTGAGCTGTCCCAGGCTCCTCTCCCTGGGACGCCCTGCCCTGCCACTGGCCCCACTAAAGCTGGCCTACCACTGCTCTCCACCCTGCTGTCCTCCTGGTGCCTCTGGGTCCCCAGTGGGGTCCGCTTGACTGCTGCCGCTCCCACTGCTGCAGGGTGTTCTCCAGAGTTCCTGGCTGGGGCAACCCTGCTGCCCCCCAGCCAGGGCCACCCAGCCGCCCCGCCCTGCTGCTAGGGCTGGCCTTGCTGCTGCTGGGAATTCCGGCCACCCACCTCCACCAGCCCCACTTCAGCTGGGGGTTCCCTGGTGGAGGCTGCCCAGTCATCCCAGACCCTCTGCCACCAGGGGTTTGGTGGGGTTCCCTGGCCCGGGCTGCCTGGAAACACACAGTTGCTGCCTTGCTCCATTTGATGTTGGGGGTTCCAAGCCAGCGTGGGGGCTCCCCAGATGCTGCCTGGCCCAGCCAGAGCTCCCCAGCCCCTGCATTGTTCTGGGGCTCTTTAGTCCAGCAACATCCCTGACCCAGCTGGACCACGGATGTTACTGGATCAGAGTCCTGGATTTGGGAGGGTTAACCTGTAGTATGTTGCTCTCCTATTTCTCAGGTGTGATTGGGAGTCTTTTCTTTTTTTTTTTTTTTTTTTTAAATCGTCACAAGTACTTATTGGACTGTATTTATACCTTGCACTCATGTGTTCACTTGCTAACTTAAAATGTGAAATTATTTTCCAATTCATGCAACTTCTCTTGTTTGCAGCCTGTACTGAAGCATATTCCCAGTCTGATGAACAATATGCTTGCCATCTTGGATGCCAGAATCAACAGCCATTTGCTGAGTTGAGACAAGAGCAAGTAAGCATGCAGCATGTTTGTCAGATGCCACCTGCTTGTTTTTTCATGCTCAGGTTGTCTTCCAGTTCTGATGACGTGTGTATGTAAAGATTTTTTTTTTTCTTCTCAATTTAAAGACTAAAACCTTGTTTGGGGGGCAATCTTAGATTGCTTAATGATGTACAGAACAAATTGAAAACCAATTAGTGATGTATTTACAGTTAATGTCCCTGATGCCAAGGATTCATCTCCTTTTCCCTCTGACAATGGTGAGATCCTTTTGGAGTGACATGATGGACTCAGCACAGAGCTTCATAACTTCCTCATGGACCTTCTACCTTCAAGCAGATGATGGCAAAATAGTTATATTCCAGGTGCTTACTTGCTCTCTTTTTTTTTTTTTTTTTTTTTTTTTTTAAACCTTTTTTACGAGGCTTTGACATGGGTGCTAGTCTTCTGCTGCTTCCAATCACAGAACAGATAGAATGTGCAAGGGACTGCTTCATGCTTAATGTCGAACAGGAGTCGGTCTCTTTTTAATGGTCGCTAGATTTGCAATGTGGAAAGCAAAATAACGTAAATGCATGGTGTCAAAATTTTTCCATTTTTTTGGCAAATGATGTTTATAGGATGACTAAACTTAATGTTAATTGAAGCCTTATGAAATACAAATAAGACCTTACGCTTATTTTCATTATTGTTTTAGTCAAAGCCAGAAGTTCAATATATTCCACAGCTTGATCAAGACACGACAGATCTGAAAGAATCATTAAGCAAAACATCTTGTAAGTTGGTTTGGGTTCTACAAAGAACCAAATGAAAATATTCATAATCTGCAAGAGTGAGTAAGTCAGTAAATTAGGAAAGAGGAGACTAAGGGGGATATGATAGAGGTCTATAAAATCATGACTGGTATGGGAAAAGTTATTTACTTATTCCCACAATAAAAGAACTAAGGGTCACAATGAAATTAATAGGCAGCAGGCTTAAAACAAGGAAGGAAGTTTTTTTTCCACTCAGCGCACAGTCAACATGTGGAACTCCTTGCCTGAGGATGTGGTGAAGACTAGGACTTTAACAGGGTTCAAAAAAGAGCTAGATAGCCACTGATGGACTTAATCTCCATGAATCTATTAGCCAGGATGGGTAGGAATGGTGTCCCTAGCCTCTGTTTCTCTGGAGGTGGATGACAGGAGGGATCACCTGAGGATTACCTGTTATGATCCCTCCCTCTGGGGCATCTGGTATTGGCCACTGTCAGCAGACAGGACACTGGGCTAGATGGACCTTTGGTCTGACCCAGTATGGCCATTACGCCAAATTTTCAACAAAGGAAAAAGCTTATGTTACTGTGGCCAACCTGTCACTCACCCTGTGTGTATTGCAGCAGAAGGTGTAGTAGTAAACTACTTTTAAAATGTATTTTAAATGTAGCATGGTATTTATGCCTTTGCCACACTGGAATTAGAACAGTTCTAAAAAAGCTTTCTACTAGCTATGTCTTTGTATAGATAGGGACTGTATTCAGGAGTTTTTAAACATAAATCATGGTGTTTTTATTATAACCTTGTAATGGAGCTGCTACTGTGATATTCCAACAGACCTACAGCCTGGAGGGTCTCAGACACACAGAGGATTTTTTGAAGAGGAGGAAGGCAACAGCTTTTTTAAATGTTTTTCTGTGTATGTATCTTCTACTGACTTATAAAACCTTAAAGGTTAGGTTATGAGAAAGACAGGTCATATTTTACATGTCATACTCCATCAGAGTTAAAGGGGTGGTTATGAGCACTTGTGTGGTAGAGCTCACAGCTTCCTTTTCAAGAAAACAAACATTACCCATGTGGCACACCTAATCTCTCCAAATAGTGTAGCCTAACCATATTTGTCTTTTCCTGTCCAACACTACTGCTCTATTGCTGCAAACTGTTAAACTGCTACATTTCACTTGTTTTTTAGATATGTCGGCATGAAGCAATTGATTTGTGTAGTACTTTGTATAGATAAGCAATTTAGCTTTTATTTCTAGGTTGATAAAATAACTTTGCTCTTCTAATCTTTGGTATTGAGCAGCAGGATGCACTCACACTTCTAGACATACAACATAATGGGGTCCAAATTAGTTGCATGCAAGATCTTGGTGCCATTGTAGGTAGTACACTGAAACTTCCCCTCAATGTGCAGTAGCAATCAAAGCTAACAGTCTTAATAACAGGAAAGGAATAGATATCAAAACAGACCCCCCCCCCCCATTTTGAATACTGCATGCAGTCCTGGTCATGGGATATAAACAAATTCTTTAGAAACAGAACAAGTACAGAGATTGGCAACAAAAATGATTCCCTCCCATATGAGGGAAGATTAAAGACTGGAACCGATCAGCTTGGAAAAGAGGTGACCGAAGGGAGATGTGATAGAGGTCTCTAAAATCATGAATGGCATGGAGATAGTGA
Organism: Pelochelys cantorii; assembly: GCA_032595735.1. Taxonomy (NCBI): domain Eukaryota; kingdom Metazoa; phylum Chordata; order Testudines; family Trionychidae; genus Pelochelys; species Pelochelys cantorii. The sequence goes on from CM064334.1 coordinate 54,695,530, forward strand.
ATAGGAAAATCTTGTGTTGCGTGAAGGCATAATCAACTGTGGGTCACCTGATAGTTTCACAGATGGACTGTGCAGTCCTGAGTGCCCTGGCATGTTGAAGGCCAAAAGTGTAACTGGGTTAAAAAAAAATTGGGTAATTTGAGGATGGATCCATCAGTGCTATTAGCAACCTTATGCTCCAGGTATCTGAAACCTTCAGCTGCCAGAAGCTGAGGCTGGCTGACAGTGGATGAATCACTCATCCTGTTAGTTTCACTCTGGAGCATCTGGCACTGGCCACTGTTAGAAGACAGGATACTGGACTAGATGGGCCATTAGTCTGAGTATGGACAGTATGTTCTTTAGAATTAAGCTAAATAGTTGACTGCTATTTTTCTGCCTTAACTTCATTATTCCAGGGAGAGATGAAATTAGAGATTTAGCTGTCATGTGTTCATATCCAATTAGTGGGGAGACTTGTGTGCTAAATAGTTTTAAAGTAAGTCAGCTTGGGATCGAACAAAGAAACTGCCTGACTTGATTTGTTCTGCTTCCCGACTTAGTACCTGAAGCCAGGTAACTAAGGATGGATGGGAGACTGGTTTCCCAAATACTGCCAGAGATGTATGCAATTGACCAATCCTAGGTCTAGATCAGTAAAGTCCATCATATGTCTCAGGGAATATACTGTTTTAATGATGCTCATTAAATTTCAGAAACTCTGGTTGGATTTTAAGTACTACACTTGTTCTCTCCGTACTGGTGCTGCTCTGGATTTGTTGTGCTACTGTTGCTACAGCTGTACAGCAGTATGTTCCATCTGAGGTAAAACTAATTATTCTGTAGCTTACAACACCTTGCAGTGATTTAAATTGGTGTCTGAAATGCTATAGGATCGTGTGCGTGTGGTGGGTGGGGGTGTGTGTGTAGTGTTTGTTTGGTGTGGTGTGTTTGTGTGGTTCTTCAAAATTGAAGAAAAATTTGCTAGAATTGAACTAAAAATTTTGGCAAATCAAAAGTTAGCATGTCTTTGATTTAGAGTGAACAAAATGTTTCATCTGCCCCAAAATGAAGTGCTTTATACTGGGACACTTTAAAAATAAAGACACAAGAAAATGTAAAGCCTGAAATTGACAGAATGGCTGGAGAAGCTCCGGGGGGGGGACGGGTGTCCCTCCCTTCTAACCTTTAGCCGAGTAGATAAAGCAGTTCATTGGATGTGGGTGATCTGTGTTCCCCTCTGCCTACTATGAAGTAGGGATTTGTTCTTTGGCCTCTCAAACAGCACCCTCAGCACTGGACTATGGGATGGCACTTGGGGCAAGTCTTAATCTTCCAAAGTTAAACTAAAGTAACTGGACCAAAGACGTAAATGTGTGTTTCCCAAAGTGAGTGCCCATAGTCCTGAGGCTGTAGTCCATTTTCACACTTTAGCTCAATGACTATTCAAATACTTGTTGAAGCTGTTCCACTATGTATAAGTGACACAGACAGGGAAATGACTGCAGTGACACAGCTAGGGCTTCCCCCTCCATGGGGAGACCCAAGTTCATATTCTTATTCCAATAATTATTTAATTGCAGTGTTTACACGCAGTGGAACAACATCAGCAAGAAAGAGTGAGATGTGATATAGAATACCCTCCCATATCCCAGTACTTAGTAGGGCAGTGATACTTGATTAGATTTACCTATGGACCAGTTAGAGAATTTTATAAGTAGACCATTTGCACAGAAGGCTGACAGAATGATACAGATAGTATAGAGTAATAGCTGCCAATAAAGACTTTGATTGTGACATAAGTATTAGTGTTTCTACCTTTTTCTTTAACAACTTTTTTTCTCTTTATTAATCAGAGTTATTGGTAGTGCTTGCTTTGTAATGAAAGACGTTCTGGAATTCAGGCCTGGCACAAATTAAGCACTGGTTAAGTGGCTGGAGAGCAGTGGCTGCTGGCTGGGCACCAGCTCAGTGTGAGCATTGCCTTCAGTTTTCAGAGCTGGGCACCCAGACAGCAGCCACCATGTTCTGGCCACCAAGCCTGAATGCTGGCACCTTCTTCACTACAAACTAAGCACTGTCTAGTGTGCCACACTTGCCCAAAGGGCCACTGATTGAGTCTCACTGGCTTCGGGCTGTCTTGCCATGTGGGAGACTCAAGTTCAAATCTTTGCCTCCTATCAGACAAAGGAATTGATCAACCCCAGCCCAGCTGAATACTCTGATCATAGTGCTAAAGGTTGTAAGGGAGGCACCACCAGCACTTCCTGCCCTGCCACTGTTTTGTAAATAACACCTATTTAAAGATGTAGTGGATACTTTTGGTGGCACAGATGTGTCATTTACTCAGTTTGTATGTGCCCACAAAATTGGAATCCTCATGTTGTAGAGTTCATATTTTGCATTTCTTAGTCTGGCTGAGTAACATGCCTTCTAATTTTGTAGTGGGCCTCTTTGTCTTTCTCTTGGGTTAGAAACCCTCTTCCCTATGGTAACATGCTTGACAACTAGAAACAGCTTCTAGTTATCTTTTGTGGGAGCAGTGTGAGACACAGGGCTGTAAGGATGAGAATGGCAGGAGCCTATGAATGTGATGTGGTGAGTGGTAGGAATCTGATGAGAGAAAGGCCTGGCTGAACTGACATCCTCCACTCACCTTCCTCCAAAAAAAAGCAAGACTGGCACTTTTTAGGAGCTGAAGCTGGCATGTGAGTACCACTCATTCTGACCATAACACGTTAGTCTTAGCCTTAGACTCAAATTCTGCTGTTAACATGAATTTTAGATGTCCTGGAAAATAGTGTTTTTATTATAATAAAGCATTGCTTCAGCTGCAAAACCTCACTGAGAAATGTATGCTCATAGCTATATGCTGGAAGATATGATCATAGTTATATGCTGGCACATAGGAATAGGTGACAGGGAATGGATCACCTGATTACGGATTATGCTTCTTCCCTGTGAAACACCTGGCATTGGCCATAGCTGGAAACTAGATTAATGGGGTAGCTTGACTATTGGTCTGACCCACTGTGTCCAGTCTGTTCTTATGGCTAAGCATGTCTTGATTGTGCATTCAGAATCTGTAATGATATCTCTTAAAAAGCAGTTTATTTATTTCAGAAGCTGAGCATCTATGGAGACTTGGAGTACATGAATGAACAAAAACTGACCAGATACCCATCTTCTACTCTTCTTGTTGTTCGTTGCAAGACTGATGAACATGAAGAAGCAGGAACTCTACCTACAAAAGTTAATCTGGCTCATTCAACAATTTAAATACTTTTTTAAAGAATTTAGTAGACTAATTCTAGCAGTTGTATCAATTCCTGGTGGGGTTTTTTATGGTTTCTTTAAATGCGGGGCTTAATGGTCAGTGTTAAATGCAAATAAAGTTACAGAATCAAATCAGTCTCTCATGGAATCAATTCTTTTCACTACTAGAGGAAAACATCTTTAATTTGTAGGCTTTTCACAAACATATGTAACTGCTTTTACTAGAGTTGGCAATGTGTCCTTTTTGCTTACCAAAAACTAAGCATGCTCTCTACACTTGTACCATGGTACATTCAATCAGTCACTTCTAATTTTTCTATGATGTAAGATCAGAATTAGCTCTGTAAATTATGGTATAAATAAGTGGGCAGAAGATGCTTAGGCTGGGCATTTTTGGTTGTGAATAAGAACATTAGTAGGAAAACTACTGGCAGTAATTTTGTATTATCTGTTAATGTCTTTGCAAAAACCTTTTTCCTTAAAATAAAAAAAATTTTTTACTGTTGTCAATATGCAGAGCATTAATGAGGTACTGCAGACTGAGCTCTCACTGTCAAATGCAAATTAAGGACCTATCATTTTACACACATAATGTGACATGCATATTTATTTATTTTGACAAACTTTAGCCTTCAACTCTTCAAGAACTTGTTAGGTTAGATCATACTCTTTCTGAAGACTTCCCTTTAGTTAATCAATTGGGTCCGGTTGTTCCACTGTCAAACAAATTAATTACCAAAAACAGAATCAATTTAGAAAAGTAGAAATGTAGCCTTTTGCTATGGCTTGCAGTTAACCATTATACATTCAGTATGAGACTCAACTACAGCATCCCTCTAATACAGTAAAAGATTTATCTGGTATATTGAAGGAATGGGGATGAGGGGGTGCTGGTTAATGGAACATTCTGGTTAACTAAACTGGGGCAAGGGCTGGGGTGTAGGAGGTGGCTGGGCCGGTGTGCAGGAGGAGGGACTCCAGGTTAGGGCTGAGGGCTTCACTGTGCAGGAGAGGGTGCAGTGTTCAGATTCCAGGAAGGAGTTTGGGTGCAGCAGGAGGGAAGGGGTTTCAGGGTGCTGGTTCCAGATGGTGCTCACCTCGGGCAGCTCCCCACAAGCAGCAAAATGTCCTTGCCTCTCCTAGGTAGAGACGCAGCTAGGTGGCTCTGTGAGCTCTTCTGGTCACAGCACTGTCCCTACAGCTCCCATTGGCCATGGTTCCTCATCAATGAAAGCTGCAGGGTCAGTGCACAGAACTTCCATGGCAGCTCCTCTGTTCAGGAGCAGCAGGGATGTGTCCCTGCTTCCAGGGAGCCTGCTGGTCCTGTGCCAACCAGACTAGAAACCAGACTTACACTGAAGACCAGTAATGCAAATTTATAGCACTTTCTGGTTGGTAAAGTGCTGGATAGCATGGCTTTTACTGCATGTGTAACTTGACCACATTCTGCTACATTAGTCTTTAAAGTGCTACCAGACTAACTCTACTATCCCCTGAAGCTTCTGAATTGTAAAAGTTATTTACTAACAAAACATGTAAATGGCATGAGCTTTCGTGGCTCTGCCCATGAAAGCTCGATACCATCTGCATGTTTTGTTAGTCTTTAAAAGTGCTACCAGGCTATTTGTTTAAGTTTATCCTGTACAGACTATTTGTTTTTACAATTCAGTAAAAATACTTGAGATGATTATTCTAGCTAACCTGTTCAACACAGGTTTGTTCTTTACTATAGCAGCTATAATCTTGTGCCTGTTAGATATCTTAAACAAGAAGGCGCTGTGATGGTTTTCCTTAAAACCTCTTTGCAAAAATTTAGAAACTGGCCTAAATATCTTATTTTGGCCAGAGTTATTAGCTTTTTTTGAAATGTCTGATTATATCTACATTCAGGTTAGAAGTAAGCAATAGATACTGGTTTTTGCATAGCTTTTGTACACTAGCAAAAATTGTATTTGAGAAGTTCCAGAGTAACTCATTACATAACTTGCTGTTCTTGTTTTAATTAAAGTTTTGGTTGAGTGTGAGGTGAAGATGGTTGCCAAATGTGCATATTTTAAAGTTTTGAGGACTATATAGCTTATGCGTTATGGGTCCATACTTGAAGTGCATACCACATACACTGCGGTGCTTGCAATTGTGTGTTAAGCATACACAGAGCTGCTATAAATCTGTTTTTTAAAATCATGTGCACCTTACATTTTTTGTCATTAAGGTATAAGTTCAGGGGTGTCTACTGTGTTAAAGTACAAACATTGAATGTTTGCCCAATTACTATGTAACTTTTGGTTGATGTGGCGTTGAAAGAGGATCTGACTTAGCTATGAAAGTTGGAGTGCAATGCTGTTCTTAACGTCTCTCTAAATACTTAGGTTTTGCAGGGGTCTCAATGTGAAAGTTGATTGTGTAGTGCTTTAAAAATTAGCTTTTTTTTTTCTGTATTTGTAGTAGCAATCGTCCCAAGACTCATTTCCATGCAGTCATGTACTTAAGTACACAGCCTTGTTAAATGCAGAATGCTGATGTACTAATATTCAATGCACCTTAAGATGTTAAGCTATCATTGCTCAAGGTGCAAATGCAGACTTCATACCAGTGGCCATTGCTGGTATTCTTTGCACTACCTTTGTCTGCAGGACAGTTTCAATAACACTTTAGTTATCCCAAATCTTTATAACCGGCATTGTAAATGTTCTTTGAATCTGTTTTTTCTCTGTGATGTGTAAATGTTTGTTGTCCAGTTGCCTGTTTCAGTACAATGTATAGCTCTAATTGTCAATAACTTCAATTTTAACTCATGCATGTAAAACTGTTCTTTTCTCACTTGTTTTTCTAAAGGTGGCTGTTTTCAAATGTTTAAATTTGTAAATAATTGGGTTAATTACCAGTTTATAGTTTTTTAATATTGAGCTGTAATATCTACTTAAACTTCTGGAAACCAGAAATGAAAGGAAGGAAAAGAATAAACAAAGGTTCAAGCCTTGGGCATTGTTACTTGAAATGTTACTATACGGGAATAGATGCTAAAGTCTAGGACTCAGTAACTCTCTCCTAATAAGCAGTATCTGCGGGGGCGGGGTGGGGGGGGAACCTGCATTCCTATAATGAGGTGCTTGAGGTATTAATTTCTATAAACAAAGTTATACAGCTTAAAGGACCTGACTTCTACACTATTGTACATCTCTTGAATCCAGGTTTATTTCCCATTATCAGAATCAAATGTGGCAGTGTAATAAAACTAATTACAGTAAGAACTGCTAGAATTAGACCAATTCACTCATCTTGGCACTTGAAAATACTGTTGTTTAACTACTATGGGAGCAAACCTAGATAAGATGGCAAAACAACTTCTATTCAACTTATCTTCAAATACTGAGTCTCTTGAAATACTAACTTTGTGTACAGTGACTTGGGTTGGGGCTCTTCTCAAAGATGAAAATTTGAGTAAATTGCTTAAGCAGTTGTAGATGAGGGACCAAATACTTCCTCCCCTGCCCATATTATTGTGCATCTGTCCTCTTACTTTGAGAACTCGGATTCCTAAGCATAGAAACAAGAACTCTGCTGTAGCGGTGGCTAAATCAGCTATGCATGATTTCAGTTACAAAAGACTAGTAGTAAAATAACTAAGCTATGGCTACTGTACCATAGATACCTAGGACTCTGGTAAGTCCTACAAACTGGCCATGATGGAAGTTCACATGCTTCTCTGCCATCGGTGTAGGACTTACATCCCCTTCCCTTACAAAACTCACAAAGTTTACTTCACAGATACAGACACTGATTGAGCTGTAGTTGTCTTAACACTTCATCTATCATCTTGGTGCTTACCTTCTAGCCTAGAGCAGACTGTTTGCTGGTCTCTGATTTCTTAATGATAGACAAAGATGAAATGTCCTGGCTGGTTCTCAGACTTAGCATCAGAATATGGATTTACAAGGATTTGTTAGCTCTATGTGGTTCCTGAGGGGGATCATGCTGGAGTAAGGATCATTCCAATTATTCAGAATGTTGCCTGAAAAAGGATGTTGAATCACTAGCATTCCTGGGTATGTGCTGTCAGGTGGGACATAAGAATTTAATTTCTATCTACAGTCCTCCTGTTGCCCCATTTCCTAATCAGTTTCCCATCCCCCACAGGTGAAGCATGGTGAGCTACTCTTACAGTCCAAAGTTGGATTTTGGAGGAAGGAAGTGTGGGTCTTGCCAACTACTAGTTTGCCTCCTGTGGAGGAGCAGATGGTAAGATGATGGGCCTAGCATAATACTTTAGACCAAGCCAATGTCCTATGCTAGAGTGAAACAAACACATGTGCCTTTTTCTTGCACGGTCGGCAGAGGAAGCGGCACAGACTCTCTTCCCTAACCCAGTGCCTCCTCTGTGAAGATGTGCTGGTGCCAGTGAATATATGCAGACTACAGGGAAGCAGTATCTGCCCTTTTTGATACATGCACCCTTTAGCTGGTCCATTGGGCTCTCAGCTGCCAGCAGTGACAGACAGCCTGAACCACACAGCAGTGGAGTTAAAATGAGGAGAGGCGCAAGGAAGACACACAGAAAAAGGTGCTTGCGAACAGGAACAGCTAACAGGGAGTTTGGAGGGGGAGGTTAGAGGGCACTAGGGACTTCTGACCTTCTTTAAAACATAACTCTTATAATAATCTATATTCCAGAGGCTTAAAAAATCCCAGTTTCTGCTTAAACTTATTCATTAGAAAAATGGAGACAGAAGCCCAGCAGCAGAGTGGGGGCTATCCTGTTTATTGCATCGAGTGTAACATGTATGATTACCTGCCCTGTGGGCGGGTGGCATATGTGTGCACCTGTTGCAAGGAGCTCCTGACCCTCAGAGACCGGGTTCGGGCTTTGGAGGCCAGGGTGGCTGAACTGGAGTAGCTAAGTGAGGTAGAGAGAGATGTTAATGAGACTTTCCGGGACACTGTAGTACTGTCCCAGTGCACTTAAGGAGGATGAAAGTCTCAAGGGAACAGAGCATTCAGTGGGAGCAGAGGGAAACCATCCCGTAGTTGGGACCCTCCTCCCAGAGGATACCTCTGAGGGGGAGGGAATGCCAGTTAGGAAGAGGTAGGTGTTAGTAGTGGGTGATTCGATTGTTAGAAACATAGATAGTTGGGTTTGTGATGACCGGGAGAACCGTATGGTCACTTGCCTGCCTGGTGCGAAGGTTGCGGATCTCTCGAGGCATCTAGATAGACTTATGTGTAGTGCTGGGGAGGAGCCGGTGGTCGTGGTACATGTAGGTACCAATGACGTAGGGAAGGATAGGAGAGAGGTCCTGGAGGCCAAATTTAGGCTGCTAGGAAAGAGACTGAAATCCAGGACCTCTATGGTGGCATTCTCGGAAATGCTTCTAGTTCCACGCGCAGGGCCAGGTAGGCAGGCAGAGCTTCAGAGTCTCAATGCGTGGATGAGACAATGGTGTAGGGAAGAGGGGTTTGGATTTATTCAGAACTGGAGACACTTTTGGGAGAGGCGGAGCCTATACAGGAAGGATGGGCTCCACCTAAACCAGGGTGGAACCAGACTGCTGGCACTAAACATTAAAAAGGCCGTAGAGCAGTTTTTAAACTAAGAGATGGGGGAAAGCCGATTGGTGCGGAGATGCACGTAAATCAGAGGGAGACTTCTCTTAGAGGAGAATCCATTGATAGAGATTCTCTAAGCTGTAGTCAGAAAGAGAGGAGGGGAGAGGGCAAACCACGGGCCAGAGCAGAGAAACAACCGCATACAAAGGAATCCAATGCACCGGGGAAGGGCAGACAAATAAGCAGTGGCAAATTTTTAAAGTGCTTCTACACAAATGCTAGGAGTCTGACTAATAAGATGGGTGAACTAGAGTACCTAGTATTAAATGAGGAGATTGACATAATAGGCATCACTGAAACCTGGTGGAATGAGGAAAATCTGTGGGACACAATCATACTGGGATATAAAATATATCGAAAAGATAGAGCAGGCCGGGTGGGTGGCGGAGTGGCACTGTATGTGAAAGATAATGTAGAATCAAATGAAATAAAAATATTAAGTGAATCAACATGTTCAATAGAATCGCTATGGATAGTAATTCCATGCTCCAATAATAAGAAATTAGCAGTAGGGATATATTACCGACCACCTGACCAGGACAGCGATACTGACATTGAAATGCTGAGGGAGATTAGAGAGGCTACCAAAATAAAGAACTCTATAATAATGGGGGATTTTAATTATCCCCATATTGACTGGGTACATGTCACCTCAGGAAGAGAAGCAGAGATAAAATTTCTCAATGGCCTAAATGACTGCTTCTTGGAGCAGCTGGTGCAGGAACCCACAAGGGGAGAGGCAATTCTCGATTTAGTCCTGAGTGGAGCTCAGGATCAGGTCCAGGAAATAACTGTTACAGGACCGCTTGGGAATAGTGACCATAATATAATAACATTCAACATTCCTGTGGTGGGTAGAATACCTCAGCAGTCCAGCACCCTGGCATTTAATTTCAAAAAGGGGAATTACACAAAAATGAGGAGGCTAGTTAAACAGAAATTAAAAGGCACAGTGACTAGAGCCAAATCCCTTACTTACAGAATATCTTACTGCCCCTGTATAAAACTATGGTACGCCCACATCTTGAATACTGTGTACAGATGTGGTCTCCTCACCTCAAAAAAGATATTTTGGCCTTGGAAAGGGTTCAGAAAAGGGCAACTAAAATGATTAGGGGTTTGGAACGGGTCCCATATGAGGAGAGGTTAAAGCGACTGGGACTTTTCAGTTTAGAAAAGAGGAGACTGAGGGGGGATATGATAGAGGTATATAAAATCATGAGTGGTGTGGAGAGGGCCGATAAAGAGAAGTTATTTATTAGTTCCCTAAATAGAAGAACTAGAGGACACCAAATGAAATTAATGGGTAGCAGGTTTAAAACTCATAAAAGAAAGTTCTTCTTCACACAGCGTGTAGTCAGCCTGTGGAACTCCTTGCCAGAGGAGGCTGTGAAGGCTAGGACTATAATAGAGTTTAAAGAGAACTTAGATAATTTCATGGAGGTTAGGTCCATAAAAGGCTATTAGCCAGGGGATAAAATGGTGTCCTTGGCCTCTGTTTGTCAGAGGCTGGAGAGGGATGGCAGGAGACAAATCGCTTGATCATTGTCTTCGGTCCACCCTCTCTGGGGCACCTGGTGCTGGCCACTGTCAGCAGACAGGATACTGGGCTAGATGGACCTTTGGTCTGACCCAGTACGGCCATTCTTATGTTCTTATGTTCTTATGCTGCTGTTTTGAATATTAGGCTTAAATTAGCTTGTGCTTTTTTTTCTACCCTGCTGTCAGTTCTTGGGTTTGTTTTCAAAGTGCACACACAAACTAGAAAGACAAGGGGGAGGGGCAAAAAATCCCTGTTCAGCTGGTTTGCTATGTCCTGCTGTCAACATCTACAGCAGAGGGGCTGGAGAACTATCTAGACTACATAGAGCGCTTTATTTGCTCAAAGCCTGGTCCCAATATAAACTGAGCCTCTGTGATCCTGCAGTATAGGTACCTGTCCCTGTTTCATGCAGGGGAAGCAGGACTGAATCTCCTCATGGCTTTTAACTCTGATTTTTGAAGGAGACCCCCTCCTCCTTCATGCCAATGTAAAAGAAGGAAATCAGGCCAGCTAAGATCCTAATTGTCAGAAGTGCTGAGCACCCGTGAAAATTCAGACCATAAGGGTAGGTATACTGCTGTAAAGCACCCCAGGCTGGCCTGGGGTAGCTGACTCAGGCTTGCAGGGTGACAAGATTGCACATCTCTATACAGAAGAATCTTGATTTTCAGATCTTCGCTTATCCAACATTCCGTTTTATCCGATGTGCCGCCTGCCATGATTGGCTGCCCGCCAAATTGACGAATAAGAACGCAGCATGTACAACAGCCTATCATGAGTGCAGTTGTGTTTTTGTTTGATGTTTATTTTTTCATTAGAATTAGTAATAAATTGAGTTTCTACATATTTATACCCATGTTTTTAATTAGTATTCCGTATTATCTGATATTTCTGCTATCCAGCCATCCTCTGGTCCTGTGTAGGTCGGATAATTGAGACTCTACTGTATTTGGGCTAGGGCTGAGTCTGAACTGTGGGCTTCCGTGAGGGTCGAGGATCCTTCAGGGTGTCTTTGTTCTGGCACAGGGTCTGTCCCTTTCCTAATGGCCATGCTCTAATTTCACTTTCAGCTTGGGGCTGCGTGTGGGGCCGGTCTATTTCCTTTTTAGCACTTTCCCTCAAACCAAAAGGGGAGCCTTTCCTTGCCTGGCTGGCTTTCCTTGAAGGGAGAGAGAAGAAAAAAGGACTCTATCAGGCTAGCTCAGAAGGATGGACTTTCCAGTGGGAAAAGCCAGGGCCATGACAGACACGTCCAGAAGTCTCAGACCAATGTTCTGTGGCAGTTACCTACTGGCAGCACATAGTCCTTCCGGTCTGTTTGTTAACCCAGTGACACTCAGCATTCTAGCTGAGGCCAGCCAATGCAGACAGACGCAGCCTTTCCTGCAGCTCTGCCAAAGTGCCTCCTGCCCTTCCAGCCCAGTCCCAAGTTCAGCTATAGTGTGCTGAGCTGTGTGGTGTTTGCTAATGTGTCCACTACGGACCAGCCTATGACCATCCAGATGCTCCCTCACTTCGCCTGGAGGCAGAGAAAAGGCTGATGCTGCCTCTCCTGCCATCCATCATACCCTTATCATAGGTGCCTGACTGGAGATCAGAATGACTCTTTCCTGCCTACCTCTGTTTCTCTTAGTAACCAGGTAACACGGGGCAGTGCCCTTCATGGTGTAGGCTCCTATTCAAACAGGACCATCTGAAAGAGACTATCTGTTTGCAAACAGCATGGCTGAACTCTGTCCTGGAAAAAACTTCCTAGGCTTTTTCAACTATTAAGTAAAACATTGTGGCTACACCTAAATATGAACAGAACTCATCCTCAGGTAATTTTATCCTCTTTGAAAAATGTAATGACTTTTTAAAGAATGTCTTGATATGCATTCAGTTTGTCTGGCATCTTTCCTGCTTGTTACTGTACAATAACTAGTAGTATATACATAGAAGTAATGCCCCCCAAAAGGAAACATTTTAGATCCTAAATGTTGACATTTTATTCATGTTTGCTTTACTATGGGCGAATGAGGTACAAAGATGAATTAGCAATCATTTTGCTCCTGAAATATCTCCCCCATGTTAAGATGAAATGATCTTTCTTGGCATATATAACTCAGAGGAATAAAATGTGTCCCCAATTAGAATGACACAAGCAAAAGAAAAACATAACTAACATTATTTGAAATTACCTGAAAACATTGCTGCTGTAAGCTACATATTTCATTTCTGTTATTTACAGAGAAGTTTTGGTGGAATCTCATTTGACTCAACAAAGTCTTCCATTGAAGAAAGAGGTGATTGACAAAGCGTAACTGAGTGGCTTGGTAAAGAAATACAAGTAATATCTTGGTAAAGAAATACAAGTAAAAAAGAAAGTAAAAATCAGTAGATACATTTTTCTGATCCACTTGATATAAAATACAAGTAATATTTTACAGTTTCTTGACGGGCTTTCCATTCACTAATGATTGTTTAATAAACTAATGGTTGTGTCATAAACACACATTCTATTTTCACATGCTCATGATTTTCTGAAATGCTTGCCTGTGGAGATGAACAGTTCCTTGTATAGAATCAAAGAATACTAGAACTGGAAGGGACCTTGAGAAGTCATCAAGGCCACTCCCCTGCACTCCTTATGCCAGTGGTCACCAACCAGTAGATTGGGATCTACTGGTAGATCTTGGAAGCTTTGACAGGTGATCCTGATAGGTTTATCTGCCCCTCTCTGTACTGCCGTGCTGCTCCTGCCCTCTGTCTTGGGGCTGCCCGCCAGCCCCAGGAGCCTCTTGCTTGCTGTGCAGGGTATAAGAAGAAGAGGAGGGGGTGCTGAAGTCACGATGCCTCTCCCTCCACCCTGTACCCCATCTCCACAGAGCAGAGGAAGGCAGGGATGGAGAGAGTTTGCTGGTTGCTTTTGGGAGTGGTGCAGGGCCAGGGGACGGGTGAGCCTACCTTAGCCCCCTGTATCACCACCCGGAAGCCACCTGTGGTAAATGGTGCCCAGCTGTAGCCTGCATTCCAAACCTCAGTCCTGAACTCCTCCTGCACCCCAAACCCCCACCCTGAGTGCCCCTGCACCTAAATTCCCTCCCAGCCTGGACCTCAATTCCCTGCCTCAGGCTCTGCTGAGAACTCCTGCCACACTCCAAATCCTTTAGCTCAAGATCAGAGACTGCATCCCCTTTCCTCGCATTCCAACCCTCTACCCCCAGCCTGATAAACGTGAGTGAGGGTGGGAGAGGGAGGGAGGATGGATGAGCAGGGGCAGGGCCTTGGAGAAGGGGCAGGAAGGAGGCGGGGCAAGAGTGTTTGGGTTTGAGGTGGATCCCGGATTGCACTTAAATTCAAAAAGTGATCTCATGGTTAAAAAGGTTAGAGATCACTGCCTTATGCACTCTGTACAAAGGTGAATGTATGTGTTCTAAATGGGTCCAAAATCTCATCTGCTGTGGTGCAAAGGCCATGCTTTCGTTCGTGTTTGTACACCACTGAGCACAGCAGGCCCCTGACCGATTGCTAATGAAATGCAAATGCTATTGCAGATAAATACTCAAGGTCAGAAAAAAAAACTCAGGTGGAACCTGCAATGTAACTCTACTTCAGGGGTGGGGAACCATTTTTGGATCGGGGGCCAGTGACCCACAGAAAAATCACTCGGGGGTCGTACACAAGTGAGAAGCAAAAAACAAAAATCCCTCACTGACATGGTCCCTGACTGAGAAGGAGAAAGACACTCGCCCCATTACTCTTGACACCAGAGCCTGGAGGGGGGGAAGGCTAGTAGATTTTGTGCTCCAGCCACTCCGTAGGGTGCTGGGGGCGGGGGCTGGAGTGACAGAATGGGATTGCCAATGCTCAGGGAGAGCCCTGAGCCTTGGGGGCCGAATCCAGGCAAGCTGGGGGCCGCATCCGGCCCCCAGGTCTTAGGTTCCCCACCACTGCTCTACTCCTTTGCTCTGAGGTATTATGATAGTCTTTAACTATGTGACTTTGTGCTGTTTCTCAAACAATATACTGAAATCATTTTTTCCCCTCAATTACTTTTGAAACGTGATTCTATTGAAATGTGATGCTGAATTTGTAGACATAACATGGATGTATAAGTGGACAGAATTAAGGGTTTCAGCTTTAATTTTCACGTTTCCTGCTGTTTGGGCACTTAACAGTGCAACCTTAAAGTTGTAAAAATGCAGTTCTAGCATTTCATCACCGAGATTTTGCTTTGTTTTTTCTTTTTAAAAATAGTTTATTACAACTCTAACTAATTTTTTCCCCTCTGGAAATGTAAGTAGTCATTGTGAGGGTCTATTTTGTAACAATTTTTCATTAGTATTGGCTGTCCCTAAAGCAGAATGTAACAGTAGTGGTGAGAGTAGGCATCTTAATGCCCTAAGTGAGTATCCTGCTCCATTAGGACATAAAAATGGCTATACTGGGTCAGACAAGTGGTCCATCTAGACCACTATCCTGTCTTCTGACAATGACCTGTGCCAGATGCTTCAGAGGGAATGAATTGAAGAGAGATTATTGAGTCATCATCCAGTCCTGGCTTCTGTCAGTCAAAGGTGTAGGGACACTCGCAGCCTTTGAATGTATCTAATTCTTTTTTGAACCCATATACTACTGGCCTTCAAAACATCCCCTGTCAATGAGTTCCACAGGTTGACTGTGCATTGTTTTTGTTTAAATTAGCTGTCCATTAATTTCATTGGGTGGCCCCTATGTGAAGGGATAAACACTTTTTCTCCACATCATAACTTTATAGACCTCTATCATATTCCCCTTCAGTTTAGAAAAGAGACAACTAAACACATCAAAGGACACATCTGGTTTTGCATGAAAGTTACTCCATACTCCTAATAGTTTTATTATTTCTCTGTATCTTTTCCAACATATCTTTGTTGAGATGGGCCAAACAGAACTGGATGCAGCATTTTGAGATGTGGGAATTTAAATAGTGGCATTATAATCTTCTGTTTTATTATCTACTAGCCAATAGCCTGTCATAAGACAGGATTTCCGGGTCTCTCCTCCACGTCCTATTCCCTTTCTATCTCGCTCTTCTCTCCTGAGCCTCCAGTCTCTCACTCTGTCTTTCTCTCTCTCCTACTGCCTCCCCCTCGCTCTCTCAGCTCTCCTCCGCCTCCTGCCTCTCTGTCCATCTCTCTCTGTCTCTTCTCCCCCTCCTGCCTCTCACTCTCTCTCCGCTCTCCTCCATCTCCTCTCTGTCTCCTCTGCTCTCCTCTGTCTCCATCGGGGATGCACGCTCGTCTAGGCCCCACCCTCTGGCCATGTACGTCACCGCCCCGCCCCTCTTCCCCTCCCGCCGTGGCACTCGGCTGACTTCTGCGCTGCTCAGCTGGGCTGCCGCAGGGGAGCAAGCGGCGCATGCGGCCGTTTGGGCCCCGCACTCCCCATGCAGCACGGGCCGCCCAGAGGGAACAGCCAGCATTTCAGGCAACAGCGCCGCCCAGAGGGAACAGCCAGCATTTCAGGCAATAGCGCCGCCCAGAGAGAACAGCCAGCATTTCAGCGTTACAGACTCTCAGACATTGGGCTACTATATATTTGATTCCTTTCCTAGTTGTTCCTAATATTCTGTTAGCTTTTTTGACTGCTGCTGTACACTGAACAGATGTTTTTAGAGAACTTCCATGATGACTCCAAGATCTCTTTCTTGAGTGGGAACAGCTAACTTAGATCCTGTAATTTTTTATGTATGGTTGAGATTATTATTTCTAATGTGCATTACTCTGCATTTATCAACATTGAATTTCATCTGCCATTTTGTTGCTCATGCTCCCAGTTTAGCAAGATCCCTTTGTAACTCTTTGCAGTCAACTTTGGCTTTTACTGAAGGAAGTTATTTTGTATTGCCTGCAACACTGCCACTTTGCTGCTTACCCCTTTGTCCCGATCATTTAGGAAGATGTTGAGCAGCACTGATCTCTGTACAGATCTTTGAGGTACTCTGCTATTTACCTTTTCCCATTGATTGATAAGGTCTGAGTTCCCTTTACAAAAGCCGTGTTGACTCTTCCCCATCATTTTGTATTCACTGATGTCTGCTCATTCTGTTCTTTACTATAGTTTCAACCAATTTGCCTGCTACTGAAGTGTAATTTCCAGGATTGCTTCTGAAGTCTTTTTTAAATATCAAGATTACATTAGCTCTCCTACAGTTATTTGGTAGAGAGGCTGACTTAAGCATTGGGGCCATGTCTACACTACAGATAAGATCGAAGCTGCTGCAGTCGATCTTTCAGGGTTCGAATCAGTGGTTCTAGTGAAGACACGCTAATTCGAACTGAGAGGGCACTCCTGTCTATGCCGGTGTCCCTGCTTCCACGAGGAGTAACGGAAGTCGAAGGGAGAGAGTGCTCTCTTTGACTTCCCGCAGTGTGGATGGCGCCAAAATTTGAGTTAAGGTAATTCAATTTAAACTACACAATTAATGTAGCTGAAGTTGCGTATCTTATTTCGAACTTATCCCCTAGTGTAGACCAGACCTGGGTGACCTATCACCGTTAGTAGTATGGCAATTTCATATTTGAGTTCCTTCAGAATCTTGGGTGAATACCATCTGGTCCTGCTGACTTTTTATTAGAGCCCTACTAAATTCCCAGTCCATTTTGGTCAATTTCATGGTCTTAGGATTTTAAAAATAATAAACTTCATTATTTCAGCTATTATTTAAATTTGAAATTTCACAGTGTTGTAATTGTATGGGACCAGACCCAAAAAGAAGTTGTGTATATGGGTGGGGGGGGGAGGGGCGGGAGGTGTTTCAAGGTTATTGTAGGGAGTTGCAATACTGCTAACCTTACTTCTGTGCTGCTGCTGCTGCTGCTGCTGCTGCCTTCAGAGCAGGGCAGCAGGAGAGCAGCAGCTGCTGGCTGAGCCCAGCTCTGAAGGTAGAGCCACTACCAGCAGCAGTGCAGAAGTAAGCATGGCATGGTATGGTATTGCCACCCTTACTTCTGCACTGCTGCTGCCATGGCACTGGCTAAGGGAGGCAATAATGTGCCCCCTCCAAAATAACTTTGTAATTCACACACACCCACACACACACACTCCACACAACATTGTTTTGGGTCAGGACCCCCCCCCCCCATGTGAGAAATGCTGGTCTCCCTGTAAAATCTGTATAGTATAGGGTAAAAGCACACAAAGACCAGATTTTGTGGGGGGAGACCAGATTGCACAGTCTGTAACACACTCTTCATAGCTGTGAATGTGGCAGGGACCAACTTATTACTATGAATTTGTCAGTTTGTTCCAAATCCTTCTCTATTGACATCTCAATCGGGGTTTGCGCCTCAGATTTGTTATCTACAAAGTTCATCTCAAATGTGGAAACCTCTCTGACACCCTTTACAGTGAAGATGGATGTCAATAATTCATTGATGTTGAGAGTTTTGCCACTGATTTAATGGGGCCAGGATTTCTTCTGGGGATCTATTCCTAGCCCTGCCAGTGACTTTCTCTGTTGTTTAACTCTCCTGTAAAATGACAATAGCTTGCTTTATTGTAGGGTTGTACAGTAATGCCCCTCACCTTTGTAAAGGGCTTTGAGCTTTCTGGAGGAAAGATACTGTAACAGTGCAAAGTTCTTATCATTTTATATTACACTTGAATATGTTTAGTATAATTTTGAATTTAACCTTTCATTCAGCTCTTGCACATTATCTCATGTGTGTATGTTTCAACTTACAGTGTCACTGGTCTGTGAGAACTGACAGTATGACCAAGGAGTATGGTGTTTTCTCTTTTACTGCCTAACTCCTTAATAACTGATTATGCTCATAGACTCTTGAGATATTAGAAGCAGAGCTCAGGTATAAAAAGAGTTTGAATGTTTATTTTAATTTTTAAACCTCCATTTGCTCCTTTTGTATTTGTTTTGCTGCAAATATTCCAGTGAACAACCTTAGTTAGCACAAATCAGCTCTTTGTTGCACAGACCATCTTTTTGTTCAGTGTTTGTGCAGAACATACCACACTGAGGTCTTGGTCCATGACAAGGGTTCCTAAGCAATACCACTACACAAATAATAAATAAGTAGTTACGAAACCAAATGTTAAGATCCAATGTTCACGGAAAGGACATTCTAAACAGTAACCACCAACAATGTGACTTCTCAGTTTTAAATTATACTTCTCCGTATGTGCCCTTTTGTGGCTCCATGCCATAAGACATCCACCCATATTACAAAACCAATACTGGGTGATCCATGAAACCAACCAATACAGCTCATGCTTTGAATTGCCCATATTTCCAGTTCTTCTTTGCTCAAAAACAAATTGGGAAAACATTGAATAATGAAAGAAAGTGAGCATTTTTCCAGTTCTTTTTACTTAAACTGCAGTTTACAATGTCCAATTCATTTTAACCCCCGCTTGTCACTCTGGCATTGCCTTCCCTTTTATTGTAACAGATTGTTGCCAGGAATGCGGAGCGTGGTTAAGCTGTACTCGAAGATGCCTTTGTGTCTCCCTCATTGCACTGCTCATACTCGGTGTTGTAGGTGCTGTCATTGGTCTTGCTGTCGCATTTGGACTCCCACCTCCTACTACAGGTCAGTGAGTTGTTTTTTTTCTGTCTGAACAAGTTAGTGACTCTCCACACAAAGTGCTGCTATTTTTTTCAATGAGTTAGACATTGAAGGTGCCACTTGAAACCCAGGGGACAAGGGAGAGGAAGAGGAGAGAGATTAAAGTGCTTCTCTCCAAAGTCTTGGTGACGAGAATGTGCACTTCTCCTTGGAACATCAGTAGGATTGTTGTAAAACAAAAAAAGCAGTCATGTAGCACTTTAAAGACTAACAAGATGGTTTATTAGCTGATGAGCTTTCGTGGGGCAGACCCACTTCTTCAGATCACATTCTGAAAGTGAATTGGCATGACCATTATATAACAAAAGGGATACAATGAAGGAGTAAACAAATTATACAGTAACAAATCAACTACAGAAGGTGGGGGCAAGGGGACAAGGAAGAGACAAGGAAGGAGGAAATTGCTTATTGTCAGAGTCAGTTAAGTGGCTAATCTTGATATTCGTAGTAACTCCAGGGGTGGGGAGGCTGTCTTTGTAATGTGTAAGGTAATTATCATCTAAATTAAGGCCCATTGGCAGCATGTGGAATTTTAGGATAAATAAAAGTTCTGAAGTCTCTCTCTGTAATCTGGTGTTAAAATCTCTTTGAAGTAAGCCGCGCGTGTTTTCAGGTCTTTAAGGGAATGGCCAGTTTGATTAAAATGTTGGCTAACAGGTTTTTCTGTATGGAGATGTCTGATTTGTGAGAATTGATTCTCTGGTGAAGTGACTGACCAATTTGTCCAATATATATCGCAGAGGGACATTGCTGACACATGATGGCATATATCACATTGCTGGACGTACAGGAATATGAGCCCTTGATCGTATAACTGACATGGTTAGGTCCAGTGATGGTGTCTGCAGAGTAAATATGTGGACAAAGCTGGCAATGGGGTTTGTTGCAAGGGAAAGTTCCAGGGTTAGTTTTAATGTGGTATGCCCTGTGGTTGTTAGTAAGAATCTTCCTGAGGTTAGGTGGTTGTCTGTAGGAGAGTATAGGTCTGTCACCCAGAGCCTCTCGGAGTGTAGCATCCTATTCCAGTATAGGTTGTAGGTTATTGATAATGCGCTGGAAGGGTTTCAGTTGGGGGCTATAGGTAATAACAAGTAGTGTCCTATTGTTGATTTTCTTGGGTCAATCTAGAAGTAGCTGGTTTCTGGGTATTTGTCTGGCCCTTTCAATCTGTTTTTTTTACTTCCCCCGGTGGGTAATTGAGTTTTACGAATGCTTAGTAAAGATCTTGAAGTTTTTGGTCTCTGTCAGTGGGATTGGAGCAGATGCAATTGTACCTAAGGGCTTGACTATAGACGATGGATCGTATGGCGTGTCCTGGATGGAAGCTGGAGGCATGTAAGTAAGTGTGGCAGTCAGCGGTCTTCCTGTAGAGAGTGGTATTGGTTGGTTGTAAATCTCCAATCAGGGCCGGATTAAGGAGGGGGCTAGCTGGGCAGCTGCCCAGGGCGCCAACCTATGGGGGGCGCCTGATTGAAGTGGTAAGGGGCACCTAGGGGCGGAGCCGTGCATACGCCGCCCACCTGCGTGCGCAACGCCCCTTACCACTTCAATCAGGCGCCCCCCCCATAGGTTGGCGCCCAGGGGCGGGGTTGCGCATGCACCACACGCCCGCTGCCCGGGGTGCAAGTATGGCTCAGTCCGGCACTGTCTCCAATACTTTGTGTGGGTAGCATAATCACACTTTAATACACATAGGCTCTATTGCAGTAGAGCATGTTAGGTGGTAGGATCCAGGTACTGATGGACTGTTGGTCACTTTCAGGATGGCAAATGAATTCCTGAGGTTTCTAATGATTTTCTTGTGGCTAAAAAAAATCTCTTTGGTCTGGTCCATGTGCTCTTAGTGAATGTGGAAATGTCTGTTAGATCTGATGATCAGATAGCAAGTCTGATAAATTGGGATGGGCGTGGGACATTTTAGGTGCTTATATAAGACAAAGCCCAGCATATCAGGACTGTCCCTGTAAAATCAGGACATCTGATCTCCCTAGTTAGCTCAATCCGTATCTAAACTCGTTTCTCTCCTGTCTTTCTTTTCAGTGAACCATTTCTGTGTGACTTCAGGTAACCAGACTGGCTTTTTATGTGATGATAGAGTGACTTGCCTTCCAGCCAGTCGGATCTGCAACAGAATCAGAGACTGTGTTAATGGAGAGGATGAGCAGGAGAAATTATGCAGTAAGCATTTTTTTTAATGTCTTCTCCCTGTGTGGATTTCTCCAGCCCAGTGCCAGATTTATGCACAAGCTAAGTAAGCTACAGTTTAGGGCTTCAGATTATAAGGGGCCTCTAAATACAAAAAATTACTGGCTATTATTGCCTATGTACTGGTATATATGCAAATATAAAACTTTATTATTTCTATTTTCATAAAAGAGGAGACTAAGGGGGGGATATGATAGAGGTCTATAAAATCATGACAGGTATGGAGAAAGTGAATAAGGAAAAGTTATTTACTTGTTCCCATAACATAAGAACTAGGGGTCACCAAATGAAATTAATAGGTGGCAGGTTGAAAACAAACAAAAGGATGTTTTTCTTCATGCAGCGCACAGTCAACCAGTGGAACTCTTTGCCAGAGGATGTTGTGAAGACCAGGACCTTAACAGAGTTCAAGAAAGAGCTAGATAAATTCATGGAGGTTAGGTCCATTAGTACTTATTAGCCAGAATGGGTAGGAATGGTGTCCTTAGCCTCAGTTTGTCAGGGGCTGGAAATGGATGACAGGAGAGGGATCACTTGATGATTACCTGTTCTGCTCACGCCCTCTGGGGCACCTGGCATTGTCCACTGTTGGAAGACAGGATATTAGGCTAGATGAACCTTTGGTCTGGCCCAGTATGGCCGTTCTTATGTCCTTTCTGTTAGAATAATACACTTTTTTTTGATAATGCTATGTGGTCTCTTACATAAGAACATAAGAAGATAAGAATGGCCATACTGGGTCAGACCAAAGGTCCATCCAGCCCAGTACCCTGTCTGATGACAGTGGCCAATGCCAGGTGTCCCAGAGGGAGTGAATTGAACAGGTAGTGATCAAGTGATCTCTCTCCTGCCATCCATCTCCACCCTCTGACAAACAGAGGCTAGGGACACCATTCCTTACCCATACTGGCTAATAGCCATTTATGGACTTAACCGCCATGAATTTATCTAGTTCTCTTTTAAACCCTGTTATAGTCCTAGCCTTCATAACCTCCTCAGGCAAGGAGTTCCACAGATTGACTATGCGCTGTGTGAAGAAGAACTTCCTTTTATTTGTTTTAAACCTGCTGCCCATTAGTTTCATTTGGTGGCCCCTAGTTCTTATATTATGGGAACAAGTAAATAACTTTTCCTTATTAACTTTCTCCACACCACTCATGATTTTATAGACCTCTATCCTATCCCCCCTTAGTCTCCTCTTTTCCAAGCTGAAAAGTCCCAGTCTCTCTTTAATCTCTCCTCATATAGGACCCTTTCCAAACCCCTAATCATTTTAGTTGCCCTTCTCTGAACCTTTTCTAATGCCAGTATAACATTTTTGAGATGAGGAGACCACATCTGTACGCAGTATTCAAGATGCGGGCGTACCATGGATTTATATAAGGGCAATAAGATATTCTCTGTCTTATTCTCTATCCCTTTTTTAATGATTCCTAACATCCTGTTTGCTTTTTTGACTGCCACTGCACACTGCGTGGACGTCTTCAGAGAACTATCCACGATGACTCCCAAGATCTCTTTCCTGATTAGTTGTTGCTAAATTAGCCCCCATCATATTATATGTATAGATGGGGTTATTTTTTCCAATGTGCATTATTTTACATTTATCCACATTACATTTCATTTGCCATTTTGTTGCCCAGTCACTTAGTTTGGTGAGATCTTTTTGAAGTTTTTCACAGTCTGCTTTGGTCTTAACTACCTTGAGCAGTTTAGTATCGTCTGCAAACTTTTCCACCTCACTGTTTACCCCTTTCTCCAGATCATTTATGAATAAGGTGAATAGGATTGGTCCTAGGACTGACCCTTGGGGAACACCACTAGTTACCCCTCTCCATTCTGAAAATTTACCATTTATTCCTATCCTTTGTTTCCTGTCTTTTAACCAGTTCTCAGACTATGAAAGGATCTTCCCTCTTATCCCATGACAACTTAATTTACGTAAGAGCCTTTGGTGAGGGACCTTGTCAAACGCTTTCTGGAAATCTAAGTACACTATATCTACTGGATCCCTCTGTCCACATGTTTGTTGACCCCTTCAAAGAACGCTAATAGATTAGTAAGACATGATTTCCCTTTACAGAAACCATTTTGACTTTTGCCCCAAAATTATGTTCTTCTATGTGTCTGACAATTTTATTCTTTACTATTGTTTCAACTAATTTGCCTGGTCCTGACGTTAGACTTACCGTTCTGTAATTGCAGGGATCGCCTCTTAAACTTGGCATAGCTTAGGGCCTCAGCATATCTTCATCCTGCCCTGTTTTAGCCCTCCTGTGCATGCTCTTCACACTCCCTTGTTTCCTCATGCTTTAATCCTCCCCTTACTCACGGCTCCATACTTTAGCCAGAACTCTTCATAACCCAGCTGCTGAGAGACTGGTTTGTTCAAAGCTGTGAAGGGAGTTGTGAAGAACCAGAAACAGAAGAATCCAGATCCCTTGTTTTGCACTTGTGAGCCTTAACCATGAGGTCTCCTTCCTCTTTTGTTGAAGTTAGTCATAATATGATTAAGTGGCCCTAGTGACAGAGCATCATATTAGCATGCAGAAGATTTGGCTTTGATTTATGGTTCAGTCAACGACAGAAGAGATAGACTTGTTAAAACACTGGGCAGGGATCCTGGAGGTCTGGACTGTGCACCTGGCTCTGTTGCAAACGTCCCATAGGACTTTGGGCAAGTCTCTTAACCTCTCAGTACCTCAGTTTCCCCATTTTAAATGGAGAATAAGAACATTTTCCTCCATCTCTCGGGGGGGGGGGGAGGAGGCACGTAGTTTAATATTTTTCAAGTGCTTTTGAGATCCTCATATGGAAGGAGAAAAGAGAAGTGTAAAATAATTAGCTCGTAATTGGTTTCTTGGCCATTATATTTATGTCCAATTGTTGAGTGAAGTTAGAACATTTCACTATCTTCAGGTGTCTCCTCTTATAGATGATCTGCCCAGTAACCTTCCAGGATATTTGATCTTCCGCTGCAGCAACCCCACATACTGGATCTATGCTGATATGAAGTGTAACGGCGCAAATGACTGTGGAGACTGTTCTGATGAGAAGGGGAGCTGTAAGTCAGCCACTTTTTTTACTGATGTAAACTATAATTAAAGGGTTTGGTGCTTGTAAAAGATAGTGGACTGACAATGAGAGAGACTGATAACTTCCCTTTACCCACAAAACAGAATGTGAGTAAAAACAGTGCAGACTTCCTCTTGTCTTCCCACAAAGGTACTTCAACCTTAACCTGGAAACACCTGTTGTTCAGGCTCTCTCGCCTGCTTAGTCCTTGGTCTCTCTGCTGAAACAGCATGTATGCTGGATGTGGTGGGTTTGTTATGCAGACATCTGTTCAACAGGCATTGGATTGTCTCCACCAATTTAATTTTGCATAAACTGCCAAGCAGACATCTGATGCTAATAACTCTTGATCACTACCAACTTGGGCCATATTCAGATTAATGACCTAGAGGGGAAAGGCTTCATAGCCCATTGCCAGTCCCCTAAATCATTTGTTCTCTGGTACACACTGTCTTTAGATTGACTTTTTTTCTCAAAAAATTCCTGTCACCGGCAGTAAAAATTCAAAATGAATAGCTGATCCTTAGGGATGTGTTCAGCAGCTTACTGAGTGCCAGCTGGAATTTAACACCACTTAAAAAAAGGTCATGTTTGAAATTGGAAGCTAAAGGTTGGGATTTGCAAAGTAGTCTTGGAAAAGTATACATGTTTTCCACTGAAACTAATGGAATTGTGTATCTGGGTCGCTTAAACTGTTTTGAAAATCTTAACCACAACATGCAGATCTGAACTGATGCGTATCAGCAGCTGTATCTAGAAAAATTTCAGATAACATTCGAGTGATGGCATTTGTGTGTTATGAATGTTGACTGGCTGTTCCTCTCACTGGTAGCTAAACTGTTCCTGACTTCTGCCTCAGGGTCCTCTTTACATGTACCCACCACTATCTGCTGCCTCTAAGAAATTAGGTGGCTGTTTAAGGTGAAATATACTGGTGCTGGATGAAAGATTTTCTTTCTTGTGCATTTTTGATGTCTTCTAGGCGAGAGTTCATATCTGCCAACGTAAAGTCTAAAACATAATGTGTAAGAAAAGCAGAAGAGTCAATGGTCCCTCTTTTCTTTTCTCCCTAGTGGCCAGCTGCCCTCCTTGTGGGGCTCTGTGGTGGAGCTGCACCCCGGTGTTCTACAGGTATTGCACCTGCATTCCCAGGACCCTCTGCCAAGACAGAATCCAGCACTGCTCAGATTGGTCTGATGAGTATATCTGCAATAGATGAAGTGACTGGAGCTGAGTGGTAGCTACACACCCTCTAGGGCACGGTTTGCATTCTCCTGATGCTTTAACACCTCGGGTTGAAGCTTTCGTCTGAAAACGACAAGGCCTAGTAGTTTCCTGACAACCACGCAACAGCACTGAAAGGATGACGTGTGCTATAACAGACTGAACATAGGACTGGGAGCCAGGAATTGCACAGTTCTAATCCTATGTCTGTGGCTCACTTGCTGTGTGATCCTGGGCAAATCACTCACCTTGCTATGTGTTGATTTTCCCATCTGTGAAAGCGGGATAATACTGCTCTACCTCTCAGGGTGTGGTGGTGATTAACTAGTTATCACCTTTAAAGTACTTTGGCAATACAAAGTGCTGTCTATGTGTCAAGGTTATGATTGTTGAGATGAGATGTATATGCAAACTTACAGGGACTCTTAAAAAAACATTAAAAAACAACAATGCTCCTGTAGCACTTTAGAGACTATCAAAAATACATAGACAGTATCATGAGCTTTCATGGGCACAACCTACTTCTTCAGATGACAAAAATAGAGCAAGAGGCACAGAGGTTGAATTATAAAGCAGAAAAAGAGGGGAGGTAGGAGGAGAAAGTGCCTGCAATGCCCCACTGCCATGTATATTGGTCAAACTGGACAGTCTCTATGATAAAGAATTAATGGACACAAATCAGATATTCAAAATGGTAACACAGAAACCTGTTGGAGAATATTTTAACTTGTCCGGGCACTCACGCATGGATTTAAAGGTGGCTATTCTCTTACAAAACAATTTCAGGCATCAACTAGAGAGAGAATCTGCAGAACTAGCCTTCATATGCAAATTTGATACTATCTAGAAGGCCTAAACAAAGACATGAACTGGATAAGCTGTTGTATTCAACACCCAAGTGACATCAAAAGCTCAGTATCAGATACTTACAGCCTACTCTGTTAGCCTCATTTAGCATGGACACTTTAGTTGACAGGGTTTTTTCCTTTCCTTCTTCTCTCCCCTCTTTTTCTCCTTCAACCTCTGTGCCTCTTGCTCCATTTTTGTCATCTGAAGAAGTGGGTTGTGCCCATGAAATCTCATGATACTGTTTATATATTTTTGTTAGTCTCTAAGGCGCTACAGGACCATTGTTGTTTTTTAAATTTGCTCTATGCAAATTGCGTAGCTTATTCCGAGTCTAAATCAAAAGATCTACTTTGAAATTTGGCACTATCTTCACAGCACCAAATTTCAAAATAAGGCACTATTTCGACAAATCCCTTAGCCCTTGTGGAACAAGGTTTACAGGGACGCCAGAATAGCATGCCTGCATTTTGGGAAATAGTGGG
This sequence comes from Pelochelys cantorii, assembly GCA_032595735.1. NCBI lineage: Eukaryota > Metazoa > Chordata > Testudines > Trionychidae > Pelochelys > Pelochelys cantorii. Next base: position 54,722,376 of record CM064334.1, read on the forward strand.
CACTTTTAAAGACACAGCATTGCTATTTTGGGATACTTCCAATATCCCAAAAGAGCAACATAGTCTAGACGTACCCTGAGACTACAGGGACGTTATTGTTTTTCTTTCCTTTTTAGGGGAAAAAACCCTCATAAATACAGATTTAGTTGGTCATAAAATAATAATGAAGACCAACAAGTGACCTCGTACTCTTCTTGGTTTTGATAACATCAGTGATTGATCACTAATTTGTTAACATGAAAGGAAAGGAGGAGAAATTCCCGGAGTCTTTTATAGTGTTAAGCTACATGAAATCAGGTTGCAACCACTCATTGCTATCCATCTATTTTAAAAAAATCATGTAAATAGCCTCTGAAATGCAATTGGATAGTCTGCAGAAGTAGATGTGAAAATGAGGGGATATTTTAAGAATAAGTGATATAAAACGGCTAGCTCTATTCTTCCTGTAGTTTGTTGTTGTGAGGCATGGAGAAACCATTTATTAACAATACTGTATACACTGTGCTGTAGTTTTCCCTTTTGTAACTGATTCTAAAGTGGTCCCTCCAATGTTTGTGAAAACACCAATCACTCATCCCATGGGTATATCGGAGGCTGGAGGCCAAGTGGACAAGATGCAGTGGTGGGCGAAGGGCCACCCCAAAAAGTGGTGCGGAAACTGTCCCTAACTGACAGAATAAAACGGGTGACAGACTGTTAAAACAGTAATTAACACATTAGCTCAGGGAGTAGAACAAGATGCAGGAAATAGGTGAGGAGCGAGCCCCAAAGTAATTTCCTCCCTCTTCCGTTCCAGGCCTAAGAAAGTGTAGCTAAGGGGTTGAGTATAAATAAACTACATGTGAAGTTCACAGCAGTCTGTGTGCACAGACGGAGTATCCTGTGACAGAGAGAAAGTGAGTCCTTTCTTCCTCCTATAACCTGTTATTGCCAATATAAGCCTTGTGATTGATAGCGTTTGAAGGATATTTTATCTCTTAGGATAGAATTGTGGAGTGGCAGTTTTCTAAGCGCAAGCACAGGAGTAAACAGCTAGTATATGGTTTGTACCAGGAAGTATGAAAGTGAGAAAATAAACAGTTCAGTAGCAGCCCTGAGAGAAGCGGGCCATAGAAAATCAGGTGTCCCATCTGTTTCTCTAGGTGGCTAAGTGACACAGATCCCATTATCCGTTCACACATTAATGAAATAGCTGTAGCAGGGTCAGTGCTTGAGACTTTCAAAGTAGTTTGAGATTTACCTAGGTGTCTTCCATAGGACTTAAAGGAAGAGCTAATCCCTTTAGACTAATTTGAAAAATCTCAGCCAGTGCAGTCTGATTAGGTGTGTTATGCTTGAAGGCAGTGTAACACTAATAGACAGAAACAAACCTAGGACCTCTGGACCTTAGTGCATAAGCCTCTTCAGCTTTAGCTAAGAGCAAACCGGTTCTCAACTAAGGCTGTAGAGCACACTCATTCTTTCTCTCTGTAAGTGGTCTAAGTGCCACTGCATGGGAAAGTGAACCACACTCAGCAGGTGTGTGGGTTACAGAAACACAGCTTGATAGTAAATACACTAAATCTGTTTATAAACAAGAAATAAGCATCAGTCAGTATTTCCCCTAGTCACAACACCATCTCAGTTCATACCCGAGCCCATTCCTTTTCTCTGTGGTCTATGCATTCTAAAACTATGGGTGTCACCATGATTTGTGTACATGCAAAATGTTGATTGTTATTTGTAACTGGGATACAGCGGTAGATCTGAAACCTCCGTTGTAAAATAGCTTTACTGTTTTTCTGACTCATGATTTTATCTTGAATGAAACAGTAAAATCCTATGTAATGGAACAGCAACTATAGCAACCTTTAAAGCAGTATTTGATAACCTATCCCTGCAGTGATGTAAACCAAGCAATAATGGATGGCTTCCTTTCCTTGTTTGTAGAAAACGTTGTAGTGTATTTAATGCTCCAGCTAAGAGGAGACGCACTTATAAACCATTAGTTGCATAAGTAAATATTTTTACTTCAGAGTTTTAAGAATTCCAGTCCAAGACCCGAATGTTAATCAAAGATTCCTAGTTGTTTAACTATTAATGGGAGATTACTGGAATTTGAAATACAGGTCATGTTCAGTACTTCTGATTTACAAATCACTCTGCCTAATTTAACACTTCAGTAAAGCTGATATTTGGTTGGTAAATTAAGCTTTGTTTTAATCATTATAAATAATCATAGTTTGTGTTCCTCATACTAACCCAAGGAGTGTCTTGTGGCAATCTACAGGGAAAATATTTGCACATTTCTTAAAAGAAGTGAGGATGTGGAAATAACACTGCTGACCCTTCTGTTCTGCATATGAGCAACATCCAACTCCCCTTGAACTCAATGGAGTCTTGTTGACTTCAGTGGAAGTAGGGTCAGGTCCCAGTTGGGTTCTAATGTCCTAGGCTGTTTGACTGTGTAGTGGCTTTGTGACAGCTTGAAGGCACCTATAATGAACAGTGTTCACTGCATTTTTCCAGCATTGTAGGTACAAGAGAGCTACACTTAAGATGTGCTGCATCCAAGGGAGCATTCCAGGAAACAGAAAGGTAGCACAGTAAAAAGAAAAAATGCCTTGTTTATCACACAATACAGAATTAGCCATGAAACTCATTGCCACAAGATACTACAGAGGCCAACACTTTAGCTTGTTTCAAAAAAGGATTTGTCATTTGTATGAATGAGACCATCCAAAGTTACATTAGTAAGGATTAAAATAATGAATTTGCAATGGATATAAACCTGGATGTCACAGAACATAAACCAATCCCTAAGTAAAGAGAGTTAGGAAGTATCTTATTCTGTAACTATCCACTACGGTGTTTCTGGTTTCTTCTAAGTATCTAACGGCACATCTATACTGCATGGCTATTTCAGGATACCAGAGGTCTACACAAGTTGCCTGTTATTTCAAAATATTTTTCGAAATAACAGGTGCACTATTTTGCAATCCTGGTAAACCTCATTGCACTAGGGATAAGGAATGGCTCAAAATAGCGCATTATTTCAAAATAACATCAAAATAAGATATGCAATTTGCATAGTGCAAATTGCGCATCTTATTTCGAGTTTAGGGTTCTGGGTAGACGCACCCTAATACTGACCATTGTCAGAAGCAGGATCCTGGCGCTGACGGACCACCATTTTGATCTTGATGGGCAAGTTCTATATTACTTATTTGATAGGTGTACAGTACATAAAAGTGTTCTAAGTTATTTTATAGAACAAATAAGAACTAACTCTCTCATTTTAAACAGGATGTCAAAATTGGGTGTCATAATCAATAGACAGGGATTGGGCTGGGAAAGGATAGGGTTTACAGCAATAAGCATTTATACAGAAGCCCATGTTGGCTTTTGGACCCATGACCAATTTCATGGGCTTCTGGGTGGTGAGGAACCGAGCGCTTTTGGTGGTTTTTGAGAGCCATTGTTTTTGAGAACAAGGCAGGATGTTAAATGTCCAACATAGCAGCCACTATTAGTATACCCAATTTTTGACATGTGATGGGGGAAGGCACAGGAGTATGGACCCTTTGCATAAGATGGAGAGATACCCTCTTCTTAGCATATGTGCTACACATGCCTCAGGGTGGCACCTGACAAGTATTCATCACTGAATTTGGGCCAGTAGCTGGTTGGATCAGTAGCTTCCCTGGCAGGCTGGGTACTGACTGGGAGTGCGAGAGGAACCCTGATCCATGCCCTGCAGAAAGGCCCTAAGAAAGCCAAGAGGTGGTGGAACTGTCTTAGATGGCATGTGCATGTAAATCTGCTTTATTTATTTTTACAATCCTTTGCTTTGTGGTGACATGATTGTAAATACGTAAGTAGAACCACAAACCGAGAACATGGGTATACCTTCCTGTTTCTTTAGCAGGCTGAAATAAAGACCCCACCAACAAAGAGACTGTTTACAAATTCCAAGGATGCACTTCTTGTGTGTGTGTCTGGCTCACACCATTGAATCAAACAGCAGGGCTGAAAGATTTCCCAGAAGGATACCTAACTGCTATTAGAAGAAACAAACTGAAGTAAAATTTTGGCCTTCACACCAAAAATTTCAGAAGTCATTAGTAATTCTGGGTGCCCAACTTTAAGGTGCTAAAGTTAGCTACCCACAATTACTACTCACTACTAAAATTCTTAGCTATAGTGTTAGCTAGAGTTAGCAAATTCCACAGTATCCACAGAGAATAATTTAGAACTCTTATCAGTACTTTTCTATATAAGCGTTTTTAGGTAGTGATGATTATTATATGCCTACATGTATATACATGCTTAAACATGTTTTGATCCACAAAAGACTCTTAACTGATAAGTGTAAAGTGCCAGTGATTTGTTTATAAAAAGAACATTGTCTATAAATTCTACCATTGGAATTCAAAATAGCACAAAGTAAAATGTAGTTTCAAGATTAAACTCACAAACTGCAATATTTTCTCCATTCCCATGTTATAACTTTGATTCCAAAGTAATTGTGTGTCAGAAATTAGCTGTTACAGAAAACCACCGCATTATGACGACCCAAGTTGTGACCCTCCCCTGCACTTATGACCATTTTTGTAAGTGCGGAAGGGGCTGAACCCCCTCCCCGACTTACGTCCTCAGCTCGCGTTTACGACAGCGCACGGCGCCTATCGTAAATGCGGGTTTGAGTTATGATGCCCCCAACTTGTGATGCTTCCCCAGGAGCCGATCGCGTCGCAAGTCGGGAGCCTCTTGTACTTAATTTTATATTATCCCACCACTCCTATAAACTTACTCTCCTTTCTCTGTTAGGCTCTACGCACATCATTTTGGGTACAGCTCATGGGGTGAGGTCTATGTTCTACCTAGATAAGGATTAATATAGTGCCATTACAATCACATGACACTTTACAACAATAGATTAATCATGCTTGCTACCATAGTGATGACTTCAGACTGTTCCATGACGCACACAATGCTTTCACATTACCAATAAGACCAGACTACCGTGACTTTCTCAACCCTAGTCAGCTTCATGTTCTACACTGCTGTTGTTGTGCACAGTGCTACTGAGCAGACCAGAGGCATTCGGGCTAAGTAATGATCAGTTTCTGTCACTGAGGCTGCTCTCCAGAGCAAGACTTAAGAGGAACCATTTCCCTAAGGCCTGGCGTACACTAACGGGGAAAGATGCACAACTCCAGCTATGAAATTAATTACGCGCTTGAAGTCGAAGTATCTTAAATTGCATTTAGGTACCATCCACACAGTGCCCTTACTCCTCGTGAGGAGCAGGACTACAGGCGCAGACAGGAGCGCCCCTCTCAGTTCGAATTAGCGGGTCTTGGACCATAATGTAGACAAGCCCTTAATGTGTTATGCGTGTCACAGGCATTAAGTTAAGGGTGACAACAAAATTTATTTGAAAAAATTACTGAATATAGAAAATATACATTAGAATGATCACCACTCCATCTCTTGGGTCTAGCACTCCTGTTTCCCAACACAAGTAGCTATAATTTGCTGCTATGCTACTGCTGTTTAAACAAGATCAGTCTCCTTTCTCCATATGTGAATTCATAGCAATATTTCTAACAACTTTACTACCACAAAAAAAAGGGAAATCTTTATGAATCAATAGGTATTCAACAAGTCCCAATCTTCCACTGTCAGGCACGTGTGCTTTTGCTTTGAAGTTCGGTCTCTCTCTTGTTCAGTTAAACTTTTCCCTTTAATTTTTTTAAATTGATGGCTAGTTGCAGCCTCCTTTTTCAATAAAGGGAAATGGCAGTTTTGTACTTTATCCTTATAGAACTGCAAGTTTTCAGAAGCTTTTGCTTTAGTCTGAACCAATGTACATGTGACTGGTTCTTCTATCCTGCGTCTCTTTCCATCTGCAAAAAAACCCAAAACACAGAGTTAAGCCTGCTCTCTAATGCAGTATATGCTTGGCACAAAAGCTGTATTCACCATTTCTTAAGCTGTGTTTAGTACAGCTACTAATCCTTAATATTTATAAATGAAATCCATTTTCAATATTTGGTTTTATTTAATCAATACAACACATAAGATTGTTTTATATTGCTCATTAATTTTTGTTGGGAAATGTGTTAAGTGTATTACAAAAGGAGGATTTTATGCTTAACTTAATCACTTTATTCAAAGTCAGATAACCAAACTGAAAACGACCTTCTGGGTCATCAGATTCCAACTGCTTCAGGAACTTACCCAAAACTAGGGATGTTAGCGTATAGTCATGTAAACGATTAACTGATAAAGCCTGGGCTCATCAGTCAATCCAAACGATTACACACACTCCCCCACCCCTTGCTGTCTCTGTATCGGAGGCAGCAAGGTGGAGGGGGGAGGGGAGATGAGAGCTGGTGCAGAGGATGAGGGGAAGTGGGAGCTAGTACACGCGGGTAGCCAGCTTTTAAGCTGGCTTTCTGCATGTGCCAGCTCCATGGAGCCACCTGCCCCCTCCTTGCTGCCTCCCACAGAGGCGGGGGCGGGGGACAGGCGGGAGCCAGTGCTTGGGAGGAGCCAGCTTAAAAACTGCCCCCTTTCCTTGTCCCTCACTGCTGCCTCTGTCAGAGAAGGGGCTGCAGGCAGGGTGCTGGAGCAGCCTCTGTCCACAGGGAGCTTGGGCCCCCAGCGGAAAGGGGCTGCTGCTCACTGCTAACAGGGGCTGCTCTGTGGGATGGTGGAGCAACCTCTGTCCGCGCTGCTGCTTCTGTATCAGAGGCAGCAGTGCAGGGCAGCAGGCAGGAGCTGGTCTGCGTGGGGAGCCGATTTTTAAATTGGCTCCCTTCATGGACTGGTTCCCTCCTGCCACTCTGAGCTGCTGCCTCTGAAAGAGAGGCAGCAGCATGGAGAGACAGGGGGCTCCCTGGGAGTGGGGCACTGGTTGCCAGCCCTGCCCTTGGAGACCATCAAACAACTGTGTAACTGATAAGATATGGTGCGGTCACATGATTATTAAACTAAATGATATCTAACATTCCTACCCAGAATCCACGGACACCAATAAACTGGTTTCAATGCATTTGAGCTCAAACTGTCTGTGATTTGGATTTATGTAGTATGTCATCCATAGTCCATCAAATGAAAAAAAAAATCTATTTACTAAAAGCAAGGTCAATCACTTTTTAGTTATATTGTAACTTTAAAGATGATGTGTAAATGAATGAAATCTTCAGTTTCACAAGTGGCTGCAGAATATATCAATGTTCCCTCTAATTTTTTCCAGCCATGTGCAGAATAAATTTTGTTATGTGTACTGAGGCATGTGTATATGTGCACCACCAGTAGAAACTCATGCTGGCAGCTGTGGGTGCTCAGCTAATCAGCTATGTGACATTTCGATCTCTCCTGGGTGGCAATTCAAGTGCACGGCTGAACGGAACACAGGTATACACTAATATGGCCACCATTTGAGTTTTTAAAACACAGGCTGGACCTCGCTAGTCCATCAGGACCTGAGCAGTCCCGAACCAGGGAGTTTGCTGGACCGGGAAGGTCAATGCTCCCCTGCTGGCTGTCCCATTCCCAGGCTCCGGCTTGCTGCTGCCCCGGGTTCCCCAGGTTCCTGCTGGGGCCACCTGGACATCGCCAGCCCTGTTCAGATGACAATGCCCCACTGCTGCTGGGGATTCCCCGGGGCTCCCTGGCCACCCCAGTCCCAATGCACCGGGGATTCCAGGGGTTCCCTAGCTGCCTGGGCCTGCTGATGCCAGGGAGTTGCCCATCCAGGGCTGCCCGGCCCACTGCTGCTGAGGGTTTCCCAGGATTTCCCAGGTGGGGCCGCCCGGTTACCACCAACCCCTCTGCCAGAGCGAGTCCTGCTCCCCCCGGGGCTGCCTGGCTGCCGCCTGGCCCTGCTGCTGCTAGGAGTCCCCAGGCAGGGCAGGGACTCCCCATTTGCTGCATGGCCCTGCTCATACCAGGGGTTCTTTGGCTGGGGCAGGGGCTCCCCACTCATCACCTGGTCCTGCTGATGACAGGGTTCTGCAGCCAAGCTGGGGATCCACAGCCGCCACTTGGCCCAGCCAGAGCACCCCAGCCCTGGCTCCCACTCTCCTCCTCCGGGACTCTGGTCCAGCAACAACTGTAGCCCTGCTGGACGAGAGAGTCCCAGATTTGGGAGGCTCTACCTGTACATTAAGTGTAAATAATGAACAAATCTAATCAACAAGTTGTTCAAAGCCTCACACAGTTACATACAGAAGTGTTGAGTTGTTGTTCTTGACTTCAAGGTTTCCTTGATCTTGATGGTTTTCATAGCCAACTGCTCCCACTGCAACACGGTCTGAAATATGATTTTGAATGATTTTCTTAAAAGAAATGACAGTCAGAAACAACTCTACAGCTTACTCTTTAGCTTTTTAATGCCTATTACCTGTCAAAGATGACTTATAAAGTAACACCAGTTTTCAGTAAAAGTTTTAAGTATTAGTAACCCAAGTAAAATATTCCTTACTCCAATTCTATCAAATACTACCTTATCAAACAGGAATTCTGATGCATATATGAAGCAAGATGAAGGACCATGGAGAAACAGAAAAACATCTACAGCTAACATGTTTTTACAACACTGCCATTACAGTAGGAGTCTCTATGGTTATGATTTAGGGATGTAAGCGACTAATTGAGTAGTCAAGTCACTACTCGACTAGTCGCTTCCCCCCACCCCGCTGCTTCTATCTAACATTAAAACAATGTTAGCTGGTCCTGCTTAACTTTAAAGTCACATTTGCCATTTTAGAGGCACAGAAGCAAATTCCATAAACCCCACCACACACTTGCTTTTTCTGAATTTTATTCACACTTACCTCCAAAAAATATTTTTTAAAATTATTCAGCTGTGAAAGGATGAGCCAGGCATATTACAATTAATGTTAGCAGATTATATTTTGCTATATTCTCAAATTGGCCATGTCTATGCAACAGAAGTTGCACCAGTTTAATTCAGGGTGGATAAAATTTTTATTATTTAAAAATGAAAGCCAATTAAAAATTGGATTTTTAACATTTTTTAAATAATAAAATACTATATTTCTCATTTTAAAAAGTTACAATTAAATCTCGTCACAAACATGCTACACCTACACTTAGAGTCCCATAAAAATGAACTGATGGCTCTAGTCTATCCAGCCTAACAACCAGCTCTTGCTTCTTGAAAGTTCTGGGCTCTTTGTTTCTCAGCAGACTAACGTGCAAAAACTGAATAGGATTGTTTTTGTTCTGTGACCTGGACCAAGCATGGCAGAGTTAGTTAAGACATTGTCTAAGAACAGAGACACAATATATAGGAAAGGATGGAGGTAGCATAAAAAGGAACAGTGGAGTGGACTGGGGGGAAAAAAAAGGAAAAACATTATTCAGCACATACACAGTTTACTATATTCCCCTACATTTTTGCCACAGAAAAACTATCATGGCTTCTGGGTAGAAAAGAGACCCTATCTGGGAATATTTTGAAGAAATTTGTGCCCTGGGCAAAACAGGAAAATGTGTCAAGGGTAAGCAGTGCAAGAAGATGATGCTGGGTCTAGCTGCAAGAATAAAACATTGTAAGAAAAACTGCTTATTGAGAGAAAATGATGTGGCTATAACTTTGCAATGCAAGACTTTCTCTAGGCCTTTTAGTATTTAAGTGTGATTTAACAAGTAAATTCTGAAGCTGTTTGCTATGTTGGATGTTGCTAGAAAAAAATTTAGCTCAGCCAGTCCTAATGGTTTGTTTAATTAACTCAAGTATACAATACAGAAAGATGCAGTAAAAGAAATCTAGAGTTGCTAGTTGCCACTGAGCATCATTTTCTTATTTTATATTATTACATAATACATGCTATGGTGATGCCATAAGTCTATTCCCTATTTTACTTTAGTATGACTCAGCTTTCCCAAAGGAACCCCATCCTATACTTGTTTTCAATGGGGCTTACTCCAAAACTAAGTGCACTCTAAGCATAGTCAGTCTTGGCTTTTTTTGTAACTTGGAATCAGATCTGCATCAAAATGACAGTGGGAGTGGTGAAGATGAGAGCTAGCTGAAGATGTTTTAAGTACATTTAGTGGTTTGAAGACTTGTATGTTAGAGTTAATACAATTTGAAATAAAAAAAAATTAAGGACAGCCATCAGCCGGCAACTCAGGAGACTGCTGCAATTGCAAACGTGAAACATTTATGTAATGTTTAATATTTACTTTAATAAAATATAAGTGCTATTGTGTTTGTGTGTAAATTAGTTCTCACCATTCCTAATGTACTGCTGCTGCACCTGTAGCTTGACCCAAGTAATGAGTATTATGTACTATGAGTATTATGAGTACTATTTCCTAAATTAATAAAAATCAAGTTATCTAAAAAATGTACACAAAGAATACCCTCTTCGATGTTGTAAAATGCTGAACTGAGCTGTAAATTAAAATGTTTCAGTGATCAGATTTGCACCATTGTTTGAAGAAATAGATGAAGTAGTATCAGTGGGAAACCTTATTTAAATCAGTGATTGGGTGATTTAAATTGTTATTTAAATCACTCTGATTTAAAATCAATCCACCCTGGTTTAATTAGACTGATTTAAAAATTAATTTAATTAAACTAGTGCAACTTTCATCTCATGGTCATGGCCTTAGACTTGGAAAGTCAGATTAACATAGCTATCTCAGTCGGGGTGAAAATACCACATCCCAACAGCTGCAGACCCCAGGATAGACAGAGCTATGTCAATGAATGAATACTTCAATGGTTTATTAGGTGATGAGCTTTCATGGGGCAGAGCCACTTCTTCAGATCTTCTACCTCTCTGTTACTTCATCAATGTCACTCTCATTCAGGGAAGTGGTGTTTCTATATCACTGCAAAACCCCTTCAGCTCCTGAAGGTGGAACATACATTATGCACTTATGCTAGCACAGGTATGGGGATGTGGCTATGCCAATGCAGCCTCTGTAGTATAGATCAGCGGTTCTCAAACTTTTTGGGCTCTGGAGCCCTTTACATGCGTAAATATTTATGCGGAGCCCCAGCGGTCCACTGATTGTATGTGTTGTACTTATGCGGAGGCCCAGCAGTCCACTGATTGTATGTGTTGTACTTATGCGGAGCCCCAGCGGTCCACTGATTGTATGTGTTGTACCTATCGATGTTTCCAGTTTGTCAACCTTGTGGAGCCCCTGGAGATGTCTCGCGGAGCCCTGGGGCTCCATGGAGCACAGTTTGAGAAACACTGGTATAGATATAGCTCAGTTTGTTACAATGAAATCCCTGCAGCTGCAATTTCCCTAACACCAGGGTAAATAAATGTGGCTCAGTTCTATAATGCAGCTTCAAGCTGCCCATATAAAGGCTTCAGCGTGCAATGCTCCATTTTTGCTTCAAGTAGCCTCAATGGGTGCATGCAAAGACTTAACACACATTATTTGCAAAGTGAGAATACCTGCACTCTGCTTTATTCTGTGCAAATTTAGGTTTGATCCCGGTTGTCAGCGAACAGTTAATGCAAACTCTGGATACTTCCTTTGGCATGTAAAAGGCTGAACATGTTTCTTCTCTAAGCTTTTTAAAACATCTGTTTTCTCAGAATTAAGTTCTAAAAAGATATAAAATCTCTCAACCTCACTGGATGATGTGAAATGACTTACTATTGAATAGGACAAATACTTTTATTTTGTAGAATTATATAAAAAAGTACATACCTGCTCTGCCCATCCCTCTGTTTTGCAGTTACTATGATCAAATTCTTTCAGAGGCACTTTTGAATGTACTAAGCTTATTTGAGTCTGGAGCCTTTGAATGACAGCCTTAACATCCTAGTAAAAAACAAGATATATAGTAAATCAGACTGTGTAGAAGAGCATTTGATAATGCTGTGTATATTTAACAAAACTGGGTGGAAACTATTTTACCTTGAGACCTGTTTCAGAAATATCTAAATAACTCAGCTTCTTGAAAGAAAAAAGGTACCCGATTCCTATATCTGTGATTTCAGGGTTACCTATAAAGTCAAAAAGATTAGATTAAGTTGCATGATTAAGGTTGTGTTCTACAAAATATAGATTAAAAAAAAAGAATTAAATGTAGGTGTAGAAAGAGAGACAATACAAATGTTATATTAGCAAGCAAACAATTATTCCCCTGATAAATATTGTAGAAGCTATTCTAGCACATTTATACTAACATGCTCTGTGTTTTGAAAGGTATTTGAAGCTCATTTTTTAAACTGTAGAGCAAAATTAAGCTTGAATAGACAGCTTCAATTATGTTAAACTATTACAAATGCATAAGCCATACTTGTGCATATGTAAATATACATATTTAATGCACACAAAATCTAATATTCTTTTAATATAAAATCGCAAAGTCAAGCACGTTAATTCAGTCCCCTGGGGTGTATGAATTATAATGCAGTGTTTAATTACATGATTGCATATTTTTCATTCAGTGTATGGAATGGACGCTGCTTACTTATTAAGCGGCTATTCAAATTAGGGATGTTAAGAAGCAGGTATCTGATTGTGTAGTCGATAAAAAATTTTATTGGTTACATGATTCGTCGAGAAGGGAAAGCACTCAGTCCCAGCTCGCACTGGGTCCTGGAGCTATCCCTACTGCGGCTTTGCATTTCAAATGTAGTAAGAGCTGGGCTGCCTGCCCATGGTGAGCAGAGGCTGCTTCATCGCCCCCCTCCCTTTCCATGCTGCTGCCTCTAATAGAGGCAGCAGCGCAGGGGGGTATGTCAGGCAGCACTGAGGAGATGATGCTGGGGGGAACCGGCTTTTAAGCTCCTGCTTCCCCCCTTTGCTGCTTCTGATAGAGGCAACAAGGTGGGGGGAACGCGAGTGGTTGACTTGACTACCCAATAAGCCTAGGCTTACTTGACTACTCGCTTACATCCCTAATTCAAATGTTTTCTTTTCTTTTTGTTCAATGTGTGGCCCTATAATTGATTAAGTACATAATATTCAAACCTATTATGCAAACAGTTATTAATTTTTCCATGGCACTTTCCAATAGCATTTTTGCTATTGTGAGGAGCTTTTCAATGGCACTCTTCACAAGAGCAAACATGTGAAGCATGCATATTAATGTTCATAGCATCCCTGTAAGAAGAGGGGGAATTATTAGAGTCTTGCAAATCCGTGGACATCTGCATCTGCAAATGTTGACGTGGACAGTCACAGCTCATTTTTGTGAATATGGATGAGAATACAGATACACATTTTGTAACTAGAACTCTGCAAATTTGCAGATATCTGCGGATGTGGATGCAGATATCAGTGGCTTATTTTGCAGATGCGGATGCAAATTTTGTATCTACATAGGGCTCTGGGAATTATTATCCCCATTTTACAGATTAAATATTGAGGCACAGAGATTAAGATCAACAGTACCCATGCATTTTGAGTGGCTAATTTGAAACAATTAGGACCTGATTTCTGAAACTATTTAGTATTATGTAGCTCTTTATATATTCAAAGTTCCTGGAGACTTCAGTTATAGTTGTGCATGCTCAGCACGTCTGCAAATCATTCCCCAGGGACTCACTTCAGGTGCCCAGAAAATGAGGAACAGGCAGGAAGTAGTCATCTGTGAAAATTCTGGTTTAAATGATTTGCCCATTATCACACAGAGAAAGAATCTAATTCTCCAGTGTAGCATTCAACTACCTTTACAGAAAGACTGTTCTTTCTCTTTCTGTAACCTCCTGCCTCCTTCACTACACATCTTCCAACTTTTTGCAAATGAAGTAGGGAGCTGATGGACATCAATCTCTTTTAAAAATATAAACCAGATTCATCTCTAGAGCAGGTCCATACCGTGCACTGAATGAGGCCGGGGTTCTGTGGGGGAAAATAGTAAGTGCTCATGTAATTAAAGATGATCATATTTCATATTCAGAAGGGGGCAAAATTAGGGTTGTGTAGACAGCCCTAATTCTGGTGCTGAGTGCTTGACTTTGCAACCTGAAGTGTTTTTAAAGTAGAGATGTTAAAAATCATTTAATATGGTAACCATTTAACTGCTAAAAATTCTTAGTGGTTACATGGTTATATGCACTCTGGGCTCTGCGGTATAAAGCTTTATACTGCAGAGCCCCAGCAAAGTCTCTTCCCTGAGAGCAAACTGAGCAAAGCCGCCTCCCTGGGAGGCAGATGAGTGTAAACAATACCATTAACTGCTAAGCATTAGCTTATCGGTAAAAAGGTTCAACTCTAACACCCTATTTTAAAGTAGCATTCTGTGTACAATTTCTTAGCCCTCTTCTCTCCGCCCCCCCCCCCAATAATTAAATCAGGCAGCTTCCTCCTTCATACTGTCCAGGCCAGTGGGGAGCATTGAAAGCTCAGGGGAGATAGGCTTTCTGATGTCACTTCCCAACACCACACACACAGATGCAATTGCAGGGACTGTTCTGCTCAGCTACAGACTGAAACATGCTCAGTGCAGATGCTATCATAGGGAATTTAACTGATAAAATCTAAACAGTCTGTGGTGAGCATGTGCGAACTGATATTTTTCAAAGGCTTATAACTTGGCCAAATATGGGAACATTTTCACGTGGTCAGCAAGAGCACATCCCTCAGCAAAGACCACCATCTTCCAGATTTCAGGTCCCTCTTCCAACACATGGAGGAGAGAGAGCTTTTCCAAGTAAAGGTAACCAGAATTTTTTTAACATGGGCAAAACAGTATTTTTCCCAGACCTTGTTCTTCAAAATGGCTGAATGATTCTGGCTGAAGTTTTCCAGAATAAAGCAGCCTAAATCAGACACCAAGCATAGAATATTTCACTCCAAATGGATAAAGTTTGGTAAAGTTATAAGCAACTGACAACACATGATAGGAAATGACAGGCAACCTTCATGACAGGAGGTGCTGTGAGCCGCACCTATAATCAGCCTGCTTTTCAGGAAGAGAGGGAGGCAAAGGAGTCAACTGCTTGGGACCTAGAGATTCACAGGAGCCCGGAGCTCTTGGTTGCTGTCACTACTGTGGCAGCGGCCAGAGCCCAAGGCCCCTTGAAATTGCCTTGGGAGTGCCGCTCTGCGTGGCTCTGAAGGCTAGGGTAGTGCTATGGGATGACTGCCCTCGGCCCTGCCCCTTCCAGGGGCCTGCGGTGGCTATTGACCCCGCTGCCAATAATCAGTATCTTTTGTTAATGTCAAGTTCTGAACATTTTCTTTTGTTGTTGTATTTGAGCCCAAGATGATGGTCACCTTAGTCTTGTTCTCTGTGTAAATAGTTTACATGGAGAATAGTAACGACACTAGTAGAAAGACTAGACAAAGGAGGATGCTGTCAGGTTCATGTCATATTTAGTAGTAGTACAATACAAAGCTTAGATTATAAATTCAGTAGTGAGTCACTCAGCCTGGATATTGACTAGTTCGAGTTCCATTTTGGAATGCATAAAATGTTCATTTAAAAGGTGTTTTTATGCCAATCAAGTAGCAGGATAAGGCTACAGGTGCAACACATGGTTTCTGGAAAGTTGTTAATTTAAGTCCTTGTCTGGATTCCTGACGTAGGGGCTAATTTTGAACAAGTCTCCTTTCAATATTAACTCAGAGGAACCCTAGATGACAAGTAACAATGTGTTTCTAAATGCAAACGAGGAGGCACATTGACACACTTACAAGACAAATCTAATACTGAAAGATTTTCAAGTCCCCTTTTCATTACTCGAACTGGTGCTGTCATTCTGCGAAGACCTGCATCTGATAAACAATTATCCTTCAGGAGGAGCCGAGTTACACTAGGATAAAGAATGTAAAGTTAGTTTGTAAAGGAATAATGTAAAGTTTTTAGGATAATTGTTAGCATTTCATGTGAAAAGTCTAGAATCTTTCCCTAATACCTGCTCAGTCTAACACTCCTTTACTGATATTATTAAAAGGACCAATAAAACAAGAGGCCTTTTTGGTATTTTCCCTGTTTTCTCTGAAGGCTCTGCTGAAGCAATTACCTAACAAACTTCCCAAAGTTTCAGTGACACAGACAACAGTGGAACATAACACCCTGCTAATTCAGGCACTAAGATTCTTTGTTACTTGAAGTACTTGGGCTCAACCCCTTTCAAAATCAGAAAAGGAAAATCCTTGCTTGACATATAGGAAAGTGCATAATTGGTAGGAGACATAAGGAAGTATTGCAAACAAGAATAAATGAAATCCCCAAAAGTTTATCGATATACTTCCATGGCATCCTTTAAAACACAATCTTGAATCAAACAAATAGAAGTCTTATGTAGTAATAACAGTTATTAATTAATAAACACAATTAACCTATCTAATAAAGTTTCACAATTTTCTATCTTTTAGATCTCTAGTAGCTCAAAAAGATGGCTACATAAAGATTTTAGAAAATAAATACTAGACAAAAGATGTAAGTTAGGAATATCTCATCCTGACATATTAATGCAATTAAATTATTATTTTGATAAAGTTTTCTCCCAAAAGTTAATAAGCAAATTTAATAGGGAAAGTTTACAGCAGTTGGAAATTAAGTTTTGCAATAATGAGTGTATATTATAAATAGAAAATGAAAAATGTAGAAAACAGTTAGCTAGAACTTTTATTTCAACTTTCATAATTGTAGAACTTGTCTAAAGACTCAGCACATGGTTGGTATTTTGCAATTTGGGTTATAAACTCCAATGCTTGCTTTTTCTGCCTGAAGAAGTGAGTTTATAGACAACTGAAAACCCCCAATAAAAGTGATTGTTGCCTATGAAACTTTAAAGAGACAGTGTGATTCTGTGAATTTCTTGGTGATCGAAAAAAAATGCTGGTCAATTACACATATCAATAAACTGGTACCTAGACAGAGCTTCTTTGGTGATATGTTCTAGCAATTCATGGTTATCTCCAAGTTTACAACAGGAAAGATCCAAGCAGGTCAGCTCCCTGAAAGACTTAATTTCTTCAAGTTTTTCAGAAATAACCAGATATCTGTAAAGAGCAGAAAGCTATGAACATTTAGATGCACTAAAGGTACAGACATAGAAGGTGTCTACTTCTCCTTGGCATTATGCAGCTGCCATGTGAAAAATGCCTAGAACGAGTAAGCTCTCATCATTATCTATCCAGGCTGCAGTCCATTTGGAACACATGCTCAGATTCTTACTCAATGTCTTATATCAACATTGTGACTCTGATCTCAACTCAAAAAGTACTTGCTACATAACCAGTAACTTTAACGTGCAAAGACAGCTATTACGACTAGATCACAAGACATATCAGTCCAAATCCAACAGCGCAACTGATGTTTCATGGCCAAAACAAAAGCCTTGATTTGAGAAATAAAGAGCACAAAAAGGTTCTCCAATGGAAGCCATCTTTCATTCATGAAAAAGGCAGTCCATGAGTAAACTTGCATGCAATTTGATCATTCTGAGTATGAAGTGACAACTGGTACACCTGATTTTTTTTTAGTAAAAACTTTTCTATATTACTCATGCCAGTTTTGGCATCCAAGAATGATGTCCCCATAGGCTTTGATTTATACTGCTTCATATTTAAAAGACTCAAAAGAATATAAACTGTGTGAATGTAAACTACAAATCCCAATAAAATATTATCCTAATTTAAGCCTTGTAAGGAGAAATTTTTCTGGTTGAATTAGAACTTGCTCAAAGAGGGGAGAGGCAGAATGTCCCTGGTCAAGGTGTGTTCAATATGAAGGGCAGGCAACACATCTAGACATAAACAGTAATTAATAAAATGTAATACTAGGTCTTCTGACTTCAAAACCTGTAATACCATTACACAACTATGCTCTTCTCCCCCCTGCCTTTGGGTACTTGTATCCTTCACATGAGAAATGTGATAGTAGACATGGAATGTCCTAGTGGGACTGTGTGCTAGAAAATTTTGCTGGCTATACAAGTCAAAGTAAATGCCGAAATGGTTTTATTAGTTCAGACAAAATTTAGTTATTAACACTCCTATGAGGAAGGTAAGTAAGACAAGCTTGCCTCTCTCACCAACAGAAAATGCAATAAAAGATACTGCCTCACCCATCTATCTTGTCTTGAGTATCCTGAGACTGACATGGCTACAACTACACTGCAGACAACAAGGTAGGCATGTTGTGAAGATTACCTTTCAAAGGACCATACAAGTGCCAAGTGTTAGCATGTTACAAATAAAGCTGCAGGTTTTATCCTTCAGTTCAGATTACAGAATATGTTCATGTGGATTTAGAGGATTAACTGGCAGGTATTAAGGTTCTGCATTACAGATGCAAAAATTAAACATGTGCTATCAAAAACAATACTTTATGGAGTAAGCAATACTTCAATAAGCAATAATCCAAATCAATAAAATGTTTATATTTAATTAAAAATAAATATTAACAAACATAAGTTTCATGTTACTGAATGCACTTACCTATTCTGTAAACATAATGAACAAAGCACCAGACTTCCATAAGCCTCAGTAAATTTTTGTAATGCTCTGAGTCCTATAACTGGTTCTGTGAACTTTTGCCTTGCTTCTGCAGCAGAGAAAAGCTTTTCAGCAATCTGCTCTGGAAAGCCAATCAATGAATCAATATGATCAACATTGTCAGAAATGTAATCCAACACTAGGCCGAAGAGAGACTTGGCTGAGTATCGGAGATTCCCCTCCTTAGTATAAGTAAAGATGAAATGATCTGTTCTCTCTTTCCTTGCACTGTCATCTTCTCTGTTCATACAAAGCTCCACGGAGAATCCTTTGGAAAATAGTCTAAACCGCTTGGGTCTTGGAGTGGCATTATTTACAGTGCCAGAATCCTGATCTACCATATACAGGTGCCCATTTTCACGCACATATATTGGGCCTGTATCCAAAAGGCTTTCTGACTTGAGGCAGTAAGACATTCCCCTTTACAGTTTCTGCAAAAACAAAATGAGAAACGAATAAAGAATTAAAGCAAATGATATCATTTCGGAAATGTATCAAATCCAAGTTAATTTCCTTTGGCACCCTAGATAGCCCATTATAATGTATCCATATGACACAGTGAAAGCATGGCTGCCTATAATATACTCTTCGGCTGCCAGCAACAACAAAATATGGGAACTAGAACTCATTCCATCTGAATGACAGGTCTTTTCCACATACTACTGAGGATTCAAGGAGGGGCCTCCTGTAACATGGTGTAGATCTGACTGCATTTAGCAGAGCGCAGTGCTTGCTACACCTTACACACTACTCAGTACATTACAACTATTTCATTCAAATAATCCTGTACATTGCACATGGGCAGAGACTTGCACAGATAAAAAATCTGTATCCCCATCCGCAAAAATGAGTTGCAGATATCCACATGGACATCTCCAGATGTGGATGCTGATGGATGTAAAGCAGATATCTGCAAATGTGCAGGGTTCAAGATACAAATTTTGTATCTGCATTCGTATCCGCAAAAATGAGCCTGTGGATATCCCCATCCATGATATAAAGCACATATCCGCAGATGTGCAGGGTTCTACACATGGGGCCTGCTCATTACATTAGGGCTTTAAGTTTAAAAAAAAAAAAAAAAAAAAAAAGGAAGCGTGCCACAGAAGTTTGTCCTGTGTTGTGCGCCCTCTCCTAGCTCAAGGCTGCACGCCTGGCTGAGGGGTTTTCCAGCACGCCGGCTCGAACTGCACAAGGGGACCCTGTCTGCACCACCCCCCGGCGGCGGCATGCTTAGCCCCTGCCCCTTTCGGCAGCACTGCGGCAAGACCTGGCTTTGTCTGGCGCTGTGGCAGGCGCAGCCACGCCGGGTGGGCGGCTGTTCACAGGGATGCCCCAGTCTCGGGCCCGGGGAGGGGGGGGGGGGCTCCTGCCCTGAACCTTTCCCCCGCAGGGCGCTTGGTGCCCAGGGCCCAGCCGCACAGGGCTAGCTGGGGGTGGCGGGGCCGCCCCTTTCCCTGGCGCCCGCCCAGCCCGGGGCAGCAGCGAGCCCGGCCCGCACCGTCGCTCCGAGCACGGGGCGCTGGGAAAGTTGCCCCGGCCCCGAGCCCCCGACCTACCTGCTCCGGGCACGGGCCGTCCCCGGAGCCCCCGCCTGGCGCGGCCGCTCGCAGGGGCCGGGGCTCGCGCCACAGGCCAGTCCCGCCCCGGGGCCACAAAGGGGAGAGCGGGGGGCGCGCCGGGGAGCCGAGCGAGGGGAGCGCGCGTGCGCGGACGGGTGGAGAAAGCGGCGGGGAGACCCCGGTGGGAGCGCGCGGCGTCTCCGCCCGAGACTGGAGGCGAGTCCCTGAGCCAGGGGCGGGGACCCAGGGGAGGCGGGGGCTGATAGGACAGTAGAGGGTGCTGGGCGTTCAGGGGGCTTTGCGCATGGGGGGGCCATGGGAACGGGAAGCGCTGAGGGGATGTGGGGCCGGGAGGAGGCTGTGGGGCCATGGGAAGGGGAAGGTGCTGAGGGGATGTGGGGCAGGGAAGGGGCTTTGGCTCTGGGGCCATGGGAAGGGGAAGGTGCTGAGGGGATGTGGGGCAGGGAAGGGGCTTTGGCTCTGGGGCCATGGGAAGGGGAAGGTGCTGAGGGGATGTGGGGCAGGGAGGAGGCTGTGGGGACATGGGAAGGTGCTGAGGGGATGTGGGGCAGGGAGGAGGCTCTGGGGCCATGGGAAGGGGAAGGTGCTGAGGGGATGTGGGGCCGGGAGGAGGCTCTGGGGCCATGGGAAGGGGAAGGTGCTGAGGGGATGTGGGGCCGGGAGGAGGCTCTGGGGCCATGGGAAGGGGAAGGTGCTGAGGGGATGTGGGGCAGGGAAGGGGCTTTGGCTCTGGGGCCATGGGAAGGGGAAGGTGCTGAGGGGATGTGGGGCCGGGAGGAGGCTGTGGGGACATGGGAAGGTGCTGAGGGGATGTGGGGCCGGGAGGAGGCTGTGGGGACATGGGAAGGTGCTGAGGGGATGTGGGGCAGGGAGGAGGCTGTGGGGACATGGGAAGGTGCTGAGGGGATGTGGGGCAGGGAAGGGGCTTTGGCTCTGGGGCCATGGGAAGGGGAAGGTGCTGAGGGGATGTGGGGCCGGGAGGAGACTGTGGATTTGGGGAGAGGATGTGGGGTAGTTGGAGGAGGCGCTGGGATCTGAAGGGGACATGGGGAAGTGGCGTTCAGGGGATGTGGGATATTGAGAGAAGGCTCTGGGATTTGAAGGAGATGTGGGGAGGTGCTAAGGGGATGGGGGGCTCTGAGGATTTGGATAGGTGCTGAGGGAATATGGGGTATTCGGAGGAGGCACTGGGATCTGAAGGGGACGTTGGGAGGTGCTAAGAGGATGGGAAGGAGCAGGGAGCCCATTCTGGAGATTTGGAGAAGTGCTGAGGGGATATGGTGTATTGGGAGGGGGCTCTGGGATTTGAAGGAGACGTGGGGAGGCACTTAGGATGTCAGGGGATGACAGAAGTCTGTTAGTACTTACCTCATATATTTTCCAAAATTTGGACTAGGCTAAATTTAAAGTGATGGGCGTCCTTTCCCAGAGCCAACCTCATCCTTAGGAAATGTTTCTTATTATTCAGCCTAAATTGTCAGGTGCTCAGTTTCATCCCAATTCTTAGATTCCTCCATTAACATCCCGAAATAGTTCTTCTTGCTCCTTGTTGGTTACCCCATTTGTAGATGGTTATCCACTTTAGCCATTGTTATAATAAATCTTCTTCAGTCTTTCCAGTTTCCTAAATATTGTTGCCATTCCCCGAATTCCTGTCAAACTGTCTATATCTTTTTGGTGTTCAGGTGCCTACAACTGTGTAAGTTCTGTTGTCTCAGCAATGCCACATGGAGAGGACCTGTTGGCTCCCTGTTTTGTGATATGACATTCACTTGTGTAGATGTTTTATCATTGCCAGCCTATATATAATTCGTTGTTCACGCTAATGACAGCGACCTGGATCCTATATCCACTTAGAGGTTATTGCAGGATTAGGGCCCAAATACCTAGAATAGGGAAAGAAAGAGACATTAAAGAGATATTAAGAAAATAGGGGGAATACCAGAAGGGAAAAGCCATAATTTAATTTATAAAAATACTGCAAGGCTTATTATTATTTGTAAAGTTCTCCAGGATTTTTAGGTTCTTTATAAAGTATTCTTATAGGTTCTATATAAAGCACAAAGTACTATAATTCTGTATTATAATTTGTTAGGGGTTTATCTGCTTTGGCAGCATTACAGTAAACACGAATGATTTTTTAAATATTTTATTAAAAAGCTTGTAGCTATATATCTTAATTAAAACATAGGTGTTTTTTACTATGTAAAATGCATGTCAAGCATTTTAAAAAAGAATACAATTAGAAATGCAAGCAGTTACTTTTACTTTAGAACTGGAACTATTTGTGCGCAGTAGTGTTGTGTGAGAGGACTGTTTTGACTGCAACTCAAGAAATATCGGCAGTTTAATCATAGAGATCTTAAAAGAGACAGACTAGAGTGTTGCTCATTAGAGTGTAACATGCCCTCACTGAATTCCTGTTAAGGGTTGATTTGGCTGCTAGGCAACGCAAGCACACTCCCACTTGATGTTATTTCAAGAACTTTTTTTTTTTTTTTAATCCCATGCTGGTTAACAAGAAAGGATGAAATCAACAGACCTATGCCTGAGCTCTGGAGGGGCTGAAGTTATTCTAGCCACATCAAGTGATGAAAAATACCCCCCTGAAAACATCATTGATGGGTAAGATTTGATGTTTGGTTCTTTATGTAAGTGAAGGTTGTTGGAGAAATAAAGTACTTTGGTATCACCTATATAATTTTTTTCTGTTACTGGATTTTTATGCTATTATTTTTTATAATACACACAAAGTATATATTAAAAGAACATTAAGGTGGCAAAGTGAAGCACTCAAAAATGAGGAATTATGAAAATTAAGATAGCCAGTGCAACTTTAATTTGGCTTCCAAATGATATATTCTTTATATGAAACTGTATTTAATTGCCCTGTTCTGTTCATTGCCTTTGAAGCATCTGCCATTGGCCACTGATGGAAGGCTTTTGAGCTAGATGGACCATTGGTCTGGCCCATTATGGCCATTCTTATGTTCTTATAAATTTCCTTCTGGATTTTTCTGTGGTGCTCATCCCGGTAGTATTTGAATGCTTTACAAATAGTACTCAATTTTCACAATATCTCTGTGAGATGAGGTGGCATTTTACAGATGGGGAATTGAGGCACAGAGACAGTTATGATAAAAATGGCCAATAATTTTGGGTGCCTAATACGAGACCTGATTTTTTCATAGTATTTAATATTTCATAGTATTTAATATTTTAAATACTACTGCATTTCTAATAGCACATCTTCCATTGACATCAGTTACAGCTGTGAGTGTTTGGCTCCAGAACCTAATGTTGGTACCCAGAAAACAAGGAGCCCGCAGTTGCCATCTTTGAAAAGTTTGGTTTAAATGATTTGCCAAGTTTCACAGAGGAAATCTGTGACAGAGGTAGGGATGGAATCTGTTTCTCCAGGACAGTGTTCATCTGTCTTATGAGACCATCCTTTCTATTCTTGAAGTCTTCCGCCTCATTCACTAGACCCCCTTCAAGATCTGCCACAAATGAGCAGGGATCCTACAGACAACCTCCTTCACTGCACAACCCTGATTCATTCCCAGAGCACCATCCATCTTGTGCACTGAACGAGGAAGGGATCCTGAAGAAAATAGCATGTGTTCATGTAACTGAGACTGTATCAAAATGTGTATGCACAAGAAGGCTGAATTAAGGATGCACAGGCAGCCTTAAGTCTAGAATTTCCTAATTTTTGAGAGTTTGATTTTGCCACCTTGTGTCTTTTTAATGTAACTTTTGTGTATAATTTTGTAGCTTCTTAACAAAACAAACTGGATAACGGAGTTGTAGTGACCCTTGCAGGGGCTGGGACTTACAGATAAATAGCACAGACTTCTGCCAAGTCAGCTAATGGAGTAAATGCTAGAGACAAGATGGGGGGGACAATATCTGTTATTGGGTCAATATCTGTTTGTGAAAGGGACACCATTTTTTCAGATGTTAATGTAATAAAAGATATTATCTCCCTTACTTCGCCTGTCTCATATCCTGGGACCAACAACAACAGCACTGCAAATAAATATGGAGTAAATGACAGCAGTAATAGGTTGCTTTCTGTCCTTGGACCAGCCATTAGAGGGGGATTAACACAAACTTTGCTTGTGAGTTTCACAGACCTTTGCTGACAGCAGAGTAATGGAGAGACTCTGGAATCTTGGGTTCCATTCCGGGTTCTGGAGTAGAATATTCTTTAGTGGTCAAAGACCTTTTAAGTTCTGTTTACTTCAACTCTGACCCCTCCTGTCTATATCCCCTCCAGCCTGTTTTTGTGCTAGCTCCTCATCCCACTCTCCTCCCTGGCTCCTAGTCCTACTCCTGAACTCTCTGCCAAGCTAGACCATGTTTGTACTCCCTTGGCTCATCCCTTTTCCAGTTTGTTTGTCCAGCTAGTCCCAGTCTTCTCTCCACCCAGTCAATCTCCATCTCCCTGCACAACTTCTTGTCCCGTCTCTGTTTCACACTAATTCCTGGTCACAGTCTCTTTATCTAGCTTTTCCCAGTCTTTCCCCCACCCCCATCAAAGCTCCTTCTCCCAATCCCCTGTCCCCACAGCTCCTCATCTGAAATGGTTTATCTTCCCATCTGCAAGTGTCTTCTAGTCTACTACTACCCCAGTTTACTTTTTCCTGTTGCAGTCCAAGTCTTCCCCTCCATGCTCCTTTTCCTGGTCTATTCCTCCACATAGTACTTCAGCCCTCTCTCTATATTTAAGTCAAGCTGCCACCTCCTGCTTTTCTGCTGCCTGGGCTACAGTAGGAACATTGAGATCACAGGAGCAACATTCTCCTTGGTCTTAGTTCCCAGGTTGAGCACTACATTGGCCCATAGCAACCTGGAGGAGCAATTGAGAGACAGTCATGCTCAGTTCATACTACTCTTGGAGCATGCTTTAACACAGATGGAATCTTTAAGAATTTAGCTGCCAAAATCTAAAAATGGAGCATATATGAACTTCTTTCCCCTGCTGCAAGGCTTATAGCTTGGCCAAACCTAGGTGAATTTTCACAGGGTCAGTGAAAATCAAATTTCTAACAATAGGGCAACTCCCTTACCAAAACATGAAGTTGTTAGAGCTTCTCAGGAAAAGATTGCAAGATATTTTTATGTGAATTTGAGCAAAATAATTTATTTTTCTCTAAATTTTTATATTAGAAGCAGCTAAACTGTGTTTTTCTGAAATTCCAAAATTCAATCAGAGGTAGACCCTCAGTGTGGTAAACTGCAGTTAAAACAGTTTGGCAGAGTTAACAGAAATTGAAAACTGAGTCCTAATGGGAAGCGTTAAGAAACTTTAAGTGTAAGGGGGTGCTACCAGTTCTGCGTATTATAAAGCATGATTCTTGTCAAATCCCGAGTCTTCCGAATTGTAATTAAAACCATAAGAATGATCATGTTGGGTCAGATAAAAGGTCTGTTTAACCCAGTATCCTGTTTTCTGACAGTGGCCAATGCCAGGTCCTCAGATGGAATGTACAGAGCAGGTAATCAAGTGATTAGAGCCCTGTGCAAATACAAATTTATGCCTATGGGTGTGGATATCTGCAGATATAAATCTATATCTTCAGAACTGCAGGGCTCTTCTGGTAACCACAGCGATGAAAGGAGCAGAACGTGGGGCTGCTGCTCTCACAAACTAGTGCCCTGCACCGGCAGCTCCTCCAGTGTGGATGTATTCTCCCTAGGCCTACCCACATCCATTCCACACAGATGTCTGTATCTCCTGTCCAGGGGTATGCTGGTGTCAGCCGATGGTCAGGGCAGTGCATGTGTGTGTATTATACACCCGAGACTTCAACTGCTAGGACTGGGGTCCCTTAGCAGCGGGCAACCTGGAGAAGGTTGATGGGCGCCCCAAGAAGTTTACAGGGAGAGCTTATTACACCTCAGATTTTGACTGCTAGGATACACGATCCCTTCGCAGCGGGCAGCCTGGGGAGGCTGAGAGATGCCCCAACGGATCTGTCCCCTGGAAGCGACATGATCCAGCGCTCAAGCTCTCCCTATATCTGTCCCTTATGACCGGCTGGAGTTCTTTTAAAATTGTGCTTGGTTCTGTTACAGCAACTGAAGGAGTCAGGTCACAGCTTAAACAGTTACTATTTTATTGTTACAGGGTAAACTTAGCTGTTAAATGCTACTACTGTGTTACAGATAACACAGCCACTACAAAGGACAGGACAGAAATTACACTAATAAGTCACTTACAGGTACCATGAAACCCTTTTGGTTCTCTGAGCTCTTATTAAATGCATGCAAAATAGACACCTAGCAGGTATATATTCTCACCCCTGCGTTCCAGACTTGGCGTGGCCAGCGTCTTTCTCTCAATCCCTCGGGAAGAAGTAGGGCGAGGTTGGGCATCCCACAGACCTCGGGAGTCCATCAATACCTGCCAGCAGGTGTAGATGATTGGAGCTCAAATGGGGTGGGCTACTAAACCCCTCTTTATACTCCTGGGGTCACGTAGGCTTCTTCCTGGTCTCAAGTGGCCAATTAGGAAAAATGGCTTTGAACGCCAAGTTTCCCACGAAGGGTGCAAAGCATAATTCACACCTGGGAAAATGTAGACAATGGGCACCTCTGGTATGTGATGGGCGAAGATTCCTCTCCTGGGACAGTGCAGGCGTGTCAATTACTGGTACTAGCCATCAGGGTGGCGGGAGGCCCCGGGTCGTCAGCTAGCCCATTTACTGTCTGGTTTCTGTTTATGGTAGAGTCAGGGACAGGCAGCACACCTGCGTTCCCAGGGCATCAAAGGCTGACTGCCTTTCTCTTGCTCTCTGGGGGGGGAAAACAAGATGGGGTTCATGTCTGGCTACAGCTGGTGAGTCTGGTGCCCACCCCTGTGGGGGTATGTCTACACTACAGTGTTATTTCAAAATATCTTATTTCTAAATAGTTAATTTGAAATAGCTTATTTCGAAATAACACATCTACACACAAAATGCATTTCGAAATAGCGTTTTGCTATTTCGAAATAGCGCGTCCGCACTGAGTGGACACTGAATTGCATTGAAGGCCGGCCGGAACCAGGTCTAGCAGGGCATCAGGTCAGGAGTTTATTTGTGTGGCTGCTGCCTGAGGCTATCTGAGGCTTGTGCTTAAAGGGACCCCCACTCTGGGCAGCCGGTTCTCAGCTTTCCCTGCTTGGTTGCCTACCTTGCTGAGGGACAGAAAAGCATTTGTGTCTCTGTGTGCTCTGGTTGCCCTCACTTGGGACACCACAGCACTCTGCAACATGGAGCCGGAGCAGCCCCTGGGCACTCTGGTGCTTCTCGTGAATGCGTTGCTGTGAGCCTGGCTGCACTTTCTGCAGGCTGCCATCCAGTAGGTCCATCGGGGAGCTGTCAGTATCCAGGAGGCCCTGCGGGAGAGCTTCCACCCTGAGGAGCACTAAGAGCCTCCCTGATCTGCCCCACTTGGGGCTTGTGCCTCATTCCTCCCCCACATTGTTCTACTTACCCTCCCAGCCCCCCTTCCTGATGTCAAATAAAATACACTTATTTTCATGAACACAAACTCTCTTTATTTAATAAAACTGGGTGGGGGGGATGAAACTGGTGAGACTGGAGAAAGGAGGTGGGAGGGGGGGGGAAAGAGGGTGGGAGAGGGGAGGGGGAAACCTGGGAGGAGGGAGATGGAAGGGGGAAGCAAAGGGAAGAAGGGGGAGGGGAAGCTCAGAGCTCAGGGTTGGGGGTCTTGCTGGACCAACTTGACTTTCATGCAAACCTGCTCCTGGGTTCGCATGTGGCCTTTGGTGGCCTGGCTGGCAGCTATCCTGCCATAGATGGCCACGTTCCTCCATCTAGTGCGGAGATCATGGACGTTGGGGGCATCCCCCCCAAACCTGAGTAAGGTCCACCCTCATCTCCACCCTGGACCAGGAAGATGCTGCCTTCTCCAGGCCCTGGCAGGCTCCTGGGAGCTGGCAGGCTGCTCCTGAAGAGCGGTGGAGGGCTGGCTGCCAGTGGCTTGCTGGCTCATGTTTTGGGGCCACTGGGTCAGGGGCAGTGACTGCTGGCTCTGGGCCGGCAGGCTCGGAGCTGGCACAGGCACTGTGGCCAGAGTCAACCCCTTTAAGGGCTCTGGGGAGGGAGAGGAGTGTTCTTGTTTGAGGCTGGAGTGGCCACCAGGGCACCCTGGGAAGGCTGGAGGCCCCCTATTTCGAAATAAGTGTCTACACAGCACTTATTTCGAATTAGCTATTTCAAATTTGGCGTTATTCCTCGTAGAATGAGGTTTACCAAATTCGAAATAAGTGCTCCACTATTTCGAATTTATTTCAAAATAGCAGTTTGGCTGTGTAGACACTAGTAAAGTTAATTCAAAATAACGGCTGTTATTTCGAATTAACTTTGATATGTAGACATACCCTGGGAGGGGTTGGGGTGGTGTAGCTGCTGTGTGGGAGCTGCTGGCACAGGGTGCTGGCTCCTGGAAGCATCAATTCCCAGGTTCTGCTCCTTTCGCCACTGCAGGGGAGATCTCTGCAGTTCATAAGATACTGATTTATATCCACAGATATCTGTATCCATGGATATACATTTGTATCCGCGCAGGGTTCTACAAGTGATCCATCCCCTGTCACTCATTCCTAGGAAATAACTGAACTCAACAAAACTTAATTACTAGTGTTTTTTAAAATAGTAACTATTGAGATCTATTCATAGTTTCCAGAATAGGAGTTATCCGAACATTTTTCTTTCAAAAGTGAATTTCCATATTACCATAATATGTGTATTGCTATCACTGGAGAACAATGATTTATATTGTTACCAAGAAAGGTTTCCTGGGCAGGAGCAGTGCAAACTTTCTCCAACCTTTCCATTAATGTATTTCAATCCTGACCTGGAAGAGAGCAATTCGAGGAATCAGAGTATAGCCCATTTTCTATATCTGATTGTTGTTATCCATATCTGTTGAGATTACTGAGTTAATAATTTTTTCACCTATGAACTGGACTGTGATCATCAGCTCATTTCTCATAGACCATCACCTAGCTGTCAGATAGTAATGATATTTTGTCACTAGTAGCCTGAGGCAGTTTGAACTAATGACCAAGAAACAGAAGAGTCCATTTCCTGGTACTGCTTTCTACTCTGAGCCATTCAGTCCCATAACATTTTGCTTTTTAATTGAAATCCAGTTGTATTTTTATTAAAAATATTGAAATCTGTGATCTATATCACCATAAAAAGGTGAGGCCACTATTTCAGAGTACTCAAAAACTGAAAAAATGCCTGAAGTTGTAGCACCCAATTCATTATGAAATAGCTTAAGTCAGTGTTTCCCAATTTTATTTGGCCCCGGAACCCTTTTAAACTCGAAAGGATTTTGTGGAACCCCTAATAACAGTCTTATAGCTGGAGCTGAAAAAGTAGACCACAAATAAGTAAGGATAATAATAAACAAATGCTAAACAAGGTCATGAGATCAACATTTAGTTTAATTGCACATATTTAAAAACAAAATGTTTCAAAATGTCTTCGCAATTTAGCAGGTACGAAAGAACTATTAAATAATATTTTGTTGCATAATACGCACTGGGCATCTGGAGAGTCTTTATTTCCATTGATTGTGAATCCAAATGACAAATAGTCCTTGGCATACCTGCATGTCTTATTACTTGGCTGTAATTTTTCATAATTAGCTTGAACTGCCTTGGTATTTTCCTTGCTGGTTTCAGTAACAACAAGAGTGTTGGAAGTACTCGCTTTTTTCTTTAAAGTTCCTTCTTTTAGCCAATGATCCAAATTATATGTGTCGTATTATTAAAGTCACCCATGTGATCCACGCTCCCTAACAGTGAGTACAGGGATTTCCAGTGTTATATAACACACGATTGCACCATTGATTGACTGCGTGTGCAGTGCTGAGTAGTGAGTAGAATTTTCTTGCGGAACCCTTATTTTCACTTTGCAAAACCCTGGGGTTCCGCGGAACACCATCTGAGAAACACTGGCTTAAGTTAATGCATGCATTAGCTTTTGGTCCTTAATCACTATTTCCCCTTTGTTTAAAGTAAATGGTAAATCTACCCCAATGTGAAAAGATTGTCATTGACTCTTCATCTCCAAACAATTCCACTGTGGGATTTGTTTCATTATGTAAAGAATATGTTCAATATTGCACAAGAGGAGTATTCACAATTAAGGAAGTTAAGCATATGTGGAAATCTTAGCAAGATCAAGGTCAAGGATGGTATATTTAGAACAGGCTCCAGAAATCTATATTTACAAGGTACTTATAATGTAGAGGTTATGATAGTTATAGCTCACAACTGACCGATGATATGCTGGGTGTGTCCGCTATGGCATAGTGTGTAGTTACGAATTGTCTATCTGTGCCAGAATTCTTTGTTATTGAGAGCATGAGAAATCCAGCAGAAAGGAGAAGGGTATGCGGAGGGAATGACAACAAAGTTGATCTAAATAGGATCTTTCTAGGTGAAAAGTCACTCAAACACATTATTTTAGACAGGTTGTTGAACTGAGTGGCCAGTGAGAAATCAGTCAAGTATCTGGGAATATTCTGTGATGAACAGGTTTGTAAGCAGTAAAGAAAATAGAGGCTATTTGTAAGAGATAGAGAAGCTATATAAATGTTGATATTTAATGGCTGTATATTGTTGCTTGTGAAAAGAACCTAAATATAAATTACTTTGCAGATCTCATTCTTTTATATAGCTATTGTACCTAACATAACAATTAAAAAGTTGTATTGTTTTTTTTTAACAACAGAAGTTCAGAAACATTTTGGACAACAACAGGAATGTTCCCCCAGGAATTCATTATTAATTTTCATAAATGTGTAAAAATCAGCAAACTCACAATCCTGTGTTACTTAGGTAAGAATGCAATGTATTCATGCACTGTGTTAATTTTCACAATAGTAGCACATTCTTCACTAAGAGTTTAAAAAATAATCCATAAGAATGTAACTAAACCAGCAAACCAGTGCTCCTTTGAATCCAGTATGTTGCGTTGACCAATTGGGGAAGCAGGATATGCTAGAGAAGAATGAACATCTTTCCTAATAGCCCTGGCTTTTGTACATTATACAATTATGGTATGTCGAGGAGAATTATTTTTCCCAACTTGAGGTAGATATGCTTTGAAGCATGAGGAAGAATTGGCCTGATGATTTTAATCTAGGTAATATAACTTTATTGTACTAAACAACTTACCTTATAGAATCATAGAATTGTAGACTCATAGGATTGTAAAAAACCTAAGGAGGTCATCAGGTCCAACACCACTGTTAAAAGCAGAACCAATCCTAACTAAAAGTCTCAGAGCCATGTTAGTCAGTAACTAAAAAAACTTAAAAAACAGCAATGGTCCTGTAGCACCTTAGAGACTAACCAAAATATATAAATAGTATAATGAGCTTTTTTGCCATCTGAAGAAGTAGGTTGTGCTCACGAAAACTCATGATACTATTAATATATTTCAATCCCAGCTAGGACTTTTGTCAAGCTGGGACTTAAAACCCTCTAGGGATTGAGACCACTGCTCCTCACTCTGTCATCTGTCAACACTGAGAACAGCCTCTTTCCATCCTCTTTGGACCCCCCCTTCAAGTAGTTATAGGCTGCTATCAAATCCCCCCTCACTCTTCTCATCTGTAGACTAAATAAGCCCAAATCCCTCAGCTTCTCCTCGTAAGTCATGTGCTCCAGCCCCCTAATCATTTTGGTTGCCCTCCACTGGACTCTCTTCAATGTGTCCACTTCCTTTCTGTAATGGAGGCCCCGGAATTGGACACTATTCCACATGTGGCCTCACCAGTGCCGAATAAAAGGGAATAATCACTTCCCTAGATGTGTTGGCTGTGTTCCTACTGATGTATGCCAATATGCCATTAGCTTTCTAGGCTACAAGGGCACACTGTTGACTCATATCCAGCTTCTCATCCACTGTAATCCTGGTATCCTTTTCATCAGAAATGCTGCTTACCCAGTAGGTCCTCAGCCTGTTGGGATTCTTCCATCCCAAGTGCAGGAGTCTGCACTTGTTATTGTTGAACCTCATCAGATTTCTTTTGCCCCAATCCTCCAATTTGTCTAGGTCGCTCTAGACCCTATCCCTAACCTCCAGTGTATCTATCTCTACACCTAGCTTAGTGTCATCTATGAACTTCCTGAGGGTGCAATCCATCCCCTCATCCTGGTCATTAATAAAGATGTTGAACAAAACTGGCCCCAAAACCGACTTGGGGCACTCCACTTGAGACCAACCATAAACCAGATATCAAGCCTTTGATCACCATCCATTGAGCATGATGATCCAGCCAGCTTTCTATCCACCTTATAGTCCATTTATCCAATCCATACTTCTTTAACTTGCTGGCAAGAATACTCTGTGAGACCATATGAAAAGCTTTGCTGAAATCAAGATATGTCACATCCACTGCCTTCCCCATATTCACAGAGCCAGTTACCTCGTCTTAGAAGGCAGTCAGGTTGATCAGGCATGACTTGCCCTTGGTGAATCCATGTTGACAATTTCTGATCACTTTCCTCTCTTCCAAGTGCTTCAAAATGTATTCCTTGAGGATTCCTCACCAGGATTTTTCCAGGGACTGAGGTGAGGCTGACTGGTCTGTAGTTCCCTGGATTCTCCTTCTGCCCTTTTTAAAAGATGGACGCTATGTTTGCCTTTTTCCAGTCATCCAGGACCTCCCCCAGTCATCACAAGTTTTCAAAGATAATGGCCAATGGCTCTGTAATTATATCAGCTAACACCCTCAGCAACCTCGGATGCATTACATCCATCCCCATGGATTTCTGTATGCCCAGCTTTTCTAAATAGTTCTTAATAACCTGATCTTTCTGTACTGAGGGCTGCCCACCTCCTTCCCTAACTGTGCAGTAGTCTGGGAACTGATCTTGTCTATGAAAACAGAGGCAAAAAAAGCATTGAGTACTTCAGCTTTTTCCATATCATCTGTCACTAGGTTACCTCCCCATTCAGTAAGGGTCCCACACCTTCCCTTACCACTTTCTTATTGCTAACATGCCTATAGAAATCTTTCATATTACCTTTCACATCCCTTGCTAGCTGCAATTCCAGCTGTGCTTTGGCCTTCCTGATTACTTCTCTGCATGCTCAAGCAATATATTTGTACTCTTCCCGAGTCATCTGTCCAAATTTCCACTTCTTGTAAGCTTCCTTTTTGTGTTTAAGCTCATCAAAGGTTTCACTGTTAAGCCAAGCTGGTCGCCTACCATATTTACTTTTCTTACAGCACATTGGGATGGTGTGTTCTTGTGCCTTCAGTAAGGCTTCTTTTAAATACAGCCAGATGTCCTGGACTCCTTTCCCCCTTATGTTAGTGTCCCTCGGGATCCTGAGGGAGTCAAAATCTGCTTTCCTGAAGTCCAGGGTCTGTATTTTGCTGCTCTCCTTTCTTCCTTTGGTCAGGATCCTGAACTTGACCATTCCGTGATCACTGCTGCCCAGGTTGCCACCCATGTCTATTTCCCTTGTGAATTCCTCCCTGTTTGTGAGCAGCAGGTCAAGCTTAGCATGATCCCTGGTTGGTTCCTTTAGCACTCGCACCAGAAAGACGTCCACAACAGTTTCCAAAAACTTCCTGGATTGTCTGTATCCTGCTCTATTGGTCTCCCAGCAGATGTCAGGGTGACTGAAGTCCCCTATCTGAGTCAGTGATCTGGAAGCTTCTATTAGTTGTCTGAAGAAACTCTTGTCTACCTCATCTACCTGATCCTGTGGTCTACGACAGACACCCACCATGACATCACCCTTGTTGCTCCTGCCTCTAAACTTAACCAAAAAAACCCCTCAACAGACTTTTTTCCCGTGTTTTACTGGAGCTCTGAGTAGTCATACCTCTCTCTTACATACAGTGCAACTTCTCCACCTTTTCTTCCCCACCTGTCCTTCCTGAACAGTTTATGCCCTTCCATGACAGTGCTCCAATCATGTGAGTCATCCCACCAAGTCTTCATTATTCCAATCAAATCATAGTTCTTTCACTGTGCCAGGACTTCCAGTTCTTCCTGCTTGTTTCCCAGGCCTCTTATATTCATGTACAAACATCTATGCTAACTGGCTGATTGACCTACTCTCTCAGGGTGCATCTGCACAGCTCCCTCACCTCGAAATAAGCTACTCAATTTGTGCTATGCAAAATGCGTAGCTTTTTTTGAGGTTATTTCAAAATAAAGCACTATTTTGACAAATCCCTTAACCTTTGTGGAATGAGGGTTACAGGGGTACTGGAATAGCGCACCTGTTATTTTGAAATATATTTCAAATTAACAGGTGCACTTAAAGACGCAGAATAGCTATTTTGGGATACCAGAGGTATCCCGAAATAGCTCCACTGTGTAGACGTAGCCTCAGTATGAATCAGGGGTCCTCCTCTGTTGCATATTTCCCCTTGTGTTTCTTCCCAGTATCCTACTTCCCCACTTACCTCAGGACTTGTTAATGATGATAATTAATAAATAATTTGCTTCAAATAATT
This sequence comes from Pelochelys cantorii, assembly GCA_032595735.1. Lineage (NCBI taxonomy): Eukaryota > Metazoa > Chordata > Testudines > Trionychidae > Pelochelys > Pelochelys cantorii. The sequence continues at coordinate 54,756,929 of CM064334.1, forward strand.
CTGTAAATTAATTATATGTTTAATCAAAAAGTATTTTCTCTTCATCTATTTTGAATGTATTAGGGATGTCAATGGTTAACCAGTAAGCATCACCCTTATCAAGTGATGCTTACTGGTTACTCATTAACCAGCAGCCCGGCTGGGCTGGAGCAGTCCCCCACCAGAGGTGGGTGGGGGGCTGCTTCCTACAGCGGACCTGGCCTGGTCAGAACAGCCCACTACTGTACACCATCGGAGGGGGGATTGCTTCTGCCCCATGTAAGTGGTTAACTAGTTAAACATAACATTTAACTGGTTAACTGATTCAATGGGATTTTACACCCCTAGAATGTGTTGCTTTTTAATTTCATAGTATAAACGTCTATCTCCTTTGTTTATACATTTAAACGTCCGTACTCTGGGTGTCCCTAATCCAGGAACACCCGTAGTACAGAGAAAGAAGCAGCTTTGCATGCTGCTGCTCCCCCTCCGCTCCACTCCAGTTTGGGGAACAGCAGTATGCAGTGCCGCGTCCCCTGAGACTTTTCTCAGCCACTCCCAAAATGGCTGGGGGTGTATGTGCAGTGTCTGGGAGCGGCAGAGAGTGCAGGGCCATGTGTGTCCCTGGGAGTGCAGCAGCAGGTAAGTGCTCCACCCCCTCACACCCTGTTTCCCAGGGTTACCAGACTAAAGAGGTTTAAGTGTGTTTTGTCAAATTTTTATAATAATGTGAAAAAAGATATAAAAGAGTAAGAGAAATATTGTGAGCTCAGGAGCTAGGAACTCAGGCTTTAGCTAATCTTGGGGAAATCAATTAAATAGTCTTCCATTTCCCCACTTGTAAAATGAGGATGATGATGAGATCACCTACCTACCCAACAGGATACCAGGAAACTTAACTAGCCAATGTTGGTAAAATTCTTTGAAGATGAAAAGTTGATGCATGATGTTAAGTACTGTTAATAATTAGTAAATCGGTAATATGAAAGTAGGTAGATTTCAGTGCTCATTCTATGCTGATATCTTTTTAAATATATTTTAGTACGGAGTTTAAGGATTGAGAAAAGTTTATCTAAAGATCCAGTAGATTTTGAAGAATGTATTGAAAAAGGTAAGTAACCAAATGTGGAACACCTCTGATTGGGCGGAAATGATGTTGGCCTTTATGTATTTGTTCATTCATTGTCTTAATATCTCCACACTTTAAGAAAAATAAAGTTTATAACAATTTTATAAAAGTTGTTAATTTTAGTTTATAAGATTTGTTTGGTATACTGGAAACGATTGTGATTGACTGTTTTTATTACTATTGACATCATCCATAAAAATTAATATTCTGTTAATGTTACCAGAGTGACATGCTAGAAATCCACATGAAAATTATATGTAAAAAAAAAAGTGTGACTTGAAACAATGTAACAGTAGAACTTCTTTGTTAAGAGTCAAAATATTTTCCAGAACACAACAACTTATATTAGAATAATGTTAAATTGAGTACTGTTTTGTGTTCAGTAGGTATTTGAGGATAGGAGTATAGATTGATACCCCTTTGTCTCAACCCTGAGTTTTGTAAATTTAAGTTTGTATTTGAAAGTTCATTATTTAAACTATCAAGAAACACTGTTGTAAAAGTTGCATGAATTTTTACACGCTGGGCTTAATCCTGATGTATGTGAGTAACCTTCCTTATGTGAGTGGTCCCATTGATTTCAGTGAGACTGCTCACATGCAATAAAGTTACTTTGTATGCAAATGTTTACAGGATTGGGCTTTGTATTGTCTCCTTTGGCTTCAAGTGAGGATGGTGGCATAATGAAAACTAGAGCAGTGAAAAGTTTAAAATTCTATAGTTATATTGTATGTTTTCACAGAATTTGAGTCATATAGTTTTTGACATTTAACCAATCCTTGTTTAGAAACCCTTGTCTTATGCATTTTTTAACTTTAGCATGAGCTCTAAAATTAAATATGTGTGTAGGTATTTGCTAGATCAGAGCTTTAGCCAGTCCAAAAATGAAAGTAAAATACTGAAATTATGATGATGATCTGTTTAAACTGTGACTGCATGTAAGAAAAATGGAAAGCATTTGATCGTGTGATAAGATTAAGTGTTGACGCCTGTGTATTTGAACTATATTTAGTGTACTGAGGATGTTATGAAGAACTGTGAATAACTATGGCTACGTCTACACTACAGGTGTGTGTGGACAGGAAACAGGATTTTTTTTGTGCAAAAACAGCCTATCAAAAGAAGCACAGCTGCCCTGGTGGTCATTCTGTTAATGGCAATCAGAGCTTTCTTGCGAGAGAGCATCCATGCAGTCTGGATGCTCTCTGCGCAAAAGCGCATAGTTTTTGCAATGCACTTTGCAATGTGGACGCACTCTTGTGCAAGAAGTTTTTGCCGAAGATCTCTTCTGCAAAAAGCTTTTTGCGCAAGAAGCCTGCAGTGTAGACATAGCATAAGTTGGATCTTGAGCTAAGTTTGGCCCTTTATGTCCTATTCAAAAAGGAATAGCTTCATTCCAATCTCAGCGTTATCACTCTTGTGACCTGAAGTTGGCCACTTAACCTCTCTCTCTCTGTTGTCCCAGCTATAAAATAGGGGTATTTATTATTTCTGTATTTATTTGTATTGCCTGTATTCCATAAATGACAATTGTGAGGATTATTTTTGTACAGAACTTTGAAAATAGAAAGCAATATATAACTGCCGAAAGTACTACTCATACATTTTATTTTATACTCAAAAATTAAAAGCATATTTGAGTAGTAAAATGCATCACAGTTTTTATGTCCCATAGGGGCACTTAAAAAGCCAGTGTAATTGTTTATATATTTAAATTAGAACATTACTAACATTGTTTTTATTCTTTAATCATTTTGTTAAAAATTTTTGCATACAGGGTAGACTCTCAATCCTTAACTTCCAGGAACCTTCAAGTCCAGTGGAAATTTATCACAGCATTGTAGAAATGTAAACTCATTGTCTGCTATAAAATTTATTTTCTAGATTTACAATACACAGAAGGGGCACTTCAAACAGAAGAATTTTCTGTGAGTATATTCAACATATAGCATTAGTGACACATGTAATAGGGGTGGATAGACTAGTTATAAATGCCTTCAGTCAACCCAACTTTTACATATTATTTTAGAGTTTAAATATATCCCTACGTCTTGGATATGTGCTTATATGTTATGGTATATATATCTGTATAGCCATATCTCCTAATTTTGCTTACTATCCATCTGAAGAAGTGCAGTAATCTCTCTTGGCCCAGATGTTGTCTTGAAAGCTTTGTGAGTTCCAGTGCTTTAAGGGAAACAGAAGGGCTATTTTGGATTCCTCTAATCCAAGGAAGTTCTGTAAACTGACATGCAGAAATGTCTTGATCCCTCTGCTATATATTAAATGTTAAACTTCTTTACAGAAGCCTGTTGAACATTTATCTTATTACAACAATGAAAATAATAAGTGCTTTGTCTCTTCTACAGCTTCCTGAATTCCAGGCTACCTACTTGAGATTCATCATCAAATCTGCCTTTGATCATTTTGTTTCAGTGCACACAGTGATGGCAGAAGGATTAGTAGATAATATTTAAGAACAAATTTAAAGAATTGCCTCAAAACTACTTTGCAATGATATTTGTAGTATAAAGCATATGTATATTAATAAAACATTATATTTACATGGATTTTTAAAATCTGGATCTAGTATGCTTCCCCCCCAGCAATGTAATGTGTAATGCAGTACCAATTAGGAATGTCTTCGTGTAGATGACTACACAATTAACCAATAAAGCCTAGGCTTATCAATTAATCTTGTTGACTACATGAATTCTCCTTCTCTCCTTGCTGCTTCTGTGTCAGAGACAGGAAGGGGTGGGAAGTGGAAGCTGGTGCCCATGAGGAGCTGGCTTTAAGCAGGCTCTCCATGAGCACTGGATCCACCTGCTCCTTCCCTCCATCCCCGCACGGCTGCCTTTGATAGAGAAGCAGCAGTGTGGAGGGTGATGGGGGTAGGCTGGAGCCAATATGCACAGGGAGCCAGTTTTTAAGCAGGTTCCCCATGCATGCTGGCTCCGCACCCACCTGCCCCTGCTTTGCTGCCTCCTCCAGAGGCAATGGGTGGGGGAGCGGGAGCCGACTCAAAACCTCATTCCCCCCAGCACTGACTCCGCAGTGCCACCTCCTCCCCCGCGCTGCTGCCTCCATCAAAGGCAGCAGCGTTGGGGGGGGAAGGGAAGAGGGGGAGGGGGGCTTCTGTGAAGCAGCCTCTATCCACGTGAGGCAGGAGGAGAGCGTCCGAGCTCCCCATGGACATAGACTGCTCCACATCCCACGGAGCAGCCTCTGTCCATGGAGAGCTCGGTTCCCCCACAGACAGGGGCTGCTGCCATCCCGCACTACTGCCTCTGTATCAGAGATAGCAGTGCGGGGCAGCAGGCAGCCCGTCTGTGCGGAGAACTGTTTTTTAAACTGTTTCCCCTCGCAGACTGACTCCTCCTGCCATCCCGTGCTGCTGCCAGCACGCAGTAGCAGGGGGCTCCCTGGGAGTGGGGCCAGAGCACACTGGCTGCAGGCCCTGCCCCCAGGGACTATCGAATAGTTGTGTAACCGCTAAGATTTCATGCAGTTACATGAGTATTCAGTTACCCGATATCTAACATCCCTAGTACCAGTTTTGTAATTGATTAGTCTTTTGTACAGAACTTTGATGATATAAAGCACTCTATGGCTACTCTACACTACGAGTTTTCTCGGCAAAAAATATGCTAATGAGGGACTCATTTGCATGAGTCGTGATCTCATTTGCATATTTTCTGCCGATCCGGTTTTGCGCTGGGGTTTTTGCGCAAAAACAAGCAGTGTGGATGTTTTCTTTTTGTGCAAAAACCCCTTTTCCCGCAAGATTGGTAAGCCTCCTTTTTTGGGGCATAAGGATTTTGCGGGAAAAGGGGTTTTTGCGCAAAAAGAAAACGTCCACACTGCTTGTTTTTGCGCAAAAACCTGAGCGCAAAAATGGATCGGCAGAAAATATGCAAATGAGATCGTGACTCATGCAAATGAATCCCTCATTAGCATATTTTTTCCAAGAAAACTCCGAGTGTAAACCTAGCCTACAGTGCTGAAAATACTACTGTACATTTTAGTTCATACTTTAAAAAAAGCATATTTGAATAGTATAATGCATCACAGTTTTTTATGTCCCATAGGGACATTTAAAAAGCCAGTTTAATTGTATATTTATATTAGAACATTACTAAAATTGTTTGTATTCTTTAATCATCTTGTTAATCTCTATCCCTATTAGTGGTGGTAATACTTTTGTAGTTTTCCAATGTAGAGTAAAAATGTTGAAGAACTACTTTTCCTTAATCACTAACATTCAAGTATAATTGATTCCATTTATGAACTGCAATATGTTGAGATTAAAAGGCTATTTAAGATACATTTCTAAGAATGCAGCAAACAGTACACTTTCCCCTCCCTTCCTGGCAGAGGGGAACAGGCAGAAATGTTCCTGTATGAATCGGGGGGAAGCTTCAGCCCCCACCCCATCCTCTTTAATGGGAACCTGGGGATGGGTGACAGTCCCAGATAAGGGGGCGGGCTGCCCCCAACCAGCCCCTTTCACTTGCCTGGCAATTTTGTCTCTTTTCTGTATGGTTTTCTGAGAAGCAATCCCATTCCAGGCACATCCCATTTTCTTGGCACAACCAAACCCTTACCTTGCTTTAAGTTATAAGAGGAAGCTGTATTCCAAATGTGGTGCTCCTAGCTCTTACCATTTGGGAAGAGTTCTTGAACAGACAGACAGATGGACACATTCTCTCAATTAGATTTCCCTCACAGAATAAATAAAAGTGTGAAATATTCAAACTTGAGGCCATTCCCCTAAAATAAGTTCTTCCAAAATTCATTGGTTTGTGGAACTTGTGACCAGCTGAAAGCCCTATGTAAGAAAAGAGGGTGATGATAACTTCTCTTGAAATATTTAAATACCAAGCTGAAGCCACTTGAGATGGTTTGATATATTTTAATTGCTCCTATTCAGCTCATTGCCTCTATAAATATTTTCTCAAATCAGGTCACAGCTGCCTGTGCTTTACACTATGACTGTCATAAACAAATATTAATAGAACCAATGATGATGAACATAAATACAATTGTTTCATTCACAAACCTGCTATATTGTGTGCAAGTGAATATTTAGAAAAACAGTCTCTTTTTATAAAAACAAGCATCAGTATGCAATAATTTGTTTTGAATTATTCCATCATTCATCCAAGCCATTTGTATAGCTTTCAACTACTAATATTTCTTTTAGATTTCAGTTTCAAAATTTGGTGTGACTAGTTATAAAACATTGTACCATTGCTATCTCTAATATTGAACATGATCTAAAACCACTGGTACCAAGATGCATTACTGGTAAAGCTTTGTTGATAAGGATAGGTTTCAAATCTCAAAGGCCTGGTCTACACTAAAGGGGAAGGTCAACGCAATTATATAATTATGTAGCTGGACTCAATGTATTTTAAATCGTGTTTTTACACTGTCCACACAGCAGGAGGTCAGCAGGAGCAAACACTCCCATTGGCTTCCCTTGTTCCTCATGAGGAGTAGGACTACCGGTGCTGATGGGAGCACTCTCTCAGTTCAAATTAGCGGGTCTTCATTAGACCCGCTAATTCAAACCCTGGAAGATTGACTGCGGCAGCATTAATCTTCCGCATAATGTAGACATGTTCGAAGGGATTAATCTTGCAGTCTTTAAACAGGCAAAAAAACTCCCATTAATCTCATGGGAATTTTACCTTCATCAGAACTGAAGGATTGGGCACCAAATGATAGGTGCTTCCAGTGGAATAAAATATTTTTTTCTTTCCACTCACTATTTCATAGTAATTACAAGAAATCCTGAGCTAATCAAAGCATAAGGAATATAGACACAGTTTATTTCTGTGATATATAATACGTTTTATATCAGATGCTACCTATACTATTAAGGATGAGCTCATGAAAGCCATTACACATTTGGAGAAATATCCATGATTTTTAGGGACTAGCAATTTCACTATATGAAAAATTTTGGTCCAAAGGTGTATGAACAGGGTAGCAATGAATCTGTAAAAACACTTTTGATCTTTGTACTTTTATTTTTATTTCTACTTCTATTTCAGAAGGAGCAGGGCAGGTTGAAGGAAGGGTTGGGGGAGGAAAGCCCCCAGCCCTTCTCCTGCTGAGGCCCTGCCTCCCAAGGAAGCCATGCTGCCTCCCTGTCCCCTCCCACCACAGGGAGGTGAGGCATCATGCCGCGCATGCGTGGCTTCCACCACCACAGGGAGGAGAGGTGGGCGGGTGGTGCTCAGCTCCATCCTCCCCAGCCCTGGAGCACGGGGAGAGTGGGTGGTGCGTGGCCTCAGCCTCTCCACCACAGAGCACAGGGAGGAGGGGTGCTGGCGGCAGCAATATTCTGCCCCTAGAACACCTACAGTAGGCATTCTGGGGGCAAAGTGTGGGCAGGGCCAGGCTGGTGGTTTGAGAAGACAATGCCTTCCCCCACCTAGCATGCCGGCCACCCATATCTGTTTGGATGTACTTGTATTTCCTATGTAGTGACCTGTAGTTGATGGGTACCTCTGTGACCCCATATCTGGGCTTAAGGTTCGTTTCCAGTATATAGTATATACGAGGTGGATTGACACTGCAGCAATTGATTCACAGGCCGTTGATTTATCGCATCTGTTTAGACATGTTAAATCAATCTTCAAGCACTCCCCTTTTGACTCCAGTATTCTATCAGGATAAGAGTAGCCGGAGTCAACAAGAGAGCAGCTCCCACCAACCTTAGTGCACAGAAAATGCCACGTTGTGTATGTCGACTTCAGTTACGCTATTTGCATCACTGAAGTCATGTAGATTAGATTAATGGAAGGGATGTTAGTGTAGACAAGGCCCTAGAGAGCTTTTCCATCAATTTCAAATGGTGTTGAATCACATTGATGTATGCGTCTTGAATAGGGTATATGTAACTCATGCTATATACTTGTCCACCCATTTTCTCTTGGGTGAGTGTGAATTTTTTAACCTGATTTATATAATTATTTAAAAATAAACAGCAGTAAAATATATATTTTTAAAAAGGACAGAGCAAGTTATTCCTTGATCACTTTCCAGATAGACCACTTTATCCTTGGGGATTTCTGATTTGTTCACCTATTTTAGATTTTCCAAGATTGCACGTATGTCCTGTGGATGATAATTCCAAGGTCCCTCTCCACCCTGTAAAGTGAATAAAATACAGAATTGTTTAGATATATTCCCTGTATGGGGGAGTCTCCAGTGGTGCATAGCTGGCGTAGCCATTTCCTGCCCCACCCACCAAAGACCCTCCTGCAGGAGGAGGAGTGGCCTCAGCGTGATGCACTGTAAGTCTGCTCAGGTAGTAGATGAACTCTTGGGACCCACCCATTGCCAGCTGTGCATAGCTTAGAACAGCCTGCACCAGAGCCAGCTACATAATCATGGAGTATTAAGTGATTGCCTAATGGCTACCCTTTCTTGTGCACCAAGCAGAAACAGCACAGTAAAGAATCTGGCCTAATGTCTTGTGTACAAACTTTTAGATATATATCTGTATAGTAAATTACAAAGTAAAATACAGTTTTAACTGCTGGAAAGTTTAATGCTAAAACTTGAAAGTTAATCTAAATTAAACAGAAGTAGACTCTTTTAACAGGCATGGTCTCTGGCTATCAGATAATAATTAGCACTTTTATATCTCTAAATGCTATACAAAAAAACCCTCAAACTTCAGAACACTCTTTTAGTCGAGGTAAGTATTATTGTCCTCATAGTTGGTAGACTTCTATGCAGCAGTTAAGGTCAACCAACACGTTGGAGAAATAGCTGGAGTTAGAATGTACAGTTTCTTTGCTCCCAGCCCTATGCTCAGTATGCTTTCACTTTGTCTCATTAGGAAAAACTGCATAAATACTGAGGCAGAGCCAGGTAATCAAAACTATACATAAATGCCAAGGCTTTTTTGTGCTAATCATTTAATGAACAATGTGTATAAAATTAATTCTAAAGTTGTTGGAAGTGGAACACAGTGAAAAATGTTAATCATTTGCCCATCTAGTATGCGGTGGATAATACATGTTTATTTTTAAAAGTTAAAACTATGCTGCAATGTGCTCAGAGTTCATTACCTTATAGACAACTTTTCCTCCTTGCACCACATAAAGTCTTTCTGGCAGAGCTGCATATTTTGAATTGCTTAGGTTTTCCATAGTATCTAAAACCACTGGACATAAAGGATTCTCTTTCAAAAGAAATTGTGCAGCCTTTTTTCGATCTTGAAGGCTTCGGTGATTTTTAATAACAATGTTATTTTTAAAAGCCCATCCATCTTTAAAGGAGAAGAGAGAGGAAAGCGATTTTATACATATATTGTGTGTGTGTGTGTGTGTGTGTGTGTGTGTGTGTGTGTGTGTATGTACATTCGCCAAAATCACATTAAAAGAACATTATTAAGGTTGCAAAGTCAAGCACTTGGAAGTTAAAAACTGCCAGAATTAGGATTGCCTGTGCAACCTTAATTGCGAAGGCTTAAGCATGTGCAATATGATACAATTTTCAATCACATAATCGTATACCATTGACAGCAAAGGAGACCCATCCCCTGCTCCTTATGTGCCCAAACCCACCATGGCTCTCAGCAGCTTAGAGCTGCATGTCCAGGAAAAGTCTTGAGCAGCCCCAGGTTGGAACATGCCCACTTAGAACAGATCTTCAGAAATGAAACTGCTGAAAATCTAGGAAGTCTCTAAAAACATGTGCAAATCATGATTATATGTTTAAAAGGTTTGTAACATGATCAAATTTGGAGGGATTTTTCACAGAGATGGCAAAAGGCATATTCCTGACACAAAAGCCACCTGTTGCCTAATTGCAAGTCACTGCTCCAAAGTGGGATACTAAATCTGTCCAAAGAAAATATTAAAAAAAATATGTAATATGGACAAAATGTATTTTTCCCCTACCCTTGTTCTTGCAAAGAGATGAACTGTTTTTCTGAAATTGAAAAAAAAAAAAAACCCCACCAGCCTGAGACAGATACCTTGCATGGAAAATTTCAGCTCAAATGGACAAAAGTTTCACAAAGTTATGAGCAACTGGAAAACAGTTTATAATGGGAAGTATCGGAGAAACTCCAATAGAAATTGCCACCAACCCCGCCTGTAATATTATTCACACCAATCTATATACCATATAATTTCAATAGCTATGTTAATGACATGCATATCCAAAAAAATTGCAAGCCATTTAAACTTCCAGGAAAGCAGTGTATCAAGGCCTTTGTAAAGGATACTAGAATGGGAACTAATACCGTTCTGCCATTCACTCTGGAGTAAGTAACTTACCCCTATTTTTCATAACTAGCCACATAATTTCAAGAGGTTTCAATTTTTTGGCACCCAGCTTGAGACATATAGACGACAAGTTTCAGAGGGGCAGCTGTGTTAGTCTGATTCAGCAAAAACGAGGAGTCCCGTGGCATCTTAAAGACTAACAAATGCATTAGGGCATAAGCTCTGACGAAGTGAGCTGCAGCCCACAAAAGCTTAAATTTGTTAGTCTTTAAGGTGCCACGGGACTCCTGATTGCTATTGCTATTTTTGGTCCTCTAGAAACAGATTACAGATTTCTGGAAATGTAGTATGTTACTTAGAATTTTAAACTGATTTTAAAAATTGATGGTGTGTCTTTCTCATCAATATACAAACAATTGCTGGCACATACATATTGTTTTATTTTTTCAAATTCATATGGTACAAATACTATTGAAATATTTTAAATGTAAAATGTGTAGCAGAAGCAAGCTTATTACAAACTAGAGACTAAATCATTTTCAGCTGCTCCACATCTATTTAGTAGACATTGGAAGGTGGCACATGGATGGATAAATGGTGTGGTGTTAGCTAAAATTGTAGTGTGGACAAAGCAATACATATTTCTAATGAATATATGCTAAACAGCTCAAATTAAAGCCTAAAGTTCTTCCTTTCATAGATGTTAAAGGCAGTGTTCCTTGTCAATGATGGAATTCTAAAAACTAATGTGCTGACATCCTAGTCTAGACAAGGCTCAAATTAGGTATGTTAACGGGTAACAGATTAACCTTAACAAGTGATGCTTATTAGGTAACAAACAGTGCTTTTTTTTGTTTAAAAAAAAAAGTGCTGGTACTAGGGTTGACAGATGGTTTAAAAAAAATTTGATAAAAATTTGTTGAGCAAAAAAAAATCAAAAAAACAAACAAAATTTCCCCAGTGTTTTTTGTTTTGCCAAAAAAAAAAAAAAAGTGCTGGGGAGTAACCTGGGAGGTCAGGGCCCCTTTAATTGCCACATGTCCCAAGTGGGCTTCTGTCCGGCGCAGTGCGAGTGCTCCCAGGGCCGGCTGGGGGCTGTGCCATGGGAAAGCGCCGAGCGTACCGGTGCATACCATCACAAAAAAAGCACTGGTAAGAGATAACCAGTAACTGACACCACTGGATCCCCACATGGGGCTGCCAGCAACTCCGAAAGGGGACAAAAGCAGCCAGGCTGGAGCAGAAAAATCAGAGGACCAAAAATGCCACCATGTCTAAACAGTAGAGTAAAAGAAGTAGGTTAGAGGCAAAAAGGCCACCTTTAAAAGTTAGAAGTTAAATCCTATTGAATATAATAAAAAAGAACATAAACTTTGGCATGTCAACTATACAAACAAATTAGGCAGACCAAGAAGGAATTTGAAGAGCAACTAAATAACAACACAATTCATTAAACAGTAATAAGTCGCCAGGACCAGATGGTATTCACCCAAGAGTTCTGAAGGAACACAAATATGAAATTGCAGAATTACTCATTGTGGTATGTAACATGTTTCTTAAATCAGCAACTATACCAGATGATTAGAGAGTAGCTAATGTGATGCTGATTATTAAAAGGTTCCAGCTGTGATGCTGGCAATTACAGGCCATTAAGCCTCACTTCAATACCAAGCAAATTGGCTGAAATAATAGTAAAGGACAGAATTATCACACAAGTAAACATGCTACGTTGGGAATAAGGAAACATGGCTTTTGTAAAGGGAAATCATGCCTCACTAATCTAGAATTCTTTGAGAGGGTCAAAAAGTATGTGGACAAGGGTGAGCCAGTGGATATAATTTACCTGGACCTTCAACAAGGTCACATTCCAAAGGCTCTTAAGCAAAGTAAGCAGTCATGGGATAAGAGGGAAGATCCTCTGATGGATCACTAACTGGTTAAAATCCAGGAAACAAAGGGTAGGAATAAATGATCAGTTTTTTCACAAGAGTGAGGTCCCTCAAAGATCTCTACTGGGACGAGTGTTGTTTAACATATTCACAAATAATCTAGAAAAAGGGATGAACAGTCAGGTGACACAATTTCCACATGATACAAAATTATTCAAGATAGCTAAATCCAAAATTAACTGTGAAGAGTTGGAAAGGAATCCAACAGTGGCCAGTGCCAGATGCTTCAAAGGAAAAGAAGAGAATAAGGCAATTTTGAATGGCCCACGTTTAAACTTTACATGTAAGTATTTCAGCTGAAGATATGAAAATTCTCATGTGTAATGTTGAGTACATGTAAATCTTTTCTGGACTGGGGCCCTGGTCTTAGTCTGCAAATAAGCATATCGGAATGGGCATACTCGATCAGCACAGCAGACCATCTAGCCAAATATAAAACATAAACCAGATGTTAGTCCCAGAGCTGTTGGGTCCTGCCCCAACCGTGATTCAAACAGAAAGATCCATATCTGGTGCATCATCACACATTTAAATGTTTTGCTGTCTGTACTGTACCTTTTGCATGAGCTTCTTCAATATAGATTATAAGGAAATCTGCTATGGAGTTAAAATCTTCAACAAGTTTGTTGAACTCATCGAATTTGAAAAGAAATGAAGGTCAGGTGCAGCTTCCAAAATTCAGGACTAAAGGCCTGTTGTCTGCAACAGACGTGAAATAATTTTTAAAGTATCATGTTAAACAGATGATGAGAAAAAGGACAGGGTTAGGGTTAAGGCCTGGGCACAAATTCAGGCTCTATTCTTAGCCTTGTTATACCCTTCCTGCATTATCTTGGACAAGTCACTGATCACCTGATTTTTCAAAGGTACTGAGCTCTTCTGTAAATCAGGCCATTAATTTCTCTGTACCTCAGTCTCAGTATGAAAAATAACCACAACATTGCTTTCCTTTTCTTACTGTAGCCCTATCTGATTTATTCAGGCCCCAATCCTACAATAAGTTCTATGAAAACACTCAGACTCCTGCGTTCATGCATAGTCCCAATGAAGTAAATGGGGCTCCATACAGGTGCAGGCATCTGCTCACATGGAGTTCATTGCAGGATCCAAGCCTTAGACCGGGGTGGGCAATAATTTTTTACCAGGGGCCATTTCAGAAATTTTTGAAGAGATCCCAGGCCACACTGAAAGGGGCAAGGCCTCAAGCGGAATGGGTGGAGCCAGGATACAGATCATGATTGGTCTGGAGGTGAGGGAGCGTGTGAAGTATTTCCCCCTCCCCCCAGAGGTTCCCCCTAGGTGACCATGCCCCTGGCGGTGGGAGGAGACTTCACATGCTCCCCCTTCTGCCCCCAGGCCAATCAGGGCTTGGGGGCGGAGGAGCACACGAAGTCTCCTCCTGCCCTGCACTCCTTGCAGGGCGGAAGAAACTTCATGCACTTCTCCCTGCTCCCAGGCCCTAATTGATCTGGGGGAGGGGGAGCAGCAGGGTCTCCGCGGGCTGGATCAACCCACTTAGTGGGTTGGATCTGGCCCACGGAGGCCCTTTTGCCCACTCCTGCCTTAGACTGTAAGCCTCTTGTGGGTGGAGGAACTCTAGTTTAGTAAATGTATAGCAACCAAAACAACAGGCCCTCAATCTCAAATGAGGTCTCTAAATGCTACTGCAAAACAAATTAGTATGAAGGTACTTAAAAATATTCTGCATGTTCCTTAAAGAATAAAGACCCAGATTTTCAAAGACCCAAATTTTCAAACCTGAATGCCTAAATTTAGACTTTCAAATCCATTTTTAGGCATCTAAATATTAAATTCCCACAGCTCCAGTTGGTGTTGGGGAAGTTACACATTCTAAACATAAGTTCCTTTTTATTTATGTGCCTACGTTTTGTTACAGGAGGAGCCTAGTTATAAGACAGCTAAATCTGAAAACTTTAGCTATATTTTGGATAATGCATCCCAGGCTTTCATGATTTTAATGAGATTCAGCAATCCTCTTGCCCAGGCAGAATTCTAATTATTCATTATTACTATTTATTAAACAAAGTCTGTTCAAACCACGGAAGTAAATATTTCCTGTCCTGCTTAAGGGCCTGATCCCCCAAATGCTTATGCATGGACCTAACAAAAAACCTCTGCACAAATATTTACAGGAATACTTTCTTGTGTTTGCAGAACCTTAATTTAAAGAGTGCTCCCAATGACTTAATAACATTGGCTGTGCTTAATTTCAAAATGTGATGCTATCATTATCCCACTTTAAAATGGTCCAATCTTGGATTAATCTCTGAATACACTGTGCATACCTTCCTCCTATGCTGTATCAATTTTGAAATTCATTGTCTGGGGTTTTTTAAAGCCCTGGTTAATATACATGGAACTAGAGGATGCAACTTAATGATTAATAATGTATGCTGCAAACATCAAAGTGGAAGACAAAGTACAAACCAGTTTTTTCTCTCTCAGCATTATTTTTGTTAATTTGGAAACTAACTAACAAACATCCATTTTCTGCACTTCAGTCTGGTTAATATGCATGGGCTTTCTCCACTTGTGTGTAACAGTATACAAAATATATTAAGTAAATGGTTCTGGTTATATTTGCCGCCTCTTTCACCATGATAATTTATTATATTGGTTTTCAGTAGACAGATGCTCCCTCCCAATCCATGACAATAAGTAACAAATGTAATACCTGTATGCATTAGAAAACTGCATACAATTGTGCAGTTGCAAAGACAAAGATTTCTCTCTAAAACCACCAATGCGTGTACATGGTTGAGAAACTCCACTGTTAGGACATGTCAACACAGCAGAGCTAAAACCAAAATAAGCTACACAACTTCAGCCACGTCAATTGCATAGCTTAAGTAGAAATAGCTTATTTTGGCTTTTGACGCTGTTTACGCAGTAGGAAGTCCGAGGAAAAGCACTCTTCCCCTGACTTCCCTTACTCCTCATAAAATGAGGGTTACAGGAATCAGAGTAGGAAGTCCTCCAGCTCAATGTTATTTTGACATTATATCGAAATAACTGCTTGTAGTGTAGACACGAACTACATTATTTTGGAATAACATCAATTATTCCAAAATAACACTGCTGTTTAGATGTACCCTTAGAATGTGATCTATTCTTTTCTACTTAAATCCCTCTGCAGCTAGTTGCTCTTATCTAACCTGGTTTGCAAATCTGTAATTGGACCCTCAAATCATCACTTAGCTCCCTAATCTCCAAATAACATGTCTCAGTCAGTTTGAATACTCTATTTTATTTACTACTCTAATCACTCTATTTTATTTACTACTCTAATCATGAGGACCCAACCTATTTGGATGATTTTACTGACCTTGCATGAAGTCCAAGATGTGATGTATTTCATCGCTGAAGTCTGCTACTGGGGTGTTGGGAGCATTATGTCCTTCAAATGCTTCATCTTCCAACCTTTTCCACTTCACTTTCAAAACAAAGAGTAAATATTTAAAGCTGAAGAAAGTTGGGCCCCAGTTCTCGTAGCTGAACTTTGGATTCTTGCGTATGCTGCTCTTTTGTCCCTGTTTTAGAATATATCTTTTCATTGTTTCTGGGAATAATATCATCAGCATTTTACCAACAGCAACACACAGAGATACATACAAAAGAATCAAGATTTTTTGTAAAATTACTCTAATTTTGAACATTGTGTCAGAAGCAGACAGACTGCTTCCAAAGAAAACAGTGTAATGGAGCTGGAGCAAAGGTAAAGGAGGAGGGGAAATGAGGCTAAAGGACAGTCTTCACATGTTTGGCCAAATTCTACTCTCTCATAGTTCCACTCACTTCAATGCCCAGGATGTGACTAAGAATAAAATATGTTCCACTATACCGTGTATCTTGAAAATAAATCAAGATGTTAATTACAGCAAAGACTGTTTTACTACTATTAATTTTATTAATGCACATCTAAGGCTTATTACCAAAATGTATTGCATGTATTACAAATGAGAAGACTGACTACATACTAGATACTTTTCTGGCAGCATTAAGGTAGTAATAATTTGGGACCCGTTCCTGAAAAAAAGGACTTGCTTTATTTTATTAATTGATGTCACTGGGACCACTTGTGCTTAAAATTAAGTACAAGTTCTTCATCGACTAGTGTCCCTGTGGGTTCTCCACTCAGGTCTCGGTGCATCCTCGTGCAGCTGATCGGAGATTTTTGGTGAGCAGTGCCCCTCACGCTGTGCCTGTGCACCCAGCATCCCTGCTGTTTGTCGAGTCCACACATGGCGCGAGCCCTGTCAGTTGCTTTTCTACCGTCCTCACTGAAGACAGAGTCAGAGCAGTGCTCTTCTTCCTGACAGGAAAAACAAAATTTCTATAGTTAGTTTAGACTTTTCCTCATAGGTTGGTCAGTTAATGGTAGTTTTCAACGTTAGTTTAAAAAAAAAGAGAGAGAAGCGCCTCCGCCGTGGCTTTTTTTCTTCAACATGCTGGGTTCTCCCGGCTTTAAAAGATGTGACTCATGTTGAGACTCAATGCCCATTTCTGATGGCCATGCCTCCTGTGTTAAATGCCTGGGAGAGACTCATGCAGCACATAAGTGCCCGCACTGTCAGAACATGACAGCCAGAGCCAGAAAAGACCGCAAAATGCAACCACCATGGGACAAACCTGAGGAGACAAAGGGATAGCAAAAGCCCATTGACAGGACGGCTTCACCACCCCACAAAGGCTCACAAGCTTTGCGGGCTTCCCCGACATGCTCATTACCAGCACTGCCCAGAGCCTCTCATTCCCTGATGCCGTCAGTCTCCGGCACTGCAGAGAAATGCAAGTCTGTACCACCCAGGAGAGCTGAGTCAGAACCCAACTGCACCGTACCGGTCGGTGCTGCTGAGGAAGCGGCACCCACAAAACCGCACATGCCACCACCACAAGCTCCCACAAGCACTTCTATGGTGCCTGAACAGACTGGTCAGACTGACCTTGATTGTGCTCTGGCACCGCAGCATAAGAAAGCGCTGCGCAAGACACGGCACTTACAAAAATCTCCTCAGTCAGGCACATTGTCAGGAGCTTGCTCACCACGCTCCTCAGTGGTGTCTTATACCCAGGGGCACACGCATATGCCAGACAGGGCTCCCCACTCTCCTACGCTGCTTTCACCAAGAACTGACTATGGCCGTGGACATAGGAGAAGATTTTCATCATGCCATTCATGTTCCTCGGGATCAGTGGCTTCCTGGCATTCATATTGGGATCATTCCCTACAACAACACCCCATGTGGCCCAACCAACCGTGGATGTATCCTCCACAACAGTTCCAGCCTCAATGGCCCCCCTGGGAACCATGGCAGGGTTACCGACCACATTCCTCCCAGACCTACCACTCAACAGATACAGCTCCTACACTGAAACAGCACACGTCTATGCGCTCCCTGACCATATCCGCGCATTCCTCACCGTCTCACCTGCTCTCAGTAATAACACAAGCGGGCTCCAATGATAACGATAACTTAGCTCATTCGGACTCGGAGAGTTCCTCACACGACCCCAGATCCACTAGACCAGATGAGGCAGTTTTCCAGATATCGCCCTCTCCACCGGCAGACGATCTAAAACAATTTCAAGAATTTTTTAAGCGGGTAGCTCAATCACAAGACATTATACTCCAGGGGGTGCTAGACAAGCAATACAAATTACTGACAATACTACAACCCACGGCATCCTCAAAGATAGCTCTACCCATTAACGAAGCTATCCTGGAGCCATCAGATGTGCTGTGGCAAAATCCAGCCTCTATCCCCTCAACAAACCGCAGGGTAGATAGAAAATACTTTGTCCCTGCAAAAGATATGGACTTCCTCTTCGCACATCCCCAGCTGAACTCACTGGCCATAGACTCAGTTAATCACAAGGCTAAGAACCCACAATTTAAGTCTACACCCCGCGACAAAGAGCATAAGTGGCTGGACATCTTTGGCCGCAAAGTGTACTCTTCTGCCACCCTCCAGTTCAGGACATCAAATTATACAGCCCTCCTGGCTAACTATGATCATGCCAACTATGCTCAACTATAGGACCTGCTGCAGGACCTTCCTGACATTAAGAGACCACAGCTCCAGTCCATCATAAAGGAGGGTTTATCTATAGTAAAAACGGCCCTCCTGGCTGCAATGTATGTCGCTGACACGGTGGGTAGGGCCACAGCTACTGCAATTGTAATGAGTAGGGCCTCATGGCTGCAGTCATCAGGGGTCCCAAAAGAATTGCAATCAAAGGTGGAGGACCTCCCCTTTGATAGAAAACAGCTATTTGCCACCAAGACAGATGAAGTCCTACACTCAATGAAGGACTCTCGTACCACACGCCGCACTCTGGGGATGTACACCCCACCTAATGAAAAACGCAAGTATACCCCCAACCAAAGGCCAAGGGACTATAATTATAACTATTACAGACAACAGTAGAGGCCATATGACAACAGGCCTAAGCAATGCCCTAACAAGAAGAGGATGCAGCAAAATCAGTCCTCCACCACTCAATCAACCCCACAGAAACAACAAATTTGAAGTCTTGGTCGGGATCTGAGCGACCACCCCCACAGATCCAGTGCATTCCAATGCCACCTTCCATCACTGCCTGAGACCCTTCCACCAACAGTGGTCCCAAACCACTACAGACAAATGGGTCCTGGAAATTATCAAATCAGGTTACACAATCCCCTTCATATCCATGCCCCCTACCCAACCCCCTACCCTGTCCCTCTTCATGGACCCATCTCACGAGCCCCTATTACAAACAGAGGTGCAAAAGTTACTCACCCTAGGGGCAATAGAAACTGTTCCCACAGAATATCAAGGAAAAGGGTTCTACTCCAACTACTTCTTAACATTCAAAAAAATAGGGAGATGGAGACCAATCTTGGATCTCAGGAAACTCAACAAGTTCATCATCAACACAAAATTTAAGATAGTGACCCTGGCAACTATTATACCTGCACTGGACAAAGGGGACTGGTTCTCAGCCCTGGACCTTCAAGACACATATTTTCAAGTAACCATCCACCCAGCCCACAGGAGATTTCTCAGATTCGTCGTAGGTCAAGACCATTACCAATACAGGGTCCTCCCCTTTGGTCTTTCTACGGGCCCCTCGTGTGTTCCTGAAGACGATAGCCATAGTCACAATCTTCCTCATAAGACAGAACGTCATCATCTTCCCTTACCTCAACGATTGTCTTATCAAGGGTTCCACTTGTCAGCAAACTATAGCAATCTCTCTCCTGCCATCCATCTCCACCCTCTGACAAACAGAGGGTAGGGACACCATTCCTTACCCATACTGGCTAATACCCATTAATGGACTTAACCTTCACGAATGTATCTAGCTCTTTTTAAAACCCTGGTATAGTCCTAGCCTTCACAACCTCCTCAGGCAAGGAGTTCCACAGGTTGACTGTGTGCTGTGTGAAGAACTTCCTTTTATTTGTTTACAAGTGGAGGGATACAAGAAATACTCCCAATCTTTTTTTGTAATCTATAAAACTTGTTAAAATAGTTGTTCTCTGAGGTGCGCAAAAGCACCTGCAGAATGTCTGAGTGGGATTTTTATGTGTATATAAAGATTCGGTTGGCATGGTGTGTGTGTGTGTGTGTGTGTCACAGTGGCACAGCTGCCCAGCACACTGTCAGACTTTGCTTGTGTTTGTGCGCGATACGAACACGCCTTTTCCCGGGGGGGGGGGGGGGATGGTGCAAGCCGGCAGACTGGTATCTGAGCCGGGCTGTACGTGGAATGAACCTGCTCCTGCTGGTCCCCACGCGTTGCCTCTTTAAGAGAGAGCGCGCGCGCGCGAGGGAGAGGGAGAAAGAGAGAGCGAGCAGTTGAGCGTCTGATTGGTTGGCGTCGCCAATATGGCTCAACCTGTGGCGGCCGCGGGGGGGGGGGGGGGGAGGAGGAGGAGATAGTCCCCGAGCTTCTGATTGGCTGGCTTTTCCAACAAGGCTCTTGTCTCTTTAATGAGGGCGGAGCGAATGGAGCGGCGTTTTTTTTTTTGGGGGGGGGTTGCTTCCGGCAACACAATTCTGTCTTGCTGGCCTCGGCTCCTTCCTCAACGCGCAGCTGCCCCGCCCCCTCCCCCATCGGCAGCCCGGTCCCGCCAGGTGAGAGCCCTGGGCTGGTGTGGGCGGGGCAGGCCGCGCTGGGGCGCCACAGGCCGGGCAGCGGGGGGGGGGGGGGGGGGCGAGCAAGGGCCGGTCCCGGGCGGGGCTGGGGGTGCTCTGGCCTTTTCCAGACCTTCCCTAGCCCCCCCAAGCGCGCCCGCGGGGCGGGGAGTTGCTGGGAGGGAAGACCCTCCCTTTCCTTCCCTCCCCCCCCAGCCCTGTGCCTCCCTCCGCCCGCCCCCAGAGATGTTCAGGGATCCCTGAAAGCAACTTAACATTTCTTACAGGTGCTGGCCTATTGCAAGCCTGGTCCCCGCCAGCTCTTCAAATAGCTCCCCGCCGGCTTTGGGTGCAGCTCCCACAGCTCCTGTCCGAGCTGCGCAGCCAGACGCACCCGCTTCCTTTCACCTCAGACCCTTGGCAAGCTGCCCCTCCCCCGAAATCAAGGGGATGAACAATAGGCTGCATGCGTGTAACTAGCCCAGGAGGGAATCTGACACGTTCCAAAGGGGGCATTGCATGTCAGTCTGGCTAGTGCTGGCTGCTGCTCGTGGCTTTGGGCAAGCCTGAAAATGCAGGGACTCTTAGAAAGGATAGAAACTGCCCCATTAGTGTCCCCCACAACCTGTTGAATGGTTTCTATATGTTCTACTTAATGATCTTCTTAAATACTCCAGAAACAAATTTTCCCCCTGTAAAACTCCTGTGTGGCAGCTGATGTATAAGTGCCCACTATTGTTCTGTTAATTTTTTCCACCCATGTGTGGATTATTTTTTTTTATGTACTAGGGAGGTTAAAATACGTTTAAGTAAACATGTAACCGCTGAAAATTTCAGCGGTTACATGCAGGGTGAGGGAGGTGGCTCCTGCCTGCCCCCTGCTCCCATGTGCTGCTGTCTCTGATACAGAGGCAGCAGCATGGGTGGAGAGTGGGGGCAGGCAGCTCCCTGAGAGCCAGTGCATATGATGACCCGGCATTTAAGCCAGCTGCCCACACATATTGGGAGTCTCCATGTAACTGTGAAGGTTAACTGATGAGCCAACGCTCATCAGTTAACCCTGTACACAATTACACTTTCACATCCCTATTATGTACACCAAGGCATGTGCAGATGTGCACCGCCAGTAGAAACACATGCTGGCGGTTGTGGGCACTCTGCTAATCAGCTGGTTGACACCTGAATCTCCCCTGGGTGGCTACCCCAGTGCGCAGCTTACAGGGAACACTGGTGCCTATCATGCACATGGAGTTTCACTCCAGAAAAAGTGCACATGGTACACTTTTTAATGAAGTGAAACTGACTAACTGCATAGGATCATTGTAGAGCAGGCTAGGATGAGAAATAAAGACTATTATATTAATATTAATTACAATAAAAGGAAAAGAAAAATGTAACTAGCCAAAGTGGTATTAGGATAGAATGTTATGGATGAGCCTTTACTCTGTGATATGAGATCTTAATTACCACAAACATCAGAACTGTAGTTGTACATCTCCTTATATGCTTGTGTATAATGATGTATGGAGAGAGAAACTGCATTTTAAAAATATTTTCTGATTTTTTTTTTCATTTTAGATGTTTTAACTTTTGATTTGCTGTTCAAGATATTTTAAAGTTCTGAATACTCATTCTAGAGCCTAGTGAATGAATGGCGACTGTGGATGATTTAAAATTTCAAGGTAAATTGTCAAATTACACTTGTTAATTGGGCCAAAATTTTCATGTTAAGGAAAATAAATGACAGTAATCGAGCCTTTTTAAGTGGTTGTATCCTTTCCTTTGGTTCCCTGAGAATATTTGTGTAAGCTTGCATTACTTAAACTCACAATGTCTTTAACTGTTTCAGTCTTGCATTAGGGATGTAAGCAACTAGACGACTATCTGATAAACTATCTGAGTCTCTCAACATGTTGCTTCCCCCACCCCTTACTAGCTCTATTAGAAGCAGCCAGGGGTGGGGAGCAGGAGCCGGTGCTGGGAGGAGCCAGCTTAAAAGCTGATTCCTGGCTTGTGCCCAGTCCCAGATGCTGCGCATCTGCTGCTTAAATGTATTAAGAGCCTGCTGGCTCTTAATACATTTAAAAAGCAGAAGCACAGTGGGGTCACAGTCCGGGAGCTAAACCCACTGCAGCTCCCCCGCTTATTGACTAACTGATGGAAATTCCATTGACTACTTGATTAAACTAAATGTAACATTCCTATCTTGCATATTTTTATATGTGCATTTAAAGCACTTAAGTGACTAAATGTGATCTTTATCTTGACTGAAAGCACTGGTTATACTGCAAATTTGAAGCTGAGGCTGAGCAGAATTGGCCCTGTGGGTGCAGAGGTGGGAACATTTTCTCATAGGATCAGACACTGAAATGGGCATGGTGTCCAGCTTGTTTTTAAAAATAAAGTTATTTCTGAATTAGATATCCTCAATCTGTCAGACCGTAACTTTGAGGGCTAAGGCTGTCTAATCATAAATCTGTTCTGCATGGGTGGATGCTTGCAGCAGTGCACAGCTCCATTTGACTGCTTGTGGATATAAAGGTCTGTCCAGTGAATCTGACTGAAGAATAGGGATCTAAGACTGTGATATTTAGTTAGCATAAAGAAGGCAGACTAGTTGGAGAGGAGGTACAGCGTTCCATTAACTGAATGAACACTCAGCTTAATTAAGCCAGTTCAGGCTTTAGGAAACAATTCACACTGCACTAGTAACATGGACTCTAAGGCCTTGTCTACACTACAGAGTTTTGTTGACAACAGTCATCTTTTAACGACAAAACCGCATAGGTGTACATGCTACAGTGCTCCTTCCGCCCACTGGCATACCCGCTGGCTTTGCTAACAAAATAAAATCACCTCAACGAGAGATGTAGAGCTTCTTCAGCAATGTTATATTGACAAAGTGTCAGCGTAGCCCTTGTGCCTGTTTGTTACTGTTAATGGCTTCTAGGGGGTGTCCCACAGTGCCCATCCTAACTGGTGTTGTCAGCAGTATGAACTCTGTTGCCCTGCATCCAGGCACACAGGCATCCGTCCCTCCCCTTTTAAAGCCTTTGGAACTTTTGAAATCCCTCTGCCTGTTTACTGGCATGGACCGCTCACTTTGCATGTTCCTAGCTGACCATAGCGTCTCCATGCAGCAAATACTCTCCCGCTTGACACACATCAGAGTTGTTGGGTCCATGGAGAGAGGAGCCTATGTAGTCCCAGCTCTGCTCCAGCCATAGGAACTTTGCTATGGTCTCATTCCCGTGGTATATTGGATAAAGGCTACGAATAGGACATGGATTTGTGCCATGCAAAGATAAAGGAGCTGAGGCAGGAATACCAGAAGAGAGTCAAGCCATTGTTCAGATGCTGCACCAAAGACCTGATGCTTCTATGATGACCTGAACACCATCCCCAGTGGCAGCCCTACTGCACTACCAAGAGCCCTGTGCATACTTTGCGCTTGGGGAGCTGAAGACTAGACAGTGGACTTAACCCTAAGGACAAAGTGGTGGATGAGGAATTTGAGTAGGAGTACAAGATGGGACAGGTGACAGGGTCTTCCTGTACCATGGTGAGCCAGGACCTCTTTTTGACTCAGGAGGGTTCGAGCCAGTGCCAGCACTATGTCTCTGGCACACATGATGCAGGAGAGGGGAGTTGTGGTAAGTGATCATTTTTGAAGTGATGCTACTCAGTTATGAGGTACAGCCAGTGGGATTGACAGCCACTGTGGACACCAGGGCAAGGTGTGGGAGGGGCCTGGCTCTGCACCCCCAGAAGGGATGGGGCTCAGGTGGAAGGGGTAGGGCTGGGGCAGCTAGTCCTCAGCAGCGCCCAGATCACGGTGCCACCCGCCGCCCCCCAGAGCCCCACGTAGCAGCAGCAGTGGTGAGAACCCCAAGCCTCTTAGAATCACTGAGCCCCAGGGCAATTTTGTCCTGTTCCTCCTTCTCCTCTCCATTGGCAGGCCTGGTTACAGCTATCCTTTGTTTTGTTATATGCTAGAAGTGGGGAAAGGAATAGTAATATACACAACTAGCGATGCCTGTGCGTAGTTCACTTTCCCCAGTGCAACTATGCAAAACAGTGTGCTAATGCACACACAGTTTTCATAAGAATCCTCCAGAGCACTCTCCAGGAAACTTTCTTAGAGGTACTTGTTGATTCTCTGCTGAAAGTTCCTTGGCAGAGCTGCTTTAATCCTTCTCCCATTGTAGGAAACTTTCCTTCACCAATCAGGAATCTCTTGTGCAGGGACCAAAGTGGTACACAGGCAACCAGCATAGGGACCTGGTCTGAAGTCTAATGCATGCAGGAGATGCATCCTTGCTTGCCCTCTGATGCTGATATCTCTCTCCTGTGACCCTGCATGTAGAAAACTGTGGCAGAATTTATAATTTTGTCCCTATTAATTTGCAGCATTCCCCTTAAAAACACACCTAGACCCTTTTTCCCCATCTTCAGCACCCTTCCCCCTTCCTCCCGGGCAGATGTTTGCTGAGCTGTGTGCTTGACCAGAGACAATGTGAAACAGATTGATATTTTACGAGAGATGTATTTTACTATCATGATTTGATGGGGTGGGTGCACTAAAAATCCTGTTCCTATCTATTGTTTCTTGTGCTTCTGCAGATGTGGTCTTCAGGGGCACCACCTACACACCCGCGGAGCACCTCCACCAAATAAGGAAGCTACAAGGAGGAGCAATGATGACATGTTTTGAGAGGGGACTCCAATCCTCAGTCACTGAAAAACAAGAACACAGAGCATGGAAAGAGACTGCAAATGAAAATTGTAAGATAAGCAGGACAGGAAGAAGAGCCATGAGCAAATTTTAGTGGCCCAGAAACAGATGATGAGAGTGATGGAGGATCAAATGCAGATGATGAATTCCCTAATAGCATTGCAGGGGCCGGAGAAAAAATGGCATAAAATGCAAACAGAAGTCCATGGAATGATGGGACAGAAAAAACTGCATCACAGGATGTTGAGCCCACACCCACAATGCATTGTGATGCACTCTAGCTCTACCCACGTCCTAGTTGTAGAAGGTGGCAAGTAGCACGATGAAAGCTGCTCACAGAACAATGCTCTCAATGCCAGAACAGCAAATGGGAATGTGCTCCACTAACAAAATGAGTACTGTGTAAACATTCACATGTGATGTAGTTATAGCAGTTTTGGATTGTTGGTGTAACTTGTGTTGACAAAACTCTGTAGCGATGGATGATGTGTCAGTCTTAAAAATAAGCTTTTTGAGTAATGAATGCCAACTATTTTTTTTAAGCTTGAAAATCACCTGTTGCAATGTGCTTATTTTCAGAATTTGATGATGCAGCTAATTTGCTGGCAGGAAAACCAGATGCCACTACAATAAGTATTGATGAGGCTAGTGAAAATGCCAAGAATCAGTATGGCCTTCTGCAAGACTCTGGGAGAGAGGAGGATGATGAGTTATTGGGAACTGACTCAGACAAAACTGAGGTAACAATTGCACATTTATAATGCCCCCATCAACATGATGTATCTAAATATCTGTTCCAACACTTTTATCAGTAAGGAGGTGTAACGGGTCGGGCCGGGTCTGGGCACGGCTGAGGGCGTCTGCTCAGGGTGAATTGCTCAAACTCGGGGCTCCTTACAGCCCCAGACTGGAGACCTTCCCAAACAGGCCACAAACCAGTCACACTGAGCGCTTCAGCTGCCAACCTGGCCAGCCAGAAGCCTCACGAGCAAAACCCTTCTGACACCCCAGCTCTTCCTATGCCCCAATCAGCCCCAGGCCTAACACACAGGTGAGGGGTTTTAGAACCCAATCTCACCTATGCCGAATGGGTTCTTCTGGTCCCAAGAAACCAGACACAGTTCCCAGGTCAATTTACACTCTGGAACTTACCCACAAGATCACACTGAGCCAATTCCTTTAGAATCTAAAATCTAAAGGTTTATTACTAAAAGAAAGAAAACCATGAGAGTAAGGTTGTTAAAGGATAATACATTACATGGATCGAATCACCCAGTTCTTGATGCAGGCTCTTAGCAGAGATGTTATAAACTGCTATCTTAAAAGTCTCTGGTGTACATCCTAAGTCAGGATGGGTCCACGGTTCTTTCCGGTTCGTTGTTTCCTGCAAGGCTGCATCTGGGATCAGGAGCTAAACTGAAGACCACCTGGAGGGTGCCACATGGCACTTATATAACCATCCCTGGTCTCTTCCAAGCAGTAACAGGTCACATGGTCAGGGATCTATCCTTGTTTCACATGTTTGCAGCCATTATGCCCTGGCTGGTTTGCAGGTAGCCAGACACATTCTTTCAGGTGTGTCTCTGGCACTTAGAGATCTATTGTCCATGGAGCCTCACTAATTAGCATGGCCATTGAACAAACATTCCTGGCACACTGTGCTGATGCTGGAAAATGCTCTGTCTGAGGCAGAGCAGAGTACATATTTATAACTCCACATATAGATATTGTACATGAGTAGCACATACAGAATCAGTAGAACAAAAGCTTTCATTCAACATCTCACATGACCCCCCCCTTTGTACAGTCTTTTGGGGCACCCCCCGCCCAATGGGGCAACAGTGATCTTTAGAATCCAATAATGTGACAGGAGGAAACTTCCATGCTGGCCCTGCCAGTACTGATGGAAGTGCATATTTTAATTCCCACTTAAACCTATTTATAACAGGGGTACACATCGGGTACATCAGCTTAACTATATATTTGCCTAGTATTACAACAGGCTTCATACAAACACTAGCAAATCAGTACAAAATAAAATTTCATACAATGAGTTGTTTATACTGCTCTATATACTATACACTGAAATATAAGTATAATAGCATTTTGAGTGTAAATGTATTTTATAATTACATGGTAAAATGAGAAAGTAAGCAATTTTTCCTTAATTGTGTGCCATGATGCTTTTTCTTTTTATGTCTGATTTTGTAAGTGGGTAGTGGTGGGTGTTGTTTTTTTTTTTTTTTTTAAATGAGGTAAAACATGTAGGTATGCAAGGGAAATCAGACTCCTGAAAGAGGTACAGTAGTCTGGAAAGGTTGAAAGCCACTGTATTATAAGAAGCTGAGATGTTGACTTCAAGTGAGTTGATGGCAATACAGTACTGGGAGTGGGTGGAGGTATTAACACTTGTAAACCTAGTTGAACAAGACACTAATGAATTAATGGAAGTTATGTTACTTATAAACCTCCTGACCAAAAAAGGTGGTAGGAATCATAATAAATTTTCGTATCTAGAATATGTATCCCCAATGGAAAATATCTTCTGCTATTAACGAACACCAGGGAAAGCATGAAACAATTCTTTTACTTCCAGCTATTCTAACGATTGTGTAAATATTACTAGGCTTTAAAGTAAATTGGTTGATTGTAATAATTGCTATTGAATTATCTTTCCAATCTTAAAGTTACTTGCAGGACAGAAGAAAAGTGCCCCCTTCTGGACATTTGAATACTACCAGACTTTCTTTGATGTAGATACATACCAGGTTTGTATTTGTTTTTAATATTAATATTTTACTTCATACAAAGGGAATTATAGTGATTTAATAGTTTTAATGGTGGACTAATATTTATAGATGATTTATAATTATTTCATAGTGCATTTTGTTTTCAATAACATTTATATTTTTTCCTAGGTCCTAGACAGAATAAAAGGCTCAGTTTTCCCAATACCAGGGAGAAACTTTGTAAGACTATATATCCGCAGTAATCCAGATCTTTATGGTGTGTACCAATTATAACATTAATATTTTTTAATAGCTAAATTCTTGCAGTTCGTTGTCTTGTTCAAAATTAATACATGGGTGGGGGTGTAATTGATTTATTTCCATTTAAGGTCCCTTTTGGATATGTGCCACATTAGTCTTTGCCATTGCTATCAGTGGTAATCTTTCGAATTTCTTCATCCATCTGGGTAAATCTTCATACCAGTATGTGCCTGAGTTCAGAAAAGGTGTGTAAGTAGTTCTCATTTTCCTTTTTCCTTGTCTCATACAGTTTTATTGGTTAAAAAAAGTTATGTAAAAGTCCAAGCTTTGCTTTATCATAATGTTTTGATAACTGTCTCTTTCTACTTCCAGAGAAATGCAAAAATAATCCATTAAAGTTGTAGGTATATAGATATCTCTCGGGAGACCATATTCATATAAGCAGTTAAACAGAATTTCAGCAGATCATACAGTGATAATCACTTAGTTCGCTTACCTAAGGATTTGAAGTTCCTACTTCATGATGGGATACAAAACCAGTAAAGGAAGCTTAATTAGCATTTATTGCTCTAATGAAGCTAAAGAGTGGGAAAGTAATTGCCTGCCCTTTGGCTCTAATTTATATTATGAAAGAGAATGCAATACCCATGAAGGAACATTTATTTGAAATGTATGACCTATTTTTTAAAGGAGCACTGTCAATTTATAATAAATTAGTTAAAAGTAGCATCAGAAACTAATCTTTTGAGCTCCCCTCCCAGTTTTGTGGTCCTTAGTCATGTTTTTGTATTTTAAGTGAGTTTTTCTTTCCATTGTTCCCCACACAAATGACAGATTGAGTACCCACAGAAAATACTGAAACTGATTTCACTTTTATATAATCAAAGTAAAAACACTGAAAGCAGAAAAATAACTTTCTTCTTATAATCTTAAGTATTAGTGGCAGGCTTAGAAAAGGACATAAATGCAAAAGTTGCCATTGTTCCATAAAGTAACTGTGGTTGTCCCTACTAATATTTTTTTGTGTTATGTTAGCTCTTCAGTTTTAAGAAAAAGATTAAATTAGAGATGGGGGTTTAGTAATACTAAACCTCTTTCCTGTCTCTTTACAGTGTCCATAGCTGCAACAGCTATCTACGCTTATGCTTGGCTGGTTCCTCTGGCTCTCTGGGGGTTCCTTATGTGGAGAAATAGCAAAGTTATGAACATAGTCTCCTACTCGTTTCTTGAGATAGTGTGCGTCTACGGCTACTCACTCTTCATTTATATTCCAACAGCAGTAAGTATGGCCTACAGATGTATTATGAAACTTCTTAAGAGTTTTTAGTAAATATGGTTGTCTGAATGGGGAAACCTGCCTGGCTGCATTGGCTGGTATTTGTTTTTACCTTCCAGATGAAAAGGTTAGCTGACAAGTACATGACATTTATATGTATGTCCTCTAACTAAAGAGCCATGAGTACCCTAACTCCTTAAACTATATGACAGACTTTATTGCATATTTATGCCATTTATTTCTGTTAGTTGGAATATTAAACCTGCTCATCTGGGTGATTGGTTTTTTCTCTAGTGGCTGCAGACTACAGGCCAGTTGGTCTCCTGAGAAAATGTCACTAGTTCAACAGATTTTACCACTTAAAGCAGAATTCTTCATTTTAGAGAATATCTCAGGGACTGGTAAATTCTTTCAAACCAGTGAAACTCTTTTAAAAGTGCTCTCGCTGTAAGCTTTATTTAGTACAATTATTTCATTGGTTTCAGCTAGTAAGCCTTGTTATTGATGCAGCTAATGGAGAGTCTCCTCTTAGCTCGGGTGATAGAAACCTTTTTATGTTTTGGTGCCAAATGAAGCGTGAATAGTGTGTGCTAAGAGTCCTGATGAAAGGATGTGATATATAGAGCAGTAGTGCCAGAAACAGTGAATTAAATACATGTATCTTGATATTTAATAAGGCCTTTTCTCTTTCTCTTTTTTTAAAAACAGATTTTGTGGATTATTCCACAAAAAATTGTACGCTGGATCTTGCTAATGTTCGCTCTCTGCCTTTCGGGCTCTGTTCTAGTAATGACATTTTGGCCTGCTGTTAGAGATGATAACCGAAGGATTGCACTGGCTACTGTGGTGACCGTTGTGTTTCTTCATGCCCTGCTTGCTATTGGTTGTTTGGTATGATAATGTTCTTTAATATCTTTTTTTATTTAAATCAATCTGTACAGTAGCAGCGTTGCATTAACATTAAGGGGGTTTGTAGAGCTTTTTGTTTAAGCAGATCTCTTGATAATTGTAAAAGATAAATATAAGGATACTGTCCTGAAGAAACCTTAATACATATGACAGGCATGAATATTCAAACACAGCACAAAGATTTATGTAGCTCTCTCTCCTAGAGTTCCTACACTTAAAAAGTAGCAATGATGGTTATATATTTTTTAGCATAAATTGTTCCTATATAGCAGTCTTAAGTGTACCTCGCATTTATGACAGCAACATTTTAAATCATTAACCTATATCATATGCAATTAACATCTTATCCAGGTAAGCATAAAGATTTCATTTTTTACAGATGAATGTATGTTCAGTGTATAGAGTTTTGAACATTCTTTGTGAGTTCTGATTATGTGTAAGATACAAATCTGCTATAAACTAGCTCTAGTAGAAGAAGAGGAAAATTTAGCGCAAAGTGGTAATGTAGAGAACATAATCTATTTTTTGGGCTCCCCCCACCCCACTTTTTACAAAAACTAGAGGCATCATCCAAGTCTCATGTTTAATAGCTACATTCTTTGCACTACAAGTTCAAACCCAAGAAAGTCTGTTAAACCCGTTGGCCTTCCAAAATAAATAGAGAACAATGCAAATTATAATGCATGGTGCTCATGACCCTGGCTCCGATGAAGTCAATAGGAGTTCTGCCATCGACTTCAGAGGGGCCAGGATTTCACCAGCAGTATCCAGTGGAAGTTCAGCAGGGTCTCTGTATTGTGGGTATTTTTGTTTTCTTCTCCAACTGTAAAGTAACAAACAATTTAATAAACTGACATGCAACTTGTTCCATTCTAAAGAATATCTTAATCCTAGTTTTTAAGTGTGATTCTGTACTTTTTATTAAGTGTCATCTACAGAAACCCTTTGAATTAACAACTTTGTGACTTTTTTCAAAGAGCAAAAATTTGCCTAAATGCTAAAACTGAATTCTCAATAATTATAACTTGTGAAAAGAAACATGTCAAGGCATGGAGAGAAGTGGTCTTGTTTTTAACTCACTCTTACTCCCATCTAATAATGTAGGCATACTTTTTTGATGCTCCTGACCTTGATGTTCTCACACCTACTGTAGCTGCTCAAAATGGAACAATAACAAAGACTCAGTAAATAAGGTAAGAATTACAGCTGTCAGTGATTACCAATTTTAATTAAAATTAATCTTGATTAATTGCATGATTGATCATAGTTAATAGAATACATTTAGTTACATATTTTTCATTTTCTGTATTTTCAGACATTGATTTTGATTAAAACACAGAACAGAGTACAGTGCTCACTTCAGATTTTTTATTACAAATGTTTGTGCTGTAAAAAATAAAAGAAATAGTATTTTTCATACAAGTACTGTAGTGCAATCTCTTTATAATGAAAGTTAAACTTACAAATATAGATTTATTTTTTTGTTACATATCTGCACTCAAAAGCAAAACAATGTGAAACTGAGAGCTTACAAGTCCATTGTACTACTCTTTGTTCAACCAGTCACTCAAACACGTTTATGTTTGCAGGTAATAATGCTGCCCACATCTTGTTTACAATGTCACCTGAAAGTGAGAACACGTGTTTGCATGGCACAAGATATTTATATGCCCAATGTGCTAAAGATTTACATGTCCCTTCATGTCTCAGCCACCTTTCCAGAGGACATGCGTACATGCTGATGATGACTTTGGCTGGATAACTGTCTAAAGTAGTGTGGACCAACATATGTTCACTTTCATCATCTGAATCGTATGCCACCAGCAGAAGGCTGACTCTTCTTTTTTGGTGGGTTCTGTTTCCACATCAGTGTGGTGCTCTTTTAAGACTTACAAAAGCGTGCTCCAGGCCTCCTCCCTTTCAGATTTTGGAAGGCACTTCAGATTCTTAAACTTTGGGTTGAGTGCTATATATATTTTTAGAATCTTACATTGGCATCTTCTTTGTTTAGTCAAATTGGCAGTGAAAGTATTTTTAAAATAAATGTGCTGGGTCATCATCCAAGACAGCTGTAACATGAAATATATGGCAGAATGCAGGTAAAACAGAGCCAGAGACATACTATTGTTCCCCAAGGAATTCAGTCAAATGTAATTAACGTTCTTTTTTTTAAACAAGCATCATCAGCGTGGAAGCATGTCATCTCGAATGGTGGCTGAAGCATGAAGGGGAATACAAATGTTTAGCATATCTGACATGTATATAGCTTGCAATGTGGGCTACAAAAATGCATGTGAAAGTTTTTTGTTTTCGCTTTCAGGTGATGTTGTAAATAAGAAGCCAGCAGCATTATCTCCCGTAAACATAAACAAATTTGTTTGTCTTAGCAATCGGCTGAACAAGAAGTAGGACTGAGTGGACTTGGAGGCTCTATAATTTTGCATTGTTTTGCTTTTGAGAGTAGTTACGTATCAAAATTTCTACATTTGTAAGTTGCACTTTTACAATGAAGAGATTGCGTTATGGTACTTGAATGAGGTGAATTGAAATACTATTTCTATTTATCATTTTTACAGTGCCAATATTCATCATAATATAAAGAGAGAACTGAACACTTAATATTCTGTGTTGTAATTGAAATCAATATATTTGAAAATGTAGAAAAACATCCAAAATATTTAATAAATTTCAATTGGTATTCTATTTAACAGTGTGATTAAAACTGATTAATCATGATTAACTCAAAAAATTCATCATGTGAGTTAATTGCGATTGATCAACAGTTGTAGTAAGAATTGATTTTTTCAGTCACCTTTTCAAGAAATCTTGCCAGTATTAGGAAAACACATGTCTGGAGCCATATTTGCTGAACTTGAGTTACTACAAGTAAGTTGGAAAGAGTCTGTGTGTCTTGTTAGAAATCTAAGTGTACAACCCAGTATTCAATAATTTTCCTTCTTAATGTATATTATGGCTATTAAAAACTCTTCCTTGGATGCTTTTACCTTTTTGTGAAGTTTACCCTCAGTAAACAAATACTACCAAAATATTACAAAATAAATCTATGTAATAAATATGTCTTTGGTAAGACTTTTTCTACCACTTAAAACTGTATTTGCTGAGGAGATAATAGAGGTGACTAAAAGTAAATACATACTGTACACACCAAAATCTTAAGGGAAAAAAAAAGGGGGGGGGGTAATAAATCATCCCTGTGTTTTATTAACCTATCTTCTGACTTGAATGTTAGACATTTCCCTAACTTTTACATGATAGTTTTCAAAGCATCAGCTCCTGTATATAAGGTCTAGATATTCTAGATGCTCTCTTTGAACATATTTCTCTCCGTATCTGAGAGAGCCATATGGACTGAATTTTACATGTGGGATGGTGTGAATTCTTGTTTCTTGATAGCCAGGGATACTAGCAAGCAAAACTACATTTGGATTCAGAATATGGGTAGAAGGCATGGGAGCTGGTCCAGGAAATGCTAA
This sequence comes from Pelochelys cantorii, assembly GCA_032595735.1. Lineage (NCBI taxonomy): Eukaryota > Metazoa > Chordata > Testudines > Trionychidae > Pelochelys > Pelochelys cantorii. The sequence continues at coordinate 54,790,791 of CM064334.1, forward strand.
AGACCAAATGTAGATGGGTGGGTGTGAAGCAAATAAGTACAGTATTATTAGTACTTGTTCTTAGACTTTTCTTGTTGGCCTTTGCTGAGATTAACGGGCTGCAGGCACAACCTAATTTACCAAGATTATGGATAATGAATAAACTGAAGATTTTACATTCCTCCAAAAGGCAATTTTCTCCCAAGTGATGAATAGAATGCTACAATAAAACTTTTTAGATGCAGATGCATGTATACTCTTCAATCTTTTACCTGTTAAGAATTTTCATATTGATAGGTGCTACTTCTGTTTTTCAGATTTCAATGCCTGTATTCCCCATCTGTACAGTAATTTTATTTTAGATATTTTTTCACTCAAGAAAATGGATATTTCAAAAATGGAAAAAAGGAACAGCCTATGCAGTTACATGACTTACGGACAACTACATGCTCATCACACATTTAACTAGTGTTCTATTACTGCTGATCTTATTTCTTATACAGGGATTTTCTTTCTTTTCTTAATTTCTGCATACCTTGCACTCATTGCAGTGTATGTCTCAGAATAAAATGCTCCCGAGGGTGGTTTTGAATTTTAATTCTTTCAGAGGTGAGGGGGTGGGGGTGTGTGTGTGTGTTTTTTCCCTTCCCCTCCTAAAGAGCTTGTATAACTTTGCTTCTGTCAGTCTGTTGGGATACATGCAGTGCTCTTTTTGTGACAGTACTGCCTGGAACAGCATACCATCACCTATTTTCCCAGCCCAGAGAAAGGGAAGGGGAATTCCCCCGCATGTACTGGCACCTGTTTTCCTCGGGCTGCTTGGTTCCCGATGGAAGCCTGCTTGGGACACAGGGCGGTTTTTTTTTTCCTCCTCCCCCGCTGCTCCCAGCACAGGGGTGGGTGGGTGGGTGAGGGGGGTGTTGTTTTTCTGTGCAGTAGGTTTGCCCTAACTTCGCAGTACAGGTGCCGCATGTACTGGCACCTTTTTTTTCTTACAAAAAAAAGCACTGGAAACACATATTTTAGATTGGTCTTGTCAGACAAAAATAACTACAGAGCAACATGGAGGAGAGAATTTTGCTGAATTAATTACAAGTCTCGCTTTAAAAAATACTTGCTTTAAAATAACATTTTAAGATTTCATATCAAATATGTAATGCCCGCTGTACGGTTTCCTGTGGAACTCTTATTTGACCTACTTGTATATATGCACTAATAGTATGCGATTGTGGAATCTGTTTTCCACAGGACCCCTGCCTCATTCAGTGAATTTAGCAAATGGTTACTGTGAGGGGGCCTGGCCCCCCCGAACCTCCTGCCCGCTGCCTTGTTCGTGGCACGGGGGGCCTACGTGCTGGCCTTGCCCCCGGTGCTCAGGAGCTGAGCAGGCACCCTTTCAGCACAGGCGCTGCGCTGGGCGCGCGCCCTGGAACGAGCAAGGACGGGGGGCGAGAGGGCTGGAACGCCGGAAGCCTGCGCCACGTGACGCGCAACGCAGCTGAGCTGTAGCATGCCGAAAGGAGGCAGGGTGAAGGACAGGGGAAGGGAGGAGAGAGAGGAAACCCCCCCCCCCCGGGGTTGACGTGGCCCACCGGGAGCTGACGTCAGCGTGCGAGGGGGGGCAGGGCCGTGCGGAACTGACGTCAGGAGGGGAAACAGGCGCGGGAGATTTAAAAGCGGGAGGAAGGACTAGAGGAGAGGGGAGAACAGCCCAGCGCAGTGCAGCGCGGCGCGGCGCGGGAAAGGTGGACGACACCGACCCGTAAGCGGAGGAGAGTCGTTCGCGGGGCTGAAGCCGTACCACTGGACTTGCGGTGGATGACGAGAAGAAACGAGAGGCTGGTAGAGTGCGGGAGAGGAAGCATCACGTAATTCAGGTAGATTCTTGAAGACCTATAGATTAGCCAAATTTGAGCACTGAAAAATCCAGTATTCATTCAACTCTATTATAAACAATTGACAGCAAGCAAATGGTCTGGTAGCACTTTATAGACTAACAAAACATGTACATAGTATCATGAGCTTTTGTGGGCACAGCCCACTTCTTCAGATGACTGGAGTTATGAATAGGGTCATCTGAAGAAGTGGGCTGTGCCCACGAAAGCTCATGATATCATCTACGTGTTTTGTTAGTCTATAAAGTGCTACCAGACCATTTGCTTGCTGTTTTTGTCTGTAACAGACTAACTCGGCTACCCCCTGAAGCTCATAAACAATTGACAATACCCATAAATGGGTAGCAATGGGCAGCCTTGACTATAGATGATGCTACCAGTTCTGCCTATAACAAACTTCAGAGGTTATTTAAAATGTAATAATCCTGTATCTAGGGTAGTTTGTTTTGTGAGCAGCAATATGGGTTAACTGACTAAAGATCAATTAAGGAGTTAAGAACCTTTGTGTTCTAACATCACCTACTGTCAACGTGGCTATTGACGAAGGAGGATTGCTTAGTCCTATAGATACACATCACAAGGATATGTGTGTTTATCTTTGGTTTTCCCCATTTCTAAAGTGGTGCAGTTGTTTTAAGGGAAGTTTAATATTAAATCTGGCCAAGTGCTAAGTATTGTTCTAGATTGCACTGTGTGAATTACACAATTTGTCTAAATAATTCGTCTTCTAATTAGCAAATGAATACCCTCACAATCCTAAATATTGTTGGCTTTAAATCTGCAGTATTTTAAGTGTAAGCTACTGCTAGAATGACAGTAGCTTTCCTCATGTACACTGGAATTAACCATTAGTACAGAAGAAAATATGGGCTTTCACAAAATCACTCAAACAATAGGGCTATGTCTACACTCGCAGCTTCTTGCGCAAGTGCAGCCATTCTTGCGCAAGAATCTGCAGAGCGTCCACACTGCTCACCCGCTCTTGCGCAAGGAAACGTACAGTACGGCATGCTAAGAGATGGCTTCTTGCGCAAGAGCTACGCTCTTTTTTTTAAATCAGGTGTAAGCCCTCTTGTGCAGGAGCTCTTGCGCAAGAGGGCAGTGTGGACGCTTGGCAGGGATTTCTTGCGCAAGAAAGCCCTATGGCTAAAATGGCTATCAGAGCTTTCTTGCGCAAGAGAGCGTCCACACTGCCATGGGAGCTCTTGCACAAAAGCACAGCTCGCACATGGTAGTGTGGATGTTTTCTTGCGCAAGACTTCTTGCACAAGAACCCTTGTGCAAGATATTCTTGCGCAAGAACCTGGCAGTGTAGACATAGCCTAGGTGAAGAATTGTTCTGATTTTTCTCTTTAACAGATGCTTTGCCTTAATCTGTGGTTAGCTGTGTTTTGGGGACATATGGGGCACTGATTTTAAGTGCTCTCTTCTCTTTATTACACTTGTTGCACACGAACAGAAAAATGAACGGTTCTGCTGCACCTTAAAGACTAAGGCTACGTCTACACTGGAGGCTTCTTGCACAAGAACAGCCATTCTTGCACAAAAACTTGATGGGTGTCTACACTGCATGCACATTTGTGCGCAAGTAAATTTACAGTACAGTGGCGGAAAACAGGGCTTTTTCTGGAAGAGTTATTCCTCTCCCCATGAGGAATAAGCCCTCTTGCGCAAGAGGGCAGTGTAGCTAGGCAACATGAATTTCTTGCGCAAGAAACCTCTATGGCTAACATAGCCATCAGAGCTTTCTTGGGCAAAGGAGCATCCACGCTGCCATAGACGCTCTTGTGCAAAAGCACATGCCAGTGTAGACGTGCTCTTGTGGAAGACGTTTTGTGCAAGAACTCTTCCACAAAAGAGTTCTTGCGCAAGAAGCTGCCAGTGTAGACATAGCCTACCAGAAAAAGTAAATAGTATCATGAGTTCCTCCGGGCACAACGCAGAGCTTGCTGCAGCGCTGCATTTAAAGTATTTTAAGAGCGAGCTGGCAGGCAGGCTGGCTCAGTCCTGGCTCGGCCCTGGCTCGGCCAGGTCCCAACAGCTACCCCCGCTGTGGCTCTGCATTTAAACTCTCCCCCAATATGTGCAGTGGGGGGAGTTTTCGGGACTGAGCCAGCCTGCCCATCGGCTCCCAATAAATGCGGGGGCGGGGGCGGTTGCAAAATACGGTTTTATTAAACCACAGACGGATCCACTGGCTCTTCACAACGCGGCCTTCTCTCCTGTCTACCGCACCGGAGGAGGAACAGCTACTGGCCGCCCGGGGAAGGCGCTCTGAGGGCGGCGACGTGTGTGGGCGGGAACGTGGCAGCACCACGGGACTGGGCCCGACCGCCCCTCTCAGTCCCCAGCGGGCCTGGGGGAGCGGGTTTGCTCTCCGCGCGCTGCATGCCGGGAGGTGTAGTGCCGCTACTGCACAGGGCCTGTCGTACTTGCCCGACCCCGTAGCTGTCGTTTCAACTTTCCCCTCCTGCTTGTCGTCACTTCCTGCCATGAGGTCCCTGCCGAAGCTGCCTACGGGAGCGCCTGACGGGTGGCTCCAACCAGGCAACGAGAAGGGCAGCCCCGGAGGAGGAAACGGGGCCCTGAGCGGTGGCGGCTTTGAATGGCGGCGGCAGCAGCCAGGCTCGTGCTGCAGGGACGATGAGGGCGGGTGACGGCGGCGGGGAGCAGCGCGTGCTGCTCAGGCAGGTGAGCGCCGCGCCCAACTGTCGACGCAACCGCCTCAGGTCTCGCCCCCGGGTGGGGGGGGGGGAGGAGCTTGGGTTCCTTAGACCGACCGAGCGTCGCCCGGAGGAGGGCCGGGGAGCGTTCCGCGCGAGCTGCGTGGCCTGGCCGGTCCCACGCGTGGGCTGGCGCCTCACTTTGCGGCGCTGGGCGCGCGTGCTTGGGAGTCCCCGCCCGAAGGCTTTCTTCGGGACCGAATGGGGACCCTGGGGACGCGAGCCCGCAAGTCGGTGCCTTCCCGGTTCTTGCCAGGTGGCCACAAACCCCGCTGGAGTCGACGGAGCGTGTGAGCCTCTCGTGGCGTGTGCCGTGCTGCTGCAAGTCGCACGGCGACAGCGCTGCCGTTACGCCGCTGGAGGGTAGCCGCTCGTGGCGGAAATGGAAGGGATTTTTCCATTTCCGCAATAAGTCCTCCCTCTGCCTCAGAGGTAGCAGCTAGGCCAGGGGTGGCAGTCATTTTAGGGGGGGCAATTCACACATTTTTGAAGTGACCCCGGAAGATGCGGGGCCAGGCCACTTCCCATGCTCCCCTGCCGACAGGCCCTGATTGGCCTGGGGGTGGGGGAGCACATGAAGTCTTTACTCCCGTCCCTCCAGCGCCTAGAGCAAGGGTGGGCAATAATTTTTGGTGGGAGGCCCCTCCAAGATTTTGGAAAGTGGAGGAGATGCGGGCTCTAGGGTGGAGACTGGGTGCAGAAGGGCACAGGGTAAGGGACTGGGGTGCAGGAGATGGTGTGAGGTCTGAGAGGGAGTTTGGGTAAAGGAGGGGGTTGTGACCTAAGTCAGGGAATTGGGGTATAGGGTCATGGAGGGAGTATGGGTGCAAAGTCTGGGAGGGAATTGTGACCTGGGAGAAGGGAAAAAGGGGGTGCAGACTGCAGAGGGTTTGGGTGGTGACCTGGGACAGAGAAATAGGATGCAGGGTTTGGGAGGATGTTTGGGTGCAAGAGAGGAGTCTAGCATGGGGGAGGGATACAGGATCTGGGAGGGAGTTGTGACATGGGGCAAGGGGGTGTAGTGGGTTTGGATGGTGAGCTGGGGAGGGAGTTGGGGTGCTGGAGTGACAGGGATGCCAGAGGCAGGCTGTGTCTGGGAGGTGCTTGCCTAAGTGTCTCCTGCCCAGCACCCCCAAGGCAGGCAGGACTCTGACTGCCACAGCCCCAGAGCGCTTGAAACTGCAGACTGTTCCCTCCATGTGGTTCTCCACTTTGGGAGGGGGAAGAGCTTGCATTGCCCCAGTCTCTCCCTCCCCCCCCCCCCCCCCCCCCCAATCCAGGTCAATCTCTCAGCTCCTATTGGCTTGTTGTTTCCAGTCACTAGGAGCTGAGGATAGGACTGGGGAGGGGAGATCACAAAAGCCTCCCCCTACATGCAGAGCAGAAAGCCTTAGTGAATGCATTTTAAACCGTTGTATCAGCATGCCTAAGGTTCCTGACAGGGTGGTCCATAGGCCGGAGCTGGTGGCTTGGCAGGCTAAATCTGGCCCCTGGGCCGTATTTTGCCCAGCCCTGACCTACGTCGAGGGAAAAAGCCTGCTGCTGTTATAGTGACATCTTGCAGTGGGGGTTAGTTGTTTGTAACTACGCTGCATGGAGTGCAAACTTTTTTTCACAGCCTTGAGTTACGTAGCTAAATTGACTTCAGTTTTAGATGTGGATTAAGGATGTTAAGAGGCAGGTAATCCACTAATTATGTAGTCAATTAAAATTTTAATCACTACATGATTAGTTGGTAAGGGAAGACTTCCTCAGTCCCAGCTTGTGCTGGGTCTAGGAGCTAACACCCACTGCAGCTCTGCAGTTTAAATTTAGTAAGAGCTGGGTGCACAGACAACCTGGCTCCTACTATATTTAAACCGCGGCGGTGCAGTGGGGATAGCTCCCAGACAGGGTGCAAGCTGGGACTAAACCAGGATTGCTTAGTCCCAGCTTCTGCTGGGTCCAGCAGCCCCTGTCTGCGGGGGATCCCAGTAGGGAGCTGGGACCCCCCTGTGGCCAGGGGCTGCTTCGCAGCACTAGCCCCTCTCTTTGGGGGGAGGGGTGTGTGTGTGTGTGTCCCAGTTCCTCGCTGGGACCCCCTACAGCCAGGGGCTGCTGCCAGAGCAGCCTCTGCCTGTGGCTAACCTGGGCCTGCCATGTGTAGAGGCTGCTTCATGGCAGTCATCTCTCCCTGCCCCCCCAGCACTGCATCTGGTAGAGGCAGCACGTGGAGATGGTGCAGGAGGAGACCGACTTTTAAGCTGATGCCTGCTCCCCTCCCCTTGCTGCCTCTGATACAGAGGCAGCAAGGGAGGTGGAGTGAGTAGTCGACTACTTTTTTATATCCCTAATTTAGATCAATCGTGAGTTTTCACTTTAAAAAAACAAACTAAACCTGTGTGTCTCTAACTCTTATGGTTGCAGAGAAAAGCTTAAAAACACGATGTGATTGCCACCTAAAAGTTCAGAAATGAACTAAAAAATCCCAAATATATTATCTCTAAAATCTCATGAATTTTGTTGGGATCAGATGCATTCTTTTTTGAATGCTTGGTGTTGACAACATTGCACAGATGTCCGATCTTTCTGATTAATTGGGTTATGTGATAGTTGGGCTCAGTTTACAGCAATAGTTTTTATGGTTTTTACTATACTGTTAATCCTTTTTTTCCTTTGCTGTCTTAGGTTTTGGGTTGGAGAGTGGCTGCTAGTGTTGCCTGGTCAGTACTACTGCTACCCCTGTGTACGGCAGCCTTCATAAGTATTAGCAGCATTGACTTGTTGCATCCTATACAATGGATTTCAAGTAGGTGTTCTTCCCTATCTGTAAAGTATTTAACTTTGTTTTTGTGCAATTGTTAAAGCATGCTGTTTCTGCTTGGTTCTGAGCCAGTGCCCGTGGGGAATGTGCTGGCTCCCACGGAGCCACCTGCCCATCCCATGCTGCTGCCTATGACAGAGGCAGCGGGGTGGGAGTTGGGAGCCAGTACATGTGGGAAGATAGCTTTCAAACTGGGTCCTTGCATCTATTGGCTCAGCTCTCATGGAGCCACCTGCCCTCTACGCTGTTGCCTGCTTTCCCCCCCCCCCCCCCCCCCCCCCCCCCCCCCCGCCTCCCACAGGGGCATCAGTGCACAGGGTGGGGGCGGGCAGGAGTCAATGTTCGCAGAGCAGAGGAGGAAGCCAGCTTAAAAGCTGTCTCCCCATGAGCACCAGTTCCCATGGAGCCATCTGCCTCCCTGTGCTGCTGCTGCCTCTCATAGAGGCAGCAGTGCGGAAGGTGGGAGGGGCAGATGGTAAACTCAGGAAGTCAGTTCCCCATGCTCCTGCCTCCCACAGAGCTGCCACCCCCTTCCCTATGCTCCTGCCTCTCTGAGGCAGCAGCGCCATGGTTGGGGTTGGGGGGGTGGAGGGAAACAGATGGGAGATAGTACACTCTACCTCCTGTCCTCCCCTACCTCCCACAAAGTCAGCTCCATGGGGAGACAGGAGAGAGCCAGTGTGTACCCTTCCTCCCCTTTTTCCCCCCCTTCCCTATGCTGTTGCTTCTGAAAGCGATAGCTCCACATTGGATCAATTGTTAGCCTCCCTGGCCTGATATGCCTGTTCCATTTCCTTGGCTTTTATGAAGCACTACTGCTTGTTCCCATTGTAGCCTTCTTCTATATCCCCTGGACAATCTGCTTGTAGATGTTGACGTTTCAGCGACTGGTTCAAAGTAGGGATGTTAGCGTGTAATTGAATAGTCGTGTAACTGCATACAATTTTAGCAGTTACATGACTATTGGATTTTCCCCAAGGCGGGGCTGGCAGCCAATGCACTCCCAGCCCCACTTCTGGGGGAGCTTCCTGGCACCCCATGCTACTGCCTTTCTATCAGAGGCAGCAGCGTGGGGTGGCAGGTAGGAGCCAGTCTGCAAGGGGAGCCACTCTAAAAACCGGCTTCCTGTGCAGACCAGCTCCCACCTGCCACCCCACATTGCTGCCTGTGATACAGAGGCATGGGGCAGCAGCAGCCCCTATCTGAGGGGGGTTCTGAGGTCCCCGCAGACAGAGGCTGCTTTGTGGCAGTTTCCCCTGCCACCCATACCCCTGTGCTGCTGCCTCAGATTGGTGGCAAGCTGGCTCCCCCAGCACTGGCTCCTGCCTCCCTCCCCCCAGACCATGCTACTGCTGTGGGAGGCAGCAAGGGGCAGGGCAGGTAGGTCCGCAGAGCCGGCACACCTGGGGAACCTGTTTGAAAGCTCCTGCCTGCCCCCCTCACTCTCATTGCTGCTGCCTCATATCAGAGGCAGAAGTGTGGGACAGGGAAGCAGATCCAGTGCTTGTGGGGAGCTGGGTTTTAGCAGGCTCCTCAAGGGCACCGACTCCTGCTTCCCCATCTCCCCCCATTGCCTCTAATACAGAGGCAGCAAGGGGAAGAGTGCATGAAGTCGACAAGATTAACCAATAAGCCTGCACAGCCTATTCTGCTATGGGGCCAGAGATTTTATCTACTCCCAGTCAGAACTTGTCTGGAGCGTGTAGGTGTGCTCAACAACTGAGAGTAGACAGAGGTGCGTTCGCCAAACTGGACAGTCAGGAAAAGGCATTTCAGAAATTCTCAGGGGTTTTAAAAGGGAGGAATAAGTGAGCTTTCAGTCTGATTCCTTGGCAGTGGAGTTCACAATTGTAGCTGGAGTGATCTGTTGGGCTTAGTGGAATGGCTGCTGGAGTTTTGTTAGGAATGACAGGCAAAGCAGTGTGTATGCTGATGGTATGTTGACCTTGGTACGCTGACCATGGCTCAACACCGTTTTGTGGGTGGTGTTACTAGGGTCAGCACTCACGGTGATGGGAGACAGATTAAAGTGTAAACATGTATGCAACTAGGTTTATGCAAGGTGGCTTAGGGTGACCTAACTCTGTAGTGTAGACCATACTTGATTTTTATAGTAAGTTTTTGTCTGGGTAGGAGTGCTATTGTTGAAAAAGGAGTTACTACTTCAGCAACATTAGAAATACATGCACTTGTCCAAATTAAATAGTAACATTCTATCTACTATGTATTTGAGAGAGTTTGTCTTCCTAAATGTTAAGAGCTAGGACTACCAAATTTCGTATACAGCTTCCTGTTGTAAATTAAAGCAATGTTTGGGTTTGGTTGTGCCAGGAGAATGGGGTGTTCCTGCAATTGGGTTGCTTCTTATAAAATCATACAGAAAAGAGACCATCATGAGGCAGGTGAAAGGGCAACTATCTAGGATTGCCCTAGCCCCAAGCCTCCCACCTCTTAGGTGCCCTTTGCGGGGGAGGGTTGAAGCTCCCTCCCCCTCATATTCATACAGGGCATTTGCTGGCTGTTCTCCATCAGGGAGCGAGGGGAAAGTGCAGTTGGCTGCATTCCTCATAGGGATGTTAAATTGCGGGCAATCAGTTAATTGGGTAGTCGATGGAATTTTCATTGATTAGTTGATAAGGGGGGAAACTGCAGAGGCACAGTGGTGTTAGCTCCCGGCCTGGAAGCTAACCCCTTTGTGGCTCTGACTTTTGAATGTATTAAGAGCCACTAGGCTCTTAATACATTTTAAAAGGCAGAGGCATAGTGCAGGGGAGGGAACTGGGTGTGAGCTGGGTGAATGTCGGCCAGGTGGCTCTTAATGAATTTAAAAAGCAAGGTGCAGCCTCTGGGACCATGCATGAGCTAGAAATGAGCTAATTCCCAGTTCACGCTGGTCTCCCACTATGCTTTTGCCTCTTTTGATTCTCCCAAAATGGTGCTGGGCTGGAACAGGCTTTTAAGCTGGTTCCCTCCCAGCACTGGCTCCTGCCCCCTTTGCTGCCCTTTCTGATAGGATATATGCTTATTGGGTAATCGACTAGTTGCTTACATCCCTAATTCCTCATTCTGCCTCTGAAGTGCAGAGGATTCATGAGCTGTGCACTTTGCATTCCTCCCCTCCCCCTTGCAGGGACAGGAAACAGAAGAGCGATTAGCACTGGTACAAATCTCGGGGTGGGGGGGAAGGGGACTTCAGCCTCTCTGCCCCCCTTCTCCTCAGTTCCCTGCCCTGAAACCCTTAAGGACCTAAGCAATGCCAAGTAAATGTGTTAGTAATAGGAGTTGTCATATATGAAAATACTAAGATACAAAACTTGCTCCATTGAAGTATGATTGTTTATCCAGAACCACTGTGCAGCTACATGTTAAAAAATAGCTGGTTGTATTATGTATCTAGATGCTTAATATTAAACCTAGTCAGTACTGTAGCTTTATATTGTACTTTTGTACTTTATGAACAACCCATTCTCTTTCATTTTAGATTCATTCAACGATTGGTATACTTCCTATGCCATTTTTTGTATGCTGCTTTTGTCTGTGGTGATACTGATAATAAGCATCTTCAATGTTGAATTTTATGCAGGTAGGTTATGAAAGTTGCTATCAACATGATATTTGACCTTGAGCTATATGAGAAGACTGTTTTGAAGGAATTGTTTGTCGGAGCGGGGAACCTTTTTTGGGTTGGGGGACTGCACACAAGTAAGAAGCAAAGTGAGAAGCCCCTGACTGAGTAGGAGAAAGACACCCCAGATTCCTCTTGCACACCAGAACGTAGGCAGGCCCAGGCTAGTAGATTTTGTGTGCTCCAGCCCAGTGGATGGGTGGCAGAGGGGCTGGAGAACCAGTGTGGGCTCCCCAATGCTGAGCCTCGGGGGCCGGATCCAACCCTTGGGCATGAGGTTCCCCACCCTTGGTTTATGTATTGGCTTTATACATTGTTGTATGTATTGATTTAAAGTGGAATACCTTAAAGCAGGGCTACTCAACTTTGGAAGCGCCACGGGCCACAATGATACAGCGCATGCCAACGGCCGCAACTTAAATGTGTTTCATATATATGCAAATATATGTAAATAACTTAATTCAAATTGACAGGCATGAATACAAAGATTAAGGCAAGACTACACAACAGGCAGGCCCCATTTAAGTCAGTTCTGCTGATATTCATAAAATGCAATATTTACCTAATTTCCACCCATATGACAGCACTTTTAATGAGCAGTGACAGTCCAGGAATTTAACTACTAAAACGCATATCAACAGAAGACCATTATATTGACTACTTTTTTGTTTTGGCTTCCATCCGTGGGCCGTGTCTTGAGCCCCATGTAAACCCAAACTGCATCGAGGGCCACAAACAAATGGGCTGCGGGCCCATGTTGAGTAGCCCTGCCTTAAAGCTTAGTTTAATTGGGTACCTAAGGGTAGCTGTAGTGTAAAAGGGGCTTAGTAATAGTCACAATAACTTTGCTCTGGTCAGAAACACTGAATTAAAACCCTGATCATCTTTAAAATTTTAGTTTTTGCTTATTTTAATTTGTCTTCTATAAAATTTGAACTCTTTTTATATAGCCTCAACAAATCCACTTGCATTTGAGTTGGATCACCAGTGGTGAATATAGTAGCAGAGCAGTGTCCCCTGGACAGGTTCCTCATCCAATTTAAACTTCCATACAAGTTTGTTCCAGCCCTGTATATTTCCATGTAGTCACTAGTAATGTTAAAAACCATGTAATTTGTTAATCATGTAATTGGCAGGGAGGTTGGGAGTATGATGGGCTCAGGACACAGATTTGCGGTGTGTGGATGGTGCAGAAGTGTTGTGGCAGAAGACTGAGGCTGTGGGGGTGCAGGAGTTTGGGGATGTGAGAGGCTCAGGACAGGTGGTTCCAGTGTATGATAGGCTCAGGTTTGGAGTCTGGGGGCGGGGTGCAGGAGTGTTATGATGCTTTGGCCAGATGGGGGGGCTTGGCCCCAATTGGGTTTTTTTTGGGCCAGGCTTCATTTTTTAAATAAAATATTTCAAACACAAAGTTTCAGCATTGTCTTTCTTTATGAGAAGGGCGGGGAACTGTTTTGAGTCAAGGGTCACTGACCCACAGAAAAGTCAGTCGGGGCTACACAAGTGAGAGGGCCCCCCCCCCCAAAAAACCCTCCTCCAAAACCCCCCAAGGCTCACTAATGTGGCCACAACTGTGCTGGTGGGAGCAGGGGACATGGTACTGGGGATGGGTGCCATTGGGGGCAGGGGACAGGGTGCTAGTGCAGGCTGAAGCATGGGACAGGGTGCTGCAGCAGGTGGCAGGCTGCCAGTGGGTACTGAAGCAGGGGACAGCATGTTGGTGGGGGCAGGGAACAGAGAGTCCCCAGCACTCGCCTCCTCCGGGGACTCCTACCCCTCCCCGCCCTTGTAGAAGAGGGAAGTCCACGCGTGCCCTCTTCTGGGGACTACTACCCCCTTCTCCCCCCCCTCCCCGTGCGCAGGAAGTCCCCATCATGCCACAGACCTGGGTCTGGTACTGCGCTGGCTATTTGTGGGAGGGGGAGCAGCCAGCGCACTTCCTGAAACCCTGGAAGTGGTGCACAGCTATGAGACTTTCATCCACCCCACAGGAAACTGACGCTACCTCCATTGCCGCTGGAGGTAGGTAGTTGGGCTTCTTGAGGGTGCCCCGAATGCCTCGCAATCGACTGGTCGGGCCCTCCCGATTGACCAGTTGATCGCCATTGTCAGGTTGGTTACCACAGCACTAGAATTAATAAGCACCTGCTTATCAATTAATCATTTAACTGGTTACACTATTACATCCCTAGTAGTTACCTGTCATCTTGCTCTGCCCCACTAATGTGACTGCACTTTAGGGTAGTAAAGGGATCTATTATCTTCATGCTACTTCATATGTCTGAAACTCTTCTGCTGAGTTACATTATCTGTTTCTATCAGCTTATGGTTGATTATAACTAGTAATGTAAAATCCTGTGTAACTAGTTAACCAGCAAAACATTAATTTTATCCAGTTAACCAGTTGAATGGGGGGGGGGAACCCTTCACTGCAGGCAGGGGCTGCTCTGACAGGGCTGTGACAGGTCCCTGCTTCAGCCCCAAACAGTTAACTGTAACCAGTAAGCATCATCCATTAAGGGTGATGCTTACCTGTTAATCCCTTAACCATTCACATCCCTAATTATAACCAAAATGTGTTCTGGTGTCAGAGGTATCGTGCAAATTGAACACAAGCTCTGTGAGTCTTATTTAGCAGTAGATGATAATTCTCTGTGGTTTTTTATTTGCAGTTGTGCCTTCTATTCCCTGCTCTCGATTAGCACTGTTAGGAAAGATTATTCACCCACGGCAAGTTATCCATTCAGCTGTTCATGCTATAATGGGAATGCTGGTGGCATGGTGTGCTGCAGTTATGACTAAAGGAAAGTTCCAGTTCCTTGCTGTACCCTGCACAGCTTCAGAAAGGTAACCTTTTTTGTTGTTAATGGAACAAGGTATTGCTCAAGTTTGTACTTACAATGAGTTCACTGATGGATTCTTCTGAGAGGAAATAACCCTTTAGCTTCTAGCAGAAGATGAACAATTGTATGTCTGTTCTTAAACTTGCTTTAGTCTGAGTATTGGAAGGAGAAGAGTTCTTTACTGTGTGGATTTCTTAAAAAAAAAAAAAAAAAAAAAGTTTGTCCAGAAGCCCTGAACATTTAAGTTCAGACTATTAATGGAAATGGACTGTAGAAATGTAGGACTGGAAGCGACTGTGATCTTGTAGTGAGGCCCCTATGCTGAGGTTGGTCCAAGAGGTTGAACCTAGACATTTTCTGATGTGTGGCTTTTCTAACCAGTTTTTAAAAACCTGCAGGGAGGGAACTCCACAACCTCCTTTTGTAGATAAACATTGGAACAGAATATGTTTAGTTAGAAAGTTTTTCCTAATAATCTAGCACAGTTGTAATTGGAGCTCAGTCCAGATTCCAAATTATCAATCAACATTCCACAAAAAAAATGCACTGTGATTTCATGGTTTCATTTTGTATAATACCATATATTCATATTTAAACAGTATGATGGGGAAATAGTAGTTAATATAAATTATATAGTTAACAGTTTTATAGCAAAATGAAGTATTATTTACTACAGCTGGTTGTTAATGTATTAAAACATCCTGATGGGTTGTTAACTTAGGTTAATCAGTGTTTTAGTATCATGCGCTAGAGCTACAGGAGATGCACATAAAGAGCTACTTGTTGCTCATGAGTCTGTTGGAGTATTCCTGACCTAACCTAATCTTTCTTGCTGAAGGTTCAATGCTGAAAAGGTGAAATGACCCTTCAGCTGTTAAATGGCCTAACAACCTCTCTTCTGTTCTAAATGTTATCTTTGATAGATCTTGGTTGTCTCACCCATGATATATAAGTCGTGAGAACAAGTAATAGGACAAACAGCTCCAATAAAACTTATTGTGGTATACACTCCTTGCTACTTAGGAATATTTTTCATTTACACTAATCAAATGAATAAAATCAAAGCTCTGTTTAACTAAAGTTAGAAGCTAAAAGGAAATCTAGAATAGTAACTTACCGTATTATAAATAAACCGCTTCTTTATTTTAGCCTAGATGGTGCTGTTCAACACATGTGCCTCAATGAGTATCACCTCTTCCTCCTGCTCTCTGGAGCTTTCATGGGCTACAGTTACAGTCTCTTGTACCTTGTTAACAATATGAACTACTTGCCATTTCCAGTCATACAGGTAAGAGGCTAAAGATAAATGTCTGTCTAATCAGCTCAAATGAAAAGGGTAAACTTTGCGGGGAGAGGGGTCCTATTTCCAGTTGCGAAATGTATGTGGGTATTAGCGACCAAGCACTTGCGTTCCTTTATAAAACCATCAATTATAAAATTTACAAACAAAGCTGTCACCTTAAATCCTAGCAAAGGATCCTAGCAAATCCCCTGATCCCATAAAGCCTGATGTTAAAATGTGTTACAACCAAGTAAAATTTAAACAGACCTGAAACATGGCAAACTCTGCATAGGTGGACTGCTGTGGGTAGTGAATTCAAGATGTTAGAATGTCATTGAGTTTAACTGCAGGAACTCGCAGCAGGCGTAGCCTAGTGTATTTTACGCCTTATAACATGGGGGTAAACAAGCTTTCAGTGAACAAGCTACTTGACCATTTAAAACATAAATTATAACAGCTTGACCCATGCTCAGAAGAAAAACAGCCAGCATCAATCACTACTGTTACATGTGTATAGTGGTTTGGGTCTGCTGTACTTTGTACTATTGGAAGCTACTGAGTGCTTTTGGAGGGTACCTGAGGAGACAGACTCTTTCTACTGCTATTACTTCAGAATCCAGGAGTAGCAATGGATCCTAGCTGATTTCTGGACCAAGGCCTGATCTAAACACAGAGATATACTGGTCTAGCTGAAGGTGTCTTAAACAGATTTAGTTAAACCAGCAGACACATTTTTAATTTAGTTTAAACCTGGCATATATGAACATTTGAATGGCCATATTGGGTCAGACCAAAGGTCCACCTAGCCCAATATCCTGTCTCCCGACAGTGACTAGTGCCAGGTGCCCCAGATAGAATGAACAGGATAGTTAATCATCAGGTGATCTATTCCTGTTGTTCATTCCCAGATTCTGGCAAACAGAGGGTAGGGATACCATCCCTGCCCATTTTGGCTAATAGATCTATCAATATCTATTCTCCATGAATTTATCTAGTTAGTTTTTAGAACTGTTATAGTTTTGACCTTCACAACATCCTTTGGCAAGGAGTACCACAGGTTGACTATGCATTATGTTAAGAAATATTTCCTTTTTGTTTGTTTTGTTAAACCTGTTGCCTATTAATTTCATTTGACTCCCAGCTCTTGTGGTATGAGTAGTAAATAGCACTTCCTTATCTATGTTCTATATATCACTCATGATTGTATAGACTTCGGTCATATCCCCATTAGTCTGCTCTTTTTCAAGCTGAAAAGTCCAAGTCTTAGTAGTCTCTTCTCATATGAAAGCCATCCTTAATCATTTTTCCGAACTTTCCCAATTCTAATACATCTTTTTTAAGAGAGGGTGACAACATCTGTATGCAGTATTCAAGGTGTGGGTGTAGATTTATTTAGAAGCAGTATGCTATTTGGATTTCTATAGAGGCAATACGATATTTTCTGTTTTAGAATCTATCCCTTTCTTAATGATTCCCAATAGTCTGTTCACTTTTTTTGACTGCTGCTGCATATTGAATGGATGTTTTCAGAGAACTATCCACAATGACTTCAATAAATTTACACATGCTTTCTAAAATAAAACCTGAGACAGTTTTGGATGGTTAGAGTTTCATATTGGCAACTTGCCTTGCTTTTAAGACTGTTTATCGAAATGAGAAAGTATATCTATTTTCTTGCATATATTTTTATTAGGTTATGCCTACACTGTGGAGCGATTTCAGGATACCAGATAACGCTGGTATCCTGAAATAGCTATTCTGCATCTTAAGAGCAAACCTGTTGTATCGAAATATACCAGGCTTGCTATTCCAACATCCCTGTAAACCTCATTGCATGAGAGGTAAGGGATGTTTCGAAATAACATGAAAATAAGCTATGCAATTTGCATAGTGCAAATTGTGTAGCTTATTTTGAGTTAAGGGTTTTGTGTAGATACACTTACATATTTCCTTTGAAAAAGTCTGTGTATAAGGTTTAAGTATCTGCCTATGTTGCATGATTTTGAATGATTATCAAATTTAAAAATTCCTACAGCAGTGTGACTTTTATTATTAAGAGAACAGAGAAACATACTTTCCTCTGTTAGCAACTTTCTTTGTACATGTGACAGTAAACTGTTGTTATCAATTTCCTTGTTTCTTCTGTGTAGTGAATTTTCTCCACTAGTGATTTTTTTTCCCTCATACAGCAACAGGCAAAAAAAACCTGTACATTTTCTTACTGTTTTCAATTGCAGAAACTACAGGTGGCAAACTCAGGAATAGGGGTAACAAAACTACTTCTAAGTAATCTTAGAATTGACTAGACTTCAGGTTGACTGCATTTAAGAACTTTCACACTTGATTTCTTCTGAATGCAGAATGCTTCAATTAATCTTTCTTTTTCTTTTTTTTAGCAATACAAATACTTACGTTTTAGAAGATCTTTGCCTGCACTGGTTAAACATAGTTGTGTGGAATCACTGTACTTGGTTAGAAATGTCTGTGTTGCATATTATTTTTTTGGTAAGAGTTCTGACAATTTTTTCTTCTCTACCTATGTACTAAGAATTCTTTAACCATTTAATATTTTTCAGTCGTACAAATAACTTGGCCAGAGTGCATAGGTTTTTTATTAGATAAGTATTTTTCACCATTATGATAGGTGAATGGGTCGCTGGCTCAGCTACGCATTCATGGCAGTTTTGTATTTTAAGCCTAAAGGATATTGAAGTATTCCTCTTCCACTTGCTATATTTATATTCTGTAAGATGGTGAAGGTACTTTAGAAATGCAGAGTATTCTAGATCACTTTCCACTCCGGATTCCAAAATGGTATACTGACATTCATATTCATAACTGTGCATTAGCCCCATTTTGCAGATGGGTGAAACAAAATAAGAAGTAACTTGGATGAGAAGCTGCTAATAGGCGTAGGAGGAGAATTCACATAATCTGGTTCATAATCAGGGGCTTCAATCCCTCCCCTCCCCCCAAAAAAATCCTTTTTTTTTTTTTTTTTTTTTTGGGGGGGGGTAGTCAGTCTGAAAAATACCACCTTTTTCCATTACACACATGCTGTCGGTCTTCATTTGTCTGTGTGTAATCTCCCTTCGTTCTGTTTATGAAAGTTCTTACTAGCCTTTGTATATACATTTCAAAGTTTGAGATCTGTTTTACATGTCATTCTGTCTACTACTATTTAGGTTACATCCCAAGAGCATGGATAAGTGCAACAACGGACCTTCATGCAGATAGGTAAGTAGTACAAATGACTGTCTTTTAGAATATAAGAGGGGATATGTTTTTCCCTCACATCACATATATGTATTCTGTACATATTTTCTTTTCCCGTCTTTGTAGTATCTTTTCTAATAACTATTCTCAGTTTAAGATGACAAATGTTGGGAGCTTAACATCACGCTTAGTTAACTGAAGGGTTTTGGATCTTACAGAACCATCAGTGCTGACAAGTTAAAAGAATTAAATTGGGTTTTTGATAAAATGTTTGTTCAGGTAACTGCATTTCTCATAGGGAGCTTGAATTCATAAATTATATTGCAGATTGTGTGTGTGTGTGTGTGTGTGTGTGTGTGTGTGTATAAATTTTTTTTTTTTTTTAAACCATCAGCAAACTTCATCCTCTTGACACACTTACCGGTCTTCTGGATCTATCCTTGCTCTACCATACCTGGTTATGTGGCATATTTCTTCTGATTACTTGGCACATTGCATGGTTACTCTTCAAAATCTATGCTACAGAGGTTAGTATTGGGTGACTGTTCTACAGGGAGGTTGTCAATGTTGTGGGGGGAAGTGCTTATGTTCAAAAGCAATATTCACTAATGAATAATTTAAATTTGGTTCTCAAACATAATGTAGTGGGAGCCATGCTTTAATGCAGATACTAGCTGATGGATATCACCCATCCTTTTTCTGATTGTTTGAACCATGTTCTTTCCTCTTTCCAATAGTATAGCAAGACTGTGGCGGTATCTATACACCACTACAGTTTAAATGGAAAGCTAGTATTTGGAGAATATCTGTTTCATTTTGAGCTGTTTTTTAATTGCAGTACCTCAACTTGAAACAAAATAGAAACTCATGTGCTCAGCCACCATTTGGTGAAAACTTACCTTCTTAGAAATGTCAAACAAAGCTCCCCGAGTATATACCTCATAACTCTGTAATGCAGACAATTTGGTTTAACAGAGTACAGGCCGAGCTATTGAGAGACTTCAAAGCATCTTAGGAATTAATACTTTTTTTTTTCTTTAACTGACTCATTAAGCTTCAACTTAATATGGCTAAAAAGATTTAAATATGACTTTAATGTATTTAAAGCTGAAACCACAGATTCAACAAAAGAAACATCGAATCCCAGTGGTAAAGAATTGGAGTCTCATTCCTTATCTTGTTTAGATATTTTCTTGTAAGACAGCAGATGATGATAAAAATCCCCTCTCTCATGACATTATTTTTCTTCTTAGACTTTGCTGAGCTATAGCTTAACAGGTTTTTAAAGCCTCAGCCCCCTTTTCTCCTAACACAATGTTTTCTAAAATATGAGGCAGACATCTCAGTTCTTCAGTGTCAGATTTCATTAGAGCAGAGGTGGGCCACTTAATGAATTTTGGTACTGGTCATGGGCCGACTCCACCCCTGGATGGGGCAGGGCTGGGGACTAGCCTCCCCCGGAGTTATCTGGGCTGGGGTTTTGAAGTAGAAACACAGCAAAGGCCTTGTGGCACTTGGCCCTGCTGCTGCAGCAGCATTGCATAGTAACTACCTGGGGTTGCTGTGGATATTTCAAGGGCTCGCAGCTGCAGCTCTGGTCCCTGCTGGATTAACACTGCAACCAGGAACCCTTTAAATAGCCACCCAGGGTTGCTGCAGCTATCAGGCAACGCAATAGTGGCAGGGCTGGTAGGTCCGAGCCCTTTAAATAGTAACAATTTAAAGGGCTCCCAGCCCCTCATCTCCTGGCAGCTGCCTGGGGTTTCTGTAGCTATTTAAAAGGCTCATGGCTGTGGCTCCTGCCAGGTTAGCACTGTTACTGGCAGCCATGAGCCATTTAAATGGGATCCTACTGCCTGAGCCACTGCCTGGAAATTTGGTGGCACAGGCAGCAGGATATAAATAGAAAGAGGCTGAATCAATGTGTTATGCAACCCGGGGGCCAGATCTGGCCTGCCTATTGCCCAGCCCTGATTTAGAGTTTCTACCTCTTATGATGATAACCTTCAAAACGTGACTCAACCATAACTGATATCTGCATTTTCAGAGAACTGGGAATAATATCTCCAAAGTTTGAATTGACCTTTTTCAATGGGTGCTAACTCAAATGCTAAAGATTAAATGTCTCCATTAATAATTTTACTAGTTGTACAAGTATGTCAGATGAGAGAAAGTGTTGTATTTATGAAGATGTAAATTCTGAGTGGGCCTTTGATAACTTATAGAAGGCTTGAAATGTGTTGCAGTTGATTTCATGTTCCTAAATGGTAGCATGGCTTCCAAAAGTTTGGGAAATATTGACCTAAAAATAAATTCAAAATGCAAACAAGTTTTTCTATAAGTATAGGTAAGATGTTTTAGCAATATCAGAGAGGATATGTACTCCCCTTTGAGAACGCTGGGGAAACACATCTTTATTTCAAAGTAAGTAACTTTCCTGTGATCAGAAGACTATGCCAGGTTAATAACAGTAAGGCAGGCAAGCATGACAAAAGTTGTAGTCAAAGCATTTGATACAAACTACTTCAGAGACTCAGATGGAAGGATTGATGTTTATTAATGAAATACAAAAATTCATATGGATTTATAAAAGTCCTCCCTCAAGTCCTTTCAAAAAGCCAGGGATATGATTACTTCAGCTTTTGGTATAATTTTCAAATAGGTTGTGGGGGTTTTTTTTTTTTTTAAGCGCCTTTGTAGAATCCTTAAGACGTCCACATAACGTTTTATTGCTGCCCTGCTGAGAGTCTAGAACTGGCATTCTCAGTTTCTCTATTGTTTTAAATCAACCCTAAATTCCAAATCAGAACTTTCTGAAGAAAGTCCAGTTTATTAAAGGCATCAAAATGTGCCTCTAAAAGTTGGTTTCCTTATAAAATATTTTTGGCTATTTAGCAGAAGAGATTACAGGGAAAGTTTTCTTCCTCGAGACATCCCTGTGGGTGCTCCACAGCAGGTGTTGGTGCATCCAAGCACTGGAGACCGGACTCTTCAAAGCAGTGCTGGAGGGCGGGGGGCGCGCATGCGGCCACCCTCCCTCAGTTCCTAACCGTCCCCAGCTTAAGACAAAGCTCGGCAGTGTTCTTCACTCAGCGTTGTTCTGTGTAGATGATAAGTTTTTCACCCATTCTCATTGTTCTTTTCTTCGTTGCTCATCTAAGTTCGTCTTCCTACAAAAAAAAATCCTCCGAAAGACTATCTCACTGGATTTCTGAACGCATAGCCTTCTGCTAGAAGCATAATCAACTAATTCCACTTGCTTCCATCCGAGCCCATTCCACCAGGGCCATGGCCACGTCTAGAGCTTGCCTCTGCAAGACCCCTCTCGAGAACATATGTGCTGCAGCCACAGGGGCTTCTGATCAAATTTTGCAAAGCACTATGCACTTTCTCAAAGACCTCTTTCTTCAACAAGTGGTGTTAAGGCAGTGTTGTCTACAGCTTACCTGCCAGATCTGAAGACCCTGCCTCCTTAGGACTTATTGCTTTGCAGTCACCTGCTGTGGAGCACCCACAGGGATGTTTCTTTCATAGAGGAGAAGGTTACTCATCTTTAGCAGTAACTGACGTTCTTTGAGATGAGCATCCCTCTGGGTGCTCCACTACCATCCCTTCCTCCCCTCTACTTCAGAAACCTTTTTTCCTACAGGCTGAGTTTCTTAGTAGAGAAGGAACTGAGGGGAGGGCAGCTGCACATGCGTGATTGCACCACATGGTGCTTGTGTGCCCTGGTGCTGTGCATGCGTGGCCCCCCCAGCACTGCTTGGAAGAGTCCGGTCTACGGTGCTGGGATGCACTGACACCTGCTGTGGAGCATCCACAGGGATGCTCATCTTGAAGAGTGTCAGTTACTGTTAAAGGTGAGTAACCTCTTACCCCCTCAAAGGTGAGGTGATGTTTTGGAGCTGATATTAAAAAAAAAAAAACAAAAAAAAAAAACACAAACACACACACACACACACACCCCCACACAAGTTGCTATACATATAATCAAATGTAGTGTAAACTGACTGGTCTCTAGAGCAATTTTTATTCTGCTTGAAGTAATTTTATTAGCTTTTTTAATGGAAGTTTCTATTTAGAAATGGAGGGGAGGGAGAAAAAACAACAAATACAGTTTCAAGGATAGTCTGTTTTAAACTTGTAACTGCCAGAGAGTCTACATTCAAACCTATACATGATAATTTTAACAAAATCGAATATGAATACAAGAACAATGATGCATAGTTGCAGTGAAATTAAATCTGCTTTTTTGGGGGGGATTTAAATAGTTTCCTTCTATATTTGCATTCTAAATGTAGTAGCATGATAACCAGAAAGCAAAAATATGGAAGTATAAAATGTGACTATCCAAATGACAACTAAATTAAATTATTTAAAACAAAGAATTTTAATTTAAGGAATTAATACAGATGTAGACATGTTTAATGTGACAGTGACCCTTTAATGACCTTGAATCCTTCAGGACACACTAGTTATTTTTAACTTTGACCTTGCTATTTGATCAATACAGTTTAGGTTGATCTGCCCTTCTGGCAATGGGATGTGTATCATTACACATTATGTCAATGGCTTTTACGTAAGATGTAGTAAAATATGGGATGCTGCCCTTACCTTTTAACCACAAGGGTTACTTAGAGGGTATTCAGAAAGCGAGGGAACCGTAGCTTAAAGATAAAGAGTGATTTGTTTGGTTCTTGTCAGTTTAAAAGTTGGTATAGAAGTCTGTTTTGTGCTGTTGCATTAAAAACCACTAGCTCATTTTAACAGGATGTTTGAAGCTTTTGGTTGTATACTTTCATAGTTTGTCAGGTTGGCAAGTGACAAATTAATTTGTGCCTCACTAATGATTTCAATGTTTGCTCTGCACAGTATAACTAGTGATGAACAAATTTAGTAACTTTCTCTAATTTCAGGCACATCATTTTCCTGTTCAACCAACTTTCGCTGAGGAAACAGACCAATGTCTGCCTAAAATCTTAAATAGCAACCCTCCTCTCATTATAAAGGTATTTGAACTGCCACATTGATATGGCGTGTACATTCATAAGCCCTGGCGTATGTTAGGGTATGTCTACACTACAGCACTAATTCGAACTAACTTAGTTCGAATTAGTTAATTCAAACTAAGCTAATTCGAATTAGCGCATCTAGACTTAAAAACTAGTTCGAATTAGCGTTTTCCTAATTCGAACTAGCATGTCCACATTGACTGGACCCTGAACCGAAGTTAAGGCTGGCCAGAACCAGTGCCGGCAGGGCATCAGCTTAGGACTTAGAGCGTGGAGCTGATGCCTCAGGCTAGCTGAGGGCTGTGCTTAAAGGGACCCGACCCCCACCCTGGACAGACAGTTCTCAGGGTTCCCCGCTTGCTTGTCTACCTCGATGAGGGACAGCAAAGCAGTCCTGTCTTGGAGTGCCCTGAGTGCCCACCCTCGGCACATTACAGCACTCGGCCATCAGCCCGGCTGCACTTGCCGCAGGCTGCCATCCGGGGGGGTCATTTGCGGGGCTGTCAGGATCCAGGAGGCCCTGCAGGAGAGCTTCCACCCCGAGGAGCCCGCAGAGCCACCCCAGTCCTCCCCATCGGGGGCTCGTGCCCCACTCCTCCCTCACCTCCTTCCACTTACCCTTCCCTAGCCCCCCTTCCTGATGTAAAAAATAAAGGACATGTGTGTTCAAAAATGGAAACTCTCTTTATTTAACAAAACTGAGGGGGGGGGGATTAACCTCTGGGGAGACTGGGAAAAGGAGGTGGGAGAGGGGAAGAGAGAGAGTGGGAGAGGGGAGGTGGAAACCTGGGAGGAGGGAGCTGGAAGGGGGAAGCCAGGGGAAGAAGGAGGAGGGGAAGTCTAAAACTATGGTACGCCATATCTTCAGTATTGTGTAGAGATGGGGTCTCCTCACCTCAGAAAAGATATTTTGGCCTTGGAAAGGGTTCAGAAAAGGGCAACTAAAATGATTAGGGGTTTGGAACTGGTCCCATATGGAGAGAGGCTAAAGAGACTGGGACTTTTCAGCTTAGAAAAAAGGAGACTGAGGGGGGATATGATAGAGGTCTATAAAATCATGAGTGGTGTGGAGAGGGTGCATAAAGAAAAGTTCTTCATTAGTTCCCATAATAGAAGGACTAGAGGACACCAAATGAAATGAATGGGTAGCAGGCTTCAAACTAATAAAAGAAAGTTCTTCTTCACAAAGCAAGTAGTCAACCTGTGGAACTCCTTGCCACAGGAGGCTATGAAGGTGAGAACTAGAACAGAGTTTAAAGAGAAGTTAGATAAAGTCATGGAGGTTGGGTCCATGGAGTGCTATTAGCCAGGGGGTAGGAATGGTGTTTCTGGCCTCTGTCAAAGGCTGGAGATGGATGGCACGAGACAAATGGCTTGGCCATTGTCTTTGGTCCATCCCCTCTGGGGTACCTGGTGTTGGCCGCTGTTGGCAGACAGGCTACTGGGCGAGATGGACCTTTGATCTGACCCAGTACGGCTGTTCTTATGTTCTAAGCTCAGGGTCGGGGGTCTCACTGGACCAACTTGATTTTCATGCAACCCTGCTCCTGGGTTCGCATGTGGCCTTTGGTGGCCAGGCTGGCAGATATCCTGCCCTAGACGGCTACTTTCCTGTGCCTAGTGCGGAGATTGTGGACGTTGGAGGCCTCCCCCCAAACCTGGATGAGGTCCACGATCTCCGCACTAGACCAGGCGGGCGTCCGCCTCTTGCGGCCCCGGGCAGGCTCCTGGGAGCCGCCAGCCTGGTCCTGGGAAGAGGGGAAGGGCTGGGTGGCAGCGGGTGGCTGGCTCGTGCTGTGCCAGGTGCAGGGTCTGCTGGCTGGGTGCTGGCAGGCTTGCACCTGGCACGGGCACCGTAGCCAGACCGTGGCCCTTTAAGGGCTCCGGGGCCAGGAGGGGGGCAGACGAGTTTCCCTGGCTTGGCCCAGAGTGGCCACCAGGGCAAGCTGGGAAGGGCTAGCCTCCCACTAGTTCGAATTAAGTGGCTACACAGCCCTTAATTCGAACTACTTAATTCGAACTAGGCGTTAGTCCTCGTAGAATGAGGTTTACCTAGTTCGAATTGAGCGCTCCGCTAGTTCGAATTAAGTTCGAACTAGCGGTTTGTGTGTAGCGCCTATGAAAGTTAATTCAAATTAACAGCTGTTAGTTCGAATTAACTTTGTAGTGTAGACATAACTCTGTAAGGGTATGTTGATGCAAGGCAGCTTATGTTGACCTAATTCTGTAAGTGTCTACATTAAAATGTCACTCCCAACCAACGTATCTTGCCCATTGTGCCAACATAATTCCACCTCTGCAAGAGGCCTAGTGCTTAGGTCAACACAGTGTTAGCATAGACTTTACAGTGTTTTAACACTCCCTGACTGCAGATCATGGGAGACTTATGTATAACAGTTTTGACTGCAGCAAATGTTCCTTAAAAATTAGCCTAATTCAGAATGGTCAGAGATATTGTGCAGTGCTTAAAGACAGAAGGTTAAATTTCATAGTGATCCCTTATATAAGTTCATTGTACGGGATCAGCATTAAAACTGAAGGACGATTATTTTAGGTAGAAAAGAAGCCATTTGTGTCTTTTTTTTTTTTTTTTTTCCTACAAAGTTAGTCAACAGTCCTAATATGAAGTGAATAGTTTTCCAGTAGTCGAAGCGAGGGGATCCTTCTCCCAATCTTCAGCCTGGTTAAATTTATTCAGTCATATGGCTGAATTTTGCCCTTAATGGTATCTGAGCACAAATCCTGTTGGCTTCATAGGGATAACATTTGTAAGAAGAATTCTATGCTGAAATCCAAAAAACCACAACCAGTACATTTTGACTGACGTGAGTATGAGTGTTCACTTGTTTTTATAGATTATTAAACATTGTCCTCCTTTGCAGTTCTTGGCGTTACAGGACTTGATGTTACTGTCCCAATATTCTCCTGTGCGACGACAAGAGGTCTTCAGCCTCAGTCAGCCAGGTATTCGTAAAATTTATTCTTCATGGCTCTAAACTTTTAAACTGTTCTAATAAGACTGTTTGTTTTTGTTGTTTTTTTAAGAATTATCTAATACTTTAAAACATACTACAAAAACCACTGGGGCTCATACGTAAGAAGTCCCTGCATCATTTTGGCATAATTGGAAGAAGCCTTGATAATGTTGTTACCTCTACTAAATTTACTAATACTGGAATGTGGTGTGTGTTTGATTTAAAGGGCGACTAAGGAAACATGGTTCCAGAGTATGAAAAACAGGATACTATTGACATCAGAGCCCAAGTTAAAACCAAATGATAAAATAACATGTGTTTATAATAGGCTTAGAGTGATGATGAGTGTGATGAAACCAAGCACAAAAACACCCCCTGCAGCTGTGAAAGCAAACAATGGCTGTGATATAAATTAAAGAGTATGAGCCTCCTAACATGTACTAAGCAATGCTATAGGAGGTCAATAAAAACTGTCTTGAGTCCATTTGTGACCTTTTGTTGCACCTCATCAGGCATTTTGGTGTTATGAACTAGCTTCAGATTTGTTAATTACTGTAACTAAAATCACTTCTTTGGTCTTGTTAAGTTTCAGATTTACTGAGCAACTACTCAGCCCTCCAGTCTGCCCAAGCAACTCTCACGAGATTACTGGGAGCAATGAGTGTGGCATGAAGATTAAAATAGAGCCCTTTTTCCCCATTTGTCATATATCTGGTGACTAAACTCCCATGATAAATATGCAACATGGCTTTCCTAGGAATTCAGTGTTTCAGATAATTCTCTAAGCTTATACTAAAAGTAAAAGCAGAACATGAATTGCTATCAAAACAGGCTTATTTTGTCTTGAGTAGAGACAGAACATCTGTTGAACCTTCAAAATAATTCTTCTCTGTTCCTCCTAGGTGGACATCCTCACAACTGGACAGCAATATCAAAGGAGTGCTTGAATCTTTTGAGAGACTTGACACAGAAACTAATTATGCAACAGGAAGCTGCAGCTACAAATGGAAGAGTGAAACAACCATCTGCAGGAGAATTAGGAAGATCCCTGATCTCTTCAGGTAGCTTTGTATGAGAGCAGATTCATAACCGTTGTGGCTGGGTTTGAACCTGCATACTACCACGAGACATGCTGTATTCATATAAATTGATACTGAGCCAAGTGGATAGTCGTACTGTTCTCCAAGTATTAAGGGAATGCTATCTGTTTAAAAGTTATTTTTAATTTAGATTTGTTACAAGAAACACCAAAGAGAATTAAAACAGAAAACATGTAGAGAAGACTTCTTTTAAGTTTACTTAGTGCATTTGACAGCACTCTTGTCTTCCTTCTATATTTGTGTGGCTTAAGGAAACTATTACTTTTTTTTTAACTAAGTTGTGGAACCTCTTGTAGAGAGGGCTAAAATCTTACTATACCCCATTTTGTGACTAGTGCTGCTTGTATGTTACTGCTGCTAGTTTAAGGTGGTAGAATTAATCAGTTTTGAATGCTGTAGGAATTTGGGATATGTTATGTTTCAGCTAGTGTTGGTGTACAAATGTGCAAATAACTCTGATGGAGAGGCTAAGATACAAATAGATGTCCTGTTTACCAAATTGTCTTGGAATAAGAGCTGAAATACACAGATATGATACAGAAAACATCAATTTGTATTGGTGTGTATGTATACTACTGTTTATTACCAATCCCTCTTCAAAACCATGAAGGTCTCCCTTTTATGATTTCTAAACTAATAGATGAGAGTGAATATACACTAAAAAGTAAGGGTTCTCAGTGTGGTAATGGTAATAGCAGGTGTGGGCAACAATTTTTGACTGGGGGCCACTTCAGACATTTTTGAAGTGGCCCCAGACTGCCCTGGAAGGGGCAGGGCCAGGACACTTGCATGCTTCCCCACTTTCAACCCTGATTGGTCTGTGGGTGGGGGATGTGTGAAGTCTTTGCCCTCACTCCTCCTTGGCGCCCCCCCCTCCCCCGGAACTGCCAGCTGTTCAGAACAGCTGGCAGTTCCCTCTAGGTGCCTGTGCCCCTGGTGTTGGGAGTAGACTTCACACAGTCTCTCTTCTTCCGTTCCCTCCTCCCCCCCAGGTCAATTAGGGCCAGGGGGTGGGAGGAGCACACGAAGTCTGCTCCCGCCCTGCAAGTAGCAGCTGGTGGTTGACTC
This sequence comes from Pelochelys cantorii, assembly GCA_032595735.1. Lineage (NCBI taxonomy): Eukaryota > Metazoa > Chordata > Testudines > Trionychidae > Pelochelys > Pelochelys cantorii. The sequence goes on from CM064334.1 coordinate 54,819,312, forward strand.
TAAGTGCCAAGCCCCTTGCAGGGCAGGAGGAGACTGTGTGTGCTCCTTCTGGCCCCCCCCCCCCCACACACACACGCCCAAGCCCTGATTGGCCTGGGGGAGCGTGAAGTCTCTCACTCCTTGCCTTCCAGCACACGGCGCTTAGACAACCACCAGGGTTGATTCTAAGTGCTGTGTGCTCCTCCGTTTCTAGGCCCAGATTGGCCTGGGCGTAGGGGAGCAGCAGGATCTCCGTGGGCCGGATCAACCCACTTAGTGGGCTGGATCTGGCCTGTGGAGGCCCTTTTGCCCACCTCTGAATAATAGACTTCCAATAGAAACAGTATATGTTGCATTAAGAACCCTCATGAGAAACAGTTTGCTAAAGTAGCTATGGGAATTGTAACCGTAGGGGACCTAATAATAGAAACGGGTTCACTGTATGTCTTCTTGCCATGTGTTCTTTCTCACCAGAAGCAGCTGTTTCAGAAGAAATGTCCTTCCAGGCACAGAGGTCTAATATTTCTAGAGCCCACATGCCTTCCCTGGTTAAATCCTCTTTGTTGCCTTTAAAGACACTGTCTACATCTGATCTTGGAAGCTCTTTTGGTTCACCTTTCAGTTCTCCTGCTCTAAATCGCCAGGCTGGAATTCTGGATTTAAACTCTCCTTGGCATGGATCAGTTCAAAGCCCTCATGTTATGAGACGAGGACCAAAGCTGTGGACATCAAGTTCAGGTGGGGATCTTCTGTTTCAGGTCACTTTTTATACCTAAAGAGAAGGATGAGTGAAATAATATTGCCTCGATGATACAAGTACTTATCTTTGGAGTTAAACTGTTGCTCTAGGGAGAGGATGGCTATTTTTTCTGACTAGAAAAAGACAACAAATGGTCTGGTAGCGCTTTATAGAGTAACAAAACGTGTAGCTAGAAAGACACCATAATAGAGGCCCAACTTAAATGTATACCCCAAATTAAAAAACATAGTAAGAGACCCAAAAAAGAGCCACCGGGGCTTGGCTTAACCATGTAAAAGAAGCAGTGAGAGAAAAAAGGCATCTTTTAAAAAGTGGAAGTCCAATCCTAGTGAGGTAAATAGAAAGGAACATAAACACTGCCAAATCAAGTGTTTTTAAAAAAAAAAAAAAAAATGTAATACGAAAAGCCAAAAAAGATTTTGAGGAACAGCTAGCCAAAAACTCAAAGTTATAGCAAAATGTTTAAGTACACTAGAAGCAGGAAGCCTGCTAAAAAACCAGTGGGACCCCTGGATGATCGAGATACAAAAGGAGCAATCAAGGATGACAAAGCCATTGCAGAGAGACTAAATGATTTCTTTGCTTCAGTCTTCACGGCTGAGGATGTTAGGGAGATTCCCAAACCTGCACAGTCCTTTGTGGGTTGTGAATCCGAGGAGCTGTCCCAGATTGAAGTGTCATTAGAGGAGGTTTTGCAAAAAATTGAAAAGCTTAACAAACAAATCATCGGGACTGGATGGCATTCACCCAAGGGTTCTGAAAGAACTCAAATGTGAAATTGCGGAACTATTAACTGTGGTTTGTAACCTATCCTTTAAATCAGCTTCTGTACCCAAGGACTGGAAGACAGCTAACATAACTGGTCTGGTCTGTAATTGCTTACTGGTCTGTAATTGCCAGGGTCGCCTCTAGAGCCAATATTTAAAAAGGGCTCTAGAGGCGACCCTGGCAATTACAGACCAGTAAGTCTAACATCAGTACTGGGCAAATTAGTTGAAACAATAGTAAAGAATAAAATTCAAGACACGTAGAAGAACATAATTTTTGGGCAAAAGTCAACATGGTTTCTGTAAAAGGAAATCATGTCTTACTAATCTATTAGGGTATGTCTACACTTGCACCCTCTTTCGAGAGAGGGATGCAAATGAAGACATTTGAAATTGCAAATGAAGCTGGGATTTAAATATCCCACGCTTCATTTGCATATTTGCTTTATAGCGCCATTTCGAAATAAGACGCTGTTAAGATGCAGTTATTTCGAGAGAGAACCCTTCTCTCAAAATAACCCTTGTTTTCTCTCGAATAACTGCATCTTAACAGCGTCTTATTTCGAAATGGCGCTATAAAGCAAATACGCAAATGAAGCGTGGGATATTTAAATCCCCGGCTTCATTTGCATCCCTCTCTCTTGAAAGAGGGTGCAAGTGTAGACATACCCTTAGAGTTCTTTGAAGGGGTTAACAAACATGTGGACAAGGGGACCCAGTAGATATAATATACTTAGATTTTCAGAAAGCCTTTGACAAGGTCCCTCACCAAAGGCTCTTGTGTAAATTAGGTTGTCATGAGATAAGAGGGAAGATCCTTTCATGGATTGAGAACTGGCTAAAGACAGGAAACAAAGGGTAGGAATAAATGGTAAATTTTCAGAATGGAGAGGGGTAACTAGTGGTGTTCCCCAAGGGTCAGTCTTGGGTACAGTCCTATTCAATTTACTCATAAACGATCTGGAGAAAGGGGTAAACAGTGAGGTGGCAAAATTTGCAGACAATACTAAACTGTTCAAAATAGTCAAGACGAAAGCAGACTGTGAAGAACTTCAAAAAGATCTCACCAAACTGAGTGATTGGGCCACAAATTGGCAAATGAAATTTAATGTGGATAAATGTAAAGTAATGCACATTGGAAAAAATAACCCCAAGTATACATACTCATATTGTATTGGGGGGCTAATTTAGCTACAACTAATCAGGAAAGAGGTCTTGGAGTTATCGTGGCTAGTTCTCTGAAAACGTCCACACAGTGTGCAGCGGCAGTCAAAAAAGCAAATAGGATGCTAGGAATTATTAAAAAAGGGATAGAAAATAAGACAGAATATCTTACTGTCCCTATATAAAACTATAGTACACCCACATCTTGAATACTGCATGCAGATGTGGTTGCCTCATCTCAAAACAACATTTTAGCATTAGAAAAGAGCAACTAAAATGATTAGGGGTTTGGAATAGGTCCCATATGAGGAGAGGCTAAAGAGACTGGGACTTTTCAGTTTAGAAAAGAGGAGACTGAGGGGGGATATGATAGAGGTATATAAAATCATCAGTGGTGTGGAAAGGGTGAATAAAGAAAAGTTATTTACTTGTTCCCATAATATAAGAACTAGAGGACATGAAATGAAATTAATGGGTAGCAGGTTTAAAACTAAGAAAACAAAGTTCTTCTTCACACAGCGCATAGTCAACCTGTGGAACTCCTTGCCAGAGGAGTCTGTGAAGGCTAGGACTATAACAGAGTTTAAAAAAGAGCTAGGTAAATTCATGGAGGTTAGGTCCATTATAGGCTATTAGCCAGGGGGTAAGGAATGGTGTTTCTGGCCTCTGTCAAAGGCTGGAGAAGGATGGCAGGAGACAAATTGCTTGATCATTGTCTTCGGTACACCCCTTCTGGGGTACCTGGTACTGGCCACTGTCGGCAGACAGGATACTGGGCTGGATGGACCTTTCGTCTGACCCAGTATGGCCTTTCTTATGTTCTAGATGGTATCATGAGCGTTCGTGGGCATAGCCCACTTCTTCAGATCGGAGTTTTTTAGTTTTTTTTCTAACTAGGTTGGGTTTCTTTTGTAGATCTGCAAATGAATGGCTCTCATCAAGAGTCCTTCCCGGTGATCTCTGTTGCAAGAGTTGGTAATGAAGCAATACAGCCAAGCTTTATTTATACATGGCTCCAGAACAAACACGAGCAGGTAGAGTAAAAGTTGTCGTACAAACCAGTTAAAACTACCTCTTGTTTTTATATGTAGCTTGAAAGATGGTGGGGGTTTTTTTTGTTTTTGAGGGAAATGTCATTTTACTGTATGACCTTTCTCCTCATATTAGCTGACCTAATTTATTAAAAAAAAAAAAAAAAAAAAAAAAAAAAATCCAAACCAACCCTAATGCTTCAAAACACTTTTCTCCATATGGAAACTTTAGCACTATAAGGATGTAGAAGGGTTCAATTGCATATCAGAAATGTTGCCCATGTATTTTTTGTTGTTAATCTTAAATGGTGTGATTTTTCTCCCCCCCCCCCCCCCCGGTCTTACTCAGGTTAGGAGTTTCTTGTCAAAACGGGTGCTGATAATGTATTTCTTCAGTAAGGTAAGGATGAATTTGTACTTTGTGGCAGTATTTGGTTGGCACACTAGAAACATATGGGCAGAAGTGGGTTCTAATCTTGTTAAGTGACCCTCTAAATTTGTTAGTAACATTTGTAGAGCATCTTTTATTCCAGGATTTTACTGTACTTTACACTTAACAAAACTTTCATTATTGGAATTTATGTATAGAAACATTACTGTTTTTAACACTGGTAAATTGAAGTGCATAAATAGCAACTTCCCCAAGTCCCACATGGCATCAGAGCCAAGATTGGAGTTGGGAATCCTGATGATGTAGCCCTACACTAATTGCTAGATAAATGTGTCTCTAGTTGCACTACTTAAAACCAGACTTCTCAGGGGTTTCTTGTGATGTGGACAAATCATGGGAACTTTTCATAAATCTGTTTAGCAGAGAGGGTCAACCTGCTGAGCAACCTTCTTTTAAATAATCTTAATATTGGTACGAAAGACTTAAAAAATGCTGAGCTCTACCTATTTATTTAACTTGTGTAGGTTTAGTTTATTTGACATAGGTACCAAATCAGCAATCCTCACGTACATGGAAGAATTAATCAAAGGCTGTCTCTAATTGAGTTGAATCTCTTGGGGCATTTCTATGCTACATGGAAGATTGCTGCTACTGCGGTCCATCTTCTGGAGTTCGATTTAGCTGCTGTAATGTAGACGCGCTAGATTGAACTCCTCAAAGGGCACCCCTGTTGGCGCTGGTGGTACTTCTCCTTGTGAGGAGTAAGGGAAGCCGAAAGGAACATTTGTGTGGATGGGGATTTAAGATATGTCAACTCCAGCTACCTAATTTCCGTAGCTGGAGTTGCGTATCTTACATCAACTTTCCCATGTAGTGTAGACCAGGCCTCATTAGATTAAATTAGTGTTACCAGTAGGCCAGGATCAGTGTTCCCTCTAAGATGCGCAGCAGCAGTTTCATAGGTGATTAATCAGCCCCACGCAGTCAGAGGCTCACGGCTCCTTGCATGGAGCTGACTGATGGGGCTGATTCATGTGCTGCCGCTTAGAGAACACTGGCCAGGACCGGTCTCCCTATGTTTCTGCATAGAAGAGACCCTTTGCACACAACTCTCCTCCTCTGCCTTGTATCAAAGGGGAAGTTCAGCTGCCTACTGACAATTTTTCTGCCCCCAGTCCTGGTCACACAGACATCTTTGTGAAGTCTGGGTTAGAGACTGGGCCAGTCAGTGAAGCTGTGGGATGTACATTATCCCTCAAGCCCAGTGTTTAATTTGTGCCAATGCTAAGTCCATGCACCTCTGGGCTTGCCGCATCCATTATGACATTAAAAAACTGCTTCAGTCCCAGCACTACTTTTATTACAAATTAAGCATTACAGATCTGTCTGTTTTACAGGTGGGTCCTGCAGCATTTTCTGCCAGGGTGGGAGATGATGCCTAAAAACAAGTAGCTTACCACATCCTGAGCTAGGTCTGCCCAAGATTTTGAAGCATGTTCGTTTTGTGCAGTTATACATTCCCATGGCAGATATGAGCTGTAGTGGAGATGAGCAGGCTGTAACCATTTAGAGCAGGAGAAATCCCAGTTAAATGGTTCAGTTCCCTACAGCATCTATATTAGACTCCAGTAAAATTCAGTAGCAGATCTTCTCTAGTGTGGACTATGCTGTCAGCTGTGTATACTGGGCATGCATTTATAGTTTGTTAAATAACCTGTAAGGTCGTATTTGAAACAACTTTGGTTGGCTGACTGATTTTAAAAAAGAAAAAACCTCTCTGAAAACTTATACTTTCTCCTTAGCATCCAGAGGCCTCAATCCAGGCTATCTTTTCTGATACCCAAATGCACATTTGGGCATTAGAAGGTAAGCAGCTTGCATTTGAATTTGCATTATTCCAGGTTTGTGGTATAATGGCAGTGGACATAATGAAAAGGTTCCAATTTCAAACTTGCTGTATCCATTACTATGTAAGTGGATTTAAGTGAACATTTTCCATTGTAAGCATAACCCCCACATTCACCGTATGGCTTTGTCCACTTCTAGTGGACTGCATAGATCTGAGTCTGCTATTGGCTTTGAGCTAGCAGACCTGGATCTCTTGGCTCGGGCAGTTTATCTTTATGGGTTTAGATTTAAAAAAAAAAATCCTGGGTTTAATTCCCACTGCAAGTTAGAGTAAACAAAGGTCTGTTGTAACCTGCACCTAACTGCACTATAATTCAGAGATCTTTTTCCCCCTCCACAGTGGAATCTTCCAGTTGCAGATGTTGTAAGCTGCAGTGGGGACCAGGATTTAGGGATGTTAAATTTCAATTAATCATCTAATCGAGTAGTTGATGGAATTTCCATCGACTACTCTATTAGTCAACAAGGAGGGCGCTTGCTATCCCACTGTGTCTCTCCCTTTGAAATGTACGGCTCTTGTGCATTTGAAAGGGAGAGAGGCAGCAGGAACCCATTGGCTCTCTCTCCCTTTGAAATGTACAGGAGCCATGGGTGGCTGTTGTACATTTTCAAAGGGAGACAGGCAGCGGGGACCAAAGGAAGCAGTCCCCTTTGTGCCTCTTCCCTTGAAATGTACAAGAGCTGCTGACAGCGGTCGGAGGACCAGCAGCTGGGCCAAGCATGAACAGGACTGTTGCAGTCCCCACTCACATCGTTGCCCTGCTGCACGGCGCCCCCCCCCCCCCCCCCCCCCCCGGCTGCGCGGATACGGTGCTGGGGAATCAGCTTTTTAAGCCAGCTCCCCCCAGCACTGGCTCCTGTTCCCTCCCCATGCTGCCTCTCTCTGATAGAGGCAGTGGGGGCGGGGGGAAGGAGCGACTAGTCGAGTTCCTACTTGACTACCTGATAAGTATTTGCAAATACTTATCGGGTAATCAACTAGTCGCTTACATCCCTAACCAGGATATGGGTCACTACAACTCTAGAATTGTAGCAAATTCAATTTTTGAAGGCTAATTAAGATCAGGTAAGTCTTGATTATATTAGACTTAATACAAATTTCTTTCTTTCTTTGGAGGTCTCTCTCGTTTGGTAGCGGCCTCATTTACTGAAGACCAATTTGGAGTTGTCCAAACTACCTTGCCAGCTATTCTGAATACCTTACTGACTCTTCAGGAGGTGAGGATCCTTGACTGTTCTTAGTGCGAAACTAGGTCAAAAGGCAAGTTTTCCTGTTACACTGGCATTGCTAGCTAGCTATAAAGTGAAACTAGTATGTCAACACTTAAAATGGCTTATCTTCAGTTGAGCTAAACAAAGCACAAGAGTCCTTTTTTAGACTGAATAAATACCTCATTAAGTTTTTCTTATGTGAAATTACACTTGGAAAGTTTTAAATAAATGATACCAAACTCTCAGTTGCAAATAGTGACTCATGGAAATAACAATTATAGTATCAGCATAAGTGTTTAGGATTTAATCTTCAGCTTGATTACATGCATTCCTCACGTGTAATGTACAGCCTTTCTATTTCAGAACTAACACATTTGAGGAATCAGACCCATTTATGTTTCTCAGCAAATATTAAAACATGACTTTAGAAGCAATTACCACTTACATGATGTATTCGGGAGTGTTACAGACACACAGATTTGTCTCCAATGTTGTGTGGTGTTTATGATAGTCACTGTTCTGTTTTAATGGAAGACTCTTAGAATTTTAGAGGTAACTGAAATTCTTCAGCATAAGCCACTCCAAAAACGTGCAGTAGAAATGCTCCCTTATTTCTAAAGGCACACTTGGGAATTGTTCCTTCTAGTGCAGTGTTTGTGCTATGTTCAGCATTTAAAGCATCCATAAATGGAGAATCTCATTTTCCAAGGTCTGCTTCTGTACTTGGATTGGGTAAGATGTAGAAGAAATGCTGAGTCATGCAGTCTCCTGTCTTCTGTCAGTAGTGAAAATTCTGAATTTGCTGTTAGTCTTTTTGCTTTACTTGGCACAACTGCCTGTGCTACTAGAATTTGTTTGAAATGGATTCAACAGAACAGTTCTTTTCATTCACTTGTCAATCCAGGTTGTAGATAAGCATTTCAAGCTGCCTCATGCTTCCAGCAAACCTCCCAGGATTTCGGGAAGTCTGATGGATACCTCTTATAAAACGCTACGATTTGCGCTTAGAGCATCCCTGAAAACTGCAATATACAGGATAACTACTACTTTTGGAGAACATCTAAAGTAAGGCCTTTTGTATTGGCAGCTACTTACTTAGTTCTGTTTAAGTGAATGTTGTAATATAGGGCAGGGATGGGGAACTATGGCCCATGGCTTATCTTGATCTGGCCCGTGAGGCTCCAAGTGCCCCATCTGTCTTGCAGTGGGGTGAGACGATGTTGGGCACCTTCCCATGTGGCTCAAGCGCCAGCTCCCGGCTGCTTGGAGGGAGGAGGGAAGCCCCAAGCCTAGTGGGCCAGATCAAGGGAAGCTGCCAGCCACATCCAGCCCGTGGGCTCTGCCTGGCAGTGGGAGGTAGTGGCTCTGTGCTGGAAATGGCAGTGAAGGGAAGCTCTGTCCCTTCTTGCCCTGTCGAGCAGGCTCCATCCCCATTAGTTGGGAATCCAGCCAGTGGGAGTGGCAAGGGGTAATGCCTGCCAGTGCAGAGCAGCGTGGAGCCACCGGGACCTTCCCCCGGGTGCTGTACCAGGTAGGTGCCCGCATCCTCCTGCCCAGACCCAGCACCACCACCCTGCTCCTGCATCCTACCTCCTGCCCTGACTCTGCACCCTCAGCCCGCTCCCTGGCATTGCACCCTGCACGCTGAATCCCTCATTTTTAGCCACACACCAGGTTTTAGGTGTGCCCCAGAAAATCTTCTAGTCCCAATCTCCCAGAAGAGCCCTGTTGCCAGTCTCCCCTCCCTCCCGTGGGCTCTGAGGGGGCCCTGCATGGCACCCAAGTTGTATGAGTGAGGTTGAGTGTCTCTTTTACAGTATGACAAATTGGCCATGTCAACACTCACACTTATGTTGTCAAAACTTTTGTCACTCAGGAGTGTGAAGACACGAGTGTGCACAATGCCATGTTGGCAGGAGATGCTTTCCTGCTGGCATAGCTATTGCTGCACATTGAGCTGGTTTTATTATGTCAGCAGGAGAGATCGCTCCCTTTATCATAACAGGGTTATGTGCAGGGCTCGACAAAGTATAGAATCTACTTGCCCGTGGCGAGTAGATTTAGCCGCGTGCCCTGTTTCCCGGCGGCACATGTATGCGCAATGCAGCTCTTGCGCATGCGCAGTGCGGGGCTGGCGAGTGGCTTTCGCCGCCATTTGTCAAGCCCTGGTTATATGAATGGTCTTAGAGCAGCACAGCTGTATTGATGCAGCTGTGCTGCTAAAAGCTTGTAAGTGTAGACCATGGGTTCCCAAACTGGGGGGCGTGAAGAAATTCCGGGGGGGGGGCAAGACAGCCCAGCCCCCCTGCCCCTCCCAGGGCAAACTCCCCCAAGTTTTGCTGCTGTTTGGGGGGGGGGGTGAGGGTTAATCAAAAAGGGGGCGTGAGGCTGAAAAGTTTGGGAACCACTAAGGATGTTAAAATGTGGTTAATTGACTAGTCCAGTATTTCTCAACCAGTGGTATGAGTACCCTTGGGGTACTTGAGAGAAGTCTGGGGGGGGTACTTCAATACAACTGAAATTTGGAGAAAACTGAATTTTTGTGTTAAGTTTTATAGCACTTTATTATTTTTGGGTGTAAAAAGTACAAAAATTTCATCGCCCACCCGGCTACGATTAAGTTGTTAAAACCAAATGTGTTGCAATGGTAGAAAAAATTTTTGTCTGAAAACTAGGTACTGGGAGGACTTGTAATATTTTTTTTAAAAAAAGTACTTTTTTTTTTTTAAGGGGGTACTTTTATAAAAACGGTTGAGAAACACTGGACTAGTCGATGGAATTTCCGTCGACTAGTCAATAGGCACTTCCTCATTCCTCCTTTGAAATGTACAAGAGCCCCAGTGGGGCTCTTGTACATTTCAAAGGAGGAATGCGAACTCCGCATACAGCCTGGGGCCAGTGGGAAGTCTCCTGCTGATCCCTGGCTCCATGGCTTTGAAATGCACAAGAGCCCCTGCTGGTACTCCCCGCAGCACTTCCCTGGAACCTGGGATCAGTCCCCAGCTGATCTCAGGTTCTGGAGAAATGTGGCGGGGAGCCCGGGGTCAGCTGGAAGTCCCTAGCTGACCCCAGGCTTCACTGGCCTTAGAAAGGCACAGAGGCAGCCTTTGAAACACCGCCTTGGGGTACCCTCCCCCCCCATTGCTGCCTCTGAGATAGAGGCAGCAAAGGGGGGGGGGGAGATATCGACTAGTCAAAATACTGATAAGCAAATGCTTATCGGATAGTTTGACTAGTCTTTTTTACATCCTTAGTGTGTAGACATGGCCTGAGTGTACCTATGGAAAAGGAAGTCCATGAATAAGAGCTTTACAGTGCATCAAATAACAGCTATTGAAAACAGAAAGGGAAATTTACCAGTTCATTTGCCTAATGCTGATGAATGTATATTATACGCAGGGATAATTATCTGGAGAGTCCTAATAGCCCTCAACATGACTGTCAGGCTCTGGTTGGCTGTGCTGTTCTTGGAAAAATAATAGGCAGCCTCATTCCTAATTCATTGACATGTGAATTGATGGAAACTACATGAACTAGAAAATCATCATTCCAGTTGGCATTTGGCCACGGCACTATTAACTTTGAAAATAACAGTAACATATGAGCAGCAACTACTTTATAGGGTATTTTTTCCTTTGCCGAATTCAGATGTTTAAAATAGACTGTTTACTTTGAGAGAAGAGTTGCATGAATTTAAATACTGAAGGAGTTTTTTATAAGTGAATTGCTGCTTAGGATCTGGTTTAAAAGAAAAATAACTTTCAGTAATTAAAACTACTTAATACTTGCATATGAGAGAGCAGGTTTAAGAAGGATCATCCAACTCCAGATCTGTTTTTGCCCGTAATATTTGAATGTAGGTTTTTTTACACAACACAGCTGGGTTCTTTAGATTTCTAATGCATTCCCAACTACTGATTTCAACTTTGCTTAGAGTGTTTTAAAGGCATAGTCTTGTTAGTCTGTATCTGCAAAAACAAGGAGTCCTATGGCACCTTAAAGGCTAACAGATTTATTTGGGCATAAGCTTTAATGAGTAAAAACCACTTTTTCTGAAGTGGCTTTTATTCATGAAAGCTTATTCCCAAATAAATCTGTTAGCCTTTAAGGTGCCACAGGACTCCTCATTTTTGTAAAACGTTTTGACAAATGAAGCTTTGCTCTACAGTTGATGTAACATGTTAAAAAAAAATTTATACTTGTATTTTGTTCTAGTGCAGTTCAAGTGTCTGCAGAGCATAAGAAAAGACTTCAGCAGTTCTTGGAATTCAAAGAATAGTTAAGTAAATCAGGTTACGTTGCTGATACTGCTACAGATGGACAGTACATGTTTAGCATTCTTGAACTGGAAGAAAGTGGGGCAGATCAGTCTTCCTATCTTGTGTGGTGGCCTTTTCAGAAAGTGTATTTTAAATGTAAATCATGGAATGCAACTCTTAGCAGAATTACAAAAAGCCTACTGTTTGGATCTTTTTACTTGACCTTTTGTATAATAAAGTTCTTTTTTTAATTTCTTAGTTTAAATATCTTTGGCAATTGAGGAAACCTCAATATTATTTTGGGATGGGTATCTGCTGTTGATGAGAAAAGAATCAATGTCACTTTTTGCTTATTTTACCAGGTATGTTTTGCCTGAGTGTTCATATTAAAGAGTGGTGGGGGTGGTGCAGATTTGCAGAGGTACTTGGTCGTTCAGATGCTGGTAGGCCATTTTTAATGTTTACACTAGGCACCTGTGTTTATCTTTGGGCACCTGAATGCCTTTGTAGATCTGGCCCTTAATATTCTTTAGTGCTAGGAGTTTGTGCTTTAAGTAATTCAAAAATATGAAAGTTGCCCTATGTGAAAAAGGGGGCAATATTTCTGTCTCATGGCAAAATATCTGCAAAATGATGCGCAGAAAGCCATATCTAAAAATACAAGCAAGTACTGTTTGTACTTGATGATAAACGATATAGTCTGAGAAACTAGCAGCTTGGATTTTAGTTTGCAGAACGATTGCAGAATTGTTACTGGTGAGAGGTGTTGTGTTTTTTTTTTTTTTTTTTTTTTTTTTAAATTAACATACAGAAAACATTAAAGTTGGAAATTGAGAAGGCAAGTTTGCTAAGTGGCAATTCTAAGACTCAACTGAAAGTTTTGAATTGACAACCTGTTACAATGGTAATCAAGAAATACAGTTTTTGTGTGTGTCTGAGGCTGCACTTCATCCTTTTGTTCTCCATGTGAGGCTAACATTGGAACGCATTTTGGTAACTTCTCAGCACCAGTTAAATGTAAGCAAACATATAATCATATTTGAAGGGACCACATTATTTCTTAAATACATTACTGCATTAGTATCTTTACTAACGCAGGCACCACACCACAAATATAAGTAGTAAGAAATCTTGAGATGCAGCTGCAATATTTTCAGCAAAAAACCAAACTGAACACTTACAAATGGATTCAGGGTGTTGGGGGGTGGGAGTAGATGTAGATTTGAGTTCTCTTTTCACTGTGTTAATCCCATTTGCTTCTTCAGATGTCTCTCTCTCTTACACTAGTGTAACCACGATTCCAATATGGCCATAACGCTGATTCATATTTGCAGAGAAATTTGGATAGGCCAGGTCTTGCTCATGTAACTGGATTGTAATAGTTATTTTGGTGTGAGGAACACAATTGACTTGATGACATATCAAATACTACATTCTGTAGTGACTGCATTGGGTTTTTTAAAATTTAAAACCTTAATTTGAGACTTATATGGTGCTCCAGTTAATAAGGCCCTCAGGAATTCATTGAGGTATATACCCACTTTAAACTCCAGGATATACTTGAATCTTCAGTAAACTGAATCTACTTTAAGGAGTTGATGTTTAAATCTCAGCTAATTTTAAGGTTTCCACTGAACTTAATGTCTGCCTGACGTGTGTGTGTGTGTGTGTGTGTGTGTGTGTGGTTTTTTTGGGGGTGGTTTTTTGTTTGTTGCCTCAAATGTTGTAACTTGACTTATTTATTTTTCATTTCTACACTGTGCACCTGGGCCAAAATATGATCTGGCAACTGAACGAGTTACATCTCAGTACTGACTTGTTCAAATGCTTTTGTTAAGTTTCAGACACTCCTGCGTTTCTCTCTGGGAAACCTGGTGCATGATTTCTCACCCTCTGCTTAAAGCCTAAATGCATCCATGAAATAAAGCAGTTTCAGCCTTTGGAGTAGTTCTTGGACAGACTGTATATTAAATTGTGCCTTACTTAATGCAAATAACCTTGTGGGGAACAACCAGCTTCCTTGCCACTCTGAGGGCATGGCTTCACTCACTGTGCTAGAGATTGATGTTCTGGCATTCAACTTAATGGATCTAGTATAGACATGTAAATTGAACTCTGAGGGTAGCTCTAGCTGGCGCCTGTACTCCTTGCAAATGTAAGGAGTAAGGGAAGCTGATGGTAGTGATTGTTGCCATCTGCCTCCCGCTGTGTGGATACACCTTAAGCAGAGCTTGGCTAAGATGATTCCAGCTACTACTTTACATAACTGGAGTTGTGCACCTTAAGCTGACCTTCCAGGTCTAGTGTAGACTTGGCCTCTCAGACACGCGCCTCCTTCCATGGTTAGTCCCTCAGATACATACAGTTGCAGAGGCCATCAGCTGTCTTTCTCCTCCTGCCCTCTCTTTTTCTCTGCTCTGATGTTTATCTGTTTTAACTTTCCAAGTTTCAGCCTATGACCAATAAATGTGTTTTCTTCTCCAGTTTTTAAACAATTATAAACTTCCCTAAAGTAATGGAGTATGCTGAGTAAAAGTGATTGGTCATACAACAACTAATGTAAGATGCAGCATAAAGTTCCCATGAGCTGTTAAAATGTTATGTATAGACAGTCTAATAGTTTTTAAGCATCTACTGGCTAATGTATTTGGTACATGGTGGTAATCCTGGGGTGAACTTGGTAGGATTTGGGGAGTTTATATAGTACCTCTCAAGCTGAAGGAAGTTGAAGAATAATACAAATTATATCTAAGGATTACTTTTCACTGCAGTTTAGCCATGCATAGGTGCTAAGAAAGTATAGTGTAATGTTGTTGGGGGGGGGGGGGGAGGGGGTGCTTTGGAGGAGGGGGGAGGTAAGCAGCAGCTGTCAAACTTCATTGAACAATGACCCCCTTCTGATAACCAAAATTACTAACCAACCCCAGGAGAGGTGTGGGGGTGGACCTAGCCTGCTTGAGCCCTACTATCCCCAGTGGAGGAGAAAAGCAAAGCTGAAGCCCAAGGGCTTTTGCCTTGGGCAGGGAGCATATAATTGTATCCCTTGGTGGTGGGAGTTGGGCTTAAGCCCAAGCCCCACTGCCCAGGGCTGCAGATTTGTTGGGCCCCAGGGCCAACACCACTCTTGGTGACCATATTAAAATGGGGTCCCGACCCACAGTTAAGAATCCCCAGCTTAGTTTAATGATCTGTCCTAGGTAAACAGGACATCAGGGAACTCTTCTCAGATCTTTTTGTTTGCCAGCAGAGGTCACTGCTCCAAACATATTTAGGAAAATAGATTGAAGGCTGATCTGCTTTTTAGTGGTGCTAGGGAAGACATACTGAAAATTATCATTCCAACCTTTATTTAAGGCCTGCATGCCTTAAATGTGTAGGTGCATACTTAAACTATATAGATCCCCATAGACTTCAGTAGAGCTCGCTATAGGTGCAGGAATAAGTATTAGAAATTATAGACCAGTCAGTCTAACTTTGGTACCTGGAAAGATACTGTAACAAATTATTAAACAATTTAGTTTATAAGAAACTAGAGATAAATAGGTTTATAAATAACAGCATGGATCTGTAAAAAGTAAATCATGCCAAGCCACCTTAATTTCCTTTTTGACAGGATTACTGGCCATATAGCTAGAGAGGAAACTGTAGATATGAGCTATCTTGAGGTTTTTTAGTGAGGCATTTGACATAATTTCACATGACATTCTCATAGGCAAATTAGGGATAGGTGGCTTAGATGAAATTACTATAAGATGAATGTGTAATTGGTTGAAAAACTACTCAAATACTTATCAATGATATGCTGTCAAATTGGGGGGGGATATTTCTAAAATGGGTCCATAGGGGCATGGCCTGGATCTGATACTATTGTAATATTAATTACTTGGATAATGGAGAAGCAAATATGTTTACAAAATTTGCAGACATCAAGTTGTGAGATTTTGTTAACCTTTTGGAGGACAGGATTAGCGTTTTAAAGTGACCTTGACAAACTGGAAAATTGGTCTGAATTAAACAAGATGAATTTAAATAAAGACAAGTGCAATGTGCTTCACTTAGAAAGGAAAAAACAAGTATGCAATGAGGAATAATTGCTAGGCAGAAGGAAGTATTGGAAAGGATCTCCGACCTAGAGTGGCTTTCAAATTAAATAAGTGGATGCAGTTGTGAAAAATGCTAATGTTTTAGGGTGTGGCATGGTGCGTAAGAGAAGGGAGGTAATTCTGTCTTAGCTGGTGTGGCCAGTTCTGAGCATCACACATCAAGAAGATATGGACAGCGAGAGAGCCCAGAAGAAAGGAACAAAAACAGCATGTTAAAAAACAACCCATATGTTTTGGTTTTGGGAAAAGATGCTAGAGGGGAAACTTGATAGGTCTTCATATATGTTAAAGGCTGTTATAAAGAGGACTGTGATTACTTGTTCTCTTTCCACTGAAGGCAGGACAAGAAGTAATCAGCTTTGTATGCCAATGTCACAAAGGAGGTTCAGGTAAGATGTAAGGGAAAAAATTCTAACTATAAGGATAATGAATAACTGGAATATGCTTCTAAAGGAGGTTGTGAAATCCTTGCCACTTTAAGAACAGGTTGGACAGATACCTGTCAGGGACGATCTAGGTTTACTTGGTGGTCTTAAGCATAGTGAGCTGGACTAGATGACCTTGTGAGCTAGCTAGCTCCATGTTCCTGGGATTCTAGGTCCAAATCTCACAAGCTCCTAAATCTATATCTTCACATGTACATAAATGAACAGTCTTGAAACCTATTTGCAACACCACATTTATATTAACAAGTACGGTCCACTTTTCATCATTAAAACTTTTGTTATTCCAGAGGGTATGGGTTTTTTTCATATCCTTGAGCGACAAGTTCTAACAATGAAAAGGTGGTGTAGATCTAGCCTTAGTACACTGAAACCTCAGGTTTGATAGCTCAAGTTTTGAACCATAATCTTAGTGCACACTTGACAATTTTTGCTTCAATCTCTGTAGGGACGTTAAAATGCGATTAGTAAATTAATCGAGTAGTTAATAGATTTTTTTGTATCAACGCCTCAATTAGTTGATAAGGGTAGGCAGTTCCAGCGCGCAGTCTGGCTTGCACTGGTTCACAGCATAACCTCTCCAGCTGCCACGCTGCATTTTTACAGCACAGGGAAGCCAGCATGTGGAGGTGCTGGGTCAGTCCCTGCTCCAAGGGTCTCTTATCACCGAGCAGAACGCCCCTCTTTCTCCACAGCTGCCGCTCTGCATTTTACGGCACAGGGAAGGGTTAGTCCCTGCTCTCTGGGGGTCTCACGGCTCAGCATACAAGCCTCTCACCTCCCAGCTGTCGCTCTGCATTTTACAGCACAGGCAAGTCTCTTATTAAAAGACCGATGGAGCAGGGACTGACCTAGCGTCTCTGTGCACCAGCTTCCCTGTGTTGTAAAATGCAGAGCAACAGCGGGGCAGATGTGATGAGTCGATAGTGCTAATCGATAAGCTCCTGCTTATCGGTTAGTCGACTAGTTGCTAATGTCCCTAAATCTCTGTGCCTCAGGTCTTCATGGTAAAATGGAGATACTGCTACCTCTCCTCATAAGGGGTACTGTAAAGATAGATTAACTCACATTTGTAAAGCACTCTGATGGCATGGTGATGAGCACTATAGAAATGCCCAGAGGGGATTAACAGTTCTGTATTTATTGCATGTCATCCACATCCTGCATTGAAGATACTCAGTGTGTGGCCCTCATGCCAATAAGGAGGAAAATATTAGTCACCCAGTCGGTGAGCATCATTCACCCTGTGCCCTGAATGAGGCAGGAGTCCTGTAGAAAAATACACTACCATAATCCATACAAACGGGGTTGAATTAAGGCAACCTTTATTCTAGCACAGTGTTTCTGAAAGTGGCCCATGAAACCACTTTGCGAAACCTGCTAACTGGCTGTGCCACTGTGTTTGTTTATTTACTGGTGCCACAGCCCCATAGCCTTGTGCCTCCCATTGGCTCCAGTTTGCTGTTTTCACTCAAGGAGAGCTGGGGGAAGTGTTGGCCTGGCCCACGCTGCTGCCCATGGCTCCCCTTGGCTGCCAACGGTGAACCAGCTCCATGAGGCTAGGTGGCTGCAGCACTGGTAAATAAATACAGTGGTGCAGCCAGTTAGCAGGTTTCGCAAAGTGGCTTCAGGGGCCACTTTCAGAAACACTGTTTAGCATTTCCTAACTTTGTAGGCTTTAATTTTGTAGCTTCAATTTTCTTTTAAAGTAGATAGTTTGTTTTTGTTTTCTTGTATGCATGATGGATCTACTGTGTGAGATGAACCTGTAACTGCTTCAGAAATAACTAATATAGTTTTTGCATCTACAGTATAGTACTCCAAGTATGTCCTTTTTATCTGGAATCCTGCCAATCTGCCAAATTTCCAATAAAAGAACTGAAGGAACTGTACCAAGCCTTGGTCCTTGGAACAGTGGCCACTTACTATGTTTTTGGTGTATAAAGTGGATTGGAGATTTTTTTTCCTCTTTGGTTTTTCCTAATCCAGGATATGCTGACGACTTCTTCCACTTGAAAAGAAGCTGGCTTTTGAAAGATAAAAGGCTGGAGTCTTCTGTCTCTTTTAACTACAGGTTTAATAAACAAATCTGTAAATTATGAAGGAATGGCTGAATACACCACTAGGTAACAGATGGTCAGTTTGACCTGACTCTTCATTTAGGAAGTCATTTGAAACCACTTAAAAAAAATGCCCCTTCAGGCAGCACAAAAGCCCATGAGTCTTTATCAGTCTTTAAAAGTGAACCCATCTACAAGCTATTCCCTTTGGTTCAGAATTTGGCTTTTTTTTATATTATCCATGTTTCAGTAAGTTAAAATAAAAACAAGCCTGGATTTTTGCATAACATTGTAAATTAATTTGTGCGTGTGAATTAACAGCATATTTGAAAACTGGGTTATTTATAATAGGGGTTTTCATCTCTTCCCACAAGGAATGTGTTTTATTTTAAATAGAATCCTGATGGTAACATATACCCACTGTGACAATTGTTAGACCAGGAGAAGTCTAAGGCATTGCAATATCAAGCATATTAACTTTAAAAATTTCAACCCCCTTCAGCAGCTGTCTGTTCCCTACTAATTTTTCCTTACCTAAACAGAAGCAGGGCTTTCAAGATGGAAGCTAATGAATAAATCAGATCTTGGTGTTTGCTCTTCGGAGTCCATTTTAAAGGTGACTGCTTTCGGGTTTTTTCCAGAGAAAACCTGCATGGTGAAAAACAAACCTCAGAGCATAGCCCACATCTAAATGGCTACTACAGTGGTTGATTACTAGGGAAAGTGGTAATGTAAGGGGAGAGGGTTCTGGAGACATTTTATACCCTGATTCCAGTGGACTCCTATGGATTTCAGGAATCGGATGCTAAAAGGGCTCTCCATTGTGTGGGGAATGGAGGAATTAATTGCATTGTCCCCTTTTCATCTTTAACATCCTTCCTAATTTTTTTTTTTTTTAAGTTTCTCCCTGTCCTTCTGACCTTTGCTACTGTCTGGTCTTTTCCCACCTGCAGGTGCTTTTTTACTACTTTTCTCACATACTCATTTCAGGGATTGGCTTCTGTTTCCTACTCCTCTGAGTGCAGAAGCTTGATTCAGACACTATAATCCATTTTTACTGCTGCTAGTACAGGTGTTCAGACTCTGCAAAGAACCTAAGTGCCTGTAGAAGCACCTGGAAGCACAGAGGCACCAGCATCATGGCATTGACATTAGTTAGCCACAGGCCATCAGTAGCTGTTCCCAGATTGAGGTCTGTGGAGCACTTACAGTAACCAAACTTGTTCAAACATCAGTGCCCACCTTACCTTCTCGAAATCCATGCTTTTCTACAGCCTTGCTTTGCAGTGAAAGCATAAATCAGCTGTTATTGCGACTTGGTAACGTGGCTTCTCTGGCCAGGGATTTGTTTTTGGTTGCCAGAACCATGTTACACCACCTCTGTGTTAAGAGCATGAAGACTTCTGAAAGGCATAGAGAATTTAAATGTTCAGTCTTAATTTAAGAGCAGGGTTGCTGAATAGGAGCAGGGTTACTCCCTTACAGTTGGATTGTGAATTGTTCACAGTCATAAGTACAGCCACACTGGGTCAGACCAAAGGTCCATCTAGCCCAGTATCCTGTGTGCTGACAGTGCCCAATACCAGATGCCCCAGAGGGAGGGATCACAACAGATAATCCTCAAAGTCCTGACTCAAAATAGCTTCAGCAAGCTTTTGTCAAACCCCTCCTGTCCCCCACATCACTATTCCCCCTCTGCTGGACGGTGATAGTTTACTATTACACTCCTGGATTACTACCGTGCACAGCTTGTGTTGTGGCAATTTGCTTAGGTAGTAGATTACACGATTCATGTCTTATATGATCACTTAAACTGTTGCATGAAAATTATCAGCAAAGCAAGGGTCGTGATTGGTTGAATTACCTCTGGCCATAGTGGACTCTTCGTATGACATAGATATATGCCTTACTGTAGCTGCATTCCATGTAGGTGTGATTTGTAAAGTCAAAATAGCTGAGAACTTAAAAAAACTGGACAGTAACAGACTACAGAACCCAATGATGATTCAGTGTGGAGGTAGTCTAACAAAGAGCTCTCGCCCATGTTTGTAACTGTTTCCAGTGCACTGACGTTTTAGGCATCAGAGCGAGTCACAGAATCACAATCCTGGAAACTTACTATAATGAGTCTTTGCTGGATCACCTACTGTCCTCAGAGAGGAGGGAGCAAGGATCTGCTCATTCTGCATCCACACCCTCCCCCTGAGTCTAGGAAAGGAGTAAGTAGGGAGAAGGGCTGGGAGTCACCCCCACAGGGAGGTAAGAAAGGTTCTTTGTGGGTCCTTAGTCCAAATCACAGTCTAGTCCCTAGCAGCTTAACTGAAGAGTTTTGGAAAGTAAAACTAAAATTCTACAACGGCCAGGGCTGAACAGAATTTATCGGGGGGAGAGGGGAGACAAACTCTGAAACTGCAGCCCTTCCTCCACTCAGAAAAATTACCACTGAGACGAGGCCCTGGCAGGAGGAAGGGGATTGGGCCAAGCCCATCCTGTATTTATACCACAACGGTGGTTCCTAGCAAGGGGGGACTGCAACTGACTGCCTCCTCTGGCATAACGGCACTGCTTTGTAGGCCCGGACCCCTCTTCAGTTGTGAGCAAATTTGAGTGGCATTGTGACCTGCCATGCAGAGGTGTAGCCCCACTCAGGTGAGTGCCGAGTTGCTGCATCAGTCACTCTGGGAAACCCTCTCAACAAGGGACCTAGAGCAAACTACCCTTTCCTCCAACTTCTGGGCAGCTCTGAGTGCAGGCCAGCATTGCCTGTACTCTAAAGGAAAGGACATCCTTCCCTTCTCTGCCATTCCAGGGACAATAATGGTGATTCTAGCAGAGGTGGGGAGAAGGCAGCGAAGACAGGCCTGAGCCTGCAACCTTCGTACATGAGTAGCTAGTTGCACTGAGCTTGGCCTATAGCTTCATGCAGGCGAACCTTGCTGGCTGATGGAAAAATCATCAGTGAACCAACTGGGAGTAAAGTTTCTTCCCTGTGGGAGAGGACCTAATAATTAACTTTCCTGAGGAGAATGAGGGTGGGATTTGATAATCCAGCTCAGGGACAAAGTGACAGACTTGTGAATTCTCTCTCTCTCTCTCTCAACACAAACCATGGCTCTGCATCCAGCAAAGACACGGTCAACTAGTGTAAAACAGAGGATTTCCAGCAGTAAATGCACCTCCCTACCATTGTGCTTCAGACCTAAAATATATTCAGAGGGGTAACCGAGTCAGACTGTAACAGGAAAATCTTTAAAAACAACAAATAGTCTGGTAGCACTTTAAAGACTAACCACATGTAAATAGTATCATGAGCTTTTGTGGGCACAACCCACTTCTTGTAATACACTTTTGAAAGCAGCTAGTGGAGGATATGTGGACATAACCTGATAACTGTGCAGGGAGAGTGAATAGATCTTTGTCACGGTAGCCATCTGTGCTTGCACTTTGGGCCTGACTCTGAGTGGAATTACTTTTGATTTATACTAGTGAGAGATCAGAATTGTGCCTTGTGTCTGTAGGTTAGAGATTCTATTCTCATCCTTAAAGTGTCAGGCATTTCTTGCAGTGGCCTCAGGGTATTTTGCTTCCCCCCAAATCCAGCCAAGTCCATATCCCCCCTCTCAGGTAGAAAGAAGTGTCCTTCCAGATGAGGGGTGAGCAAAAGCCACTCAATGGGCTGGATATGGCCCACCTAGGGCTTTGATCTGGTCCCCACGGCTGTTCCAGGCCCTGCTCTCAGCGTGTTGCTGAGAGCCAGAGCCACCTAAGCCCTTTCAACTGCTTCTATTTAAAGGGCTCGTGCCTTCCCCATGGCTGTCAGGCAATAGCCCCAGGAAAGGCGTGAGCCCTTTAAATAGAGGCAGTTGAAAGGGCTCGTGTGTCCCTGGCTCCCAGGCAACCTGCTAGCAGTGAGGCTGGGAGCAGCAAGCCCTTTGAATAGCAGGAATTGAAAGGGCTTGCAGCTCCCGTCTCCAGCTAACATGATGCCTGGTAGCTGCATTGGAGGCACTAGCCCTTTCAACTCCTGCTATTAAAAGGCTCTGCCCCTTCTGCCTGAGGTTCCACCCCTCTCACCTGGGGCTCTGCCCCTTCTAGTGTGGCCTGCAACCACTTCAAAAATTTTTGAAGTGGCCTCCGGCTCAAAAATTATTGTTCACTCCTGTTTGACTGACAGGTTGGCCCTTTATTTATTATTCCTCTCTTCTCTCCCCATTTTTGTACAATGTTCCCCCAGTCTCTTTAAAGTTTTACTTTGGTGCACAGTTCTAGGAGCTCTGTGGGTTGAGGTTGAGAGGTTTTCATTCATAATTACATTATTAAGCATAGAAATAGAGATGTAGCCCTGTTAGTCTAGTCTAGCTGAAACAAAAAACAGGACTAACAAGATGGTTTATTAGGTGATGAGCTTTCGTGGGCCAGACCCACTTCCTCAGATCAAACTGTGGAAGAAAATTGGCATGACCATATATACCAAAGGAATACAATAAAAAAAAGTGAACACATAAAAAGGACAAATCAAATTTCAGAATAGAGGGGGGATAAGGCGGGGAGGTTAATGTCTGTGAGCTTACCAGTCTGGCAGCAGATCTATGTAACTTTGTTCTCACCCACAATTATTTCCAATTTGAGGACAACTTGTACCTCTAGATCAGTGGCACAGCCATGGGTACCCGCATGGCCCCACAGTACACTAACATCTTTATGGCTGACTTAGAACAACGTTTCCTAAGATCCCATCCCCTTTTACGCCTTCTCTACTTACGCTACATCGATGACATCTTTATGATCTGGACCCATGGCCAAGAAACACTGGAGGCATTCCACAGAGATTTTAACAACCTACACCCCACCATCAATCTCAGCCTGGACCATTCTACACGAGAGATCCATTTCCTGGATACCACAGTACAAATCACCAATGGTAAATTAGACACCACTCTACAGAAAACCCACTGACTCATATAGTTACCTGCATGCCTCCAGCTCCCATCCAGAATACACCATATGATCCATCGTCTATAGCCAAGCCCTTCGATACAACCACATCTGCTCTAATCCCACTGACAGAGACCAGAAACTTCAGGATCTCTACCAAGCATTTATAAACCTCAGTTACCCACCTGGAGAAATAAAAAAAAAACAAATTGAAAGAGCCAGACAAATACCCAGAAGCCATCTACTTCAAGACAGACCCAAGAAAACCAACAATAGAACACCACTTGTCATCACCTATAGCCCCCAACTTAAACCCGTCCAACACGTTATCAATAAACTACAACCTATACTGGAACAGGATACTACACTCCAAGAGGCTCTGGGAGACAGACCCATAGTCTCCTATAGACAGCCACCTAACCTCTAGATGATTCTTATCAACAACCACAGGACATACCACACTAATACCAACCCTGGAACTTTGCCTTGCAACAAACCGCGTTGCCAGCTTGTCCACATATTTACTCTGCTGACACCATTATTGGACCTAACCAATTCAGTTATAAGATCAAGAACACACATTCCTGCTCATCCAGAAATATAATTTATGCCAACGTGTGCCGACAGTGTCTGTCTGCTATGTACATTGGACAAACGTCTCAGACACTTTGCCAAAGAATCAATGCACACAAAACACATGATAGACAGTATCACAAGGAAAAAATAGTTTCTTGCCATTTTGACCAGAAAGGGCATTGTCTCAACGACTTGATTACCTGCATCCTGCTTCAAAGACATTTTAACACCAGACTTGAAAGAGAAACCTCTGAACTGTCATTCATGCTTAAATTTGACACTTTACGCCCGGGTCTCAACAAAGATGCTAATTACCTTACCCATTACAAAGACAGCTTCCCCAATTATCACTTCTAATATCATTAGCTCACAGACATTAACCTCCCCCCCTCATCCCCCCTCTGTTCTGAAATTTGATTTGTCCTTTTTATGTGTGTTCACTTTTTTCCCTTTGGTATATATGGTCATGCCAATTTTCTTCCACAATTTGATCTGAGGAAGTGGGTCTGGCCCACAAAAGCTCATCACCTAATAAACCATCTTGTTAGTCTTTAAAGTGCTACATAGTCCTGTTTTTTGATTCATTATTAAGCATGTGGCGGCCTCTGCTGGTATTTAGAAAGTATTTTATAAATTCCACACTTTGCACAAGCTACTTGAATCCATTGACTTTAGTGAAGTTACGTCTGCTTTCACCAGGGCTGAATTTGGCCCAGTGACTCGAAATTTCCTCACTGAACCCTTGACAGAAAACAGCCTGACTACAAGAACAGATATGCTGAAATAAGAATGGCTAGATGTAAATGGCCCAGAGCAGGAAATTCAGAATGAGAGCAGCTTAGATGTTAAATTTCCTTTTCTTAGTTAAAAAGATTAACACCTAAAAAAGAAAAATCAACATGAAAGGTTGCAAAACTTATCAGACGTTACCTGTGTTCCAGGAAAAAAAGAGAAACAAGATGGGTGGGTTAATATATTTTGTTGGACCACGTTCAGTTGGTGAGAAAACTCACAGGAAAATACATTGCTGGTGGGGACTTCCGCTGGTGTAGCTATACTAATAACAGGTTTGTTTAGTTTTTTTAAAACCTCATGATATCATGCCTGGATTGGGTTACAATTTTGATGTTCACAATGAGTAGCTGATTTTTTTTTATCTCACTGTCTTGCTGTATTTTTTTTTTAATTATTAAACACTCCTCTCTCCCAACCATGATATTTGTCATGGGTTACAGAATTTGGCAAATAAGTATCAGTTAATGAAAGCTATTAAATTACACCAGTGAAAAAGGAACCTTTCCTCACCTGATTTTGTTTTTAACATTTAAAAGGGGTCTAAGTGATGTATATGGTGTGAATCTCACTGTGCCCCATGAGCTACAATGGATACAGGAAGTGCCATCAAAAGGACGCCACCAGCCCTTATGCTCCTCCTAACAGGGGAAAAGAGACTTTAATAGTAGATATATAGCTGTTCCTTATTCTTAAATAGGTGGAGCAGTCCTAAGTCATGGGAATTAATATACTATGCTTTTGACCTGCCCGCAAATGCAAACTCTGCCTTTAAGAACAGATTTCATTCGGACTCACCAGGCAGTGCCTCTGTCAGCAGCCTATACCATAACTCGAGTGTAAAGCAGGGCCAAATTTCATCCTTGCTTTCAGTTTGGGCTTTGAGGTGTTATGACACATTGCTGGCAGGCTGACAGTGCCCTTGTATATCTCATGTCCATGTGTAACCCACACACCTGGTGTGGGTCACTGTCCTATGTAGTGGCACTTAGACCACTTCCAGTGACAGATAAGAACAAGGGACCTCTACAGCCTAAGCTGACAGCCAGCTGGCTTTTAGCTTAAGGTGGTAGAGGCTGTGCCTGGTGGCAGTTACACATGCATCCTAGGTATGTGTGCATATGGCCCTAAGTCATGCATCTCTACACATCACCAGGAGTGGAAAAAGCTGATACCATGTATAAATGATGACTAAGTACAGATAAATAGAGCTGTGTACAGATACAAAATTTGTATGTGTAGCTGCATGCATATCTGCAAAAATAAGCGGCAGATATCTGCATCCACGGATGGTGATACCTGCAGATAAAAAATGGATATGTGCCAGGGATGTGAAAGTGTAACCGTGTACACGATCCATCAGTTAACCATGGTTACATGCAGGCTCTTGGTATGTATTGGGCAGGCAGGAGCCAGTCCATGCAGGGAACTGGCTTAAAGGCTGGCTTCCCCCTTCCTGGGGAGCCAACCGCTGAAATTTTCAGTCCTTACACAGTTACTTAATTAAATGCATTTTTAACATCCCTAATATCCACAAATTTGCAGTGTTTTAGGAAACAGAATTTGTATTTGCAAAAACGAACGACGGATTTGCAGGGCTCGACAGATAAAAGGGCACAGAGCAAGAGAAAAGGGGGCCAGACTGCACCTTGCGCTGAGAGCTAAGAGGCCTGCCTCTTACACTTCGCACGGGGACAGCTCGCGCCAATACGGACCTATTGAATTGGTGGCTGAGCGAGTCTGCTGTGTCTCGGCAGCTGCGGAACGGCGAGGTACCTGCCCCGGGAGGGGCTGGCTGCGCGCACGCCCAGGTGAGCGCTGTCGCCAGGGGCGCGCGCCGGTATGTCCGGGGGTGCCCCGTACACCTGCGAAGCGGGACCACGTGCGCACCTGCCCGGCGGGGGGCAGGGCTAGCCCGGCTGGGGGCCCAACACGTGGCTGGTGGAAGGTCCGGCCGCCGCTTCGTGCTCTCGCCGGCTCCCCAGCCTGTCAAGCCCCTGGAGGGGGCGGCCCCCAGCCCTTCCCCCTCCCCGCCCTGACTGGCTCGGGGGCCGGGCTTGCTCCGGCGCCGCGGCAGGGCAATGGCCCGGGCGTGCGTCCGTCAGACAGCCGGCCCGGAGCGCCGGGGGCGGGGGCCAGGGTGCAGCGGCCCGGAGCGGCGGCGGCGGCGGCCGGCAGGAGGGAGCCCGCCCGCCCGCTCGCCTGCCGGAGCCAGGTAGGGGAGCGGGGCAGGCGGTGCGGGCAGGGCACTGGGCGGGCGCTGCAGGGGCAGGGCCGGGGCTGGCGCGCGCTGCCCGGGCAGCCACGAGGAGCAGCCGCGGGGGAGGAGGGGCAGTGACATCTGCCTGCCTGGGGGCGCGCCCGCCGCGCGTGGGGCTCGCCTCCCCCCCCGGGGGCGAAGGAGCTGAGCCCGGGCGCCGCTCGCATCCCGCAGGCAGCGGATTAGCACGTCGTGAAAGTCAAGAGTCCAGAAACGCGGCGCCCAAGCAGCCGCCTCGGTCCCCACGTCGCTTGGGGTCCGGGCGGCTGCGGCGTGAATGACTCAACTGAAGGGAGCCAGCCTGCGGCAGCCCTGCCATGCTTGCCCCTGCCCCTGTGACTAGGAAAGGAGCAGCCCTGCCCCTGGGGGGAAACCCAGCCAGCCTAGGACCGGGTTCAACAGCTCGGCTCTCTGAGCCCTCCCAGCCACAGAGCCTCAGAAAGTGACTTTCCATCCCTGTAGTTAGGTGTCTGTATGGGGAGAAAGTGCTGGATTCCCCCTTACTTTGCAATAATGCAGGTCTTGTTTGATCAAACACCAGGAAACAGCTCTAGGAGATGGTATTCGTTAACCCTTTAGGGGAGCCCGTTTTTGCAGTAGCCGCTTTGGCTAGAATGTATATCTGATGTTGGGGCACCTGTATTAAAGCGTGTCTTTAACTGTTGTTTCCATTGCTCCAAGAGTTAAAGAGGTTCCATGCCATTTGACACTCCTTGTGCTGTTTTATATAGGAGATAAGCAAGGACCCTTCCAGCAGAGGGACACAAATATGCACTATGAGGTTGCAGAGTTTCAGAAACCTAGTGCCAGTGCAGCCTTCTTTGAAGCGACTGATAAATGCCAAGTAGTGCCTATGAAGGAACTGCCACAAGTGACTTGTTCCAAGACTGGTAAAGCTTTTTTGAATTCTCAGATGTCCTTTAAAATAACTGTCAACAACAGCAGTGACAAAGAACTGCAGCAAAGTCCCCATGAAATGTCAGTGCCACTGTTAGATCTCATCCCCAAAAGACCAAGCATATTTGAGAGGCTTCCAATTCTTCAGAGAACGCAGGAGTTCCGATGTCCTAAAAGCTCCAAAGAGTATTTCCAGCAGCAGAAATATCAGAGCATGAAGGGTAAGTTATAAAATGCATGAAATGAACAAACAAAAATGTGACAAATTTATATCAACCTTTTTCTTTTTGGTCTTCAGGATATTTTCTGAAATGTTTATATAATGCTGCACATTTTTTTTCTTTCTACCTTCTAAATGCAAGATAATGTAAACCAGACTTTTTCTGCAGATGGACTGCATAGAGTTCTTGATACGTTTCAAGAAAATCTTGAGACCAGAATCCTCTTTAATTTCCTCGAACAGCCTCTTCTCAGTTTTGGAAAACACACAGGGGATGGTCATTTAAGCTGGTCGGCTCACTAGGATGAACTGAACTAGCTCTTATTATTTCGTAATGTTCTTGTGGCTGAAAGTAAATGCCTAGTTTTATGAAATTGTTTTGTTAAATTGTAGTTGTTTGAATTTGTATGTTAGACATTGAGAAACCGTGATTTAACATTGTAAGTAGTTACCCCCAAACCCAGGATTCCTGTTTTCTGAGAGTCATTGTAGAAAACTAATTTTTTTTAACGTTTAGAAATGAATCTTTTCATCTATCATTCTTAAGGAAGTTAATAACTAATGGCATTAGATTTGGTTGCAAGTTGGCTATTTAAACTTGTTCACCTTTTTATACTTGAATATGTAAACTTATCAAGGTTAAATTTTAAAATATTCTACTGTTTACATAATCATTAGAGATACACATCTGGGTTCTGAAGAGATAAAAGCATCTTATCCATGTCACAGTGCCACATACCCAGATAGATACACACCAGTTATCAGAGAAAGGTAGCCTTTTCTATAATATTCACAGGGTGATTTCTCTTTCTATAAAAACCTAGGGAAATGTCAGCTGGTGTGAGTTGCTTCCCATTAAGAATTACATCTGTTTTTTTCTTTTCTATTGAAAAGTAGACTGTTCACCCATGGACTAAAAATGCTCTTTTATGAGTTTTTACTGAAGGTAATGTGGCCACTGTATTGTTATATTATTGTTCAGAAGTGTCACTAGCTCCAGTGAGCTTTAGTCGAGTGTAGGATATATTTATTCATCTCAGTTCAATGCAGACTGGAGCAACAGATTATAAATAATCTTTATGTTCTCTAGCTGTTCAGCATCCCCCTTCTGATTAAAGATCTGATCAAGTCCAGCAAGAGTGAAATTTGGGTCTATACATACACAGCCCAAATACGAGTTTTGCAACTTGGTTGGGGGGGGGGGAGATGCACTGAGCTCTAGCACACCTATGATGAAGTTCCTACTACAGGTATGTGCCTTGCCAGGTCCCCTGCCAGGCCTGATTTGTGTCCATTTATTTTGGGGTGCCACCAGTCACACCTTTGCTGGTTCCCCAGCTTGCTAAAAGTCTGTCTGTTTGTCCTGCAGCAAGCTGCTGTTTAGCTCACCTCGGAGGGGCTCTCAGTCCCCATGTGGTTTCCTTACACTGCATTTCCTCGCTTTGGAAAAGCAAAAGTTCAACTATATATTGGCTTCTTTGCAGCAGAAAGAAGTGGGTCTGGGGAGAGGGATACAAATTCATCTTAACCTATCACACTATCTTCTTTTTCCTCTACAGTCACCACTGGAGTTTATTCAGGTTTGCAGAGCATCCACTTCTCTATTTAGGTCCCAAGCATACAGATGCTTCAGCATACAAGTAACTCTAACTACTCACATAAGCCAAATTATCCATGTACAGAATTGGCATTGAGCTCTTTGCCAGGCCCACCTGGTGCATAGTATTGGCATGTTGGATTTTTCCAGTCTGAATGGTTCAGCTATGCTGTTGGTTAAGACTTTTTAGCACAGAGCAGAAGCTGGGGATAGGGGAAATGAAATGTTGTTGGGATAGATTCTCACTGCTCTGGGGTGTCACTGACTCCAGTGAGTCCTAGTAGAGAGTCCATTTCTTCCAACGAACTACAGTGTGTATTTGACGGAGATGAATGAAAGAAAGCAAACTGCAGCAGCAGATTATAAATACACTTCGCATTCTCTAGAGCAGTAGCGTTCCCCTTCTGATTAAAGATGCACAGCTTGTGAAGTGACAGCAACTGCACACGCAGTTGTGCCTTTCTCAAGCTCCCTTGCTGTGAGCCTTGCTCTCTTCCAATAATAATATTGACATTTCTAAAACACCCACCCGACCCTCCATCAGCAGGGAGATTGGGGTGCTGCTGTACCAACAATTGCCTGCTAATAAGAAGAGACATCTTATAAAATTAGATAATAGAATAATCAAATAACATACTGAATTGCAATTAAAAAGGCCAAATGATGGCAACGTGTATGTATCCTGACTTTACTGATAGGCCTGCAAATAGGTTAAAGGTTAGAGGAAAAGACAGCTGGATGTGGATGCAATGTAAGAAACAACCAAGAAATCAGAATGAGGGGAGAAAAGCATTAGGGCTATATCTACACTGTAGGCTTTTTGCGCAAGAACAAGTGTTCTTGCGCAAAAACTTGCCGGGTGTCTACACTGCACGCGCGTTCTAGTGCAAGTAAATTTACAGTACAGCGTCAGAAAACAGGGCTTCTTCCGGAAGAGTTATTCCTCTCCCCACGAGAAATAAGCCCTCTTGCGCAAGAGCTCTTCCACAAGAAGGCAGTGTAGACAGGCAACGTTATTTTCTTGAGCAAGAAACCCCTATGGCTAAAATGGCCATCAGAGCTTTCTTGCGCAAGAGAGCGTCCACACTGCCATGGACGCTCTTGCGCAAAAACACATCTCTTGTGCAAAAGCACATGGCAGTGTGGACGCACTCTTGTGGAAGACCTTTTGCACAAAACAGTTCTTGCACAAGAAGCCTGCAGTGTAGACGTAGCCTAGATGTATTCTGCAAAGGTTTTCATCTGGTGACAGCTTGATTTCAGACTATCACGCAGCGGGTCTTCTGCACTTCGGTATTGGAATAACTCCCTCTTCAGTCTGGGTTAGATTACAGGCTACGCCTCCTGGTTTAGGTTTATCCCTTTTTGAAGAGTGGGAGCAGGGAGGAAGGGACCCTCTTCATGTGAGCGTAAACCATTTTTATAGTGATCTGTAAGCATTTTTGCCAAACATGGCTTTTATTTTTTTGTTTAAACAATTAAAAAAAGATACTGCCCCACTAATAAAAAGCACGGCTTTGAGGCAATTGCAATGGGAAGGAGCAGCCTGCTGTAGCATTGTGCTCTGTCACGCTGTTGCGTGGTGTTAGGTCTTGATCGTGCAAACACTTCCATGCCTGAACAACTAGTCCAATTGAACTCAAAGCGACTGGTCGTGTGAGTAAAGTTACTCAGGTGTGTAAGTGTTTGCAGCCTAGAACTATCTATATTTCAGCAAAAATGCAGACCTTTTAAAGAGAGAGCTTCAAATTTTGTTCCTTTTTGGCAATGATTTTTATTTTAAATGTGATATTTTGTCCAGCCTCTCTTTCAGTGTGATTGGCTGTGTTAAATGCTGAGCCCTCCTTGTTTTACCTCTGATCTCCGTGGACTGCAAGCTGTAGTATTGCACCCAAACAATGTTACCTTAGAGGCACTTGTGGTCCACTGGGCATAGAATAACTGTAATAAAAGGTATGACTTACTTTACAATATTTTCCCGGGGTTATGTGGCTTTGCTATTTTTAATTTACTTTAATCTTATAATATGTGATTTGTAGGGTAGTGAGGTGCAAAATAACCAATTACACAAAA
The DNA here is from genome assembly GCA_032595735.1 of Pelochelys cantorii. NCBI lineage: Eukaryota > Metazoa > Chordata > Testudines > Trionychidae > Pelochelys > Pelochelys cantorii. Next base: position 54,850,739 of record CM064334.1, read on the forward strand.
AATACTTGAAGTTCAGATAGAAGTGGAAATAATTGCAATAAACTACCGACATCAAAATCAGTCCAGTATATCTTTAAAAAAAACAATTAAAGCAGTTTTGATCATTACAATGGAACCCTATTTTTTGCAGATTCATGTGATATGTTGGATTCATGAATCACCTGTATTAATTCATGAAACCGTACTTCTCCTGTCCTTTGTGCAGTGAGGGAAGATACTCCCAACTACACAAAGCTTTTCAGTAGCCACTTCAGAGAGTTACTTAAATTAAGAGATAATAAAGAAGTTTAGCCTGAAGCATTTGGTCACTTCCTTGATGAGAGTCATAATTATATGATTGTTTAAGTAGAGCCACAGATTAGCATAATGCTGCATAGTAGCAAACTTGCTCTTAAAAAAGAAAGCAAGGGGCCAGGTCTTGCAATACCTTACTCATGTAAGTAATCTTATGACCACAGTGGGGCTATCTTTCCCAGGTAAGTAAAGATTTGCAGGACTTGGACAAAAGGCATAAGGTGGTGCGATATAGCCCAGTTATTGTAAAATATATTAGATATACTGATTGTTCTTATTGGGCCTGATCCTGTAATTCTCCCTCATTTGAATGATCATTATTTACCCAATTAGTTTCATTGAAGAGAATGAGGTTACTTGCATGACTGAGAATTATTCATCTGAATTTGGTGGGTTGTAGTTTTGTTCCCATTTTATATGACAACCTCCATACTTACTCAATTTCGTATATAATACACAGTGGTGTACTGTATATCGCTTCATTCTGATTCCCATACAAACCTAGCCCAATTCACATTTTGGGAGCACTGTGGTTTGAAATAATCTCTTACAATTAAATCTTATAGATGTTCTTTTTATTTTATTTTTTTGGCTTGGTTTTTTTTAATGTGAATATTCATAATATAACTCCTAATTTTTATTTATTTTACTTTTTTTTTTAACTGCAGCTGAGATCACATTTGCTTTAAGTTATTTTAGGTAAATCCTATTTTTTCTCAAATTAGCTAAACCTGCTATACATTCTCAAAAGAGAAAATAAGTTTTCAGTTACTTGCTGCTGAAGGAATTTCCTCTGTGGTTTGTGTTTGTGAGGTTGGAAGTCACAGAATCAAATGTGTCCCTTTCGCAGATTTCTAAATGCTGTTGCACCATTTAAAAAAACAAAAAAGTGGATCTAATTACATCTAGTATTTAGAATTGCCTTTTTATCTAGGGATGTTTAATGAAACACAATATTTGGCAAATAAAAAACAAAAGTATTTACTTACCAGTATGTTACGTAAAGGCATAAGGCAACTATAATGCAAGAACATAGAGCTTTGGGGTTTAGAAATAAATGAGTTGTTAGAAAGATGATCGTAATAGATATCATTTAGCAATTACATATGATAATGAGATGTAATTATTTTAATCTGAAAAAATGAACCTGATGATTAACATGATACATTTTATAACCTCATGTGTTCTGCTTTGAAGGAATGGATTTAAATGATTAATAGTTAATTATTTTGGTTTTAAAATTTTTATATTGACACATGAATTAGAAACTGGGTTTACAATGTACTCTGTTAAGTGGGGGTGAGAGGAAAATTATCTTTCTCTTTTCTTTTGAAAAGAATATTTTATTGTAAACTAAAAGACAGTTAAATTAGGACTTCAATCCTGCAAGTATGAGTTACTTTGCTCTCGTGAGTCAACGTACTGACCTTCTTCTCAAACTGTTCTAAATTACTCAATTCTTAAATAGATCTAAATAGCTGTCCAATTTTAAGGGTACAATCCAGCAAACACCTGCACATGTGAGCTTTGTGCTGATGGATTTTTAGTAGATTTAAGAACATGTTATAGAACTGTTGAAAGATTATGTTTGTGAAACTGCTGAACTTGGAAAGAAATGTACATGTAGTTGTCTTTTGCAAGAACGCACAAGCCGCCTTTATGTGGATTCAGTCATAAGGGGGCTCTGAATAAACTCCGACAATTATTCCATAGACTGTGAGAACACTTGGAACTATTGAAGGTACCCCTCTGACACATTCAAATGGGAAATAAATAAAATGTCAGTTCTAAGAATATAGGTAATTAACCATTGGAACAATTTACCCTAGGCCTTGGTGGATTCTCTATCACTAATAATTTTTAAATTCAGTTTGGGTGGTTTTGTAGAAGTTATGATGTAGGAATTATTTGGGGGATGTTCTACAGCCTGTGTTGTGTAGGAAGTGAGCCTAGACTATTTATAAAGGTGTCTTTTGGCCTTGGAAACTATGAATAGAACTTTCCTTCTACAGAAAGATTCACTTCCTTAACAATGAGCAAAGATGTGCAGTAGATTGCTGTTATTTCATTGTATAGAGTGAAATCCTGACTATTGCAGTCAATCACAGGTTTGCTATTGACTTTGATGGGGTTCCTCTGCTGTCAAGGGTGTTGAACAAGTTATCAGCCTTTGCGTTAAATACGTCAGAAAACTTGGAAGTGAAATTACCAGGGGAATGTGTCTGTGGGCAGATTTAGGATATTGTAGGTTAACTTCTATGTTTGTTCAGTAGTAGGATTACCAACTAAATGTGAATATACTTTCGTTTTAAAGCTTTTTGAAACACACTTAAGATATTGGCTGGGCAATTGGAGAGGGATTATGGATGCGAACTGCTGCATTTCATATCCAGGTTTCTATTAGTACATTGTCAATAGACTAGAAGAGTCACAAAATCCAGCCATCTTTTCATAGTGCATGGTAACTTCTTTTAATATTGGGCTGGCTTGTTTACTTTATTTCTCAGCCTCAAAGCTTCATTTCCCCACACGCTGATGCAATTTATAAATAAAATAAAAAAAAAAGCAGGGGGTAGTATTTGCTAATTCTTATACAGTGTAATCTTACCCTCAAAATCTGAAAACGAGCAAAGATGTGTTTCTGAATATGACACAGCTGCTACCTTGTATCCCAAAAATCCTGAAGATTGGAATGAAGTGGATAAAATGCCTGTCTGAAGCACTAAAATGGCAGGAGTAATTTTCAATGTGGCATGTTAAAATCAAAGACATTTAATCTAAATTAAATTCCAATTCTACCTTTCAGTTTCATCTTTGAAGAATAGTTGCCAAGATTATTTTTCTCCACTGAAGGCATTCGGTATGTGAAGTACCATAGGGTATCTTCTGCGTTCTGTTTGCAGAATCTATGCTTCAGTGGCAACCTGGCATAAGTATTTTTTCTTTACTATGGTTAATTTAGGTTTATGAAATGATTATTCGTCACTGATGATTATTGGGAAAAATGAGTTGCCAGAGATTCTATAGGAAATGGATCCAAATTGTGCCTTTAACTTTTCAAATTCTGCCTTTTTAGAAATTGGGAATTGCAAGAACTTACTTATTTAGGTTGTCAAAAGTGATGATCTATGTATCTGTTTCACATTTAGATAAGGGTATTTGCATAAATATAATAATGTGAAGTATATTTGGCCTTTTGTATCACAGTTCCTCAAAATTTCTTTGATTACTTTACACAGTTAACTAATAAAAATACTGTAAACACATCGGCTTTGTTTTATGGGTGAGCTAATGCAAATCATTTCAAAGAGCATTGAACTCTTATTTTCATGGTTTTTTCCAGAAGGATTTGTGGATATAAGAATGCACCAGTCTTTCTGGAATAAGGAGAAAGCAAATGGATTTTTGTGTGGTTTTTTTTTTCTTTTTCTTCACATTTAACCAGAGGAAAAGTTGTTCTAGTCAAATACTGTATATCTGAATTTTTAATACAGATCTCAATTGTTGTTTTAAACTCTCCTGGGGCTGGAGATTTAGTTTATTTTGGATCATTGCAAAATTGTATGCAATGTGTCTCTTGGGGGATGTGGGGGGCAGGTATTTTAATACATAGTAGAAATTTACGAAACAGTAGATGATCTATTTAGCCTGCCCTCCAACACTGTAAATAAACTACACGTGCTGCCTTAGACAGAAAGTATCCCATGTGTAAATCAAAGGCTAATTTTTTTAAAATTAGGTTTTTTAAAAGATAAGAGCTAAATTATATATGACAATACTCAAGCCAAGGATCTTCCCAATATGGCATGGAAGGTCTAAGCTTATTTTAAATATGTGATTCATTCTTTTTGATAATTTGATGTCGTTAGGTAGCTTAAATAGTGAAGTCAACAACCCCTGAGGCAAAGGGAGATAATCACTTAGAATTCTATTGTAAAAATGAAATCTGATAGGCTTAGAAAGTGGAAGCTGTCTAATTCTCAGTGCAGTAAAGGGAAAATGGCAGTAAATGTATTAATTTAATTATGTACTTTTTCTTATTTGAGTGAATAACATTATAACATGCACTTCAGATAAAGAAACAAAATAGTCTGAAACAAAAGAAACAAAAATGCTGTTAAATACTTCATGGTTAACACAACCCCAATTCCTTCATAATAAGTTTAAATATTAATTCTGTGGAATGTCAGATGCCTAAAGCTAGACATTAGTGATCTGCAGTTTCAAATATCTAGAAATGGGTTTATGAAACAGGATATTTAACTGGGAGAGATGACTAGCACATTTCAGAGTTATCAGAACACAGACAACAGCGCATGATGACTTTTTAAAATAAAGTAATAAAATTAAAATTGTTTTAGGTGCACAGGGCTTGAAGAGCTTAGATTTAATTATTAATATGAAACAATAGCAGTGATTTCTTCTGCATTTAATTTCTAGATCTCCTTGTTTTGATTTCTTTCCCTGCCCCTCTCTAAAGCAGCTGGCTTTGATTGAACCTGAATCTCACACTGAGGGCAAATGATCAGTCACTCACTTACAATTACTGTATGTAGAACTCTTTGCTGGAACATCTCTGTAGTGGGGCACTACTTGAGAGAGAGCACCAAACGGGACTGGAATAATGTTTGAGGAAGGCTGTGCTCTGGGTTCAAAAGGTGTCAGTTCACCACAAAACAGATCTCTCCACTCACCCTTCTTTGTGCAAATCCTTCTCTTCCCCCATCAGTAATTTAGGGATGTAAAATCCAGTTTAATTGGCTAACCGGTTAAATTTAGTGTTTAACTGGTTAAACCATTAAAGGGGGGGGGCTGGAGTGGAGCAGCTCATCTGCCACAGGCAGAGGCTGCGCTGGCCCAGCTGGAACCGGCCCTGCCTGTGACACACCTGGGCCCACTGTGGAAGGAGCTTCTCTGCAGTGGGCCCCGTGGTACTGAGGTGGGTGGGAAGCGGCTCCAGTTCCCACCAGTTAACTGGAACCTGTCAGCATCACTCATTAAGGGTGATGCTTACTGGTTAACCTTTCACATCCCTAATCTGTATCTGGCGCGGTAGAGTGGAGTGCGGAGAATGTTTTGCATGGGGAAAAAAGCAAAATCCCCTTTTTCTTATTTAAGTGTTTTTTTTTTTTTTTTTTTTTTGGAAAGGATTTCCAGCAAAAGATTTTCATAAATGCTCAGGCCTGGTCTATTCTGCAGAGTTAGGTCAACGTAAACTTACATTGACCTAACTCTGTAAGTGTCTGTACTAAAATGTAGTTCTCACCAATGTAACTCACCTACTACACTGATTTAATAACTTCACTTCACCAAGAGGCTTAGGCCCATGTACTTAGGTTATTGCAGTGTCCATGTAGACACTTCATTACTTGGGCTGTTGCTGGCTTTCAGAGGCAGTGCCACAATGCCTCACGCTGACAGTTAAATTGGTGCAAGCACTTCTGTTCATGATGCAGGCTGCTGACCCAAGGTGTGGTAGAGTGGACAAGCAAAAGTGATTTAATTATGGTGCTGACTGTACAGTGGTGTAACTTAGTTTGACTGACTTTTGTAGTGTAGACTTTCCCTCAGTGTTGACCTAATTGCTCTGACTGAAATCAAAGGCAATTCTACAATTGACTTTAATTTGAGTGGAGGTGAGTCAGAGCTGAGTGCTTTTGAAAATTCCACTCATGTTTTCTTGAGAGACAGAGGGCATAAAATATGGTGTGGTCTTGCTCCGGTGGCAGCAGAAGTAGGCCTGAGGTAAGTCAATCAGCAACTCTATGTTAAGCATTTTATTTCTTGCTTGGGCCTCACATGGTCCTCTCAGGCCTTTACCTCTGGGGATTACATGTCCTAGAAGAGCCAATGTGCCATAAATTCAATCTACAGTCATTAGGTAGACCGAGTGAACTGAGAGCCAGGGAAGAATCAGTGAAGGGGGAGATGGGATGAGAGCCATGTCAGATGAAGTCAGCAAGGCCAAAGTAGATACCATAGTAGAGGAGGATTAGTGAGGCTTGGGTACCATGCCTGGCTCTGTCATGGAGTTGCTGGGGACCTTGGGCACCCACCTCAGTTTCCCCATCTGTAAAATGGGGTTAATTACATTATTATCCTTAACCAGAAGGTTTCCAGGAAGGTGAGAGCTCCTGGTCAGACACCCCCTTTGTGCTTCCTGGTACAATCCAGCTAGCTTACCCAGATCACTGCAGGGAGGAAGCTAAGGGATAAAGTACGTTCCTCATGTCTAGTTCAGTGCCCAATAGTTAAGTTTTTAGATATGGAGTTGTAAAGTGGATGGAAAACAGCTGGAGATGGCCAGTGGAGTATTCTTGTGCAGGGGAATTCTGCCAGTGGTGACTCCACTCTATCATCCCTTGCATCAACCATACCGCTCTCCTAAAGTGATAGGGGAGATCCACCACATCTCAGGTCTGCTGGCGTAAGGTCCCAGAAGGACCGTATGCAGGGAGAGTAATTCAGAGCTTTTCCTCTGCAGCTCTAACTTGCATCGAAGCTGAACAGTTTAGGGTCAGAGAGCTGCTGTTAGTTCCCTGATTACTCCATCATGTAGTCTGAGCAAGATTTGAATAGAGCTTGAGAATCTGTTTTTCTTGTTTCCTAAACCCGCCCCACCCCCCCCCCACAGCACTAACCATCTCTTCACAGCAATCAAGGTTGTAAAAGAATCTAGGTAATGTCAAGGTCTTCAGATTTGATTTACATTTAGTCAGCAACTCAGAGGGACTGATTCCACTTTTCCTGACTGGTGTAAATCTGGAGTACTTCCACTGACTTCAGTGCAGTTACTCCAGCTTTATATCAGAAGTCGGTGAAATCAGTGGTATGAATAATCAAGTCCAGAGGAGCAAATGCTCACAAGTTCTTTTTGTGAATGTAGAATGAAATTAGCTTGAACTGAGCAAATAAATTATAGGCTGCAAATCATTTGAGAATGTTGCCTTTTATTGCCCTTCTGCAAACAGTCCATAAGCAGCTCACGGTTTTGTCTTGGTAGTGAGTTACTTGCAAAGATTTGCTGCATAATTTCTTGGCCTATAGAGCAGTCATAGAAAATATTCAGATTCTGAAATTCAGGTTATATTAGTTGATTTTGATTGAACACATTAGTCACAGGATCGTTCCTCTCTTTAGCGCATACTATCAGGAAGCTCTTAGACTGAGGTTATTTGTGTGAGATGCCTAGTCCTGAAGTCATTCTTTCTGGGTAATTAGTTAAAATGTGCTGTTTCCACAAGTATTTTTGCTCATGCCTGTTTTTGCTAGATGAGTTACATAAAGGGGTGCAGATCCGGAAAGCTGCTGCAAAGCTATTCATGAGCAGGGTTATGAAATACTGTAGAGCAGAGTTTTAATAAGACTAAAGATGCAGACACAAGCAGTGTTCCCTGTAAACTGTGTGCTTAGGCAGCTCCTCAGGAAAGAGTCAAAAGCCACCCTGCTGATTAGCAGAGCGCCCACAGCTAGGTTTTTTGTTTTTACTAGTGGTGCACATTCACACATGCTTCGGTGCACATAAAAAATGTTTTCAGCACAGGGACGGAAAAAATCTGGATATGGATGGAAAAGATTAGAGGGAACATTGGCCACAAGTATTGTAATCACAGCACTATGAAGGCTCACTGATGTGTCTCTGAAGATTAAGAGCCTTACCTTGGGAAAGTCAGGCTAAGAAAGTCTTGGGAATGTATTAAAACAGGATTTTGCAGACCTTTGCGTCTAAGGAAATGTGACCTATTGTTGCACTGTAACCCAGCATGACTTTCTCAGAATGCAAGTAATGTGCTTTAGGATCTTTACTTTCTGGAGGTGGGGAATGTTAATTTTTACCACGGAGCTCTGAACCAGCTGCTGTGGAGGTGTTGTTGGGGGACTCACAAACTAAGAACACAAGTAGTCCAGCCATCACTGGAAGTGATAAAGGTGCTTTTATAGAGGATATGAAGGTTTCACAGTGGGCAGATTGTGCTGAGATGACAGGAAGACAAGCTTCACAGTCTACATAATATGAGACTCAAAAGAAAACTTGGCATGAAAAATAATTCCCAGTTTATAATCAGCTTGGTTTCAGGGAAAATCTGAATCATGGTGCCAACTATCAGTGCTTAATTTTGCCAAAGCAGAGGCCCTGGCACCTCTGGGCTTGCTACATCAGTTATGAATGTAAAATAATTGCTTGAGCCCTGGCATCTCATTACAAATTAAGCAATGCCATCTGCCATCAAAGAAAACAACCAGAGAGGTTAGATGAGACCTCCCCCATTTTGGTCAACTACAAGTGCAAAGTTAGTTTGCAAAGTTTAAATCTAGATACTTGAAGGACCCTCATGCGATCTGCCAAAGTGTTTCAGGGTCTGCCACTCAAAGAAGTAGAGTAAAAGTTTTGCTATCCTTTATGCTGTGGAGGGGGTAGGGGGCCGTCAGTTAATCAAATATTCTGGAGAAGTAAGTGTTCTACTTACCAATGGAATACCAATTCTCAGAGAATTAGAATACAATAAAATGAATAAAATATAAAGTTTTGTGCAGGTATTCACCAATCCAGTAATAGTACTGTCCTGCAGTGGGGTTGGTTTCATGAAGTGCTTAGGGGTACACAGGTAGGGTATGTCTACACTAGCTCGTTAATTCGAGCTAGGTAGGCAAATCAGGCAACCGGAGTTGCAAATGAAGCCCGGGATTTAAATATCCCGGACTTTATTTGCATGTTCCCGTCTGGCCGCCATTTTTAAATCCCCCTTAGTTCGAACGAACTGCCTACGGCTACACGCAGCAGTTTAAAGTTAATCCGAACTAAGTTCCCGAGGAGTAACAGTTAATCCGAACTAAGGATTTAGTTCAGATTAACTTTAAACTGCCGCGTGTAGCCGCAGGCAGTTCGTTCGAACTAAGGGGGATTTAAAAATGGCGGCCAGACGGGAACATGCAAATAAAGCCCGGGATATTTAAATCCCGGTTTAAAGCAGTTTAAAGTTAATCCGAACTAAGTTCCCGAGGAGTAACAGTTAATCCGAACTAAGGATTTAGTTCGGATTAACTTTAAACTGCCGCGTGTAGTGGCGGGCAGTTCGTTCTAACTCAGGGGGATTTAAAAATGGCGGCCGGACGGGAACATGCAAATAAAGCCCGGGATATATAAATCTCAGGCTTCATTTGCAACTCCGGTTGCCTGATTTGCCTACCTAGCTTGAATTAACGAGCTAGTGTAGACATAACCTACTGTACAGAACACTTTACGGGTATCTTATGACACTATGTATCTGTAGAGATCAGTGCTGTGCGTGGTGCACACCCAGATCACTAAAAATACACTTACCACTAACACTATGCCAAAAATAATTTAATCTTTGATTCACAAGGCACTTGAGGATCTTGCAATGCCTCAGGGTCATATTATCAACATCATTCATATTGTACGTGTAGAACAGGGCTCTCAAACTCTCGGCCCGTGGGCCATCCCTTCTGCAATCTGGCCCAGGACTACTGGTGGGGTGGGGTGGTGGGCCGGCAGTTCCCATCTCCCAAGCTCTACTCCTTCTCACCATCACCCTGCCCTCTCCCCGCCCCATGGCACCCTGTTCCTGAGGATGCAGCTTTGGGGATCACTGTGGAGGGGGGAGTCTGGCACCATGTGGCAGCATTTGGGCCCAGCAGGAGCTGTGGGAAAGCAGAACACACTCAGTGGGTGCATTTACATCCTTGGGGACTCCGAGCTGGATCGCGCAATTGCAGAGTTTGAGATCCTGATGTAGAAGGTGTAGGACATTGGGCCGGATTGGTAATGACCCCACAGCACACACTATAAGCTGCTTTTTGGGATAAATCCCTGATATCAGCTTGCTTGCTTGCTTGTCTTCTGCCTCTCTTTCATAAAAGTAGAGTGCAGAAGGTGCAATTGCATAACCTCCTGGGCAGTGTATTAGTCCTTGCTGCTAGACTGAAGATTTGTACTGGAAGATATCAGAAATGCCAGTTAATACAGCTTTCTGGTAGGTAAAGTGCCAGATAACCCATCTTTTACTGTGCTAGGTGGAATAGCCACAGATTCTTCTGATAAGCTATATCTCTGCTGCTGTTGATTTATGCTTCCTATTGCACCTAACACTGTGGAGAATGACAGTGGATGTTCTATGCTGGTGTTGGGTATTTTATAGTAAATGTGTCAGATTTGCAGTGCCTTCTCTTTCTCCCAGCTGGCTTCCCTGAAAGAAACTCTTTCCCCATTGTCTTCCTCTTGCCATTCTCTCTCTTCTTTGGCCTGCTACCTCTATTATGAGGGATCCTCAAAACCTTTCCGTATCCGAGTTTCCTACTGTCTGACGCACTTAACAAACATCAGAGGCAACTCTTTCTCCCTCTTAAATGCAGGCTTTGCACAAAGACATTGGAGGACATGAGCATATTTGGATCCTCAGTTATTTGTCAGGAAAACTCTGAGAAGGCCCACAATGGAAAATAGACGGACAAAAATGACAGGAAAGCAGGAGGGGGAGAGCCAGTGATAAACAACTGGGCATGGGAATTATTGATCTTATGTACAGAACAGTTGGGAGCTGTTTTGTGGTGTTCCAGAGACAAGCCATTGTGAACCCAAAAATTGCCTCTGGAGGACAGAAAATGCCAGCCATTGTTCTGAAGAAGACAACAGCCTTGCTGATATTTAATTAAGCCAGGATTGAAATTATTATTGTTTCTCAGAGCATCTTGTTTTCCAAATATAAAAAACTGGCAGCACAGAAGCTCTCTAGCACTGCTGCTCTGTGTGTTTTATTCATGTCTCTGATCTCCTAGATGAAACACACAGACAGACAGCCCCGATGAAGGTAAACCACACACAGCTCCTCTGTCTCAGTGAAACAACTGAAGGTTTTGCAGCAGAATCATCTAGATTTAACAAGGCAGCTCTTTGCCAAGGTGTAGAAGAATTGAGAGGATGGTGTGAGCAGCACATAAAAACCACAATAAGAAGAGAGGGAATCTAAAAATAGCTCAAGCAGTGTGTGATTTAGAAAAGGAAATGAATGGGTGCAGGCAGTATAGAAAGCGGTGTGTGAGTGGTGAAACCCAGTGTGCTACATCAAGAGAATTAGGCTGATCCAGGGAAGATGGATGGTAGAAGCAACGTGCATCCAGCAAGGTCACCAACACACTCTCTTTTGGAACTTGATGTTGCCCAGAAACAGCCAGCCCTGAGCTGGTCCTACTACAAGGTGCACGCACCCCTTCTGTAGTAGAGCTCCAGCAAACGCCGCACCTCAGAATTCTCCATCCTGTCCCTCTCAAGGAGAACCAGCACTATATCTAAGGTCATTTCTTGCAATTTTTCATCAGGCTCCCCTGGTACAGGAAACTCTGTCCTGCCACTTCTCTGGGACTACCCAAACTCCAGCACTCTGCAGCACCTCTTTGTTTACTTTCTACAAGTCCTTATAACTTCATGCAACTTCTCACAGCTCTTCTCTTGCTGTGGCATGTTGTTCAGGGCTTCCTCCCGCAGTCACTGTGCAAGAGGCTCTTTTCTGAGGTGAGTCACAGCAGTGCTCCTCTCCTGCATGGCTCACAGCTGTCTCCATTACCGTGAGCCATTCCCTATTCAGGCAAAACTTTGGTCAGCAAAGAGTTAAAGGCTGGAAATAGAATCTGTGCAGGTCAACTTTGGGCCCTGGAGATTAGGTCTAATCCAGCAGAATTGATACAACGTTTTAAGAAGATCACAGGTGAAGACAGCTGGGCTGATGTTTAGTTTGGACATCTACAAATATAGATCACTCGTGCTAGCGCTCAGGAATTACACTGCCACCCTGTGCCCCTACCAAAATTTTAATTTCTGAATGGGGTGCTCCCACATGCCTCCTCTCTCCCCTCTGGGTGTCCCTCCCCTGCACCTTCTTTCCTGCAGGCACCAGTCGCCAAAGACAGTAAGGTATTTGCCTTAGTGCCACGTGACATTCTGGCATTATACAGAATCAATATGGCACATATTGGTGGATTAAAAGCTACTTCTGAATAAATATCAAGACTAGGGATATAAAATCCCATTTAATTGGCTAACCAGTTAAACACACTGTGTAACTGGTTAACTGATTAAAGGAGGGTGATGGGGGGGGGGGGGGTCGCTCAAGACTGGCTGTATTGGGGTCCCACCCTGCTGCTGGGTTGGAACGCCCCCTGTCATAGGCGGGGGCTACTCCAGCCCAACCAGAGCAGCCCTTGCTTGTGGCCCCTCGCTGCAGGCAGGGGTTTCATTGGCCAGGATGCTGGAGCAGCCTCTGCCTGCTGCGGGTCTGGGAGATGCTCCAGTCCCACCGGTTAACTGGTTAAACCTTCACATCCCTAATCAAGACCGAGGTGTTAATGGGGAGTTCCGTGGTATTTCTTGTGGGATTCTGCAGGGATCAGTTCTTGGCATGATGCCATTCAGTATTTATCAATGACCTGGAAGAAAATAGAAAATCATTGCTGATAATGTTTGCATATGACCCCACAATTTCTTCATCACTTGATTATCTGGGAGCAGCCACACCATGTGTTTGGTCCTTGATCGAGGATGGAGAAACTAGGCTGTACTTGTTGGGTGGGAGACTGTGTTCTGGAAAGCAGCAACTCTGAAAAGGACTCAAGGACCAGTGTAGACCCTGAGTTTCCAGTGTGATGCTGTAGAGGAAAGGAATATCATGATCTTTGGATGTATTAATGGGAATAAGGAGATGACATTGCCTCTGTTTGCAGCTTTTGAGAGACCTCTGCTGGAGTAGTGTGTCCAGCTCTGCTGTTTACATTTTAAAAGGATTTTAAAAATTGGAGAAGGTTTTGGTAAGAGCTGGAAGAATGATTTGGGATCTAGGAAACCTGTCTTACGATGAGTGATTCAAGGAGCTACTTGGTAAAGAATGTTAAGAGGCAGTTTAATCGCTGTCTGGAAGTGTGTATGCCGGAAGACTGTATCCGCTTCTTGAGGGCTCTTTCACTTACTAAACATGTAACTGCATCCAGTGGCTGGAAAATGCAGCCCACAAAATCCAAACTGGAAATGAGACCGATTTTTGACTGTAAAGGAACTAACCACTGGCCGAGAATTTACCAAAGGATGTGGTAATTTCTCCATCATGTACAGACTTTAAATAAAAATTTGACGTCTTTCTGAAAGATGTAATCTATTTCAGTGCAGGAATCCCTAAGCAACATGCTGTGTTATGTAGGAGGCCAGGTTTGATGGTCATAATCTCCCCTTCTGGATAAACTAGGGTGCAGGTATTGCAGGATTTGACCAATAGAGGGTACGTCTACACAGCAGTGTTATGTCAGAATAATGTCAGTAATACCGGAATAATGTCAGTTATTCCAGAGTAATGTATTGCATGTCTACACAGCAAACCTGTTACTTTGAAATCAGTTCAAAGTAATGGGCTTTTTACTCCGACTTTTGTAAACCTAATTGTATGAGGAGTGAGGGAAGTTGGAGGAAGAGTGCTCTATTTCGAAATAAGTGCTATGTAGACATGCCCAAATTTGAAATAAGCAATTTCAACTTAAGCTTCACAATTGTCATAGCTCAAGTTGTGTAGCTTATTTCATGTTTAGCTCTGCTGTGTAGACATACCCTAAGATGCCCCAGCGCATGTTTGTAGACTTGTCTTGACATGAGTAATTGGGGTGAGTGGATGAGGCCTTACTGTTTGAAAGGCAGGATTAGGGAGGTAGAAACAGAATGTCTGTACTAGCCAAGATAAAGGGAGAACACCTAGGGAACCATTTACAATGGACAAAAGAACCCTAATCTGTAGGGTGCGGTAGAAGAGATTCTGCAAGCACAGTGTGTGGACAGAGCATGCTGTGCAGGGGTTGGTTCCTGTGCCGTAACTAAGCCAGTACAGAAGTGTGTGATACAGTGCATACTTAAGAATGCCTGTGTACTACTAATGTTGATGGAAAATGTAAATACGGAAAAGTTGTGCTCTGTAACTTTGGGTATTTAATGTGCTTCTGTCTGATCAACTTTGAGTAACTTTGTTGTATGCCAGATGAAAGAACCTGAGTGACAGCTGGTGCAGCCTCCATGTGGCCGATTGGTGGTTGCCAGTAGCAAATATCCTCAATGGCTGGAGATGGGACATGAGATGGGGAGGGCTCTGAGTTACCTAGAAAAGAATTCTCTGTAGTATCTTCCTAGTGGGTCTTGCCCATATATTCAGAGTCAACTGATCACCATATTTGGGGGCAGGAAGGAACCACCCCCTCCCTTCCAGGTCAGATTTCCAGAGACCGTACAGGATTTTTGCCCTTTTATGCACATGGGGTATGAGTTAGCTGCTGGTTTAAATGAGTGTAAATTGTGAATTCTCCGTAATTTGAAGTCTTAAATTCATTATTTGAGGACATCAGTAACTGAGCCAAAGGTTAGGGGTATATTACAGAAATGGGTGAGGTTCTGTGGCCTGCAACATGCAGGAGGTCAGACTAGATGATCACAAGGGCCCTTTCTGACTTTTAAAGTCCATTGATCTGAGTCTGTGGAGTTGAACTGATTTCGTGGGTTCCAGAGAGCTAGATAAAGTGTTCTCCCAGAACTGAATGAACTGTTTGAAATAATCTCATGGCTAGGGTTGCCAGATATTTTCACAAAAAATTGGTTGAGGAAAAAAAAATAATGGGGGAACCAAACTTGTTGGGGGGGAGGGGAAGGAAGGTCACTGCACCTTTAAATCTCCCCGCTCCCCCCAGATGCAGCAGGGGAAGAATGTCTCTGCCGGCCTTCCATCCAGAAAAAAACCAAAATACCGGAGATTTTACAGGTCCAATATTTTCTGTGTTTTTTTTTTTTTTAAACTGGTCAGGGGCCACAAATACCGGACTGTCCGGGTGAAAACTGGACACCTGGCAACACTACTCATTTTGCAAGCATTCCCATAAAGAGGGATCATCTCATGGATCCTTCGCCACTGCCTTTTCTGGACCATCTCATTTCTGAAAGTCAAAGGGGCTTTGCCCATGTGGATCTGGTTCTAGATCCAGGGCTTAATTTTAAACCTGAGGTGACAAGTGAGGGTGGCAAAGTGTAGGGCAAAGATGGGCTCAGGAAGAGTGGGGTTTCAGCACAAGATAGCACAGCTGCTCAGTGTAGGAATGTGTGTGTCTTGATTCTTAGACTGATTGAAAATTAATTACGATTTTGGTGCATAAATGTTTCTCACAATTACTTTGTAACCTTTCCTCCAAGGCACCTTCCTTTAGGGATGACTGAATCTCTATGCTGTTTTTTGTTGGGCTTCTCTTCTGCAAACACTGCCAGGAATTCCTTCTGGTGCCATATTGTGTGCAGTAGTTTTGCGATGTGACCCACTATGTAGCTGGAGACTGAGGTGGGAGCAATTAAAACCTGATGCTGGGCTTGAAGCATGGATGTACTGTAGAAAAGCCATAGTTTTATCCTCTCGTTGCCCCCTCTTACCAGAATATTGATACTTTTTGCCTTAATGTCTTCCCTTTTTTTGCTTTCAAAAATTAAAATACAAGTATTCCTTCACCTTCTTCCCAGCTGAGAAATGATGGTGTACTAACACAGTTAGTTATTACAGCAAATGTGGCCCTCTCTCTGGTATGATGTTTTCTTTCTGTGGGGAGTCTGAAATACCAACTCACAAATAATATCTTTAGAAGTCTTATTAGTCACACATTTTTAAGACATTCCAAAATCATACCACACTCCTTTCTGAACTTGTCTGTTGCTACCAATGATTCAAAGTTTGAAAACTCTCCTCTAGGTTTGATTTACATTTTGGTCCTCGGCACTTGTTATTCCTGGCACATGCAAATTCAGTTTCATTAAAGAAAAATCTGTTTTACAGCCATGGGCTCAGATCTGCTGTGCTTCTAATAATTGATGGCTGGTTTCCTTATTTCCTGCATTGTAGAAAAATAAGGACCTTGTTAGGCCCAAACAGGCCTGTATAAAGTCACAGTGTGAAAAAGTGGATTGAGAGAGTGCAGGCAGACTTACAACATCAAGCTACAGTCAGTTGAGGCCGCTGAGGGAACTGACCAACACAAATTCAACTCAAATTTGGGTGAGCTCTTTAGCTCCATGGTCTTAGATTTATACGAGTGACACCTTTTCTTCCTGCTGGTGCCTTGGCCAGGCATAGATCAATTTCTGTCTTTGCTACTCTGAGCATTCTACCATGTGGCTGTTGTCCCCTTCATTTGCTGTTACGCTACCGATGTGTATATTTACTGTGTTTGCTTTTTTGCTTCAACAGGTCAAATGTGTGCTTTGCAATAAAGTACCTGCCATTGGAAGTGCTATAGATTAAGAGTGAACACTTCAAGAATTTCTATAAGTGGACAAATTAATATCAATCTGAACTGTCATCATGGGGCTTTTTAGGTGGTATCAAGTGATTTATATTTTTATGCCAGACAAATGACTGTCCTTTGATGCCAGCAAAGTGGGTTTTTGGAATGGGCAGCTTGGTTGCAGACTGGAATGTGCCTTTCATGTCATGTTCTGTGTTTGTATTTTTGTAAGTTGCCAGTGAAATCTGATAATATCCACATTCATTGAAAACCGTCCGTTGTTTGGTGCCAGGCAATTAAAGTCAATGAGAACTACAGCACCTCTGAAAGTCAGGCCTTTGAATTCTCTTAGGGTACGTCAGCAACATTATTTCGAAATAACTTAGTCCGCAGCTACACAGCAGGAGGACTGTCAAGCTGGAGGACTTCTTACTCTGAGGCTATGTCTAAACTACATTACTCTTCCGAAAGAGGAATGTAAATGAGCCCGATCAAAAATGCAAATTAAGCATGGATTTACAAATCTCGTGCTTCATTTGCATAATCCCGTGAGCGCTTTTTCGAAAAACCCTTTTTTCGAAAGAACCCGTACACCTCATTTTTTCAGGAGTACGGGTTCTTTCAAAAAAGAGTGGGTTCTTTTTTGAAAGAAGCCCATTTAGACTGCACTTTTTCGAAAACCCTTTTTCGAAGAAGCGCTCTCATGCGATTATGCAAATGAAGCATAAGATTTGTAAATCCGCGCTTCATTTGCATTTTCGATCGGGCTCATTTACATTCCTCTTTCAGAAGGGGAACGTAGTTTAGATGTGCCCCGCCTCCTGTAACCCGCATTGTGTGAGGAGTAAGGGAAGTCGGAGGAAGAGTGCTCTGTTTTGAAATAAGTGCTGTGTAGACGCTCCCTCCGTGTCCTCTGGCATCTAATGGTACAGAGTTCAGGCTTGTTGTGATCCTCCTTTTGTGGCGCACAAAGCACGGGTGCTGTTTACGGGTTCTGGTTAACGGGTGGGGGCTGGAGCAGCTCTTTTCATGCTGGGGCTGGGTGCATTGCAGACAGGGACTGCTCTGGACAGTCAGAGCCACCCCTGTCTGAGCCCAGGTGCCTTGCCACCTCCCTTTAATAGGTTAACCAGTTAAACATTGCATTTAACCAGTTAATCAATTAAATGTGATATTTTTTTTTACATCCCTAGAGGGGTGTGGACTCTGGGAGGGTGTTTGGATTTGGGCTCTGGGCTGAGGCAGGGGTGTGTGTGGGAGTGAGGGTGAAGGGTGCAGGCTCTAGCTGTGGGGTGCTTATCTTAGGTGGCTCCCAAAGGCAACTAGCACCCCGCTGGCAGCGGCTCCTACGTGAGGGGCATTGATGAGAGCTTCAGAATCAGTGCTTGCAGTGGCGTCCCGTCAATACAGGTGAACTAGGAGGTCGCCTAGGGCGCCAAGATAAACGGCCGTGGAGAGCTTTGGAGGCGGGGGCGCTGATCGCGCGCCCATTGCACGTTTTCCCTAAGGCGCCAGTTGCCGGCAGCTCGTCTAGGGCCGCTCTTGAGTGCTTGGGGTAGGAGCAGCGCACAGACACACCCTCCCATGAGCCACAGGGTTGATGCTGGCTGCTTCCGGGCCCAGCGCAGAGTGACGGCGGGCAAGGAGTCTGCCTTAGCTCTGCTGCACTGCTAGCTCCCAAAATGTCCTGGATTGGCTGTAGTAGCTTCTAGGAGATAGGGTGTGATTCCAGGAGACTCCTGGTGAAAGTGGGAGGGTCGCCAACTCTGTGAGGTGTTGACCCCAAAATCCTGCACAATCAACAGCAACGCATGCAGCTTATCTACGTGGGAAGGAGAAGGAACTGGCCGAGGTTGCTGGAATTCAGACCTGTGCTGGCAGTCTCCATATGCCAACCCGATGCTCAGACCCACTAACCTTTTCAATGGCGGTGCTGTACAGTAATTCCTCATTTAACACTATAGATGCGTTTCTGAAAATGTTCATGCTAAGCGAAAACGTGCTATGCGGGGTCAATTTTCCCATTAAAAATAATGGAAAAGGTGGGGGTTGCATTTCAGGTGGTGATGGCAAAGTCAATTTTTTGTTGGTGCTTAGTCATCAATGTCAGCATTAGATATCTAGCAACACAAGTTGCCATGGTTTGTTAAAACAGAAAGATAAACACGTGAGTGAGAGGAGGAGCGCTGTACCCATGTGTATTCATCCGCTCATGCGTATTGCCACTGTTTTCACCAACTTACACCGCCACATGAAGTAGTCCACCACTTGATTATTTTTGTGTTATTTTGGGGCAGTCGTGTTATTCGAAAAATGTTCCCTAAAAAAAAAATCATGCTATTGCGAAAACTTGTTAAGCGGGAACGTGTTAAACGAGTAATTACTGTATAGTAAAATGAGGAGACCTCTTTCATAGTATTGGGACTTGTTAGCAGTCACAGCAGCAGCAATTCCAGCCAGTGCACAAGTCAAAGTGGTTAATTCCCTGCCCCCTCCCCCTTTAATAACCAAACATAACTGCTTTGCTGGGTTATGAGGGGGTTTTATAGCAGAGTTCCATGGTGGAGAAAACTGGTTTTCATTGTGCAGTTCCTGATATCAGTTTCAACCTAGGAGCAGTGATGTTATTTAACAGGTGCCTTAAAGGCATAGTGCTTATTTAATCACCATCTACATATCAACATTATGTAAATTGGAATTGTTTAGGTACGCAATTAATTGTGAACATTTTAAACATTTTTTGAAGGCATAAGACAATACCTAAAGTTCCCATTTTAAGACTATCCAGGTCAAAGGACACACATGTTTTTATTTTCTTATTTGAGGTATAATGTGTTCAAGGCAGATTTATGGCACAACCTTTGTTTATTGACTTGTACTTTCCCACATGAAACTAATGGAACATGACAGATAATATTTATGAGGCATGTGTTTCTGATTAAATCATGTTGGACATTAAAACCTGATAAAAGAGCAAATTTTAAAGGGCAGATTAATAGAAAGGGAGGCAGTACTGATTAGGAAGTTTGCACAGAACAAGACACAATGGTCTTAGACTGAATATTTATAAGCAAAATATGCGGTTATAAAATGTGAGATGCTGAATAGAAAAGGGTTAATAAGATTAGCATTTGCTGTGTGAAAAGTTTGATTTTTGTTTTGTCTCACTTTCCTTTCCAAAGACCATGACATGCTATGGGTTTTCAAGCAGAGTTCCTCAATGGGAAATTCTGCTAAAAACTGGTCCTGATATGTTCTGATAGTTGAACAATCATCTATTGCTCTGAATGTGTTCTGCATCATTCAAGATACTCAACTACCTAGTCTGTACAAGCAATATTTTTAAGCAGCAAAGGACAGTAAAGGAAACATTCTAAATTCAGCTTACCCCGTGACTTGACATATTCTTACCTCACTGCAGAGGGCTTTGGTCAGGATTTCCATTAGCATTAATGAGAATCACCCTGTGTCATGTGCACCAGGATTGTGGTATCCCCTGTAGCATTTCCTGCCCAGGTCAGTTGAAAGATTTTGGAAATATAAGAAGTAGAAACTGCGTTGAATTGGTTTTAGTATTATTGAATATTAAACTTAAAGGGAAAGTAGATATCTACATTCTGCTTTCAAGTTATGCTGGTGTAAATCTGGAATAATTTGATTTTAGTCAAATTGGTATAACTGAGAACAGAATTTGGCCTGGGGCTGTACTGCAGCATTTACACTGCTGACCTCTGGGCCCTGGTGGCTGAACCTGCCGGAACCCCGGATCCCTCAGAACTCTGCATCTTAAGTAACCTGGGCGCGTGACTGGATAGACATAGAGAGATGACTTTCAGTTCACCACATGGTTTTTATATTTTTAACTGCTCATCAATTTAGCTGCTTTGTATCAGCGCTTACTGTAAGTATAAGAAAATGTTTAAATACTCTGTTTTCAATGACTACATGCAGTCCTGTACTTACACATAGACTTCACTTCCAGTAACCTTTTCACCTTAAATAAATGGCTTGTGTCACAGAAAAGGCTATATTTTTGTTCTGCCACGGGTGCAGCATCCATTCTGGGTATTAAAACGAGAATAATAAAAATGTGTGTTAAAACTGTAGGTTTATAATATTTGAGTCAATGGAATATTTAAATATCCTGTCCATATAGAAGATGCACAGATTCCATGCTGACTCACAAGGTGGTGTCACTTAGATGACTGATTATTAGTGGATCAAAAAATGCAGGTGAAGAGATAAAATATTTAAAGACGTGTCTTTGCAAAGAAAATAGTGTGTTTTAAAAATAGGGTTATCTAATGTGATTTTAACTAAGTCGATTTTAATCAGACTTTTCATCTAGTGTAACCATAGCAAGTTATGTTTACAAATGGTAGCTGCTCATAGTCAAGGTTTTAGTGGAAAGCACTATTGGGTTTTGGCAGTACCTCAGCTGGAAGATATATTGGCTAAAGAGAGGCTCCTCAAAATTCAAAGATGTCATGGGCCACATATAGCCCATGGACCTTCATCTGCTCCCATGGAAATCAACAGCAAGAATTTCTGAGTCAGGCTCCAGTTGAAGGTTAATATCAGACTTCGATGACCAAACACTGAATACTGTAAATGGCTGCTCTCACAAATAGCCATCTCCCCAGTGGCCAGCAGGCTCTGGTCTGTGGAAGCTGGAACACTGCAGTTCCTTATGTGTCCATGCCAGGGAATGGGCCTGATCCACATCAGGTCAATGGAAAGATTCCTAGTGGTTTCAGTGAGCTTTGGATCGGGCCCCTTGTAGAAAATCAGCAGAGACAAATTTAGGGGTCCGGGTTTTGTTTTGTGTGTCCTCAGTCCTGTTACTCTGCATTATGACTTTCAAGACATTGCTCTGCAGCAGAAATTTAAATTGGGGATAAAGAATCTGAAGCAGGGATATTCTTCCAAGTTCTGCCCATAGTCCAAGCTCTACCCACTTGAAATACCAAAAAAAGACATAGTTCCTGTCAGATGGTAAAGCACTTCATAATATAGTCACCCCTCCTAACAACTCACCAAACTAGCCATTGTGGAGTTCTGTGAAAATCTCTGCTCCATGTGCAGTAGTGACCAGAACAGTAATAGAAGGTGCAAAGATGGAATAGAAAATAGTGCTGGAAATATTCGAAAACCATTGCCTATGTCAGCAGTATGCCTGCACTTGGGATAATTGTGTTCAGTCCTGGTCTCCCTATCTCAAAAGGATTTAGCAGAAATGGGAAGGGCTTCAGCAGCTGGAGCCAAAATTGTCCAAAGGCCTAGAAAGCCATAAGCAGAGGCAGAAAAGAATGACATTACTTAGTTCACAGAAAATGTAAGGGGGCATGGCAGAGGTGTACAAAACGGCGAACGGCAGGGAGAAGGTAAGGAGCAGAGGTATGGACAACTCAACCCGGCGTAGAACCCAGACTCCTCAACTTTTTTATGCTTGCGTCCAGTGGCTTCTCTCCTTAGTGTCGGGGGTGGGGGGGAACCTTTATAGGTGTGTGTGGAGGGAGGCTTGTGCCTACCCATCCCTGGTTATTCAGTAAGTGCACTGAGGGATAGCCACAGGAGAGGGGAGGGAAGGCATCTGGGTTTAAAGGAGGTGCTTTCTCCTTTACCCACGTGACAGGAATGTATATAGTGGGTGGGTTGGGCTGGACCAGGCTGCTTTCCCCAGCTCCACTACACCTCTGCCTGAGCCTCCCCTCAGTCCTGTCTGCAACTGCAAAGTTGGGTCCCCCTGCCTTACTCTGACACGGAGCAATCAAGGCTCTGAATAGCTAGTTGTCTCTTCCTTTTTTGCTTACGATTCTCATCCAGTCCTTCCTGACCAGTTGCTCAGTCATAGCACTAGAGGTGGCTGCTGCCATCTCAGTGAGCAGGTTGCAAATAATCCACTGCTGAGGGAAGGAAGGTGGGCTAAGAAGTTCTCTGCTAAGTGCCTGTCATGGCCCTGGGTTTGGTGGGTTATTACTTCCTGTAGAGATCATTCAGGAAACCAGTGTGAGGTTTTTTTTAACTGTTCACGGCCACTTCAAAGCAAAGGCCAAAGTCCAGGGAGTCCCAGAAGGGGAGGGGACTCAGTGAGCAGATTTGTGAACTGAGGTTGCTCTGGTATTAGTGACACATTTCACTGATGTGAACCCCCTTACATCTGGAATTCTGTTTGTTTGATTTTAAAGCTAATTCAGAACCTGCTCTTGTGGCTTCAGTCAGCATAGGATTGGGTTGCTGGATTGTAAGCTACTAGGGGCAGGAGCCCTGCTTTTTCCTTGTCCGTAATGCACTCTTCTCTTTTATGGTGGGATGAATAACAAATGGCAATTTTTAAGCCTTTATTCTTGGGCAGAGCTGAGGTGTCACTTAAGAATCTGGGATGTAAATTGGAAACACCCCAAGTTCTCACCTCTCACTGTTTATTTGCTCAAAAATATCTGAGAGACCCGCGACATCCAGAGTGTTGTAGGAAGTTTGCATTTAAGCTGCACTTCTAGTGTAAACAGCGAAACAAATACATATCAGCTAGCGCTGATTAATTATATGCCTGTGCTGGTGGCCAAACACGAAAAGAACATCATGCCATATACAGTATATAAAATGCAGCCTTTTTATGAATCAAAGAGGGAAGCCATCCAAGCTCTTTCAGCAAGATGGTGAGAAATTTGGCTATTTTTTCAGATTTTGAAGCCAGCTGGAAAAATTTAGCCAAAATTATCTGCCTCATAGTCATTTTCCTACTCGTACAATTGTTCCTCATTAAACTAGTTGGGTTATGGAAGATTAAGCCATGAGGTTATAGCTCAAGGTTTTATAGAACATCACACTGATTTAGTTTTGGCGATTGGTTTGACACTGACACACGCTCCAAGTAGGGAGAATGGCAGGAGGTTGTCAGAAATATAGTTTCACGGGGTGGAAAAGTGACCAAACCCCATAAAATAAAACCAGACAAAAAGTGTCTATATATTTTTTTCAAGACATTCTGCAGTCTGACAAATGTTTCCCCTAAGCAGGTCACTGTGTTCTGTACAATATTTTTTTGTTGAGTGGAGAAGGAAAAAAAGATGTCTTGCATACCTTCGCATCTCTTACAGTAACCAGTAAAAGTTCTGAAATGAAGAAACAAATAATTCCCTTTCAGGAAGCAGCTCTGTTTTGTTCCGAGTCTCTGCTTTGTGTTCACGAGTGGGCTCTGTGAGGGGAATAAAAGAACAATGTTCACTTTTCTTTAATTGGAAAGAAGTTAATAAACCTGGACACTCCATAAGTGGCTGCGTAATTAGGTGGATGTAAAATGTTCTCATTGCTTAAGCATTTGAAAATAATATTTTCCAGTGCTGGCTTTATTTTTAGAAAATATTCAGGAAAGAAGTGATTTCAACATTGGAATTCAGCGGTTTGAGCATGCAAACTCATACTCTAGTGAGTAGACTTTCCATACATGAACACTGGCTTCAAAGGAACTACTCTTCTGAGTATGCACTGTTCCTTAACAAGGGCTCAAAAGCTAGGTCCTAAGGCAAATTAGTAAACACGGATTAGGATTCTTAGGCCTATTAAGGGCCAAATTTGTGAATCTTTGCTTGCTAAGTAGTGCTTACTCATGCAAATAGACTGACTGGATCAGATCTTTGGCTAATATAAATCATTGTAGCTTCATTAATTACACCGGTTAATTTAAGCAGCTCACGTGGGTTTGAAGAATCTGATCCCAGTTTAGCATCTGTATGTTACTAGGCAGAGTGAGGTGTTCAGCCTGCTATTACATATATCACATCTTTCACATGGGTGGAACTGTAAAAGGAAGCAGATGTTTAGCGTGTGGCTGGGTGTCAGATATGGGTTCTAGGCCTGACTTGGCCACTGAATCACTGAGCAATCTTGATCTCTCTGTACCTTGGTCTCCCCATATATGAAATGGGGCTAGTTATCTTTTTGCACCTGTATAATATTCTTGGAGAATGATGGAGAAATGTGTGGTCCATAAATATTGTGACCCACAAATCCTTGGAACTCAATTTTCTAGAAGGGCTGCAGAAAACAGGATTCCATTTACCATGAAACTGATGAGACTTTGAATGCAGTCGCTTGGGAGTGAAATCAGCTATGTGCATAAAAAAAGAAAATGTCAGTGCCCAGTTTTGTTCATTCCTAACACTACCAGATCTCCTCTGCCGCCTCCTCCCTCCCCCCCCGCTATTTGTTGCTCTCATGTGAATGAGGTTTCTGAATGGTCAGAATCACTCTCTGTCAGGGGTGGGCAAGATAGGGACTGCTAGCTGGATCTGGCCCACCAAGCCATTTGATCAAGCTCTGCTGCTCCCCTGCCCCCAAGCCAATTAAGACCCGGTGGTGGGGGAGCGTGCAAAATCTCCCCTGCCCTCTCTCCCTCAGCGGTGTGTGGCACTAGAGGGAACCGCCAGCTGTTCAAAATGGCTGGCAGTTCTCTCTAGGTATCGTGCACCCCTGGCAGGGTGGGGATTAGGGGCAAAGACTTTGCGCACATTCCCCCATTCCCAGGCAAATCAGGGCCTAGGGGTGGGGGAGCATGTGAAATCACCTCCCCCTGCCAGGGGCAGGAAACATCTAGAGGGAACAGCCCCCTTCCACTCAAGGCCCCACCCTTTCTGGCTGAGGCCCTGCCCCCTTTGGGGGCAGCCTGCAACCTCTGCAGAAATTATTGCCCACCCCTGCTCTATGCCCACCCCACTGTAGGCTCATAACCTGCAGAGTTAAGAGCCACAATACTTAGCATTGCCTGGATGTGGAGGGGTAGGTAATTGTTAGCAATAAGAATTCATACCAGTCTAAGGACTTTTCTAAAGCAAAGTTAAGTGGGTAAACACACACATATACATGTGCACGCGCACACACACAGATCAGGCAAATACTTTTAAAGTTTGCCAACACTTAAAGCCTCAGTTTTTTCATTAACTTGCAGCCTTAGGGTTTGTGGACTAATACAATTCTGCAACTGGGAGATATGGGATTCGGTTTATAGTCTTTCATAACTAAGTAGTTTAATGTGCCCTAGAAAGAGTAAGATGGCAGGTTAAGTAAAGAAACACAGAACAAAGATATTGATGATTCTCCCAATTACATAATAAGGCTTTTACTGTGTCAGAGAACCAGCTGCGCTAAAATTACTTCAACACAACAATCTATTTATTTGTTAAAGAAGCAAATGTTTTGAGCCAGATCCTGTCAGTTTTAGAATTCAGTGAGAGTTTTGCCTGAGTAAAGATGACAGGACTGGATTCCTGCTTGGATTAGTTTGGGCTTAGTTTTGTCCTTGCCATCAGCTTGAGAAGCAGAACCTAAAGAGAGTCACAAGTGCCCTCCTCTCTGTTGCACAGGCAAATGTCTTCAAGCTTTCTTCCATGCTATTACTTGTACCCTTCTTGCACTGACTACCCTGCCCTCTTCCCAATCCCTGCTCAAAAGCTGCTTTTGTCATTGCACATAATCTGCCAACCACCTGTCTGATAGCAGAACATCAATGAGTAAAATAACATGGAGTTCTACTTTTTAAAAAATGCTGGTGTAACCCCCATACCTCCTGGGTGTGATTCACTGTCTCAGGTAGTGGCATGTAGACCTAGGGGTATTAAAAGTGTGTAATTTGTTAATTGTGGAGTTGACAAAAATTTTGTCGACTCCACAATTAACTGATAAAGGATAGCACTCAGTCCCGGCTCATTCCAGGTTGGCAACTACCCCCACTGTGGCTTTGCCCTGAAAGTCATTTAGGAGCTGGTGGACAGGCAGCCCAGCTCAGTCCTGGTTCACACTACCAGGAGCTACCTGCACCCCAGCACAAACCGGGACTGAGCTGGGCTGTCTGCCCTTCTGGCTCCTAAATGACTTTCAGTGCAGAGCCGCAGCGAGGGTAGCTCCTGGGACTTGGCACGGGCTGGGACTGAGCCAGGCTGCTGACCAGCCCTCTAAAAAAATTACTAGCAGAATCATAGAATACTAGGACTGGAAGGGACCTCAAGAGGTCATCGAGAAGAAGGAGGGGGATGCGTATAGCAGATAGCGTTAACCAATAAGCATTTGCTTATCATTTAATTGACTACACTATTACATCCGTACTTAGGCCACTTAACAGAGAGAGAGAATGAATTTGCTCTACAGCCTTAGCCGAGAGCCAGCCGGCTTTATAGCTCAAGCTGTACAGGCTCATGCACAAAGCCAGGGGTGGGCAAGAGAGCTTCCACAAGCCGGGCCGGATCCTGCTCACAAAACCGATTGATCTGCCCCACAACTGCCCTATTGCTCCTCTGCCCCAGGCCAGTGAGACTTGGGGATGGGCAAGTGCGTGAAGTCTCCTCCCCCCTGCAAGGGGTTCATTCTAGGCAGAGACGGGGGGCAAGAGACTTTGAGTGCTCCCACACCCACAGCCCTAATTGGTCTGAGGGCAGAGGGAGCGCACAAAGGGTACTGTCTACACAGCAGTGTTATTCTGAAATAACATAGTCTGTATCTGCATTACAAGCAGTTGTTTTGACATAATGTTGAAATAATGGCACACTGGAGGACTTCTTGCTCTGACAGAGAATATCTTATTGCCTAGATATAAAACCATAGTACACCCACATCTTGAATAGGGATGTGAATGACTAGTCGACCAGCCACTCCCCCCCCCCTCCTCCCCCGCTGCCTCTATCAGAAAGAGGCAGTAAAGGGGGAGGCGGGGAATGAGCAGAGTGCTTCAAAGCGGCAATGCCGGGTGGAGCCCAGAGCCAGGCTCTGAGCTCCACATAGCACTACCGCTTTGAAGTGCCACGTGCAGCCTGGGACTAGCTGGGGAGTCCACAGGTCGCCCCGGGCTGCACGCGGCATTTCAAAGTGGCAGTGCTACAGGGAGGGCTGACCCTGGGCTCCCTGTGGCACTGCTGCTTTGAAACGCTGCGGGCAACATGGCGCTAGCGGGGAACTGCTTGTGTCCTCCGCTGGCTCCGTGCTCCCTGCAGCACTTTTGCCTTTGTAGTGATGCAGTTTAGCCCGTTAATCAAAATTTTGCATCCCTAATCTCGAATGCTGCGTATAGATGTGGTTGCTTCATCTCAAAAAGATATATTGGCATTGGAAAAGGTTCAGAAAAGGGCAACAAAAATGATTAGGGGATTGGAACGAGTCTCATACGAAGAGAGATTAAAAAGATTTGGGCTTTTCAGCTTAGAAAAGAGGAGAGTAAGGGGGCATATGACAGAGGTCTATAAAATCATGACTGGTGTGAAAAAAGTGAATAAGGAAAAGTTATTTACTTATTTCCACAATATAAGAACTAGAGGTCACCAAATGACATTAATAGGCAGCAAGTTTAAAACAAGCAAAAGGAAGTTTTTCTTCACTCAGTGCATAGTCAGCCTCTGGAACTCCATGCCAGAGGATGTTGTGTGGACTAGGACTTTAACAGGGTTCAAAAAA
Source organism: Pelochelys cantorii (assembly GCA_032595735.1). Taxonomy (NCBI): domain Eukaryota; kingdom Metazoa; phylum Chordata; order Testudines; family Trionychidae; genus Pelochelys; species Pelochelys cantorii. Next base: position 54,878,771 of record CM064334.1, read on the forward strand.
GAGCTAGATAGATTCATGGAGGCTAGGTCCCTCAATGGCCACTAGCCAGGATGAGTAGAAATGGTGTCGCTAGCCTTTGTCTGGAAATGGATGACAGGAGAGGGATCATGTGATGATTACCTGTTGTGTTCCCTCCCTCTGGAGTGTCTGGTATTGTCCATTGTTGGCAGACAGGATACTGGGCTAGTTGGACTTTTGGTCTGACTCAGTATGGCCGTTCTTATAACTCCTGTAACCCTGATTTTACAAGGAGTAAGGGATGTCGGAGGCAGAGTGCTCTTCCTCGGACTTCCTGCCGTGTAGACAGCACCAAAAGCCGAAAGAAGCTATGCAATTGTTGTGGCTGAAATTGCATAACTTTTTTCGGCTTTAGCCCTGCTGTGTAGATGTGCCCAAAGTCTCTTCCCACTGCCAGGGGTGTGCAGTGCCTTGGCACCACATGCCCCTTGCAGGGTGGGGTGGGGGCAAAGACTTCACGTGCTCCCTGGCCTCCAGGCCTTGATTGGTCTGGGTGCGGGGGAAGCATACACAGTCTCCTCCTGCTGTCAGGGCTGCACAGCAGCTAGAGGGAACCGCCAGCTGTGTAAAAGAGCTGGCAGTTCTCTCTAGGCGCCAGGGGGCAGGAGACAAAGACTTTATGTACTCCACCAGGCCAATCAGGGTCTTTGGGCCAGGGAGCGTGGGAAGTGCCCGAGGCCCCGCCCCTTCTGCCCGAGGCCTTGCCCCTTGTGGGGAGGCCCAGGGCCACTTCAGAAATGTGTGAAGTGGCCCCCCTTCAAAAATTATTGCCCAGCCCTGCACTAAGCTCTGAAGGTCCCCAGTTTGGTTCCACCTGTCGGTGTTACGCTGGCACTATATGGCACCAAGATCACTGTTAAAAGAGCTATTTCATGGAAGTTTCCCCCTTTCAACATACACAGTTCTTGATTTGATTTAGAAATATGATTTTATTGATATATTTATATATAATTTTATGTAATATGTATTTTAAATGGTTGCAGAATTGTTAAGAATCATAAGGGTGAGGTGAGGAATGTGGACATTTTTGCAGAAGACTACAGAGATTATTGGAAGGAAGGAGTAAATAAACTAAACTGTTGTGAAATAGAATCAGGTTTTAGTATATTGGGAATCTCCAGAACTGTGTATTGAGTATTTACTGGGCGATGGATACAGTGCTACTCAAACAATGAGATGTCCCCATAGATTTTTTTTTCCAAAGCCAAATTACTTATTGAAAAAATGTTTAACTGGAACAACAGTGATGTAAATGCAGTATACAAATAAAAAGTTAGTAGAAAGGTAACTTGATATATGATACTTGAAAAGAGATTTCAGAATTAATGAGGGAGACAATATTTCTCCTGTAGAGGCTTTCAGATTTTGGCTTAAGCAATGTAACAGCAACACATTATTTATTTCTTATGTAGCTTTATTCTTAGGCCCATGGGACTGGACAGGAAGGAATTAGAGAGACCTATTTTACAAGTTAATTGCTCGAAGGAAAAATATTATTTTTTTATTGTGACCCATTAGCTGCTTCTAGTTTTATTAAACTCACATATGTCCCTGCTGTAACACCAAGGTTTGCAATATGCAGTCTCTACTCAGAAAAGTGTTCCATCTATGTAAACCTGATGTAATGTTAAAAAGCAGAGTGCTGGGCTTATCCCAGTGCCTGTCCAGGTGTTAAAAGAGAGAGTGGAATGATTTCTTCTCTTTAGACTAGAGCTGTGCAAAACTCCCCTGATCTTTCCCTGCAGAACAATTCATGTGCTAAAATCAACATTTTCACTGATTTGACAGAGACATAAGTTTCTCCTGAGTCTGCAGGGAATGCCCCCTTGTGTCATTACAAGGGCAGGTTTCTAATTCCTGGATAAAATCGTGACTCATCTGGATTGAAATATCCCTATTTTCATCAAGGAGGATTGCTCTGCTGGATGCAGGAACAGTTTTTTTTCAGGGGGCAGTGAGAGGCTTCAGCTGGCAAAACTGCTTTTTCATTTCTGAATAATAAGAATTGAGGCAAAATCCCAAGGTGGGGTGGGTGTGTGTGTGTGTCCATTAATTTTAAACTAAATCCATTAATTTAGTGCACAGGGATTCACTGCACTGGCAGCATTGCAGACAAGTTGTGTCTATTGAATCGTTACGTGCCATGCAGCAATTTCCCGCCTTGCTTTGCCAGTGCACATCAGCTCTCGCTGCTAGATGTGAGATGTTTCACATTCTCTGCCCATTTCATTCTTAGTTTTTTCAGCTGAGGTTGACAACGAGATTGACAACAGTGTGTAATATGGCCACCAAGAATTGGACCAAGCGCATTGAACTCATTTCACCAAGGTCATCAAATAGCTCTCAGGTGGGAACAGCTGTTCATGGATTTATGGGCCAATGTGATCATGTAGTCCAGGGATGGGGAACCTAAGGCTTGCCGGCCAGATGCGGCCCTGAGTTGCCTGGATCTAGTCCCCGAGGCTTAGGGCCTCCCCCAGCATTGGGGAACCTGTGCTGGCACTCCAGCCCCACGGCCGCCTCCCCTCAGCCCTCAGCCCCCGCCTCCCCAGCCCTGATCTAGTCTGGCCTTCAGCATAAGACAGGCTGTAGAACTTCATCAAGAGACTTCTGCTTCAAGCCCATGTTGGTCCCTATGAACCAGCTGTTCTGTTAGTCAAATTGGTGATCTCGGGGAAGAAGCCCCAGTAGTCCATACAACCCCTCCTCAGCAACTTTATTCCCCAAGGGTGAGGGAATTGTTCACTTGCTTGGGCATCAGCAAATGTGATTTCGCTCCACCCTTCCCACCACTGCGAACATTCAGAATTCTGTCACACCACTGTAATTGAGACATAAAATGGAAGAGAGCGTAAGTACTAGGGATGTTAGCGAGTAGTCAACTGGAGTATCAACTACTCGCTCTCTTCCTTCCCTCCCCCCCCCCCCACTGCCTCTGTGAGAGGCAGCAGGGGTTTGGGAACATGAGCTGGTGCTGCGGGGGCTGGCTTAAAAGTCGATTTCCCCCCTCCCTCCCCACACCATCTCTGCAGTGCCACCCTCCTCCCCTTCCCTCTATCAGAGGCTCCAGCGGGGGATAGGGGAGGCTGCTGCGAAGCTGGGCCCCCCTGTGGACAGGAGCTGCTGCCACCAAGCAGTCCCTGTTTATGGCAGACAGGGCTGGCCGCTGCAAACAGGGGCTGCTGGACTCAGTGTGAGCCGGGATCGAGCAGTCCCAGCTCGTGCTGGTCTGGGACGCTGCGCCTCTGCATTTTAAATGTAGTAAGAGCCCTGCATTTAAAATGCAGAGCTGTAGCGCGGGTGGCTCCTGGAGCTACCCCCACTGCGGCTCTGCAGAGCGGTCCTTATCGACTAATCGTGTAGTCGATACAAATAGTATCAACTACACAGTTAGCTAGATAACCACAGTTTCACATCCTTAATAGGTACCATAGAGGTGACAATTATTCTGTAGCTCAAAGGTGAAACAAGGCAATCTTGTAGCTGGTTTTGCTAACTTGTAATTAACTGGAGTCAGTTTAGACAAGGGCCAATCTAATTTTACTGTGTGAAAGACAACACAAATTAAGGGCCAGTTTGTATTCCAACACATACAGGCATTTGTACAGCGAATGGAAAGATTCACAGTTGCTTCAGTGGGAGCTGAATTCAGCCCATCATCCTGTATATACTTATCTATAAATTGACTCTTTAATTTTGCCATCTGAAAGACAGTCAAAAATGCTTGTCTCTTGTATAAACTGACTCCAGTTAATTAACAGACCTATAGATAAACTGGTGGATTCACTGATTGCAACAGCTACATACAAATTTATCCATGAAATAAATTCCTCAGTTGACATGTTGAGTTGGGGTTAGAGTTATTTTAGCATCTGGCTCATTCTGACAGACCACCCTCTCTTTTGGGCTCTTCATCTGTTGCTGCATTTGGAGACCTGCTCATAAGCCAGGTGACTTGAACATTTAGACTCTATCTTCACAGTGTATATACAACACTCAGGGTTTCTCTCCACCTTAGACAGCTTGCCCAGAGAAGAACTGATTGTGAAGTTGTTTTGGAAATGCAGTTCAAAGGGGATTGATCTTGTGGGATGCAAATTAAGTAAGACTGTATGATCCGTCTTGCAAATGACTAGGACCACAATGTGTATTTTGCAAAGATAAACCTGACATGTCAATGCTAGGGCTAGTGCTGCTTTTCAGTGTTCTTGCAAATGTTCTGTGTCAAAGGTAAAATGTTCCCATGAATGCTACCATTGTTTCCCGTGGACTTTGGGCAATACGTTTGGCCTTACTAGTAAAGTTTCCCACCATTTGATGCATTTTTTTAAGTTGGCTCTACTCTGTTGAGTGTAATTTTTAATCAGGTTTCCCTTATAACTTGTAATGTAACAAGTCTTTAAATGTGCTGCTTACTATCTATCAGAGAGGTTTTTGGCAGTATTTCCCCAAAAACGATTCTGCCAAAACTCTTTTTAGTGGGTGAAGCCAAAATTGCTTGTGGCTCTGTGAAAATACAAGTCTATACTGTGTATGTTGATTGGGGGGCGGGAGACACCGTAGTGTCCATCAGAATGGTCAGAGGTACCTGATAATGAATAAATCCATAGAGATTTGGCTCTGAAGAGACAGTATTCCGCTCCTTCCTCCAATTTTGCATGCAATGAATTGAGACTGCAAGTAAGGAGTTTGCTTTTCAGGAAGGGTGGGCTTGTGCATAATGTGCTGGATTGGGAATAAGAACACCTGCATTCAATTTCCATCTCTGCCACCGACTTTCTATGTGGCCATGGGCATGTTACTTGAACTCCACTTGCTACCCACCTGTAAAATGTGGGAGGTAATTATTATTCCTTTCTCACTCTTGTTTAGACTGTAAGCTCTTTCGTAGGGTAAGAAATCTCTCTTACTTGTGCATATGTACGCTGCCTAGCATGGCGGGGGCTTGATCTCTGTAGCGGTCATAAGTTCATACTGTAATAGAAATAACCATGATACTTTATGCACATGCCAAGTACCAATCACACATGCATATTGAATGGGCAGGCTCTCAGAGTGTTGCTCCGTGCATGTAAGTAGCTGATTGCACACTCACCTTTTTGGGCATAATCTGTTGTATGGGCAAAATTAGGCAGCCATTAAAAGGGCTTGGGGTGGTGTTGAGGGGTCAGGTGGGGTGACCAGGCTGGGCAACAGCATGGAGAACTTCAGCACCTTTGACCTGCTGCATTTCCTGAAGTGGCCACAGGTCCTAGTGCAGCTGCTGAGTCCGGTGAGTGGTGCCGGGTTCCCAGGGGCATGGGGCGGAGCAGGGGAAGGGGTTGGCATGGCGACAAGAAGCTGCAGCAGCTGCGCACCCTGTGGTGCCGCTGGCTCAAGGTCCACACAATCCCATCCTTCCCCCGCCAAACTTCGGGCCAGTGGCCAGATTCTGGGAGCACTTCCTGCAGCCGAGCGGCTTCTGGTGGCAAGAGGTCAGGGAGGCCCAGCTGCCTTTCCCCATGGGTTTTCCTCAACCCTGCCGAGGGGTTCCCATCCCAGGGCAGCCTAGCCCCCGAGTGGCCCACCAGCCCTGTCTTGCTGGGGGACTCTCCTGTTGGGGTGGGGTCCTGCAGCTCTCTGCCAAGGGATGTTGCAAAGGCCAAGACTGCAACAGAATTCAAAAAAGAACGAAAGGTTGGACCTCGCTGGTCCAGCACCCTGGGGACCTGACTGGCCCCAGACGAGGAGATTTGCTGGACCAGGGAAGCTCCCTCCCCTCATGGCCTGGGCTGCCACCAGGCTAGGGCTCCAGGCTGCCCCCGCTGCTGCCCTAGCACTCTGGGGCTCTCTAGGTACTGCCAGCCTTGTTGCTGCTGGGACTGGAGTGCCACAGTCAGAGCTGTGTAGCTGGTGTGGAGCTCTGTAGCTGCCAGGCTCTGTGGCTGGGGATGGAGCTCCAAGGCCAGGGCTGGGGCAGAGGGATGGGCTGGAGCTCCATGGCCCCTGGGGTCAGAGCTCCCTGGCTGCAGCTATCGCTCCATGACCACGGCCAGGCAAGCGCTCCCGAGTTGTTGGGGCAAGGGAGCTCTGCTGGTGCCAGAACTCCCCCCCCAGGCTGCCCGTCTTCCCTCCCCCACACATGCTGGGTGCCTCCTACAGCGCTCCTGCCCCACCTCCAGACCTCCCTCTTCCTGGCCTCTGTGGTTCAGGAACATCTGTGTTCCATGCCGGACCACAGATGTTGCCGGACCAGGGAGTCCCGGTTAAGAGAGGTACAACCTGTAGATAAATTCGTGAAGGTTAGGTCCACTAATGGCTGTTAGTGGGAGCATCCTCTGCCCAGCCCTCCCCTCTCCTCCTGCGGGCTCAGAGCAGCAGGCGCTGGCCATGCACCCGGCTTGGCGTCTTGGCAGAGCTGTGCCGAGTTCTCCCACCCAAGGCTGGCATGGGGGCGACGGGAGGCTGCCGCTGCCAAGCCTAGCAGTGCTTATTGCCACTCTCTGACTGCTAAATGATTAATAGGCAACAGCGCGTCAGCAGCAACCAACAGGAGGAGCGGAAAAGCCTTCCAGAAGGTGACGTAGGTGGGTGTCCTTCCCTCCTGCTCCCAAGTGCTTCGGAGCTTCATCCTGAATAGAGGTTGGACTCCTAGGGCTGCACTGTCATGGGACCCTAGGTCTGAGGCCTGGGTTAATGCAGTTGCAGTATAGTTGCATGGGGGAGGGAGGGGTTCCTATGGGACCCAAACCCATCCCTATTGGTAAGGACAGGGGGAGGAGTTCTTAGAGGGGTCACATGACATCCCTTACTTCCTGTCATGTGTCCATCTTGAACCTGCAAGTCCTACCCCCGTGTGTAGGACTTCTTGCGGCAGGTGGGCATGGCTAACAGGGTCAGCGGGCATGGTTAATGTGTCCCCATTTTTGGTTCAGAAAATATGGTCATTGTAGCTATAGGGCAACTTTAATTTTTCCTTCAGAGTTTGGCTACCAGGCTAAGTTCTGTGTGCTTGGGAGACAGCCATCCAACATCATGCCAACAGAGACACCTATGAAGGAGATTTAGCTCTTCTGATTTATACTCATTAAAGAAGAGATGTCCCTCCCTTTAAACAATAATAATGGTAATAAGATCTCTGGTTACGACTTCAGTCTCTGGCAATCTGAATGAGCAGCACAACAGTGTTCATTCATGAAAATCATATGAAAGTGTTTAGCAAAAAACCTCAACAATCTTAAACCAGGCCTGCTGTGTAAACAGAAATTCTACAGTACTGGAGCAAGCTTTATTTACCTAACACAAAAAAGACCTTTCTAATCTACTGATGGGGCTTTGTCTCTCCTCAGTTATCAACTCAGTCCTTGTCTCTGGAATGCAAAGTGATCTCATGTTCAAACCCATTGGGTATCTTCTCCTCTTCCTTCTGCTTTGCAGTACAGTATGTGAGGAGCCTGCCCATAAATTCACATGCTCCTGTAAAGTGAGCGGTTGGAGACGAAACATTTTTTTTGAACTGTTCTTCTTGATAATTTTATGGAATGAGTAGATACCAAGGTGGTGGGGTGTGTGTGTGTGTGTGTGTGTGTGTGTGTGTGTGTGTGTGTGTGTGTGTGTGTGTGTGTGTATATATATATATATATCAGTTTAAATATCTAAGGGTGAGACACACATCAAACTTGGGAGAAACAATCAGATAACTTGTTTGTTAGAATTTCTTTCCACAAATGGAGCTTATGTAGATTGAAAGAACTCTTCTTTGCCTTTCTTCCTATCTGTCCCCTGCATAACTGATCCACTGTAATATGCATTACTTGATAACACCTGTCCAAAAATTTCAGATGAACATTTTTAAGTTATTCTAATTCAGGGCAAAAATTAAAGCCTGCATTTTGAAAATACATCTTTGGTACTGTCTTTTTATGGGACAAAGAATTGCAGACTCCATATGTAACTTAAAAATATGCGTTTTCTTCTAAAAAATGACTTTGAGATTTCAGTATAGCTAAGTGGGTTTAAAAAAAAAAACCTTGAGATGAGCTATGATGACTTACATCAGCTAGAATCTATCTGGCCCATAGACTCATGCTGGATAAACAAGAGTGCTAACAGTTACTTGCTGGTGAGGAAAGGGTTTTTGAAATTACAAAAACACTTAAGAATGATGTAACGTTCAGGCCACATAACGCTTTTGTTCAGCGCTGACACCAGTGGGAATCTGGCCTTGTTCCAGATAAATGTGGGAAAGTCGATCTGAAGTGTTGTGTAATGTTTGTCATGAACGCTTCTTTCTGTGATGAGAACATTTACCAATACATATAAAATAAACTAGTCCACTAATCGAAACTCAGGCCAAGACCGATGCGAGGAGAATAGAGCATACTGGAACTTGAGTTGGAAACATTCAAGCCAATACTGATTTACATCAGCTGAGGATCTGGTTCATTATCTGTTTTAATGAATAATTAATTTTTCATAGTAGGCAATATGATGTTGTGCACTCTTTACTGACTCACACTGAGTTACAAAGTTGTTGATATGTTACAACAAGATTATAACCAGAGCAAGTACCTCCAGAGCTAATTTTCATACTACGAGACTCCCAGTCTGAGTGCAACTTTATATCCAATTTAGTCATGTAAGTATCCTGATTGCAAATACAAACATAACTTGGTTAAAAGCCTATCTAGCCTTTTGCGTCCACAAACACCCAATAAAATGTAGTAGAATCATTTTGTAAAGCCATAACACAAGTATGATTACTTAGCATATGACTTTGTACTCTGGGTTGCACCTGATCTGGCTACATTCTTTATTGTAGGTTGGTATATAATCACAAACTAAGTATGTATACACTGTGTCACTGCCGGGAATTGTCTAACTTGTGTCTACGTTATATAATGGCTCATATTATTTAAGACACACAAAGGTTTACCATGAACTATCTTGAGTTCACTTCCTTTGAAAAATAAGAAAAATCAGGTATATGAGAGGATGATTTAAAGAACACAGAGATCCTGTGAAATCATTTGACCATGAAATACTGAATTTAAACAAGGAAGAAGCTTCCTTTACTATTCTATTCATCACTTTAACTGCTTAAAATATATTTCTTAGAAATAGTCAAAATACAGACTTAGGCATATTTATATTTTATGCATCCCCACTGCTACATTTTTGGAAGTAAAAGTGATCGGCAAAACCCATGGTGATATTTATATAGAAAACATAATAAAAGTCTTACTGTGAATTCTATGTTGTTACCATTTGTAATAAATCAGAGTAGTCAATTACTTTATTCTTATCTATGCACAGTAACTGCTGTCATACTACATGAAAACATTGCTTATCTATGTATTGTAAAGATGCCAGCTGTCTTTGGATCAAACTGTACTGAGCTATGAAGTCAGATGTCTCATAAAGAGGAGAACTTGCAAATCTCAGGAGTAAGTGTGTTGGTGATAAAGCCAAAGGTTTTTGACAAGCTAGTTTACAAGGTTTTATTTTTTCCCTCCATTCTAAAATGGTGGACAGAACCAAAATCAGAACCTTAAGTTGTTAACGCTAAGTTGCTCCTAGGAGACACACAGGGATCTCAAATATTGTACTGTTTGGCAAACTGAAAAAAAATCAGTCTATCAGGATGTTATGAACTCTCGTCCTACAGAGAGAAGTATACTGTATAAGTCACACACAACCTTATTTCTAACAGGATGGTTGTCTCTCAACACTTCCATTGGTATTAGGAAACATTTGCTGAATAGGGAAGGGAATACTGACTTGAGTCAGTTTTCAAAACAGATTCCTTAGGAGGATGTTAAACCCCCAAATTTGGAGACTCAGCCTGGAACTTTACTCAGAAATATAGATACTCAGGAGGTAGAAACATACGCAGGTTTTATACAGTCTAGTAATAATGCATTTATTATAGGCATTGATAAGATGTGCACACATCTACAGAATATCTGTGTGCACGTTACATATTTTTGTTTAGGAGGAAGTATGGGGATAGATAGTTATGGGGTCCTTTCAGTGCATTCTCAACCCAAGTATAGGATCTGCATTAATAAATGCGGTGTTTGGAAAAGAAGCTCATTTGTCTCACTCGATTAAAAAAAGGACAGCTTTAGTCATGGTACAAAACTACTCATGAAAGCATTACTTTTTAAAAGATAAGTCTAAAGAATGCCTTACAAAGGGGAAACAAAGCCAGATAATCCTTGCTTTTGGTTTCTTTAAATGAATTCTTCTGCAGTCTCTGTAAGCTGTAAGACATCAGTTTTCTCCCATGTGTGCATATAACATCATATGCCAGTTGATCTGTGATTGTCCTATTCTGGATTGAAATCATGCTTTAATATCGCATAGAGTGTTTAAAACTATGCTTACTTACAGAACTGGTTGCTGGTATTAAATCACTTTTATTAGCTTCATCACTTAGGAAAACAGCTGATGTTCAGTTTGGCTAAATGAACTGAGATATTTGTGAATGGACTTCAAGAAGCTGACAGTTGGCTTTCAGCAGATGGAGCTGAGCAAACAATCAATCATGGCTGAGATCAGAAACATTCACCTGATGGATGTCTTCAACCTGCATTTGTTAGGTTTGGAATTTATAAGCATTTCAAGCCTTTTTGAATTATTTTGTAGCAATTCTGTTCAAATCTTGACTGAATTCTGAACACTATAGTGTCAATTACTTCCAAATAGATGTACTTACTAAATTCCTTTCTTGAATCTGGATAGAGGAATTCATGTGTACCTCATTTTTGTACTGATACAGTGCAAACTACTTTTGTCTAACAATGCTGTACAACAGTGGAAATAATGTCTCACTACACTGCAGCTGGAAACGTGCCTTCCAGCCCTGATAAATAGACATGTGTTATCTCCACTTCAGCAAGTGCCCTAAAAATACCAATGTGGATTCTGCAGCATGGGCAGCAACCTGAGCTTGGACCCAGGGGTTGGGTGTATCTGAGCTTGGGTGGTGGTAAGCTTGTGTTACTGCCTGTGTCACAGTGTCCCTGCTGCCATTTGTAACTCACTAGCTTGAACATCACTAGCACATAACTGTGTGAGCTGGGAGGCATGCTCCCAGCTATAGTGCAGACATACCTAACTTACACTCTTACTAGCTACAGAGGAAGAGAGCCACTGAAAATAGTCAAACCTGGATGAGGAGAAAGAATGAGATTGTTATGCCCTGGGAACACTTAATGACTTATGCTGTGGCTGATGAGGTGTCTCTGCAATGCAAACTACCACAGAACTGGCACGTAGCTCCTGTTGTAGGTGATGGCTGCAACAGCTCAGTATTATAATTAGGGACGTTAAAATGCATGTCATTAAGTAACCAGGTAACCGCTGAAAATGTCAGTGGTTATACAGTTACACGTGGGGCGGCAGATGTGTGTGGGGAGATGGCTGTTAAGCTGGCTCCCCGTGAGTACTGGCTGCTGCTGGCCACCTTCTCCTTCCCCTCATGCTGCTGCCTCTGTAGGGGCAGCAGGCAGCTCCTTGGGAGCTGGTATGCACCAGGAGCTGGCTTTAGAACATAACAGCCATACTGGGTCAGACCAAAGGTCCATCTAGCACAGTATTCTGTCTTCTAACAGTGGCCAATGCCAGATGCTTCAGAGGGAGTGAACAGAACAGGTAATCATGACATGATCCCTCTCCTGTCATCCATTTCTAGCCTCTGTTTGTCAGAGGCTAGGGACACCATTTCTAACCATCCTGGCTAACAGCCATTGATGGACCTAACCTTCAAGAATTTATCTAGTTCTTTTTGAACCCTGTTAAATTCCTAGTCTTCACAGCATCCTCTGGCAAGGAGTTACACAGATTGACTGTGTGCTGCATGAAGCAAAACTTCCCTTTGTTTGCTTTAAACCTGCTACCTATTAATGTCATTTGGTGACCCCTAGTTCTTGTATTATGGGAACAAGTAAATAATTTTTCCTTATTCACTTTTTCCACATCAGTCATGCTTTTATAGACCTCTGTCATGTCCTTCCCCCCTCCCCCCAGTCTCCTCTTTTCTAAGATGAAAAGTCCCAGTCTCTGTAATCTCTCTTCATATGGGACCCATTCCAAACCCCTAATAATTTTTGTTGCCCTTTTCTGAATCTTTTCTAATGCCAGTATATCCCTTTTGAGATGAGGGGACCACAACTGTATGCAGTATTCAGGATGTGGGCGTGCCATGGTTTTATATAGAGGAAATTAAGATATTCTCTGTCTTATTCTTTATCCCTTTTTAAATGATTCCTAGTATTCTGTTTGCTTTTTTGACTGCTGCTGCACACTGAGTGGATGTTTTCAGAAAACTATCCACAATGGCTCCACGATCTCTCTCTTGAGTAGTTTTAGCTAAATTAGTCCCCATCATTTTATATGTATAGTTGGGATTATTTTTTCCAATGTGCATTACTTTGGAATCAACATATCAACATAAATTTCATTTGCCATTTTGTTGCCCAGTCACTTAGTTTGGTGAGATCTTTTTGAAGCTCTTCACAGTCTGCTTTGGTCTGAACTATCTTGGGCAGTTTAGTATCATCTGCAGATTTTGCCATCTCACTTTTTACCCCTTTCTTCAGATCATTTATAAATAGGTTGAATAGGATTGGTCCCAGTATGGATCCTTGAGGGACACCGCTAGTTCCCTCTCTCCATTCTGAAAACTGACCATGTATTCCTACCCTTTGTTTCCTGTCTTTTAACCAGTTATCAGTCCATGAGAGGACCTTCCCTCTTATCCCATGACAACTAACTTTACTTAACAGCCTTTGGTGAGGAATCCTTTGGTAAGGGACCTTGTGAAAGGCTTTCTGGAAATCTGAGTACCCTATATCTATTGGATCCCCCTTGTCCACATATTTGTTGACCCCCTCAAAGAAGGCATGATTAGCAAGGCATGATTTCCCTTTACAGAAACCATGTTGACTTTCCCCCTTTACTACTGGCTTTAATTCCCTTTGCAAGGCCCAGCATTGCTTGACTTTTTCAGTTCTCACTTTGTTCCTGCATTCACTGACCACCAAGATGCAGCTTTCCTTGCTGTTCCATCCCATCTTCCTCTCCTTGTGCATGTTCTGCTTTCTCTTAATCACTTGTTTGAGATGCCTGCTCATCCTGCTTGGTATGCAACTCTCCCCTAAGAAAATTTTTTCCTTGCTTGAGATGAAGGCTTCAGGTAGCTTTTGCCACTTTGATTTACTTTGAGCCCCTCCGGCTCAGCGGGCGGCCACTCTGCTCCACTACAGTAATTCCAAACCTCCTCCATATTCACAGCGTCAAGTTCTTCAGTTCAGTTCACTTCCCTCACTATTTCCCTTGATTTTTTTTTAAAAAGTTGTTGAAGGTCTATTTTGGTTTATCCTTTAATCCCTGCTGTTAGGAAATAATCAAAGAAACATTAGCACCAATGAACAAACACAGTATTGAGAGCTGTTTCAAAACTGGAGAGTTGAGTAATATTCATTTGAAGAGAAAATTAAATCACTTCAAAATCAGATTTTTTTTCTAAAAAAAATTTGCTAATGTAAGACCATAATTTAAAAAATAAGGGTAATGAGATTGTGGTTTCCATAAAGAACAGGCAAAAACAAAATAGGTTAAGCTTGATTAAATGTAAAAACATATTGCTTAAAACTGTTATCTTAGAGTGTATGCAGCCTTGCAAGTGATGTAAAAAAAATGATATATAATGTCTGAGGCAAAAGAGCAGACGCTACGTAATATCAAGGAGCACATGGGAAGGAAGTGGAGGACATGAAATGCTGTGTAGATCTCTAGTTATACAGTAACTCAGACATATGGCACAAAATGAAGGGATCTCATTGTATTTTGAAAATTACCCCCCTTGCCCCCCAGACACACACACACACACACACACACAAAAAAGGAAAACAAAGATAATCAGGAGACTGTTAATAGTACCCTGTCATGTTTGGGAGCAGCTGATAGCAGCTCCTAGGATCTATGCATATCCACCCTTGTTTCAAGAGATACTGTAAAGGACTGTAGTGGGGCGGAGTGGCCTCCCGCTGAGCCGGAGGCGGAGGAACCCCTCTGGGAGCCATTTTGGGCACAGCCTAGCCCCGCCCCCTCACCTGACCGGAAGCCAAGGGGCGTGGCTAGGGCTATAAGAACTCTGCCAGGGAGCTCAGTCAGGTCCCAGCCTCCTCAGCCAGGAGCTCTGGCCAGGCCTCTGTCTCCCTCGGAGGCTGGGCCCTGACTGAGCTCCCTGGCAGAGTTCTTATAGTCCTAGCCACGCCCCTTGGCTTCCGGTCAGGTGAGGGGGCGGGGCTAGGCTGTGCCCAAAATGGCTCCCAGAGGGGTTCCTCCGCCTCCGGCTCAGCGGGCGGCCACTCTGCCCCACGACAAGGACACTCAGGAAAAGGGGATATTTGGCAGATTGGCCCAAGTCCTGCTCCCATTGACTTCAGTGACAAGATGTGCCATTGACTTTGACGAGACTAGGATTGGGTTTAGTGTATCTTGGAGAAAATGGCATCAAATGAAAGACATCACATGAGACAGATGCAGCATATTTTACTTATAACTCCAGCTGGCAATAGAGCACAGAGAGTTGCCAGGGAAATGCAGACATTCTAGAAACAATAGTCCACAGCACCATAGGGTATGTCTACACTACCACCCTAGTTCGAACTAGGGTGGTTAATGTAGGCATTCGAAGTTGCAAATGAAGCCCGGGATTTAAATATCCCGGGCTTCATTTGCATCTTGCCGGGCGGGCGCCATTTTTAAATCCCCTTAGGTCGAACTCCATGCCCGCGGCTACACGCGGCATGGAGTAGGTAGTTCGAATTAGGATCTCTAATTCGAACTACCGTTACTCCTCGTGCCATTAGGCTCCTGCCATTAGGCTCCTGGGTTCTCTGGTCCAGGAGCATCTGGGGTCTTGCTGGACCAGATGTTGCCCGGACCAGAAAATTCTGGTTTTCACAGGTGCAACCTGTAGTAGGCAACTGGGAGTCAGGGCACCCTTTGTTATCAAAACAGGATTGCATGTGTCCTTGATAACGGTAGTTGAATCATTATGTCCATATCACAGAAGGGAAAATAGAGGTATGGAGAAGGGACTTGCTGAACATCCCACAAGGAATCTAGAGCCATAGATATCCAAATACAGACTCTTTAAAAAAGAGTTTTGACAAGAGATTTTTGACCAGGCCGTAGTAATAATACTGTACGTCAGTGGTCTCAAACTCTTGGCCCGCGGGCCATCTATGTTGGGAGCAATCTGGCCCAGGAGTCCCGATGGCCCCGGGGAGGAGAGGGAGCATGTCCATCCCCACTCCCCAAACCCTGCCCCTTCCTGCCACTGTGTCACCCTCTTCCCTCCCCCCCCCCCATTGCACCCTGTTCCCCCATGGGACACAGCCTTAGGGATTACTGGGGGAAGGGCTGTGTGGAGCAGGGGCAGCGCCCCCCCCCCCCCCACACACACACTCCATGCTGCGGTGAGAGCCACAGGGAAGTGGAGCGAGTGCGCATGCCAAGTGGGCTCCCACCACTGCGGTGAGCATGCAGGGAGGTGAGTGCTGCTGCTCTGCACCATCCTCCCCTCAGTAATCCCCAACGCTGCATCCTTCAGGAGACAGGGTGCAATGTGGGGGAGAGGGCAAGGTGGTGGTAAGGGACAGGGTTTGGGGGATTGGTATGGACACCCCTGCCAACCCCCAACCCTGGCCACTGAGATTCCTGGGCCAGACTGCAAAATGCTCCTTCTGTAGATGGCCCATGAGTTTGTGACCCCTTCTGTGTGGAGTGTTATGAGAGTTAATTTAGCAACTACTGTGTTGGGACCTCTGGATGAAAGGTGCTGTGCAAAAAGCCATTAGTTACATGTTGAAAGTAGCCTTCTCCCCCCGCCCCACCCTTGCTCTGATTATGGGCATTGTCTGAAACAAGTTAATGGAATGGAGTGTGGAGTTAAAATTTTCAAAAGGAGATATGCTCCCTTTTTTCAAGTCTCAGAGGGGTAGCCCTCTGAGTCTGTAACCTTAAAAATAACGAGTAGTCCTGTGGCACCTTAGAGACTAACAAAAAGAAAATTTTATATATCATGAGCTTTCTTGATCTGTCACGATCATCAAGTCTCAAGATCATCTCATCCAAAGAAGTGGGTTGTGCCCATGAAAGCTAATGGTTCTCTCTCTCTCTCACTCGCTCCTTTAAGGTGCCACAGGACTACTCATTTTCAAAAATGATTTAGGAGTCTAACTCTGATTGAATGGGACTTCCCGCTGACTGTCCATTCAATGTAAGCTCCTAAGTGCCTCTCACTTTTTGAAAATGGGGCTTAGGCTCCTCAGTCACTTATGTGCTTTTGAAAATGTTCCCCTTGAGTACTGTTCTACAAAGAGGCATTAGGTCAGCTTGGACACTGGAGGCAATTTCCAAAGTTTGATTTTATGTAATACCACAGGGTCTTTTTAAAGAAAAAAAGGGGGAGGAGGGAAGGAAAGTGACTAAGACACCGCGGCACATCCTTAATTCTGGATCATGCAGAGGCTGTTACTTGGTCATAATAGCTCCAGTCATGCCTGCTCCCTCTCTCTCTCTCTAAATCTCTGTAGTAATATTAAAGAAGACAATTTCCTGCTTTTCCAATATTTGGTTTGTTACAACTGTGGTGTTGTAATAATACGTTCCCCCATTCTAATAGTTTGGCTGTGTGTTTACCATTCTAACAATGTTTGGAACCTTAAATATATTTTAACATTTTTTTAACTTGGAAGAATCTCTTACTTTCTGTTACCTCCCCTTCTATCATATAGATAGGGATGTAGTTAAAAGTGTGCGTTCTAGAGATGCTCATGAGCTACTGAGAAATCTTTTATTTAGACATGTGGCAGTTTCTTTCTGTACTAATTTTATTTTATTCCCTAATAAAAAGGCCTGAAACCTACATGTGATGTTTATCTAATAATACATCTAGATATATATTTTAGGCCTGCTTTTTTATTATGGCCTTTAGAGAGTGTGCATATGTATGGAAATTACAGCCAAGTCTGCCACATTTTCTCTCCTACAATGTAAATCTTTGTAACATGCTGTGAAAAGGACTCCATGACCTTGTTCCAAGCTTTGATTTTCTTGTTACATCCAAAACAAAGATGAGCCTTAACCAAAATACTGTATCTTAACCTTGTAGACTTTGAGGGAGTTCAGATTTGGATCTAAACTTGATGGCTCGGGTACTTCTCTGATCCAAAGCAAATCCTCTCTACCACAGGAGCAAACCATAAAATGAATTAGGACGTGGGCAATTGCAGCCCATGTTGTGGCTAGTAACTGAGCTAGTTTTTTGGCATGGTCTGAAAGTATACACGCCACACTGCAGAAATTTACAGGCTGGGTTTTACAGTATTTGAAGATGGACTAGAAAGTAGAGCATTGTCTTCAGTCTGGGGCACAATTTTTTCCAGGGTCTTTAGCAAACATATATTTAAAACTTGACTTTTAGGATAGAATGAGATAATTTCTTAAGGGGAAGCCAAGGTTTGATGGGAAAGGGGGGAATCATTAAAAACATAAGCAGTAAATAGAGCTGGTTTTATTCAGTGTTGGGTCCAGATATTTGTCCTAACATCTGGTTTCTCTATCATTTTTATCTTAAAGCTGAATGGGATTTTCTCAGTAAACAAATAGTGAATTGATCAGGATGATCTTTTTTAAAAAAAATTAGAAGTTATTTTAAAGATCTTTTTGGAGTTTTATTTTAATTGCACATCAGTGACATTTTTTTTCTTCATAATTTCAATTTTCTTTTGTGAAATTGACCACATAGTAAAGGAAAAAAGCTCAAATGATCCTCAGATTAGACCCCCAATAGCAATCAATCTAGAAAGTAGTAAAAATAGATTTGAAGGGGTTTTCGCCAGATATTCATACAGTTGTAAATGCATCTTGATTCAGTTTGTGCCAAGTGTGAATGTTTAATACTCTTATGATGTGCAGTTGATTTATAGCTGAACTATGCTGGCCTTCCACTGGCATATCTGAAAGTTCGAAGGTATGATGTGGAAAATTGCCTTCCCTATTACTCTGAAAAATCATTCCCTAATGGACTCTTCCAAAATTTAGACTATTTTATTGCTTTGTCTTAAAGTAAACCTTCGCTGATGCCTATTAATATGTGTACAAGAACTGCATTAGCTCCTGGGGGAGATCTTGTACATGCAGACCCTCATCTCTGCATACTCTGGGCTCTTTACTATTGCTTAGCTTTGAATATGCTCTTACTGTCAAGTTTAACACATTGACACATAGAAAAGGTAATAAAAATGAAAAAAATTGAAAGCAGAGGCCTGTTATAAGAATGAAAACTTGCAATAATAATTACATTGGCATTCTCCCAGACTGGATTGGACCAATGGAACATCATGTCCAGTTGTCTGTCGCCAATACTGTGTTACCAAATCATAGGGCTGGAAGAGACTTCAGGAGGTTGAGTCCAGCCCCCTGCCCAAAGCAGGACCAACCCTAACTAAATCATCCCAGCCAGGGCTTTGTCAAGCTGGGACTTAAAAACCTCTAGAGATGGAGATTCCACCACCTCCCTAAGTAACTCATAGCAGTACTTCACCACCCTCCTAGTGAAATAGTTTTTCCTAATATCCAACCTAGACCTCCCCCACTGTAACTTGAGACCATTGTTCCTTGTTCTGCCATCCATCCCTACTGAGAACAGTCTCTCTCCTTCCTCTTTGGAACTTCCCTTCAGGAAGTTGAAGGCTGCTATCAAATCCCCCTTCACTCGTCTCTTCTGCAGACTAAATAAGCCCAAATTCCTCCGCCTCTCTTTGTAGGTCATGTGCTCCAGCCCCCTAATCATTTTGATTGCCCTCTGCTGGACCCTCTCCTATGCGTCCACATCCTTTCTATAGTGGGGGGCCCAGAACTGGATGCAATACTCCAGATGTGGCCTCACCAGTGCAGAATAAAGGGAAAAAATAACTTCTCCAGATCTGCTGGAAATGCTGCTCCTAATGCAGAGGAAGAAACCATACAGTAGTCATCAATGGGATCTTTTCCTTCTCATCACTTGTGGTTATAAGTTGGTTTGTTCCCTGAATCTTGAGATTTTTATATCCCTTCCAACACTATAATTGGTTGTTGCTTATGACCTCTTATATTCCTGGATATTCTTTTATAAATCTTGCTGAGAGCTTGGCTTCAGAGAGACATCGTCAATGAGTTTCACTCCACAGGCTTTTTGTACGTCACTTGAGAAATAATTGTTTGAGTTTGGTTTGCCACTTAAATTTTTCTGCTTCAAAGAAAAATGTCACCTGCCCAAAATTAAATTAACCTAACTTACATCAGCATGTGTGTGTGCATCTACTCTGTATTTCTTGCATCAGCGGTGTATGTGTCCTTACCAGGCATGGCTGTCCTTACCTTACGCAGAATACGCAGTTGTGTGGGCCACCACTGGGCCTTAATGTCCACCCATCCACTTACTCCTCTCCCTGTTCTGTGGCTCTGCTTCCTCTGGAGAGAGGATCTAGTTAACTTAAAAGTGAGAGAGCCTGCCAGACCTATTAGCAGAACATCCAACTTGTGCAAGAGCCTTTCATGTGGCAATGAAGCCATTTAGCAGGCATTTGCGAGCCCCAGGTATATACTGTCCATTTCTGAATTTACTGTGTGAGTTGACAGGGTCTCAGTTTAAAATTTGCTTTAAAATATTTCATTAGTGTGTTGCTGAAGATTATGAAATCATATCCCTTCCCCCCTCCCCCCGGCTGCTCTGCGGCATAGGGAGCACCAGTTTAATAGTACTGCATGGGCCCCCACACATCCTAAGGATGGCCCTATTTGCAGGAGAGTTTGCATTGATTGAACTGGGATAGTGTCTGAAAACCAGCAACAGTTGACGTAAGCAACATAGTGCCTGCACTGACACTGCATCGACCTGACGACACTTCCATTGATGCTCTGCTGCTTGCAGAGGCGGAGTTTCTAAGTTGATGCAGTGGGTGGGTTGCTTACAAGGTTCGGTCGACATAAGCTGCCTTGTGTCAGCCTAACTCTGTAGTGCAAAGCAGAGCTTCCTTTCTTATACTGTGGTTCACTTGAAAGCAAGCAAACATAATTGTAACCCATCTGGGACTCCAAACTCATAAAATACATAGGTAGCATGTGCACTACAGACAGCTGGATTGTCCTGCAGATGGATGTGCTGTAGCAGTGAGACTGTGGATGCCATCTGTGGGTAGGGTAAAGGGGCAATTGATTTAGTAGATGCACAGGAGATGCTAGGAGCTGGTGTGGTCCAGTGGCACAGACACCAGGTGGGAGAACTGGGTTCTCTTCTTGCCTCTGTCATTGACTTGGGGAAAAACACGTCAAATCTCTATGTGCCTATCTAAAATGGGGATGATAATATTTCCCTTCCGTTGTGAAGCATTTTGAGATGTATGGATGAAAAAGCATGATATAAAAGCTAGGAATTATCATTGGCATCTAGGTATCTTAAAAACACGGGGCATGTTTGGAATAGGAAACAAAAGCTGTAGCAAAAGCTTTGCCATGTTGTAGATAAAGATGTTAAGGGCTAGTCGACTGTGTATGCTTATTAGATAGTTGAGTCAACTAGACAGTTACTCCCCTTCCCCCCCCCCGCCACTGCCTCTATCTGATAAATACAGCAAAGGGGTGGGGGAGAGGGTACTTCAAAATGGCAGCGCTGCACAGAGCCCAGGGTCAGCTGGGGACTCCTTAGCTGACCCCGGGCTCCCTGTGGCATTTCCTGGAACCCGGAGTCACCTGGGGAATCCCCAGCTGATCCCAGGCTCCTGTGCGGCATTTCAAAGCAGCAGCGCAGCATGGAGCCTGGGGTCAGTGGGAAGTCAGCGGAGGACTCTAAGTCCCCTTGGGGACTCTTGTACATTTCAAAGCTGGCACACCCCGTGCAGCCCGCGGCCAGCGGGAAGTCCCCCGTGGGTGCTTCCTCCAGGCTCTCGTGCATTTCAAAGCGGAAGCACCTGCGTGGAGCCCAGAGTCAGTGGGACTTCCTGCTGGCCCCGGGCTGCATGTGGAGTTCCGCATTCCTCCTTTGAAATGTGCAAGAGCCCCAGTGAGGGCTCTTGGACATTTCAGAGGAGGAATGCGGAAGTGCCTATCGACTAGTTGATGGAAATTCCATCAACTACTCGACTAATAAATTAGTCGTTAGTTAACATCCCTAGTTGTAGACGGGAGCTTCCTTAGGATTCCTGCACTCCACGATGGTTGCATAAGTATTCAGGAGAGGCACCACACTTCCTTTTTGGAAGAGGAAGAGCCAGTCTGCTCTGCGTGTGCTCCTTGCTCTACACTCCCAGAAGGGGTAGGGCCTCTAGCGGAAGGGCTGGGGTTGGGGACAGCCGCACTCAGCACCGCCTGGAGTACGCCACAGCCCTTCCCCGCCAGCCACGGAGTGTACCACGCAGCACTCCAGCAACAACTGAAAGGGCCCAGGGTTCTGGCCACTGCCACTATTGTGGTAGCAGCGGCTGGGAGACTCAGGCCCTTTGGAATTGCCGGGACCCAGGGCAGCTGTCCTCTTTATCCACCCCCACATCAGTGGGCCTGCTGCTGGCTCCATGATGGTGGCTGTGGAATACACTGTTCACCTTCTTTCCCTTCTGGATGAATAAAATGCTGGGGTCTAATTCCTCTGCAGCAGGGTGCGAGCAACTCCCGCTGCCTTTGATACAAGTGACTTGTATCCTGTGGCGGAAGAATAGGCCCCTTGGAGAATAGTTAGCTGCCACGAAGGAGGTGGAGTGGCCCTGAGAGTAGACGGTGGCGAGTGATGAGGCTCTGGAAGCTACAAACACTGAATGCAGGGAAGGATAGGGTGAGTGTGAGAGGTGGGTTTTATGGGCCTGCAACAGGACGGGGGAGAGCAAGGGAGCAATGTACTTTTGGAGCATAGAGATGCAAGCTGAGTCTGAGAACTGGGAGGGGAGGCCGAAGCCAAAGAGCACTGCTGAGTGATCCAAACCCTGGGAGACCTGTCTACTCAGAGGAGCATCGAGTCTGAAGTGCATTGTATTTATTTATTTTCACGTCACAATCCATTTAAATAAAATAAAAGCGCATTCTGATTACACTCTAAACACGGATAGCTTCCCCCTCATTTACAAGCTTGTTTTTGTCTGTGGTGCCAGGCAGAATTCTGAGACATTTTAGGGCAGTATAGAAATGAGCCTTGCTGAAGGATTTTCTCTCTTTGCTCATTCTCTCCCCCGCTTGCGGAAAGTAAGATGCAGGGAAAGGAGAGAATATTTGGATCCTTTGTAGCGGTTTATAATTTATGAAGCGGCTATGGCATATGGCACCGTGTATTCCAGCCAGAGCACTCAAATGGCCCAAAGAATGTACACTGAATGGAAATGAAATGCCTGCAGAGGAGATTTTGTAGTACAGATGGCGTAACCTCATGTAAGACTAAAGAGCAAAGATACTAGATAAGATAGTGCTTGGGAAGCCGAAACTGTGAGCTGAGCTGTGTTACAGTGCATCTGATATCTCAGAAGAATATGAAGTGCTTTGGGTCATAAAGCTCTTGAATCCAATAATAAGATGCAGGTACAATAAGAAACTAAGGATTTGTTCCTGCTCACAATGAGAGTAGGAAAAGAGCCTATAACGTTAGGTCATGGCAAGTAGGGAAGAGGGCATTGCAGCTATTTCTGCTGTATTTGTTCCGTGGATGAACTGTCTTCAGACAAGTTAGGTAGTTACTAAGATCCCGCTGTCTCCCAGGGTCTGAATCCCGCCCCATCTGAGCAGTGAGAAAACACACACAAATTAAAAAACAAACAAACAGAGACACAACTGCCCTTCCTCTCAGATCTAGTGTCCCAGAGGAGAGGTGCTTAAAATTTATTGCACCACGACCCTCTTCTGACAACAAAAATTGCTGCTCGGCTCCAAAAGAGGGGAAACAAAGCCTGAGCCTGCCTGAGCCCTGCCTCCCCAAATAGGATCAGGGCCAAAGCCAAAGCCCTACTGCTTTTGATGGAGGGGCAAAGCCAAGTCCCAAGCACTTTATCCCCAGGAGGAGGGCTTGTAAACTGAGGACCCCCAACACTGAAGCCCTTCGGCGTCGGCCCTGGGCAGTAGATTCAGGCTTTGTCCCTAGGCCCCAGCAAGGCTAATGCCAGCACTTGGTGACCCCATTAAAACAGGGTTGTGATCTGCTTTGGGGTCCAGACCCACAGTTTGAGAACCACTATCCTAGAGATCTCAGTCACTAGTCAGTGTGAAGTCGAAGGAAAGGCAAGAATTTATTCTGTGAAAATGAGATGGATCCTATAGTTTTGTTGCCTAAGGAATGAGTAAAAGTTTCATGACTAAGATGCCAAGTAACAAGGACTATATTTTCCTGGGGAGGCTGCCGTTCTTTACCCTCAGCAAAGATGTGCACTAGCAAGTGCACTCTGGCTTTTTACTTGGTGGCTTTTATTTTACAATTACATCTTAGTGCCACTAGAGGGATTTTTCACTAAGTCTTCATTTCTACGCAGGCTGCTGTTCGCTGCAGCTGATGTATAGGAGGTTCATTTAGACATGTGGATCATATGGCTGCCTCTTCTTGTTTGCGTGACTGGATAGTAAGTTAATCTATAGTAATATGAAAAGAAATTAGGGCCAGCTTTTTCAGGGGTGGATGCCTAAAGTTAGATTCCTCAGTCCATATTTTGGCACCTAAATAAATGGCCTGATTTTCAAAGGGCTCAGCACTTTGGAAAATGAATTTACTTTCGTAGGCTCCTAAATGTGAATTTAGATGTCTGATTCCAGGCACCCATGTTTGAAAATTGTGAGCTGTATTATTACACACACAGATGCAAAGAACTTAAAGGCAAAGGGCTGGTCAGAGCCAAAGAAGCAGAAAGACAAACTATAGGTTTCTGCTGGTGCCAGTACACCTCTCTTGTTGTCGTCAGTCTAGGTGAGTGCAAGAGTTGTGTAGTGAAAGCAAAGACGTAGAGGCTGGGTCAGGGAGAGTAGGAAATGAGAACATGCCAGTTACTGTCCATACCTAGATTGAGGCTATATGGGGGCAGAGATAAGTTTTCTAACACAGGTGCTTCAGAAAGCTCTCCCTAAGATATTTAGGAGAACAAACTCTGTCGACTGGAAGTGCAAATTCTGCTAGTGTGAGAGCAGAATTTATCCCTCTAAATACATTGTGAAACAGTGCGCCTGACTTCAAGCTATTAAAAAAAATCCACTGTTTCATCCAAATGAAATTTTTTCCTCTCTTCTGGAGGGAAATAAAAAGGATGGGGTGGGAGACATCCTCTTGTTCAGAGGCAAAGTGAGCCCTTTTTAAAGATGGTCACTGCGATTAGCAAAGAAAATGATTTTCCTTATCTGAAATCTTAAAAATAAACCCGGAATTTTATCCTAAAGCCTTTTTTAATCTCTTCTGTAACCCAACGTCCCCCGTGGGCAGCAAGACTGTGAGATTAGTGGAAAGCCTTGCTTTAAGACATCCCCAGGCACGCCAGCATGGAGTGTAATGCACACCAAGCAGGCTAGCTCATGAAGAAAAGCATGTTTACAGAAACTGAAATAACTTCTTAGCTGTTTACTTCTAAGGAGATTGGCTTTGGGAATGCTATGAAGGGATCCCAGCTTGTAAGCAGTGACTGAAAGAGAAGGGCACACGGAGGGATTGGGGGAAAAAAATCATTCTTCTTTTGAGACTGAGATGCCAAGAAAAAGCCACATCAGACATGATCTCTTAAACACAAGCTCATTCCTTAGGCTGCAAGAATGATACTGCTTGTGGCTTTATTATAGGCCAAGAGGTAAACTTAGCAATGGGTGCTTCATGCCTTCGAGGCAGTTGTGGTCAAGCAATCTTTTGTTTCTGTAGCTTCTACAAGGGTTTCAGAACTCGATGGAAACTATGGAAAGATCTTCAGGGCAGGAAAGATGTGGAAAATGGCAGCCCCACTTCGGTATTGGCCCAGGCTAGATTGTTCCAGTAGCAGCGTTGGGTACGTTTGAATTGTTTCGGGTTACATCTCATGCAGAGGTGGCGTTTAGGTCAAAAAAGTCGTGCAGCTATCACTTGAGTCAAGTCAGGTCTAGGCCAGCAATCTGTAAGAAGTCTGCATGGAAAAAGTGCCCAACTTCAGGACGTAAAATGAATAATATATAGTTACCGGGGACTGCTTGACATTGTGTTGATTGGGGTATCCAGTGTGTCACTGGGGGCCACTTATGAACCATGTGGCTCTAAATTGTGGTCCATGAAGTAACTGTCTTGAGAAGAAAATATGCATTTTATCATGAAGTGAAAATGTGTTTCCTGAGCTGTTGCCTGTGATTTTTTTTATTGGAAGTGTTTGAATTAGCCCCATTGCTATGGGGAGGAGGTGGGGCAACACTTGCTTTGCTTTGCTTTGCTGCAGCCTCAGGATGAGCTTGGGAGTGAGCCTTGGTGCTCTGACAGAACAACTGCTGCTCTTTGCTTACTGCATATGTGTTTCACTCCTGCCCCCTAACCCCTTCCACTACAGCAGATGGAGGAGAGTGTAGGGCGGCAGAAGCCCAGGAGAAGCAGGCAGGTGCTTGCTTGGCTTTGCCTGAGCCAGGGGAAAGTGAGCAGGAATATAGCCTCTCAGGCTTTTATAAAAGACTTACTCGGCATGGCCTGGGTCCCTCAGGGCAGGGATCTGGCAGTGTGAGGGTTGCAGGAGTCAGGGCAGGGCCTTGGGCATGTGGGGGGCTCAGGGCAGGATGCCGGTGGCATCGGGGGGGGGAGGGTTGTGGAGGGGCACAGGACAGGGGGGCTGGGAACGTGGGGGGGGGGCTCAGGTTAGGGCGTGGGGGGTGTAGGAGTCAGGCCAGGGGGTAAGGAGAGGGGCTCAGGGTAGGAGGTTGTGAGACGGGGGCTCAGGCCAGGGGTTGGGGTAGTCAGCAGGGGCTTTCTTCCTCCCCCTTTCCCCTCCTGGTGTGGGGGTGCTGGCACGCACTGTCTCCTGGGCAGGGGGCCCCACTTACCCAGTCTGGTGGCAGGCAAGATGTCGAGCCCTACCTTTGCTGACCACTCTCTGGGTCAAGGGTGGGCAAATTCCAGCCCGTGGGCTAGTCCCTGGCGGGCCCCCATCTCCACGTTTACCTGCGGAGGCATAGGTATCAGAGGATTGCAGCTCTGGTTGGCCGCGAATCGCTGTTCGCAGCCAATGCGAGTGGCGGGAAGCAGCGCCTTGGTCCGAGGTGCTTCTTGCCGCTAGCATTGGCCAGGAATGGCAATTCACAGCCAACCAGAGCTGTGATCCTCCAATACCTGCTGAAGTGCAGGTAAACATAGTGGCAGTGGCCCGCCAGGGACTACAGGCTGCCCCCGACTTGCAACGCGATCGGCTCTAGGGATAGCGTCGCAAGTCGGGGGCGTCGTAACTCGAGCCCGTATTTATGACAAGCGTCGTACGCCGTCATAAATGTGTGGCCGAGGATGTAAGTCAGGGGATTTCAGCCCCTTCCACACTTACGGAAAAGGCCATAAGTGCAGGGGGTCGTAAATCGGGCCGTCGTAAAGTAGGGGCCTCCTGTATCCCTGTAGGCTGTGGGGTTTTTTATTGCCCACCCCTGCTCTTGGTGGTACAGCTGCCTCCAGTAGTCACTCTGCAGCATAGCTCTCCCCTGCAGGCTCGCTGCCTCCTGTGTCCACTGTGAGTAAAGCGTCCTTCCAAACAGCCTCTCCCTTTCCAAGTTATGGAATACAGTCCCATTCACAGCACTTCAGGTTTTCCTGGCACAACCAAACCCTGACCTTGCTTTAAATCAGGAGAAGAGGAAGCTGCCTGCCAAATTTGGTGGTCCTAACTCATATCGTTTAGGAGGAGTTCTTGAACAGACAGACTGGCACACAAACACTCTCAAATATATAGTAGATTATTTATTTGTGTGGTGGTAGGATCTCGGCATTCTAGTCCCAGGCCAGGTTCCCACTGTGCAAAGTGCTAAGGAGATACCTATGGTTAGCTCTAAGGCTGAAAAGGTTGGGGACCTTGATGTAACAGATGTGCCCATTCCATCCAGTGATCAGTCCTGCCACAGGCAGAGGAGATTTTATACATATGACTTACATTTTAATTTAAGCTTTTTATTCTTGTTGTTCAGCCCTCAATTTAGTACTTAGTACATTTTGTCCCCTAGTAATATGTTTGTATGTAGTACGGTTTCCATCAGTACTACATACAAGAGCAGTAGGGAGCCTTTAGAGTAAGTCTACATTGTGATTAAAAACCCATGGTAGGCCTACCCAGCTGACTCATGATTGCAGAGCTTGGGCTAATGGGATGTTGAATTGTTCCAGCCTAAGCCCAAATGTTTACACCAGAACTGTTCGCACTTTGTAGTCGTGAATTCAATTTTTCCTTCCTAGCTGAAATACTTTGTATTTTATCTTACTGAATTTCATCTTGTTTATTTCACACCAATTCTCCAATTTGTCACAGTCATTTTCAATTCTAATCCAGTCCTCCAAAATTACTTTCAACTTCTCTCTGCTTGGTGTCATCTGCAAATTTTATAAACATAACCCACTCCGTTTTCTAAGTCATTAATGAAAATGGAGAATAGTACCAGAGCCAGGGCTGCCCCTGCAGGACCCCACAGAATGCACGTTGCCATTTTGACAGCAAACCATTGATAAGTTCTTTTTAAGTTTGGTTTTTCAACCACTATAGTTACTTCATCTGGACCATATTTCCCTAGTTTTCTTATGAGGGACAAGCCACACTAAAATCAAGCTACATCATATCTAGTGCTTTCCCATATCCACTAGGCCATGCTGAGTTGTTTGTTTATAACCTCTACATCTTTTTCAGAGTCACTGTTTTCCAGGATTCTGTAGACTCTGTCCCAGCATGCATGTCTTTGCAATTTTAAAAATCATATTGTTTGCACTTAGAATATCAATCAGTCTACACAGTCTGTATGACTACCTCTCTCATCATCATTTACCAGTTTGCTTTATCAGTCTTCGTGTGATCTGAAAACTATCAGTTATAATTTTATATCTTCTTCCAGGTCACTAATAAAAAAAATATGCTAAGAACTGATTTCTTCAGAAACCCACTAGAAAGCTAGCTGCCTGGTGGTGGTTACCTTTTCCACAATGTTATTTTTTACTTTTGAAAACTATCACTTAGCCAGTTAGTCAGTTAAATGTGTATCAAATGCCATGTTGATTTTGTAGTATTCTTCTTCCTTAGTCAAAACGTCATGTACTAACAAGTCAAGCCTTCCAAAAATCCAAGTGTTTTACATCAACACTTTATCAGTTAAAATTATAATCTGATCGAAAAAGATATCAAGTTAGCTGGATAAGATCTAATTTCTACAAATCCATGCTAATTGATATTATTATTGTTATTACCCTCTTTTTTATTCTTTTTTAATAGAGGCCTCTATCAGCCATTTTTATTTTGCCCAGAATGGATTTAAGACTGACAGGTTTGTAATAACTGAAGTCATTCCATTTAGCCATTAAATTATTATAATAGCATTCACTTTATTCTGTTCCTCTGGAACTTCTCTAGTATTCCGCAGTCTTTTAAAAAACAACATTAAAGGTCCAGATATTTCCTCTTTTCAAACTCCTGGATACATTATCCGAACCTGCTGATTTTTAAAATGTGTAACTTTAATACCTGCTGTTTAACATCCCCCTCAGTCACTGTTGGAATGGATTTGAATTCATCATCTGTCATTTTCCCAGTATAGTATAGAAATATGTATTGACTATTTCTGCCTTTTCTAGTTAATTATCAGCAATTCCACTATTTCCATTTAGTAATGGACTAAAACTATTGTTAAGGTTCCTTTTGCTCCAAATATACTTAAAAACCTCCTTTATTCGGCTCTGGTAAGGCCACATCTGGAGTATTGCATCCAGTTCTGGGCTCTCCACTACAGAAAGGATGTGGATGCATTGGAGAAGGTCCAGCAGAGGGCAATCAAAATGATTGGGAGCTGGAGCACATGACCTACGAGGAGAGGCTGAGGGATTTGGGCTTATTTAGTCTGCATAAGAGAAGAGCGAGGGGGGATTTGATAGCAGCCTTCAACTTCCTGAAGGGAGGATCCAAATAGGATGGAGAGAATCTGTTCTCTGTAGTGACAGATGTCAGAACAAGGAGCAATGGTCTCAAGTTACAGTGGGGGAGGTCTAGATTGGATATTAGGAAAAACTATTTCACTAGGAGGGTGGTGAAGTACTGGAATGGGTTACCTAGGGAGGTGGTGGAATCTCCATCCCTAGAGGTTTTAAGCCTTGGCTTGACAAAGCCCTGGCTGGGATGATTTAGTTGGGATTCGTCCTGCTTTGGGCAGGGGGCTGGACTCTACATCCTGAGATCTCTTCCAGCCCTAGGATTCTGTGATTCTCCTGATTGTCCTTACTCCTGTTTGTCATAGATTTCTCCTTGCCTCTTTGCTTCCTTTGTCAGTTTTCTTTAGTTTTTAGGTTTTACTTCATATTCATTGCATGCCCCCCTTGATTTTTTTATTCCTCCTTTCACTTCCCTACTAAGGAGGGTTTTTTGTTGTTTTTTGCTTTGTTTTGATGCGTATAGCCTTGATAGTTGCTTTTGGGGTATTTAGTAAAGTGTTCTTAAACAGTTCCTTTATTATTATGATCATTTTTCTGTTTAAAGTCTTTCTCTTACCTGACTGGTCTCATAACTGTTTTCTGCTTTATGAAATTTGCCCTTTTAAAATGCCATGTATGTACATTACTAGTTGTGACTTCACTCTGCTGGCATATAACGGATGTAATCAAGTCATGATCATGGCACCTAAACAATCATTGACTTTTTGTTATGTGATCAATTTCTTTTTACCAGGCAGGATGAGGAGTAATAGATATTTCTACCATGTTGGATGGAACGCTTTTTGAGTTAGGAAATTGTCATCTATAATTTCTAGAAATTCCAGAGATGTTTTAGTTCTGGCAGTATGAAT